>OX608050.1:45169804-49969804 GCA_951509405.1 Machimus rusticus | reverse complement strand
CACTCGTGCAATTTGAACAATGCCAACATTTCTAATATTATTTTTCACAGTGATTCTGTGGACATTATCATCTACAACTCCGATTCAAAATGGTGAAAATGTTGGAAAGGTGCGAAGACTGAACGGGCAGTTAAATGTTACAAATAAAGAAAAGTATCCGTATATAGTACACATTAAAGCATCTGTTCTAAAAGGTCATAATAAGCGAAGATCAAGTTATTGCGCGGGTGTAATTATGGCGAGGAGGGTTGTTTTAACAGCCGGTCACTGTTTGTATGGAAAAGTTAACCCAACAGTAACTATTCGTGCTGGAGTCCTAGATGTAGATCAAGAGAAGACTAAAGTAATTAAAGTCAAAGAATATGACGTTCATCCACAATATAAAAGTGAATGCAGAGTTGATAGAATTCGTTATTGTTATGAAATTAACGATATTGCCATTCTATGGTTGGAAGAGGAATTCGATTTCGGCCCATACATTCAAAGAGCTAAAATGAACAGGAATATTCTGAAACCGGTTAATCAAAAAGGCTGGATCTTAGGCTGGGGTTTAGATAATACAAATAAATTGTCTTCAATGCTTCAACGAGGAGAAGTTCGAGTTATATCTAGAGTAGAATGCGATAGATGTAATCCAAGAGTTCACGTAACCAATAAAGTTTTGTGCTTAAAACCTGGAAGTGAGGGTGCACAATCGGCTGAAGGAGACTCTGGAGGACCTTTTGAAATCAATGGTGTTGTTTATGGAATTTCTTCTTGTAGCATATATAAAGAACCTGACTGGAGTGAAGAGCTTGCTGTGTACACAGATGTTGCACAATATGCTAATTGGATTGACAATAGTTTGCATGCTGGACCACCGAGTGAAAGACCGTCTTCTCCATAGAGAAAACGATATAACGAAATAAAATGTTTCTATATTTTTCACTATAATACAATAAATATATTGTGAAATTTACTTCAGGTCCCTTTTTATAAATATTTTAATGCAACTGATCTTATTACGAGTATTATATAGGTTTTTCTAGGAATTTATCAAAATATATGGAAATATTTTAACTGATCAAAAAAACAGAATTTTATAAATCGGAATATTTTACCGACACATTTGAAGTGGTTCCATCATCTATACTTCTACTAAAAAATGCCAGCAGACATGACAACAACGATTTATTTATTCAACTGTATCTATACGAATGGTTATCTAACAACAAGTTACTTTGATTATATAATGAGGAAACTACGAATCAATTAACACAGTTCGAAAACTCTACACAATGTTTCAATTTCGAATATTATTTGTCCGTATCGCCTTTTTTATTGCAATTTTTACACTATCACTTGGCACTCCAGTTAAAAATGGAGAAAGTGTAGGAAAAGTTCAAATAATAAAGCAAAAGTTGCACGTTACTAACAAAGATCTATACCCGTACATAGTACACTTATATATATCACATATAACAAATGGCCAACGAAGTGGTGGCTATTGCGGAGCTGTTATTGTCGGAAGAAGAACTGTCTTAACAGCCGGTCATTGTTTGAAAAGCAGAGTTCAGCCAATAGTGACTGCTCACGCTGGAATTCTGGATTTGGATCACGAGGAACTTAGAGGTCAAAAAATAAAAATGAAAGAGTTTATGGTGCACCCAGAATACAAAACTGTGTGCAAAGCACCTGACAGAATTCGTTGTTGCTACGAAATCAACGATATTGCTATTGTGTGGTTGGAACAACATTTCGAATTTGGACCCTATGTTCAACGTGCGAAACTGAATAGAAATGTTGACAAACCGATCAACCAGAAGGGTTGGATCCTTGGATGGGGCTACAATAACCAAAACAAAATATCGAAAATGTTGCAACGTGGAGAAGTTCAAGTAATGTCCCAGAGGGAATGTGACCAATATAATCCCAGAGTTCATATTACCGAAAAAATGTTGTGCTTAAAACCTGGACGTAAGGGCGCGAAATCTGCTGAAGGAGACTCTGGAGGTCCGTTTGAAATTAATGGAGTAGTGTACGGGATTTCTTCTCAAAGCATATTCAAAGAACCCGTGACATGCT
This sequence comes from Machimus rusticus, assembly GCA_951509405.1. NCBI lineage: Eukaryota > Metazoa > Arthropoda > Insecta > Diptera > Asilidae > Machimus > Machimus rusticus. The sequence goes on along the minus strand of OX608050.1, from coordinate 49,967,740 downwards.
TGAGTGAAGAGATAAATATATTCACTGATGTAGCACAATATTTTAATTGGCTTGATAAAAATTTACGCGCAGGCCCACCTAGTGATCGATCGCCACCGGCGGGGCAGCGACCATCGTCCCCACAGCAATAACTTTTAAATTAAATATAAAAATGAATTATGCGTATATGTATGTATGTATATGTACGTAAATTTGCTGAGTTTCTTTAAGAAATAATAAAACAATCTTATAATGTATGCTATTTGGTGCAATAATTGCACATAGAATATACACTACTAAAAAGTTGAAAATAAAAATGTAATGAAAACATCAAAACTATAATTTTTCTAATTGCTTGATTTCTATTATATGTATATGTAATACATGCGCGATATACCTAATGTTTTAAACATATTCTTAGAAGCAGTCAGCAACAGCGATACGTTCACAGAGTAGTAGTAGTAGTACTTTATTGTTTAATTCATCATTACACAAGAATTGAACAATAAACGATATATTGGATCAACTGTGTTTTAACAGTTTTGACATAGAAATATCTGAAGATTATATAAAGATTATAACAACATACGACGCTAGTGTACAAAATGTGCGCAATGTCCCAATTTGGTTTTTTATTTTTTTCTGTGCTCTTTTATGCAATTTCACTTGGAGTTTCAATTAAAAATGGAGAAGGTGTTGGAAGAATACAAGAAGTTGGTGGAAAGTTGGAGATAACCTACAAAGATCTATACCGATATGTGGTGCACATTGTAATATCACATACTATTCTGAAAAGCAAGCGAGCGTCTAACTTTTGCGGAGGTATTATTCTTGGAAGAAAGGCAATTCTTACAGCTGGACACTGCTTACATGGCTTGGTTCAACCAATGGTCACCGTCCATGCTGGAGTTCTAGATGTTAATTTCGAGAAGTATGGAGGTCAAAAAATAAAAGTGAAGGAGCACTTGGTGCAACCAGAATACAAAGCCGAATGCAAAGTTGATAGAATACGATGCTGCTATGATGTCAACGATATCGCTATTTTATGGTTAGAAGAACTATTAGATTTTAACGAATTTATTAATCGAGCCATACTTAATAACAATATTCAGAAATCCTTTAGCCAAAAAGGCTGGATCCTTGGCTGGGGTTTAGACAATACAAATAAATTGTCTTCAATGCTTCAACGAGGAGAAGTTCAAGTTATGTCTCGAGAAGAATGTCATAAATTTAATCCAACAGTTCACATAACCAATCAAGTTTTGTGCTTAAAACCTGGAAGTAAAGGTGCAAAATCAGCAGAAGCAGACTCTGGAGGTCCCTTCGAAATTAATGGAGTTGTGCATGGAATTTCTTCTCATAGCTTATTTAAAAAACCTGAAAGCTGTTGGAGTGATGAGGTGAATATTTACACCGATGTAGCTCACTACAACAATTGGATTAACGAAAACTTGCGATTAGGACCTCCGAGTGAAAGACGAAAAACACAACAAAAAGTAATAACCAAACGACCACCTTCGCCACAGGGAAAAGTTCCAAACCAACGGCCATCGTCTCCACAGAGGAAATGAAATAAGGCATTAATAATTAAATTTTATTTACATAATTTTTTCATTCGTTTAAAGTGACAGAAGAATTTAGTTTTATTTTGTTTAAATTATAGAAAACTTCCATTTAAGTAGGATCAAGCCTAACGACAGATGAAAAAAATTGGTTGTATTTCAATGTGTATGTGTTAGCTCAAAACATCTTTTTACTATTTGATTAACATGGCACTTCACTTCACATGTGTGGCAATTAACTAACAAATGTCGATCATTTTCTCATATAAAAAAATGTGAATTCATTTGCTGGCGCACAGTGTTACTTTACTCATTTTAAAGTATGCCGCATGTTTTGATATTTCTAGCCGTATGCCTTTTTACAATACAATTTGGAACCCCCATAAAAAACGGTTTTGATGTTGGAGAGGTTAAAATAGTGAAAAGAAAGTTAGGTGTTACTGGGCAGGACATCTATCCCTTCATTGCTCGCGTTGAAATAACTTCAAAACGAAATGGGAAATTGGTGACTACTAAATGTGGAGGAGTGATAGTGGGCAGGAAGGCAGTCCTTACTGCTGCTCACTGTCTTTATGGAGCAGTTAATCCTCAGATAACCGTCCATGCCGGGATAGTTCACTTGGACTTAGAAAAGCAAGCGGGTCAAAAAATTCAAGTGCAAAACTACAAAATTCACGAAGATTTCAGAGACAAATGCCTTGAGGATTGCATTGACGAAGGAGAACATTGTTTTTTTCTTGCGCATGATATCGCTATAATGTGGTTGCGTAAAGCGTTCCAATTTGGTCCGACTGTGCGTGAAGCTTCGCTAAATTTGGATATTCAAAAACCAGTTAGTAAAAATGCGTGGATTTTAGGTTGGGGCATAAACAGCCGTGACGAAGAGCCCTCAATGCTTCAAAGGGGGCAGGTTAAAGTCCACCCGGACGAGCATTGCGCGCAATTTAATGACATGGTGCATATGCCTCCGAACGCCATATGTCTAGGACCAGTAAGGAAGGGGACTAGATGTACTAAGGGGGATTCCGGAGGTCCTTTCGTAATTGAAGGAGTTGTCTACGGCATTGCAAGTTTCACCGTGTTCAAGAAATCCGACGAAGGTAAGACACTTGATCTGTACACTTATCTCGCTGGATACAATGATTGGATTACGGATAATGTGCGAAGATTACCTTCAAAAGTAACGAGTATTGTAACCTCAGATTGTGAACGTAGTGTTCTAAGTAAGTTTATGCGGACCTATGTTAATAAAAGAAAAATCCACGATAAATCTTAAGTTGTAATTAATTATATACTATATACTTGTTTATATAAAATATATAAATTTTCTAAAATATAATTATATACAAAAACCTTGTCTTAATTCTACTTTCCTTTTATAGTGGCATAAACATTAAATATGTAGTCTGTATACTTATAACGACTAAAAGGATATAAACATTATGTTAAGAAATTGCAATGTTTTCAAAAGTATGCATAAAAAAGAAATTATAAAAGGTAAACCATGTATACAACGCGGTAACTTTACAACACAGTACAGTGTTACAATGCTATACATAGTGTGTACATATGTATATTCGCAAATCCGTATATACGCCTTTATAATTATTTTCCGCTTATACTTGTGGTTAATAATAATCATTACATAAAAAAAATATTTATTAAAATGTTACACCATAAAAGGCAGTTTTTGTCTTTAACCGAATTCTGGTTTTCATATTAAGCTGATGTCTCCTATAACGCGGTATTTTCAAGGAAATTTTCTACCGCGTTAGGGTTTACCTGTGCTCTTCTTGTTTGGTTTCACCCTGATTAGCTACTTACAATGAATTTTTGCTTCAAATTCAGTTTCCGTTCTAAAGGTGTTTCATTCCGTAAGTCATTCAATGTTCTAGTTCTATTATTCCTACGGATGACACGGTAACCAGAAACGTGACGGATGAGAACTGTCAGCGAAAACTGTCAGAGCAGCAATACGAACGCACGTGTGGTTTGTTTACAAATTAGGCCGGTTCAATCTTATCCTTATTTTAACATAACTTGCTTTAAAACATAGGAAAAAATGTCATCAGAAGAAGGTAAATAAATTATGAAAACATTTAATAAAGTCGTCAAGCATTAATAATTGGTCTTTTTAGAGCTAAAACGATGGTTATCCCGGGAAGAAAAAAGCTTCGAGGAAAATCTTAAATTCGCGATAAAAGCGTGGAAGGCTGTGGAGTTAACCATCCCTCAAAAACATGAGGTGATTTTAAAGTGGTTTTCCGACAATATCGGTCGGGTCTATCAAGAAAAACCTCAAGATTTCAACTGGGATTTGATTGACGATTTTTTGACCTTAGAGTGCTGGCAGGCGTTAATATCCGATGAGGTAAAGATCGAGTTCCTTGAAACTTTTATTTCTTTGGGTGAATGGCACAACACACAAAATGGGGTTCATCACAGTAGAAGGATTGTGGAAGTGCTCAACAAAGTTTTGCAGAGTATAATTGTACAAGTAACTCTTAGGTCTGAGCTCAAAATCTACTGTAAACTTTTAAACGCTGTTTTTTCCACATACTCTTGCTATTTGCGGCATTCTGAAGAATTTTTGCAAGCCTACGAAGGCGAATTTATCTCCAAAGTATTTCAGTCAGTGAAGAGATTCCTCGAGCACATTTGGCAGTCAAAGAAATCCGGAAATGAATTTAGGAAGAAGACACTAACATCGCTGGTGGAGGTTGTGATTATCCTTAAATCTAAGAAGCTCAACTATTTCGAACAGCTATTAGAAATTGAAAGAGCTTTGTACCTCACAAACGAAAAAGACATTATTTCGGAAAAATTCATTGCCTTACCAGTCCATGTATTTCTTCAGAGTCTAGAGTGCGCTATCGTCCACTTCCGAGGGCACCCTCCTTTCCTCAAAAACGTCCTGGGTCTCATATTCGACCGCATCACTCTCTTCAAGCCTTACAGTGACCCCGGGATGTTCCTTACAGTTGCCAGTCACATCCTCAATTTGTTTCGCAAGCAGGACATCAATGTGAATTTTGAGTTTGACGCCGAAAGAAATGCGATCAAATTTCTTGGTGCCAAGATCGAGGATTTGGTCAGCAGGTATTACCAAAGCCACCTCTATCAAGTTCTGACTTTGCTATGCTCGGCAATGCGATTGAATCCTTTGATTCTGGAGAAAGAGGTGTTTGGAATTCTGACCAAATGCTTGACCGCACGGAAAACTGAAAAGAGCTGGGAAGTTTACCAGGAGTTTGTGATCCTTCTTATGGAGATGTTCAGGAAATTGAGTAGACCAGAAAAATTTGTGCATAATTTGCTCAAGTCGGTAAGCGAATACCTCAAGGAAAATAAAATCACAAAGAAACTGAAGAGGAAGCTAAAAGGAGACATAGAAACTCCCTCGAAAAAAATAAAGGTTGGTATTATTTTTGTTATTTTTATTTGTTTGAGATAAATATTTATGAAAATGCTGTTATATTAGTCGGCGAGTTAATTTAACTGTGCTGAAATGGAAATCGGGAACTTAAACCACTATTTAAAAAAAGTCCGAAACAAAATCATCAATTTATATGAAAGCTATGTTTTCTTATACCAAATAATTTTATTCATTATTTAATTAAGTTATACTTATTTTATTGGTGCATGCATTTGTATAGGTAGATGATCCTAACTGCTCAACATTGTCTCAATTACCAAATGAAGAGCAGCCTGAAGAAAACATGTATATCAGAATGCTTTCGGATCAATGTAAGGATTCGAAACCGATCTCGGTCAATGATGGCCTAGGAACGGATTTAAGTTGGCCATATATTTACTACGCCTGGCCATCTTCCACAGTGGGGATTGCTTTTTCAAAATTCATATCCAACCTCATGTCGAAGCCTTCAATGGTTGTTTGGAAAACTTTAATGTTTTCATTTATGGACGCACTTACCGCTCTGGAAACGACGCTCCAGTTGGATGAAAATCTTCTATTTTTTATCGACTTCAACGCGGCTCTACTTTGCCAGTATCTGGCAGGCTCTCGTCTTGCCGAGCATTCAGATAAATTCTGGAAAGAAATTGAAGACAACCGCGCTGCGACATGTAAGGTGTTTGCTAGATTTTCCGACCTACTCCTTAAGTTCGAGTACAACAACCGAATGATGAATGCCTTCCTTGAGATGTGCTATCACATGGGCCTTTTCGACATGATTCGTTGGAATTATTGCCCTGATTCGATAAACCCTGAGAATGTAGGCATTCCTACCATGACAAAATGCATTCATGACTACCTCACCAAGGATAAGTGGACTTTAATCGAACAGAGAATTGTGAACTTTGGAAAAAATGACTGCAAAGTGGGTATTAATAAACTCCGCCTTGAAAGGCTGAAAGCGTGCGAATTGATCCTAAAAAAGCAAGAGAAGCTAATTGATATGCAAAAAGTCGTATTGTCCTCAACGTTTACCGAAACAGATTTGGCTAAAGCAATATTTAGCAATAAGGGCAACTTATGGATAATAAAGTACCTCACCAAAGAACAGAAGCTTCAGATATGCGATCTATTTTTGATGAATCCGTCCTGCAGGGACAGCAAATTCTTAAGCAACTTTACAGAAACTCATGATTTTCTTGAGCTAATACTTGTTAATCTTTTCAAATATACGGTTCCCTGTTTTGATGCCAAGAAATCAGTTCTTGCCACAATCGATTTTGATGAGTTGCTTATCTCATCTGAGGATGAACGAATTCAACTCGCTGTTAAAGCTTTCAAGTCAAAAACGCAGGTTCATCATATTAAGAAGTATGTTCCCGAAGATATTGGAACGTTTTTAGAAATAATAGCAAAAATGCCAATAAGCCACTGTAGAATACCTACGAAAACTTTAATTTTTACTCTCACTTTAGCGCTGTACAAAGATTTATTGGCTACGAAAGATAACAAGCTGGCGACGACGTGTTGTGATCTGCTTACAGGTGAGCAACGAGTTCTGTAGCTAGGTAAATTTTCTAATTAATTAAAACAATGGTGCACTCTTCAAAGGGGCAAAAATTTTTAGTTTTTCGTCTCGTTTGTGAAGAATTCAATAAATTATACATATATGCAATCTAATCAAATTAACAAATAAAATTCGATTATTTCAGACATGTTACATATTGGAGAACCAATAAAAACGTTTCACTATTTCCAAATCGACATATTCTTTTCAATATTTTCGCCGTCCAAATATCCGGAATTTTACGAGATACTTTTCAACGCATTTAAGTGGATGGTTGAAGACGCTACAATCTGCTTAGAAAAGATCGTTACTATATTGAAATCACATGAAGAGGACTTTAACGATGATTGCATAAAACTGTGCATACTTGTCCTTGATTCCCTAGACCATCAGTCTTCAGTTCGGAAATTGAAAAGATTTCAAGGCGACATTTTCAGTCTCTACGCTCTGCATGTAAATAAATTCTTTGCAGAAGATGATCGCGACATGGAAAAAGATAGGGCGTTCGTTGAAAAAACCTTACCGGGCTATGCAGCGTATGTCAGTTGGTTTTTGGGTAAGTCGAATAAAGTTGAAGAAATCGATGACAAATTTAGGAGGGTGTGCAAGATTTACATAGGTCATTCGGTGAGTTATGAATTTAAAAAAAAAATTTTTTTTGGAGCTCTTACTAAATCTATTCAACTTTCAGATGGATTGTCGTAATGTCCAAGCTATCAGACTTTTTAGTGCAGCACTCTTGCACCGTGGTCTTCTCCATTTCGACGACCGTGAGATTGAGTTCGTTCTGCAAAAATACTGGGACCAGATCCTCTATGATGTCCAAGGTGAAGTGATTAACAAGAATGTTGGTACAGTCGTCGCTCTTGTAATTAGATACAAGAGCAATGACGATTTTGCTAATATTTTGAGTGGTTTGGACAAGGTAAACCCAGTTGGTAATGTAAAATTAAGACCAGAGTTATATTTTTAATTCATAGGAACTGCAAAACGGGCAGTTTAAATGGATTTTCGAGATTCTGGGACATATTGCAAAGTCTCTTCAAATTACTGTTAAAGGAGCCGTAAGTTCTTATAACCACTGTCTTTTTAACTGTTTCTTAATTACTCACTTTTCAGATTTTTAATAGTTACTTTAAAAAAATTGGATTCGCGGTACTAATGAAATTGGAAAGAGACAATAATAATAGATACAAGGATATAGATATAATTACCCAAATATTAGAAGTTCAAGCTACGATATGTGAAAACACTAAGGTGTTTAATTCTCTCACCCAAAAATATCTATCGGATTTTAAGTTAATACAACTTTGCCTTTTAGATCCCCATCTCGGTAGACTTAATGGACGACATTCTTTGCTTTCTGACGGACCTCAGCATTAGGAATTTTCCTACCACCGATAAAAACGCGGAAGTGTTTTACAGACTGCATCATTATATGACAGCACTCTGTACCGCACTTATGAAGTATCGTCATCTGCTTTTAACGGATAGAATCCCGCAATTTGTCGTCATTATCAAGGATTTGCTACAGGCGATTTGTTGGTATAAATGTGACCGACAAAAGGATGACTCGTTGGATCAGAAAGAATTGGACAAATTAGCCGAATTAACGCAAAAATTGGAATCGTGAGCTAACGAATTGTTCGTTTTTGACGAGTTTTGAATGTTTTATTATTTTTATTCAGATTAACGCAGCTTTTAACATCGCATTCCTTGGAAGTGAAGAGAGTGGCACCGTATCTTCTTACGTTCGTTATAAACCTCATGGTAACCAACAACAGACCTACGACACTTTATCCAACTGTAAGATTTTTTGACTTGGGTAAAAATGTAATAATTTTTTTTACGTTTATTTTACTTTTTCAGATTAAAACCCCTATAGAGAGCATTTGTTATAATTTGATATCTGCCTGTGATCATCGCGTAGGAAGTTTTATTCTTCGTTGCTCGAACGATGCCATGAAGCAGGTTTACGAAACATTGTGCAAAGATCATAAAAAATATCACAAGTTCAAGGGAAAAGTGTGAACTTGTATTTTTTATTCAGTTCTGTCTGTTCTTTTTTAAATATATTTTTAAATGTACACATCTTTTCACTTATACTACTTTACATAAATGCACAAATGTAGTTATAGGAAAGTATATTGCAGTTTTTTCTTAATTTTTAACAAGATTGCAATTGTGGTGATTCATTATGAAATTACCAACTTCAATGCAATAAGGGTTGAGTGAAGAAAACGAAAAAATTTCAAAAAAGTTCCTTTGTTTTTACATTGTTTTTCCAGAGTAACGCTCCTTTACAAATCTAGCTGACGAATTACATAAATTCCTTTACAATCAGATTAGATAAAAAAAAACATACACACATAATTTGGAGATGGGGACAGGGTTACTGCACGGAGGATTGGGCGATTTGGTGAGATGTTTGGAAAAATCTATTCTGTTGTGTATTGCCACTTAAAAAACGAAGCTTTGAAGCAGCAGTGTCAGAAATTGTGTTACTAGCACAATACGTGCGGAAGATGACGTGGTACAGGAAACGTTAAAACTTGAGGTTGAAACCAGGGCCCATGGCAAGTTGTCGCTGATCAATACCGGCGTTGAGTACAAACCCGGTCTTGTTGCTGGTCGTGGTGGTGATCTCATCCCGACCTAGTTGCTTAAATTGTGAACCGCCAGATGGCGGTTTTGGAGAAGAGGCCAAAGCTTTACGGGCTCCTAGCTCACTTTTGGCGGGCCATGTCGGGAACATTGAAGGATCAATCGGGAGAGGTAGCTCTTTGAAGTAGGGGCTCTTCAGTGCCTGCTCTGCAGTCAGTCTTTGCTTGGGATCGTAGGTTAGAAGCCCTTGAAGCAGGGATATTCCTAGCTCGCTGGCTTTGTTAAAAAACCTTCGCCTTAGATTTGAGACGGGATATTCCGCAAATGTGGAGTTCTGGCTGAGAAGATTTTGCACAGCAGGAAGATCTTTGTAGCCCGGCCAAATTTTCTCATTTGGAGTACCCAGTTCCTGTAAAAAAGGAAATAAAAATTGTTTATTTTAAAAGTTATATGTTTAGTATAATATTGAGGTTTCGCATCAATACGCCTATCGTTCTTACCTTAAAAATTCGGTTCAGTTGGTCAATTTCCGACTTGCCAGGAAACAGAGGGCCCATTTGAAGAAATTCAGCGAAAATGCATCCGACAGACCACATGTCGATTGGCGTTGAATACTCTTTTCCCATCAGTAGTAGTTCGGGGGCTCTGTACCATAAAGTGACCACTAGAGAAGTGTAGGCCTTGAGGGGACTGCCATACTCGCGGGCCAGGCCGAAATCACCAACTTTTAGTATACCTTTATGAGACAACAGCAAATTTGAAGTCTTCAAGTCTCGGTGGAGGATCCAGTTGTCATGCAAATGAGCTACTGCTCGCAGGAGTTGCTGAAGCAGGCATTTAACTTCACCGGGGAAGAAAGACTGCTCCTTGTGCTTCATAGTTTCCATAAGACTCTTCAAGTCGTGCTCGACATAATCCATGACTATGAATATTTTATCCATATTACTCCCCACTACGATCTCACGTACCGTCACGATATTTGGGTGCTGACCCTTCAGAAGAGTGTTGATCTCTCGCAAGGAAGTTATGGGGAAACCTTCCTTTTCCTTTTCCATTTTAAGTCGTTTCAAAGCAACGATTTCGTTGGTTCTCTTATCCTTTGCCCTATAGACCACTCCATAAGTGCCCTCCTCGATCCGATTGAGACACTGAAACTCTTCTACCGACCTACATCCTTGAATTCCCGGATAGTAGTTGGGAAGTTTCTCACCGTTTTCATCCCTTGGAGAATCATCAATTTTGGGCGATTCATCTTTGCCACCCTCTCCTTTACCAACATCTTCGGGAACTTCTTTGATGATATCCAGATCATCATCGTCTTCCTTTTCATCCCTATTCCGATTCTCTTCAGCTTCTTTATCACTAATTGATCTGGACCGTGACCTTGAACCCGAACGAGATCTTGACCTGGATCTCGACACAGAGTGTGATCCTGATCTTTTTCTGGATCTCGATCTAGATCTAGATCGAGATTGTGACCTGGATTTGGATGCTGATCGTTCTGATCCTGACCTAGAAATTGAGCGAGACTTACTTTTGCTAGAGCGAGACCGATCTGATTTACTACGTTCGGAATGTGAACGACTCCTCATTTGAACTGAAGGTGATCGTGACCTGGATTTTGACATCGAACGCCTGTGATCTGATTTGGATAGTTCACCTACCGAGAGCGGACTGCCTGGAAGAGCGTCTTCTTCTTCTACAGATTTGTCGCCTTTTTTTGAAGTTTCCGATACACTACTTGATTCCGACTCAGAGCCAGACTCATTGTCTTTCTCCTCCTCACTAGAAATCTCTGATTCATCTGAAACCTCTTGGATCATTTTTTCCTCGTACTCACCCTCCTCCCTCGGGGACTTCTTCACTCGCTTCCTGTGTCCTTTGTATTCTTCGCCATGACGCTTCTTGAGCTTTGGCTTTACTTGCTCCGGAGGCGAAACAGGCTCCTCCCGTTCCCGCCTTGAACGCCTGGCTTCTAGTTCCTCCCTAGCGACTTCTTTGCGGCGGGCCATTTCCCTTTCCGCTTCCAGGAGCTTCGCCCTCCGAGAAGCCTGTTCGGGGTCTTCAGGTATCGTAGGCTTTTTCTCCTTCCGCTTGTTGCTTGAGTAGTCGCTGTAGTGCTCGGGGCTGTCGATGACCTCGATGATGTTCTCCTTCCTTTCTTTGTACTCCTTCCGGTACTCGTGGACAGACGAGCGGCTGCTGGCGCTCTCGTAGTGACCCTGATCCTCGTACCTGGCGATCTCTTTCTCATATTTGTGACGTTTGCTAAGAAGACGGCTCCTGAGATCCTCGAGGGCTTTCTCGGCGTCCGCCTTGTTCTCGTACTGCTGGTCCAGGTACTTTCTCCTGTCCCGGTCCCGCACATTCGGGTGCTCTATTCGTTTGTCACGCTCGCGCTGCTTGTGCCTGTTGTGGTATTCGTACTCGCGCTGCTGCTGCTGCTCGTAGTACTCTCGACGATGATTGTGTCTTTCTCGCTCTCTCCTGAAAGCCCCGGGTCCGGCCCCGCCTCCGCCTCCGCCCCCGGCGTGGCGGTGACGCCTCTCATCGGCCAGCGGTCTTTCTTTATCCCGATCCCTCTGTATCCTCTCCCGCTCCCTTTCTCTCTCCTTGTGTTTGTGATCCCTGGAATGTTTCTCCTTCTTGCTCGACTTCCTCCTGCCCGACTCCCTCTTCGTCGCCTGCGGGGGCTTTATGTCCAAAGAATCCGCTGTGTCACCCTGTTCGCCTTCACTGAAATGACAAGAAAAAGAAATTGCCAACATTACAGGGAAGATTGACTCAAAGACATCCAGACGACAATTTGGCGCTAGACTCAAGCACTCCCGCTTTCGAGGTGGGTGGATGGTCTAAAGTTCTTCTCATGATCGCATCAATCCCCGATTGGCTGGTGCGGAACTCCACGTACGAGCCTCCATCCCCGGCCTCTGGGGGCGTGATGTTCTCTCTCGGCGAGATGGCGAGGATTTCTCGTTTTATGTATTTTGTTTTTGTTAATTTTGTTACAAATTAACGTGGATTAGCGCTCTATTTGTCGTCTGATATGTTTGAAATTGTAATAATCGCGGTCATCGAGTGTTTTACGCGTGTTTGTTTCCTCCGATTTTTGTCTTAATTTGCGATGTTCATTTACTTGGTTACCTTTGCTAGAATTAGCTGAAGCCCTTTGTCTGCAAATTTGACGCAGAATAAAAAAAATATATTAAAACAAATAGGATTCATCAAATGTACAAAACGGCTATATGAAATGAAAAGGAAATAAAATTATGTAAAATGAACAAATATAAAAAAAAATGCATTTTCATCTTAAACTTTCCTTTATACTATTTGTAAGTAACAATGATTTAGTATTGTAAAGTCGGCACAGTTTAGTCAAATATATAAAATTATCCTCTTTAAATATTACGTATTCCCTATAATTTTATTTATTGTATGAATAAACTTACTACTTATTTTTTATAATTGAAAGCCAAAATACAACTTATTAAAAAGTGAAAAAGGCAACAATTTTCAAGTGAAGCCGAATAAAAGACAAATCAATATTGTAAATAAAAATAAACAAAAGATGCCTAAGATGGTTTTATATTTCAGATGTTACAATAAAATCTTTTCTTTTGAATGCTCCGAAAAACCATTTTCTTAATTTTTGTGAAGAAAGCACGTTTTTAACAGAACATTGTAAATTTGGCATCTTGAAATTTCCTATATTGTTAATGTTAATCTCAAATTAACTACAAAATTTAATATATTCATTTTTCAGTGATGATCGCTTAGATATTTCTATGTTTTTATTTGAGAGTTAAAACATGACCGGCCACCATGTGGAATTAAATTCAATTCAAATTCAATATGTTTAGCCCATTTTTTCCGAATGTTATTGTTAAGAATGTATATTTATACTACTGGACTGGAAGTAAGTCATGTGTTCCAAAATTGTTTGGATACCAGTATAGCTAATTTGTAAATAACAAATTGCGTCGATAAAAAGCTTCATTTTAAGCCGACAGACCAGGAATTGGAACAAGTCAAGCTCCGTGTAAGTAGCCAGATGTGAGTGAAATTTTGTATAAGAAAAATCTTCCGTTAGTAGGCATTTTGTATAAGGGAAATCTTCAGTCAGTAGGGCATTTTGTAGAAGGAAAATCTTCCGTCAGTAGGCATTTTATATAGGGAAAATTTAATTCCATCCGGCCACTTACACCAAGCTTGACTTAAGCCCAGGAATTGAATTAATACTAATTTTCTAACAGTAGGTATATGCGCACAACCAATAAAATAAATAGACTTACCTTAGTAAACAGAGAGCTCCCGCCACAGATCCCGAAAGGCGACCAGTGATGAAAATAAATAAGTTTAGTAACATAATCTTATAGATAGGCACTCACCGAGGAGCTGGGAGCTGTGCCGAGGCATCGAGCGCGCGCAGCTATGCTGTGGATCCCAAACTCCCGCGGCGGGGGCGCGGCTGCCCCGGACATAGTAAATGAACATCGGTCAAATTAAGAGAAAATCGGAGGACAAGTAATGCCCCATCGGCAGGAAGAAAATCGTTTAGTAAGGCAAATAGTTAAGAATAAAAATTTACCAAGCGGCGGTTGAGCAGGCGGTAACATTACGAAACAAATGTGAATCTGCTCAAGTGAAATGGCCTTTGGCTTTAGTTTTGTTTTGACTAGAAATTTTTATTTATTGCTAACTAGAGCGGCTGCGAGAGCGCACTTTTTATGAATTACATTTATTTGAGCGTGTGGCCTTCGCGCGCATCGGTCTTTGGACATGTACACACTTTTGGCCTATTGTCAATGAAAAAAGGCAAGTAAATATCAGAAATTCCAGCAGGGGTAACTTAAAAGTATTGAACTAGCTACAAATTGTGGAAATTCGCATATTTTACGCATTGCCCAACGCCGCGGCGAGGGGCAAACTCGTTTTCATCGAAATTCCACACGGTACCCACCTGAGATTGATGTCGTCGCCAGGGCTTCGGAGTTGGCCATCTTCGCTTCCAGAGTTCTCCAGGTGACTCATGGCTCGATTGCGAAGAATCCCGGGGGCCCAGAATTTCAATCTATGGTTCTGGACCGATTTTGGTTACTTATGGGTTTGGTTTATTAACTTTTTAAGTGATTTATTACGCACCACGCCGTATAAAATACGTGCGAAAAAATGCGTTTTTCCGTCGGATGAATTGACACTTCGCGATGTGACAACCAAAATGGCTTTTTCTCGTGGAACTTGTTTCATTTCAGAATTCGTTGACAGCGTAATTGCGGGGACTTTTCTTGTGAACCAATTGTAGATACATAAATGTTTAAAATCAGAAATAAAAACATTTTTGTTTGAGCACTAATTAATAATAATGAAAATAATAATAATCGTCTACTTTAGCAATTTCTTTGCGTTTTGAGGAAATTCCTGACCATTATAATTTGGTTGGTTGGTTGTTCTGGGGTTACTATCCTCCGATAGTGCTGCAGCTGTAGCTTATTTGGCCCAGGCAGGAATACCAAATTGACCATACATACATACTATAATTTATTTTGTTTCATTTATAGAATCAAAAATAAAATGTGATTGATTCATAATTCCGCAGGATTCAAAAGTCGCAGGTATGCCACATGAATTTTGTGGAACCCGACTTTGGACAAGCGATCCGTTAGATGTTATATCAGTACCGCTGTAATAATGTGGTTATTTATATTTTATATACAAGTTTTATTTAATTAACATTTTATTATGCTTTTGTAAAATGTTTTTTTTGCTTGAAACATTATATTACAGATTTTCTAGAGAAATATTTAGTATGTCTTTTATTTCACGAAATTTTCCTTCTATTCTCGGCCCTAACCTCACCTTAGTTCGTGAAATTTTTCATAACATCCGCGGCGATAGGAAAATTTAAGGTGGCTCTAATTTGTCTTAAAGTAATGGAAATCATAAAGTAAAAATCTTGAATTTTCAATGAACTGACATATTTTTAGTTTTAGACGGCTAACGAGATTCTCTCAAGATGCTGCGTAAAATCGCCCCATCGCCACTGCTCCGGCAAAACCCCAGCTGGCTTCGAACTCTGTGCACTTCCCGGGAAAACGAAAGTACGGATCGAATTCGCAAAGAAATCGAGGAATTTAAAGAGAAAACGAAGTGGAGGTATCCGATGGGGCAGGGAAAAGGCGAGTGGCAGAGTCATCTCCGTGCTTTTGCTGATACCGAACAGAATTCGGATTTAATCACCTTATTGCAGCAGCCGATCGATTTGAGCCCCAGTGGATTGAAGAAGTGGTGGACTAGGCGCAAGGAAAGGATAGAGCGATTCATGCAGCAGTATGTTCCCGAAAGGCACGCCATTCTGGGTAGCGACTTGGCTGCGGCTCATTTTGTTGTCTACCGCGGAGGCGCTGTAAAATTCCTGCATAATCCTGAGTGGGTACGGAAGGATGAAAAAGGGGACTATGAGCTGCCCGATCGCTTCCACGGCGGGTTCAAAGTGGAGGCAATTAAATGCGACAACATGACACTTTACTACGAGGGTTTGGAAAACATTCGACGTTTGCAGCACCTAAAATTTTGGTCCTTCATCAACGTGAAGACTTTCGACGACTGGTGCTTGGATAGAGTTTCCAGCGCAGAAAATCCTTGCCTCGAAGTTCTAGACCTGACCGGGACTAACATTACACACAAGGGGCTTAGTGCTTTGTACAGAGTGGACAGCTTGAAAGTCCTTGTTCTGGACAACCCCCAAGAATCGAAAGAAATGGAGCTCACCTGTGCTTTGCTGGAGCTCTGCCTGCCCCATCTGAAAATAAGAGCTTCCAAGGAAATTCATGGAGAGTAGATAATAAAGTTTAATTTATTCGGTGACAAAAAGTATTTTTATATTATTGCGAAAGCTTGGTTTTCATGTACTCCTCTTTTATCTTGGCGCGGTCTTCCACTTCCGGCAAGTTAGGCTCTATGCCTTTTAAACGTCTTTCAGTCCTTACTTTGTTCTGTAAATTAACATTAATTAATTAAATATGTGGACTCGAAATAATTTGAATACCCAGAACTCTTTGCAGTTGTTATAATTCGCGAAAAATAGTTCACATTTATCTCGGTCGAAGTTGTTTTTGTGCAAACATTTGTACGACAACTCTTGCTCCTATTTAAAGCTTATTTAGATTAGCCTTTAAACCAAAACGTACATTTACCTTTAAGCAAGGATTATCACGATCTGCATTCAAATTTTTGGGCATTTTCCAATTTGTTTCCAATAGCACCTCCACTCCACCCGCCAGAAGAGGTTATGTTGACAATGATCAGCTGATTAAGACTTTGCAGAACTTTGCGAATAAATGGAATTGGAACAAGTCAATGACAGTTCGGCGATAACGTAAACATGGGCTCCGTCTCAGTTGATATAAAATTCAATCGAGCAAGCAAAATTTACTACGAGGCGGTAACGTTTGTAGTCATATTAAAGAAATTAAATTCGAAGACATTTTTCATTTCACAGGAGCGCTTAACCGGTGTAGTCCAAATAACCTGTGGAAATGAGACCAAGCACGAAGGTGTTACCCTCACTGTCGAGGGTATCGTGAATTTGCAGCTCAGCAACAAAAACGTCGGAATATTCGAAGCCTTCTACAACTCAGTGAAGCCGATACAACTTCTTAATTCTGTGCTGGATCTTAGTCCCCCCGGAAAGCTCTCGCCAGGATTAACAGAGTTTTTGTTCGACGTGCCCTTGGTCTGCCAAAAGGAACCAAAGGTTTTGTACGAGACCTACCACGGGGTTTTCGTCAACATAAATTATCAAGTGCGATGTGACATAAAGAGGAACTTCCTAGCTAAAAGCCTGCAAAAAGTGCAGCAATTCTGTGTCCAATACAAACCGAGTCCGGAGTCTGCAACGTCCAGTGAAGTGAACTTCAGCATCAGTCCAGAAACTCTCCAGAAGACTGCCAAAGAGCGGATATCGATTCCTCGTTTCCTCATCACTGGTAAGCTGGACAAGACCGAGACTTGCCTTACGAAACCATTCACTGGGCATGTAAGATTCCGCAAAAATACTTAAAATGATTTTTATAACATTGGGACTCTTTTTAGCTCACCGTGCAACACACTGAAGTCGCTATAAAGTCGATAGAGTTGCAATTGGTCCGAGTAGAAACTTGCGGATGTGCCGAAGGATATTCCAAGGATGCCACCGAAATTCAGAACATCCAGATCGCCGACGGGAATGTGTGCCCGAAGCTGCAGATTCCAATTTTTATGATATTTCCCAGGCTGTTTACATGCCCCACTTTGGTTACTAAAAATTTCAAAATTGGTAAGATTGACTTTGAGCAAATGTTCGCCATCTTAATAACTGCTTGTTTCTAGAATTTGAAGTGAATCTCGTCATCGTATTTAAGGATGACTATTTGGTCACAGAGAATTTTCAGATTGTCTTAAAAAGGAATTATTAGAGATTTAGAGTGCATTGCATGCAATGTCCACCATTCTAATGTAAGAATAATATTATCTTTAGGAGATAAATAATAAATGTAATATAAAAACATATGTTTGTTTTTTATACTTCGTTTTTCTAATGCTACCCAACATAAAAAGCGATTCGTTTTTAAGAAAGCTCTATTCTATTCTATTCTATTCTATTCTATTCTATCGCAAAATAATATTGACATTGGATGGCTGCTGGTTTGACCTGATTATGATTTCAATTAAGATTTGTTGGTCGAATTGAATAATATTTTTATAAAGTATGTAATTATCTTTGTATATAATTGATAAGAAGACAATAAAAATAAATTAATAAGGCCTTATTTTTTTTTATTTACGAGAGAAGAAAACGTTGAATAAATTTTTGGATGCTTTTAATAAACTGGAGATCAACCCTAACTTTCCTTAATTGCACATGTTAAATTAAGAGGGTGCATATTCATCGAGGGCAATATTACTCAATGAAGCATATTAAAAGTGTTCAACTCGGTTAATGGCCGTCTTTCCTCCCACACTTAATTTTTCCAACTTCTAAGCTGTTTTCCCCCGAAACGACGAACCTAAATTATATAATATCCAGCTCTCCCTGCACTTCAATTTCTCATATCCAACTCGAGCTCCCGGAAACCCTGGAAGACCGTTGCCAATAAAAACAGGAGAAATTCATTCGAAAGCAATAAAAATTTAAATTATGAGAAGTGGCCACTATTATCCTTTTAGAGCTCGAGCCACTGACTTCATGGGCCGCTAAAAGCGATGGTCCGGCGGAGGACCGGATGTTTTTGTGTGTTTTTCTTCCTTGTGCCCCAGGGAAGAATCTTCACAAGTTCGAGGATAATGACTAAAAAACAAGGCGATGGCGACGACGACCATTGCCCGAGAACCAATAGTAGACGAAAAGGAGCACTCTTTAGAATTTTTCTGTCTACGCTCCCGGGACGGTCGCATTTTATTGAATTAAATTCATGGGAACTGCCCGATTCTGCACCCAACAACGAGCACTCTAAAATAAATGCACCGAGTCTGAACACTTGCCAATTCTCACATCCCTTCATAAAAACTTTAGGAGGACTGGCGCTTTTTTAGCTACGTTAACTATTTTCCCATTGGCGCGGAAATATTGAGGCTTTTTCTGTTTATTTAAAATCTTTTCAGATAGGTTACGACGTCTCCTAAGAAATGAAAGTTTAGCGTTTAAAATTGTTTTCATTTAACATAACATACAATATATGTATATACATTTATTTATTTATGCACGTATTTATCTATGCTTTTGATCTTCATTGAAAAATAACAAACCCTAAATTCGTGGCTGAAATATATGATATATGTATTATACATTATATTATTATAGTAGTAAAATTTTTCACCAAAAATCAGTTTACTTGCATTTTCCAATTAGAATACTTGTGTATAATATCACAACCATTAGCATCTCAGGTCAGGTTTTGATATGGAACCTTTTATTGATGCTCGCGTAATATGCTTATTAACGAACTTTTTTGTCAAAGAAATTGCTCTAGGTATCCTTTTGAGTTTAAGGCCAGTCATGTAATTAAGTAGGGATTTTTTTTTCTGAATAGCATCAGCTCGAATTATTGAAGAAACCAATTATTCACGCCACAACAGATATTCGAGAAGATGCCTTTTCTATAGATTCTATAGAATTTCCCTGACTGTAAATCTCACAAGCCCTAATTAGTCATCGTATTGAGGGTGTGTGATTGCGGTCTTTCACAAAACATCTCCCCTAGAGTCTTTGGCAAGCCCGCAAAATAGCACAAAATAATGAACATTCCCCACCTCGTCGATGGAATCGCTTTCACAGTGCGGAGCTCACCCGCAGCTCAACAAAAGGATTCAAAAAGTGCCTTAACACTCCCTAAAACCATTTAGATATCGCATTATCCCGTCTCTGTTAAATGATAAATTTGTCCGGGGTGAGGACGACAGCCGGGAACATATTTCCAGCGACAGTTCCAGTATAGACCGCATAAATTCCGATTACCCTTATCAGGGTGTCAGGCGAATCCAATTTCAACTGACTTTACATAATAAATTCCTCATAAGAGGCGAAAGGGTTGAAATTGCCCATGAATTACGTAGATACATCTTTATGACTTCGGCAGGGCAGAGGACACGTACCCACTTTGTCTTCCTGCTTATGGGTGCCCACCCTCTTGCCGGCAATTCCGAAAACTATGCGAGAGAATAGTCGAAATCCGGCTCCACCGCAAAGCCGGCGAGCCAGCACCCCTCGGGGACAGTGGGGCTCGTGCATACTAAACACCTTCCTCGAAGGCGAAGGCGCCCTGGGACTCCTCCTGGGAGGCCGCAAGGCTCGCATGTATGTGTCCTGGTGTTTTTGTTTAGTTTCCTTATTAAAAGGCGAATCGGCCCAGAGGGCGGCAAGGACAAATTTCCTGAAATTGGTCTCCTCTCGAGCTGGTTATTGAATCTCAGCTGCCTTGGGTAATTTATAGCCTGAAAATGGCTACAAGCAACAAAAATCCAATTTCGTGCGAATTGCGCACTCGACGTCTTATGCCTAAGTGGATTCCCTCGGCACACAGAGCGAGTCCTCCTGGAGGACTCTAGCCAAATAATCAACTGCAAAGACTCTGCTAATTGGGTTGACTTAAAGTTTTCGACTGCTCCATCGAGTGCATCCTTTTCCGCGGCGGAGTTGGTGACGTCGCGACCGCTCCCTCGGATTGCTCGCAAAGCCGAAATTAATTAGGAGTCCTTGACAAATAATCTGCAGCTAGTTAGCATTTCTTACATTTCAGAATGTTCTCTCCAGATGCATTTAAAGTCGTTGTGCTAGATGTTGAATTTCAATCAGGAACTAATGTTGCTAATGTTTGTGTTAAATGTTTGAGTCATGTGAGACTTGGGGTAATGTTGCTTTACGTTAAGAGCTGGTATCGCTGCGCCAACAAGAATTTTGTTTTGTATATTTTCTAATTTCACAAATGTGGTGCTCAAATTAGAATAGCAATAACTATAATTTATTATATTTCTTTACTAGATAAAATATTCAATATTCGACGTGAATTTACAGATTTTGTAACAGATACGCCAAACGCCATGATTGTTTGTATATTTATTACGTTTATTACGAGTATGTTAAAGATTTTATTGGAATCAGCTGAACCTAAATTTTGGTGTAGGAGGTTCCATGAATTGTTTAAGGTTTTAGATCTAGAATTAGAGGGGCTCTCTCAACATTTATGATAGAGAAATTTTTAATGAATTGACTTAACAGTTTTTACATAAAGCATTTTGCTAAAGAAACTTGATGAAGGTATGTATAGAAAACGTTTATATACATACACATATAATAATTATAACCGCATTTAATATTAACCAAAATCGTTAAGTCATTCTAAGAAAAGAGCTCTATGATATCTTACACTTAGAGTATGGGCAAATTACTCATTACAAATTGTAAAATATTTTAAAAAAGGAAAAGAAAATCTACACAAATATCAATATTATTTAAGTCGGGCGCGCCACTCTTTACTAAATATTAGTACGCTTTATAATTTAACGTTATTTGTTTCTTAAAATGTTTTCTTCTACGTTATTTGTTGTTTCATGCATTTATAGAACCATCAAAAAGTTTGGAATCTTACAATTCGCACCAGAGTCATTTCTCTTTATCAAGATCCTTTCAGGTTAATCCAGCACCTTGTTCCAATTTGTAATTTTTTTTTGCCTAATGCGCGCAGCCTATAACAGAGGCGATTTTCCAGAGTCACGTAGGTGTCATAAGTTGAGTGCTCCGATTAATCTGATTGCCATTGGAAGGCAAACTTGATGCTGTGGCGAAGTGCTAGAAAACAAATCCGTTCAAAATTTATTTCATCCCCCAGCCTTTCGGTCCAGGAGGACATCCCTATCTTCTGCTCCGTGCATGTGCTTCGTAAGCGTGACGTGATTCGTTTATCCGGCTCAAACCATAAAAACTTGCTGATCCAAATTATATACTATACGGAGCACTTGGCGTTAGACTCCTGAAAAGTTTTGCCCCACGACCGACGCCATAAAATTGTGCGAACGACGGAACGAGTTTGGAATAGGACAATTGAATTAGAAGCAAGTTTCTGTGGCGGTAATTTGGAAATTCTTTGTAGGCTTTTTTTTCCGATATCTGCACTTATTTACGTGCACATATACATAGATAAATATAATATAAATATGCATAATAAAATGCCAGTTGCTTAAAAGTAGTTCAAAAATGTTATTTAATGTTCATGTTCAGGTACTTTATTTTACTATTATATTATGTTACTATAAATTAGATATTTTTTACCCCTTTTTTACCTGCGTATTTTGTATTTTTGTATAAGTTTAAATTTTATGCTTGACAACCCTACCTACTTTTTATTTGAAATATCGTTCTGATTTGCGATATATTAGTATTAACATAGGTTACTCATTTTTAAGTACACTATTTCATTTTTATAATATATTTTTGTGCTGTCACCATTTTCCAATATAAAAAAATATTATTATTTTACTTCGTATTATATTCAATGTGCTCAAATCATGGGCATGGTGACAGTTCTCCTCAACCGATTGAGCTGAAATTTTGTATACAAGTTTAGTTTGGATGACAATGCATGGTTAGCTAAGTGACGTCATTCTAAATCCAATATGGCGGACGGTCCAAGATAGCGGACTAGTTTTTTTTTTTTGCACTTCCATGATAAAAATATATTTTTAAATTCAGAACTTTTTTGGAATCAGATGTGTAATGACTGTGTCAGACAGACACAGGTTGGCCTACTTCAATGCAGCCTAGTTAATTGTTTAAAAAGAAAAGTTGAAGTGCTTAAAAAGAATTTCTTGTGTTTAGTAATTTTTCCGTTTATATAACAAGTTTGTCCTATGCTGTGCTTAATAACGCACGACTTCAATCTCCAGTTAAACAATTTCTTGACTTTCATCCGCCACTGCTCCTTGTGAAGGGAATTCCCGAAGTTAAATAGGTTCTTAAGAGGGGCAAAGTGTTGTCACAAAAGAGATTGCGCAATGAAAAAGACGTGGAACAAAGCCGTATCCGGAGATGCTTAAGGATGACTTGTCGACGAAACCACCCTGAAGACTTTAACTGGTGGTAACTTTGACACCATCCTGCAGCGAGTGCCAGAGGGTGACTAGAACCCAGGATAAACTTTGTCATGCTGTAAATTTTTATTCAAAACAAAGAGGGATGTCACCCGTCCATAACGATAACCGGGAGAGTTTCCAAGAAAAAGGAGCACGAGCAGCTGGATGCTAAGGAATATTGTTACAAGATGACATCAAAAGTTTTCTTTCGACCAATAGAAAAGGGCCGGTCGGGCGGGGGTGCAAGGACTATCGCCGCGGATGACGGAGTGGAAGCAAAGTAGCAGCACCGTTGGATGCTAAGTGCTCTGATTTATCTTGTTGCAAAGTTGCCGTACAGTGTGGCCTGGCCCTTACCCCTTGGCAGGACAATGAAAACAAATGTTTACGACGACTCCTGGCGCTCCGATGGCATTCTTTTGCATAAGTCAGAACGCAACTTTGCCTCGCGAAACAAAGGACAAAAAGAGGAATAAAAATGTTCGCCTTTTGTTCGGGCACTTTTGTTCCAAGCTGCTTCTCGGGGGACTCCTTGGGGCGAAAACTTTTAACACGGCTCTTCTTTAAAAGAGTTACAAAGTTCGAAGCCTGAAAATGCTGTGGTTGTGCCGCCGGGGCTGTCGAGCTACCTGTTTGGGTTAATTAGAAAAACTTGATGGAAAATGGAAAATCTTCAGGGAAATCCGGGTCAATTGCCCGTGCAACGTGAGTAAAAACTGCGCGGGTTAGGGTAAATTTTCACGCGGCTAAGCTAATTTGAGAAAAGGAACGGAAACGAAGGAAGCCACCCAGCCTTTTTTCAAACCCTGTTGTTTTGATGTCTTCTGATTTACAATTTACAAGTTAACAAGTCAAGTCCAGTTGAAAGAAAATATAATGCTCCTTTTTATTTTCTTTTTGAATAAGTATAAATCCCTTTAATGTAAACAATTAATTTCATTATATTTTCTGGGGGAATATAAGCTTCAAGTAAAACCAATCTATGTATTTCGTTTGAAATGGGGGGTCACAAAGGTCGTACCAAAATAACTTCTTTAACATTTCGAGCCCTAACATAAAAAAGAAAGAATTATTAAATCACCAGCGTGCTTTCAGGGTATATGGTGATAAATCTGATATTATTGCAGATAAACTAAAGGAATGAATCTACATAAACGATTTTTGGGAAATATTATATTTTAGGTTAAAAAATATTAGGAGTTTTAGTTTCCTTTTGATTGATTGGGGAAATATTATAGCATGAATATGCTACTTATTTTAAAGTAGTTTTTTAAGATTTCAAATTAAAAATACAAAACGGATCCGGAGCACTTTCGCAAATTTTTAAGGAGGATTATGTGATAAGAGAGATAGTAAAAATATTATATTTTATCATGTATATACCTACTTCATATATAGGTAGGTACTTTTCATTTTTCGCCAAAATTTCCCTTTCGAAAAAGAATTTTAACGACTGAGTTAATGAGTTAGTAACATCTTGGTGAGATACTTTTAACTTAAGAGGTTTTAGAGGTTAGAAATGATTTTAATCTTTTAAGTAGAATATTAAAATACTTTATCATAAAGTTTTAATACATATTTACTACTACGTATAATAAGAATATAAAGTTCCGTTATTTAATATTTGTATAAAAAGAAAGTTGTATCAGGCTGGGTCGATTTCTACATAACATCTTGGTTTTGTTCTAAAATTCTAGCTCATACATGTATCCTAGGTATATCAGTGGGCGGAAGATATCCTTTGTCTCAGAAATTCTATTAGATTTTATTAAGATCATATTCCAGCTTCCAGGTCATTAGAGAGACTCACGGTAAATCTCTGGATGTGACGCTGCCCTGAATGTTTGATGCGCCTGGTGAATGCTTCCTCTCTGGTCGATTACAAGACGACCGTGTCGGGTATTTTGAATTTAAATAACCTGTTTACCGGGAAACAGAATCCTTAACGACAGGATGTTTTGTAGCAGCAAGAAAACGCCATTAGAACTGCTCTTGCATGAATTTCACCCACGAACAGCTCCGGCAGCTGATAGTCACCCCCGGCACAGCCCTTTTGATGTAGAGGGATATCCATTAGGGCGATTTATTGATTCTGATAGCTCTGCTCAACAGCGTCATATCACAACACAGATAATGGATTCCCACTGCCACGGCGTCCGAGTCCGCTCGGGCAGCTCAGGTCACCATAAAACATCTACCGTCCTACAAACTGCGATCCGAGCGCGACATTCGGGCTTCCTGCCACCCAACTTTAAGCCCTTTAGTGGCACTCTGTGTGGTCGCTCCTCACGCCCTCTGATTGCTCCACCACGCGACCACTAAGAGCGGCGGAGAGGGCCCCAATGTAGTTTACAACTGCCCGCCCAATGTGTAGCTGCGGGCCGGGCCCCGACCACCCGTCGGACCGCACTTCCTGGCTGAGAATGGACCACCTACAACTTGTTCTCAAAAACCCAAAAACCATCTCGGCCAGGGTAAAGTTTTGAATCATTTTTGCTGGGCACTTTTTCGCCGCACACCATAAAAACTTTTGCCAACGCCTAGTGGCGGTGTGCCATTATTCGAAAATTTAAACCAACTGGGGCCCGAGTCCGGCTTCTCGACGAGCCTTCTTGCTCCCTGTGGCTTTCTTCCTGTTTTCGATTTCAACAGATGATGCTCCCGGTTCGGTCCAGAGCCCAGAATATTTTTTTCATCTCAGTCGTTTCGTAACGAAAATAAAATTCCACTTCTAGTTGCTGCCGATGGATTTTATAGCGTTCCGTTTGCCCGTCCGTCGCTCGACTAAGCCAAAAGGGATTGAGACATTAGCGAATTGTTCAGCATTCCTCCTAATTAAGTTTCTCGCGATCTAAGATTTAAAAAGTCTTCGGATACAGAGCTATACAAAATCAATTCAAGTAGAATGGTGCAAACTATTAAAAACTAAATATTTTTAATATTAAGCATGCACTGCAAATTAAAATTGGAGTTAGATCGGAATTACAAAATACATTTGAAGATGATGAAACTAACCTGCGTATTATATCAAAACAGAATATTTTTATTATTTGATTTGTGCTTCAGAAACTTTAGAGACGAGGAAGGAAAACCGGCGGCAATTTTTAATATATTTCTAGAATCATTAAGGCTTTTTTAGCATAAAATAAGAAATAAAATAGTTGTCCACCTGTCGTGTGATAGTTAGAAAACACTACTCTCAATGAAAATTAAGAAAAGTATTGATGCACTGATACGGACTTTATATAATAAAATGCCCATTTAGATAAAATACATAAGAAATCGTCGTGCTAAATGCAGTAAATTAGATTTATTCTTCATAATTTCAAATGGTTTCCATCATCATTTCTTGATAAGATCTTAAAAGCATATCACATGATAACAACAACAAACTTGTTGAGTTTCAATTTGGTCTCCGGCATAAAAACTAAAAAGCTGTTCAACTCTATGTCTACTTACATTTTTACTGACGATGATTCAACCGAAAAATTATTTTTTCATAACATTGCCACTCATTTCAAGTAAGTATCAAATAATAGCGTCTGAAATGTGTTTCCATTTACGACAGATCGTTAAAATGTCATTCGGTTCAACATTAATGAAATCATTTACATCATCCGAATAATTCCAGACTGTGAGAGTCGTAAGTCACAAGGATAACCCACCGCCCCACACTCTGGAGCCATTTCAGTCCCAGTGCAAATTATCCTGAAGGTATCAAAGCAGCTCCAGGAGCTGGGCGAAGTCTGGAGCTGCTGGCCAAAGACATGCCCCAAGACGTCGGACGCTGTGGATTCCTGCATCGTCTGATATAAAGTTTCGGAAGATCCCTGGAAGTCCATTTTACCGGCTCTGCTCTTCTGCAATCGTCAAAGTTTTATGATTTTAAAAAGTATCGAATTAACACTTCTGGAGCAGCAGGAAGGGCATTCGGTGGCGATGTGCTCCACATCTTTAATGCGCTTTTGCGTCATTTGCTCCTTCGCCGTCTTTTGAGATCCAGAATGTGACTAGCCTCTTTTTTGGCGCTAATCGCTTTATGACCCGGAACGCGGTTTATTTTGTACACCCACAGGTCATTAGGAGATTGTATCGGTCGGTAATTGGTGAACTCATTTCAGTTGGAATGCTTGATTTAATAGATTATCCCCTGGAGCGAAAAATTTATGGGGGCATTATTGCCGAAGTTTCGTGCGGTGAAGGAATTTATGGACTGGCGCGGTGGACATGTGTACAATTTAGGAGATTTACAAAGTCTGTTTAAAACTATTTTTCTGGCCGTATTTAACTGGTTTCTTTAAATTACATATTTAAAAAATTGCGTTAATGCTTTAGTTGATTTTTAGAAATTAGTTTCAATTTACGAGAAAGAGGACGAATGTAATGTTAGCCACATGAAGGTACAGTCCAGTCCGAGTTTAATATACGTATGCTTAGATATTTTAGCATTTTACATTTTAAATAATTCAAAAGTAATTTAATATTGAAAACATACTAACATAGAAATGTACAAATTCTTATACTTAAACTAGCGAGAGACATATACCTTTGGGGTATACATTTTGCAGAATTATGCCAATTACACATCCAATTTTAAAATATTTAAATATAGGTAGTAAGAAATTGCGAATTGATTGTAATTACAAAAATTCCAGATAACATTTTAATGGGGATATTAGATCTTTATGGTAAAAAAACACCAGTAGAAATGTTGTTGAGAAAATGTTATATATCTAAATGTTTGTATATTTCCTGTTTTTTATACTTTCTTATACTTATTTAAACTATTTTTTTTTTTGAAAATTTATAGGTTTTAAAATAGTTTCACTGTAAGATTTAATTGAATAAGTTTAAATTAATCTATATTTTATATCTCTTTATTTAGATATTCATCAGCCATCCTTAAAATTGTATTTTTACACTGAAAGAAAAAGATTAGCAAAATTAACTACATACATTTTCAGCAAACTAATTAAATTAGTTGATAGAACTAAATCAGTGAGAAAAACATTTACAAAATTAGATAGTTTCTCAACAATATGTATTTTAGTTGATTTCACTACTTTAAATTGTTATAACAACTAATTCAAAATTGGCAGATAATCAACAAAAGATTAGTTAGTATTGCTATTTTTTTTCAGTGTAGCTGCATTCGAGGGCAAAAATTAATCACAACTTAAAATTCTCAAAGTAGACCATTGTCGTTGCTTTAGACGAGTTTCAATTAAATTTGGGATTAAGTCTAACATTAACGATGCACAAAAGTGAGATGGGGCTTCTGAATGTTTGTTCCCAATAACCTAAAATGCAGTAACATTAGCATTTTCACTTATGACGATTAAAACTGTGAGAGATTGCTAAAATAATAAAGAGTTTGGAATTTGGATGTTTTTTCAGTAGTTTTGAATAAACAGGACGCCACCTCAGGGCTAGAGAAAAAATAATTAAATTTGTTTTCGCATTTTTATGCGCTCATTAGAAACAATCAAACGCCCCTTGTCCCCGTAGCGAATAAATGGAGTTATATCCGGCGGAGGGAAGTTAGCAATTCATTGACAGAATTAAGTCCGGAAGAGGAGCGGAGCAAGTTCATTATGCATGCAAACAGACTTGCCGGGACTGCAGCCATAGCCGGGGCCGGGGCATTATCCCGCACCCCTCTGCTCAACAGCTGCACCCACAAAGCAAACCGCAGCGTTCGGGCCGGATTATCCGCGGCCCACCCCCGTCCCGGATGAATATTAAATTCGGAGAGCCTTTCGCCGCACAAGTGTTTTCCTCGGCGGAGTTTTCCACTTCTTAAATTAATTTCTCCTTTTTAACAGTTTGTAGACAATACCCGGATCCAGCGCCCGTTCCCCTATCCCTCATATCTCTTTGTCGAACTCAGCGATCGCCTGCAGCTCCTGCAGTTTTCGAGATTGTTCCAGCTAAAAGATAAAGTGGATGGCCCCGTGTTTATGACTCCGACTCCCTCGTAACTTTTACTTTACACTCAGAGGTTTTTGCGAATAAACAATTCACTTCTCGTCTAACCACCATGCTCCATAACACGGGCCAGAAAATGCACGCCGTATTTGTTTCACATTATTTTACGGAAAAAGCCCTTAAGTCAGGAAAAAAGCTCCTTTCGAGGGCACAAGCCGGTGTGACCCCAAAAAATTGAAAAAATTGTTAACCTCCATCTGCTCCAAGGGGCCCGTGTATGAATGCGACCTTACCCTGGAGGAGCCCTGTCCGGATCGTTCTGGCGGGTGGGGCACCAGCAACTTCCGTGGCCGATAATTTGTGGTTTTGTGGATCAATGAGTCGGTTATTAGCCCGAAATGGTCCCCTTTCGAACGTCCAGAACTTGGCCCGTAATTAATTTATTTCCTGAAACTGTTCAATATTCGACTTTCGTTCGAGGGAGGGCAAATGGAAAGTGCTGGTCTACCTGTGGCCGCCATAGGCCGACGAAGTCTCATGCCAGATTAATAAACTACTGTCCACAGGCGTTTGTTATTCATTGGCACAGGTCAGTGGATTTCGGGCTAGACAGAGTTGGGACCTCCTTCTGGGACAATCGTTTCGGGTTTTGGCACATCGTTGATTCAAGGCATTGTTAATACAATATAGTAATTACCTTCTCCTTCCGACCAAATCAATTCCTCTTCATGTCTGCTTTTGGTCACATCGCTTGCTTGATTATTTAGTAGGGGATACCGAAATTAGATGTTTAAGGGTTTAGGATTAGAACTGTTTTATTATTAAAGTAAATTAAACCGGGAAATATCGGGTTTAACGAAATTGTTGGGTATTATAGAAAATATCCCTCAAAAGAACTCACTTCTCAATTCAATATCCATTTTTTGATTCATAATTCATAATTTTGTAAATTAGCCATAACTTTCGGCTAAACTCGGAAACGAAATTTGTTATTTGCGTATTTTTCTGCTACTAAACTACTACTATGAAGTCGTAGAAATTATTAGCAGCAATAATAAGTTTTACAGGTACTTAGATTTCGTTTACTTTAAGTTTTAAAGAATGTCATCTGAGTATCAAAGAAAGTTGAAGTTTGGACTAAACTTTTCCTTTATCTATTGCCTGAGCTAAAATGATGTAATACAATTTGTAGTTCTGTATATATTTAATCTATTTAAATGCAATAAGTAGTAGAAGACAATCTAATTCCACAGATTATGAATATTATCGAACACACCTTTCTGCAACATTTGTTGTTTATACATATGTATACATTATATGTATATATTTAAATCAAAAGCGGCTTTGAAAACATGAATTAAATAACAATTTACACACATGTATGCATGTCTAATTTAATATATAATAACATAGACACAACATAGGTACGGCGTTTAAAATTAATTTGATATAAATAGTATAGCTTACTTATTCAATTTATTGTAAGGATTAGATGAATATGATTAAACAGCTTTGAAATAAAAATTACTACAATAAAAAATGCTATAATTATGGACAAACAAATATGTTTGTCATTTGATCTAAAATTTGTTATTGTTTGCCACTGATGACATCTTCATAAAATCATGATAAAGCTGAACATGAACTTAAATATTTTGTGTCCTGGACTGGAAGACAGCCAAATTCTAAGCTGTGTTTTCCGTATACTGCGCTGCAAAATGTAGGAAATGTGGGATTGATTGTAAACCGGAACTCATAGAAATTAATGCAGAGTTCCCGCAACAGTTCGTCCGGTTTAACTAGTGTAAGATTTGAGTTGATATAGTGCTAATTCTGTTGCGTGAATGTAAGAAAGAGGAAAAGTCATTCTGCTTTAATATGCAAAACTGCAAAACGAGAACCCTTCACTTCAATAACTTTCGTACACCGCTCTAGGCAGTTTTATGCGAATGAGATTCGAATAAATTTTACTGAATATTAATTAACGCTAACGACTGCAGGTCTTATAAACACGGCAGGGTCATAAATCAGGCGGTTTAACTGCTCCTAGCGCAATTACTTCGCAGCTCGAACGCAAGAAGACTTAATTACACTCGAAGGAAATCGCACGAGGCCCTCGAGCGTGGCATTTTTTGCACGAAATAAATCTTCCCCCTCAGTGGAAATTGACAACTCCGGCGAAAATTAATTCTCACCACGTCAAGACGCAGCGCAATTGAACGAGTGCCACGCTACTTGAGGCGAGCTGGACCATGTCGACGTCGTCGTCGGGGCGCACACACGTGCCCGACCGGGATTTTATCGTCCGGCAGTAGCCCACCCGGGTTTTGGTCAACAAACCGCTCGCCTTGAGTCGGGCAACCGCCACCGCTCCCCGCCGTTCCCGCAGGATGAAGCGTCCCGTGCGACGGGTGGGGCGCGCCGGCCGCTGCACACTGTCGCACGGCACCTATTAAGGTGTCAGCTTGTTTCACCTGCAAATCACTCGCAGTTGACACCTTTTTGTCTGCGTCTAAATTCCCGGGGATCTGTAGAGCAGGCAAAAATCGGGGAGCCGTCTCCGGGCGAAGTAAAGCAGTCAGCACTTCCTTCCGACTGCTTGTGCACATCCTTAAAAGCATTTTCGTGTCTGTCACCGGGATTAGTCCTGACTGAGGGCTGGATCAGGGCGGATTTTTTACCCATCCGCCAGGAACCCACCGGCCCCACAGTTTGCATAATAATTCTATCCTGTCGGGAGCTGCCCGTTTCCGTGTCCACCTTTGGGGCCCGCTCGCGCTGTCTTCGGTGGAACGCACCGCAATCACAACATCATTTCGCCGCCTCCGCCCCGCC
This sequence comes from Machimus rusticus, assembly GCA_951509405.1. Taxonomy (NCBI): domain Eukaryota; kingdom Metazoa; phylum Arthropoda; class Insecta; order Diptera; family Asilidae; genus Machimus; species Machimus rusticus. Next base: position 49,936,248 of record OX608050.1, on the reverse strand, counting down.
CGCTGGGACTTTCGGGCGGTGTGGGGCGACCCATCTGCAAAATGTCATGTTCTGAATATTTTGAATATCCCGGCGCTTTACATGTTTTTTCTTGTCGACGAGGAAGCCAGGACTATTTACCTGCTAAATAATTCATTACGCGAGGTCTGTCGCTCGGGCATTGTGTTTTAGGAATTCCCCGGGTAAAGCGACTTTGATACCTGGCAAATATGAGCGACTGCCGGTCGCGAATGGTGGGAGCAGGAAATTACGAAAAATGAAAAAATTTCTTCTGTTAATTTTAATAAAATTTTTGTTGTGAAATATAAAATCGGAGTTGGGAATTGTTAGGTATTTTACGAATTAATTTCCGCAGGATGAGGCAAAAAAGATATGCTTTAATTTTTAGAATATGAAAAGCATGTTAGTGTTGTAATACAACCCCAAGTACCTACATATTAAATTTTATCACAACTTCGAAAGTTGCAAGTTATGAGCAACAATGAATTTAAGTGATAGAAAGGATGATGGGCTTTTTTCTCTAGAATTTGGGCGCAGAACTAGCAAAATTTAAATTAGTGTCAATAATTAGGTATAGGTAAACATACGTAATTATCGAGTAATCATCTTGCATATGTAATATTTACCGAGTTTCGTTGACAGAATGAAGAGAACGAAATCTTAGACGAAAGAATTCTGAAATAAGACAAACCTTTGAAATTAGTTTTGTTTTCCAGATGTACATAAATATATGTATGTTCGGTAGGACGTAGGTATGTACATATCAGAAGAGTAGAAATTATCTTTTCATTCCCTAGGATTCCTTTTGGTACTTGAAAATAATTTAAAACAAACATCTTTTTAATAAGTTACTGACTATCAGCATCAAACTAGTTCACTTGATAGTTAATTTTAAATGAATTTAGGTAAATATTGAATTTACTTCTGGAGGTTATGTTAAACTATATTTTGAAGGTATCTACATCTACAACAACTCCCTAAAATCCGCTGTTGTGGATTCCCTAATTGGAGTAGACGTTTTCATCAATGAATAATATCCCCACGGGAGGACACTGAGGAAAGAAAAGTTTATCATCGGACAGGTTAGCCAGTTGGCAATATTAACAGAAATCCCACGTGCCACGGAGCATATGGAAACACCTGTAGCCGGCCAGAGGTTCTAATTCCTGGGGGAAATGGGGAGCTCCTGCTTGGAGGTCCCTCGGAACAGGCGCTCCACCGGAACAATTCATTGATTTGGAAAATTGCTTACACATCTCAAGGAAGACGGCAAGCAAACAGATTCAGCAAGCACTTCTGGCTCGCCGGTGGATACGCTGAAGGATGGCTGCTCCTTAAGGTTTATTTACAAATTGAAGGCATGGAAAAAAGTGGGGGAACCGAGCCCGAGAAGACGATATGCAAACTTTTCCGTTCCGCCATTGTCCCGGCTTTGTGCCCGTGCCCTCGCAGTATTTGCATATTTTAAATCGAACCTGGCAGTCTCAATGGCTGCACACGGAGCACCCTCGGATTGTTTGGATTACTTTCACCTCCTTCAGTGTAAGCAAACATTCTGAGGTATTTGCATTGGATCGGAACTACTCCCCAAGATGCTTCTACTCTTGGGAGGTTTACATTTGTATAACAATTGCCTGGGTGAAGTGGTCGCTTACCTCGAAGAAAGCGGGGGTGGGCTGCCGCTGCGAGCTTGAAAACTTTTTTAATATCACCTAGCGTAAAAAGGGGCGGCCGGGCGAATTTGGTGGCACATGCTGACAATAAACAATCGGCACCTTGCAGCCTTTCATAAAGTTTCTTTCTCTACAGCAGGTCTAATGGTTGGAGACTGTTTCACTAAATCATTTACAATGGCCAATTCGACTATCTTTGGTGCTTGATTTGTACCTAATTGAAAAAAAAAAACATATTTTTTATCTATGTTATGTACAGAATTTTAATAAAAAATATGAAAACAAACTCTGTTCAACTATGAGTCACGCTTCATAAATCGACCAACTTCTAAAAAATAAAGAACAATTTCTTTTTTCATATGCTTAGCACAAGTTTTGTTCATCAAAATAATTTGATAAACGTATTATAAAAAGATCGATAATTTCCATTCCAAGTTTTTAATAATAATAATTTATTCATTGATCAAAATTTACTAATTCTACACTATACCTAAAGTAAATATTCGATAGGTACTCATGGTGAAGAAAAATTTGTGTACAATAGAATTCAATTATATGCATAAATGCAAACTTTCTAAACATTTTAAAGTTGGTTGGATAAAATACTCTTTCTTTTAGTTTCTTCCATGGTATCCTTGTAATTTGTATCCTTATTTTGTGTCGTTGACCGATTGTTTGGAGCAACCGAAGCATCGTCGCGTCGATCAAAACACCAAAGTGTAAAACTTTCACCTAAGAAAAAGTAATTAAACATATTTGGGGACAGTTTGAGACGTTCGCGGTCGATTGCCCCATGGAGCACGTCTCAAAAGCTGATTTTCGGTTTAATTACAAACTTTACTACAAGGGCGAAAAAACAGCAACTTTACGCCGCCGCTCGCCGGGACGTCCGAGCAAAAACCTGAGAATTTGCATCCTGTAAAACACGACTTTCATTGAAAGGAAATTAAATTCCCGGAAGGCGGGATGGGTGCAGAAAACAGTGGGTTGTTCGGACGATTCGGTGATCCTTTTCCGGAGGAAGTTTGCCATAAATTTGAGCGCTTCCTGTCGCATAACTTCGCAGTGCAAAGGGGTCCTGTAATTAAGTGGAATCTGAAGAACGTTTCGAATTCAGCGGATTCCACTGGGGCGGGTTTCGCCGTCGCGTCGTGTCTTGAGTAAATACTTAAAAAATATTCGCTGTACCCTCAGTGCCTTTTCTTTCTTAATTTTTACTGAGACATTCTAAGGAGAGTTATAAGATAAGACGATGGCATCTCTGCTTGTAGATTCGAAAAAAAATGAAATAATATTCCTTGGGTATTTAAGTGGGTAACGCTGGTATGTTAAAATGTTTTCCCAGGTACCATTCTTCTGGAAAGTAATTAGTTTTATTTTAGGTACATATTTCATTTAATTTATAGCTTGTTTATAATCCTGAGGGTTCAATTAAGAAAGATGCTTTTGTTCTTTAATTCTATAGTGGACAATTTTCTAATCGATCTGAGAATATTCTTCTTTATTTTAGGAGTGATCACATTAATGGACTCAGAAAAAAGCTACTGTCCTTAAAAAGAAACTACTTTAACTTTAATGAAAATGCATCATAATTTGGCCCCAATGAAATCGAATCTTTAAAAAAAGGAAGTAATTGCATTAAAGCGTTTTTTTAAATGCTTGACATATAGAAGATTTTCTTTTAATTAATAAAAATTCTTAGAAATGAAGTTAAAATTAAATAAAAGTATCTTTAAAACAAGAAAAGAATTCTTGCAATTTAAGATAGGATCAGTTTTTCTGACTGTATATACATTACATATTCTGAAAAATGATGATACTTTTTTGATCTACATGCGCATCTATAATACATGTAATGAAATTTAAATAAGCACATAAGTAAGACGTGATCTGGAATAAGAGAGCAATTTTGGTCAGGTGTAAAATCAGTTAAATTTAGTACTTCTACCCAGTCAAGTGGGAACTTGAGCAGCAGGCAGGTCCCTGGTGCTGACATTCGTTCTCATGTCTCCCAAATTAACTCCATTTGAAGCTTATTGCTGCCCTGGAGGACGCCCTAATGATCCCGCTGCATGGGGCAATAACAATAAATTAAAACGCACGATTCCACTCCTTAGCCGCACGATACACTCCCATTTGGCTCTAATTCACCGACGACGTCGCCGGAGCACCACCCCCGCGCTTACAGTGATTATAGTTGCCAATAAATCTCGGGCGACTCTTCACTTCTCGTCCTTTCACGGCATGTGGAAAATGGTTAGAAGTGGAAGGAACGGCGGCGAGCGTTAAGCTATGGTTTCCTACGAAGCGGTACCGTCATGTAGCGGCCGTATTATTACGGTGAGTGACGTCACAAAATATTGTTCTATGGAATACCGCGGTAGTGGTTTCTAAGATAGCGGTGATACAGACCGTCACGTAAGATAGCGCTGCCGTCACATTTGTAGCGGTAGCTGCTTACGGTGGAGAACTGTTTGTCAACGTTTTTTGTAGTCGATAGTCACCGTAGCGGTGAAGGCGTGTTTAAGTTTTGTGCATTGTTTAGGGAAAAATAAAAAAGGTTTGTGTTATTTTGTACAATGTTTTGCATAAAAAATTTTTTTCTGTAATTTATTAATATTTATAGTGCAGCAATGTGTTCGAAAAATCAGGCTTTGGAATGGTCGAGTGAGCAGGACGAAATATTAATAGATTTTGTTAAAAATCATGAGTGTTTGTACAATGTTCATATAAAGGATTTTCGGAAGACGCAATTAAAGAATACTTTATGGCTTGAAATAGGCGAAATTCTCAAAAAAACAGGTACGTTTTCAATTTTTGTCACTTTTATTGAATATATTTAATGTTCTTTATAATATTTGTCTTGCCATTCTACAGCACCAGGTCCGTTAAAATAAGATTTGAATGTGTTCCGGATTTCCATTGGCGTGTTTGCTGCACGTACATTATTTTGATTTAAAGGGAGTAAATTTTGCGTAGGCAGTGGAAGTTTCTTATTGTTGTCATTTGCTTGTATTGGAAAAGGTATTTTCGCGTCTCTTAAAATATTATATAAAATACACGCGCTTGTAATTAGTTTGTCCGTAGTTTCTGGTGCTGTTGCAATGGGCTGGAAAAATATTCGAAAATACGCACATAGAATACCAAAAGCATTTTCAGTAGTTCTCCTTGCCCGAGATAATCGGTAGTTATATATGGCCTTAGATTTATCAATTAGTGATGCTTTTCTTGGGTAGGGTTTCATTAAAGTTTCGTGCAAAGCAAAAGCTTCGTCTCCTACAATTACATGGGGCACAACAGCATCCATACTAGGTAAAGCTTGTGGTGGCGGAAAGTTGAATTCGTTGTTTTGAATTTGTTTGCCAAATTTGCTTTTTAAGTAAATTCCTGCAAAATATGATATCTCATTCAGAGAATTTATATTTATTACAACAATTAGAACCCACCTGCATCTCCTTCTCTTCCATATGATCCAACATCAATGGCTATAAATTTGTTCTCAGCATCCACAATAGCTAGCATAACCATTGAATAAAATTCTTTGTAGTTAAAAAAAGATGAGCCACTGTTTTTGGGAGCTCTTATTCGTACGTGCTTTCCATCTATCGCTCCTACACAATTTGGGAAATTGCATAGCGACATATATTTTGTAGAAACTTGTCGCAGAATAGACTCTGTTGGCTCCGGTATTATTAAATTAAGCATTTTGTTCACAATGCTATTAGCAACCTGCTTTATTATAAAACTTATCCACGAATGGGATATCCTAAATTGAAACGCTAAGGATCGAAAAGATTCTCCTGTAGCCAGAAATCTGGAAAAAAATAAAATTATCAATATTTCTATTTCAGATACTGAGTGTAGCAAGAGGTGGGCCTACGTAAGAGATTACTATGTAAGGCGACGGGGAAAACCAGGTACTGGTTCATCTAGTGAAGCAGCTAAGAAGAGATCAGACATGTTATCATTTTTAGATTCTATCCCTTCAAGTAAACGAAGGTATGTGTAATAATTGTATATATTGTATTTATATGTAAATATATACAACATTGCAATGCTTCTTTCAGTACTATTACTAATATTGGTGACACTTATAATATCTCTGCCGATGATCTCACTGGTATGACCGATAGGACTGATAAAAATTTTGCGGAGGACATTCAAAATGAAAATGTTCGGCAGCCAGAGAAGCGTTATTTGCCAAATGAAGACAGCACTCCTCAGACCTCTGGAGCTAATAGTGAAAGTGCTGACACGTCAGAGGCGACGCCGCAAAAACGAGCTACTTTAACGTCAAAATTCAAAAATTCTGATGAAAGAATTAAACTCTTAAAGCAAATAGTTGAAAAACAGCAAGCTGCCCAGGACGAAAATGATTTATTTTTTGCCTCAATGGCAAAAATAGTTAAAAAGTTTCCTGCAAGAGATCAGGCAGAAATAAGAATGCAAATTGGAAATTTAGTCGGTAGTGCTGAAATAGCTTATTTGTCAACTTCTAGGTCAGATTATCGACCACAATCCCAATTAAGTTATACTTCTTCTTCAAATTCTAGAAATGAAGATTACTATTCAGACATTATTTTCTCACCTTCGCCACCAACTGCTACTAAAGTGATAACAAATAACCCAACCGACTCAAATATCCTCAATGATTCAGCAGACACATTATTTGAATAAGAATATTAAAAAATATGAATTACACTTTAATTTTTCATTTATTATATATTATTTTATATGTACACATATTATATATTATGTATGAATAAAAATCAGTTTGTTTATTATTTTTGTTTTTTTTTTTGTTTTTTTTAACACTTACCTTAAAAAGAGACAAAATTTATGTTCAGGTGACAATGGATTCCGCACTCTATTTGATGGCTTTGTGGTTATATCGTCCTTTATATAACTTAAAACATAATCGAACAACACAGGAGTCAGGCGAAAATATTCCCTGAATTTATTCTCATTACTGTGTAAATGACGAAACACTAAAATATTATAGGCACCTTCTTGTGCTCGACTTTTAAATAATTCAGATTCGCTGTCTCTTTGAAACTCTTCTTCAGATTCCTCATCTTCTAAGCAAATGAGAACTGCAAGATCAAGATCATCCATTTCTATCCACTGAGATATTTAAACTGACTCCGAATTCTAACTTTACAACTACTGCCACCGTCATTGTCGCCGTACTTTTGTACACCGTTTTGCTTACGTCACTCACCGTAATAATACGGCCGCTACATGACGGTACCGCTTTGTAGGAAACCATAGCTTAACCGGGGCAACAGAGCAAAACTTGAAACAGGAACCTTTTTTCCTCTAAAATGGAAGAAAAATTGGAAATTTCTCCGCACCATTTCATTCCATAAATCCTGGTTAACTTGCCTGCATGCTCCCAGCGCCGCAGGACCTCTTCACGGTCCCTGGCAGCGGCAAACGTGCGGGACGCGTCTCAGATGAACTGGGGGGCGGTGGGAGGCAAATTGTTACTTTAGTGCCAGGCTCGAAATATCATGAAGACAGGATCTAGTTCTTTAAGGAAGATGAAGTAAGCAGCCCCGCAGAAAATGTGGCTGGGCTAGGGGAAGGCTCGAAATAAACTGAGATTTCGCCTAATGAATTCTTATGGACGCAATTTTTCTTACTTTCCTCCCAGTGGAGCGACCTGCCCTTTTTTTCAGGACTCAAAATCATACTGACGGCGAACAGGACCACCGATACAATTGGCTGGATCCAAGACGATTATCGGTGAAGGGAGGAAAACAAATAAATTTTGCTTAATTTGTACTCAGAAGGTTTTATTACTTCATTTAAAGTTAAGGTTAAGAGATTTCAAGAACCTGGTGACGAGCCTCTCTGCCCTAGCTACGCCCACTTCAAAACCTGATGAATTTCTGTTTGCCAACAATAAATTTTAGAAGTTTACGTGCTTTCGAGATACGTAGTAAGGACGACTGTACACTGCCATGTATATTGATTTCTAAGTTTACAGCTAAAAGTCAAGTGACTAGGTTCTTACAAGTTGTGATCAAAAAGGTTTTTCTTAAAAAGTAATACAAACGGAAGTTAAAAGAAGACATTGCAAGTCAGGAATAAATGCAAATCTTTACCCATGTTCTGCATTCCGAGCGAAATGAATTCGAAAAGAACTTATAAAGCTGCTCTTATTTCACTTATTGTTAACTTCAATTAATTTTTTTTTGTTCAAAATGGTTTAATAAATAATTTGACAGAAAAATCGTTACCTATAATAAATATAAATAAAATTTGAGCCAGACTTAGGCCATTTTTGTTCTACGTTTAGGATAGTTTTGATGAAACTTACATTGATGTTGACAGAATGTTCACATACCTCATAGGGGTCTTTTAAAATCAATAAAAATATTGTAGTAGGTACTTTAGTCTTTGCTCTTTCAAATATTTATAAAGAAATAGTTATATTCGCTTGTAAAATAAAACTATGTATTATATTTAATAATAGTAGTATAAATAAACAAATAAATTGTGAATTATATCTTAAAAAATAACTAATAATTATTACTTAATAATCAATAAAATTGAATTATAAATTAATGCAAGTCCCACTTGGTGAGGGTTACATGGATCCAATTCATTAAACGACCAACATTTTTATTTTGGTAATACAAGACGTTAGCAAGAATTTAAAGAAATGTGTATAAAAATGCTAATTGGAATGTTTCTTGGTAATAGCGTACCCAGGAAGAATAAACAATTTCCGCCTTTGCAGCCCTTCATAAGGTGGGTTTCTCTAGATCCAACACGAATGGCCGAAGAGGTCGAAGATTGATTAGCTAAATAATTTATCATTCCAACTGGTGCCTGCCAGCCGAGGCTGTTGACTCGAAGCCTCGGTTTCTGAGGTGATGAAGATTTGTGTCACCTCGGAAGCGTTTCCTCCTCGAGCCCAGAAACAACTATTACTTTCGGGGCCGTCCCTAATGATAATTTATGGGTGTCTGTCACAGGGCCCCAATCCACCTGTAGCTAACAAGCTCCTCCAGCGTCTGGGGCAAATCCGACAGCGCAATCGGGCGGGCACACTTAGACACCTTTCCGGGATGAAAAATGGCAGACAGAGGTTCCGAGTTAATCAAATTTGATTTTCCCGGTGCGGGAGCGAGGATTAATTGCCCGGATGAAAGCGGCATATTGACAACATGTAGGGATTAATGCGGGGTGCCGCAGGGGTAACTTTGGGCTGGGTGACGTGTGGCTCGGCGGTACCTTTGGAGGGCAATTAAAGCCCCTTTCAGCCGGGGGCCCGCAGATGTGATTGACAACTATTTACCCACCACCACCACCCCTCAGGTGTTGTTATACATTTGACTCACCTACGTTTGGGCCAAACCAATTTTCGGATTTCAGGCCACGTTTTTCAGCTTTTAATGGAAATTTCTCTTGCGTTCCACAGCCTTTCTCGAAGAGGTAGTGGTGGGTGGAATTCATTTTTGTTTGCTTATTCTTTTCAACCCCCATATTGCCCAAAAATTTCATTCATCCGCATACCTGCTCCGTAAATATTTAAATTGCAATTCGTGGGCGGTGGGCCGACTGCGGTGAGTTCTCAGAGACCTTAGTTTTCCTCTCATGCAAGTCCCATGTGTTCGAATTGCTGCCTTCCGTGTATGTGTCGACAGAGTATACCTGAGGCTGGTTCTCCTATCTTCTTTTAATTAAAAAAGATGCATATCTATCGCCGCTGTGTGATTTCCATAAAACTCAATTTGTGACGATTAGTTGAGATTTCGTCATGGATTAAGGCAGGAGAATGCAAGAAAGGGAAGAAGAAACCCGGAGTATCTGCCGCGGAATCTATTATCGCAGAATAACTGCACTTTTAATATAGAAGAGTTTTATAGCGAAAAATCCTTGGAGAATCTTCTTAGCGGAGAACATCCTTGATAGCATCTGACACGGAAAATATTGGCTTGCTCCTAAGCTTCTTTGCCGGTAATTTATTAGAGCTCGGCTCAAACGGAGAAAATAAATTTTTAAAAAGGATTTTTGTAGCAAAGAGATGGGATTTGGGAAGCTCCAGTAGTTTTTTCTATGATTTCCCACCATAAGTGGATTGTACAGTGGCACAGGGGCAGGTCTAGATAAAAAAAACTCTGTTCTACGGCGGCGAGCAGCTTAGAGGGTCGTAAGTCTTAATTTATTAGAACTTTAGTCCAATTATCAGATCTTAGTACAAAGTAGCTGCAGATTAGGATAAAAATTGATATCGAATTTTGAATTATGTTCTGAAATTTTTAATCAAATGGATTACAAATTATTACTTAAGGGACATATGAATACATTTAGGCATTTAGTTAAAATTACATACCTTGTCGGTGGAACATCGTCTTAAAACTCAATGAAAAAAAACTTTATGTGCGAATACATATGAATTTGTTGGTAAATCTCGAAAAGAAAATTAAATCTATATTTATTGTTTTTTATTACAGTTTTGTGTACAGAAACTCTTCAAGTTTAATCAGGGTTATAATCAAGGTTATATGCTTATATGAAAGGGTTTACAAAAGTGAAAGATTGATAAGGATAACGGCATTTTAAAATTCCATTTCCATTTTCTTAAATTCATTTATTTATTATAAATCAATACACTTTCCAACGTGGCCTTATTCGCCTGTTTTGCCTGGCTGTACAACTAGCTGTGCAATTTTGTGACTATTTGGAGTAAAGTGAGCAAAAAATATGAATGAAGATTAGAAAAGTTTATACTTCTTGCTGCTTTTCATAGTATTAAAACTCTTTAAATTTTATTTATTTTATTTTCATGTAAAGTTTTTGCTCTTGACTTGTCCTTGCTTCCATTTCTCACTAGATCTCTTAATTTGTTAAACTAAAGCATATGTTTTAAAATTTATATTTAATTTCCTTATTCCAAAAGTTCCATGTACTTTGTGGGTTATCTGATGATAAAGTATGTAAAAGCCAAAGTATAAGTTGAGCCAAATTGGTACATGGCTAAAATTTTGATAATTGCTTTATTACATACATACGAGTATATGTATACATTTTAAATCGTACAATTATCATTTTGTTCTGTACTGATAAAAATTTGTATCGAACAATAGTCCACTTTACCTAAGTTGAAGATGTTTAGGAAATGAAAAAATTGTTTATAATTATATTTGTTATATACTTAATTAAGAGGCTCCACATTATTCTATTTAATTACTTATGAAATAATTTAAATCTTGTTAATATGTGTAATTCAAATCCGAGCTTATATAGGCTCCGCTAAAGGATAAAGACGACCAACCTTACTGCCTTGGCGTTTGAATTTATTAGTCCAGGATATTTTCGATTTGGAATTTTCTATTCCCTTTACTGCTTTAATCCCATGAAATTATCTGTTTTTGTTGCTCCACCTTTATGAAAAAGGGGGAAATCCGAAATTCAATTTGTAAATTTGCCAAGCTTAACGCAACAAAAGAGCCCGCCTTGCCCCGATCCAATTGAATTCTTTAATTCCCTGATTTCTGTGTCGCTCCGCTGCTCCTCCTGGCAAATTTTTGATGTCTCCCCGTTTGGTGTTTTGTGAGTTTTTTCTTTTTTGCGTCAACCAAAAGATGATCCATCGATGAATGGTGATTTCCTCCCCTTCGCAACCCTAACCCAACTTATGCGGGGGATGCGCCGACCGACGCTCGGTGGCAAATCAAAATTTTCCAGACTCATGGGAAACGTGCTCCCGTGCCACCGAGCGGGCTCCGGCTTCAGTGGCAGTCGAAAAAGGATCCCGGCCCAGTGCAGGATGACTGTCTGGGAAAAATGTGTGTATTATTCCCCCGATTTGGTGAGCTTCTGTTGTATCCTGAAAGTAAATAGGTCTAATGACCCGAAAATGAGATTTTGATGCGAAGAAGATGAGCAGCAATTTCTCCCTTTTTACAGCAGCGCCCCATCCCCAGGATCCGCCGGGCTCCGCTCGTTTTTCCCGCTTCGATTTCTGTGTTTTGTTGTATCGCCGGTGTGCGGAGCGGTGCGTTTTTCACAATTTTTTCTCGCTCCTCTGCCACTCGGAGTCCCTTTTGTGTATAGCGACGGCGGCCGGGGCAGTGCATCCACCTCGTTCCCGTCGCACCCTCAGGACTCAGGAGCTCCACGGGGAGATTGATGGGATAATCGACATTTGATGTTGCTGAGAAATGGCGGCACGATGAGTCGATGGCGAATGAAAATATTTATGCCAATAAAATGAATGCATAAAGGAGCTGTCGAGCGTCATGATGACTGGGCGAGTCGCTCGTCCTGGCGTCGCTTGATTGATAGGCGATTTTTCGGGATAAACGATCCCAGCGAAGGCGATTGAATTAGTCTCGGCAAACTAGCGAGTTTCGACAGTAATTTATTTGTCGACAAATAGAAATCCATCAATGGGTAACTGTGGCAAGTGGATAAGTTCTCAGAATCTTGAGAGTTCTTCTTCTCAACATTGAAGTATTATAGTATTTCAGAATTTAATGTAAAAATATATACATAGGTACTAGCTGAGTAACTCAGTTTAACCCGGTTTATCAAAAATACTTCCTTTAAAATGTTGTTCTTTCATCCAGGTACAGAGCCGTCAAAAACTATCTATCTATCCATCATGCTTTGTTGAAAAACATTAAAGCTGCAAACCAATTCGTTATAGAAATTATCGCCTGCCTAAGTATTTCATTTTGGATATGAAAATGTTCCATAAATTATTGGTTATTAAATCAACCATTCTTATTTATTCATTTGAATGGTGGAAAATTTGATCGCTCTAATCGCCATCTTAATTCGCCATTTTGAGACTCGTAATTCTATGCTAATTTTCATGGATATTTCTTGATATTTCTATGTTTTGGCTGCCACCTTGTGTCCGCCATTTGTAAGCCCCCGAATAAAAAGTAGCCCATATGTTACTTATTACACATTAAAAATGTAGAATTGAAATTCTATGAATTTTTGTATCAGTTCATATGTATGTAATTACAATATTCCATTATTCTGAAGGAAATTTTCATTTTTGGGCATGATGAATAGCAAACAGGAAGTTTTATGCATTGTAATTTAGCAAAAGATAAATTATAATAGTCAAATATCGAAAGAGATTTAATATATAGGTAGGTATATTTTTATGATGTAGATATTATTAAATTCGTTGGTTTAATTTGATGGAAGAGAAAAATGGTAATTGAAAGAAGTTTGGCATTAAGGCCAATGTTAAAAAAAACATTCGAACCCTAAACTACTTTTATGATTTTAATAGTAGAAGTTTATGTCATTTTCCCAAATACGTTTCCCCCATTTCCATAGCAATCAAAAATTTCTCGGACTATTAAGATATCAATAAACAATTGTGTGTTACGACTGTGTACGTTAAAAACAATGAACTTAAAGATGGCATTCAGGAAAAGTTATAGAGAAACTTGTAATCGTTCATTTATAGAGCTGAAGGCGGACGAATGTCCACAAATTTGTTTAGGGGCTCCGTTCAAATAGCGTCGCCGTTTATTTTGACTGGTAAAATTTATGATATGATCGAGCAACGTCCTAAATATGGGTTAATGGCGCCCTAACTCAAAAACGGTCTCAGCACTAAACCTTTAGATACAGTCTATTTTGCGAGGAGAAAAGTTTTATTTTAATTTGCATATGCGAGACGCGTGTAGGACTTGGCGGGTGACGATTAATTTCAAAGCTTTACGCGGTGGAGACCAGCGCCTATACGGTCCCAAGCGGGGGAGGTACCTACATGTTTAATTTTCCTAAAACGCAGTGATTATTCGAGGGCTCAACATTCAAATTCCTCGCGCAAGGCTCCTGCCGATTAAGTCGTAGCGCGATCTAATGGCCACAATAAAACCCAATCTAAGGCAAATTTATTAAAGGCGCAGGGGTGGGCCTGCGGTTTTATGGCGGTGCTGAAATGCGAAACTATCTGCAAGTTCGTAGTCGCGTATCGCGCACTTGGTGACATGACAAAGTGCCGCAAATGAGAACAATTCGAACAGCGAATCGATTCCAAGCTGATATAGCGCGCCGAGCTAAATAAAATAGATAAAACTGCGCCGCGGTTGGGCGGATCGGAGCCGAGCAAATAAGTGAGGTGTGCTGGCAAAATAACCAAAGAAAAGCGTCAGATTTGAATGGGAAACGTTTGTGGCGCGAGATTAATGGGCTTAGCAAATGGCGATGACGGTGTTCCACCTCAAAACCTTGTAAATTCAAGTTGCCCCCAACTTTTCTGGTTGGGGCATTTTAAGGTCAAGTTCACGCAACCTTTCCCCATCGTACCTTTCACGGGTAAGGTTTGACAAGGGTCTAGGGGCGTGAGAGTGCCAGATGCAAATTTTGCTACTGCCCGAAGTTTCTCGGAGTAACAAAGGAGGGCAAGGATCCGGTCGGAATAAAACGAATTTAAAAATATACAACGAAATTTTGACGACGGCATACGTCGAGTGGTCAGATGTGATATGGACAAATATTCAGATATTCAAATAGCCCTGTTTGGGGGTGAATTTTCGAGGATTTTCCTCACTAAACCGGAAAAATCATCAAGGATGTATCTCGGGCATCCAATAAGGTGTTGACAGATGGCCTCTGAGGACCTGCCCCCCTCTGCCACGTGCCTGTTGATTTCCAGGGATAAATATGCTGAGCAAGTTTTTTTCGCAATACCTCCCCGGGATCCTTTGCCATGGTTGGATCCATTCGGCACATGTAATCAGGACATTTACATGCAGGAGAGGGCCGCCGAGTGTCATGTAAAGTGGGAGGATTCCGGAGCGCCCCAATAAAATCACTCTCACTCGCAGGGCACCGACTTTATGCGTCTTTATACAAATTTATGCGGATTACGGCCGAGGAGGCATTTTCTTGCGCACTTTTATGGCGTGTTCCGTAATGCTTTTATGGGCCGCTTCAAAGGAGACAAATTGCCGCTTACCGAAATGAATACATTCGGGGTGTTTATTAGCCGGAGGAGTGGCACTTCGGCTCTCGTAAACCATTTTACTGGCAACGCTCCCAGACCGGCGAACGCCCCGAGGGTGTTGGACGTCTTCATACAAATTTTATTAAACTCCGTTCCACCTTCTGCTTCAAATTACCCCTCAAATGCAACTTCATAGCATTGAGCTGTTCTCGTAATTGCACTAAAACCTTTTAATTAATTAAGACCTAATGCCCTTGAGCTGCACAACGACCTACGGTCCTGGCCACTGCAATCCGTTGCGGTGAAGTCGTAAACAACGTATTTGATACACATAAATGGTAAGATATCCGATAATGAATTATGTTATGTTGAACCTCACACAAAGTGTGTTCAAATATTAAATTACATATCTCAATCCGCCACATTACAGCAATATCTTAATTTTGAAGCTTCAATGAAAGTCTAGGTTTGAATAAGGATTATCGTTTACAAGCCCACATTAAGTTAATTAATTTATATAATAAATAAGGTAAAATGGCTCAAATTTTAATTTTTAAACTAAGCGAGCAAGAAATATCAAGTATTCATTTATAGAGAATAGATTAATTTGTTTAATTACACAGGCTTGCAAATAAAATAAAAATTTTCTTCTCGGATTTTGATGAATACGAGCTCCATTTCAATCCATTACATTAGGAAATCTGTGAAATTACTCAAAACTTAGTGTAGTCAAGTGAAAAAATTCATAATAAAAAAACATACAAATTATTTAAATGCGAACTGATATTCTAATGGGATGAATTTGTGGTTTTTTATGAATTAAGCTGTAATTACTTAATAATTTTAATGATATATTAATATTCACTTATCTTATTAATATTAGCTGATCCATTCAAACATGACAAATTTGCTTTTAGATCATAGTTACAAGTTTAAATAGGCATACATCGCATCGAATTCACTTTTTATACAAAAATCTGTATTGCTTAAGATTATGAGGGGATGGAGTTTTGTCACTTTTTTCCCATAATCACTAATCAGTACACCAAAATCTATAAGAACGGCTATTCGAACTTTAAAAGTAATATTCGCTGTAGATCTGTGTTATCAAAAGTTACCATTAAAGTTCAGATACAACCTGTTTCCTTTTTTTTAAGTACAAGAAGTTCAAAGTGCATTTTGGAAACTTTATATCCTTGTTCATCGCTGGACTCAATTTCCCCAGTCTCCTTTGGGTGCAATGCAATAAGCAAAGTGAGCAAACTTATCTAACAAATATTTTCTTTGAACTGTCCAAATATAATTTCCTATTCAATGAATCTGCCAATTAAACATTCAAAAATATTACAATCAAAAGAGTTTGTGAATGTTTGTCTAATCACCATTTTTCGAATTTGCATGTCGCTCAAATAACTCAAAGGCAGTTTTTAATTGTACCAGTCAGTTGCCCTAATTTTATCATAAAACCTCGGCTGTCCAAATATTTGGCACATCTCATTGTAACTGATATCCAGCAACCTCAGCGCTTTTAGTCAAAATTCCACAAATATTTATTATGAAGCAAATCTTCTAAACAATACGAATGCCTAAAAGCATGAAATTTACTGCCGAAGGCTCCTATTGTTGTTTTTTCGTCCGCGTATTTTATTTGTCAGATTTTTTTTCTTTTGTTTTGTTTATTGGCTGATTGATGTTCGACTAATCCTCCAATCGCATGCCAAACAACTGCGACATGGCCGGCAGCGATTATTCAACCACCTAATGTTTTTTCCCGGTTTAATGTTTACAAAAAGCTCGGGAACCGATGAATACCTATCAATAGCCGCGAAGAAGACTCGCAAAAGTGAGGTGAACCAATGACCGTGACCATAACACTCATTTCGAAGCTATTCTCATTTTATATCCGCGTTGGAGTCGCGGCTCGTCTCAGACTCCGTGGCTGGTTTATGTGGACCATCTGCCGACTAAGGGTCTTACTCAGTTTCAGTTATGAAGCTAAATAGCTCCAAACGGCTTCAGGTGGTTATTTAAAATTAAAAACTAGAAAACGTGCTACCCTCGAGCGGGTGAATTCGCAAACTGCAAGCAAATTTGCTTCACAATCGCGGCCTACACGCAATTGCGTCAACAAAAGTTTCTCATTTGACGAATGAGCTCGAGTTATCGGTTGATGGCTCCGTTCGATAAGCGCATGTGTCACAGGTAGCAATGCCCCTCAGCGCCATGAGCTAGTCACATTTCGTTGTTTGCTCACGGTGATTTATAGTCCAATTAAATTTTCGATTAGCAGAAGCGAAATTTATGCAAATTCAAATTTGTTGAGAGTTGCGCTAGTGAGATCAGATCACGACAGTTGGCCACGAGGCGCATGGCATAACCAACTGATCGACGATTTTAAAAACGATTCGCTTGTAAAAGATCATAATTATCTTATATTTTCGTATATTTATATTATGCCGAATATGCGAAAAAAGGGATTTGAAAGATGTTGAAGAAAAGTAATTTGAAATTGTTTAAGTGGAAATTTTTTCCGTTTCTGAAGACAAAGTTTTACGAAACCAAGTTAAGAGCAAGGTTACACTAGGAAGAAAATACATTCCAAATAGTTGACCAATATAACAATCTCCTTCCTCTTTTACATTTAAAGTCTCTGTTTGGTCCAAAACTATACAAAAGGATAATGACATACTAAATACTTACCTATATTACGCTTTTACAATTTTAGTAAAAAAATGAAGTGAGTTTCAAACTTTTATGGTCCTAAGAAGACTTACATCTTTACAAGTGCATGAATACCAATATTATGATTAAAGAAATTGTGTGAGACTGGCAAGACATGGGGAGAGACCGAAGTCTGGCCACAATATGCTGCTTATGCCAATTTATAATAAGAAAGATAATTCGTATTCTCCAAAATTTAAAGCTTAAAAGTGTGAAGAACCAAACTTCATTCTTGAAGGAACGCAATAATTATTCAAAATCTTTGAGAAGAGGAGGAATCATCTCAGAACTCTAGCTGCAATGTGCAGTCTTTTCACGTGCACCAATATGCTCCGAGACCTTTTAGAAAATTGCATATTTTATCGCGGATAAGGGCAATTGGGTGTCAATAAAACCTTTCTTGAAGCAACTGCACTACGTCGAGAAAGTGCAGCAGAATTCTCCTGTCTGCCTCTTTCCAGGTAGAAATATTAAAGAGACCTTCAACTTGTTTATGCTTCGAATGAAGCAAGAGTAATCGTGTGATTTCCCACGGAGGAGTTTTCATGATGTCTGCACCGTATTTATGCTTTTGACGGATTTCTGTTGAGCTTAATGAGCCGCGAAATGCGATGCTCAGATGCTTAAACATAGTTCCACGACAGGCTTCCTATTTATCTGATGAGTGACGAGTGGCGCAATCCTGCAGGTTCCACGAAAATTAGGACAGGACGGGCGGACTAAATCATAACGCATAAATTGCATTGAACAGAGTGCAATTTGTTTGCGTTCCCCTCGACGGTTGGATCCGTTCGTGGGGCCGGTCACTCGTTTTAGTCATTCTGCCCAGGACCAATTTTAATAGAATTCGCTGCCATCCCCGAGCAGTCGTTCCTGGGTCCCAAGCTGTGCTCCATCACAGCGCCAGGCAAGGAATGCGCCCCGACGTTCCACGGGGGATTTATCATGTTTCATCGCGATATGAATTTCCCCCCGCAGCCTCCCTGGACCAGCCCTTCGCCGGGTGGTGGGCCGGAAGGAAGGGCTCGCCGCGCACGTACGCCTTAAGATTGGGGAGTTACGAGCAGAGGAGCCGGCGGGTCTCGCTAGAGCAGTAAGTCACGGGCGACTGTGCCCCCGCGATGAGCCGGGGCTGCCCTGGCCCTTTGAAGCTGGGCTTTTCGGGGGGGGCTCGAATTACCCGGACCCGGGCCGCGATGTTTTGGGCATGCAAGAAACACGTTGTGGCGATTTATTTCCTGCGCCCCAACAAAACGAATGAAATATGAAAAATTGAGCACATAAAGCGGAGCCGGCGAGTGTCTGCTCCACCGAGCGCACCTACTCAAATAATTGTTTTCCTTTCTCGTAACTTCCATTAGGTTCGGGGCGGAAGTTTGCCATAAACGGTGGCTGCCACCGGGAGGAAATTGCCCGCGTTCCCGTTCGAGCTTTATGGCCTAATGAACTCATCTTTTGAAAAATTGTGCCGCACAAAGGGAATTCATCAGGAGTTTATGGATTTAACAAGGAACAGGAAATTGAATCGAAATTGAACTGTTTGTGCGCGCATTGTTGTAAGCACCGGCCGCACGCACGTCGATTTATCCTGGACCATTTCGAGGATATTCGGGACAATATCGAGGAAGCGAGATGAGCTCACTGGGGGAATTAATTGATTTTTTTGTTTACATGGACGATTTCGAAAGCTCTTTACGTTTACAGAGAAGGAGAAATTGCTGATAAAGGTCTTATACGATCTCTTACCGAAGCCCTACGCAGAGAAAGAAACAATCTACTCAGGAGTTGTTTGCCAAGTTTGAAACATTTTTCCAAAGGGTTCATCTGGGGTTGTCATTCAATTTAAAAGTTAAGTTTTGTCTTTGAAACCTACTCCAAACAATTACGATCCTTATAAGTATAGTTATAAACTATACAGAACTAGCAGAGACTATACGAAATAGGCAATATTTCGGAATTTTTGTAATTAAAAATAAACAAAACAATTCTATCTTCTCCTTCACTACTTACTACATATTGAAACAATGTAAAATAGTTGGAAAACTTATATCGGTTTCGTAAGTAATATCTTAGTTTAGACATGTCCAATATGACAAAATTATTACCAGTTAAAGTCAACGCCTTTGTTAATAGGTAGGTATAGTTAATTAGTAATAACGTGCAAAAAGGTCAGCTCTGTTATATGATTATAAATATATTTTTTTTATATTTTATCGGTTTGATGAAGACGATAGAGAAGTTAAATTTAAGTATAATAGGTTTTTTAAATAATATACCTGCAACTCCATCAAAAACTAAAAATTCTGCAAATCGTCACTAGACTAAAATATGAATTGAACTTGTTTTAAGTGGAAGTTAAAGAAAAGATTAAACAGAAAATTCAATTATTCAAATACATATTGAAACGGTTTCAGTCTATTTTTTACCTAATGGTAAAATAACGCAGACGAATTTCTACTTTTAAAACTAAATCAAATTATATATGTATGTACAATGTATTGTATTATCTAACTTATCAATTCCGTAACACATTTTTCGTTCACAAGTTTTAAAAAAAGCTCTAGATTTACGGGTCCAACGTCTTATTATATCAAACATTTTCCATTAATTTTTTCTGCCCTCAAATAGTAAAACAATATTGATTTTCTAAAAGCATCCATAAATCAAATGAAATAAAAACCAAATGCAAGCAGCAAATCATATTTCAACAGAACGTCAATCTTAACATGTCTTCCCGTAAATTTGTCATGGTTATGCTCTGTAATTAACTTAATGCAGCAGGTAAGGTATCCCCGAAGACGCGGAGTTTATTGGGCTGGTTATCAGCATGATAAATTGCCCCACCCACCAAAACCCGAAGGCAAAGCCATCATCAACAACTTCGACGTCTTAATTGGCACATCTCAAGTAATGGAGTGCTCAAGTATGGGTGAAATAGACCACAGATCGCTCAGGTAAAAATAGGCGAATACAAAAGGTGTAAAAAACGTTCGTGCATTGATTTTCGACGAAGGAGGCGGTTGCCCGCTCAAAGGAAGACGAAGAAAGCATTTAATTTGATCGCTATGCGCGCGCGCACGGCGATAATAATTTTCAACTCACGACGCCGCATAATGAAAAATTGAAGAGACGACCTCGATATTGATCCCAAAGTTGGGGCCCATTATTCACCGAGTTGCCGGTATTTTGTGCCTCCTCAACCTCTGTGTCAGAGGGCTCTCCAGATGAAAGGATTAAATCGTGAGCGCATGATTTCTGCCTTTTGTCGGTTGGCGCAATCAAAGCGTCCGATTTTGCGCCATGGTGCATAAAATGCGGTCCTAAGACAAGTGCTCGATTATGGGCCGTGTTTGCTCGCATGACTTTGTCTTTATCTGCGAAATTTTCACTTTATGGCTCTTATTAAATGTCTTGAGTTGTTTTTTTAGGAGATTTTTAAAGACCACGTTTTTTCAACTCGTCGCACGGCGCTCCCACACGCTGCGCTGCGCGAATTAACTATTGACCCGCAGGCGCAGCCCGGGAACGGCGAAAGTTGTGTCCGAGTTCCTTAAACTCGTTGAACGCTGCCGCATTATGCGATAAGTCGCACAGGTTCTGCGCCGGAGACAATCAAGACAATCAGACGACCCATTACAGCTGTAATTAGTTTTGCGGCTGTCAATCGCGCTCGTGCGGCGACTTTGCTCGGGAGGGTCGCGTCTCATTACGTGGCCATTGAACGTGCTGCGACGGGCGTCAATTAGCAGAGGCAGGGCGTGGGAGAACCTCCTCACTGCTTCCCGATCAATTAGTGATTGCTGTTGACATGATACTGACAAGGCTAATCACTTGACGCCCCGAGTGCCAGCGCGACCGTGTAATTAAGCCGAGGCACATCGCTCCGGCAAAACACGGGAGGAAACGTAAAAAATGGAATTAATTACACAGCGACTGCTCCCCGGTTAATTGTAGCACGCGGAAGCGCTAATTAAAATGCAAACCATATCGGTCGCACTGGACCACGACTTGTGCCAACACTCGGGATCAAGTGTGACTTCATGCAAATTCTGGGCTCTTTGAAATGCACTTCGGAAGGGAGGGGATCACCCTGAACTTTGTTTACTTTGAGCGGTGAGTTAAGTTTTTGCCTTGAAGAAAGTATTTCTTCTCATTACAAAAGCCACAAAAACATGTGAAGCATATTAGTAGTATAGGCCCGTATTCAGGTTCTATGGGTCACTAGGCTAGGCTGAATTTATTAACACCATACTTATACCCTATACTATATAGCGAAAATAAAATCAAATTACCTGGATACACATATACTAATTTTGGGCCAAAAACTTTACTGGTTTAAGAATTGAAGTTTGATTGGCTAAATATCATGGCAAGTCGATGCACTTTTCTCAACTTCGAAAATTTTCAAATACCTACATATAGATACATATAACTAAAAACAGAAAAAAATTGAGAAAACCGGGCTATTATGTTTAATAATCTCCATGACGAAATATTTCGTCATGGCCACTTAAAAGGTTATATTGTAGGAAATCTCACACAATATTTATAAAAGCAACGTAATACAAATGAAAAGAATTGAATTGTTTAATCTTTGAATTATCCTTTTTTTAATAAGTAAGAACAGTTTTATAGCCTAAAATAGTATAATTTTTTCTTTATAAGATGTTTCGTACTATGATATAAAAAAATGTTGTTTTAAATAAACATAAGTATACAATGTTGTAATTTATGTTGTGGCAGTTGACGGTTATAAAGACAATAAAAGCTGATGTTTTGAAAAGATTCTCTTTTTTAATATCTTATCATTTAATTTCTTTAATAGGTGATATTTATGAATGTTGTATTAAAAACACCGCCAAGATTTAAAAAATAAAATGGAGGTGTTGTTATAATATCTGTTTTGCGCAAGAATGTAATATTTAAATCTCTTTTTGATTTAAATAAAAAGTGAAGGTGCTAGGTAATAACTTCTCTGTGAGTTGACTTTGTGACAGTTTATATTAATATTATATTTTAAGTAAATTTCGTTCTCTGAGCTACGATTTTTACGATCGTCTCTTGAACTATTCGTTTTTAATGTGCAAAATTTTAAATAAATTGGCTTGATTATGTGATATGCAAAAGCATTGGGAGTGTGGCTTAAATTCAATGTAATGAAAACCATTAATTCGGACGAGGACCGAGTTTTCATCAACCAGTGCAGTTCGCATTAAAATGAAATTACTCCTTGGAGCCGAAGTGCAGCTAAACTATGTTAACAAAGTAAGTAACATAAAAGAGAAATATATGCACATAGTTTCAATGTGGGCCAGGGTCCTAAATTGCATTTTCAAAGTGAGGCAAAATCTGAACTTGCATGAAGTTGCCACATTGGCCGGAGGGCCAGATCGAAATATATGGAAGCAAAACTGCTTAATGCATTTAGCTCTGGCCGCACAGTGGCCAAATAACGTATATTTTCCAGTTGACTGAAACTGAGAAAGTTTTATCCAAATTCGACACATGACAAAATACCTGAAAAGGACACCTCAGGACTATGATTGGGTCAATCGATTTGCGCTTTTGTCGGGTTCCAGGATATGCCTGCCGGACCGAGTGCGCCTCCCCTGCATCTGCACGGGGCTCCGCATTAATTCAGAGCCCCACTCGATTCCAGGAGTCGGGCATACGGCCAGATGTCCCCAATGCTCCTTGGGTTGTGAGTTCAACTGGAACTTTTCGGGAGTGACACCGCACAGAAGGAGGCTTTGTCTTTGAGGTCCAGGCCAGTTGAATCTGGGAAGAGCGACCTGCACGTCGGGTCATCTTTGAGGACTCGACCTGAAAGGAGCCTAACACGACCACCGGGCGCATCTATTGGACTAGTTGAGCGCGATTAAATTTTATCAATTTGAGGACGTGCATGCCGCTGATAGCTGCTAACTGAGGATGAAGCGAGATTGCCGCTGGTAAGCTGTTTGCTGAGGGTTTTCGGCGAGTGGCTTCACAAAATTGGAATAATCTTTTGCTTGAGTTTCATTTTTCTTGCTGAACACGATCGTAATCCCCAAACTAAACAGATTTCACCTCTGACTAGATGCCGACCGCTATTACGGGGAGCAGATGAGAAATCGATTGGCGAGCACACATGACCTACTTGGAGCCAGGGAGCTCCATGGGTCCCCCGGGGTAATATATGATTATCTTATGCTGGAATTTCCTGGCGTCTTCTGAAAAATACACCCCGGCCATCATACCCACGTCAGAGCTTATTCAGAACCCGTGCACCATATGACGTGGATGCGGCACCAGTCAAGAAAAGGATAAACCCCTCAGCACACAAGGGGCGGCCGTACAAGCGGAAATCTTTCCGCTTTTTATGCTACATCTTGACTTCCTCCCCGACGTCATCTCTTAAGTAAACATGATTTATAAACGTCCGCTCCTTTCCTTCGGATCGCCGAAGTATGCCTCCTGACTTCTTCCAAATCCTCGAGGAGGCCTGCACCTCTCTCCAAGATAATCAAGTTTTTTTTATTTTTTATCTTTTGAATATCTTATGAGTGGTCATCGATCAAGCTATTGGAGGAAAAAAAAGTTTCTATTGTCCCCTGGTCGACAGGAGAGACGGCATCTACACAGGGATGCGATTTCCGAAAGTCATTTGCATTCCAGATGGATTTGCGATGCCCAAGTTCAAGAAGCCGAAACTTTTGGACGAGATAAGCAATAGGCCGGAATGTGATATAAAAGGACGACTTTGATAAATATGCAAGGGCTGGCGGAGGCGGTGTTTGGATGTTATATTTTCTGAAATTTATTGAAGAGACTTTTGTCCGATTAGTTTTATGATTGGGCGTTCTGAACAGATAATGGAAATATGAAAGCTTTCCAGAACCAAATAGATATGTAATACCTACTATTAAACGAACAGATTTTGTACTTGTATTAGTACTATTTGATTGAACATACAGAATTGGTGTTTTCAAAAAGTTGTGTATTTAATTAAACCTCATCTCTATAAAAAAAATTCGTTTTTATTCGCCGAATTAGTTGTCTGTTTTGGAATTCTAATATAACATTGTAGACTTGAATTAAACTAGTCAAGTTTCAGCTCGATTTGATTTGAGTCAGGCTTGACTTAAGTTTGAAGGAAAGAGGAGAAATGGGTTTTACTTTGGTTTGTGAGTGTATATAGTACAAGCCGGACTTTCGCATGAAAAACCTCTCCTACCTTATATTTAACTTTTTCCTTTGCCTAGTTTTTAATCTGATATCGTACTTTATATGTAGGTACCTATGATTTGCAACAAAATCAATTTTTTTTCTATGTGGGGTTCTGGGGTTAAATAAAATTAAAAACCGGCCAACTGCGAGTTGGACTCTGTTTCGTATTTTTATTTATTTTTTTTTTTTTGTGTTGGAGCAACAAATTAAAGATTTTCGGATTTTTTCCTTTACTTGTGCTGTAAGACTTTCCTTCTTGCCAAATTTCAGGATTCTAGGTTTACGGGAAGTATTCTATAGGTTTTGATTCCCCTGCGAACTGTTAGAAAATAAGACTCAAATGGCCGTATCTTTGGATTACCTATACGTTGACTTAGAAGCTTCATGTTTTAACAGCTTCAAGGGACGTAAGTATTTGATGTTAATTTCAACTTGATAACTCCACGCGTTCCTTAGAAAAAGGGTTTTGACAGACAGACAGACGGACGGACAACAAAGAGATTCTATAAGGGTTCCGTTTTTTTCCTTTTGAGGTACGGAACCCTAAAAGTCACAAAGAAGTATACCAAAATACTACACATTTTTGTGGAGTCGCTAAAAATAGAAACTTATTGCAAAGTTTTTTAAATATTGTTTCCGTATAATACATTTTCCTTCATAAATTTGCAAAGTTTTTGAAACATTGTTTCCCTAAAACAAATTTTCTAAGAAATTGTGAAATAACAGAGCTCGGGTCCATGTCTAAGCTTTCCAACTCGCACTTCATCGACTCATTTTAAATCATGAGAACTCTAAAGAACACCCATCCATAATAAGCTCAAGTACGAGTTATTTTCCGTCCGGAGAGCACCGAGGCACGAAATCAAATTTTCTGCTTAATAAACGCTCAAACAAACGAAAATTGTTTGGTTAAAAAAGCAGTTAAGGCACAAGGCATATGGCCTCCTTATTTTTCTAGTTGAGTAACCAGCTGACTATTTTGCCCTCAAAAACACACGAAGCACTGCTGAAACCTTCCCGGAGCAGATACACTGCAATTAGGTGGATTCGAGAAAAACCGAAATCTTTTCCACGGAAGGTAATTGAACTTAGCCACGAGGGAATGGCCCCGGCAACCGGAGGGCATATCCAGCGCAAATTCTTCTGCCGGGACGTTGTATTAACTGAAACAGAATTTTCAGATTTTCCGGGAAATTATGCTCTCGTAAGCTACCCACTTGTAATCGACTCTGATGTTTGCTACGTCCAGCACGGGGCTGGTCTTACACAAAAAGGATTGGAAATATAAAAACAAGTACTTGCTAGGGAGTTTCAGAAAATTACCATTCTTTGGAATCTGAAGTTATTTCTTCAAAATCGGAACAAATTTTAAATAAAATTGAAATGCGGCTTGCCTTGTTGATCATGAAAATTTATATTTTACGATAGACCGCAGTTCCGAATGGTCTCGCGTCCTGCAGTGCAAACGTAAAAATTTCTTCTGGAGTAGGTAACACCAAAGTTGGCCCACCTCCCAAAATTCCTCCTTTTTACAACTTTTCTTTCACAATAAATTTTTACGGCATTTCTTTATTCCCTTTGCAATCCACACACTCACGCCACAAGGACTTGAGGCAATTTCTCCGGTTGTTTTCTTTAACAGGAAAATTCGATTCGAGCTTCTCCTAAATTTCAGCGCATTTTTTCGATGTCATCTGAAGACACATGCTCATGCCAAAGAGCTATGCTCTGGGCGTGTTTGTTTCTGCATGGGCCTAAAATTAAACGAATTGGAAATTTTCTAATAAAGAAAAGGAGCATTGCGGTCGTGAAGCGTTTGAATGGAAAAGAAATGGTTCAAACCAACGCGTGAGCGCAATCTGAGGACAACGAACCCAATTTCAACCTGAAGGTCGACACTGGAGGATCGTAGACGGGGCTTTGTCATTTTGAAATGTGCTGAGATTTATTCATGGGAGATAGCTTCTATTTAAGTAGAAAATAAATCGAAAGCTTAATGGAAAACGATTTAAACAACATTTGCGCTAAGCCATCGAACGAAATCTGACGACTTGACGACTGTTGAAAACTCTCACAAAAACTGATAACTAGAGACAATTTTTTGTCTTTTATTTTTACTTTAGGATTTTATGAATATCAACTGTGAACGTTTTTAATAAAGTATTGCATGCAAATATTAGTAAGCCACGTTTTCACTACGATTTTGTAATCTATGCCGTATGTCTTCCACCATATATGTATATAAATTTGTAGTTTTCCCTCGTTCTTAGAGAACTATGCAATTTTTCGGGATAGTCCAATGTTGTTCTCCGCCCTTTATTATATATATGTATGCGTATAAAAACAGTTTACTTTGGTCCAGTATATTCAGCGTAAAAGAGTAACAAATAGACAGACACTCTTTCGGATTTATGGTATAATATTAAGTGAATATTGCAATAAATGCATAACAATATAATTTACTAAATATATTTTACTTAAAGATAATAACACTAATAACCCTTTTTAATGTATAGTAAGTAGGAACCCGCACATTAACTTAATTAATGGTAAAAGTTGTCTAGACATTTGAATTTTATAATTCTTCAACAAAAAATCTTTAATAAAATCGTTTAAGTTATTACAGACAATTACAGGGTCCACTAGCCCTAAACTGCCTATTATACTATTTCGTTTGAAGAGTGTGGTAAAGGTAGTTATGTTTGTTTTCTATTAGACAATAGTTGCTGTGGTTATTCATTAAGTACCTCTTGGGCAAATTTAAGAATCATTACGACATAACTTTTCTCGTTTTGCATTCGCCCTGTAGCTGGCTGGAGTTTGTTATTATAAACAGATTTGTACCCAGGCACATTTAATTAAATCATTTCAATAACATCAAACCTTTAACATTCTTCGTCGCCTCGTCATTGTATAATTAGAGCTTAGGGTACTAATCAGTATATTGTTTCTCATTAACAATTTCCGCGAAGTTTACCCAAGGCTGAGGTCGTTCCTACTTTAGTCATTTATTTAAAATGTCACAATAAAAAGAATCCTTAAGAAAATATTAGCTTTGCTCGGCGTGTAAAATAATTTTAAGGATATTTACGAAAACTCTGTTAAGGAAATTCCGCGAAGGTTTTAATTACGAAAATATACGTAATGTATGTATGTATAAAAGTGCTACGCTGAAAGCTTTTCAAAATTTAAATACGATCCGTTTCATGTGCTGCAAAATAGGGGTTTTGGTAAGCTGCCTTTAACACGCTACCTTGGGGTGTTCGTAATGTTACGATTTTATTATTTTATTTTTCGCTTTAACGAGAATTGCACGAAACCAAGACTGCAACTTTGGGGATGGAGTCTTTTGCGCATAAATTACATTTAGTGGTATGAAGTATAATTTCGCCCGTCTCGAGAAAGTGGGTTATGTTGGCTACTAGCGAAATATTGGTAAACCTTTCGTGGTTATAACTAAATAAATTTATTTAGGAGATTTGGCAAGATGGTTTATGCAATATTTTACTTATTTTTAAAGAACAAACAATTGAAAGTTCTTACATTATCCACCTCTTTGTAAACCTTAGCCTTAGCACCATTCGAAGTTTTAGGTTTAGGGCAATTAGGTCATAGAGATTTGGTTTAATCAGCTTTGCAATTTGTACTTAGTGCTATGTTTGAGCTGTAAACAAAAACCAAAGTAATTTTAGTGCCAAAGAGGATTAATGAGATTGATTGATTAGAGTAGCAGTTGATATTAAAAAAGTAGATATTATGCAACTCTAATTTCTTTTTTTTTTATTGAAGTCGACGCTATTATTGAATGTTAGACAATATTCAGAAAATATAAAAAGTATTAAGTCCTAACTTAACTATTCTGCAAATGTTTAAATTGATATTCTAAAGAAAATCGCATGTATTACAAGACGGGTTTTTGACGAGTTTTCTTCACAGATTTCTTTTATATTATATTCTATATTTCTATATCGTTCAAGGTTCATTCTGCATTTCTCATAAATCAGGTTCTATGTTTTGTATCTCTATTGGCTGTTATGTTCTTATTAAATTTAAATTATATTACAGTATTAACATGACAAATCATTAGATCAATCATTAGATTAATTTGAGGTGATTTGCATATATGTACATACGTTGTGCTATAATTAGGCAATTTAATGTTTGCATTGAATTGATCTTAATTATATTAAATTCCATTTTAAATCTAGAAGGAGCACCTTTTGTTTTCCCAAGTGCCACTTATTCCTTTTATTACTATATTTTAAATATGAATTTTGTCTTTTAGTTTTTATTTATTTCCTGGAATTCATGTCAACAGCATACTTATTAATTATTATACTCCATTACGATTCGATTTTAATTTTAATATTAATTATAACTAATGTATTTGACATAATTATGATTCTACGCTTTTCACCCTTGAACCTAGTTTTATCTTTTTCTTGCTCGTGCAGTAAAAATTGCTCTGAAAAGAATTGCTGAAAATAAGATGTTTTTGAAGTACGTGCAAATCTTCGAGTGTCTGAAACCCGGTCATTTTGTAATATTACGGAGCCTTCCCTTGCCGACATTGTTTTGCCATTTAAATTCCTCACTTCCTCCTCATTTCTCGATTTGATTAATAAATAAGTGGCGGAATGGGAAATTATTTCGGTTAAATGTTTGTAACACAAAAATCTACCTCTTTGTTTCGGCATTTTGGCAAAATTACGATTGTCTGGCGATGCCGCTGGCATAGTTGCCTTTCCCGTAAAATTTGTTTAATCTAAACTTCATAACAATTTCTCGTTTAACATCAAATTACGTTATCAATGCTGAGGACCCGAGGAGGAATGTGTGGAGCAATTGCTTCCCAAGTATGCAAATTAATCCTCGTAGTACGACCCCGGGGTCTGGATGTAAACGCTCCTGTTCGTCATTAACCCCTGCCCCCGGGCAAGCGCCTCTATCGCCCCACATATGAAGCACACTTCGGCGTGCTCGGCTCATAGTTCTGAGAACCTCATTTTCCAGCCATTTTCTACTTCCGCGACCCATTTAGCCGAACCTATCGACTTCCGCCCCCAGCCCCCAATCTGAGATATGACGACGTAGCGCTTCGCCCCGCTGGGGGCTTGAATTAATTGAGATGTGTAAAACTCAGGTGAGCTCAGAGGTGCAATTGAAATTTTCGTAAAGCGCCATGCGAAAAAATCATACCTACACTCGCGTTGTTTTTGCCGTGTGGGCGGGCGCATAATCGCGCCAAAAGTTCCATCGAGCGGCGGTGGATGGTTGCAGGTACCGCGTTCATTAAGTTTAGGCCTCTGTTCGGAATAATTGAGATTTTCTGCTGCGGAGATATTTTTGAAGGACCTCCGCTCTTACAATGAAATTTTCCGGCTGATACGCGGCAGTGCTGCGCGGCTCGAGAATGCGAGCAATTCCGGCAAAAACGGGGCCACGGAGCGCTACGATCCACCGTGTCACCGTGATTGCCTCCTGAGTCTTGAGCCCTGAATCCTGGATGTTCGGGAAGTGGATACATATCAACAGTTCTGTTGAAAAGATCCGCTCGACTATCACGGCGGAATCCCGGGAATTTGTGTTATTACTTCAGGGAGGAGAATCTCACCTGGATGTTCCCATTCACCTGACTCCGAGAACACAACCTGATTTAATGTCTGCCGAAAGCAATGAATCCTTCAGATGTTTGATGCTTCTTATTTCACTTACTCACTTGGTATTCATCCTACTTTAAGAGGAAATTGCAAATTGAAAATATTTTGTTTGATTGATTGTAAAACTTTGATTGCTACTTTAAATAGATTAATTATTTCGGTGCATTAAAATACATAATATAATCTTTGAGAAATTGAATTTTCAACCGCAATCAGTACAAATTTATAAAGATTTAAGTCGCATTTGATTGTAACGTAGCTTTGAATGAACTTTTATAATTTCATTCTCAGAGAATGACCATGTAAAACTTTCCCTTGCTCTCGAAATATCCGAGACGAAAAACATTTTACAACAATAGTATTCTGTTATAAAAAAAACGACCAGTTATTTTTTTGCAAACCTTAGTAGGTGTTACATAATTGTGTTATAATAATTATCAACCAGTCGAAAAATAAAAATTACTTGATATAATTGAAAAATAAAAAATAATTGATAATCGTAATCGAACGATCCAAAAATAAAAATCACATAAATGCTATTTTGTAATAATATATAATTTGATATTTTTGTTGGCATGACGTTTTATTTATTCATATTTGGAAATGCCACTGGATCCTGGAGCAACACCAGCTGCTTTAAGCAAACGTTATAGGCAAAGAAAATTCGATGAAAGAGGCTCTTTCCGCACTTTTCACCGGCTTTCTTCGCAGTTGTATCTTTGTCCATCAATTGCCTGGGCCTTAATCAATAGAGAAAGGGTAAATTGAATTTGGGGCTCACGGGCTGAGTGCAAACTTCTGGGACACGGCAAATGTTGACATGTTGGTCAGCGTCCAGGTCCACCTCGCACGACAACCCCATGCAATTGGGGGCTGATGCAATTGCCAGGTTGTCTGTTTGCGAGTGTAAATATTGATGAACTGATATCAATTGATTTGCTGAAACCCGGCGATAATCTCGTGCATCATTCGATTTCCTTTACACTGCATCAGTTGCTCCGCGTCCAATTCCACTATATGTGCAACACAATTTTCTCGGAGACATCTTCTCAATTACTCAGCATCAGCATCAGCATCATCACGGTCCTCATCATCGGGATGATGCTGAAAGTTACTTACTCATCCCGTCCGTTCTTTGTACACGTCGCCGTCATCCGCCTTCAGTTTCTCATTTCTTGGCGCATTCGAAAGGAGCCATTCGTCTTGTTTAAAGTTTTCTGTTGACTCAAAATAGGTAGCTATGATGCAACCGTAAGTTCGACATGATTGCAGAAAACAAAGTTGCTGCAATATCTCAAAGTGGCTCTGCTAGAAATGCTCCACTTTGCCAACTCAGCAGGGCTCTATGAGGGAATCCTTATTTTCAGGAAATTGTATTTATCGTCTTCCAGTGGATTGCCAACAGTCCCTGGAATCCTTTTAATTTCACTCCTAAAATTATTTCTATATACCAGTTGAGGTTTTGGAATTATCACAAATAGTAAACTCTCTGACGATGATTTATTTAGCTGATATGCTTGTTTTTCTGCTGCGATTGAATTTAATTCGCAAATTTGAAAATATAAGTTTTAAGCCCTAAACCAAAGAGAGCCTTAATGAGTGTATGTAGTTATTTTACAACTTTCTTTGAAATTAAATTTAATCTATTAAATTAAACTTACATTGTAAGCCATAAATGTAATGATATGTACCTATACATATGACAACAAAGGGAAAATGTTTTAAAAATTAAAAGAATCGTGCGCAGCAAATACTAATGCTAACAATTATTAATTGGGAGTAGCTTAAATAGGTAATGCTTGCCCACTATTATTGCAAATAACACAATATAAAAAATATTGTTATTTTCGTTTGCAAGAGGGGCGGCAATGGGAGGTCGGAATTTTAAAAAGGGTTTATTAAGTCAAGTGGGGTACCTATAATATGAAAGGACTTCGTTTATACATATTCTAAAAAAGGTTTTCATTTATTTTTATGCCGCATATGGTTTTCGACTTATGGTGAAAAATGTGTAAAAAATACCAGTGAGTTTAACTCGCACTTCGTCGATTTTTCTTAAGAATGATAACATTTCCTTTTTTAAAATTTAGCGAGTAAAAAAGGAAAACAATATAACTTTAACGTTAATTGAGTTTTTTTTTGCTAGGAGAAATAACAAAACCGAAAGGTTACAAACTACGAATTGCGCAACGCAATTTTGCCTGTTTAAGTACTAAAGTACGATTATTAAAGGTATCTGAGATATGCAGCACGATTAAATTACCAAGGCAAAAAGCACGGTGCGTTGAGATAATTATGAAAATTGCTCAGATCCAGCGAGGCTTCTGGCAGGACGACATTCCACGTGGGACGTAAAATCGATTCATCACGTAATTTTTTCCTCGTGCTCCCAGTCGAATCAAATTGCATTAGGCATGCTCTTCAGACCCAATGAAGCCGAGTACCTGGATTAATTAAGTTCGCTGTAATTTCGCAGTAAGTGCCTCTGAAGCGAGCAATTATCATCGCGCCGCGATTTAATTAGTTTTATTCCATTTTTATGAACAATTGCCCGTGGAAGTCTCGTCTCGTCTCGTGCAACTAATGCTAGCAGACGCGGCCGGCCGCACGGCCCAGCCCGCATTGTAAAGCCACGTTAATGCGCTGTCGCACACGAGTCTTTTGATGTCGGCGGCCGCAAGATGCCACGGAACGCGGAATTATAATTACTCAATTAGCCGGCGTCAAAATCGTAATTATCCACGCGCCCGACCCCAGCGCCGGAGCAGCGCAGGAGGAGCTCCGCGCGATCGGAATTTGATATTTCGCGCACAGCAGCGCTGCTCATTCAGCAATTGTAAAAATCACTTAAAACGGCCACTTACCTGTTGATTAGGCCTCCTTGGGGCCCAGGTGGGGCGCGGGAGTCACGTCAGCAGGCACCGCCACGACAGCGTTCCGGTGCACTCGGGGGCCCACTCCCCTGCATACAAAAAGGGGCATTAAAGCGGTTATTTGTGCAGATTTATTTCGATCATTGGACAGATGTTGATTTATTAGTCCGGCTCTGCTCGGCAGGGCCTGTCGTCACAATGGCGTGAAAATTAGCATTCACCTGGGCTCTCGCTCGGATCGGGTTGATTGACAGGATTGATGCAACCTGCCCCGGCCGCCGTGAATTATTCATGATGGGAGGCTCCGATGTCGACGTCTTGTAGCTCTCACAGGATTTAACATTCCCCGCTTTGCCAGGCCATTAATAATTGAATTCTGGAGATAAATGCGCCCATAAAACGCTGCAGCTAACTACCAAAGGGTCCTTCTGGGCAGCGCAGGTTTACTATCTCTGGAACGAAAGAATTGACCTACTACTCTGACTTTTCAGTAGGTGGAAATAGAGTGAGATTTATTTTGATTTCTGTTAAAAGCGTCGGACAGAGAAAATTACATTCAATCCATCGGTTATAAATCAATCACAATTTAGAAATATGAACTTTTAAATTTATGAGTTAGGAATGGAAGCATACTTTTCACGAATTTCAATTAGTCTATTTGTCTGTATATTACCAGATCTATTTCAGTTAGTTTAGCCCTTTCTTGGGAGGAGTACATTTGGCTCAGAGAAGACCTCATTGCAACACTACGTAGGAAAAAGTATAAATTTTTATTAAACATTTTCATTAAAGCAGAATATTGTAAGAAACCACAAAGTGTGTATTTTCCAAATACCTACTTATTTCCCTTCTTATTACCTTGCGATGTTATTTTAAATAATACTAATTTTATTTATTATACTTAATTTAAAGACATAAGTAATATTTATATTTCAGTTTTCAAAGTGAATCGCAGTGATCGCTTCACTTGAAAAAGTCGATAAGTCTATCTATGTACCTACATACATACATACGCTAGTTTAATGTTCGAAAGTTTTCTGAAGTGAATTAGGTATAACGAAAATTAGTATTGAGGATACCTGCTACAAAAAATTAGAAATTAAATATGGTATAAACCTAAAGCTGGATTCATATGTTTCAGTGATACTAAAATAAGAATTTTATAAAAAAAAAACCCTTTGGGTTCAAAAATCAAAACGTAATACCTACTATTGTAATATATGCAGTTAACGAAGGATTAAACTTAATTCATTTTATACTCTGTTCTACAAAATATAATAAGCACAACTTCCACATTTTATAATCTCCTTGAACTAAGCTTTATTCAGTTTCCTTTTCTGACATAATGTGGAAAATAAATAAATTTAACATGAGTATTTTACGAAATTGTCCTACCGTCTGGCTCGAAATTGTAAGATTATATTTCAGCATTTTGTTTTATGTGCAAATACTGCAAAATGTAAAGTTACAATAAAATACAATTTCTTGTTAGCTTATGAAAGATAAATTAATCCAAGCAGTTTAATACAAAATCCTGAAGAACGACAGCATTATTTGAAACACGTAGGCAAACATTTCGTATACTTTAAGTTCCTGTGTAAAATTAAAAGATTTAAGTAGGAAGCTGCTTCATGAATATTTTAGAGTTGAGTCGATTAGTGTAGGTAGAAGGTAAAAGCAGGGATGTGAACTTAGGGAATTAGAATCCTAAAAGACCAGTGTTTTATATTCACAAAATTTTATTTTCTCTTCGCAATGAAGGTGAGTAGGTCCTAAAATGACGACTACACATTTAAAAGTATCACTTAACAGCAAATATCACAAAGTCCCATCAACTTTCGCATTACAAAGCACACAGCTGGTGAAAACTCGTCTCGTCCAGCCCACGCAAGTCCTTTCGTGGTCCCTCTTCAGCTTCTTAAAGATTAAAGTGTAAATCCAGCGAAGATGACCGCGGTCCATACTCCCCAAAAGCGCGGAAAATAAACAAAATACTTGAAGCACTCTACAGCAGATTTTCGGAATCGCTTAAATATAGTAGAAAAAAACAGCGGGGCAGCCCCGTGGCTCCTCGGGGCGCCAAAGCGAGCGACCCTTGCCCTTGCTCCCGAACGTGATGCTTCCTGTGGTTGCGGCTAAATCTAAGTGGGTAAAAGCAAGATTCGTGGGCGTCCTGGTCGCGGTTAGGCGAAGGTGAACTCCTTGGCCTTGATCTTCCCGGTGATCTTGTTGAAGTTGTCGTCCAGGGCTGAGACCGGCCGGTAGGACCGCTGCTTGGACCGCTCGTGGAGGTAGAGGGCCACGAACACCACCAGGACGATGGAAAGCGCCACGATCACGCCGTACAGGATGCAGTTCTGCTTCGAGGGCGTGGCCACCTCGATCACCTCGGTGTGGACTGACGACACCGTGTTTGGGGCCTCCGTCTCGGGGCAGGGCGGCTTCCCGGTCGCCTCGGCCCGGGGCTCCTCCGTGGCGGCCTCCTCGCGGACCACGCACACCGGGCAGCACTCGTTTTCGGGCTTCACCTTGTGGGCGCAGTCCAGCGGCCGGCAGAAGCTCGTCTGGCACTTCTTCTCGCCGCGCTGGCACTCGCACTGGGTGCACTCGTCCTCCTGCCAGGTCTGGCCGTTCTTGAAGACGGTGAAGTTCTGCGACAGGCAGTTCGAGGGCGGCGGGCGCACCTCGTCGCAGGACTGGTGGCAGATCTTCTGGCCGGCCATGCACTTGCAGCGCTGGCAGTCCACGAGCCAGTGGGCGGTCGGGCGGGCCGTCTCCGCGCAGTTCGGCTCGCGGACGCAGCTGTAGGTGGCGCAGCACCTGCCCGGGACCTCCGAGCCCGGCCGGGTCTCGATCAGGACCAGGGACGCGTTGTGGCAGGACGGAATGTGGCACTCGCGGCAGGAGCACTTCTTCGTGAGGCAGCAGTTTACCATCACCTCCTCCACGATGCCGCCGTGCTCCGTGTCCGAGCTGATCGCCGTGAATTCCTGGAACTCGTGGGCGAAGCTATCTGCAGGGCACTGCACCTCCGACATCTGGGGGCATTTTACGTGTGTGCAGTTTTGTTCTTCTGCAAAATTAAGAAAAATCGGTTCTGATTAACTTCAACTAATCAACATTTCATTTCCAAAAATATTTGTTTTTCAAATCTAAATTAAAATATAGAATACAAATAAACTAAATATGAATATTTCGGATTTAGGTAGGTACTATTCATTCTTAAAAGACATTTTAAAAGATCTGATCATATTATTAATCTCTTCAGGGATATTGGCATCATTTGTGTACGGTTAGTATTTCGGAAATTAAAATAATTCTAACTGGAAATAAATAAATAACATCTTTTAAAAAACTACTCACTAAAATATATATCAATAATAAAATTTTACTACTATTCCACTCGAAATGAACTACTTGAACAATATTCGATTCGATCAAGATTGGAACTGCTTGCTATCACCGACTTAAAGTTCGAGGTAGTTTTAATTTAGATGCGATTCTTCTCCTAGATTATCAACATTTTATTTATACTAGTGGTCGCCCTGTGGTCGAAATTCGACCTACCGAGGTTACTACGAAAAATACGACTGTACACAGCCTACTATGTGTTTGAAATTGGCACTTTCAATAATAAAATTACGACAGTTTGACCACAGACTACTATGCGTTCGACATAGACAGTATGAACGTAAATAATGAATTTATTTTATTTTATTTAATGTATTTATAACACATATTATATATAAATTTTAGCCTTGTGCACTTCTTCTCTATATAAACTTTAACCATGCAAAATCTCAAACTCCTCAGTCCGTGCAATTTGCTTAAAAAGGGGTCCAAAGATTTCCCTTCACGTATTAATATATAGATTAGTGGTCACCCTCTGGCCGAAATTCGACCTACTGGGGTTACTACGAAAAATACGACTGTACACAGCCTACTATGTATGTGTTTGAAATTGGCACTGTCAATAATAAAATTACGACAGTTTGACCACAGACTACTATGTGTTTAAAATTGATAGTATGAACGTAAATAATGAATTTAATAAATTTAATTTAATGTATTTGAACACATATTATACATAAATTTTAGCTTTCTGCACTTCTTCTCTATGTATGAAAACTTTAACTATGCCAAATCTCACACTCCTCCGTCCGTGCAAAATGTTTAAAAAGGGGTACAACGTTTGTTAAAATTTAACAAGTTTTCCTAATTTTTGTAGTTTTATCAAACCCATTTACCATCGAGATAAAAGACAAAGTCAACATTTTATTAAATATTGAAGTTTGCACTCGCAAAAAGAAGCCAGTGTTTGAGTACGATCAATTTTAGTCCGAACTCGATTGAGCAAATCAAAGCAAATCGTGGAATTTGGGTCAAGTCTGAATTGATCACGAAAGCGCATAATTTGCATGTGTTTAGCACGCTGCTGCCGGCCCCACGGGGTGAATTCATTTGCCCGAGCCACCAAAGATTGTTTGCGACTAATTGCACTATGTCTCTGCGGGCCTGTAAAGTCTCCTGGAATCGCTAGATATCAATCATCGCGTTCGCGGCATCTCGCTGTTTCGCGGACGCAGATTGCAGGCTTTATCTGGCGGGGTTCGGGACATTTTCGGATGCTGCACTAAATTTGGACCTGGCCAGTTGCATCCGACCTGCAATTTGCACGTAAATTTGTGCAGCCGACACCGGGCGTGCCCGAGGACCGCGCCGCGCCCTTTCTGCAAATTCGGATATCGCTCGCTTTGGCAGCGGCTTATGTTTTCCGTTCTGGAGACACAACATTTCGTGCCCAATTTGGAGTCAATTTATCGCGAGTTTTCAATGCAAATTAGATTCGCGAGGCTGAGCTCAATCGAATCGACGGCCGCCAGCAGCCATGTGGGCACGCGGATCGATTCTTGTTTACAGTGTTATACTTTTCATGTCGTTTCGTAATTTTTACCCCTCTGCTCCCCGGGACCGTACCAAACCCGCGTTCGGGATAAAAGCTGCCTGTTATAAATTAAGTTGATTATGATTGGAACTCCTGGGCATATTCCGGGATAACCGATGCATCCGCGGACAAATTGAGCCAAAGGCGGGCTGACACCGCCACGGTGAGGAAAGGGAACCAAAAATTCTGCGGTTAACCAAAAAAGTGGTTTTTGATATCGCCCGGAACCCATACGGAAGCTGCAGCTGGGCGAAACTTTTATCAAACAGGATGAAATAAAATGGGAGACATTGTGAAGGGGACAATGCATGGGATGGAAAGCCAAACCGGATGAGAAATTGTACTTTGTGATCAATAAAATATCAAAACAAGTTTACTGCCCTAAAAAATGTCTATGTTTCCTGGAATAACTGGAATAAAGCACATTTGGGAGGGAGGAGGATCACTGCTGCTGGTCACTGGATTATCGGTAATCAAAAAAACAAAAGGGATCGTTAGTTAAGGGATTTCAAAAATTTTGAATTTTCACAAAATGGCAGATGTTGAAAGCCAAAGTTCTGTATTCGACTGAAATTTCACTAGCATTTTCGGCTATACAAAAAATTTTCGTCAAAAACAAAAAACTTTAAGTGAGAAAAATTTCAGACCGAAAGCCGTTCTCAAGTTACAGTGATCACCGACTTCGAAAACATACTTTCGAAAAAACGCACTTAAGAAATTGCAACTTTTTCGAATATACATACCTACACGTGTGCACAGCTTGACCGCTCCGTTCAAAATTATATATCTCCGTAAATAACGGTCCGATTTGTATGAAATTATCAGAGAATAGTTTTGAAATACTCTACTTTCGGAAAATGAATGAATTTTAGCGTTGAACTAATTTTTTGAATGGAATATAGTGATTTTATTTATTTGTAGGTACTTCTATGATATTGTGGCAATAAAATCGAAAATTCCGACATATGTACCTATATTATTTCCAGCACCTTATTTTAAACACATACATACATACATAGAGCGAACAATGTATCTATTTAACAGAGTCATTTTTATGTTTAAAACCACATAGGTAGGGGAGACCGAGGGGAGTTGAAACAATTTTAACATTTTGCTTCTTAGACAAAATTCTATACACATAAATTTCACGAAATTAGTGCCAATCGATAGTTCAATTCTTACACTTTCAAATGACCGAAACAAAGAAATTGTAAGTGTAAATTTTGTGGCGAAAAATCGACTTGAACATGACAAGTCATTTTGTTTCAACTCCCCTCATACCGAGGTAAGTTGAAACAGAGGTCGAGGTGAGTTGAAACAGTTGAATTTTCGGTAGTATTAAGGGTTGTAAAGTAGAAACGACTATATAATTCAAAACTATAATATTGAAATAAAGTATTTAACGATAAAACATAACATTAATTAAAGTAACAAACAAAAAAATTCAAAAAATATAAAGTGGTGTAATTTTTTAAAAAAAGTTGCTCATTTGAACGATTAAAGCTTGTAGCTTGAACAATGCTCGTTGGTTGCGGTAGTCTTAGAGAAAGAACAGGATGACGTTTCATGAAGGATCGGACCCACACTTCACCTGCCATTCCCTGATCAACCCAAGAAGGCGGACAATTTTTATATGCGCCAACCTATAGGTAAAACTTCTGGCTTCTTTAGTGCTTTAGGCCGAAGTTAGCAGCAGCGCAGGTTAAGAGGTGTATGTAGTCACAGAGTGTCTTCTCCTCTGACAATGAAAACACGGTCTCCTCTGGGTACCCAACAGACGGAGGAGTCGGGCGTTTGATTAGCTTTATAAGCCTTTTTTTTTAATGAACTTATGCATATATAGACTATAGCAGTGATTCTCAACCTTTTTTTTGTCGCGGCACACTTTTAACGATTTCAAAATTTGACGGCACACCAAGAAAAAGATAAGTTTAAAAGTTGTCTACTTACCTATAATACACTGTGCAAAATAGTTTATGATAATAATTTTGAATGTAAAATAAAATAATATGTAAATGTCCCTATTCGGACGAAGAAAATTTGAATAAAAACGCTTCCAAATGACGGGCAGCATATGACACGTTTGAGCCGACTTGAGGCGTAAAAATCAAATTATGATTCTAAGAAAGAACGCGTTACAAAACAAGTAATTAAAAATTTTTGTATGGATTTAAATACCTATTCCTGTTAAAATAATTTGTATAAATTATTTTTTTAAATTATAGTATTTAATATTTGAAAATATTGTTACAAAATTTTCCTTCGCTGTAATTTACATTTGGTATATCCCCACAAAGAGGATTTAAGGATCGGCTTTCGATCCACAAGATCTGGCGTCCGTGGCTATGGGCACTGATAATCAGCCCCACTGATGAGATCTGACCAATGCCCCGGATCGAAAGGCGGAAGGCCGACCTTTTTTTTTGGTTCGTCCGCCTCGGCGGACGAGTTTTTCTATTCTCAAAAACGTAAGTTATAGCGAGGAAAAATTGTGCAATTTTGTCCGCCAGCTGCTCGGCGGGCACAACATTGTAACAATATTCATACGTACATATATGTACATATATGTATATGTAAATACTTTTCTTTAATTTAAAATTTACTCGTAATAAAAAAAAAAATATAATTTTTACTATATACAAGGTGGCGCAAAATTAATCATCCAATTTTGTATAACTTTTTTACTAAATAAAAAAAAAAGATTTTGAGTGATGGAAATCTTTATTAGGACCTTTAGAATTTTTTCTGTTAAGTTGAAAAGATGCTATCCGTCAAATGGCTGCCGCCAGTGTTGATACACATTTTTGCTCGTTTTATCGCATTTTCCATGACTTTCCGCAAGATTTCCGGTGATAACTCTGCGCATTCCTGTCGAATATTCTCTTTAAGGGCAGTGATTATCTGAGGCTTGTTGGCATAAACCCGCAGTAGCCCCAAAGAAAGAAGTCTGGGGAGGTTAAATCGGGCGATCTTGCTGGCCATGCCTAATCGCCAAATCGGGAGATTACGCGACCAGGAAACGCTTCCTTCGACACAATTATTCCACGCTCTTGCGGAGTATAGCGCTCCATTGCTTGTTTGTTTGTAAGCTGTCTAGTTCACAAATGTAAAATATGATTGACGTACGACGCTATTTGCAAAATTTATAACATCTTCCGATAGTGTGATTAATTTTGCGCCACTTGGCGGATATCATCTTTTCCACTTAACAGACAAAATTCTAAAGGTCCTAATAAAGATTTCTATCACTCAAAATAATTTTTTTTTATTTAGTAAAAAAGTTATACAAAAATAAAATTGGATGATTAATTTTGCGCCACCTTGTACATTTCTAAAATTTGGCGGCACACTTTAAGAATTTGGCGGCACAGAAAAGTGCCGCGGCATACTGGTTGAGAATCACTGGACTATAGAGTAACGAATGATTGAGGTTATAGCTCGAAGCCGCATCGCGAAGACTTTTTTGACGCAATGTTACTTCTTCTGCAGCGAGCTCGTATATATCATAACTTGCCATAGCCCATACCTCTATCAGTATTTCTTTTATAATCAGTAGACATACTGTAACAAAATAAGGAAAAAAAAAAGCAAATAAACCTCACCGTATTAACAAATCAGCCGTACAAAGCCTAACCGAGGTGAGTTGAAACAGTCTGTTTCAAATCCCCTCAGTAAGAAAAATCCTGCCAATTTTTTTCAATCAAAAACTAAGAGGCAAAACCCAAAGAAATGAGCTGTATCACCGCTATGAATTCAATCTTTAGGTAATGAGCTTTCGAATCATATATAGCCCAAGTCAAAATACAAACACATTATCAAAATATAGATAATTTAAAAAAGTGTTCAAAACTTACTTTTCACGATTTTTGCGACGTGGGAGACAGGACACCCCAACCACGCGTCTTAAGGCATGGATGCATACTGAGGATCCCGCATGCGGTAAAATGCAATTAAATTGCGAAACTGCCAGCTCGCTATCGGTTATAAGTTCCGCAAAATTAGTACTGTTTCAAATCACCTCTGTTTCAAAACCCCTCGGTCTCCCCTATAACATTTGTACGTCTCAATATGTTCTATTCTATAACTATTGCACGCACTCAAATTGATATGATTCTAAAAATTATTTTAAAGTCAGTTTCTACTTAAATTAAAGCAATTACTTATCACCTTATGGGTTGCAACTGAGTGGACTGGATTCAGAATATTTGTTTATCAGCTTGGTGAACATGAATTTCAGTAATAAATAAAAATAAAATTCGTCTACTTAATTGTAGCGCCCACGATAATGAACAGCGCACTGAAAGTAGGTACAAACTTAATTGGAGGAAAATTGGTCAAGCAAATCTTAAGAAATCATGCCACCACTTAAAGTTCTGCTTTGTGATTTTCGAGAGGTACTTCTTAAACTTCTAACTTTGGAGAGTTTATTGAAATCGTTTTGATTAGGAATATTGGACCATGGCGACCATGAGAAATTGGTGCTAAAAAACACGATTTTAAGCATATTTTTTTATATGAATTCAGTTCAAAGAGTATGGTTAAAAAAGATAACCTGGCCTTAATTCACAGTCCTGTGCAATAATCAAATTTTCAAAAAAACCCTGGTACTTACTTATCGCTAACGAACTTGAATTGTTTATGCAAGCTGTGCTAAATTTAGAAAATTCCTTACAAAATGTATTTGAAAAACAAATTCTTTACGAATAAATTCGTCGTAGAAAACTACAGTGCCTTTTTTTTTTATCGCGGCGATAAGATAATGAGCAAACTCGCATGTCCCAAACAAATTGACGTAATTCCCTAATAAAGCCTGCACTTTCCACCCGGACTCCCTAATTGTAATCAGCCAGACTTGGCATGGGTAAACAAAGTTTTAGCCGCTCGGAACTGGA
This sequence comes from Machimus rusticus, assembly GCA_951509405.1. NCBI lineage: Eukaryota > Metazoa > Arthropoda > Insecta > Diptera > Asilidae > Machimus > Machimus rusticus. Next base: position 49,893,338 of record OX608050.1, on the reverse strand, counting down.
GCGTTCGCTCATTAGAATCTTAAAGAAGGCGACACGACTTTTTCGCGTAATGAAACTTTCTTGGCGTTTCTTAACGATGTCAGGCAAGCCAATGGCTCTTAAGCTATTTTTTATTCATCACCTGAGCGCCTTCTTAAAAGACAGGCTCTCCAGTCCCCACCTTCCATAACTTGCTTTTATTTTTTATGGCTTTATATACGTCGACGATTTCCATGTTTTTTCCATTTTTTTGAAAGTAAACAAATTCTCAAAAGTCTTAAAGCAGCCCGCACAATAAAGCAACTTATTTAAGGCGGTGTGCGCATTCAGCGTTTAATTAGAAGTCCCTTGTGCGACCGGGAAAATTTATCTTGAAGGAATTAAGGGGAGTTTCGGCTCAGCTGTTTAAACAATTTATATTGCTTGGACACTTTTTAAGAAATCGCTAAGGGCAGTTGGTTGATCAAAGCCTTCAACGAGCTTGTTGTTCTTTTCATTTTAGGCCCCTTTCTTCTGCTCGCTGCTCGAAATACTGCAAAAAAACGCGAACGCGGTCTTTAACCCCGCAATTTACGTGCGTTTTTAAGTAAACAAATGCGGCAATTTATCAGAATGTTTCTGTGGTGCGATAAAAAAAGAACATTTTCTGTCAGCACGGAAATTTTTTCTCCGCTGTGATGTATTACCTACTCTTCAGTTTCATATTCGCCTTTATTGACAACATTTTATTACAATTAGCATGGTTCTTACAACGTTCCAAGAATTTCCTGAAGGGGAATTTTGAAAACACAATTTACTTTTTGTGATATTTCTAAACATTTACTGCCCAAAAATTTCTGAAATTTCATTGGGGGTTCAGGCGTCTTTATTACAAATTTGTACTTCGTGATTTAACATTAATTCTTTTTCCATTCGAGCCATTTCAGTAACTTAGAAATATGGTCCGATGTCTTTAGAATATGTGTCTTTTTTGATTGTTGCTTCAAAGTTCAGGAGTTTCTAAGTTGTGTGTTGTCATATAAGATCGAGAAACAAATAACTTAAAGAATAACAAAGACGATAAAGTTGCCTATTTAGATTAGCATAAATCGATTATGTTAAAACCTTCTCCACACTTACAGCTTCTTTCCTTTAAATGAGACTCTTATTTGATACATACTTTTAGTTATTGTAAATTAATACTTGAGAGGTGTACACTCAGAAACAGAAATATCCCCAGATTGTATCTTGCTTTTATTGTATACACATGACTTGTTTCACAACTTCGTAAGTCAAAGACAGACATATAATTTTGTTCTTATTATGTAGACTTTCCTATTACAAAAAACCGGTAGAACGCGGCTTTTCGCATATTTTAATACCAGATAAAGATATCGTATAAATCACAGAATCCACGCAGATTGGATTAAAAGTTCGCTATGTCAACCATTACTATTCAATACCAAACATTTTACAAAATAGTAAAATTGAAGTTTACTTTTTCAACATGTTCCTTAGATGGTTTAACAACCGCATATGTACATATACAATACATATATGCACATATTTTGCTCTTTCCACTCTCTTCTTTACCTAATCATTGAAATGTATTCTACAACCTGACAAGATACCTATGTTTCATTCTTCTCAAGACAAAATCGTATAGACGTTGGATTTATATGTCTTGTAGAATAATAATTTCGCTAAATTGATTTATAGCCTTCTGGAAGGGGAAAGCAATTTCAGGTTGCCAATACCCGATCACAAAATGCGGCGAAAAATGCTTGGGCATAAATTGCGACATATCAAGGCCACGCGTAGCGATCAATGATCCATGAAGTCACGCATCGATTACCTGTCACGCCTACAACGCCAGCGACACTGCGTACGCAGCACCAGCGCAAGGCGCTCCGGTCCGAGCGAAGGGCCCCTCCGGCTCCGATCGAGCCAGCGGAGGCTCTTCGCTCGTTCATCATGCCTCAATCACACGCGACAGCAACATCCAACCCGAGACGATTTATGGATGCGTCGCGCCGCAGGTATGCGTCGGACAAGTCGAGCTGCCACCCCAGCGCCTCAGACACATAAATAAGATGCGTCGCAATGCCAAAACGAGAAATATGTCGCGCAAGCGAAAGGCCTTCATTACGGTCTGATTGATTTGATTCGATTCGCATGATCGAACCACCCCGCGGGCTCAAGATTCCCGGAAGCAGCTCTGGGCGCCGTCGCTGCTGCTGAGATGGCTTCTAAAATTCCCGGGTGCTCCGGTTGAACGACCAAAGCGGCTCAGCGCCATATGGGGCCGACGCGGCGTGCTTCATCACCGTGAATCATTCCGCGGATCGCATACTTTGGACCCAAACAGGTGAAACCCGCTTTTGGTTTCACGGTGATATCACCGTCGTCGTTCCGGCTGCAAATTTCAATTTTTTCCATAAAAATTTGAACAAATTTAAAAGGCGTAAAGCGGCTGATGAATAATTTTACCGCACTGAGCCCGAGGGCCAGGTGGATTAGGCTCTGCGAGAGCTGGGCAGCCTCCGAAAAAAAAGAGTCGCTGTGGGAGAGCTTAAAGCCTTCAATCCCTGCTGAATTGTTAATTATGCTAATTTCGCCCAATTAATTTACCTTTTCGGGGCACATGAATAATTATTTCGTACGGAAAATTAGAACACTTAGGGAAATCTTTGCGTTTCCTAATGTTTTTGATTTTTCACCCCGCAGCAGAGCTGTTGGATTTCGATAGACAAATGTAAGTCGTGGCGATTACTCCGGAGACTTCGCCAATTCTTCTTTAAAGAATAATGAGGGTGACCAAGCTTTAATTCTTGAATTGTTAAACATCAACATGTTTAAAATATATTTTTGGATGCTTCATAAATACGAGTACATGTACATATGTTATGTATATTGTACATATTAAAAACTTGACCTGACTGACTTTTTAACAAAAATAAAAAAAAGGAAAAATAAAAATACAGAATAAGAAAACTTGGTACGCCATGTCTACATATATTAATAATGCTAATTTGCAATATTTTTCTTGGATGAGCTAATTTTATGGACTGCAAAATATTTGAAGAAAAGCACATTGCGTAAAAATTTGGCAGGATACCAAATTGGGCACTATGTATTCCCATTAGGCGCAATTCAAAGAGCATTTCTACCTACTTGTTGCTAACAACATCCAGAAGGGGATCATGAAGGTAAGAGAAACTCGCCACCCACAGCCAGCCGGAAATAGGCTGTCTAAGTTGAGCCATTAGCATTCGCCTCTCCGCCCCCGCAGACGCGACGTATCTCTTTCAGCGCGCCACTGGCTCGAAAAGGACAGCCGTCCGTCTCACCTGCGGCAGCCACCAGAAAGTCAACAAACTGCACATAAATCAAGGCGGCGAAGCAATTAGCACGCGTCGGCCGCGAAGAAATTGCGCGCGACCGGCCGCGGCGCAGAGCCTTGGAGTCTGCAATTCCGCATTCCGATGACGGTGGCCTCCGAATCGATCAATCAATCAATCAGCCGCTGCCGCCCACGCACTTGCTAATTGCATCGCTCCAGAGATTAGCCGCTGAAGATAGCCGCTAAGCAGTCACGAGCAATCGTTATCGCGTTAGCGCGGCTCGCTTAATTAAAGCGAAAGCTCTCGCCCTTTTGGCCCGGCCGCCGCGCCGCGCCGCGCCGCCGTCAGGATTTGCAACTCTTGCATCTGATTACCGGCGAATGGATGCACCTATGCAGCGGGCCGCAGCGGTCGGCGTGGGAGTCTGCAGTGCGGCGTGCCGGGAGCAAATTGTGGCGGTCAAAAGCACGGGAATCGGCGAGTGCAATCGATGGCTAATTGCACTCGATGATGAGCAATTTGCGATGCATGAGGCATGCGGTTCGACTCGTTTGCACTTTTGAGAGCACCCAGTTTTGCCCGCGCCGGGGCCTGTGTGGTCCATGCACTGCAAATATTTAGTCATTTGGGGCCGAGGAACGGCGAGTGCAGCGGAGGCTCCACGGTGCAGCTAAGTGGATTTTTGAAGGCAACTTGTCAGGAAAAGTGCTCAAGAGCCATCTAAAGATGCTAGTTGTTATCTGGACTGTTGCTTTGCTTTGCCTCTAGCAAGTCTAATTAGCATAGTGACTCTTAAGAAAACTGGAAATGGCATGATGCAAATGATGATGTAATTAGCACATCAGTTTTTTATGATGACATGTTCAAATATGTTAATTTTTATTCTCTACTTTATAAAAAGAGTTTCGGAGATCAACTGCAGATGTGGCCGACAACAACGCTAGTTATTCATGATAAGGTTCTTTAAAAAATCAAATAAAGGACATATGATAGTCGTGCATCTTAGAACTATAAAAATAAAATAAATTTTTCCTTGATTATCTAAAAATTCTGTAGAAAAAATAATGCTTGCTAAAAAACGTATACAATCTTGTAGTCAATTTCACATAGTTTGTGATTTTCCCATTACTCGCGAACAAATGTGATGCCGTAACATTGTTATAATATTGGTCTATTGGTTTTATAAAACAGTTTTAAAAGTTTTAAACTAAAAAAAAGTGACAAGATTTTAATAGAAGATCAAAAATATTGTTACTTTTTATGGGGATTCTTTCCGACTTTTTTCGATTTGAGAAGTGCTTCGAAAGCACTTCTTAGTACAGCTGAAGGGGAAAAATAATGAGAAAAATTCCACCTGTCGTTGTTTTCGAGATACCTATTCATAAAAATAGTGCAAGTTTAACAAAATATTTCTGTTGATTGAGAATTTCCCTTATACAGAATGTAGTAAATATGTAGTAATAAGTAGTTTATGCGTTTTCTTTTAAAAGCGGATCGTTCCCAAATCGAAATCATATGTAATCTTATCTGAGGACAGACGATGTCTTTTTGTGGCGGTCTTTTATATTATTACTAAGTATATATAGAAAAATTGTTCACGCGTTGCTTGCAGCCATGGATATGACCTTTTAGCTAACCATTTCGTATCGAGCCTAATCCAGCAGTCATCTTCGTTCTAGATTCTAGATTCCTAGGCACCAACGTATCTCCCACTCGTGCAATGTGAAATTGAAGAGTAATTGGATTCCCAAGAAGACACTTGCGGTCAAAAGCGTCCATTCGCTCGAAACGAGAGTTCACTGAATGGCACTTTGATATTTGCTGGCTGCTGTGCGACCGCTCTACTTTTTGTACATAAATTAATTTGGTCATCGCGAGTTTTCCACTTCTCAATTAATTTAATCTGCCCGTTGTGCCCATCGCAGCGCCCACCACAGTTTTCAATTAGTGCTCCACGGATCGGAGCGGGCAGATTTTTTAATAATGGCCTCATCCGTCTCCCATAAATAAGGTCTATTGACTTATGCGGGGTTTGCGGCGACACCCGAGGCATCGTCTGTCAATCAGTCGTAGTCCGCCCGACTCATTATGCTGCGGGGGGCTGCACCTAATAAGCTCCTTCCTCCGCTTAATCACAGCCTTTTCCTCGCTTATCTTAAGTGAGAGATTCGTCATATGGGAAGACAAATGGCCCTGTCGCCTCTCGATAATCGAATTAGTAATTCGGAGACGATTGATGATGTTTGCCACAATTGCGATAATTGCGCCGGCTGTGGTCACACTGCGGGCGAAGTAGGGAAGATCTGTCGCAATAATTATCATTAGATACACTGTTGGAGGATGTTAGTCCATCGTATGACGTCCCCAGTGACCTCAAGTCCAGTATCAATTACTGCGAAGGCCACAAAATTATAGGCTTCTCTTAAATCAACTTCATCAATTAAAGGTTTTAATAATAATTTATTTTGATTGTTCTATTTATGCTCTTAAAAATACAAAACAACTACAATCTGTGTCGAAGGGAGCATTAACAATCAAGAAAAAGAGAATAACAGAATTTTACTTCATGAGGGAAATTTAAGACATTTCAATCAAAGTTTATTTTATAGGCATAAGTTTATCATCTCTTCACAAGACTTTTGTATTTTTCCCTTTGATTACTAGCACAGCTTTAATTTTTCTTTGAAGATATTGTTTTTGTAAACCTTCCTAAATAGATGTACGGGAAAATACCGTTCTGAAAACAGGTTTTATGAGTTTCAAAGGGAATACGTGTTTATATAAAGAGCTTTCACATTTTAGTTTGCAATCTTAAAATTTCCTTAAATTCTAATCCCACTTACTGATATTGAGTTTTAAATTAACTATTCAACTTCAATATCATTGAACAAAACAAACCTTCCTTTTATGTATTTTTCATACGGTTTTAAAACGTAAATATTGGTAATATTTTATAGAGTTTTAAAAGACTTCGAAAGTAATTATAATATATATGGCTTTATTTCAGGGAGAAAAGAAACTGAAACAAGATTTGGATTTAATCAGCTTTTTAGTAAAATAAAAGGGATTGTTTTTTATTTAGCTAAATAGTCTTTGTTTTATTTAAAAAACTTTCGACATCAGTTGTCATGCAAATTTTGTACATCGATCTCAAGAGATCAATAAAATCTATTTTATAAATATTTTGTTAAGATTGAGCTCGTATCTCAGATTAAATGTTTATAAATTAGGCAATAAATCGATCTTAGTCTTAAAAAGTCTAACTTTTCAGAAAACGATATAAGAATTTAAGAGTTGTTATGCATATCGAACCTGGAATTTATTAAAAGATATTGCAAATTTTATTTTCTTTTTCAACCATTTTTATTAGTTTGCCTCATAGATGTGTGGCACACTAAACAAATGTTATTGCAAAATTTCTATATAGAGGTGAAACTCATTTCTATTAGTGATAAAATTTGTCATTAATCACTTGTGCGTTTTACGAGTAGGTAGGTACATAATTCAAAATAAAAGGTGGACTTTTTTAACATTCATTCAAATAGCTCTGCGAATGTTTAATTTCATGTTTTACTATGAAGAAAGTTTTTGATTATCGAGTTTTATACTTTTGGCACACACAGAAAGTAATTACAGGTACATAGAATAAAATTCTTCTAATTCAATGCTCTTATAATAAACATAATATTTTAAACTGAGAAAAAGTTTCGTATTCGAGTACCTACCATTAAGTTTGCGGCAAGTTTATGAGCATTTAAAATTGAAATATTTTTGAGGTAAAATACCGAGGCTTCTTGGACAAATAATAATTTTTTCGAGTATGTTTGGAGTATACACTAAGCTTGTGAATAATTACTTTGTTCTTTTACATATATTTATTTTGAAGTAAATATTTTTTTATTTTCTGACTACATATCTTGTGCTTAAAATCTAAATTTGACAAATTGTACAAGGAGATATTATTTTTCTTTTATATTTGTTGAATCTTAGAAGGATTACGCCTTTGCATCATATTTTGTTATAAAACTTAGGTATCTTCTTTATATCAGATAAGCCACCACGCTTTCATATCTTATACTTATACTCAAATTAAATACATATAGCAAATCGATATTTAAAATAGTAAGGTAAGGTTAGTAAGTTAAGAACCGTTAAAAAATTAATTACTAGTCGTTTTTTTATTTGACAAAAAACTTGATATTTTTATTAGTTTTTGGTACCTATATGGTTTAAAGGCTTTTTTAATTATTAGCAAACAATTTTAGCAAAAATCCTTCCAATTAGAAGGCATTATAGTTTTAAGAATTAATAGGTACTGATTTCGCCCATTCACCAGTAGGTCGAGGAATTCAATAAAAGGAATAAACCCATTTATAAACCAGCGTCGGAAGCATCCTTTTAATCCGCTGTAGGCGACTGTGAGCACCAATAAACGTCTCACCGGGTCTTTATAGCCTGGGTATTTTTTCTCCCAACTGCAGCCTACGCTTTCTTTGCGGATTGCGCTATTTCTCCACTGCTAGGGTTGCTCGGCAACCATTCATGGAATTAAACTCTTAAAATAGCAGCATTACTCTGGAGCAGTTTAATTCCACTTTTAATAAAGGCGGACTAAGCGGGAGCGCCGTAAAATCGAGGACTCTGATAAACCGACCGTTCCAGCTCCGGTCCCGGCCGGGGCTCGGCTCCTCCAACTACCTGCAGTAGTAATTTATTAGATGACATGTGAAATTTTCCGATGGGAGATATCCCGGAGGGATGAAAATCCAATAACGAAATTCTTGCAATCCCATTGCGACAGTCTCAGCTGAAGCCTGCAAGTTTTCTAAGTGTAAGGTTAGGTGGCGGGGCTCACGCGATTTATGGCTGCACGGCGGGCGCGCGGGGATGATGCTGCCGGGACAGGGACAGATCCCTTAAGATTTTCTCCGCTCCGGCGAAATCAGTGTCAGCGCCTTTCAGCATGAGCTACTCGTGCTGCAGGTGGTTCACTTGTAATCTTCGAGGGAGCGACCACACCGGCGGAGGCGTGACGTGTGAATGGCGCAATTAGGCCGTGGGTAAACAACCCTCGAGGGCGCCGGCACCCTCCTTGGGGTCGTGAGACTGCAGTTGGAAGAAGGACGACTCCTCGGTTCGCAGTCAACCCCATTAAATTCAGTTCCTGTGCGCCTCACACGAAATATGCATACCTAAGGTGGCGCAACGTGCCCTCGGCGGGCAAATTCAATAAGATCCAGAAAAAAGTTAAGAATTCCGGGCACGTTTTCACTCTGCCGCGCCACCCCCGCACCTGATCTGCCTGGTCGTGTTAGTGCCTGATATGCGGATCCGAGACGTTCGGGGGCTCCTTGCAAGACGCCCGCAGGAGTTCACGCTGCGCTGGACGGCTTTAGATATGGAAATGGAGCAAACATACTGCTGCAGAACCGATTTCTTCCGTGCCGGCATTTTTCCTGGTTATTCCTCTTTTCAGGGATGATAGGAAATATTTCAGGCAGCGTCTTTGGGTACAGTCAGGAATTCGATTTAGCCGCGAGGCCAATTTTTCCTTTGTTTTGTTTTGTGTAACCAGTTAAATCAAGATTAGGGCAGACATTTGGGGGACTAAACTCGAAGGACACCGCAAATCCCCGGGCATTATGGCCGGGGACAAGGAATAATTGGAGAATCCTTGCTGGAATTATGTTTGCGGTGTTCCCGGTTCCTAAAAGGGATTATTGGAGGCTCACTGTTTTAACTTGTGAACTCCAACATACCCCCGTTCTGTCGGATGACCTCAACATTTCGATTTAACTTCCTGCCTTAATTCTATTACGAGAAAAGTAATTCGTCTTCTCTGTCGACCATCAAAGGAATCAAAACCGGCAGACACATAATGCTCGAGAAGAGCGACATTTCAAATGATTTGCTTCCGGGAAAAAATGGGGATTATAATGAAATTTTCAAGGAAGTGAAATTTTGGCAGAGTGTTTTTATTAAACCTTAAACAAATATTTTTCCAGGAAGTAATAAAAACACTTAAACCAATTTTAGGGTGATTATTTCGGTTTTAATTAAATTTGAGTTTAAGAATAACAACAAACATAACATATTTAAAGTGAAAATTGCTTTTATTAGATGTGTCAAGGTCAACAATGATTTCCCCCAAAATATAATATATAATCAACTTATGATTTTGGGAATATGGAAAATTGTTTTTCTGTGTACATATACCGTATAATGTTTTATTATGAAGCTTCGAAAAGAATTTCCGTGATTTTTGATTAATCAGCAGATGTACTGATGTTTAAATGACATCCCACAACTGTTGAAAAAGATTGGAATTTTAAATTTCATAATTTCTGATTCTTTAGTTTGAAATCTTTTAACACTTACCATATTTTAGAAATGAGACGACAATTTGTAATACATACATAGGTACTTTGGGTATGTCTGAAGAGCCTTTTGGGTAGTTCTATACTTTTAAAAATTTTAAAAACTAAAGAATTGGTAAATAGTATGTATGTATGTAATACAATAGTTTACTATAGTTATACAAAAACTATACACAAAAATAAGGCACATGTGTTACATGTATCTACTATAACTTGTACGTTAACCCTATAAATTATTGGATAAAGTAAGTACAATATCTGTAATATGTTTAACATAAAAAGGCAAACTAAGGCGATATTGAGAAATGATAAGAGGGTTTAAATTTTATAACATGAATTTACTCTTTCTATGGATTACAAAAACCAGAAAGTCCTGAAAGCGCTGAAGGGTTCTCAAGCGTTTAAAAAAGCGCCTCCAGCGCTCAATATTGTAATCATAATGGAACAGAGCGCGGTAAAGGGGTTTTTCCTGTAATACACCTCGAACGTGAACAGCAAAGTTTTCGCCTCGCATAAATATTCGTACTATAAAAATTCTGGCATAGCCGCCGCGACCGACGCCACCACCAGGCAACGTCGCAGGCAGCTAAAATATCGCCCTGCCATCATCTGAACCCTCCCCACCACCTGAGTATCATACAAATTGTACAAGCTAACCACATTTTGTATGAAGGTAAATATTTAGAGGGGTTTGCGTGGAGGATGCTAAAATTTTGTTTTCCCACCCACCGGGTGCTCCCGGGAGTTTTTCTTTGTGTTTCTTCTTTTCTCGCAAAAAAAAACGCGATAAGCGTGATCGAACAAATGGCGGCAAAACAGCTAAAAAATCGGAGATTGGTTGGTTTCACCCAAGAAAAATAAGAAGAAAAGCATAAATGCATGAAAAAATTGTTATAGAGCGCGTTCCGACCCCCGCGGACCGCGCTACCGATATCCGAACTGGTTTCCAATACCTACCCTTTTCCTGGCGCGATATTGGCTCGGTGGCTTCACGGCGGGATTTTCGGGGGATTCCCCCATTGTAACGCCCGGTGATAACGAAATGGGGTAGAAAGTTTGCTGAGGTTTAAAAAGTTTTCGGTTTGCATTTCGCCCTGTCGAAGTGATTTACGATTTAAAGTCGCCGCAACAACAGAGACAGAGGCTGAGCCCGGCCGGGAGAAGATCCCATCTGCTGGTACAGCCGCGGATGCTGGGGGATGATGCTCTTGTAGTGGGAACACCGCAGCTAAAGGGGTTGTGCCTGTAACAGTTTTTGCTGGTGGAAATCGACCGGGTTAACGTAGTTTTTGCTTTAACTTGCAATAAATAGGCACTGTATTTAGAAAAGGACGTTTTACACTTTATCCAAATTTACAGGTATTTTTAAAAGGATGACGAAAGAGCAATTTAACGATTCGAAGCCTTTTAGATAATTCACATCTAAAAAGTGAAAAACCCTGCGATGAAACAATGATGTTTTCCTTAAATCAAAGGGAGTTAAGTTAAATAACTTCAAAAATTTCACTATGCTTATTTGGTTCTCAGTCAGACTCAGTCATAACTTTAAAGTATGGAAAAAATTTATTTTATTTGTTTATGTTCATGTTTGTTTCGCAATAAAAGCTTGAACAATAATGCAATTCTTAAATAGTACATAAAGTAAAATTGGTAAATCTAATAGGTATTTGGAGAGTTTTAATTTTTTGAACTTGTCGTGAAGCTATAAATTTTTATTCCAAAAATGCGGTATTTTAAACCTCTTCTCCTCAATCGGCTGTGACTTTGGCGCACCGCACCGGGCGAGTTATATTTAAGACGGCACGTGACGGTTCTTCACTGGCACGCACTTAAAGAACATTTTTTTCGAAAAAATTATCTCGCAGAAAATCTTGGGCGGTTTTATGCGTTGTTTATTGAAAACGGAATGGGGAAGCTGTTTATTCGAGCAATTAAACCGAATTTTATTGTTGCTCTTGGCCCAAGTGCCGGACGGTGGTATTTTGAGCAAAACAAATAATCCTTTGGTGCTTCTTTAAAATTATAGGCGGAAAGTTGCTCTCGCGGTAATTAAAACAAAGCGAACCCAAAATGGCAATGTTTTTTTAAATGGGCTGTAAATAAGTCCAGAAAAGTCGCAGCTGGGCAGACGAACACTAGTTAAAGATGATTCATCAATCTACAAAAATGCATGGAATGCTGCCTTCTTGCTGACTTAGTCGTTATTTCTATGAAATACGATAAAATCTAATTAGATACCTAAATAATTGATTCTTAACATGAGTGAAAGCTTTGACGAAAAAGAATTGTATGTTAGAAATACATAAATGGGTGCTTTGAGGTACTGGCCCGATAGTAGTTAGATAAAAATGATGTCAAATACATAGTTGAAAATTTAAAAATTCAAGTTTTCCTTACTTTTAAAGGTACCCAAGTTCTATTTATTACTTTTTAGGCAATCTTAGTTTTCATGTGAAACGTTCGCTGGTGCATTTGAATTAAATTTTAGAATCATAACAAACAGAATTCAGTAGAACTTACGTGATGATACAAATCCTCCGCACAGGATGCCGATCAGAGTCCAAATCAATAAACGTCGCGGACCCCCGCAGTCGGTCATGATGCCGGCGAATTCGGGCTAAAAAAGGAGTCCACGAAGAGCCAGAAAAAGAGCAAGTCGCCGGCGGAATCAATTAAGCGCGCCGAAAATCAATTTAGCGAGTGGCCAGTGGCGATCGCCAGCACCAGAAGAAATTCCAGCCAGCGGCCGGAGCCTGTGGGACAGCGGCGGTCGGCGAATTGATTGGAGCCGATGGATTTCGGATTTCGGCGGGCAGCAGACGGGTCAATTCCCGAAAATGAAATGCAGCCTGAGCGCGGCGCGGTTAGTTGCGGGTAGAAAAACGGAGTTGTGGTCTGGGGCACTGCCGCCGGTTACATAACGCCTGAGCTGCGGGCCTGCAAATTAGCGCATCACTCGGCGCATAATTGGCGCAGCGAGTGCAGCAGCCGCCGAAAATATCGCGGTGCACCGGCGAACCGCTTAGGCGGTGCGCATTAGAAAAGTTCGTCGGCCAATTAAACGCTCGTAAATTTCAATTTCGTTCGATTAAGCTTAGAAAGACAATCAGTCGCCGGCGGGGTGTGCAAAAGTCTGCAAAAAATAATGTCGCACAGCGCAGAAAAGGGAAAAACACGCGCTCAGGCGAACGCGAAAAGTCCGCCGCGGCGAAGAGAAGCCGGCGCTGCTTTCGCGCACACGAACGGCCGGCGGGGAGAGTGCGCAGTCGGCTCGGCCGGAGCTGCGGCGAGCAGTTGTGGAATTCTCGTGAACTTTGGCACTAAAATCGTCTTACGCGACGTCGTAGAAGGTCAAGGCGCGAGATCGGACCGGGGGTGTGCACTTTTCTCACTTTTCTCCGTCGATCGCTGTCAAGGTCAAGTTCCTCGGGCAGTCGCACGCATGCGCCGCACTCTCTTCTATCACTGCCCTCGGACGGTTATGTCACGCGGTCCCACTGATCGCGTTCTGTTTCTTGGCCCACTTCACTCAAACTTTTTCCAGCTGGCTATTTCCCGAGCATTTCGTCACTGGGTCCAGTCGGCGGCGCAGAAGCCGGTCAGGAATTTGCCACCTCAGCGGGCCCGCGGGTTTCCAGGAGAAGGTTGCTTCAGAAGATGCGAAATTGCGAAGATTCGGAGATTCACGCACTTGGCCGGCCTGCACAGTTAGCGGTACTCACATGACTGAGGAAGGAGCCGCGATCCGCGATCCGCGGTCCGCGTCGATCCCCAGGGAGAGTCTCCGCCGCGGAGAACCCGCTGCGGCTGTGTGCGCGGCGGAGAAGACGTGACGAAGAGCCGCCTCGGGCCAGGTGCGATGTTCTGCCGCGGAGGTGTGTGCGTTCTGAGGGGGTAGAACTGCAAGAAAAGCCCGCTCCGCCGCCTGCGTTGAACCGGCCTATGGCGAGTCGGAGAGCTTTTGAGGCGTTTCTTCGGCGCAGATCATGAAGTCTCTGGGGGACCACGACGTAATGTAACCGTTAAAAAATTCTGTTAAATGTAGGTCAATTTTTGCAAAATCTTTAAAAAAAATAAAGTTAGCAACTGCACCTCTTTTTAATATGTACTTTGAAAAAATGTGGCAGCAATTTTCATTTGGATTCCGCAAAATCCCTTCTTTCATTTCCAACAATAAAGGTCATTTCCGGTCCAAAACCAAAAGAAATTTGGTGTAGGCTCTAATCCCTGGACTAAGTACGTTTGGACGGTGGTATAATCTAATTTGAAAGTTAAGATAAAACGTAAAAGATGTTTTCTGTATATTATAATACCTACTCATGCTGCTGAAAATAATAAGTTTTGCTACTATTTGTTATGATTTTTATACATCACTAAACTAATTTATTTTCTTGAAACAATCTTAGTTAAAAAACATTCAATTGATTCGTTTTTATCTCAATGTACAAAAATTATTAGTAACGGTAACTTCACATGCGAAAATATATAGAATTCTCTTAAAACAGCTTTGCTAATTAAACAATTAAATTATTAAATTAATTTAATTATGTTTACTTTATCTTTTAAGACGTTCTCTCTTTTTTAGCATTACCAAAATTATCCCTAGGTAAATCAATAAAACAAAGTGAAACAAATCGAGGTATCTTAAATTTCCTCGATAATATTTTGTACAGTCGACAGATATTTCATATACATGTAGGAATTTTAAATTTATTTTTCCTAAAATGGCATTTTATGTTGATGTTTTACATTAGTCAAAGTATATTTTTAGATTATTTGGTAGAGTAGTTTTCTATAGTTTACCAACCGCATTTTTTAATATTAGGTAGTAGCGAACTACAATTGATGCACTCACAATGAAGGATTTTCATCGATTTTCATCGAGTCAAAATCAAAGATAGTGTGGGTTTACTATGTTTGATTTCGTATGGAATGACTCAGATATCTTTTGGATCTTATATCTTACGCTGTAAAACGTCATGAATTTTTTATAAAATTTTTCTCGGCAAGTAGTCGACTATTCGGATACTAGTAGAATTTTAAGTTTACCACGATTTTTAACAAATTGAATTTTTGATCAATAAGTCCTTTCTTAAATTAAATTCTATAATATAAGAGTGGAAACTTATCTATGTATATGTTTATAATGTTTAATATTAGTCCAAAACTAGGCGCATGGAGTTACTCAAATTTAAATTTTTTTTTTTCTAATACTGATTTCGACATTTAACTCTTTTTGAGCATAATGCATTCATTATTTTCTGTATGAACAAAAAAAATTTATAAATAATTGACTATACATATTTAGGATCATCGGGCAACTAGTGGTGCTTTCTCACTGATAAACTGAGGAAGGAGTTGATAAATAAATGAAGTCAAACGTTGAGTTAGTAAAAAGCGAGGTTTTAGTAGTCAAATGAAAAGTGTTTCTATTCAACTATATGCAAATCATCGAGCTAATTTGTCTCTTCAAATAGCCTAGAAATTTTGACTATTCTTCTGCTCGTAGACGGAGCTCACGAAATTAATTAACTCTTGATGCTCCAATAGGGTTCTAGCTCGTTATTAAAAAAGGGCCAATTGTCGCTGGCACAGTTGCAACAGTTCACGCGGAACAGGGTGACTCGAAATCTTCTTCAATTGTCGCTGTCCTTCACCTGCCGCGCTCACAAAGCGCGATTGCCGTGCCTCGCTGCTGAGGTGCATTGCCGAGCGTTCATCTGGAAGCGTTGGATGCCGCCATTCGACGACGGAGGTTGCTCCAAAAAGTGCTTTCATTAAAAGTTGAGCCTTAGTTGCAGTTCCCGTGAACCACGGCCGCGGTGGAAGCACCTGAAAAACCCTTCCTTCCTCGCGCGGAACTCGCGGCAAATCTAATTATTTGGTTTTTTCAAATGCTCGCGCGGTTGCAACGGGAAGACGAAAGGGCGCAACTTTTAGCGATTCCAGGGATTCTATTATTCATACGCGCGGATATTCATCTGACGGGCTCCAGGACGCCAGGTCCTGCTGGAGCCGTCGCATAATGGGGGGCTTAAATTCCCTGACAGGTGGAGTAATGAATGTGCCATTTTGTGCCATCAGCTCTGCTTTATTTTCATTTTCGCCGGGCCGGATTTTATAAATATTCGCGGATATTCGCTTCCCGGATTCGAGCTGTGACAAATGATTGGTGCGCCACGCAAGGGCGGTGGGCCGAGGACTCGCTCCGGAGCCGAACACGTTCGAAGGATCCCTTTTCGTAACCCTTTCGCTCATCCTTTCGTCTTTTTTTCTGATGGAGCAATGAAAGTTGAATACGTCGGAAAAGTATTTTTTTCGAGTGTGCACTTCTGCCAGCGATTTTGAATTTTTCACGTTTAATAATTGAAGTAGACGAAAAGTTTTTCAACAAGCTCGTTAAAATTTCTGTTGTGTATTCGCAAAATGTAGTCTAGTGCCGACCAACTTGACGCTGCAATGTTTTTATGGTAAAACAGCTCTGGTAAAACCTTTTAAGGAATTAGTCCGAAAAGTAGAATGCGTTCTTTTAACACTGACAATCATCAAAAAAACACACCATGAACCCAAAGATACTTCAATAATATAACACTTTTCAGTTCAATGTAGGTAGAAACTATACTAAACGCTAACACTTAAGGAAATCCAATTTCAAATAAAATCTTTAATTTATTAAGTTTTCAAGGGGGGAATAAATCTTATATCTCCATAGGGACCGTCAATTTATAAATGTTAAACATATTCCTTCCTTTCTAAACAATTGTTCACCAAAAATAAAATCGTTTGAGGATACTTTGAGTACATATGTATAAAGATTGATAGATGTATATCATGTGCTACAATTTATTGATCCTTACAAAATGCTTCCAAGGATGATTAATTTATTGTAAAAGTTTCAAACGGCAATTTTGTAAAATCGAGAACAAATTTGTATTGCAACTTGTCGTTATTATACCTGATAGATTTTTTATCTACAAAGTATACTGCAAAGTAAAAATCCGCTATTTTTGGAATAAATAAACTCTCCATGCATTGCTATGGTATCGTTTGCAAATAAAAAAAATTAAACTTTAATCCACTGTTTGTTATACCATAGAAACGCCTAGAGGTCAGTTATAACTACTATAGTAGTTTAAATATGATGAACATGTGGAAATTGTTCGAAAAGCCACCGACTTTAATTAGAGGCGGGGCTCGAAACTGCAGCATTTGAATTGGCGCTTCTCTGCTCTAACCACCATTGAAATGATTTAAATATTCATTTAGAAGAAAATTTTTTTAATTTAAGTTGGCTGTGTACCAAAGGTATTTCTAAAACACCTCTAGTAAACCTTCCATTGCGTTTAGTCTATTAGGAGTGATATCGTCTATCGACACCGAAGAGCCCTTGAAGGCCTATGTTTCTTCGTAATATTGTATTAAGAGGAAAGGAATTTCAGTGAAAATTTCTCAAAATTGAATAAAAGCCGAGAAAAATCCCAAAACACTTTCCCCTTCTATTGAGGAAAAAACCCCCAAGGGATGCGCATAATCCAAAACCCTCCTGGAAGTCTCCGCAGTGCCGGGAGCCCCTCGTTGCTCGGGACCGGGGCCAACTCGGCAGTAAGCACGTCATCGGAGGAAAACCAGGGACTTCTTTGGAACATCTTCCCGAATGTGTGAAAACGAAGCCTTAGCATCGGAGGTGGCCTCGCCTTGCTTTGTTCTGCAGGTGAGGACCTGGCCTTAAAGACACCTCTGTAGATAAGCCCGACAGAGGATAGTTAGGATTTGAGCATGATTTACTGTGACCCAGACGCGACCCTGCGAGGCCTGGAGCAGATTCGGGTTCTTCCCCGCAAATTTAAGAGACCTGGTTCCCTTCCGACAAGCTTAATTAAGACTGCGCTGCGCTTCGCCAATTCGGGCTAAATTTTCTGCATATGCAAGGAACACTGCACGAAGTGCATGCTTGTTTGCTTGTAAAATTTCAGCTAATTCGTATTTATAGGGAGATAAACAACGAGCAATTTTTCCTGCAGACTCTCTAGAGCTCTGTAAATGCAGCAACGAACACTTGCCAAATTTGAATTACATAGAACCTCATGGGGAAAACGGTCTGGAAATATCTGAGCTCATTCATATTCTTGCAGAACAATGCGTGCATTCGAAATTATTCTTAGATTAGAGCGGCTACAAAATATTTGCAGAAAGAATAATTCTTCATTATCAAGAAGATAAATTTTATAACGAAGTATTTAAAAACGAGTCACAATCCCTATATGTATATTGTATATATAAAGTTGGTTTGTTTGTTGCTCAATCAAGCCTAAACGCTCGGTCCGATCATTTTCATTTTTTGAGTGAAGACACTACATATTCCGGCCTAACATATAGGCTACTTTTTATTCGTGGATTTCGAAATGGCGGATCCAAGATGTAAATATAAAAAGATTGCCCTGAAAATTGGTGCTGGGAGGTTTTCGGAGCTCCTGATTGCGAATCTACGCTTAAAATTTGGAAATTCAAGATGGCGGATCCAATATGGCGACAATTTTCCAACTTCAACGAATTTAATTAAAAATTGGTAGGTACTATAGGCATCTTGAGGCCAGTAATTTCGAATCTACTAACAAAATTTGGAAATTCAAAATGGCGGATTCCATATGTTTGTTACTCAATCACGCCTTAACGGTTGATCCAATCATTTTCATTTTTAAATGAAGGTAATACACATCCCTACTTAACATATAGGCTACTTTTTATTCAAGGGTTTCAAAATGGCGGGGCCAAGATGGCGGCCAAAATTACAAATTTAAAGGGATTGCTATGAAAATTGGTATCTAGAGATTGTTGAATGTTCTGATTGCGAATATACTTTTGAAACTAAAAAATTCAAAATGGCGGATCAGATATGGCAACCAAAATTTCCGAATTTCAACGAATTTAAGTGAAAATTAGTACCAAGGGTACTTTGAGGCTACTAAATTCGAATCTATTATGAGAATTTTGAAATTCAAAATGGCGGAATCAGTATAGCGCCTGATTTTTTTGGAAGTTGAAAGAATGTTCATGCCAATTAATATAAAGAAAAATCTGTGACACTAATTTCGAAGTGGCTATCAAAATTTGGAAATTCAAAATGGCGGATCCAATATACCTATTTGCTGCTCAATCAATACTAAACGCTTCAAAATGATCATTTTTTAAGTGAAAGCACTAAATATCGCGACTAAAGATATAGGGTACTTTTTATTCACGGAATTTAAAATGGCGGATCCAATATGGCGACCATAATTTTTGAAATTCTACGAATTTATGTGGAATTTTGTACTACGGTACCACTGATTTTGAATCCCTATGTAGGTACATATCATTTTTAAGACAATTTTTATAACGAATAGGCTATCAACGTAAGGTTTGCAACTTGAAAATTTTCAATAAGGTCACGATAAAATGGCGAACGAAAATGAATATCGTTATTTATTTATTTAACACATAACAATGAGAATATACTTATAAGTATAAAATAGATTATGAGCCCTTTTGATATGGACCGTGGTAGCAAAATACATTTTTGATGGAGCACATCCAAAGATTTCAGTAATAATCCCAAACTTTATAATCTGAATATTGACCGTTTGTGAATTATTCAAACAAGTATTATTTATGATACTCCGGGTTACTCAGCTAGTTACTAATAATAATATAAGAATATTAAGACAAAGTGTTCATAGTCATTACAAAACATAAAATAATAATTCTTAAAAAAAGTGCCAGGCAGCTGCTCGGTGGGCAAAATTGTAACAATACTTTGTTAAATTTCAAATACAGAAAAAATGAGAGATAAAATTTAAAAGTAACCTCTCTTTACTAATTTAAATTAAAATCAAAAATGAATACATATACATATGAATGACTCGTTGAGAATCATAGTGACGTAAGTCAAAAATTAAGACTAAAATCTTATAACTTTCCCATCACCCTGATAAATAGGTACCATATTAACTATTAAAATTTGGCTTACGCCAATATGATTCCCAAAAGCTCATATAATCACTTTGCAATATTGCGGCATTTTGTAATGACAAATTATTACTTAAGTTCAGAGTTTATAAAGCATTATCTTTGTAATTATTTAATAAAATATTGAATAAAATCGTTTAAACAAGTGTCCTCATTAGTCCTCACATGGATCTTATGTGTAGTCCACAGTGACATAATTTCTTGTCTTCGCAGACAGTTCAAATACAATCACAAGTCCCAGTTCCAGAAAGCAATTTAAAAGAAATGTGTGAAGCGGGCTTAAGAACCTCAGACTCAAGGGATGCAGCGCTGTGTAGGTGGCTTAGATGGTCTGGAAATAAGTCTTAATTTCTTAATTATTAGAAAGTTTAAAATAACAACAGAAACAAAGCTTACTAAACTTCGTACGGAAGTTTCCTAATTTCCTAAAATAAACATGCCCATCACAAGGAACACAAACTGCTGTAGGTACATAATCAGAAATATAGCCAGAGTTGAAGATTGCTCTTGGTCTTAGGATATCGTGTCGTTTTAATTGGACCAACCTCAAGGTTAGTAAAAGTAGAAAAGGAACTCTATGAGCTGTTGACCCGCAAAGCCTCTTAAATCAATACGCCGAGGAAGTCCTTCGCAGCAATAATCCCGGCGCTGTCTCCGTTCTTCGCAGCCTGCCCTCGGGAAGAATTCCTTTCATCTATCAATGCCTGGTAATCTCTCATGCCTCTGACAGAAGAATTTTCTCCAATTTCCACTTTAACTAAAATTTCCTTTGTACTTCGTCAACTCTTTAGAATTTATTTCGATGGACCGCCCCGGCCCTGCCCCCTCATTCTATTAAAATTCGGCGACCAGGAAATTTGGTGCGGCTCGTGACTACCCTCTAGTTTAACGCTCACCAACGCACACAGGCGTGAAACAGGACCATGGATAAGCCAGAAATGAAAAGGGTATTCCCCGGGGTGAATTTATCATACTTTATCGCGATATAAGGGAAAAATCTTTATCCTTTCCCGCTCCACAGAGCTCCTTTCATTTTGGCGTTTATCTGCTGCTGCCTGATGTATCTGAGCCGGGACTCTTCCGGTCGCGCTTGTTCCGAGCAAAAGATAAATAAAAAATAAAAAAGAGAATTCCGTTTCGCCGCAATTTAACTGGGGACGGAAATTCAATGGGTTTTCTACTTTTCGCTGAAAAGGGCTAACCACACCGCCCCCTTCTACTTTTCCACTCGACTTAGAACAACTTCCCTAGGGCCGCGATACTTTTTGGCGATGCTGTGAATAATTTCAGCGACAAGGCGGCGACAGCGCGCCACGAATCTTTTTAATTGCGCGTTTCTATGGATTTGGCATAGGGTGGCTCAAGGTATTCTTCGCCAAGCGGCACAGCCTCGCATATTGCCGCAACGCGCGAATTTAAATCAAATTTATTATCCTCGCGCCGAAGAAGTGGAACCATGTGGAATGACTCGCATCCTGCGGAGGGTACGCTGCCACCTTTCCTGCCAGCGATTTAATTAGCAACATCCTTTCGCGTTCTAAACCAGCCATGTGCGCGAGTGATATGATTTCCGCGTGAAGTTTGCGATAACTTTAGAGAAATAAATGCGGCAAGCCGCGCCCTTAAGGGCCGGGAAGGCGCTTCGAATTAGCTGTCGTCTTCCACGTGAAATACGTGCTTTACGCGCCCTCTGATGGCTGCCGGATACTGCGGCATTCTTTGCGGTAAATTACTTCATTAAAGTAATAAATTATCAAATGAGCGCAATTTTATGCCCTCTACAACAACGCTTTGCCGCGGGATATCTTTGCTCCTTTGGCCTATCACTTTTTCCTTGCGAGCGCTGTCTATTTTTATGAGGTTAATTAAAGCAACCCTTGCAAAACTTTACAATCTTGACGACATCAATCCTATAAAGCTCAAAGAACTTTAATAACTAGATTTTCTCGCTTGCAAAGCCATGTGTACAAATATATGTGGAAATCTCCCTTTTTAAACGTTTCAATAATAAATTTCATTTATAAAAAACATACAACTTACATTTTTCAATTATGATAGCATAGAATTAAAACAGATCTTGATGGCTCATAATATGTATCTATTGTAAGTAAGAGTTGCCTCTTTTCTATATTTTTAAGATTTATGTGATTTGTAGACTGACATAAGTGAAAAAACGAAATAAAAAATTTGTAAATTTCGGTTTTTAAAATCGAACCGAAACATTTTATTGGAAATTATATATGTAGTATAGATGTAAATGTTAACAGCGTATTAACGCAAAGAAACCCCGACTCCAGAAAATTTCTTCAAATAATTTATTTCCCATCAATTGATGCAAGAAGCGGGCAAACAGATCGCAACCACAGTAAATGGCTCAAATTGCCTCTTTCCTCATCAGAAATTGTCGCCGACTGACCATAAATCAATTTGCAGCCATTCTAGAAGATGCAAATGTCTCGCGAGCTTATCAACCTGTCAGCATTAACTGTACCGTCGGGGGAGCACTTTTAGCCGACCGTCGTCCCCCGCATGCCCACCGCCATCATCCGCTGCGACGCGTTACCCTCCGTCGCCGCCGCCGCCGCCGCGACCACAAAAGAACACACGCGAGACGACACAGTCGCTCGCTGCTGGCTAGTCAGACAGATATATAGACAGATAGTTAGATGGCTAGATGGCTTGATGGATGGATGTTTCTTAATGGACATGCTGGGAACCATAAGTGACACCCACTAGAGCAATTCGCGAGACGTCGCCGCGCCAGTGTCGGCTATGCTCCCAGTTAAGTGCGCTTCCGCCCGAGCGGCGGAGCAAGTGTCTAACGAAGACCGAGACGATCCTTAGGCGGATCTTTGTGGGAACTGGGAGTGGGAGCCCGCGCCGGGAGTCCCGGGATCAGCGAGCATATTGTAAAATTCCCGATGTACAGCGAACTAATTAAGGTCGGTAATAAGTTAGTGCGGTACTCTCCATTTTCCTGCTCGTTTTCCTATTAAGGCGAATCCCTATCGAGATTAGGGAAATATTCCCGCTTAAGGATAGCCCTCATCTTAATTAAACTTCGGTCCCGTGCGGCCCGAGCTTTTCCGCACTTTCCTAATTCCCCGCAGCGCCGCTGTGCCCCGGTCTAAGGTTTTGAAGAGTTTTGAAAGAGGGCCGGCCCAAGCCTAAGATTGCCAGGATGTAATTTTCAGAGGCAAAGAAATTAAGCTCAAGGGGTGTCGATTTTAATTAAACCACCCACAGCTTAAAAACAAAGGGCGTCCGCCCGACAACCCGTACGTCGGCTCCGGGCTGCAGTGTGTGTCCCGAATCCTGGGTCTTCTCTTCCAGTTCCCTTCCGTTCGCCTCTTCCTTTCAATCTGCAAAAGTTTTCGACTTGGCAAACTTCTAGAATTTTCAAAATGTCTATGAGGTCAAAATCGGTGCTCCGGCGGGGATAATTAGAAAAATTACTCGGAAGTGGGAGAGAAATTTGTCGGTTCGCCGCTGAGGGTACTTCTATCTGTTCTAGCCAATCCCCGTCCTGCGGCCGCCGGAGTGACATTTCAATTAAACTTCCGCCGGTTTTTCGCTCCATAGTTGGCGGCTGTAGTTTTCGGGCTTGCCCAACTTAATTTTCCGCAGCCGAAGATTCTGCCCTTTCACGGTTGGTGGTCATATTTTTCTCGTAGAGCGCCCTTTGTTCCGGGCACGGTCACAGTGCATTGTGCCGGTCATAAGTTTTCCATGGGTCATTGGTAATGCCCTATCTGTAGACTGTAGCTCCCCCGGAAAACAACTCCCACGGGAGTCCTGGGGCGGCAGTTCGGTTATGAGTCAAAGCGGATTAGAGCCCGCCGACCCACCGCCGAACCCAGCGGAATTATGGCCACTTCGAGCGCCCTTAGAGCGGCCCAGAGCGTCACTAGGTTTAGGTGCAATCATTCGGCTGCTTAATCCCTCTTTCAATTGTCCTCCGCCCTAGCTTCATTGAAATTCATTCCCGAACCCACCCGACGTGTGCTCCCAATGTCCAGGAGCATTTTTGTCTTATTTATTGGAAGCCGCCACAAACCCTACATCTCGGCGATATATATCATGTCGGCGGACAAGTATTTTTTAATTAAACGAGCAGAACTCTCAAGACCCCAATTATGTTTCTGGAAAAAGGGTTTTGTGCACCCATCCTTTCGGATGGAAGACCACTACGATAATCCCTCCAAGTCGAGGACATAGTGTAATTTAAGATAGGTCCTTTGTTGTTGGCTCGAATGAAGGATTCGACTGCTCCTTTGAGTTGCATGCTGATGGGTATCGCATTTCCGAAGGAAACTGCACGTTGGCTACACAGCTGTTTAGATGCCACGCTTTTGAATAGCGCGAAAATGCAATTAAAATTTTCCTTGTTTTGGAGAAAAGCTGCTCAATTTTCCCAGAACAGATAATTAGTTTTGCAAATAAAGGAACATCTTCGCATTTGTAATGGCAATCACAGCTGCAAAATGTCTATTTAGTACTTTAAAGTAGCAGCGATACGCAGAGTTACAGGAACCCATTAACAGAATTATTATTGTCCTGCACCAGAGGGAAAACGACAGCAGTTGTCTTTGCAAAAAGATCGCATCAAGAAAAACTTTCAGGAAATGTGATTGGGGATATTCAGCTGGAAGACTCTGAATAAAAGTATAATTTTAATGCACAAAAAATATTTTATCCATAAACAACTATGAAATATTGAGAACTGGCTTTCTACCCGCGACTTTGTCTTCCCGAAGACAAAAATATGTAGCCATGTAGAAATAGAAGATGAAAGTTTGTAAGGGACTCCCTATGTCCCTATGGGACATATCTAAGGTTAAAACCATGCAAATTTATATTGGTTAAGGGTTTATGTCTCTAAAATGCCGAAACATGTCATATGGGAACTTAATTTTCAACCAACACATACATAGTATGAACACCATATTATATGGATTTAACTTTTAAACCGATCGCGGACATTTGTATTCGTAAAATCCTTTTTTAGTAGATACTTATGACACTTAAAACTGTACAAATTAATGAAAAATAGACAATATAAAAGTCATGGCTCTCAATGTGTACAATTTGGCAGAGTTGAACAGGTTATTATGATCCTTGGAGCGGAGTATGCTGATTTCTCGTCCTTCGGGAACTATATATATTTTCCGGGATAGAAGGTATTCTATGTTGATCTTTGCCGTTTTCTTTAGCTCTATATCAAATTTCAGCTAAATGGGTTCAGCAGTTTCAGCTTGAAAGAGTAACAAATAGACAGACATTTTAAGATACACATATGTACATATGTATTTATTTTGTGTATCCCTTTTTCACCCAAAATACAAATAAGTTCAAATAAATTTCACTATTAAGTCTTGGTCCACATTTTCGGTTAGAAACATGTTACTGTTGATTTTTAAATTTGATATTCATATTTAGGTAAGCTCAGGCCATAACAATATATTGCAATATGTATATATGTATATTTCTCTGATTTTATAGGTATGCCTTTCACATTATATTTTATACCAACATGTATTTGCATCCTTCCTTTCACAATTTAATAATTTGATAAACTTTAAAAGAAGAAATGCTCAGACCAAAGATCGAAAGGAAAATATAAGTCCTTTGGGGTTTCTAAGGAACAGAAAATATTAATTTCTATGTGGTGTTGCATAGCAACTCAGCAAATAGCATTTTTGATATTGCGAGATATATTTATCATTTTAAATCATACAATTCTCCAAAAACATTTCATTCATAACAAGGGCTGGTTGGGCGGAAATTCCCTGCTCAGCAATTTTTCAACAAAATTGACATACTCAATCACTTTAATTACGCACTGTAGAAATTGAGCTCTACTTATAAAAAATATTTTAATTTCATACAGGCAAGCTGGAAGCCTCCTCGAAAATCCCCAACCACACCTAATTCTATCCGCGAAGGTTTTTCCGTGTCATCCCGGCGCAGAGGAGGTTTTCTTTCCCATTAATACGTTTTGCTACGTTGAAAGTTTTATCACTGGGAAAACAATACACGTCCGTGTCAACTGCGGCTGTACGAGTTGAAATATGTCCCCGGGAAACAAACTTGACAACAGGAGCCAGGAGCAGCCGTGGTGGCTCTGGAGCGCGGCCGTGGTGGCAACTCCCGTGGGAGCGCTCCTGTTCGGCGCGACATGCAGCGGGCCTTGGACGCGCTTAAGGGTGTAAATCACATTAAATCACCGCAAGTGCAACTCTGTGAAATTAATTTCTGTCCGGCTTATGAAACTAAAACTGTGCACGGTCCCGGGCAACGGTCCGGCCACTGCAGCCGAAGTCCGCCTGGGCCGTATCCCTGCTTCTTTTTAAGAGTTCTCAGCCGCGTCGGGACAACTTGGACGAACTACACAACTTTCTTGATTGCCCATTTTTCATTTTGCGGCTCTTCTTGCGCCGCAGGACTCTTCATCCACTTTACTTCCGTAGGCAGCGAACTACTTTCGAAGTGAAATTGTGACAGCTCCACGGAAAGTTTTGAAATAGCTTTTTTCCGCTGTCTTCTTGCTAAGGTCGGACCTTCAAGAGGGAAGCAATTTCACAGCATAAATGAAGGCACTTGCGGTTTCTGGATGAAGATGCATAAGTCCACCTGTTGGGGAATATTTAATAAACTAGTTAAAAAGTACTGCCCGCATTTAATTTTATGCCTAGAAGATAAGCTGTTAATTTTTAAATGCAGTAGCCGCCTCTTTCCCAATCATTCATAATTATCCTTAATAGGACGACATACCGATACTGATGGCCAGCAATCTTTTGTTTTTCCGATCTGGAGCATGTTCAAAACCAAACTATAGTTAACCTTATGGTAAGTCATAGTTTTGCTCGTCGAATCCATTTAACTGTAGAGTTATACTTAACCGCGAAGGGTTTTTTTAAACCACTGGTATGTATAGTTGACAATGGTTACGTTTGAGCAGAAGAAGAAGTAGAGCCCGCTGGGTGTGAAAACAATTTCTGTTTCATGTAATATTTTCACCAATTTTTATTTAAAATGCGATTTTATATTTTCATCGAATACTAGCAGTAGTTATAAGTATCGTTAGATCATTTTCATATATCTGATCAATATTTATTCACAATTTTACTCATATATTTAAACAGTTTAATGGTCCCTGAACTTATTTGTAATTTTGTGCGTAAACCTCTTAAGCACATAATAATGTATTTAATTTTTACTATTATCAGGCAGGTTAACTAAGAACTGGCCATCATTTTTCCTTAAAAAACTCATTGTTGTTTATATCTTAAACAAAATCTTTAAAATTCAAAACTTACACAAAAATAAAAAAACCGCCGGTTGTGAGAGAGTTGCAGAGCTGTTGCTTCCTCTTTACCTTTAAATGTGTGTGTACTCTATGTAGCTTGTATTAAGCGAATTATTAAATAAATAAATAACTATGGGCTGACCATAGTCAAGGAATGTGGTTAAAATAAAACTACGATAGTGTATGAGCGGCAAAAAGCTATGCTCATGTTGTGGTTAACCTCCGAGTTTTTGAACGGCAATTATTAACCATTGTTAACACTGTGGTCAAGGTTTTGAACACCGCTCCTGTTCGATGACTTCAAAGTGATTCACACCTTTTCCGGAACGCAATTTTGAAATTTTTGTCTATGAAATCAATTTCAAACTGAATTTCTGAAATACGTCTTTTTTCTTAGATGATAAAAGTCCTCAAAACTTTTGGGTTTATTATTTACCAAAAAAATAGAAATATAAAGAGCATAATTTGTAAAGTAAGGCTAATAATTCAGATTGCACCAAATATATGTTTAGTAACAATATTTAGCAATATGAGCTTACTTACTTAATAATTTTATAAAATATGTATTTATAAACCTACTCATTAAATAAATTTCCACTAGTACAAATCTCAGTGAAATTGAAGTTTGAATATCAAAATCCAAGGATCTCTTTATTCAGAAACTCCCGTGAAATTCCCTGAAAAGAAAAATGGCTCTGAAGCCAGGGTTTCGCCGAAACTGCAGCTGCAGATGAAGTGCAATTTGTATCTTAATTCAGCGAGATAAACAGGATCCGCTCGGCTGAGTGGAATTGAAAGAACGCTCCAATTGCTTTTCCTGCACATCATTCCCGGGTCCCGGCGGCACTGAAACAATCAGATTGCAACCGCAACCGGAACACTGTCCCGTGGCGGGGCGGCGGCGGATTGAATCTTCCCGGGCGCAAAAACCATCTGCGGAGCCATCAGGACCCCGGGCGGGTCGTCTCCCTCGGCATTTTTCTTGCGGAGCATTTCTGAATTTTCCCATTTCACGTTTTTGCCTTTGCTATCAACCGCTCGGTTATTTCTGGCGGTGCATTCTCCTGACAGGTTCTTGGTGTTCTCCCGGCCTTCCCATTTTTCCCGGGTGCAGGCCCGAGCCCGGCGAATATGGAAAACTGCGCTTCCTCGAGTGCAGCGCTACTATAATTTAGTGCCGCAGCGCAGCAACTTCATCTCTTTGATTGCGATCACTTCGCCTTTGCCGGTCTTCAGTTTTCTGTAAGTTTCGCAGCTGTTCAAGGCAATGTCGCGCAAATGGAAAATGGCTTTTCCCGCAGGACACCAAAAGTCATAAAAAGTTGTTCCTTGCTCGACAGATCCACAGACTCCAGGTCTAAACAATGCCGGATGAGGAAACTTCGGATGAAGCCGGCCACTCAATTATTCTGAGATTACCGGAGAAAACGCTCAATTTTTTCTAAAATATTTTTTCCTCGGATGCAATTGAATTTTAATAGGTATATCGTATAATGCGGAGACGGGACGAAACCTCATTTCGTTCGCCGTAATAAGATTAGTGGTGGATGAAGCTGGGGATCTCTGGAGAAAAAACCATTAGCTTTGACCGCCCAACTAAGCAGCCTTGAAGAAATCCAGAGTAGTTTCTAAGGGTTCGTTAGTTTGGACTTTTCTAGCTTAAAGTTGCTTAAACTGAAGGAAGTGAAGAAGTGCTGTTTTTTTCTTTTTATGGAGAATGAATTACTCAGATAATGGTAAACTGTCGTTTTTTCTTGTTTAAGTCAACCGGCAAGTAAAGAAGGCAAAATAATTTGTTGATCAGAAGTACTTAGTTTTTAGTTATTGATTGATATGATTTTGTCATATTTTTAACTTATGTGGTTTTCCTTTCTTTGTAATAATAATATCAACTTAAAAATAGTGTTTGTGAAAACAATTTCATTTTGGAACAAAATATATTTATTGATACAATCGTTGTGTTTATTATATTAGGTATGTATTAGGTATTAGGACATGTATTAGGACATGTATGCCAAACGGTTTTTTTGGAATTTTGTGACAAAAATTTGTTTATGCATGTCTTGAATATTTAACTGTTGGCTTTAATGAAAATATCAACTTTAATTTTTTGTTTTGTAATTGTAGATACAACTGCCCAACAATTTTAATTTAGAATTTTAGAATGAAATTTGAAATTTAAAAGAATGCAAAATAAATACTGTAGTAAAGTTTGTTTTTAATGTGTTTTTCTCGAGAGGGTTTTTTAGTCTGCGCATGCGATAAAAAATAAATCTGTTGAAGTCGTTTTTCACTTATACGTTTTATTACATTGTTACCGTTTTAGAAACATAAATTAAAATTTTTTTTTCTGATTAATAAAAAGGGATTATTATGTGTAGTCATATGCGGGAAAAAAATGCATTTCTGTTTATTGTATAATATATTTGTAAAAGTATTTCGTTCTGTTTATTTGACAATGACAATGACAATCAAAACGTATGCGAGTGGTTTATCCACATTTTGCAACATAGGTACTTTATTTAACGTCTCATCGAAGTGAGTAATTCAGAACAAATATGAAAAATGAATTAATTATAATACTTAGTGCATTTTCCGAAAAGGGATTTAGGGCAATGAAGTAGATGCAGTTTCATTTGCCCTCAACAATTTCCAAGGTAAATATCCTTTGCTAGCAAATTCTTTTGCCGTGAATATTTAATAACTTTTTCTCCCCTTGCGTGCCGACGTTCCTTCTTCTGCGAGAGACAGCGGCGCTACAGGATTTACTGGCAATTTCTGCAGCGCGGACAAATCCCCGGCCCTGTCATCGCAGTCAGTCACCAGCGGGGCTAATCCGCGAAACAGGACATTTCCATTTGTATCTCGACGCGCGATCTTAATTGCAATATTAAAAAGATACCGGGCACATCGTCCATTAAGATTATGAAAAACGCGCATCCATCCCACTTCGGATTTAATCCGCGGCTGTGATTTCCGCGTGAAGCGACCTCGGTCCGGGTGCTCCGCAGTAAAAACTTGCCCGGCAAGCAGCACCCCCTCCGCCGGAGCACCGCCGAGGCACATTTTAGCCCAGTGCGAATTTCTTGTTATCCCAGGCAATCCCGAAGTAAACTCCTCTGAAATCCTGTCCCAAATTGGATCTTAAGGAGTTCGTAACAGCCGCCCATTATCACACGGCAGAGATTTGTGGGGCACTTTCGAGATAGGCGCGCCGGAGACACGCCGGGGAGACGGAAAGCAATCCCCGACGATGGGCTTCCAAATGAAATGATAATAGGCTCCAATAAGGGGAATCAATCCCATAAAAGATACTGATGGCCGGATGTATCCGCCGCTATCTGTCGTGTTTTTGCTATTCATAGAGCACTTAATTCATGGCCCTGCGCAGGCCGGCGCTCATAACTCTTCATACATCCCTCCGGCGGTATTACCCTAAATAGCGCTTCATAGGCACAAAATCCGGCCGGGGACGACGATGACGGAAGGGCGAGGCGCTCGTAAAAAGTGCGAATAACACTAAACTAAATGACTATCACCTCGAGGACATGCCGGAAAGAAAAATGCTCGAGAAGGCAGTGGACCGAAAAACCAGCGGAAGGAGCCGCCCACGCCATCGTCGCCCACATGAGTCCTGAGTCCTGAGTTCTGACCCGCATCCTGGGGGCGGAGGGGCTCCCCAGCTTCCTTTCAGAAGGTAAGCAAAAAGCCGTCCTCCAGGCCCCCGAAGGATTAAAGATTAAAGGAGGACACAGGCAGTCAATTTGAGACTGCTGTAAACGGCGGATTGGCCACGACGCTCGGCTGATGGGACATGAAGAGTAATGGCAAGACAGCCCTGCAATTAAGATGATAACGGACGAAACACATCCCTGCAGGCGCCCCAGCGCCCCGGCGCTTCGGGTGAATTAGTGCGGAGCTCGGAAAAACGATTTTCTACACGAAGGACTTAATGCGTCTTTTACGAGATTTGAGTTCTTTGCAGGTCTTCCTGGGCGGCGATTCGGTCTACACCGGACGCTCGGGACGTTTTTAGGTGGATCCTTCCTTCCCTGAAAGCACTCACCTACTGCCCCTCCACTGCTCCCCGGCCCGACCGAACTTAATACGGGCCATTGGGAGCATTTTGAAACCTTTGCACCGCTTAATTGCTTGAAAGGCTCCACTTTGCGATAGTGCCGGATTAAACCCTATGAAGACTCCTAGGAAGTCGAAATCTGGGATCACTCTCAAATTATCTCGAAATACGTTTTTTACTTTGGCAATGAACAATTTTAATAAATCAAGTGCAATTTGAATACATCAAGTAATGAAAAAAAAATGTTCTGTACACATAAAAATGTTTTCCAACTAGAATGCAACTATAGAGTTGGCTTTGTAGGATTTCCAGTAAGTATTCTAGTGAAAATTAAGATACTAGAAATACTAGAGATACTAAAAATCTATTGAGATATTTTATCTACAATTCTACCTAAATATACTAGAATTGCAGATAGCAACGATGGAGTTCTATTGTGTTTATTTTAACTAGAATTTACTGGAATTCCGATTATTTATCACTAGAATTCTCCTCTATAACTAGATTTTTATCTAAATTCTTTGGGTTTCTAAACATAACCACCAGAATTCACTGGTTTTCCGAAGTAGTAAATGTAATTATCATTAAAAAGTATTTAACATAAGAAGTTTTATTCAACAAAACCGAGTCGGAACAGCGATATTTTCTTCAGAAAATCTTTTTGAAAACTATATACCGTGTTATAGGAGGTTTATCTGAACTACAATTTGACTTCAATTCTTTCAATATGACGTCCGAAAATTTAATTTGGGCACGTAGAGGTTGTTGGAGTCACTGACCTAGTGGTTGCTATCGAAATTCTCAAATTCGCTATGCTGTACGCAATACAGCGACACTTTAACTGCCTCAATTAATTTCAAATAAAAAGAGTTTCATTGGATTTCAAAGATGTGATGCTTAATTTTCATAAAAAATCAAATTTTGTTAATTTATATCTGTAATTGCAAAAACAAAATTATTTTAACTCATCGTCGTGACGAACCCAAAAAAGAATAAGAGGTCCAAATCCCCTTCCTCCGCCGGCTCCCTTCGTACAAATCCAGACATTTCCAACTCCCTGTCCACCCGGCCGGACTTATTTCGTGGACCATTGGGAGGATTCTTAAACCTTTGCGACGCTTAATTGCTTGAAAGGTCTCCTCTTTGTGAAATTAGTCACCGACCAGAAAGCCGGGTAAAATTGTCAATTCTCAAAAGGCTGCACCCGAAACTCGGACTTTCCCTTTCGGGCGAATTTCTGGATTCATTCCGGAAGCAATTCCGACCAGGTAGCCTTTTCGACTGGTCGTCAGGACTGCGCGGAAATCTCCTCCGCGATCTCTTCAGGTTATCACGAGCGCGACGCTTCCCTTTGTAATTAAGAAAACGTGCGAACAGTCGCGACGGCGGAGGTGTCCTTTGGCGAGCGCGACAGAGACGAGGAGCGCCCGCTGCACAGTCCCGCGGACGTCGACGCCGCGTTCCACGACCGCGCTGTTGTCGCTGGCTCGCAAGACAAGCAGATCCGGGTCAAACCCGTAAAAAAGCAAACAACTTCCCGAACAGGCGTAATTACAAAAGTTTTTGTCTCGGAAAATGCAAATTCCCGCAAAACTCGTGTAACCATCAAAGACAGAGGAATTTTTGTTTAGTAATTTTTCCCCATCACCGGGCGCTCTGCAAGCTTTGGAGTCTCTATGTCCTGTGAGTTGGGGAGGGTTCAAGCATCCGCCGGGTGGGAGTCCTTAAGAGCCCCGGGGGTTGGAGCGAAGCATTTCTTTTTGCTGACAACAAAAGGGTTGGAATGAAAATGGCAATTTCGCGTGTAATTAAACGAGAGTGAAATGATTTAGGGCTGGATAAGCGACACACTCACTGTTCGTCGCACAGCGCTCTATCGCTAGTTGCGGAAACAACCCTCCTAAGTTACTGCGATGAGTTACGTCGAATGTCGAATGGGATTTTCGAAATGACCCAAGATTACCCAACCACCGCAGACGAGTGCTCTTTGGGAGTAGCCGGAATGAGGTGGAGCTGGTTTAAATAGACATCAAGCCAAAAGCTTTCCCATTTTTTCTGGGGTGTGGAAGGTATTTTAAGTTAATGTTCGGTTCATGAGGTCTGCAGTTTGCCTTCTTAATTACAACTTATGTTATGTATATGTGAAACAAAGTTATAACATTGCAGGATTTTCAGGAGAAAAAGCAACTTTTAAATTTATAATCAACTACTCGTATTAATGTTTTTTCTGTAGCTGGTACCAAACCCGAGGTATTATAATAAATATGGACAGATTTGAAACATACCAGAGTTGGGTGCAAGTGAAAAAGTATGGAATGATGGGATAATAATATATTTGTTTATTAAACAAATATACGTAGTATGTACCTAATAATTAAATTTTCTTTTTGTAAATTAAAATTAAGAAAAGCGTAAGTTAATTTTTTTAAAATCCATTATAAAGGGATAAATACTTAGCCCGCTGGTCTAAACTACTACTTAAATTGAAAAACAAAAAACATGTTATAGTTTAACGTTCTGACTATAGGTGTATAAAGGTGTGTAAAGTAATTTTATCTAGATTTTAATTATAGAGTTGCTCCGTTTCGTATTAAATATTTTTTGATTTGCTGATTTGCTGATTTGCTGAACACCAATTCACCTACTTATACTATATAATCAAGCCGAATAAAATCCTCTGTAAAGTACTACAAAATTAAATGCAAATTACAATATTAATTACAAATTCAATTCAACTAAATGGAAACCTACAAATTTCAATTTAAAGTTTTAAATTTTTTCCATTACCGACCTAAGAATGCGATGTTTACTAAAAATAATCTGTTAACGGAACAAGAAAATAAAAGAATCTGATCTGTCGACAAAAAGCCAGTGATCATTAAAATCAATTAGCTCTGAAATTAAAGAAAATTAAATAAAATGTCGACATTTCCGTGGAAATAGAGTCACAGGTGTATATTTAGATAGCCCGCGGCGGGCGGGGGTGCCGAGTGGAGCGTTTAATTCTCCGCGAAAGAAAATTTCCTTGGCAAATATTCGACGCAATAAATTTCGCCTAAACAGGTGAAGTGGCTCCACGAGAAGGTAAACATTATCAAGAGACAGCAGCAAAGAGCAGTCCATCGCGCGCCCGAGATGAGCGTCGTTCCTCGTTACGCTTGGAATTGATTTTTTCCTCGCCGCGCTCCCTGGGCTTCCGCGGGGCGCCCGGAGGCGGGGGTGTTGCGAATATTTCCAGGCTGGTGCCTGGCGTCCTTAAAGTTCCTGCTCCTCCCGGTGATGCAGAAAAAAGGAGCCGGTTGTCATTCGATCGATTTGGAACCTCGAGTCCTCCACCTGAGCTGGCATGCATAATTGATGGTGCTGAACAGGTGTATTTGAAATGTTCGATTCGGGCGCTTCGTCTTCCCGTGCAGGTTTAGTTCCCGGCTGGGCCGTCGCGTCGGGTGCATGTTGCAACTGTTGAATTCTTAAAGTGATGCATGTCCTACTTTAAATTTCCAAATTCGGTGCCACCGGCGAATGTACCTGCGGGGTCCTGGGAGAAAGTAGGACGCCGGAAATTATCCCCGCGCGTGCTTTGCATAAGGAAGACATTATTTACTGTCGGGTCGCTATATGAAGGGTGTGTGTGGACCTGGAGCGGGGATTACGCCTCCCGTGAGGAAATTTTAAAACATTCGCGAAATAACAGGCTTGGGCTAATGAGATAATCAATAAGAAGATATCCTCAACTGCTATCTCCACTTTTCATCTTCTTAAAGAGGCCTTCAAGCGATTGCTTTTTCTATCAAATTTAGGGGCTGTTTCTTAAAGACTGACGTCACGCGAAAAGTCCATTTGTATTGTGTATGTACTTATTTACATTCCTTTCATCGCTTTTTAGTATGTCACTTTTAAAAATTTCAAAGGATTTCAAAAATTTAAGATATACGATAAGCTGATTACAAATATACAATCTATGTTACAAATTTCCTTTAAATGGATCAAACATTATGCATACATATACTAATACTTAGGTAATTATGAAGCTTTTTCTTCTTCGATTTAATCGGATCTTACCTCCAAAGTACAGGACCTACATAATATCATTGATTATTTAATAATTTTAAAAAGTAATTGGTTGAAGTACATTTGCTTCGTGTTTATTGACTTTATTCCTCAAATCGGTTTTGGCTTAAATGCCATTTTTCATTATATACAGTGTATTCCAAAAGTCTGTATAGATCCGAACAATTTTTGAATGGTTGCTGGTTGGTCGAGATTTAACACCCAAGCAAATGTGAAATCTTTCCCATTCGATATTCATAGAGGAGAATTTTCTTTGAATGTGGTATTTAATAATATTTCTCTTTAAACATGCTACGGGTCCTATTCGGGCGTATTTTTTACAGGGGCTCTAGCATAATAGTTTTTATTGGTCTCATTATTCAAAAAATTGGCAAAAAGTCTAAATGGTAGATTTTAGTTTAATGTTACTTTTAATATACATATGTATATTGTATATGTTTTATTGGATTGGGATCTCTGTATTTTTATCATATCGCTTGTAAGGACAAAGTTCAGGCTTTCTCATTAGTTCCAAATTAGACCAAGATGTTTCTATTTTGATTTTAATATACTTTGAGCTACCATATTTTGTGAAATAAAAGAAGTGCCACTCATTCCTTCAAGTTCAAGTAAATTTCAAGGAAAATGACACTAAAGATGTTGTTTCTCCTTTGATATCTGAACCAGAATATAAACCGGCCTTAGCCAACGTTTCTTCTCAAAAGTATTTCAATCAGCCAGTGGGAAAAATTTCTATCATCCTCAGCTCATTTTCATTATTTCAACTGCACTTGTGGAAGCAATTTAGTAGAAAATGTGAAAAGGATACAGCCCCCGCGGGTCGGGCGAGACCAAAGGCAGGGAAACCCTGCTCAACACTTGAAGGGTAAAATGAAAAATAATAATGCAAAACATATGGAAATTCGCAATAGGTACTTGTTGCGGTAGGTAACAAGAAAATTCCATGACAATTTTAACCAGAGCACTAAAGGATACATATTACTCGTAGGTTTTTTTGGTGCGGATATAAAGGGGCGCTACCACAATAGGGTACCTGGAACTGCGAATAATTATTCGCTAAAAGTTGTATCTCTTTACAATAAAATGAATATTTTATGGAAATCTGAAGAAATTTCCTTCTGGTGATACGTGGAACACGTGCGACCAACGATGGAAGAAATCTGGAATTTTTGTATCAAAAGGGACGTAACTCGCTAGAAATTTATTTGAGTTCCGGGCACGTCAAGTTTAAACACGTACCAGAAAACTTTTGGGAAAGTCTGGTGGAAAAAAGAAGTTTACCTCCGAAGGTAATTTTGAAATAAAGTCTTCCAGCGACCTTGTTCATTTCACGTCTTGTATGAATGAATACCTTGTTCTAACTTATGCTCTCGCCCTTCTAGAGACTAAACTACGTAAAGTCTAAAGTTGAAGGAAGGCAATGAGCCCTCAATTTGTTAAAATGACCATTATTATTGCCCCCATCGCCTTCAAAAAGCGTTCTGCTTCCTAGCGCTCTACACCTGGAGTCTTCAGTCCCCGGGCGAATTAACCCGCCAAAATCGATACCCTGGCTGGCGGCATTAATTCTAAGGCAGTGAGCTGCGATTGCCATAAATTCGATCAGCCCTTGGCACGAAGCACAATGAAACTTTTCTTAAGCACAAATTTCAGTCACGAAATGCTTAAGGAATTCGTCGGATTGGATCGAATCGGCATAATTAGCGACTGGAGGGTGTGATGTCGCAGAATTTCGCCTTTTAATTTAAGTGCCTTACTACCGTCAAATTGGCGGGTAAGACCGCCTCGTAATGGTTATGGCGAGGAATTTCTGAAGAAGCAATTTTTAAGATTTTCCGCGACTCTTTGGTCGGCGCCGCACATGTCCTTGCGGCCTCGTAGACCTCCTTCGAGCTGCTGCGAAGAATTACAAGTCATCCATAATTTCCCTTAGCTCGGCCGAGATAAATTCGATTGCCTTGTGCTGGACCACTCCTTTTGGGCCGAGCTCTCAATTCATCTCGGACTCCGATGTAAGTGGTGTGGTCCTTTGCGGCACTTTGTCACCCGTTTGTGCAGAGTGGAGATGGATTCAAAGTGTTTTTGGCAAGAAAGACATTGATGGCGGGGGCTACCCGGTAGATGCAGCCAAATAGACGTGCTTACCCAGATCCATTACTTTCCCTGACACGACGCCGGTAGTTATAACTCTTCACGGAGACAGTCCAGTCCTTCTAGGATCTTTTGCGGTGTTGCTGTACTAATAGAATGCCATCATTATCTAAGTTGGATTGCATTTTGAACGAAATTGTTATGTATTTTGGTCTACCTGGAATCAAAATAATTTTTTAATAAGATTGGAGCTTCACAAGGACCATCAATCTCAAAATAAGAACATTTATTTCTTTAGCTTTAAGACTCAGAAAAAAGCTAAAAGTCAAGCTTGAACTACTTTAGAACAGAAATAAGTTTAGATTTCAGGAAAAAGCATCATATTTGAATGCTGGATTTTTATTAATATAATTTTCCTTATATTTAATTAAGAGAAATATTAAGTTTTTTTTAAATTCCCAAAACAATAAAACCGAAAGGAAAAATTAATTCTACAAAAAGAAATAAGCCAGGATAGAAATTAAAAAAAACAAAAACGAGAAAAGTGAAAGAATACCTTTTATATTTTATGCAAAATTCTTTTAAGAAGATTCGGATGGGTATCTTAAAAGTTAAAGCAAACATTTTTTTTTTATAATTTAATTATCTCGAGGGCTTTATCACAACAATTTTATATGTAATTAAAATTTCTTACAACTACTGTGTGATTCTAAAATGAAAGGCGCCACCCCTAGCTAATTGTAGCCTCTTTCATTATTATACGGATAGTATGAATCTTATTATATATAAGGTACAAACTTTTAAATTATTAAATTTTCCTTTGAAGTTTAAAATTTCTTTCATGATTTTTTTCATACTCCAACAAAGTTTCGTTGTAAATTACATCAATCAGGAACATTTCCATTTTAAAATTCGAGCAGAATTATTGAAATTAACGAATTAAACGTAAATATCTCTTTCGACTTATCGACGGTGACGAGCACGCATTTGTCTTATAAAGTGACAAATCGAAATAAAATAAAATTCTCCCAAATCATAAATTCAAAAAGTTTCTACGGAACTCCAGTGGAAACATTATTAATTTAAGATTTTTTTTTCGCAATTTTAACCAGAAAATTGCAAGAGCCAAGCATGGAGAAAATGTGACGAAAAACTATTTACCTATCACTTTTCAAAATTGTAAAATTAAATATTTCAAGAAATATAAGTCACCGATAAAGTGTTTTGCATATCCATGATTTGTGACCCTAAATGAACGTTCTTAGAAAGTTTCGTCAAAATTTTTGGGGAGACCTCAAACTAAATTTATGCCGTATTTTTGTATACTTTTAACGAAAAAGCTTAAAGTAGCAAGATTTCTAAAAAGTGTTACTTACTGTCATAAATCGATTAAAGCTTTTTAGATACTTGTAAAAACATAACTTAAGAAAATTAAGTTATAAAATAAAAACTTACATACTTGTGGAACTATCTTTTGGCTTTTCGCAGCGGTCTTTGGACGGAGCAATTTAGTTGAAGCAAATTATACCACTTTATGCCTTTCGCCAAAGTGCGGGCATAAAACGGTCAAAGGAGAGTGAGTCATTTGTGCACCTTGTGAAGTTCAACTTACATCTTAAATGCTTCCTCGTCACGTCTTACAAAGCCGTCGATCTTGCAGACTACTCCCGACAGATGGCGCGGCTTCCACACATGTTTCGCCCCCAGCAGTAATTTTATCAACACTTGCTAGAGATACATAGTTGCCAGGGTTTTCGTTTTACATCGGCTGCTGCTCCGACTTCCGGCGGCAGTTAGGGCCGCCGTATCGCCAGCCCCGGCAGCGATGATAACGACGTCGTAAGGAGCAACTTCGGGACTCCTTATCAGCACTTCGCTGCGAATAGTTGCTAATTGCCCAGAAAGTTTTCATTAAAATTATTTTCCGAGCAAAACAAGTTCCTGCGAGTCGCCCCATGAGTGGCTGTGCCTCTGTCTCTGCATGTGCCCCCGCTCCGCCGCGCCCCCCAACTCCAGATGAAGTTGTCCATTAATCTGGGCGCAATAAATGAGGACGTTATGCGGAAAGTGGAGTAATTGGACGGGCCCTTTGGCAGCCACTGGAAGCAGATTTTGCGCAACTTTTGAAAAAGCGGATTTCATCTTGGGCTTGGTTTTTCCTTGTGGTGACCCAGGAATGGGTCGGGATCCAGGCTCTCAATTAGGGTGATAGACAAAGTTGAAATTACTATAAAATTTAAAAGCAACCCATTACCTTGTATGAGGGCAAAGTTCGAATCTTAATCGTAAATTTTCAAACATATTTTAGGAGCTCTTTACGAAAGCTTTATGGCAATTTTGTAAAAACTACTTAAAATGTTATTAATTTTTGAAAATGTTAAAAGAACCATAAGTTCCTAGTTATCAAAATGCATAGTAGGGAATATTAAACGACTGAGTACATCGAATTTAAATCTCCCGCCTGCAGCGATTTCATTTCGAACATGTTAAAGACCGGCTAATTAAATTTAATTTAAATGAAAACAAAGTCTTATACAAATCAATTTATGCGTCACAGATTTTATAGCTTTTACTAAAAAAAATTTCAAACCGACAAGAACAATATTTATCTGATAATCTGATACAATAAACCGATAGAATTTAATTAAATTAATCTGTGCCATTAGAGTACTTTGGTAAATTATGCCCATAAGGTAATTTCACTACAGGTGCTGATCTAAATTGTAGAATTCAGGCCTGGAGTAACATTCGAGCAAATTGTTGGGTCAATACTTTGGAACTCGAAAGTAATTGCTTGTAAGATAAATGATCTTAATGTTTCCACATGACTTTACCTTAATTCAAAGCTACGCTGCGTACGCTTTTGGAGCTAAAATAAAATTAAACAATTTATTAAACCTGTCCCACGGTTTAATTCTAAACCATTGCCGCCATTAATAATATATGATTTCAGTTTTCAATAATGCCATTAATAAAAGATGGTTAAATTACCACACAAATACACCGAAAAAAAATTTCCAATGTTTCCGCTGTAGTATTGATATTTTTCAGGTATATTTTTCAGCCGATAAGGAAAATATAACTTATTAACATTGCACCATATCAATCTTTAGGAAAAATGGCGTATTAACATTGAAAAATGTTAATTTAACATTGAAAATTTTCTTTTTACCTCCCAGTTACCCCTATTCCGATACCCTTTTAGAAACTTGATTTTCCTATATATTCTCCGACTTACTGTGGCTAGATTTGAACTTGGGACCCCCGAGTTCGCGGCATTCTGCTCTAGCCCTGAGCTATCGATGACCCATCAACACATCTACGGTTTTACAGTTTATGAGTAGCGTATTTGTTAGAAGATTTTCCTTCGCTTATACTTCACACTTCGAATTTCAATCGGCGGATATAAGGACTGGCGATCGATTTACATTTTTTAATATTAATTTGGCTTTGAAAACTTCAAAATCAAAATAATATTTTGAAATGATATTTCCGCTGTAACTAAATATCCGAATTTCCATGTTAATATGACACAAAAAATGTCAATTTGACATTTTTCCCTTTAAAGTATCATTTTTATTATCAAATTAACAGCAATTGTTGTAAAAATGATATGATATTTTTTTTAATATGAAAATAATGTTAAATTAACATTGCGTTTTTTTCTCGGTGTAGAAGAAATGAAGAAAAATTAAATTGATTCAGTTGAATCATAGAATTAAAGAGCTTGAAAAGACATTAAAGCATACACCTACTTTTCCATGTATGCACGTAGAATATATTTGGGAATATATCTTGGGAAGAATGAAAAATAATCAAAAATAAACGTAAGACAATTCCGTTGCTAAGGCTAGGAATTTTGAACGAAGACTTTAGGGATCTTATAACATACATTCTAAATATAATCTCAAAAACAAAACAATTTTTTTTTTTTTGGATTTGGATTTTGTGGGAAGCGTCATATCTTCCTCAGTTAACCATCAGAAGATCTACATGTTTTATTTCTGGAACCAGTAACCTTGAAATTGCTAACAATCCTGCAAAGTATGAATCATTTTTGCTAAAGTCGTCATATGTAAGCAAATTGCTTTGGTACTTGTTCTAAATTTTTGAAATTGTATTAGTAGAAGTAGTAGTAATTTTTAATTATATTCTGGGATAACCACGATATAATTCGATTGATTATATCCTAGGAATGCCAGGACCATAACATAAATACATACAGTCTTTTATCACAATATAATGCAAAAATTATTGATATCATGACTTGCCCTCAAATCCACAAACATTTTTATTATTAGTTAATTAATACATATTTCAATCTGTAATTATGTAATAATTTAATTGTAACTTTGCTAGCAATCGTAATTAATCGTATTATACATATAAATAAATAAATGAAGATGTTTTGCGTAAAGTTGAATAATTGGAGGGAAAGGAAGCCACTGGAAGCAGATTCAGTACAACTTTTAAAAAAGCAAGTTTCGTTCTGGTTTTGGTTTTTCTTTGTGTAAGCTAGGTCTGGGGCTAGATCCGGGGCCATCGATCGAGCTATTTTTCACCACCCGTCCGGCAAAATGCCGTCATCGACCACAAAGGACATTGATTCCCCGTAATCATGATGGAAGTCCATTAACGACCTGGTGGAAGCATAGTAAACATCAATCAGGAAAAATGATACCCGCATCGTGGACAGAGCCGCAAAGGACGACGGACGGGGCCGGACCCGGCCGAATCAATCCCTTGACGGGCGCATTGAGGAAAGTATCTGTATCTGTGGAATCTGTGTCCCGGCCGCGCATTGTTGCTGGACACCACAATTAACAGCAGCCCGCTCGCCCGGTGGAGATGTCCGCCTCTGCCGGCGTTGATTAGTTTCCGTAGACTTGGAAATGGCCGGCCTCGGCCCTTCTGAGGGACGGTCCTGTAGCTGCGGCGGGAGCCGGACGGCTAACATTTTTGGTCTCCACTTTGCATGCGGAATTAATTCAGTGGATTGATTTTGCCCGATTTAGTAATGGAGCAGATGCGAACAATGCCGGCAGGTTCCGACGTTGCAGACGCATCCGACTCGGGAATGCATCGAATATTTATGCCGTGATGTTGACCATGTCACGGGCTAGAGACGGAACTGGGCCATGAGAGTCACAGATAAAAGATATGACGACAACGGCTACACGTCAGCCAATTGTTAAGGTTTTAGGGGCAATTTAGTGCCGACAGTTTTCGGAAACTATCAGCTTTCGGGAGTAAAGCGAAGGGAGGTTTCATTTAAATATTCAGGAACTGGGACTAAATGAGAAGACCGTAGAGTTAAAAAGCACTTCACGTGACATGAGTATTTCAGGTTTTGATTAATCAATGAGAAAACATAATACATCAAATAATATTCTGTAATGAGAAAAAAGTTCGTTTATTTATTTTTATTTTATTTATTTATTTATTTGTTTTTGGGTTAAAAAGTTGAGGGAAACATTTTTCGAAAACTTCAAAGCAAAGACTAACTTATTCTTACTTACAAATCCTTCCTTTCCTTTTCCTTCCTTTCCTATAACTTACAATATGTATATACCCTACATTACTGTTTATTTATTTTTAGTTAATGAACATTAGTACATATTAATAACAGTGATCGCACCCTGTAAATTATTACAATATATGTAAAAAGAAATACAAAATTCAAGTTGTAAAGAAATTAACCAACTCTGTTAAATTATAAAATAAAATTATCAATTGCTGACATATTACGGTTTTAAGTAGGTACTTAAATTTTACAATGCTAAAAGAAATATCCCAGTTGGAGTAGAATCTGTTCCCAAATGTAAGAGTTGTCGGGTGGGGTTTTAAATTCAAAATTGGTCGAAATTTAGTTTTTTGGACTAGAAACTCCTAACTTCTAACTCTTCCTGGAAACGGTAAGTAAGTAATGTATCGTTAGCGAGGTAGACTTATCCTCTTTTTAATTAGCTTCCGTTCAATGTCCTTACAAGGATTTTTGAGGATTTAGGGGCGGACCACACCTTCTAAAAAACGTTGAAGTTTGCTCAGGACACTTCAAGGATTCGATTAATACAGCGTTTCCTACATACGTGGAATCCAAACATCCTGTATAATTTAAAATTTTCGATATAAATAACTAATACAAATATATTCAAATTAGTCAGTATACAAAATATTTTGCTTTGGAAATACAATGACTAAGGTCTTCTTTTATTTTCTGTTTAAAAGTATTATGTTGTCAATGATAAAAATTTGATAAGTGCTGTTTGTTTACAATTTCGAATTTCAAAATCACGAGGGGCTCATCGCACGTAGGACAACCCCGTCTGCCAAGAGGGGCCCTTAGGGCGCGGCGTTCGGCTGCCTGAGTGCCCTTCTCCAATTAATGGCTGCAGTTGTGTTCGATAAGAACACGAGGAATGAGAGATAAAAGCATCCTCCCGGCTCCCCCGCTCCAGGAACATGTTTCGGGACGTGTGCATGGAGCCGGGGCTTAAGGGGGTCCGGGAGCCGGCCGTGTGGCCGTCACCTCCGCCGCTCGGGGCCATCGCTACATTCAAACAAACGCTCGTGCTCACACGCTCCCGTGGGAACGGCGGGAGCTGCGGCGCTAAGCGGCCGTAATGAATGGGGTGCAACAATGCATCCAGGACTTTCGCCTCAACTTCGTCCATTCTTCTGGCGCACACTTTGTTGCTAATTTATTGCGGGCCATTCTTCTTGTTGTTCCCCTGACAAAAGGTGCGACTCCTCGGTGCTGACGGTGGGCGTGGGCGGCTGCAGTGGCGCCACCGCTGCAGACAAAGTCCGATTACTTTTTCTGCAAACGAACAATTGGCCTGCAACTGTTCGGGTGGATAATGGCTGAGGAGATCTTTTAGTTGTCTGGAAAAATGTGGAAAAGAGGGAAAACTG
This sequence comes from Machimus rusticus, assembly GCA_951509405.1. Lineage (NCBI taxonomy): Eukaryota > Metazoa > Arthropoda > Insecta > Diptera > Asilidae > Machimus > Machimus rusticus. The sequence goes on along the minus strand of OX608050.1, from coordinate 49,849,190 downwards.
AGGGGACTCGAAACATTACACGAGGAGCAGTTGTGGGCCGAGGCAACTGCCGAGAGCCTTTTTGTCGAGGCGTTGTGGTGATGCGCCGAAGAATGGGCCGCAAAACGTTCTTTCATCCTTTGGAATTAGAAATGTAATCCCCTACTAGACAGACGGGGACAGTCGAATGAACGTTCACGAAGAATGATCTTTGCCTTGCCGTGCCGTCTGTCACCAAGAATGAAGTTTTGAATGACTTTCTCGACTTCGTCAACGAAGTTCCGAAAATCTTATTCACAGAATCTGTTATTGGAAATCCTTCAAAAATCAGTTTATTTCCAATTAAGAATTAACAACAATCTGGCTAAACTGCTACAGATTATTGGTTCAAAAATCAAAATGATTCTTTTCTTTTTAATAATGAAGCCTTTAATGGCTTCCGAACGTTTTTGTAAACTGAATATTGCTATACCGTATCCATTTCTGAGCTGTGAAAAATTCTCAATTAGAATCAAATTTCGCCGTTTGTCACGCATGCAAAGAATGAAAAACCGATTGAGCGATTCTTCGTCGAACTTTTTTTTGTTTTGTTTTTTTAATTAAAAAAAAAATTTTTAGCATGCTTTTCTTAACAAAAGAAAAAAAAACTATTATGTATATAAATAAATAAAAAATGAACTAAAAAGTAGAAAATAAATTTCTCAAGTTAAAAGATGTTACAATGACATTTTTTCATAAAATATTCGTTTGGTTTTTACTGAAAAGAAAACCTACAAACGATAACCTGTAGATTTTTCCTTTTCAACTTAAATTGTGGCGTTCTGCATTTACAGTAGTATATTTGGTGTTCACGGAAAAAAAGTTGGGATAGTAAAAATCTTCCCAACCAATTTACGAACGTTTGTCATAAAATCCACAACATATATTGAAAAAGCAGCAGATCTCCTTATCAGTATAGGAAATAATGTCAACATTTTACTCTGGCCCTTAAACTTTAGTTAAAATCCCTGTATTTTTTCACAAATGCTACCGAAATAATGCACTATCCCAAAATCTGTCGGAAAATACAGGGCTATTTATGAAAAAATTTTTCCGTGTTCATTTTAAAAATGTGTGATTATACGAGTCCTCATCAACATTATTTTTATTTTTTTTAAGAAAGTACTTTAAAATTCACTATTTAGAACTTTAATAAATTTAATAAATTTAAGTAATAATGATCGAAGCTCTTGGTCGTTATTCATAATGACCGGTCCATATTTATTTATTTATTTATTTATTTATTTATTTTCGCTTAATACAAGCATATTAATACTGCCCGGTTAATCAAATTGTCCGTAACATATATATGTATATACCCGCATGACCTACAGCTTTTAACCGATGCAATATCAGGCTTCACTCAAAATCTGTCGTTTTTTCTGTCCTAGCCCCCTTTCCTGAACCTGCCATAAGAAGCGTACTGCGTAGCTTCAAAAAAAACCTAAACCTAAGTTTTTAATTATCCTGAACTTCGCAATCAATTTAATTAATTAAGTTCTACCTTGCAATGAATTTAGAATCAACAAAGGCCATTCATTAATAGAGTACAACTGTCGATCTTATTTTAAGTGGTGCAATCCCCTAGTAGAAGTTTACCTTTGTTTATGTTAAAGTGCCTCCCCAGAGGAAGCTAGAAACGTTAAATACCACAAACCTGTTAGTCGTCTTCAGACAATTCTAAGGCGGAGACGTCTGCAAGGAACTCCTAATGAACAAACATGTCCAGTTCATTTCGCTTTGAAGTCTTTCACGAAAAGCCCTGAACGAAGGGCTCGAAAGAAATACTCCGGCTCCATTAAGGTTGTTAGCAGAGGAGCAGTTTGCCACACAGTTCCAAGAAACACATGTCTTGAAGGTGTTTTTTGGGTGTGGCTTTCAATTGAGCTGGGACTTGAGAGCTGCTTGTACATGATAATGTGCTGAGTCCTCGCAACCAGGACAAAAAACTCTTCTCATCTCGAATTCAATTTGGCGGAATGACTCCCACGGCGGCATTAAACCGTGGCGCTTTTTACACATTCAGAAAAATGCAGTTCGTCTGCATAAAGTTCCGGTGACTCGGCGGTAGTGGGACTGACTGTTTACATGCGATTTCCAGCTCATATAGTAATTCGTCCCATAAATTTCCATGCACGACAGAAAAGCTTCAACTTGTTGGCGGAGGTCGCTTAAGGAAAATGTCTTCACGTAACAGGCATGTGTTGCATCGCGTCCCGTGTGTGTGCCAAGCCCCGAGTCCCACAGCACAATCCTCAGATAAAATGTAGCTGCAGTCGATGTGTGCTCGTTGTAAGACGGGCGAACTTCTTGAAGATTTAGTTATCGCTAAAGTGGGATTTGGCATGACATCGTGCAGAATCCTCGGAATGTCTCCCAGCGACATGATAAATTTAGGAGTAGCGCGCAGTCTTTCAGCGGGGGAAATTTCATCCGAAAGCAGCTTTGTGCGCCACTCCCACGCCTCGGGCGGGATCGAAGGGATGTTTAGAAGGCTCTAAAGTGAAACACGATTACAACCCACCAGAGGGCCCTCAATTAGCAAATAGCGCAGAATAGTCGGCGACCGTCGTTCCTCCGCTGCCCTAATCCGATAAGATCCCTATGGACACAAGATATTTGCGAGATATTTGCTGCATTCATAAATTTCGCCCATAAAATCGGATAGCAGCAAGGAATCCTCCGACCGAGAAGTATCTCCGGCGGTCCCATATGATTCCGAGCTGAAATGACTTTTAAATCCTCTCGTCGTTGAGTGCAATAAATTTGGATTGTTCGCCGATACGGCACGGCACGGTCGCATGTCGAACACGGGGGTGGAGTTGGCACGGGCAAAAAACGAACCGAAAAAGTAAGGATATATTCCTTTTTTTGGTGTTCTGCCGGGGCGGGAATACGCCCGTTCCCGCCGCCCGGGCGCGCCCGGCGAGAAAGGATCCGTCCCCGAAGAATGAGAGTCCCGGCGAAAAGGTTGAAATGGGACATAAAGCAAAATATGAAGTGCGATTATTGCCAGGGACGACATGTGTTCCTGGACCCATCAGCAAAATATTCTCAATCAGTGGTTGCTGTTATGGAAGTCGGGTAGGTGCTGCCTTTCGATCTTCTGAATATTAATGCGACCTTTGATTTCCTCCGCACCCGAGATCGGTGATTTACAGATAAAAAAGTTCAAAGAACTATTCTACGGAAAAATGTCATACTCGTTTAGGTCTGTGATTGTTCCTGCATATTTATTTTATAAGAGTCCCACGAGCGGACCGGTTTTTATATACGCAAAATACTACAAATATTTTACATACATACCTACGTTTCTTCTTACTAAACCATAATACCTGCTTGGTTGAAGCTCATTGTAAAAGAATTGAACTCACCGCAAGCATTTATTTTAGAGAAAACTCTTATCTTATACTTCAAATGTTCTTATTTGATTACATTTTTCCACAGTAATAGTAAAAACTACTGCATTATAGAAAGCAAAGAAAACTTTCCAAATTGGGATTTTCTTTCTTGTGCTGATTTGGTGATAGATTTACCTACTAAGAAGCAAACGTGAGCAAAATATCCGCTAAGCTACACAGATTATTAAGTTTAAATTATTAAATCACACTTCTCATAAAATATTTTACAAATAGGTACCAATTTCAAGTATTTTATTTGTTCTTTCTTCAGATATTTATGAATAATATTTGCTTCACACTGTGATAATACTCTTCATGCATAATAGTGTGACAACTTTCATATGTGCATAAGTCGTAACTAATATATGGGAATTTTCAAAATTCTTATATTCCTAGTATTCGAAAAATGTAATAATCAACTTAATTTTTATGACGGAATGAAAACATAAATAAATATATTAAAAGAGATGAATCTTGTTACCGTCCAACCATTTCAACCGGAAAAAAACTAAAATAACTTCTGTCTAAATGTTAAGTATTCGTGTTAGAGATTTTTAACAAAAGGAGCAAATGCTGCTTGAGTTATTTTCTACATAGAATTGCAAGTTAAATTACTGCGATAAATCTCCATGGGGATCCCCTAGGGGTAGGGGGTGCTAAATTAAAATTGCTCCGCAGAAGACTTCCACTTCTCTGAAAGTTTTACTGAAGATTAGTTGCCCACTAGAAGCATAAACAGGGAAGCACTTCAGCACTTCGTTGAAACGAGTTGATTATCCTGACTAACGACGTACGCATAATTGGGGCTGATCTCAGCGGAGTTGCCCCGGTTCCACCCCTTCCCGGCCCCACGCGGTAGGGCGGGCACAAAAACGAAGAGGCACCCGGGGACTGTCCCGGCCGGCCTTGGGCTGGGATTGAATTGAGCCTCGGAGAGCGCTAGATCTTTGCTTTAGTCATTGTCTAGCCCTAGCGAGTCTGCTTGAACCACTGCCTGTTAATTAGCCGGGAATCACAGCGACGGAGGGACTCCGGGGGCTCCAGTCAATGTCCCGGTAATTGCAGGTCGCAGCCGCACGCATCCCTGCGACACATTGCCGGAGATAATTAGTATTCAATTTGCACAGCCCCCGTCCCCGGGCCGTGTAATTAGTTCATGAATTATGTTTCAATTACGTGACTCGATTTAATCGGGCTCCGCAAGGTGCAGCCCGCTGAGGTTGCCATCTTAAAGTTCGCCGCTGCGGCCAGGGGTGAAGGCCGGTCGGAAGGGCGCGGGGGCGGATCCATCAATCAACCTTCGCCCATTTGCATTTTAATGACGCCCGCAGCGCAAGGTGAGCTCTGGCCGCTTCAGCCAGGGCTGCTCGTTACCCCAAAATAGTCACAATTAACAGGAGCAGCGGCAATTGCGCTGCGGCACAGCAATTGGGAACTCGATTACATTCGAAAACAATTTGCCCGCTCACCTGATGAGTGTCACCTGTCCGGCTGCAATTTGATAGAAATTCTATTTGCAAAAAAAATCTACGTTCCGCGCAACCCGAACCCAACCCGAACCACAACGCCAGTCGCGGCCGCGCGGGGACCGTTCAATCAGCGCTTTCTGTTCGCGCGACTTCAATGGGACTTTCCTGGTGCGAGGGGCCCGAAACAACTTTTTTAATTAATTAACACTGTGAACCATCGCATTAATTAGGGAAAAGTTGTAGCAGCGTCCTTTGAGGTTTAGTGTCGGAGTCTCCCTCGGGGAGAGCATTTTTAATTAGACATTTTACCCAAATTGTTCAGATTTTCCACCTTTTTCGCTTTTTGTTTATGCCTCCTTCGTCGTTCGTCCTTCGATGGTGCTTCCGTGATTTTTTTCTGTAAATTAACGTCAAATTTGGAGCACAATGGTGCTAGACTTAACTAGTTTTTCACCGAATTAATTTCCGAGCGGAAAGTTATCCTCCGGGAGCTACCTTGTTGGAAACTAGTTTTTCAAGGGTATTACTGAGGAAGGAAAGGATAATATCTCGTTCTTCTTTTCTTTCTAAAAAGTTGACTTTGGAACAACGTGGTCTTTTCCTCGGGGTGAGTTCGTGGGAACTCTTTTGTTTTTGCGAGCTGTTTAGTTTCGCTTCGCGGGTGGTTAAGGGTTTAAGTATTTATTGTGAGGTGCTATTTTATGCACTACAAAATAAATTTCTGCTATAAATCAGTCTAAGTCTCAGGATATTGCACGAGTTCCAGTTGTATTTTCTGACTTTTATATAATTAATTAGCTTAGGCAAAATGTTTTTGTAGGTAAAATATCAATTGTTCATTCAAAACGGGCTTTAAATTACATACTTTCAGCGAACTTAAATAGTATACTAAGCAAGAACCAAACATATCTTTTCCAAACTCTATTTTCCAAATTTTCAAAGGTCGCGTAGAATTTGTTTAAGATAAAGAAAACTCTTCACTGCACTTTTAAGGAAGATGGTTCTTTAAAATTAAGAAAAACCGAGAAGAGGAAATATTTATAGTAAACTATTTATTTCGTCGGGAAAAAAGGGGTAGTTACCTATGCACGAACAAAATAATAAGTCTATTAACTCTTCGATGTAAATAGCAAATTCGGCCAGGGTCATTCCGTGCAAAACGGCATATTTAATTTACTCTTATTATCTCTTTTTTAATAATAACATTTAATTTAAGGTACCAACACAAACAGGCGAAACCGGAAAATAATATAATATCCAATAGACACAAGCTAATAATAAAATAAAATTACGAATCATAATTCCTTTACCGTACTACTTTGAGTCTAAAGTTTCTGGAATAGACTAGTATCCAACGATATTTTGCATCGCTACATGGGCACAATCCAAACCATGTGACAAACTCCTACCGACAAATCCACTTATGGTATTACTTTTTCAAGCAGTTATTTCCCCAGGGTTTTTTGGGATGAATAACCGCTGGTCAGCGGGGTTGTGGAAACCTTTTTGTGGTGACTGTGTGGGTTTGTCTGCGCTAAAATCCCTCCGGACAAAATATTTTTGTTGGATATTCATATGATGGAAAAAGAAATATTCGTATCGTTTTCTCAATAGAAGATAAATGCCAACAGTGACTAGCATTTACCCAAAGGTTAAGCACGTGCTCCATCCCAGAAGCGAAGTCTGCGACTCATAATGGAGTGTTTTACTGCGTCTCATAGTCGACTTACAATGGCAGCACTCAACGCATTTTGCACCGAGACGACTGTAGTTCAATTCCCAAGCACCAAATTCTTTCATCTAATTTATGCTCTGTCTGGGACTAGCTGCACAACTAGCATAGTAACACGAATTTTAATACTTATGATTCCCAGCTCAGTCGTAGAGACGTCGTCTTCGTCCTGCAGGCCCTGCTGTAATTACAAAATTAACGCTAAACCCAAATCTGGTAAAGTATTCAGACGCAATGGAGTACATCTGAGACCTTGGGGCGACATCCTCGGTGACTCTGCGGGAAGCGGACACCAAGCAAGACTTAATTATCCTTCGAACTTTACCTACGACTACCTGGTGAATGGATGTCCTGGGAGCGAATCTGCTCCCCCGAAGGAACTTCCACGGGCACCTAATTGGAACTAGCTATTGACTTCTGCAGTTTCATGGTGGGGCAGGTTTAAGCAGCTTTTGGAACTATTTTGTAGCTATCGTTGCGTCTTTGAAATTACACTTCAAACTTTGATACCATGGCCCAAAGTGGATTAAATTTCTCCTTCAAAATGCTCACTGATTAGCAATGGTATCTTAAGGATAAAAGTTACCCCCTGAAAATCGAAAAGTTACTCGTAAGTAGTTACTTTAGTAAATTACAGCGCCCTATCTCTCTGCAAATGGAGTGTGATTTTCAGCAATTTCCTCATTTAGGTCTCCACTAAATTTTATCATTAAATATCAGTTACAAATTAAATCTTTAAAGCACACAATTTCAAAGATCTGCTGTCGGATTTAATAGTGAAATTCATTGAATATTGTAATTATATTTTTTCTTCGCAATAAATAATAATTCATTAAATTTACCTCCTGCACTTTAAACTTATCTTTATTTTTAAATTTAACACAGTTTAGGGATCCTCTAAAGATTTTAAAAACAAAATTTGAAATACAAATATAGTCAATTAATAGGTTCATGTTAATATCCCCTGCGTAAATTAGTAATATGTATCTACGATACAAATTCATCATATTGAAATGCTTTGACGGTCATTTTCGGCGAATTTTACAGAGCCTCGGTTCTTTTGTCAAATATTTGTAAAGCCGCAAATTAGCATTTTAATGATGGGAAAATTATTGGATCCCTGCTGGAACTTTTCGGAAAGTTAATAGAAGCATACTTTATAATCTCACCTCTGGTTATTTTAATATAATATAGAAGCTCTAAATTAGCGCTTATATGAATATTTATCTAACGGAAAGCCGCGTTATGATCCTTCGTGGTAATTATTAGCAGGGGCATCATTTGACCATACAAATCGAATCCCATAGGAAAATAACATATAAATATTTGAATCTCTGGAAATAGACAAATAAATCTGGGGTTTGTCGGTTAGCAGGCAGCTTAAAACATATACGGATCAATTAACAAATATTTTGATTAATATTTGAGCACATTTCATCCAAATGAATCTGCTGCGGTGGTGTTAATAATGCAGGCCCAACAGTCGGTCATGGCGCTGAATCGCACAGTAACCAAACACAAACAAGCCCACCTCCACCCCGGCTGACGGCGGTGGAGGCTCCCTTTGTCCGCACGGAGCCCCATTCATTTCAGTGGTAATTAAAATTTAATCCGAATTCACGCAACGATGGCGAATTACATGAATAATAAAATTATTGCTGGAACTTAAGGATGCGGCAGCGCCGAGAGAATTAATCACCGTGCAGCTAGCGCTAGGACGGGGTTAAGGATGTAAATTCGAAAGACTCAAAATGCCACAACATCCTACTAAATAGTAATGAAGCATCGAAGCGGGCCCGGACTTTTTCGGGTAAAAATATTTTGTAGTCCCCGAAAAACCACTCGGCGTGCCCTCAATAAAGCGAAACGCCTTGACACTTTACCCTGGGCACGACTTCGTTTTTATTTATAGTAATCATTTCGCTCCGCAGAATGTCGCTTACGGCTCACGCACGTTTTTATCGGAGTGCGGGGAATGGTGCAGGCCCGTCGAGGCAATTTAAAACATATAAAACATATTTTCCCTTTAAAAGGGATTTCAGGAAGCTCATTATCCGCATATTATCGTCGATTGATGCAATTTTTTCCTCAACATAACCCAAGAGGACTTTCCAACCAAATTTTGGGAATAGCCGCAGGGGTCCCGGACGAACGAGTTTTCGGCTAAGTATCTCTGTATCTCTGCATCTGTAGCTGGCGCTCGTGCCGAAAAGGATTTCTTCGGCATTCAGTGCGATGGGAGTCTCATGTGAGCCCTGCCATTACCCAGCTCACCACCGGAGGGCCGGCTGCTTTTATTTACTCTTCAGAGCGAACCTTTTGTGCCAATGGTGCAGAAAGAGTGGCCCGCAAGTCGCCGCTGGGGCTCCTCCAGCCAGACGGCCCCACACAGACTCCGGACCCATGGGGCCCTCCTCTAGGCAGCTCGTTCACTTTCCTCTGCGACCCGAGCTAAACGCGTTACGCAAATGGAAACACGCTTTACGATATGTCTTCGGGGGACCATCCTCGTAAAAACGGATATGAGTGACGGACAGAAGCCCTAACTAGAATAAACCTGAAATGAGATTTTCCGCTGCACGGGCAGAACGCTCGGGCTTCGATTTTCGTGTGAGGCTCCTTTAAGGACCCAGAAGCCCTGCCGGTTCAAGCGGGGAGACTGATTGATACCCGAGGTCTCTTCCATTTGACGGACGGTTGCATTGAACTCACTCAACCAAGGCCCCCCAGTTTTTTCTTAAATGGGCATCTTTTTGAGCTTTTCAATAGCTTATAAATCATTAAAGGAGGCCAACTATTCACTATTCATTTTTCGCAATTTTACATTTGATTTTTTTTAAATTACCCTTTAGAGAGTGCGAATTTGGTAGCTCTTTGGAGGGTGTTTTAACTTTTTATGAAGTAGTATATACATACATATATTAGTTTGTTAATATTGCGAACCTTCTTTTAAAATGCGTTTTTAAAAAAAATAAAAACAATTTTTACATTTTAAAAGGCTCCAATAATAAAATACGTTTGTTTTAAAAATAAATATGGAATTTTTGATTCAAATGCCAAGTATTCAAATTTTCATTTTATTTACACTTAATGATACGTATCATTTGAACTAAAGGATAACTTAAAATTTCAAATTAGTTCAGTGTTTGATTTGAAATTGCAGCTTTTGTTTCGCTCTTGATTACAGTTCAATAATAAATACGTTCATTCCAAGCATTGCCCGTTTCGTAATAAAATGCAAATGCTCCCAATAAAGAATGATTTTATTCGTGGAATCTTTTGTATCCTGAGTTTAACCGCTCTGCCCGCCCTTAAACCCGGGTTAAATGTCTTTGTTTTGTACTGCAGCAGAATCAGTTCATCTTAAAGTGAAATTGTGGATAATATCTCGGATGATTGTCTTACTCCAATTAATTTGCGAGAGATGTCTTAAGTCCAGTTTAAGATCCCGCATAAGATGCACGTCTATCGGTCTGAGTCCCAGGTATCCATTTTAATGGGCCCTCCCGCACCCTCTAAAATCGTAGGCGGCACTTAGCCGCCTTGCACAACACGCAGCATGCCAAGAGGTATCAAAGTACACATTCCTGGAAAGTGGCTTAAAGGATTAAGATAAAATTCGTGACGTGCAGATTCCAGCAGCCCTTGTGCGAGCAATTTGCCCGGAGCATGTAGCAACACCCAATTTTCGGCTGACGTAGGGCCTAAACAACCCTTTACCTGGTCCCAGACACCTCCCGAGCACTTGTGAATGCTAACAGCGAGCTTAACGCGTTCTTGAATTACTTGTAATGGTTTGGTAAATATTCGGCAGCCGCTCCCGATTACGTGGGGCACTCCCCCGCATCGGAGACGGATGCTGCTGTCGCTCGGCTTGTTCGATTACAATTCGTTGAATTATGGATGAGCACGGCTCACAGGATTACCTACCTCAGTTACAAAACATGAGAAATCTGCGATATGCCAAGTAAGGTTACATATCGGTTGGGAAATATGGGAGAATTCCTCCAGGAACCTTTCAACCTCAAGCAATTTTCACTGCGTAGGAAACAAAGGGACGAGGGTCTATCTTCCAAGGCTGTCCCGATGCTTTCGGCAAGATGTGAGTAATTACTACATTAAGATAACAAGCACAATTCTCGGAATTCGCTTCCAGAAAAACACACATTTCAAAGTACTATTTTGTTATAATAAAAGCAAGAAGAGGGAAGTGGTATAGGTATTAATTCCAGCTGTTTTTTTTTTATTTTATTATAATCATAACTCTCAAAGAGTATACGGTCAATGCCTTTTTTAAACACCTTTAAATTTTATTCAGACAAAACTGTAAAGTTTGTAAAATTATTCTATTCACCCTTAAATTTAAACCGGTCTGGTTTTCGCTATGAAACGTAATCCGATGCCTGGCAGATTTATCATATTAGGTGTCTTAAAACGAACTAAGAAAATAGTTTTAATTGAAATAAAAGAAAATAGGTTAATTGATTAAAATGTTAGGGTTATTGACTAATCGAATAATCGATTTGACAATTGCTGCAATCATGTTGTTAGATGTTCTTAAGATTGTTTTTGCCTGTAAAATTTATTTTATTTAAACAAAAAAATGTGGAAGAGAAACAAAAAAATGTGGACCTAGAAGTGACATTGGAAATCCTCAACATAATGCAAGACCAAAGGTACATTTTAATCAGTATCGATTGATTCGATCCCTTCGTTGAAAGATAGAACTCTTAATTAATTTGCAAAAATTGTAAAAATTTGGGTCCTGAGAACTAACAAAATACTAATTTTATACTTCCTAACTGTAGTCAAATATGAAAAAAAAAATTTCAAATTTCAATCTAAATTTGAGAATATTCAAAACCAGCAATTCTAAAAACTACAGATGAAACGGATAGGTAGTTGTTTAGCCGGATACCAAACGATCGCCTATTGTTCAATATTTTATTATAAATAATGATAGTCAGTCTGACGATAAAAAAAAAAAAACTTATTTGCTAGCAAGATTGGTCATAAAATTCAATATTTACGTTGATATTATGAATTTTAAACACATAGTAGTCTGTGGTCAAACTGTCGTAATTTTATTATTAAAAGTGCCAATTTCAAACACATAGTAGGCTGTGTACAGTCGTATTTTTCGTAGTAACCCCAGTAGGTCGAATTTCGGCCAGTACTTATATACTTGATTTTTTTAAATTTTCCTAGTATTTTGAATATCTGGTATCCGAATATTGAGTTACTATCCGGTATCCGGCCGGAAGTTCGTTTCATTTCTACTGAAATGCCTCTACATACACGGAAAAAAATTTGTCGGAAATATCGCGTCGTTTCTGGCAATATCCCTGTATTTTCCGATGGATTTTGGGACAGTGCATTATTTTGGTAATATTTGTGAAAAAAGAAGGATATTAACTAAAATTTAAGGACCAGCGTAAAATGTTGACATTATTTCCTGTAACTTTTAAGGAGATCTGTTGCTTTTTCAATATACGTTGTGGATTTTATGGCGAAAACGTTCGTAAATTGGTTGGGGATTTTTGCTATCCAAATTTTTTTCCGTGTACTAAGTTTCATAAGATAAAAAAAGTGTCATTGTATAATATTGGAGTCATTATAGAAAATTTGGATTGTATGAATTTTCGGCTATATTTTGCGTTGTGCCCTAAATAATTTCCACACTTATTCGATGTGTAGAAAGTAGTTTAATTTAAAATCTCACTCGGTATTAAATTCCAGGAATTATGTATTCGGAGAGCCTTGTGCAAGCGAACATTTGGCTAACTCGGGCCGATGAATAAAATCGTCAGAGAAGCGCACCTGAAGTTGTCCTGCCTCAAGTTGTTCATTTGCAATTCGATGGAGCGCGCCTAAGCCTCACGTCCACGTGCCCGAAGGCAGCTCCAGTCTTAGGAGGATATTTGAGCTGCAATACCTCGGCAGTCGCCGGGCGGAGCCGTCGTCACACCTTGCAAAATCACGCTCTACCGCCCGGGGCGGATCCGCTGCAGAAATAAAAGCCGGAGACCTCCGGAGCAACCGGGCCCGCTCTGGGGCACTTCCAGCGAAAATGGATTGGACGTAATTCAAGTGATGATTCGGGCCTACCCCGTCGCCGGGTGTCAGTTGCTGTATCAGGAAATTTAAGAGGTTGAGGGCCGGGCGGCTTAGCCCGGACCGAGGTCTGGCGGCGCGGGGCTCCGGGATCGTGTGTCGCATCGGGCGGAGCCGAAGGGTTCCCGGGGGAGAGCGATGGGTCCCTGCGGCTCGGGGCGATATCGAATCCGGGGGAGCTGAGTGCCGGCAACATGTGTTACCCGGGCAACTTTTGTTACGCGCCCTGGATCCAATTTCAAACCTTTCAGACTACAAGTGGATGGACTGACTGCGGTGCCCGAAATTTGGGGCACACAAGGATTTATTTGGGGTCGTGAGTTCTTGCGGATATGCTTACAAATAGGATATTAATGTCAACGTAAAGTGTTTCTGGTCGTGTCGAATTTGCACAAAACAAAATTTGCTCAAGCAGCCTGTTCTCGGAATATTTTCTTTCTGGCTGATGGCATCAGATGGCCCGAGACAGGCTAATGGACGAAACCGAGAACGGGTTCGGGCTGTGGCCTGGCGGAACGAGAATTTAACGAGGCGGTCCGCCGCACAACGGCCCACAGCTTTTTTATTTCTCGAGAAGAATCAAAAATCTCCGCTCACGTAAAGAAATTATTTCATATATTAGGGAAATTGTTTTCTTATTCCGAATAAATTAAGCCAATAAATTTTATTTTGAACACATAATATGAAAATGAAATACATATACTCACATGATTGAAAGATTAAATGTTTGATTATGGGATAATTTTGATTTTGGTTCTTTTCAAAACAGAAAATGAGTGAAATTAGTTATTTAGTGGGCTTGATTTTAAACAAAATTTATTTAGAATTTATATTCTTGAGCAAAATCATTTTTGATCCCCTTCCCAATAAGAATGAAAACGCAAATAAAACTTTGAAGAGGAGACATTTATGAAACACTCTTTTCGAAGAAACAAAAATTATTTACTTTGTAAAAGAAATTAAGAATGGTTTTTTCTGTCTTTTCTCAGTGAAGTAAACAAAATTAAGAGTTCTCCAAATGTTAAGACAGAAGCCTATTCAGTCGGAGTTTTAGCCTTTGTATTAAATTAAATTGAATTTCCTTGTTTACGCAAAGGCTGCTGCCTTGGAGATGATAATCAAGGCTCAAAATGCGTTGTGACACACGTTTCTATTTCAATAATCTTAAATTCGCCTTGTATCCCTTCCCTTTTAAGTGCGAAAATGTCACAGGTAGTATAAAAATTGCGACAAATTTTTATATGTTATTATTATAGTAGGGGTATAGCGGGGGTTTTGCGTGTTACTCGAGCGCGTCAGAAAATCATATGGGGAGAAACCTTGCACCCTGTAATGTATCCCCTACCAAATATGAAACCTTAATATAGTGAGGTGCGTTGAGGGCAGGCCGTCAGATTAGTAAAAAAAATCGATCCTCAGAAAAACTCGAGCGCGTCAGATTAAGAAGAGGTAAATTAAGTACATCCAGAAAAGTGTATATTTCAATAATCTGACAATTTAAGCGTGACATAAGGAAATGGGAGAAACACAAAGTTGTAAAAAAAAACGTCACCTCGAGCGCGATTAAATTTATTTTCATTTTGAAGGGAATTCTATCGGGATTACGAAAAACATATAATCTGACGGTTTTCATGGGGCGATGTAGCTAAAACCATCGATAAAGCATGAGCGTACAGATGCTGAGAGCTATGTATTCCCCAATCCGCGCCTATCGTTCTTTCTCACTCTTTCCCAATCTTTCATTCTCTCGCACAGTTCCCACGCTAGCGTCTGACGCTATGATGCCATTTCAGCTGATCACAATAGCGTGCTTGTTTTCGGAGGTGGACGACACTGCTGTTTGTTTGTTGTGTTTTCAAGTATTTTTGTGAATTTTATGAAATAAGTTTCATATCCATTACAATCATGAGTGATGCAAGTGTGAAATGTGTATTTTGTGAAAAAGAAACTTGTGAAAAAATCAAAAAGTTTACACAGAAACATTAAAAAAATGTATGGCTATTTTGGAGTATCGTAAAGTGAAACCAGTTGTGAGAAAATCTCGCAACACTTTCGGATGAAATATCTAAAACGATGGTTATCACACCCAGTCTTAAAAACTTTTTACAGCAATTAAAATACCATCTGATTTCCGAAGGCAAAATGAAATTACACCAGTGATGATGAAGATTAAATTATTTTTTTTAATAATATTTTTTATCTACTTTTATATTAATGATTGACTTTTCTATATATTGTATATATGTACATTCTTTTATTACACCCAGTAAAAACAGAAGGAACAAAAAAAATTTGTTTTATTCAAAAATTGTTTATGCATTACAAATTTTTTAAATTGTCATATTACCTATACCCCTTTACATAATTGTCAGATTATCATTTAGGCTGACTCTGACGTCGAGTTGAACCCACAGTAGAAAAAGAAACGTGCGGGTCTCAGGACCCCCGGTAAGAACGAAGTTGTGCTATAATATATAAATAATAAAAAGGTAAAAAAATTTGACATATTTAAGTATTTTTATTTTACAATTCAATCATGGAAATTATTGGCTTGTGGTAGCTAAAGTAAGATTTGTACATATGCCTGCGACTCTTTTTTGGGTAAATATCTTGAAAAAACAGCATCAATAGTTGTACCAAACTTTGTTGTTGAGTGTCTCGGATTATTATTTATTGACAAATTAAATGTTTCTAACAGACATTTTTTTAGTTTATCAGATCTTGCATCTGCAAAATTATTGTTAAAATCTGCAGCCAAAATGAGTGGGACCTTATCATGATCACAACATAATTTTCTGGCACCCTCCTCACTGTACTCACTTAATTGTCTATGAATTTAAAATATAACGTCTTCAATTGTCTGATTGGGTGAAACATAAATAACAACCATAACTATTTTAAGGCCATTTTCCAGAGTACACACAGCTGAGCATATATCAGGTATACGTAGTAAATTCCCGATGTATTTCAAATTATGTTCAGCTGACAGTGTGTGGAAATGAAAAATATTACCTCTCCCTACCTATAATGTTTCAAATCCTGTAACTTTATAATTTGACAGTCTGCCATCTTGAATTCATAAAATTTGACAGTTGTTTTGAAATTAGCGACCCCGAAAACCCTCAATTTTCAAGTTTGGTGCAAATCGCGTTAACTTTAAAATTTGACAGTCCGCCATCTTGAATTCGTAAATTCTAACAGTTGATTTGAAATAAGCCTCAATGCAAACTCTCAAGTTCCAAGCTTGTTGCAAATCGCATTAACTTTAAAATTTGACAGTCCGCCATCCTGAATTCGTAAATTCTGACAGTTGACTTGAAATAACTGACCTCGAAAACCGCAAGTTCCGAGTTTGATGCAAATCGAATGAACTTTAAAATTTGACAGTCCGCCATCCTGAGATCGTAAATTCTGACAGTTGTTTTAAAATTAGCGACCCCGAAACACCGCAATTTTCAAGTTTGGTGCAAATCGCATAAACTTTAAAATTTGACAGTCCGCCATCTTGAATTCGTAAATTTTGACAATTGTTTTGTAATAAGCGACCCCGAAAACCCCCACTTACCAAGTTTGGTGCAAATCGCATTAACTTTAAAATTTGACAGTCCGCCATCTGAATTCGTAAATTCTTTATGCGTATAAAATACCCAAACGCAACACTACTACGAATTCGGCCCCGGATCTCACCCACTGAATTGCTGGAGAGCTTGCTTTTTACATCTCGGACACTGGTCAATGTGGCTAAAGTTGCCGTGACCAAAAAGGCACCGCAGGGTGACGCCCTACGGGCAAAGCAAAACAACAACAACTACTAACCTATTCGTTATAAACATGAAAACACATGCGCACGCGTGGCTTTGTTGAATATCATAATAATCCACGTAAATTTGAATACACGTAACACGAATTTTAATCGTCACTATATGAAGCATACACATGCGTCATACAAACACACAACTATCATAAGATTCATCAAAGAAAGTATAATAAAGTAAACATGCGCTGCTGCCACCTGCCAGGGAACTTTGAATTTTCTCTTTTTCTCTCTCTCTCTCTCTCTCTCTCTCTCTTCACAGTACTACTACAGTAGCTCTCGAATAAACCGACTAGACCCCAGATGGCCAAGACCCTAAGGGGCTCGACTGGACTTGCGTAGAGCAAAGCAAAATTGAGGGGAATTTAACGTTACTCTGTCGTTTTCTCTATGTTCACCTGCCTAGTTTTTCAACGCATAGTGCGCCATAAAGAACTTCGTTCTAAAAATCTGACGCACTCGAGTATTTTAAGTAAACAATTTTTTTAACATTTTCAAAAATCAGTCATGTTTTGAGTTCACTAAACGTTCCCTTTCAATGTCTGACACGCTCGAATAACTTTTTTTTTTGTTTTTTTACCGCTTTTCTCAGCCACCCCCCACTATCTAAACGTAAGATTAATATCTATCAGTTATCAGAAAGACAAAGCAAGTATACTCTATTAATATCTGACGCGCTCGAGTAATTCCATGTGACTGTTTTTTTGTTACATTTTTGAAAATTTTTACACGCTGTTTTCCCCACTAAAATGGAAAACTTAACATAAACTTTTTTTCGTTTTAGGACCTAATCTTCACAATCCAATAGGTCCCCATGAAGCTCTAGTAACTGCAAATTTAGCATCCCAGGCTCCCCTACTATTACAGAGCTCAGCCTTTTATTTTGGAAAACCTAATCTAATAATTTAATTGTGGATATTATACGAATTAAATAAGCGTGGACTAGGGATTAATTTTTGCAATTATAATTTTTATATTATAAATAAACTACAATTTTGCAATAAGAGAGCATAAATGGATTCAATTTATTTTTTTAATTTCAATTGGTTAATTCTGAAATTCTGTTCGAAGCATTTAATACATGCGAACCACGTGGTCTAATTTTAGCATTTATTAGTTCTAAAGAAAATATTAAATTGCGGACTGTTATGCATACAGACATAAGGACATCAGATACAAATGAAAGAATGTTGCAGGGAATCGTCTTCGTGCAGGAGACGTTTTAACGTGCAGCTGTGTGCACTGGAATCGGGCTAGAAATCGACAATAAAATCAAGCGATAAAGAGATTTTCCTCTCATATTCCGCCAATAGCACCACCGCGACGTATCTGCAGCGCCGTCCCGGGTGCAGTGCAGTTGCACCGAAGGCATGAATGGGGATAATTTAAGGATAATAAAGCTCCTTTGGTCTCGGATTCCGTGGAATTGCCCCAGGAATTCACTTATGAAGATTGTCCCGGAGCGGAGAAATCGACAGCTCTTAATCGTCCTCGCCCTGTGGCAGTTCCAGGCCTCGTCCTCCCGGCAGTCGGGGCGTTGTTGGTCGGGACCAAAACACAGCTCCGAGGCATGTTCCTCCAGAAAGCGGGGGAGGTTTGCAGAATATTAAAGACGCATTAGTAATCTAGCAACTGCACCCGTCCACCCCCGCATGCAAAATGCATCCCATCATGCGGGCTGTGTGCATCGTTAGCCGCACGATATACGTACAAGAGTACTTCCAACGCCGAAATGTACTTCAGTTCCGATGTGCACCGCCGGCAGCCGTTTAATTGAATTTAAATTGTACGTCAAGTCGGTTAATCGCCGAAATTATGTCTTCTTCGCGGGGAATAAATTCCTCCGAATGGTGCGCCTCTGACAGCTGAATGGGGCCATCAATCTCCGCGCTAACAAGATCAAGGCGGGCAAATCGCGATCAGATCGCAATGGATCCACTTCGTGCCCACGCGCCTTTGACGGACTCCTGGAGGTCAGTTGACGCCAATTGAGCGTATGTTTCACTGCGTACTGCAGGAAGTCATTGTCTTGCTGAAAAATATTTTCGGCAATGGAGATTACCGACCAAAATAAATAGAAAATAATTGAAAAATTACCCAAAGACGTCCGACTGTCGAGAGGTTGTACCACTCTCCAAGAGGTTCCTTACAGGTAATTTGCATAATATTAGCTGCACGTGGGAAGGAAGTTCAGCTTCGATGCGCAAAAGACTATGCTTATTGGTGTGGGAAACTTTAAGAAGAAAGAAGCACGCGTCTTACAAAATGGTCATTTTTAATCAAATTACAGCCTCCAGCAAGTGACGCAGCAATTAAAAATAAAAGAGTTGTGGGCGGAGTTTTGAAAACACACTTCCTAATACATACCGTAGAGTAAACTACATAGTTATTAGTTTCATCCGTAAAAGTAAAATTACTATAGGTGTTTTAAATAACTTTATTATACCAAAGAACTGCTTTTGTATGCTATAAAATTTAGAAGATTCAACTGAAAATTAGGATACATCCGTCAATTTTACATCTTTCATATTTATTAAAGAGGTTTTTTAAAAAAAAAATTAATAAATAAAAATAAAAATCACATTGGAAAAATTATTATTATTATTATATACATATACATATGTATATTATCTATATTTTATTCTTGTGTTTTATTCAAACTTTGAATAAAAAAAACATGAAATTAAAATGAATACACATTCTCTGTTTTAGAAGTCCGTTAAAACTGCGACAAATGTTTATTATAGACTCATAATGAAAATTTTGAAATATACCTCAAATATATTTTCAGAGCAAATATCTGATTTGCTGAATCGCTATATTTTCCGAGTGATGAAAAGCTGTTCTGCTTAAATTTAATTTATGTTAGCTACGTGACCCGTGTTCTGAATTTGTTAAATTATTAAATGAATAAATTTTTTCTGCTAAAATTAAACAACGGTGATTTTCGGTGTTTTCTGCTGATTTTCCTCCAATAAAAAGCAGCTGGCAAAAAATTTATTTGTCGCCAATCTGTAAAACATCGGCGGTGGTGGCAAAAACGTTTTAACTAGACGCTTCTTGTAAAACAAGCAGATTTTGCTAGCTTGTAAATCAATGGGGAGTCTTAGACCATTAGTCGGACTTAAGATCGATTCCGCTGCAACAAGTGGAGGCTCAAATTAATCGAAGCCAATCAGTAGGTTGGTCTGCGCTGGAAATCAGCAGTGATATTTTCTTTTTCAAACGTGCTCTCAGGTCCAACTGGCAATGCCCGCTCGAGAGCGACAGCGAATTTCTGGCACGCCGCCAATTTGTGAAAGTAAACCACCATCCGGTTGCGCGTTTGTTTGATTGTTTTACGTTCCCGAAAAAGTAGAAGAAAAAATAAAAATCCTTGCAATCATTTGGGAAGAAAAACTATTTGCTTCCGCCTGAGCGATCAGTTTGGCTCTGGAACTCTGGATGGAATCCAAAACATCGGAAGTTCCCGGGTTTGAGCAGCTTCAACCGGACGGGGGACGTCCCTCGCCCGCTGAGGCTGCTTCTTGCCCGGGATAAATTTAGACGGAACGTGAGAAAATCTCACCTAAAACAAGGCCGGCCGCTCCGTTGTTTGCGCCTCGAATAAAATCGCCAAATATTCGGGTTTATGATCTGGGTGGTCGTTACGGAGCGATTTACGAGCGCACGTCACCAGGCCATGGAGAAATTTTTATGCGACAGGAAAATTAAATCGAATTCGAGGCAGCTGCCCGCCCGTTGCATAAAAATATAGCGCGCGGGCGGCAGCTTCTCTGGGGCTTGGTGACAACGACCGCATCTGCCGAAAATGGACCGCCAGATAAATTTTTCCTCGCAAACACTGAACGACGTTTTCAATTAAATGCTATTAGTGCATAGCGTGTTTTATTACAATTAAGTTTTTCAAACCAAGCCTTTTCACCTGTACTATGGGTCGGACGTCATAAAGAGTAATTGAATTTGGCGGTGGAGAAAAACTAAGTAACGCAAAAAATTTAATAAAAAATATTTAATATTTTAATTAATTTCAGAGAAACTATATATAATATTTTTGAACTATTTTATAGTTAAATGCTCCTGTGGCATGAGTAACGACGCTACGTTAAATAAGAATAGAATTTTTTCTATTCACAAAAAAAAATCTTTATTTACGAAACGTGTTTCCCTGAACAATATTCTGCAATTCTATTTTGTAATGTAACGAGTATATCAAAGGTTATGCTAAATTATTAATTACTGTTAGGCATACAAGTAACAGTTTAAAACGTTAATTTCATATTACATTTATTCTGAAAAAATTTAAGACTTAGAATTCTCGTCACTGGAAATGAGAATTTGAAAACAGGTCTTAGAACCCTTTTCCATTTGAAGACACAATATTTTACAAATAAATTTGTTAAAATTGTGGAAGACCTCGGATTAAAAATAGCAATTTCTGAATCCAAATTTATTTGATTTAAAAAACCATCACTAGCATTAGTACATGAAAATTACGTCTTGCGCAAATTCAATAAATATATCGATCGTAGATGGTCAGAACAAAATTGTAATTATCTTTTGGCTTGGATAATATTTCGCATATTCGGACCTCATTAGCGGTTTGTCAATTGTCACTAGGCAACTTATTAGTCGAATAGGTAAAAAGCGCACGCTATCGCGCCAATCGATTCGACTAGCAGCGACGTGAGAAATGAAATGAATTCTTCGATAAATCACTTCGTAATCAGTAATCACCCAAGAAGTTGTAAATCATTAAATATGACCGGTTGTCGGCAATTAATGGCATGAAATCGCCTCGGCAGTGAAATTTATGTTTTCTCATTTTGGCACACAACTAAATTTGTATAGTGCACGTAAACCTTGGGGGCTGAAAAATATTTCATATCGCTATAGGCTGAATGTCAACAATCTCTCTGTTGGAACTGCTGCGCTGTGCCAACAAACATTTTTAAAATTTCAATCAAATCGAGAGTACCTCCAAAAAAATGGCAATAGAACGAAACAATTTCAATTGAATAAAGGCGCAAATAAACAAGCGGAGATTCGAAAGTGCGGCGTTGTTCATCAATTGGCCAATTCAGGTGGGTTTGATGCTGTGCTTTGGCTGTGTTGTGTGAGGACCTGAATGTATGTGGTGAAGGCTGCTGCCCGGATGCCTATCGGAATTCTCGAAAAAATTTTATAGCAAATCATCTCATCATCTATAATCTTTGGGGCACCAACAACATCGCCAGCGTCTTGCTCAGAGCATTCAAAACAATGGAAAAATTCCAGAAAGCACTATCAGCCCAAATAAAGAAGCATGAATCAATGAGGTGCGGTGGATGAAAAGTGCACATTTTGTGGCTAGATTCCCTCCTAGGCCTGATCCTTTTTTGGTCTTCCCTAAAATAGAATATTCCTGGGAAGATCGATGCTTATCCCCGGACATGCGCGGGAGCGGTTCGCCTTTTTCGCTTCGCGAAGTGTATGCTCCGCAATAAATTACAACATAGTGATAAAAATAATGGCGAACTATTTGCGTTGCGTGCAATCCTACTGGATCTATTC
Organism: Machimus rusticus; assembly: GCA_951509405.1. Lineage (NCBI taxonomy): Eukaryota > Metazoa > Arthropoda > Insecta > Diptera > Asilidae > Machimus > Machimus rusticus. Next base: position 49,827,089 of record OX608050.1, on the reverse strand, counting down.
AGGACTAAATCAGATTACGTTCCCCGGCATCGGGGATGAAGGCAGCTCCGCGCAGGCACGGGCTCTGGACGTACCCCAGACCCGGGATTCTCTGGAACCAGCAACAATTTGATTGATTAATATGCAGCTGCAGCCAGCTTTAGCGGAAACAGAACAAAAACTTGATGGATATTTCGGAACGATGAAAAAGCCAGGATTTTAAAAGGTTTACCTGGAAAAAAGGGCCAGGACTCGATTTTTATCCCGGTTACATATTGGGCGGATTCTCGTTTCAAATATGATAAGGCAACGCAGACTAAAATTGTCGATAAGTTTAAACTAGCGACAGCTGAAATAAAAACCCTTACAAAATATATTTTAAACATTAAAAACGACTTAAAATAGCGCTATTTTAAATTTCATTTATTACCCTGATATTCGTATTAGATCAGTCGAAACTTTATAAAAATTTAGCTACGAAATAATGAATTTAAAAGCAATAATTCCGGTGACAGTATTTTTCAATTAATTAACAGTTTGCAAATGGCGGAAAATTCTACGTAAATAAAATTACGTTTATCTTTTCCTGTGTCCATATATAAGTATATAACGTTTGCCTTTTATTATAGCAATTATTACCGAACAAAACTCAGTAAAGGTTTTGACCGTCGAAATTATACTTTAAAAGAAATGGCACATTTATCTTGCTTTCATTTCAAATGATTGAAATGATACTCGAAAACCAATTGGTACACGGCCAAAATCTATTTTTGCCTACTAAATGTTCTCCGAAAAATTCCGAATAGTACGTAGGGCTAATACATATAGCCGTGTTCTTTTCACATCGGATCCAGTTCCGGGTTTTCCAGGAAATTTTGGATTGAATTGAATTCTATGAGCAGCAATCATATCAAACAATTTTTATTTCTCGAAAAAAAAATCAAATTGCCTGGATTTATACCCACATATGCGTCAAAAATTTGATCCAAAAATTTATCTGGTTCAAGCTTTGAAGTTTGAATAAGTAAATATCATGGCAATTTGATGCGACTTTCGCAAATTTTAAAATCTTTATATACGTGATGCTTTTTAAAATTACAATTCAATCCAAAATATCCTGCAAAACCCGGAACTGGATGCGATGTGAAAAGAACACAGCTAATATATACGTAGATTGATTTGCACTAACACCTTTTTATCAAAAAGTCTTCTCTGAAGTACATACACCCAACATTTCGTAGATGTTGTGATCGAAAAAATCTTTAGTTCCATTATAATGACCGTCGTTGTTTTTGATACATTTGTTACTTGATACGAAATCGACAATTTTTGGGGTGGCTTGGTGTTATTTTCAATGACACGAAAAATTTCTTCGGTGATTTTATAAATACGACTGAGCGTCCACAGAGAAGGTTATATACATATACATACATATACATATTGCATTTCCGAAAATTATTTGGCACAAAGACTGGTATGCGCCTCGGTCAATACTAACAGAGAGGACTCCGATTTCCGTCGTTAAGGAGGGTCCGACAATCACCGGAACAGTAACGAATTGCGGGGAACTATGTGGCCATTTCTCGACCGCATATAAAACGAAAATTTTACGGACAGATGGGTTTTTCGTCCGGCAGCATTGTCATCGCCTAAAGTTGATTGCTGGCTGCCTTTGTCCCTCTCGTCCATTTTCCTGTTTATATCAATTCAATTCCTGTTCAAAACGAACGAAATGGGCGAGCGGATGGTCCATTTTCTTGTGACCGCATTGACATTTTACTTAAGCGTCCAATGAACTCCTTAATGGGCCGCCCGAGCGGGTTGAAATTCCTCTGGACACGTCGTGCGCGTCATGTCCAACTTGTTTGACAAATTGCTGCCTTGTTGATTTCGACGATCCGAATTGCGAACGCAAACAAACTCGCCGAAAACATAGGGTCAGAGGGCTGGCGGTGGGTTTGGTTTTTCGAGCTGATTTTATCCGCTTCCTCAGCAGCTCAGATTGCGGGCTGTCAAACCGCACCTACTTCCGCCCCTCTGGTTGCATGCAAGGCTGCCTTCACGCGAAAACTCTGTTCTTGCGGGAAAATCAGAGGGAAGTTGAACTACTGAGGACAATCGACTGCAACCGATTTAGGGCTTCGAAAATGCAGAGGGGTTTGATCAGGAGTCGGGGTTTGAACCGTGTCCTCTTAATTTAACTCATAAAATCGCTGTTAAATGTTGGCGTTAGCGAGTACATCGCTTCCGCTTTATCGCCAAAAAGTACCCCACCAGCAACAACGCATTCGTTAAATGATTTTCATTGTTCGGTTCGCTAAAAGTTTTTATTTGGCCGCGCTTGCACTACCCACGGGTGAGCTGAGGGTGCTGTTTGACTGGTCAACAAAACAAACTGAATGAACTTTTTCGTGAATTGCTGTTTTATTCCGGGAATTATGTTTTTACGAGTTTCGCATTGAACCCTTAAGCCTGGCTTTATTTGCTGCAGGACTCCCTCAAACGACAAAACTCGAGGGGGCGTAAATAATATTTTTGGTGAAAAGGTTTCTTGGCACCTCTCTCTCTCTCTATACCTAGTATTTATTCATAGACTTGAGCTTCATTTCATCATTCGGGTCGGGTCATAGTAAAATAATATAATATTGTAATATTGTTTCTTTTGCCACAGAATGTGACAATACCATGGTACACGCTAAGACATTTTTCTAGCTTTAACTAGACGGAGGAATTAAATCACTTTCATTACATATTTTTTCAGTTAATTTATCTGAAAATACCGGAAAGATATTTCACTAAAACGGAATTTCTAGGACATTGGCAAAAACTTTTTTTTATTACCTGAAATTGTAATGACAATGATTATGTATTATGCGAATTATCAATTGCAATATACTTAAATTTCCTTCAACTTAACCCTTTTACAGTGAGGTAAAATTACGAATTCTGGTCAAAAAAGGTCTCGTTTTTCATGTTCGGAAATGCTTCGGCATGTAATAAAAAATGTAAAAACACTTGTTTTAAGTATATGTACATATCTTGTACTTGAATGGTACTTGACGCTCTGCCCGCGGCTGTCACGGGATAAACCGTTTGGTACTTGACACTCTGCCCGTGACTGTCACGGGATACACTGTGAATGGGTTAACTAAAATATTCTATTGATGTCCGCACACCATCGTATGTCCCAGTTGTATACCGCTGGAATTCTAGAAGATTACATAACTTTTACGGTGTATATTTATTTCATTTCGTATTCTATAGTTTATCTGATCTCTTGAAAAAGTGTTGTTGTGATTTCCTGTGTTCAATAATGAAATGCTGGTACTGAAAAACAAAAATTGAATTACAGTTGCTGTATTGAATTTCTAACAAAACTAACCAGAATTTCGGTGAAATTTACATGATACAGGCAAAAATAAAAATATAAAGGTAATTATTACAATAGAATTCTAGTGGTTTGCTTTCCATTGATTTCGGATATGCAATACTTTGTAAATAACTTGCTTATTAATTAAGATTATTTACTTATGATGACAAATGCATTTGCAATGCAACTAATTGAAATATTATAATAAGTAATAAGTCGATTAACTTGCCAGCACAAGCAATGAAAAAGTAGTAAAGGACGACTCAAGACGTATAGTTGGAATCTATCCGACGTCAATTTCATCGAGAGCAATGAAGATAAAATTAATGGTAATTGTGCAAAGCTTTTATTAACGCAATTATCGCTCCACCTCTGGAGTCTGGAGGATCCTGTTCTTACCTCTTCCTGTAATTACTCTTCAAGAAAGTTTGCAGCTCTCGGCGATGGAGGAAGCGACGCTCACCAGAGCACGGAGTGCCAATCAACTAGCTCATAAATCCGAAATCACAGTCTAGACCTACGCCACTCGGGCCGCATCCGTTTGGGCGGGCGAGCTGTTAACACGTCCTGGCAATTTATGAGCCCTGCAAGGGCCCCGGCACCCCCACGTTCGGCTAATGTTTTTATTGTGGGGCCCCGGCCCCGCCCCGTTTCCAGAACCATCCGAGGGCATTAGCAGCAGGCCTGCCAGGGATTCTGGATTCATATCTTCGTTTGATAAGCGCCCGATGCCTCCTTATCTCGTCGAAATTATGGCGGACGTGACTTCCCCGGTGGAAATAAAAATTTTTCCTACGATCCGCCCCCGCGCCCGCCCCCGCTCACATCGCCGCTGATAATTTTAAGGTGATGCTTTTCGATATTCTCGAGATAAACCGAAATGAGTAAAGAACGGTGGATTACGGGCGAGATTGGAAGACGGGACCGCGCCCGGGACCGGAACCGCCCTTTGTGCGGCCCGGCCAGAAGGGTCCCGGCAGCTACCGGAACCGTTCGGAGCAGATTCGGAAAAATGTTTGCTCATGACAAAGTAATTTCGTTAAGGATTCCACGGAAATTTTATTGTGCTGCGATAGAACAGCTGAGGCATTTTTAATGCTGCCGAATTAAAGATACGTCGCGCAGACATCAGGGCCGAAATGTTATCACGAAAACTCTAATTCGGACAGGGCTCTCTTCTTTTCAAGTTTTTGTTGGTAAAAAAGGTTTAGAAGGCTTTTTATGGAAATCCGTACGAGGTCTTCTCCACTGTAAAAGCGTCTTTCATCTTTCTGAAGAATATGATTTGATCAATTTCCTATCAAGTTACGTCAGACAATGTAAAAAGACGGCAAGGCAAAGTTTGCGCGTGGATCCTTTTAAATTCTCGCAAAAGCCTAGATCGAAAACTGATGACATTCTGCCATATTGATGCAGATTGTTCCGGGGATAAATTGAAAAATTGCGCACAGCCGGTCTTTTTCTAAGACTTAAATTTAATATTACACAGCCAGACAATTTGTAAAAAAATTAAGAATACCACAGCATTTTCACCATATAGATAATTTCTGTGAACTTTGAATGAACTCTTTTTTCGTTACTTCAGGTTTTGTTTTTTCATTCCTTTTAGCATTTATTTCCATCTAATTATCACTTCTTGTTTTTCTCCGGAATGTATAATGTGAGTTAAAAAACTCTACTGGAAAAACCTTGAAACTTTTTCAATTAAAAATAACTAAAAAGATGGAATTAAAATTAACTCGTAATTACCGAATAATTTTATTTTTTTTATTTCCATTATTAATTTGAATAGGAATTTCATTTATGTATTTCATGGAATGACAAATAAAATCTCATTACTATAATAGTAACAATAATAAATTGAAATAAAACATGTCAATAAATCGACGTGGAAATTGTTAATAAAGCTTAAATTTTAAAAAACGTCACAAATAATCTGAAAAAAACTAAATACTTTCTATATTAATTAAATGAAATTGGATATTATTGAGCTAAAGTGCCAATGAAAATATCCCGAAAACTATTTAAGGGTTATTGGCTGTTTAAATTTCAAAATATTTACTAAATGTAGCAAATTGGTACTGAACGTGAAATTCATCATAATTAGCTTTTTATTGATTCAGAATAAATGTTTTTAATTCATCTTCTATTTATTAAATCAGCTACCTATTGACTTAATTATCAGGGTAATTAAATTCTTTCAAATAACAATAAATATATTATTGAAAAACACATAAGCTATATTGTTTGAAAAATATAATCAGCGAGAGCATTGATTTTTTATTAAATTCAATTTAAAATAAAACTGAAAATATTTATCGTTCCCCAGTTTTTTTCATCCCGCATGTTTTCTTAGTAAAACAATTCTTGGCCGAATTAACTAAAATTATAATATGTACATATGTAGGTATGTATGTATGTATGTATATCAAACTTCTTTAGACAGTTTTCGATTCTGATTGATTAATTCATTTTTTATTTCGGCTACATGTAACTTTTTTCTTAGTGAATATTAGGAAAAATAAAGATTTTTTTCATTGCTTACGTACTTAAGCTCTACTATTCCCATAAGAGCCAAAAGTCGTTATATTTAGAACATTTCTTTCCAAAGTGAATTTTGCTTGAATCGTTTTCACTTATTAATTCTGTGTGTGTTCAACTTGAACGACCAGACTTTACGACGTGAAGCGGCGTGTCGTGACAAGAAAATTGTTTATGGGTGAAGAAAATCAATTTTTAATGGATTTCAGAATATGAAAACTTTAAAATCCTAAATGTGTTCTGAAAACCTATTTCATAAATTTCTAGCTGTGCGATCTGTTATTCAAAAGGGGATATTTATTGTTTTCAATTAATCATGCCTTAATTCTTTATCTTTTGTGTCTTTAATCCGTTGTTTAACTTTTACTCTGGAAAAGATGAAATGGCAGCGACAGTGGCAGATAAAGTTGCAGAGTGCTATTGAAAATTAAATTTTATGAAAGTGCTTGTTTCTGATTCAGAAGATCTTGGATAGTTAATCTAAGGTAGTGAGACTTTTTGAAAGTTTGTTTTCTCTTTTTAAGAATTTATTAAAACTTTAAGCTCAAACTGAGAAGTTCGCATATTATATCATCACAAACTCATCCCTCACAAAGACAGGTGTGTTATAAATATGAATTTTCAGTAAGAATTCTATTATTAAATATCAGTTTAGTCAAAACGTGTTGCCTGAATGAACCGGTCCCGAGTCCATGGCAACGGTCATTTCCTGGGTTTACATGTGCCTCCTTAATGCCAAGATTGGATTATCCCTTCAAAGCTCCGTTTGAGAAAACACAAACGGTTCAAATAAGGTTTAAACAACTGCCTCCATCCATCCCCAGACAATCCCTGTAAGAAGTTACTCGGGCCAAAGAAGGATGAATTTATACTTTTCCGGAGTCAGGAGAATGTCAAAATCTGTAACAAGCTCGTTTCATACACGCATCCCACGTGCTGTCATTAAAATCTTCAAAAATCCACCATCCTGTGATCATCCCTCTGCGAACGCCCCAAGCTGCTTAAAACGTTCATTTTTCCAGGGATGAAAAAGTCCTCCGAAAACTTTTCTCGGTATAATTAAAACCTGAACAACTTTTTGCAGTCTCCCTAACCCGAGCAATTTTTGCGGTCTTTAGTCTTCTAGAATGCTTCTGGAACTGGACGAGCGAGCGACCCGGCCTTGCTCCGGAGTTCTTCTGGGACTGTCTGCGAGATTATTTTATCAAACCTTTCAGCTCTATGCGATTTTTTCGTATGCCATTTTCATTGAGAATTTCTCCCCTGGGTCTTTTTGTCCTTTGTTATTTTTCACGAAATGAACTTCAGCTATTAGCAACATTTTCAGAGGAATATCAGCATTATGTTCAGAAGAAAAACTTTATCGTAAATTTCGTAAAAATACATCTTTATTTTACGCGATTATGTATACTGTGGTGTTTTACAAGTTAATAAAGAAAACTTTTTAGCCATTTTCTCAAAAGGAGTAAATTTCTTACAACTTGCTTCTACTTATTCTTAAACGCTTTTCAGATAATTAAGCTCTTATTACGAAAGATAAAAACAAGTATTTATCTTATTTTTAAGTCTCAAAAATAGTTATACAAATGACTAGTATTTAAAGAGCTGATGGTCAAAACAAATATTTTAAGATTTTTGGAAAACAGAAATTCAATAATATATTAAATATTTTATGTACCAAATCTATATACATACAATATCTTCTTATCAAAACTCAGGAAGTTATCGCTAATATTGGCAGCAGAAGCACATCAGCGCACTAATTTGCCAAGGCACTTTACACCGAAACAAAAAATAGCAATACTAACTAATCTTTTGTTGATTATCAGCCAATTAATTGAATTAGTTGTTATAACAATTTAAAGTAGTGAAATCAACTAAAATAGTTGAGAAACTAACTAATTTTGTAAATGTTTTTCTCACTGTTTTAGATCTATCAACTAATTTAATTAATTGGCTGAAAAAATAGTTAATTTTGCTGCTCTTTTTCTTTCAGTGTATTATTAAATTTATTATTAATATTAAAAATATATAAGGAGTAATAAATCCTTGTCACGAATGATGTCTAACGTATTTTCACTCCCTATTTCTAGCTATGTTAATATAATTTAAGTTGGTTAGTCGCTAAAGTCGTTTACAATTTAACAGCGGTGGCTAGAAGGAATTTCACCCCAGGGCTTTTAAATTACTGCCCTGCACGACTGCACAAATGGGAGTGAAGTAAATAATCCTGAAGTCTATTCACGTATGTGAATTTCCCAATCACCGGCCACAATTAGAGTCAAACTCCGCAAGAAGTGTAGGGCAGAGTGCTAAATGCATAATCTGGGGGTGCTCAGATCCAATTTCCTGCGTAGCCCCGAAGAAATAGTTTGTAAACTTCTGCCGGCCGTTCGGGTTATTTAAATGTATTAAACTGAATTTCAAGGGAACACCCTGTGCTGCATGAGGCAATTACTGTGCCATTCAGGGGCGAGCTAAAATTAAATGAACTTGTTACAAATTTTGTGTGCGATAACGCAGCGGGACGAGCTGGCTGGGGCTGAGGCGGCGGGCGGCGGCTCTGTGGGGCCCACGCTCGTTCGCCGCCCACTGTACACAGTCGCATAAATCATGCTGCTAAAACAGACTGGTCTTAAAGCCCTATTTGATATTATCTGAGCACTCCCTACATTTTAGGGCTGATTTAGTGCCAGTCTCCATCTGCTTAATCGTGGCAGCCTGGCCACTTGCAAAATGGGTAATCTATGCAAATTGAACAACTCGAGCCGAAGTAAATCACTCCCGAGCAGAGCCAGTGCCGGCCTAATCGCAGAATCTAATTTCCTCACTGAAATATCTGCAGCTCGGGCCGTGCGCTTTGATTAGGATATCAAAATTCAGGGTGCTCTGCCCGGCTGGGGCCCAGCATCGGCGGGGGTGGATGTATCAATAACGGAACAAATCTCTTGCTCCGCGCTGTCGATCCATCCTGCAAGAATATTTACGACCCTCACTGATGACGAGCCGAGCGCACTGCGGCCCACCCTGTGCCCAGGCGCCGGGGTTTGGGGCCCATCAGCCCTTATCTAAAAACAAAAAAAAGGAATAACAAAAACTTTTGATGGGAGTTTCAGGGAAGTTTGCCCTTATCAAATGAAGTCACATCCTTCGCGAGCAACTTAAAACTTTGACCGGCATCAGAGCAAATGCATCGTGTGTACAAATCCCGTCATTCGTTCCGACGAGTTCCACGACCCTGGAAATTATGATAGCAAGTTGATTAGCATAACTTGGTCGCTTCATCCCTCGCAGTTTGTTCTTCTTGTCTCAAAACCCAGTTGCTCAGACGGAGTAATTGGAACCGAGCAAAAAACCGAACTTAGAGACTTCCAAGGACCGGGGAGCTGTTAAGCAAAATTGAAAGCTTCTCCAAAAAGTGGAAGGGCCAAGAGCCAAGGGTGAGTTATTGTACAACTCCAACCGTCATCCAAATCCAGCTGGTTCTAATCGCTCCAGCGCCGGGTACGTGCTGCACGGACCCGTTTCCAATTTGCATAGATTAAGCATCGAGTGTCAGCGGTGTGCCGTCCCTGCGAGGAGCCCGGGTCTCCTCCCGTCGTCCAGGTGCCCACCCGCAAAACTTCCCAGACGGATAGACGCTCGGAAATCTCCATTGATTCAAATTGCACCTATATCAGCGGCACTCTTCCGACACGGCGATCAACTCGGCGAAATTCGGTAGTTGGGGGTTTCATGGCTCATTGCCGGCGTACACAGAAATTTCGAAGTAATTAGACCTAATGGCGCCCCTCCCCGGGCTGCATCCGGTTTAGTCGTTCCAGCCCACCGAGTTCGCCTGCATACGTGTGCGGGGGAGGGACCAATCAGACAAGACTTCCACCGGGCGGTGCGGTGGTGTGTGTGACGGGAAGGTGTTCCGCGGGGCGGGGGCGCTGCAACAATCTTCGCAGTCGTACAGCCAGGAAGTCTTAGCGAAACGAGTTCCGGCGGCAGAAACTTTGCCAAAACTTTTCAGAAATTCGAACAGAAAATTTTCTCTGTGCTGGAATGGGAATATTTTCGTTTCGGAAAAGTGCCATATTTGGGGCAATCCGGTCCAGTCTATTTAGATTCGGTATTTAGGGGAATGTCTTCAACGTGCCATTTATCTTAGACACTAACTGAGCGTTGGTGTGGCGGTGATTTATTTAATTAGGACTTGGAAATGGCGTGAAACTGCCGCAGATGGTTTTTGATTTATTTCTAGCACTAGATAACTCTGGGCTAATAATGGTCAAAAATATAATTTCATTATACATATTAATTTATACCCATATCTTCTCAGGTGTCGTCAATGACTTTTAGACTCGGACCGATTTTTTTTTAAATTAATTAATTATTAATTAATTTTAATGTAGAGATATAGGTATTTTTGACGTCAAATTCTTCGTAAATTTATTCTGTACAACATTTTTGAAATCCTTGAACTCACACTACTTTTTGTAATTTAGTCTATATTTTTTATTTAAAATCAAACTTTAGGTAAATATTTTTATTACATATCTATAATAATCTTTGATATCTAAGCGTTCCCGAACTCTTAATTTCAGCAACTTAAAATGTTTCCAAGTACTTTGTTATGTCTTTCAAGCTGTCTTTTAACTTAGATTTATATTTCCCCACACCTTTTGTATTATAAATAAATGTTCGAATTGAGTCGAATTGAATTTTAAAAAACCAGCGGTTAGGTATAATACCGGATTTTGATGAAATTTTGTAATTCTAATCTGTGAGGAAACTTAAAACTTATTAGATTAGTTACACAAATCAAAGTGTCTTTTTTTAAGTGCATAATTTTTTCTATATAGTAACTATCTATAGTAAACAGAAAACTAAGTACCAACTTCGATAAATGTTAACCGAAAAAAACCGCTGCTACAAAAGTGTGAGAGTGAAATAGGTCAATATTTAAAAACAGAAGACAGGCAATAATTGCAAAATTAACCCAATTTGCACTTTTTTATAGTCCCCGAAAAAGAAAACTTTTACGGTAGAAAAGCTCGCCCATTGTCCTTCAAAAGACTCCTTGGGTTGACGAACTTCTACATTGACCTTTCCCGGTTTTTTATGCGGAGGGTTCAAAGGCTCCTTTCGGCAATTTAATTAAAATTGGTGTCCTTTAGCTTAATTTGCTCGAACAATGCCCGTCTGTCCTAGCGGTGCTGGGCCCTTCCTAAGCCCTTCCGAATGTGCGCCGGGAATGACTTACTCCGCAGCCCCGACCGCTTTTATTCTGCGACAGGCTCTGCAAACAATTGAAAAGCGAATTCATTGCCGGGAGAGTTTGCAAAGTCCCGAAGGACGCCATGTGAATTGCCCCGGGCTCCGAATAGCTGCTATTGAAGGGAAGTCTCCGGTGACATTTCGAGAATATTAGCGGAACTGGCTGAATAGGCCGTTGAACGAGGATGCTTAATTAAGCCCTTCGTGGACGGGTTCGAATGTCTAAATTTCTCCTGAAAAATATAAAGGGACAATGGAAACACTACCAAACAGCCGCGGTAGTGGGTTCTAACCCTTTCACGAAATTTATTGGAGGTATTAAAAGGCTCCAAATCCTGACCGTTTCAATTTGAAAGAACTTTGCAATTTCGGAACAGCGGGGGGATATCTGGGAAAAATAGCGACTGCCCGTAGAATTCTTAAAATTCCCACCGCTTTATAAAATGCACACAATTGCACCCGCCAGGGCATTCATTGAATCACGATCTCGCGTTAAGCCTTCGAGAATTTACGAGGCCATAAATTTCGAAGCAAAAGTTCCATAGGATACCACAAAGGAGCAAAATAATATGAATAACCGAAGGAAACAAATTGACCGCCGCTCCGCCCGCTGCACCAGAACAATGCGCCGCAGCCCCACTTCGGCGGGCTCCGCATTCCGCGCAGATATTTTCGACCGAAAGGTATCAAATTTAATATGTAGATGCACATTACTCCCGAAATTCCATTCATTCCGTGACCTGAAATAGAAATTCAGTGGTCAGCATCTGAACGAAATTCGAAAGCGGGCGAAACCACAGAGGAGCCCTCGGGAGTTCTCCAAACATCGAGACTTCCCCGGCCCACCACAAGTTTTGTAACATTCAATTTTCCATTTCGCTAGAGGAAATGATTTATGCACTTGACATGATGTTGCGCGGCCGCTTTTTCCTGAGAGCCCCTCGGCGGCGATCGACCGCCGGCAGGCCCGGCCAAGTGCAGCCCCCGCCCCAGGAGCACCCTGGACGGGTTCTTCCAGAGCGGCCTGCATCTTGGAGGAGTGCTCCTGGTCGCCTTGTGGCCGGAGCCCATTTATCAAGAGGGAGCCCTCCACATGAGATACTTTCCATGATGCAGATGAAATATGTGCTTTTTGCGACGGCCACGAGCTCAGATGCTGCAAAAGTGCCAGCTCTTTGGACCACGGACTGCGAGAATCGATGGAGATTTAATTTTGAACCCTATTTGTGGTATGTTTGTCTGTCCGATGAAGTCTCTCATAACCAAATTTCATCTTTTGAAATTTGTTCCAAATTGCACTTGAGGAAACTTCTTCCAGATTTGTGTGATTTCTGTTTTCATTCAAGTTTCTAGTCAAAATATGGAAAACACATACATACAAATCAATTTATTTAAGCCAGCAGCTGTATAGGAAATAATTCTCAGATCCATGGAAATTTTCAATTCTATTGAATTCCTGTCTTATTTCCCTAACGAAGAATCTGTTGTAAAAGCTTCTATTTTTGAAACATCAATAAAATATTCCGGAAGAGTAAAATTGCATTGCTTATAAATCTAGCAATATTTACATTGGGTCCATTAGCACATCCAAGAATTTTTATCTCTATCTTCAAAATTATCTCTCCATCCGTTGTAAACTTTCAATATTAACAGCGAAAAAAGAAAACCTTTACCTTGAGAGAAAGAAGAGGCTTTTAGATATCTTCTGTTTTCACTTACCGCCCCCAAAGTTTTTATTTGGATGCCTTGGGAAATTACAAAGGTTGTAAATAAATGTTAACAACGCCTTAGCAATCTCCATTATGTTAATATGTAGCTCTGGAGTTTCCATTTCATAGTCGTTTTGTTTCCAAGCCGAAATCAGCAAATACCTGATGTAAAATGTTGTGTTTTTGGTTAGACTTATGGTCCATCTATGTTAATATATGCTTTACAGGTTATCATAGCGACATAAAACTAATAAAGTGGTGAAAATATTTTAGCCCTTCATTGTAAAAGTGGGGTAAATCCTTTACTTTAATGTAAGCTTTTTAGTTTTATTTTTTAAAAATGTACAAGACTCACTTTTAAAATAAATGACTTATTTATAATATGATTACAAATATTGTTAACCATTCATGAACAACTTGATTAGAGACGAACGGCAATTGAAGAAAACATTTTTAGCATTAGATCTCTAAGTTTGCAGGTAAAAAAGATTATGTAATTTTCTTGAAAACTTTCTATGATTTTCAGTCATTACGGTTAAATTCATTGTTTTTAGGGGTTCAGAATTTTAATATGATATTCCAAAACTGCTCTTTTGAAAAACTGAACAAAGTTTCGACTTAAAATAAGTTTTTGACGCCCTATGTTGTTGCTTTACAACGAAAAAGACTGCTCTTAACGAACTGTAAGCTATGTACAATATTATTCTTGCCCTGTACTTAAACAACAAATATTAAAAATCGACTCGCACTCGCACTTCGGCTAAAATATGTTACTATACATAAATTGAAGAAGTTATTTTTAAAAATCAAACACAAAACCTATTGTGAATATCATCAACTTATTAATCAAAACAGTGACTTTACATTTATAGAATGTAACATATAGGTAATCAAATTATAAGAGGGTCAAATATTTTTAAAAATCTTATGCAATGCTTTTTAAAAACGAATGAGTTCGAGGTAAAACAAGATGATTCCATGATTTTTCAAATGTTAATACATATTTTTGTAAACTATGTAAAATTAAACTTCAATTTTTTTAGTGGGTGACAAATTAAAATAGCTAATAGCCGAAAACAAAACATTTGTTATTTCTATTTCTTGTATTTTATAATTTAAATGTGAACTTATGTTAACTACGTGAATTTTCTTTTCAGTGTATTTTATTAAATTTTTTTTAAATAGACTATCCAATTTAAGTATGTAAATATATCTCGTAATGTCTTTCTACATTCTTTAATTATAATGATTTTTAAAGTCGTTTGAGCCGTACATGGCAGGACTCATCGTTTGATACTCAAGCCCCAGAGTCTAGAAGAATTGATGCTGTCACGTCGTGCAGATGGGCTGCTCCGGCAAGATTCGGAAGACATGTGGGGCTCGTCCCCAGGAGGAGGTCCTTTTTATCCGATCATCCGCCGAGAGTGATACCAAGCCATTTCTGCCGCCAACATTTGCCCGTGTCGCCAGGCACCTGAGCAGGTCGACTACCTGGCCGCCCGCCGGAGGCGAACCAGCGGCGGATCTACCAAGACACGATCCGTCCGGGCGACAGGAAGAGTAACGAGCATGCAGTTGACTGCGGAGCAGATTCTATTTTCCGGCGTTTTGCCGGAGCTCCCCCGCTCCTCGCCCCGATGTCCTTGCGAGACTCCCGCCGGCGATATGACAAATGATGGATGCGAGGCCAGAGCCAGATCCCAGATCCCGGAATGCGAAGGGACTTGTATCCGGAAAACTATAAAGTTGAAAACTTACAAACTCCGGTGGTTTCGGTGATTGACTGGGCGCATTATGCAGCATCTAAGGAGCGGACGGGGTTAAGGCGCCCGTGCCGCCCCGGTGCACATCCAGGTGACCCCGAACCGCTGTGTTTTACGAGCCCGACGTGGAGCGATGTGCGGCAGTTGGCGGACCGGCGCGACGGTGCCTGGAGTCGCGTGGCAACAGCTCCAGGGTCGGTCCATTTGTCAGGGTTTCTTTCCTCCTCCGGGTTGTCTTAATCCGCTGACGTCACTGTCACTTGCCTCGCCCTCATCCCGTCGATCCCGGCTGCATGCGCTGTGACTATGAGCGAAAATTGATTTTTCGCCGCTGAGGTGGCTGTTTTGTGATTGCCCGCTCGCACGGCGACGTATTTACTTAACGGCTTTGTGGCGATTAAAGCGAATCCTCCGCTAATCCCCGCCGAAGCACTGTTTGTTCGAACGTCGTCAGGACTTTGACAAGGGCTTTGCGAGCGCAGCCGAAGAGTTGAGCGGATTTCTGAGGAACGGGGCGCCCGCCGAACAGAAGCAACCCGCTGTGAGGGTTTAATCGAAAAACCTGATTTTGCCAATGTTTCGAGTGCCTTTAAGCCGTCACAAATAAATTACCGAATAGGCCAAAGGGTTGCTCCTATTGGCAAAGGAGAACCTTCCGCCCAGTTGCTAGGTATCACGCCGTTACGAAAATAGCAAATTTTCCAACTATTAAGTATACATAACTTTCCTCATTCACGTGTTCATGCAATTAGCATAAAATAAAGCATATTAACTGTAGGAGATAAAATTCGTACTTCGAATGCGAATTTCGTACAGTCAGTCGAGAAGCAACAAATTGGGATCTTGAATTAATTTAATGGTGTTTTAAAAGTCCTTTAAAAATTCTGTTTGTAAATTTGTGCTCATTTCAACTTCGCTTAAACTAAAATTGAACAGAAACTGCCAGCCGCTCCAAAATGTGGCTCGTGGCTAATCCACGGCAGCTTAAAGCAATGCCGCCGAAAAACGTCAGGGCCAAAAAACGTCCGGAAAGTCGGTTGATTTAAATATTTTAGCTCTTATGCAAATGCTCTTTGATGTCTTTTACGGAACGCCCAGAGAAATGTGCACAAGAAGGCGACTTTACCCATTTTGGGGCTTTCAAAAAATTTTCTGAATTGTCAAGGAATGGCTGCATCTACGGGCGACGGTGCTGTTGGTCTGATTATTCCGCCTTATTTTCCGAGACACCACTTTGCCGGAGTGTTTTCCAACCGGGAGGAATGGAGTTGGGCTATCATTTTCTCGCTTTTTAACTTTATACTAAACCGCAGCGAAAATGGCAGTCATCTCCAAAAACCATTGTGCAGCGGAAAGAACCTCCGGGAAAAGAACCCCGCTCGGTCGTACTATCGCTCTTTTCATCTATGACAATATTTCCAGGTTGAGGACTGGGGCTACTTTTAAGGTACTCCGGGCCCCATGAGCCCCGGCTCAGGTGCGGCGGCTCAGAAAACGGAGCGGACGTGCAGGAGGAGAACGCCTTTCCGTCTTACCCGGTGCACTTCTCTTATTCAAAAGTTTTCGTAGGATGTGGAGTTAGTCCCGGACTATATCCGTTAAACTTCAAACTTGAATACGGTTGGAGTGTGGACGCAACCAGAAAGATGCATGATAAAAGGGGCAAGTGCAAATGTTATCCGGAAAGGTCTTTTAGGGTTTTGTACGAAAAGATGAAGTTTCTATGACCCCGGTGTACGTAATTAATTACTTTGCAAAATTTATTGCCAATTAGGATTTCTGACCTGGGTTTGCTAGAAAATTTTCGTACATTTTAGGACTTTCTATTCCTATGGAACAAAACCCTGAAAATTATCGATCAAATGACAATCTATAAGAGTTTTATAAAATTTTAACTTTCTTTACTTTCGTATGTACAAATATAAATTTTTTTAATAAAACTACCTTCATTTTACACTAAGGTAAGCATCCGCTCTAAAAGAGGTGTGGCATGCATTTTCATCTGACAAAACGCTAAAATAAATAAATTTTGAAAATTTGTGTACATATAGCCTACGTCAATATTATAGACAACTTTAACATTGGAAAATTATAAAAATAATCGAATAATTCTGAAATAGTTCATTTTGGTAATTCAACATTTTAACCTAAAAAGCGAAATAAAGTTGGGCAGTAGAATTTCAAGTAGAGAGGTATTGGAGGCTGGTATTTTGTTACATAGCCTGCGTTGGCAGCAAGCATTCAGAACAGACATAATTACGTTACTCCCACAATAGAAATGCAACGAATTGAGGCAGGACTCGAAGTGAGGTCTACGTTCATGCGTTTTGCATAATTATTTGCAGATACTATTGCCAGTGCAGTGCTATGCACTTGGGGATTCAACAGAGGCCAACCCTCGAAACTCCCACAAAATGAGCTTCGGCATTTTGATAATTATAGATAAACTCTCTATTATTAGCGCAACATGGAATTCTTCAATTTCCGCTGGAATTTATTGCCGAAAATGCAATTGCACCCATATAACTTGTGCGGCATTTATTTATTAAAATTGAAGAACAGGTGCATCGCCAGGTGAGTTTCGCCCGCCCACGCCATGCCTGGGTGAGTCCAATATTTTGGCTCACCTTGCCGTTGAATTAAATAACCCTGGATTAGATGTGTTCTGGAGTGGTCCAACTGCAGCCTCCCCAGGGTTAGGCTGTGGGGCTGAGGCCGCAAAATTTCCTTTTGGACGGAGCTCTTTTCGGCCCCACAACGTGGAGCATTGCAATCATTTCCTGCAATGGCAGGGCCTTAGGGAAGAATTTGGGAGGACGTGGGATTGAGCTTACCTTCGGGCTGGCGGGCAAAATCAATAACTGCTAAATGAAGGAAATGAAAAACAAAACGGAGGAAAACTTCATAGCCGCAAAACTGTAGCAGGGCAGGAAATTTCACTTTTCTTGCCAGCTCAGCTGAATTCGAATTGCCGCTCTGCCGGTCCTGCCAAAATAGCGACATATCCCCGACCTCCCTCCCTCCCCCAGCTCCTTTGTAATAAAACCTGCAGATCAATACTGCGCCATCCATCAGCCGGGATCCCTCCGAATGCTCTTATTTATTGCCGATGTGTTATCAATACACCTGCGGTGGAATTTTCGGAGTCCGCTTCTATTCGACATGAAACGGCGGCGTTTCGGTAATTACTTTGGATTAAATCTGTTAAGATTGATGCAATGGAAATATTAAAGACTATTAAAAACGATAAATCAACCATTTTTTTTTTGTGATAAAACACAATTTATTATAAATTTTAATTATAGGTCAGTAGTATAAAACCAAAAAAAAAATCAAATCGGAAATAATTGCTACAAAAGGTTTTATTGTTTTAATGGCTTCATTTGTTGCCCAATATGACTATCCTAGGTTTTCCCCCTCGGCGGAGTTGTGGAAAAGTGGTGGGGGGTAAAATTGTACCCCAAAAGGGGTATTTTTGCGGTTTTACGGTTATATCTCGTAAAGGAATAACAATATCGAAAACTGTTCTTCATAAAAGTTGTAGGGCACTTAATTCTGCATAGAAAGAGACCAGGTTCATACTTTTTGGACTACCCGTTCTCATGTTAATGCACATCAAAGTTGGCCGTATTTTACATATTTATGAAAAATGTGTTATTTACACTATATTAAACATAGTACTATAGCACTAAATTTTAGCAGTCTTGTCCTTAGTAAATATATAAAATACTAGCTTCCGCTCGCGACTTCGTCCGCGCAGACCTTGCTAAAAAGGCCCGTTTAAGTTTCCTGTTCTTTTTTCGAGATAAAAACTGGGTGTGTTAATCCAGGTTATAAACTATCTGTTTGCCTTTCATTTAAATCCGTTCAGCCGTTTTTGCGTGATTGAGTAACAAACAGACATACAAACTTTTACATTTATAATACTACTAGGAGTAGGATTAAAATTGTAGAATATAAAAAGAGATAATATTAAAAAAGTTTTTATTATCTCTTTTTCAACTAATAGAGGTGTAAGATTTATGACACGAGACATGAACTTTTACAGTATCACATGTCTGAAAAATACCATCCTTTCCATCACGTCTCTTCTTACTGCACTCCAACAAAGTTCTTATTCCTCTTGTTTTTACAGTCACTGCCTCATTCTTCTCAATCGTCTTTTCACACACAGGACACAGATCCGCCATTTTTATATTTGCTTATTTCTAACGAAATGTTTTCATAAATATGTAAAATACGGCCAACTTTGATGTGCATTAACATGAGAACGGGTAGTCCAAAAAGTATGAACCTGGTCTCTTTCTATGCAGAATTAAGTGCCCTACAACTTTTATGAGTTTTCGATATTGTAAGTCCTTTACGAGATATAACCGTAAAACCGCAAAAATACCCCTTTTGGGGTACAATTTTACCCCCCACCACTTTTCCACAACTCCGCCGAGGGGGAAAACCTAGGATAGTCATATTGGGCAACAAATGAAGCCATTAAAACAATAAAACCTTTTGTAGTAATTTTTTCCGATTTAAATTCTAATCCTACTGACCTATTAATAGAAATAATCATTTCAATTTTTCTGGGAACAAATGTAAAATACTTACATCTTTTTCTGAATTTGTCATATGCACTTTCCGGTATCTGCTTCCTTGGGAAATTACACATTTCTCAATTGCTTAACCATGTTGGTATAAGAGATTTGCAAATTTTAATTAATTATTTTGATAAAATTAATAAAACCAATTAACCTTGAAAAACAATTTATAATAAAGTCAAATTTCCTTGATTTGAATAATTTTAAGTCTAAACAAAAAGTAGGTATGAACTCAATTAAGAAAAGCCTGAAAGGTGTGTTAAAAAGAGTGCAAGAACAAAAATATTTTAAGTGGGCTAACTAATTACACTTGCAAATAATTTTAAGAAAGCTCTAAAATTAGGAAAGATTCATGAAATGTTCAATCAAATGAAGGCAGAGGAAAGAAGTCGATAAAGAGAAAACTGTGGTATTTCATTACTAATCCTAATTTTTCACTACTAATTCTGATTTTTGATACACTGGTCAAAACCAGTTTTGCCATAGAACAAGGGTAGATAGCGCACGTTCACGAATACTAGTTCCCCAATACACATTAGTAAGAGTTATAAAGAATGGTGGTATTTTATACATCGAGATAAGTATTTAGGTCTTTATTTAAGCCGTTAATTCTTCATAACTGCTCATACGATTTTTTCTACTTTTTGCCCTATTTTTCTCAAAAACTTGACTTGACGTGTTAGAATGTTTTGGTTTTCAGATTCACAATCTGTAGGAAAGTCCTATCCAATTATCTATCACTGGTTCTGTGACATAAACGGACATTAAAGGTATTGATTGTTGAGTCAAGGTCACATTGGACTTCGTGTGACAGAATAAAACACCCGAAGAAGAAATCAAAACAACTTTTAATAACGACTTACCCCAAAAATTCTTAATCATTAAATTCTTAATTAGAGCTCGAGATTATAATTGAGTGAGAGTTCTTCGATATGATTTCAGACAAAATAGGATTAGAAAATTCGAAAATGCGAATATTAGGTACATAAGTAGAGTGTTTGCCTTAATATTTTATTTTTGGTGCTTTTTATCAAATTTAATTAGTCCAATTAAAATTGTTTCTCTGTTTGCTCGTTGCAGCGGATTACTCGCAAAATCTTCTATAAGGACTTCAATAAGCAATTCGGCCATAATTCATGAAGTGGGTTGTTTGTACCCGTCTACCGGAGAGGGCCCCTCGTCCGGCGATCTGTCCATGTCCACTAGCGATGTAAATTATGAGTCGTGCTTAAAACATAGGTCGTTTATTTGTCAAATAAACATGAATCAATTTTCTCACCGAATGAATCATCGGTGAACGTGAGTCCATAAAAAACGGCACTTTGAGCGTGTCGCCGTCGCGAGTTGCTCGCGTTCACCCCGCAATTACACGTGGCGTGCCAAACGACCCGGCAGGCCGGCAGTCACTCAAAGTCGCCTAAAAATCGGCCGCGCAATATTTCAACACCCGCACTCGCTTTTCGCGGGGGCGGAGGTCGGCCATTACAAAATATTACTTCGGTGGATGCAGTCGCAGACGATATTTTTTCCCGCGCTCGGGGTCTGTCGTCGGGAATGGACAGGACCCTTCCATGATCCCGAAGGAGCGATGCCGAGCGCGATGAAGCGTCTGCGGAGGGCGGGGCGGGAAGGGCAGCCCCGTGTACAGCCCCGCGACTCATTTCCATAATTACTCGAGGTGCAGGGCGTCTGACAAATCAGATGGGAGCGATAGGGAAGACGACGGTTTAATCAGCTGACAGGGTGACAACAAAAAAATCGCTGATACGTGCCAAATTGCTCGCACGGGCGCAGCACTCCCGGAATTCGCCCCCCGCCCCGGTCGATTCCTGTTAATTCCCAGATCAATTCATTCGGCAGCAGAAACGAGGCGATAATGCTCCGACAACATTTAAATGCGTCCCGGGCAATGGGGCGCGACGAGCAGGGCGGGGGCGGGCACATCGAAAGTTCCTTAATAGTACTCGGTGGCGTATTCCCTCAAAAGCAATTCCCGCAGGCAAGCAACTTGCTGACTAGGGTTAGTCGAAGGATACGTGAAATAATCACCCCGGGGAGCTTAGATGGAGATTAAACATACGCCGGCAACGGAGCCCCAGCACTTCGCCCCCCGCTGCCGACTGGCGCCCCGACAGAAGCCGCCCGGGCTCCTTTGAATACCACGGGGCTCCGGGGGCGCCCCGCTGCTGGCCTCCAGCGCGTGAAAGTTTTGTTTCTGGCAAATTTAACAATGTGAAAGTCCTTGGCGCTAATTTGTTCATGATGAAGTGAGTGGGTGAGGCGACGTCGAGGGGATGAGTGCAGATAATTTCGACACCTTCCCCGCCCGGGGAGCGCCTTCGATTGGCCCCTGACGGAGGGGCCAAAGTGCCCTCGGAATCGATCTGCGACGACGGCGACCATTTTCCATGCGGTGAGAGGTGCTGCAAGGGCCTTCGAGAGCCACTCATTTTATCGAGCACGTTACAAAGGTCCGCAAATAGGAAAACATTTGCCTTTGTCCCCAGAAGTCTCGGAAGCCCTAGAAGCCCCCAGGAACAGAGGCACGTCACGCCCGCTCTATGTATTATATTAAATACATAATTAGCCCTCGTAAGAAGTTCAAGTGTCGTTCCGCAGTCACATAACAAGAAAACCACTCTCCATGCTGTGCCGACTCTCCATAATTCGCCAGACCCTGCGACATTTTCTAACTTACCTGTGGCCCGAAACCTTTGGGGACATTCGAATAGTTTTTTTATGGGAACTCAAATTTCTCAAGCGAGAAGAAACCAATTTTACATTAAACTATGCTTCCAAGGCTTTTACGTTGTATTTATTAAGTTTAGAAATTCCACTTTTCCTTTTACTTGTAATGAATGCACTGCAAAAGATTCACTTCCAAACTCACTATGACTAAATACATAACCAAAAACGTCACCAAAAACACTTTTTTAACTCCTAACAGTCACATCTCGTAATAACTTTACATTTTATCCTGATGAAAAAGGTTGATGAGTGATGACACCAAAATATTTTACCGATTGTTTCAAACGATATTTTTCTAAAATAAATGGTTATTGTTTTCATAATGACATAGTTATTTTTAATTCAAAAACGACTTTTTTTGTATTTATCCTTAATAAAAGCGCCAAAACTAATGTTTTAATATATGTATGTATTTTAATATTTGAATTATGGAAGACACCGGGTAGTTTAGGCAACTTCAATTTTTTAAAGGTTATTATGTTATTTATATAAATTAGAATGGAAAAAATGTGTGTGAATTCTATAAGTATAATATTAAACATTTATTTCCTGAGAATTAATAATCTAAAGATCCACAGGAATTAATGAACTACAAATACTTTATTATTAAAGCGTAATACCTACTTATTTATTTATTTGCAGACATTAAATTTTTACAGACTAAAAGAACATGAAATTATATTACCTACTTCTCAAAATTTTTCTCAAAATAAATCTTGCATTTATTGCATTTCCAAAAATTTTCCAAGGCATAGCCACTTACATAGTTATATCAGCGAATCGAGAAAACTTATTAAATTTAAAAATGCAGTGACTGGCTCATAATAACCGTAGTTAGCTCGGTGTAACGGCACCTTCAGAAGTGGCCGAGCCCTATTACTTTTTCCAGATAAATGTAAAAATAAATGTAAAATCAAATTGCCAATAGAGAGAGCAATTTGACGCCGATAAGAATTTAGGTGAACATAAAACTTAGTTTGTTCTGCCAGGTGCTAATGCAAAAAACCATCTTAACTACTTTGCACTACATTTTACATAGACCTTAGAGCTGAGGGACAGTGTCAACGCCGCCGCACCTGTAGCCCTGTAAAGCTTCAATAATTAACAAAACTCTCAGGACCTTTTCCCAGCGTCGATACTTCATTTAGGTAGAACGTAGAACTTGGCCCTGCGTCGGTAATTTTCGCCTAAAGAAGCATTTGAGCATCTCCGCCAGGTAAATGAAATTTACGCCCCGGACTAAGACGACCAGGTGCAGAAAATGAAGCTCGATAGCACGTCCGGGATCTACGCCCTCTAGGATATAGCAAAAATACGGGGATTTGCTCACGGAGACGTTGTACCAAAATTAAAGCCAGAGTTATGTAAGGAATGTGCTAATGCAAAGTGCACGGCCACAGGGCGGGACGGGTGCAGTATCTCATTAAATTTATCGTCCTTTCTTGGGATTGCTTCATTTTCATGGCTTAAGGTGATCCGCCCGGGAGCCAGTCGTCAGCTTCCGGGACCTCCTCTCAATTAGCCCGATGCTAACAAGAGTGCGTTGGGCGAAAATAAACAAGGAAGCGGGGGAGGGCCCGTCGGATTCCGCCGACCAGCGAAATTTATGCCCAATACAAATTTCCTCAGCGGGGAACTCCAAGAGGCGGTTAAACAAATTGCGGCATAAAAGGGCTGCTTACGCGGCATACAAAGCGCCATTACTCGATATGGTGATGAATCTCTCAGCATCCGGGCGCGGCTCAACTTTTTTTAATACTCCTTGTGCGTCGGGGCGCCCGTGCTTTATTTTCTTTACGACCGACTTCAGAAGTCATACCGTAAATAAAATACGATCGAACGGCGAACCGTAGGTGTTCGCTCGCATTTGTTCGGTGGGTCCCCGCCGGGGGCAACCACCCGTCGAACAAATAATTTCAGCCCCATTGGCGTAAAAGGTCGGATTCATTCACATATAAAACTGACTCGTAATAGTCCTGCTGGAGGCCCTTCCTGCGGGGCATTATGGGGCCACTTTGGGAAAGGGCTCCTTCGAGAGTACACAATTCATTGGGACTACGTCGAGGAGCCGCACGATCCAGTTAGACGGGGGCGGTGTATAAAAAGTTTATTTTATGCGCCCCAAATTAAGTTTATACGGCGGAAGCACTCTGATTTGGCTCCAAGTCATTCCAATATAATTCTGGCGATGGTTCCTTCCTTCGAACGACTCCATTAAGTGAAATTTGCGTCCAGAGAGCTTCAACTCCCGGAATTCGCTCTCTGGCGATAATTAAATACTTCTGCGAAATGGGTTCGAATAATACACTCGTATTATACTCAACAATGTTCCTAATTACAAGAACATGGGCTTCAACATTAACCCGACTTAACAGGGCCTAAGAACCATGAGTCGTAAAACTACCCTATAGCTGGAATTTTAATTAATTTATATATGGATCTTACCACTCAGTGGCTGACACCCTACCCTCTTTCAAAAGTTATTGCTTAAGCCTAATACTTGTAGCATCAAAATATGCCATGAGCGTTAATACTTTGAGTGTGATAACAGAAATATAGAGATATCGCAAAATGTTAGTTTTATTTAACTACTTTTATATAAAACGTCAAAAAGCTGAACTCGTTTTCCGAGGGGTCAGAGTACTACAGCATTACATATCATGTAAATCTACACCAAACCATTCATATTTCTTTATCAGAGTAAATAGTTTAAAAACATTTCATAATGAAGTATATCAAAAATTAAAAAAATTTAAAGTTAAGATAAAACCAATTTTAAATCATAAGTATAAAGAACAGCCTCTTTTTCGTTACCATTTACGAACCAACACAAACTTTATGACTGCCTCTTAGGAATTTTGTGTAAAGATAATATAGTCGGAAAATTTTAATTTAGTGTCAGCTTATTCTTTGACTACTTAACTTAAAAAACTATGTCAATTGTGTTAACGAAAGTCGAAAGACATTCAGTAAGAGTGGTAGAAACACGGAGAATATAAGCAACAGCGAATTGCCCAAGATGTTCAAGATATACAAATATATTTAAGGAGATATTGCTAATTAGACGCTATAAAAATTCAACTCCTTCTAGATAATTTCGGCAACAAGAACGCTAATCAGCCGCCAAAAATTTTCCTAAATAAATCCTAAACATTCGTGATGAATAGCCAACTTTTTAAATTACTTCCCCCGCACAGCAGTCGGCCGGCGGGGACAGTCTGCGCGCTGTTGGAGCACAGGCCAAGTCGGGATAATCTTTCGTAAAATATTCCACCAGCGTTTACAAAATTTGGCCGACATCCATCTCCAAGTGGTCCAATTCATGGAGCCAGCCATTTAGACATGCCATAATTCAATTGCTTCAATTACAAGGGACCATGAATAGTCAGTTAGTCCCCCGCTGACCTGGCCGACATGATAAAATCCGGAAACCACGGGCACACCCCGCTGGAGGAGTCTAATTAACACCCGGGCAGCTCATAAATTTAAATTGATATGCAAATTGAGTAAGAAAGTCATCCCCTTAATTATGTATGTGGCCGAGAGCATTATGAAAATTCCAGGATCGAGGTCGGCGGCCCCGTGAAAATGCCTGCGCCGGGGGATGGGGCGCGCGGGACCGGGCTTAACGATCAATTGACGCGATGAATTATGCAATTTCGCGGGCTCTGTGTGTTTGTTTGAACGGAATCCTGCTAATGAATTGACAATTCGAACGGAATAGGAGCGGATGAGGACAGACCGTTAGGGCGATTTACTCGCACCAAATCTCGCCAAATCCCTCGTCATTCCGCGAGGCGGGAGATTTCGCGGGCCTTTCGTCGCGAGAAATCTAATTTCGCGCAGATTTCTTTTCGGGTTCATCCCTTTATGGCTGACGAGAAAATTTGAATTTATAAGCCCGGCCGTACGCCCCCATTTGTTTGTGGCGGCCATCTCGCGGAAATTAAGAAAATTCATCCGGAAATCCTCTGGCATTTTCCGCGAAAATTGCGACCGTCAGAGGGCTCCTTTTTTCCCTTTGTTCAATTTATTCATATCCGATGTATAGTCTGAACTGGATTAGCTAATGGTTCGCTCAGGATTTATAGCCGCCCGAAATCTCTGTCAATCTCCAACGCAGGCAAGGAGCAGCCGGATGGCGTGTCCTGGGCTCGTAATTATTTGATGGAATTCTCCTTGGATTTTGCTGCGCCTAAGCAAATTCCGAGGCCTTCACGTTTAATCATTCATGGAAAAATGTCTGCAATGACGGCATCAGGCACCTATTTGTTCGGGAGTCGTCTTCCGTCGGTAATTACGTTCCTCGCCCTCGTGATCTCTGCCGGGAGCAGCCCTTGAATTATCCCCCGCGACACGAACTTCCGCATGGGAAGCAGGACTTTGATCACAATACATTTCTTACACTCTATTTGCTTTTATAAAGGCAGATAAAGAACTTACTGGCTTAAAGGATTTTCTAAGGATTCTTTTGGACAAAGCGTAATTGTTTTCGCATTTAGCCCCTTGCACAAAATGCTTTTACTGGTTAAAATGACCGACGTTGATGGCTTCTTTCAGAAGATCTCATTAAAAGTAGACCAGACTAGGGGAGCTGATTTTTCTTCTATTTAGAAAGTGGGCTGTCATTGTGCCACAACACAACACATTTTTTTAAATTAAAGGGAAAATATCTAGTTCAATTAAAACAGGATTTGGGAAAATTAATTTCATCATTTTTAAAGTCAACTTTGTGCTCTTCCAATACATAGAAATAATTTTAAACTTTATTTCATTTGACAGCAAGTCAAAAAATATTTAACAGAATGAAGGACACAGATTTTATAGGTATCAGAATTTTTGGGGCTTAAAAATAAATGATGTTGGGTAAAACAGTTGAAGTATTCCAAAAGAAAACGGTTATAAGTAACTAATTCATTGTTAAAATGATGAGGAATTTTATATTTTTAAGCAGAACTTGATTAAATTATTACATATTTCTATACAATTTGATTACTTTGTCTAAAATGTTAGCAATTTAAAAAAATGGTTATTTTTGGAAGTGTAATGCCTAAAATACAAGAAATTTGTAGTGTCATATGTAAATCTACAAGAATTATTTTTAACAAAGTAAACAGCAAGTCCAAAAAAATTCTCTCTTTTATCGCTGAAATAGATTCTATTAAATATTTTTTTACTTAGAATAAATGCGTGGTTATGCTTAGAATTAAGCCAAATATTAGGATAGGACTAAGAATCTGGCCTCCTCCTACGCATTTATGCGGGTCGCAGCTCAAAAGAAAAAAATTGGGAAACTGCTCAGACATACTCGAATTTCGGAAGTTCTGAAGCCAAAGTTTCTTATATGTAAGTACCAACGGCCATCAAGGACTCGTCATCCAAAAGGATATTTTAGACGAATCAATTCGGAACCTTTAAGAAGTGCCATTATGTTTTGAGATAGAGATCAACAAGTTTAACTTTTACTTCTTAACGCTTATTAAGGTGACTTCTCTTCACGGATATATCAAATATTTCGAAAGGGATTGAATAGAAATGATTGCCATGGCAGCTGTATTTTACGTAGGATAGCTTTATCAAGTTATTTTACCATCAAGAAAATTAAGGTTGCCAAGGAAAAAGGTATAATGCTCGCCTACACTTCAGAGAATTACCCGAAAATTACAAACTAACAAGGAAAAATCTCCCTGATAAAAATTCGCTACCGGTAGTTAACGAAGCCAAATTACCTTTGCCGAGATTACGCAGAGAGAAGGACTTTTCATAATTAATTTCCTCTTAAGAGCAAATTTATAAAGAACTAAAAATCGAAAGGGGGACAGCTGTTAGTTGGACGACCCAAAAGGCCACTTTATTCCACCCCCTCATAACTCCTCTAGCCGGAGAGAAAAAATTGTCATCGTTGGCTCTATGTGAATTTAGAATTAGAAATGGGAAAATGTTGGGAAGAAAAGCGCAGTCAGGAGCAGCACCCGAATCCAGCCCGCCCCCGCCAGGCATCACATCCTGAATCATGAAATTCATCCCCTCTAGCCCCGGGACGCTGCAGTGTCCTGACCCGGCTCCAGGTCGAATAATTTCCATAAAAACGTTTCCAGGAAAAGTTTCAACTGTTGAACGAGCGGAACGGGTGTTGAGCTCTGCCGAGTGCTCGGCCACCTTTTCTGGGATGAATTTGCCGGGTTCATTCGGATGCTGCATCTGGCCGGGCCCTTCCGGCGCGACGCCCCGACTGCTCCAGGTGCTCCGGCGGCCGGCGAGGGGGTGGGATAATTACGTACAGTTTCAGGTATTTCCCGGACCGAGAAAAAACTTGATGGAACGTTTTGATATCCAGAGAGGGAAAATTAATGTTTTTGCAGTTTTAACCCATTCACTTGATGCTGGGCACGCGTCCGCCCCCGCCGAAGAACTTTTCCGCCCGGCGGCCACCTGAGCAAGTTGGAGAGCTCGGTCTGATTCGTTTGTAACTTTGGCCTGAGCCCGGCCAAATGAGTCCATTCAGAGATTTAAGTGTGTGGTCCATCGGACGAGCACCCAGCATCCAAGACTAGGATCAGGACCAGGACCAAGACTCGGATCAGGACAGGGCACTGCAGCGCGCCGGACCGGGTGATATTACACAACGGCGAAACTTCCGCCCGGACCAATTGTGTCCGCCCTAATTGAAAGGATAAGACAAAACTTTTCGAATTTTGCACAGAAAAAAATAAATAAGAAAACGGGAGCAGGACCCTGCGGGGAGTCCAGAAGTAACTCAATTAACTTGGCCGGGCCAATGAGTCCACTCGAGGAGGAAGCAGTGGACACTGCTTTCATGAAACCCTCCCAAGTTGTCAAAAACTTTAGTTCGAAGACGGAAAGGGCCAAAATCATTTCAAATAAGGGTCATTTCGGGGCTCGGGCTGTGTGGAGACATCCCCGACCGACGGCACGAATTTTTGGAATAACTCCGACTGGATCTTCAGCTCTTTCGTCCCGCGCCACTGGCACGGCAGTGCGCTGAGACAATGCAGAGCTCAGATGTAAGACACGTGCAGCTGGGAAAAGGTAAATACTTTAAGTAGATGAAAAGTTTGAGACGTCCTCATCTTTTGTACGGTCGGTCGAGCCAGTCAAATTTCGCTTAAGTTTCTTTTCGCAACCCACTTTGGGACACTGCGAAGTTCTTGCGATAGGTTCTTTGATGAGCTTTTAATCAGAACGGAGACAGGATTTTCTTGTTTTCCGCCCACGGCCTCCAGAAAAGTATTATTGAAACTAGAAAAGTAAGATGGCCGAAAATAGCTCCAGGGAGTTTAAAACAGTTCTCTCATTAAAACTTACTTCACAGGTGTATTATTTGGAAAATTTCTGTATTGTAAAAGTCGAGAGTTTCCATACCTATTCAAATTTATTAGACAGACTAATATTTAAGAATTAGTATATATACATATGTTACGGGTAATTTGTTTAACCGGGCAGTATTAATATGGACCGGTCATTATGAATAATGACCAGAACCTTCGGTCAAATTGATAAATTTACTACTTTGACCGGCCAATATTAATAATGCCCGTCGTCCCGTGGTCCATTTAAAAAATCAAGGTTTGAGATATCTTGAATTTATCACTTGGGTCGGGTAGTATGAATACTTCCCTACTTCTAGCCGGGTATATTATTTATTAGCTAGCTCCTTTTAAAAAATGTTTAATAACTAGTGTAGCAATGATCTTCATAATATGAAAAATCCAAACTAGTGTAACTTTCTGCACCATAGAACACTATCCTAATAAAAGATGATAGGTGCAAATTGTATTCTTAATTTATAAAAGAAAAACAGACTGTCTGGTCGTGGATATGCAGTAAAAGAAACATAGTTATATGGATTATATCTACCACGTTTTAATTTATTCATAACATTTCATATTCCTTAACAAGTGCTCTTTAAGGACACATTTATCTTATTTTCGGTATCGATTTTCCCAACGTAACTATTTCTTTTGGCTTTGGGGTTTGTTGAATATATCATTTAAAGATTATATAAAAAATATTTAGCAATTATTGAAATAGGGCATAAAATTAACAAATCGTTTGAATCAGGTATTCTTATTTTAAATAAAAAAACAAAAAAAAAAACCATTCTACAACAACTACTATGCTGACTTGGTTTTTTTTTCGTACCTTTCAATAAGAATTATGTAAGTTTAATTTCAGTTTCAATAAACAAAAACACTAAAATACATCTGTTTTATTATTTTGCCCAAGATAGGGTGGTCATTATTCATATTGGCCGGGAAAAATGATTATTTATGCAGTTTTATTCACATTGTCCACTTGATAAAGATTTTATTTATGATGTCTTCTTGGATCCGAGAATACGTACCTATATGTACAATTTTTTCGAAAACATAAAGGTCATCCCTTGATACATTTTTGTCTCAAATAAATAGTAAATTCATATAAAACAGGTGTTGAAGTTGAAACATTCATTCTAAAATCGCGGAAAAGATTATTTTCTGAAATTGCTATTTTCTTAAAAGGAAATATGTACGGCATTTGATGCATTATTATATAACGATTAAACAAATAATTCAGAAATTTGTTCGTTATTTAGATACTGATATCGTCTAGTCCCATTAGTATGATGTAACTTTGATATGAAATTTTCAATTTTCAAAATTGGTACTCTACGTTTTTTTCTTCATTATGTCTTCGTTATGTGGTGTAAGATTGAAATGTTTGATTTCTTAAATAACTTCGACTTAATGATTAATTTTTTTATCGATTTTTAAAATCTTCTTGAAAACGTCTATAATACTTGTGTTAATTTTTAAAAGTTTAAAAGATAACATATAAAATACTAAGTTATTTTTTTTGGGTCACTGTTGAATTTCTTGAGAAATAGGCTCCATATGACAGGTATACTAAATAATAGAACTTTTAAACAACCTTGGATTTTAACAAGCAAACTATACTATATGATTGAAAATTTCTCTAGTTCCTCAAATAGCAACCTCTTAAAGAATTTTTGCTTCAAGGAGATTTCGACATTTGAAAGTTCCAAGAGGTTCCTGTCGTACATAGTGCACATAACTTTGACTAACAGATTTACCGACTTGCTCACTCCAAAATTGATCCGGATGTGTAAATGTCTGGAAAACTTCTTTCGGTGGACAAATAAGGCACAAAAAAAATCATATTAACTCCGGGCACAATGAGGAACTAGAAGATGGAAAAATATTTTAATGAGAAAACTTGCCACATTCGTCGTTGCTGCTGGAGCCCAGAGCCCCACCTTCGCGGCTCCTTCAGTCCACCACTAGAAAAAGTGTTCATTTCATCAAAAAACTTTTCCTGCCTAGGGCGCGGGGCGGTGAAAAAATTGTTTAACAACTTCAGCCTGAAAGCTATTATGACGCAAAGTTAACCCCAAAAAACATGGGGATTTCCAAGTATTTTCCATGTATGCATACCAGAATAATTCAAAGTAGAAATGGCTGGCAAATATGCTCGAAAGGGGCATTATGGAGCAATATTGTAATCGCAGGATATGAGCAGCGGAGCCCGAAGGAGGCTCGGGCTGAGGCCGGGAGGGCGCAAGTGCGCTCGGAATTTTGAATGTTTTGTAATTAAAACGCTTCACAAACGTCGAGAATGGATGGATGACGAAAAACTTTTGTTCTTTGTTATAAAGGTCCGGGCGGGGGGAATTCTATATAAATGTACGCTATATAAAGTCAGGCCGAAGCCGCGTGCAGACTACTTGCAGAGGCTGCAATTGCTAACCCATTAAATTGTAATATTTTTCATTTAAAGCACTTAATGCAGCCATTGTTGGCCTGCTGGTTGGAGTACGGACGACGGCCTATTTTATGAATGCTGGCACCCCATAAACCTTTATTTAACTTTACTGGAAAAATTGATTAAAGCGAACACAAAACAAATATTGAAGCAGATCGCTTTTAACGCAAATGAAAATGTGGGTAAAAACGATGATAACCACCAGCGTAATAAATATTATTTTTGCATATGACTGGTTGTGGGTTTGAGTGGTTTCCAACAGATGCATATTGATTTCCAAGGGATTTTTATCAAATATTGCAAAAATTCTACAGCGCTTTTTTTCTTATGTCTCACCACAATTCATTGTTGGTTTTGGTACTTAGTACTAACCTTGAACGCAGGTATAGTTACAGATAAATTGAACGCAGTCGATTGTAAATAACGCAAACTTTATATTATTCCCCTTCAAAGCGTTAAAATCACCAAAAACTTCCAAGTTAAAATTTTTAAAAACTATGCCCTGACATATTGGCTCTTATGCATAAAAACTGAGCATATGCTCAATCTTAATTTTTATATAGAAATCTGGAGGTCAATCTCAATTAGGTGAGATAAAACTCAGGTTTTCTATATAAAAATTGAGATTGAGTATTTACTCAGTTTTTATGCATAAGAGCCATTATTTTCTTGAAAATTTATAATTCGAAAAAAATAAGTGAGGGCAAAAATGATAATTAATTTTTTGCAGAATTAAAAATAATTAAAAAGTAAAAATAAGCGATTAAGCAGAAATATAATTGTTTTTTTTTTTTTCCTATAATACGTAATGTTCTTATTTCTTAAGTACCATCATTACTTAAATTTTGCTCGTCACTGTGTATTGTCAATTGCTTATTTAATTAGATCAAAATATTAACTTTATACTGTATAGTCGACAATGGAAAGTGCACCCATTTCTCAATATAAGTAAAAAATTAAAATTTTTTCATAAAATTTTAACTCGAAATCTTTGTAAAATGTGACAAATATACGTAGGTACCTACTACCAAATATTTCACCATATTCTTACAAATATGGTAAAAACATATCTTAACGAATACAATTAGATTCAGAAATACCTACGCCAAAAAATAATCATTCGAAAAGGAGTTCACGAAAATTTTCGTCCACGGTTTTATTCAAATGGTGCCAAGCATAGGACCTGTACATTTCCAAAAATTAAAATTACTTAAAATGTTTTGAAATGTTTTAATAATTTATTTGTTCGAAGCTAACTCAAACTTGTAAAGCATACATATATGACACAATTTTGTATTCAGAGCTTTGTCCTTAATCAAAAATTAAATTAATGGCGCAACGTTTGGACAGTCGGTCCCTGAGGGAATTAAGCGGATAGCTAACGGCAATTGTCAGTGGCACTACTGAAAATTATCTTCGAAATGGAATTCCCGCTCCTTCCAGGTAATATCCAGGCAACTTATCCTTATTATTATCCTTTTGCAGTTTCCTGTGGCAGTGGATAATCATCACCATAAAATCTGTTCGGGAGGATCCGCACGTAACCCGGAGAAGTATCCCATGAAGTGGAAGTGGAAAACTTGAGTCCGTCGGCTCGAGTCGGGTAGGAAGCCCATAAATGGATAAAAAGGTGATAACGACCGGCGGGGGCGGCGCCCAGGAGCTCCGGGGAGCTCCGGGGAGCTCTGGAAGCAAAAATAGTGGCAGCAACTGTGGCGATGGGAACGTGACTGGCTCGAGCAGTTGTCCACCCAGGTCGTGTACGAAAATTCTAAAGAGGAAAAAATAATGATAATAATAGT
This sequence comes from Machimus rusticus, assembly GCA_951509405.1. Lineage (NCBI taxonomy): Eukaryota > Metazoa > Arthropoda > Insecta > Diptera > Asilidae > Machimus > Machimus rusticus. Next base: position 49,793,537 of record OX608050.1, on the reverse strand, counting down.
AATAAAAAGTTTTCGGCTGTAATCGACGACATCCCTGCACAATGAGGTGAACCGCAGCCCCGGACAGCTCGCCCGCAGTTGGACTTTAGTAGGGATTTTTATGTGGATTTTTCTGGTCATAAAACTTTAGGGGAGCGACATGATTTCCGGGTGCGGACCAAATTCCCCAGCAATCTCAAGTACCTTTCCCGACTCCATTGCTTTTTGCGTTCGCTCGAGCAGCTCAAAAGTGCTATCCTATTTAAGCGCTTTGATATCTCGCAAAACCTCCTTCATCAGGGCCACATGACGCTCCTGTTAAACTTTCCTGGGTATCGCGCCCGCAAGAACCCGTCACAAAGCGCGTTAGCAGGGCCAGCAGTAGCCCAAAAAGCAAATACCTATAATTTTTTAGACCTGGGGGACGATATTGTTGAAGGAAAGTTGCTACTACAACAAATTGCCAATTATGGTGAAAAGCCCCGAAAGTTTCTGGCAACATCTTGGCCCAATTCGGTTCTGCGGAAGCAGCCTGCTTTGACGAGCCAAAATTGATGTCATGGCACGCCGGAAGTACACGCAGTTTGTGGTTCTGCGACATGCTTTAGTCGAGCACATTGGCGTAACCCACCATAAAATGAGCCCCACCCCTTCCCGATATTCAGAAATGTTTCGTTGCACACATTTTATGTATAGAATCTTTTTCTAGACATTTTTTTCCAAAACCCGACATAAGCTGAATCTTATTTTTAGTATAAGCATATCACGCAAATAAATCAATGTTAAACTTGCTTACAATTAGTATACAATCGATGTGAATATAGTACTGCACAAAATTAGTAGTTAAGTATGGTATACGCAGTACTTTTAATGTTGTTTATTAAATCAATTTTTAAACGAATATTTTTTTTTAAATCCCTTTAAGCGCTAATTAAAACACGAATAAAACAACGAGCAACAAATTAATTCAACCCAATAATACAGGTATTTCGAAATATAACCTGAACTTATAATGGAATTGCCATTTTCCATGATTTTATGATATGAGGTAAATATTATTTAAAAAATCATTCATCATCATCACCACAATGCTGAGCTTTCATGATTTTCAAAATTTTCCTCAACTTGCTTCGATCACGTTTTTATACTCTCTAGCCATTAAGTGGTGTTTAAATATGTATGTACTTTCCAGTAAAACAAAATTAACAGCATCAGCAATGCTTTATTACTGAAAAAATTGGAAACAAAATGGATAGATCAAGATACCAATTTTAAAACATTAAACAAGTTTCATTTAAAACAGAATTTTGGTTTATATACAACGAGATTTTCGTTAGTAAAAATTGCAATAATTGCAACAATTATTATTTTAGTAAAAATTACGATAAAATGAAAAAAAAAAATAAGTTAGTGAAATATTTCGTGTAGTTTGCTTTGCTATGGACAAGTTAAAATAAAAAATAGTAAATATGAATTACTAACTAACGTTCTTAGTGATATCTATACTAAATATCTACCAAGACAAGTATTAGATTATATATTACTTTAAAAAATCATCGTACTAATAAATAGTAAGTGAATTTAAATACTATGAGATACATATTAGTTCAAATATCAGTTTTTATATCTACAAATCGTAGTTTAAATAACTATCAGATTTTACTATTTTTCTGAGTTTACTCTTTGTTAAACTTTTAAAAATAGTTAATAGTAAATTCAACTTTGTTTAGTATACCCATTTCCAGAAATCACCTCAATTTAAGTTCGATGTACGATACAAAATAATAAGAAAAGTGTATATTTATTGTCTACTGAATACTGTGCTGCTTTAAATAAAATAGCGATATCAAATTTCTGAGACAATTTACTTTTTTTTCCATTGGGATTTTCCGAAAAATTTTTTATGGAAAAAGGAAGTATGTAGTTACCATAATTATGAAATAAAGAGTGAATTAACTCTAGAATTCAGCACCTTTAGCTAGAAAGGAATCTAATTATCAAACTATTTTCGAGTCTCATAAACTGCCTGAAAATGTCCTTCCTTCATTAGGTTTCGTTTTGTTTTTCGCCGCCTGAAAGGTTGTTTTCGCATAGTTTCGCCTTTACGAGCCGTTTCCCGGGCAAAGCCCCCGCCCACCTAAGCCTTAATCCGGCATTCATACACGTGACACTTGCGACTCCCCTGGCATCGGGAGTTTCCTCGGAGCTGTTCTTGAAAACTTTTGAAAACTTCCCGAGGAGCTTGTGTTTAAGCACCGCAGCCATCCCGGGTCCCTCGGGAGATGAGCTACAGTTCAACTATAAATCAATTACTTTCTGCTTCTTCCGAATGAATTCCACGTTCAGCTGAAAAGTTCGCTCAAAAACAGGGACCTTCCCAGCGGATCGGGACTTTGGAGCCCTCCTTCCCAGCTGTGCGCGCCCGGTGGACATGCCCCATCAAAATTGCATTACTGTCCGCCCAACTGTGTAAATAATTAATCAAAAAAATCAAATAAATTTCACCAGGGGCCACCGGTGACGTCGCGGGCTTTTAAGTCTTTCAAATATGCAGCGGTTTGGGGGACGGAGGAGCCGAGCCGCCTGGTGACGAACCGCAGGACAACTCGCTTCGCCCGGGCCATAAATTAAATCCTCGTGTGACAAGTTCATTCATTAGACACTCCAGCTCCAGACTTAGCAGGGAGGCCCAGCTCCCGTGAAAGTGCCCGTTTCTTGGCATCGCACTCGCCGGGAACACGCCGACCCGCCGGACTGACTTCCAGTCTCCACGGGTGCTGGTGGGCTCGGCGCATGTCCTGGATGCGGGGCTTCTCCGCTGCGTGGGGCTGAGCGCTCCCCGCCGCGGTCGGGAACATCTAAAACAGCTTGTAAGAGGCTCCCCACGGGTCCCGCTGGAACAGGGTCCCTCCCCCCTGCACTTGTGTCTGGACCGAAAAGGTTATGGAGGCTTCGGGGCCGTATAACTCGGGACCGGATCTGTGCACCCACGTTACGCAATTCCACCAGTTCTGGGGCTGTAGTACTCGAGTCAGTCATACGCGAATGTCCTTGCGGATCGGTCGTGTGCACGGCAGGACCACTTCGGGCTGGTCAGGGAAACTACGTCCAGCGTCCAGGAAAGTGCTCTTTTTGGTCAGTGGCAGTGGTGTGGCGGTTCTGAAGTGATTGGGTGCCGATGCTCCCGCGTGCGTCCGGAGACGGGGATTCCCCGAAATCAGGCTGAACCAGAACTGAATTGTGCCGAATTGAACCGTTGAGCCTGACTTCCTGCGTGCCAGGGCCCCATAAAGGGAGCAAAAACTCCGCAGTGAAATTAGCGCTCTCGCCCAGCCCCAGAACCCTTGCGCCTCCGTCGGGCTGATCGCTGCAGCCCATTCAGCCCGTTGCGTGCTTTTGTCATATTAAGGACCTTTTCCACTTCGCCCGGTTCGCCAGTGAATTTCGACAAAGCCAATAAACGAAACGAAAGCAGGAAAATCCGGCATAGTGCGCCAGGGCAGGCGAGCGAAAGTGCGGCCCGACCTCTGGGGGACGTCCGGCCGGATTAAGTGATTTACCCCGATATGTGCTCAGTGCCCCGCAGCTGCTCCCGTCCGCCCACCTGGACAGCTCCAGCGTAGCAGCCGCACCGTCTCCAGGTGATCCTGCGGGATAATCACTGTAATAAACGAGCAGATTCCTGATTAATTCCTTGGACTTGCCCGTTGTATTTTGTAAGAAAACATAAAAAGACGGAGATCCCTCCGCAACACGGCTTTACGTAATAAAGTTTGTACGCCGAGGCGGGGAATCCCCCGCGCCACGTCCTTCGACGGCGTCGTCGTCATGAAGATGCTCGTTTGAGGGCAGAAAGGTCCTTGTCTTGCTTTTTTTTTATTTCTTTTTTCCTTTTTTTGCATTAAAGTTAAAGTCTCTCGTCGCATTAAAGGAAAAGAAGGTGCGATCCATCCGAGGAGGACTCCCCGCCCGCAGGCCGAGGAAATGTGACGTCTTGGTGGCCTCCGAATAAAGCCAAGAAAAGACTGCCTCCAGGTGAATTAATTTACGAACCGAGCGACAATTAGGCGGTGCGGTGACTTCATAAATTTATAACTCCCCCGCATCCGGGTTTCATTCCTGACGTCACGTCAGGTCCCAGGGAATTTATGACAGTAATGATGGGCATTAATCAGCCGACCAGAGACGATGCTGTTGCCCTCGGGGGATTTCTGACGAACTTTGGTATCATACTCAGATTTTCCACTTATTACTCGCATAAAGGGATTTTCTCCTTCAATTTATTTATTTCGACAAGTTAATTTCATAAGTAAATATACATATATGACAGGTTGATGACTAGCGCATACACGAAATTTTTGAATTTATGATATTCGACCATGACGTGCAAATGGTCAAAATTATAACCCATTAATATATTAATTAAAGTTTTATGTTTTGATTCATAAAACCTTAATCCGTTCAAGGATTTTTGGGCAATAAAATTTACTGCGCACTTATAAAAATATGTATGTGCGTTTACCTTTGTTTATTCATGAAACAAATTGATAAAACCTGATTACTATATTCATTGAAATATATACAAAATTATATAAAAATCATAGGGTATAAAAGCCCAAACAATGAAATTTTTAAAAGAAATAAAATACATAAATGTCAGCAAAATAAATATTGAAACTTCGAATTGTTCTATAAATACAACAATTTATGCATGTTTAAAGTACAAATTCGATATTATATTGGAATATTTTATACTTCGTCGATATAAAGCTGTCTCATTCCCATGAATGTCTTTAGACTTGCGGACTTTAATTAAACTTATTAAATCGAACATTACCTGGTTCATGAATATTGTTTTGGTTACACTTAAAATTTCATAAGTTATTACAATCTGAGTAATTAATATTAAATGTTTGTGTCGACGGGATGGATTCGTCCAGTAGTTGCAATTCAAATATAAATTGAAGTTCAAATTTACGTTTGTAACCTGACTTTAATTTGGATTTTATTAACATTTTCCACATTTGTAAATTCCTTAAGCTTCCGTAAGCTTAAGTTTCCTATACCAGAGCCCAATTGACTAATGCTGCAATCTCCTCAAAGGTATAATAGCTTTTACAGGAACAAACTGACTTGTGTTAATTAAGTTTCGTCCATATTTTATAATTAAATAGTATGCTCCAGTTTCAAGGCAACTGCTTTGTTATTTATCTTCCAATAATACTCCTTTTTCCCCGCATATTATTAAATTGAACACACGTATTAAGCATTTAAATAGCATCTATTCCATATTAAAAAACTGTCAAAATTATGTATGATTATAACAGAAATTTTACTCAATTATCATAAATTATTGCTAGTTACCCCAAATCATAATTATACAATTTTGGTTGCACATATGCAAATGAATGCCCTTCTTAGCACCTGCAGCAATTAGCTGCAGAACATCTCTATCAAGATAGCACGCGTGCGGCTCGTAAACTATTTAAATTTAGAAGCGCATAATTTGCGATAGAGAGCATGCAAAAGCGTCCCTATTCGAATGTGGAAGCATATGTTTGTTTTGTACGTACACGTCATCATCTATGGGCTTTTAGAGCCCATTTGCCACAAAACCCATTATCCAAACAGAATTGCGATGTTTTCTGGGAATTTGCTAATGGTCTTTGAAATTCATTGTGCCTGTGTTGCTTACAGATTTCGTTCCAAATAGCTAAAAGTACTGATGGAAAAAAATACGTGTAATTTTATTTCAACTTCAAAAGACCACGTGCTTTTTATCCCGCCAGCCCTGTCAGTTCAAGCAATTTTATTTTTATTTCATTTTTATTTTCACAGTGCGCGGGTATCTTTTAAGGTTTCATCTTGCTTATTTGGGAGCTTGTTTCCTCATAACTTCAAATCAACCACACTTCATTGAAACAGGTTATTAGAAGCGTGCAACATTTGATGTATATGTATGTATTTGCACACATGAAATGTTTCCAAAACTGCTGATTTGAACATATTTTCCTAATTAATTTATTTAAAAATACTTTTCAAGGACTAATGCAAAAATAAGCCATTTAAAGAAGCTTTATAAGAAAAATAAATCAGCTGCCTTATATTTTCCATGAACTAATTTACAAGCTTCAAATGAATATGCCATAGAAAAGAGTATATGAATAACAAAATTTTTTAGTTTAAATCAAATAAATCGGTCTTATGTTTACTTTACTGCAGAAACTTATTTGTAAAACTAATAAGTTTTATCATAATTTTGAGTTAAAAATGTTAAGTCTATGTGGGCTTATTTCATAATTTTTTGTTTTTATTTATTCATGTATCGAAAAAATTAAAAATTACCCAGAGGCTTCTTAAAGTCTGCTTGTGTAGTGTTGGTAGCGATAATAAACGCCTTCAAAATCTTTGTAAATGAAAGCCTCAATTTTAGTCTAGGCATATCAAATGCCATTTACCTTAATGTCCCATTTTAAACATCTTGGCGCGAAAAAGTTGTTCATGAATGTGAGGTTTCCATATTCTTTAATCGCCATCTATTGTATGAAATAATCAATTTATGGAAAAACGTCAAATTCACGTATTGTTTCTTTATATATGTAGTTTAAAACTCAAGCTTTTACTTAAACTATGTTTTGTTTATAAATGGTACACAAATGCTGCTTTTTGCACTTTTCAACCCTCTTTTTACTGAAAACGAAAGAAAATTTAGTATCTTTACTTTCGGCATTGACCTACATTATGTTACTTTTCTGGTTAATTTCAAATGTACATACATACATATATCTTCAATGCAAATGACCATTGGCTTTTTTAACGTTCATACGAAACGCTTGCATCATCTGTGTACATGGATTTGCATTTTTATGAAAGCTTTTAAAAAGTGGATATACCTTTAATTTTACAAGCAATATATATGTATGTACTATATTTATCCATAAAATTAACACATCTTTTTAATGAATTCACATAAAGAGGCACTCAAAATTTTTATATTGTTATGTCAGGAAGGGAGCAGCCTTGGGAAATTGCTTAGGGTGAAAAGAATTCTTCCAGCTCCTTTTCTGCTGCGGTGTCTTCTTGTACCCTGTTAATGAGCAATTGTTGAAGCTTTTTATGGCTGAATCTTAAAATCCTTAGAACGATGTCACGCCACCGAAAATATTTGGAGAGTGGGTGTCGTTCGGCGCTCCACCAACTTCATTCCGGCTAAAAGGCAGCTGTATATTGAATAAACACATTTTGTGCCGGAGTGCTTAACTCCAAATCCATTTTTCGACACGTACGCGACCACGTTATCCCCCAAGACATGCTTTCTTTCGTCATCAAAAAATCTTAATTATGCGTCAACCCAATGTGATTTAAGCATGTTCCCGCATTATTCGCGCACATAGGCTCCAAGAGGAATTAATTAAACGCCCCTCGGAAGGAGCACTCCTTTCACTCGGCGTCGCCCGCACCGCACACAAGTCAATTGAGGAACTTTCTGAAAGGAAAATTTCCCAAGAGGAATGCCGGTTTTCTTCCCATTCGAAAATGAATTAGAGCAGCCCCTGCCCGGCCGGCTCCTCTGTAGGCCGTGTCATAAAGGGGTCCATGAACGCAATTTGATTACTTCTCGAGTGCAAGGACGTGTTTCAAACAAATAGAAATATTTAAAAAGGCACCCCCCGACTCCTTGGCGACCCCCAGCCCGCTTGTCCGGGCGGTTTCAATTTTATGAAACGATTTCATAGCCGCCCGGCACCAGTTCCAATTTGAGGGGCTTACCCACCTCGGTTTTATTCAGGGGCCCGGCACCACTCATTTTCCCATTATCATAATCATTTCAACACTAAGTGACTTAAGGAGCCCGACCACGCCGCCGCGCCGGGTCCTCGCCAGCGCTGGCTGTATCCAGAATCCAGATCCTGCAGGCGTCCAGGAGATATCATCTCCTCATTTAGTCCCGTCCGTAAATTCAGGAGGATCCGGAGGTGTCGTCAAACAGAGGCACCCTGTGTGTGTCCGGACTCCGGCTTCGGGCAATCATATTAAGCCCCGCAGAGCTGCCATCCTGGATAGAGGCGATATTATTGCGCATTTGTTTAAGTCCCCGTAATTGAATTAAAAAGTTTCCAGTTTTATTTTCTTGCCGCAGGACCAAAGCTGGGGCCGAGCTTCCAAAACCGCTCCACGGTGGAGCACAATTTTCTACCGCCCTCCCTTCGTCCTGCAACCACATTGGTGGTGTGTATCCCATTCTTGTATTGAAAAGTTCAAAAACTTGGCCAACACAAAATTTTGCCCTCGCTCAGGCAGGGCAATCTAATAACAAAACAAAAAACATTCCAGAGTTCCCTCGGGATTGCGGGATGCGAGCCTCCTTCGGCTCGAGTAAATAAATAAATATTGGGGAATTCATCTCACATACTTTAAAACAAGCAACATCTTACCAAAGTAACCGCTTAAAGTTAGTATTTTGGTTGATGAGCCCCGCAGACCTCTTTTGTACACTTCTCTACTAATTATGTAATTAAATAAATTGGGAAGTTAACAATGTAAGTATATTTATTCTTATTATACTTGAATAAGTAATAAATTGATCTATGTAGGTAGGTATACGTCTTCAATATGAGATACATATTGCAGAAATCATTCTCTAGTAGTTTTAATTTTGTTTTAAAATATCGGAAATTATCCATATGAACCAAAAATCAGTGGATAAACGCAGCTCAGTAGGAGTTTAATTTTATTGAATTTTAAAATGGATGGAAACAAATTATGTCGACTTAATTCCGTAAATGATTTGTGCGTTACTTTTAATTCTATATATATAAGACTTACATACTTTAAAACAAATTCTGAAGTATTAACTACTAATTAATTAACTAACTAATATTATATAGGTAATATTAGATATGACAAACCCCGGTATACTAAATAAGTCTAAAGTTATTTAAAAACTCGGCCTCCTAGGCAGAAGTGTCCTCTTAAGGAAAATTATTATCGGAGCTAGGCTTAGTGTGTGTAGTACATGATTTTACTAATAGTAAAGTTGAGGTAGGATTTGCTAGAATTAACATAAGCATCACTACACGTAAAGTGTTATGCTCTTAGCCAGTTATGTCATTTGAGCCCTTTTTTAAAAAACAGCCGTCCTGGAGGTGATCTTTTGGCGGCGCGGTATTTGTTTAAGCCCATAATATTGAATCAAAAAGTTTCCTGATTTATTTTCGAGCCGCAGGATGGAACCGAGTCTGGTTTTGGATATCAACCATTTCCTCTAACGCCCTGACTGCCCCACAACAGGGTGTATATCGAAAAGTTAAAAAACTTGGCCCGAGAATTCTTGCCCTCGCCCGGTCTGGGCAATCTATGTAATAACAAAAAACACAGAGTCCCGGGGAGTGGCTGCGGGATGTGGGCCTCCTCGACAGGAACCCGCGCCAGAGTTCCCAGAGTTCCCAGAGTCCGCCAGAGGGTCGAAATTAATTTGTCATGAAAGTTAAAATTTAATTTGCAAGCCCTGTGGGCCGTATTTGGGTCACATTTCGCATATGTGGGCCGCCGGGGGCCATTGTTGCGCCGCCCCTCGGCCGCTCCGCATTGTTACTTGGGATTAATATGCGAAATGTAATAAACCCGACTCAGTTACACTAATTTTTGATATGGGAGCAGTCCGGGGAGGGGTAATTGCCGGTTTGCCAAGCGTCAAAGTTGCCCAGCACTGAAGTGGACATGGGCCTCGGTAATTCCGGCTGACGGGCGGCCGGGATTGAATGAAATAGCGGCCAACACCGGCGGTTAATGGTGAGGATCCCCGTTTAAATTTATAATAACGTTTTTATACTTTCCGGTGTAAGTCGAAAAATTAAATTTGCCCGACTGCGACCTGCACTGCTGGTGAATATAAAATATTTGCATTTTCGGGCATAATTGGCCGAATGCGGCCGTAGTGACCCCTCTGGGCAGAGCTCCTTTGATTTCTGACGAAACGAAATCAATACATTGTTTTGTGGCGGCAGCGTTTCCCAATCGCATGTCCGAAAGTTTTTATTTGGGCTGGTGTTTATTTTTCACCCCAAAGGCACAGATAAAATGTAATTGAAGAAAAATGTAAATATTTTTTTTTTTATGGACAGAGAAATTTTCCCCAAGGGATCGGTGCGTTGAGCGAATGATTTTTTTGTTTTAATTTAATTTGGCCACTAAGCGTTTCATTCAGAATTTAATTAAAGCTGAATCGACATTTGGACATTGCTATAAATTTTCTTTTATACCCAATTGATATTTAAATTCATAAAATGAAAATAACATTTAGTATGGTTTTTTAACACACTTTTTAGAAATAGATATAATTGTGTTTATAAAATTGACAAATGTATTGTTATAAAAATTCCTCGTTGCAGTTAAGTATCGTAAATTTAATAATCGAGAAAATAATACAAGCCAATTAAATTTCCTACCAATAATAAAAGTTTTTGATGAAAATTAGTATGAAGAAGTATAAAATAAAGTCAAAATTATTTGTTGTTTTTATAATCGCGCCCAAGAGAGAGAATATAATTTTTAAAACTTATCGTGTCCCATGAGGTTCCTTGCCCTTCTTTTCTAAAGACAGTTTGAAATAAAATCTGTATGTGTTTATTCCGGGTAAAATGGAATAATTCCGGTATATCTTCTGGTTCTTAAAATTTTGAAGTGCAAAGACAGACAAATGTATTTTATGGGATTATGGATAATATTCTCAAATATACGAGGGAATGATTAACAAAATATATGAGTTTGAATTTTCAACTGTGTATTTAGAATATGTACCTATATAGCTTTTATTTAGATTAATTGAACAAGTTGGCAGCATCGTTTCAAACTTCAATTTCATTTTAAAAACCGCCTCACAGTGGAGTTGGTTAAAATAAATGGGAAATTGATGAGGTATTTCCACGTCACACAAACAGGAAGGAGTGGCTTTTGAATAAATACGCAAAATGGCGTTTGGCTCAGTCTGACACTAGTCTAATTAAAGGCCGGCATCCGGGAATGCATTTTATTTGTGTTCTGCTGGCTCTTACTGGTTACACGTTTTGCAATTTGAAAATTGCAGACACTTTGCTAAATTATAGTAGGTATTTATTTTTATTATCAACACCAAGTAGAACTAGAGCACGTAGGGGACCGCCTCGTGTTAAATCTGAGGCTCTCAGGGTAAAATAATTTTTAATAAATAATTAATTGGTTCACAGAACAAATAATTCCGCCTGAAATTAACCATTCATAACGCATAAATTTGTCGCCTCGTTAATAATACGTATGCAATTACGTCGGAATTGGCTAAATGTTTAATGAATAATGATTTCCTCCAGAATCGAATTTGTGCGGATTATTTTTTCGCGCTGCGACAGTTAATTAATGATGGAACTATAAAAGCAAACCATTTAATTGCCAGTTTGGTTAACCAATTAAAAGAATTTTTACCTTTGGTCTGTTTTCAGATGTAATTTTTGAGAGATGATTTTTTAAAAAACACTGATTAAATTATAATTAAAAATTATCGATTACGAAAAATGGTTTATTATTCGTCACCGACTTTTCGCGGTAAATTTGATTTTAGTTTGCTTTTTGATTTCCTGAAAGGGGGAATTATTCACACTAATTATGGAATATGCAATTAAAAATAATGGAATAAATAAAGATTTCAGCGGTTTTATGCTGAAACAATAAAATAAATGAACTTATAATATTAAAGCGAGCTATAAGCTGCATTCTTGTCACAATGGATCTGGTTCTGGGTTTACTAGGAAATTTTGCATTGAATTGAATTAAAACAAGTCAATTATATAACGATTTTAAGTTTTGCGAAAAACGCATCAAATTGCCTTGATATTTGCCAATTCAAACTTCAAACCCTGAACCATATAAATTTTTAGATTACATTTTTGACGCAAAGTAGGTATAAATCCAGACAATTCGATTATATGTATGTTCACGAAATAAAATAAAGTTCGATATGCGTAACTATTCATAAATTTCAATTCAATGCAAAATTTCCCAGTAAACCCAGAACCAGACCCGTTGTGAAAAAAACACAGCTATAGTTTTAGTGAATGACACCACTAAAATAATGTTTTTGTCGCCTGTTGTATTTAAACTGTGTACAGTGATATTTGTGCATTTGAATTATGCACAGAATAAAGAATTATTTAAATGAATATTTAAAACATTTACGTGATTTTGCATAATAAGACTATAGTTTCCATCACTGGTCAAAAACAGTTTCAATCACTGTGTCACAGGTTATGTAGCATACCCAAAAAATTCCCTCTTAAATAAATGATTTTATTATTTTTGTGAAAGATAAAAATGGTCATGTGATAGTGGGGATATTCATAATTGAATTGCAATTAATCGAATTATAATTATTAATGGTTGACAATTATTAATAGTTTAAAATATTCATAATCTTTATTTTTGGCCTGGATGAAAACATATTCCGTCATATACACTATATTTGAATGTGCTGAACAGTTTTAATTTATATATGTGTAGGTATAAGTTGAATGAAACCTATAGAACTGAAAATATACATTTAAAATTAAAAAAATGTCTCAAAGAGCATTCCTTTCTAAATATGTAGTTCTATTATAAATTCTACTTTTCTCTTTGACTTCAAAAGTTAGCCCAACTACCAAGGAATTAATCAGTTTCCGAAATAATACCACCGACACACTACACTTCATTATGAAGTAGGACGTCATTATGATACTACTTCTAATGAAGTGGTGACACACTGTTTTTTTCTTCATCAGAACTGACAGCACCATAGCTGAAAAGTTTGACAAATCGTTCCCGACTAGGTATAGTTGTCATTAGAAAATAGCGAAGTTTGTAAAAATGAAAATGCCCCAGTTTGTGATTCAGTGGTGTATTTTTCAGCAACATTGCGTACAGAAGCGTCTTTTAAAACAGCGCTTACTCAAAGAAAAGGAAAAACATATGAGAGTTGCTATATACTATAAACAAAGAATAAACTACCTTTGCGTCATGTTATTTATTTTGACTCTTATTTCGTGGGCACTCACACAAATTCCCCTTTTCGCCATTTCGCTGCTCATTTCTGTAAAAATGTGCAAATTTTTCTTTAAACCTCTCAATTGAAAAGCGTACGTTTTCCAAAAATCTATAAGGATCCTTGTGTTGTCCTTTGACCAGCAACATTTCTTAGATTTCTTCTCCTTGCTCATATTTCTAAAACGTGAAATATACATATTAATAGCCTTTTTTTTACTTGGTTTGTATACTTACGTTCCGGCAGTCAACAGAGATCAGATCAGTTGCTGTTCGAGATAAACTCCTTTCTTTTTGTTTTTTTTTTTATTGTTGAAACTAAACTCTAATCATCACAAAGAGAAGAAGGCCCGCTAAGATGATTTCACAAAATGTCAAAATATTATTGTGTAACGGCTTTCGCATATAGATGGCGCTGAAAAACTCACAATTAGATGGCTCTTTTCGTAATTTTCGAACAAATGAAGCAGCTCGGGCATCATTTTGGCTACTTCATTATGAACCAATTTTTCTACATAATGACGTCCTACTTCATAATGAAGTGTAGTGTGTCGATGGTATAATGTACAAAAGAAGTGAAGATTTCATTACACTTTAATATACATTTTCAGATAAAAAACATCGTTGGAGCAACAAAGCTTCTCCAATTACGAAAACAGGAATTGGTTTCGTGAATTCTATATGTAATATCAAAATACAACATGTGACTAAAATTGAAAATCGTAATCGCGAGAAAACTCACACCTCAAACAAAAACTATATAAACGGATCGGTGTAAAATCGAAACGAGCAATTTTGTGAAAATAATAATAAGGCAAAAACAAAAAGGTGCTGTGCTCTCGGAAAAACACACTCGCCAAATAAATTTCCCAGCGAAACAATTTATATGCGAGAAAAATTGTGGGGGAAAGCAAATGATAAATTCAGCTCGAGTGTAAAATGTCAACGACAAATATACTGTGGCTCTTGCAATTTCGAACTTACCTGTGTTGCTGCCTATTAATTATGGTAGCAGGTGGAAGTCGTGTTGTCAGTGGCCTAAAGTGTTTTTGTAATCCGAAAGAATGTGATGTTATTCGGTCACAGGATTGTCCCGGGAAAGGGCTGCTCGTTTGGGACCCTTGCAGGTAAGGAGCCGTTTCATATTTTACTTTAATTAATTGCATGATGATTTCCTAAAGGAAATGAATTATAGTTCCATTAACCGGCCGGATAATCCCTGCATCCTTGGACCGGGTGTGATAAAAGCGCATTAATGCGTTAATGCGACTGCATCCGAGTCACTCCCAGGTCACTCTTAAATCGGAAAATTCTTCACGAGGCGCCTGACCCCGGCAGCAATTAATCAACTTCGGTTAATTTATAGACTCCAATTACAAGGAATTTATGGCACTCGCAGACAGCGCATTCAATGGGGTCGAACTGTCACCCACTTTGGGTAAAACCAGGCAATAAACCATGTTAACACGCTCCCTTTATTCACCAAATGCAATTTTTTCAGAATTTTTATTTTCCACTTTTATATTTATTCGCCTTGTGGCGGGTCGGAGAGTTTAAAAAGCTTAAAGGAGCAGTTAAGCAATAATTTTTTAACTACGCTCTATTTATGGTTTCAGGTGCTGTAAAATGTGCGCAAGAACACTTGGCGAGGCATGCGGGGGGCCCGGCGGATTTTCTGGTACCTGCGAGCCACCACTTCAGTGCGTTGCTAAACTTCCAGTCACGAGTGGATTGGGCGTTTGTATGGGTAAGTCTGCTTTAACTTATTACGTCTTAAACATTAAGGAAAATAAAAATAACAATTGTGACTTAGTATTAGTACGACAATCTAGCCTCCAACACAATTCTCTGACTTAATCAATGTAGATCTATAAGATTTATGATCACCAAAACAATAATTTTCTATACCGCACTCGCACGAGAAAACCTGGAATAAGTATTAAGTTTTTATATGCGGTGCATACCTATATATACATATAGATAAGCAAGTCTACTACCCCCGACACTACTCTTATTCTTTTTAATATGTACATATAACAATAACTGAAATTAAAAAAGAAAAAAATTGCAGAGTATATCACATATCAAACAGATTGAGTTTAAGATTTGAGGAGAAAATGTTCATTTTGGATCAAAAGTATACGTAAAGTATTTTCAACTTTTAAATTATAAATAAAGATGTCGTCGAAGTTTTGTTCAAAGCTATAAGTTAAAGACGTTTCCACTTATTCGTAACTTTCGACCTTAAACGAACATTCCTAGAACATTTCATCAAAATCCTAGAGGAAACCCCAAACTCTTTTAATGTCATCATCCACGCCGATTTCAGCGTATTATTTTATTTTTAAGAAACGGAAAAGCATTTCAAATTGTCAATTTTCTCAAGATTTAATTCTTGCAAATTGAAAAGGCATTTGAGAATTCCAATTATAATACATGAAGCAAAGTTGTAGTCACGCGGTTACTTTGATGGTAGTCTTTAGAATTGGTTTTCTTAAGAAGGGGGCTTTACTAAGTCATCAATTTTAAGGAAAATATAATTAGTCTGGATTATATAAGATTGATTCATGTTTTTACAATACATCAAAATAAGTAGACTTGATTGGTAATTTTAAGAAATCGTTTGTTTTCCTAATATAATTATTGCGTTCAAGAAATAAAATTTCTGAAAACTTTTTTTACATTTCGCTATTAAATTTCTCTCTGTTTCCTTATTTTTTCCAACGAAAATCGAAATTCCTTTTTATTTCAATTCTTCATAGTAGCTATGTAGACCTTTTAATATTGTTCATGACAACATGTGTAGCACATGTAGCTTTCTTTCATATATCATAATTTTTATTGCTGCACTTAAAAGCACGTAAGTGTTGAGCCACTTCGCAGACGGAGAAACCCAATTTTTCCGTCTCATCATCCCTTCCTTCAGCGTCATTATTATTGCCATAGAAGTTCTTGTCCACGGAGAACTTCTTCGTGCATATAATTGCAATGTTCAACAAAAGCGACAAAGGAATCTCCTGGGACACATATTATAAGTGATAAATTCGAAAAGTTTATGCTACAGCTCTGGCAGTTCATAAATACTTTCCAGGAGTAGAGGCGTACTACAACCAGGCGACTCGGCGAATTGTAGCCAGAATGGCCTGGGCTGGTGCGGAGGTGGCATGCGAAATAATTCATCTTGTTATTCTAAGGAGCTTGTCGTAAAATAAAAGTCATGCTGGAAGACGTTCCCAGGATGTGTCCGGGGCGTGTAGGTGTGCGAGAGTAAAAAACTTCTTATGATGCCTTCCTTCCAAGCCGTGTCCCTTTAAACCTTGAGTGCACGCAGATGCATTTTATGGCCTTGATTATGTCACGAACAGCACGTTCTCGCTAATCTTCGCTACTTTTTCCTATAGGAGAAGATATTAAAAGCAGAAGATAGGCGACAATTTAGGGTTGGGTACATCAATCTACTGACGCGACAGAAATTAGTTTTGCAATTAGGTTTATTATCGTCATTAAAATTCCAGTCTGCCAAATTTGTTTAAGTGGAGCATTTTGTGCTTTGAACTGATGTCGATTATTTTCGTCTAGACTAGATTAGTTTAGTTCAGCAATTCAAGACCTTAGTACATAATATTCATATTTTAGATAAGTTAATTTCAAGTAAATACTGCAATCCTAAAAAAAAATGTGGAATGAACTTTTCTCATCCTTTTGTGGTAAACTACGAGAACTTCAAATTAAAGCATTTCCACTATGATATTCACTATCAGAATTTTAAATTATTAAGAACGGCCTAGAACTAAGCATCTCACAAATACAAACTAAACTACCACAAACTGCATATATAGAAAAATGATCAGTACAGTGTAAAAGCTAACCAAATTAAAGAGGGTTTTTGACATAGGTACTTGTTTTAATAAATATTTTGATGTCCCTTTATATCAGCACTTAAAACTATATTTAAGTTTTTATCATATTTTTTATCATACACGTACATATATTCAAAGGTCTAGAACGTGATGATTTAAAAAGAACTGAAATGATGTAGATAGCTATAATTTATTAAAACAAAGCTAAATTAAGAAGGTTTAATTTTGTATTTTCAAATTGTTAAATGCTACGAAGCTCTTACAAATGCATTACATTGCACTCTGTTTCAAAATATAGAAAATATATTTATACCAAAGTCTTTCTGATGCTTTTTGGAAAGGGTAAAATTACAAGAAGCCACTGAGAAATGTCTGCCAATTTTTTAATAACTCATCGTGTGTTATTCTCCCTAATTTGTCTTACTCTTCTTCTTTAAATGTAGTCGTCTTGTTTGCTAACTTTTCAAATGATCCCCGAGATAAAATGCATTGTTGATCTTGAGCCCGGAATTTGAAGTGGTTCTTACAGCGGGGCCCACTGGCGGACTACACGTTCTCAACGAAGCATCTGGAGGAGCATTTCACATGAGCTCCAGCTTCCGCTCCGAAGATAATCCCCTTAGATTCGAGTTGCTTCCCCACAGAATGCATTCATCTCATCTTTCGCATGTCGGGAACGGAGCCACATCCTTAAAGACGAATAATAAGCCACCGCATTTGCTTGGTGGGACTCTCGCCGGGCTCCCCGAGCCGCTCCTAGCGACCGACGCCGGCATCATCAGGAGCACAACGTCCCCAAACATTTGCAATTTGAGCGGAGACAGAAAGGAACGAGCAACTTCTTTGGGGCCGTTCAAAAAAGCACTCGGCAATTTTTTCGTCTTATTTTTCATGTCTTACCCATTTGGAGATTTTCCACACCATTAAAAGAAGCTTTCGTCTCCCTTCCCGGCCCCGGCCCGGCCCCATCCTCAAGAAAATGTTTTTCTTTCCTATTCCTCGAAGAAGTTTTTCCTGGGCGTCTTTTGCCCGCTCGCCAACCAGCATCCTTGGGAGCTCTCTTGGGTTTATCTATTATGAAAATTGCTCATTTCGTGACACCGGCAACGAGTATGTGATAGAATTTTCCCCAAGATAAAATTTGTATGGGACTCAAACGCACCGACCGACGTCTTTATGTTGCTCATTTTGGTAAACTTTGGCAATCTTGTTTCCTCGGTGCCGCCAAGTGGCGGCGAGGGTTGTTTCGACGTGGACAAGGTGAGGGCACTCAATTTGATTTAAGTCCCCGGGGACACTTTGGCCCCTGCCGGACTCGCTTGCGGCCGGAATGGAATACATTATTCCTCCCTGCGCTGCGGCTGAGGGCGAGTTGATAAAAAACTTTGTGTCCTCGCTAGTGGCCCCGCTATCTGACAGGACTGATTGCACCAGGAATGAAGCCATCAAAGTTGGGCTCCGAGGCCCCGCGCCCCGACGGGCGGCGAACCAACTTCGTCTGAAACTAAGCGAAGAAATGCAAAGTTTCTGATTATATAAAAAGTTTTTGTGCGAAAGAAAGGGGTGAGGGGGTGGAGGCTGTTTATCAAGTTTATGGGAAAGTTTCTCTTGATAAAAACGAATTTGCTTTACTTATGGCAACTTCTCGGGTAATTGTGTTCTCAACATGATCACCCTGATGGAAGAAGACGAAGTGGGACCACTCCTCTTCGGTGTGCACTGTATTTTGAGATACTTCCTCTTCCGCGTGATCTGAACGAGCCCCAACTTCTCGTTCTGTGGCAAATTTCTTTCGCGAAAAAATTTCACATGCACCTGCCTTTGTTGTGAATAACTTATTTTAAGAGTTTTTCTTTTTGTTGTGAGTTTTCTCAAGAAAAATATCAAAATCTGAGAGTATCAACATGGTGCAACGCCCAGTTTTTATCGCCGTTTTAACATGAATTGCTATAAGCGACTTTGAATTGTAAACTAATTTATCTGTAACATAAATTTTTTGATTCAGGTATAACCCTTTGTCATTTCATCACTGGTTCATGGCACAATAATTAAATTTAATTGTTAACAAGAACAATGAATGAAATTAATCTTGTAGTAGGCCGTCAACAGTTCCGTTTTAAATCAACATATCGATTTAATGCACTTTCTGCACAACTTATCACTTATTTAGCTTAATCCCAGACATTGTTTTTAAGAATTTAATAATATTGTCTTATTAGTTTTATCGATGTAGTGAGACAAATAAATAATAGTATAGTTTTTTATATATTCCTTTCTAAATCGCTTACTTTCAAAGCGATTAATTTATTCTTGGTATTTGCGATAATGTTATTTTAACTTTTAAATCGTAACTTTAAAATTAGTTTTTAGGTCGGGCAATATTTCGTTTATTAAAGGGTTTATGACATATAAAAGCTAATATGTACGTGTAGCGTACTAAAATTTTTATTTGTAGCTTAAGGTATGAAAATATAAATTTCATATATTTTCAGTTTGAACTTTCAGGATAAAATCTTGCCATTTTCGATTCAAGGACGAGTATCATGTACGCAATTTAAAAGCTAATAGGGGTTACTTTCCTCCAGAAAAAAAAATGTTGTCTTTTCGGGCATTCTCATAACGCTTTGCCAATTTTTTTTAAAATAAACTCACATACATATATTTTAGACTTTGACGATTCGCTTTCCGTGAAAAAACATTTTATTTATTAACTTTTTGAGTAATTGTGCTCTTTACATGAGGACTCCGGTGGAAAAATTTAAAGTGGTTCCTCTTCTTTTCAATATGCAGTTTATTTTAAGAAGTTTCCTCTTCCGCATTACACGAACCTGAATTAAGTTCTCTTTGTACCTACAGTGAATTTTTCGCTCAAAAAATGTCCCGTGCACCTGTCTGTGTTAGAATTTAGTTCTTTTAAGACTTTTCCATTTAGTTGCGAATATGTTTTTCGGGGAAAACCATCAAAGCTAGAAGCAACTATTACAACTGTGCATCGCTGAAACAAACGCCTAAAAAGTAACTTTAAACTAGAATAAAAGTTCAGAGATTCGTTCCTCGTACTTGTTTGCTATCTCCTCCAGAACAAAGGAACGAGTACGTCCAGTCAACGTCCTTTGAAGATAATGAAAAATTCCCAAAATGAGCGTCATCATGACCTGTTAAAGTGCACATGCAGCACATATGTTGTCATGCAGTCCCCTCATTAGCCCCTGCCCCTTAAGCGAAGAGGGTGAAAACGTTAATTTTCCTCTGTTCTCCCTGCTTGGGCCGTTTAAAAATGCATTCCAACAGCATTCTTCTGGACTCCGGTACTTTATGCTCGTGCAGGTCTTCTCTGGCTTACTTTAAAATTTTTAGCCATTTTTGCACTAATTCATCCGGCCATCAGACGAATGAGGCCATTCCCTGTGTTTTACATGCAAGGAACGCGCTGCGCTCGAGTGCATCCTCATGGAACTCTTCTGGGACTCCTGGGAACATATGCGCACCCACTTCCAGCGTGGTGAACTATTTTCGCCTTAAGAGACCGCCATATTTCACTTCCCCTCTGTAGAACTGAAAGTGGTTACTTCAAGTCGCACCAATTTATTTGCCCAATTGTAAATTTATTTGATACCAGGAAATTGAAAACATACCCATGTCATTTATGGTCTTTTCGATTTGAATGACCCTGGGCTGAGTGTATTTTAGAAATGAACAGCACTCCCACGCATTCTCTATGTGTGCCCTAATTGCGTTTGGGATAAGTAGAATAGAAACCCAAACGAGCGAAAATTAGCCTTGAGGTGCTAAAGTAAGGGTTCATTCGCTTCTCAGAATCCAAACAACCATTGTAATTTTAGCTCCTTTCATTTTAAATTTCTGTTTTCTTGTGTTCGTTCGGACGGTTTTTAAATTAAAAGGAGCTGTTTCCTTCAAATTGTATGAAAGTTGCCATCAACCAGGATATGGTGTATGTATTTTATCGTTTGTATGTGCCTATGAATAGAAACAACTATTAATTTTATGTATTTTGTGTTTTCTGAATAAGAGAGTACAGGTGAAAATTCTTTACGTATTTAATGAACAACTTTCAGCCTGCACTAGTCTTCAAAAGATATTTAAAGAACATAAGTTTAAAAATATATTCACATATGTACGTGCACATATGATTATTTATATTACAATTTTTTTTTGGACAACCCAATGTATTAATAATTCATGGTTCATCAATGTTTCGAACCCGTCTTTTAACCTTTTCTCCACGGACATACCTACTCGTAAGTGCCCAGCCTAATGGAAAGGTGACAGCGACGTTTCAATTTTAAAATATTGATTTTGGCTAGATCTAATCTGGGAGTAAGGAAAATAGAGCATTCATTCCAAAGACGAATTAAACCATTAGGCGGTATTTATAATCTTTATTTTGTAGTGAAAACTTATCAAATTTGTTCGTTTAAGTTGATTTTGATGAATTTTTATAGCAACTTTAAAACATCCAAAATTCACTCCAGTTCAAACAACAAATTATGGCAACTGTCCTTCATTTCACAGAGTGCGAGTTTAAAAATGGTACACTAATTCTATTAAGCCAAATTTTACAGTTATATTTTCTTTCTTCTGCTGCTGACCAGGAGAGCGTTAAGAACTTGTTAGAGAAAATTAAAACTTCTCATCAAACACAGAACTGCTCAAAGTACTCATTGAATGCGTTGGAGCACTCCAATCACTTCAAAACAGGTCATCGAACAACCAACCTATTGAAATTAGAGTCAATAACTGTTTAATACATTGTAAAAGTATCTAAATAGTTTAATTACTTTAAGTATCAAACAACAATCAAAGAAAGGCTCAAAGCAATCTCATGACCATCTCCATTAAATTTTTAAATTTGGATGGCCTTGTCATCTCCCAAGAGATGCTCCTTTAATTTTAGGGATGGTCTTTGAGCCGGAGGAACATTTGTTGAGCAAGGCTTTAAAGCGGAAAGCGAAGCATTCATGCTCCAGAGGGCATTATTCTGTGGTTTTCGAGTATCTTTCTGGAATATGAGTGTTCCTGGCGTGTCGCAAAAGATTACTTACAGCATCCAGCGGGTTTATAATTCCGCCATCTGCGTCACAGGCAGCGGATGCCACGGGGAATTTGCATCCTCCGCAAAGCCCGGCAGGTCGCGCACCTCTGAGCAAGTCAGTGAAGTCTGCTTTTTTGATAATCCTCCCGCAAAAACAAAACCAGGACTTAGCGTGAATCCGAGCAGCACGCAGCGCAGTTCATCCCGGCTGTCCCCGACTTTAATGAAATTCCGCACCCGCCATGACCCGGAGGAAGCGCGAGAAAAATGGAAATTGCAGCAGGTACCCCAGAAACGAGGTCCTTATTTGTTTCCGAAAAAAAGCAGAGAGAGCTCGGAAAAAAAGTTGAGGAAAATGAAAACAATGTCAACGGTTGTTTACGCGCGCCGCGGTGCATGCAAAATTTTCATTCCTCGAATTGAATTGGTGCCCCCAGAGGTCGCGGGGAGCCGAGCGAAGGAATCAGCGGTGGGTCCCGCAGGTGGAGCTCCTTTGCATAATGGCGGAGCATTTATTCATAAGTTTCTTGCTCGAATTGTTCCCGCGTCTCATAATGATGTTCGGGTTCACTGATTCCCCAACATCCGAATGCAACCGATACCTCTGCGTCCTGCCGTCCCGGGAACGTCGGACCGCCACCCCGCCCTTTAAATAATCATATCACGCTGTTCTTGCAGAACGAATGCCAGAAACCTTTTCGTTATTTGGTAGCTACATTTTATTTTTATATAATTCCTGCTCCTCGCGGGACCTTCCATACCCGGGCAAGGAGCAGTGCTCTAGTTTTGAGCCGGGAGCTCAGTAGGACCCATTTTATTTTTTTCTTGTTAATTTCCCTGGCGCTCCGGGGAACGGGAGCATATGAATTATTCATGCCCGTAAAAATCATAATAGCCGGAGTCTCATTAATTTACGATAGCCCACAGACGACGTGCTCTTTTTAGTGCGTCTCTTCAGAATCTTTTTACATAATTCCCCCCACAATGGGACGCAAATAAAGTCACTGCTAAGGACCTGAAGTGATTTATGATAATGCACGCTGGGATCAATGGCGTTTAAGTGGATGTGAGCAAACCGAAGGGATTGCCCCACCCGCGCTGAGGCCGAGGAGTTGGGGGCGGAGGTTGTGCGGAACTCACTCGAAAATTTGCCAATAGCTGCGGAGTGGAGTGGGCTTAAGACTGAGATCAACAGGCCCCAAAAATTCTAGCTATCAATTATTCATCTGGGAAATTTAAGTACCATGTTTACAGAATGAATTTGCAAAATAAAATATTATGAAAAGACGGTTCAGCAAAGTGATATGCGTAGCGTATAAGTTACCCTAACAAAATTTCTCAATTAGCTTTAATGAGCCCTTTGCTTAAGGGTTTCAGTACCTACAGAACGAGAAAAATTCCAGCCCACGATTTTGCCACAATTTTGCTACAATTTTGCCACCATTTTTTACATTAAAATTAATTAATCCCTGACTGGTGAAGCTTAATAGGTACTTTTGCCCCAAATAAAATTTCATTATTATAACATATGCATATATGTATGAAAAAACTTTATATTCAATATACATAATTTTATTCCTAACGTTATAAAGTTATATTTTCTACTTTAACACTATTATGCTATATGTAAGTATGTTAAGTATACGATTATTATAGAATTATGATAACTACTAACATTATTAAAGATTCTTAGATTTAAGGGGTCATTCTCATGCAAACATTATGCACACATATGTATCACTTCTGCTTTAAGAATCTGTTGTTTAAAATGTTAATTATATTGAAACCCAGGTATATAATAGGATAATAGAATATAATAGGATGCTGCCTGCCTTTTCCTAGGAACATGTAAATAAATCAATAAAGAAACAGTGATTTGAAATCAGAATCATCATTCGAAAGTTAAATTTTGGAAAGTACATGTATATACTTCCACTCATTACAATCCTTGTTTTAAATTTAAAAAAATTCTACTTTTAAGTCCTTTTCATTGCATCAAAGGGCGTTTATCCGACAGTTGTGCAAACTAAGAAACTTGCATAGTCGTCGTGGCCTACGACAGAAAAATATTTTGAGAGGAATTTCTTCACAGCAACTTTCGCCGTTTGCCTCAGTCTGCATGCAAATCGAATGCATTTGGCAAATGGGGCTCTTAAAAAAGAAGTTGCAAACCACCACCCTTCTACCTGCAGTCGTACAGATGTCAGTTTTAAGTAAGTTAAGTTTTGTCAGAAAAGTTTTCGCTGGAGAACTGCCTGAGCAAATTGCCATTCTGCCGAACAAATAGAAACTTTTCGCCGACAATGCCGGCAAATCATTCCGCCGTCTCGCAGAATCTCTATAGAAGTTGGATGTTGGCTTATTTATAATTTCAGAGCTCCTTGCAATGGGGCGCAAGACGACTCGCTCCCTCCGATTCAGCAAAGCCTCATAATTTCTTGGAGCGATTTCCCCATTTTCACTTCATAAATTCAATTTATGCTGCAGCGAAACTCCCCCGCCCCCCAGAGTGCTTGAGCGCTCGTGTAGATCATCCTTGAGGTGTGGCGAGGAGAACGGGGGGGCAGAAGACCCCCGAACATCTGCAGATCAATTTGCCTTGTTTTGCTGCCATGAATACGTCCTTTGTCACGTCCCAGTTTATCCTGGCACAAATGGCCAATTGGACCCAACTGAAAACTGCCGCCGTGCGGAGGTAGTTAGTGCGGGCAAATGCAGGACATGCCCTGGAACGGGGGGCGTCCGTAGGGCTCCCCAGGTCGCTGGCCCGTGCGGCACGTTCCTGGAGGAGATGTGAGGTCGAAAACGAGAAACATTGTTACAGGGTGATATTTCACAGAGGCCTCTGTTTGGCCGTTTTTCCGTGCGCACAGGGCGCCAATTGAGCTCCTTCAGGCAGTTGGTGAACGTGGACGTGCCACGCAGAAGGAAAACTTTCCCATGTGACTCCTTAGACGTCTCCCGTTCGACCTGGCTCTGAGGCGCCCTCGGCTACTTTGCTACCCGGACAAGACAACTCCACCAACCTTCTTAGTGTTGTTTTTCTCGTGGAAAATGCAGGCTAATTTGAGGTGCTCTTCTGCCCTCCAAGTCGCTTATCTTCGAGAACGACTTTCTTAACAAGCCCGAAATTTTGAACCCTAGTCCCAAAAAGGGTACTTCGAACAGGTAACCCTCGAGGAACGGGCTCATTGCATCTCGGTGTAAAAGGACGTGAACTTTCTTCATTCATCGTTATTTCGTTAAGTGAATCAATAATTTGCCTCCAAGAGGGTCTAATTAGCAAAGTTCGCCATTACGTGCGGGGATGGCAGTTGAATATGTTGCACCCGATTGGACTTTAAATTTCCCTCCAAGCCGGCGTCAAAGGAACTAAACGACAAGTCACAAGTGCCACTTCAGCGCTGCATTTAATATCTGGCTGGTTAAGGAAATCTACTTAAAGTCAGATGAAAGGGCATGGCATATTTTATGAAGAGCACCTCCTTAAGCTGGCGAGTTACTTCGCAAAGCAAAGACACCTGGCTAAAGGAAGGGGGAGTGAGGGCGGGATGGAAGTTATGCGCTCCAGGCCTGAGTTCACGAGATGAACATGATTAAATTCCTGGGGATACCTTCAAGGAGCTGGAAAATTGAACGAGCCATGAACACGTCTTGATGAAGTGGAGTCCAGCACGTGAAGAAAATAAAGCGCCTTGGAAAATGTTTGTCCTCCTTTTGGTCCCGGATTTTCCTATATTGCGCTGACGAGTAGTTAGAAATCCCAAAAGAACGAGTATATCGAACAGCTGCCTTTTCTCTTATTTTGACTTTTAATTTATTCTGATACGACATTACTTGGGAGAGTGGTGACACAGCAATTTATTTATTCTATGTACCTCGGCACGACACTGTTTAAATATTTATAGAAATCGATTAGATGATGGCTTGTTCCAAGAAAGTAATTAAACTTGATTGAATTGGAAAAATACCAAGGACGTATAAATCAGAGGATAATTTACCAATTTATTGTGCCAAGTTGTTTTCGGAAATTAACAAAACCTCTAAAAATTTAATGAGTATATCCTCAGAGCTAACTAACATTGATTTTATTATTAATTCATATTATCTCAGTTTTCACTTTTCAGATTTTACGTTCTTATTTTTAAATAATTGAAAGATATACTTCTTGATATCACTCACTTTTCAGATACCTAATTTCAAAAAAGAGGTCGTATGAAAGTTGTATGTTGCAACCAAACATTTGTTAAAATACGCCCGCAAAAGCACCGAAATGCGCCTACAACAAGCCCGAAACTAACTTACAACAAGCCCAAAACGCGCCTGCCTGCAACAGGCTCCAAACGCCCGAATTTTAGGGGTTTGTAATCCATATTGCCTGTTACAAGCGCGTTTCGGGCCTCTTGCGGGTTTGGTTTTAACACTTTTCTAATGACAATATGTATTCACTTCTTCTAAATTGATCATTTCTGATTTAGAATATTTTTACAAACATAACAATTTGACGCTGTGGATATGGACATCATTAATCTTCTTTTCAGGTTTTATTTTTAAAACAAAAGAAAAAATACAATTAAGATTATAAGATCTAGGAACTATTATAAATTTCTGCATGTTAAGTAATTTTAAACTATTTGAAATTTTCTGAATTAATGATGAAATAAATTATAATCAAAGTGATTTTCGTATTTAATGTTGCAAATTTATAGAGTATATAGAAAAATCCGAAAATATTTATATACAAACAATCATTTAATACCGGAAAACATTTAAGTATATCGTATAATTACTTAAATCATTTTGAAGACGTTTTTTCTAAGGGGAGGGGAGCTGGAAACATATTATCCAATCAGTCCTAATAAAATTTCCTGCCATTAGGCATCTCATCGCAGTGAACTTAAGTGCTCCAAATAAAGCCCTTCGAAGTCTTCCAAACTCTCATTTAATTTACGTCCAATTTCGAAATGAATAGCGCCATTAATATCGCACCCGGGAAGTTTGCCAGCGCTTAATAATGTTCACTTTTGGGCGCTCTGTTTGCCCGTAATCAGTCCGGCGCGAGGACGACCATTCCAGGCCCTAAGCACACAAAAGACGGGCGTCGGGACGTCGTCGGCGCGAAACGGGGACTCCCGGGAGCATAGGCCTGCTCCCGAGTGGGGCGAAGGTGATTAAGCGTGCCCAAAAACTCCGCTTGGCCGTCTGGCGTGAAAGCGGAGCGCAACAAGATACCCCCAGAAATTAATTAATTAAGCGACGAGGGCAGATTGATGCCGATCGCGGTGTGGGGCGCGGGGTTATTAATAATTTTTGATGCAGGACGGCTGTGGCTCGGGTCACAAAAAGTAAGCCGCGAGCCGGGGTAATGCTAGTCATTAATTTAAACGCCTCATTATGCCCCCATCAGCTTCATTGTCCAAAAATATAGAGCCCAAGAAAATTGTGCACTTCTTCCGGTTGAGTGGGCTCCCGGGGGAGTCAACCCACAGCCGAAAAGATAAACTTCTGGCAAACACACGGAATTCATTTCGCATCTGCGAGCCGAGAGCACACACCTGAAGGATCAGATCCTCCCTGCCGGCCCCGCCGAGCCGCCCTAACTTAACCTTAGCGAAAGAAAATGTTCTTGGAGTGAATCAGGAATCTTAACCTCGCCGGCGCTCCCTTGTCGGTGCAGAAACTCCAGTTGTTGATTCCTCCTCCCTTGTCAAGTGACAAATAATCCTGCACCTCTTTGCAGAGGATTTCTGTTCCAGAAAACCAAGGAAATTATTTCCCTTCGTTTTTTCCTTTGTTTCCTGGAGTTAAAGAGAATTCCGGGATGATTGCTTCTTTGTGACT
Organism: Machimus rusticus; assembly: GCA_951509405.1. Classification (NCBI taxonomy): domain Eukaryota; kingdom Metazoa; phylum Arthropoda; class Insecta; order Diptera; family Asilidae; genus Machimus; species Machimus rusticus. The sequence goes on along the minus strand of OX608050.1, from coordinate 49,765,757 downwards.
TTTTTCGCATAAAGCTATTTTATGGTGATCCTCGAGGAGTGCAATGAGGGAAATTGCTAGAAACTGTAGCAGACATAAGGAAATGACGGCAGCTCTGCTCCGAGCACATCTCAGATGTTTTTGTTTTATTACAATGGGAGCTCTGCTACTCGCTTTATCCTGGAAATTGTTTCATTTTGAAAGGGTTTTTTTCGCTTTTACGTGCTCGGAACACCCGGCGACTTGTCGTCTCACAGGAGGAGTTCCTAAGAAATTCGATTAAAATCTCCGGCGCCGGAGCCACCTCTCGATTCAAATCGAATACGGTCGCTTATTTGCAACAAGACTTTGGTTAGGAACCAACGCCAAAGTTGAACCAAATGACGAGGTAGTCGCATTCGCTGCCAGGGAGCTGCTTTCGCTAAGCCGATCGTGTCCTTGTTCGTTCCCTGAATTTCGGTATTACATTCGTATATATGTATATGACTTTAAAGGAATTCAGAGTACTTTCTTCAACTTATTGAAAAAACGTATGACTTAGGTATCCACTTGCAAATAGGATTGAACACTTCTATCAAAGCATATGCTAAACAGTAACAATGAGCGATTGTGTAAGATGGGGCTACCATGTCACATTATTTACTTATTGAACAAAACCATGTGAATAAGATTTCTTTGTTGTCTTTAATTTCGAAGTTATTATATTTCCCAAATTTATAGCGAAGTAATGAGGACGTATGGCGGAAGCGATTGAATAGACATTCTAACATGTAGACATTTCTAATTTTTTCAATGCAATTATTTAGTAGGTGCAAGAAACATTCACAAATTTAACGAATAAAAAAAAGATAAGAAAATCGTCTCTTATACTTATACATATGCACATAGACAAATTTTTCTGAAGATATTACTGATGCAGAATGATGCAGATTCTAATAAAATTTGAATTGATGCAAAATAACTTATTGTCTGCAGCTTTTGCAGTATGTAAGAATAGTCTTAATTCTATCAGTGAGTTTCCAAGAAAAGATTTTCCCCAAAAGCAATATATGTATGCTTTTAAACATTTATTTCCTTATGTAAACTTTATTGTTAGGTTAGGAGTTTGCGATTCTGGTACTAAATTGTATGATTTCCATTGTACATTCATATACACCGAAAGAAAAATATAGTTGATTTTACTATAAACGAATACAAAATTAACTATTTACAGCAATGATTTTCAGCCCATTATTGTTTAATAAATTTTATAAATTCAAAAACGTTATATTTACTAAGAAGAAATTTGAAACAACTATTTGAATTAATTAAGTCAACTACAACTATTAGTAAAATTTAAAATTCTTCAGTGAGAAAAATAGTTAATCTGCTGACAACGAGAAAAAGTTGATTTTTTCCGATATTGCCGACCGGAGCTAGATTTGAACCTTGGCAGCTTGGCTGCTGTACTCAACCGAACCACGCCATTCCGATGCCTTTTTAGAAAGTTGACTTCTGTTCCCACAGAACCCAGGAACTCTGAATTGGTACGCGCGTAGCTCTACCCGCGAGCCACCGAACGCCAATGGGTTTTGAGTAATTCAACGTTAATAAAGCGATGTGTGGCTAAAGGATTGACTATTTGTAATAGTTAATTTGACCAACGAAATTGTTAAGAATTTTCAGATTTTTATGACGCGGTGTTTAAACAATTTTTTTTTGGTCAAATTAAAATTTATTATTTTAAAATAGTTGACTTGACAATTCTAGGAATTGTACATATGGCTATTCTAAATAGTCGAGCTTATAAGAATAGTAAATTGTAAAAATTTTTAGTTAAATTTAACTGAAATGTAAATTGATATTACTATTTATCAATTTTTTTAGCAAATAGCAATTATAACTACACAAAATAGTTAAAGTTATTAAAATTTTTCTCTCAGTGTATGTACCCTTGTAAAGTTGCATTTGAATATATAATAATAAAATTAGGATCTATATATGTAATGTATGTAGTTATATAAAAAAAACACATTGAGAGAATTATGTTACTGAAAAAACAGAAGTATTTTCATACTTAAATGTTATATAGAAAATTAATAATTACATGCAATTTGGGAGTTTTTGTTCTCTTAATAAGGAAATGAACAAAATTATATTACAATGGCAGAATAATTGATTTGATACCATCATTATCCAATTAAAATTTATTAACATTTCCATTGTGCTTTTCGTTTCAGACCTACCCCTGCCCATGTCAACGTCCCTGTCGAGTTTTTCAACATATCTTAATTGTACAAATGACCAGACAATAGTTATAGAGGAGGGATGTGAGATAACAAATAAGCGGTGCCAGTGCTGGCCGACAGCGAAGATCTGCAAAGGGGACCGACCATCAGATATAAGATGGCACTTTAGGACGTTAGAGGTAACTATCCCGGCAGGTGGCGTCTTTAAACCCTCTTACACGCTCCTTTTCTCCCAAAAGGATTGCCAGCTTAATTTACAAAATTTAATCAAAATCGAAATGGAGTTCGATGAGGACTACACAATTTCGCCGAGGAGCTTTAACTACAGAAGGCGAAGAGGGAAGCGGAGATCGGTGAGAAGAAGGTAAGTAAGACGCTTTTAGTAGGGCTGAGTTTTCTTGGGAGGGCGCAAGGCAAAGGGCGTTCGCCTGAAGATTATCTAGATTAAGGACGCTCTCTTTTAGCGCCAAAGTTTTATCCGTCACTTTAAGCCAGCTCCGGCTTGCCGGGCAATTTGTTGCGTTTCACGCGAATTTTATCCTTCGTCTACTCTTTTGTTTTCCCCCAGAGGGATACAAACTGGAGAAAAAACGATATTTAAATTGGATGCCTGCCGGTGGTGGCCCGATGAATTCTCTTGTTATGAGGCGCCGCGTTCGAAAAGAGGCGGCGAGGCATTTTCATTCCATTTAAACGCGCCCACCCCCGCCACCGCGTCCTCCTCATTGCGTATGCAAACCGAAGGCCTAAACTTCCACTTTGTCGATCGGCAAACATCAATCGGATTTCCCCCCCTGCGCGAGCAACCCGCACCCTAAGCATCCTCGGCATTGTCACAGCGAATCCCTACAAAACATCGTCGCGACACGTGAATACAATTTGTCACACGCCGCGGGCTGATTATCCGGCCCCGTGCTCCCTTGCCCCACCCCCGCCCTTTTCAAAATGTGTATAGTATAAAATTCAAGTGTCGCATGCTGGATTCGCCGGAATTGTCTCATTAACATCAATGACTTAATCCGAAGCGACAAAAATGAAGTTACGAATTCCTTCGGATTGCCGCGGGGGGCGAGTCATGCACGAGCCAACCAAGCGGGCAGAGGGAACTCCTGAGGGAACAGGCTCCCGGGGGAGAGGGGTCGACGGCCAGGGCGGGGGCGGGCGGGCTCAAGGGCACGGCGCATTAAAGGGGTTAAAGAAGAATCCTCGATGCGATAAGAGGAATTGTTACCTCTATCAAGCCATCGCAGCAACCCCTGACTTCTCGCGGGGGCAGGGAAGGGACTCGGAAATCGGATGACAAAGGAACATCAACGTGATAAGAAAGATAAATGAATGGAGTCACTGCCGCCTGCGATAGATACAAGATAAATTCGCCCGGTTCGCCTGTGTCATAAATAAAATTTGTAAAAAATGGGAGTTTTCAAATTCAGAACAGCACCAGGGGCTGGCTATATGCGCGCGGGGGCGGGGAGACGCCATGAGTTGAGGGAAATCGTAGATCAGTCAGTCAGTGAGGATTATCTCCCTGAGAAATTTTTTATTCAAGGAAGGTTGACATTTTCATTACGAAAAAGGGTTTCTGCTTGTCCAAGGTTTTTCGATTTCACGAGAGTTCCTCGCCTCGTTCTCGAGCAAAACGAAACCTCATTCGAATCCTTTAAAAACACTTCCCAAGGGTAATCAGTAAAAATTCCACAAAAAGCCCTAATGGGCCGCATTTTTTCTCAAATCACGTTAGGCCGGACCTTGCAAAATCCCGCCCCTTGAAGGCTTAGGGAAGTCCACGCAGTTCCAGCGATTCACCTCAAAAGGGTGCACGTTAAATGTCTGGCCGAGGATTAGGCGGCATTAGACCCTCATCCTCCTTAATTTTATCCCCGAAATCGCCAGATGTGGACAGGATTTACATAATTTTCTTCTAACGGGACATAAAATTTTCTTAAGACCACTTAAGCCTTTTTGTTAGAGATGATTCGCCCAGGTACCGTCCGGTGATTTTCATAATTAAGACTGAAAAATTCCGATGCTAATGGCTTGCTCATCGCAGCCAGGGGCTAATTAGCAAATCTATCGCTGTTTTGAGGTGAAGCGACTCGCCGCAAGTGAAATTTACAATGACCTCGTTAACTAAAATGTGTGTGTCCTTTGTACAAGCACGTCTCCCTCAGAACCCTCTAAATATTTGCGGGGGCGGGGGCGGGGCCGGGAACGGTCCATGCTTATCAGCATCCAGCGTGGCTTTTCTTCAAAAATGTTAATTCGTGTAAACGAACAAATTGTTGTGGATTTAGGACAAGGTACGAAAAAATCAACATGATTACTACGTAATTTGCGCAACTTTTTTTATTCTCTGCGCATTTAATGCTCCTCGAAAGCCAAAGGGAATCGCAGCAAAGTAGAAGGTTTCATTAAGTAGATACATATAGTACTTCAAGCCAGTAAACAAACAGTGCTTTGCTTAGAAACTATGTACCTTTATAAAGTCGCAAAAAAGAAATGTAATTACACAATCCTTTCTTCTAGAACTCTATCGCTGAAATGCACAAAAGGTTTTTCATAAGTGGCTATACTGTGGCAATGTAACTTGGTAGATATGTAGATAATACGAAAATTGCACTCTAATTGATTAAAGCTTTTTCTGAGATTATGAATTCATTTTAATAATTACTATAGTTATTTGCTTAAAGCCAATTTCTTACGATTATTGCATATTCAAATAAGTTAATTAACCAAACAATGGCCAGTAATAAAAATCTGACTTCAAAAAGCAATTAAATAAAATAAAAGCTCATTGACAGTCACGATAAAGTTATTACAACTATCAATGGTCCGCGAAAATGTTTATGACTTAATGAAATATTACTTATTGTCCCGTCACATTGTGACATTCTAAGTGCTTCTTTGATTAACATGAAAATAGTAATTATTTTACGCCTATTTATTAAATAGGCTTTTAATTACACGTTAGGAACGATCAATATTTTATGTCCCGAACATGCTAATCAAACGTTTCACTTTGTGTCCGACCTTAAATTAAAAAACAAAATACTTTGATCCCAAATTCGGTCGTTTAAATTAAGCTGTATTAAATAAGTTATATATCTATGCAAATCTAAGGTAAATTAATGAAAGATATGAGTAGAATGCCCTTAGTATAACTTTTGAATAGATGCATGAATCTTGAAATATCATTGAAAATCAATGTTTACTTTCTATTGTATGTCACTCATAATTAAATGTGTCATGCATGAATTTACCTGAAATGAGAAAGGACTAAAGTGCATTTATGCAATATGATCAGCTTTTAGCAAAGCAAATTAACTGACACAAACAGGGCTCTCAGAGCTCTCCTTGTTTTGGAAGAAATATGGTAATATCAACGTAGTTCTGAATTAATGTCAATATTGGAGCTCTTAATTCTGTCAGTATAAAGCAAAATTTGATCATGTATTATTACGGAGGAAAATGTTGATAAAGGTAAACTATTGGTTCTGAACTATGGGACAAAAGATATGTGATCCTACTTTAAACATTCAAAACTGATATTTAAATTAGCGTGGAACAAAAAGCGCAATCTTGACTGGTTTGAGAAGTTTTAAGAAGTTTAAGTGGATAAAATTAATACCTCAAAAAATTTCTAAAAAATGTAAATTTAAAAATGTTGGTATGTATATTTTGAAATTAACATCCACAACAACGAGATTCGCTTCTTTATACTTTAGTTACGTAATTTGAGGATGTGAAAAGTATTTTTTTAGTGTAAATAAAGATTAGAAATACAAATACTTACTATATTCGTTTTGTTGAATTTGAGCCAAGTAATATAATTAATTTTTAAAACTAAAATAGTTTTGAAACCAGCTAACATATTTGGGAAATCAACTGAAATATTTGAGAAACAAACTAATTTTGTAAATTTGTTTTTCATACTGTTTTAGTTCTATCAGCTAATACAATTACTCGGCTAAAAGAATGCTTAGTTTTTCTAATATTTTCTTTCAGTTTAGGAACCTCGTGTATATTAATTCCAAAAAGGCAAAAAAATTTAATATTACCTACTTGTCTATAGGAAAATCAAAACATTATAATTTATACGTGCTGAAAAGAAAAACGAAATTATACTCAGAACCAGTAGGCAAGTCATCTGCCTACCTACTGAAATAGTCCACTGAATCAGTTTTAGCCGGAATGTGAAGCGATCTTTGATTGTTTGATTGATTCCCATGTCGATGGAGCCGGGACGCCCACTCACCTACTTTCCATGGAAATGGTTTTCGCATTCCGTGGCGTTCTCCTGGCGTCACAGCTCCGTCAAAGCCAAAATCGGCTATGTAAACAAGAACCGCCGAGGTCCCACGGGACTGGTGCATGGAATTCTGCGCGCGGTTAAAAATAGCCACCGACTCAAGGCGGACTAGTGACGTCGCTGGTCACTTAAGCCTGATCGAGGCTCCCTCGTGACGCCAGCGATTCTTCAAGTGCGGCGGAATCCGATAAGAATAAGACGCCCGAACGAAGACGCCAGCCTCCAGAATTTCGCAAGGCTCCCCTGACTCACCCGCCGGAACTGTGGGCATCAACAAGTGGTGGCCATGAAGACCAGATGATTCCTGCCCGCAGAAGGGCCATTCGTGGATGACATGATAGAAAAACTCTCCGAAAGTTTTTCCCCCTGTTTCCCAGTGCCCGACGGCGGGTGGCTCCCGGTTCAGTGAAAGTTTGGCCCACATCACGTCCCTCATTTGTCACTCGAGCCACCCTCGCGCCTCTCGCCCGGCCGCCCGCCGCCCACGCGGGATTATCGTCTTAGAGAATCTATGGAATCTATAAAGAGCGCCCAGATGGGACGACGGCGAGCCCGGTGCTCATGAGTCCTGGAAAGATGCCAAAAGTGTCGGAACTTTTATGAGCTCGATCCGCAGTGAGCCCGGTAAAAATAATCCTCCCCGAGTCCCGGCCGGGAACGACGGGAACAATGACGAATGACGAAGTGTCCATATTTCGGTGTCAATTAGCTTCGACGTGGACGTGGGGCTTTTTTGAGCGATGACCGCCTGTTTTCGCAGGTGGTCGGCGGCGGTCACTGGGCCGAAATTATTTATTTTTTCGTCCGCTCCTTTTGTCCGTCATTAGCGCGGATGCCCCTGGAATTAAGCGCGCCAACGGCGACGAAAACGAAGCGGTTGCGCAACCGATGGCTATCTTTAAGATTTATGAAGTTTCTGCAAACGCACACGGGGTGCACTCTGCGGCTATCTGGTGGCACAGATCTCGCATCTGCCCAGGATTTTTGCGCAATTGTGAACAGCACGTACCTCGACAAAGATTTACTTCGTGCAATTTAAATTTCTGGCATATTTCAGGGACGTTCCTGTTACCTTCGCTCTCCGCGTGATAAGGGAACTGCTGTCCTCTGTCGACGTCTGCGGCGAACTGCAGAGTTCCTCATGCATTTTGGATGCTGGGGATTAGAATTTGTCCAAAAGACTCTCCATTCAATGTGGCTCCTGCGGGATGCTCTGGATACTCCGCACAAGAACTATCTCGGGAACGTTATGCTCGGCTAGACGCTAGGTATGCGGAATGCCGGAAATATTGTTCACATAATTTTCAAAACAAGACACCGCCATCTTAAATGAATTTAGTGCTGTGATTTGTCCCGATTTCTGCAGTGCACAGATGCTACAATTCTCTGGCCTTAATCTTTAACTCAAAACAAAGCATCTTCCCATCAGAGAATACCTAAGTCGATTTTAATAGTACCCACTTAATTCGAATTAAAAATTATGTATGTATTTCACATGCACTGTGAATATTTTTTATGGATATCCTGGCAATAAAATGGTCAAGATATCAATAATTTTTGCAATACATATTAGTAAATGAATTTATAGTTATAGTTCTGGCATCCGTAAGTGCGAGAATATAGTCCATCGAGATATGAATATGTATGGTTCTCCCAGAAAAAAGTTAAAAATGTCTTTCAGCATGGGATATGCTTCAAAAATTTAAAATACAGGCTCAAAAATTAATTTTACTTTAGTCGCGACATCTAATAAATACTTATTTTGCTCGTTAAGGTCATGATTGTTCTAAAACTTAACTATGCATTTTGCTTTAGTCAGTCAAAAGAATAGTTATTTTATATCTTCAGTATCCCGTTTGAAAAATTAAAGATTTTTAACATATATACATAAAATAAGTCTTTGTGAAAAAGAACCTTATTATTTGAAATTATACATATTGCTTTTCTTGTTATTTTACAGAATTTAGAATATAAAATTACATGCCTGATTATTGAATGCATTTAGTCGTCCGTTGGCACGTAGTGAAACACTCGTTAGACTTAACAGGCCCTTCGGGAGTTTTAACAGGGCATTTACAGATTAATAGGGTATGGTGAAATCGAGTCTAAACGTTTTAATTTATAAGAAAGTATGTTATATAAGAATATTTGTATATACATATGTAACTAACTATATCGCCTAAAATATCATGTAGATATTAAGATCTAACTGACAATTTATCAAAAAAAAAAGTATTTTTCTGCTTATGGTATTACACTACCATCCACCATCTTAAATGAAGAGGATTAGGCCACTCCTGTGTGCAATATGAAACAAAATTCGATCCACTTGAAAGGGGTACATCCCAATTACGCCGATAATAATAATCAATCCTTGTTCAAGAATAACTGAAACATCGCTAAATGTTTGACTGCTCCCAATGTACAAAAGCAGACAAAGCCCTACCCAAAGCCATCGATTTTCAGCTCGTTATCCTCGCTCACGTTCCCGTGCATCGCACTTTTCCGACACATGTTCCTGGGAAGGGGCCCGCCGTAGATCGAGGAGCGGCGCCCTTTATAAACCCAAAGGCTTCAAAAATAATGACGAATTTGACGAGAGCTTCAAGCACTCAGGCGCACTCGTTCGATTTGAATGCCTCGCGCTATTACGGAAAATTACCTGAAATCAGGTGCACAGGTGCACACACTCGCGAGTCGCGATTCTGTCATTCACTCAGCGAAATGAGTTCGAAAGCTGTCAGTCATTCGCAACCCTTCCCGCTCATAAAATTTTAATTATAATTGAAAGCAGGCTGCGATTGCCGCACCCAGCACCGCAAATGGCAATTAGTCCGCCGACATGGCAACTGCACTAACATTTAGCATGCCACGAACTAAGCCAGCTCCCTCCCGCTCCGCCCCCGCCTACCGCTCCAGTAAGTGCCGGGGCGGGAATCCGTGAACCTGATTTAAATTGAAATGCATTTGCATCTGCTAATTCCTGGAATTCTTTTCGTGCCCGGAAGCCCCGAGCGCCGGAAGGAGCGGCCGCTGCGAAGGCGCAAAGACAATGGCCATCGGTTACCTGAGCCGATCCATTTTAGCTCCGTCCGCGTCCCGAGAATCGGGAATTCGAGAATTTGCACGCAGGAGCGATTGCTGCAAAGTTTAAACTTTCGACTCGGAGTGATTTTTCACCGTCACCGGCTGACAGGACCTCTTCCTTCCAGGCGCAGTTTTTCCTCGGGCGGGCCTCCTTTCTTTTTGGTCCGCCCTTCGGGTTTTTTGCTCCACTTCGCGTGGCTATAAATTAGCCCGGGCTTATCCCTGGGATTAAAACACTTAACAACCTGGTCTCGTTTAGGTGGTCACCATAAATCACGGGTTCGGCTGCCGGGCTCTCCCGGTTTCGGGATCCAATTCAGCCCCGACCGGCAGCACCCCTATTAACAATTGAAAGGAGCCTGGCTTTTTGCCTGGCAGCCGCTGCAATTACCAACTCAAATCACGGACGAAAGTGAAAGGAGTGAAACTCAGGAGTGTTTTACGAGGGTCCTGTTTTTCACGCCTGAAAAATCCTGGAACGTGGTGGCCCGGTGCCCGGAACGCCTCGCTCATTTTTATTGCAAATTATGTAAAAATGGCCGAAGGCGCAGGTTATAAATCAAAATCACAGCGAATTTCGCAAGGACATACGAAACTTTTCAACCATAACATTACACAACATTATATTTAGTAGATTTTCACATTTATTAAAATCTTCTGCAATAAATCTAGGATTCAATAATTGTAAAACATCGTTTCTCGACCATTTTTCGCTAAAATCTATCTAGTATACTTATACCAATGAAAAATCTCGGCCACAGGTTATAGACTAAAATAAAATTATGCGAACACATAAACTCTTCATGTAGGTGCATATATTTTGATGAATCACTGTGTTGTTATTTAACAAACAAATTATCTCATGTCTGGCAATTTTCTTTTTTTCTCCTCCTGCAATTGAAATTGTTTGTGTCCTCTTAAGGTCATTTTACTATTAAACATTCCGAAATGGTTGCTCACCATTGAATTTGATCTTGTATCTGCGCGGCAAACAAATTCATGCATCAGCCTCACGAAAGTAAGCAAAACCGAGATTGCATCGATGCGATAAGTAGGTTTGGATATTTTAAACGTTTGTTCACATCCGCTTAAAGAGGCTTGTTGCACTTATCGCGGGATTAGTCACTGCGTCTTGATTAGACATGTTTTCAGGCAGAGTGAGGCGCCTCCATGGGGTCCCCTAACCTTTTGGGGATATTTCAAAATTATCGCAATTCACCTTTTTCGAATCGCTGATAAGTCGAAGAAGACCCGCGAGGCAGAAGAGCTTTCATAGCGACTTCTCAGCAAGAAGCCAGAGACCACATCGCAGCCGATTTCTAGCAGTTCCCCACGAAGCCCCAATTCCCCCAATAGCCCCATACCCGTCGTGTTTGCAACACATTGAAGCCATTAAGCCGGTCTCATCGATCAAACACGTCATCGAATCGATCTTCTCTCGCGGAGCTCTAGCGCTGCGGAACTGGGGCCTCACGGCCCGCGAAAACTATTTCAATTTAGCACGGGGTTCTCGCACAGCGGCTCCCCACCGGGGCGCCGTGGAGCTGCGAGAATTAATTCCACTTGGTCGGGGCTCACGAAAGTGTCTCTCATGACGGGCGAATTTGACGAGGAAGATTTTTTCGTGTGTTATAGCTGCGAAAGGTGGAACTAGTCCGCCGCTATCTTAATCAGTGTGAGCCCCACATAATCGGCGAGTCGCGAGCATAATTCTTGGCGCTGGTGTGGGTGAATCCCGGCGGAGAAGTCCGCGCGACGTGTGGAGACTTTTGCTGGGCGGCTCGCTGAGAGCTGTGTGCATTTTGCTGGCCCGCGAGTCGCGGGCGGTATCAGCTGTTGGAGCGCGATAAAAACAGCACCGCGCGGCGCGACGCGGCAAACAACATCAAAACAGTCCATGGGCCTTCTTAAAGGCTTGCAGCGCGCCGTGACGGCAGTCATATGGTAAACGCTGGTGCGGTTGTACGAATTCGCAGTCGCAGTTCGGATTCGCGGACTCACTCTCAGGTGGATAAGACAGTCGAGTGCGCGGCTCCTTAGACCCAAGATATCTTTTCGTTTCAACTACAAGGGAAAGAAATTCGTCCTCAAAAATAAGGCCCTGTCTCAAGGAAGTAACGGCCGTTGAAGCTGCCCGAGAAAACTTCAAGTGTTTGCGCCTGCGGAAACCGCTTAAATCTCAATCGGGTTCATGAACCATCGGAAACGTTTAATGGAACAGTAAACAGATTTTTTTTGTCAAGTCAAATAAATTTATCGCAGCATCATCATTTTGGTGTGTGCTATTTTTGCGAAAAAGTAAATAACATAAACTGTCCCCTCAGGCCAGAGCGTGTGATCGATGCGCGAATGACTTGAGCCAATTAAGAAAATTATAATTTTTTTTTGAAAAACTCTGCTGTTGCGCAAAAACGAGTAATAAAAAGTTCGTCGCAGTTTTGCTCTTGGCATCAGTTGCAATTTCGCCGCTGCACCGGAAGCTAATTTCGTTCTCGCCACTGCAATTTTCGCCTTTGCCCACCTGTGGCAGGTTGTTGCCTTGGGGCGAAACTCCTCGGTGCTGTGTGCAGTGTCCGATCAAATTTTACATGTGAATCCGTGGGAAATTCGCTAAATTGTTCGCCCGCGGTCAGGTGATTCGCTTCAGTGTACTAATTTTTGCCCGCGAATTGCGCGGCTAGTGATCAGCTGAGTTTATAATTAAACGGGGATTCCCCCTAATTCGATCGATTTGTTACATTTTGCATTGCACCGCCTCAACTCAACTTGCCACTGAAAATGGCATCATCTCGTGGGAACTATCCGACTACATTTTTTCTCCTGCTGGCGGGTCTCGCGGTTTCTGCTGTTTGTTCAGGTGAGTGACTCAGCCGCGTCTTATTTTTGGGGCAGGAAGAAATTTGTCAAACAATGATCGATTGGGCAACTGGCACACGCCTCCGACGTCGCTGTCGGAGAGAAGCAACTCCGTCCGGGGTCCCAGTGAAAGTCGTTTATTTTATTAAAATGAATTGCAATTGAGTCAGCCAATGCTCCTCAGAAACTTAGGCACCTAGCGAGTCGCGGGCACAATACAACAAAATAGCGCTGAGATAATTGGACCGTTTTAGAACCGCGATAAGTAGCTTCTGGCCATTTCGCGAGACTTAACGGCGCAGTTTCGAAAATCGCTTTGAGTTTCGTCACTTGCGCGAATGTTGCAATTACTTTTTTTCATATTAGAAGAAGTGACTGAAGATTACAAAAATTTTATTTCTCTGTCTTTGATGAATTCCGAGCATTTCTGTTGTTTTTATTTTCTTACTTATTTGAGATAATTGAGTTAAGAGACCCATTTGAAACGAAATAGTTAATACCCTTCATTTGTTGCACCACACTTTCGTATATGAAATAAGGCAATTTTCCTTATTATGAAATTAGAAAAAAAAAATTAAATTTGAGTATCCTCAAGATTCAAAACTCATTAGATTAAAGATCGAAAAAGTTATAAGAACATTTTACGTGTCAGATTTATTGATATTTTATATACTTATAGTTAAAAGGGCACCTTTTTCAGTCTTTCAGTTATTTATTTTATATTAGATTTATTCTTCTAAGAAAAAATTCATGAATGTCCCGAGCAAACAATATTTTACATAAAATATTGAATATTCATTTTATTACCAATATATTTTCTGTTTCGTGTTTTGAGCTCTAACGATTTGTTCTTTGCTGTGAATAAAAGTTATAATTAACCAACTCACATGAATTTTTATAGCCAAAATAAAAACATATATTTTGAAAAATTTGATAATCAGTATTGATATTTTTTAGTCCTCCGTCATAATAATTAGTTATTAGAAAAATTGTATGGGAAAATTGAAGTCATCTCCCACTTGAAAATGTGTGGGAAAGCGAAGAAAGTTTGTAGGAAATGAGACAATCATCCGAAATTCAAATAACAACGTAATCGGAAAACCATATTTCACAGACTATGCTTGCAGCTTATTGCTCCAAATAGGACAGTGTCTAAAATATGGTTAAACAGTTGTCTCAAACTCAAACTCCACTCGTATGAACGAAGCCAATAAATCTGAATCGACGAACAATTTTCGGAGTTTGATTTGAATTTTGAGAGCTTTCCCGCACTTTGTGACAAATTGTATAATTTTAAGGGAACTGAAAGTGGCACTTCGCACAGAATCTGTTCATGGATTTTTTGTTTCTGGGCGATTTGACGATATTTGCTCAGCGGCCATTACCTGCTGGAACTGACAGTTTTCACGTAAGCCCCATAAAAGCGGTTTACTCGCGCTATAAACAAAAACCCTAAAACCGCCGGCTGCGCAAGTTGCAGCGGTAAAAATTGGTTCATAAACTTTTTCTGTTCTGGAGCGCGCGAACCGAGATCAAAAAGCAGCTAAGCGGGCACCAGCGAACCGGGGCCGCGGCCCCCGACGCCCGCGGGACGCAAGAAGTGGTTAAGAAACCCGCAAGCGGTAACCGTACTCAGGAGGTGATTTCATCACCGGTGCAAGAAAACTAAGAAAAAGAAGAAGGCACTCAGCCCAGTCGCTTACCGCTCCAGCAAACAGATGGGAGCGACTGACTCCGTCTCCGGCGGAACCGCAGAGTCAGCGGATCTTTTGCCGAGTGCAGGAGCTGCCAGGAATTGCACAGTCCCACATGGGACCAAACGGGCAAAACGGGCAAAACGGGCAAATGGGAAAAGTGGGTAAAATGGGCAAAATGGGCAAAGTGGGCAAATGGGCAGCGCAGTGGACGTGCCCGATGCGAAATCGGCGCTCCGGCCGCAGTAAAACCCCCGCTCAGCCGGATCCTCGCAGTCTGGAAATGAACTGTCCTCCCGCATCACATCACCCGCGGCCCAAGTGTGAAATTTCAAAATTGCTCGGATTCCAGGGCCCGAGACCGGAGAGGGGGCCTCGTGTTTGTTTGCCTGAATGATTACTTCTTTGGTGCTGTGTACGTTGCACCGGAGCCCTAGCGCTTCGGTAATTTGAGGAAATTGTTTATTCCCGCCGCTTACATTAAACATTAAGCACACGATGGACGCGCAAAATTGAACAACTCCAGGCGATGGTAATGGCTCTATCAAAGGCTCAACCACTTCGGGGAAGGTGGGCAGGCTCCCAAGTCCCCGCCCCGGTCCCGGTCCCCGGCTCGACACCCGAGAGCTCTGGAGAAAACTCAAAGCAGGAACGACCGCTTCCCTTTGGCTTATGACTTCCAACTTGTCTGATGGAATGTTTAATTTGCTCTCGGAAATTCCCGGCCAGGCCCTCCTCTGTGCGTCGGCACTCGTGCAATTTACGCACTTCCGCGGAACTGCCCAATTTTGAAATTGGCTGATCCTGGGATTGCCGGTGGTATGATAATGAAGCAGAACAGAGGGAGTTGCTGTGGAAACTCATCCTTGACTGAAGGAATATTTTTGATTAAAAATTAAAATGCAATGAGCGCTTCAAATTTCAGTAAAATGTATGTTCGTTAAACAAGGTGTTTCGTACGTAATGGTTCCGACATATTTCAGTCGATTGCACCTTTCCACCACGCCATAATGCACTGTACCTATATATATTTATATTGCGAATATTACGAAAAGAAGTTAAATTAGCTAGCTTCATCTCACGTCCCATTTCTCGCTATGTTTCCCTCCTATGTTTTGAGATACTTTTGCAGACAAAAAATTTTATGATTCCAAAATCACAACTATATAATTATTACTTAAAAAAAAAGTTCTTCCATTTTGTTGCATAGTGATACTCTCTTTAGTGTTCTGTAGCTTAATTTTAACACACATTAATTACTCTTCGAAAGTTTTATTTTTTACACTTAAGTGGTTAATGCTTCTAGTCCCACAATAATACTATTATTATTATCATAAAATAATAATTCCTATTATAAAATTAAATTTTATGAATAAACCAATTAAAGTAAAACAGTAAATCGTAAATTTTATGAAAATTGGTTAGAATTATCAAAACATCGTTTAACATTATGTTTAATTAAATGGCCATAATATGAAATAATTTACTTAAATATTCAAAAGGACAGACACATAAGGTATTAATATCAAATGAGAAAACCTGTAATCTTCTCTCCATCTATTGAAAAGTATCATCAGCGACAAACAAAAGCTGAACAGTTTCAAATGTACAAATAAACTGATTTATAAAAAAAGAGGAAATATTAACATGGACTGGTATTTCATCACAATATGACGGATTTGGTATGGAACGCTTACCAGGAAATATTTTAATAGAAATAAATTCGCTTTGAATTATTTGAAATTTAAATTGGAATTTACAACTATAAATGATAGATTAAATAAATATGAAATATGAATTGTAAAGTATTCTTTCCTTCCGACACATATTAAGCTTTGATAAAATTGTCCATATATCGTAGAATAATTTCAATATATTGTATTTGTAAGCAATGGAGATTTTTCTGTGTTTGAATTTATTTATTTGTTTTTTAATTCCTTTTTTTTTTTTTGCTTCCGCGAACAATTTAATCCAGCAGTTGTTAATCAAAATAAAGTGGGAAAAGCTAGGTAATTGAACATCGCCTTCGCCACAACATATAAATTTTATTGCTGCTAGGTGAGATGTGTTACTGAATATAATTTATGAGTTTGATTAACATCTTCAAGTGTCAAGACTTCAAAAAATTTTCGCATTTAATTTAATAAATGTAACTAATGAATTTTGATGTTTCTAAGAAAAGATTTTCAATTCTTTAGTAAGTGCAAATAAAGGTCAAAAATTATTTCAACGTGTTCCAGCAGCACTTGTGATTAATAGCGTCCTTCCCAAGAGCACATCTAAAGACTTCGAGCTTTTGCAAATATTAGTTTTGTTTCTTTCCTATTCTACTTAAGAGGCTTGCCCATTTGCATCTCCCTGCAGCCTTTTATCATCGTCTAGACAAGAAATCTCATAAATAATTTTATAATCCCTCAGAAAAGAACGCCCAAGAAAAACTTCGACTAAGAAAGGAACTGGAGCCCTTAGGACGCACACCGCATACCTATCGAGCTAAATTCATTCTCGCTGTTGCCGTCCCCTGGATGTTGTTGGCGGGATTCATTTTGAATTTCGCTACATCCTCCGAAGCTAACTAAATTATTTCTCGCTGAGTTTATAGGAGCCTAAGAAAATTTATTGCCCATTTATGCAAAATAGACATTTTCGGCGGCTTCGCTGAACACTTCCAAGAAGACAAACGACGCGAAGAAGCTCTTCGGGCCGAACAAATCTCTTCGAGTGTTGTTATCTCGATGACGAGGTGCGCTCACAAAGGATTGAGTTTTGAACGAGGTCCGTCGCTAATGAAGAAACTCCTTAATCAAGTCGGACCAGGTAGACGAAACGCGAGCGACCTATGGTTGTGGCTCAACATTGTTTCACGAAATTTATCTTAATTGCTTTGGAGTGGGTTTAGAAAAAAGAGCATTGATTTCTTTTGCCCTTTCTCATCTGTTTTGATTTGCACAAAGACGTAATTAAGTCGCGCTCGAGTTGGAAGACGTGATTTTCTGTCGGAACTTAGCTAATCCGATAACTAAAAGCTTAGTGGACTATTTTAGTCCACTTAAAACTCGATTTTTCACCCGGTCTCGGTTGATAATTCGAAAGCGCTAATTAAGTTTTTAGCCGATTTGATAAGTCGATCAGAGCAGACTGCGATACGATTCTATTAGGATTTGCATTTTCATTGGATGTCCCCTATAAAATGTCATTTTTATTGATAAGGCCGAAGCAACGGCAAAAAACGCTCAAGCCCGCAGCCATATCACGGCCAATATATTTTTGATGGGACTCTGATGACCTTCCCCGAATTATGTGGAACTCCCAGAAATTCTGGCATATTCATTCTGCCCTTGCGGCCCTCGTGCCATTAAAATTTCGTAAAAAGCCTTCATAAATCTCACCAGTCTATTTGGGCACTGATAGGCAAAAACCCGGGCGGAGCACTGCCGAAGGAATATTCCTCTAATTTAGCGGATTATCTTCAATTGTTATTTGCTGTTGTGCAATATAATCCCTTGTAAATCGGCCCTATCTCCCATGAATATCACCATATCGCAGAAAAGTGCCTATTTTGTCGGCCGCTAGCTGGGCTGCGGGGGCACCCACATAGCGGCGAACTTTGGCCACATATGCTGCGCTCCGAAAAGCATAGGGAAAAAGGCCAATAAAATGGCACCAGAATTGGCCCGTAAATATGATTTATGGCCAATAATTATGGGCCGTCACGAATTTAATAATGCAATTGGCGAAGAAAGCGCTTTTTGCGGCGGGCCCCGACTCCGGAGCTCTGGCCACCTCTAATTGGATCATTAAAAGTCCGCTGTGGCTCCGATGGGGCCTCGGATTAATTCTGCTCCCTGGACGCGCCGTCGTCCCGTCGACGGCGACGGCGACGTCGTTTTCTGTTTTTTATGTGATTTCTGCACTTAGATACCTGCAAAAGGCTGCAAAGCCCTGGGTGCGAAAGGTTTTCGTGGGTATCGGAGTCATTGGTCGTAAAGCAGCGTTATCGACACCTCCTGAAATTGATTCACACCCACAGGGGCCGTTGAACACGTGTAAGCTGGCCGGGGCTGATCCCAAGATTAGAGTCTTGGGCCCCGAGTGAGGGCAAATGGTTTTAGCTAATTAATCCCGCCGTTTGCTTATCTTTAAAGGCAGCGGGGAGCAAATGGTATGAGCCGCGTTGCCCCTTAATTAGCATAGACGGCGGGAATTTACATGAAATCTGCTCGGTTTTGGCGTTATGCTCCCATTCCGGCATTTAAGGGCAGACAAAGGAAATGGCTAATAGCTTTCTAATTAATTTCAATTGCGCACTCGAAGGCAACTAGCTAAATTTATGGGAGCTACCTTCCCACGTGAAAAGGGTCTTTTGCCAACTTGCCATCAAGTGAAATGGATCGCAAACCGTTTCACGATAGTTTGACAGGCTTTCTAGCATATTACTGTTTATGAATTAATAGATTAGACCACAGACTGTATAACTGAAATCGAGAAAAATTTTCAAGTCCCAAAGGTACCAACATTGGGTTGTGCTTTCCAATAAGACTTCCACGCACAAGCAGTCGGCGAACAGCGCGCTGAAGCCACAGCGTGCTCTGCTCAACTCAATGAATGAAATCTTCAAGGGATTTTGGTATTTATGATTTTTTGACCAATTTTAAATAATTATTAAAACAATAATTTTTAGGGATCGTTGTGGATGTAAATTTTCATAATTTACTTACATACAAAACCTTTCAAAAGTCAACTAAATCACAGATTTTAGTAAGTCTTTCGATTAAATTAATTAAAAAATTCTCATTTCCCTCTTTACTTTCGTGCCTACGCTACCAGATATATTTAATGTAACTTTTTCTAAAAACTTTAATCTTATTATAAATCTAATCTACTCTAAAGCAATCAGACCGGACCTCAATTAATAATCAATTATTTACCTTCTTTTCTAATTATGTTCTGCTAAAAATGAATATAAAAATTTAAAAGGCGAAGTTTGCTTGTTTATTTTAATAAAGGATTATGAGACACTAACGACTAAAGCAAAAGACAGAAATAAAATTTCTCAATTATTTCTTTAGTTTACTCCGAATAGCTAATCTACAATAGTTTTTTATAAAATTAGTACGAAAAAATGTATATTGTATGTACATTGTACATACTACATTACATACATACATATGTATATGAGGAATGACTAAATTTGTTATAGCAACTGTTTGTCACTGCTTAACTGATTAGGGCTCATGTTTATTCCAGAAAAATTGCCTCCAAACATATGAATAAAATTTAAAAATTTATATATCATATTTCTCATGAAAATCTTTCCATAAATTTTTTATTAACCTCGCAAATCGACTTTTTAGAAAATCTTTTTTGTAGAAGAAATATTTTATCTTTCTCTTTTTGAGTAGGTGCATATAGCAAAGGCAATAATATCTTAAAACTTCCATCCAGTGAAAATAATATCTTAGAATTTCGCAAAAGAACGTAAAAAGAGATTTATGAAAATCCCAAGAAGTCTGTCTGTTCAATTGTCTATTTCAGTTTAATAAATTTTGAACCGCTTTTCTTTACGAGTTGAAAACAATTCCCTCTACGTGTCTGAGAAAATTTGAAGGCTAAAATTGTTTGTTAAAGAAAAAAAAAAAAACACATATTTTATGGAAAAATGAATTATTTAAGGCTCCTTACACAAAATTTAGTTAAATAATACATCATCTCCAATGAATTTACATTCCGTAAAAATATGTTTGTTCGTAAAAATTGTAAATTATTATTAACATAAAAAATTCATTTCTGGAGAATTTGATTGTTTTTTGTTTTGAATTTGACAGTTGAATAGGTACCCGCTAGCTTTATATAAACGCGAAGCGATAATGGATTAATTATTTTGATTTAATTTATTATTACATCTCAAAAGCAATCGCTTACAAATGTAATAGTGGACTATGTTTGTAAAAAATACCTTAGAAGAATACAAACAATTTATAAGTTAAATGACTTTTTCAACGTTTTAAAGCCAAAGACTTTTTTTAGGTCCACTTTTACAATAGACATGTTCATGAAAAGTGTTTTGAGTATAAAATAAGGCTCAGGGTCATTAAACTGAAGGTTTTCAAGTTGTTTCACCTAGAAAATCCAGAAGGACCGCAAAAAGGATTAAGGTAATTCCTTTTCAAAGTAAAAACTTTGAGCGTAAATACCTTCAGAATTCAGACTTCGGGCAGGCCTCCGACACCATGATTTTGGAGTGACCAACTTCGCAACCTATCCATCGGGTGAAAAAATTATTCATTCGTCCTTGGACCCGTTGTATGCTTGCCTTGCATGAGGAGCGCGCATTAAAGGAGCAAATTTGTGTCACAGAACTCATTTCGAAATTAAGCAAAAAGGGCAACCCCCAAATGGCCGAGGAGGAGGCAAGCAAAAGCACTAGGCGTATCCTCCGGAGCCCGAGGAGGCTCTTAATTAGAATGGCCCGGTCGAGCCTGTCGCATCGACATCGAGGTATCTCTTAATCAAAGAATTCCTTTTGTCGTGCCATCACGGACAGCGCCTAGCCCGATGGAACACATTTGATAAAACTAATATCGCGCAACTTGACCTACCCCAGCTCCAGGCACTTCTCATAATAAGCGAGGCACCCCCCGAAAAGACGGAGCCCGACTTTTGTTGTGCCAAGAAGTCTGGAGGGTGTTGATTAAGAGCACCCCGGAGGCACGGAAGGCAGCCATTAAAGGCGTAGCACTCGCCCAGCCTTTGATGTGATCAATGGCCCCCGACACCCGCTAATATGCAAAGCAATCGGCGGCTAAGACGCGATCGGGTTTCCGCCCTTCGCTCCAATTTCGCGGCCATTAGCAACATCGAACGCGCCACGTCGGCATCATCAAACTGCGGCGGTGACACGTTACTCGCGGCTTTTAGAGCTCATCACCGCGTTGTACCGATGGCCTAATTAATCCTACCGGCGCGCGGTGCGGCGACGGGACGGGAAAGGGCAGTCCCAAAACTGGGAGCGAATATTAATTTATGTCAACCAAAACATGTAAATTACCCCAGTGGCGCTCGGAGCCATGTGTAGTCTTCTCGAGGGCATTAATTTGACAGAGGCGCCGATTTTACTCTCCACCTTCGGTTGCGTTATTAATTTTTGATCGACGGCCCTCTCGCGCTATAGGTATATTTTAACGCGTCATTGAAGGCGATGGGCTCGATCAAATTCATTAGCGGGGCCAAATGCCAGAGTAGAGAGCATCAAAGCTATTTGACGCGAATAGAGTGCAAATTGCTAAGCGAAGCTTTTAATTGTTTAAATCATCGCCGGCGTATTTAATTACCCCCAGAGCCTCCGGAGGGCTCATGTATGTCTCGGGGCCCCAGGGGGTACCGCGGTAATTTATCATCTGACAAACGCTGTGAATTTATCGAAAGCCGTGCCGGCAACTTTGCCACAGGAAAATTAGTTGTGACGTTCCCTAATATATCAAACCGCTTTGTCAGGCGACTTATTACCAAAAGACGCTTAAGAATTCCTCGCCCTTGCCTAGACCGGGGGCAAAACGTAGCATTTCCGAGGAGAAGTTTTCAGGACGCGCCGATAGGATAAGTTTTATTGAAATATCAAAACAGGCATTATGTGGAAAAATGTTGCCTTCAACGAAAGTTAATAGCGCGAAACATTGGATTATAATTTAAGAGGGTTTGCCTTTCTAAAGCGACTTGAAAGTCATTAAAGAATGTATGTAGCCTCTGAAAAGCCTATTTTAACAATATAATAAAAATCAAATCACATTGTATAAATTTTATAATTAAATTGAAATTCCAGTATAATTGCTTTGATCTGTTTTTGTTACTATCATTATCGTTATTGCTAAAATGAAGTATAATATGATTAGAACTGAAATTATATATTTAGACCGGAATTTAAAATTTCAATTATTATTTAAAATGTTCTAATCTAAACCCAAAACAATCTAAAAAATTTTTAAACTTTCATATTTTAAATAATGACAAACATTTGCATTAAAATACTAGAGTCGGAATATTTGTATGAAAAATTGTTTGACCTCTGCTGGATAAAATATGTTTTTTAATACCAAAATATGAATAAGTCGTAAATATTTGTTGATGATGTTATTATATTCATTCATAATTTTTATCCAATAACTTGCTTTCTTAATTTTATACAGATTGTTTGCTTAAGCTCTGAACAGGGGTTTGCCAATTGATTCTACATAGTCATGATCAACGTTTGTTCGGAGAGTCTCCAAAGCACCGATTTTAAGAGCGGGGGTCTCCAAACAAACGTTGATCAGGAGACCCTGTAAAATCAATTTGCATAACCCTGTGTTCAGATCTTAAAGAAACACCCTATCATTCTTGATGATGATATACCAAAAAGGGTGAAGGGTGCCCTATTTTGCTAAGCTTAGTACGTTTGTTTAATGTTTCTTTTACAATCATTTTACAAATAGCAGAACGTTAGATGGAGATGGGTGAATATTATACTTTTCTTAATCTATTTAATTAATTAAGCACAACTCAAATGCCTTGCATGATTTATCTGAATATCAGCTCAGGAGTTTCTTCAAATTGATAGGCCCTAAATAAGTAAAAATAATAAACGCAAGCTAAGCTAGGGAATAATAACTTTCTTTCAACATGTCCGAGTCTTTTACCCGGTTCACTTCCATCAGCAGAAAGCCTGGGCTACCACAAGGCTCTGGGCACTCACCTATTCTCTTTCGCAGTATTTATTAAAGTCTGTCCCGGATAGCTTCTTCTGCCGGTGCTCAGAAGAAATGGCGAGTGTGCCTCTTGGATTTGAATGAGTCCTCAGTAACAACCATCTCGATTCCCCCGGCGCCGTTATTCCGAGGAAACTGAATGAACTTTCACCCTACAGCTGCAAATATTTACACCAAGCCGGAAAGGGAAGAGGACAGACGACCTCAGAATACGGAACATGTCTAATTTCCCCCCTGCCGGAGTCCGCATAGTTGGGACAACCATTCCATCTGGCAGCGACATAAGCGAGTCTTGTCACATATCCCGGGGACGAAATATAATGAAAATCAAAAATTCTTTTGAGATAATCCTCGGAGCGGGCGGCCTGCCGGCGGAGGAAGCGCACAGATAAATCCGCCGAGGTGAATAACCCGCCGGAGAACAATTCCGCAGTGGGAAAATTATCATTCCACACAATTTCTTCACATTCCCCGGTATCTAGATAGCTCTATCTGTCAGCGGAGGCAATCGAGGCTCCTGCCAGCGCACGCCTCGCGCTCCGCGGGCCCATAACTCATCGTCGTTTGCTGTATTTACATGACACGTCTAATCTCGGGCTGCTATTACAAACAACTTATCTGCGGCAATTACACGCGACGGGTTGTCCACGTTAATAGCCAGTTCCACTTCAGTTCCCGACCTGCATAAAACTCCTTGCACTCCTCGGTTTCCGTGCCCCGCCCCCCGCCCCCCGCGGCATCTTCGCCGCCCCGCCGCTCCCCGGCAACTTTCTACCGCTCGCTGTGTTTTCACCTTTTCACTAAAGAAAACCAAACAAATCCGCCCTGTCATCAAATCGTGCTCCGAGATCTTCTCAGTTGATTTTCCTGCACCGCCCCCACGCCCCGGACCCTGCCTACGGAGCGGAGCATGCAGAACCTCCTGCATCTTCCCGTGCGCCTCGGAGTCCCGGGGCCCCACGTCGGAGCTGGTGCAAGTGCTGGAGCACCTCATCTGCATACATCGCCCAAGTTGGCCGTATTTTGCATCCATGGGTTTTCTGCTGATTCCGCTGGTGGATTCGTGCTCCCCGGAGATGAGGGATCAAATTGCATTACACAATCCGCTGCTTGATCCAGCATCGCTCCCACCCCCGTCCTCCCCGACAAATTAGTCTAAATCCGAAGAATCGAACCGTTCTGCCCGTGCCTCGTAATCCGCTCAAACGGCGATGCTCAGCGGATTCGGCACGGCTATCATCCGGAAAATCTGCCGCGCGAACGGCAAACCCTCGCTCAAGTCGTCCGCGCGTTTAGCGGACCTTAAACCTTTTTTGTTCCCCGCCGTCAAAAGGTAATGAAACACCGAAGGCCGGGCTGTGGGCGGACGAGTGCAGGAGGCGAGCCGTGGCCCCCTGCAAGGATTACAAATTAACACCTCGCCACTCCTGGCACCTTGACTGGTGCTGGGAACTCGGTTACCTGGTGTAATTTGCATTTAAGTGGATGCTAACTACTTGCAGGTCGCCCGGGAGACCCATTCAATTTAATTTTGTCGAATTGGCCAATGGCTTCCTTTCGACAAGTGCGGCTGAGGTGCTGACTGCCGGTGCACTCGGCTTCTGCAGCCGCTGCAACAGAGAAGCTGGCGAACTGAGCTAATGCGCCTCAAATGACGCCCCGTCCATGGCAGCGCCCATTAAGACCAATGGCCATGACGATGAAGCCGGGCTTGATTTCATTGCAGGGATCTGCAGGACTTGAATTGGCTTTGAATTGAAACCAGCTCGCTCACATTCTGTTCTGACCAAAGCCCCATAGACTTAGACTTTAGCCTTTCAAAAGTAAATACACCGTCAAGCGACAAAAATAGTACAATTGATGCTTTGCAATTGAATTCAAAATTGACAAATATTTAAGCATTCTAAAATTCTATCTTTACTCGTCATAATTTAATACAATAGTTAATTAAGAAATCTATTTAATCTAGTTCCACTTAGCAAAACTTTGTGCTTATTAATTCTTAATGATCTTCTAATTATTTCACTACAGTTTTAACATTTAAGCGGTTGAAAGACTTATTCTATTAACTCCACTTTTTTAAATTTATCACTGCTCCTTTAATATCAGAAATAAATTATCGTTATTCACCGTACAATAACATCGAAAATAATATGACGACCATAAATGCCTTTTCAATTCTAGTATCATTCAAGCATTCATTTTTCAGTCTTATATTATTCTGAAATAAGAGACTTCAACTATAATAATTTTCTTCATAGGCCAAATATTAAAATTCAACGAAAATTTGTTCATTAAGTACCAATTTCTCACGCTAGTGGAAGAGAGTTTTGTTACATTTTTCATTGTTAAATTTAAAATTCTACTACCTGTCGCTTTTAAATTTTGCATACCCTAAAATATCAAATAAGACAACAATAACCAATTTACAGTATCTAGCTTTATGCCTTAACTTTGTATACTTTTAAATTCTGTTTGTGCTATTTTCGAGAGATTATGCAACCTTAAAAAACTAGATGTTGAAGTAGTTATATCTACTTAATATTGTTAAAAGTAAAGCAAAATAAATTATTATTATTTATCTATTTATTAATTAAAATTTATTAAAATATCTTAGTCTTAGTTTACATTTTTATACAAGCTTCTAATATGTATAGGAATTTGTTTGCTTACATTCAGCAAAAACTATCAACAGGATACTTTTAAGACCTAGATATCTTTATGCCCCCATCACGAATGGTAACACAATATGAGATAGTTATCAATCAACTAATTTCCTTTAATTAAGAGTAAATTCAACTTCTTATCAGTTTATATAAGTGCTAGTACAAAACTTATTTACTTTTTTCTTTGTTGCTATTCTGATATCCGATATCCGAAATACAAAGCTACTTTCAAACCAAAGCCGTGTCCCACCACGCATCCTCAGGAACCGTTCTTTGACCCTCTAGATTTGTAGACCACTTCATTTTAAGAGGTAGTTTGATTTTGCTTAATGCTTACAGCAGCATTTTGTGTTGTGCCCATTCGCATCATCGTGTGACGAAACAACTCGCCACAAATTAACTCCCAAAAAAACAACAAACTTTGTCGAATGATCGCCCACGGCTTAGTAAGTCATCGTCGCCGGCTTTCCGGTGTCAGATTAATGCTTATCCTCGCGCAAAACTGTGTCCATTTTTATCGTCGAGTGCATCTGCACGAAAAATATTTACAGAAATCAGTTTAATGCTAGCGCGATCTGATTTGTTTAACTTTTCGCTGCTTGAC
This sequence comes from Machimus rusticus, assembly GCA_951509405.1. NCBI lineage: Eukaryota > Metazoa > Arthropoda > Insecta > Diptera > Asilidae > Machimus > Machimus rusticus. The sequence continues at coordinate 49,739,593 of OX608050.1, read as the reverse complement.
TTTGCGCAAATATAAATAATCAGGGAATTTTTAAATCGTGCGATATCTGATACCACCGTCGACGCGATGATAAGCGTCTCCTGCCGGTGCACTTGCACTTTGATCGCGGCGAGTGATGGATTACATTCTTAGGTATATTCTGCTGGGCTGGTTATTTATTTTTTAAGTAATATACATATACATATATGTATGATAATAAGCAACTCTGTTCTCATATTTCTACTGCATATTCTCTTTTCTTTGGGAAGATTTCTCAACATAGTGAAGGAACCCAAAGTTCAAGGGTTTAATTTTAGAGAAAATTTATTTATCTCACATAGTTAAATTTGCACTTATGCGAAAATGCCAACAAATCGAATGACGCATTCAATTAACAGCCGCAAATTGCTGTATGTCTGCTAAAACACCATTAAAACGTCGTCTAGCGCGAAATATTGGATTGAATCCGGCCTTGCCATTAAATCATAAAACTGCTCTATTACCTTTTGTCATAAATTTCGTGACGGCCTTCGAATTCATTGACATCGTGCGCGTTGCATTTATTGGCAATTAAAATATTTTAAAGCTCATAAAAGGCGCAATTTTCTCTTACGCATGCGAAACGATGCCTCCTCACCTCGAGCAGTTCAATGGGAATTTACCGGACATTTTAAAAGTACAAAGCCTGTCCGCAGCGGGTTCTAGCCCCAGAAGCAACCGTCGTCGCGTCGGCTTGATCTCGCTGCAAATTAAAATAATCAAATCCGGCCTCAGTTGGCACCCTTTGATCACTCGTATTCTGGAAGGAGTCCAAATTGTAGTCCGCCGATAATTGGGTTCGATCGAAATTTTTCATCTTCGGTAATAGAAATCGATCGGGCGGCTGGCCGCGATCGCCTTTCCGCGCAGTAGCGTGGAATACTATGGCAGTTGACCTTTTTACGCGGGGTCGCACGATGCGGGCTGGGGCGCGAATCGACGGTTATGTTCCGCGGCAGCCAGTGCACCACATGGGCCCGATCATATCCATCAATTGACATCTGCACTCGAATTGTGCAATACCCGCTTTGATACTCGCGACCAGATTTAAGATCGGAATGTGTGTGGCGTGTGTGGCACGCTCGCGTCGCGGCGAATGTGCGATGAATAAATTAGCCGAGGAGTGCACGAGAACGCGGCGAACGGGGGGAGTTTAACGGACGAGCAATTCTCTGTAATTTTAATTAAAAGCGAAGAGAGAAGGGGCGCGTTGGGAATCTTCCTCTCTCAATTGTTTGCGCGTTCATCAACAATCATTCAATAATTACTTTTTAAATAATTTGCTTTATAGAATTTAAAATACCGATGAAGCTGTGGAATCTTATACCGAACTGGTTCGCAAAATAAAAATTATGTTTTACCTGCATGACGAAACAACGTCTGCTACGATAATTTTGACTATTCTATACATAGATACATCGATGTTGCGATTGCCTTGCGCCCACGGAGTCATAAGACTTAGGGGAGACCGGGTACAAAAGTAACATTTTTTACTTTTGCCTTGATTTCTGGTTAGGTGTTATTATTTTGATGAAATTAATATAGCCATATAAAAATTCCGTTCATGTTCTTTACATTAGTACCTTGATTTGCCTGATTATTGTGTATTTTGTATGAATCACAGAGACTTTAAAAAAATTCGTCCGTTGTTACTTTCGACCACGTTGGCAGGTCGAAAGTAACAGGACAAAATGGTTTGTAATAATTATGATATTACATATTAAATCAACAAATTATTTATTAGAAACCTTTTTTATTAATAACTAAAATAAGCACTTTCATTTTAAATGCTAAAAAAATATATATTTTACGAAAAAAAAATCAATATTATTAACTCTTCCTTAGAAACTGTGTTTAGTAATTCATGACATAAATTATTGTATGATAATAATTTTTTCTAATCACACTATTCAGTATCAGTCTTCTATTCAGACTCGCAATCAGTAAATCAATCCGAAGACAAAAGTAACATGTTACTTGTCTACCCATAGGGCTATGTTACTTTTGTACCCTACCACATTTTTTTTAAAACATGGACGATAACCTGAAAACGGAACGTGCTAGACAAAAATGAATTAAAACACTGTGTAATAAATCTAATTTAGAATTTATATGCAAATTTTCAGATCAATATCGTCCTTAGTAGTATTAGTAAACATAAAATAAGTGAACGTCAAAAAACTTAGTTTTGACTTGTGAAATCACTTATTGTCCTCTCAGAAAACCTAGCAGCGCGTGGCGCGCGCGGCTACTGAATGCAAGAGAGGGGGGCGCCACCGGCCATCACCTAATGGCAGCGAAGCGGTATTTTGATTATTGGATAGACCTACAGAGCCTTTGTTACTTTCGACCCGCCGTTACTTTTGTACCCGGTCTCCCCTACCTCGACTTTTTATGATAAATTATTTGCGCCTTTAACTTTTAATTCCTATAAATTTATCTCATGAAATTTTCTGGATAAAAAACGTTTTGACGTCCCATTCTAAACTCTCATATGCATACATATACATATGTATTCCGGAGAAAGTTCAAAGAATTCTGCTTCTAATTCCATATTAACACTAATAATTATAATATATAGAAAGGTACTTTAAACCTCTACCCTTAACCGGAGATTTTTCATCGATTTATCAAATTTCATATTTCACAAAATCTAATTTTACCTTTCTTTTCATCCGGGTAATTTTCTTTGATAACATTTCTGTGGCTTTTCAACACAAAAGAACCCAAGCTATTTAATCACATATTTACGGAAACAAAATTGCTTTTCATTGAGCGCAATAATTATAGATAGGTGTGTGTGTATTTTGTTGTTGAAAATTCAGCTGATTCAAGAAGATATACAATACATATGTACATAAATAAATATTCTAAAAAAAACGAAGAAGTTTCACACATTTAGAATTTAGCGGGGTACCTATTAAATTTTTATTTTTCTCATTCTGATTCCTGCGGAATTGTTGTAAATAACTGGATTATAAATAGGTTACTACAAAATTAGGATTGTAGATTTTTTTCAAAATGTACATTCAAATAAATGTATTTCAGAGAAAAAAGTGACACAGGTGGTTTGGGGACACCAATACCTATATCAATTGGACCCCATTTATGTTCCGCGATTTTTAATTTTTTTTTTGTTTTATTTTACGTTTTTTTTTAATTTTGAATGGTTTTAGCTATAACTTTTTCTGTGAAGTGATTCTTTCAGATTTTCTTTGTTAGTATTATGGCTAGCATGTGTGTTCGTCTGTAAGAACACTAAACACCCAAATTCTAACTATTAGTAGCTCAGATTTTGATCACAAAATTAAAATGAAAGTAAAACAAAAAAAATCATAACTCGAAAACTACAAAAAATCGCGGAACATAAATGGGGTCCGATCGATAGGTATTGGTGTCCCCAAACCACAGACCTTCGCTGGTACAGGTTACGTGGGACACCCTGTATATAATATAATATAAGCACCAACCTTCATTTTTGTTATGGAATTTAAAAGTAAATTCATCATTCCTTTTAAGATAGTGGAATTATGGCAGTTTCAAAGTAGGAAATGGATTGAAAATTATTTCATATTTTAGGGCTTCGGGTTCTAAGGCGATACCCTTTTCTTAAATACAATGAAAGCTTTTCTATTTCATCTTTGAGTTACATGTGACCCACTTTTCTATTTTATTCCCTCAAAGCCTTAACTCCAAACATTTTCCATGGGTTTTCTGTAATCTATGGTCGAATCACCACACCACGTCCTTTCATCGTTCCATTCGGTTGGCCGAGGAAATTTCTTAAGATTTGCCAAAGGCCTGGGGGGACGTTGATGCCGGGCTCCTCGGAAGTATTCCATACATTTGATATAATTCATGAGGGCTTAAGAAAAAGCTGTTTGTCCCATTTAGCACCACGCTGAATCCCTGAGTCAACAGCTACTCAAGTGGCACTTACAACTGCATTCCGATTGCATGATCCTCGAGTGTTCGGGGCGTGGATGCCACCTTGCCGCCTTGCTTGCCTGTATCTTATCTCGGGCGGAAAATCGTCTTTTTCCACCGCGTTCGCCGGGAAAACAGCCATAAGACATGCCAGCCGTTTGGCAAATAGATGAGTAATCCGGCCGTCATCGTCATCGTGTACCCGTCGCTTCGGCATGATTCCGACGCAACGCCACAAAATCCAGAAAGGTAAAATTTATGCATGAGTGATGCCATGATGCCGCCATCCAGGCAGGTACATGACGCGCTGCTCACTTCCCTCGACAGTCCCGCATAATGCCACATTGCTGCTATACGACGAGCATAGACCAAAGTATGGATTTTGTAATTTCTAGATGTTTTCTGCTGCATAAAGGGACACTCAGGAGCAGCATTTCAGCGCTCCTTGCACCCCCGCTCCACTCCTAGACAGAGGCACAAGTCCGCTCCTACTGGGCCAGTTCTAAGCTGTTGCGACAGAATTCTAAGAAAAACCTGCTCGAGTTACGTAAGAAGCCCAAGAATCTTAGAGGAGTCGTCCTCGACTGGCGTAAGATTTGCTGCCTTGATACATGTGCACGGCGCGCATACATCACCGGAGGAAGACACAAATTTGATGACAGCTGGTGGATTTATTGGCATTTTATGCTAAGCAAGGATGAAGTTGATAACAATATCATTCCCAGGGGGTTCCTAAAATGCAATAAAAGAACTGGACAAGTTTATGCAGATTTCCTACACAAATTCCGTCTGAATTATATCGGATAAAATAAAAATGTCCTTCCGACCTTATTTCGCTTTAATACGCGTCTACCAATAAATCTGTTCTACTTCTCTAAGTTTGACTTAAAAGGTGTTCGATATTTCAACATTAAAAGTGATATCATGCAAACAATATATTGTATAAAATCTGATTTCAATAAAAGTTTAACTATTTGCAATATTTCCGATTAATTTCATACAGCAATACAGCTCTTGCTTTCTATTGTAGTAAAAAACATGAATAACAGTAGCATTATGCTCCTAATTATTCTTATATTTACTTTGTTATGGTTATTATACTATAGTCAAATCTATAATATTTACTTTTAAGTTTTATGGTCCTTTTTTCTGCTGCTGAATAAAATGTCCATTACCTACGCTTTATAGTTTTTGAGTTATATAAAAGTGGTACTTACTTTTTAAAGACTACTTTTAATCAGAATTCAAGTTTTATTAACAATATTCATATATTTTTTGGTAAGCCTCTCGCTCTACTTTCTGACATATTATATGTACCTGTTATATATATAGCTTTTAAAAGAATGCTTCGGTAACTTTAAAAATGATAAATTATTAACACAATTGTTCAAGTCAGTTCAGGTAAAGAAGCGATTACATACTTCTCAATTCTCAAACTGAAATTGGAATCATTTCAATCTTTCAAGCCGCATCCGTAACGAATCCGCCTCGATTATATCACACAAAGTGCATGTTATTAAAATCACATATCATAAATTTTCCGTTGAAAAATCTCGTGCTGAGCTCGTAAATTCATTGGAATTCATCGCCATAATCCCTGACAATTGACATAATGCCCCAACAAATTACTTACTCCACTCTAATCCCCATAAAAATCGTATATGTGAAATGGCGCATCAATTAAGGCCCTTCTCCCCCCGTTCGCTTTTTACTTCGTAAACTTTTTTAGCCCCCTATTTATTTTTTGTGTCGAAGAATTGATGTGGCCTGGCCAGCAAGTGAAGCGAGTGCGATCTGGGGACATGCAGCCAGCCGTGACAGACATACCAAGATCAAGTGCTAATGACCGATCACTTCTTGGCTGGTGCCTGCCGCGGCGCATGATCATCGATCTTCGCCGCGAAGCGAACTGGAAGCGCTAATCAGATTTAATCCGATTGATGGCTTGCCTGAAAACGTCATAATCTATCAAAATACCTGAGCCATTCGCAATAGGCGACATGTCTCGGATGCCGATCGCATTCCTTTTTGCGGTCCGGGCTTAAGTATTCGCGCGCCTAATCGCAGTATCTTTGTAATATCTCGTGCCGAAAGGTTCACATATGCTGCCAATTTGCTTAATCCTGCACTGGACCCCGCTGCATGCCGCTGTTAAGCAGTACAAATCTATTGGAGCTTCGGCTTGTCGCGGCCGGCGCAAAAGAAGGCAGCCCATTTATGGAAAAATCTTAAGACTTTCGGAGGTGTCTTGGGGGGCTTCCAAGCGGCTCCGGGGTCTTTGATGTTCGCGCCGTCAAAGCGGCCTCTGAAAGCTCGCTAACGTACGAGTGCAGCTGATGAAATTAATGGACCCATCTAGGCGGTGGCGGTTAAAATCGAGCGCATAAAAACCGCTTAGTGCCCGTCTGAGCGAATAGTGCATGATCAAGAGCGTCCAGTGCGTCTTTTTGCAGCCGTTCATGCAAAATTACCTATGCAATCGGACGTCTTCTCGACCACCGTTCGTTCGTTCTCCGCGCTTCACTTTAGCGCTGCGATTCGCGATCGCGCGTTAATGAGCTCGGCAGATGGACGAGATTCCTGACGCCGCTGTCTTCAGTCTTGCGTCTTGTGAACGTGACTTAAGGAATTATTCTTCTTATTTTGAACCGCGCCGATGTGATGTCGGCTGAACTTACGCTTTCACGCAACCGCACTTCGGCCCCCTCAGATCTTTCACACATGGGGCCCATTCGAGCGGACAGATTACACCAGAAATGCAAACGCGAAGTGGGTTAATGGCAGATCACGGTTTAACAGTCCCGAGGTGAATATTTGCGCTTTAGTGCGACTGTCGACTTTGTGTCGTCGCAGCACAATTCGACCTCGGTCTTATGCTGGGAAAAGTTGCACAAATATACTTACATACATCTGGTTGGCACCAAGGCTGACTCGAGGTTGCCTCAATATCCCAAAGCCTCTTTTCTGGAAACATAGAAAACCCCCAATTTAAGTATAGAAAAACCCAAAGAGGATATTTAATGATACTTTTACAAAAGCCTCAACCCTTTCGCTATCAACCCAGGGGTTTTATTTAGATATGATACCAATTATTATTAAGTTTTGTGGAATTTATTTATAACGTTCCAAATAAGCGAAATGAGCAATTTTATTTCCAACACGAATAAGTGACGCTGGGCCCAGCAAAGAAAATCGGCTCGTCACATATATGTGACGCTGGTAGTGCAAGGGTTAAACACTTTTAAGAACCCCCAATTTGCTAAATACGCTAATTTTTCATTGTCATCTACTACTTAAGTGAAGATTGCTAACTTTGTTTCTATATCTCTCAAATATAAATGCAGATTGAATTCTTCTGACAAAAACCTGCATTTTAGTTCCAAATTTAAGCATTAGCTATAAGTAGAATTGTATCTGGCGATTCTTCATTAGATCTTACTACTTTTAAGAGCCCAATCTGTTACACGAACTTGGCCTCTTTTTACAAAAGTATTTTTGATAGGGCCAGTCGATTGGCCAAGACATGCCCCAGAGACTAGCTCGAGGTTGCCTCAAATTGTTTACAAAAAAGTTAGGGCGGTCAGAAGACCGAAAAATAACAAAAAAAAAGCAAAATTTGCCCCAATTGACTAAGTATGGGGAAGTCCTGTCAAAACAAACTGCCACCTCTCTGGGGAGCATTTTTCTTTAATGCCCTCTCAATAAGTTGGAATTCAGCGGAAATTCATTGAAGACGTCCCTGAAGTGATGGTCGACTGGTCCGTCAGTCCCGGGGAAGGGCAGCGGCAGGGACATCGCCGCCATCCGGGAAAGTGTTGATTTGAACTTCTCGGAAGGTCTGCACAAAACTCCATCGAAAACGAAAAGCGAACATCATCCGCTGGTCACGGGAGACAGGAGCAGCCCGGTTTTGATGAACAACAGGGGATTTCTGGGAATTATGAAATTTTGAAGATTGCCGTGACCTTATATTTGGCCTCTGAATGCGGGGGTGGAGGCAAAGACCATAGAAAAGTTGTTATCCTGGCGAATTTCTTAGATTTAGTCAGGAGGAGGTCAGGGGGAGGATTTACCGTCTTCGGCTTATCACTGAGGTGTCCAGACGTCCTTCGAGCAAATTAAGAACAAACACTTCGAGTGTCGGATTTTGCGGGATTTATTTATTTTAATCTTCGCGTTGTTTTCTGAGTTTCCCAGAAATGTTTTAATTATGTTTGTGTTTTGAATCAAAACGCTTTTACCCAGCAGCAAGGATGGTTATTATTTAACTGCCATTTTATCCAAGTTCAACAGTTAGACACCTTTCGGAAATTATAACTTCCTTTAAGAGAAGTTTTCATTTCTTGTGAATTGGCCCATCATTTTCGGGTGCTTCAACTTTGAGAATTTCTGTTTTTTTTTTTACAATAAAACTAGTTCGGTTTGTTTACTAATGTCATAAACTGTCACAACGAGACAAAGACAGGCCCTTAGTATTGTTTCTTTTTATTGTTGTTGGTTCATAACACTAACACAGCTAGAGCTGATTGCCCTGTGTTGTAGAAAAAAGGAAGTAAATAAGTGCATATGTATAATTATATTTCTATCGTTTTGTTATACTTTCATTAAAATTACACGCTAGAAGTACTGTGGTGGAAAAGAAACCTAATTCAAATTATTTGAGCCGTACTTAAGGCCTCGAAAGCAAAGAAAAAATCGACAAATTGGTCTTAGCGAAGACGGCCCAGATAAAGCCATAATTGCCTTGTTTATTACAATTTCCGTCTTCTTGCGGAAAAAGGCAGAAGATTCCCCCAGCGACGGCAATAATGTGCAATAAAAATAAATTGCAGAGCGCAATGATCCCCCGCTGACACCCCAGACGGGCAATTTTCGTGCACGCTCAGCTTGTCCCGAATCGCGCAATTGAATCCGCGCCATTAACCTGCCTGATTGCCAGCAATTTGCCATAATTGTCAGCGGAAGAGTTGGCATTTTTTTTAGTTCCTAGAGGAATCCTGTCGCCGAGCCCACGGGTCAGGTCCCACCCGATGCACCGTGGCTCGTGTCGCCCGGAGACGGCCTCCTTTGCGGTGCAGGGAAGGGAGCAGGCCAAGTCAACAAATTCCGCCCTGTCAGCACCTCGGGGGCTCCGAGTTACTTACGTATGCAGCGCTATTCTTCGTCCCGGCGCTCCTGTTTACCACAGTCCCGGAGCGCCGTCCGTCACTCGATCCAGCTCCCTATTTAGAGATAGGAACGCGCCCTGCTCCTGGCTCAGCGCCACCAAATTGAAGTTACCGCCGAAGGGCCCCATTACCTCGCGGCTGCAATTGCAACAGGTGGCCCCGCCCTTTGCACCGACCTCCCCTTGGTGCAACGCCCGCCGCCGCTGCCGCCGCTGGACGGACACATTGCAGTTTTCAGAGAGGCGTTTTGGCTGCGGGGATGCAACGCTCTCGCGCTAAATGCAATTACGTGTCTCATTACTTTAATTATTTGTCCAATTATTTTTCCCAAAGATTCATTACCAGCCCGGGACGGGTTCGCCCGGTAGCGTAGTGGGAGGATTTGAAGCTGCTGGTGACGCAAATGTCACGCTGGCGTGGCGTTCGTGGTTTCGTACCTGCTGAGGTGGCGATGCGTGGTAAAGCCACTAATTAAGCACTTTTGTAGCGACTAGCGTGCATGTCAACTGGACTTTACCAAGATTGGTGGATGGTTGATATTGACGCTGCACATAAAATTAGTAAAGTATCTTTTGTCCTTGCTTTCTAGTAAAACAAATGGGACTACTTTGCTACGTATAATCATATTTTATTCTGTAATACCAACTAACTTAATTGCAAAAATAAGGCGTCACAATAAAGATTCTTAATGTAGATCTGAAAGAAAACAATTAATAAGAGATAACTTTACTCAAATTAACCTTGTTCAATTAGGTTAAATGTATATTGGAACTCTAGAAAAGACTAAACAAATCTGTATCATATGTTATACATATGTATGTATGTTATATAACAACACCAAATACAAATTAATTTGAGGGATATCTTTCACTTTAAAGTACATGATCTTAAAAAGTTCTAACTAGTAATGAAATAATAATCATCAATGTGATTAATTTTTCTTAAAGCTGCGAGGATCAATTTCATAAGCATATTATAATTTTCTTTTTTAGATTTTTTCTCTTCGACATTGCATTAGCAACATGTATGTGTGATTCAATATTATTTTGATTTCGAGACTTCCAATAAATAAATAAATAAAGAAGAAATTTTTTTCCATGAAGTCCATGTCTCATGTTACGCGATAATTAAACCAATCTATGAATTTTGATTCCAGTTTTATGCCTGTTTAAATGTGGTGTCCACTTCTAAAGTCAATTTAATTAGTTAATGTTTGTCTACTTGCAGTTACTTGCAGAGTATGGTTCTCAATTAAATTTCGTAAATTGGTAGTACAGACACTCGGAACTTCAACCATTCAGAACTCTAATTGGAAAATGACTGTTTGAAGTTTAGGCAATCCTTCTTCGTAAAATAGTCGACGTCAGAATCCTAACAAAACTGTACGGAAGAGCGTGGTAAAAATGACTTCTTGTGTCGTTTCTTTGAACTCGCTTCAAAACAAATGAGAAAGTTTGAAGCATACAATCCGACAAGTTGTTTCAACGCTCTAGTTCACTAAAAGCATTAGTTATAAGGCGTTCCTGTGAAAGGTCTTTAATTAATCTTCCTATTCAATTTGCAGATCCGTTTTCTTCATTAATTTGCTCCGCCTTCAGGTTGAATAAAGATGAATCACTGGGGCTCTCGCTCGTAGCCTTCTTCAACGTCTGCACCTATGGTCACGGACGCAATTCAACGCGTTGACTGGGTACAGTGCACCGATTAATCAAATTCTAGCGGAAAAAGCCAAAGATCCTATCCATTTCCATGACCTAGAGCTGATTACCTCGGATAGATACGAGATCGCGGCAATAGTTGGCCAATAAATCGCCAAGATATCTCTATGATCCCGAGGTGCATCGTTACAAAAAGAGGTACCCGCAACAAAACTGTTAGCGGTCATTTTTCCCATATTTTCATCTCAATTTATGGCGCAGATAATCACAAGAGCCGCAACAAGGTCTGCCGTATCCTCCGGCTTTTAGTCACGGCCTCACTAAATCTCCTACGTATTTTATATGCATACGGCACCGGTGGGACTGGGCCTTAAAATCGCCCCGTTCGCGGAGCCTTCGGATTCTGCCCGGTCGCCGCATTATCTGGCGTTTTGGAGCGAGCGCATTTGCGTAAGCTCGGCTCTTGAATCGTCGAAAAAGGTTTCTGCGACGGCTGCTTCGATTATCGTGATTTATGTGGTCCGCCGCCGCTCGACGGCGGCCGAGGACCGCGCGGCGCGGCAGAGGAGCACTTATGGATTTGCATAGATCGGATTGAATCTGGTCCAGTGCAAGAGCGAAACGGTAACGATCCAGGTGAACAAGGCGGTATTATGTTTCAGCCGAATCGCGGTGGTACCGCAGGTTTTCCGCCGCCCCTATCTGCGGTACGATTGCGGAAATTTATGTTTACTCGCGACCATTATCGCGCTCCTCGGAGGTCGCTCTCGCGAGATCTTCACGCAGATAAGATCAATTTAAGGCCGCCTGAATGCCCATATTTGCTTACTCCGCGGAGGAGCCCGCTGCGTTTTTTTACGGAGCCGTTCAGCTAATTCAAGGCTATCCCCCGGCAGCCGGACGCAAATCTCCGAGCCTCTGCCCCGAGCCATCAGCTGCAGTGATTAATTCCGGGCAATTAAAAAAACAAAGAGGCGAGAAAAAAGACCGCCAGAACGACAAAGGGGCGATTAGGATCCATCTCGGCCACCCAGGGCTCACTTTCAAGTGAAATTAATGCGAACGTCGCCGGGGTCCTGCCTGCCGCGCCGCTGGATGCGAGTGCGCCGATCCCACAGACGCTGCGTGGCTGTGATTCCGCTGCGCGAATCATCGCGACAGACGCGACAGCCGTGTGACGGGCAGCAATTAATTGCTCAATTAGAGCTGCAGCTGACGGGGAAAAATTGCACCCGCAGTGGCCTCCGCGCAAGCACTTATCAAACGCGAAAAGCACAGGCGCTCCACTGTCAAGGAGATCTGCCGACTTGGCGCTGTGCTCTGAATTCGCAATTAAGATGGGCGCGGGGCCGATCGCACGCAAAAGATCGATTTTTTGTCGACTCATTTGCCGTGATTGGCGGGCGTTCCGAAGTCAGGAGCCGTTCAATCCGGAGGCTTGCATGGTGGGTGATTTCGCTGCCAAAGGCGTGAAAGTATGAAAGACGCTGCGATCGAGATCTTTTGATTTCTCTATTAGAGCTCTGGAAAAGCGACCACAATTCGCGGGCCGCTTCGCCTTTGAATCGAACTTACTGCTCGTTAGGTAACCTGAACAGCGAGCGCCTTTGTCATGGACGAAGATCCGTATCGAGCCGCCGTTCTGGATGCAAAGCACATTTCTATGCTCAGAATGTGGCGCAAACGATCTTAATCAAATTCGCTCTTTTGTGGGTCTCCTTCGCTTTAATGAGACTGAGAAATCGAGTTAAATTGTTGATTAAATCCCGGAAGCATGGCACTGGAATTAATTTATCGTATCTATTACGAGAAAACAGCTTACTTGCTTGGTGCGTACAGAGGAGCCTTCCTTTTTCAATATCAGTATACTCTTATTACAACTAAATACTTACTATAATAAAAATGTTTAACTCAAATTATTAGAATATTAATATGTATGTTCTTTCACATTTCAACTCAATGTAGTTCCACAGTTTTTTATTAGGTATAATACTGATAGGCTGCAAACAGATAAAGATGCGAACGTTTTTGTTCTATCCGAGCAAAAATCGTAGATTAGGTCCCAACGCTGTGAGAATATACTTAATTCATATTTTTAAATCATTCCATTAATTAATTAGCTCCAAAAACTAGTGTAGTATTCGCGCAACAATTATTTTTTTGTTTCGGTATTATGGCATTCAAAGATATTAAAGTACAGACACCCCTATTGCGTACATCTATACCAATATTATAAAGAGAAAAGATTTGATTGTTTGTTTGTTTGTTTGTTTGCATTGAATAGGCTCCGAAAGTACTGAACCGATTTCAAAAATTCTTTCACTGTTAGGAAGCTACACTATCCCCGGGTGACATAGGCTATATTATATTGTCAAAACAATTAGAGGTCCTTACTAAAACTCCAATAATGTAACCCAAGGTGAAAAAAAAAATTACCTAAAATATTCCTAAAAAAAATATTATTCAAATCGGACATTCTTTTCCAAAGTGGGCATTTGCTAGTTTAAAATAAAGTAATATCCATTAAAAAAAAAGAAAAATATACGTATCCAGACATGTGGTAAAAGTTTGAAAAACGCAGTGTTTCAGTAAAAACTCATTGATTTTGTCTAAACCAGAATCGTGTCTAAGTCGAGTCACACAAAAGAAAATCAGGCAAGTCAGTTTTGCGGCTTTCGAAATATTCTTAAAAAAATGTATACCTATTTCGAGACAAACATTGCAAGAAATTCTTTATTATAGGACCATTTAAAAAATGTTGCCCATAACAAAGGAATTTTAAAAGTCTTTTAACTTAACTTTTATGTGAGTTTTTTGGCCGCCCTAATCGATCTATGTATATAATCTAGAATTTCTGCGTTTTGATAACAGATTCATGGTCAAAAGAATTGTGACACACTTTAAGCGTAAGCGAGAAAAACCTTCCAGAAACAACTTAAAAAATAAAGTAATTCTTGGCGCTAAAGACCGTCAGGGCAAACAAGAGTTTTATGGAGGTGTTCCTACCTCCAAAAAAGTACTCGCCGCACCTTTTTCGAAGACATATTTTATTTCAAAAGAACTAATGGCTCCATAATGTAGGTACACACCTATGGAAGTGACAAGTTTTCGTAGAACATCAAAGGCACTCGCGAAATGCCAAAAAAAGACTGCGACTGAGGCTATTTACTTAGTTAAAATTGATTTCCGGATACTTACGTAACCAGCGAAAGTAAACACACTTACCCGTCGCTGAGAGAACTTTTCGCGGAAGAAGGGACATAAAATTCGTCCATCGTCGCCATTATGCAAACAGCCAATTAAAGGTGTAAAACCACCGGCGCCGGACGGAGAGCATCGCACAGGCCATCGGCGACAGCCAGCAGCTGTCCTCGCCTTTTTCACCTTGCGATGTTTATCTATTAAATAACCAATTTGTCACACATTTCTGAGCCATCAAAATATTAAAATAGAAGTCGACAAATAAAACTGCCACCGCGAAGCGCCACGGGCCATAAATTGGATCCGGGCGGCGTTTTATTTTCGCCAGGTCTTCGGCTCACCGTCGTCCGTTGACCAAAAGCAGGAAAATTCAGGAAAAGTGGGTCGCACCAGCCCCCGCCGCGACGCTTGACGGATCGCATATCGCGCCGGAATTTTTGTCAATACAATTTTTTACCAATTTTAAATATCTCACTATAAAGCGGGCCGGTTGGTTTGGACCGCCGATGTTATCTTCGCTTTTTTGCCTCTGCCGTGCTTTTATTTGCCCAGCGACATTTGCATAAAATCGATGGGCTCTTTGGCCGTTTTTTTATGTTTTTTTTTTCTTTATGCTCGACTAAGTCGCCTCCGATTGATTGATAAAACGATAAAAATTTCGAGCGATGGTTTTATCGGCGAAGAAGAGATGCGGAGTGCGTTTCTTGGCAAATTACGGAAGGTATTACATTTCGTGTTGTGTTCGATTGGTTTAAATTGGAAATCAATCAGTTCGGTCGAGTTGTATTTTTGCATATCTCTCCGGTGGCTTTTGAATAATTTATCAATATTTCTCGAAAATGGCTGAAAAGTTTAATCCGTCGTCTATCGTAGCTCGCCTGAACGTGGGTAGATATGATTCTCTGATAACTTGTCGTTGGAAGCTAGATTTATTTGCTTTTATAAATATTGTGTTTTTCGAAAAAATTATGCGAATATTGATAACCCACTCCGTATATCTGCATAAATAAAAAGTAAAAATATGGACGCACCCATAGTTTTACAAATTTTTATGGATTTTAAAGAAGTTATACAATGGGTTCTGGTTTATCAAGGGCAGGTCGAATCTGTTAGAACTTTGTTTTAGTTCTAAAATGTTGACAAAGTAAATTCAATATTTTCACCAACAAATTTCAAATCCTTAAACCTGAAATTCCTTATTTATTTACTTTCATTAAAATTCTATAAAATTTACAAATTTTATGATAATTTAAATCAATACACATTTTATGATAATTTATACATCAAAATAACCCAAATTAGTCTGGAGTTAAATTAAACACTGCACACTTCTGAGGAACCTAGAAAACTACTTATCTATATTAAAAACAACAGGGAGTTGAGTTCAAAAATAGTTTAAATGTTAAGATAAGAAATACAATAAAAAAGTATGAAATTGGGGGTACCTACACTTGTTAAAGTTTATAAGACATATGTAAGTAGTTTCTATAGTTTCTGTTTCACTCACTTTTAATAAAATAAAAATACTTTTGCCTACAAAGCTAAATTACAACACGAAACTTAATTCGAAAAAATACATTCATACAAAGTGCTGTAATATCACCATAATAATTTTAATTTCTTACAACAGGAAAGTCTCCATCTCTTAAAAGAGTATGTAAATAGATCCAGCACCTGACTTCTCAGCTCGAGCACAAAAAAATGCGGGACTATAAATTAACGATTTCGAAAAAAGCAATCTAATAATCCTCGCATGATCCCGAGGTCTATAAATATTTCGGAGTAATCGCGCGTTATTGCCCCAACACAGGCCGTTATCACCTGTGCATCAAATATTTCTCAAATTCCGTCCAAATCTCGCCGAAATTCCTTTCTTAGCGCGCAGGCAGTGAGTCTAAATTGGGAACGCGCCAAGGCAAATAGACCGCGAATCAAGAGGCCCGCGGCAAAGAAAAGTCTTAATGAAGCTGAAGCCTGCACCTTGACAAGGTTACAGGCAAGAGTAAGCCGTGGGCGACGTGTTGCTTCATGTTCGGCGCAAACAAGTGATAAATTCCATTGTGCGGAAAACATCCAAACAGGCCGCGAGGTGCACCCTCGCACCTCGGCTGGGGCTAATTAGCCCAGCCACCGCGCGCTCACCTCTAATTAAGTGGCGGTATCTTATCTGCGGCGTCGCGAGAACGCTCGCGAATTATTCATCGCCAAATATTAGATTTAGAGGAATGCGAGCCAAGCAAACATTGTGACATTTGGTTTGGAGCGTCGCGTCGCCTCTCGCCGATAAAGAGACACGCTCCGTAGCCCGGAAAAGTCTTGGAGGGCCCTCGCTTCAGACGTCCCGCGGGGCCCTTTCGCAAGATGGCTCCGAGGGGCCTCCGGCGAATCGCAGGGCAGCGTTGGACCTATTCCAAAAATTCTGGGCGCAGTGGACAGCTCCGAAGCAGCTGGCCGGAGATATTTCTCCACCGGCGTGAGTTAGAAATGGCACTCTCCGGGGATTTGATATCTTTTAGATTACCCAAACAAACACGGCGGTCGTTGGCCCCGAGCGAAAAAATTTCACCGCCGCTATCGCGGCCCGCGATAAAAACTGATCACTTTACAGGGTGGATATCGATTTTGAGGTTAACAGCTGTACGGGGCGAGTTATTTGTTTCCGAATGGACTTGGATTTGGCCGGGATTGACTTAATCGCCGCTATTGGTGCAGTGGACTAAATGGGCAAACACACTGCGGCCGGGTCGCGCTCAAAGCAGTGAAAATTGCGATTTAAATTTGAATGGATTTGCCGATGCTCTGTTCGGGGCGTTCCGGTTAAAAAATTAATGGACCCGCACAAACTGAGCGCTGGCAGGGATTTGTTTTTATATTGTGTCGCATTGACGGCGCTCGGAAATGGGCTCGAGCGGATAAGCAATTTATCGAGTCTGCTCGGGTCGAATATAAAAGGCAAATTACGGGATTTAGGGATTGCCGGAAGGACCTGAACAGTTGTCTAACATTTAACAATACGGTCCCAACTATCACCGACCTCTGGCGGGGGGGACTTTAAACCACTTAAGCAATATTATTTTATTGAACGACAATCCGACTAAATTGGCTTACATGAAGAATTTAGAAGCGTTCCGGTCATTTCAATTTATTCTTAAACTCATATGCAAAATTAGTAGAATCTCACAAGTCTTCAAACCCTTAAATGCCTATATCAAACAAACAGAACATTTCTATGTTATAAAACTTGAGACAGAGGTTTTCAAGTTTAGATCCTTATACATGTAAATTTAAATTTGTAGCTACTTGTATTAAAGCAGTCAATATCTTATATAATTTACTAATATAATTTAATCAAAGCACTCTTTTAATATTCGGCGTAGAAAATATTAGTGCAGAAAATTATAACATAAACTTTAAACTGCATAAAGTAATAAATTTATAAGAATTCGATATCTTATCAATTTACAATAGCTTTTAATATTAATTATTGAGGAAGTATTCAAATTTTATATGTAATTTAACAAAACAATAAAATGGTTATTTTAAAAATCTACTCCCGCAAATATAACCTTGAAGTAGGAAATGTAAATATGTATGGGTTTAGATATTTGTCCTGATATAAATAATTGGGTATGAGGTTGTTTTCTTCAAATTAATCCATTCAAAAACTGTCAAGATGCAATTAGTTTTTTATGTTCTCCATTCGTCTAAAAATGAAACAACGCCTCACAATGACATCAATCACCCAAATGATCGTGTAGCTCCGATTTTATCGACTGCGTATCAAACAATTCCCGATCAGGTTGTCAGATCGCTCGGGAATTTTGTTCAACTGAAGGCAATTT
The DNA here is from genome assembly GCA_951509405.1 of Machimus rusticus. Taxonomy (NCBI): domain Eukaryota; kingdom Metazoa; phylum Arthropoda; class Insecta; order Diptera; family Asilidae; genus Machimus; species Machimus rusticus. Next base: position 49,721,779 of record OX608050.1, on the reverse strand, counting down.
AGCGTAATTACCAATCAAACACATCCCCGCTGCCTGCCGCCGCCGCCGGGCGCTGCCCAAGTCACGACAGAGATCACTAATATGCGGCGGTGACTCCGCGGACACGATCGCGACTTTGATCGCGGTGACTGTGACAAATTGTACTAATTAAAAGCAACATCTCGGGGGTAGGGCGGCGACGACGGCGGAACAGCGCATAAAACTATCGCCGTGATCTCACAAGACCGCGACGAGGTGAATTAACCGATTTATTGTATTACGCAACTGCATTGGGGGTGTTCGCGGAATTATTGCGACCGCCGACCGGAGTGCGGCACCGCTCCACGCGGGAGATTTATTTGACGATCGCAATTAAACTTTCTCGCAGCGTTCATGGGCTATTTCTGGGAAAATTGCACTGACTCGCCGGATTATTTTTGAAATGTGTGTTTATCTTGCAGAGAAATGGAAACGCTCGGGGCATGTGACCGCTTGAGCGTTTTATTGGCAAATTAAGACCCACAGGTCATTCTCGTTACAACGACGAGATGCAAAAATAATTCTCTCATGAATGAAGCAGGTTTTAGGCTTTCCTTTTATAAAATATAGCATTCTTTGAATGAATGAATGCACGTCTCAGCTTATCGTTTTTTTTATTTTCTTTTTTTATAAAGTCAAGACAAAGCAGTGTTGCAAGTATTTCATAGTTTCTCAGAATTCCAACATGTTTGTCTTTTAATAATTCAAATGTTACATTGGCTTCTACCCACCAACTGAAACCCCATTGAAATAAAAGATATTCGGGAAATTGCTCTCGAGATAACAAAGAGTCGTAATGTTTTCTTTTCATTTTCTTCCAGGTAAGTTTCCTGCAATTCTTTCATTCTTCTGTGCAACAAACCCTGAGGCGCACAAATATCCTGCCGTCCTGTCTACGGCGAAGATGTCTGTTTACTTTTGATTTGTCTGTCGACAAAAAGAAATATACTTTCAAAAGGAAAAACACTCATCCCGAATCACCTTTAGACTGGGAATACTATAGTTCATTTGTTCTACCTCGCAAAAACCGAATCCATTGAACTCCATTAAACCCAGGACTGTGGTAAGTACGAGGCAGTCTGACTCCCCTGAACCATTTGTTTGCGATGTTCTGGCGCACATCATTTAACCGCACTCAATCGCATTTACATCCCCATCAAGTGAAATAATTGGGCCTCTGTGCCCACCCCCGCCTAATTTGATGGAATTGTGCAGGAACCCTACGAAACCCAACAAATGTTGATGCGGCTTTTACTCATCTTCACAAGGTGCACGTGAAGCGGCCAAAATTCCTTATGGCAAATTAGAGAGGTGGTCATGGGTAGACGCTGTCCAAAATAAATGGGGTTCGGAAGGATCGCAATGTGCTCTCCGGAGCCTCCGAGGGGCTCCAAAAGGAGTGCCCACTTTCAGACAATGGTGCACTTCAAGGGGCCCAATTATCGCATTTCAATATCCCATAATCGGCAGCTCTAGCATTCATTTCGAGCCAACGGCACGGGACAAAAGTTATGCAATCGAGCATTGTCACAATTGATTTAACATTCGCACAATGTGCTTAATTGAAATCCTCCCAGCAGACTTAAGCGATTAGGACAAGGGAAGGAAATATTGTACTATAATTTAATATTTACAAGCATCTTTAATCAATATTCTTCAAGCAAACTTTAAGGGACTTTAAGATGTAATCCGGTTAAGAAATAAACTCCAATTGAACAAAATAAAGTTCGTATACCATAAAGAAAAAAGCAACATTACAGAGTCTAAGAAAAGTTTAATCAGTTTCGAATTTCGAAAATTCGTTATTAGTTAGTCATGTTTTTTTTAAATAAATTCCATCTATATGCTAGTATTTTAGATTTTTCCAAATTTTTCCGAAATTTCATTTAAGGTAACATGTCGAATATTTCAAAAACTCGATAGGACAAACGGGCAAAGCGAAACTACGGTATAGCAAAAAGAGTTTGAAATGTCGTGATTATAATTTTCAATGCGAAAATAATTTGCTTGAGTTTTTTTCACCTAACGTGCACTACGATGTGCAATTATTGTTTTCAATGCGAAACAACATCATTTTTCAAATTACGTAAATTTTTATTAGTATACTGCAAAATAAATTACTCGTAAATGCGGGCAGTTTCATAGTTGTTAAGGTGTAGAAAATTTCGAGGACTTAAAAAATTTTTGAATTTATTTATTTCAATAGAAAGATTTCTGAGCACATCAGCCCGGAAGAGCACTGGATGGTGAATGGTTAATAAAAAGAACCACATTACTGGCACACCCATAAAATAATGAACCCTAAAGAAAAATGTTATGTTCATTTAATTACACACCTTAATGGCAGCTACCGCCTCCCATGTAGTCATGAACGAGCGAAAAATTTAATTACACCTCTGGCTGGGCTAAAGTCTTTGAATTGAAAGGATTAATGAGCTCATTAAAGCGGCTTAGCGGACGATGCTCTGTTGACCTGCTCAAATCCTTCTTAATTTCAAAATACAGCGTCTCTGGTCCAGAGAAATGGCACAAAAAAAAATAAAAACTGATCAGACTTTTTGCCCCAGCTGCCAAAACATGCAAGAGTCATCCGCTGATCATGTCCGTTTAATGAGATTATGCCGATCGCGGTGCTTTGAATTATCTTTTTGTTTCTGTCGGACCTCAGCACTTTTTACGGGGCAGCCTTGAGATGCTCAGCCAGCCGCATTGAGTTCATCTCGAAAGTACCGCTGAGCCCACCTTTGTGATGTTAATTTCGTGATTGGGATTAGTCATAAACCAGAACAATAACCGAAAAGCTACATGCAATTGTCCGTGATGAGCAACTTTCGTCTTTTCCACAAAAACTGGAAGTGTTGGTCGCTGTTTGTCTGCACCGCGGGTGTTGCGCCTTTTTCATCGGCCAACATCAATTGAAGCCGCGGGGAGCCAAATTGATTTTTCGCCTGACCACTGGGCGGCAAATTGATTTAATGATAAGTGTCTGGTTGCGAATTAGCGTATCAGTAGCACCTGATTAATACCCTGATGAACCTGAATCATCGCTACCATAATTTATTGGGCTGCGCTCGTTGCCGTGAAACCAGCATCCATTTCAAGAAATTGCAGCGAGGTCAAAGCGCAAAGATGTCAATAAGTTATTTCGGCATAAAAGAACGTAGATACCCTACCTGCTTTATTTTTTCTAGAAAAATCAGTGGCAGACGACTGACGCCAGTTGGCCGGATGACACGACAGCTACTGCAGCGAATTGAATAGGTGCTAATTTGGCTCAAAATTGCCTTGGTAACTGTCGCGGTTCCTAGGTGAGTTCTCACGATCGTGGGCGGTAGTTGTAGCGCCAGGAACGGATCGGTTATTTACGCCACTTATTTGAGTCTTTTGATTCCGCTGATCCCCTCAAGGTTGTTTGTAAAGCGAACTCATTTAATTTGTGCGCTATTCACCATTGTGCTTGGTCCGCTTTGCTTCAAAACGTTTTTTGGAGACGGGAGCATTACCATTGGTATTTACATAAAAATGAAAACGAAAATATATCTTGAAGATAACACAACCAAACAAGATTTCGCGAAGTTGCAGAAAGTTCTAATTTTTCTTCAATGTCAAGGCAAAAATAAATTAGTGGGCGAAATTGGGGAAGTCTGAGTAATTGCGTTTGGTACGCAACGCTGACCATCTCTAAGTGTTATGATAAATTACGAGACCTGTTTATCTAGTTCATTAAAAGCTTAAGAAGTAATGTAAGGTTTATGTACATACCTATAAAGAGATTTTCAATTTTATATCAATAACCTTTTGTTATGTACATAATTCGTGCAATAAAGTCTCACACTCTGTAAGTTTGTCTATGATATTCAACAAATGATAATTAATATGACCATCCTTTTAGTTATTGAACAATAGTATGACAATTTTCTTATTCAACTAATTCAATGTTTAATGACCTTGGTTTTGCTTCAGATCACTTTGAAGTTTTACGAATAGACCACCTTTAGACAAAAATGAAAATAATGGCGCATCTTTAAGATCCAATCTTTTGTCGAAAGACATGGTTTATAGCCATAACAGTTGAGCAATGGTTGTCATAGTTTTTTACTCTACAATAGATAGTAAACGCCGCATTTCCCATGAAAAGACTTAAATGTCTAATTGTTCTAGGAACTCGATAATTCTCACTTATTCTCTTATGACAGTTTATAATCCGTCGAAATGCCTTCTAGCCAAGGTCTTACAAACCACTTAAAACCATGATCACTCCACGGTCCCGGACGTGCGTCGTCCCCCGTGAAGAAACTAGTTCGAGAGTCGCACGACCAACGACCGAGTTGGCGCCTCTAAAGGCCGGAAAAAATGAATTTATCACGAATGGAGCATTTTTTTACAATCCTCCACTCGGTGTCTAAATTCCGAAGATCAACATCAGGTGCGCAGAGACAGGCATTTAGCGCAACCGAAAACAAAAACTAATGCCCGTCCACAGTTGCGTCTGAGGGAAAAATTAAAGCGGAAAGCTTGACAAATGGCTGACTATTTCGGCTATTAACGACTCCGCCAAAACTCGTTCACGGAATTCATTAATTTTTTTAGATTTTTCTATGTATTGGGTAATTCGGCCACTCGCGGTGGCCGCTGAACGCTGGTACAAAAGCGTCTATCCAGACGTTCAGGTGAAGCACGTCAACGCTATACAACGCAACCGTGCAAGGGTCCGTTCGCCGGAATCTTGTCCTAAAATATCGCCAAGGAGGCTCTTGAACGGCGATTTCCTCCCAAGCAACCCGTTCGGGCCGAGATCTCTCATTTTTATGGGGCCGCAGCTCTCGAGCACTAGGGCAGCAATTTGCATAAATAATGACTTCGAGAGTTTTGCATATCGCAGTGGTGTTAATGGGTCTCCCCGATGAGAATTCTCGTAATTTTTAAGGTGGAAATTATTTCCTTTTTGTTCGGTGGACTCTGAGTCGCATCTTATCTCCCCCGAGCTACAGATTCGTTTAAACGATGGCGTAGTCGAGGTGGCGAAACTTCTTTGATTCTCATCTTTAGTGGACAATTAAGTGCGCGCGATGGTCGGACGAGATGACTTTGTCCATTAATTACGCGTAACACGACAGTCCAAATTGCATGCCATAATGGGAGCCTTGTTCTGGGTTCCCTCTTTTAAGGACACCTTTTCCCTGATTATTTCAATTTACTGCGATTTTTTGTATTGTTCTTCTTATCAGTTTTAGCTGCACGGCAAGAATTAGTGACTCAAGAATCTTTGTTATTGCGGACGGACAATTCATTACAAAAATGTCCTAATTCTATAAGTTTTATCTTGGAATGAATGGCTTATTAGACGACTTTTGAACAAAAAGTATTCTTTGTTAGAGAAATCGTTTTTATTTTTATTCTACAACTAGCACCGTATCTAATGACAAAGTTGTTCGAATTCTTACGCTGTTGGTGCTATCCCCACTAAAGCCTAGATTGCTTATTTTCCTTTATTGATTTTAATCTTATAACATGCGATTCATCTTCACAGTTTAATTTACGCTAATAGAACATAAAATAAAATATAATATAGATAGGTAATACATACAAGTATCTACATACAAAAGGATTTATTATTTAAAAAAATTTTAACTTTCTTGCTCCGCCACAATATAAATGTAGAAGATACACACACTATTTTAAACAATTATAGAAACATTTTAAGAAGTTTTGAGGATTAGTCTAATACCTATATGGGTATACCACAAAGGCCGGTTGGCAAGTTAGTTTTTATAATCAACTTAATTCTGTAAACAAGCCCGATAACTAGACGATAGCCCTTAACTCTTGAGAAGCACAAGTATCAATTCCGTCGCCATTACCCTAAATTGCTATATTCATTACTTATACATATAGATTAGTGGTTCCGCGGAGTTGTCAAACCATGCAACAGTCTTGGTGCATATAAAATTAAACATGGCGCATTTTCTGAATAAAGTATTTAAGGTAGAAAAACGTTCTGCTGCAGTCTTTTATGTTAGTAACATGACGGAGTTTTTAAAATGCTTGGTGTTGTGAAAATGACTAACGTTTCATGATAAATCCTTCCCAAATTATATGCAAACATCCCCTTGAATTTGTTTCAAGATACGGAAACTCTGTCGCCTCCGTGCAACTTTGTAAGATTATTTTAAGACTTCCTTAATGTACTCACAAAATTCATCTCATATTTCAAAGGGAGTCATAAAAAATGAACTTTGACAAGTTTTTCTCAAAACACCCTCCAACCCGAAGCATTTCGACAGCGACAGTCTTACAAAATTTTATGATCCAAATAAAGTTGTCGAAAAGACGAGCGACTTAAAAGAGGTGTGCTAGATTCCTGCCATTTCCTGATTACGTGGAAGGCCTCTTTGTAGTTCCCCCAAGTGAAATAAAAAATTTTTCTCATGGTTTCATGCGGTAGCGGGAAGAATGGCGGTCAAATAAAACAAAAGTGAATGTCCTTGTGCCCAATTCTTGGCATTGTAGACAACGCAGGAGTCGTATCCACCTGTCGTGTCTCCGGCCCAAATGCGGTTAGCGCTAGAGTCTAGCGTCTAGAGGAGCAGGAGCAGGGAAAGGACGTGTGGGGCAAGTGAAGCCGCCACAAAATGTGGTCTATTCATTGGTCCGACCCAGCGGAAGCCCCGCCAACGATGGTCGTAAAGAGATCTGGTATCTACAGCTTCCGCCAGGATCACCTGGGAGGCCCCTTTTCGGTCTTGAAGGAAGAGGTTCCGTGGGCTTTTCCTGCATGTCCCCGGCGAAACAAAAGCCCCGAAAACAAGGACATTACTTCAAATGACGACCCGCCCCACCGCATGTCCTGTGTCGATTTTTACCCTCTCGTTGCCCCGGGCAGCATCCGTGCCTCCATCGCGTTTTTTCATTCCCCGCGCTGCGGAGACAGACAGCAGCGATGAATATTTTATAGACACAAACATCGCCCCGAATGGGAGATACGTGTACCTGGGCCCGCGCTTTTTCCTCCTAGCCCCGCGAGCGGTGTGTGGGCGGCCACCTCTGCTCCCGGCATATTAGAAGCTGAATTTCACTTAAAAGATTCAACTCCAGAGACGACAAGGAAACTTTTGGTTAAAGTTGCAGTAACAGGAAAAGGGACATAATGCCGACGGGTTTGGGTGCCGCACTGGCGGTAAGTGGGCAAAAAGGATCTGGAAATTGCTTTAGAGTTCAAAAATTGAGATCCTTAATGGGAAACAGGTACAACAGCTCCATCGTCTGTTCTTGTGCCATACTGCTGGATTTTCGTTTGTCTTTCCCATTTATGCTTTCGCAGAAAAGCCAATCTCTGTGCGGTGAAATTTAAATTCAAGGAGATATAAATGCTCCAAAATACGAAGGTCTTTTCTCCCAATTGAGATGTATTTTGCGGAATAGGACTTACATTGATCCAATTTCTGGAGGTATTTGTGGGACCACAATGATGTTCCGTACACAAATTGATGGCACTTTCGAAGTCCTTTGAATTTTAATGTTCGCTTGAGCCATCCTGGAATTATGTTTCTCAGAAACAGAGAAGGGAGCCCAAGGACCTTTGTATCTGCTACTATCATACTATTGTGGCATCAGCCATTTGTCCGCCTCCTTTGTGCTGGGTGGCAGTGCAAATTAAATTTTCCAAAATGTTGGTGCAGCGGTTATACATACATTGAACATGGAAAATAAAGCAAACGTACTCTGCAGAATTTAAATAATCTCAGGCCATTATGAAAATGGAGGCAGTATCGATTTCTTAATTTCTCTTAAGCAGTTCGTTTATGTACCTTTTTAAATAGTTAAAGTTAACTGAATTTTACTTACGAACTGGAAGTAAGATCTTGCAAACTAAATTACTCAATTTATATCATTCTTAATTAAATTCGATTTACGATTTAGAGAGCATTACTTAGCCTCAAGGACATTCTAAAATTGCACTTTATTTCATCTCAGCATCTTCAAATGGCAATCAATTGATGCATATAAGGCCAGCACAAATTTTCGCAATTATTTTAAGTAAAATAAAAAAATGTATCAATAGAGCGTGCCATAAAAGATCAGTAGCTTAAGTAACTCCAAGTGACTTGCTTTGCAACGCCCAAGTGCAGTAGAGCTCCCATTCATTTAAAAGACACCAAAAACCATAAAATATTTCAAATTATTTGCGTCACGCGATGAGAATTTGCCCCCTTAGCCGACATCAATTAGTGAAAATCGGGGCATCTGGCAATTCTGCATTTTTCACTGTTTCCGCATTTCTAATTCGTGCCCGAAATAAACTTTTCGGAACTACCAGAGCGGAGCACCGAGGAGCAAAAAATAAAGAACCTTCAGCGAAAGAAGCATGTAAACAGAATCAGCTGGGCCTTTTGCGCTGCGATCTCAATCCGCGATCGTCTTAAAGCGATCCGCGAAATGATCTGTCGCCCACTCAAGTGGATCACCCCCGAGGGGGGAAACGTTGGCCTCAGCCCAAAATTAAATTTGTTTTGAACGGCATCCTCGCGGCTTCTAACAAACTCCGCAACCACTGTCTAAAGATACAAACCTCCGTGGCGGCGTCAACCATATTTGAACGATCGCGCGGCGAGGCTGCAAATTTAGCGCAATCGGGGGCAGATGGCTCGGCGGCTTCCGATCTGCGAAAGGTCAATTGGGACGGGTTCGGAGATGCATGCGGATTCATGAAGTATCGCGTCCGAATCTGCGCGGAAAATTTCCGCGTAAACAACTCGTTCCGCGAGGATGAGAGCGTCCCGTGGGGCAAAACGGCGGATTCAAGTGTAAGGTGAGTGTTAATTGAAACGTCGGCGGAGATAATTAACGACGCACGCACGGCCTCCTTTGATTGATTACCTCGAGGTCGGCAGGTGCGAAACGCTGCCGAAGGTGGGATTTGTTTGCGCCACGCAGTCTATGCGTACGACCGCACATAAAAATATTTCCTGCACATCATCCTCCCGGACCGCGCTGGGCGCTGGGCGGAGCATGCGGGGGAGTGGGATGAGTCCCTCCATTTTCCTGCCTGCGAATTTATTTTTCCCATTCATTTTCCGGGAAAGTTTATTTTTTTCTTCTCCGACTGTTTTCATGTATTTAGAAGTTGGTTAAGAGCCAGTTTAGCACTCCTTTGACTTAACTACAGCTTCCCGGGGTGGCGAGAAAGTTCAGATTGCCAGTGGGTGGCGAAAATCGCTCGCAGGAGGGTTAATGGAGTTTGAAAATGATTGAGTGAGTAATGAACCTGTTTACGAGAAAAAACACATCCAACTGGGGAGATTTGCTTGGTTTTATTTCAAGGTTGCCAGGATAAGAAAGTTAGTCCACTTTCTCTCTCCGGCTGACTTCGTTTTGATTTACTTTCCTCAAGTTTTTCAATGAATTGGTCTTTCCAAGTGGAAGAAATTATATGGATAAGTCCTGATATCATGAGGGACCCTGCCCCGAGGGCGTGCACTGCAAGTACAACTTGCTTCTGGATGACTGACGAGGAGTGATGCTCTGCACTTTTATTTATAGCACCCTGCTTGGAAACATTGTAAGGTTAAGTGTTCCTACCCATAGGGATCGCTCTGTGACCTTTGTCTATAAATTGAAGTGAACTAAGCAGTCCCTCATTATTGAAATTTTTACTTAGTCGTTTAATTTTATAGAGCTTGAAGGTATAAAGTTATATCAACGTTGTTCGTCAGAGTTAAATAAAGTACGTCGTACTATAAAGAAAGTTTTCTCCAACTTTGTAGAAATTCCTGCCATTTTTATGACATGATGCACTGATCACTATTTTTTGAACAGATATAAAAAATGGGAATTGCATTATAGCACACTGAAAAAAATATTTTAGAGAAATTGCCTAATCTCAGTTAGGTGAATGGTGTTTAGATGAATTTCTGACAAATTAGTTAAATTTTTCACTATTTTCGGCAAATTTACATTCCTAATAACATGAACTACCTAAATCAGTTTAGGGTCTACATTTACGCAGTGTTAGCTATAGTAAATTCATTTACATTTTAGAAGAAACACCGACATAGGAAAAAACTATTATTCCGATCCGATATAGGTGAGAAATAATTAGGTAAAAACTCTACAAATTTAGATGAATTTACTTGAGTAAATTGGTTACTCCACATTTTTAAGTATTTGTATTTTATATCTTTTGTCAGATAAAAGTTTTGGAGAATTTACTCTCAGTTTAGGTAAAATATCTTGTTACATAAATTTGAATTTGCCCGATTGAAATTCGAAGTGTGAAGTATAAGCGAGGGGAAATCTTGAACAACACACAGATTACACAGAAAAGGAAAAGACGCGGTTGCTCATAAACTTTAAAACCGTACTTGTGTTGATTGCTCAGGATGGCTCAGGGCTAGAGAAAGCCGCAAGCTCACCATTCCGGAGTTCCCAAATTCGAACCTATCCACGGACAGTCGGAATATCACAGGAAGGATCAACTTTCTAAAAAGGCATCGGAATTGACGTAGGTCGATGGGTAACAGCACAGAGCCGCCAAGACAAGCCACCAATTCGCAGATCCAACGTTTCAAATCAAGCTGCACGGATTAACTTTTTTGCATTTAATAGAAAATGTGTCTACTTTTTATTGATCCTTATCACCTGAAGCTTGTAGGTAGTTTAGCTATTGTAGTAGATAATATTTACAACATAAAGCACCTATTTAAAATTAGGTACAGCACCTAATCGACTTAGCTGGCTGAACAACACCATAAGAAAATTAGATGAAATGCCCAGTTTTTTAGATAAATATTCAAAACATTTCTTTCAGTGCACTAATTAATAAATTTATTATGTGTACATTATTAAACAAAAATTACATAGCACAGAGAAACATGAATTTAAATTACCCTTCAAGAGTTCTGTTTACATATATTCAAAACTCCAAAATTGATTATACTAAAAGCGCACACTTTGTGAATAATGTAAATATAAGGTAATAGATATCCTTATTATTCTTAAAGAGATTGTCTTATTTTTCATCGTTCTAACTATGTAGAAAATCCTAATTCTCCTACAAAAAAAATGTTTATGACAAATTGTTTGTTCTTATGACCGAATTTGTAGTCTTAAATTAGTTATTCGCTTCTATTTTCTAATATATTCTAAATGTAAAGTAAATATGATTCTGCAGCGCAAGGTGTATCAAATATCAATGAAACGTGCAAAGTGCCCTTTTAGCCTTCCACGCAATTTCTCATGGAGATCAAAAGTTGGTTCACCCCAAAGCCTTAGTCATTACTGAACTCATCTTCCAGCCTCCTCACATCCTCCACCCGGGCGTAGGTGCCAGCGTGTCACTTTCCGTCGAATGGTGGAGCCCGCTAAAAAGCGAAACTGTGCTTATCGAATTCTAAGAAATGGAGCCCTCGCAGCGCTCCAATCCAGAATTCCCTTTGACTCTAAAGGAGGAGAACTTAATTTTCATAAGTGCTCTACAAATATTTATGGTTTCATGTAATTTAGATCAGCAATGTCTGTTCAACAGAAACCACCACAAAATTTTTTTTTTACATTTACAAAAGTTTTTTACTAGCCTACGAGATGGGGCCCCAGGTCGCTGAGGTGCTTATATTGCACTTTAAATGAACACTCACCCCGAGGAGCGCCCGGTACCCTGCACCGAGACCGAGTGGATAAAGATTGCAATTGCAAAAACTGGGGTTCATAATTAATGCAACACTGCATACAAAATGGGGCCACAGTGCAATGGAAAATTCTTACACATGGGGACAAAATCAAAGGTCCTTTTCAGGCAAGCGCCTCAGGTCGTTCAGCTGGCTCTTGTAAATACTTTCATTGGCAAACGTGCACACCCACCCCCAAACAAGTCTGAAGTTTGCTCTGGTCCGCCTCCCCGGGAGCAGCCGGGTCCGTCGTCATATTTGAGGCGGGGGTGGGCAGGTGGCTGCCATATGAAGTTCCTCGACTGGAAGGATTTATGGCTCCGCAACTCTAATCAAAAAGCTTTTTAGGAAAACAATCAGCCAGTCGTCAGCAGCTGGCAGAGTGCCTCCGCAGGATGAAGGGGAGCTGATGTAGACTCATCTCATCTCCCGAGTCCCGAGATTCATCCAGTTCTGTCCAACTCCATCCAGCTCCATCTAGCCCCATATCTAGTGCCGCGCCCAGCGACAGAACAGACAGACAGTTTTGTTGGCGGGCGCTCCCGTGGGAATGGGTGCGGCCCAGAATTCCTGCATAACAACTCGCATTTCCTACCACCGAAAAGGCAACAATTTCGGAACGTCTTGGCGTTGTTTGCCGAATGTTTGTACAAAGCTCGGAGCGAAGAATGTTTAAATTTCATGCAATTATTCGACTATGTTTAATGAGCAATTATCCTCCGGGAATGTGGCAGGGCCTGATAACTCAAATTATCCAACATCTGGCTACGGGTTTAACGAGAACCTCTGGGATCCCGAGAGCGCGCTTAAATTGCCCTAAATTTGTTAAAGTTTCATCAAAGTGCCCGAAAGATACTCGGCTCCTTCAGATGGATGACGCCCCAGCCCAAATACAGTCGACGGCGCGGCGGTGTGTTGACGATAAAGGAATATCATCGTTTTCTCCAGCAAAATTGTTTTGAATGAGCTCGGTTCCGAGGCTCCACCGCATTTGGTGTTTACTCAGAAATCCTCGAGAAGGTAAATTACATCTCTTAATATTCGCCCGTTGCTGTATTAATGGCAGTTTTCAATGTGCGGGTCTCGGACCTTTTCTGAATTTTATTAATCAATTTGCCACTGACGACTTGGGTCAAATCAACAAATCAGAATTAAAATACGGCATATGTCGTGAGATACAGAAATGAGAAACATACCCGGACTGCAGTAAACTCTATGCTTATTTTAATTAGAAACTCGTCATAAATTTAATTATTATTAATGTTTTTATCGACCTGGTGCTTTTTAGAAAAGTTAGATTTAAATTACTTTGAAAGTAGAAAACAGGTTACGAAAGACCATTTTTGCTCCATCGGAAAAAATATTTTTGCTCTAACTACAATTGCAATTCACATATGCATACTTAAAATCACGTTTAAATGCTGCAATTTCGAAAATTCATTATTAACCTTTTTAGCGAATATTAGTCGTTAAATAATATAAATAATTATTAGTTCTGCGAACTAAATGCTCCTGAACATTAAAAGGATTAACTAAACACATTTCTCGTCATAAAACGACTTCAACCATCATTTGAACGACGTCGTTATCACATATTTTAAAATAATGAAGGAACTTCAATTAACCTTAGAAAATTACTGAACATACACGTAGAGTATACAATGTTAAGAAAAAAAGTTCAAAAACTGGTAATTAAATAATACAGAGGCGAAAAATAATGTAATAAGTATAAAAAAATTGCAATGGATAGTTTAAGCTTTATATAATACATACGTATGAAACATATGAATGTGTCTTTTATAAAACAAAGATTTTTATTTTAATGTTTAAATAATTTCTCCAATATAAGTACATATCTATTAAATGAAATATTGTCTATATTAATAAACACAAAGAAATTAGTCATTGGATAGTTAGGAAATCAAGGGGAAGTTGAAATTGAGTGCTATCTATAAGGAGATTAATGACTTGGTTGCTTTTGCATCCACTTAACATACTTATTAGTCATTACCCACGCAAATGATTATGTTTTTTGACCCACTAAATATTATTAAATTGTTACATAAAAGTCAGGCGTGCCGCGTGCAGCCGGCCCCACAGCCCCAAAGCAGGGCTCCATCAATCACAATTTGACAAGGGTGCGGAGTTAATCACATGTACGGTGCCCACGGAAGTGTAAAATTACCAATCGTCTCTGGTGGGCCACATCGATTTACCGCGCGCGCAGATCTCCCCCGGCTCCCTGGGGTTAGGATCGGATCAGCCAAAGCAAATCCAATTTTCTTTAATCGGGTGGTACCCCCCCCCCCCCTCTCCCCAGCGGAGAGAGCATTCTTCCCCGGCGTGTGCTATGACCTTTAGTCAGCGACTTCCCCAATCATCCCCCGCAAAATCTCTAGGGCCTCTATTTATACAAATTGCTAGACCAAGAAAATTCGTTCCGGGTGGCCTGGTCCCGGCAAGTGTCCTGGGACACCAATTAAGTCCTCCTGATAAGACTTAATAAATTATACAAAAACAAAGCGAGGGCGATGTTTGGAGTCGGAATCGAGATTGATATTGCCTGAAGGATGGATGCGGGCTCCTTCCCGTCCCGGGCGGCACCTCCTTAGTGGGAACCGCAGCACACTTAGTGGGGGGCGGCCCCTGCCAGGATTTAAAATTGGCGAACCCGAAACCCCAATCGAAAGGGGTGAGGCGGCAACTGCTTCCGGGGCATCAACAGAACCTAATTAGCAATCACTGAATTATTAGCCCTTCCCTCGGCAGAGCTCGAGCTCGTTCCTTCCGCTAGTTAAAACAGAGGGGAACCAGATTGCTCCGAGGGCTTGTAATTTATTCATAATTCTTTTGGGTGGGGCGTGCTCCAAGTCAACCCCCCTCCCAGGCCTCCGATGGGGCCCTGTCAGCAGCCACCCCGAAATGCCATCGGTTTTGATGTTTTATTCCGAGGAACGCTGCTCGGGTGCTCTACCCCGTCGGATGGCTAAGCCACCCCTGGCGGCTGTTAAATAGATTTTATGCCTATCAATCAAGAAGTGAGCAAAATATTTGATTTAGTAAAATTGCCTCCTCCGGGCGCCGCTTATCCACGGTTTGTTTAGAGCCCGGCCCACACCCGCAACCGAGATATGCGGGTTCATCGAAAGTTTAATGTACTAAACACAACCCCGGTTAAGCAGTTTTGGGGCTGGGGAGCTCGGATTCCTGCTTACTGGGGTCTGGTGCTACGAATCCCTGGATGAATCAAAAGCAGATAAAGATAGCATCTGCCAGATACCAGGTCCTGCCCGGCCAATGTTCGTTTGCATTTTCCTGGCAATTAAATCAATTTCCGGAATTTAGCTCACGCCAGTGTCGGGCCGTAAAAATACCGACGAGTCTGGCGGAGCATACGCCCAAACATAACGAAATTATGCTGTAAACCCGATTGTAGGGCAATTCGGCAAAGTGGGAAGGCTGCCCACCGCGAGTTGGTCCACGGAAAGCGGCCAGGTGAGGCTTCCCACATGTTCTGGAAGCGGCGCGATTAGTGGCCGTTGAAACCAATTCTGGACCACATCGATCATCGCAACGCTATCGAAAAACCAGTTACCAGCACGACGCGAAATTTGCCGCGGCCAGCCTCGCCCGGAAGCGTCTACCTGGGCGTCCTGTCGGCATGCTGATTTAGGCCTACGAGTCTGCGTCTCGGCGTCTAACTGCAGCTGGTTCTATTCCCGCGATTCGCACCTGACTGATTAAAGTGTCCACTTGGGACATGGACAAAACTTGCCGTATGTTTGGACGGGTTTCGGATTGCACCATCGCTTCGGACGTTGGCGAAAATTAATTGACGACTGCAGCAAATGCAGCAAGCACCTCAGTCCGGTCGTTGATCCTATTCTCGATCAACAGGTGAAGCCCCGATGATGGATAATTGCTTTCGCAGGAATTAACACTCCATCCGGCTCGGGATGTCTTTCTCAAGATGAATATTTCAAGTTTGAGTGCCTGTCCCGAAACGAATTTGCGCCGCGGATTTCCACTTAACGATCTTGTCGACCCCGCGATAGGTGATCGTGCAAATTCTCGAGAAAACTTCTGCTCGATTTCGAAAACGACAAGGGCCATAAATTCGCCTTGAAGGAGATGATCGTGAGCAGAGAATGGCAGGGCATGATATTTTCGACTTCGCGGTAATGAAGCCCCAGTCAATCGGAGGCCAGAGGCCCTTGCGTAATCCACGGATCTGAATCAATATTCGACACTTTTCGAACTCTTTCTAGTTTCTCAATAGTGACTGCATTTATAAATGACCACTATTTGAATTGATTGATTTTCATGTACTTTAAGCAATCAATTTTACTTGGCAGTAATCATTTAGTGAAACATTTACCTCAATAAAAATTGATGATGTGTAGAGGCGCTGTTCCAATATCAATCAATTTTCAGTATTAAATAAGAATTTACTTTTGGACGCAAACATGAGTTAAGCAGTATATGGACGCGATAAATTCATTAAAACATATTTATCTGCTAACTGCTTTTAACGACTGTTTGATAAAATTCTGACATGAGAGATACTATTAAAGTTTTCAATACAAAACAATAACGAAATACTCTAGCTATTTATTTAAATGAAGGACTTAAGGCCGAACCATAATCGTCACCACCAGACGACATAGCATAAGTGAGTGACGTCATTTAAGCGATACGATCTTAGCTTAGCTTATGAACATACCCACAATTAACTTCATATATAATAATATGCGATTTTTCATTAAACATTCGTTAATATATATCTCTTACAATTGAAACCGAACCTCACAAAAAGACTTTCAAATTAATTTCCTTTATCAATGTATTTATGGTTTGGTTTAAATTTGAAATTCGTTAAGTTTTTTATGTTAAGTCTCGATTGTGGTTGGACCTTTATTCTCAAATTCCACTAGTTTTTTTTCTAAAGAATATAATAATGTAAATGAAAAAGTTTGTCAGTCGTCAATAAATAACATTTGATCTTATTTCTGCATATTGAAATATCGTCTGTGTGTGCGCGATTTGTTACATAACTGCTGAACGAATTTTGTTCCGTATTTAAATATTAGATAGATTAATTGATGAGGAGGGTTTTACATAACTCATTTGTTATTTGTTATGTACCTATGAATATCGACGAGGTCAGAATAAAAGAAATCGTCGTTTTGACATGGAATACCCTAAATAAGTACATTATACGTACATGTACCTAAAAGTTCGTGTTTTTGCTTATATATTTCAACCTTATAATATTACCTCCAAAATAACAACTCTTCACTAATCTCCGCCTCAATACCTTCTAGTCCCTGGGTGATTCCTATCGCATAAAAATGTGAAACAAATGGTCGCAATCGGCCGGTGGGACATCACAACTTCGGGCCAGGGCTAATGGAGCAGTCATTAAAGACATTCGTTCTCTGATCGCTGAGCTATCTGATTTTGGCCAGCACAGGCCCGAGCTCATTATTCAACGACTGTCAGTTGCTCAATGCAGACGAGAAGAAAAAGAAAATTTTCTGCGAAGGTTTGCAAAAATCCTCGCCTGATGGCGTCAAAAATAATGAGGAGGGCGAGTGGGGCTCGGCCGGCAGGGCATTCAGCAGAGTTGTTCAAAAGAATTTCACCCGATATGACCCCAATTTGCGCAAATTATCAATCAAAGCTTGACACAACACGGGCGGGCTTATTAAGAAGTGTTCTCTGTTGCCACTCCATTAGCAGCCAGCGCGTGGAGCGGGGTGTGGTGACGAAAACTGGAAAAAATATGCGTCTTATGAGCGTGAGAAAGCACAGAGCATGGTGCCAATTTGTCATCGATAGCGCGACCGGAGGACAAGCAGATTGACATTGTAATCGAATATAAGAAGTCCAACAAGCAATGGCGACGTGGTCCTAGTCACTTGCATGTTGAAAAAAATTGAGTCGTTTGTGTCAACCGCGACTGATAACCTCCGTCGAGATATGAAGGAACATAGTGCGAGCAGGTTAATGGGCTCTGGGCAATTCATCACGCGTGACACCTGCCCTGACCGGCATCAGCGGGGATACGCTTAGACAGCGGCGTTTCGTCATCGCGTCTGATTGGCATATGTCGCTACCGTCAATTACTCCGGCGCTATCTTTTCTAGTGCGCTAGGCCCAGAGTTTGTCGGACCCCTCCAGACCGCTTTGATTTATGCACGGCAGCAACAATAGACGGCGGCCTCCGCAGGGCTCTGGTCTCAGACCTGTTTGATTTTCTGTCACCAGGCCGCAGATTTATGGCGGTACACTTGCAGCTTTCTTATAATTTCATTCCGGCGATGAGGCGAGTTCTTTTGTTGGCTAAACAATAAAAATCTGCTCGAATATGGCGAAAAAGCTCTCCATAAATAACAAAAATCCACCGCAGCGCACGGCGGAATTGGTTTTTTGTCGATGTTTCTTTATGACCATGTGCCACAAGTTGATAGCTCACTCTGCGGCTCCTGAATGCGGTTTGTGGCCCCTGCGCGCCGTGTTTTGTACCTTTTGCCGGTTTTTGTTTAGTTCTGCGAATAAATTGAAATTGGATGCGACGTGAACACATGTCAGGCATCAGGGGAGTGGACGTGATCGCAATTGCACTCAATCAGTTGTCAATAAGCTCAGCAAATTAACTCGGCTCATGAATTTCTGCTTCCTTCCATTGTGCGGCCGCCGCGGGGCTCGCGTTCGCCTGGCAACCGGCCGCGTTCCACGGAAAAGGTGCTCACCGGGATGGCCTTTTTCAAGTGGTTTGGTTATGTTGTGTTTTTGCCAGCTGAATATGCTGCTGTTGCATAAGTCGACTACCGCCGCCGCGCCGGGCTCTCGACGGCGACGCCGGTATCGCACGGTCACCATCGTCGACGGCGTCTTCGGCGGCAGTATCTCGAACGGTGTGGAGTTTTCTGCGCAGAATGTTTGTTTATTTGCCCGTCGATTTGCAACCACGAGAAATGTGGACGTGGAGTGGTCACTTTATTGGAAATTTTATGAGCTATAAATGTTCCGAGGAGTTTTATTGTTTTCTATGAAGCTAGACAGCTGTCAACCGGCCTTTGTTCCAGTTACTGATTTATGGGATTCACGGATTTGCTGGGGCTAACGACTGGATTTCTGGGCCAATGAAAAACATTTTCTGTTTTGCATTATTCCTGAAAAGGGTTGAGTTATTTTAATATGTGTCACCACGTCGAGGTAACTGCTACTTCGGATTGGTTTATTATGCTTGGTTAGAAAGGACAGGAACAACATGACAAAATTCATCTTTATAAATTTTAATTTTAATGAGGGTAAATCAATTCTAGAGGGACATTCAGTGCAACTCATATCTTACTTGACCAGAATTAATTTTTAACTCTTCCTACTCCATAAACCCTTTTCATACCGAATTAGGTCGGTCAGAAAACAGACAACGACTTTAAAGATAAGATAAAAAGATACATACATAATAAATATAAATATTTAAATAACTGACTTAAAAGTCGATCTCCTTTTCCTATTCATAAAGTTGAGGTGATGACTGATGAGAAATATTTTAATTTCTTAAAATCGATCTCAGTAAAATTAAGATGTTTTGTCTTTTACGTTTCTTCCACAATCGAATCGAGATCAAATTTATATGTAGCAGCATTCAGTATATGAAAACTTTAAATTTGAATGAATTGTGAATTCTAAGTAAACATTTTTAATTTCCCATAAAGAAATTATTGTAAATACAAAATTGAAATCCAGACCATGGAATTTCTTCGAATTTCGTTCTGATATTATGAGTCTCTGCATGCATTTTAACTTTTTAATCTTCAAGCAGTTGCCAATATTGTAAGAAATCTAATTTTTCTTTTCTTTTGTCTTCCAGGTAATTGATTTCTATAATTCTGTGATAAGTATGTTTGCAAAAGAGTGAGTATTGTCAGCCCGCAATTACAATTTTTGAACCCACTTAGTTCAAAAGAACAAGTACCTATAAAATACAGCAGGTATAAATAACTGATAAACATCTTGTGGGCCAATATTCCATATAATAAAAGTAACTTTAATACTTTTTCTATTAAAAGTAAGTGTTCCTGATAAGATCTGGAAATTGCGTGAGCTTGATGTTCACTTCCAAAAAGGTTAAACTCCTATTTAAAACATTAATTTTAAAATAATATCCGATTTTTCGCCCAGGAGAGATAAATAGCTTTATTACAGAGATTGTGAACCCAAAAAATATCCATAAAGCCGATTGAAATTGCTCGGAATTATGCAGTGACCCGGTTCCGTACTTATGCCGTTTGCTTATTTCGCGCAGACATATCGGGGCACATTAATAATTTTTTAATACGGATGTAGTTCAGCCACTGGTCCGAAACGGTTGCCACAGAAATGGCCAATCGTAAATTTTAAACAAAATGGGATAAGAATTAAGCAGAAATGCGATAAAAGGACCAGACGGCGCGGAACCGATGCTCGAACGCTACATTCGAGTTCGCACTTTGCCGCAGGCCGCGGATCAGCCAGATAATGGCCGTAAAACTTTGCAATTATTACAATCAATTTTGCGGCAAAATATCAACTGAACTTTTAATTACTTTCCCTTTTCGCCCACTTTGAAATGGGATCCCCGGTGCAGCGCTGACCAATTGCAAGCCGTCAATCTTGCACGCCCCCACTGCCTATCAAAAATGCTTAATGACTTGAAAAGTTTCAGTTTATTTTTTATTACTTTTTTGGCAATCGCGTTTCTGTGGACCGAAAATGTTTTCAGTCGCTGGCGCCGGATAAAAAGCGTTGCCGGGTTCGTTTTAATGACGAGTTGCCCTGGCCACTGTCCCCGTGACGTAGTGAGGGGGCGATAATGATGTCAAGGCACCCCCGTCAGAGTGGGCAGGGCCCCCGTGATCCTCTTTAAATGAAATATGGACAGACAATAACCGAGTGACACGGTTAAAATATGATGAAACTACTGTTTACATAAATACCGTAAATTAATGCCGTGCTCCACCGCTAAAAGCCTTTTCATGTGGGTTTATCTCTTCAAGGGAGGAAATTAAAAACATTTTGTTTCAAATTAAAGAACTCATTTGCGGCCCTGCTAAATATGCTCGGATTGCAGAAAAATCGGGGTGATGACGTCCTCGCGTAGATAGGGTTTTTGCTGAATTTCCCAACTGAAAATTGCTTATTCAGCGGCCTTCATCCGAGAGTCAGATTTGTAAAAGGGTTCACAAAAGGCACAAGTGGCAACCGGAATTCATGCACAAAGTTGAATTCCTACAGTCCCTTTGTAAGTGCATAAATATTCCATGTTTGCACAATTCAGACAAGTTCGCCAATTTAACACAGACATAATTATCGCAAAAAGTCAGCGCTTTGGTATATAAAAGAAACTTTATAAAAATATATTTTTTGTATTTGAAAACATCTATAACATCCATTATTTAAAAACAATATCAAAATGCAGGTATTAAATTCCAAAATATTATTTCTGGTCTACAACATTATATGTAATTAATAAACGAAATAAATAATGCATCTGATGTCCGAGGGGCAGACTTTCAAAAACCCAGGGATGGGCGAGATAAAATTTTTCAATTCTCGTTATTTATCTTTTAGTTCCTCAATACCTTCTACAAAATTTTATTTCTGCGTATCTAATTTCGCGGTTTTTGATAAAGACTTCTCAAAACTGAAATTGATTCTAATTTCTTAAAACTCAGGCTTAAACAAAAGTGTCCCACTAAATGATACATTTCGTACTCAATTGGGGATATTAAAAAACCATTTTGTATTGTACTTTTTTTTTAATATTGTGTATTTGCGGAAGCTCATTTATTAATTCTCTATAGTAGTTATAAGAGATGAAAAAAGGACGCTTTCATGAAGCATTATTCTAGCTCTACTAAATCAGAGTTACACAGTGCACGTTCAGGATAGAATCGAAATGTGGTACATCGCTCCATTCCAACCCCGAAGCGTCCATTATCCTTTACAAGTTCGAATTGAACTAAAGTATAGCTGGCAGGAAAATTTCAATATTGAAAACTTTCCAAACATGGAAAAAAATTAATCGATTTTTCCAATCAAACAAAAGTGAATTCACCCGAAATTGATGGGCTTTGTTTTGTTGTTATCCGGATTCTGAGAATCAATAGTAATTTGCTTTGATCGGGTAGGGTCAGTGAAATTAATCCGATTTAAACTATGTAATTGTGGAATTTTTAAAGAGACCCTATGTTCTTGGACAGGTAAATTGATCCAAAACCACAAGTATCAACCTGCAGCATCTAAGCCCATGCGCGAAATCCAGAAGGCCCGTCTTTTAAAAACCTCCCTCCAACCTCTGGGCTGTTTAAATTTCCGTGAGATAACAAGTACTCAAGTACTCGAAGCATCCTTGCCCGGGAAATATTCAATTTTGAGCCGCCCATTGAACCGGGACTACTCCGGCCCTAATTTGCCCGAAGGGCTAAACAAACTAATTCCGAAAAGAGCTCCGGATAACGGATCCAATCAAATCGCAAAAATGTCCTGATTCGATTAGGTGCCCAGAAGCGGCATACTTCGGCGCCGGCAGGGGGAAATTTAAAAATATCAAGAAATTCTCAGGATTGCCAATGAATGGCTGCGAAGATATCGCAAATTTTTTGTAATTTTCGCCCGCTGAGCAAAAGTTAGAAGCAAGACGTGTGTAAGCTTCCGCGACTGGGGTTCGGGGTTGTGTAGAGGGGGGAGGCTAAGGCTAGGGCTGCAGTACATCGTCTACGTCTGCATGATTTTTCGTTCAGCTTAATTCAATGATAGACCTCCGGGCGGATGCGGATCGAAACAGAGGAGGATGTGCCCGACGATGGGATTCTCAGCACGTACCCTTATCTACCCTTCATCGGATTCTGCCGATGTCCCATTTGCTGATATCGGTGGATTTACTGAATTCAAAACAGTCGATCGGGAAAATATGAAAAAAATTGCGGGGTGCTTGGCCGCTCCTCCCGGCGCGCCGGGTGGAGCCCTTTTCCATATTTATGTCGGTATGAATGTCCTGGCGGAGTACCTTACCTTTTTTAAAGATTTTTCCTTTTGCATTTCTCGAAAAAGGTAGTCTCTGAAGGGATGTGCGGGGTCAGATTTAAGCGCGGAGATGTTGCGCTCCCCAATTTATTCCGATTCCCATAAAACCAAGGCACCTCTTCCCCGACTGGAATGTTTAGTCAGCGATTGGAAGACGTGAATGGGTCCCGGAGCGCCTCGGCTGGGCCCTGCCACGAAGAAAGACTGCTCGAGTCGTGGGAGGAGACAAAACGAATGAGCCCGGCCCGGGCAGCTGGACCTCTACCCAGGCTCCGGGCATGCACACCTTCCTTCTGGTCAGCAATCCCAATAAAAATCTCGGTGAAATGTAGTGGAAGACATGGAACGTGTCCCGGAGTTCCTGTCCGGGTCGTCTTTCAGGTTTACTAAATAAAACTCCTCCCCGAATCGATTTCACTGATGGGCCATCTCCCGGCAACAATGAGAAGCCTCGCTATTTATTGCAAATCGAACCGGGTAAACACCTGCCAAATGACTCAAAACGAGCCAGGCGACACGGCGGGTGAAGTTACACGTCGTGTCGTCGTGTTCACGGCAATTGAATGCGATCAACGACACCCGCTCACCTGTCCGCCAGAGCCCACCAAGGTCTCATTAAGTTCAAGGAGCGCAAAGCAAACGAGCCAGAACTGTTTTCTAGCTGGCGGGGGACAGCGCTCCGCAGTGGGCCCCACTGCCGCGCTATGCTGCGACTATCGCGCCGAGGTGGACTAAATTTAGCTGCCGAAAAATGCGTGATAATGTCGTTCAATCGCAGTTACGTACGTACTTATGTAGGTGACATGCCAATTAATTCCCGCGTGGAAATAGACGGGTTCAGCGCTAAATTTGATTTAAGTGGGCCAAAAGGTGAAGATTCTTTCATTGAACTTTTTGTTCGCGCTGAATTGCCCGAATTGTTGTGGCATTTTTAGCGATGTGTGAAAGAGCATTGACTTGATGGCATTTTTTTGTTTTGCTTTTTATAAATTCTTGTATTTTTATAGATTTCGTAATCAAGTTTATTAACATTACTATGTACACAATATTTATATGATAGTAGTGATTAT
Organism: Machimus rusticus; assembly: GCA_951509405.1. NCBI lineage: Eukaryota > Metazoa > Arthropoda > Insecta > Diptera > Asilidae > Machimus > Machimus rusticus. The sequence continues at coordinate 49,697,952 of OX608050.1, read as the reverse complement.
ACCTAGGTAGGCATGTTAATTTTCAAAAAAATCAAAAATTTCGCGATTTTCAGAAAAACATTAGAAATTCTAAATGATTATACATACATAATATAACGACGTTATGGCTCACACATTTCTACCATTCATGCACCATTGGCAACAAAAGTAAAACAATACAATTTTAAAATGGATGGGTTATTTCTTATTTTTACATTCTTTATTTTTACATTAAAAAAGCCATTCACCCAATGACTCAATCTGTGAATCCAAATATAAATCTTAAAAAAAAAAACCGAAGCTACACTCATTCGAAAAGCAATCTCCGATTTCTGAGTACTCTGTTAAAATTCACGCTGTTCCAATATCTCCCCTAAATCCTTCGATAAAAATGAACAGAATTATTCTTAAAAGCTGTTAACCTCACATCACCCACTGGTAAATATTGTGGCATTCAAAAAATTTCCGGAATGTTTACTTTTTTTCCCATTACTCCTCGATTCTTAAGGAGGAGCGTTTATAGTCCACAATTGAATGGTTCATTAAGTGCTTCCATAAAACGATTATAAGCCTCCAAGTAGCTGGCAGAGCCACTTTCATTCTGCCTTTGTTATTACACGGAAGCAGACGAAATTATACAATCGCACAAAATATTAATTGGCTATAAATATCCCCGCTGGCTGGGTCTTATTAAAATTCTTCAGCGTGCCTTATTTGGTATGCGACGACTAGACAGGGGTTAAATTCTGGCTCTGGTGGGTGAGTGAGTGAGTTTCTTAGAACACGTCCAGATGTGAAAGGAGAAAGATTTATTTAAATTTTTACGTTTTGGGCATGTCTTCCGGATGGCGGTGACGCTTTAATCGAGTTCTTTAAATTGTTGAAAATTAGGTAAAATATTATGATAGGACAGGGACTAGGTAGAAAATTGATTTTTTTCGCAAATGCATTCAAATAAAATTATTGTATCTTTCTAAAATTACGAATAAAGCTACTTACTTGAATGAAAATTCAACAAAAATAACCGTCATTAGTTAAATTTTTATAGAATCTCTCTTTAAAATTAAAATAACAAGAATTTTTTATCACTATTATCAAAATTATTTACATTCTTAAGATTTGAAATATAGAATGTAGTGTTAATTATTTCCTACCTTCTAACATTACTCGTTAATTTTTCTTAGAGTAGGAAGAGTGGGTTTTAAATTTTCATTTTAATATTAGTGCACAAAGGAGCAAACTGGCATTTAAATTAAACAAACTCTAATGAAACAAAAATTAGCTAGTTGAATGAAGAAAACTCAAAGAACAAAATTTCTTAATTAAACAAGGTAAATGCTTATTGCAATGCTTAACAAGCGAAAGCAAAATTGTAACCGATGGCCTCGATAGTAAGAATTTAAGTTTGTTGCTGAAAATTCATCAGTTAATATTTATTATACTTTTTCTATCCATATTACTCTATAGATGAATGATCCATATTTCATTTATTTAATAAAATAAACAACAGCAGCTTCATTAGAGAGTAAATGACAAAAATGTTGCATTTATTTAAAAAAAATAAAAAATCAAGAGATGGTAAGCAACACTATAAGCAGCAATGTAGTTGTCCGGCAAACTACTTGTCGCCTCAATTTTTATATGGGACATCAAATTAACGTAAAAAGTTACATAAAATGAAATTCATTTCAAAATATGATGACATAATTTAAGATGTTATATTCTGCTTGAGTCGCACAATCTTCATAATTTTTTGAAATCAAGATTAAGTTATTCAAAAAGTATATCTAAAAGGGTGAACCTTAAAATAAAGCATAGATTTTCATCATTTACTTATATAAGCAGGTATACAAAAACAGCGAGCAAATATAAAACCATCCAAAAGCTTTGAGGTGAAATTGAAATAGCCTTCCACAGAATTCCAGAGCAGCAAGGTTGTTTACGAAATGAATAAAAGACGATGCTATTTCTCAACGTTCTCAGAATATTTCAGAATCTCGTGGCTTTTCATCCATGAAGGCGATGGTCGTGGCAGCCAGAATGTATTCGATTTTATTACAGCACCTTAACCGCATGTCCATCACTCACCTTGCTTGCATCATTCCCCATAGTTTTAAAATAGAAAAATGGGCAAAAAATAGCTCGACATAAAACTCATCCACTTGAGATTGCGCCTCATACATAAGTAGCTCGGGTATAAACTACGAAAGATCGAGCGGCGCATTCCATCCAATCAATAAACGATTTTTCGTCATTTCATAAAATATCTGTTGTGCAACACTTGACATTCTTTGTGGCGGTAATCACCTTTATTTGTTCCATGTGAAACGCAAGTGATAAAATCGAAACAGAAACAAAAACAAAACAGTCCGCGACTAGGTGAACAATGGGGCCACATTAAAATTGTTCGACTACAGCGCGGTGAGAACAGTGAAAGGTCAACGGCGAAATGTTAGCACAGCTTGGAAAATTTCGAGATGAAAATTGTCGTCTTGTAACAAGCTCTGCAAATATTAAGAAAAATTGGAGAAAGAGCTAAGACGGTCTATTAGAAGAAAATCAGGTTTTTTTGGCGCACATATGTACGCCGAACATTAAGGTACGAGCAGCAGCTCAGGTAGGTACTCCAGGCGATACAGTAAGCAAATTTCAGTAAGATAACGACCCCCGCGCCAATTCGATCAGCTTTCAATTCGCAAATCACATAAATGGGGGAAATTGCCCGCAGCACGACAGAAAGCATAGGTTACCTTTTTGGGACCAAATAATTGTCAGGTCGCAAATGCGCAGGCCATTCAATTAAAAGTCGACGTGCGCACGCCGCTCGGAGCCCGTTGACAATTGAAATTGAAATTGCGGCGCATGCATGCTCCACGTTACCTGCGCTGCTCGCTGGAGGTGCTCCCGGTGCAAGGTGAGCCCAGTGCGGGTGCTCCGCGGGCCAAGTCTGTTTGCCTTGCCGGTCCCCGGCCCAGACTTGATCGCGCTTATAATTTATAGGAAATTGTTAGGCACTCTGGTGCTTGGTATGCGCAGACTGTGACCGAGATTTATGTAATGAGAAGCGTTTGATGGGGCAATTATCGAGCTCTGGTACACCTTTGGTTGAACGCAGCCGGCGCCTTTCAAGTGAACTTTCCTTCCTCGGCGCGCTACGGACCGCTTTTACTTTTTATCTATGCCTCGACGAAACATCGCCGAACGACGATAAAATTTATGTAAGATATCAGAACAGCATAATCGATGAACTACGCGATGGGCGCGCTTCCATTTAGCTCAGATTTGACTTAATTGATTTATGCGGCCATTAGTCATAGCGCGGAGATCGCATGCTTTTTCGCTGCTCGTAAAGGTTTTTTTGTATGTTTTTGACTCATGTAGTTATTTCGATCTTAGATCACCTTAATGGGCGTGGATTTTAAGGTTTTGCCAAGAAATCGGAAAAAGCGGTCTAGTAGGTTCTTTATTTTTTTTTCAGAATGAATGCGAGTCTACCCAAATTAGATTAAAATCGAACTAATGACAAGACAGGTGATTTGTTACCAACAGGAAAATATTATGTTGATTTTTTTTAAGACAAAGTAGGAGCCCCTTAATGTTCTAAATATATGTATTCGCGATGTAGACACATCAAAAACTGTTTCAAAGAAATGTATTTTGTATTGCTATTGCATCGTTCTTTACTAATTTTAATATAATTAAAACTGTCTCAACGAGAATTCCGCGGTAGTAAACTCTTTAAATTGATTTCTAAATTGCAGATAAAAAACAAGTTTTTAAAAAATCGTTAGTCTTTTAAATAGGTAAGAGCAAAACATTACTTATTTTTATTTTCGCATGCATTTATTACAAATACTATTCAGAATATTTTAAACGTTTCCACATTTTTTTTCAAACGATGCCTGATAGAGAAATTACACTATATTGATTACTCATATCTCCGGTATTTTTGAATTTTTTTATTGATTTTCTTTTTAAATTATGTAGCACTACTATGTATATAGGTACATATATGTGTAGGTAAAAATAATTTTATATATAATATAATTTATACCTAGCTTCGTAAAAAAAATTTATTTTTATACCCATTTTTCAGAGCGCCAAGGTGTAATCACTTCACTTTTAAAAATTAAATGTTCGTACATTTTAATTGAATTTAATTTTAATTTTTAATTAAACATATTGAACCATATTTTAAATTTTCATTATAAAAACTTCGTCGATAAATATTTTCCAACTACTCCAGCTGGTATGTAGATATGTAATATGTATGTATGCGCCCATAAATACTTTTCAATTGCACTTCTAGAAGATAATAGACTAAATGAGTGCGTTTTATTTTAAACAAATTCTCAATTTGCAGTTTTCCACTTTCGAGGAAGGAAAACTGCCAAATTAACATGTTTGAAGTGCATTCTATCCCCAAAGTGAGGCGACCCACTTTCCAACTATCTTATAATTAGATTCAAACTCATAACCTGAAATCATATTCATTTATAAGTTCTGAGCCAATTCCCTGCCCCCGGTAGTGGCCGTCTTTGGCGAATCCTTTCCTGACTTGATAAAATTTTTCTCTTTTCCTGGGGCAAAAGTGCAGAGGCTACAAGAGCTGCAAAGGAAGAAATGAAGGGCGAAACGACGCATATCTAACTAGACAAAGAAGGATTCTATGTAGGGTCGTACCCCGCGCCAACTGGCTAATGTAAGAGCCACACGGTTTCTGGAGGTTCTGCAGCGCTGCGGGGGCGCGTCCACAACTTTTGAATAACAAACGAGGCAAGAAATTCTTGGGAAACTCTCCAAAAGTGGAGTAATTTTAAGCGTTCACCGGGGAAAATGAAATGAAGGGAAAAAATAATAAAATTGGAAACCAACATTCTGTCGGGTGAGGAACGCGAGAAGAACAGAGGCGAGCGCGAGTTTCGAGTGCATCTGAAGTATGCAACTGAAATGGATGCAGCACCTCACCCGTGCGCCACTCAAGTGCTGCATGAAGTGCCTCTAAGTGCAACAGTTTGGCTTTGTTTATGGCTCTTCCTCATTGTTTGCGAAGCATCCATGTTTAGACATGAAAAATTCAATTACACGGTGCCACTTCCGCCGAAGACGGGGCGGCAGGGAGCCCGGCCTCGGGCGGAAATTTATGACGATCTGAGTGCCACGGAAATTCGCCGATGCTGCAGTTCTTTTTCGTTTTTCGCAAACCACTGTTTCTATGCAACTCGACGGGCTTTGGTTCGCTCTTTGAATCCGCAACTCACATCCATCCCGAAATTCCCAGCAGAACTCCGCCGCTCTGCCCCCGCGGAACCTACCGCGGGGCCTGGTCGATAGTTTTGCCGAGTTGATCAAGTTAGAATGGAATTTGAAATATTTTCCTAGCAGTGCGCCTGACGTCAGTTTGCTACGCGGAGACGGCTGACAGGATTAAAACATGCTCCCGTGGGAAAGTGCAGAGCTCTAGAAATAAGCCCGCCCCAGCCACGTGGAGCAATCCCACTTCAGCCGCTTGCAGAAGCTATCCCGATATTTAATTACGGTGTTATTACTTTATCCGTTGGGGAGTTTCCAATGAAGTCATCCTGCCCACATCCACTTTTCGAGTTTAGGACAAATATTAAATTCCTGGATCTAACAGAATTCATAAATTGTATAGGTATCAATTCACGAATTGATGAGGAATTTTGAATGATTTTATTCGACTCCCAATCAAATACTTAAACAGAAAGCTCCACAAACATTAAGTACCTATGTAGGTACATATAACTTCGAATTACTTCTAAAAATTTGAAAATCAATTCGAAACATATTGTTCCATATGTTTGTATTGAAATCAATTTATCCCTGTTATGCCTTCTTGGATAGAAAAGTAAGAAAAAGAATGGAGATTAAACACAAATTACGACTACAAAAAACTAACTTGTTATTATTCATTTAAACTGTATGAAAGTCGTTAAACTTTCGATTAGCTTCAACTGAACTTAAACTGTTGGCTGCTTAGGGGCCATATATTTTACGAGGGCTAAGAAACGAAATTGCTAAATTTGCTTTTCCTAAAGTGGAATGTTATTTTAGCCGACTTTTTGGATTTTATTTTAGAGCGGTTTATAGGAACCAACTCTGACAAAAAGTCCCATTGAAATTCTCAACCTAACTAAAATCCACAATATATTAAAGAACTTTCGTATATAAATCCCACTGCTGGCGACAAATACTGCAAAAATGGCTTAGAGTTTTTTAAAAATGTAGTATTTTTTTCGGCTATAACGTCCAGGCTTTTAAAAAAGAATCAAAGTTTGTCTTTCTGTATTATGTCGCTTTTTAATAAAGTCCATCCCGGACTATCAATAGTTAGGGCCGTTGTATCCCCACGTGGTGTTATTAATTCTCATACCTGAAGGGAACAGCCAGCTGGCCGAATTTTCTGTCATCGCTCATCGCTTTGGCATTATAAGTAATGCCCTGAATCCTTTCTGGATTATTTAAACAATTCGTCCAAACCCTCGTCACGTTCCCCATGTGCGCCCGAGTAAGTCTGCAACTGACACCCGAATTAAGCACCGTCGCATTTAAAGGGAAGGGAGAGCGGAAGTTTTGCGACCTCCGTAAACAAACACGAAATATCTCACGTCCTTGAAATTAAAGTTCCTGCAGGAGGTGCATTTCGCCAGGAACAGCCAAACAAAAGGCTCACGTTTTGAGGGCGTACCGCACATATAAGCAGAAAAAATTGGACGTAAAACTCGTGGAGCTAGTGCACGTTTGCATTCCTCCAGAACGGTGTCCATCGCCAATGTCAACTGAGCGGGCCCAGAACGTGTCCTGTTCAAATATTTGTCTTTCATAGGGCCAAAGATACCCTCGATGGCAACGCGCCCTCCTGCTCCAGGCGCCTCCGCCTCGTTAATATTTCCCCGGGTGTTCCTGCCCTTCGTGGCTTTTTTCATGCTCGGCTAGAAGCACTGGCATTTGCAGTCCACCCAGGAAATGCAAATAGTTCTCAAACCTGACGGTGGAAATTTGTTTTTTCAAAACTTCCACCAGTTCTGCTAGTAGCCATACCACTAAAAACTTTTCTTAGGGAGGTCTAAAGAGCAAACAATGTAATCGTACCTTTTTAAAAGTATACAAGTATTTAATTCGTTCCAATATTCTAACTCCCCACAAATTATAAATGCAAAGCCACTCTGTTTTATGGATAAGACAACCTCTTATGAACCAGACCCAAGCAGTGCATATTAAAGAAATTCCAATAAAACTAAAAACCAGCTAAAACAAATTATTTTCAAAAATATCAGGAAAAGCTGAGATAAAAGCCTTAGATAAAAAAAAGTAGACAGCTTTATACAGAGTTATAAAAAGTTAAAGTTTTTCGAGGGCTATCATTATGCATCCAGCGTGGGAGAGCTGATTCAAATTAGTAAAATGAATAACTTATTGCAAATGTCCTTTAATAGTACTATTTATACCTTTAAATAAAAATAAGTGATTCAATTTAAAACGACGGCTATAAAGCGTTTCTATTATTATTTTTTCACTGAATTGGAACTTGAGATGAAATAAGTATTTTAGAAAAGGTTCTTACATTGGTTCATAATCACTCCTAAATTATAAATATTGTGAAAATGTTTTTTTAAACAAAACAAAATTGACTTTGATGAAAAATCCTACTTTCATCCTTTTATATGCTATTAGGTATATTCTATTCCATTCTATATCATTATTTTTATTCTTTTACATTACAAGCTTTTTAAGATCAAGTAATTTTAAAAACATTGAACAAGAAAGAAGAGATTGTATTTAATTTTATGAATTCATCTACAACTACAAAACAAGGGTCATCGCATGTCAGTGGTAGATATTTCTCAGTTAATTCAAGCCTAACTACTATGGCGAATTTACACCGAAAGCGGTGAGCTAAAATCCTTCGATTAGAATTCAGCCCACTCCCAAAAGTTCCAATTTAAACGCTAATCCAGCGATCCGCAGGATATGCACGTAGCTGCATCGTAAGGCCTACCACTCACTGGCCAGGTCAGATGCCTCCGCAGCGGACTTTTCCTCATTAAAAAGAAATGTTAATCATTTAGCACACCCAGCCAAGCAATGACAACTCCACGTGAGTGGACACGTCGGCAAACGACAAACTGAGTTAGTCGCTAGAATGGGCACGCACCAGGACTAGTTGACAGAGCAGACGAATTTGAATAAAGACTCAATTCCCAGCTCCAGGTCATGAGGGGGGGCAACCCAGGAGAGGGCCTAGGGCTTGCATTTTGCTTTGATTGTTGCGAATTTTGTAACCGGTCTCAATTCAAAGCAGGGCTGCGGAGCCCGGCCATGACATGCCGGTGATACTCCGGAGCCCCGTCAATTTAATGTCCCAGCACCGGCCCAAAGCTACAGTCAGCCGCACACATCCTGCGCCCATCCTTCTGGTGGTAATTACAGGAAATTTCAGGACCCATGTTATTGATTCTGGCGAACTAAATCGGATCATGAAAGCGATTCCGTGTTGGGTCACTTGGGCGCTCCACGGCCGCCACCCAGCGGGGCCCCGCAGTCCCGCCGTGGAATACCAGGTGCACGTGGGGTGGGCACGTAAAAGTCAGCTCGAATTTCGACAGTAAGCACTTTTGTAATCCCCCGTAAAGCCGGAGTGCGTTTATGCTCGAGATTTATAGCTGGAATTAGGGGAGCTTCGCCTCCAATTAATATAATTGTTTATATGCATGGTCTAATGCCGGGGCTCCGGGTTATTACCTCGTTCGGCGCTAGCTGCTATAAACACCAGCCCTAGCCGGCTCAGATTGCTGTTTGTTTTGTCTTCTTTAGGGGCATTTTTGCGGGTGGAGTTTGTAGTTTTAGCGCCATTATCAATTTAGAGAATTACTGTGAGAGTCCCTAAAGCGCGGGTGGATTTGAACCATGTTTGGTCTTTCATCCCCCAAGGGGAATATTTACTTGATTATTCAAAACTCCCATTGGGCCCCTAAACATTTTCTACATCTTCTCCGCTCGAAAAAGTTTTCAAGTTGCACAAATTTCAAAAGACAACTTCAAGCATTTTCCATAGAGCCCCGGCTCCCGGGACTGTTTGACTTGGCAGCGTGTTGTGTGATATTTCTTATCGTGCGGTGCACGAGCTCAAAATTTGCAAAGTCTTAATAAAAGAACAATGACATGCAGTGGCTCTTTCGGGATTAAGGAGATTTTTTCCAGTTTATGCACAAATGCATCTTACGTCGATTTAGTCAAAAACCACCCACTGCATCTTTAAGTGGAGCGTAAGTGTAATTTAATGAGGGTGTAGCGAAGGAGCTGACCTGGGAGTGGAAGTGGATTTTCTTCTCCTTCCAGTAAAGTAAAGAAGCTTTAAAGGTAAACTCCTTTTGGTAAACTTAGGGAGAATTTACGTCATATGCGTGTATAAGAAAAATGAATGTATGCTTGTTTAAAATGCAAAGGCAATATCGCTTGCAGGAGTGTTCTAGAGAAATTTCATTTTTCGCACTGAAAAACTGTTTTCCTTTACATTTAATTTACTACAGCTTTTTACTTGGCTAACGCTAGTGGTATGTTATGAAATTGAACTATTTATTACCTTGAAGAAAAATTGATTAACAATTCCTTTGGTAAGACATGCAAACTGCGAATTTTAACATATAGTAACCTGTCATAAAATTAGGAACACCGCTCATTTTTTATGCATATTTTTTTCTTTATCATACTTAAGCGTTCAATTGCTTTAAATTGAACTTTACATAAGAATTCCAAGTATGCAATTTTTTAGTGTTGAATTTGAAGCACTATATCCTTGAAAGTGCTGAGTCCGTATGAAGTATAATTTTGAAAGTCAGTTTATAAAAAGCATTAAGAAAAAATCGTTTTATTAATTACATCAGCAAAACAGCACCGTAATGTGTTTTGTCGAAAACTAGAGCAACATCGGCAAAACACCATTCCATTAGGGCGTAATTTATTTGATATCCTTGACGGAAATGATACACTTAGCCGCACATCAGCGCAGCTCTCGTAAATAATTAGTTTTTCCCCCTGTTGCAAAAGAAAGGCTGGCGGAGGAGCCGGGTCCATAAATCACCCTAGTTGACTGAGGCGGCGGATTTAATGTCCGTGGCGAGGCGTTGAACACATGTCGGCGTTAAGACGGTCCCGAGAATCCTTTAAGACGACTGCTGAGTGGAGTGGCTGAAGGAGGGATGGGCAGTCAAAACGTCGTTAAAAATTCGAATTGGATGTAATAAGAGCTATTCGACGTTATAATCCCTCTGAGGGCCCCGAAAGCCATAACCAGTCCATAACCACTCTGTCCAACATCCCTCAGGTTGGCCCAGACGTGTCTCGAGTGCCCTTGGACGGATGCGAAAACGACACGACACTAATGTCCTCCTGAAATCTGCTCCGTTCGTTGGCACGTTTCACGGCTTTCGCACCTGAGATGAAATCGGGAACAGACCGGCGTAAAATTGGTTTTTAACACTCATAAATAGTCCAGACACGGCATTTTTATAGTCAACTTGGCTGAAGGGTTTCGCTGCGTTGCCTCGCCCCGCTTCCAGCCGCCCTTTCGGCGCCCTTCGTCGACCTCCTTGACAGGTGCGCTATAATTTCTGAATCCCACCTGACAATAGCAAGAACAGCTTTTATTCATTTTTATCGGAACAGGTAACAGCGGTGGTTATTAGCGGTGACAGCGCGGGATATTGGCGAGTTTATGAATATTGCACTCGGTGCTATTCACGGAGGCAATGCCACGGGAGAGACCGCTTTATGGGAAGCTTGATTGAATTTTTAATAATAAATGCGCGCCACTACCTCGAGTAGAAATTGTAACGAGTAAAACGTTGGAGGGTTGGCAGACGGGAAAGGAATAGTTAGGACAGGTCGAATCGAAGATTATGGTCTTACATAAATCTATCTGTTAAACCGAGGTTAATTCAAGACGATAGAAATATCTTGGACAAAATACTTGTTTAAACCTTTCCAGACAGATAACGTTGTGGGCGGTTCATAGACCGACTGAAGTGCAATTTGACCTGCAGGCTAAATATAAAATCTTTTTGGTTTCTGATGTGGAATATGCCCATGTTCCAATTAAAATATAAGGAGAATTATGTTTAGTACTTTTGTGTAATTACTTACAATCAATTTTTTGTGATATGTCCTGTTTTGGTAAATCGCTGTTTTCGAAGATGCTATTAAAATATTTAAACTCGAAATGGCGAATTTCTATGAAAATTAATATACCAGGGTTTATGATTTATTCTCTTTCAAATGTTTAATCAAGTTTTATATTTATTAAAATGCCTGAATCAATAATATTAAACTCACTTTGAATTTCTTTTTCCGTTACAGATCAATTCGATTGTAAGGATGTGGAGTGCCCACCAGAGATAACATGTCCCCCTGATAGTACCATACGTGTCACATACACAAAATTTGACTACGACACCAGAAATTCAATTGATGGCGACAATAGCGAGACAGAAAATGACAAAGCAGACCGCTCTCGACGGCACACGACAAGTTTTATGGTGGAGGCCAATGATCATCCGAAATCCTTGCAAAAACGAAGTTTGCAATACAAACGACGAGAGTCAATAAAAATTGTTCCTGGCGACTACATAAGTTTAGTCCCCGAAGCTGTCCGGTACCATCACCAAATGCATCAACATCAACATAAGTGGAAAAGAACTGCCGATGAATTGCAAACAAAAGCCGTCGACGTTTGTTGCCCAAAGCAAACATGCGTATGCAACGGAAATTGTGAATTACCGAAATGTTTTAATCCAGCCCAAGTACCTTACCAAAGAGCTCCTGGATCCACTGTTCCCGGCAAGTGCTGCCCTCTATACCAGTGCATTGACGAACCAGACTGCTCGAACCTAACCGACACGACAACCTTTTGGCAATCAAAGTGCAAGAAATGCACATGCCGTATTGGACAAAAAATGTGTCACCAAGAATGTGAAGAGGACCCTACTTGCTTTTCGAGAAATTTGAAAAAATCATTTTCAAATGGTATATCGTGGCTGGAAGATGACTGCACGCAATGTCAGTGTCACAACGGAGAAGCAAGGTGCCAAACCAGCTTTTGCAAACCCTTAGATTGTCCAAACACAATTAAAATTGAAGGTGAGTGCTGTATGATATGCGCGCCAGACAAAATAGAGACAACTACGACAGCAGAGGTTACAAACCAGACTGAATCCACGATTACCGGCAATGCAACTGACGCTGAACTCGATACAGAGGTTACGGAAAATATAACAACAATAGCATCATCAACTCTCGCTCCTGTAGTACTACAAAATTTTGGTAATGTAGTAATGCACGATCTTGATATATCAACGACAAAACAATCAACTCCTTCACCAACTATAATAGCGTCTGCAACTCCACCTACAACAGCTTCAGAAACGCAAACTGCTTCAACACCACCAGCAACTGCTGAAGTTATTTCAACAGCAACTTCCTCATCACTTTTCCCAGAAACAACTACACCAAAAGTAGTCGTGTCGACTGCCACAGCAGCCAGCGAGAGAGCTCCGAAGAATTTGCCAACAACAGTTGTTGTTTCAACATCAACAATTACCCCAATACTGGCGCCAACAGAACGTTCAACATATTTCGACACAGAGACCGAAAGTATTATACTATACACAGTGATAGTTATATTACTTGTAATTTGCTGCATATTCGCTGGTCTCTACATTCACGAGGTAACCAAGAGGCAAACCTACTCATCGATACCAAATTCCGACTCAAATCTTAGCCAAATGCCAAGACCTACAGTTGAAGAGTCTGCCTAAATAATTTTTTATTAATATTATTTTATTTTTTTTATATATTTTTTTTATTTATAAGAAGAGAGGATGCAACTATTAAAATTAAACTTAAATTATTTAATATTAATTTAGTTCTAGTTTCACATGCAAACGAATTGTGGTGAACTGTCGATTTGTAAAAGGTGGGCTATTAATTTTTACAAATTTACTAGGTAAAAATATGTACAAGAGTGTTTGAAATTGTTGGAACCAATACATATAATAATATGCATAACACATTGCTTAGTTAAACAGGAAGAGAGTAATTCGTCCTAAAACTGATTTAAGGATTTATCTTTAAAATATAGTCCCAATGAGCGTGTAACTCCACTTCCGCCTCTAAATTCAGTCATCCATCGATTTCCTATCCGTTTCCGCTGTACCAATTTTGTTTGAAAGCGAAAGCCCTATGGACTTTTGACGAGCCGTTCTCGCTTTTACAAAGTAGAAAAAAATAAAAAAGGGTTCGAGCAAACAAAATAATTTCCTGGGATCGCGTTTGTAAAACGTTGGCAAACGTTTCGAATTATAGGCCATAGCGAACTCAGTTCGGGTTTTACGTCCGCCCAAAAAGGAGAGCGTGTTCAGTATCTGTTACCACTTCAAAAACGAGGTAAAATTAAATTTTTAGGAAAAAGACAAATATTCTGAACCCTCTCGATGCCGCGAACGAACGAACCCACAAATAGCCAGAAGCCCAGCCGCAATATACTCAATTTGGCAAACTTCGGCAGTCGAGAAATTTTCATTTAGCCCCAGACATGTGTTCCCATTTTTTTCCTTAACAAAACGAATCCTCGGCTTTCATCTTTTTTCGTATTAAAAAAAGCGAAAAATAGGAACGACGCACCGCCCCCGCAGTTCCATTCAAATGAAATTATTGCAAGAGGTGCGACCCCAGCGATGCGAGCCGTACCCGCTTCACCCCCGTGTCAGCGGGGGCGGGCCGGGAAACGAACCTTTTATTCATTTTCTGCCGTTCAAAGTTGTAAAATGCGAGCACAACGGTGTTAAGAGATCCTTAAAATAACGTTGTACGTTCGGTTGACAGCTTAAAAGAGTTCTGCACCAGTTCCAAAGAGATCCATGTCTTCTAATTTGGGTTAATGTAAAAACTTGAAAGCAACGAATCACAGGGTGTTTGAGAAATGTTTGTGGATGTTTGCCCTAACGAGTTTCCCTTGCTTGCCTTTTTCGGTCTCACCACGGGGTTACACCACGGGGCTTACACCTCCGTGGCCCCCAAGGTGATGTTGAGGCAGGAAGGTGGCTTCGGCCGGGCACACGCGAGGCATGAACTTTTCGCCCACATGTTCCCGTTTTTTGCTACCATCTACCTTCTTCTACCCGCCTTACTTCCATAGAAAACGTAGGAAAATTGGATTTATTTACTGGAACAGAGGAGGGTTTCTCTTAGCTCAATTCTTTGAACTTGGCAAGGAGCGGTGGGCACAGTGGCCGATGAGCGGCTTTCTGGGGCAAGGAGAATCGCGCGGTGTGTTTAATAAAGCAATTCCATAATTTGCTTCGTTTCAAAAATAGAAACAATCGCAAGCAAAAATTACAAGTTGCACGCTAAAACACATGTTTATGGTTTTACTTTGTAATTGGCTGACTGTTTTTATTGTTGGAGCAGTCATAAACTAGTATAACTTCGCTTTTCAATCTTGTAAAAAAATTTTGATTTTAATAACAAAAACAAGAACATTAAGCTTTCAAATACAAAACATTTTTAAAGCAGCTCGTATCTTTGCATATATGAGTAATGAAATCCCATCTACGCTTTTATAGAAAAATATCTATACTATACATAACATGCAAAAGTATAAAATTTAAAAATGTTTATTTTTCTACTTAATTAAATATTTAAAGCTTTAGACTAAAATTATGAAGGATTCCGTAAAGTTCCGGTAACTTTGCGTATACTGATCTTTTCAATTGTCTGCTTCTTTAAATAAAATATGTATTTTTAACGTACAATACAAACCCCACTTTTTAACAGTTCACCACACCTTCAAAATGTTACTACGCAACTACTATACCACTAAATGCATACAATGAGAAAAAACAATTGATTGTGATAATTTATGTATTTTATAATTTTTTTTACGTATAAAGTCTTAGTTAAGAATTGTAATTAGAAGCAAAACGACTCTTCATTTTTTGTTCTTTCTCATTACTCTTATATAGTGTCCGCTAAGTTATTGTTACGAAAAAAGAGAATCATTTACTTCATAAGAACCTGAAAGTCTCCTCTTAGTATGTAGGGTGAAACGATTAAATTATTTGTATTTGTAAAGATACTGAATCCCCTAGAATTACTTTGCATTTAATATATTTATGTAATCTACTCGAGCACTATGCCTATATTCACTCAACAACAAAAAAAAAACACTTTTTGGCAAAATAATTGATGTTGAACAAAACAAGTATTAAAACCAACGAAATTTTTTTTATATTATATAAATTTATCAAGTTGGCCTAAAGACAAGGAGAAAGGTGAATGAAAAGTTTATAAGATTAAGACAACAATTACTACTATAAAATGAGAAACAAACAGAACTTCTCTGTCACATGGCTCTATAAAATAATATGGCACTAACCAATAAATGAGAAGAAAATAAAAGTTGAAAGTTGAAAGGTAAAAGAAAATGTAAAATGTAAAATTAATTACAACAGCAAGAAATAATTATAACTGTAAATGGATATGTCCCGAAGATAAACAGTAAAGCTAAAATCCTAACATATAAGAGTCCCTCATTATTTACACTTTGTTATATATACATATAAAGAAAACATTGTTAAGTAAAGGATATACATAAAGATAACATTAATATTAAAAATAATAATGGTAACTACTATAAAAATGTGAAAAACAAATACCGCTGTTAACTTTGTCAGCTGCAAAAAAAAAAAAAAAAAAAAGGAAAAATAAATAAATTAATAAATTCTGAAGAGCGCTGTAATTAGGGAAATATTGCAAGCCTCAACAACAACAAAATATTGTGTAAGTTTACGAAAATTGTTTAAGTGATTAATCAATACAAGAGTAAAATGAAAAGCAACCACTGAAGAATAAAACGAGAAAAATAACAAAACTATTGCCGATCACTTTTGCAATGTAATTGATTTGGTCCGTTTAATTTCATGAGAAACAAAATGGCGCTTTAGACTTTACTCTCCACCTTTTGTAGCAATGTATGGTAGCTTTCAATGTCCTTTAGTTTGTTAAACAAATGTTTTATTATAATTTTTACACTTTCAACGGGGAAATAGACGAAGTATTATGTTTTATTACAACTATGTATTTTATTCCTCCTGCTCCAATTCCAAATCACGTCAAACTCATATTTTAATTTCCAGGTTGATTCAGATTTTCAAGACAGTAAGTATGGCAGATCTCACGTGATCTTCACTTACCAAGTAAATATATACCTTTTTTTTCTAAATATTTACAAATCGCAGCTCGAAAATATTGCAGATGAATTTCAGGACAACTCTTTTCAAATATTGTTGTCTTTATCGCAGCTCTGACGATGTCATATTATATTCTATCTACACCTTAAAACATAGACGTTTCAGCACTTCCTTATGTCTATATTCTAAGATCTGCACTTTTATTTGTTGACTTTTAAAATAAGTTTACTATGCCCTTCACTAAATTTGCCATATTTTTTTAAACGAATATATACAACTGACAGAAGTCTTTAATTTAACCAAGATGATGTCTAAATGTGAAACATACGCCTGTGTAAATTTGCCATGGCTCTACAAAAATATCGATAAAAGAACAAGGTACAACATTAGAGTCCTTTAAAATAACTGCCGAACACTGCAATTCTTTCAGAAAAACCGAAAAGCATGGCAAGGAAAAGTTTTTGGCTGCTAGGAAGATCCAGAGGTTTTATCGAGGATTCAGATCTCGAAAGCGGATTGACCAATGGCAACATAGTGTCATTTTAATGCAAAGTGCAATAAGACGCAAGCTAGCTAAAAATTATTACTACAAGAAGCTTGAAGAAACTATCAACATGTGGACTAAAGAGTGGCATAACTACGCTGCCACGGTTATCCAAAAGATTTGGAGGGGTTACATAACTAGATTGAAGGTCCACGACCACACTAAGATGAGGGGCTCGCAGCTTACTGCAGCTAAGGATCTCATAATTTGCATAGGTTACAAGTTGCATCACCTGCTGAGAACTAGGCAGATTCCGGGAATATACTCGATTCGGAACTCCAAGTATTTCGCCGCCAATGCGCTAATTATTTTTGTCTTTGCAAGAATCTTTTCAGCATTTTGTCTCGTGTTGAGCAGCTGCTGGCTTCTTTGGAATTCAAGGAGTACAATGATAGAGTGCGTCGTATTCGGGCTGAAAAAAGAAAGAAAGTTGCCGAGGCGACTGAAGAGAGCATCAAATCCGCGATAAAGACAAAAGTGCCCTACAGTCCCGCCTGTGCGAAATTCTTCAAGGAAAACAACATTGAGAAAATGCATTTGTTTTTGAATACCGTAGATCCAATTCGGAAGACGCCAAAGCAGAACGGTAAAGTTTATGTCCTCAAAGCCATACAAAAAGCAGTCTTTTGAAAAACCAAATGAAATGCAACAGCTCAATTAAAATATTCTGAAATATTAAAAAGGGACAAATGTGAAGTTAAATCAAAATTTTCCAGGAACCGAACAAATATGCACATTTTCAAAGACTTTTTTAGGTTTATTATAGTATTTAAGCTGTTTCCAAATATATTGAACAGCCATATTCATTACACATTTCTTAAAAATTAAGTAATATGCACCTAAAATATAGACATTTTCATGTACCTACATATATTTAACATTAATGGGCGTAAACATATTAACCATCATATTCATCTTCACTACCCTAACATTCTCTAGTTATATTTGTCAAAATAGAATGGCATATGCTCTTCTGGGATAATATCCTGAACTCATTTTAAATCATCGATATACTCCTCGTCTATTATGGTTTTTTAGTATCATAATGAAAACTTATATCGAAGGGGCAAATATTGTCTTTTGATCATTTTGAACATTTTTGCCATACCTACTATTTGTCGACAAATATGTTTCATATATGTACCGACATATAAAAAGTCCGCCACCATTTTGAAATTCCAAAACGTTTTATATACATGTGCATATGTATGTACATATTTATACACAATTCTCACATTTCTTTTAATAACTCGAAAATTATGGTCATTAGGTGAAAATGAATGATGTTGGAACTTATGTAGTTTTTACCCAAATTGTGAGTCTACCTATAGTACGATTAACTTTACTATATTCAACTGTAATGTAGTAGTAAAGGAACAATATGAACCACACAATAATCAGGACAATGTAACATCAAAAAACGAAGTTTAAAGGTCCAATATACATGTGGGCGTTAAGGTACAAAAGGTTCGCCGTATCTGCAATATTCCGGCGCGTCAAGGAGTAAAAATATGCCCGCTCTTCAAGAAAACCCTCTTTTTGAATTAACTCTAAAAATTGAGCTCGTCGGTCGGTCTCTGGAATTTTTATCGACGATTTCTCTGAATTGCCCGTCTGGCGATAAATCACTTTCTCACATTATCCCCACTGAAAGGAAATTACTCAGTCTACCCGTCTGGGGGCCCTATCATCGCGATTTAATCAATTTTTTGAATAATTGCCTTCGTCTTCGTGTGTCTCCTTTGTAGCGACATCACCGCGAGGAGATTGCCTGCGACCAAAGGACGCTCGTGATGACGTCATGGGCAGCATGAAGCGCTGGGAAATTGTGAAGGATGAAAAGAATTTATCAGTGTCACCGCAGATCGTCTCCAAGCCAGAAAATATTGAAAATTTCCTCGGCGAAATTGAAGCCATTTGCCACGAGAAGAATCTCGTTAATGATCGGAACGTTCGCTGCGTCTGCACCCCGCGCAGCTGAAGCTGAAGTTCTTCAAGGACCCTGCGGCGCGTTTAGTCAGGTCTCGTCATGGCGAGAAATTCGGAGCGCTTTTATATATTTTATAGCTCATTTATTGTCTATTTAATTCGTGTCTCTCGGATGAAGATGAAATTGCATTTTAAATTCAGCAGCCCTGCCACTGCCACCAGTTGAAGTTTGTGGAAACTTCTGTGAGCTAATGAGATTCATGGCTTTATTCGAATGTTTTTTAAATTATCTCGTGAATTCGAAGCTACAATTCTTTTCTTATCTACACAAATTCACCATCGAAATGTCAACCAATAAAATCTCGAATTTTTCGTAATTGTACTTAGGCAGTTTTTATTATTACGTCATTTTTTCCTCACATTTATTTACTTTTTCTTTCTAGCTTAATAGGCTTTTTAGTAAATAATTTTTTTCACCAAAGCTAAATTAATGATAATTTAGACTGTTATGGTTAAATTGGATCAAATGTACAAAATTAAAAATAAATTGTTATTTAAATTGTCTAACTATTTTGTCTATTCCTTCTATTGATTTCAATCAATTTTATATTGTATTATTATAATATAACTCGAAAAGGTAAAAATCCTTTTCAACTGAATTAACTCTGGTATCTACATATTTTGTACTTAGTTTATACCCTCTTTGAGAATGTAATTGATTTACACTATATTATAGTAATATATGAATGTGCAAGTTTTTACAATGCTCTTAAAATATCCCCCTATCAAAGTTGAATAACTTCATTCGTGAATTCTGTAGCAACACAGACATTATTTTATGATTTAAAATTTATGAGAACTTATATCTTTTTGAAATTATTATTACTTCCCTTTTTGGTAACATAAATTCCCACTCTTTAATTCCACTCTTTATTTATATTTTTCGATATGAACTTCTGGACTTTTGCTTTTGTTCATATCCGAGGACTTAGACAAAAATTGTCCCTGGCGCCCGTCCTTCGTCCCCGCTGACTCCCTTCGTAGTGCCCCGAGGACACTTTCCTTTTAACATCGCGCCGCATGCAGGTCGAGTCATTCTTGGCCCAGATCCCGTCTCTCCAGCAAATTTCAATGTGTGCCCGGTCCCGAGTCAATGGCGCCCGGGGCGTTCAATAGGACCCCGTTTCGTCATTAATTACTACATTCTGGATCTTATTCAGCCACTGCGGAACTTGAAATTTTTCGAAGCCAGCAATCACCTGCAGGAGCCCTGCACAATGCAGGTAAACCCCCGCCCCTGCCTCCCCGTCTCGCGGGCGCACTTAATGCAACGCCGCCGCCGCCGCTCAACCAATTTTAATAAACAGGAGGCATCCCGACGCTCAGAGACGGCGATGATGATTCCCGGGAGTCGGGACTCGGGAGCGCCGGCCGGCCGGGCTCTTCTGGTCTCATTTGTGGAAACTCCCACCCTACCGCCGACGGAGCACCCGGCCCCAGCAGTCGCACGGCGACCCGCTCTGACCCTCGTCTGACCCTAATTCTGGCAGTTTTTCGGTCTGGGTAGAGGAGGGCCCTTGGAAATTGTCCCGCAAAAGTGCTTCCTGTGCGGAGGCTCCGGCTGTGCTTTAGACGGTTTTTATTTTGTTGCGACTTTCATTTCATCGCATTTTTTTGCGAATTAATTCCTCTATGATGGAAGAGATTTGCACCTGCCTGCCCCCGCGGATACCTCCTGCTCCGATTGCGGCCAGTGGGACGAGGTCGGTCGGCGCATAGAAACGGCACTCGCCGTACGGCACCGCTCCGTAACTTGCCCTGCCTCTGGTCACGAAGATGCAGCGGAAGATATTTATGATAACTTAATTTCGCTGGAAATATGGAAATTATGGGGAATTTCTCGACGGAAATATCCCGAGTGGAGGAGCGGATCAGGCGCTGCACCACTTTTCCCGACGAACTGCTTCCAAGCTTTGCCTTAAAATAGTGATAATGGTAAAAATTCGAAAAATAGAGAGTTGCTGCAGCGCCTGAACCAGCTGCCGGGACGAAATAAGCGAAAATTTAACTTACATATAACCAATTTTCCATCCGACTTAAACGAAAAGAAAAAGTGCAAATGTTTGGCTCCATTTTTTTTTTTTTTTCATTTCTTTACTGGGAGATTACCCTATACATTATCCCTAGTTTGTAATATTTTTAACAAATTACTAAAAACTTGGTCGTGGAAGACTGTTTCAGTTCTTGACAACAGTATATGTACATACAAATGGCATAAGTTTGTAATAAAAGTGAATACGTACATATTTATTAGTTCTAGGAGTAATGACCGTATTAATTTATTAAATTTATGAAATGCTATAGCCAAAAGCATCTCAATATTTAAACAATTTTTATTTTTGCTAGGGGAAAATAATATAACTAAATAACTTAATACGCTTTCCAGAAATTTGAAATCTTTCCATATTCCCAAACTTCAATTCAAACCAAAATTTGCTTCCTAATTTGGTGAAAATCGAATCGTAAAATAAACCACAGCTAATAAAAATCATTTGCCTTCAAAAACCGTTAAAAATGTTACCCACTTATCGACTACAGCGCTAAGTTGCCATATCTGGATAAATAGGAAACTAATGAGAAAGTTTTCTTCGATGGAACTTTTGCAGGATGGAAATACATAATATGACTAAATAAAACAGCTAAATTTCTTTAAATTAGGCTTCTTCTCATTTCCGCAGCCTTTTAAAACGAAAGTATTATCAGTTTTCAGAAATTCTTTAATGAACTTCTTCCAACTTCATCGCCAGGACCACCAATCTAAATGCAAAACAAAACTGCTGTCACATAACGTCGCACTTCTGTCAAATCGCGAGAAGTTTTTTCGTTCGCTGTGCATTGTCAAGGGTAAAAATTTTCTGAAAGGGAATTTCGCGTATTCCAGACAGTTCCGGCAAACACAGCGAATTCGCGCAAATTCTGTGGTTACTCCAACGCCTGTAGAGTATTATGGCAAGTGAAAATGACCGGCTGCTGAGTGGAAATTTTGATAAAACTCCAACGAATTACAACAACAATGAGGTCGGGACGTCGACGTCGGCGTTGTCTGGCCAGGCTCAGTCGTCCTCAAACTCAGCGGAAAGGAGGAAATCTGGAGCCGGAGCTGGCGGCGGTGACTACAGGAATATTAGGGCGACTGCTGGCGAAGGTACGTGGGGCTGAGTGTCGGGGAGGCTCTTTGTTTGGGTGACTTCTTGCTTGTTTTGATTGCGGCGCTGTTTCTTGGATTTTCCTCAGGGTCGGAAGGGGTTTCAGTTTATATTTAAAGCTCTTCCGCCACCCTGCGGCAGATTCTTCTGGAGAATTCAATAAGCAGTCTGTCCAGCAAATCCACCATATTGGCTTTTGCATCATAACAGCAGAAACACTTAATTTCTTTGCCCGCAGGTAACACAAACGAACACCAACCCCGGCGAGAGGAGAACCCTTTCTCGTTCAAGCACTTCCTGAACCGTGATAGCTCGTCGTCGTTAGGTAGCACTAGTAATTGTAATTCAGTGACTGTGTGTAATGTTGGAGCTCTTCCGGCAGTGTCCACTACGCCCCTCGGAAATGACGCCTCTGCGAGCGGCAGTTGTCCAAACAACAACTCCACAGGGGAGGACTACGCCCCTTCACTGCTCCGAGGACAAACCGCGTCAGCAGCTACATCAGCATCACCAGCCGCCAAGGCATCATCATCGTCCTCCCAGACTTCCACAGGAGCCAGACCAAAAGTTCCTCAGTCTTCTGTGACTAGCAATCATCACCCATCTTCGTCCATCTCCACGACCTCCATGTCTTCACTGGTCGGCGACACGCCCAAGATGAAGCGGTCGCCGCGATTCTCCTCGTTCGATTCGCAAGCGAGCCTTGCGGAATTCGCTGGGGGAGGCACCAGTTCGCCATCGAATTTCCAGGACATTACCCCACTCGACCTTGGGATCGATAAAGACAACGGCGACAACCCCGTCCAATTCTTTTCCGACGTCTATGACCGGCAGTTCGTGCAGCGCTCCTATTCCAACTACGACATGGACATGCCTCCAGACCTACCCGGTGGATGTGGTGCTCCGTCGCCACGCAGAAGACACTCGCCACCTCGTTGTTCGAATCGTTCAAGTGCTGGAAGTGGATCCTCGCAGCCCCCAAACGAGGGCCCTCTTTACAATGTAGGTTCCTTTTAGCCTGACGATAAACCTTTAAAAGAATTTTTCCTATTCAGAAAAATGCAAAGTCGTCGACAAGCGGCGGTATATTGCCCGACTTCGTACAGGACCACATAATTGATCCTTGGTACTATAATGAGGTGATAAACTCCGTGGACTTTGTTGAAGATCTTCCAGACATGGCTAATCCATCGGAAAAGTGCCAGACACTGCCTGACTTCCTCTCCGACGGGCCCATCATTCACTCGTCGTCCGCGCATCTCGCCGACGTCGCAGCTGGACTGCCGGATGTTGACTCCCCCGAGGACAACTCTCCAAGCCTGCAAATTGCACGGTTGAGGCTTGAGAACGATCGCCTCCGAAGGGAGCTGGACGAGAGCCGCCTCGCGTTGGCCGAGCAAACGAGGCGCTCCGTGGAGCTCGAGAGACGACTAGAACAAGTTAGAACTAACGAATCGGCGTATAATAGGAGCCTGGCGCAGAGCATGGGTCAGGTGGAGGAGAACTTGGATCAGAGCAAGGTATGGTTTTTGTACTCTCGGGCCCAAACTGACTGTTTTCCTTCCTCTACGTTTCTTCTAGAAAAGAGCTGCTGCGGCTCAGAACCAAGTGACCAAACTTAGGCAGCAGGTTAAACAGCTTACAGTATGTTCACGTAGTTTATAAAAGTGAAATATAAAGACTATAATTCTATTTTTTTAAAGGCGGAAGTGGAAACTTTACGGCGTGAGAATGAATCTCTTCGTGAAGAGGGTGCAGTTGGGGGTGATCGTGTTACTAGAAGGCCGTCCAGGGTTCAACAATTGTCGAGAGATTTAATGAGGGCTGCTACAAATGCTGAGAGCAATTTAAGGTAAAGAGTGTGTGTGTTTAAATTTAGCTCCACATGCAATTCAGCTATTAAACTCGTTCCAAATTCAGACCATAGATATACTAAAAAAATTTACGCTTGCATATGCTAAAATTAAAAATCCGCCAAAATTAATCTTTATATAAGCGTTTCTATTGTTTCAGGCAACTGTTGACCGGTGTAGATAATCTTCGTTTAATGGCAGCAACTATTGAAAACATGGACCGCGTAGCATACGACTCGAATAACGCTACCAATCCAATCATAAACGAAGAATTTCTCTCAGATTGTGATGCTGACTACGAGGATTTCAGTGGGCCTGGCTTGCAATAAGCGGGATGAAAGCACCGGGGGAGCTCTACCAATATCCACACATACACACAGCTAAATTATATGTTGTTCCTTCCCCTAAGTTTTTAGTGTCGTCGCACGTTTTCTATTAAAATGTAAGAAATGGACGCTTGATCGAACGCATCCACAGTCAGGCCCACCTCGTCCCCTAGCTAGAGAAATTTTTCTAAGAGCAATTCTACGAGTTTATTCGCTGTGTTTCCCAACAATTCCCTAACCCCACAAGTTTCCGAGTATTGTTGTCTGATCTATATTTTTTAAAGTATCCACAAACAAACTGTATTTTTGCTGTAATATTGTGTAACAATTATCTTTTTAAGAAGTGTACAGTCATAACCGCAGAACGAGCAGGAGGAAAGTTCACTTCTTTGCAGAGGGAAAAACTTGAAAGTCCTGCGGTAGTTCGAGCGCTAGAACGACTTCAAGAGAAAAAAAAATGAAATGGTTCACAAAAATTGAACCGCAAATGGAAACGTTTATTTTGTTGGATGTGATAAACAAATTGAAAGAAAAGAAAATGCTTTTTTAAGTTCACAAATTTGTTTATATTCCCCATTGCACGAAAAACTATAAAAGGATCAAGGTTACGTTTGTTGTGACTGACTGATTAGAGCAGGTAAACTGATACTATAAGTAAAATTAAATATTCGACAAAAAGTGAATTTTCAGAGAGGGGTTTAAAGGTTTTGATAACAGCTAAGTGCATAGTAAAAAAGTATAGTAAGTATAGTAAAGGCAGGGGAAGCGATTAGAGTTCAGAAGACTTAAGTCGTAAGTTGATAGAAAAAAAGAATATTTAGACAAAAAGTTAATTGTATTCGTCTTTGACACTGAGCGGATCGTACACTGCATCTGTACTGTATTTTAAAGTTTGTTACCTTCACCTTCCAAGAAATCAGGTACTATTAAATTTGGCTATGAGTCGACTGAATCGTAAGGGACAGAAAAAAGCAATGTTTAGAAAAAAAATTTAATTCTATTCATTTCCTCTAACACCGGGCGGATCTCCGTACCCTGCGGCTGTGATGCATTTTAAAGTCAGCTTCCTTCGCCTTCCATAAAATTCTGGAACCATCAAGTTTGCGTATGAGTCGACTGGAAATTCCCAATGAAGTCGGTCTCCTGCCCTCCGAAGAGTCCTTCCAGGAGGGTGTCACAGGTCTGCGTGTGCTGGGTAATTCCATTCGTCGAAGACCCGTTGTAGTCCAACAGGCACTGCGTGAAGCTCGTCTGAGTCTCGGTGGACACAAGGAGCTCATCATGAGCCCCCGAACCAGACCCTCCGCCTGAATCCACCCTCCCGGACCAATTCGTTTGCGTCTGAATGTCGGAGAGACCCAGTTCCGATAGAAATTCGTCGCAGGTCTGCGTGTGGGTGTTGGAATAAAGCATCTGGTCCAAGATCGCCGAGGAGAACTCCGTTTGGGTCTCGATGTGGCAGAAGGTGGAGGAGTTCACCAACTGGTCAAAGCAGCTGTTCACCGTGTCTTCTGAGTAGCTCAGATTGTTAAGGTTGCCATTCTCCTTTGGTTTTTCTTCTGGTGCATCTTCCGCGTAACTCAAGTTGTCGAGGTTGTCCCTTACCTTTTGCTTCTCTTCTTCAGATGGGTCTACGAAAAGATCGAAGTCCAGTCGAGTGGATTTTTCAGTTTTTTCAGGAAATGGCTGCTGAAGCGGTTCTGGTAAATAGGAGCGTTTTGAGCCTGCGTCTACTTGTTGAATTGATTTTCGTTTGGTTGGAGCTGCTTTTTTGGGTTGCGCAAAGGATTCTGTTTGAGTACCCATGTCCTTCAGCTCCGAACAAACTTTCACCAGTATTTGAATGGGACCAAAGCTAGCGTCGTGTGGTGGAAGTTTAATTTTCTCCTTAGATTCAACTGTTGGCGATTTTTTTAACTCTCCGCCCTGTAAAATGTGCCCTTTACGCTTCGCGTGGGTCAAGAGAGCCTCCCGGCTGGAGTACTCCCAACCACAGGTGCAGCATTTGTACATCCGGCCACAATTACTCACATGAGCCTTGAGTGCCCCACCAGTTAAAAACACCTTGTGACATTTTTCGCAGTTGAACTTCTTCTCAGCGTGAACCTTTTGGTAGTGCTGCCGGACGTATTTAAGGGTGGTGAAAAACTTCCCTCCCGTCGTTTTCTCGTGGTAGATACACTCATTTTCGGGGCAAAAGTAGATTGCTGACTTTCCCGAAATCCCATTTCCCAACGAAGTTTTTACTTTATGGTGCCGTGCTAAGTGCATTTGGAGATTTGATAAATTCTTGAAGGTGTCAACGCAGTCTTCCTCAGAGCACTTTAGAACGCGGTTCGCCTGCAAATCTTCAGCTTTTGGTGTTATGCGAATTATTTCCGATTTCTCATGCTCCATTTTCTCGAAGTTCAATTTGAGTTATTATTCCAAGTTATTGGCTTTTTTAAATTTGCCGAGCAAACACAAATAGATGAGAAAACTCAACAACATTGATCAGCTGATTGTCGAAATGACAAGAGAATGTGAAGTTTCGAAAGTCACCTAGTACATTTTTGAAGTCAAAAAACTCTTACGTCTCTAGTCCTTTAATTTTTGACACTTTAACAAATCGTTGATGTGCCTTGAAATTTGAATAAAAATAGCTGATAACTTCTTTATTTGACTCAAAACAGGTTCAAGCATTTTCCATCTCTTTTATAGGAATTCATTCGCTGAAGAATTTAAAAAAATTTAAAATTATATGAGACTTTTTTAATTCGTTTTTGTAAATCCTTTTGTGTAGCCGTTAACATTTGAAAAAGGCGCCCTAAAGACTTGGAAGCCAAAGTGGTACTAGATCGACGAACTGTGCGATTCTCGTGCTTCCATCGCAGTTGCTCCTCCGCCGAGAACGGCACACGAACGTCAAATCGAGTCGAAACGTCGGGCCGGTCGGTTTGTCGTGCGGTGATCCGCGCACATAGTAGAAAAAAAATTGTTTGTGTGAATTTTTACCGCTCTGTGCCGATCAAATTCACTGCTTACTCAATAAATTGACTGCTCGTGACAAAAACTGCCGGTGGAATGGTGAAAAATTGCGAAAAACCCACGGCTTAAGTGAACCTCAGCCGCCCCCAACTTGACGCAGCTGTGCGAGTGGACAAGAGAAGTGTCTGTGGGAGCGCTTCGGGGCCAGGGAGCAGGAGCACCAGTGCGAGGAGATACCCAGCCAGGTCAGGAGGTGGATACCGACGCGGAATTGTTGTTGCCAGCCGTGTAATTGTGTTAAATCAATGTAATTTGTGTGTTTCCACTCGTGGTGGCCGCAGTACGGAAAACGCGAGAGCAGCAGAGCGCTAGCAAGGACTCGTGTGGCTGCGGCGTGTGCTGCGACTTCGGTGACCGCTTCCTCTGAGGCCCTGTTCGCGATCTGATGCCTTCAACCAATGGTGGCAAATATGAAAACAAGCCAAAAGTATGCGAAACTCCCTCAGGACTCGGATTTAAGCTTCAGCGGAGACCAACAGCAGCAGCAGCAGCAACAGCAACAACAGCAGCCACTGCAAGGACAACTCATCACCACTCCGCATGAGCCCCCCTCTCGAGTAGCTGCACCTGTAAGCGACAGTGGATCGATTTCGGTATGTGAAATTGGATTTTCAGGCATATCCCCCCTCGCAGCGCCTGCAACCTTGTTGCGCTAATCCACTTTGAGGCGTCCTTCATTCACAGCCGCCGGCAGCAGATCTCCGGAACGCAGGGCTGGCGCTGGTGTGCCCCACTGCATCTGAGCACCTCCGTCTTTCATCTCCGGCATTCTTCCATTCTTGCCTGCGTCCTTTTCAGGCGAAATCCTTTGAAAAATGGATGTAAACCCGTTTAGTTGGCTCCGGGCGTATGCACTAAAAGGCAGTGCTTTCCCCGTCGCACTACCCCCGAGATAACTGCAACCCTCCGCTCCTTAAAGTGGAGTCGTCCTCGTCCCTGATTTTTTAAAGCATCTAACTTCTGTTCACTTCGGGAAAAGTTAGAAATGCAGAAAATAAGTTTTCTGTCTCCCCAACTGGACTTGTCTGGCTCCGTCCCAACCACTTCGGAGCACTCCCCCCTCAGCACAAATGTTTTCACGGATCGGATGATTTCCGGGAATGCCGTGCTGCTCGATGTCCCCAAAATTGCCCCGTTTTGTAGTGTCAGGGATAAAAGGCCTGTCCCACCATCTTCAGACGTTTGCTGGCTGTGTTTTGAAATTAGTTCGCAGGACAGGAAATATGTGACTCACTGCGGGCAAGATTCCATCCCGGCCGAATTCCTCGATAGCTGACTGAACAAGGGTTTCGGAGCGTCTCGCGGGGCTGCTCTGCCCCGGTAACCATAGCCGAGATGTGCGCCAATTTGCCGGGGTGCTCCATCGCGCAAAAAACGTGCCCAATCACATGCTTCTTTCTGCTTTAGCTGCTAAGCAAGTTCTCCACTTTTTGCCGGCGGTCCAAAGATCTCGCACGAAACAAAAGTGGAATGATCTTAGCGCAGGCAGTGAAGGTCATTAGCACGGGTCGCGGGGACGGGCGCTGAGGTGCTTCGCTATCTGCAGGGGAGACCAATTAATCGGGCAACTTGCACTTGTTTGACGGGGCTTATGCAAATGCAATTTTTTTGTGGGACCCTTGTTTTGCGTTGCGGGAATCTAGCGACGCAAATCCACCGTTTTTGCCAATAAGCCACGAGGACCGCTCTTGAATCCTAAATCACTTTGCGAGTCGTATTCCGCCGAGCGCCGGCTCTATCTAGATCAATTAATCTTGTTTCAATCATATTTCGAATTGAAAGTGGTGAAAGGAAAAAGAGTCATGAAATATGCATAAATACATGTTGCTGGAATTATTTCAAAAATAACAACTCGAATTATTCTTCAGATCATACATATTTCTTTGCAGTCTCTTTAAATAAACCCGATTTAAAAAAAAAAAAAACACAATGACACCGAATGGTGTTAAACCACGTTGCCGATATTGCGATGACAAAAAACATTTTACTGACTAGATTTCCAGCTGGAATTTAATTTCAATACGATAATGATTTCGCTTACCACAAAATGCTCCAAAAATAGCTAGTTGTAGTAATAAATAGTTGTGGGTATAATGGCTATTTTTTAAATGAAAAAAAAGAGAGTTTTCATATTCCTAGATACGATAATTTTGCTTATTACCGAACTCATCAATTGTAAAGTAAGTTGCATCATTAAGCAGAATGTTGTGTGAAAATAATGGATCTATTGTGCGCCATTCAACAATAAAATATATCTTTCTTTCAGTTTCTGGGTTAATTGAATTTTGGGCGCGCGTAACTGCAAAACTTTATTCAAAATCCGTCATTAAGACTCCTAAGTCATAAGATAAGTTGTCTGTTGGCTTTCAACACTTTCACTTACAATACACAACATTTTTTACCACCACCAAAAATGTTTAATGCATATGATATTTGTAGAGAATTAAAATAATTAATATCTAATGTTTTCTTTTTCTAATAATATTATTCTGATATAGTTTTGTATTCCTTCATCACATGGTAAATTGCGTAATGCACCTACATGAGCCCACACAGCTCTTATCAAATTTTGTTTCGGAACCTCAATCTTGCGGTGAGGATTACGCAAAGCAGGCTTACGCTTCTTCGACCAGTCAATGTAACCCTATAAATGCAAGGAAAATTCCGGTTCTTGTTTGGCAAGATTGTGTGATGTTGGTCTCCTGCACTTACCACAAAATGCTTCGGGAATCCCAAAGTGCTTGTTAAGTGTGTTAACCAGCTTCGAAACAGTTTACTTATTTCCGGCAATGAGTTCACCCCTATTCGCAAAAATTCGACTGAATCATCCCATCAAAGGCCAGGCTCCACCACAACGAACTATTGCTGACTGCGGGGGCGGTGGATCCCTCCGATTCAAGGAATACTGTCAAAAGCTTTCAATTAATTATTCAAGGGAGGGATCCTTTCAAGTGACTTCTTGTGCATAATTTTCACGATTTTAATTTTTCCCAGTATAATAATTTGCAAGTAGGAGCTGATTTATCCACGCCTTTGATGATTTCTGCCTTTTGAAACCGCCCGATTCGAATTATTTAACCAATTATATCGTCGAATAGCCTTATCTGTGAAAACATATCGAATTTGAAATTGTAAAGCAGAAATTCACAAAGTAAGTAATTATAACTTTTAATGTAAATTATTTTTAATTAAATTGTTTTACTAAGCAACAGTTTTTGCCAGTGAATTACAACTTACTAATAAGTTATAATTAAAATGGATATACATACGATTGGGCTGTTATTCCTGGGTAACTGTCACTCTTCTGGACGCAGATTTTAAGCAATAACTGTCGTAAATGCTGTTTGGAATTTACTATACGTTTACGGGCTTTACGGCATCTTATATTATAAAAGTAACTTTGTTCATTTAAGGGCTAACAGCACTTCAGCGGCCGAAGAAAAACCCTAACTTAGACAATTTATTTTGGGAGTATGGAAAAATTAATACGATTTCTAAAAAGTTTTATAATTTATATACTATTGGCTATGGGAGTACATATGTTAGAATTTTTTTGTAGAAACAATGCTACTATCAAAATTTCAAATCGATCTTGCACCATACGTTTGGCCATCCACGTTAATGCTCGCCAACAAAAAATCGATTTTTCCCACATCCTAGAGTGTTTTTGCCCCTTAAAGTAATTTGTATAAGTCCACTTATTTGACATATTATTTTAACACAAAGTTCAGTTATAGGTTAGATATGTATATATTTTTCACTTTCAAAAAGTAAAGCTCAATTTTTATTCGTATACTTATAATAATAATAATCTTATCGTTTAATCATGTTCATCATCCTAGAAAATCTCGGTTTCAGCAGACATGGGTTAAGATAGATAGGGCGTCTTCCTGATTTGGTTATATTCTGGTACTCGTCCTCGGATATTAAATTGTTAGTTTCCCTTTAATTGGAGCCGTCTCCACACAGCGACCACACCCGTCCCGACCGCCGCTCTCGCAGGCCACAGGAAAATTATGGTAATCCAGTGCAAACCCTCGAGAGGAAGTAATCCCTAAGAGGAATTATATTAAAACGTCGCCGGAGGCATTTTGATCCGACATGCTTCAGGTGGTGGAAAGGCCACGGCACACATACAGGGGCTCCAATGGGCAGTGGGGCTCCTCTGTCAGTCGTAATATTTCGACTGGATGATAATCGCCGGGAGCAATTTACTGGCCTTGCACATCCATTAGGAATGCGAAAGCTTTTAGAGTGGCATTGAGGAGCGACGAGGTCTCCTTCAGCCCCAAGTTTGCATGCCAGGGACTCCGGGGAGCGCCGCCGCTTTGTTCCTGTACCTAGGCTATGGCTAACTTTTCGAAGTGGCCACGAAGAAGAAGACCTTGCGGGAGGCCCTGGTCCCGGGACGGCCCCGGGGGGTGGGGGGATAGTTTGTGCTCACTCGGCATCGCTGAGAGTGGCAATCTATCCGCTGGGATGCCGCTGCGAAAATATTCCGAGAATCGGGGGAGAAAAATTGATTCGTCCGTCGACTGGGTTTGGTCACTTGGAGGCTCCACAATGCGGGGGAACAAAGGGATAATTCGACGGGGCGGAAAATCCCATGATGACTATCCCTTCAGACCTCACCCAGAGCCCATCCGGCTGACGAGGTCCATTGTTGGGGCGCGGGGATGTAAATATTTTGTTTATCCCTCGTCGCAGACAATTGTGCCCTAGTCCAGAGGGCGGCGGGGACCCGTTCACCGAATATCCCGCCCGGAGGGAGTTGCTGGAGTTTGCTATGTAAATGGGCGCATTATCGAGCAACTTTTGTGCGACTAGGTCCTAGAAAAGTCCGGGTGCGGGGGGACAACCAGAACACTTGATGCGCGTCTCCGCCATGTTTCAGGTGCTTCTACCCCATCGACCTCATCCCCAAATGTTTTGTGATTCTTCTTTTCCACAAAATGTTTGCTACTCCATTTGGGTTTATGTGGCTGGCGAATGGGGCGGGTTCGGGGAGCAAATGAAATAAGCTCCTGGCTCGTTGTAGCAAACGAGCGCCATTAAATTGGAGGTTTCGTTGGCTCATTCAACTGTTAAAAGCTTTGTATGCAGGCACTGGAGGAGCCCGACACAAATAACCTCGCCTGTAACGGAGCCCCGCCACCCGGCGAGCCGTCTTAATGTGGGGCCACGTCATCCCGAATTATTGATTTCTCGGAGTACGTCGGTAGTTACTTTTACTGCAAGAAAATAAAGACTATGTCGAAGGGCTGTTCGAGGGCGGGAGGGGCGGCGGCGTCGGTGGCGGTGGCTGCCTAATGCCCCCTTGTCACTACATTCTGACATGGGTGAAATCGGGACGCACCCCGCATCAGAGGAATCCCATAAAGCACCAAATGATGGGGAAATATTAAATGGGCCCATGTTATAAATTTATCAAGGAAAATCACTTTAAAGGGGTTCAGCAAACATTTGTATCTACCATTAAATAATAATTGCGGTGGAGGGGCGCGCGGTCAGAACGGGCCCTCTCGGAGCCGGGCCGGGCCTCCTCGGCAACGGGGCCGGGCCTCCTCGGCAACGGGGCCGTCTCTGTTTGCAGATCTCTAAGCCCGGTGAGCTTAATGGTTGTCAGGCAGGACGTTTTCTAGGTGGAAATTAATGATGTTACTTTTCGGCATTAATTCTGGGTTGTTATGGCGAGGACGCTGCAAACTCTGGAAAAGATTGCCTTTCCCAGGCCATTAATGGCCGTCGCCTCGCCTGTCCTGATTTCGGTCTTTGCTTCCAGTTTTTCTACGTAGTTAATGAGATGAAATGATGGTTTAAAATGGTCTTAGTGACTTGCTCATAATTAAGTTGACCTCTTTTCCAAAGCAGTTATAATAATCGAAAGCATTAGAAAGAGAGCAGAGGAAAATATCGGGGACGAGCTCGTCTTTTATGAGGCACGCTTTTTGTGAAATGGGCTACTTTGAAGAAATAAGGTAAAAAGGTTAACCATTCTTAAAAATCGGTAGTTAAGATGCGATATTTCTAAATCCTATTCCTTCAAAAATTTCAATATATACTCATATCTTACTAAAGCCGTCTCTGTACATTAAATAATTTTTCCTATAAGGAGAAATTCCTATTCATTACTAATCTACAAAAACCAGAACAGCAAGGAATTTCAATAAAAGTGAGTACAAAAAGGATTTTGAACATTTATTACTACCTGCATGAAACACTCCTCCTTCTGAGGTTGCATATGAACTACTTTGAAAATAAACATCGCATTTTATAAGGATTACATTAGATAGAAAAAAAAGTCTTGCTACATCATTTCGTTAAATAAATCGAATCCCCAATCTGCTACTTTGTCTTGTAGTGCCCAAATGTGAAAGTAGTGAACACTTATTTTAGGCTTGTGGCAAGTTCCTGTTCATCCCAGCTAAGTTAAAGACATAGATTTTTGCCACCTAAACTTCTAGTTATAGAGAACAGCCTCAACTTTTCCAGAGATTTCTCCATTTTCTACTTTTTAAAGGTCGTAGAGTAATCTAGAGCAATTTAGAAGTTTTATCTTCTTAAGTTAGACGATTCTTTGAAGCATCAAGATTTAATCCGGGACTTTTTTGGTAGAATAGAATTGGGGCAATCGATCTCGAAACGACTTCTGGTTAATAAGTAATGAAGCCCTCTAATAAGGAGTTGTGACCTCGATACTCACACCGGCACGTATAATGTCACACTTGAGTATAAATTAAACAGTTTCTTCTCGACTTAAGCCGCAATCTAAGGATCTTTGCAATTTGCATGGGTATGTGTGTACGTGAGGCTCATCAGAGCTCTCCCCGAGGAAAGTCATTCAACCAAGCTACTGAATATTCAGAACCCTCGCCACATTCGGGAGATGCTCACCACCAAACTTAACTCCTATGGAAATCCAAACCCATAGTATCTTTTCTCCGCAGATCCGCTCCGGCGGCTGAGAGCATCTTAATCGAATTGCTGCTGGGCTGGGAGACATCGCGTCGCGCGCTCGCATTTTGCATTAAATCGCAGCTCCCATAAAATGCAGCCCGAATATCAACTTGCATTGCGGCATGAATTATTCAGGACGCCGCTCCGCACCACACAGCCGCCGCAGACAGGCGCGGTGAGGACGTGAATTAAATGAAATCCTTCACCCCCAGATGCTGTGGCAATTCGTTCCTGTAATTTTTCTCTGAATTCACTTAAAAAATGGAATTTTTCTCGAGAAGAGCTCCCTCGATTCAGAGCCGCCCAGGAGTGAAATCTCCCCTATAGCTGGGGCAGCCAATTTGGGGCCTCGGGGAGACGTCGCAGTGGCGCTAAATGCACGAAGTGCAGAATGGAGCTCGACATAGAAAAGTCCTTAAAAGCGCGGCGCTGATAATTATCCCCTTGCCATTCATCCCGGGTCCCGGGTCCCTGTTCCCGGCAAGTTCCCCAACTAAGGAGCCTAGAGGACGGGATGAATGGCGGTGACATCCTCACATGCTTGTGACGGAGGACCCGGCCAGGCCTTTCTGATTGCGACGTTTACTGGCAGTCGGCAGATAATGATAACGTGTTGCTCCACCCGTGCCGGGGCTCCAATTGGGGTTTCTCTGAGCACGAAATTGCTCCAGTCGCCTCGTTTGCGGGCAGAAACTGGCGATGGAATAATGTTTTTGTCTTTTAAGGCAAATTTCGTCGCTAATTCCAGTTGCTCCTTCATTAATTTTTCCATTTCGTGGGGCCGCTTTTGGGGAACAGTTTCCCGGTTGGCCAAATGGGCCTCGACACTCCGCGCCTCAGTAAAATGGGCTCGTTAAAGACGACTTCATCAGCTAAGAGCGCAATTAAAGATCCTTCTGAGATGCTTGCGTCGAGCCTCGCTCGAGGACTTAAATGCCGAGCGGAGCTCCGCCCCCGCAGACGGAACTATTAAAATACTTTCAGCGTCGACGACATTCAACTAAGCGCGCGTTTATTATTTTTTTCTGGTGGCCTCAGGCTGGCTCCGTGGAGGACGCGGAGGCTTCCAGCTGAAGGAAGCGCGCCGAGCTGAAATGATTTAAAATGCAAATGAAAGGCAAACTCAGCCATCTTACGTTCGCTGGAAGATTTCTTGAGTTTATGGAAATGAATTCATCACGGGAAGATCCCGCGGGGCGGGGGCCCCGGCATCATTCGTTGGCCGCCGCCGCGCCGTGTGTTTACAGTGCAAAGATGCAATTTGTCGCATCGCACATGTCCGCCGACCGAACTAACTGGCTCCGGGGACGCAATCTGATCAGGGCCTAGAAAAGAAACGTACGTCGGGTGCCGTCGAGTGCTCTCGATGTGCGCTGCACCCGGAGCCGGAGCCGGAGCCCGCAGCCTCCTTCGAATCATGCAAATTACCCACGCCGGCTGGAAGCTCTTAATCAACCGCTTGAACGCTCAATTGATTTTTTGATTACTTTAATTGCCGCTTGCGAAACCGCTTCGTTTCCCAGCGACGAGCGATTATTTTTGGTGTACGATGCATTCCACATTGACTCCTCGAAAGATTGGAGTCGATTTCCCGGAAGACCCTCGAGTTCCTTTGATTTATCGATTGCACTTTGGAATATTGTTTATTGTCTTTCGGCGCCTTTCGCACTTGAAATTGAGCGAACTTAAAAATCTAAAAGCCTAGATCAAAGAACCTTCATGTATGTACATATGGAAAAACGAAAACTTAACTTAAAAAAATCTAAATTTAGAATATTTAACAAATGTTGAAATGAAGATCTTAATTTTTTTTAACGTTTTCATCAAAATCATTTAAACTCATATCCCCTACAAATTTTTTAATATATGAAGGTTAAGTTGGTATTCTCAATTTAAATCATACATACACTAACTTATGTAGTTTCAGAAAAGTTTAATTTGACTTTCTTATGTAGTTTGAAATACTTCGGCTGAGGTGGCAATCTCAAAATGCATAAGTTTTGTCCTTTACTAAAACGGATTTAATTCATTTGTCTTTGAAAATTTCTTAATAGATATTAAGAGCTTGTAGGTAAATCAATAGTTAAAACAAATGTTTTTGTGAGAATTAGAAAAGTAATTTAAATATTTTGTTTAATGAAAATTCACAATTTGAACTGGTGGAATTTGTTAAATTGATATCTAAGAAAATTTATGTTGACATTTATTTCGCGCAAACCTCATACAGCTGAAAATTTCTTCACGGAAACGTAGATACATGAATTGTTGAAGTTAAGTGCTAAATTAAACAAAAAATGTTTATTATTCTGCAAAATATTTCATATCAGAATGTTGCCTAAGCGCAAAACGACCGCAGAGAATTAAAGCGAACGCCTTGCGATTTTAATTAAGTTGACTTAAGCTCACCCTTGTTGCTCACCGCGGAGGTTTACGTGTTTATGTGTCATTATTTTGTTGATAATGAAATGCTTAAAGCTCACAAACTATGTAAGATACATATTATATAAGAAGCGTTATTACATATTTGTCACTTAATTCATTACACGAAATAACGTTCAAAGCTGCATGTTTTTTAACCTCTTCAAATAAATGTGAGAATTGATCATAACGACTTTTTGTCAGTTATAGGAAGCAGTTGAAAAATATTGATTGATACAATGTTAATACAAATCCTCTAATGGTTTCTTCAAGTTATAAAACGATCAATTCTCATAAGTTTTCTTCACCTACATATAGAAAGCATTTTAGCCTTCCATTTATTACTCAAAGACTTATGGTAAAATAGACAACTTGTAAATCGAAATCGATATTCTAAGGTAAATTTTCCACCCTTTACCCTGAAAGCAATTGAGGAAATAAGATTAGTTTCGCATAAGGTCACTTGCAGCAATGAGTAAGGTGACTAAACTATTTAACCTAGAAATTAAAAGAAATTGAAAGCTCTGAAGAAATATTCTCTTGTCATAAAGATTTATTGTCTTGGCTTGATGAAACATGACGTCGTAGCGCAGAGCATTATCTGCTTTCCGAAAAAATATCTTCATCCAGTGCTAAGCAAAAACTCACGAAACAAATGGTCATATAAACCTTGAACTGTGCGCGTCCTGCCGCCCTTCTTCTGTAATTTTCGCTTAAGCCCGTGCATTTGTCACGATGTCATGACTTTTTCTTCAGGTAGACGTAGACGAGCAACCAACAGGTAAAAAATTTGCAGGTGCCACCAGAGATGGATACAATAGATGTGCTTCTGCGACGTTTCCTCTCTCCAATAATTCAATTGGAGCTGCTAGGGTTTATTACCACAGCGCGGGCGCTGCGGGGGCGTCGAAGTGCGCTGCCTTTCGGAGGAAATGGCCCGAAACCTGAGCGAATGACAAACGGCTGCAGAAAACGTCGTTGGGCTTTTTTCAAAGGACCCTTCGTCGTCCCCGGCTCTTTTGAGTATCAAATTCATCCCTTTGCTTTTTTAGTGAGGAAATTTCGTTACTTCGTCCACTTTGTCCCAAGGAAATGTGCTGATATCAGCAAATTGGAAATGAGGTTTCCGCTTAATTTATTTATTTTTCTTCGCTGCGTAAACATTGTGGCACCTTTTCTCTCGCTGGATGGCGCACACCAAAGCGCGTGTGTTTTGCTCAACGTGCCAGCAGCTTGCTTATTTTGTCTTTATCTATGCATTTAGAAAAGTTAAAGCAGCAAACTGTGTACACATTAATTCAAGTTACTGAATTACAAACAAATCGTAGTCAAGACAATACGAAAACCTAAAGAAAAAAATGTCTACCTTAAAAATCGATTAGAAATATTGGGAATATCAAACGAATTTAGAAATTAAAGCGAAATATGAATTGAGGGCATTGTATCGGTTTCGGTCGGTCCAACTTGGGAGTCATTTCTGTTTTAAAATATTGAGAATTCAATTTATAATTAATTTTAGTACAAATACCAATTATTTTTTATACTATAAAAAAGTAAATAATTTTCTTAAGAATACTTAAAAGCCTATATTTTCATTTAAAATTAGCTTGATGAATGGATGATGAAAAATAATGTCCTAACCAATCTGTTTAAAGCCGGCCACACACGACCACAGTTTTTGGCGTACAAACTTGTGCCAATCTTTATGACAAACTCTGTTTGTACGCCATTTTACCCACAAACGGTGTTGGTTTTCATTTCTATGGCGACATTTAAATTCAAGAAAGAAATCGCGACTCCACAATCTTAATTAAGAGCAATTCGTCTTGACAAATGATAAACAAAGTGAAACCATGGAAAATAGAAGGTTAGAAATATTTGGGACGGTTTTAAGTTTGTACGCCAAGTTGCCCACACATGATCAATTTTATGTTTGTATGCGTGCTTGTACGCCTAAAACCGTCCCATGTGTGGCCGTCTTATGAAAAATTTGAACTGACTAAGTTGTTGAGATATTGAGTCTTTCTTGTAACATATAAGAAATTTATTCAAACGGCGTATGATAGAAAACATACATATTAGTTTTACGAACACTCCCTAAATAGATTATTTTAATTGAGACTTTTCTGAACTGCAAGTCAATTTGTAATATGGATAATTCTTGACTATTTGGTTTTCACCTTAGCTGGTTTACATTGATTGTGCACAGGCTCCTTTACACTTATTCAATACTGCAGATCGGCCTTGTGGTCGCACCTTTAAGCTGATAGGATATGCTTATGTTAGTGTGGCAAATTCGCAGAAATTGGGTCACAGCAGTTGTAAATGACCAACAACCCTAGTACTGCATTTTACGCAAATTAAACAAATGGAACTTTCGACTGGATGCAATGTGGCGTTTGCTCATTTATGAAATTTCCGAATAAATCGATTCATTGTGATACCACCCCCTAACCTCGGGGCATATCTCTCGTCCTGCCAGCCGTATTGTGGGTACTCAGTTCCTGGCAGTTTTCGGTTGCGCAACATACACCCTTGCGGCATAACATTTTTATTTCGAATTTTTTTCGCTTCGATGTTTATCAATGTTCAATATTGCATGGCCTGTGCCACTTGGCCGTGAGCATTTAATTTCCGATATTTTCCATTGCGTACAAACAAAACCGGGCTTCAGGGAACAAATCCAATTGGTGCCATTTAAAATAAATGAAAAATCGATGCTGGTGAATTATTTGGGGGTTTAATCACTTAGTTAAAAATAAAATGCACTGGCAAGGAAAATAATCGATTGATGGATGTTATTTTTTTGTTAGCAATTACATGGATTAATTTGCCCATTTCATTTGAAACATTTATTGTATTACAGATACTTCTCAAATAAATTAAAGATTTTCATTACACTATTTTTTATTATAGTACATGAGCGATGTAAAAGGGTTCTTGTTTTCCTTGAATTAAATTTTATTTAACGAGGGAAAGCATCAGGATTTTATACGAGACGATTATTTGTTTTCTGTGTAAATTTCATGCTTTTGCCATACAAGAATTATAGGTGTATAAATAAATATATTTTTTTTATGGTCAATTAACATTAAAAGAAACATTTGTTTCCAAGGTCTAGTAGGAATTATTTCCGCACAAAACCAGACATTCATGACAAGTATTTCTTATTTGTCGATTTGTATACTTAGTACTTTCAAAGCATTGTAAAATTATTGCACTGAACTAATGAAAAGTTAATGAGACAATGAAATTTTAGTGGTTTTCATTCATAATTAACTTAACTCAGTTGTAACAATATTTTTTTCATGGAAAGGAATTGAATGAATTGATTCAGTAAAAGTGTGGAAGGAAAACAGCTTGCGACCATTACCAGAGGTCTTCAGCTTATTAAAATCTTAAACGTAATGAGAGGCATAACAAGGTCCCTGCCTTTCTGTGACTTTCACGCAACTCAATTTAATTAAATTTTATAAAAATGACGATCTTCGATACATACTAGTGTGTAAAACTAAAGTAACCTTTTAATTGCCCGCCTAGTTCTGCATGTTTATAGTCTTTATTTGGAATAATCCCAGCACACCTTTGTGGCATAGACGCTATTAAATGCCTAATAGTATAATATGTAGATTGAGGTATATCGTTGGCCATTCTTTTTCTCAGTGTTTCCCTTATTGGTCTTTTTTTTATTTCGAAAACGCTGAATTAAGACTCGCCGTTTAAAGATCTTCAATATAGATTTTCAATAGAATTCAAATTTGGTGATTAAGTCGGCAAATCAAGAGCTTGAAGTCCATTGTCATTTACCTCCTTCGACGCGTGTTTCAGGTCATTATCGTGCTGAAACACCCATCGAAAGGGGCATTTCCTATTTCGCTGATGGTAAAAAATATGTTTGTAAATAAAGCAGTCCATTATTTCTTTTATTTTAATAATATAACCTTCATAGCTCGACGAAAAACAGGTTGAGAAAAAAATGAATTTCAATGAATATGTATTTTGAGGTGCCTTAGACTGTATTTATTTTTTTTGTCCACTCAAAAATGCACCATTTGTAGAATTTTTTCATAAATGTATGTTTTTTATCTGGATAACGTCAGTGCGAAAGCCCGTTCAGTATTTATTACAGTGTGTTGAGTAGAGTTTTTGCAATGTAGGTAGGTACATGACATAAACATTTTTCAAAATGTGTAATGATTAAAAAATAAATAAATAAAATATCGATTCTCTAATCCCTGAATGAATCTGTAACTACAGGTGGTGGTGTGCCCGCACTAAATCCGAGATAAGTAAGCAAGTCAAAGGAAGCGACTTCTCAATAGAATTCCCTTCAAGGGTTTCCCTTAAATCGGATAAACGGGAAACCCCCTTTCTGTAAAAGCCTAATTAAATAAATGAACCGAAAAGTGTTAACCAGCGCAAGAGCCCAAGTGTGTCAACGAGATTTATTTACGTAACACGGAGCACACGTTTAAATGAGCTCTTGAAAGTGGCTCCGCCACAAGGACATCCCGTGAAGCACCTTGTCCTGCAGCCAATCACCAACTTGTTGAGGAAATAATGGCAAATGGTCCTGGACAAAAACACGGGTCAACTCAGACAGAAACACTTTGCGACACTTGGCGACTGGCGAACGACGAGGGCTGACGAATTTCGTGCGAATTCCACTGAATCAAAGGGCTATCGATCGGGTTTCGGCCCGGGGCAAAAAGGGCTGTAATCCTCCATGTAATGAGTAATGGGTGCGGAAGGGTAAGGGTTTAATTGGAATTCGCCAGGTGGATTAAGGATTGATTGGATAAAAATCAGCTCCACTTTGCGAAATTAACTTGACGTGGTGACTCACGGTAAAAGTAGATTAGGGTGAAGGCGGGAGCCAACTTCTATAGCTCGGGGAGGTGCAACACCTCCAATAGAATTTATTTATGCGAGAAAAAAACTCCTGTAAGGATTTGCTCGATTCCGCTCGAAGACCCCCGCCGGGCTCCAAATTAAGTCTTAAAGTCAAACGTCGCGCCAGGATTTTTCTCCCGCGCCCCAAAAGTCTAAGTATCTCATTTTGCGGAGTAATGTACCCGGGGCGATGTGCCGAATCGACAGGGCCCCTCCCGGTGGCCGTGTTTGGATAGGGCCGGGGTTGGAAAAGAAGCAACAGAAACGCTTCTTCAAAACGAGGATTCCCCTTGTTACCTTCGACATGAAAAGCTTTCAGAAAAATTGGAAAACTT
Organism: Machimus rusticus; assembly: GCA_951509405.1. Lineage (NCBI taxonomy): Eukaryota > Metazoa > Arthropoda > Insecta > Diptera > Asilidae > Machimus > Machimus rusticus. The sequence continues at coordinate 49,656,220 of OX608050.1, read as the reverse complement.
ATCTTTTCCATGTTTCCAGGCCAACGGACCAGACGTTATTTAGGGATTCGAGAGGGGATTTGCTCGCCCCGCCCCCGCTTGAGCCATCCTCCACAGCGGAGGCGGATGATGGAAAAACATCTCCGCTCCTTACACCAGGTGTGTCGCCTGTCTAAGGGCAGTGAATCAATAGAGAAAACTTTTAAAAGACGACGTTTTCCTGCAACTTCCGCAAACGGTGGCATATGGGGCTCCGGGGCTGTGGGACGATGGGCGGCACATGAATATTTCATGGCGGAGGAGGCGAGTGTCATCGCTTTCAGAAGATTTAGGTTGAGGCAAGTGCTCCATTTCAAAGGAGCCCCCTTGATACCGGCGAACAATAAAAACAAGTTAACGAGGATAAAATCTAATTCTGCCATAATTTGCTAATTAGTCGAGAGTAATGCCGATAACGCCGGCATCCGCAGCTGGCACGTGAGTGAAGAGCGCCGAACTTGAGCGACTTTAGAAGCGTTCGTAGGGCTCCTATCTTTTTTTTATCTGTCTGATGGAAAAGCGAAGATAGCAACTGGCAAAGGCGATGTAAGCGTTTCCCCGAGAAAATGAAACAAATCAAGAACGACAGCAGTTTGGTAATCATCTTACATCGTAATAGGATTACGCGCCCGGCTTTCCGCTTCCTCTGATGCCATATTCATGGACATGTTGCAAAGGCGGCCCAGCCCACTTCCAGCATAAACGTTTCGAGGAAAATCCTATTTGATAGCTGAAAATAAGGGGATTAGGGTAAAAGATGTTCAAGTAGCTGACAAACTTGTAATAAGGACTAAAAAGAATATTTCGTGAATGCTCAGTTAATTTTTAGGCAAATCAGGGGCTACATACCCACATTGATATAAATCTCAGTTATTTTTTTGCAATTTTGCAATTTTGGCGGATAAGTATGTTCTCAACTTTCGATAGACGTCGTGAATTAACAGATAAACGTTCTTCACCCAGATTAGTTACAAGATTTATATTTACAAGTACTTTACGAAAGGTTCGTTATCAGAAATGTATACACAAAAAAACCCTATCCGATAAAATCGAACAAAGCTGTTAAAAAAAGAAATCACTTTTTCTATTGATCCGCCAGCTTCTAACTGAAGATCGATCAATTGATCAGATTTACTAACTAAACTTGTTTGGTCTACCTTTAAAGAATTCCGTTCAAGGGCGAGTAAAAGTAACTTTTGTTCCAATCTACATTACTCTCGTACAGAAACAATTTTTCTTAAGTTACTCAATCACTGAAATTAAATTCAGTGCCAAATTCCACAAATTCAAAATGACGGTCTTTTTACACTAAATTTCATTAAAATATCTTAATAATAGGTAATGGGTTTCCAAATGATGGAGCTTAATTTTTTAGTACTAAATAAAAATTTTCTGTAGTTTACGAATATTTTTTAACTTTCACATTTTCCAAGCTTTTTTCATCAACTTGCAAATTTTTTTAGCCGATCGATCTAGATGTAATAGATGTTTTTCAAGATATAATAAACTTTGTATATAGAAACTTTGAATTGTTTAGAAAGGATTTACCATAAAAAATCTTCATTGAAGATGATACTTACCATTTTATTTAATAAAACAAAGGATTGTGTTGAAGCTGTCCTTTAAAACAATGCGTCCACTTAGTTATTTATGTCTATAAACAAATGCCTCGGCGTTGTATTTTTATCGCCGTGGAAAAGCAAAAACCACATGATGGTAAAACAACCCAGAACAAAACGTAAACAAGAACAGGAGGTCGCAGTCCAAGGCAAATTGTGTTAAATTGATACCCCTAAGTAAACATTTTTACGCATTTTGCAGCAAGTAAAATAAACAGCGAACGTGTTGCGTGAAAACAAAATGAGCTAACACAATCGATAAAGTCCGCGCTCGCAGGAGCCGCGGCACAGTGGCATAATTCGGAAATAATTTCTGCAAAATTCTTAATTTTTCAAAGAATTTAAATGAACCGAGGGGAGAGCGTTTCGAACTCGCTGCAGGGACAATTAATAGATTAAAGCTCGGTTGCTTTCGCGCTTAATTTGATCACAATTACTGGTGGCCATGACTACGGTTCGGTTTGCTAACTCATTGAATTAAAACAATGTGTGCGGGGCGGCGGCGACGGGAGCGGGCGGCGGGTGCTGACTTCGATCGGTCTCAGTTTCAGGGCAAAGTTGCGGGAGGGGGTGGAATTAATTGATATAGGCCACAATGGACGTGTCATAGCCAAGAAACCTTGAGCGTAAGCTTTTCTCGTTAATTAGCTGAATAAATGCATTTGTAGGGCTTTGGCTTAATTAGGAAGGACGGAAATTAATTACTCCGGCGAAAGTTTCTTTCAGGTGGCGGGTGGCGGTCATTTAATGAACGCTTGGGTAGTTTCCCAGCGATGACTTAGAACTCAAAGCTCCGCGTCCTAGATTTGCTTAAGGGCAGTTTGTTTGATCAAAGGTCCCATCGCGCATCCTTCTTTAAAATTATTTCATTTATTTATTGCCTCGGGGACTTGTAAATTAATCAGAGCGTCAGACCCCTTTCTTCTATTTACCCTCTCTGAAAAGTAATAAAACTTTTGGTAGGATGGGACGCACCTGTTGTCTGCAAATTTCTCTCTATTTACCTTTAGCCACATTCCAATTCCCATTTCCATGGAATTTCTGAACAATTTCACTTCAGTCTGCTCGAATATCTCACCCTCCCCAGTGCAACCTCAGGAATTTCTCAATTTATGAAATATTTTCATCCCTTCTTCCATTCAAAGGTAGAAAGTTTTTCATTATCTTTTTTTCGCCTAACTTCGGTGTCCTTTAGCGCTGCGAAAATTCGTGTAATTTCTTCAAGCATGACAATTACATTGAGGTTTTCGCAAATAATGACTTTCAAAAGGTTCATAGATCCCTTATTATCACTCGAAAATGCTCAAAATCGTTCTCACTTTTAAATTGGTCCTAGTTTCAGTGTACAATATTTTTTAATTTTGTAATCCGTATTAGATATGTACATGAATGCACCCATAAGGAGTTAGTGGTAATTTGTATTTTTCTCGTTTTATAACCCTAAAACTGTTTATTCATTTTTTCTTAAACTAATACCAAACGATAATTAACGGCAATCGTAAATTAAATTTCACATCTCCTAAATACTTTCTTTTTCATTCAATACTTTAACTACATATTTAAAAGACTTACAGCAAAAAAAAAGTTTGAATTTTAAATTTACCTACATAAAATTCGGTTGTATTTCCCAGAAAATGGGTTTACTTCTACTGAGACTTTATTTACCTAAAGGCCGATTTTTCAATAAACTGATAACTTTATTCTTTGGATAAAAGATCAACTTGGCTGTGAGGAAAATTTATTTTATCGGGACATTTTTATTCGACGAATTATATTTGACGATTGAAAAATTAGAACTTAGTTTTATTTTTGGATACTAATTAATTCATTGTTATTACTACATTACATGAACGTGAGAGGTATTTCATTAATTTAGATACTTCAACTAACGAATGTAGGTATTATATAAAATGAAGTTTTCCTTCTGGTCTTTTATTCTCGATTGTCTAGCCCTAAAATGGAAATTATTACGATTATAACTCGTTGACTTTTCATGGTCTGTTTTCTTGCCTACGTAAATATTTTTTTTTCCAGTGCATGTCTTGCTAAACAAGCAAACTGGAAAATACCAGACATAATCATTTCAATTCTGGATATATGTATTTCGCGGACTGCATAACCCACAGACGTGCGTTTTCCACCTGTCGCGGCCGTTAATTGAACAGCTCCACCGCGCAGCTTGTCTGCTCCCATTTCCGCGTCAAAATCACTTTTCACCTCGTGATTGCGATCGTTTCTCGTAGTTTAGGTCCGAAAAAAGCCTCCGGTCCGCCTGCTAATCTTGGGCCCCGCGGGCGGAGTTGTTCCAGGAGTTTTCACTCGATCTGAGCCGTGGGCGCGAGTGTGAAAAACTCTCGATGCGAGCGGCGAAACGGGGCCAAGAAACCGTCGCGCGTCGTCCACGGAATTTCGATTGACATGGCCAACTGATTATGAGTCTACCTGACCAGGTATTTTCCCTCAGCAAGAAGTCGCTCGGAGTTGTAAGTTTGTTTATCTAGGAGATGACAAAACCGGCTGCTGGCGTTCTCTTAGCTGCAATCTGCGGCAGCGTCGTTTCTCTTAATTTTGGAGACGATGACGGGGTCTTATCAATTTATTTTTTTCGACATTCTTAGCGATAGCTGGCGAATTAGAGACAAATAAAACGCTAGAAGTTGATAACTTCGCGCGATCGACACGTAAGTCTCCTGCGGCACTCATGCATTAGTCAGATGTGCTCGGGCTTAAAAGTCGTCACCGCGTGTCCCGCGACAATCAGGTGAAAGACTCGCCAGTTCCAGTTGGGTGTAGAAATATGCAAAATGTGGAGCAACTAAGTCCAGGAGACTTGAGTTATGCAAATTCTGCACAGTCTGCGTAAGTGCGTTAGTCGGCGGTTGGTGATTGTCGCAACCCGTTCCGCCCACTCCCCTCCCAGAGTCCTCAAGGCTGAAGGGAATCGCGTTTAATTTTTATGCTCCCCAGAAGCGCTCGAAATTCCCTCGTCGCGCGGAATATCGATTTATGTCTGTACCATTGCACCGTGCGTTATTTATGAAGTCGGGGCCCGCGATGGAGCCCCTGAATTTGATGGAGCGCCGGGCGCCCCGCCGCGGACACGGACTGATAATGCGGGAGCATATTTCCACTTTTATTTGCCCGTGCACGGCTCTGATTAGGCCACGTTTCTCCCGGCAGCGCAGAAACCGCGGGGGTGAAGGAAGTATCTGGCAAATATTTGGTGTGTGAATTTAATTAAAAACGTAGAGGGTCACTTCACTGCCGCGCAAAATCAATTTTTTACTTTGGTATTTTTTTTTGGGGCTTTGCACTCTAGCCCCAAAATGCTGCTGCATGCCAAATTTGTTGTGCAATGTCACCTAAGCTTTGGGTCGTTTCGGTTTCATTGTTCGGATAAATAGCTTCTGCCAAGCGCAGATATCGCGGCGGCATGAAATAGTACATTAGGTTCTAAATTGGTACTTTATGTAACTTGGGTGTTTTAAACTTCATGCATTCCGGTGACATAAAAGTTTACAGAGAACGTGTCTTTAACATTTCAATACAGCTACAGATAAATCTTATAAAATATCTCCTATAAAATATACGAGTACAGCAAATAATCTAAGGATAATTTATAAAAAAAGACTAAACTCATAAAGATCAAGGATTAAGTTATATTGAGAAAGTTTTTCTGTAACACATACATATTATGTAGATTACCTATATAAGAAACTCAAAAAGTATACAATTTCGCACATAATTTCAATACTCAAGATAACAAAAACGTGTTTTTTGTGGTTTATCGCTGAGAGTCTAACAAAATTTGAGATTTCTATCACAATTTGGAGTTAAGGGGACGTTCTAAGGGGACGTTCTGGTCAAACAGAATAAGAAATCGATCTAACTTTTGCTAAATGGGTGTAGGATTTTAGCTTGAAAATACAGCATTTCAGACTTTTTTCTCTTCTCGTCGTTATGGTTATTTTTAATAAAGGTTTGGATTATCAAATCAAGAAGGGCAAGATGCCTATATTCCTGTCTTTCAGTTGATATTTTATTCCCTTTTCATTTTGTTTACTGTACCCTTATTGTAGTGTAGCCTTCAAAAACCTAACAGTTAAAAGAGTACGTCGCCTAATTTATATACGGCCATTAGTGTTCCTACAGAATACTAATTTGTTTGAAATCAAACATTTATTTCTGAATTTACTATAACATTTTATTTGACTAATTTTTACTGACTATATTTAAAGCTTTTAGAGTAAATTAAAGCAAACCCATGGTCCGACTAATTCGAGGCTTCCTGTGAACGTAAAATTTCCGAAATCAAATTAAAACTTTGCGTCGAATGAAATTTCTTAATCGAATTATTTTTGTAGCTGTGCACATGAAGCTTGGGTCGGGGGCCGGGGGGCATACACACAATATGCCATCAAACTTGAATTCCTCCGTTATCAGGGCTCCCCAGATTTACATAACTCATATTTGGGGCGCTGCACTGAATACTAATTAGTCGGAAAGGGCCTCGCCTGGGTAAACACTTTCACCCCGACCTCATCCCGCATTCCGAGGGCTACTTACCCCAGAATTTGCATGGAGCCGAAGGCGCCAGTTTCAGCTCAGATGAGTTCCCTTTTATTTATTCGCTCCCTTTTTCCAGATTGGCGATAATCTCTCAGTAGACATGCTCCTGACAACAGCCGAGTCCTCGATTTACAGTGCGAATGAAGTCGCCGGCCGCTTGCAAGTGGACACCCGCAGCGGACTGCGGTGGTCCGAGGCGAAGTACCGATCAAAAATAGTCGGCCTCAACGAGCTGAACGTGATCGAGGAGGAGCCCACCTGGAAGAAGTACATCGAGCAGTTCCGGAATCCCCTGATCCTGCTCCTGCTGGGCTCGGCCGCCGTCTCGGTGTTCATGCGCCAGTTCGACGACGCCGTCAGCATAACGATCGCGATCCTGATCGTGGTCACCGTCGCCTTCATCCAGGAGTACCGCTCCGAGAAGAGCCTGGAGGAGCTCAAGAAGCTGGTGCCCCCGGAGTGCCACTGCCTGCGGGAGGGCCGCCTGGAGACGTTCCTGGCGCGCGAACTGGTGCCCGGCGACGTTGTTTACTTAAATGTCGGAGACAGAGTTCCTGCGGATTGTAGACTATTCGAGACCATAGACCTTTCTATAGACGAGTCTAGCTTCACCGGGGAGACGGAGCCCGCGAGGAAGAGCACGGAGGTGATGTTCCATCACGGGAACAACAAGGACCACACCAACATGAAGAACATCGCCTTCATGGGAACCCTCGTGAGGTGCGGGAATGGAAAGGTAATGCAATGGATTTTCAATTTTATTTTTTATTATGTATTGAGTTGAGGTAAATAGGAGTTAATTTTGATTAAATAATACATTCACGCCATACCACATAAACTCGTAATTGCCAGTAAATAAGTTAAACAGTGTAAGTACAATTCCTCAGAACTTAAAACTAAATTGATGAATGTATGAAGTGAGTATTCGAATTTTCAGCAATTCCTTATTCAAATTCAAATGTTCCAACATTACGCTTATGATAAAATGTTTTAAAGAAAACTTGTCGTAAGCTTGCAAAATACTGGGTGTATTTATTAGGCAAGACTCTCGCAAACGCTGCTATTTATTAAAATACTGGGAATTTTTTTTTATTAACCTTTAACTAAATTTAGCATTAAACCTGTAGTATCAAATAGCAGTGTTTTGTGCATCGTGTTAAATTTATCATCAAATTCTCCCTAAAGCGTAAACGGAGTTAATAAGTCAAAAAAATTGAATTGCCTTACAAATCTTAGTTTAAAGTTCTTGACTGTTGAAAATTTAATGGAATTCATCATTGTCTACATAGTGACATTACATTCTGAAAACTTTCAAAGTAAATAAATGGTTTTACGTCAGACTCAGAAATTTTTCCATTCGAAAAACTGAAACATTTTATTCGTGTAATTGTTTGGAGTCGCAGGGAGTTCCAATTAGTTGCGAAGTTTCAATTTCAGTCCCAGGGAATTGTATTTGCAATTGTAATTTAGTGCAGAGATATTTAAGCATCATCCAGCTGAGCTAGTTCTAAGTTGTCCCAAAAGCTGCTCCTGCAGCAGCAGAACCACCCACCGCCCAGCCACTTGGCGCACTCTTCCAGACGACAGAAAACGTCTTACTCGCGGCATTATCACACTTTGTTCATTGCAGGGCATTGTTGTCAGCACGGGGGAGAAAAGCGAGTTCGGGGAGGTATTCAAAATGATGCAGGCCGAGGAGGCCCCCAAGACCCCGCTGCAGAAGTCCATGGACATCCTGGGGGCCCAGCTCAGCTTCTACTCGTTCCTCATCATCGGCGTCATCATGCTCCTGGGCTGGATGCAGGGCAAGTTCCTCTCGGAGATGTTCAACATCAGCGTCAGCCTCGCCGTCGCCGCGATTCCCGAGGGACTGCCCATCGTCGTCACCGTCACCCTCGCCCTGGGCGTCATGCGGATGGCCAAGCGCAACTGCATCGTCAAGAAGCTGCCGACCGTCGAGACGCTGGGCTGCGTCAACGTGATCTGCTCGGACAAGACGGGGACGATAACCAAAAACGAGATGACGGTGACTGTGATAATCACCTCCGACGGGTACATGGCGGACGTGACGGGGGCGGGGTACAACGACCACGGCGAGATCCACATCAGGAGCTGCAACAGCCTCGAGGTCGCGAAGCAGAGCATCATGAATCTCCTGGAAATCGGGGCCGTCTGCAACAACGCCGTGATCCAGAACGAGACTCTGCTCGGGCAGCCGACCGAAGGGGCGCTCCTCTCGGCCGCGATGAAGAACGGGATGTACGCGGCCTCCGACAACTACATCCGCATCCAGGAGTACCCGTTCTCCTCGGAGCAGAAGGTGATGGCCGTCAAGTGTATCCACAAGTACAACAACAACAAGGAGGAGATATTCTTCGCCAAGGGCGCCCTCGAGATGCTCCTGCCCCAGTGTACCAAATACGTGTACGGCTCCCAAGTGGCCCCACTCACCAAAGCCAACGAGGCCGAATTTTTGGCCGAGGCCTACGAAATTGGACGCAAAGGGCTGAGGGTCCTCGCGCTGGCAAAGGGCAAATCCCTCCAGGATCTAGTCTATTGTGGCATTGTGGGAATCACCGACCCACCGCGACCCCTCGTCAGGGAGTCCATCGAAATGCTCATGCAGAGCGGGGTCAGAGTGAAGATGGTAACAGGCGACGCACAGGAAACCGCACTTGCAATTGGTAAGCACTACAGCTTAAACTTTTCTGCTTTTGATTTTACTTAATTTCAATTATATATTTAAAGTCCGAATCCACAAAATTCTCACACGTCTAGTGTTATAAGATTATCACAAAGCTAAGCACATTGAATTCGACATGTTGAAGTTTTAAACTATAAACATCATAAAATATTATAATAATTATATATCCATATAATACAAAAAACATATAAAGTCTGTAAACTTATGAGCGATAACAGTTCTTAAAAAGTATAAAGTTCTTCTCTTCCCTTTTGAAAAGTTTAAATATGATCGATTGTGTAAAATCAGTGCACAAGTTTTCAAGCTCAAAACTTTAAATAAGAAATGAAATATTATACCCAAATTATGTTCTTGTGGTTTAACGTACCCCGTTTTTACTCTAAAATATAAAGTGCGCTTCATTGACTATGGAAGGGTTTAGAAGGGATTTATCGAATTACCCCAGTGGCTTTTCTCACCTACCCCAAAATTGAGTTTAATTGTAACTACCTGGGGGGACCCGCCCAACTTTCTGTTCGAATACCTCAAATATCCGGATCAAATCAAATTAAATTTGTCGTTCGATTAAAAACTTCCCAGTTCCCAGCCAGGAATTCTCTCAGTCATTAAAACCTATCAGAGCGGAAGCCCTCTGGGTTTCAGAAACAACTCCTCCGACGTGTACACATTTGCTTTAGGGCAGGTATGGGGCCAGGAGAGCGCTCAGAGCCCCAACTCGACCACATAACCCAAAAACTTCCATAAGTCAATACTAACTTATATCTGGATAGGGCTCGTTCGGGATGAAAGAGAGCACCGGGTGCTGTGGAACGGCGGCGGGGGCGTTAAATAAAACCGGAAGCGCCCGAAATCGTCGAAAGATTGAATGGATGCTGTCTGCCTGCCTACAGGGTGGCGCAGTCTCTGGAGCCGGTTGAACGTCCTCCCCGCGCGGTGGTGAGCTCGGTTAATTAAAGTAAACAAAGAACTTTGCAGGGGGCTTAATCCTCTTCGGGCGCTCCATGATTTTCACTAAAGTTGTCCTGCTTCCTTTCTGGCTGTCTGGGACTAGGTGGAGGCAGCTAATAATAAATACAAAATAAAATAGGAAAAATAACACAGGACCAGAGACAAAAATACGCACAAAGTGATCCTTTTGTGCTTTTTCCCTCTGTCTCCGCTACGGTCCTTTCGGAGTGATCGGGTTTGAATAGGGATTAAGTTATATTTGGAGAGTTGGCCGCTTGCCAGGACGTTGTTTTTCAATTTGAGGGCCTCCTCGGAATCATCTGGCTGAAAGGACGCTGGTTGGGATTACAAGGATTTCCCATGTGTCCTTAAATCATTGCCGCAGCCGTCCGGAAGCATCTGAATCAAACATAATGAAGTCGTGTAGGATACACCCCCACTTCCGCCCGATGACATGGGCGGTTTAATTAGTGCGCAATGAACTGTCCTCCTCCGGATTAAGAACATGCAAACATATTTAGCCCATTCTTTATATTTTATTTATATCTATTTTCGATCTTCCTACCTTTGAACACTGATACTTTTGAAAATTACACGAACTCCAACCCCTATTTTTACTTCTGCATAAAAATTAGTGTCAAAAGCGGACTACTACCCTCGAGAAATACATAAAATATATATAACAAATGTTGTGCATGTTGGCTTCGGTTTTCCTGAAATAAACACCAAAATTAAGGATAGCTATAAAAACCATTTGAGCTATTTTTGCTAGCTGTGGCTATCACCAATATTGGTCTACAAATCGTAAAACTCTTTTTAAGGAATTGTTTAGATCATTAGTGCTAAAACCATCTCTGTGTAGTAAAATAATAATATTCAGCTCTCAAAAAGTGACCTTTTTAAGCGATGAAACAAAATGTGGAATAATTAAATTCTAATTAATTCTAATTCTAATAAAACTATTTTTCTGTGTACTATTAAAAGGTTTCATAATTGCATAAATTATAATATGTATTATTATCATGTAGAATGAAAAAATAAGAATTTAAATATTTCGTTGATATTTTTCTGAGAAACGCTTCGAAAACCATTGCTTTGTTTTACTACTTTTGAAATAAATAAATTATAAATTTCAGCAAACCTAATCGGGTTAGACACGGTGCATCAACAGGCCCTCTCCGGCCAAGAAATGGATCAAATGAATGAGATGCAACTAGAGAAAGTGATCAATAACGTAAGCGTTTTCTACAGAGTTACACCTAGGCATAAGTTAGCTATAGTTAAAGCCCTGCAACATACGGGCAACATCGTCGGAATGACGGGGGACGGCGTCAACGACGGTGTGGCCCTCAAAAAGGCTGATATAGGAATTGCAATGGGCAAAAATGGTACTGATGTCTGCAAGGAAGCAGCCGACATGATCCTTGTCAATGATGATTTCCACACTATCATGTAAGTAAATATTTTTTTTTCAGGGGTGTGTTAATTGTGGACAAAACGAATCGAAATAAGTAAAACTAGGTTAATTTTTGGGATTAACATAACTAGTTTAACTACTCATATAATTTGAATTATTATTTAAGCACAAATATGTAATTCGAATTGTTCGAAGTACGAATATGAATGTAATTCAAATTAATGACCCTTCAATACATTTCAATATGTCCGAAAACATGATTTAAATTCGGAATGGGGATTACTTGTATTGACTAGGCAATTTTTACAGAATTTTGTCTTAGGTACTATTAATAGAACGACTGTTCGAACTGCGGATTTGAACTTAATTTTAATAAGAATGACAGCAAACTTTAAATTTGTATATTAAATTCGATTCGCCTTTCCGAATTATTCACAATCCTGATTTTATTTTGTTTTTTTGTAATGCTCAGTAAATATTTTGTTCCCCAATAGAGCTGCCATTGAAGAAGGTAAAGCCATCTTCTACAACATCAGAAACTTCGTAAGGTTCCAGCTGAGCACATCAATCGCCGCACTGTCCTTAATAGCCCTAGCTACTTTAATGGGGATCGCGAATCCCTTGAATGCAATGCAAATCCTATGGATCAACATAATTATGGATGGTCCCCCGGCGCAGTCCCTTGGAGTGGAGCCAGTGGATCAGGATGTCCTGAAGCAAAAGCCAAGGAATGTCAAGCAGCCAATGATCACGAAGTCGGTGATCGTGAACGTCTTACTCAGCGCCAGTATCATCATCCTGGGAACCCTGTGGGTGTTCCAGAGGGAGATGGCCGACGGGTACCTCCGGAAGCGCGACACAACCATGACCTTCACCTGCTTTGTATTTTTCGACATGTTCAACGCTCTCAGCTGTCGCTCCCAGACGAAAAGCATCTTCAAGATAGGCCTAACTTCGAACAAGATGTTCTTGCTGGCCGTCGGCTTCTCCGTCATCGGCCAGCTCCTGGTCATTTACTTCCCTCCCCTGCAGTACATTTTCCAGACAGAGGCCCTCACGGCCTACGACCTCCTGTTTCTGGTGAGCCTCACCTCATCCGTTTTCATAGTCTCCGAAGTCAAGAAATGGTTCGAGCGGACGATGGAGAGAAAACTTTATAAAACGCGAACCGAACTCGATTTCGTATGACAAACAGAAAGCGCTGGAAGATTTTTAAAAAAGGACTAAACACAGACATTGGGTGAACCTAAGGGAGGAGAGCGTTTTTCCGATATGCTAATGAATGTTCGTGTGCATGCATTTCTTCCTATTACTTTACATTTTTTATTATTTATTGGAGCGTAGCTAGGGAAAAAGAATGTAACCCCATTTTTTTGTAATCGAATCGGATGGCACAGTTCAAATTATTGTTAGTTACCACAAAGAGGTCGCCCTTTTTGGGCGTACTTTTTTGTTTTATTTGAATGTTTTTAAGCTCTCTTGTGTGCATTGTCTCACATGAACAGAAGAACTTATTAAATCGTTTCTCGAAATCGGTTCGCTGTTGTGGCGAATAAATACAAAATGGTGATAAGGCAATTCCAGGAGTTGTTTTTATTTATTATTTCCTTCAGTTGCTTTTGTTTTATTGGTTTTTGTTTGCACTTCTTTTCAGATCTTAAATATTTTCAGAGCTCTGCTTTCGGGATAGTAAGTTGAGGTTATTTTAGTTGTTGAAGAAAAGAATTGGTGTTTTATCAATCAAAATGAAGAAAGAATTAACAAAATTATATTCTTTACAATGAAATTTTAAATGAATGTGAGGGTCTTTTACCTAAGCAAAGACAATAAGATTCAGATATCTAAATCACATAATAAAATATTAAATATAACCGGATATTGGAATGATTTTTTTCGCACTTTTGTGTTGGAAGGATGTCACAATCAGTGTGATCTATTTTGTGAAGATGACAGATCTTTCGCGCAGCGCCCAATTTCAAAACATGCTGGGCTGAGACGCCTGATTTAAAGTTTCCCGTAATGCCTTAGACTGTCGACCTTTCCGATCACTTATTGGATTGTGCACGAAATCCAGAGAGACAAAACTTAAAAACGACAAATTCCAGGATCAACGATATCCAGAAATGAAAAAATATAGAAACGCCAAGTTTCAAAAGAAATATAGAAAAAATTCGCGCGAATTTTTCTGCATTATTTCTTTATTTCTTCTGGATCTTGGCGTTTCTGAATATCTTTCATATAAATGAACATTAATTCGTCGATTTATTAGTACATATAATTATTGCGGCCTTTTCAATCGCTTAATATCTTGATAACTTGAAACCAAAACACATACTTTTGTGAGCTAACTTCCGAACTGAAGTTTTTATCTTAGGGGTATAAAGATCAACTGTGAATTTTGTTCAAGTAAGACTAATTGGTCGAAAAAGTCTGCTCTTTCTTTCTTTGAAAGTCTTTGAAAGTCGACCTCAACAAATCCTTTAAAGCAGCTACCTAAACGTAAATATTTATTTGTTGCTGCATGGTTGTTCGTGGCATAAAAATAATTGAGTTTGCTTTTGCTCTAAATAATGTTTATTAAAAATCTAATATCTTTACAACGTCGTTTTGTACCTAACTTGCTAAAACGATGAAGCCAATTATTTTAATAGTGAATCTGTGTTTTTAACTATGGAAGCCGCTCTACCACTTCGGAATTATTAATCTTTAAAGAATTGGACATGCTTTTAAAAAACAAAACATTGGTAAACAACCAAAACCATTTTCCTGAATTTCAATAAATCAATTCAAGACAATAGAAGAAAAAATGTTGGAATTTTGAATGACGTGATTTTTTCAATAGCTAGGCATTTGTTTTACTTATTAATGCTAAAGAGGTAAGTTTATTTATTTTTGTTTATATTCATGTACATATACATTAATTGTTTCATTTATTTTCGACGCCGCTGATGTTTAAGTTAACAGCAACAAGCGAATTTTAGTGTGCTGATTGTTATCGGAAAAACAGTATTAATGAATGTCCAAGAAAAAAGTTACAAAAAATCTTCTAGCGCAGAATTATTGAATGCTATCAACAACAGCAAAAATATTCGATAATTTAAAGAAAACCACAAAATCGTGAATATGACAACGTAAATGGCAAACGAAATAAAACAAACGCATGAAATTTGTGAAAATCTGAAAAGTGATGAAAACCGAATTCAAACTCAAAATATGTTTGACTCAACTCTCATTTTATACTGCTATTTTTTTTAACTCTTAAGTCATATTCAACTGTACGTTTAGTATTGTAAAAATTCCACTAACGGCAGTATTCTAAAGATAGTTAAATAATCTCGTAGTTATTTTATACATGTTAATCGACTCTTATTTTTAACTAATTTTACTATGTTTGCTTAATGAATTTAAGTGTTATCCTTCGTTTTGCTTGATTTTTAGGAAAGATTGTCATTTTCGTTATTTCCTTATCTGTAACAAGTAGTTTTAAAACATTGGCACTCATGTAACTCTTTAAGAAATACTAAGATTACTGTAAAATTAATTTTAGAAGAAGTAAAGAAAATACTTCTACTGCCGCGCGGCACAAACAAGTCACCTGGAGGGATACTTTATTTGTACCAGTTTAGGAAGAAAAAAATCCATTTTAAAACTAAAAAGGAATAGCTCCAGATTAGGCAGTAATTGTGTTAAGCTAAAACGAGAAAAATTGCAACTTCAAACTTATGGTTACAATAAAAATCACACGAGGTGAAATAAGTTCAAATAATAGTGAATTATATTCGTATAATTAGAAACACTATCATTCTATTAGTTTGCTTTATTAACATATTCCGTGTCGCGTGTACCGAAAACGAGTCACAAATTAAAGTTTTTCTCCCTCGTCAAAATGTATGTTTACGTGAAATTCTCTCACGAAACTTTCCTTAAAAAATCTGAGAAAGAACATGTTAAAGTATTGTGAAAATAAATGAAGAACCCTAAATATTTGAATGATTGCAAATAGTCTCGCTTTAGAAAAACAAACAAAATATATTTTAACTTAAAATTGAAAATTTTAATTCTAAAACAAATTTTGATAAAACTCAACAAACTCTTACCAAACTAGACTTTGCGTAAAAGAAGCATTATCACTTCGTCAAACAAACGAAACCTCTCACTTTTCAACTAATATAAAACACCACTAGCACGAAAATGACAAATTTTGCGCACGAAGATTTTTCTAAACACTTTAAACGAAAACGAGGGTGGACGGTAAACAGAAAAATGCTATAAAAAAAACTTATTATATGGCTTGCCGCAAGCCTTTGGCTCTTTTAAGAACACTTACTGAAAGCACAGGATTTCACTAACAATCTTTAGTATAGAAAAAAGCGATCTAATCAACCTTTGATACTTTTTAGGAAATAGTGAAGAACTAAAGAAAAAGTGCACATTTTTAACTAGTGTAAGAGTATGAAATATGTTAATGTAGTGTAAGGTAGAAAAGCATCTAAGAAATAGGTGAAACTCCAGCGCGAACCACATTTAATGCTTTTCTCAAAGTTCTTTAAAAGTTGAACAAAATTAAATTTAGAAAACATTACACGATCTTTCAACACGTTCGTATTTAACTCTGCAGTTTTATAACAACAGTCTTAAGAATTCAAGTTTGCTATCATTTTAAAAGTGAAACAATTTATAGGATCTAAACATCATCCTCATCATATCGCATCATAAAAACAAACATACAAAAATACAACATAGGAAAGTGCAAATCATAAAAGAATCTACTACAAATCATCGACTGTTCATCAAAACGGAAGACATATCATCGCCAGAATATACTAAAGGTACGTAAAATTGCATAAAAATCATAATTATCAACATAAAGCAGAAGATCCGCCTCGGCCTCTGCAGCATTTGCTGTTTTTTCGCAAGATCATCAGCCACATCATCGCACATCAGTACATAATCACTCGTACTTAGTCATAGCTATGTATGTTAAACTTAACGAATTACTCTAATCCGTGTATATTTTTTTATTCGAACTTTCAACTACATAATTGTACAGGTCTCCAGTTTTGGTTAATGTTTCCGTCATCTCTTCTCGCGTTGTTCCCTCTGTAGCAAATAATCTGTTCAATGTTTGTGTACTCTAGCGTAAATTATAAACTATTTTGGTAGTCGAAGGTGGTTTTTTTCAGTATTATTATCTGGCTGTTAACTGAAAATGTTTTAAAAATCAAAGCAAGTATCCTATTATTAATTTCCCGATTTCAATACCAAATTCGCCTTCATTAAACTGCAATCATGAAGAAATTTCTTTGTTTCGTTAATTTGTTCTAAAATTTTCAAAATAAAAAGATCAGATTATGCTATTAAAAAACTGTAATAAAACCACTTTTGAAAACCAAATCCTCTGCACTAATTAGTGACTCTAAAGAATTTTTACTGCTTTAAAAAACTAACAACTAACAATAAGAAAACAAAGAAAACTTTTTAAGGCAAATGAGTAAGACATGTATTAAAATGGAAACAATAATTAGGATCATAGGATAGGTGTTGCATTTATACGGAAATTAATATCTAAAACTTAATAAATAAATAGACAAAATATTGAAGGCAATTCATCTATTTACAAATGAACATTTCAAATAATTCTTTCTTATTTTATTAATTTGTGTGGAGGTTCAAATTTATTCATATTCGGTTTTGCATACCTATGTTGTTCTGTTCTGTTCTTCATCTTCTTCTTACATTTCAAAACGTTATTTTAAGCAATTTTTTAACTGAAGAAAAACTACCCTAGTTATTTAACAAAGATTTTAACTCTGACAATATTACACAACTTAACAAGAACTAAACAAACTCATTGCAGTCCCCATATACAATATCACACGTTCTCTGGGGCACTTGGTCGGTTTGTTTTTTATTATTAGATACAACCATCAAGTCAAGATTCGACTCATATATAACGTACGTATAACGAGATATTTTAAACTTAACCTATAAATGAATAATTCATGTTAAAAAACATAGTTATCTGTCCAATACGTTGAATTTAAAAAATTTAATATAAATACTTAGTAAGAAAACTAAATACATATATCCTCCTAGAATTCGGAGTTCTTTAGGCCCAAAGTTGCTCGCTCGTGTTTATGAAACCGTAGCCTTTTACCTAAAATTCGTTTTAATCCATTTTACATATCTAACCGCGCACTTCCTAATAAAAAGTAGCATAATTAGCAAACCAACCGATTGCCCCACGATTGATCTACATATTCCGTAAACATTAGTCAAATAATAAGCAAACACAAAAAACACACTGAACACTAGTTCTAAAACTACTACTGCCTGTGCTATTAACTTTAAGAATGAAATTTTGTGTATAACTCGCTTACGAGACGGAGAGAAAGCGGTAGAAATTTCAATAAAGGAAAGTAAAAATAATTAAATAACAATTATTTGAAATAAGCACATCAGAAGATGATTATTTACCTACTCACGTGTATATGATGAAGTTATTTATTTACTCGAAAACGGTGGTAAATTAATTTAAATGACAAAGAAATAAACCAAAGGTAACGGTTATAATTATTGCATTAATATACAACTATTGAAAATGACCAATATTTACATAAATCAATAAAAAACAGAAGTAAATTTAATAAAATATTCATGTAGACTTTCAAAATGGTGTTTTAATTCACTACGTCAGAAACCTGTTCCTAATTCATATTTTCAGATTAAAGTAGAGCAGGTAAGTAAACTGAAATATTTACATTAGTTAAACACTACAACTTTAAAAATAACATTCCGGAACAACCGTGGACAATTTTACCACATAATGAATGTCGAACGAATGTCTTCAAAATCAATTTTAAAGTACATGTACGAGCATTCATGAAATTGAAATTTTTTTTTTAAAGCAACATAATAAAATTGTCTGGCATACATAAATACCATGCTAGACAATTATCAATATTGTTTTTTTGAAGGCGGAGATTTTTGCTTCTCAATAATTAAAAATTTTTTTAATGGATTCGTTGTAAAGCATACAAGAACATGCTAACGAAAAATCCCAAAAATTTTTAATTGGAGACACTTACCTTAAATTTGTTTCCTTAAATAAAAATAATTTAAATTGATTTGATGATGACCTAATTAATAGAAGTGGGCAGGGTGTGAGTAAAGTGATAAGTAAAAACCGCCAATTAAATTTTTATATTACAAGACTTTATTTCCCTTATCCTTGTATATAATATATAATATTTTGTAATAATCAGTATTTACTTTTTTTCAAATATTTTTCTTAGTCCTAAATGAAGGGAAGAGGGAACAAATACAACAATAAAAATTTTACTCCTTTTTTGGTACGTACATAAATTTCTTAAATTTTCTTTTCACGAAATTCTTTCCTTCCTCCTTGTTTCCGTTTTTTGTTTGCATTTTATTTTTTTTGAAAAATAATCTTCGGAATTTGGATGTGTTAGTGTGCTTGTATATTACACGAATTTTCCCTTACCATTTTTCGACGCCATATTTTCTTCTAACGTTTGAGTTCTAAAATTTCCTGAACAACTCTCTTTCTTTGTACACAACTTTTTTAGTTTTCCATAAACTTTTTTCAAAAGTTACAATTTTATCTTTCGGTATTTTTCGACAATTTTTCGAAATTTTGAATTTTTTTGAACTTGCTCTTCGTATTCATACATACACACTTTGACACAATTTCGTTTTTTGTTTGTTTATAAAATCATGAATTGGACTGAATTCATAAAAATTTAGAATTTTTCGATTCTTTTGGTATCCATAGGGTTTTCTAATATTTTTTTGTTTTTTTTTATATTACTTACTTTTCTTTTCTATTTATACTTTTGTTTGAGATCTAAAATTGCTTAAAGAGAGCCTTATGCTTTTTAGTTTTGTCCCGAATGTTAATTTTATTTCTCTTTGCTTTTTTTCGTTTTGGGTGGTTCTTGCTTTTTTTATTTTACTTGACTTCGTCCAGACATTAATTTTGTTTTCAAAGTTTGTCATTTTTGTTCCTCGTTTTTATTTTTTGATTTTACTCTGCGGTTTGAATAGTTATTTGTTGGGGATGAACTTGTAAATTAATTTATAAATTTTGTACCCAAACTTCGGTGACTCAACAACAAGTAGGAAATTATAATTCAATACATAATAGTTATTTAGAAAACTAGAATTTACTGTCAATTTCCTCAGAATCGCACGTTTTCCAATTATTTTGTTCTCTAGTATAAAGGAACGAGATCAGATTTAATACCAGAGTCATAAAAGTTTCAAAAAAATTGAATACTTGTTAATTCCATCAAATAACTGCTCATTGGCAAAGCAAAGGTCTGAATGTTTTCAAAATGAACTTCTATCGCATTATGAACTCACGTAAATTTGATCATATATCCAGAAATCCATTCCAAATCCAAAATTTCCTTTATTGTAGAAATTATTGTAAAAAAAAGTTAAAAATTCGGGTTATACGATTGCGAGTTTACGTCCAAAATATTTTGTGTTGGTAAAGAAGAACGCAACCAAAGTTGAAAACCAAACAAGAGTTGTAGAAAAGTAAAAATATTAAGTAAATTCTTTCTCTATTTCTTTTGTTCGTTTGTGTTTAGGTATTTCGTCTTTAAAATAAACTTTATATCTATTGCGGATCTTACGTATGTAAAATAATTCAACAGTTATTAAAAACGGTTTCTTCTGCGCTATCTTCATTTAGTTATTATTTTTGTTTTGTTTTTCGAGTGGTTTTTATATTATTTGCGTTATGCTATTGTTGATTGATAGATAGTAAATTAGTTTTGTTCACGTTTTTATTACCTTTTTATGTTTACTTTGATTTTATTTAATCTCTTTTTATTTATTTTCAACCTGTAACTAAAACAATATTCTATGTCTTTGTTTTGTTGTGTAAACAGTTCCTTAAAAACTAAGTTCATGTTTTGTTGTTTGAGTAAAATAAAAACAGTTTCTATGGCACATTTGTGGCAGCTGATTGGCCTGAATTGCGATCATTAAATTTTCAGTTTGTTCCCAAAAGCAGCGAATCCGCCTGACGTCGTTTTGTTAATGAGTTTGCTACAGTTTTCATTATTTCTCTGATTTTGGTGGTTTTGCTTACGCTTTGTGAGTGGTGTAAGTTGCTCGCTTTCGTTATTTAATTCTAAGGGGAATGTTACAAACACATTTGCTGCATTGATAATCTTTTAATTGATGTATAATTACAGGAGTGTTCTGAACCGTGAAATTGCGGATGATGGAAACGACGTAAAGTTGCAGTGGAAGTGGCTCCGATAGTGAAATTATTAATCCAAATAAATTATATATTCAAATTAGGATCCTTCGAAACGTCGGAAAAAATGTCTTAAGACTATATATACAAGCCGCGATCTAAACGAAAAAATTTTAGATTTAGAAATAAAAATATGTAGACCACTCAAAAATTTACAAACGTTCCTAAAATGTTCAGTTCATTATTAATAATAATATAATAACTATTCATAAATAGAACTACCATCTTTAAATTCATCCTTTTATTTTGTTTTCTTTTAATCGAAATTATTTCTTCTAAGTCAATTTAGCACATGGAAGTTTTCAGAGTGACTGATTTACAATCAGCTATCAAATTTTCTAAATCCAATTATGTAATTTGTTATATAGTTACCGATTTCAAATCTGATCTTAAAATGAACAATTCGAAGTCTTGCCGGAAGAAGTTTTCTCTTAATGAATTTTATTCTTTGTCGAAAGAATAAAAATCGTGATTAATTTCAAAACAAATCATTTCATAACTTATAATTGGTTGAACAGGAACTGAAAATATTCTAAGTAAACTTTAATTGTTAACCTTTTTAATATTTAGAAAGTTTCCAAACAAACAATATAGTAGTGAAAAAGACCCCACCCCAATTTCTTTTTTGTTCTATTCATGAAACATTACTATTCATTTTATGATATTGACTTTAGGTATGCTTCCAAATCTTTAAACAGCAGCGCACACATATGAAAATTGCAATCATTAAATTGAATAAGTTAATTTAAAAACACGGTAAAAAGTGTATAAAAAGTGAATTGGACGTCATGGGTACCACAAAATGCAGCGATCATAAAACGATCGTACCTTCGCAAATCACAAGTTTCAAAACGCTCGAGTGAGTCTACAATACTCGTTCGTATGTTTAGCTTTCCAGAAAACATAACAATTTGAATATCTGTAAAGTAATAACAATAATTATAATAAATATGCATTGTAGGAACAATTGTCACTATTTCATTTACATTTACTTTAATTGCTGTCTCTGTTTGCATGGCTCTATCTCTGGCTTCTTCTGTTCTAGTTACTTCAATAACTTCATTTATACTTTGTGCTGTGATTTGAAGTAAGAATGAAATGAGGTGAGTTCGAAATGAAATGCGAATGGCTCGTAAGATTGTGTCACACAAGAAAACAGTCATTATTTGTCTATTGCAAAATAACTCTATTGTTAATTGTTTATTTAAGATCTATTCAACAATTTCTCATTTCATTTATATAATTGTATGTATAATTGTATGTCTTCTTTAAACTGTACTATATCATTTTATTTCACTAATTATTTTGTATTATTGTTACGAGGTAGCAGATATCTTTTCTTCTGACTTTGTGTCTCAACGTAAACTTAATGTTAAGGAACCATATTCATTCACTCAATCGCAGTCACGCAATTTAACAAAATACGGAAAGGAACTAAATCTGCTGGGTTTATTTATTTATTATTTTTTTGTAAGTCAATTTCGTACGCCACACCGATTCACCAAAGGAAAGCAAAATACCGTGTCGATTTCGTTATACTTTGTTAAAATGAATGAATGAATTGAGCAAAACGTTTTTAGAAATGTCTCGTCGATTTGCAACATTCTCCCCATTCGTTTACACTTTTAATTAATATTAAACTTTAAAAAACTACATATATTCACATTTAATTGAATTATTTAAGTAAGTGTTAAGTGGAGCAGGTATTCGCAACTTTTGCGCAAACAAACATCGCCGGTAGGTCCAATCAACTATTTTGTTGAGGCTATTGTTAACAAAAATATAGTATTACTTTGTTCACTTTGTGATGTACTTTGTTTCTGTTCTTTTTTATTTAAAAAATAGTTTTAAAATTATTAGCTATTGCAGTTTTGTTTCTTGTTTTCACTTATATTTTGCTTAAAAACTATTATCACTATTGCAGAATATTGTTTTTTAGGCATTTTGTTGTTTTACTCGTGATTCAACGGGGGGCTGCAAATTAAATTGTGTGAAGAAACGAGAATCTCTTCTGGATATTTTGAGTGAATTTAGTTAACAACTTTCCCGAATTCTAATCTTCCATTTACTCAAACTGAACGAAAATTGATAGAAGTTAAAGACCAATCGCGTCCCGATATGATTGTTATTTCACAAGTTATTATTATTTTACTGTTTAATAATTTCGTAAATCATATTGCCCCAAAAACTTTAAATTAAATTAAATCATTCAAATTTCAGTAGCAAATTTGAAAAATACTAATTTATTAACTTTGTAAATTTTTGTAAAAATCGGAGAAAAATCCTTTCTTCAAAAAGGTTTTAAGTGCAATTTTAGGATTTATATTAACGTCTTTTTTGAAGCATCAATCATCAATTTTTATACTATCAATGCTGGTTTCGTAAATGAAATTTTTTTATCAAAAAGTCTTTTTTTATATTTCGGCTATCCAGGTTCGAAAAACGCCTACTGCTACTAAAAAGCCTCGGCTCAATATGAGCTATATGAGCAAAACGTACAGTGGCAAATTCACGTTCTCCAACTGCCTCTTCCAGACCAAATTTAAAGGTATGGAAGCACCAAAGGTTAATAAATTAATACTGATAGTATTAAATCATAAGTACTAATTGAAAAACAAAGTTATCAACTAAATTCCCTCAAATGAGTGTCTCGAAGAAATCCCAAGAAAAAATAAAAAACCGAGTCCAGTCGAAAAGTGAGAATAGTTTTGATTCGCTTCAATTAAAACGTTCATTCATGTTTAGGTAATTTCCGCGTGTTTTTTTCGTAATTTTTTTCTTTTTTCAATCTTCGTAATTTTTTAATGTCTTCCGCTGATCTCAGAGGATCAGGGCAGCTTGGACGTGGCAATTTGTTGAATTGGTTTCGCTTGGAAAACAAAAAACACGTCAAAAACTTAAAATTATCGCTCTGTACACTACAAACCTTAGTAAGATTTCTATTTATAATGATCGTTCGCTTGCCTTTCTTAAATCTTCGAAGGTTAGTTCCACTGTTTTTGACTTTCATTTCTTTTCTTATTAATTTTCTTTTTACTTTTACTTTAAGAAGACGGGGAAGTTTTGGAATACTTTTACTTACTCTGCATGTATGTCATCTATTTCCATTTTTTTTTTGCTTTTTTAATTTTTTTTTAAGTTCTCTTGCAGATAAAATTATGAAATTTTATTTGTACTTTGTTACCTCTTTCTTTATATAATAATTTACTTGCTTATTTACGTGTAATATTTTGGGTTTGTCCTGTTTCACATCCAATGTTTTTGTTCATTAGCATTAATCATTCGGGCGTCTGTGTTTTGGGTGTGTTCTGTTTGAGCTGTCTCTATTTTTTACAAATCATTTTACAGTGAGTCCTACTTAACTTTTTGCGGTTTCTGCTCCTTTTGCTTAGTCCTGCGTTACTGCGTTACTACTAAATTTCGATCTCGTCGTTTCTGCCCAGCATCCCTCTCTGGTATACAAAAGTATTGCTTTCAGATATTGGAGAAGTGTCTGGCGATTGGTTTACACTTATTTTGAAATATACGCTTCCTTTCGTATGGTGGTTTCTTTAAAATTATCATTTTCATACTTAAAATGTACGATTAGTTTTAAATGAAACATTACGCTCTTCTGACTTCTCTTAACTTTAAAAGGTATAAAAATCGTTATGTACAGCAGATGTTCGTTTCGTTAATCATACTTCTTTTTTTGCTCTTAATTGTTCTTAAAACTGAACGCAGCTATAACACCAAGATATGAAGGGAAACTATAAAATTTGCTCCTTAATCATGAGACCAAATAAGAACATAGTCAAACGGTAAACGTGTGTATAAATTTGAAACTATTATTTTACGCAATAACTAACATTAAACAAAAATCATATTTTCTCTCCTTCAAATAATAACCACTTAAGCCTTTTCGCGCTCTCCACATTTTCCATTTGTTTTATTTTTTCATTTTTTTTTCTATAAAAATTTTGATTTGTTTTTTCCTACAATTTTTTTTGTTTTTTGTTTCTTTTAAACTTTAATTTAGAAAGATATAATTTTTTATCACAGCGACTTTCAGTCAATTAGCTTTTAGAGATGATTCTTATAATTAAACACATTGCTTCCTTTACACGCTCCATTCTTTCAGTACTTTTGAAATTATCAAATATAAATTTGAGAATTTAAAAAAAAATATGTAAGTTTTTCTTTACATCCAAAAAATTTTATTTTTCAGTTTTGTTTTAAAGGAAAGGAATAAATTTTTGGTGATTAACAGAACAGAGGTTAATCATCTCTAAACAAGCTTCCTTCCAAATATTTCTTATCAAATATAATTTTTATTTTTATATTTCATCCAAACATTTTACTTATTAATTTCTTAATTTCTCGCCAAAGATCACCAAATATAGCCTAATTTCTCGTTACTCTATTCAAAATTTTCCTACAATTCTTCCACTTTAAGCCTTCTTTCCTTTCTTTCGTCGATATTATCTGTTTTTCTTTCAACAAAATCAGCAACATAATTATGTAAAAATTAAAACTTAGAGACAAAGATAACAATAAACTTAAAAGTTAAGCTAAGCGTAGTTGATTTACTGATGTTTTACAATGGATTGGAGTTTGCGACAACTAATGGTTTAATTTTCTGGAGACAAAATTAAAACCACTTCTTCTCAAAGTTATGTTCCATTTTTAAAAAGTTTCATAGTTTTGAAACTAAAATTAAACTCTTGTAAAGTCGAAAGTCAGAATTGAGTTGACGAAATAAATGGGCCCATTTTTAAGATTAAATTTATATAAGCAGCAACACGTTCAGCGCGGGAAAACAATTCTTTGCTAAATAATCAGTACTCTGGATTTTGGAAAATAGTCGTTTGGGGCGAAGTTTACTTAAATTTATTGAGACGATCGAAAATAATGGTTATCGTCAAGAATTACTCTTTCTAAACTGAATTAAGCAGACGAATTCTTGAAAACAATTTTCCATTTGAGGGTTGGTTGGTGGTGCCTATACGACAAAGGCTTAAACGTAGTAGTTTTTCAAAAAATGATGCATATTTTTAAAAATATTTTCAGTTAAAATCGCAGCCTACTTCGGCACAAAGCGCCAATCCATTGTTTAAGAATCGAAACAAAAACCATTTACAGTGTAACAGCATGCCACAGAATAAAATGAAAGAACTAAAAAACGTGAGAATATTTTAAAAAAGGCAAATTATATTTTCTTTTTGAATTAAATATACATAAAACAAAGAACTATAAAAGACAAAAACACAAATGAAAACATAACATAAATGCAAAAAATCTACATAACTTGTATCACTCTATGTAAAAGTAATTCACATTTCATCCTAGTTTTCATCGAAATTATAATAATAATAAAAAAAAAGTGCCTACCACTACGAAAATCTACAAAATATCGCCTTAAGGATATTATTACAAAATAGAACGTAAGAAAACGAGTGTGGAACCTAGGGAAACAAAACAATGAGACGCTCCACTCTCTCCTGTGGTCGAACAGATTCAGTAAAAAACGGGCCTACAAAAGTTCCATTTATACATTGTAAAATTACTTTTAAAGTATTTCTCGTTTTTTCTTTTAATTTATATTTTGTTTACAATTAAGATTTAGTATCACTAAAAACTACCGTTTTCCTCTGGAGAAACCACGATTTGTGTTGTGTGTTTTCTTTTATTTTTTCAATTAAATAATCTTTTAGCTTTGCCTAAAATGTTTGCTTTCTCAGTTGCATAAAATCATTTGTTTAAATTGTTTCTTTCTATTTTTCATGGCTTTCCTTCCTTTTGCTACTCTCTCCTACTCTTTCTCTCTGCACTTTTTTAATGACAATTCTGTCGTGTTGCCACCACTGCTGCAGGGGTACTTTCGTCCGAACTGAATGAATCCTAACAAAAGTAAACAACTTTTTTTGGATGTTTAGAACAATTGGTCAACCTTAGTATTTTTACATTATTTTTTAAATTTGAGGATAAGTGAGAATGGGTACCAAAATTGATCAATAAAATGTGAAGATTTGTAGAAGAGAACGGCTTGTTAGAGGTCTTTAAAATAATGTCTTTTAAATTTCCCATAATATAACTGCAGTTGAAGTTATTCTTAACCGTGGATTGTTTTCTTTATTCAAACTTTTTAAAGCCAATGCTCACAA
This sequence comes from Machimus rusticus, assembly GCA_951509405.1. Classification (NCBI taxonomy): domain Eukaryota; kingdom Metazoa; phylum Arthropoda; class Insecta; order Diptera; family Asilidae; genus Machimus; species Machimus rusticus. The sequence goes on along the minus strand of OX608050.1, from coordinate 49,629,507 downwards.
CCGCCATACCAAATAATCCTGTTTTTCCAGATGATTGCAAAATTTAGTAATAGAACCACTGTTTGCAGGTGGGATTGTTAAACATTTTTCTCTTCTTGGAGCACGTACATATCTAATTTTCTTCCAACTCTTTTTGTTGAATGACTACATCTTGGTAAGAAGACTCAAAATAATACTTTAAAAACACTTCTCACAAAATGGAGAAACTGTAGTTCATAAATTATAATTTTTAAATTAGAAAATAGTATAGAAAGTTGGAAAAACCGAATTTCAGAAAACTTAGTGTGAGTTCGAAAAGAAAACAAATATCATCCAAACTATTGGAGAAATTGAACAGTTGTTTGTTCTATCACAAAAATGTATTTTAAAGAATTCGTCAACATTATCGCAATTTAAATCATATGTTTTACTGCACTTACCCTAAAAACCTCCCTGATCAAAATTATGTTCAAAGTCAAGTCACACCGCCATAAAACTTTGCTTAAAATTTTATGTTTATTCGAAATTGCATTATTTTGGCGAATTTGATTTTGTTTTAACAAAGCAGAGAAGTGCCTGCGATTGCGAAAAACATTTGGTACATAATCAATTATGAAATATAAACGAAACGAATAACATTTCCAAAATTCAACCAACTTGTTTTGGTCAAGTTGTTGCATTGACTAGTGAGTCTTGTTGCCCTAATTACACAATTATAATGTAAAAAGGTCCTATAATTTCAAATTAAATTCAATAATTTAAATTTTGTGAATGCCAGTTGCTGCAGCCGTAAGCGAAAGAAAAAAAAATGATTGTGACACTAAATTCACATTATCCGAATTTAACTTTAACCTTTACTTTCCAAGAATAATTTTCTCAACTATTTTCTTCCCGTCCTTCCTCTCCAACGTATGGCACATTTGTAGGCGACTAGACCAACGCGAAAATAGTGGACAAACGTATTTTGTAGGTTCGAATACGGCTACACATCTTGGGCCACAGGCTCAAATTGGTATTCGGATTTTACTCTTTGCGTTCATAATGATTGATTTTAAAATTATTTTAATTCTAAACTAAGTGTACGGTCTCTAATTGCGCGTCCTTGGTATGCGTAAAAGAAATTAAATAAACCAGAAGGGTTTTTTAAATCAAAAATAAAAACCTAGATAATATATAAAAAAAAATAATATTTCTGTTAGTTTTTCTTTGTATATAAAAATATAATAATAAAATTGATAAGTAAATACAAAAAAATTTGAAAAGCATTTCACTAAGGCCCCATTCTCACTGTTCCTGCAGAAACAGAAAATCAACCTGCATCGAAGCGTTTGTCCTATCTCTCTCCTGCTTACTTTACAATCGTACACAAACACTTAAACGAGTTCAAAATAGGTTTATATATAAAAAGTGAATTTATGGCTACAATATACTTCGTAATATAAAAAATCTTTCTCAACTAAAACATATAAAAATAAACAAGAGACAAACTTAAGAGTTACTGTAAAAGCTGTGTAGAGTTTAAAGTCCTGGAGACTCCCCGGCGGTCTCGGCGACGCCCCTTAGAGTCTGAGACCTCTCTCGAGAGACCCTGAGACACTGCTGCTGCTCGAGCGACCCACGCGCGGTTCTGATTAATTGCTAAACGTAGTAAAATGATTTCAACTGGACGTAGAATACATGAGGTGCCCCACACTCTGCCCGGAAGAAGGACGATCGAAGTGAGGTTGTGAGGAGCCGGGTCCGACCCGGGGTGATTCACTTAAAATTGTTCGAGCTTTTCATCAAAGAGATCCGAAAATTGAATGCGTTATATGTCACTGCGCAACGACTGTCGTGGGATTTTGTTGCGTGCCGCCCGCGGGGGCCGTGCTGGATACCGTGACGACGGCGCCCGCCCCGACGGGGGTCCCGGCGCCCGTGGCCACAGGCGTCCCGCCGCCCGGCTGGGCGTGGGCCTGCTGCGCCGGCTGTTGAGGCTGCGTCTGCTGCTGCTGGGGCTGTTGCTGCTGCTGCTGCTGTTGCTGCTGCTGCTGCTGCTGCGCCCCGAAGGCCTGGTTGAACGGGGGTCCGTAGCACTGGGGGAAGTAGAGCTCGTGCTTGACGACTGGTCCCATCCGCGGAATTATGTTCGCCTTGTTGTCCATCGACGTCAGGAACTGGGCGGCCGCGGCGGCGTTTTTCGCCTCGTTCGTCATGTGGTTCAGGTGACGTCGAGACTTCGACGAGTGCGGATTCATGTGGTTGTCTATGTGCTTCTTCACCTCTGGCTCTGTCGCAAACCGCCGCCTGCAATTTGGCATGGGACAGCAGAAAGGTCGATCGCCCTTTGGAAGAAACGTAGTTAAATTAGCTCATATGATTTAAAAGCAAACTTTAGCCTATTTAGGATAGTTGAATTGTAGTTGAGGATTATATTTGAAATCAGCGATCCCAAAAACCCTTAGTTACCAATCTTCAGGAAAATGTAATAAAACATGTATGTACAGGCGAGCTTTTTTTTTTAAATTTAATACTTAACTTTCCAGACTATTATTTCTTCTATAAGCATGCAGCTCAAAAACAAAATTTTCTAGCTTAGACACACTTTCACGCCCTTAATAAAGCAATTGTTTACTTTAAATTTTCATACATGTTTCTATAATAACCGACATAGTAAGAATCAACAAAATGTGAATTTTAGATCACAAATGCTGAACTGGTGCTGTCCATGGGGATATTGGCATTTTTTCTCTGAGTTCATTAGCTTTACATTTTATACATACATATATATAGAAGTTATATCGTGTCACAAAAACTGTGCTTGAAAGAATGTAAATAGAAAATTCTCTATGTGACGATCTTCAAGCACCCTTTGTTTTATTTATCAAATATCAAGAATTCCTATACTAATCCAAATGGCAAATGTACGTTATAACTTTCTTAGCTACTCGCGACAAAATTAAAACATTCTGTTTCTTAAATTAATAAAATTTAAACCAAAAAAAAGTATGTAACCTAGCGCTTAATCCTTTCCGCTCGTATGTTGAACTGTGCTCGACAGTTCTGATTTAGTTAAATTAATCGTCGTCCGCAAAGAGGTGCCTAATTCTAGTGCGGTCTGAACAATTTTGAAGCAATGAAAAAATCTCCACCCATCTGTAAAAATAACTTGTTTAAGGAATTTCTCAAACCGCGACTTCGACTTTCTATATTAATCCGTTGTTTTTGTAGTATTCTATTTCTTGTAATTTTAATAAATGCATCTTACAATATCACGAGCAGTACTTATCCGGATTGAAGGTTAAAACATCAGGATAAATATTCTACGAGGTGATTGAATAAAAACGTTCATATTAAAAGCTGCATGTATTTGGTATCGACCAATTTCATTTTTTGAAGTTATGCTCGCTCTTTATACTATATTTTAATACCTAGTGCAACTTATCCTGATTAGCCGTAAATTGCTTTTTGTGTAATTATATTTTTAGCGAAAAACTAGTTTTTATCGATTTAAGTTCCTTTGTGGACACTTATTCTTCGGAAGACATTCGAAATGCGCAGAACCGTAGAAAATGAATACCTAGAGAACATTAAAATCTGCATGCTGTTAGCTTTCTTTCTAAGAGTATACATTTGTATTTTATTGGTTAAATTTAGCAAAAATCTTCGCTTAAGCGTTTTAAACTTTACAACTACCTGGTGAGTTCTCGTGTGTTGGTCCAAGATGGCCTTTTGCCTGAAATCCTTCCCGCACTGCGCGCATTTATAGGGTTTCTCCCCCGTGTGTATTCGAATATGCTGGAAGAATAAATAGGAAATTACTGACTGATTTCGATTTCGAAATGCCGGACGCAGATGATCGCACCTGATTAAGTATGGTCCTCTGCCGGAAGAACCTCGGGCAGTAGAGGCACCCGTAGGGCTTCTCGTTCGTGTGGATCCGCAGGTGCTGCGTGAGATGGGACTGCTGCCGGAAGCGTTTCCCGCACTCGGGGCACGGGTAGGGCCGCGACTCGATGTGGATGCACCCGTGCTGCAGCAGCGTGCTCTTCTGCTTGAACTCCTTCTCGCAGATCGGGCACCGCACGTAGAGAGGCATTCCGGCCGACCGGCCGTGCTGTATCACGTCTGGCAGCATGCTCTTCTGGCCGCCACCCCCGCCGCCTTGTTTTATGTATTGCAGGGAGCCCAAATTTGAACCGAAAACCGAATGATTAATACCTTTCCCGTCCTTGAAGTAGGCTTGGTACTGCAGGCCGCCGTTCCCGTCCGGTGAGAAGCACGCCCTGGACTCGGGCGTGCCCTGTGATGCGTCGTCCGGGTAGCCGCCGATTTCGTTCTTCGTTTCAGTCTCGTCACCTGGAAAGGGCACGTCTTGGGGCCACAGCGTTGGAGTTGGTCCATTTTTAAAGATGAGATGCGGTGAGACATCTGCGGAATGGAAAACACAAAGTCAGTTCGGGACTATTCTTCGAACCCTAGCATAGTTTCTTCAAAAGAGGATAAATATTTTATTTTTTTATTAATGAAAGTGTAAGATGAACGAGTTCAAAGTATCTACGTTGGTCTCTTCGTTTTCTTGACTAAATACGATATTTGGATAACTCTTTGTCGTGTTCTTTCTCTCTTATTACTGATTTTATTTATAGTCACCATGGCGAGTTTGACGACGTTACTGGCGGACAAAATTGCATATTTTTTAAGCAGATATCTGTTATCTGTTACCAAAATGCTTGGGGCCAAGTTTGGAAATGATTTAAATTCTCTCTCTGTTTTATAGAATGACTACTACAGCAAAAATATCTTTTGTGTAATTCAAAAATAAAACCAAAATAATCCTTAAATGCATTACCCACAAAATTCTAGCTTTTTTAAAATTTCTATTGAGTTTGAGTAAATTTCTCTAAAATAAACCGCACATACGTCTTTAAAACACAGTCTAACCAAAATAAAAAAGGCTAAATTAATAAGAATTTGATGTCTATCACACTCTTAGATAATATCACACTCCTCATGTTAACTAAACGCAACGATTACTTGTAATTATATATTCGCGTTGCATTTCTATGATGTGGAATAACAATCATAATTGTTCAGCATTAGTAGTTGAATATTAATTAATTTGAAAACGAGAAAAAATCGTGACTTAAGTAAAATTGCTAACTGTTTCAATAATAAACGTTTTTTCAACTAATTATAGCCCCTATGTTGGAACTAAAATGTTTACCATGATATACTTTTTGGTTTAAAAATCTAGCTTTTTAAAATATTTATTTCACGGAAAAAATAATCATCTTTTAATTCTTTTGTGCTTGAAATTGTTGTCTTTGAATCATATACTTAATATAAAAATAATGAAAGGAGGTAAAACAATGTGAAATTAGTAGCTGTTCCAGTAGTGTTCGAAATATATAATAAAATTAGCCTCCAAAACCCTGAAAAAAGAGGTACACAACAGTACCCTTGCGACGTTTGTAGACACTTTGAACGAAAACGCGAAAAATTTTGCATATCTGGGATCAAAAATTTTCGAAAAAATTTTTAGTGAGAACAAATTTTGGCCAAAATCGTGTTTCACATCTTTCAGGTTTTTCGAACAAAAGAATTTTGAATTTTGAAAATAGCTTTTTGAAAAATTTTCCGAATTGTTTTCTTTTTGATTTTTTTTCAATAACTGTCGCTCGCCTTGGTGGGTGCGCACATGTTGATTGAGGATGGCCTTCTGGCGAAAGTGCTTGCCGCACTCTGGGCATGCGTAGGGCTTCTCACCCGAATGGATGCGTATGTGCTGGTTCAGAATCGCCCTCTGTCGGAAGCTGCGCGGGCAGTACGCGCACGAGAAGGGCTTCTCGTTGGCGTGGATGCGCAAGTGCTGCGTCAGGTGCGACTGCTGCCGGAAGCGCTTCCCGCACTCCGGGCAGGGGTACGGCCGCGAGTCCGTGTGGATGCGCTCGTGCTGCAGCAGCGTACTCTTCTGCTTGAAGTCCTTGCCGCACGTCAAGCACTTGAACAGCCGCATGTCATTCTGAGACTTGGACTTGTGCGCGCTGGGCGAGGGCGTCGCGGCCGCCTGGTGCATCCCGTGGCCGGGCAGCAGGTCGGGCATCGCGTACGTCTCGAGGCCGCCGGACTGGTCCATGGAGCCCGTCATGCCGGGCAGCACTGGCTTGTTCAGGTAGTGCAGCGGGGGGAAGCCAGGCGGCGCCAGCATCGTCCCCTGGGGTCCTGGATGCCGGGGTGCGTAGTACCCCAGCTCAGTCTGGGGCGGGTCGAAGCAGGGCCCGTTCGACTGAGGGTTGCCATTATTCGACTGGTTTTGCTGCTGCTGCTGCTGTTGCTGCTGACTGGCTGACTGGGGGTCGCTAACGGCCATTTCGATGTTCCTCTGCTGCGGATCATTCGAACTTTGGTTTGGGTTTTGTTGCTGCTGAGCTGCTTGATTCTGCTGCTGCTGACTCGCCTGCACGGACTGCTGCTGTTGCTGCTGCAGTGCGACCTATAAAACATACACAGTTCGATTATAAAGTAAATTTTAAAGCACCCCCAACTAAAATTTACACCAAACCTCAATTTATAACATGGTAAGTTCAGAATACTATCTGAATTTCGAAATTTAAAGTAGATATTCTACACATAACTATCTCAATAGAACCTACTTCTATAAAAATTAAACTTTACCAAAAACGACTGATTCATTAGCGAATTAGGACCTAACATACATAGTAACATAAATAATTGAATCCACTTAAGTGCATATCGATTTCAGATAAAGTTTTAGTCTACAAATATTCTACTTAACAAAAAATGGTTAAAACCTGTAGCGAATGAAGGTTACTTTATGTTAATGGAATAGCGACTAACTGCTGAAGTGGTTTTGGTTCTAAAAGAATGAATAAACATCAAATCAGAAGTGGGGTCATGCCACTCTACATTTACTAACTTTTTAGTCGGGGGATTTAAAATGGGCCAAGTCAAAGAAGAGCTCCTTACCTGGCTCATCGTCACGTCGTCATCCTGGCCATTAGGTCGCGGGGGGTAGGGACTAGTTGAGGGCGACGGAAGGCCCGCTTGGTGCGGACCCCCGCCCCCACTGCCGTCCCTGTTTTGGTCTCCCTCCCCAGGAGGGCTGTGCGGCTGCTGCTGCTGCTGCTGGGCAGCAACCACCGCCGCCGCTGCAGCTGCAGCCGAAATCTGAGGTGTGTTTTGAGCATTTTGTGCTGTAATATGTGCCTGCGAGCTCTGCTGCATCGACGGGTAGACGTCGGTGCCCCACTGTGCGGCGCCCCCGAGCGCCGCCGCACTCCGCTCGGCCGCCTCCTGCGAGTCCTTGTAGAGGACGTAGGGGGCCCCGGTGTCCTGTGAGATGCAGTACATGATCTGTCGCGGGACTTTCAGCCCTGCAGCCAGACATGCCGCAAACGAGGCGGAGAAGTTTATAGCCATTTCCTCCGGCAAAAATGGCTGGTTCTAACTTAAAGTTTACTTTGCACCAGACGTTCTCTCTTCTTTCTACTTTTAGTTTACTTTGCACTTAACTATCAAAATTACGTAAAAATTCTTAAGACTTTTCAGTTTTTGTTATTTTGGAATTTTGTTTCTTCTTCTCTTGCTAAAATTAAAAAATTTTAGATTTAAACGTCGTCAAACTGCCTTTTCGAAAGTCATTTTTGTTTTTTGTATTTTTTTTCGTTTTTTAGTTTTTGTTTTTATAAAAGAGATCAATTTCTTCTTTCTCATGTCATGTCCATTTAGCGTTATTTTATCTTCTCTTTTTGTGATTTATTACTTTTTGAGCCCGGCTTTGACTTTGTCATTGTCCATTTAGCCGCTGAGTGTGTCATTTAACTGAAAAGAAACAAAAAAGAAAATAATTAGATCAAATTTTATAAATATCCTTGCCTTTTTCAATTATATTGAATATTAACTGAATAGAAATTAAATTACCCAGGAATTACCCTACTAAATACATATTTCCATTATTACTTGTAATTATAAATACACTGACAGTCCTCAGTACTAATTGAAAAATAATGGAGTTAAATTACTAAAGTGGTTCCCTGAAATAATTTATGAAAAATCATTTTTTTTTTTTAGATTATAATGCTTATCATTTTGCAACGACAGAAATAAGACTCAAGAAGATTAGTAATACCGTATACCAAACAATCTTAAAGTAGAGTAGTGTATGGCAGACCCAAAAGTACCTGGGAGTGTTATAGTACGAAGAAAATTCACCTCGTTAATTTCGTCGTTGCACGAAAGTTTGTAGTTAGGAAGAAGAAATGTGCTTATTGTATTATTAATAAACTTCGAATGAGAATTCAAAGGAAACTATGTTTATGTATTGTTTTTAGAAATCCAAATTTAAATGTACATTTGATACGGCGGGGGCGTAGCGGCGAAACAGGAACCAAGTCGATTTGGTATTCTACCTGCAACTGGAGCAGACTTCGTCAAATAGGAGAAAATACATAAAGCGATCTCCCGACTTCCTGGAAGCAAAGAGGTCGACGCCAAAACGTCTGAGTCCGGCGGCCCCGCGGAGCCCGAAATCCCAATGGCAGTCACGAAGGTGGTTAATTATGAACAATGTCAGAACCGCTTGCTAATTCATCGGGCGTTACAGTTCTATCCCAGTCCCAGCCTAATGACATCATTCCATCTTCAGCCGAAGGCCCCGCGGCTGGTGAAGTACCTGGTTCTATTGATCCCACTCGCGCGGCGCATTTCGGATGCAGCTCACGAAATCGAGGAGGATTGAAGAGGATCTTCGGTAGCTCCGGCACAGCCGTCAGCCGGGGCGCTGCAAGGAATGCAAATTGCAGTCGTAACAAAAAGAGCAGTGCCGCACCGAGCCGCGATGCGGGCCACGGGGCTGAAAGTAGGCAGAGGCCCGCACATTTTCTCGCAGATCTTTGTTTCGATTGTCATCTTGCGCAGTTGTGTCAAGTTAACGCCATAAAGGTGATCATAACGAGCGGCGGACAGGTGAGCTCCGCGAAAGGGGCACATGAACCCCGTTTCCAGTGTCACCTGCGATCGGCCGCCGCTGATCACCGCCAGAGGAACTCCTTAAGATCTCGGAACCATACGCGCGCCGCGTGGTGCAATCAAAAAAGTCAGATTAGGAGCGCGCGCCTTTCTCGAGCCTTAAGGCGCGATATGAATCGCTAATTAGGGCCCTGGTTGACGGCCTCCTTATTTCGTTCCCCTGCGAGAATATGCGCGTTTTCAGGCTCCGCGCAAAACACAAGAAAACCTACAAGAAAACTAAAATTGACGTGTTCTTGGGTGTTTTCGAAACGCATAAGTGTCCGGCATTCACAGCTGCATTGTTTTCTCGGCTTCTTCTATTTTTCTGAAAATTTTCGTATCTCCCGTGCGTGCCGGCATTTAGTACCGCGTCCAGCCGCCGAGATAATGCAAAGTCTCAGATATGCCACAAGGTGCTCGCTTAGGTCCGGTCTGCTTTAATGCACTTTCTATGCGCGGGCATTGTGTTCGCCTCGCGGGGGCGGCGAGAAGACGAAACGGCAATATAAACTGGGGTCTGTAGCGCCAAATGGGGCGCCATTTGTTTTGGGTGGTTGAATTCCTTTTTCCATTTATGGGGAAACATTTTAATTTTAACGACGTCCGTCTGAGACCCGAGCATTGTGCGCGGGTATTTTTGGTAATATGAGGACAAAAAAGGCCTTTTGACAGCCGCATTGTTGCACCGATGATGCATTTCCAATTGTTTGCAATAGAGAAACGCCGTCGAGGACACTTGGAATGCAAGGAACGTATCGCAAAATGTGGTGAGATTTCTTTATTTGCTTCGTCTTGTGATGGATGACAAGCGTTCCATGTCCCCAATGATTCACTCGAGTTCAAAAGTAAACCTTTTAATAAATTGTAAGATCAGCAAGTTCTAATAGTGTGCTTAACCAAAACATCACCTCCTCCATTACCTGCGCATTTCTTGGAAGACTCGGCGAAAATTAATAGCTGATGTTTGCAGACTCTTATTTCCGCAAACACGAAGTGCGGTTGAGTGATTCACAACATTTGCCGTCTTTGAATTTAAAAGGTAATAAAAATTTGTAGGCATTTAATTAACACGCTTTCATTTTCTAATTAAAAGATGAAATTTCACTTCTTTTACTTCTTGTTATTAAAACGCATAATTGCAAACATAATGCAAATCTCAGAATATTAAAAATAATATGGAAACTAATTCAACCAAGTTAGTAACTAAAAGAATTATCTCGTCCCAGTGTTTTTAATCCTAAATGGTTTCGTTTCTTATACCAGAGAATCGAGGTTTTAAGGAAAAGTTGTACAGACTATCCAGAATATTCCAAATACTATAACTTTTCTTCACTTTTCCATTTTCGAATTATAGATAACTAGCTGTGGTACCCGGCTTCGCTCAGGGAGCTGATATGAGATTGTGTGGCATTCCACAAAATTCGAGTATTCTGGAACGTTCCACAATGATCTGGGATATTCCCGAACATTCCACAATATTCCAGAATGTTCTAGAGCGTTCGAACCCACGACAGATCTTACTTTATATACCGCTATCAGTAGATAGCTCCACTCATACAAAACAGTCTTCGAATGGTCCACAATGTTCCAGGATATTCCCGAACATTCCAGAATGTGTTGGAATGCCCTCGAATACTCTCGAATGTTCTGGACTGTTCTAGAAATTTCTAGAGGGCGAAACTTCCAGCCCTTATATCTTCAAAAGCACGCCCCTCAGGTAAAAACAGGAACCTTCTTCATGGACAGGAGATAGAGCGCTACCAAACCATAACTTCCTTGATCGTACCGGGACTCATTTCTCAGTTTTAGCGGTACGCACATTGTACACTTTCTTTTATAATATGTATATATTGATATTGATTAAATTTTAAAACCTTTCCCAAAAATAACAATACCTAGAATATGTACAATCACCAGCTTAAAACGCATTTATTTTGAAAAGGATTGTGTATAAATTAAAAATTGGAAGTTTGACCATTGTTTAGCTAGATAAGTATGTATATAAAATACAAATATTCTATGTAGAAGATGAAGCTAATTTAATTGATGTACACATTTTCAAATATCTTGAGCATCACTGAGAGATGATAAAAAATTCAAACCCAAGGATAATCTGAACCAAGAATTTAAATATTAGATTTAATGATTTTAATTTCCAGCATTGACGGTGCCTAAATAGGTATGATGCAAAACATCTTGACTAATAGGGTATTCCTCAAATCCTACTCTAATTTCTTCAGAAATATTTTGATGAATTGTTATGCTTTGCGGTGTTTAAAAATCAATTCCCCAGGTTTAGCTATTCGCTTGTACCAGCTGTGTGACCACATTCGAGGTCGTAAAAGCGAACAATGAACGTGTTTCTCTGGCATTGGAAATCCCCGGGTACTATGAGCCCGCGACCAGAACGACGACACGACAATAACAAAAAATTCCCAACCACCGATTTGTAGCCATTAGTTAGTGCAAACGAAATCGTTTCAGCGTCCATTTATCTGAGCCTGTTGAGAGCTAGTCATTGCTAAAAGAAGCAGCATATTACCTGAAAAATACGTGTGCTCCCTTTTGCTGGAGCAGCGCCTTCCCATTGTTTATAAGCGTCTGACACAAAGAGCAATCGAATTAACTAAACTGACAAAGAGGCGGGATTCGAAAAAGCGAACAAAAGTCATCAGGAAAGTGCGCATAAACATGAGGTGAAACAACAAGAAGTACAGTAAGTCGACGCAATGACACGGACGTCGGTCGACGGTGAGTGACGCGCAAGCCTTTGACAACCAGCGACGGCGGCAATTTAATCGTCTCGCGCAGCCGCGCCGCCACCTTGAACTCCTTGGATTTATTGCGCTCGGTTCGCGAGCAAAATTCGCCTTGCGAAGTGTCATTACTTCGCGCCAAACCGACTTTTTTCCCCCTTTTTTTTTCTTTTTAGTTCATCTCGAGAGGAGCGCGGCTCGAAATTTATTCGCCGATGGTTTGCACAGAGAATTTGCCGCTGCGGCCTGGGTTCGGCTCAGATTCGGATTCAGATTTAGATACACCTCGCGCGGAGCGATATCGCTTAATCGCCCGCCGCTTGCGAGGCACCGCACACTCGCGCACGGGACGGATCCAGCTGATTCGCACGAAGATCGATTTAAGTTCTATCGATCGCGCGCGCAACAGCAAAACGCTCTGGCTGGATCCGCGGGATCGCCCCATCCGTGCTCAGTGCTGGGGCTCCACGGGTCGCCTGATCGCCGGTTGGCTGGCGGGCGCTGGGTGCATGCACGGATGGCTGGTCGGCCGTCTCGGCTCCGCGAATTAAACATAAATTTATTGACCTAATAAAAAAAATTTCATTTGTTCAAATTGCAGCCGAGAGCCTGCCGCCATCGTCGTGGAAGTCGACGACGCGGCCGTCCCGCAGCCGCTTGCGCTGAGTCTCGACTGCGCGCCCTGGCAACTTTAAAGACAGAGCGCGGGTGCGGGGGGCGCTATTAAACGCTCTTCAAGGTTGAAAAAGTATGAACTATGAGAAGATTGAGTCATGCTGGTCGCAAACTGCACTCTATGGATTGCTATTTATGATTATGGGCGCATCGCTTCAACATTTTTATTTTCGCCCCACCTCCCAGGGTGGGGGTAATTTATTTTAGGCAATTTTACGTTTGGGACGATTTCCTCTTTTAATTGACTTTGGCCTCATCGATCGCTTTTGTGGTTTAGTGGGCATGGAGTTTAATTTGCAAGGTGTTAGTTGCCGCCTTTGAGTTAGTTATTTCAAACACAAGGCCTGCTATTCGATTTTTAACCAACACAAAAACGAGGCGGTTACCAGTTCAATTCACATGTATTTTTTGTGTACACATGTATTTTTCGCTCTTTGAAATTCAAAGTTGCATTAATTGATCTATCCCTGCCAAAGTCACTATCCAACGCTAAAATTTTTCGACTGAAATCTTACTCTAGTATTGATCTACCTTTAGGGGGTTGCTTTTTGCACCTATTCGAGAAAATAAGAAAATGTGCGTTTCATTGACGCACTATCCCCTTGAATAAGGAATAATTTAGAGAAGAAGTAAGGAAAACAGACGTCCTTAAAAAAATGCTTGCAATTCAATACTCATCGTACAAAAATCTACTAAGAGATGATCTTCAAAATTTATGTCGCTGTTGAAACAACTGGTTCTTTGAAACTTGGTTGTTCTAATAATCGAGACTGAATATCAAAATCTAATGTAATTACATAATAGCTTTCGAACGTGATTATTAAATAATAGTATTTATTAAGTAGATTGTACTTAGTTAAAAGCTTTTTTTCAATTTTTTATGCGTTCATTTTTAATAAGTTTTTTAATTTTTAAAATAAATCTTTCACACAGAAGTCTCGTACCTGACAAAGACAAGGAATATTTATGGTCTAAATATGTTTATGTCTCAGCCAAAATTGGCAGATTTTCGTACTCAATTTAAGTGAATGTCCACGCATGAGCTACAAAAATTTCAACATGCTGCTGAAAATTATTTTTTACGCCAACGTTCAGTTCTTCAAAAGCATGAAATGAATTTGCATTCGACTGTCCCGAAAAACCAAAATGCGCGCTAATTTTAAGCCTTCATTATGTCCTCTGCGTCTGATATAATCACGGGAATGTCCCAATCAATTTCATTCATGAGCTTCACATCAAATCAGCATACCGCCGCGGCGTGACATCGCTCAGAAGCCCCGTCGACGCCCGATTTAAACGCTCTAAGAAAATCAAACAAGAAGCGGCTGCTTACGCAAGGTGGCCGCTAAGTGCAAGGAACCCGCTCAAAAAACACCAGCTCCAATTTTCTCAGCGCTGCGAACTGTGGGCCTTTCGTTTCGTCTTTCGTTATTTTTACCCCCTGAAAGACGTTCACCTACTCATCGGGGGGAGAGCGCTCGAAAGAAGAAGTTTCGGCGAAAGACGTCGGGGCGATAGTTCCTGAGATGCAGCAAAAATACACAACTAGCCCAAACATCGCGGAATTCAGCGGGGGGCGTCATAAACAATTTTAGTGTCCGCCTGCAAATGATTTTTGTAAATATGACCGGTGCGCAATTCACTGGGTTATTCAACATTTTTTACGAGGCACTCCGGGGTTATTTTCTCGCTTTTTAGCAATTTTCCAAAAGACATTCGCCGGACACCTCAAGATTTTTGTACATTTGCCAGAAATTATTCCCACGAAAATTGAGGCAAAAGCGACTCCCCGAAGAGAATTTTACCGGCAAAGATAGAACAACACTGAGAAATTCTATACCGCGCAAAACTGTTTCAGTCTAACACACCGTGACAATCTTTTGGAATATGCCGCACATTTTTCAGCAGTTGAGTACTTTAAATTTTTTAATTTTCTCAGCTTTAACGTACTTCAGAGAACTTTAAAATGAAAACCGAGCTTCGGTATTACAAAATTTCTGATTTCAGATCTTTGGCATAGAAAATATTTTAGGGATAAGCTGTATTCTTTATACTAAAATATTAAAAACTCAATTCCGATTTTTAAATTAATTAATTTTTAAGAAGAACATCCTTATCCAAATTTGCTATTATATGTACATTAATCAGGTTTATTTTTAAAAAAACATAACCTTAATCGTCAATTGAAAAATTGCTTATCAATAAAAACCATTATAGTTTATATATTATAGTTTAAAAAAACCAAAAAGAAAACGCTTCCTGGGGTGACGCTTGCGATATTACAGAAACAATTATCGATTGAAAAAACTCGAATTCACTGCATAGATTTTTTTTCAATTGTTTTTAACAAATTAGCTACTATTAGCTATTAGCATTGTCATCCAAACTAAGCGTGTATGCAAAATTTCAGCTTAATCGGAAACCGGGAAGTGGGTCAAATATAACTTCCAAGAGTTTTTTACATAAATGTAGTTAGTTACAGGTGAAGCTAATAAAAGCGTGTTAAAAAAATAATTTTATGAACACATTTAACATTTATTTACAATATTGAATAATCGTAGAATTAAAATATATTGAAAAATTTAGGGAAAGTGAGTTCTACGTCAGCAAGAGCAACCGTCACCTTTAGCCATGAAAAGGCATTTTGCGTCAGAGAATGTTTAAAGATGCTTTAGAAATGAACTCAATCTCAAAAATTGGAAAATTGAATAAAATTTCTAGCCGATTTCACTTGGAATTAACATGTTTATAATATCACTTGTGGAATAATTTTTTCGATAGAATAATCCACATGTAAAGATTTTTAACAATGTTGTTTAGGAGCCGAGAACTTTAAAATATTCAGAAGTTAGAATTTCACATATGTAAGTCCGATATATGATTAACAATTTCCCAGTTTTTACAAGCAAACATTTAAATATAGAAATAGAGCATTGTTAGGAAAATTCGACTAAAATATACTACAACTAATCCGAAATTATGAAGTCCTACCTCATTAAATTGATTCGTAATTTAGAAGATTTGTTTTAGCGATTTTAATTAATATTGTGTTCTTTACATATGATTGACATAGGTGTCGCCTATCTTCTATTCATTAAAACTCCGTCTTCATCGCGCTGCGCCCACGGTGTAAGTTTGAAACCCAAGACATCGCAGCTTCATCCTTTCCACATTCCTGGTAAAATGCAAATCAGTGCTAAGTGGCGACGCGATATTGATAATTAAAGGCATAGACTCTTTGCTCAGACTTCGGAGAATTGACACATAAAACGTATCAAATTTTAAGCTCCTCGCCGCTTTCTCATTCGAAGGCAATCTCGAAGCAATTAGTAATTACTCTTGGCTCCGAAGTGCTAATTACCACCAGTCTCCTTTCCGTCCGCGGATCGCGTTTTGAGTGACGATCGCCTCACTACCACTAATCTTGTTCACATGAGGCAACTAAATTCCGATTAATTATTTGTGTTTCCAATCTGGCGGAGATGTCTGGTGAAATGAGACCAATGCCGTGACGCTCGGAAGGTTGTCTAATGGTCGCGATCATGTGACGATCCACGACGACCAAAATGTCACCTCAATTTGTGGGCTACCAAAACTCAGATTAAGTCTGGCGGTGGCGATTTTATAATTTACCTGATGAAAGAAAGTAACATTTGCTTTGCCTCTTCGCTTTGTTTTTCCACGTGAGTTCCCTTACCTGGCTGCTAACCGAAAAAGCGAAAATCGATTGTATGATTGATGGACTGAGCCCGAGAGGTTTTTTTCGGGCCTACCGAGCCCCTGCATTTATCAAAAAGCGCTCAAACGAACTCCTCTTCAGTCCCAGCTAAATTTGGTCGATTATTCAACTTCCAAGAATTTTTTGTCATTCAATCTCGCCCGTTCTGGGCCTGGTTCGAAAGTTTTTGGGACCGCTTTATTGGTTCCTTGAATTTTTTCTTCTTGACTAGCTTCGTTTGCCACAAGTGGCCCCTCGGCCTCCGATGGCGGAGGCACCGATCGTGATGGTGGTGGCGGAGTCTGCCGGTGATCATGAGACGGAAGCACTAAGGCAAGAGTTAATGGATGAGTATTAAATCCCCGCCTTTTTTTATGGCGATTAGAAAAATGTCAATCAAATTTGGGAGGGTTTTTGTGGCTTTCTGATCTTCAGAGGTCTTTCTCATATTCTGGAGTGAGTCAAGTGGAGTGTAAGGAAAATTTGGGGTGAATGGTTCTTAAATTTTTTTGTTTTTTGTACCCTTTTTTTTGTAAACTCAGACCTCACAAAGCATTTGTTTTGCAGCCTGCAAGAATCGCTGTTAATGATCATTAGAAAAATATTTCCCTGCGATAAACATCTTTGAGGGGTTTAACAAATTTTCGTAGGCATTTTGAAGTATCGTCTTACCCTCTGTGGGACACTCATAAAATAATTAAAACTAATTATCTATTAGTTGGAAGCAATAAATCAAACTAAAATTGCTTCGAAGCAAGAAACAACCTTTCGTTAACGTTAAATTAAATAAAAGAATAAAAACGGCAGTCCACTTTTTTAAAACCGATATGCTTTCGAAATGGCTGAACCTTAATCAAGTTAAGGTAGGTCCGTCGAAACCTATCGATGTAGTTTTCCACCTGTCCGAAGGCATGGCAACGTCTGATTGACTGCCAATGACCTCAACTCAAATATTTCGAAGCAAGAAACGATGAGCACGAAAAAAACTACGAAAAGTCAAACTCTTAAAAAGCGCCGATTCGCGAATTCCTATCACTTTTCTCTTGATCTGCTACTTTTTTCGGATAGAAACAGCGATCGGACGATACCTCGTGATCTAATAGCGTTTTAATGGAAATTGAGACGCTGATGAGGGGAAGTTTGGATTTTAGCTTCTCACTGCACGTGACTCAAAGGTGTTAGGTCCAAAAAAGAGGTTAGTTTTGACGAGAAAGTAGTAAGCGTCTATCAATAGTTCAATATGTTACTTAAATACATTTTAGCATATATACTTGGCAGAAAAAGCTATTGAATAGTAATAAAACGTTTAATGAAAATGTGTTACATAAAAAATTGAAATACTTGTTATTAAAACCAATTGATGTTAATGTACAAATTTTAAAGGGATTAGAAAGGAAAACCATTTTGAACTTTGAAAGGAGCTATTATTTTGGGTAATCAGACCTTTCAAATTCGCTATTTTCAGGAATTAAATTTTCGCAATCACCTGTTTAGTTCAGTTGCAACATTGCTGAATTTGCGAAGTCTAATGCAAACTTAAGTTCTTGAAAATATATACAAACTGTGCTTCCATTTTGCTTAGAACACATCGATGCCTTTATTTAAGTTACAAAACTCTCTTACAAACAAAATGTTTTTCAAACTCAAAAGAAATCCTATCAATATGTGTAAATTCGCCGCTATAAATTCAAATTGCAATCAAGGACGTGTAGAGCTTTAGTAAAAACGGTTGTAATAATATTACAGAAATAAAAATTAATACACAAGTAGCAAACAACAACTCATTGATTAATATCGATATCGTTTGAAAAGAAATCATGTTTTGTTTTCTTTTTTTTTTGTTGAAAATAGAAACTACATAGAAATAATTTACTAACAGTTAAAATTGTTATTCATTTCTATCATCAAGAGCAAAACGATTAAAATTAGAAATTGATATTTCCGGAGACATCTGAAAGATACTCCTATGACCCACCCTAATCAAATTCAACTTGCGGTGGAACATGACCCAGCTCAAAACGCAAAACCTTGCTACAATATTTATTCGCAGCCAAAAATGAGAGAATTTATATACACAACGAATCGTAAACCGAATATTTGTCGAAAAACATCAGTTAAAAATAGCCCAGGTATCTTGTGATAGTACCAAAAATTGCGTCTTTCCCAAATGCTAACCTATCCGCTTGAATGTGGTATTAAAAAAACAAAGAGCGAATAACAAACAGAGCTCGCTCAAAAACATGAAATATTTGAAAACAACATCATTCATATCTCAGCTTTTGGCTTTGGCAGTGTGTTTTAGCGCACGATCGGTGTCTAAAAATAAATCGATACGAGCGACTTTTACTTATCGAAATCGCGTTACTCCGCAAAATAATGCCCGCCGTCGACGAGTTGTTGTCTATTTGCGCTCTCTCAGGGGCTATATTTAATTTCCACTTAATATACTCCAAAGTGACAAAAAAGCCGCGGAGAGGAGAAACTTGTTTATCGCAAGATTATGCCGGCGGGTTTACCGATCTAAGGCATTTTTCAGGCGGCTTTGTTTTGATGGGGAAAAAACGAAAATATTCCTAAGCAGTGATAATGACCCGCACAATTCGGTATCTCGCCAGTCTACGCAGAGGAGGAGCGAGTCTAGTTTTTCATTTATTTTTTAACTTAAAAAAGAGAAAAATAGGCGACATAAAAAGGCTACAGAGTGCGACTTAAATTCGCATACTTCGTCAATGAGTTAAGGAAGAAGATGGAAGATTTGTCGTCAGTGCGCGCAACCGCGCCAATTAGCAGTGGGTAGATGACTGCCTGGCTTTTCCCAGATTTTTTAACCGCCGCAATCGTTATCTTATCGCGTTGGGTTTTGATTAATAATAGCAACTCCCACTGCCGACTCAAGAGTACAGTCCCTGGGTTTAGCAATTGCATCGTCCCCCGGGCAATGAAAGTCGTTGGGCCGAAAGTGTGGCTGAAACGATTTTATCGGCGAACGGCTTCTACTACTTCTTTGCTTCTTGTAGCGTACGCCCGCGCATTTTTCATCGTTCCAGCCTCAAAGTACGTTAGCCCGCTGAAATCTACTGCAGCCATCCCCCTCTGCCGCTAACTGCTGCCATCTATCCGCCTGCTCCGACACGAGCTCATTTTGCTCGAACAATTTTTGTGTGTCGTTTCCCCGGCGAGTGCAGTTCTTGTGGCCCCCAGCGGCGGCGGTGAAGAGATAAAATCTAAGGAAAAGTGTGCTCGAAACTAGTTTAGGTGGAGTTTTAAGGAATTCTTCTTGTTGTCGTGCACCTCGCAGCCAGCATCCACCACGTCCATCCAGGCCTCTGCCTCTTGCGTCTCCCGAGATCTTTGAACCGAAAGTTGTTGGTGCCTTTTCTTCTGGTTCGTTACAGCTGCAGCGCGACTCCAGCAGGGCTCGGCGCAAAGACTAAGATAATTGGGGAGAATGTAGAAAAAATGATGGATGATAAATATGTAAGTGACGACCCAAGCTCAGGATGGAGGCCACTCTTCTTATCAAAAAGGGGTTCCCGCCACATGTGACCTAAAAGAATCTCCTCAAATCTTGGCTTGACTTGGCGCGCTATAAATCCACTAAAAAGGTCAGGGGTTGGGAACAGATATCGTTCTTTCATTTTTCTTGCGATTAGATAAATTCTAAGCGACATCAAAAGGTAAGGCAGTTACGTCGCACATTCCGTGGCATTTTAGGCCTTGATCTCGCATAAATTTAAATTTCGTCGAGTATTGACGCAAAGTACAAGTTTCAGATAGTTTTAGCGTTGGTGGAATTTATGGAGGATATTCTTCTGCTCCAACTGTTGGACTTTCTTTAATAAGTTATTAAACAAAAGAATGGCAATTTTTCTATCCGAAATTTATTCATTTTTTACCCCAATAATAAATCCGTAAGCTGCTTTCAGGCCTTCTAACTTTCAAAATGAAAAACAAAAACGTTTATCCGTGCCTATATTCAGTTTCATATTGATTAATTAACAAAGAAACGACGTTATTAATATTCACAAGCAAATTATTCTTGGTATCATGGTTTTTCACATGAACGATATTTTAATTTCATTATGCATTAATTCAGGCGCTGCGCTGGCTGTGACATATCCTAGGTCAGAAAATACGATGAGTCATAACGGCACGATACACGATCATAATAAAGGACATCACGTACGCATATAAGTTTTAGTGCTTCTTTATCACAGGTAAAGTTGTCAAATAGCACTATAAAGTCTGCATCCTTCCCAATCCATTTGCCAATTAATTTATTGATATGAGTCAAAACAAAGAATGTGAATAAAAATTAGTATTAATTTTTTTTCATGATTCGGATGCCGATGAAAACATTCTTGTCAAAAATTTTACAAAAAAAAAAACCAAACATCAAAATATAAGCACATATAATTCGTTCCATTAAAAAAAATTAATTTATGAAAAGGAAGCATTTCGTTATTGCAATTCATCTGGATAGTTTAATTTTAGTTTGAATCGTTTTCTATTTCAGTTTTTATTAAACAAAATGAAATAAATAAAAACTTAAGCTAAGAATATTGTTTGTACTCATATCTTACCTTAATTTTATAAAAAATGAATACACGAAAATTTTAACGAGAGGCCGTTGATTTCTGAAAAAGCAAGAAAGAAAACATTCAGTTGTGAACTTGTTGTTATCAAACGTATTAAAATTTGATATAAATAATTTTTGATAAATGAGCAGCGACTAGCTGCATCAAATAAACCGTATAGCCCATACATTTAGGGAATTCGCCACTTTTACAATGGAGGCTTCTTATCTCCGCGACGGAGTAGTTTCATTCAAAATTCATTCAAAATCTTAAAATTCATAATTAGTCTCGTTATCACCCAAAATTTGCCACTCTATCCTCCCCCGCGATTTTTAGATAAAAAACTAAATAAAATAAAGCGCAATTTTCTTATCTGCGGCCAAACCCAAATCATTGTTGTGCTGCTTAAGTGCCTTATCACGCCGCCTATCGTCCGAGCGAGTCGAACGAGCCAGCGAATCATTTTTTTTCTTTAATCAGTGGCCGTAACCTGCCCCAAGTCAGAAATTCCATTTCGACTTCGGCTCCGGGCGAGTGAGTGCTTTTCAGCAAAACCAGAGCCCCAGCAGCAGCACCTTTTCGAGCGGAGACAGCACCATTTCTACGAATTTATCTGAGTCCCCGAAGGTGTGTCACCGTCACTTGTTCTCGCCATTAATCCAGCCGAGTCGTGATATATCCAGATCCCTCCACGACAGCCGAATACCTGTACTTGAAAATCTTTTAGCACCTTTTGTTGCAGCTAGCCAAGCGGCTCAGTCTCCCGCGAAAGCCGAAAAGGTCAATTCGCGCGCTTGGCCACGCTAGCGGGCGGCAGTTGCTAGGAGAAGCAGCGCGATCGACCGTCATTGCGTTGCGCCGCGAGCCGATGGCTAAGGCTGCATATGGGCGATAAGCCGACGCGACACGACGCGGTGCTTGTTGCGCGCACTCGCAACTGGCTTAAAATCTGAGACGGAGATGTGAGTCACACGCAATTCGCGGTATGCCTGTCGCTTCTTGTTTACTTTGACAATTTTTTTCTGTGGAGGTTTTTCTGCAAATAAATCTTGGCGGGCTTCGAAAATTATTCCGGCTTCACTTTTGATACCTTCTGTACCTCCGCCACCGTCGTCGCAACACGTTACGGCGGTAAGAAGGCGGCTGCTAACCAGTTCCATGGGGGGCCCCCATGTTACCTCCGCTCCGCTAAGACGGAAATGCTTACGAACTGAGCTGGTCTATTTCGAACGACCAACCGATCAAATGGGAAATGTGGGCCAAATTTGATCGCTGATAACATGCAGCGCGTTCGTCGGGAGTGGGGTGATTTAAATTTTTTGAACACGTTGCCCACATGAAGGTTTTCGTAACTTATCTTACATTGCTCACGCCATGTAGCCAGAAATGTTTAATTCAATTACAGCTGATATTACCCAAGAACAATAATGATTAAAATAACAAGTTTGACTCAAAATTAGGAGCGAAATTATTTAAATAATAATTACGAATTCCTCAACAGAATGTTTAGTTAGCTCAACAAGTATATCTATTGCTAGTAGACTGTCATTCAGATTTAGCTGACTAGAAACAATTTGAAAATTTCTAACTATGTAATTAGGTACATATAAAATTTACTCCATTTATATTGTTAATGATCTGATGTTTGTTTTTACGGCTTATATTCTGAATTTCTTTATTGAGGTGCTAGGAATAAAATTGGGGGAATTCTGGAATGAATTTCTTCACTGGATTGGACATTTGTTGCTTATTCTTAAATCACTTTAATAGTGGAAGGACAAATTTTTAAACAAAAAAATTGTTTTCCCTGTGTTCGCATGCATCCAATTTTCTATTTAATAATAAAATATTTTGGAAAGTTCAAACGTATGTATATCAAATCGAGTACGTGAATGACTGTCTAGATTCTTGATGCGTAAGGATAAAGGAAAGACACTTTATTTAATAAATCTACTTTCCGCTTTGTTAAAAAAAAAAATTTAATGAGTAATTCACGATGAATTTCAAATTAAAGCAAAAAATTTGTTTTGCCTGGACAAAGCTAAAAAAACCGTGGTTAATGAGCCAATTACATCTATGTAGGACGTCCTATTGTCCGTTAATTTGCAGAATTATTGATTCATTTGGGTCCTTCCTTTGTGTCAACCACTTTTGTAGAAATGCAGGCTTAAGTCAAGCGCCTAAAGATTCGCCAAATGGCACTGAAATTTTGCAAAAATTTGCATGGGGGCCTAGAACGACTACATATGCAATAATCCGTGAGGGGTGTATTAATTTTCCCGATACTTAAAAAAAAAAAAACCTTTTTTTTCGGGATTTCGCCCTCACGAATTTTGCATATATCGCCCCATTTTGCGCAAAATTTCAGTGCCCTTTGACGAATATGAAGGTATTTGACTTCTTTCCTTCACTTTTTTAATCCATTCTTCCTTGGTTATACCTGAAAATATCAAATTTTTCATTATTAGTTTATACTACTTACCTGTGTTCCTTCCTCCCGTTTTGACACTTTGGGCTGTCACATTTGTGTTTACCTTTTACAACAAAATGCCTAGTGACGGAGGATTTACCTTTTACAAAATGCCTATTGACGGAGGATTTACCTTTTACAAACTGCTTATTGACGGAGGATTTACCTTTTACAAAATGCTTATTGATGGAGGATTTACCTTTTACAAAATACCTACTAAGTTTGTAAGAGAGGCTTCAAAAAAAATGGCACAACACAAATGTGACAGCTAAAGCTTCAAAACTGGAGGAAGGAACACAGGTAAGTTGTATAAAGTAATAATGAAAAATTTTATATTTTCAGGTATAACCAAGGAAGAAAGGATTAAAAAAAGTGAAGGAAAGAAGTCAAATACCTTCATATTCGTCAAACGGCACTGAAATTTTGCGCAAAATGGGGCGATATATGCAAAATTCGTGAGGGCGAAATCCCGAAAAAAAAGTGTTTTTTTTTTAAAGTATCGGGAAAATTAATACACCCCTCACGGATTATTGCATATGTAGTCGTTCTAGACCTCCATGCAAATTTTTGCAAAATTTCAGTAACATTTGGCGAATCTTTAGGAACTTG
Organism: Machimus rusticus; assembly: GCA_951509405.1. NCBI lineage: Eukaryota > Metazoa > Arthropoda > Insecta > Diptera > Asilidae > Machimus > Machimus rusticus. The sequence goes on along the minus strand of OX608050.1, from coordinate 49,605,711 downwards.
ACTTGTTCCATTCATTTGGGTCCTTCCTTTGTGTCAACCACTTTTGTAGAAATGCATTAATATTTTTTGTAGCATTGTATGTTTTATGTCTGCTTATTATTACTCGGTAGTATAGTGATCAGTATCCCATGTAATATTGTTTTCAGATAAACCAGAAGATAGTTCATATGAAATTGTAAGATTAGCACCAAGCACTGGACATACATCACAAATTCAAAATGACAGTAAAACAGTAATAAAATTAATTTTTCATTATACAGCGCTCAATTTTTTTAGAAGATATATCATTAGCATGTGACAAATTCGTGAATTTATTAAGGCGAATAAATTATTTAATGGCTGCCCGGATAAACTTTAAATGTCTTTTAAGAATTTATCGAAGTTGCATACTATTCGTTGGTTCCTTTTTAAATAGTTGTATTATCCATATAGCATCCCTTTTTGTTTGTAGTTTTATCTTTTATTAGCCAATAATTTTACAGATGCCGTCATCACTGTGAGCCAAATTAAAATGGCATTTGCGAGCATTCCACCCACCAGAAACAAGATTTTTCCATCCCCAGCTGTCAACTTACTTTATCCCGACAACACTCATCCCGAAAGGCGTGCGCACTCCAAAAGAGTTCGATTTCCGTAAAAAAAGTACTTTCCGGCTGGTTCAAGTCTGGACATTTAGCATGAAAAAGCGATTAAAGGTTGGATTTTCTCGCACTTAAAATGCACCACACCACAGAAAGCAAATGGAAAAAATAACACAACTACCACTGCGGCGGGATGACGGCACACAGGGTGAACACATTGAACGCGACAGCGATAAAAAGCAGTTTGAGTCCGCCACTGCGGCCGAGTTCAATTGAAAAATTTAAAAAGCCCGAAAATGCAACAACAAGGCACACGGGGTGGAACGAGACGACGATACCGCGCTCGGGTAGAAAAGAATCGACACAAATTAATGTCTCCTAATCGGAAAAAAAACGAAGAATTTCACAACTTCCTCTGGCCGTCAGAAGCGGTTACATAGCGCCGCTCGAGCGGGCATTTTTCGGCGGGTCCACTGTCTCAGTTGTCCGCGGTGCACCGTAAAAAATCAATTAGAACGACCCCGGGTGCGTCGGCCACTGCTTCACTGCTGTTTCACTTTCGCTGCAGTTCTCCCCGCGCGGTTTGTTCTCATTCCGCGAGCGAACGACCGCGGCCACACTTTTCGCGTTCTCCTCGCTGTTTTCGGCGGCTGCGAGGCGAGGCGATCCGATCGGAATCGGTCGGGCTGGTCCGCGGCGTAGCGCGGCGCGGGCAGGGCCACCGAACAAAGAGCAAAAAGTCCGCGGACGTCGTCCGAAATGCAAAAATTCTTTGACAGATTATGCAAGTGAAGAGCAAGAAGGCCCTCACGGTAAAAGGGACGAGAACTGTCAATCACTGCACACACGCCGAAACGGGACAGCCGTCGATCGCTAGAAGAGATGCGGCCGCAACTCCTTTTGTCTAGGAATTCCTCGGTGCATTCCGGTGGAACAAAGAGTGCCGCACAGCGACTGATGAAAAAAAAAAGTGAAAAGTCGCACGATCTTCTTCTTCGCCGCGTCGTAGCGGCCAGTGTCACTTTGGCGTTAGAAAAACGAGCAAAAAACGAAACCAAAACACGCACACACCACGACACACCGCACTGCTGTTTTCCTGCTGACACCACTTTTCCCCGCAATCGCGTAAACTCAGAAATTCGCCGAGAAATCGCTGCCCAGAGCTCCGCTGCTGCTGCTGATGGCGCTGCTGACAAAGAGAATAAAAAAAATCCGGCGCACACAGCGACACGTCGACGCTTCACACAGTCCAACTGCGCGGTAACAACTCCCAACGCGACGCACTACCCACAGCAAGGGGAGTCGGCGGCGTTCGCACACAAGCCCAGGCCCCTGTCGGCACACGGCGTGACTAATCGTGACGTCATTCAGAGGAGCTGCGGTAGCAAGTGCGGAGGCCGCGCGCCAAACAGGCGCGAGCGAGTCGCAACCAGAATCAAACAAGTGCATTCATTTCGCTTTTAAGGTGCACTTCGACGCACACACCGCCGCATTTGCAACGAGCTCTCAACGGGGGAGGAGAGGCGGCATAGTGGCTTTCATCCCGCGCGACAGAGACAGCCGGCTGCGGAGCGAGAGGGACGGGCGTATGCGCGGCGATGCGTGTGCATTGCAAACGTGGGTGGAGGAATGAGTAGACAGACGTCGCAAAACGAAAAAAAGACGCCGAGTGAATTCACCGAGCGACGGCTAATGTTCGGCGTTGGTCCGATTGCTTGTTTTTTTCTGCAGCGCTTTCTGCTCGGACCCGATCGGGCCTAATGAGTTTTTTCGTTAGAACCGGGGGTCTGGCGTTGCCAGATTTTGCGTTTCTGTAAGTAGGCGCTGCGCGGACTGCGGAGCGTGCTCCGACGCGCTCGAGGACTGCAATAAATTTTGACTTTTTGAATTCGTTCATTAACGGTTCATTGCAGTCGCCCTGCCCCAGAGGTCAGGGCAGTTAAAAATAACCGTGACGACGACTTTCGGTCGTGTGGTCTGGCCGGACAAATTTTATGGGTGTCTTGCGCTGCGAGCTTGATGCAATTACCACTGGCCTTAGGAGCTTCTAAGCTGCTAATTGAAATTAAATACTTGAAGGATGCACTCAAAAGGATAAAGGACGCTATTAAATTTTGTAATAAGCGACTTTAATCAATGGCGTCGCTACCCGAAAGCAAAGTGGACCCTTTGCCAATCTAAAGTTATTTGCTTGGGAAAAAACACTTTAGACAAATTAATTCGAAGAATTATAAGATTCATTAATTTCACTTATCATACATATCGTTGAAGTTGAACGCAAACAAATATAAAGCGTTCACCATTACCACGTGCAAATCAACCGTCCATCTATTTTCTCTATCAAACCAATCATACCAAATTTTACAAAATAGAATTTTAAAAGTTATCTAAGAAATCACGTAAAAGACTAAATTTGTTTAGATTCGTATTATGTAATTGTAATGCATATCATTGTTATAAAGCAATCTGTTTTACCTTTTTAGTTTGGATTTAGGTATATTTGTTATCTTATTATTTTTATCCGCGGTAAGTTTAGCTAGCATCAATCAGTAATATTAGATGTGAATAAAAGGAACTATAAACTCAACGTACATGGTTTTCTTTGAGGCTATTTGTAACAATCAAATCTTGAACGCAAGAAATTGCGATCCCCGCACTAATTTTCTTTAAGGTTTCGACTCAATTAATAAATGCATTAAATTTGATCGACATCAAACTACGAAAGTTATAGAGACGTTAGAACGTGTCTCCCCACCACTTTAACCAATTGTCTCCATTTTCAAACTCGATTGAGATATAAATCCATTTCGCGATTTAAGTAAATTGTTTAAGGTTTTGTCTTATTATATCTTATTATATTATAAAAAATTCATGATTTTCAATTACATAGCATCAATGTTGAACTACTGTTTAGTCAAATGACTGGTAAACAACGACTGTATAACTGTTAATCAGCTACAGAAAAGACGTATGTAACACCGTGTTCCAAAGCCGTCGTTCATAAAAAAAATGTATAATCGTAACGTACCGAAATATATTTTTTTCTTTGGGAATTCAGAAAGCAATGTTATGAAGTAAGTATAATAACTAATCACTTAAAGTCCATTGACTTCAAAATAACGATTGGTAGAGCATCTGTTGATTGCTCAACGCTATGTTGAAAAGTAAATAGAATACATACGAGGAAAACAATTCAAAATACATATTTCCAAAAATATATTCTGATAAAAGGTTCTTCGTATGTTATTTCAAAAATTGTAGTTGATTCAGCTGTAGTATTAATCGGATTTTACACATTTTTCACAAAAAAAACAGTTTACATTAATAAATGTTAAAGGAATTAACACCTTAATAAATATTCTGAAATCCCTGAAGAAAATTAAAACATATTTTTACCTCAGCATGGAAGGAGCTCCGGTCTAAATTTTATCTTAATTTGAAGTGCAGTTAATGTAGGCATGATATATTCTACCCTTAGGTTTCATATGGATATGGAATGGAATGACCTAGTCGTCAATACATAAAAAAAAAATTTGGATTAAGAAGGTGATTCCCTTTTTAACTCTTTAGGGTGCTCTACTTTAATCCTTATCATCTAGTCTATACCTTTAGCGGACAACAGATTCACATGAGAAGTTGGTTTCAAAACGACGCATTTATTTATTTATTTAAAAAAAAACGAATACATTTGGTGCAACAGATGGGCACTACGTAAAACTTTTTATATAATATTTCAAAGAAATGTAAAAGTATAAAGATCGTCTTAATGTTCCCACCGACAAACAGGCGTAAAGGGCAATTGACGAAATTAAAGTCGTATTCTGAGCTAACTACACCATCACCATTCCAACTTGACATTTTCCGCGTAACCCAAAAAAAAACTTCTCGCGACTCACTTGATACCTCTTCATTTTCCCACTTGGCGAATCCTCAATGTGGCATTTAACTGCTCGAAAAAAGCAACCCCCGAAACCGCAGAATGAAGACCAGAACAAGAAGGTCATAAGTAGCTCAACAGGGCTGCAATTTAAAGGTACCCTTGATGTGCACCGGGGTGGGCTTAGGCACGGAGGGTGCCCCGGAGCACCCGCCACCCGGAATGCAACGTGATGCACCCTTGCTCCCGAGTCCTGCGGGAGCACCATGAAGGTCTTCCCTCCCCGCAGAGTGCATAACGCAGCAATGCACCGGGAGAAAGCAAGATGAAAAAAGTCGACCAAAAAAGAAAGCGGCATCAAATAGAACAGAAAACAAACGAATGAATGGGAATTGCCGTGGCTGTCCGGGAGGGGGCGCCGCGTCGGGTAGGATCACTCGGAGCGGGACAAACAGGTAGCCAGCCACCGGCATGCCTGCATGGATGCAATTTACACTTGACGGGTAATTCTGAAACAAAATGTTGCTGCACTTACCCTCGGCTGCAAGGGTGCAATTGATTTGAAAATTGCTTTCAGCCCGACAGTGCGCCCGGTGCATAGGCTCTCGTTTCCTGCCGCGCCGCGGTGATGGTGTGCGTAAGTGGCGCTGTTCGGGGTGGTGCCTTTGCCCCACCGAGGACTCACCGGGCTCGCTCCGCTTTTGTTATCAATTGAAATTAGCTCCTATCCGGGACGTGGGTCTGGCTGCGGCTGTGGAGCCCTTTTGCAATAATTCAAAGAGGCTTCGTTTTTGCAGGATGATTTGTAGAATGGGATCAAGGTGAATGGGAATTGCTCCGGTTCTGTGTATCCGTCTCCTCAATGTTTTTAGAAGGTGATTCCCAACGATTCTTAATCCCATGATATTTGCTTTAATTTTAAGATTTTTGATATTGCTAAAAGTAACTAGAATTTGTTGAAATGTGACAATATAACCCCTACCTAATACTTGTAAGATTTTGATCGATAGATTCGTTCAAAGAAACTTCCAGAAATTATGGAAGCAATTCTGAATGTATAATTAAAAACAGTGGACTTAAAAATCCAAATATACTTATGAAAAATATTTTAATTGTAATTTTAATTTTTAAACTTTCATATACCTACATAGCTTGTCTCCATCTTACAATAAAACATATTCTACTTTAATAATGTATAACTTTTAAAGTGGAATTTTAAGGGAATTTTTAGTATAGCGACCACTGAAGTCGTAATGTACACTTAAGTTCGCACTGTGAAACCGAAAAATTACTAAACGGGAACTTAAGAGACGATCATAACTTAAGTTAGCACTGTGTAATCGGGCATTAGAGTCTAAGTTATAAACTCGATAGTAAACATTATTAGTTGACTTATTATTTACCGATCGTTTTCAAATTTCTTTGCCTATCTACGCTTTTTTCACACTCTCCGGGGGTTTTTTTTTTTTTTTTTTTGAAATAAATGATTCAGAACTTTGTACTTATTTTTGGCTCCATCAGATATAACGTAGGTATTGTAACTTTTGGGCAGAAGAAGCTTTGGGTATAAAACTTCAGGCAGGCAAAAAATGGATTGAATGAATATAATATAATTGTTAGAAATAGTGTAGATTAAGATAAGATTAATATTTTTTCAAGGTTCCTATAAAGACTCAATATAATATATGTATTTTTCCAAAACAATATATCTACATAAGTCGTAAAGAATAATTCAATAATTTATATTTATTTACAATATTTACATTTAATTTTTAAGATAGAGCGGATGTTTAGAGATTTTTAAAAGTGCCAATTTTCGGTCCATCCAATTAAAGTGCCATGTTTTCGTACAGTAGGCATCTTTGTTGTCGAGTCAAATGAGAACTGACACTCGTAATTGATCCTTAGGGCCTAAGTTCTGAAGGGAAATCAATAATCATACCTATATTATACATTCAACCGCATTTAAAACCCCACGAAGACATTAACTTCGCTTCACTAATTGGGTGAAGATTACATAGACGAACTGAACTAAGTCTAAGGAGATAATCCACATTGCTTGGACATGTTGAGCATATTGAATGCATTTTTCGCATTAATACCTCTCTTACAGAAAACACTTGAAACGCCTGAAAAAACCAATAAAAATAACATTTCAGGTGATCCACCTTTAAAGACTCATTCAGCCTGAAAAAGTGTTGAAGGGGAAGTCCCAGAGAACGCGGGTTACATGTCCACGTTAACCTGTGCCATTAAAAAACGGATTGCCGTCGTTGTTCGCCTTGAGCTCCAGTTCCTCACATTCAAACTCCGGTGGAGCTAGTTCCTCGGAAAAACTTTTCATTGCTAAATTTTGCATGAAAGTGAAAACTTTCACGTCGACATTTCGTTTTGTTTGAATTTTCGTACGTTTTGCCAGGGAATACTCCTGCGGCTGAGAGGAAGGGCTGGGGAGATTTGGGGCCAGCCACCCTTTGCCGTAGACTTTTCAGAAAAGTTCTAATGAAACACTGCGCGCAAACGAGCACAGGACGGTGGCCACGAACACATCGATTGAAGCGCACTATCAAAATCTGGGGGAGTTGTAGAATTGTACGAAAAGTGAGTAAAAATACTTTTCAAGCTGCCTAATCCCGGGCCGGAAGCGGAACAGGGATGAATGGTGGGCACTCGCACCATCCGGGCCCCGGTTGTAGTCCACTGTCGATGCAAGTCGGTGTGGATTGATGCACACCAAAGTGCACCCGCACACCACCCCCTTGCAATTCGAGTGGCCTGTTTATGCGGCGATTATGTTGCCAACTGGATTTTTTTCTAAGTGGGCTTAGACCGAGCTTTCCAGCCCCATTTTCCTCACCTCACGTCACGGCGCCACCTGCAGGTCTGTGGACACAGATTTCACACTTGCAACCAACCTAACCTCACACTCCAACTGTTCAACTCAGTTCAGTTTTGTTTATTTCAGTTCAGTTCAGTTCGTTTCTGTTCGTTACCATTCAGTTCCATTCAGTTGAATTCGGTGCACTTGCTTTTTAAACCTATTTTTGCTATTAGAAACCGGGAACAAAGCCCTGATGGTCCCAGAAAAAGGCTATGCGCCTCGGAAGCCATCAATACACCGCCCCGCGGGGCTTAATCCCTAATGTCCTTTTTATCACTCGAACACAGGTCCAGAATATCCACAGCTTCGAATTTCCACTGAATCATGTCATTTTCTTTTTTTTTTCGAGCCTCCTCAGGGATTCTGTTTTTTTCACTCGTTTTTTCCCGGCCGCCGCGGCGGTTTGTTTGTTCGATTTGTTCCCGAATGCAAGTTGAGCTAGGACAAGATTACCAGGAAAACAGGCCGAGGGATAGAACTTTTCATGGTGGTTAGGTCAGAGTCGGGTGCACGGAATAAGCTTTTTCGCCCGGCGGGACGGGTAGGGTTATTTTGGGGCGCTCACTCCCCCCCGGGCAGGGTGAGGAGCGGTCCCTTGCACTCTGCGCAATCTCCCGATTTTGTTTTCTTAACATTCAGTGGATGGCAGTGGATTGCAAAATTTTTGTGCAGAAGGGATTAAGGGACTTTCAAAGAATTTTTTTTTATTTATTTTATTTTTAGACTTTTCTTTTTCGGCTACCGACCGACCGTTTCTGTGTTTGGAGAAGAGAAAGTGTTTTTCGAGTTGCAGCGCAGTTTTAATTGCTGTTTTTGAACCAAATGGGGTTTGAATGAGTTTTGGGGTTTTCGTAATGAATAGAGTTCCTGTCGGTGGGTTTCTAGCTTTTATTTTTGAACCTATCCGACTTATACACGATGTATCTCCGGGCGGTATATGCAGTGGTTGTTTATTTCTTTCATGCCCAATTAAAGTCTAGTAGATGGCTTGAGGTATCCTGGGGGCTGGACTCACTCCCGAAGGGGTTTGTAACGAGCGCGAACTCATCCCTTACGAGTTTATTATGAACTTGATATGGCTCATAATACCGTCTGGGACTTATTAGAGGATACTTTCAAAACGCAGCTCAAACAAAAAAGCATTTCAATGCTCACAGAAAAATGAAATTTGTATTTTCAGTCTGTTTCTAATCCGATTAGTCAAAGCACAATGCAGAGTGGGAATTATAAGTTAAAAACTCTCAGAAAATAAAATTATCTTCTTATGTACTTACATCTGTGATTGGATAGTAAAATCAACAATAAGATAAATAACAGAAATAACAATTTTAAATAATAAATATTATAGTAACGTGACTATATTTTTAATGTTTGGATAAACGTAAAATTATAATTATAATATCCTGTATAGAAATTATTAAAAAAAATCTTTCAAGGTCTTTAAATGACGATTTCTTTTCTTAGGTCTACAATATAAAAGTTATTACCTAATTTAGATACAATTTTCTCAATCAACGGCCTCATAAGCAACTTGTATCAATATTTAACAATCATTTTGTAGTCTTATTTTATATTGAATCCTTGTCGTTCTGAGTTGTCAATTAATTTATATTGAATCCTTGTCGTTCTGAGTTGTCAATTAATAGTAGGTATATATTAGACAAATTCATCAACATTTAAGGAATATTGCTTTCATTTCAATTTGTTTTGTTTTCGATTACGTTTCGGTCATGTTGCTTAGAGTAGAGATGCGGACTAGATCCTATACAAAAACATCCATCGACCATCATCCACCACAAGAGTTAAGAAGAACGATTGAATGCATTAAAGGGGTCTTTTGAATAACGTTTTTGATTAATAAAACATCTTTAGAAAAGTGTGACACATATGTCTTCAAATATTATATAAAAATGTATTTCGCAATAATTAGGTTGCAGAAAGAGATTCCCTTAAACTACATATTTTATAAATTTGAAAGCTGCATTAACCTTGTTTGTTACTAAACTTAGGTAAGTGGCACTTGCTTGCGTTGTGCGGTGAAAATTGTTTAAAAATTTATAAATCATGAGACGAAATTTTTTCAACATACAAGTGGAAGGGATAAATTAGGTAATACCTTAGATGTGGTTTTAATTCAAGTCAGGTTCTTGGGGATTACTGGCTATTTAAAAAGTGCGGTTTTGAAAAAAAAAAAATATGCAGTGAGAGTCGTTATTTAAGCTCTCTAGGATCATCTAGAAATGTCCTTTAATCCTTACATCAGCCATCTTCTGCTTTTCTGAGAGACGTCGAAGCGCCTTAATTTATAGCGTGAAACAGACCTTTTCAGAAGCCATCCAAACTGCACTCGAAGAGTGAAACCTCTTCTGCTTTTGATAGTGCCAGCAGCGCTCGAAAGGAGCACCTTGACCCAATTTCCCTCCCTCATTTCCATGCCCGTGTTTAACCGACCGAGACCGGCGTTATCTCCTCGAGCACAATTTCGCCCAAAAACTTAGGAAATTCCTCAATCGTCTAAGAGACCACCGGAGGGCCATTCAGCGCTGCAGGGCAGTCTTATCAGCATGTAAATTGCACCGGGCTCCCATTTCGGGTCATTAAGGCCCCTCCCCCGTAATCTCTGTCCTCCATCCTTCCGATACTGCTTCAATTTCAATTGAAACCGCCCTCCCCGGGGACGCGGCATTCATCCAACCAATTTATAGTGGTCTGGGGGCCGGAGTCATAACCCGCAGGAAGGCCGTCGGAGCCCCACCTACGAATGCGGGCTCGCCCCAAAACAAATCACCACCCGGGACCCACCCGCTTCACTTCAAACCGGGCCTTTGGCGACTGCCGCTGAAGCAGAATAGGTGAGGGATTTATTTTTATAATAAGCAAATAAAAGTGAGCCCCCGAAAACTGAAGCGCTCGGGGGTGAGAAATAAATGGAGAATTGCTGGGGAAAAAAATTGCACAGCTTAAACCCAGCCCTGCTACTGGATGATTTTTACAGTCCGGGGGTGGGGATGGCCCGCACGGCCCGACGGGCTCTGCTCTGGAATAAATTGTGTAATGCATCCGCGCTGGCCGAGGTGCATTTTTCATGTACCCCAACCCACGCACGTGAAGTGGGCGCGCGGTGTTGCATTTTTTAAATAAAACCCGAAAAAATTGACCAACGAAATTTTTAAAAGACTTTTTTTTCAGCTTTTTTTTTTGTTTTTTATGAGCTCAAGAGGTGTGCAGTGTATTGACTGAAGCTGGGGTGGAGAGGGGAGGGTGCAACCCCACTTTAATAATGTCACCCACTCCCCAGGTTTCACTTCACAGGGCACAGACACACTGGCGTTTGGTGCACGATATTTTTACATGTTTCCCCCCTCTCCTGTCAGTCAGCTCGAATCCGAAATACTCTTATTTCGGAGTTTGGGTACAGCAGCCTAGAAAGCTCCAACATTCCCTTTCCACCCCGCTTCTTTACTCCCACCTCCAGCATCGACAACCCATTCCAACGGTTTTCGCTTTACAGCAGGACGTGATGCGAAAAAACCGCGACCTACAGCACCGTTATTTGGCAGCTGCACATGTCGAATTTTACCGGAATTTAATGGGAGTGGGGAGTGGAATAAAATTAGGAGTGGGAGGCACACTTCAACTCCTATGTTGAAGGAGAGGGGAGGGAGTTGATGATGGGATTATCCCCTCAACCCTCTTTTCGGCCGGGTGATGTGCATGCATGACTTTACCTATTTCCAGCTCTTCGATTATTTTACCTCGGGGAGGGGAGGAGGGGAAGGGGCAAATAGGGTATATATGAAGCAGTTGAAAGAGACGGCCTGAAGCTTAAAGTGAGAAAGACTCTGCCAACAGAACTGTACATGAGCGCGGACAGAAGCTTAAGCGTGCACACCGCAAAATATCAGCGTGGTAGGGAGGAGGCGAAAAGGGGTAGGAAAGGGGAAGGTGGAATTGCACAAACTCTGTGTCGTTTGTCTTTTTTTTTTTTGTTTCCTTTTTGCGAAGATTCCTTTGGTCGCTGGGGGTGCCAAACTGCCATTTTCATAGGACTTTGATGCGGGGAATGGCGGGACAATGGGGCATTTATTTTGATACTTATTACCCCACTTCGTGCAGAATGACTGAGGGGTGATTTCTTTCAATTGGCTGTCTCTTATTATCCTCGAACAGTGGCGTGTAAAATTCCCTCGAAGAAAATGTTAAGTGAGCTTTTAGGAGCAGTAAAGACATGGTTAAATGACCTTTAGTTGTTGTAAGGCCTTCTTCTGAAGCTCCTTCCCTGCGCTCGACATTCACCCGACGAGCGATTATTCTGAATGTTATTTGCCTGGGGCTCAAAAGAGACGTTTTAGCAAAAAATAAAAAGTCTTCTTCAGTCTCTGCGAAATGCATTAAAAACTACTTTCGGTCTATTCTCACTTTCTAAAGACTTTCGGTGAAATGTGTCCAGGTTTTACAAGTTTTCGGCCACTTTTTTCTTTTCAATTTAAAATAAATAGAAACTGGCTGGCTCTTGAATTTTACACCATATTTTTGGGCGCGAAAAGGGCGTGTGGTGCAATGCCTCGCTAGAGGACTTTGGGTGATACCAAGGGTGAGTGAAGTGGGCCTCACGATGAACACAAGTCCCATTTAAAAGGATTTGTCGTTGAAGATGCTCGTTTTAAACGGTCGTCTTTTTGGTAGAACTTTATTGTTTCTAGGTATGTATTTCTTTTAGTCCAAGTATTTTAGCAGCTACTATTGTCTGTTTTTTCTACATGATTAGTTTTTTTATATTATTTATAAGTAGTTATACAAAAATAATTCCGCTTTAAAATATAGGCATACACAAAAGCGGCTGAGAAGCAGAAGTTGTTGATACCGTTTCTCTTAAAAGAACTTCTTTCGCTGGCGGGCTTGATCTCTAATTCGAAATTCCTAATCGTCAAAAGTAATTGTCTTATTTTTCGTTTTAAACAGTATTTAATTGTGCCATTATTTACGAACTACATATATCTTACGTTGTTAATAAACTTAAAAAAAACTTCTGTTCCGCTTGTAAATTACAAAATAAAGTTAATTGCAGTATACGAGAAGTAAATTAATAATCACAAAATTTGATGATTAAAAAGTTGAAATGAATTCACTATTTTTCAATTTCGAAGTAAGGATGCGCGTAATAATTCTCAATCGAAATTAGACCGATTAGATCGAAATTATATCTTTTACAAAATATAAAGATTGTTGTGGGGGTGATTAATACCTACTGTTACAAGATTTGCCTTCGCTTATAATTTACGCTTGATTTCAATCGCGCCTATATAAGGACTGGCGATCGCAGCGTCTGTAGCAGGAACATCAGCCGATCCAAGACACAGCCGATCTCATCAATGTGGTTACGTACTGCTAGGACTAGATTGTCAAACTTTGAACCTTAAACAAGCCCTCATATATTGTAAAGATTTGTTAAAATTAAATTCATACTAACTGACAAAGTTTTTATTGTTTCTACACATTTTTTTACTTTAATTAAGATAATGTGTTCAATATAAAGGAAGCTCAATTTTCCAGAAATGGTCTGCATCATCGGGCCCGATGAATTCATTAAGACAACAATCGAAAACAGCAATATTTAAAACCAGAAATATGCAGGACGATGTTCGGCAATAAACGGGCAAATTGCATCCTCTGCTCAAATAGGAAATGCGGAGCTCCCTCCACCGAAATTGTTCAATAAAAAATTTCCCGGGGGCAAAAAGGAGCAAATGAACGACTAGGCGGCAGCTAGGTCCGATTTATTCCTATCAAGAGGCCCATAACGTCCCAAACGACCGATTAATTTCGGGCCACCCCCGGACGCGGCGACCGAGAGCGAACCGCATCGCATCGCAAGCCGGGCAACAGAACCGGCGCATCGTCGGACTCATTTCAACTTTTAATTGCATACCAAATGAAGCATATGTCAATTAAGCTGGAAATAAGTAAAAATTATTCCAAGTCGCGCGGCGAGCGGAGGTAGTTGCGATTTTCTCTGTGGTAAGTTTTTCTGCAGCCATCGCAGCAGCGGCGATAGGAGCGAATCGGATGATGAATATGCAGCATTTATGGCCTCGGCCGCACTCGGGTTCCGCCCGGCGGTAGGGAGTCCGGTGAGTACCGCACCCGCAGAACCCACCCGCCGGGCGGCATAAACCCGACGAAGTGGTTGAACCCTGGTCGAAAAATATTCTCTCCGGCAGGATGGCTCCCCAAGCCAACTTCGGCCCACCAAAAAACCGAGCGTTTTTTGTGTGCATTAAAAATCGCGCCATCACCACCCAGCAGAAATCGATTTTAGGTGAAGGGGCCCGGCTCCAACTCCCGCCCTGATTGCGACCACCCGCTCCCGCCCCTCCGGCTAAAAGGGCTGATTTTATTTTATTTCTACCGCTCGTCCCTTTTTTCCCGATTTTAATGCTTTTCGGGGATGGTCGCGTCCGCCCCCGCTTCGCATCCCCCAACACTCGCCAGTGTCTGGGGATCATTTTTCTATGTCGTCGTCGGCGTTCGACGGCTGGCGGGCGCGCTCCGATGCATGCCAACGAAAAACTTTGTAGCGAATTTCGGGGCATGCAACGTTCTTCGGAGTGTTCACCCGGAGCTAAATCGTGTTCTGAGGATATGCCTCGGCTTGTTTCGCATTTGAATTTTCACCTTAGCGCACTTCCACCGGGTCTACCCGGGGCAGGGGCTTCTAATTTGAAGTCGGCGAATGCGACTTTTTATTGCCTGCCGGGCCACCCCGCCCGAACTAACTCACCTGCGACGGCGGTTATTTTTCGGGCGGCAAAGAGCATGCATGCGATAATTTGCACACATGACATCGAGTCGAAAGCGATTCGCGCTGAGACGTAAACTGCATTAACAGCACACTTAATCTTATCTGGAAGTGCAGACAGACGGTACTTGCAAACAGCCTGTAAAACTAAAAACTAAAACTAAAAAACTGAAAGAGCATAAACGAACATAAACTTTTCTCCACTAATTAGACTTCATTTTATTATCGATGCGGGAAATAGTAAAAGATCTCAATGTTCGTTTATCCAGCAAAAAAGGACTGTGTCCACATAAAGTTGAACAACTGACTAATTTTAATTTCATTAGTAGCATTTAAAGTTCAATAAAATTGTTTATATGAACGTATTTTTAAGTATCTTGGTACGTATTATCTAGAGTTGGTCATGAAATTAGTTTTGGAGCAACAGAAAATTAGACCGATTATATGTACTTTTTCACGACGAACGCATGCTCGGCAACAGAATCGGAATTGAGAATTTGGCGCCCATTAATTTAGATGTCGTAACTTAACGACAAAGTTCAGAAAAGGTAAGTGAAATTTGTAAGAAAATAATATGACCTTAGTTTCCCACTACCTCAGGTGGAGATGTTTTGTTCAGATCTAGTGCCTAGACAAAGCTCTTATTCATTCAAAAGAACCGGCGCAACGTCGTAGTGCGTAGTGCGCAGGAAATATCTAATAAAAAATAAGTGATCGGTACATTTTTTATATACTATAAGTAATTTGTATTTATCAAAGTAAAATGTACTTTCCTTAAAACTTTTCTTTATCTTTACTCATTTACATATGTACGAATACGAATAGTTGCCAGCATTAAACAAACATTGACTAAAAAAGAAAATACCAATAGTGTAGAACCGATGCACGAATAATTGTTTTACAACACTGTTTTTTCATAGAATGCATTATGCAAAACTTATTGAAATACCCTGTATTAAAATTGAATAAATTAAATGAGTTTGTTTTATGAAATGAATAAATATAAATTAAGTTGCACACTTTTAATGGTTTTTGTTTCTCTGGAAAATAAACATGAGCATAATTTCCATTATTGTGTAATTAAGTATGCATATTAAAATATTATATTAAAAATTTACCTCTTTATTAAGTTTCAACATAGGTATAAAGCGGTCTATTTAAATTAAATTGATTAATTTTGCTAATTATTGTTAGTGCAAATATCAATTAATTTTTTACAAGAATTTAGGTAGGTGCATATCTACTTTTTATAGATGCACAATACTCAAGATTGCACAACATTACAAGTGCCGAGAATTACTTTTGCATAATGGCGTGTATGTTTCTCGTTTAAAATTAGCCTGGTATGAAATAAAAATGTCGGATGATCTTGCCGAACTTCTCAATTCGAGCTTAATTGATCCCGACAACCGACATACGCGGCACGCACATTCAAGAGCAGGAGCGAGGTGCACTCGCGGGTTTATAAATTTTTTGAAATCGTGCAATCAGCGTGCGCGTGCACCCGATCTGTGCCGGGTTCGTTTAATCTTCATGCCTAATCACTCTATCACGGATGCATTCATGCGCCGCGCATACAAGAGCACGTTGAATAACGACACAGGGAATCATTGCAACTTAATCAAAGAATTCAATAATTTTTTATTTATATGCAAAAAAGTGGAAATTTTGTAGTTCTGATTTAAATTTTTGATTTTCAAAAGTCGTTTTACTTCTACAAATAGATGATTTTTAATGGTCATAAAATAGAGGGCAGAATAATTCTTTAACGACGACGTCATAAATTTTTCGAAGCATGATATATAGTGATTGGTTGATACGTATAATATAGTGTAAAATAGCGTGATTGAAAAGAAATATCTGGTTATCGTTAATTATGTACATATTTGCAATAAACTTTAATTTGAATTTTTTAACGGTTGGTATCTCAAAAACTAATTAAACCATGAGCTAGAATTCTTAGAAACTCTTTCTTACAATAAAATAAGAATTTTATGTTATGGTTATTGACGATAAAAAGTTGAAAGGGCTGGATACTATCATCATTATAACTTCTAGGTTTTTATATAGTATTAAGTGTCATTAAATAGTAGTGATATAGGAATAAAATAGAAAAACGAAAGTTACGCAGTCAAAATGTTGTTGCTATGTTGGAAAAGTTCCTCTTAAATTTCTCACATAAAAAAATGTGCATCAAATTACCTTACTCACTTGAACTAAGATCGCAAGAAAATTTGTTCAATCGGAAGCAGCTAAGCAAACATAGGCAGACTAATTTATTTGTTCTACATGCATGCAACTTTTCTAGAGTGGAATTCAATTTTTGGTGTTCTATCTCAAATTTTATAAAATTTCAATTCCAAGAAAACTGTATACGGGTAAGAGGGAAATTGCTCTTCAAAGCAATTAAATTCTGCAGGGTGGTTGGTCAATTACCTAGAAAAACCCCAAAAAAAGTACCGCCTCGTAAACAAACTCTAAAATTACTGTCTATTGTTAGCATCCAAATAAAATTGGGGCAAAAAATTTATTTTAATGGCGCTCTTCTAATTTATTCAAATTTTATCGCAAATAACCAGCATATGTATAAAAATACCACCGAAATTCGTGGCAATAAAACAAATGCGCGTAAACAGTATAAAGCCAACTTGATGCGATCAACCTTTTTTGGCCGTATCAAAAAATTTCTTCGCGGTTTGACGTCAAGCCGGGCGGTGGTCGAGTGGAAAATATCGCTCCAAAAACTTGTTCGTCTGTTAAAAATATTTCAACTGATTTAATAACTCGTTTTTTGCGAAGTCTGTTCTTGTGTATAGTGTGCATGGAAGGGGATTTGCATAAATCCAAGGATCCTCGACGACCGATACCTTTTTCACCTTGCAATCTCGGTCATTAGCTTTTACGCGAGTGGGGACAGCGGGGAGGAGGATGCACATGATTCCGATAAATCAAAGACTGGAATCTTTGTTATCTCTTTTAAGCTACAATTAAGAAAAGCAAAAAACCTCTATTTTTTTCGCGGGCAATTCGGCAATTGCCCCAGAAATTACTGAAGCCACTCCGGTTCGGCGCAAACGGCTGAAAGTGATGTAATTTGGGTCGAGCGGCGAAAGGTGAGAACAGGTAACTTCAGGTGGCGAGAACAATACTTTTGCATATTAACGAGGCAAATTCGCTTCAAAAGTTCAATGTCAAGTAGCTCCGACTGCAGTGCACATCCAAATGAATCGGGGTTTTTGTAATCGACTCGCGTTTTTCGATATTCTCGAGATGGGGATGATCACCGATCAGAGGCTCTCGGCTATTTTTAGGAGTTAGACTTTAACCACTGTTGTTGAAATAACAACAACTGATTTGGATTAAAAAATACTCTGGGAGGCTCAAAGCTGGTTTTCCGAGGAATTACTGACTTGAGCTAGGATGGAACAAAATAAGTTTTTTTTTAACTAAATACGACTTTTCAGTCAAGGCTGAATGCCGTCGATACGAAAAAAAGAAATTGCAGCTTCACATTTTTAAAACCATACGGTATTTTAAGACTTGCACGTCAACAAACCTGTTATCCTTACAAAACACACACTAATAATAATAAACTTCAATTTTGGTTGGAATAATCGTTTTAAGACTTCGAAAAAATTATTTCAAGCTTGAAATTCTTTTCAAGATAAGAGAAGTTCTAAAATAAAACCTAAAATCTTAGCTTTCTCTTCCAATCATATCTTCAAAGTGAAGAGGTCATATGATGGGAAAGTTCTGTGCAATTTTGAGGGAAAGAAATTGCAATTTATAAATTTTAATTGTATTTGAAATCTTGACCTTTAGTACTTTTTTAGGAGATTATCGCAATATTTAAGAAATTGAAGTCAGTTTAGATTTTGAGGAAAAAAGAAAAGGTACCTAATTATAATCAATTTTTGTCAATCTTTCGAATATTCTAACCTTTAGAAATTCAGAAAAATTTACCGCAAAATGTTTCAGTTGTTCATTTTGTTGCGAAGTACATAATTTGATTGTGAAGGAAGCCATAACATTGAAATAGTTTATTAAACTCAGAATATGTCTTTATTAAGTATAATGTAAAGCTTCGTTGATTTAAATTTAATCTAACTAATTTGAGTTTGAAAAATAAAACTTTTTTTCATGTTATTCAAATAGGTGTTTAATAACTCAAATAAGTCAATGTTATAGTGCGATATTTAAAAAGAGTCTCACTAAAATTCATTGTATGATTCGAAATGCTCTCTATTGACGTCCGCGACCTGGTTCGAAATTCATCCTCGAAAAATGCAAAACACCCAGGGGTTGTCGTGACCTCTTTCAAAAAGTAAAAACTTTTACACTCCACTTGACCTCTACTAAAGTTTGAGGAGTTAAAGTTTATTTGGTTGGTTGCTTCTGTCAAGGTTATCTGAGAAACTGTTAAACCTGTTAGAGATATTCGTTCAGTAAGGGGACTTTTTATTCTATGATTTTTAAAGCTTTGATTGTTGTTTTACTTATTCGGTTCGTCGTATTTGCAATAAAATTCCACACAATACGTCATCAATAAGATATCTCTACTAATTAAAACTTAAATCTAAGACACAACGAATGGTTGCGGCACTTCTGAAAAATTTAAATATTTTTTGCTTTTTCCTGAATGGTAATCGTGCCGGTTTCACGGAAATATTCCAGGAATCAGAAATAATTTCCACATGTGCAAACCAGAAAATCCTCCAAAGAGCAATTTTTAAATAAACTTTTACGGCAAAGTAATAAACCAATTTCTATGAAATTTTTTATGATATTAAGTATCTAAGTATGCAGCTCTCTGCGTTAAATTTTTTTTCATTAAGCTCTCGCAAAATTATATGATCGAATTGTTTCTTTTCAAGTTTTTATTGGATATTTGTAGATTTACTTTTAATTGTTGTAACAGTTTAATGAAATAAGAAACAGAATGAAAACTCATATCTCACCTTCAAGTCCAATAGCAAAATTCTCCCACCTGAAAGCGATTACTTTTTGTTTCGACGATTTCTCCAAAAATTGTCCTTAAATGTTTTATAATGTTTCGAAAAAGTTCTGCTTGTGCAAATACACTTTAGTTTCGTTTTTTTTTTTATATATTTTAAATTTAAGGTAGACAACTAAATCACATGAAGTCAAAATATTGCTAGAAATATGTATATGTACTTGTGTATATTATGTACAGCAGTTAAAATAAAATCAATTTTAGAATAAGTTCGTGTTTTACGTTTAATTTTAAAATTTTTCTTTTACTTTATGTTTAATTTTATATTTGAATACTTTTTACAATTTCCGCGTCTCCTTTTATTTTTATTTAATCAATATGCTGTTGCAAAACAAAACGGTCCACTTCGAAACACACTTTTCAATAATTTCCACTAGAGTAATTTTGAGATGTATTTTGTCACTTTCGTTTAATAAAATGTTACACAAAAACTAAAGGGAACTAAAAAGTTGTTAAAATTCCAAACGGTTAAAAGCACCTGAAATTAGAGAAAGTGAAAACGTTCGAGTTTAGTCGATGGCTGCTAGGGGTTTTGCAAAAGGTTTTGAATTTGTTGCGATTGCGAAAATGAAGACCGAATGCTTTTGTTCTATTGTTTCTTTGTTGGTTATGAATTTCTAACTTTATAGTTAGTTTTTATTCCTCATTTTAAGTTGTGCTTACCGTCGCAACTGATTTCCTTCAGAGTTCGAGCCTTGTAGTGGAATTTTTCTACCGAAATTTGGAAAGCTTTGTTCTTTAAATTCATTTTTAATGTTACATTTATTTTAACAAATATCAAATTGTTCACTGGGTTTACTTTGTAAAAGCAATTATTGCAAATAAAATGCAATTATCCTAATAGTACTTTATTGAAACCCTAAATTTCTTATCGGAGGGTATATGAATGCATTTTATTTAGAAGTTACTGGGTTAATTAAATTTACATTTCTATGGAACTATTGCTATCAAAGAATAAATATATCAAAGATTGATACAAAACTAAATAAAATTAGGCGTTTACATATTTAAAAGTAGAGAGAGTATTGTTGCTATATAATGGTTTTGTTAAAAATGCAAACGAAAGGGAAGCCAATAAAAAGGCTCACCCACAAATAACAAATATTTTCAAACTCAGATTCAAATTTAAAGCCATTATATGTACTTTAGACAAAAAGAGCAAATCTTAATAACAATAATTATTTTTTCCCTTTTTTATATGCATAATTTTAAATTATGAATTGTCTTTTCTTTTAATATGGTAAATTATTTCCATATTTCAAACAATTTAAAACACATGCTTAAAATACACTCCCTTGCAAAATTATTCGAACACTTCGAATTTTGCTTATAAATGTTTTCTAGCGCTAGATCGGAAATTCCGAAGTCGAGAAAATTATATGGAAGGACAACAACACTACCGGACATTGAAACAGTTTTAAAATTGGTGGACAACAGAATGCCAAAATTATGCGCCGCTGTAATTAAGGCAAAAGGAGGCAAAATATGAGCTACTATATATAAATTGTATTAACTTGTCTTTATTGATATATTTTGTTTATATATTAAATAATATAAGTCCTTGAGTAAATTTTTTTAAAGTCCATTTTGCGTTTAAATTTTAACAATAAACACAAAATTTCAAAGTGTTCGAATACTTATGCACTTTGCACGGGAGTGTAGTTTTCTTTGTTCTAATTACATATATTAATTTTTAAATTATGGGAATGGAAATAACTTTTGACTAACAGTGAGTTTAAATGCTATTTATATGTAGTTTAGTGTACAGGACATTATTTTTAAAAACAAATTGACTTTAATGTCTACAACTACTTTTTAACAGCGAGGTTAATTTAAAGAATGTGAAAAAAAACAGTGCACAGTTATTACTTTTTTGTAATTTGTGAGACAGTTTTTGCAGTTCAATTCTTGAGCCTGAAATGAAATGCATTGGCTTTTCATTATTAATGTATTTTGATTATATAAATTTAGAAGAATATGGTTGTTTTCTTCTTCATTTCATAAATTTCAAAATATTGTGTTCTTGCACATGTATTATATATGTATCTTGTACATATCTTAAAATGTTGGATTGTCTATTTTTTGGCTTTATACATAAAGTTGTGTAGCATAAACATTTTAGATGCAAAATCTAATTAATGGTGTATGCAAGCTATTTACATCTTCGGAATTGTGGCAGTTTTTGCCATATTTCACTCTGAGGATGCGTGGCACAGATTCATTAAATATGTAAAAAGTACCTGTGCGTTATTCCACTATTTATAAGCCCCAAGGTCTTCGCTATGTCCAACAAATTCCATAGCCTCTTTTAAAGTTGTCCACATTTTAATTTTTGATATTAATTGCTAGAAATGAAATTAGCCAAATGACGCCACCGTTAACAAAATGGCGACCGTTGCCTTCGTATCCCAATTTTGCGGAGCCACCATGGAATTTTTAGTCATCATATTTGAATTCACTGACTAAGCAGAGATTCTTTTTAGAAAACAGAAAGCATTTGTTAGCTTAATTTTTTCCAATGTGCCCTTTCAGCTAATTCTCATCTTGCTTTTCGACCTTAATATTTTCTCCAGTGTTAGTTTCAACGGCTAACTTTTTGGACTCTAAAATCGTTATTTTAATTTTATATAAGCCGCAAGTTTTTGGATTTAGAGATATTGGGAAGTAGGCTTCATAAGCTTATTTTTGATGTATTCGAACGCGTTCAAAAGCCGCCGGTTTTTTATAATATTTTCCGAGGCGTACTAAATTTCCATTTTCTGTTACTATAACTAGAAAGGCGTATTTTTCTATCAGTTAGAGACAACAGGTACATTTAACAGGTTCTTTTAATTCAAGCTTATCCTCCAGGACTCCAGATGGTTTAAGAAGGACATTCATTTCAGTTGCGACTTTTATTTCAAAGTTTTTAAGCACATTTTTTAGTATTGCTCAGTTTTCAGAAGCACAAGTCATTTCAGAACGCGCACTTAACGAAAAGGGTTTTCGTGTCACAACACAATTTTCGTCAAAGTATCGAAATTCCACAACAAAACATTTGCAATTGTCCAGAGTCGTGTTTCTTCTCTTTCGGACCATAATCTTTGTTCACTGGCACTTTTCAAACAAAACTGTAGTGATCACACAAAAAAAAGTGTTCGAAACTGAAATTGAAGGCAAATCGTCGAGGGGCGCGTTCCGAAAAAAAGAGACTGAAAAACTGGACTAAAACGGCGTAATTACATTCAAATTTCGGAAATATGCGGATGCACGCGGGGGAAGTGGATACTGTGTATCAAAAATAAGTTCAAAAATGAGCCCGCAAATCGAACCAAAAGAAACGACGCGCAGTTTACTGCGATTTGTAGAGGCAGGAAGAAGAAGAGGTTTGCAGAAAAAATAAATGAAATGAATATGAACAAACGAAAGGATTGCGCGGCCAAGACGACGGGCGAGCAAAAAGGCCTTCGAAGGGTATCGAGAACAAAAAAGGAAATTTGCTCTTGTTTCCCTTTCGGCCGAGTCGCCTTATTTTGTTGTTTTTCGCCTGCTGCTCTTATTTTTCTTGTGTTTCTCGGTTTTGTTGCTGCTTTCCACACTGCAGAGTGCAAGTACTAATGCTACATGACCAACCCAAAAAATAACCGGTGGTAAACCGTGGCAGCACACTGAACGGATTAAATGTACTCTACTAACTGAAACTGAGTAAATTTTCAAAAAATAAAAAGATCCGTTTTCCCACCAAAAAACATTTTCGCTCGGCACGCACACAGAGGCGCCCCAAAAGCGAATATTTTGTACATAGAAAATGTGCAGAGAGGGCGACGGCCGCATGGGCGGCCGCGACGGCGCGAGTGGGACGCCATCAGAGAGGGCGCATTTGCACCACAAACACACCGACACACACCGCCCAAAAGGCGACACTCGGGTTATTTTGTATACAAAAATGTTTAAAATAAGAGCGCTACACATTCGCCGGCGCTATGTGCTGGCCGTCCCGAGTGGCCGCGCGCCGGAGTTGGGGGTCTCGGTGCCGTCACCGGCGTCAGCAGAGGCGTACATACGGCGCAATGTAAACTGCATCTGGACGCGCGGATTCGCGCGCGTGTTGGTGGGGCTCGCTGCTTTATTTATAAAAGTTTATTTTAAAAGTGCATCGCACCCTTTTTCAGCCTCTTCGAAGCGCTCTGCTCCTCGGACGGAATCCAGCTTCACTTTCACGGCAGAATGAAGATTGGATGCAATGGAGAGGCCGAAATACGCCACCAAAATCGCGCACCGCACTAAATTTAAAGCGTGAAATCCCGCCAAAAACATGTTTCTGCGTTAAAACAGGGCAGATATAAACAAAATCGCCCTCACCCGGAAAAGTGAATTTGCTTGGCAGCACTTTTCCGGCGAAAAAATTCCGTACGTTACAAGAAAAAAGCTTCCCGGCTTTCGGCTTCGGCTCCGCGGCTCGGCTCTGGGCCCTCTAAGCTCAGCCGGGGTGCAGCGGAAACAAAAATGCAGCGACTGGCGGCGTCACCTCGGCAATTACGAGTTCACACTTTTTGGCAGAAAGCAGACTTTTGCCACCACTTCATGACTAAGTCGCGGTCGTCGTTTTTGCGAGCGGCCAAATCGAGAAAAAAGGCGGCGGGGAGGCGTTTTTTCTTCGTCGTTTTTTGCGAAAACGAGAAATGTGTGAGCGAAGAGACGCGCACACATTCGCGTCGATGTGTTCGCGCGTTCGCACTCATGCGCAGAGCGGGCGAACAGCGGCAAACTCATCGACGGACCATCACGCAGCGGAGCCGGAGCGACGCGCGGGCTGGGACCGTGTAGGGGCGCCCCGGAACAGCACCACCAGCTCCAGCCCAGCGGCCAACGCGGCTCCGGCTCGCGGCTCGCCAGCCGAAGCCGGACCGCGCTACGTACGGCTCGAATTCGGTTGAGGCTTTTCGATTGTATTTTGTATTGGCATTGGCACAGTGATAAATCGCGCGATTATTAATTCGCTGTGTATGCAGTTAGCGGGGACGGTGGGGTGCGGTGTCGCGTTGGGGAACACATTAATCGGGGCTCGCCAGCCGGAGCCCCAACCGACGCCGCCGCCACCACCGCCGAGCGAAAGGCCGTGGGTAGTGGATGTGAGTTTTCGGCTGTTACCGTCGAACACATGCGATTTTGAGCGGTCGGGGAGCTCGCGGAGGCCGCAGCAGATCCAGCCCCAGCCCCAGGCAGCCCCGAATCCATGGGCATGCGATGCATCACGCAGGCTGTCGAATGTACTGAACGCGCGGGGCTCTTAATCGCATCGAAATTTTTAGCTCGAAATTAAATTAATCCGCGGGCTTTTTCTCCCTTGCGATAAGATAGACGGCCCCTCTCTATCATGTGAATTGATGTAATTTAATTGCTAAAGGATGCAATGGAGTCGGGAGAGCAATATCTGATTTTTGTTTGTTTAAACAAATTCACGATGATAAAAGTTTTATCGGATTTTTGGGCAGGTTTGTAATTTCAGATGGAATTTCCGCCGGCCAGTCGAAAAGATCGATAAAGGTACTCTTCCTCTTCTTGCCACGAATTTGGCGGATGGGACTGTGTTGAGCTCTGATAGAAATGCAAACAAACAGTTGACTCTGAAAAAAACGGCGAAATCGAAGTAACTTTTAAAAGCTAAATATTACAGTTTACCTTTTTTACGGTTTTAATATTTGCAGCTGGCAAATATTTGAAAAATTCGGAAAATTGAGTCGCTTTTCATGTGCAAAACTTTTTCTGTATTGCAGATAGGGTAAATGCACCTATGTCCAGCCAGTAGTACAGTTACCGGGTATCACTTTTTATAATTTTAATTAACATTTCTATTGTATTTGCTTGCTTAGAAGTACCCACGTATACAAATTTCAAAGGCCGATACTATTGTAGGTATGATACAAAAATAATATAAAACATTTTGGAATATTATTGATGGATGTTGTTGAGAAAACAACTGAAATATACTTCGAAATCTTAAACAAATATGTAAAGGACATCAAAGTTGAGCCACTGAATAAAACACGAAGGAGATCAAATAAATGACGCATATATGCAAGGACAACATAATTAAGATAAAAACAGGCTTCGAAATCTTTTCAGTTGTGTTTATACCTCAAAATTGCTTGTTTTTATTGGTGAACAATAAACTCTTTCCAGGCTCCTTAAATAATCCTGAAATGGAAAACAATTAGCTTGCTTTAATTTAACTAATTTTCCAACTCATTGTTAGCTTTTAAACACCACATAAGTTTCGCGCTGCTGTGATTAACATAAAAGTTAATGGAGCAGAAACAAAGTCATGTCAAACGATTATGAGCACAGTGGGGCAACGCAATACATCTATAGTACGTGTGTAAATGTAATATCTTTGAGAGGACTGAATTAGAACGTAATTTTATAGAATACCTGGATAGAGTGAGAACAAATTATACTGTCATAACTTTTGAATTTGTATTTCAGATTTAAAAATCCTATCTAAATAAATAGCAAAAGCCATTTGAAATCATAAGATTTCTGATGCAGTTTCCAGAGGGTATATGTAACTAATAGGCCGGCTTGAAAGAACTACTACTACTCCAATAAGTTACAATTGCTACAGAGACTACAAACCAGAATATCGCCATTTGAATCACTTTTTTACTAATACCAGACTCTATCAAATTCTATATCTATATATCTACCAAATTTTTACGCAAGCAAACAGTACTACCAGCAATATTTAAGAGTATTATACTACCAACAAGGCCGTAAAACTATAAGCAGTAAAAACAGCATTATTAATGCCAACAATCAATGTTAAACAATGAAATATCCAGAAACAAAATTAAAATTACCAATCTTTATGTGATTAATAAACACGACTGAATCAATTTTATTCTCTTAAAATTAAGTTTTTAAAACTTTCAAATTTTTATTTTTGCAATATGTACATACTGTACCTAATTAGATTAAATATATACGAATAACATTTTTAGGTACAAAGTACATATATAATCATACAATGTAAAAATTTACTGGTTTTTCAATAAATACAAATAAATCGATAAGTATTAGCTTAATGATAGGTCTTTGAGGAATACACAAACCTTCACAAATTAAATACGGATAAAAAAGAAGTTAAAGGAAGCTGATGGCTGGAAGTATGAAATAAATAGATTACCTATGATTTGATATTCAAAACATACAAAGTATTAATCTGTTTAAGTGTCATTAAAAGTCCTTTGAGCAAAGGAAACCTTTTCAGTCAGTTTGACTCTTAGTGATAAATAATTATGATTTTTATAGCATCAGGCAGAGTTTACAACCATCGATTTCCTTAAAGCCGCAATTAGCCAGCTGAAAGTAAACAAGAGGACTTGAAGAAGCAAACGGCGATCATATTTAAAAACGCATTTAGATGTAATGAAGATATATAAACCAAATTGAGGGGGACCGTGGTGATAATTCCAAGAGCCAGCCGGGGACCGAGCTCCGTTCGGCTCGGGAAGTAACGAGCCCCGATCATGCTACCGACCGCCGCGCCAATAAAAAAGATATCAGGCCGGCGCGCTCGATCAATTACGAATCGTTAACACATGCACAACATGCCCCAAATGGACGCGAAAAATACGGGGACGCTTGCGAATGCGTTGTTAGCCGTCGTGCAGCGCGTCTCCGCGGATTTGCAACCGGAGCCACCTGCGCCTCGCGCGGCGCAAGGCGCTGGTAGGGCACCGCGATCAGGCCTATGAAATTGACAGAAATCATAAAAACGCGGAGCGCTCGGTGCGATCTTTTGATTCGCCACTTGCGTGAATCACCGGCCGGCCCGGGAGGCCAGAGGGCCGCGGCGGGACTAGCGACTGCCTAATTTCCATATTCCTTACCTGGCGGGAGAATTGCCATGGCGGTCAGGTACGCAGAAGTACACACCCCGTGACAGGTCCGAGAGGATTTTTATGAATTTATTCGCGAGCACGGATCGCTTGCCCACTTTTTTCGCGGTGCCGCGCATATGCAGCGCAGGGCTGCTCCGGCCATGGAACACTTTTTAAAGTGGCTGTTCCTTTTTTTAAATTCCACCGCGGTGTTGTACGCGGCCCTGATCGTTGGTGGCATTTTAACGGAACTCCTGACGGGGACAGAAAGTCCAAGAACAATTGAAAAATCTTTTCTTGCAGCCCCGCAATTCAGGTTTAGTGTTTTTGCAGTGACTTCAGTTAAGGGGACTAGAAAAAAGACTAATCTTGAAATAAATCAAGTATCAGTTTATTTATATAAATTTTTTCTAATTTTTCTTAAAATGCCATGATTAGTCAACATTTCAAATAAACACAAACACAAGAACTTTCGTACCATAATTTAATTCAAAAGTTACAAATTTTGCAATAACTCTCTCAGTTTGTGGACATACATATTTTGGTTTTTCTAAAAACTAGAAAAATTTTCCCTCACCTAATCAAGATGAGGTATATAGGTCTTGATCAGGACTATATGTATGGTACTTGGTCTCAACCCGACTTCCGAAAAAGAAGGCTTGATTTACAAACGCTTTAACATCTGATATATTTTAAGGATTTTCTTGGGTTAACTTTAGTCATTTTTTAAAATCAACCAGATATTTTGAAAAACTATGCACAAAAACCAGTTCTTGTGAGATAATTTTATGATATGTTATGCGATATTCAGTTATTTTTTAATATATAATATAATAATTTAAATTGAAAATCCTTACACGAAAACGCTAAGATAGGTTTCTTGCTTGAAACAAATGAAACCAAAAATTAAAGTCGGTGCTTAAATTACCTACTATTTATATTTTTGACGTTTAACTAAACAATCTGGAATATATCCAAGTTGTACATGAAAATACGTATTTATTTTAAAAATGCACCAATTTGTTAGTTAGTTCATAGTTTTATGAATTAACTTACACTAAGCCATTGCGCCTAATAATTTAATGTTGGCCTGGATTCCATTGTCGGTATACGCATCTTCGAAAATCTCGTCGTTTTCTCATTTTCAGTCCGTCTCCTGTTCCCGGAGCCCCTCCCGTGACACACCGGATGCTGGGAACAACATTTCATTCGAATTGTTGTAATTCGTCGCAAGCAAAACAAAACAGGCCAGATGGAAGGCCATTAAGCGAGTTTTTGCTTGGTGCATTCCATCATTTGGGGCTCCCGGAGATAGGGCAAAAAACTCCAGCTCCCGAATTCCCTTTCAATTCGTTGGATCATAAAAAGGGATAAAAATTGCTTGCCAGAGGAGGGAAAAGCTCCTTCAATTTTTCATTCAAACGACGAACGCCCTTGACCGCTGCTGGCAGTCGAACGCAGCGCGACGCACACCAACGCACCTGGACCAAGCCTAGCCCCAAGATCCAAGCAGGCGAGTGAGGCTCCCCTGAGAAGTCCTGCGGGGCCCTGCGGAGGCTCGAAGGTGTTCCAGGTAACTCACCCGCAGAAGTGCGGCTGCACCTCCCGCCGGAGCCTATTTATGTAGTTGTCTCCGCGGCGACATGCCTCCGAAGACACCGCCGAAGTACGGGGCGCTCTCACACCTACAGACGCTCCTCTGCCCGAAGGGGGCCCCGAGGGACGCGGAGCCTCCGAAAGGTTGGTGTGCCGCGCTGTGCAACATGGCGAAAACCCTGCAGCGCGCCCCTTCGCCCCAGCCGAGCAACCTCGCGTTTGCGCACTTTTCGCAAAATTTTTTCACCACGTGCTCCTACGGCGTCGTCAGTGCCGCCGAGGTTCTTTTAGCTTTTTTTCAGGCACCGCGGCACTCCCTAGGTGTGTTGGTGCGGTGTGGACAATGGGAGCTTTCGATTCTCGACTGCACCGCCCCCGCCCACCCGCGGCTGCACGAAGCGGTGTTCTGTGTTCTGGGAAATCCGCGTGGAGCTTTTTTGCGGACTCCCCACCCCACACAACTACACAGAGCCTCGTATAGGTGTAGGTCGGGTGCGTTGTGGTGTTGGTGCGTCGCCCACATTCCTCTTGCTTTTTTTGCGCAGTTACCTGCGAGGCGAGCTTTTGTGCAGCGCCGAGCTTTGGGGCTGCTGCTGCTGCCTCGCCGCGGCGCACCGGAGGTGCCCGCAGTCAGCCGCTCCGTTGTTTACATTCGCCAAAATTTATTGCGACTCAAGGCTGAGGGAGCGGGAGGTCATTGGCACTCGCGAATTAATTCACTTAGAACAATCTCGCTTAATTCAGCGACGTACTGAAATTCCGTCGTCATGACCTACGAAAGTCGCTTCCCACAAGCATTTAGGGATTGATTTGAAAATTACTACAATTAGGCTTCTCTCACTCGTTTCAGGGTCGCGAAAGTAATTGTGAAAAAGGTTTGCATTATTTGAATTCAGATTTAAATTCCGCTTTCAAAGACAATTTCGTCTGAAAGCTCAATTTCGTCTGGCTGGCTATCACTATTCTGCGAACAAAAATTTGAATTTAGACAACAAAATTATGCAAACGCAAATTAGGTAAGTTTAATGAGTTTAATGAGACTAAACGCAATTGGTACAACATAGCAACTGTTTAATGTTCAATTGGAGTGGGCATAAAAACCGGGATAGAATCGGAACCGGTTGTTCAAAACAAGTTTCGTACCGGTTTTGAAATCCACTTAACAATTTATATATTTAAGAAAGGTCCCGGAACTGGTATCAAAAACTATAATCAATTTTTCCAGGAAATGACTGCAACAGGCAAAAAACACTCCCGTCTGGCGCCTCTGTTGTTGTCGTCTTTCATTATAGTAAAAATTGTTAAAAATTCTTACGAAAATAATTTCATATATATACCTAAATACATATATTCGTATATTTCCTATTTAGACAAAAGATGTAGGCGGGATTAATAAATAATAGTTAATGCGATAATTCGATTTTAAAGGAATTCGCGAAAGTCATTCCAATTTTTTAAGAATGAGAGAATTTGAGCTGCATTTGAGAATTCTAAACTAAAGCTAAGAATAGAATGAAATAGTATAAAATTAGTATTTTTATAATTATCCAAATCATGAATCACAACTTAAGGGCTCTGTACAAAAAACCATTTCGACATTCGAAAACTATTTTTTAGGAGAATTACTCGAAAGTTTTCAAGACTTTACCTGATATCTAAAATCAAATGAATTAGGTACCTCCGTGACTATCGCAGATTTGGAAAATTCAACAAATCTGACCGTACAGATTGCGATTGACCGTTATTTTTTTAGATTTCCAAAATTGTTCGAATTGTTTGAAATATAATGGAATAGTTTGAACGCCAATCCCAATATCTGCTTTACTATATGCAATACCAAGTGTGAGTTATAAGCGAAGACAAGTTTGCATGTACCTTTATAGCAGTAATTTGGTCCTTATCGGAACAGTTTGAAGCTACTTAGTAGTTTTAATGGTCAAGATGCCTTATATTGGTCCATTATACATACCTACTTCTTTATTAAAAAAATCCTCATGATGCTGAGACTAGATTACCATAGTTCCTGAGAAAATATATCTAAGTTTAGTGGCATACCTTACAAACGCTCAGGTTCTGATATATTCTAAGGATTTCCTAAGTTTAATTCTACTCGGAATGTTTTTACTCTAATTTCCTAATTTTATTTGGAACGTGGAAGTAAAATCAAACTCCAAAACTTTAGGTGTTAAAATTTCCTAGAGAAAATCCATAACAAGCAATCGACTGATGGAAGAAAGCGTTGAACCAGGAACCGTCGCGTCGCCAACCGCGTCGCGCCCACTTCCATTTTCCTTCGCTGTTTTCCCTGTGCTGACAATTAAAAGTGAAAATCGTCCACAATGACAAATATTCGGTTTCCACAACAGAGTCCAGAAAGGAAATTTTCGGTCTTCGCTGAAGAAACGGGCAAGACGCGGAGTGCGCCCGAAGCCACTTGCCCGCCATGACGTCCAATTAAAACCATTCCAGCGTTTTTCATCTCCAGTGACACCTAGAAAGTAACTCGATTTCCAGCATTTCACTGTCCGGAGGGCGGGGGTCCGGGGTCATCGCAGTGCGCCTGCAATGGCCACGAGCCACCACCCACTTAACTATTTAACTGTTCAATTGCCAGCGCTCGAGTCCACCTACGGGCCCCATTCCTCGCGATTTTCGCGGCTTTTCCTTCCCCCACGCGGAGGTCGGAAGGCTTGGGCGGCCGGGGCCCCGGAGCCCCGGAGCGCCTGGCCGGACGCGTAGTTGAATCGTCGCGCCGGTGGGCCCCGGCGAGCCCAGCGGCCGGCCGTTGCCAATCAGAAATTGCAAAGTGCATGTCAAGTGCATGTCGACGATTCTCCCGAGCCGGCGGCGGCCCATGCCACTCGCAGCCCGTGCGGGGCTCTGCTTGCCGTCGCGTCGTGTCGTGTCGCACACGGGGCCCCATGTCCTCCGGTGCAGCTCACTCTTTGGATTGGGCGGCAGCGGCCGGGCGCGGCAAAAACCCCGGGCCGTGCAGCGCGAATTGTTTGGCCTAGCAAATTTCACACCTCTACTGCATCAAATTTCACACCTTCGGACCTTCAGTTGGATGCACTCTGCAGTCCGCCTGAGTCACCTGATAAATGACGGGCCGCTGCCCCCGCGCGCCCCAAAAAATGTCTTTCGCTCCGGCGGTGATGGCCCGAACGGCGAGGAAATTGCCGCTGGGGCTTGCGATTATTCACTTCGATTTATTACTGGTGCAGTGGGGCCGAGGTGCTCCGCTGGACGCTTGCCCGGCATGCAAATGCACCCCTCCTCGGGCACCTGGAAGATGAGATATCGCTCGGGCCAATTTAGCGCTGGGACTCCGCCGGCAGTGGATTGATGCCCCCGGCGCGGTGGCACTTGATCGATCAAAATGCTCCCGGAGTGAAAGCGATTAGAACTGGTTCGGAACTCGGCGTTATTTTGGACAGACCTCCATACGTTGCAGACGGTCGAATTTGCTTTTTTCTTGCAGCACTGCAAATCGTCTTTGGTTTCTCTCTTACGTCACGATCTTGCTACAGAAGCAATTTTGTGTGCAAATTTATTTATTTATTTAAGCGACTTTCCGTACTTTGGGCTGCCTTGCAAGAAATAACGATTTCACTAAATCAAAAAAAATTATACGTATCCACAAGTGTAAATTAAGAAAGGCATAATTAGAAAAGATAAAATAAAGCAAATTTCTTGTTGCTTTGTTTCATCTTCCTTCACCAATTTATGTGAAAAATGATTACAATTTTTAATTCGCAAACGTTGCTTTCTAAGGGCACTCTACGAAAAGTCAATAAAATCAGTAGCAAAACATTTACTGCGCTTTGGATAGCTGATTAATTTATGATACTTTACATTTTATTAAGTGTATTCATACTTTTTTTATAAATAAATAAATCTTGATAGATTTTTTGCTGTAAGTTGCTAAAAGTCTAAAAACGATCTTTCATCATGACAAAAACTGGTGAAGGACAAATGCTACTGTTCTGTAATCTATCTACGAAAATACAAAATTATGCAAATAATTTTTTTACTATCGTTACACACACAATTATACCTAAAATTTAGGAACTGATTCGAAATTAGCAATTCTGAACACCTGATTTCGGCGCAAATCACTTAAAATTGAAACAATTTCAAAATATTTTCTATTTAAATATGTATAATAAAATATTATAATAAACACTAAAATGCTAATAAAAACATATTAATGATATTTAATGATGTTTGACTCTAAGTCTTCTATCTTTAGTTAGTAAAATAAAAAAGGTAATTCATTGAATACAATTCAAATTTGTAAGACATTTTAGAAGAGATCTTTGTCTAAAAAATTTTAGAAATTTGGGCAGCTTATGGATGTGGGAGATTGAACACTTTTGAATTGTGAGCGGAGTCATAAAAACCGCGAATGCGAATGCAATTTATTCGTAACTTTTGAAATCTACCCTCAACTGCATTGGGGACTAGGGTCGAGCGGGCGATGCTAATTTCCGTTTTTTGCGCGAAAGTGAATGCTGCAAATCACAGCAGTCTTTGAGGCGCACTCGCTTGATAAATTGCCCGCAGAAGGCGGCGGTTAGGAGCGATTGCGCCGGAATGGAGCCCATTTAGCGGCGGGTTGCGTGAGACATTTTTTGCATAATTTCCCTACGTAGGCGCGTGCCAAATCGCTTTTTGTCGCCGTGCCCCTGTCATCTTTCAATTATCGGCGATCCCAGGCGAAGCGGGAGGCCCTCGGCGTCTCTTCATTATCGAATTACAGCGGACCGATCGAAGTGCACCCGGGATCAAGTGCAAATCAATTACAGTGCACTTGATCGATTTGCCCGGGCCGATGGATCGCGCGTTAGGCTGTTCGAAATGTGGTCGCTCGCAAATGGGGCCCGGTGTGGCGCGGCAGGCCCCAGGTGCGCGGCCGGGGCAGGTCCTCTGTTTTTGTCTGGTCGTGTTGCGCCTTTTGCAACGCGCGTTGTAAAACAACGTCGAAGCATCTCGGCATTCCTTTCGGAACGAACCCCCGGCGACGGAGTGCACTATCACCGCGTTGATGCGGCGCGGTGCGCGGGGAGGAGCCTTAGCGAGCGGGCGAACTCCTTTTTCATGGTCTTCTGTGGATGGGGCCCTGCTTGGGCCGGGGTGGCCGGACGGCGGCTGCGACGCACACTCGAAACTTGTACGAAACGTGTCGCGCTGCTGAACCGGTTCTGGGCGAGGAACTTGAAAGCGGCTCGGGCGATTCGCGACGGCTTTGTAGTCTGCAGGGAGCGTAGGCAGGCAGGCAGAAAGACTCAAGAAACTCAAGAAAAACTCAAGACTCCACCGCCAACAAGAAGAACAAGTGGGCGATGCAAAATAGACCTCGCCGGAGCATCAAGAATGCAGCGACAGCCCAGGCAGACGTGGCGCGATGATGCCGAGAAAAAAGGAATTCCTTCGCGGTGAGCCGTCGGCACAGTCGGGCTGAGGACCTTTTTTAGCAAGACAAATATTTTGCTTCCTTTACTTTGACGAAAAACTTACCTAATAAAAATGTTATTCTGTCCGTCATCATTGACTTTACCTCACTTTTTTATATATTAACATATGCTCTACATTTGGAAACAAATCCTTAACAAGTTTGATATCACAAAAATTTCACAACTGAGATTAAGCACAAACAAACGATCAACAAATGCATTCGTTTTCATTTGAATAGACTTACATATTCCGCAAACTTGTTTTTTTAATAAAATTTGCTAAACATTTGTGAGGCGTAGAAATTTATAATGCGATGGAACGAATATGTTCCAAATTTGGCTGTAGAATGGAACAACAACAAAGAGCATAAAATACCTTTGTTTGCGCTTGCAACGCGTACACATCAATCAAATATGTATACGAATTCAAACACATGCGTTTGCAATAATTTGCTTTTACACAAACAAATTTATGAGAGCGAGTCTTGTAAAGCGAAAGGATATAACAAAATTTTTTCATTTAGTATAACCCGCTTTTGACCAATTTTACTTTAACTCTATCGATTCATAACACCTTTTTTTCTTACATTTATAAAATAAAATTTTCTCTAGGATGTTTTGGAAAAACAAACCAGTTTTTAATATACGTTTGAATGAAAAGAAGTAATTCGCACTTGACCACTTCACTTTAGATGATTTTGGAGACAATAACGAGTAAGTAAAACTAAGCGAGAAAGATTAGTTACAAATTCCTAAATTCCAAATTCCAAAAGTGTGGTAAACGGCAAATTTATTACTGTACTATGGTGGTCATTTTTACGTGAGGTTTAAACCTAGTCATATCCTACATAAGACAGAGAAGGTTGTTTTTTTTTTTAACAAATATATTACTGAATTAAGGAATGATTCAATAAATACTTAAGTATTATGTGTTATGTAATTTTCGGTTAACTCTTCCCGTATTGGTTATATCTATTTGTCTACATATAATATGTATATTTGTTTTAGAGCTGGCTAACTCCACCTCCCGTGCAGAGCATTCCAAAAACCAACTTTTATAACAAATAGTTAAAACCGTCCTCGGTGACTTCCCAGCCTTTCGAGGAACCTTAAAAAAAATCCCGGCCTCGATCCGCCAGGGCTTCTTTCTAGAATCTTGGCTTAGTTTCAAGCGAGTTTTGACTTCGGCGGGCACAAAAACAGACCCGGTCCACCACCGCCGGGGGCTGCTGTGGTCTTTTATTTTGGCAAGAGTCTCATTTGCCATTATCGAGGGATTTCGGGGACATGACGTCTTATCGAATTTCAGCGTCATCCAGTTGACTGCGTTTCTTGTTTTTGCCGCCTCTGGCCCCAAAATTTCCAAACTTGGCAAACCGCGGCGGCGGCAGCGGGCGCTGGTGGTGGTGATGGCGAGTAACTTTACGCAACTTCAACTTTTTGGCAGCCGCGATTTCGCAGATAGAATTTGTCAGTAAAATATACGTGGAAAATTTAAGCGGATTCGAATGTTTTTATGCACTTCCTGGGGAATGGTCCGCTGGCCGGAAATGCACGATGATGGCGCCAGGCAACTCAACTTTTAGTAAATGAAAATCAGCTTCCAGCAGCACGAGTGCATATTTTCTCAGTTATTCGCATTCCGGCCGACTATATGCTAATTTGGTGCCAGGAGTGGGACGGCGCTTTTATTGCTCACCGTTAAAATTTTACAAGCTTTGAAATGACGCTGATACACAGAAGTTCTTTTAAATCGGCCATCAGGCAATTGCAACGAAGTTATACTTCTTTAAAGCCATAAACAAGACTAAAATTCGCAACTCTTTTCAGGAAGGCCAATAAATTAATTCCTTATGGTGTAATAAATCTGAATGTTTTTGGGGTAAGTCGAGGTTAAGTTAGTTTTTTAATTGAACAAAATAAGCAACAACTTTTAAAGCACTAAGATAATACCATGAAAAAACAGTATTGCACTAAAGTAATTCCAAAGATTTTTCCTTGCGATCGTCTTCTAGCATGAATTCTATATACTGGCGTCAAAACGGTTAGATAGCGAGCAACCACTTAAACCTAAATTTTATTAAGAAATAAATTGAAATTTTATACTTAAAAAATTTTTATTAGATATTGTTTCGTAATATTTGTGGAGGAAAAGTAAAATTATATGCAATGAAAATTTAAATTATGAAGAATATAATAGAAATCAATTCAATCCTTCGATTGTTTAAAATGTCTTTTTATAATTCACGAGAACTTCTGTCCGCGTAATTTTAATAGAATAAATTTAAATGTACGAAAAACTGTAATTTTTTAAAAATCATTAAACAATTAATCCTAATCTATAAATATGATTCATTTATTGTTTAAAAATTTTAAAAATAAAATGGAATCCGTATCGAAGTGCTAAACAATTTGCAAAACGAAATACTCTTTATTTGATTTCGTTTTGCAAATTGTTTAGCGCTTCGATATGGATTCTATTTTATTTTTAAAAGTTTTAAACAATAATTGTATCATATTTATAAATTAGGATTATTGTTTAATGATTTTTAAAGAATTTCAGGAAAACATTTAATTTAATAGCTTGTAAAATTTAGTTGAAAATTACATTAATATTCTCGTTGAAATGTTTCATATTTATTAAAAGCACTTTCGCTAGACTTTGTTTTCTCACTGTAAATTAACCTGAGGTTTATAAGGAATTGATTTAATCTTCATGCAGTGACGGTTTTAAAAGAACCGACATTCTGCCCGGTTGGTTCCATCTCATTTTCCATCATCATAAAACGTTTCATGATGCTAAAAAGCTTCATGGCGTA
This sequence comes from Machimus rusticus, assembly GCA_951509405.1. Classification (NCBI taxonomy): domain Eukaryota; kingdom Metazoa; phylum Arthropoda; class Insecta; order Diptera; family Asilidae; genus Machimus; species Machimus rusticus. The sequence goes on along the minus strand of OX608050.1, from coordinate 49,568,826 downwards.
GTGATTTAACGCTAATGGCCGCCAATTAATATGTTCGGCATGAATTCAGCGGACTCATCCAACTTAAAGAAGAGCCATAAACTTGGCAGCTTCTCGGTCCGTCTGGCCGCTGCATCGCTGTAATCAAGCGTGACCCGCCCGCGAAGCGATCGCGCTGCGGCCACTGTCCTCTGGCATCTCCAATGTCATGACTCGTCCGTTCGCGTTTGATCACGGGCGCATAAACACCAACTTTTGTTTGCATAAAGTGCCGCGAGCGTAGGTGCAGCCGCGGCCGCACTATCTGCGAGCGCGGCTCACAGCACACCGCAACGCGATCAGCGGTATGCGCGCTGGGCAGGCGCGCATCTACCATCGCATCGCATCCTCCCAACACCGACGCGTCAGACAAAGCAATAAGGGCCCAGGCGAGTTCCTTACGGCGCGGCGCGGCTCTTCCTCGCCTCCGTCATAATCGCGGGGTTTTTAGCGTGTACCTCTTAAGAGCCGCTTTCTGTCCGTTCATCATGGCCGCCGCCAATGAACTTCATCGTACAGAAAAAAATTCTGAAAATGTTTGCATGCTGCTTGCTCTTCCTCCGCGGCCATTTTTATGGGCCCCCATTCCCCGAAGTCGCCTTGCAAAAGTTTTCTGCTGCTGCTGCTGCAACACATTGGCCGATTCGCGCTTGGCGGCGAATAGATCGCGGTGGCGATCGATTTGTACGGCCAGGGCCAGCGGAGTCCCGCGTCAGCGGTGCGGGATTCCTGCGATGATGGTCGCTCCGCCACCAACCGAACTGGACGAAAAATGCTTTTCGCATGACCCGCAGACCGAGCGCGTTGCGCTGCTTCGGACGGGCCCGATCAAATATTTGCGGAGCGGAGCGCACATGTAATCAGGGCTAAGTGTTTCTTGCGTGTAATGTGAACGGAGATCTCCGTTTATTTTTAGATCTTGGCCGCGCTCTCTACGCGGCCGTGCGTTCCTCCTCGAACTATACCTCTGCAAAATTTCTTCTATCTTTTCTTGAGGACGCCGGTGGGCTTGGGCCCGTGTGGTTCTTTCTCGGAGGCAGCCAACGCGGTGCGCGGTGTGCAGCTGTGCGCGTGTTTTGTGCATTTATCAGGCCGAATGCAAGAAGTCTTTTGTGCAAATATGAGGATCGGGTTAATGACCAAAGCTGATCTTTGAAGGAATTGCTAATGGTAATCGCTGAAATACTGCGATGAGGTCAAGAGCGAGCGTTGCTACGTTTTTGAGGTTAGCGGAAAACACAAATTAAAAGCCTTTCTTCACTATCTTTTCTGCACATTTGCGTTAGGCCAACATTTCAAATGCGCACAGCTTAAGTGCACCTTTGAAACGATGACCGAATCGAACGTATATGCGAGCATTGCATAAAGTTGTACATTTTTAGGTAACGTTTTTTGGAGATACAATGAATTTACAGTATATAGCCCACTCGATTATGATATAGCAGGTATTCTAGACCAGTAATTCTCAACCTTTTCTTTGTCGCGGCACACTTTTAACGGTTTCAAAATTTGACGGCACACAAAGAAAAAGATAAATTTAAAAATTGTTTGCTTACCTATAATACACTGTGTAACATAGTTTAAGATAATAATTTTGAAAGTAAAATAAAATAATATGTGCCTACTACAAAAACAACAGTAAGTTTATTAAGGGATTAATTTAAAGTTAATAATAATACTTTTAATGAGAAATCTGAGCTTGATGTTTTTTGATATTTCATTTATATTTGGTTGTAAAAATGACAATGCTACTCTCACATCGTCTTCTACATTTAACAGTCTCGATTTTTTCTTCGTTTTTATGTTGGTTAATACTGAAAAGCCGAATTCACACAAATAAAATGTAGAAAATTTTAATAATATTGTTAAAGCTTTTTTGGCTAGCATGGGATAATCGCATCTAATGTTAGAAAGCGAAATTAGTTCTTCCTCTTCATTCAAAGTTAATTCAAAAATGGATTACGAACCCAATCAAAATTTTCTGTGTCTAAATTTGGGAAATAATGAATAATGTTCTCATCTAATGTTGTCAAATGGTCAATAATACTTTTAAATCTTTTGGGACTGACTCAAACTTTTTCAAATTGCCTTCCTGAGCTTTATTCTTCCATAAAGTTATTTGTTTTTAGAATTCTACCAGTTTATCTGTTGAGTTAAATATATTTTTTTGGCCCTTGCATACTTGAATTCATATTATTAAAAATAACAAAAATGTTTGATAAGTAAGCTAGTTTAGCACGCCGTATTTTATATTCCAACAAATTTGGCGGCACACTTTAAGAATTTGGCGGTACACAAAAGTGACGCGGCACAGTGGTTGAAAATCACTATTCTAGACCAACGTAAGCTGCTCGGTTTTACATCGCGGAAGCATTGTTTTGGGTTTATGGCCATTATCACTTCAAAAAAGAATGCAGGCTCCTATCAGGAGTTTATGTGTCTTACTTTTTTTTAATAAATGTTATCAATTTTTAGCAATGAATGCTGTTTAGAAGCAGCGACGAAGTGAAATGTCCTTCATCTATGATGATTTCGAGAAATATATTCTTAAAAATGTTGTGTAGGTAGGTACCTACATACGTGTAAAAGTATTCGAAGGAAAAATATATTTTTTTATGCAACTTTGCCCACTTAGACATTTTGATATTATAATAATTTAGGACGGTTGCACATTTTCAAATATCAAAAGTGTTAAGACTTAGAAATGTTACAACGATCAATTGATTTAAAGAATTGAAATAAAATGTAAAATGTAGAAGATGTTACGAGTAATTGTAATAACATTGATTAAGAGCGGCCAATTCGGACACAAAAGAATTGTGGATGCACTTCAAATCTCACTGTGAGAAAGAGTTGAAAAGAGTTGAAAGAGTTCTAAAAGCGAGACAATGTTAATCAAATGGGTGACGTCATATTAAAACACTTTTAGTGTATTAAAATAAAACACTAAGACTTGAAGTTTAAGATATTAGCTAAGAGATTGTTTCTCCTAATTCCTAAAAATATATAATTTTATCTATTTTAATTTAACATTATACAGGAATTCTTGAAATTTCCTTGTACAATAATATGTACCTAATACAAGTAAGTATAGGGTGTTCGTACACAGGCAGTGAAGGAGGTCTTTACTATGTATTAGACTTATTATTCTACTAGAGTTAGACTAAGCGTGAGTTTCGCGATCACTTCAAAATAAGGGCACCAACCGGAAACAAGCAATAGTTATTTATGTTATGTGAGCCACGTCCAGAAAGGTTTCAACTGCTCGTAGGTGAATCAGCTTTTAAAATAGCCAACTCTTAATAAATAATCGCCAAATTAATTACGTTCGAAACGCTAGAGACGACCAACTCCTGGCTTTTATAGCGATCCGATACCGGGGCAATTTCGCCAATTCTGCCTCGGCAATAGCCGCTTTTATGGTCCCTCGGGCAATAAAGGCATATTTAACCACTTGAATATGTCCTCATTCGCGGCGAACACGTTTCTGCCATCATCCCAGCGCTGCCCGGTTTCGCTGGCATTTACGTTCCCATGACATGATCACGGCACGGCGCGGCGGCGGCGAAATTGGCCGGTTGCATTCTCGCGAAGTCGCATCGCATCGCGATCTCCTCCTTAATGCGACCAGGGGCGCGGGGCCGGGCTCAGTTCGAGTTGCACTTGCATCTCTCCCGAAAATGAGTTACGACGTGTTTATAGCTACATTAAGGCAGCGAACATTTCGCGATGATTACGTAGAGTCCGGCCTGATCGTTCAACTCTTCATTAAATCATTAAAAGGCAATTTTTGACGCAATGATTACCCCCTGCAATTTTTTCCGCGTTCGCCCAACCTCATCTGGAATTTTTCGATTTATCCTAAGCGAACTCGAAATGCAAAATGATAATGATCGACCTTTTCTGGAAGATCGGTAAGATCGGACCGACTTTCGACTGCCAGTTGTGGTCAACATCCCTTTTTTTATTTATACATTCTGCAAGGGGCTTCATGCATGGGGGCGCAACATACGCTGAAATCGCTCGATAGCCGGTTGATCGAGTTCAAATGAAGCCATAAATTAGGCCTAAGTAAAATTTCATGTTTGTCTCGATCGATTCGAGGTGGGAATATTCGGACAGCGCGTATGCAAATTAGTGAGCAGAACTGGCCGCGAGTCCCGTGATTAAAGAGGCACCAAGCTGAGTTATTGTGCGGCGAATCCCACTATTATTGGAGCCCCGATGGGATTTTAATGACTGTAATGGCGCGGTCTGGTGGTGCCAGCACTCCTGGACACCGATCACATCGAGGGTCAGAAGAGAGATGGTCTTAAACGGCGACGACGAGGAAATTTGCAATGCATGAGAACATTTTAAAACAAGGTTTTGCAAAAGATCTCAGAGGGATGATCACTAAAAGGCGGAGTGTGACCATTACGTAACTCATTCGACGAGGCATTCGCGGAAATTATTTCAAAATGTTTGGGTAAGACGGATTCTGATTTTCCACTGCCTCCAATTTGTTTTACACTTACTTAAGGCACTAGAAGATCTACAATTAGGACATTAAGTCAGATTATATCATGTATTTGGATGAAATTTACTTAATAAAACTCTAACACTAACAGTGATAGACAACGCACAGCCTAAACCGGTGGGTTAGAAGCATGCAATTTTGCACAGGAGAGTGAAAATTCATCTCCTAGGATCTAGGGGGTTAAATAGGTGATGAAAGTTTGTACGGAAGTTTTTAATTTGTGAAACTAGAAATCTCATCAGGCACACGGCTAGTAGATAAATAGAAGTACTTTCCGTTGGCCTAGAATCATAAAATTTGGCAAGAAGCAATGTCTTATAGCACAAGTAACAGCAAAAAACCGGAAACCGTAAATTTGTATAGCCACATCGCAAAAAAATAAAGTTTTAAGAACCCTTCGGAGCGCGAGTCCGACTCGAATTTGGCCGGTTTTTTTAAATTATTTACTATTAACATTTACGAAATTCTGAACGCCAGTGATACATTTAACGAGTCACGTAAAAAGCATTTATTCAATGGATATGAAATTTCACGTTGCACACTCCAAAATAACATTTGAGTTTGAAATCGGCAACGTCATATTTGCATTAAAGTTTAGCTTTATTATAGGTATATACTTGTTCCCGGGATACGCCGAAACGACGTTTAGAAAACATTTTTCGAATAATAATAAACTTACTTTTAATAAATAATCTTCTATATCTTGGTTTATTTATGTCTTATTTATTACACTTTGATTCTTGCTCTATTCCGCCCTATCAGCATTGAGTTGAAGTTAATAAAAAGCATATTTTTATTGCTGCCTTATTGCACATTGTGAAGGGCTTAGTCGAGGATTAACAGGTATCTAAATTCCGTCACACCACATTAAAGAAATTTCCCATTTTGCACAAAGTCTTTTTTCCAATTCGTCCACGGAGAATGGAGCATAATGACTTAATTAGCCGGGAGGCTCGTTTTGCAGCAATCAAATGGCGCGGTCCGTGCGCAGATCACTGATTAAGTGGTAAGCGGATGTCTTGCCGTGACAAAGAAATTCCCCGAAGAATCTTTGAGAGACGTCTGGAAGTAGGTAAAGTGGCTGCACAAAAAAGCCCATATCTGCGCATTCCAGCGACGTCGCTGCAGCCGCCAGATATCCATGGCGAGCAGATAATCAATTTGCGGTAGCTAGGTTCTAGGGACGGTGCCTAATGGCGCTGGATAGGAGGAATTCCTCAAAATCACGTCACACGGCCGTTGGCACGGCACGTGGACGGGTGTGAGTTTTCAGTTTCCACTTCTGCGGCCAATTCCGCCGCCGGCTCCACTCGAGACCGGTGCGGCACGAGCACGAGCCCTTTCTTTGCGCCCCACGCGGGAGCTCCGGTTCCTACGAGGTGGTGTCATCAACCCTCGAGGAGGGGCGGAAAGTAATAAAATAGAGCCATCAAAATAAATTCCCATGGCGCGCCGCCCGCGCGGGGTGGGTGCCACGAGCCCAGACTCAGACAGTCGGTCACAACCGGGGCCAAAGTAAAAGTTCTGCTCCCCCGGGGGTTTCGGGGAATGTCTCTTTTGCCCTTTGCAGCAATCGACGATTGGCCTCTCATCGCTATTTCTCGGAGGAAAACCCAAACAAAGCGGCCCGTGCCCCGCGGCACTCCTTCGTCGGTGAATGTGCCCAAAATTTAGTGGAGCTCCCAAAGAAATTGGCGAGGGTGATGGGGGGACTGTCGAAAAATTGAGGCTCGTTTCTTCCCTCCCGGGGTGGCAATTTTTCTGTTTTCTTTCAGGACGACAACGTCGAACTTCTCTCGACATTTTTTATTATTATTTTCTTCAGGTTCATTTTTACGCCGCGCGTCTGACCTGTTGTGAGCAAGCTCGTTCCACCACCCCCGCCCCGGGGAGCAGCCACCCTCCCCCGGTCGCATTCGCATCCCCCGAAAAAGGAGTGCATTCACCTTTCAGCCAGTTGGAACAGACAAATCTTCGTATTACGGTGTTACGGTGCGGCGACGGAGGTTGTCTTGGTGCCGTCTTTAATCCCCCAAAAGCTCCTTCCTTTCGCCCCGAACCGGATAACCGGAGCGGAATGAATTTTTCTTTCTCATCCTCTTAGCGCTTTCCGACGTCTTTTTTTTACAACTCCCTTCCCCCCATTTGGTCGTTTTTCATTCGGGGCCTTTGCTCGCTGGAGGCAGTTAAGATTCAAGGGCTCTTCAGAAACGTCTTGGCCCCCCCGAGCCAAGGACTTTTCGCCTCCTGCGAGCGCACACAACACAGCAATAAAATGCACCGCTCCCCCCCGGGCGGACCCTTTCGACCCGGCCGGGGCATTCTCGCCTAAAGTTCCTAGGTGTCCTTGAAACGTTGGCCTTGCGAAATTAAGCAAAAGCTCCCGGCGGGTTCAGCGGGAAAGCTGCTCGAGTAGCACCCACACACTCGCAGGACAGCCCTGGATGACCGGTCCCCTTCGGGATGGCGACGTAAGGCGATCCGAAGGAGGCTCAAATGTATTCCTTAAAATACAGACAGACTTATTTATAATAGATACTAAAAAAAAAAAGTGCTGACGACCGGGTGGAACTAGCCGCTAATCAGGCTAGAGATATTTATTTTTAAATCGGGCCAGAGATACAATTGCTGAGCCATTTCGGAGACTCGTGTTTTCCTAAAAGGATAACTTGGTTATGACGACCTATCAATCTATTTATTAAATCTTTTCTCAAGGTTGCTTTCGCAGAAAGATTGTTTTGCTGCCTTTGAAAATTACTTTGAGACTTCGAGAAAGCTTATTAAGAGTTTATTTTGTTCTTAAACAAACAGTCGCTCATAATCACCCGAATACCTAAAACGAAAACGCGAAAAAGGGCCTTAAAGAATCATGCACATAACTAACTATATAAATTCTCAGATGAAAAATTCGTCAAAATCTTCAGGGAAAATTGAACATAAATTATCACTTACAAAATATATTAGTGGGTATATATTTTTCTTTCAGCAAATGGAGTAAAAGTTAAGAGGTACTAAAAAGGTATTTTTAAGGTAATAATGTTCGTTGAGAAAACTGAAAAAGACTGGGTCGTTCTGGAGCGCTCCAGAGCGCCCTGGGTTTTTAGTTCGGTGTTCGTCGAGCATTTTAGAAAAAACCCTTCGCTTCGGGGCGCTCCAACTATTCCCGAGTTTTATGCTGGGGCGAAATCGAACTGTAACGGCTAGCGGCATTTGAATTTGAATTTATATTGAATTGAAGTATTTATTGATTTATGTGTTCTCAGAACCAGCCAGATTTATATGTGCATGCATTTTGTTTTATTTACCGTCAATGCAACGAGAGAAATATTATACCCGACCGGTTAATTACGTCATTTTTTTAACGGTTTTTTTTGCATGCACCAAATTTTGGGCTATACATCTTACTGGCTTATTTAGACGTGTCTATTTTATTTAAACAGTTTACCAAACTTAAGTCGCGAAAAATCGTAAACACAGCTGAAAATTCTACTCTTTTTCTTCTTTTTCGCTCTGCTTTGCTCTGAAATCGTTCGTTGAGACACCAAAATCCAGAACCCCACGGGCCGCTCTGGGTTTTTTGACAACTCTCGGTGCGCTCTGTGGTGCTCGGTGGCGCTCCAGGTTTTTTTAACGAATTTCTCAACGAACAGATCTTTCGACCTTCGAATCTTTAATCAACATTCAAATGTCGGCCTTATTTTTGCGATCGTTTTTGTGCAATTCAAGTGATTTGAATTCAAATAAGTGTATATATAATTCGGTAATAACTAACTGCAAAGCTACTATAAAAATGTATACCTACCTAAATTCAAGATGTTTTGAATCCAGTGGAAATTGTTTAATTAAATGTTAAAAATTAGAAAAATAAATATATTTTAGATGTATTCATTAATTGAAGTCATATTCAGCAATAAGCATTTTTTAGGGTATAAATCTAAAACGAAATTTATATCTATAGATTTATATCATCCATAATAATTTAACAACGTAGTCTAAAATTTAAAAATGTTGAATATTTAAAATTGGGGTGTGTCATTAAATTAACTCTTCATTAAAATTTGAAACCGAAATACCCTTGAGAAAATCGATCAAATCACAACGAGACCAAGTATCCAATTTTCTCAAATATGTGAGTTCCAATAGCCCCTTGCGTGCCCGCGTGCCTATAATCTAACTGGGGGGAGCGCGTCTCGTCGGCCCTCAATTAGTACCGGCGGTTATAAAAGGCGACTTGCACTAATCACGAAAATATCACCAATTGCAGCTGGTATCGATAAAAGGATCGGCGATTAGCAAAGGTGAATGGCACCCAGTGATCGAGATAATTAATGCCTGCGACGCGAATAACAATCGATCTTTCGTGCGCACGTTTCACCTGAGATCGTTCGCAGGCGTTTAGCGTCTAACGCGCCAGCCTAATAGCACTTGTGGCGCGCATACAGCTTCAGCGCTCTACGCGCGCGCTGCGATACGACAGATGCATTTTTCCGTATCGTTTAATCAATCTGGATCTAGCGAGTAATCATGATCAATTACACTCTAACCAGCGTGCATAATACGCGGATTTTCTTGGCTAAAGTAAACTGCCTCCTGAGCCAGGTAGACGTAATTTATTGAAACCCTCCGTGACTAAGGTGCGCTTGGTTCCCCGGACGGACTTAATAAATCTTAATCGATTTCAGTTCAGGTCTAGTCTCAGGTCTGCTCTCGAAGATCTAATTTAGCGCTGATTTACCTGAGAGAGGGGCTCTTATTTTTAATTTCGCGGAACCGTCATCTTCGTCATGGTCGAGATTGGCGGCATGTTGCACCACGATGTCTCGGCCGCGGCAGCATGTCGCATCGCGCGACAATCAAGAATGTGACCGTCATTAGTTGAGGCCGACAGGGCAGAGACTTTGTATTCCGCGGGCACCGAGATATTGCCCATGTTAAAAAATATTTTCCCTTAATTAAGGCAACTAACGATCGTTTGATAGTGCGCTTCACTGGGAACAGTCAGGCCCGCCGATCCCGCTGCCTTGAGGCGGTATTTGCATGCGTATGACGAGAATATTAAGTGATCTCGTCACCCGCGGAGGACGATCGGCGAAATGATGGAGATCAAGTCAAGGCTGCGGTCGCAGACAAAGCTACATTGTGGCGCTTCTGGGGGAAATTCGCGCTCGCCGTCTTCTTTTCTGTTAAGCAATAATTAATGCCTAGAGGATCTGCTCGGTTGCTTTGCAACGCTGAGCAATTATCTCAATTTTATTGCGAAGAGGATATGTTCCGCGGATATTGCTAATGACTCTGCTACTAGTACTAATGGTCCTCGCAATCTAAGTACAAGTTTAAAATATCAATGACATTGAGAAATACTACCACAAAACGATTATGGAGGAAAGATAATGCACATATTGAATGAAAAAACAGGCACATCTAGTTCAATAAATATTTAATAAAAATGAAAATCGTACAGGTTGGACATATTATTACTCAAACTTTAAACTAACTTTCACTAGATTTTCAATAAAGAACCAGCTGTCAAAAAATTGTTAGCAACCAATGAAAGGTTCTTTGAAAAAAACGTCCTTACGATTGATTCGAAATCTCAGACCTGGTTTATGTATAAAAGTTCGAGCAGAAAGAAATCGTCCTGAAAAATTGGAAAACAAAATTTTTGAATTCTAATTAAATCATGTATCTCAAGTAGGTATTTTTTTTTGTTTTTCAACCGTCTTGTCCGCAGCTTAAGAAAGTAAAAGACTTTGATTAAATAATAAAATTTAATGACGCGTTTTTCTTAATTATGACAATACCTAAATTCAATTAATTTCTCACAATCATATATTATTTTTTAAAGCTCTTCTTATCTTCAACCCTGAATTTGTATGGAGAACTTTTAGTACAATTTTCTAACTATCCTGAACATTCGTACAAATTAATTAAGCTGATCAATACTTTAATTTAAAAAAAGAAGAAAACGATTTAAAAAATATATTAATCCTAAATAATCCTAGTCTCCATATTTATAATTAAATACTCAAATTTTAATAAAGTCGGAGTAAAACAGATTTTATGTAGGTACTACAAATAATAAATTAATTATTTTTTCAACGTTTTCGATACTACAAACTCATATAAAAAAGATTATAGGTAATGGTTCCAGTAATCAGCTTAAAAGACGATTACCTACTTGGAAAGTCCTTTTTAGTATGTATTGAAATTAATTTATTTTAATTGTTTACTTCAAATTTTACTACCTTATGTTTTAAGAAAACTTTTGAAAAATGGGAAAGTTTTTCGTCTAAGATGATCTCTGCTGTTCTTTCATACCAAAATTTTTCATTTAAGATATTTTTTGTAAGTTCTGTATTTACTAGAAGAATTAAGAAGAAAAATTAAACCAACCTTCAAAAATTGTGAATCACTTTAGAAAGGGCGCAAACTGGAAAACATATGTAGGTACTATGATTTTGCAGCCAACCAAGAGACAGACAGTCGGATAAAAAGCAAAAATTTTTAAAACTAGTTTATTTTGTTGCTCAGTTAAGCAGATCTAGAACCACAACTGTTAATTCTGCAGTAAGTACAGACCAGTGCAATCAGATTCTTCCGCATCGTAGTGGTCTCAGAAAAGTCCTCAATGCCAAAAGTGGAAAGTGTCTAGGAAACCAGAGCGACGGAACAGAACAACAATCGACTGTAAGTAACCTTTCCGGCTGAATGCCCACGATTCAAAGGTAGGGTCCAGTCGAGTCGAGGAAGTAAAAACCAGCTCCAGACAGCGAAACTGTACCAGAAAAACCTCCAAAATACTCCCAGCCATTGTCAACTGGGCCCGAAAGACGCGATAAAAATTCCGCGGTCCCAGAAAACTGCGACCAGCGTAGCGCAGGCAGCAGCACAAAAGCTGTCCAGTGGCTAACTTGTTTTCGCCGACCTCCCGCCGCCCTCTAAACCCTCTAAAACCCTTCTAAAAAGGAACTGACAACGTTCCTCCGAGGAGAACCCGCGCCCAGCGGGACCAAAAAAACCAACGAACTGGCGGCAGCGGCAGACTGTTCCGCGAGCAGATTCTTAAATCCGAGTTCGAAGCTAAGCTCATTATAAGAAAAACGAGCAGCGGGACGAAAGAAGTTAAGACTTCTTTCATCCGCCCGAGACTCGTCCGCCGCCGTTCGCCGCCGCCCGCCGCTCCGGCGCCCGCTTGCTCGGCCGAGTCGAGATCAAAAACTTTTGCATCGCGTCTGGTGCGCGAAGCCCGGCCTGGAACACTTTGAACTTTTCAAGGTCAATTGCGAGCGCAGTTCAATTTGCGCGCGTTTTTCTTTTTGGTGGCTCGCTGTGGTCGCGCTGGTTCTTTTGGTCGGTTTCGTTTCTTAAGATGGAGCAACCTGAGCCGCGCCAGCGAGATGCTTGGGGCCGGGGCGCGTGTAGGTGTGCGGTGGCATTCAACGGGACGGCTGCGAAACGACTTACGAGTTCGAGCCGCGTCTGAGCGGGATTCTTACGATTCCGCGATCTAACGTCGATTGAGTACCTGCCAGCACCAATACCTGCCCGAAAAGCAAAAGGTAAGGATCCCTTCGCGCAGATCGCACTCGACCGAGAGCTGCTCCTGCGCGTTTGTCCACTTGCAGTTTTGTTTGCTATGCATTCATTCATGCAAGCGAATTCTATCGCTTTCGAAAATGCAACTAATTTCACCTGGGGCAACGCAGCGCTTATTAGAGTGCATGATACTCCTGAAACAGTTTCTCCAAGCGCCCAAATTAGCAAATTAGAGGTGATCTTGCTCGGCACAGCGATCAATTAACTCACCATTTAACTAAATCAGTTAAACTCCTCAAAACCCTATTTTCAAACATATATTATGTATCTTATCTTTTTTGGGCAATTAATTTTTGTAATTAATTTAATTTAGTATCCTACCCCTCAATTAATACGTTCCCGGAAAAATAATGCAAACCGAAACCGTATAAAACGAGACACATAATTCATACGAAATAGAAAGATATGTTAGACTAAACTTTAAACTTTAAATATAAAGCACAGAAAGAAAAGTCGTAGACTTGTTTATTATGCCCGTGTGGAATGACATACACAATAAAAGAAGAATCGAAGATTGGTTCATTAATTTTTTTTACACAATTTAATGTTCAAGCTTTTCCAATTTATCTTAAGAAATGAAAAACATAGCCCTTGATTTATTAATTAAGAAACGATCTTTCTCAGTAAAACATATTTTATTATAATTTTAAGCTACTTGTTATGAAGAAATCGAAGGATAGGATTTACTTTATCTCTTCTTTCCAATTTCCAAAAATATCAACACATTCAGATTTTAAAATGGTTGTTGAGAAGGAAAAGGTTAAAATCCCATACAGAACAACAATGTTATAAATGGTGAAATAAAAGATAATGATCAACAAACAAAGTAATTCAGATGGCAGAAAATGTGTTATTGATGTCGTACTTTATTAGATTTCGATGGTTTGGAAATTTATGGTGCTTGAGGACGAAATAATAACAAATATACCACCATAATAATAATGCGACAAAATATCGTCATTGTTCAGTTCGTACTAAAAGAATTAAGAGTTTCACAAGAAATTGAATGGCGCCGTAAGTCATTCTAAAAGTCAATCGAGCAGAACCAATTTTGTGTGATTTTTCTATTGACCATTTTCATCTACTTCATAAATAAGTCCAAATCCAGGTCCCATTGATTTCTAGCTAAGGGAAGAAATAATAAGCGCAGCGGCATTTCGGCTCTAAAAAGAAGAACTCGGCAAAATGAAATCCTTTGAAGGAGCTGAAATTATGAAAATACTCTTCGCTTTTTCCAGTAGTGGTAGTGGTGGTGTTTTTTCCACCGAAAACGAAAGCATCCCGCCGGGGGTTGGGCTTATCATAAAAATGAGAAATTCGAGGGAATTCAAAGCACAAAAAGGGTCACAACACTTTAAGTGTAGTAAAGAGGGAAAAAGAGCTGCTAGAGGCTGTGGCAGAAAAAAAGATGAGGGAGCCATTAATCTAGAGTCCGCTGAACGTCTTTGAGAAAGTGCCGGGAGACGAAAAAATTAAGATGAATCAGGCACGACCACAAGCACCGTCGTCGTCAGCATCGCCGGCCCCGTCGTCATCATCGCCACCGCTCGCCGGAGTGCACCGAAAACCAAAGGAAGGCAAGAAAGTGCCAAGAAGATGCTTATTCTGGCCTGAACTTAAGTTGAACCCGGCCACCCACCGCCGCTCCCCGGATCCCGGAACAGTCAGGGACGAGCCCCAGCGAAAAAAATCCCCTTGTGGCTCGAGAGCTGTCAGCTTTCTTGAGTCCAAAAAGTTGAAGGATGAGAATAATTGCAAAAAGTGCGCATTGCACATGCAATTTAAGGAGAAGTCATTAATCTTCATCACGCAAATGATATTTTCTGAAATGCTCGCCACATTTAATCTCGGCAGCTCCGCCACATCTCCTCCCTCCGCCAGAGCACAGACGCCGACGATCTTGCTATTAGTAAGATGCTGAGATGCAGCCAGGAATCTTAAGATGCTCCCGCTGGCCGTCGCCGCATTTTCGGTGAGAGGAATGGAGATGAAGTCCATTGTGCGAACCACTTTCATCCCAAGTCCCAAGGCGAACTAATGGCTTTCTTGGAGGGAGCCGTGCCCCGTTCCGCCCCAATCGAAGCGTGATTCAATGAAACGCGCAAATTAAGATACAAACTGAGCGATTCCTGCGAATTAATCATGTCGCAATTGCCGCAAGGGTCTCCCTGAATTAATCTCATTATTTAAAAAGTCGTCCGGTCTCATTACGCTGCCTATGAATAAGTTCCGAGCTCAGAACCGGCCCCAGGGCACCTAAAAATAATTCCAGTCGCCACCTTGTGGTACTTGCCGTGCTGCCGCGTTCCAGTTGGGGCCCCGGACCGATTTTCAAGTCCCTAAGCAGCCCAGCATCCACTGGACCCGGACCCTCGTGGCGGAAGGCGCGGGGCGATCGCCTAATCTCGCCTGGAGGCAGAGTCGCCGGGTAGAAGCAACAACGCGAAACCGCAGCGGCATTTGCGGGCGCGGTAGGTGCCGGCAGATCTTCCTCCCAAGGCCTCTCCTCCTCCTTGGCGCTCAACAAACTCTGGAGTGCTGGGCACCTCTTTCACGGTCAAAACCTGTTTTTTTTTCGCCTAATCCTTCCCTGCAGCAGTCCAAGTGGCCACGATTTCTCCACGTGGATAAGGCCTCCCTCCGGCCGCGCTTTCTGTCGCGGGGCTCCTCTTAATTCAAATGTGCATTTCGATTTCCCGGCAATGCAACTGCAAGATGTGATGCACGCCTGCTTGAGCTATCCGAATCCAATACAAGCTCCGTGCCGCGTGGAGGTGCGGGGGCGCCTGGTTTGGGCCCGCGTGATTTGTGGGCGCACGTTATTGTCGCTGGGTTCGAGTGCGCATTTGGCTTTCTCCGAACAATGCAAGAAAAATGGTTTGTCGCATGCTTCATTATCGGGACGCCTGATTTATGCCCGCCGAGGCATTCTAACAATTTGCATTAACGCGACGATTTCTGGAGATTTGCTAATTGAAAACTGACAAGCACTGAGTTTTGCAGTTAAAAGAAGAGTAATAGAGGGGATCTGTCAGGTTTCTAGAAGCGAATCCAAAATAAGTAAACTTGACCAGATAAAACATTTTAGGTAGGTACATATGGTTTACAAAATAAATAATAATAATTGGTTTCAAGATGCCTTGTTTTGCCGTCACTATAGAAAAAATACATACCTCATTGGATTCATTCAGCACCTTGGAGTTTGCCTACTCTAATGATTGTAATGATTTTATTACTTCTGATAATTGTTTTTTATACATGTTTAATAAGGGTTATAATAGACGCGACGTCTTTTCGTTGCGTCGCAAAATGAATTTGATTAGGTACACAAAAACCGGCGCAGCAATTCCATTTCAACGCGTCCATTGTACCCCAGCTACTAAACTGATACAGATAAACTATTTTCTTGTGGAAAAACTATCTCTAATTATATTTTATTATATTTTATACATCGAATATTAAAATTATATCTTAAGAATAATGACGGAATTTGAAAAAAATTTAATTAAATTCCTAACCATTTCGCTAAAATACTACATAGGTACGAAGTGGGGCATCTATCCGTTTAACCTATTTATTATACAATAGTAGCTTAAAAAACAACAACCAACAAATTTTCAGCCAGCGTAGCGCGTATTTGGAAATTTAGTTTATTTCAAAGGTTTTTCTAAAGTATACTCTAAAGTAAGTATACTCTAAAGTAATTATACTAGTTTCTAAAATTAAAAGCAGAAGGATTTGAATTAGTGCAGATATAAGGAGAAGATGAAAGGAGTTGAAAGGAAAACTGCTCATAGAACTAATAATAAAAAATGACAAAAATCAATTTCAAATGGAAAATTCAATGAGTGTCCAAGACAGAGTATGACTTCCTCGATAAAACACAGAGTTGAAGTCCGTCGGAGGCCGCCTGCTTTCCAAAGAAAATAAATTTCCTGTGCCCAGCGGCGGCAGTCGGCCTCGCCAGAGTTCAAACTTGGCCAAGATGCAAGACGCAAGACTCCAGACGTGGGGAGCTTCACGTTTTCAGCGGAGTGCAAACTACACAGGGACAATTAATTCAAACAGATAAATCGCATTTAGGAGACGTTATAAAAATTCCACAATGAAATCAAGAACCCGCTCTTTGTCCATGTGTCCCGCACCCGTCGCGCGTTTCGACGGAACTTCATTTTTTCCGCTGCATCTCTTCTTGTTGCGTTCAAAGCGCTCTCGCGGATGGCTTTTTCTAGCGAAATTGCAGCGATTTCCTCCA
Source organism: Machimus rusticus (assembly GCA_951509405.1). Taxonomy (NCBI): domain Eukaryota; kingdom Metazoa; phylum Arthropoda; class Insecta; order Diptera; family Asilidae; genus Machimus; species Machimus rusticus. The sequence continues at coordinate 49,552,438 of OX608050.1, read as the reverse complement.
TTATTCAGCGGGGCAATTATCGCCTAAGCAAATAAGTGGCGTGCACTTGAGCGAGTGGCTCTGATCGTTCACCTCCGCTATCTGCGGCGATCTCATTACTCCCGCGCGCGCATGACCTGCCTCAACGCGGCTCGCAGTACGCAGTCGTCGGAGTCGCTGTCGTCAACACCGGTCCGCGCGTTCCCCTCACCAATGTCCCATTGTGCGGTGACCCGGCAATCGGCCTGACCATGATCCGAATTTGGCGGAGCCAAAGACAAATTTGCACGAGCGGGGCTCGTGTCCATCTCCACGCTGGCGCTCTGACCAGATACTTTCATAATTTTCGCAAAAATGTCGCCTCGAGAGACGGGACGGGGCCCCGCAGCCTCGGAAAGTTATTTTTATTTGCCCATCCGCCCAGCAGAACGACCTCCCCCGCGCCCCCGTGCAAAGTCAAGTTCAATCAACTTTTTATCTGTTTCCTCCGATTTGCGCAGCTGCAAAAAGTTTTGTTTATTGAATTTTTATTTCAGCGAAAAATGGTGACGGTGACGCGCAAGAAATCGCGCGAAAAGAAACGCAATGAAAGCGCTTTTAAGCTGCTCGCGCTTACGCACGTTGCGTCGATAGTCGTCGATTCACTCTGACAAAGCTGGTCAAGCGCGCTTTTCTCGCGGCGCTTCCGCTGCGTCTTCCTGCGATGGTAGATGGCTGCTCCTCACCCCGGGTGACTCAGATCCGCTCGCAAGTATCTTCGTGTATTTTCGCATAAACTACAGACATACTAAAGCTTTAAAATATTCAAAAAAATTAAAGATATAAGAAGACTAAAAACGGTCAAGTGATGACCTCGAACCACTGAACGGGAGAGGGGGTTATAGGTGAGACACTGAGCTCGACTCAAGACTGCGGTTGCCAGATACCCTAACTTTTGAAGAAATTTTTTTCAACCTCCTCCCGCAATTTTGGGAAAACATCCTTTTTAAATATTCAATGATAAATTGAACAAACGAGGATCTTTGCTTAGGCTGTGTGTTCAATATCTTATTTAATACAATTAATTCCGAATTAATCAGATATAACCTTTGATTAAGAATTAAATGTTTAGTACTACCGAAAATTTAATTCGAAGTATTCTATTATGTATAATACCTCGGACTAACAATAACTTTTCAGGAGTGTTACACTGAAAGAAAAAGATTAGCAAAATTAACTATTTTTTCAGTCAACTAATTAAATTAGTTGATAGAACTAAAACAGTGAGAAAAACATTTACAAAATTCGTTAGTTTCTCAACTATTTTAGTTTATTTCATAACTTTAAATTGTTGTAAAAACTAATTCAATTAATTAGCTGATAATCAACAAAAGATTAGTTAGTATTGCTATTTTTTTTCAGTGTAAACATTAAAATTTAATATTATTCTTCTAATTAATGATACCCTTGACGCACCTACATATACATATGTATGTATTTCGAAATTAAGTCTCTGAATAAATGTTTGCTAATAAATTTCTTGGTGTAATTTGTTTACGTCGTGTTTTTCTAATTCATTTCGTTTTTTATTTCTTTCCTGTCTGTGTGCATATTATGTATACTAGTAAATAAGTTTATTTATTTATTTTTTTATATCTTAATTAAGAGATTTTTTTAAAACAGTAACTTAAGGAGGTTTTCAGTAGTAACGGCCGTTTATGGATGCTATTTTGAGGCATTTTTTTCTTGGAATCAGTAAATGATTTTGGAGTAATTTTTTGTACATATATTTACACAACATTTTTGTACTTAATTGAAAAAAAAAGTAACTACTATAAATAAATAAAATAAATAAATAAAATCCTAGGACGTGTTAAATTTGAGGCATTCGCGGCGCAGCTCTAAACGGTACCCACGGTTGCAGCCCTCTGCGGAGTCTGAAACACAAATCTCCAAATTGTTATTAACGACTATCGCTGATACTGCCGAGAAGTTAAAATATTGAAAGTTACGAAAGTTATGACTACAAAGAAAAACGTGCGATTTTAGGGTATACCTATTTATTTATTAATTAAGGCTCTGTAAAAGTTTCAAGTGAATCGATTCAGTACAACTTAAGATATCGTACCCTTAATTTGACGAAGTTTCGAAAAAACACACATCAGGCATATTTTTCAGGGCTAAAAAGTGGAAACAAAATCGATTTTTTAAAATCGTTACACGGAAGTCGGTGCAGTAGGTATATATTTGTATATTTAAAAAATTGAACAATAAATAGCTAGGTATGTGTGTCCATACGTATATAAATTCTTTTGATATATACATATATTGTTATTTAATTTAATGTAAAGTTTATAATTAACCTAACCGATTCACTCATGTTTCATTTAACCTTAAGTTCTTTCTTTTGACCTACTCCTACTAGTAGATCATCAATTTTGCTCTGTTGACCTGGCAACCCTACTCAAGACGTACTTTATATCTCATCTGGGCAAAAAGTGAAATTTTCCGCAAAACGCGCGGATTAGCTCAGGTGGGGCGATGCGTATCAACTTAAATCTGGTTGCCGCTGGTCATGGTTTTTTAAAATTGACGCAAAAGCGCACCGCCACGAAGCAATTTTCATATAGTGGAAAAGTCACTTCTGTCGCGGCGTATGACGCAAATTGGGGCTCTGTTGATGTTAGCGCGGGGCGAAAGGTGTTGGTGGCACCCACCACCGGTTCAGCGAGCGGGTTTGCGCCATCTGATTTCTGACTCAAAGTTTCTAAAGTCCAAGCCTAAGCCCAGCTGGTCGAAGACTTATCAGAGGTCTCTTAACCGCTGGGCCCGCGCTAAAAAATACCCGGGCGGCGGCGCTTCGGTGTTTCTAAGCGCGCGTTATAGCTTGCAACGTCTCGCGGATAGAAAGATAGAAAGACCGAAAGTATGTCATCTCGCCGAAGTGGCCACATAACTTGTCGCCGCGGCGGAGCGGGCTGCTCTGCAGCTCATTTGCATGTAGGATGGAAAGAAAGTTGCTCGAAAAGGTAGCAGCACTTGCGTCACCAGAAAATCACTGTCTTGAGCCGAGTCTTCGAGCTCGAGCCGGGCTTTGACCAGTTCAGGGAAGAAATCACGCAAGCGGGCAAGCGCTTTGGCATCTTTACAAGAGGAAATTTCTGGGACGTTGAACCTCTGAACGAGCGCGGGGTCTGGGCTCTGACCAGCCGAGCTAAGATAAGATGTTGTCCAAGGTCTTGAAGTCGTCCCATTGGCAAAAAGTGTTGATTAAAAGGTGTAAATCACTAAAAATGGTAACCGACACGGGACTGAGACAGCCTGATTTATGGATAAAGTTATTGGAAGGGAAAATTTACTTCTTCTGATTTCTGGAGAAGGGCAGAGGTGTGTCGTGGCGACAATCAGCTAAGAGGAGAAAATCCGCTTTTAAAGTAAATGAGGAACATTAACGAGAACGGGAATTTAAATGATTTGCATTGCAAAATATATCTTCACTTCAAACTCGAACTTTAATTGGTCGATTCATGTATTAAAATGTTTATACAACTGTATTTTTTAACTAGATAACCGTCCAACGATAAGAAACTTAGAGGTATCGGAAAATGCAAAAATAGTTATATGAAGATATAAATATCGGGTTTAAAATGCAAACAGTTAATTACATATTTAATGTGAGTTATTGCGATAGAGCGATCACTTGAGCCATCTTATACTTAAATATGCTTTAGGTACCTACATATGCACATATATCCACTTTTAAAAAAGTTTATGTTGATTGCTTTATCCACCTTATTGCCTTTTTTATTATTATTCTTCAAATTTCAAATATTAAAAGTTTAATACCTATCGATACAGTAGAGGATATGACAATTTTTTCTTCAACAAAAATTTGTAGACACTATTTTTCCTTTGAAGCAAAGCCAGAAACTCAAAGAGAAAATGTTTCACGTACCGTTTGTAGTCGAGTAAGTCTGTACTAATAAAAAAAAATTATGTTGGAAAAACTGTGGCTATTTATGTATTTAAAATATCAATATTAAAAAAGTAACTATCCCAGAACACTTTATTTTTCCCTAGACATTTTCATCTGTACCTACTTGTCTTTTTAAACTCAGAGCTACTATAAAATTAATGCTAAAAAGCGAAGATATAGTTTATTTCAGTTAATACAAGCAGTAATAATATAAACAAAAAAGCTAAACTAAAACTAATTTAACAGGAAAAACTGGTCTTAAATCGGGACAGTTTTTAGTAAAAAGTATTATTTTTTTATAAGGATAGAGGAAAGGGAGTAGCAAATAAATAGAATATTAATTGTTAAATATAAAAAATGTACCTACATTGTAAAAGATTGAGTTTGGTAATTTTTTATTGGTAAAGCATATATTCCTTTTTCACTTTTTAAAATTACCGTCCATTTTCTCGAGTGCAAACCCTACAACCTATTGCCCGACAAATATGCTAAACTCGCTATTAAATACACAATATTTCTAAAAGGAAAATATTTAGTTAATAGGCATTTCCTAAAAGGAAAATATTTAATCAATAAACATTTTATAAAAGGAAAATATTTAGTTATTAGGCGTTTTGTAAAAGGAAAATATTTTGTTTTGTCGTGCAAAAGGTTGTTGGCGAAAGGTTGTCGGGCAAATGGTTTGTCGAACATTTGCAGTCGGGCAAATGGACGGTTACCGAGTTTCCTGAAGATGAGCTTCAATTATAAAGTACATACATATGTACCCACATAAATCAGATATATGTAATATAAAGAATCAAAATATATTGTATATACCTTATGAAAATCGTCAATTCAGCTATCTACATAAATCAGAAAATCTCTAACGAAACAACGAATTCAAATGTAGAAAAGTCTTCCTGCAGCATCCATTTTAGTGTTGATTAAGACAAGGGCAGATACATAGAAGTAAGTGCCAGGATTTGTGGACTATTTCCATTCCCGATTTTATTCCACACGACAAAAAAAGAGAAAAGTGGAAGTCCAAGCCCCACACGATCTGGAAATTGCACCAACACCCCCGCAGCGCAGTGTCGCTTTTTTATCCGCCGGAATACATCAGGTTTGCTAAATAGCAGCCGCGTTGCTGCATAGATGGATGCGATGCTATCAGGCGGGTGCATGCAGCCGGTGCCCGATTTTGACACAGGTTTCAATCAACAGCGACAGCCTGACGCCGTTCACACGGGCGGGAATCACGGAAAATGCACCGGCGAACGAGCCAAAATCAGCGCTAGGCAGCCCCATCGCCGCCCGCCCCACCCCGGCGTATCTGCTATCATTGCCCTCGGTATTATTTTTCAATTTTCCCAAGTTTGTTTTTCCTATTTTCCTAAGAACTGCTCTTGCCGGGATCGCGTTGTATCCCATTTTTCTTGCACAGCCCCCAACCCCCATCCGCTGCTCTACGATTCGGGGGCGACGGAGTCGGCTCCCGGTTTTCTAAGCCGGCGGAATCGAGAGGCGGATTTCACTGGCTGAGCCCGAGACGAGGGCCTCCTCTGTTTCGTGTTTTTCTTTTCGGAAAATTTCTGTTTTCCTTCGATGATGCGTTTTTTCCGGCTCCCCAGTATTTATCTGAATTTTCGCCGCGCCCCCGCCCGCGAACGGGGAGCAGTCATCCCGGCAATTTCTCTGTTATCCAATCTGTCAGCGGACTCTCGTCGACATCGACGACTGCAGGGCCCCGGGACCCGGGGACTCCTGCCGGTGCTGCCGCTGCTGATTGGGGGCCGGCCTCGAGGTGGGTGGCTGTCGGCCCGGACTGTTTTCTTTCGGGAAATTCCCCAGCCGCCCGCCCCGCATTCACCCAACCGTGCGAGCGCTTTCGGGCGAAAATATTATGTTTTCATTTTTCCATTATTTTGTTGGTTTAATGAAATAAAAATTTAGCCAGAAGCGAAAAGCGCTGGCCGAATAAAAGTTCTTTGATTGAGAGCTGACAGACAAGTCGCAATCGATGTGAGGCGATTCGAGCGGCGTCCTGCAATTTTCGCGCAAACAGAAGCCGCATGGAATCATAGTTCATGGGGGATTCAAAATTACCAGAACATGACTTAGTTCTTCCAAATCTTGAAATATATATATAGTCACATATACATAAAGCGATAATATAGCTATTTGTAACATTTTTGAATTTGATGTTTAATGATACCTCTTCGAAAATTTTAGTTTAACTTGAGATTTTCAAATATAAAAAATAAATAGCTTAGATTTATTACCAATACTTTTCAGAATATTTTAAGAGTTTCCACCAGGAACTTTTATTTTTCTGGAGCATTACTTTCTCTATAAGAGAAAGGAAATCAATGCAAACGTCAATTTAAACCTCGAAGTGTCCATTGATTTTCCACCCTCGACTTAAAATAAACATTGTTCGGAAAACTAAATTTCTGAAGAATTGGGGGGGTCACACACAGTATCTTAAATTAATTACTTTGTTACCCGACACTTTTTTTAATAATAATCGATACTTTACAAATTATCTACTAATTCTTAAAATATGGCTTTATTCTTCAACATCGAAAACAGAAAAAAACAATCCAAGCTCGGAAAAATCATATGTATATGTATATGGAAAAAAGAGAATCACTGATCTAGATTTTAATAAAATTAAACTTTAATTAAATTGATTTTTTTGTTCTAGTTTGGGAATTAATAATTCTGTTTTCATTTGTACTTTAAGTGTGTAACTACACTATTTAGTTTCCGTATAAAGTCATTAAATTGAATTCTACCTGAAACAGTCTCTGTTTATAAGTGTGCCTTAGTTTCATATTTTGGAATAAATGATTTGATTTGGAGGATCTTTGATTCACGTATGCTAGACAGCTATGTAAACTCAATTATATTTTAATCGGAATAAGTACTCTACCCGACTTTAGATATATTTTCCAAAAATAAAGAAATTATGAAATGTAAAGGTGAAAGATGATATCTTATTAATAGGTGTTTTGTTTCATGGACTCAAACTACCTGAAGATTAGTATAACGTATCCAGTAAAATGAAGTCGTATAAGTCACACAATTCGTTTTAAAATAGGTGAATGGTGAGTGGCTCTGTAAGAAATCATCCACATTCCATTCTTCTATTAATCATTAATCGTCAAATTCGAGATCGATCGATTCTGCTAAATTTTACTTTTTAAAGTAAACATGCATACATGTACATAAGATTAATATTCTAGAAATGAAAATGAATCCTCCATCCAGAGAAGCTGAAGACGTGACCAAAAACCTCTCGCCAAAGTATTTCCATTGACACGAAAACCTCTTAGCGTTCCCGTAGCTGAGCATTTTCACGCTAGCAGATGCCCACACCTCCTATTTGCTTATTTAAAAAAACACGAATGAGTAACAATACTTCACAAAATCAGCGTACGATAACTCGCCGCCTTAAGCGACACGAGGTACAAAGAGAGCTGCATGAGGTGCTTTTCGTGCCGTGCAAAAATAACACGACACACATTAACACGCGCTGAAGTGTTTCGTTTTGACTGCAAAAGTTTTATGGGGTGCAGGCACGCATCTTTCGCCTTTCGTACGAACAGAACCAACTGATCTTGACCTTTGAAGTACGCTCCCATCGCCCTCGACGAGGACTCATTTCGGCCTGCTTATTTCGCCGATGGTTAACAGCGATTTAATTTAGTAATTTCATTTTCATGAATTGAGAACATTTAATAGGCTTACTTCCCAATGTCTTTATTTCAATATTTTAAGAATATACTTAACAGAAAGGAAAACACACCTTATATATTAATTAACCCACGATACAAGTCTTCTGACTACATCTCTATTTTCTAATGACTTGTCAAAAACCTCTTTTACGGTCTTTTGTATTTTAAAACTATATTTGTCTCAAAAATAACACTTAAATTTTTATTTTTAGCGCAAGCGATCAAACGAGTACCTATATGTCAAATCTGATATTTTAATTCGTAAAATACATATGTGAAAAGGACGTACATAATAGAAGTGATGTGTTCTTTAACAAAGTTGAAGATTTGAACAACCACAACTACCGGTGAAAGAGAAGGTTTTCATCTCAGTTTCTACTTATATACCTAATACCATTATATTACTTTTCTTGTTGTATCACTAAGTTTTTAAAATATTAACTTAACGCGGAGGTATTAAAAAATAAAATACTATGTTTAAAATTGGTACCAATCTCAGAATATTTTGTTAATTAAAATTAAAAAAGGAATCAATGTTCTCATTATAATTCATTGTGCGTTGTAAATGTTTGTCACTGTTTGTATTTATGTCTTATATATATCTTAAATATAAATCTTTTCACTTTCAGTGTAACCTTGAACTCGGTAGGCGCCCTGTGTCCGCTGAGCCGTGCTCTGCGAAAAACAAATCGAAATCTGCAGCGGCTGCTAAGTGAATAAGGCAGCTGAAGCTCTTTGTCTTAAGTCTTTCTTAAGACGTTTCCATCCGCGGCTCATTGGCTCCTCACGCGACGTCGCCAGCCCCTACCCCTGGACCGCAGCATCCGAGTGCAAGTGGCACTCCGACACTAGTTATAAATGAGTCAGTCATCGGGAGATCATTAATTTCGTGGAGCCGGTGCATCGCATCGCGGCTGACAATTTTGGTCCATAAATCACCCAGCTGGATGCAGGGCCGTGGACCAGAAGAAAATCTCTTCGCACAAAGGGTGCTCCGAGGAAAGTTGGGAAATGGTGCAAAAAATAGGTTCACACAAGGAAAAGTGCTTCATCGTCACTGCGAGAAAACGATAAAATTGAGATGCAGCAGGCGAATTGGGAGGCCGCGGCATCGCGGACAAGCATCCCGGATGCGAATTTAGCCGCGGGGCAATTTCACCTTATGCGGAGCTCAATTTTCTCATAGGATGGCCCCCCGCTGAAATGAGGAAAAACCCTTGGCGACCGTAAAAGCGATCCATCCGACAATTAACATCCCGTCCGGGCCGGGGTAATCATCGGGTGCTGCGGTGCAGCCGGGATCCATGCCAGCGGAGCACCTGAACGAGCCGGAGAAATAAATTCCGCCGCATTGGAAATCCAGATAATTGCAGGTGAGTTCAGCTTTAATCGAGACAAATGCGTAAACTGGGGCCACAACTTAATTAATTTTTCCATCTCGCGGAACGCCTCGGATGCCCCAGCGTCGAGGTTTTAGCACTTTTTCAATTGATCTTCTGGATCTTGTGGGGCGAGCGCTGTCGAGCCGCGGCAGATGGGGCTCCCTACGCCGCCGTCGAGCAGAAGGTGATCGTTAAAATTGCTGAGGAAATGAGCTCGCTCTGGGCTCAAGATAGCGCAAGGTGTGTAGGTTTCGCCGTTTCGCGATTTGGTTACCTTTCGCGAGCCGAGCTCAAATTAGAGGAGTGGCCGTCGCAGATTAATAGAATGCCGAGAACGATCAGAAGGCCTCGATCGGTCCCGAGTTTTCCTGTTTTTAACGGCCTGTTCGTCCCGCATACCCCGCTATTAGATATCTCAACGAGGGAAAACGCACTAATTAATTACGTCGACTTTGTCGACTTCTATCAATTTGTTTATTGCTTCAATTTGCCAGGCCTGCGCCACTTGCGCACCATCGTTCGCTGGATGCGCAAATTCAGGATTTTGCGCTTCTCGCTTCATCAATCAATAATCACAACAGCCATTAAAAGGAGTAATTGTAAAATTAAAACTAGGCTTGGATTTTATACTTTAATTACCACAAAACGCCCATAGTAACAAGGACCCGACTAAGGATTTGCAAATTATATCAAACACATAACTCAGATTCAAGCAAAATGAAAAGGGGATTTTATCCTCATATTTAGTACCTACATGACTTTGAGCTTTTCAATGGATGAAACACAACCTTAAATCTTAAAATAATCACATTCTTCACTAAAACAGCAACCAAGAGGACGTTTAGCAATCTTAACAATTGAATTGTGTAGTGAGGACATTTTTTTAAAGCATTTTCAAATAAATGGCACAATTTTTAGTGCATTGAAAATACTAGAAAATTGGAGTTAAAATAATTTTATTTTTCATTTCAAATATATGTATGTACTACGTATGTATGTATGTATGTATACGACATAATTTCCTTTTTTGCTATTCCTTTTCTTGAATATATTCCCAGCAACATTCTAAAGTTTCAAAGTAAGCATTGCATTTTTATTTTAAAAAAGTTACTTTTTCCAAATGAAAAACGATATTTTTATTGTAATTGTAACAACAGTCAAAAAATATATATATAAATAAAACTATAATACAAATTTTTTCCGTCTATTCATTAAAACTTTCCCACCATGCTGCTGGCAAGATAAATTTCAAGCAATACTTGGAAGTACATTCACTACTTGCTTGTAAGTGAACTAACAATATGTATTAACTAAATTTTGTATTTATATTGTTATTATTCCAAAGAATATATAATCATCTCATCATAAGCTTTCACTAATTATTGAAAATGGCAGATTTATTTGGCAAATTATTAGATGGAGTGATAGCAGCAAGTGAGGCAAAAGACATGTTAAATTTAATTAAGGAACTCAAACTTGACTTTAATGAAACTGAAAAATGGGGGCTCCTAAGAAATTTGAAAGGTTAGTGAATAGGTTGTAATCTACTTTATAAAAGGGTATTATGTTTTTTTTTTAAATAGAGGCTGAAATCAACAGAACAGTTTTGAAAACTATGTCCCAAAAAGAGTTAGAAAGATTTTTCGCTAAGTATCCCATTTCAGTTGGGCTGCAAAATCTTTTTATAAGCCGCGTAAAGGATTGGCAAAGATGCAGAGTAAGTAAATACATGTATTTGATATATGTAATACTTATTTTTTTATCCTTTATAAATTTGGCAGTAATAATTTTTAGCATACATTGGCTCCAATGAAAAATGAAATCACTCTGATAAGGAAATACTTTTGCAGTACATAGGTATTATTATTTACTTTATAATACTTGAATAAACTACAATGTAAATTTCTGATTTTAATAAATTTTTAAATACTCCTATTTAAATTTCAATTAATTTTGTAATGGAAACCAGGGATATGTATACGTCTTCATAAGCTTTTGTTATGCATTCCTCACTAACATCACATAAATACATCGTAAAGAAGGTTTCGGACTATGTGCAATAGTATGAACTAGTAGCCATCGTGTAACTGCAATATGTCTATCAATATCGATTAGAATACAAGCAATTTATAAATACGTAAAAGATTTCGAATATGTGCTTATGTATAGTTTGAGTTTTCTAACTCAGAAGCTTTGATCATTTTCGCAGGCCCCATCTACAACGTATACATTACATATATATATACATATGGTCATATAAACGCTGCTCTGTAATGCAGAGGTGACCTTTTACACATTTATTGATTTGATAACGACTTTATCAGTTTTGAAGCTGATAACGACTTCATCAGTTTTGAAGTTTCGACTTTCGATATTTCACTACTTGAAGCATATTTTAATTGTTTAGTACGCTCGGTTGAAACTTCTTTGGAAATACACGCACTAAGTTTGCTAAAAAAATTTTTTACCTGGAATTATTCTAAAGTGAGTGGATATTTTCAGACACTAAGTTTACGGCAGTATTGAAAATGGAGGCATTCCAAAAAGGGGTCAATATCTTTGATGAAATGGTCGGAAGACTGGCGGAAGCAGGAGAACAAGCGGATTTGTTAACATTAATGGACGAACTCGGCATTAGTTTGCATAAAATTGAGAAATGCGAACTTCTTAAATATCTTAAAGGTGATTTTTATACAAGTAGGTATTAAACTAGTTAAGGAAAAGAAACTTTAATTCGTTTTAGAGGCTGAAATAGATAGAGTAGTTTTGAAAATAATGACACAAAAGGATTTCGATAAATTTTTCTCAAAGTATCCTATTCCACTTGGAATACAAATCCTGGGGCCGAATCATGTAACTCGATGCTCGACAGTCGTACAATCGAAGAGTGAGAACGATATCGTTAGCTCGATAGTAAAGTTTAGCTTCATGTAAGACGATACTCGCTCTATCGTTTTTTATATCGAGGTACCGCCGTAAATGAAAACTAGATCATTTGTAAGTGCCATCAATTCTGCAATAATTTGAATTTTCGTGACAGTTATGCATAAGTACAAACACAGTACAGTACAGTACAGTTAAAAAAAAATTGGGAAATCTTTCTATAATATTTTTTTCTTTTTTAAATTAATAACATATACATATTTTATGTATTTGTGAAATCATTTAATTATTAATCATTAATTAATTTATTTATAGTATCGTTCTTTTTTATGGAAAATGAACCAGTATAGTTCTGACCGAAATAATAACGTTATTATAACGTTATGATGGTTCCCTGTTAAAAACTACAAAAAGCGATATTTTGTCCATTTATGAAAAATCATTACCTAAAGTAAGGGAGGGCAATTTCAAATTACATTTTAATCTTAAAGGTTTAATATTCTTCAAATTTAGTTTTGTTAAAAGGTTTCGCATATCAAAAGAGGCATTTAAATATATCATTGAAACACTAAAGCTGCCCAATAACGACTCGACTCAACCTCTTCGATAGCAAATGCCGTATCGAGCTGTCATCATCGAACATTCGATACGATTGCTTCGATGTGTCGAATTCCATGATGCATGAACGAGAAAAGAACGATAATATTTGCTCGATGTCGAATTACATGATTCGGGCCCTGTTTACTAGCCGCGTAAAAGAATGGCAGAAACGCAATGTGAGTTGAGTATATTAAATCCATAACGATTGTTAGCAGATTAATAAAATGTTTATATTTGTTATTTCCAGCCATAACTCAAACAATAACCAACAATATGACAAGTTGTGTAGAATATCCAAAAATCGTTTTCATTTCTCATTTATAAACAATTTTGTGAAAAATTCTTTCGTAAAATACAAAGAATATGTTTAAGAAAACGAATTTATAAAACTATAAAATATGTACATACTTGCCTTATTTATTTTAGGATGTTTGGCTTCAGGTCTTAAAAAGTAATTTCATTGTGTCCCTTTAGAAGACATTGATGTGCCAGTTTTCGGCAATTAACAAAAGATTTCGAAGCTGTTCCTGTCGCCTATCTCAAGTACATTCCTACTTACAAGGGGTTTTCCTATGTCTTTCTGCATTTCATGAAATTTATACGGGCGGCGGTAACTTTCTAATTTAATTTGCCAAAAGCGAAACTAATTTAAGTTGGGCATCCATCCCTGGCGCCAAGTCCCCGAGTGGTGAGCTGCCGGCCCCAAAGCCGCGCTTCTTTCGTCCCGGACTTCAAAGCAGCATTTTACTTTCTAATGCGTTTACAGAGCCCCCGAGGAGCCAATAATTCTGCCCCATTCAGAACGCTCAGAAATAAATTCAGAGGTTCTTTCGCCCGGCTCCAAATAGAAAGCAGAATGCATTTTCTCGTTGGACGTTGTCAGAGCGGGCGAGAGGGCGCAGCGCGACCCCGCAAGATCTCAGGCGGACAGGGCCCCGGTGAATGGAGAGCCTTTGGGAAAAAAGGCTGAATAAAAGATGTCCACATGTGCGCTCCAGACGTGTCCAACGAGGGCTCCCGCGGCCCCCTCGCGGACTCTTGCGCTTCCTTGGAGCCCCGCTGCACCGCAACGTGCAGCGTCAGCGCGCACTCTTCAGAGGACCACAATTCCGGCTGTTTCGGCCACGGAAAAGTGATTCCCTCGGGAGATGCTGTCACAGTTGCCAATTTCGCGGCTATTTCGGGCGCAGGGTGCACTCCGGGGCGATGGTGTCATCGCGGAGTCGTCGCTCAGAATAGGCCCCTCCAAAAAGGTTTTTTGCACATCTCCGCCTCGATGGGAGCCAAAGCGCGCAATGAGTCACATCGCGTCCCGTCGTACGTTGAACGAGATGCGCGCTCGTGCGCGATTTATCTCATGCCAGCGAAGATTTAAATTTATTATTCGCGCGTTTGAGCTGCGCGCGCAGTTTCCCAGCAGCGGGGTGAACCACCTCTGCGGATGGTATTTTGGGCTAATTATGTTCGCTTGAAGGTTTATTCCTTGATATATTGCAGCCGGTTTGGTAATTAGTGGGGATTTAGAGATAACGCGTTGATTCCTGCAACTTCCTGCTCGGGCGACTGGAGGGAAGAGGCCCTCATTCTCGCGCCGCAATTCTGCCAAGTTCGCTTATTTAGCGTTATTGCACCATAAATTAAGCATTAACGGAGCGGCGCGGGAACGTGTCCGCGAACGGCAGCAGCTAGTTACAGCCGCGAAGAATTGTCTAAGCACTTCCACGACGCGACGGTCAATTATGAAATTAGCGACATAAAAGCGATCGGTTTGTAACTATCCTCATGTTTTGTTTTGTTTTCAGATTATGTTTACTTACGCAGTAGCTGCATAATTATAAAACTCCCTTAACCCTTTCACAGTGTGGTAAAATTACGAATTCTGGTCTAAAAAATGTCTAGTTTTTTCATGTTCGGAAATACTTCGGCATGTAATAAAAGATGTAAAAAAACGTGTTAAAAAAATCTTAGAAAACAGAGGAAACAAAAAATCTAGCAATAGCTTTATCAAATACTTTGAATTAAATTCTGATGCTGCCTACCAACGCCTGTATTTCAATATGCACTTTTGCATTTGTAAAATGAAATATAAACCAAGGACTTGGAGTTCCTTTTGGTTTTAAATTATATGTATGTATATTTGATGTTAACTGCGGATTTTGTAATTAATTTAAGGATCTAAATGGTGTTTTAAAGTCGTACACATTTTATTTAAAAAATTTTTCGTTAAAATAGGCCTACCTACAGAAATAGGGTAACGCTGATGGGATCATTCTAATCTGAAGTAATCATTGAATGTATCTTTTTAGATCATCACATTTTTATATGAAGTTTAAATTATTACTTTGTGTTCCAATAACTTTAAAATTAAAAAGTAATATAAAATTTGCTATTTTCATAATTGATCTATTAAAAGAGTGTCTCTTGTAAGCTGTAGTAATTAAATAAATACTTTCAAAAGTTTCAGCTCTACCTCATAAATTTTGTAATACATGTCGTGCTTATTGGTCTTAAACTCTGACTTAAACCTAATTAATTATTTTGGTTGCTAGCGCTGCCGTTAGTCGCTTAATTATGCCACTGCCCTTCAGAGATAGGGAAATTCTCATGCTTAATTTCGACTACTTATGAGAAAACCGAGAGATCTATGATCGCCCGCTGGATCACTCGAATAAAAACGGTTTTTGTTTTTTCTGTGCAATCGTACGCCAGAGGATTTTGCGATTAATTTACGATCAGTTCTCGGTTTTGTATTTTATTGATCGTAAAATCACAGTAATCTGCGGCATGCTCTGTGCGACGACGCTTTTAGAGGCAGCGGCTACACGTCTTGCTTTACGCGGCTGACCAAAGATGCGATCCCGCCGCGGACGGATGGCGAGGCCGATCTTCAGGTGATCGAGGAGATGATCTCCGGCAGATTGATCACGTCCAAGTAAGGCCCTCGCATAATCAATTTCCCCGACGGGAAGGGCAGGCAAATGGCACGCATGCAACTTTCATGCATACGCGAGTCGACGCGATTTGCCCGCGGGGTCACTCTGGAGATGGGCGCGCATTCCAGGAGTCGGCCGCGGATGATCTTCACCTTGCGGCCCCACTTGGCCAGTACCATTAAATCGGAGGACGGAAGGTGCGCGGTGCAATCAACGGGAGCTCCGTGGTGCATATCGTCAATCGCAGTCAAGGCAGCGCTATGACATTCACCTGGATGCAGTCTCCTCGAATTTCGAAGATGCCTTCTTCAATTCGCCTTTTATTTTATTCCCCGGCTCATTTCGACTAGCTCTCCGCAAATTTCTGCAAATTGATCGTTAGCAGGATCGTTGGGCCGCGGCGGCCGCTGGAAATGGCACTCGATAATTGGTCGGAAACAGGTAGCATCCTCGCTAATTTGTCGTTAACGCTCGTCTGCCGCTGCATTAATCTCGCCGGCCGCCGGAGCACCAATGACCAATTTTAGTTTCATTCAGTTGTCAATTGAATTTTTCTTGGTTTTCCGCACGATCGTCCGTCTGGGGGCTTCTCCTTTCCGAAACGTTAATCAATTCAAACAAACAGACACCGGCCAGGAAGAGAAATTTAAATCGACAAGCGGATAAGGAAAGTACGCCAATCGATCCGGATCGGATAGGAATGGCAGGAGGAAGTCGAACCTAATTGATGATCATCTAGTTTCCTTTTTCGACCCGAAACGTGTGTACATTTTGAATCGCTATAAGGTGTGGTGAAATAATTTAATTTTCTGTCTTTCTTGCGGAGTCGTTTGCGGTAGGCACTATTTTGGCCAATGGAATCCACACACACCTTGGGCGAGACATTCAAGGCGTATACGCCTATTTTTATGTTTATTAATAAAGCGATAAAAAATTCCCCTACGGCGTTAAATTGCTTAATCTTCTTAGGAGATGGCATTCCAATTTTTTTCCTTTTTATTAACGCATAGAAAAAGGCTGCAGCGCGAAGGAAATATTTGAGATTTTGCGTCCACTGTTTTCTGTTTATCAACAAAACAACATAAATCGGATTACGCAATGCTTCAATTAGAAAAACAGAAAATCAGTTCAAAAGCGGCACACTCTTCTCTATCGGAACAGCATCTTTGGTACGTAGATTAACTGATTTTTATATGTGCATACGAGCAATTTCTTAATGTAAATTACTGTTTTACGTTTTCTCTAATTAGTTTACGAGCAATCCAAGAACAACCTTATGCACAATTTCTCCTCTGTTAGTTAGATTATATGCAAAAGAAGATCATTCTTCAGGAGTCAGGTAGTGCAACTTAAAACGGTATTTAAAATAATCCTTTAAAACTTCCTAAAATTTTATAAAAATCTTTGCATGAATATACAAAATTTCAAAGTTTTTTAAGTATTTTTACTGTTTTTTTTTAATTCATTTTAAATTCAAGTTTCAAATATCATTACGAATGGACCCAAGGAAAAATCAAAATGTTGTGTATAAATTGTTTTTGCACATATGTTATGAGAAAAAACGTTTGTTATGACTTAAATAAATAAAACATTAACAGTGCTTTGCGTACAATGAATATGTGTATATAAACAAGTACAAGTGCTCAGCAACTGTTTTCTAAATATTTGTTTACGAAAAAATGCTTGAATTTAGTTTATGTAATCTATGTGCACAATCGAAGAAGTTTGCGCCAGGTAAACTAAATTAAACATATTTACATATATGTCTGTATAAAGTGATATTTGTTGCTTATTAGCAAAACCATATACCTACTAAGAAATTCAATAATTTGCATAATGTTGTAATTATTTTTATTAAATTAAAAGACTTATGTATTTTTATATAGGAGGAGAAGGAGAAAAAAACATAAGCGCAATTATTGTGCTAAACGACTTGTTTTGATTCCGTTTAAGAAACACTTCCCTTTTATAATTTAACACCTCAATGGGCTTAAACGTTTTATGTTACCATGATTGTAATAAAAAACTAACTTGTTTAGGTACAGCCCTACATACATACATTTAGTTGATTGATCAAAAAGAGCGTATCATAAGCATTATATGAATTGAAAGAAAGTAAGTAATTAAATGTATTAGTGCAAAATCTAGATGAAAGGAAAAAGTGTTATTTTAGTCCAAATTACTTAACCTTTCTTTTTGGAAAAAGCAAGTGGGTGGTTTATTAGGAGATGGTATCTGTAGGTAAACATCAGTGCAATATTTTGTCGGGCGGAGCCTTTTAAGTGAAAAGTGAACACAAATATTCAACCTTATAAAACTTTTCTAATTTTTATTGCCGACTGCACATTAAAACTTTTATCTGAGTCATATTTCATCGCTGTAATAATAACAAAAATTCTACTAAGCTCAACTCCCTTATTTTAGGCAGTTTCCTGTTCTGTTATAAATTATCCTGTTTAAATATCAACAACAATTGCTAAGATATTTATAGTCTGTGTATGTGTATGTATCTGTCATGTATCTCTGTACATTTTCTGCCTATTTCTTTGTTTGGATTGTAAAACAACAACCCCTGAAGAACTTATAATTTGAATTTCCCAATTATAATGCAATTATATGCATATAGCATGCATTTCTAAACAAATTATACATTTGTGGCCCGAAATTTTGCAGTTAATGTCAAGAAATCAATAGAAAGGTTTCACAGTATATGGAAATTCTTTACAAATCCTCTTTATTTAAAGACAAAATATAATATTTTGGCTGTGTGCCAAACCAGACTTTTCTTTTCAAAAGTCGACTTTTCAACGAAAAGCATGCACACAGCCTTTGTCGTTATTACGTGATGGTGTTACAAATTTAAATATCCCTCTTTAAAATGTTCCCCTTCAAGCGAGTGTCGCGCCAACTGGCCGTCACTTAAGGCATTACACTGACGTTCCTTATCACAACTCCGAACCGATTACCGAGCGTTAAAAAAGAGGCAGACGCATTCTAGTCAGGGAAACGTCAGGAGGACGGCGTATAGATTTTTTAGCGAGTTTTCGGACGGGCCAGATAATTTTATTAGTGGAAAAGTGGACGTAGGAATACCTGGATGAGCCGGGACCATGTCGTACCGATATGGAGCGATCGAAGGGAATGCTCTGCACCCCATGGGTACGTGTTTTCCCGGGGCTCTGGCCGAGGAGCTCTGTTTTGCATAACACCCGCTAGCCAGTGGCCGCTGCAGTGAGGTGCTTTTTGTCGAAATATAAATAAAAGTGGAATGTTTGAATTATGGAGACTGCCTGTTCCTCGGCGGTGACCTCGTTATTTGTTATTTCATTGTCTCGCGGGTAAAAGTGTTTCTTGCGCGAGGAGGCTGCGGCGTAATCCGATAATTCCCCAAATTTTGTGGAAGTTTCAATTTCTAAGATAACAATTCCTCCTGCGACAAGAGCTCCAATCACGACCACTGGGATTAAAGCAAAATTAGCACACTGCGTACAGCTCGAAATAGACCCGGAGGACGGAGGAGGTGTTTTATTTGGCATTGTGGTCGAATCGGTGCATTGATCCAGCACGACCAGCGCACCATCGTCAATAAAACATTTTCATGCGGCTCGGCTGTCGCATAGAAGGAGTTTGGGATCGAGCACCTTTGGCCCGCTGCCAGGTGGACTTCCTCGGGATTATTTGAGGGCAATAAATTAAGTTTTTGTCGTGTTGAAGAGTAAATTAAAGAGATAAATAGCCCGCAAGACAAAGCGGGAAGTGCCGAGTTCTCAACTCGAATGGGCAACTACGAACATCTGAATATAATTAACATTTAATTGCAATTATGCATTTTCACGTTCGATTACTTAACGGGCTTTGAGTATTTTCAATTACCATTACAAAGTGGTGCTTTCAGCGATTTGTTACGACATTTCAATTTGTTGGCACCGATAATGGCTTTGATACTGATCTTTAAAGTATGATCAGAATCCCATGGGTTTGATCATTCCAGACATAAGTTTCACCACCAAAGTTATTTTCTCTCTAACCGTTGCTTTTAGGCATATTGCTAGAAGGAAATCTCAGGGACAGCCTCTAGACTGCTTTCGTTGATCCCAAAGAAAGATAGCTGCAAAATTTAATTTATATTTAATTGCAGCCAAGAGCTTGTTCTTGTCGATTTCATCAATATTGCTTAATTTATTTCACTGAAAGTTTTCGAAGTCTTGGGTTTGATCATTTTAAATTTGGATACAACGCTTTGTATTACTCTGATTATATCCTTATTGCATCTTTCATATGTTGGATATTTTGTAGAAAAGGGGTTCTTAGCATTAATCTATGTATCATACCACGAGGAGTATCGTATTAATTGTCTTTTCCTCCTAGTTCCACTAATGAGCGGCATCACCAATGGAACCAATTTTATGCCCCAGTTGGCTGTAGCGGGCACAATGCCGCCCATATCGGGTCCATCGCTCCTCCCGTCACATTTGTCAGCCGGACTGAACGACAACCCCTTAGAGTTTAAAAGCAACACTGCTCACAACAAGATTGAAAAGACCAACAAAGTTCCCAATATTTCCTCGAGCAACAGCAATGGTGGCAGCTCCAACACTAGCAGCAACCAATTGGGGGCGGGGCCAATGGACCTAGAAATCGAAAACGAGACCTCGACCAGCCTGGACGTTGGCAAGAGAAATATTCGGGAGCATAAAATTAGCACCAGTTCGGGGGATGAGAAGTCCTCGTTACATACAAATGACAGCAGCTGTGCACCAACAACTCCCAACAAGCCTATTTTGATGGGTGGGGAAATGTTTTTAAATAGTATGCTGGGGGTAGGACCTCCACAGCAGCACCCTCACCCACATCCCCAGGGGTTTATGATGATGCCAGGGATGATGATGGATCCCACAGCGATGCTTCAAATGCAGCAGTTCCCTTTGATGGCGGCGCTGCCTCCGGCTGGGGGGCAGCAAGCCTCCACCCCCAACGATAGCACCCAACCTCAGCAGTCAATTGTCGCTATGCAAGTTAAAGAAATTATCACATGCAAATCATGCACTCTTTACCCTCCAAACCCAAATGCCCCTCCTCCTACGATCCGGGAACGTCCACCGGGTTGCCGGACGGTTTTTGTGGGCGGGCTTCCCGAAAACATCACCGAAGAAATTATCAGAGAAATTTTTGAAAGTTGTGGAGAAATCACAACACTGCGACTCTCTAAAAAGAATTTTTGCCATATTCGCTTCGTTTTTGAGGCGTCTGTAGACTCTGCCATTTACCTGTCTGGGTATAGAATAAGAATTGCAAATAGCACTGAGCCCGCGAATTGCGGGCGGCTGCATGTGGACTACGCTCAAGCTCGGGATGATCAGTACGAATGGGAGTGCAAACAAAGACAGCTCCAGCGTGAGCAGCGACACAGAGAACGCTTAGAACGCGATCGTCTTCGATCGACTTCTCCGCCCCCGATTGTACACTATACAGAGCACGAAGCAAGCAATATCGCCGAAAAACTGAAGACGGATGAGACCTTCATCAAAGCTGTTCAGACACTGATTGCCTGGTTGGAGCGGGGAGACTGCTCCAAGAAGAACGCCAACACTTTTTACTCGATGATCCAAAGCACCAATGCCCATGTTCGACGACTCCAGAATGACAAGGTGCAGTTCGAGGAGGAGCTGAAACGGGCTCGGGAACAGTATCGAAAACAGATGCTCAACATGACCCAACAGTGTAAGTACCTAGATAAGTCCAGCCTCCTCCTTTTATAGCCATTACACCCGAGCGCTCCCCAACTTGTAAAAAAGGATCATCCCCAAAAGAAGCATCAACCATTGGGAAATTTTTGTTTTTGATTTGAAACGTTTTTTTAGAGCTTTTAACCGACGAAAGGTTTATTTTTCTTGGATTTTTTTATATTATATGATTTTAGACAATTTTTTTTCCTTTTACTTTTAAGAAGAACAAACCTTTGATCAGGTGAGCATGGTTTTTTTTCTTAAAAAATCAAAAAGATAAAATAAAATAAAAATGATCGTAAAGGAACCGTCCCATCATACGAACCTCATCCATGTTATATAACCAAACAGATTCAAACATTTTTTTCTCTCTACATGTTAAAATGTTTTTTTTTATATATATAATCACGTAAACCGATGTGGTTTTTTCTTGAAATTGTTTTCTAATTTTTTGGGTTATCTCTGCCGCGATCCCAACAAGGTATGTAAATGAAGTTAAGCGGTCAGTCTAGCCACCAGACAAAAGGGAGATTTTCGCTTAAAAGTATTTCTCTCAATTTTTACGTTTTTTCTTAGCTCGTTCTCTTTAGTAAGTTCAGCGATTATTTCCTAAATTAAAATAATAAATGATTCAAAAATTGACTCAGATCGATTGCTTCCTTTAGCGTAAAGTAACTGCCTTTATTAATTAGTTTATTGTGTTTAATTTCATGGTATAGGACAATTTTAAATAACTTGAAAAATGAAAGGGATTAATACGTGATATCATAGACCACGGGATCCAGAAAAATAAAACGGATCTGCTTTGGTAATTCCTTGGGTAAGCCTTTTAGAATATGGCGAGCAAGAATAGCAATTAGCAAAATAAGTTATTTAGAATTAATTTATGGAGATTATGGATCATTAAAAACAGTCAACAGGGATACAATGAAGTTTTTAAAAGATTAAATCTATTTGTAATTTTTTAGAACTAGATTTTTTTCTCTTGCTTTCATTTTACGAATATTGCTTTAAAATTTTCAGGATTTCGAAATTTAACAATTTGCTCAGCTCGAAATTTTATTTTCTCCAATCTATTTTAATTCAATTTATAATTCAATATTTTACTGTGGTCAGACATTCCATATCTTTATCTAGTCCACACCCGGGTTAGTCTATTAGATTTGTTCAATAAAACCACGAATATCTCAAGTCTTCTATGACTAAACTACCGGTAAATGCTTTGGAAGAATTTAGTGTGTTCTATCTTTTTTTAGTAATTTCGTAACTTTGTCTGTAGTATGTCTATTTCCTCAATGACACGTAGTATCTTGAATAAAAATATCCAAGTCGAGCGGAAAACCCTACACTAAATTAAATTTTCTCATTTTAAGAAAAACACACAAAAATCAATAAAAAAACATGTAAAGGATCTAAATACAAAACTCGTTACTATCTATTATCCCTTTCCCATCAGTCACTCAGATTGAAAAAGTGTTCAGTGCAGCTAGTCACAAGAAGGTTTGGGACCATTTCACCAAAGCCCAAAGAAAAAACATCGATATCTGGAAGAAGCAATCAATGGTACGTATACTTGTTTATTTCTGGGTCTTAAAGTATTCTCGCCTACTTTCGTTTTCCTGTCTTTTTATTAACTAGACTATTTCATTCATTTGTCTCACACATCTCATTACCTCTTCTTAATTTGCATTGAAACGTTTTCAGTGTTTTGTTTATTCGCACACGTTACACCTTTTGATTTTGAATGCCAGTAGCCTAGTAGTTAGTCAGTAATTTTCGCACTTAAATCAACCGCTTTAACGGCTACAGTCGCTAATAAATTTTAACTACCACTAAAACCGTTTCAGATAATAAACTAATGCTAACAAACCACTAGTCTGCTTGCTACCCTTGACATTAACGTTAATATAAAGTGGAGCATAATGAAATAGCTTTTTATCTTTATCATGTTTTCTAACTTTGGACACTGAGTTCTTAGGATTTTACGTAGAATAAATGTTTCTTTCCGTTGTTTATTAAAGAGATTATTTAAGAAAACATAAATCCGACGTACAATTAGGCATTTGGTGAACTTTTGATGATTGTTTTTTGCTTATAGAGAGAATGCGTTGATTTACGTAAGCAAGTAAAATATGGAGAAACTCACAAGTGAGTTCAGGCTTTGTGTTCCATTTGCCTTGATCCGAAAAAGGAATTTACTTTGTTTGCCTTGCTATTGAGATAAGTTCAGGTAGTTATTGTGAATAACAGAGCTTTTTTAGATTTTTAATGCAGACCAGACTCATAAGATGGGCTTTCTTTTAACATTAATATTATTAGCATAAATAAAAATTATCTACGGAAATTAATTGTACTGGACAACATATTTTCGACAGCATTTATAACGAAACAGAGAAACATACCATAGAAAGATGTCGTTAAAAATTAGAAAATATATTTCAAGTAGATATCTATTTGGTAAAAATATCTGAGTCAATGACTTAACAATAATTCGAGGTTTGTTGTCTTCTGTTTTGTTATAAGAAGTCAAAAAAGTTGTAAAACGTTAAATGGATACCTATCAACTACTACCCCAAAAATACCTCATTTTAGTCTTGAGATATTCTGAGCATTCTTTCTTAATTACATTTTTTTTTGTAATTATTTTCGATAAATTATGATATTTTCTTCATTTTTTCCACGCAAAAATATTGTTTTACAGGTAGACCATATTTTGAAATTCTCAACGAGTCGTGTATTTATTAGATACTTTGCTCATTAATAAATAAAAATCTATATATACCACATTTTATCAACAATTCCTTGTAGTTAAGAAATACATTTGAGGACTTACATGAGCCTATTATTAAATAAAACTTGGCAATATGCTAACAATCCCCATTAAAATTCAAAAAATACGTCATATCGTTGATTTAAAACATAAAGAAGAATTTGTTGACTATATGTATTTATAAATTCTGCTCTAAAAGGCTAAATTTCTAAAAAATTTACGGTCTGCTTGACTGTGTATAAGTTTAGTTGAATTTTACGTTGAAAGTGAAATTACATATTAATTAAGGGTTTTTGGAGTTCGCTGGCATCTTTAAAAAAATCCTGATAACGTTAAATAATAAGAAGCCTTCTTCAACGACAAATAACATTTTTCTATACCTTCGGAAGATCTATGAAAACGTTTGTATTAAAAGTATGTTTAGCAAAGTCTGGTCTGCTTTAAATAAAGTCAGTGTATAGTAAGTAATCTCGGCGACAAACAGAAAAGCCATAATACATTTTGTATAGAAGAAAACAGACATAAATAGTACAAATTAACTGGTTAATCCTGGGCAAGGTCTACTTACTCTAACTGAATCAAATGTTTCGGGATAAAGAAGAACAGACAAAAAGGACTTGGATTATTCTTTCAGTAGAAAAACGCTGCCGCACACAGGTAAAAAACAGGTAAGAGCAAAATATACAGCGGGCTTACAAAATTTACTCAAAAAATATTACAAAAATACGAACACCACCAAAACACACAAGCGGTCAAAAAACGCATAGAAAAAATAAACTGTTGAGCAATTTTAGCGCGGGAGTAAGAGGGAGGCTTCATCACGGTGTTGTATTCATTTTCATTTGAAGTTGTTTTTTCTATTACCAGCTCCAGGTAGAGCCACCAAAGTTTAAATAAATTTTATTAAAGCAACGAGGTAAGTGCACACATGTAACTATCATTAGAGAAAAATATTCGGAGTGAAGCTAAACAATTTAGTTCGACGTCGTTGTCCAGCGGATGGGGTGTTTTGACGATATTTTGGTCGATCAGGGCAAGATTTAGCGGCTTAATGCACCCGAATCAAACAGATGGAATTTTTGACGTTAATTTAAGAAAATATTGAACTCAATTCAGCTGGGCTTGTCGGCTAAATTAAAACCGAATTTCTTATTTATTTAGGAAATCCGATGTGTCCAAATCGAGGACGATGAAATGGAGATGTCCGACGAAGATCGCGATTACAAGAGCAGCACCAAAAGGACCAAATATGACAATGATAGTCTAAAAGTAGATTTCTTCAATTATAACTCTTGGATTCGAGTAGACAGAGCTCTAATTTCAGGAGGAGAACGACAGCTTGCGGTGTCAGCTAGAGGCGTTTAAGAACGAAATGAATCTGGTGAAATCTGATCTCAAATCGGACACAGACATCCGTGAACAGCAAATCAAAGTCCTACAGGAGACGATAAGAAACCTGCAAACCCAGCTAATAGAAAATAAGGTTAAGGAAAAGGAAAATTCTGCAAAAGTAACTGAACTCGAAAATAAGTTGAAGCAAGCAAACGTTAAGGAGCTACTGCTCAAGACAAAAATTGTTGAAGTCAAGTCGGGTTTGTCTTCGAAAACCTCAGAAGCTGACGAAAGTGAAAAATCGCATTCCGGTCAGTCTGAATCTCACGAGGATGAATCTACCAAATCCACATCAAATGAACCACTAAATCAAGTTTCATCGTCCCATCCTATCCAGGTAACTACTTTTAAACCTCCTTTGTACAGAGTGATCCAGAAATTGCATTTCAGATCAAATCTGAACACATTGATGGAGAGGAAGCGCGGATAATTGGATTAGTCTCAACATTTTTAGTTGTTCACCCGTTTGGTGCCAGTCCTGATTATATTTGTTCGTACCTGCAAAAAACGCAACCGAATTTACGTCCAAGAGAGCTTGAGGAGATTCTAGGAAGATATCGAACCATTTTTTGCGAAGAAGTTACCGGGATTGGGGCAAAAATTGAACGCAAATGGAAATTTTGCGGATTTGACACAACTGAATCTATCAGTGATTGAACAATTTTAATTTTAAGAAAATATCTCAAATCATACAAAACTGTGAGTGACGAAATTGATGATATTATTACATTTATTGCCAGTGATTTTACTACAATAACTTTACCGTCTTTAATCTTCCTTACTTAAATTTGTAGTTAAATTATGAGCAATTCATCTCAAATGACCACTTTATTAAATTAATTTAATTAGAAATCATTTGTGGTTTTTGTAATTTTTTCGCCTTAAATGCATTTACTTCAAAATCATAACTATTTAATATACATTAGGATACTTGTTCGGTTCTCATTTTACTTTTTGCAATTGTCAATCTTATAGTAATCGTAGATTCTAGCATCTTCCAAGTACATATTTTAAAAAGGGCACCGCGATTGTTACTACTGTTGTTTCTACATTTTTCAAAACGCAAATCTTATGTACAAAGTCTTGTCTCATTTGGTATGAAAAAATTTAAAATACAACTGATTTACTCTAGTAAAGCAGAACTTTTTCAGCTACATCTTCAGCATCTACCTCTATCAACTCCATTAAAATTACCGCAGTTCTTGATCTGTTTACCGATTTTCTCTTAACGACCAATTTTATGGCAAATCTTTCCATGAGAAACCTCCACTTAAGTTCGCTCCTCGTTGCGACATCCATCGACTGAAATTCCCCAGCGGAGAGTCCTAGAGCTTTCTCAGCAAATTGATCACTTAGCTTGCCTTCGATCAAGGTGCCCGTGTGATCAGTTAAGTGAACATTTAAGTCAAAAAAATAGTCAAACTTTTCCCCTGACTGATTAAATGATATACTCATCTGGCACTGTTCTAATTCGCAGTATTGCTGAGTTGAGAGAACTAAGCGCTTGCAAAATTTGCTGAAGACAATTGGAATTTATTTAACGAATTGCTTTATGAATTTTTAATCAAAGGATTTTACCATCGTTTGCCCATTAGACGACTAATACCATCCAAGTCGAATTTTGTAACCATTGCAAAAAGAATCGCAGAAAATTGCTCACAATCATCAGCCAAAGCGCCCTCAGCACGGTCGTAAATTTGTTGAACGGTCATCATCGTGGTTATGGTGTCGACTAGAAGAAAAACGAGTTAGTAAGATGCTTGAAAAATTCCTCTTTAATAAAATAAAATACGTTTGGGTAAGTCGTATCGCCCCAGTTCGTCTAAATCCATCTGCGGCAAAGTTGACGCGAAAGATGCTAGTGCCGTTGATTCCTTGCCCTCGGGATTTTCCACAATAAGTGTCTTCCCGCTGAACCCGAGCACTGTGGCCTTGTAGAAGGAGGAGTAGCCAATCCGAACATCTATCAAATGGAGTACTGTTGAAATGGGCTGCCACTGCTCAAGAGCCCTGTTGATCCAGCCTCTGTGCCACGTGGTTAAAGAAATTCCTCTTGGGCAGCTCTTGTCGAGGACAATTAGCTCGAGGCACTGCCTCTCTTCGCCAAACTTCGTTTTTACGCAACGGACAGGCTTGAGGGATTTAACCACCACAAGAAGATCAACGCTCTGCCCCACCCTCTGCGCCCCACTGCTGCTTACATCCGCCAAGTTTAAAACACTCGCCAGCGGTTTTAGGGGAACTTTTGTAAGAGCCTTGAACTCCGCCAGGAGATTCGGGCTCCCGATGTGGGGCTCAAGGGTTCCGCTTCCCTCGTTCACCACGAGGAAAAACGGCGTCGAAGTGTTCGGCTGGAATTGGTGCTCGATTGCGTTTCGCGAAATGGGAATAACTTTTGGGGAAATTACGTTAACAATATCCAAAATGCGGAACAGCTTGTCGTATTCTTCAATTTTTAAGCGACTCCCCCAAAATTTGCAATTGGCGAAATGGCGCTTGCTGTCTCGGAGGGTGAAGCAAATGACGCCTCGCATTTCTCCTGAATTTTTTGATTCAAAGAATCGGGCTTCGGATTTTCCAATTATCACTCCAATTACCAATGCGTTTGTAGTTTCCAGCGATAATTCGCGTAAGAACTTTCGCTGGATTTTAGACATTTTATCCACTGGAGCACAACGGCTTATGACAAAGCGTAATTCGACTTCCGTTATTAATTCCAAAGAGTTATTACCGTTATTTAAAATTTTTATTACGAACTTATTTCGCATAATATGGCGCTAGTTGTGTCCTCTACCGGAGTTAACAAAACTTAATTTTAGATAAAATGTGGAGAGCTTTAAAATTATTATGTAATTAAATAATTTGAATTAATTACACTAGCCATATAAATAAAAAACAAAGTTAACGTTGCGGGTAAATTTTATTTGTAATTTGAACTCTTCTGAAAACACAAAATAAAGACAATTTAAAAGCTATGTTTTAATGCTGCTGTCGTTTTCAGAGTAATCCTCATCCACATCCTCTGCAAGGAAAAAAAGAAATTTAAAGTTATTTCAGAATTAAGAAAGAAATAACTCGCTCATAGCACCTACGCTTCCCTCCAGGTAATCTTCTAGCACGTTCTGCTTCAACGGCTGCAAAATACTCCGCTTCGGCTTGTTCGCATGCATCTTAAATTAAAAAGACGTTAAACAATTTAGAAACAAAATTAATGTAAACACATACTTGCAAATGGAGTTACTGATAGCTTCCCATTAACTAAATGCATATCATCCTGGTCACTAGCTGGAGCCGTCTTAACTTTGAGCTTAATTTCACGGGATTTGGCCTCCAAAATTTTTTCACGTTTACTTTCTCGTTCGAACATCTATTAAAATTGTATGTTAGAACAATATTTATTAAATTATTTACTTTCAATAGTAATATAAATTCTGTTTTGTAAAAGCTTATCTACTTTTTTTCAAGATTTTTTTGATAATAATCGCTAGTTACCGCAGTCAACAGAGGTTTGTCATTTTTGGAGCTGAAAGTCATGTTTTCCGACACTTCAATGAGGAACGTTGCCCCTTTCTTGCTGCCACAACTAACAAATTTTCCATTTTCATTCGTCCTGAGGCACAAGAGAGGATCGTCGCAAACTTTAATGCTTAAAACGGGTTCATTCTGCTGCTGCAACAAATCCCAGGCATCCAAAACACCGTCCGCTCTTGTAATAAAGAACAGTGACACCCTGCGATTTTCAATTAGATATAGATTTAAAATCATGATATAAACAAATAAATTAAGTTACTTTGTGTAACTCCATGCTCCATCCGTTAGCATAGCTTCGTGACTTTTTGTCCAAATTATTGAACTTTCGCGGCAATCTTCGGACCAAATTCGCGCTGTCCAATCGCCAACCGTCAGGAAATTCTTTACAAAAGCTGGGTTGCGAGTGATGGCATAGACTGGTCCCAAGTGGCAAGACATCTACAGAACATTTTGTGAAATATAGAAAGCATTTTTTTTTGTCTGAAGGATATCTATATTATTTTTCTAATTTTATGGTGAACGTAATCTTAGAAGTCCCAACTTACTCTAATAGTTATTTTTTCCATGGGCGTCTTTCCCTTTCGATTGCAGGAGAAGAGCATTCCCATCTCGGTACCGCACATAAACCTCGTGGGAATGGTTGTTTCGTACTCCAAAATAGACACTCCGTAGGACCTCGAGAGGTCCTGCTCGTCGGTCTTGAGTGGGTCCATAAACAGCTTGTCCAAAGGTTCGTTCAACTTCCTCGTGTCCCACCACAGGACCTGACCATCGGAACCTCCGGAGAAGAATTCGGTACCACTTTTCGAATTGATCCAGAGCACTGAATTCACAGGCTCCCTGTGGCAGACCTCACGCTCGCTTATCATCACAGGGTGCTTCCCATGCCGCGTGTCCCAGGCGGCGACCTGCCCGGAGTACATGCCGCTCACAAGGGTGGTTGGGTCCTTCTGGTTGTACTCCAAACAGACGCAGGGTGACTTTGGCTCCAGCGTTAGCAACGGCTGGTTGGGATTTTCTATCTCCCAGATGTAAGAATGATTCAACTGCCCAAATTTATTGCCTTGGAAGGTCATGTCGCAGTGACTAACTGCTAGCTTCAGACCTCCGTCTGGCGACCAGGAAAGGTGGGTTATAGGAACTTTCACTGGGTTAGGGTCTCTGTAGACGTTCACAGTTCTGGATTTGCAGGGCTCAATGAGTGGCGCAGGGTCTAGTTCCTCAAAGTAGTCCTCGTAGATGTTTACTGCATTGTTCTGGAAAATGCAGTGCTCCATTGGCTTCGTGAGCCCCATCACCTGCCCGATGTAATTCTCATCCTTTTCAATCTTTCGCTTGTACCTTAAATAATAGAGCGTAATGTAGACTTAACCTTGACTTCAACGACCATGAGGTTACCTAACAGTCTGCTCCGGATCTTGCATGTTAATATCCTTGGGCCAGCCACCCTCATTATGGAAAATTCCGCAGTGTTTAAACGTAGCTCTTTCGGTGTTGGCCTCACTAACGGCCATTTGATTGCTGCATTGCGTAGCCCTAGTTACTGGGTTTTGCAAGATGTACTCACGGAAGGACTCCCGGTTGGAAGGCTCAGAAAAAAGCAGCTCTGAGGTATCTTCAAAGCTTACAGGACGACCAAATTCTTTTCGTCCCTTTTGAAAAACAAATTCGACTTTATCCATGGTCGGTTTATTTTGGTAAACTTTTCCGTCTGAGTTTCCTATCCAACTGAAACTGTTCTGAGCGAGAACTTCATCGATCACACTCGATTACAAAGTAATCAGTTACTATGCCATTCACAAGAGTATTGATTTAATTTTCCTTGAAGAAGCTGTTAGCAAGTGGTTCATGATAGGAAGAAACTTTCTGATTAGTCTCACCGAGTTCTCGATTAAGCGAGAATTTATGTAATCTCTTCAGGGATATTGGCAAATACATATTTAGACGTTTAGTTTTTTGGAAATAACAATTATTCTAACTAAAGAAAAGATAAAATCTTCTAGTAAAGTATGTACTCACTAGATCATATTTCAACAATAAAACCAAGAAAGAGTTAGTAAGCAGCTTACATAGCATTATTCTATGTATTTGGAACTGAAACTGCTTTAAATGTGCAAAATTTGATCAGTTTTAATAAATGCTTTATTTTAAAAGCATAATTTGTAAAATGAGGTTTTTTTTTCTTTACTATCAGCGCTTATTTAGTGTCAAATATGTGAAGTCAATTTAGTTTTATTTCCTAATTTTTTTTCAAATATTTTTTTACTGAGTAGCTCTTGGTACAACCGAATTAATCAAATAAAATATAAAACCAATTTTTCCACATTTTAAATGTTCGTTCCTCGAGAGGTAAAGGACTTGAATATTTAATCCGTTGTAATTAATTCTGAAATTAAATATTCTCAATTTATTGCAATAGACTGAGTTTGAGATCCCCTCATAGATTTTGGTTTATTGTAGATTTAAGGTCAAAAATGATGAATATTAAACACTTTTTGTGCGGTTGCTTACATTTTTGCGATACCTATCTATCTTTAAAATTTGGAAAAAAAAAACACTTTTTATAAAATTGCTTAGCATATTTTCACACATTTTTGTTAGTTCTACTATAAATTAATTCCTAAAATAATAGCTGAAAAGGTTTTTTAAGAGCGATATTTTCACTTAGGAGCCAGGTGGTATGAATCAATTCCGAGTTATTACTTAAAAAGGGAAGATATTTCTAACGCATTTTCTATGTACCAAACAGAAACTCTGAAAGGCTCATTTGTTGTCTATGCAGATTGACGAAAATATAAATATAGGTAAATGCAATTGAATACTTTGGAGCGTAACTTAATTAAGACTTAATAAAGTGGGCCCCGCTCTTCCTGTCTATAAGGATCCAGGACTTGATTGAAGTACCCGATTTTTCAAATATAACGTTATTATATTAAATAAATATTGCCTGAGCCGCAAAAATGAATTTCAATCAATACGTGTTCACGCGGCAGAGGAAGAACTTCGGACGGCAGTGTCTGTTCAGCGACCGGAACCAGCTGATCTACGACCAGCCCTCGAACTACGACCTCATCAACGACTACATCCTGCGGGACCCCGTCAACCGGACCACCCAAATTAGCCACCAAATGGCCGTGAGCGAGTGCAACACGGAAACCGCGAGCTCGGTGCACCACGGGATGCACCACTGCGAGGGGGGCTGGCCGAAGGACGTGAACTACCTGGACGAGGAGCAGACCCTCAGGTACCGGAAAAAGATCGAGCGGGAGGAGTCCTGGGGGAAGCAGGTGATGGAGCTAACTAAGGTGGTTTGGTTGCTTTCGTCCTCCAGTTTCGCACTCCTAAAAACGCTACCCTACGCAGCCCGTCATGCACGCGGTGCTGCAGAACAACGCGGTCCGAGTCTACGAAGAGTACTTCGAAGACATCCCAAACGTCGACCTGGTCAACGACTACATGGCCCACGAGGTCAACATCTTCCGCGACAAGTTCGAGGAATCCCCCCGCGTGGTGCGCAACATCGCTTGGCACCCCACGCATAATAACGTTTTGTTGGGTACCTACGGATCGCTAGATTTATTCCCAAGCCGTAAAATTCACAAGGAAAGCTACATTTGGGATATTGGTAACCAGGTTTCAGTGGCGTAGCTGGAACCGTGTTTGAGACAACACTAGAAAGGTTTAAGTTTAAGCACAATCAATAAAATACGATGTCTGAGTTTCTACTTTTTAAGGACAACAAAACATCTTATAATAATAGTAATCATAATATGTATTCATTTATTAGTATGCTACATAACTACTCTTTTACAAGCAAAAACTTACATATTATTTTCTCATATTAATTTCTCTAAATTACTTTCCATTAAGCTTTTACATTCGCCAAAATCTTCCCCTACTATGTATAACAGTGCATCATTCGCAAGAAGATTTATTTTGGTTGATGATATTACACTTCCAATATCATTAGATATTAGAATAGATATTAGAAATAAAAAGCGTTCCAAACACTGATACTTGTGGCACCCCAGTAAGTCCAAAACTATTCCATTGATCGATCCTCCAGGAATTTTCTATTAAGGAATTTCGGGGGCACTGACTCCCAGTTTTCCGTTAAAGTTTCGAAACTGAAAACAGCGCCTTCATTTATACGATTTTTAGTAGGGTAAAACACATAAAATAAAACAAGTTAATGAAGCCTAACTTTCCGAGCCTCTCATAAGTCCCAGCTATGCCAATGTCCATAATTATTTTTAAAAACTCTATAATTGCAATATGTATGATATAATTTCTGCGCATGTAAGGAAATTCTTATGAGCCCCAAGCTACGTTGAAATCTCCTGTAGTGGCTACGAAGATTGAGTTCTGCCCGAAGGACCCAAACTTGATAGTCGGTGGCTTGGTCTCTGGAGGAGTGGCCGTTTGGGACCAGCGAAAATTAGAAACTCCGGTGAGCACTAGTGAGCTGGAGACCGCCCACAGGTACAGCGTAACCGCCCTATGCTTCGTCCATTCAAAGTCGAATTCGGAGTTCTACACGGGCTCTATAGATGGCGCCATACACTACTGGGACGCTCGAGACCTCAAAAAGCCGGTGGTCAGTTTTCTAGCAGATCCCCAAAAAACGGACGACCAGGACCGGAAAAGGTCGCACGGCGTCACCGTCCTCGACTTTGAGTACACAATACCCATAAGGTACATGGCGGGCACGACGCACGGGTACATTTTCCTGGGCAACCGCAAGGGCCTCACGCCCACCGAGACCCTGGTGGCTAACTTCAAGGTGCTGGCGGGCCCTGTGCGAGCCATAGAACGAAATCCAGTCTTCATGAAGAATTTTTTGGTTTGCGGGGACTGGTGCGCCAAAATTTGGACGGAGGACTGCAAGGACAATCCTTTGCTTCGTACTAAAAACCACAGGTCCGAAGTTAGCACCGGGGTTTGGAGCAAGGGTCGCTGCTCGCTTTTCTTCACTGGTCAAGAGGATGGGACTGTGGACTTCTGGGACCTTGTTATGGACCAGCACAAGCCAATTTTCACCATGCGCTCCATTTCTACACCAATAACCGCCATGAAGAGCGACAACGTGGGAAAATACATAGCTACAGGCGGAAAGGACGGCACTATTCACCTGATCTCAATGGACGAAGCCCTGACATACAGCTTACCAAAAGAAAGGTCTTTCATGTCCGCAGTAAGTGAAGACTCAAAATAGCATTCAACGTAGATTTAAATCTGGGCGGGTTAAGTTAAAAGGAAAACTTAAGTGTTTTGGAGCGTAACATTTTTGAGAAATTTGTTACGCTACTTGGAAAACGTTGACTATTATTTCTACAAACGTTTAGCATCAAATTTATTAAATAAATTCTGCTTTCAGATGTTCGAAAGAGACCTTCGGCGTGTGAAGTTATTGGAGGGTCGCATTCGAGAAATTAAATTGAAAATGGCCCAAGATAAAATAGAATATAAAACTTTCGACGAGAAAACCAACGTTGAAGGTCTTGGCGAAGAAGAAGAAGAGGAAGAGGAAGAGGAAGAAAAGATGGAAGAAGAGGAAGGCGGCGAAGAGGGAGACGATCTTGAACTTATGGCGGCTCGCAATAGATTTATTGAGATCATAACTGAAGAAGAAACAAAACGAGCGGCCAAAAAGTACACGCTCCTCACCCGGACACCGTTCAGTTCGGCTTTTGGGAAGGACGACAAACCCCCCGAAATTGTGCCGACGAAACCAGTTTTTGAAGAAAACGAAAATAAGCACATTGAAGAATTAAAGAAGATGCTGGAGAAGAAGGCAAAGGAGAAGAAGGTTCCGCAACCAAAGAAAACAGACAGCAAACTCGATGTGGGCGATGACACCGAAGAAAAGAAGGATGAATATGGCGATACCAAAGAGGAACAGAAGAAAGGCGGTTAAGGAGTTATTTATTAAATATTTTTAAAAATTCTGAATATATAGTTTCTATTGCACTAGCAAATGGCTTTGAAATTGCAGCAATGCGTCGGTGGGACTAATAAGAATATTTTTACACCATATATACCAAAATAACGATGAATTAAAAACGAATTTTGTAATTCACTTAAAAAAAAACAGATTAATTGGAAACACTTCGAAAGTAGTTAAACAGTCACATTTCTTGCGCTTTATCTGACATTGACATCAATTGCAACAACTGACAATTTACTTGTTTAATTCGTTATTTTATATATTTAGAAATTATAGATATGATTTAAAAGTATGAACAATTATTTCAGTATCAATAAAATAAATAATAAACTTATCTATGAATTTTATCAAGTACATTTACACCTAATTTCATTCTTCAATTTTGTTAACTTGGTAACTTTTTGCGATTTTTTTAACCAACTAGCCCTGGTTTTTTTTTCTATATTAAATATCATTGAAATACATTTTCATAATTTAAAAACGATAGAAGATGATAATTTAAAATTTCCCGCAATTGAGTGCGGGGCATTGGTTAATGTTCTAACGACTAATGCAAATCAATTGCTTCCAACTTCACCGCATCTGATAAAAGGTCATAAGCACGTGTAGTGTCAAAACAAACCCACAGAGCGAGCACGTTTGCTACTTCAAATCGAGTGAGCGAACGTCGGAGGCATTTGGAAAATTTTCGCATAATATTAGTTACATAAAAAGTGTAAAGTGCGCGTACCTTTGCACCTCGGTCTTAATACATAAAATAAGCATCGAGAAGTATACGAAAATCCGTGACATTTTTATAAAACGGACAAAAAGCATGCAGAACTGGCGTACGTGACTTGGCGAGATTCCGTTATGGTCGGGCGAATTGCTGGGTAGACACACGGCGAGAGGAAAACAAAGCGAAATCACAGTTGAGTCCGTCTAGTCGCAAGCAAGTAGTGCGGTCCGGTGCTCCGCAACCAAAGTTCAAGAGGCTTCCTGTTCCAGTTGAATATTTTAAGTGAGTCGCGAACTAAAATCGAAGGTGAAATGATTCAAGTCGAGGCGCCTCCCGGAGTTGTTGTGGTTCGGGCGAAGCCACGAAAAGTTTTCAAGCCGAAGGCAAAAGTGAATAGGATCCCCCAGGAGCTCCTAGACAATCCCGAGCTGAATGCAGCGATCGAGCGTCTTCCGGCCAATTACAACTTCGAAATACACAAGACCATCTGGCGTGCCAGGGAGCTGAAGGCCAAGAGAGTGGCGCTTCAGATGCCTGAAGGTCTGCTCATGTTTTCCCTGGTCATTAGCGATATCATCGAGCGTTTCACAGACGCGGACACGGTCGTTATGGGCGATGTTACTTATGGGGCCTGCTGCATCGACGACTACACAGCGAAGGCCTTGGGGGCTGATCTCTTGGTCCACTACGGGCACAGCTGCCTCATTCCAGTTGATCAGACTGATAGCATTAAGGTGCTCTACGTGTTCGTAGACATCAAGATAGACCCCCTACACTTTATCGATTCCGTCAAATTGAACTTCCCTGTCGAGGAGCAGAAAGGCCAAATTGCTTTGGTCAGCACAATTCAGTTCGTCACAACTCTGCAGGCGGCAGCTACGGAGCTGAGAAAGGGCGGCTATGACGTAATTGTCCCACAGGCGAAGCCTCTTAGTCCAGGAGAGATTCTTGGATGCACAGCCCCACAACTTTCGGACACAGTAAAAACCCTGATCTACTTGGGGGACGGCAGGTTCCACCTTGAGGCTGCAATGATAGCAAACCCAAAGATCTCAGCTTTCAAATACGACCCGTACGAGAAAAAGTTCACAATAGAAAAATACGACCACAAACAGATGCAGAGTATTCGTTGGGACCACATAAAACGCGCTAAAGGGGCAAAAAAATTTGGGATTATATTGGGAACGCTCGGCCGACAAGGTTCAGGCCGTGTCCTGCAGTTCCTGGAAAAACGACTCCGTGTTAAGGGATACGACACCACAATCATCCTCTTGTCTGAGATATTCCCCCAGAAATTGGACCTCTTCGAAAGTATCGACGCTTTTGTTCAGGTCGCCTGCCCCAGATTATCCATTGACTGGGGCAGCGCTTTTAAGAAACCGCTCCTCTCGCCCTACGAGCTATCAGTTGTCCTCGGCGATGTCGAGTGGACGCCCAATAATTTGGAGCCAAACAACGTCTATCCCATGGACTTCTATGCCACAAATAGTTTGGGGCCATGGACGCCCAACTTTAAGCCGCCTGCTGTCGGGGAGTGCGAGAACAAGCCTTCGGCCGGATGCTGCGGACGCTGCGTACGTGCGGAGCTCGAGAAGGAGGGTGACGGCATCCTCGACTTGAAAGTGTGATAGAACTAAATCTTTAGTTTTTAGCCCAAGTATCTTCAATTTTTTTACATATTTATTATTGTTGTAAATAAACCACCATGTTTTAGACCCAAGTTATCTTTATTGCTGCTCCCTTGCCCTCTTTCAGTTTCAGTCCATTAGCTGAAGATGAACTGACGTCATCAATCATTAAAGAATCAAGGTCCTGGATGGCAACCGCATCCCAGCCTTTGGTCAGGTCAGTCCCAGCAGAAGATTGAAATTGTCAAACTTTCTAAGCTCTGCTGGGGGCGGAATGGTTGACGTCATCAAAATGATGAAAACATCCGCGGCTATTCTGAGGAGTTTCCCAGAAAGTTGGAGCCCCGCATCAATAGGAATCTTTAGGGTAAAATGGGATGTGCTGCTGAATTGCGGACTCCTCCAGATTCAGATGAGTCTACAGCTTGTGAATGAGTGCACTGGAGCAGCTGTCCCAGTTCTACGAGAAAAGTAAATCTGCTGAACTACTACACGCCTCGCGATTTTTATTTTTCTCCTTCAACTCCTCCTTAATATTCCAGCCAAATGACTTGCGCAACTCAAGCAGGTTTAGACAGTTACGAGCGGAGTCCGATGAGCCCCTTTCGGATTTCCAAACTTTCAACTTGGTGGCTGTTCTTGGGGCAGAAGTAAAATTAATTATTCAACGCCTGCATGGCTTCGTGGATTAATTAATATATAAGACCCGGGGTTGGGCCAGATTCGCATTACGCTGTATGGAGCGCTAATTCAACTTTCGACGAGAGGAACAGAAGAAGAAAGTTTCAATCAATTATGACGCCTTTCAAATCTATTGAAAAGAAAAACCTGCGGATGGAAGGGGCTACATGATGAATCAGGCCCGAAGAGACTCTGGAGGGAAAGGGAACTACAAATATTTTCCGACATGTCTAATTTTATTGAGGCGAAAGCTCCACAATAACAATTTCATGTCTTGGAGCAAAATGGATTTTCCTGAGGTAAGGTTTTAAGATTACCGCGCGATATGCTTTTATTACATTTAGATTTAGAATCAATCTTAATAGGTGCCTCAATAGTTATAGATTAAACACTTTCTCTAATAAAAATATTTTGATATATCTGCTGATGTTTTTGGGATTGGGGTCTAGATTGACTCTTTTTTTTTTTTTGTTATTTTGAATTTTCAACCTTTCATATTTCTTCCACAGGGAAACGTTTTACTGACTCAGAGTACAGAAAAATTTAAAAATTAATATTTAAAAAGAAAACTGATTTTCTGTTTTTCCGCTCTCAGATGTATGCAATTAAAAAACAAGTCTCATACATACCAGATTTCGATTTGTCGTTTTTTTCAAATTTTATATAGAATTTTGTGAGTTGTACCCAAGACACCTTGAAGTTTAATTGTTTTTATTGTGATATCAATATTTATGTATTAATGTGTTGTATCACTCATTGAATGAGTGAAATTTTATTGTTCACCATTACTTCATATCATGCCCAAAATTATGCAAATATTCGCTATACTGCAAATGTTTCTGAATATTTATCCCGTGTAATTTGATTCGCATTGCAGCATATTTAATTTAAAAAATATGGAGTGAGTTTATAAGTGCCCAAAAACTACCCAAATACACAATTCAGCTGCTGAGACTACTGCGCTGAATATGCAGTTTACTCGCTCATGAACTCAGCCATGTTTGTCTTGTATTAGGACTGTTTTCTTTTTTTTTTCTAGAATTTATACAGATTATACAGATTGGGGTGGAAACTGTATAAGTCACTGTGAAAATTCTTCGAAAATGGAAATTCCTGAAGGGCTGAGCGCCAGTCAGTCTCGGAAGTAAGCGACCCCATCCACCTGACGGCGGCATCCGTTGTTCTTGGTCCAAAAATACGACCACAGGACCGCTCGGGGAGAGTGCTTTCAGCGAGAGTTCGAAAGCGGCTTTACGATTCCGAAAGACTTTCCCACAAGGTGGAAGTGGAGTGGAAGC
The DNA here is from genome assembly GCA_951509405.1 of Machimus rusticus. Classification (NCBI taxonomy): domain Eukaryota; kingdom Metazoa; phylum Arthropoda; class Insecta; order Diptera; family Asilidae; genus Machimus; species Machimus rusticus. The sequence continues at coordinate 49,513,293 of OX608050.1, read as the reverse complement.
TCTTCTGCACCCGCCGCGGCAGTGCCGAGTCGTGCGCCAATCAGCGAAGTTTTGCGGAACAGGACTGCGGACGACCATTTTTCTAGTGTTTTGGCACTCAGATAGCACCTCAATCTGGGACAGAGAACTTCTCAAATTAGTTAAAATCGGCTAATACTTTTTTCCCGTTCGGTGATTGCTCGAGCACGGTATTCGGCCGCGAGAGGCTTAGTCCGCCAATCTTTGAATCGGGCCAAATCGGTCGAATCGGTTCGGTTGTGAAGGAATCTTGTGTGCATTCTGTTGGATATAAAATATAAATGTAGAGTGTATTTTTTTCATATCTTCCTTTTTTGCGGGTCCTCTGTGGCTATCAGGTGGACAAAATAAGGCGATTGAGGACAGTCTTCCGAAAGTGTTTTACTGTCTGAAATTATTTTAAGTGAGGCTGGAGGGAAGAAGGTTCATTTTGGAGCTGGTCTTCCTTTTGCAAGGAGCGTGTACGTGCCCACTCATGCGAACACAAACATGAAGCGCTATCCCTCCGCAGCGGGGCTCTTTCGGGCCCCCTGCGCCCCAGCGCTCGCTACCTTCCCTCCCGAAGGACTCGTCGCGAGCAGAGCCCCCAGCGGCGGCAACAGCAGGCTGGCGGGCGATCCACCGCGCCCGCGTGCACCCAGCACGTTGCGTTGCGTTCGCCAGGAGCAGGGTCGTCGTTGTCCCGAGTCCCGAGCATCCCTCCGCTGCCGCTGACGACGACGACGGCACGAATCGATTTTTCCAGCTCCCCGACTATTTTTTCGCTCGCCGCCGTCTGTTTCCCGAGTTTTCGCCCTTCCATCTTTTGTCGTCCTCGCTCGGCTGCTGGCGCCCCTGCTGGGGCCTGTGGTCGTTGTTTTGTTGTTGTTGTCGTCGTTGGGGTTGTTATTTCCCGAGCCCTTTGATTTCAATTTCAATTGAAAATTGGCCCGTGGTCTGTTTACAGCGCGATCGAGTGCGGGGTGCAGAGGCGCTCTCTGCAGTGAGGAGCAGTTCGTTGGGGCTCGTCCCTTCTTCTGGTCGTGCGGAACCCTTCCGGTCCTGTCCGTCGCCTCGACTATCACTTGGTTGTTATTATGTAAATCAACGCATTATTACAGGGTGTAGTGAGTAATTACATAAATTCCCTTTGAGCCTTTTTGTCGAGTGCTAGAGGGTGCAATCAAAGAGGACGAGAGGTGGACAAATCCCGGCCCAAAAAACCCAAAATTTTGCTGTTAATAAACGAAATCTGCATCTTAAGAATTTGTGAAATTTGTTTTGTTGTCCTTAGTTCGTAGGACGTGGTGAGTGGTGACTTGATTTTTGCCCTCCCGCAGGACTTTTCCCGAATTATTACATAACACGGCGGCTTAGTCCCCGTCGGACGCGATTTTTGGGGGATTGGTCATTTCAGTGCAATGACTCGCTGTTTTCATTCAGCAACTTTTTCCAATAAATTGATTTTGCAATTCCTAAAGCAAAGTTGGGGCTGCGTTTGCTAAAGCAACTCGGGAGTTTTGTTTGCTCTATTATAAATAAATAAATAGGGAAATGCGGTAGAACAAAATAAAAGAAAAATAAGTTTGTTCATGCAGACCTCGATTTGCACGAGTTATTAGTTTTCGTTTGTATTTAGTACTATTCCAAAATATTTAAATTTGTTTGCTTTTTACTCCCACAATACGAATCGGTGTTGATGATAAAATTGTTTCCATAGTCCAATTAGTTTCGAAAATTCATGTTTGCATATGGAGTGATTGAATTAATTGTGAAACCCACGTGACTCAAGTACCGTGATAGTGAATTAATTCGTTTATATTTGAAATTGTCAATTTTTAAAGCTCTTATTAATTAAAGTAGTGTGCTAATCGAGGTCTTCTGGTCGTGTAAAACAGGTTGAAAATTGTATTTATACCATTTGTTGTCTTTAAAGCATTTTTGTAAACATAAATCCTAAAGTCAATTCTTAAAACAAGCGTAAACCTAATCGATTTTCTAATTTTCTTTGTTTGACTATAAAGCGAATACCTTCAAATAAAAATAAATTGAAAAATCTCAGAATTAAAAAATAAGTTTCTTTTAACATTTCAAATTTAAAATACTGATGTTACCATTCCCAGTTAATTCATTTAGGGAACTTAACTCTGAGTTTAGTAACGTATTGGGCAAATAAGCGGTGCGCTAATTAATCATCCAACTGAAGCCACCGTCTGGGGACACATATGTACCTTTGATCGGCATGTTGGTTAATACATTTTTCAATGATTTAGAAGTTATATCACTTTTTGTCGTTATAAAAATTGCCACTATGCCTCAGTTAATCAATATAATTTTGGTAATGACAAAAGTTCCAATAACTTCGAAATCGTTGATTTAACTTATTTTTCTTTATACATTTTTTGGGCTTATTCTTTTGAGAGTACCACAGTTAAATTGTGCTAGTTTTTTAACTTCATAATAGAATGAAATCCCTCAATTAATAGCTTTAAACAAATCATTAAATTGGAGTATGCAGTTTAATATAGTTTTAATTTAAACGGTGTATTTCCTAAATACTGAAAGCCGTCGATTGTTCCTCCAATTTACGGATTCAAGTTCTGCAGTCGACTGTTCAAAAAACCAAGTGCTGAATTAAGCAGTCGAATGCAGAAAATACCTAATGATTTTTTATGCGGCAACCGCTTCTCTTCTTAAAGATTTTCAGTAAAGTTTTAAAAACAAATGTTTAATATAACGCAAATGAGCTTCTTGTTCAATCTTAGTATTAAGAGTGGTTTCTTTTCTAATGTGTCATTCATTTTTTTTCTAACGTCTACTTTTGCGTTTTTATTAAAAAAAATTACACAATTACTTCTGATCTTAATATACTTTTTCTAAATCTCATATTATTACTTTTATCTTTCATGTTTGAAAATTATCCACTTCTTCAGTTCAACGTTCGGTTCCTGACGAAAAAATCTTAAATGTTTTTTTGCAGATAGCGTAAGTTTTAACTGAATTTGTCTTCACGAGCAATACTAGAAATGTGGACCAAAAGCGAAACTGAAAAAGATTTTGCCCACCAGACAAACTATTTTTTACAAAAAACTTTTCCAGTTCCGAGTGTCTGACAATTTGTAAATAGTGTGGACCAGTGAAAGTGCCGTAAATGTAAAAACCATGTAAAAACCTCAAATTGTAAAAAGCAGCATTTAAGTAAAAGCAAAAGGAGAAATAACAGAGACAAGGTTAAATGTTAAAAATGTCCTCGATATCGGCCCAAGGTGTTGTTGAACGAGCCTCTGCAGAATTATCGAAACGCATCAATGGCTTGGGGCTGCGCTCGAAACACCACCACGGAAAAACGTCGGTGATGGAGCGCGTCACGAACGCTCTCTGCGGCGGCAGCAGCCACGGCAACAATAGCTCAGTAACAAATTGCCCCGAGAAGCCCTCAAGGGTCCCCGTTCCGACCTCCAGTTCGACAGGTGGCAGCGGCTCCGGCGGCTCCAATATGAGCGGGGGCAGCAGCGGCGGCGCCAGTGGGGCCGGCGGGCGGCAGATGGGCTGCCAGTCGATGGGCGGGACCTCGGGCAACAAGAGCCAGTCGAGCACCCCCCAGAGCATGCGGAAGCACCACCCCCACTCGCACCACAGCCACCACCCACACATGCAGCAGTCGGGCAATGCGCAAATCGTTCCACAACTCCCTCCACCGATCCTGAGCATCGATCAGCTGTTCCAGGACGAGCGGTTCCTTAGCAAATTCTTTTTGTACTTCAGCCCCTACGACCGCCGGATGCTGGCGCAGGTCTGCACCCGGTGGAGGGACGTCCTCTACAGGAGTCCGCGGTTCTGGTCCGGGCTGCTTCCGACGCTGCAGTGCAGGGAGCTGCGGCAGATCCCCAGCCAGGACAGGGTCAAGCTCTACAACTCGTTGATTCGGCGGGGATTCCACGCCCTCTGCCTAATTGGGGCCACCGACGAGGACGCTCTGGACGTGGTCCACTCGTTTCCACTCGCTTCAAAACACATACATTCGTTAAGTTTAAGATGTTCGTCGATCAGTGATCGTGGACTGGAGGCTCTGCTGGATCATTTACAGGTGAGTTCGCTTTCTACTAGATTTATATCGGCTTCTTTAGATCGCTATCGTCGATACATTTTTAAAATATGTGAACACATCAAACTTGAGGGTGTCATCATGTAAACCGACAAACGCGTCGTTTCTAACAATGGCTGAATCTGAAACATCAATTCAGCCGGGCTGGATTGTCAATTCTGTGCAGCGTATCATGTTAGTTAAATTATCAGTTCAGTAATATTTTCTAGCATCGGAAGCATCGAATGCGTCTACGGGTTTTTAATATGTCTTTATAAAAAAAAAAAAAAATAGGTGTAACATCTATACTTTCTTCCTAAAAATCTAGGCTCTAGCGTTTGATACGAACTATTTAAATATCAATTAAAATTACTTCGGTAAACTTGCACCTCCCTTTTAGTATACAATCTTCTAAATTTATACATGTTCTTAAGACCACATGCAATTTTTTCTAGATTTTTGTAGTAAATATTGTCTTCAGTAAATTGCTGTCCAGGGAAGCAGTGCCATTTGTAAACTTGATTGGGAGTTTTAACAAAAACTCAAATCGCATAAATAAAAGTCAATGGGAAATCTACTAAAAAATGAGTTCCACGTGCCGTAGGTGCCGTCATTAGTTTCTGTCAACGAAAGCCCCAAGGACCGTTCCCGGCGTCACGACTTAAGTCCTCTATATAAAAATACGAGTCGAGTGCGAAACACTTTCCATTCCCTGCCGCCCTTCCCGAAACGTGACCATAACTCAGGCACAGGGTGGCAAAATCTATTCAGCCGTAGAAGCCTGAAGCACCACAACCGCAAGACTTTGCTCTGGTGCTAATCCGGCGACGCTCTAATTCCTGACCAAGCAGAGCAAAGTGCATTAACCAGGCACAGCTGCGTCCAGTGCCACTAGCCGAAGTCGTTAAAAAACTTTGGGGATTTTCCTGTTTTTAGGGAGCATTCGTCCCTCAAGGAGATGACCCATTAAGAAGAATTAACTTTTCGTTTTTAGGACGAAAGTAAAAAGTTTCACTCAATCGTGGTTATCCGTCGCCCCATAATGTGCGAACGCCCCGAACCCATCAGTTTTGATTTCGGCCCCGGCATCTTCCACCCCCTGGCGCAAAGTCCAGCGGTCTCCACGTCCACCTCGAAGTCTTGCTTATTCCCTCCAACCCAAGCCCATTTTTTGAACCGTGCCCCGTGAATTCGATGGGCCCCCGCCGCAAAAGGTGAAATTATCTGTCCCGGTAATTCTAGCAAACTCCACATAGTGTTCTGGAAAGGGACGAAGTATTTGCTAGAAGGACAGGCGGACTAACCGCAGGCAAATTAGGAGGGCTATTAATAGTCATGAGGGTTTCTGTGCGGTCTGAATGGATGCATCAATGTCGAAACCATACAAATTTCTTAGGGCTCGGGCTCTGGGCGGGCTACACAGCAAATGGGGCTATAGGGCTACGGGGCGTAATCATCGACGGGGGTGACGTACTTGGGAAAATTTAGAAAATTGAAAGTACCTCGGGATTCTGGGGCTTCTTCTTACGTACCCACCTCAGAGAGCAGCGCTAAGTGGAGCTTTGAAATGAACTTTGGGTTGTATGTGCCCTACATGCCTTAAGGGTTGCTCCGCTGGGCTCGATAGCACGAGATTAACTTAATGAACTCTTGAGAGGCTTAATGAGCTTGTTAGGAGGCCCTTTTATGCCTTTTTAATTGATCCGAATAAAGTTTAAGCCGATGCTACAGGCCAGCGCGTGGGCTAATCGTGCCGAGTGAAAGATTAGTCTTTAATCAGTGGATATTAAATTTTTTATAGGGACTCACTTCGCAAAGTATGAAAGTGGACAATAAATTCAAAATACAGTCTCTTTTTTTTATAACATTTTATAATGTATGCTGCCTGTCAGTCTTTTGTAAAAGTCGACTCGATTTCTTTTATAGTATATTATCGGTAACCGTCAATTTACCCGACAACCATTTGAGATTTGACAATCAACCTTTTGCCCGACAAGGATTGTCCGAAGCAACTAAATATTTTCCTTTTACAAAATGCCTATTAACTAAATATTTTCCTTTTAAAAATATTGTATTTTTAATAGGGAGTTTTAGCATATTTGTCGTAACCTAGCTGTCGGGCCAATGGACGGTAATCATATTTAGCACTTTAGTGTTTAGTATTGTATATCAATTGGGCGTTTGTTTTAAAAAACGTTTATTGACTTTTCAATATCAATAACAACGCGACGTGTTGGAATAAAAAAACCATTTAAAGAAAATATAGTGAACCAAACGACAGATTATTGAATACCATTCAATTGAATTTAAAGAAGAAAATTGATTTATCGACATGAATATCTAAAAAATTTATGTTCAGATAATCAATTTTCTAGGTATTCATGTCGATAAGTCAATTTTGTTCTTTAAATTCAATTGTATTTTAATTTTAAGCATTCTGATACATTTATTATAAAATGTCGTTATCTTCGTTATGCAAAAATTGAGGCAATGCTGTTGCTTCCGTTCGGCCGCAATTTGAGTGGCCGGCTCACCGATTCGAATCCAACCCGAAACCTCTTCGTTCTGCCCATTGATCCCCACTCAGCTCCCTCATTCGATTCGCATTAAATCCAATTTGGGCGCGTATCATGTTTCATTTTTGGGGGAGATCTGAGCAAATCGCCAGACACTGGGCCGGATTGCCCCACAGCCATGATTGAAGGCTCCGATGGGCATAATGAAATTTGTGGATGTCCATCATGCGAGAAATATTGCGTCCATCCCCCCATGTCCGAAGGACTGGACTCCATTATTTCATTTGCATGAGCCCCGAAAGGAGGTTTGACGGCAATTCAGCGGGACGGGCTCAGCCGCAGTCAGTCGGGTCCCGCCGCAGTAAATTTTGCGTTCCCATAAAGCAAACAATGGCGACGAAGAATCATCATCCGGCAAGACCCCGAGCACTGGCTCAGCGTAATTAACTTTGCGTCCTGGCAAAAATTCATTGAACCGGACCAAATGTGGGTGCGCCCCAATGTTTGTGCACAAATTCGCGTTAAAATTTATTTTCAATTTGATGCGGCGCTGGAGGAACTTCGTTAGGGGCCCCATTGAAGCCCTGGATTTCATAGGACCACGGGTGAGCCCTGAGCGCTTCAATCGCCCCCTTTATCCTCGTTACGAGCGAATATGACACGTCGAGGAAATCCTTCGTCATGTTATCGCGATTTATCCTTTAGATTAAACGCAGAAACACAACGCCCCCAGCCTGTTTATAGAGTACGCCTCCCAGTGGCGGAAGGACGGGGATTGGATACCCAAGGAGTTGGTTGAAATTTATAGTCCACTTAAGGCATTCCATTGTACCATAAAACTCACTCGTCTCCTCGATGATCCCGGAGGACATTCAGGGAAATATGCGAGCAATTTTCTTGTCTGCGATTTTTTTATTGTTGCGCCTTATCGGAAATCTTATCCTTTTCAGGCTTATTTACTCGTCTAGCGAAAATACCCAACAATTGGCTTGTTATTCTCAATTTATCCAAAAATTTTTAGGTCTTTCGGACGAGCCCAATCTGAAAATCTGTGCCACTGTCCCGATTTTTCATACCTGTCCCAGAATATCACGGAATTTAAATGTGCCACGGGGCGCGGCGCCGCGTCACCGTTTTGCTTGGAATATTTTCCAAAATATTCTAAAAAGCTATTTTTGTGTCATATTCCCTGAGTAGGTATGCCAGGTATTTGGAGGTTGAAAATATTTTGCTTCGACTCTCTGCTTCGCCCCCGCTTAAATTTAAGAAATTTCGCGGGTGGCCGGCGTGTTTTATCGCAATTTGCACCTCGTCATCGTTTTTGTTGTATTTGTCGTTTGCTTCTACCTCGCAGTTCGAATTTGCTTTGCCTTTTGTTTGAGGAAAACCGATGAAAGACATGTCAAAGCGAAAAGTTACACACAGTCCCCATACGTCTAATTTATTTTTGTATAAATGCGGTTTGTTTATACGCATTTTATATATCCCATTAAAATGAAGTCGCACTCTAGAGACTTCATTGTGAGTCATGAATTCTTATTTTATGTTAAAATTTTATGCGAAATGTGGAGCGTATGGCACTGCGTACAATGCTGCTGCAGAATTAGTATCTACGTCTATCTTTTATCTACATATAGATATACTCGTTGAATGAGTTTGTTAACCCCAAATCATAAATCTACTTTTAAAAGCCTAACCAAAATGTTATGAGTTTGACCGAAGCCTTGTGGCAACCATAAAAGATAAAGTACAATCAGAAATGAGTGCGATATATTGTTAAATTCTACGTTCATGATCGTTTTTGTTTAACGATCATTTATATTAACTATAGAGCAAAAAGTTTAAAAAAACGGAAATTCAAAGGCGAAATCATTGCATCAAGTAAAAATTACTAAAAATATTTACAGATCAAAACATAAAATAGTATTTTTCGTTATTCCGTAGTCAAGAAACTAATGCAAAGTATTTTGATATTCAAGTTTTCCTTCTTGAATTATACAAATATATATATTTTTTTAATTCACTTCATATAAAAATATGTTGTTTGATTTAATTTTTTGGTGACCAATTATACATTTTTCAAAATACATATATGTATTTTAGTCATTTATTTAAGTCTATATTTTTATTATAAAGTATGTATTGCAAAAGTTAATATACATATACATAAATAGCTACCAAAACCTGAAGGTATTTCTCCTTTTTAAACGGGCGAAACTAAATGAGTTTCAGTGATACATGACCTAGTCCTCCAATCAATCATTGCTTTAAACTGCTTTCAAATCTTCAATAGGAAGGAATTTCGTCCTATAAAGGAATTCAGAAGCATGCTGAAAAATTTCAGTAAAGTAGGTAATCGATTTAGCCGTAAATGAATAATGAAGCTATGTATCTTACTTCCTAAAATGAACACTACCTCGTAAAACTTTTCTACGGCACCATTTGTGTCATCACCTCGTTACTTGAGGTCGTGTAGAAAGTTCCTCGTTTTAGTCATAAAAATTCATCCCAAGATGTCCAAAAAGATTGAAAAGACGACAGCCGGCAAGAAGGCGGGTCGCGATATGCTAATACCGCCGGAAAGAAGTTGTGATCGATTACCTGCGCAAAAAGAGAGAATACGGAAGAAATAAAAGTGCGTGTATTTATGCATAATTCATTTACCGTGAATAAACTTAATAACCCCGAAAGAGCTCTTTCACTCTGGGCGAAGTGTTCAGGACGCCCGGAGCCACCTAACCACCTGAGCTGCATGAGCCGCCATTATCACCTCAAAGGATTTCCTCCGCTCGTCGGGCGGATTAAGGCGGAATTGAATAACGAAAGCTGTTGGATCCTCAAGACCCACTTTCGCCACTTCTTTCCAATTTAGAAACATTCTCGACGGCGGCGGTGCGCCACTCGGCGTCTGGATAATTTCACCTGATTTTCTCCTTTCGTTGGTCCAGGCGCGCACCGAAACGGTGGGTGTCACCCGTTCCGTTTTGTCCTCGTCTCTGCTCCAATTAACCGTCCTCGACGCAAAGTTTCCTGGTTGCTCGCAGTTTTCAGCTCTAATTTTCGGTTAATTGCAGCGAAATTCCACCCTTCGTAACGTAAATGCACCATAAACCGTGTGATGAGTGGCGGTGAGCTGTTGATCCCAATTTTTAGATGCTAGATCTTAAAAACACTAGATGCTAGATCTTAAAAACGTCTTACTGATTAAATAAGCAAATAACAAGACCTTTTGGTAGGAAAGTGCTCTAAATTAAATGGATTTTAACGATTCTTCAAATCGTTTGTGGGAGATATACATTACATATGTATGTATGTTTAGATATGTTTGTACGACACAAAGTGGTTCCCTCAAAAAATAACGAAAGAAAGCAGATGATTGGCAAATAAGAAAAATGATTCCTCAAGGCTCATAAAAATTCAAAAGCATGACGATCTTTGAAGTTTTTCGAAAACATATCAGAACGTCTCGAATCCCGAAAATCCTCTTGACGCAGGATAACGCAGCGTCCCTGTGTACCAGCTAATCTCAACCGGAGTGAAATTAGACTCATAAAATGAGATTTTGGTACGTCAGTCCACCAGACAGCCCCTCCCCACCCACTGCTTATTATGCAGAGACAACGCCGAGCTGCCCCGGGCTGAGCGAGGCCCGATAATTTTATCGAGCGCAATCATTCCTCCTTTCAAGAAATGTTTGACATGGTTAATGGCGCGCACCGAAATTCGCTCAAATTAATTACACTAATTGCCGGCGATGAGAGGCTTTTAGTACTTTTTTCCGTCCGCGCTTATTGGATTGCTCTTTGTGGAATCTTATTAAATGAATTATAATTAAAGGGGAGGAGCACGGCTACCTAGAGTGATAGTGCTTACGATCTTACGTTTTTGACCAAAAACACTTTAATAAGTATCATTTACCAGGTTGATTTTAGTTAAATTGAAGTATTGGAGGCTTTACGGTTGAATGACTTTCTTGTGACCAAAATAGAATAGATTTTCTTAAAACTGTTTTGTTCTGGCAGCAATGCCGTTTTGAGTTTTAATTTCTCTGACTTGCAGTTTTTTAGGATTACAAAACTTAAGGAAGCGAATAATACTAAATTTGTGACATTACCTAGTAAGTTTTTGGTAATGTTTTGAACTATCGACAAATTTTTAATATTCTTCGAAATTGAACACAAACTAGTCTATAGCTATGTACATAAATATCGTTTTTCCTATAAATTAACAATTTCACTTAGTTAGATAAACGCGCTCCAAACAAAACCAACAAATGCTAAATCACAAACGTTAGCTAAAGTTGTGTAGCGAAACACGCATCCCTTAAATCACCTTTCCATTTGCAAATTCACTCGATCTTGAACCAAATACAAAACTTTCCTCGCAAAACCTATTCAAAGTGAAACAAATTCAAATGAAAACCAACTGGCATTAATTCAATTCGTTTATTGCTTGAGCAGAGAGACCCAATCAATGCGGCTTTAGCTTTTTCCGCAGACATTTTCCGCCTGGCCACCGCTGCGGGAGCATCCCCGACCCCGACATGGATTCCTCTGAAAACAACCTGTCAATGGGAAGACAAAAGCCAAATAAATGATGGACGACCATAAATCAGAGCCAAATTCCTGCAAATAGACCCAGAAATTCTGAAATGTCGGCCAATCATGGAAGCTCTGGGAATTTGCGGAATTTCGCTGTTAAATCAAATATATTTTTTTCTTTTCTGCGTACCGCGTCCGTCCAAGGAGCAGATATAAACCGAGCTCGCTCTTTTCATATTTTGAAAATTGCGTAAATGACTGTCGGCGAGGGCCAGAGATGATTGCTTCTCACAGTCGAGAAGAAGAAGCAGCGGTTCCCTAAAATTAATCAAATCCCAATAAACATTCCCGGTAAGCCTAATTGAAATTAAAATCAAATTCCCCCTGGCCAGAGGGCAAGCAAACTCTCAAAGCATCAAGAAATCGGCGAAAGTGAGTAATTTCGCAATTTAAATGCAAATCAATTTTTGGCTGGACTCCAGAATCCTCGTGTGCGTTCCTCCTTACATGCTCCTGGCACTGGTAGCCTCAGAGCTCCAGAACAAAAGGCTTAAGGTTTTTTGTTCCCTGTAAAGGAAACTAGATAAAATGCAGTTGCCGGAGCGGCGCCGGCAGCCGCAGACGCAGACGCTGCCGAAGGACGAGCTCTTCCCTTTTGTAGCCCCTAGGAAGGTATTAGCGAAAAAATTAGTTTCCACCTACTTTAGTTGAAGTTCCGAAACAGCAACCCTTTCATAGCGGCACCAGCGGATGTGGGGGTTGGGTTTTCACTTGCTAGAAAGCAAATTGGGCCTTGGCTAGGAAATTGTTATGACACCTTCCTGTGCAGAAAAAGGCTTCCAATCGAGTCTTCGAGAGCCTTTGTGAATGTTTTTATGCTTTGCTAGTGACATTTATGAAATGCTCGAGAGTCCTACAAAGCCTATCGCATGAAGGGTTTTACGGGTATTACACCACCGTCAGAATAAACCTCTCCGGCTTACGGGTTACCGCGGGGGCGAAGGAGGCATCGACAGGTGGCGAAACCTCGTTGGGAGGGCCCAAGTTCGTTGTACCTGTGCTTTGCGATACCCACCCGTCGTTTGATTGAGATATCCGCCCACTAGAAGGACGTAAGTGGTTAATGGTTTTCAGGCTACATCAAAATGGGGAATAAAACGAACGAAAATTGTTTTGAGAGTTCTTTATAAATGCAATCAGTCTATGAAAACATTTTGTGAAAAAGTAAAATTTATTAAAACTTTCCTGTTTATTTTTCTCTTTTCATAGTCACTTTTCGAACTGGAACTGGCGGGCTGCAATGAAATCACCGAAGCTGGACTTTGGGCTTGTTTGACTCCTAGAATAGTATCATTATCGTTAGCTGATTGCATTAACATCGCCGATGAAGCTGTTGGAGCTGTTGCACAACTACTACCGTCTTTATATGAATTTTCACTTCAGGTAAGATTATTTCTGTTTTACGTATTTATATGTATAAAAATTAATAAATGGTTGGACTGTCTTATATTAAAGTACACTCACGGAATATTAGAATGAAAGTTTTCTTATCGGTACAATGAATAAGCGAAGAGTAGCAAAGTATCTATCAACCAATTCTCTCAGAATATTAAACTCATATAATATCACCATTGCTTAAAAAGAATTCGAGTCGAGTCTTTACACAAAAATTTTAATTTCTATATCGGGCTCCACATTCTCTTTCCGAAAACAAATTACTTTGGTCCTTCTATGTTTGTAAAGGCTAAATAAAAAAAAAAACCTTATTTTATTATGAAAAACAAAAATTCGTGAGGATTTAACGCTTTCTTCTTCTATTTTGACCAATATTTCTTAATGTGTTATAGCACTAAAATAATATCTTGAAAGCGCGTAAAAATACAAAACATATTTCATAAATATGTATGTATACTTAATCATATTTTTCTTTACATAAAATTAATACAAAAAGAAAAAAAATATTTAGACTCATATCAAGTTATCTTAAATAGTTTAAACATTTTAAGCAAAGTCAAACAACACAAAAGTAATAAAAGATGAATACTGTTGATTGCACTAAAAAATATAATTTCAGTTCATTCCCGATCGAAGTTAAAAATGGACCAAAATGAAATCGATTCATCGATCGGTTCAAGAGACACATATTGTCACTAAATGAAAGAAAATATGTTTAAAGATTTTCTTCCCTTATAATAACTTGTAGAACAGCAGTGATCTGTCTATATTCAAATTTATTTTAATTCAAGTCAGCACAATAGAAACTTCTAGTGGGAACTAAAATGATTTAATTATGAAAGTTCTAAAAAAATACTCACTGATTTATTAAAAAATAACAATTATATTTTACAATCAAAACATTTAATTTTGAAAAAGGAAAAATAAGCTAAAATAAATACGCCCACAAAAATTTAGGAAAATTTCAATAGAAAAACTGTTGAAATGAGATTCGCCAAAGGCCATTATATGAACTAGTCGGAAATTTAAGTAATGCTGTTTAATTTACTTTTCCAGGCCTACCACGTCACAGATGCCGCCTTAGGATATTTTTCACCTAAACAGAGTCACAGTCTGAGCATACTTCGCCTGCAGTCGTGCTGGGAGCTAACGAACCACGGAATCGTTAACATAGGTGAGTGGGGCTGCCATTCAGAATGCAATTATAGTTGAAAAATATTTGCTCTGTTTGATTGAGTAAATTGGGCAATTCAAGTGAAATTGGACCAGGATTCGGTAGTAGAGTTACGTAGGACTGAAAATAATAGTGTACTCGACTCCTGTCCAGATTCCTGTCGTGCTGTCATCAGGATGAAGCCATTCCATAAAAAAAGAGTAGTTTTTGGAATTCATCATGCCCATAGCGTAGGAAATTTACCTGTCCCGAATGTGCATGTAAATTTCTCGGAGCTATGAGCACGAGTATGCAATTTGCCTTAACCCAGTTTCGTCCAGTGGATCTCGTTTTCATAATCGATTTCTTTCTATTTGCCTTGCCCTCTGGGTGGGTGAAGGCGGGGGTGAGGGTTTCTGGATCTGCTATGTAAATGGGAATCGGCCAGAGTTTTATTAAACCCAAACCAGGCATCTTGCGCCATTAAATTCTTCCCGATGAGTTGGAGCACTGCATCAAGAAAGTCATGCTCCTTGAGGCCTCCTCCGGGTCTTGGAAGTTGGGAGGGATAGTCAACTGCAACTCACGGTGCACAAAAATATCCATGGAACCACGCCTGTTTCGGAAAGCAATGCAAAAGTGCATAAGAACGAGCGGAGCTGCATCCAAATGAGTTGGCAGTCATTTTAAAAGGAAAACACCGCGGCAACAGCCCTTGACGGCAATAACTTACAAAATGGAACACGTCCTCCGAAAACACAGAAATAAGGCAAAAGGTAAAAAAATAGTAAAGCAGAGATGCAGAAAATTATAATCAAAACATGCACTGTACACTGTTGTTTCTGGGGAGAGTCCTACATGCAGTCTCAAGTCTCAAGTGGATGTAAAAGTCCTGGCATAAAACTGGGTTTCTTTGACTCGACGCGCTCTTCCTTGTTCGCCCGGCTCGGCGGCCCTCGTTTTTGAGCCGGCAAATAAAAGGACTAAGGAACTGCAAATAAATGTTTCAAGCAAAACATTACAACAGAAAAAAATTTTTTTGGTTGATACTGCAAATCCTTTCCGAATTGCCGCGCGCTTTGCCAAGGATTAAGGACCAAAGGGGCGAAGTCTCAAAGTGAATTGCTGCGGGGGATTGTGGAGCAGGTTTCCCAGGACTTATGCGTGGAGCTGTATGAATCTGGGGATATTGATTAGGATTTTTCATGGAATTTGCTTTGAGACAGTTTATTTTATCGAAAATTCGAAGAGATCAAAGAAAACAAAAAAGAAAAATTAATCTTTTAATAATGTAATTTCCGGTAATAAATTTTTTATAAGATCAATTTGTAACTTTCAAAGAGTAACACGAGTTACAGTAGTCAATTATGATTGAAGCTCTTGCGTAGAAGGAGTCCCACCTTTTTAAGTACTTCTAAGAGCAAAAGACCATTTTCATGTTATTATCGTTCCTCCTATTACTTTATCCAATTGACGAAACAGTCAGATCTTTTTTTAAAGCTATGTACAGCCTTAATTTCAAATTGTTTTAAAAAATTTAGAATTTAGAATTTACAGGTCTGAATTTAGGTATTTAAACTTAATAAAGTTGTTGGAAAAGTTTTTCCTCGGATAAAGAATTTATCCATAGGCTAGGTTTTGGAAGTCGCTAAATTTGAAAACGATAAAGTTAAAATACTAAAAATTGTAATCTTATTCAACTTTGTTTACCTAAATATTTTACTTTTGTACTATATACTTTTTTTTAACTATATAATTTGTGTTGCCAGAATTTTGTTTATCATACAGAAAAGTTCCTAATTGCATCTCGAAATTTTCTTGGATGACAGCAATTATACATTCTATGTAAGAAACATCGTTGCGAAAATTAGTCAAAACCGCCTTTCGACACAAACACACGTTTTTACGTGTCTTCCTACAGAAAAATAATTAACAATTTGCTGTAGTAAGAGCATTGTGGGCAAATGAAACAATATATTCTAATAATACAACAAAAAACAGTAATTTACTATTTTGAATAGCAAGTAAAATACATTTTCCTCTTTTACTTTGCTGTCTGCTAAGATACGAAGACGTAAATAATTAATTTCGAAGAAATACTTAAGATGATTCTGATCTCACTCACTCAAACTCGATAGTCTTAAAGATTTAATGACGTATTTTGGTTCAAACGATTGTACGGTAATTACACGGAATTTTCGAACTTATGTTATATTAAAGTTGTAACATTTAATTACATACATTTTATTACCAGAATTTCTGAAACTGACACAAGTTGAATTGAATTGAATTTTCCCCGATGTCACCTGCGTATCAGTTCTGTTTTCTGACTTGCAAAAGAAAATCCGATTTTGTGAGAGTATACGAGTATAGACGTTTTCTGAAAAGAAAATTTACGTATCCCCATCCAGGGATTTATTGGTTCATTAGTCATTGATTTTTGGGAAAGTTTTATTTATTCTAACACAAAGTTTCGAGTGAATTATGAAGAATTAAAAAATGTGTATGATGGAAACATTTAAAATAATAGGACCGTTTACGCCTTTGAGGAAAAGAAGGAGCTCAATAAGTTAAGTTCTATTTTAAGTTTTGTCACCGAAATATAGTCGAAAACCTATTTCAAGAATTCACAAATTCCTCTTACGTTTTTTGTAAGAGTCAGTAGCAAATCTCGATTTGGCGACAGGTATTTAATTACGCGTTGAGGTCAGTACGGCCATTTAAATGTTTTCTTAAGTGCGGAGTTTTCAAGAAAGCGCAATTTCACCGGTCAACTCTTTGTAATAATTTTCCTTATATTTATCGCAAGGTGGTCAAGCTTCTGTAAACAAAACTGTAATTGGAAAGAAGGACAAAAATAGAAGTCGCACACCACGCAGAATGAGAACATCTTGGGTGTCCTGAATATTCCCAAGGCTCTATAAATATATGTTAATGACCTTGTCCTCTATCACGGTACAATTGAGGCGGCAGCAGTACTCGATCACAGATCGATTCAATCGAAATGCCACCTAAAAATACATGCCGAGAGAATAGAAAGATTGAGATGAAAAGGAAGCTCTTGCGGCGCACCGTGACTACGGAGCAATAAACAACACCTGAAATAGCACTTCTCTCGTCCTCAGGTAAATAGGCTCATTATCAGACGGAGTTGGCGTTCGTTCTGTTTGCCCGTCCATTCAGGTGAAAAGGCGCTTAATTTTCTCCGTGAAGGTCCTTCGCTGGGTTTCTAAGGTATTTCGGGTAAGCAAACTAGAGCATGCCATTACCAACAGAACGCTGATCAAAGACATTATAGATTTTTCGTCCGACAACTCCGTAGGCCGCCGCCGCCGCACCCGCGAATCGCCGCAGCGCGCTCTAAAGAAAAACATTCTTTTAAATTTTAATTGATGTGCTGCCAGACAGTGCAGATGTTGACACGGCACATTTTTCAAAATGTGTTAATTGAGGACTGGCGAAGAGCCGTTCCTATTATATTTAAATTGGGAGCTCTTTAGAAACATAATTAAAAGGCACGCGGCGGCACGACAACTAAATTTCGAAGCCAAGAGAAATAGATGAGTTCAGGCGTTAATGAGCCGCGCTGGATTATTTATTCGAAAAAAATATGTACTAATGTACCCCGCCCGCGCCCGCGGTCGGTGTCATTGTTTGAAATTAATCAAAAGCGACATACTTTTGGTTCGGCGATCTGGCGGACAAAGTTTCAGCGTAGGAGGCTTCCGTAAACATTAGACAGGTGATGGGTTGGTTGCGAGCTGCAGGAAATTAAAAATTTTATTTTCAAATATTTAGAACATTTTTACACCTGAAAAAGTCGCATTTATATCACGGTCGCGAGCTATTTGGAGATCAAATGCGGGATGAATAAATGCCTGATCTAATTTAATACCCCTTAGTCACACAAAGATGGCTGTAAAACTTGATTTATAATTGTATAACCAAAAATAAACATTTATAATTAAAATATCTTGCAGTGATTGACTAATGTGAAAACATTGTATTATTGATTCCAAGTTGGAAAAATCAATGTCTTAATTATAATTATACACCTATAATTAATAAATAATAAATAATCCTTCAATTTTATAAAATTAAGTAATAAGCAAAAATTATTTCTTCAGTGTCACTGAAACTTTCGTTTTGTACTTTTTAATAGCTTTGTGATTTCAAGATTAGATCTTTTCGGCCCCTTATGAAAGTTTCATATCAAAGTTAAGAGAGTTATTAAAACTTTTGCGTAAGTTAAAATTATTGGATCGATATACCATAAAAAGGCTTTAAATAGTAAAACAAAAGTGTTTGTATACTTTCAAAAGTTATTTCTTCGATTTATAAAATTGAGGTGATGTGGGTATTTTATCTTTATTTGCTGGAAAATTGCATAAATTCCTGCGTTTTCTTAACAGTAAAGGTATTTATTAATTTATTTTTTCTCCTACATATAGAACGAAAGAAAGACCCAAGTTGTTGTCGGGTTCTTTTCGTTATATTTATTACCGACTTGAAAATTCAATCAACAACGCCTTGGCAAGCGGCCGTTCTTCACATAGTGTACGTACGCTTTATTTCAGCATTTCGTATTCAAATTTATCGTTTTGCCTGCGTTTTCCCATTCAGCTCGTTACAGCTTTACATAATGCGAATTGTCCCACTGCTGCACGCAATTTTCACGGAACTCACCTTGCTCGTTCGCGCCGAACGTAGTTTCTTTCACGGCAATTTCATCAATATGTATATTGATAAATTCGGCGAAAAACACGGAGAAGTGAAAAACAATTTTCATGAAATTTTCATTTTGTCATGCTGCCAGGAGCGATCCAAATCTAATCCCCGCCCGTCGAGTTGGCAACACCAAGCCCCTTGTAATCTTGATGCCATGGCGATTTTGCAGAACCTGATCCCCAATACCCGACCGCGGTTGTCTGTCTGTCTGTCCATTCCATGACAAATGAGGACTTGTGTAATTTGTGTGTTATGAATAATTTCCGAGTTTCGATTTCGAATTTGCACGACAAAATCCAACGCCGACGGGCGACAGTCGTCCAACGTGCGTTCTCAAAAAAAGCACGAAGCGCTTCGATTGCAGCAACATGTTTTTTGCCCCAAACAAGATGTCGCGAATTTGTAGCACCATTGGCACATGTTCAACATTTTCTGCGGCATTATGTTTGTTATGTATCATGAACCCGGACCCGCTGACTCGCACGGGTGTTTTTCGTTTCTCGTTTTTTGGCGTTTGCCCGACTCATTTCGGCAGGGGGATGCATTAAGAAATATGCTCGGAATGGGAGACCTAAGGTTATTTATGTTGGGAATAGGGCTCCCTCCGGCCCCCGGCCAGCTCGGCCCCAGTGGCTTCTTCAATAATACCGTCAGCGCCGGTGCTGGCACATCCCAAAATCAGTCCTGGTCTAGTTGGCATCCGGAAGCGAAAATAAGGCGAAATGTTTTAAATATTCTCAGAACGACGGAGGCCGACTGTCCTCTGCCACTGTGTGGTCCTTCCAATCACTTTCAATGAGGAAGACTCAGTTTTTCTCAAAACAATTGCGTTCCCAATTCAATTACACAAATTACTCGTGCATTTAATGCAATGATGTTTTTTTTCGGGTACATCAAAAATTTGTTTTCAATTTATTCCACTTTAAAAATTATGAACCTAAACATTTTAATTCAAACTAAGAAAGCTTTCTACCGAAAATAAAGAGTAAAACCTTATTTAAAAATATTAATTCTTCGAAATATGGTTATAAATCCAAAACCGTAAAAAACCTTTTTTTTCGAGATAAAACATTTCAGTTTTGGTTTTCGTAAATAGAAAGAGACAAGTTAAATTCTTTTAATAATTCAAGTTAAAAAACTAACATTACACCATCCATTCTATTTTCACGACTTATTTGTATTGTTGTAGTTTAAATATAATGTTTATAGAACAATCAATATTTAAGCTATAATAGTTTATTTTAAAATTTATAATCTTGGTATAAACATATTCAGTGGTTGGCTCTCCAATTTGTTTAATTTAGTGATCTCTTAACCTCATTTGTTGTAAAAAAATAATCATTCGAATCTTTAATATGCATTTTCATCTTATATTGACATATTTTATTTTTAACAACATCGCTTCGCTGGCGAAGAAAAGGAAGTTGAGCAAATTAATTTCCTGTAGGAATTTAACGTCGATATTTTTTTATTTCAATTTTATTGCTAACGTTTTGCACGACACTGAATTTCTATAATGAAAAACGAGTATAGGCACAAGTCAATAGTTTTTAAAAATAATTTATTTTCGATCGAGTCCCTCGTTGTATTTGTCACAATTTCACTTGTTGTGATCGCAAAAACGAGTAAGACCGTAATTTCAGCAATTGCACTACCCGTTTGTGTCGGTCACAAAATGAAACTGTCACCAGATCTTCTCCATGATTAAGTCCTCCAAGATTTAACAACTTTGTCACAAGTTATCTAATTAATTTTCGATTATCACAAAAGGCACTGTCTCTAGAAGCGCAACCTATTTGTCTAGCGTCTAACTAGCAAATGACTGGCGAATTAATTGGCCAACCGATTAATAATCCAATCTCGAACGGGATACACAATATTTTTCCAATTATTGGTTAATTTTCCAGTCGTGTTTTGTTTGTGTTCATAATGCCTTTTTTTTACTGCTCTTTCGATTTTTCCTCGCTCACCTTTCCAGGTTTTGTGGTTTTTCTAAGACGATTCTTCGTCATTCAATACCTTCGGGTTCGGCTTTGTATCAGCACTATCAACACCCCTAGCGGTGGATCTGAGTTAGGTATTCTATGGATCCCAGCATCTAATTACTCCATGTGCGGGTATCTAACGTACTATTACCTTTCCTGGATGCTGTGCCCACAGATTGCCGGAGCATCGGAGCTCCTCGCTTCTGCTGACTTCCGAAACCAAATCAAATTCGATGGACTACCACGGACTTAATCGCAGGGCGTCCCTAGCAATTTAAGCATGCACCAAATTCCCTTAAAGAGAGTAGCTCAAATCCAGGAAGCGAGTAGCATTCTCTAAAACATCATATGTTCCTGCGGTTTCGCTGAAACTGCAGATGTCTTGGCAAGGTTTCGTGGTGTAACTGACTCAACTGAAAGTAGGTCTGCCAGATCGGGTGTCTGAGGTTTGAGACTCTACTCCCTTTTAATGTCATAGAACTGCCGGATCCGTTCGCCAGAAATAATGTTTTACATAAGGAGCCAAACCGAACACCGATCGAATTTAACACTTTGTTTTGTTTCGATTTTCTCTGCGGCCGAGAATTGTTCTATTTCTGGATTTCAGCAATACTCAATAGTCACTACGAGGCCAAGCCTTGAAAAGCTTAAATTTTGTAACTGCGGTGAAAGGCAATTTTAAAATAATGATTTACATTACAGTAGACAGCAGTATTCTAAAATTACATGAGTCCATTTTACTACCCAGCTAGACAAAATTCTTTGAATTGCATTAAGTTAGCTTGTAATCCTAAGCTAACATTGGGTCATTATTTAGAGAATTTGTTTTACACCTGTTATATTTAAATAAAGCGTATTTTATTTAATTCGATACGATCTTAGAATTTATCACTCCTAAATACATTACTATCCCTGTAAGATATCAAAGCTGGTTAAGCTACATAAGGATTTGCAAATTCAATGTCACGGCATACGTTCTACCATGTTTGTAGGTTTAGACTACTAAGTTGTATATTTCGTATAAAAGTTGACAAACTTACCTGGAACCTGGCTAAACTTTAACTAGCTTTAGCAAGCCTGAGCCAAGTAACCCTTCATATTCAATTTGGAAGTTGAAGAAGTTTTATATAATTCAAATTTCTAAAGGATATAACAGCGATTTGCTACTTCAATTTACTATTTTTTATTTCGTTCGAAGATTAACTGAAACGAAATATGTAGGTACTGAAGCAATTTTCTCTGACCTGTTTTACCATAAGCAACCGCAAAGTTCCATAATAAACAATTTTATAGGAATTATGCGATTCATGTGCGGTGTTAAAACTGCTGAATCATGGGAACATTTGTTGGAACCTAAAAAAAATACATTATCCACTGCGCCGGTTATACCCAATTACGATTGTTGCACTGCTACGCTATGCCGCAGTTTTTTCACGCCATCTATTCATCCCAGGAACATGTCCTTGGTGTTAAACAATTTCCTGAGTAATAGCAGCCGGGAACGAGGGACGACGATCCATCTCATATTTTCAGTTCCACCGGAGGAGCATTCAAAGCCGAGCTGCACAGGGTGTACTTAAATAATCCTTCTGAAGTGGAGGCAAAAAATCCCTTTATCCGAGGCTCCCGTAAAAAGGCCGGGCACAACTATTAAAACCATCGAGGAAGCACTCAGGAAGTGCTCCCTTCCCGGGCTCGGAAGGTGGGTTAAAGCAATCCCGACCCACTCAAAGTAATGCGTACGGAAGGCGAACAATGGGCCGAACTGATTCTCCGCCGAAACAAGGTCAGTCCATTGTTTAAACAGGGTGGCACACAAGCCATTTAATAGCGGATAATTGCGTTCATGAGGATGCTGGAACAAAAATGTGGGTCACTCGCCCCTGTGCACGGGGCCGTTTTTTTCCCGCATAATTAAAAATCGATGGGTCCATATATTTCTCGCTGATTAAACAAATGAGCCCGCCCGATTCGTTTATTGTTAATTGTTATTGCATATTTGCCGAGCGCCCTCTGGGGCAACTTCAAGCGCAATAATTCTCATTGCTCCTTGTATTTTTACTTCGTTTCAGTACACTCACTGCCGCACTTAACCGTGCTCAGTTTGTCGGGGTGCAGCAAAGTTACGGACGATGGAGTCGAGCTGATAGCGGAGAATCTACAAAAATTACGAGCTTTGGACCTGTCCTGGTGTCCGCGGATAACCGATGCTTCCTTAGAGTATATTGCCTGTGATCTTAATCAATTGGAAGAGCTCACTTTAGATAGGTAAGTAAGATTAAGATTGGCAGACCATCACCCCAAAACTATAGCATCCAATTGAGATATCGAAATTAGCGAAAAATCGAATCTTATGATGGTTCCCTTAAAAAACATAAATATAGAAAGTTAATTCAATCGCAAAAGCTCTTAGAATTATCGCATCATTTTTGTAATTTAAAAATACAATATGGAAAACGTTGGTTCAACCAATTCTTATTAAGTAGATAGTGAAAAAATGAATTTTACTACTTCAAAAGCTACCGACTTTTTCTACGGTAGCCGATTTTGATGAAACCTGAGTACTCCTAATGATTTCTTCTACATCTTTCATTACACGAGCAAAGCTTTGAATTTGTCCACACGTCACATTAAAAATTGTTGAGTCTGCAATTGGCTCTATAAATGTTCATCTTAATTTCAAGCAGCCTCAACTACTATCATACAAACATTATGATTAAGTCGAACTTTTTGAATACACTTCTCATCAACCGCAGGCATCGACCTGTCGCCATGTTGCGAAAAAAAGCTTAAAAACTTCTTTCATGCTGACGATCGACTTAAATCTACCAAATCCTTGAGACCTTCAAAGAAATAAAGAAATTAACAACAAAAATAAGACAAAACACGATTCCCTTTAAACTTTCACGAATGAAAAACTCAAAAAATATTTCTGGGTGTATTATGCGGCAGCTTCAGCAGCCAGGAGGGGGATGAGAGGACCAATTTACGTGGGCGCCGCACCGCCCCTTAAACAGCCATTCTAGATAAAAGTAATGTTCAAGGTGTGCAAACAGCACGAGGAATCCTCGTTGTGGCTGAAACACATCTTGCAATCTTCCAGAAATTGAGGCGACAACCCAAGGAAGACAAGGAATGCCATCACGAGGAGCACACACTCCTGGAATTTATGAAAATGGGGGTGCGAGGGGTCCCGGTCGCGCTGCGGCAAGGCACTTTAAATTCACCTTGAGAGCTCTCAGGTGCTCCAAATACAATGGACTTGGCCCCAGGGCTCCGGGTCCAGGCTCTGTGGCGTCGCGGCGGCAGTGGCCAATGCATGCGACGGTTGTGGAAGGAGCGTCTGTCAACGAGCGCTCATCTGCATACATCCGTCCGCTGAAGCGAATTAGAATAGAAAACTTCTTCCAGCGGAGGAGTCCGAATTAGCCGGAAACATTAAACATCCTCTTTGCGGCATCCATGAATCCTTAATTACCATTAACTGGAAGTGTGGGTGCCAAAGGATGGCACAATTTTTAAGACGCAGAATGGATTCGCCTAGCCTGAAAGATGGGATCCTAGCAGCTAATTGAATATCTAGGGAAGCAAAAGGGGATCAGTCCCTTAAATCCACAAAAAGTATCCTGAGCTTTTGTCTCAATCCAGGGCAACGGAATTGACCCAAATGATTTCCATCTATCGAAATTGAATCGAAGAAAAATCAGAATTAAACCACTTTCCCTTCTCAAGGAAATTTCTCAGATTGCGATTTTACCTAAAGTCTAACATTTGTCTCACAATTACTTTAAGGCAGAAACTCATGTTTTAAGTGTATAACTTATAATTTTTTCTATGAATTTTTTGTAAAGCAAAGGTTAAAGGTTTAAAAAATGGAAAAGTAATTATTTGGTGGAAGGTTTACGTCTGATAACATTTTATAGTTGTACTTTAGTTTAAAAAATCATGATAAACTATAAAATGTTTATTACTTCAACTTCAGACTTTAAAAAACGTACTGTTTTGCGTCATCTTATAGTATATTAATGAATGAACTTATGACTTTTTCAAAAAATTAATTGGAGACTGTGGTTTTACACTTGACATTTGGACAACAAGAAACATTCTATGGTTTTGGCAATAAATATAAACAAATTAGATTGAAACAAAGTTGCATGCTGCAGAAGGTATCGCAACTTTGTCGCTTATAAAAATTTGAAAACTGGAAACAGAAAAATGTAAAATAAATTAATATGCATATTAAGTGAAGAAGCTCTTTTATATAAATTTATTGATAATTTAGTTTATTATGAATTCGTATTTTTCAGGTGCGTTCACATAACCGACATTGGTGTTGGCTATATATCAACAATGCTCTCACTAACCGCGCTATTCCTTCGATGGTGTTCTCAAGTCAGAGACTTTGGACTGCAGCATCTTTGCTCAATGCGAAATCTTCAGGTACTCTCGTTGGCCGGATGCCCGCTCCT
This sequence comes from Machimus rusticus, assembly GCA_951509405.1. Lineage (NCBI taxonomy): Eukaryota > Metazoa > Arthropoda > Insecta > Diptera > Asilidae > Machimus > Machimus rusticus. The sequence continues at coordinate 49,488,365 of OX608050.1, read as the reverse complement.
AACGTCGTCCGGTCTCTCAAGTCTGATACAGCTGAGGCACCTGCAGGAGCTAGAACTAACAAATTGCCCCGGCGCCAGCCAGGAACTCTTTGAATACCTGAGAGAGCATCTGCCTCGGTGTCTGATCATTGAATAATATCCAGTTGGCTGTAATAGTCTAAGTAGATTTAGTAACCTCTACAGCAAATTTAAGGCGAGCTTTAAGATTCAAACTCTAGACAAACACGTTTATAGTGCAATCGGCTTAACGGCAAAGCATCCATGGTATCTTTATTTATTTATGGTTACAGTGGCATCGGTCGCTGGATCAGCTGGAACAGATCCAGCCCAACCGCAGCTAAAGCTACGCGATTTTTGTTGCTTTGTTCTAATTTTTCATGTTATAAGCAAGTTGCATTCGTACCTACCTTCTAGTCACCTTAGAATCTTCTTTATTGTACTTTTAAGCAACCTACTCCCAGAAGCTCTCTGTTGTTTCGAATTTGATTCTCCTTTAAAAATTATATGTATCCAAATCAAAGACCTTAATTTGTCTTCGCAAAGGCTGCGAGCTGCTCTATTTATGTGCGCTTAAATATCTTGTTTACTCTTTTTTATTCATAACTTACGTTTATACTATAAAACTCTAAATAATCGAGTTCGCGCACACTTTAGAGATATTTATGATCGTGCAAGAAAACAAAATTGCGAAGACAGCAAGATATCTTACGAAACACAAAATACTTATCTACCATCGGACACATTTCTTCCTTAAGACGAAATAAGCAAGATTATTTCTAACTCATGCACTAAACTCAAATGAATTTGGATTAATGATAGCAAATGCAAAAAAAACTTTATATTGTAAAATAGAAATATGAAAAGTAATAAATTTAATGTTTTAATAGAAACTCTAAAAGACACAACAAATTCTATGGAAATCTATAATTAACGTAAATAAGAGTAAAAATTGTGAAAAATACAAAGGGCAAAAGACAACAAAAATTGTTACTTAGTACAGCACGAACTGAAAAGCGGGTTTTATTAAAATTATTTTCTGTAAATTGAAAGAAGAGTACTCTTATCTAGGCCGCAATTTGTGGACTGCAGCTTGTAAAAGACATGAGATTATTATTACTATTAAAGATAAATACGTGAGATTTGCGAGAAGCTCGAAATCTTATTCGTAAATAATTTATTGTAACTTAAGGGCTACACAAATGATTAAAAAATAGAAAGAAAAATGCGAACAAGTTGTTTAAGTATGATGAAATGAGAAAAGAAGCAAAATAAAATTTTAAATCAAATCATGTGATGGTTGGTTTATGATTTGATTTATGGGTAGGTACGATCAAAAAGAAATAGTCAGAATGATGTACTTAGATCGAAGTATGATATATTTCGCAGGTAAGTCATCAGTCTATATAAAAAACGTAAATAAAAATTTGTATTGAAACAGTCCAGTCACTCCTCGTTCATATTGCCTTCCTCCTCAGCGCCATTTTCATCATCATCTTCATCATTTCCATCCGCTTGATTTGCAGAGTCCCACCAGGAAAGCACTCCAAGTCCAGACTCGTTGATTGCTCCCTAAGGTATAGTATTCTATTTTTGTTAGCATATATAATAACGTATTAAAGAAAACTCACAATAATCCTGTAAGGTGTTTTCACGTCAGACTGCTGTGAAGGCTGCTGATCCCCCTGCGTCGGAGGCCCAATCGGCGAGCTCTCTTCGAAAACTTCTCCAGATACACGAAATTTTATGGGTTCACCTAAATTTAATATATAAATAATAGACTCATTTAGAGGATTTAATATTTATATATATCCGCTGAAACTACAAGTTGTGGAATAAATTAACATGAACGGCTAAGCCGCTAGCTCCTACACAGTACTTTTCTTTAAGACCGCTAAGATGCTAAGATCATATTTACCAATATCCATAAATAAATCATGTTTTTCCCCATCCGCCACTGGATACTCCCAAACCCAAGCCTGCTCAGCCTCTTCGAACCTGGAAGGATGCTGCAGGGCAGTCGGCGGGATGAGCACATCGTCAAAAAAACCTAGACCGACTAAACAAGGAAAACGTATTTAAGAGCACCTAGAAAGAATCCCAAACCTACCGTGGACGCCTTCCCGGCTGCAGCTCCTGATCTTCCCTGTTATCACGTCACCAACGGTGGGGTGGAAGACGATGTACCTGAATTTTACTTCCGTGTGCGACGACCCGTCGCCAGGCAAGATAATGGAGTCGCCCATGCTCACGATGTCCTTGAGAGCGATGCAGAGCCCCACGTTGAGGAGCACCTATTTAACTAGTTTTATAAATAAAAATGTTAGGAATTTGGCAAGGAACCTTGTTCGCGAGTTTTCTGTTGATCTCATCTCGTATTGCTTCAGATAGCTTTAAATTGAAGAGCTCTGGTGCAATTCTCACTGTATCTTTTAATTCTGCAAGCACAAACATTTTATTAGTCTGTTATGTCTAAATAATAGAGTGGCGAAGGTGTTTTCCTTCAAAATTCGCTCATTTTAAAAAGCGTTTAAAATTAAATCTCCGGCAAATCGAGAACTGTCACTACTCACTAGTCGTCATACTGAGCAGCTGTGCTTCATAAACGCTAATGAAGATAGCTTCGCTTGGTATTATTTTTGTAGATAAACGATTAAATTTAAATTTTATAATAAATTGCTCGTCTCGCTACAAATTTAATGCTTTTAAAATGATCAATTTGCTTTTTTTATTCTTATATGCTTTTCATTAATTCTGGTTTTAGTTTGGTAACTCTCATGAAACTGTTATAATTTGATTTCTTCGGCTTTTCTATGTGTGAGTGCACATGATTATGAATGCGCGTTAATTTGACAGTTTGCAGCACGTGTTGAAATGAAAATCGTCTCGGCTCGGTCGTATAAAACCGTAGTCTTGTGAAATTCTTTTGTAAAGTTAATGAACTAGTTTCTCAGGATGGAGGGACAATTTAGTGATGCAGAAGAAGATAAGGAACAACAAATTGAGGTGGAAAACAAAAACAAATGGATAAAATTGTTATTTACTTGTATATTTTAATATTTGCAGTCCGAGGAAATCGCTGTTTCTTTCTCAAAGCTAAATGTAAAACACGTCTGGTTCGCTGATTTAAAAGATGATCCCAGCAAGGATGACGGTATGGAGGAATCTGACGGTGAGAATGGGGACGAGTACGATGACTACGAGGAAAACTACTCGTACCACAAGCACAACCTTCAGACCCAAATCCGCACGGCTGGAGAGAAGCAGCACTCAAACGTCCAGAATGCCAGCAAGAAAGTAACTAATTTCCAGCCCAGCGAAAAAGTCCTAAAGAAGTACTCAAATCGCATTAACGTGGAAAAGTACGACCCGCGCACTAACTTTTCGGACCAGGCCGGAAATAAGCTGCTTTCCTTTGACCGGAGGCAGGAGGCTGATCGGGTCAGAGTGAAGGATAAGCATGACCGAGCCACTGCCGAACAGGTCATGGACCCCAGAACGAGGCTTATTCTGTTCAAACTTCTGAATCGGGGCATGATCACCGAAATCAACGGGTGCATTTCGACTGGGAAGGAGGCGAATGTGTATCACGCCACCTCCAAGGATGAAAAGGAATTCGCAATTAAGATCTACAAGACCTCTATTCTGGTTTTTAAGGACCGCGACAAATACGTTTCCGGTGAGTTTCGGTTTAGGCATGGATACAGCCGACATAATCCGAGAAAAATGGTGCAAACTTGGGCTGAGAAGGAAATGAGAAATTTGGTCAGAATGAAAAACGAAGGTAAGATACTCGTTCTTTTCAGCTAATTTAAAACCACATCATAGTCGTGAGATTCATAAAAGTTGACAGCTTTTAAATTATCTACTCTAGTTTTAAGTTTGGAAATTCTTACAATGAGAGGATCTAATGAATCTTCATTCATCCTTTTCCAGGAGTTCCTGTTCCCGATCCTTACCTCCTCAGAAGTCATGTCCTTTTGATGGAATTCTGCGGCCGAAGCGGATGGCCTTCACCCAAACTAAAAGATGTTGTGTTAACTACGTCCAAAGCTAGAGAGCTTTACAGAGAATGTGTAGTAATAATGTGGAAGATATACAACAAATGTAAGCTTGTCCACGCCGATCTATCGGAATTTAACATACTCTTTCACAACGGGCAACTGGTTATAATCGACGTTAGTCAGTCTGTTGAGCACGACCATCCCCATGCGTTTGATTTCCTTAGAAAGGACTGCACGAATATCTCAGAATTCTTCAGGAAGAAGGAGGTAGCCACAATGACTGTAAAAGAATTATTCGATTTTATCACAGACGCATCAATCACTGAGGAAAATATGGAAGACTACTTAGAGAAAATATCAGAAAGAATAAAAGATCGCAATTTAGACGATTTATCAGCTCAAGAAAAAGTGGATGAGGAAGTTTTCAAAAACGCTTACATTCCAAAACGGCTGGATGAGGTAGAATTATTTTATTTTTATTTTGAGGAAGAAATGTAATAACATTTTCGGTTAGGTACTGGACATAGAGCGTGACATAAAGAAAGCAAAATCAGGCGTTGGTGAAGATTTAATCTACCAAAAGGTTACCGGATTAGGCGCCGATCTGAAGGTTCAAATGCGTCCTGAAATACTGGAGAACGATAATGAAGATGGCTGCGAAGACTCAGGGCAGTCAGGGGAAGACAGCGGAAGCGAAGATTCATCATCTTCAAAAGGGAATGATAATTCAAAATTTAAGGACTCATCAAGACCGCGCGATGAATCACCTGAAAGTAAAAAGTTGCGAAAAAAAGCCGTTAAGGATGCAAAAGCAGAAAAGAGGAAAACGAAAATTAAGAAGCATGTAAAGAAGAGAAAAGAAAAACAGGGTGTAACTAGATCAAAGTAAGTTGTTGGGTTTTTATTTAATAAAAATTATTAAGCCAAATAAACTATTTTTCGGTAAAATGTACAAATATCCTTTTTATTAATAAATTTCCTTAAATATCATTGAAATAAAAACTACAAAATCGTCATATGTCCCACCATAATAAGAATTAAGAACTGCGTTGAGTATACTGGGTATCGTAAAGTAACTTAAATAATAGAACCACCATGACAATGCTGAAGCTATCACAGAATTACTTTTTATGTTAAATTATCTAATGTTAAGGTAATATTCAAATCACGTCCTGCACCGCCTCTTCAAGCTGACAAAGATCAAAATTCTAAAGAACAACATAGCCCCAATCAGGAAGCAAAGCTCTTTCCAAATCGAGACCTTTTCAATGTCCAGGTACCGGAGCAACACCTTTGGGTTCGCAAAGTGGCAGTACACTTCGAAGCAGTCTAGGTCGTTTCGGTCGAATCCAAAGACGACAAGGATCATGGTAACAGCACCCACTCGGAAGTAGGAGAGCTTCATGATGGCGTACATGAAGAGTGGAATATCCTTGGCAAAGTCGAATCCGTAAATGGCCAGACCCATCAATGGTGCTATAATTAGGGGCCCCATCACAGCGCCGTTCTGTGCAAGATCGAGTTAATAAAAACTCTAAATTTTATGTTACGAGGAACTCACAGTAACGCTGAATGTTGCTCCAATGGCGAGACCCATACCCTCGGCAGCGATAGATGTTATCAGCCCAACGAACAGAAACAGTCCGAATCTCCACAGCTGGCAGGGAAGTCCAGTCATCCAGTAGGTGCAGGAGAGGAACATAATATTGAAGATCATCTGAAAGTTATGTATAAGGTAAGGACTAACAACCAATAGATTTTAAACAATATACCTGAAATGGTAGTCGAGATATCATCATGGCCATATAATAAGACGTTAGGTTGTACCACCGGTTGAAGAATTCTCTTTTCACTAACTTAATTTCGCTGGGATCTAAAATAAAATTTAAATCAAATTTGTTGTCCAAATATCTGATTGCCTCATTTCATAATTTTTTTAAAACTTGGATAGCGACAAGCTGCTTAAATGAATGAAGAAAAAATACTTACAATTTAAAACGGGCACCATAACTTGAGTGTAAACAATGACCAGAATGGTTCCAATGCAATACTTCAGATGATCGAACATACGATTACCCTCGTTGGCAGCGTTAAAAAATATTAAGCCTATAAACATACGAAACACATGTAGCACAATTCCCAGAAAAATTTGTTTAAATAATCTCTTACCGAAAAGTAATCCGCACAGCAAATGATGAATAAACTGAATCCATAGCGCCACTTTGTTTCGAATAATTTTCTTTAACATCATGCTGAGAAGCACTGAAAACTGTTTAAACGTTGATATCGCTTCAGAGTCCTGCTTCATCTTTTTTGAAAACCATTTCATCTTCTCCAGAAAAACGTTCCCTCCGAAACAGCTGTCCGACCTTTCTGTTTTCATGGGCTCGGGGTAAAACATCGTAAGAACATTTTTGAATTCCTTAGAGTTCAAGAGGGCGATGTCATTGCTTCCACTGTCTGTGCACGGAGTGTAAATTAGTTTTCCATTTTGCACAACCTCGGAAAGGTACGGGATGTACTTCCCTTCCTCAGAATCACAAATCTCTATAACTAAAAGATGCAATTAAAGTAAAAATAAGACGAGCACTCCAGAGTGGACTTACTGTAGTCGGCTGGAGTGTAGTGCGTCGGACAGTCCAGACTAGATCGCGCTAAGAATGACACAATACCTTGGGGGATGCCTTGGTAAACGCACTTGCCTTTGGCTAGGACGTACAAACTATCGAAAATATTCAGCAAGTTTGCGGAAGGTTGGTGGATCGTGCACACAATCGTTCGGCCATCCTTCGCGAGATTCTTTAGCATCCGGATGCATTGCGAAGCAGTGACATCGTCCAAGCCACTGGTGGGCTCGTCCAAGAAGAACATCACCGGATTCGAGACAAGTTCTAAAGCTATTGAGAGTCTCTTTCGTTCGCCACCACTAAGTCTTTCGGGGACAACATCCCTACGGTGGTCTAGGTTGAGATTTACTAAAATTTCGGTTATTATGCTTTCGAAGGTGTCTGAGTTCTTCAATTTAAGGGCGCACGACAGCCGCATCAGTTCGTAGACAGACAACAAATCTTGGTGGTGATCTTCTTGAGTTATGTAAGCAGAACTCGACTTATTAATACTTATTAAACCATCTACGCCCGATGTTCTGAAAACGTAAAAACAATTTGTATTTTTAGTTTTAGTTATTTTATTATAATTCGTTTTTTAACTGATCCCCATCTAGTGACGCACCGTTTTCTAAATCACTAAAAAGCTGATTAAAATCCAAAACATCCTTACATACGTTCGAAATTCAGTACTCTTAAAGTGTACATTTTCAATCGTTCTTTTAAAATCTCCTAGCAAAATTGAAAAATTTAATAAAGCGAGCACAAACCTAAATTTAAAGTATTATACAGAATTGATAGATTTTTCTAACTACTTATAAACCTATTAACAAGAATGCAAAATTCCACCAGGATTTTATTACGAATGGAAAAATGTTTAAAAGTCTTTAAAAATTTTCGTAATCAGGAACAAACAAGATCGCACTTCCATTAGCACTTCAATGTAAATCGCGATTTTATAATGTAGCTATTTAATGCATTTGTTTTCTCTATGCACAGATACTAATTAGCGACTGTTTAAGCATGTGGAGTGCTAGTAATACTGTAATAATAGTGTTATGTAGCTCAAACCGAACTGACATTAAATCAATTATCAGTTTACGTCAATGAAATTCTCTTCATATCTTGATAATTTACAAACTACCTTCCAACTGCTGATATACACATCCTATAAAATTAGTTTAAATAGTTTAAGTATTTAAGATCTTTCCTTTGAGTGATTTATCCCCATTTGCGGATCTAAAATTGTTCAAACATTAAGATTTGTCTTTTTGTTTGAATTTGTTCTTTTGCTAAATAGCAATTTGAGGGGATTATAAACAGGGAAAAATAATTATGCATACAATTTCATCTTACCTCAAATGGAGACGGAGAAGTGAATTATGAAGTTTTCGACAGGTTTTATCATCACTACTCGGAAAGGAGCGGAGATATTTTTAAGTTATTTTAGAGGGGATTTTTTTAGAATTGTTTTGGCATTTTGAATGTTTTTAATCCAACTTGTTTTGTAATGCGGTTAAAAAATAAAAAAGAGGATTGACAAAGTATTCCATCTTGATAAAATATGGCAACATCAAACATTTCAAAGAAAAAGTTTCTTTAATGAAATCTCAACTCAAGAGAACGTTTTTTTCTTGCAATTGGTTATTTGTAAAGTTTCAACATTTCGTTCTTGCAGTTGATAATGTTCACTATTTTGAAAAATATGATCTATTTTTAAACAAATTTTTAGTTGTTAGGTAACTTAGGGGATGAACATCATTTAAAATCAAATGTTTTTTATTATGACCGCTGTATGACTGCAAATTTTAAAGGATACCCATATGATTTCTAAAACTAAAGAGTTATTTAATTAAGGTTTCCACATGAAAGTATCACAGAAGAATGAATGAAAGAAAACCTGTAACCTTCTATTTTAGTTCACTTCAATAAAATTATATATATGTATGCATATATATATATATATATGTCATTTAAATTGCCGTGGCAATACGAAGTACGTTTATCACGTTTTTCAATTACACCGCACAGAATATGTTGACTATTTTGTGTCCAATTTCCCGTTTTACCACTGCTCATTTAGGCAGTAAAACGCATGTTTCTGCTGCTGTGCAACTGGTAGCACCACTGTCTTATTAAAACCAGCAATTCTTGGTAGTCATATCTTTAAATTAGTCCCATAAAAGGGTTGTTATTAAACAATGTACATATGTGTGTATGTATATATTGTCGTTTTGTTTAAAAAATAATATCTATTCGTATTTAAAAAAATACATTTTATTTTTTGTTTCAGTGCCTTGATACTAACTCAGAACGTGACGCTTGTGGCTGCAATAATCAAACAACGTGATCCCAATTAGTTTGTGTTTAACAATCAAGTCGTTGTAGCAATGGAAACTGTCGACCCGGACGTTCGTTAGGAGTAACAAAACAATTTGACAATTTTATGGAGCTCATAGAGATTAAATTGGCGCGTCTCTTTTGTCTGGATTATATTACATTAAATCAAAAAAATACCCGAGCGACTCAGTCACTTTTGAACGACCCCTAATTGACTTACTGGTTTAAAAACTCTGAAAGATTTTTTGTGTTTTGCAGTTGAACCGGTTACATTTTGGTTCTGCCTTTGCAAATCTGGAAGAATATGAAAAACTTGCGAGAAAAATAAACCAAAAATTAATATTTCCAGCTAATGTTTTTTGCACTGCATTGTCATAAAATGATAGTTTTTTATTTCATGACCATAAATTTAAAATTGGTGTGATATTCACGTGTGCATTTTTTGCTTTCTTAAGAGTTCTGGCACAAAAAATGCTCCTTTGGAATTAAAATGACATTTAATATGTTTTATTTCCATAAATAACGACTGGAATCGTGGCACCCTCGATAGATATATGTTAGTGGTGAAAACCTTATTTAACTCTAATTTATTTACATATTTTTTTTCTTTTGATATTCGGAAATACAACACAGTAAATGAAATTGTCTGATTATATTATATATATTATTCTGTACATATATGTATTATTTAATAATGAATGAATGCAATAATTTTTTTATCGCTTTAAAGTCATTCCCCCTAAAACAAAAGATCTTTAGGGGTTTTTCACATAAACGACACTGCATAACAACGTAATTTAGGGTCATTTAAAAGAATTAGTTTTGAGCTGTGTTTTATTGCACTCATTTCTCGCAACGAATTCATAAAAGTGAATTGTAATTTAAGATCGACGGAAACCAATAAGACCTTGACCCAGGCGGGATTATTTTTAAAACCTTAATGCTCAATTGATTTTGCTTATATGTATTTATTATATTTTTAAACCATTATGAAACACATTCCCTACGGCTTTTTTATTTACTCTTTCGTTAAATGTAAATACATTTTTATTACAGTAGCTATTTTGTAATGCATGGCGCGAAATAACATCAATTATATTGTAAGTTTTATTTTATTTCACCTTCACGCTTCGATTTTTAAGCGCGTGCCATTGAAAAAAGGTCAGAGTTTGCAATTTCAAGCCGTTACATCCCAACAAACTAATTTATGAGTTGTAATTGTAATTTCACCACGTAAGGCTAATTGAATTTTTGAGACAAGGAATTCACTTTGAAATTAATTATTGAGAGCGAGATAAGGGAAATTCGATATTTTGATAGTCCCATGTTAAAAATATTCTACGTAAAAACTACAAAACCAATAAAATTCTGGAACATTGAATGGTTAGACAGCGGTTACATAAAAAGTCAGTCAGTTAAAACGACAACAAATAACTATAACACGACTAAATAAAAACGAATTCAAAAGCTTAAAAAATATGTTTCTTTATTTTTATATTTTATAAAATATTGAATAACTTTGTAATTAATACTGACATAACGTTTGGTTAGTGATATCGTCTCCTAAACTTTTGATTAAACGTTTTTTTTTCAAACTTTGTTTTTATTTCTGCTTCTCTTTTACATTGTACTATAAAACTCTTAGCAATTTTATACCATCGTTGAATTCCACAATATTCATTGATAATTCTCCCTTCTGTTTTAACTACATATCAAGTAAAAGTGATATCTTACTCATTATCAAACTCATTTGAAATATGAAGAAGAATATGGAGAAGAGAATTTAAAAAAAACATGGATTAATTTTATTTGGAGTGCAAAATTACATGCTTCGTAATCGACCACAATGGTTCTAAATATGCATTCAAGCTAAGAATTGCAGTGGGCAGAAAAATACACAATATAATAAGAAATAAATTGCGAAATTAAATTTACATTCATTCGTTTCAGATCAATAAAATCATTGACAGTAAGTAGTATAGGTAAGCTAATTGTCAGTCAGTAGTCATCTAATGACTAATTTTTCAGCTTGCGTAAAAGGCCATTGTGCCAGCTTAAAAATTAATTTTTTCCTCGATTATGTAACACCGCCGTGAGTCTGATTAAACGACTTAATGCGTGGCACCCGGATCCGACATGTGGCCACTGGTCGCGTTCTTTCACCGGCGCGGTTGTTGTTGCTCTAAAACCTGCAGACGTGCAGTGACCTTGACAGAGACCTCGGTTTAAGAAATTGTTGGTCTCTTCAATTGACCTGCTTTTGACCCCATTAGGGAAATGTTCTCGTTCGCCCACATGGAAAATAAAAATGTGGTTTTGAACTTACTTGTAGCCAGAAATTGCATTCAGCAGACTGCTCTTGCCAGCTCCGGAGGGTCCCATGATAGCAGAAAGCTGGCCGTTTCGAAATGCTCCACTGACACTGTCTAAGATTTTTCGCCTCCCAGTTTCTTGAACTGTGTGAAAAAAAGCAGAATGGTGTTTAGTAAGCAGAAAGGTTTCACGCTCTTTTTCGAGAAAAAAGGTGTTACGGATGGAAATAACAAAACAAAACAAAATAACGGCTTCAATTTGACCTGAGAATTGCTTTTTAATGTGAATATTTTTGTAACGAAATTATTCTTTTTTCTAATTTAGATGAAATGAAAAAGCATAACTAGTCGAGAACCTACAGTTTTTGCAAAAAAAAAGGTTCAAAACAACAACTTGATTTATGTCCTACCTACATATAAGATTTAGCAAAAACTTGTTTTCAAACCTAATTTTATTACATCATTAATTCATCAAACTAAAAAAACATGAATTTTAATATCGTAATATTCAGCGTTACTTTGAAGTTTCTATTGAGTCGTACGTGTTTATAACTTCTTTTAATTCTATTTTCGAAGCATATTGTTTATACCTATATATTTGCAACATTTCTGTATTTTTCCTATTTCGACGTGGAATTCCAAAAGCTATTTATAACATTTTTGCAATGTTAAGGTGCGTAAACGTAAAACGAGTTGAGCCAGTAACGTGCGTCTTGCAAATTGAAACGAGCCCGCGGGCAACTTCCGATGTAAATCTTGCTACAAACGTTGTATTACCACTTCTCCGGGCTTGCTTAACATATATGCAAATTTGAAAAAAAGCCTTGCTATTCGCTTTCTAATAATACATATGTAAATATTTTTTTTTGTAAATTTAACGAAATCACACCCCTATCATGAATTCCGCCGGAGACTCGATTTCAAGTCCACTCCACTGAACGCTATCATGAGTTCCAACGGAGTGGAATAAATTTTCGAACATTGTTCCAGTGGAAATTTTCGTATCATGGATCTCCACTGAAACGTCAAATTTTGCAATTTTCTCTCCGTTGGCTAAACGCGGTGGAACAGAATTGTTTTTACCGTTTTTTACGTATTTGCGCTAAGTAAAATCTGCCTTTTTAACGCTTACTTTGCTTGTTAAACGAAAACATATTTAATATTGAAATTCCACTATTATGTGTTTGGAATTATTAAAATTAAATAATTTTTTCTTGAGCAGGTTTTTCCAAACAATGGCGAAGACGACAACTGCTTGATAATACAAAAAAATAATAAATATGTTATATAAAAGGGAGTGCATAACGAAAGGCTTCCCGAATGAGGAAAAGTTGTTATAAATTCGTTTTTTTCTTTAATTAAATGTATATTAGATTGAATAAATTATAATGAAAAATGTATGCGACGTTACTCAAATTTAATGGATAATTTTGGTTTCACCTCTCTTGTCTTAAATTTCTGTAGCTGCAAAATTATTTTCTTCTTCAGCAAACAAAAAAAAAACCAACACTATCCATTTTCACATAAAAACTATTCAATTCAATTTCAAAAACAACGAAGAAATATTTGACATTTGGCTCGCAAGATAATTCGATCTTAAGTTACGTATGGCAATGCTCTTCATCAATTCCAGCGGAATTCATGATACTCTTTCGAACTCCGGCGGAAATTTCGTTTCGAGTAGAATTTTATTCCACACGGAATTCATGATAGGGGTGTTAAACTCAGCTCAATTCGCATGGTATTTCCCTACAAGAATCCATCAAATAGTAGAACAAAATTAAGTTATAATTTTATTAATAAAAATAGCTATACATATGTACTTATAAAAAACTTACCAAAATGCTTCCTCTCGATAACAGTGAAAGACACATCTTGAAATTCAAGATCTTTTGAAGACTTCAAGATTGCAGTAAGATCCATTCTGATTTTTTTATACTAGGAAATTATTTTGAATATTCGTCCAAATGTTCTCAATAAATAAATTTCGTATCAATTTCCTTAGTTTTTCTTAAAATGCCGTGGGGAGACTCATGCCGTTTGTTCTGCAAAAAGAAAATGATAATATTTTTTAAACTTTTCAAAAATAGATGTAATATAATAAATCAAAAATAGAATTGGAAATGTGAAGATCAAGTATAATTTCCTGTAATTAACTTTTAAACCATCCGCAGTAGGAATATGAATTTAGAACAAACCCATAGTTCTATTACACAAATTATGATACCCGAACAACATTTTGATTGAATAGTTCAAAAATTATGACAAAAAATTTTTTCAGTAATCCAAGCTCCTGAGGAATTTTGTCAAATCAAAAAAAAAAACATTATATAAAACTACTTATTGCAAAACTATGCAATTAAGCTCCGCTCTGCTGATTTATTGAGCTCAAGTCAAGGTAAGCAGAAAATCTTGCAAAATGCTTCCCTCGCTTTGCGTTTGCTTGCTAATTCACATTGCGCAAGGAACTCTAATGTCTTTGGTAAATTATCAGGAAAGAATTCAACGCACATTAGCCATCCAAGTTATGTACCACTTTTTCTCTTCAACTCTTTTGCTCTGTTATTACTATGCCAAGTACGACAAAAAATCCACAAAATGTGTAGAAAGTTGCACGCACCAAACATCAACTCTTTTTGAACCCTAAAGATGTGCACATCCGCGGCTCTCTCATACTTCGCATGAATACACCACAATAGGCAGAGGCAAGGCATCGGTCTTGAAATCTCTTAAGCAATTCGTTTTCTTCGAATCGTTCATATCTCGCCGGTCTAAACGTTTGTATGCACTTAAGAAAATATCGAAAGCCTGTGAACAAATGTGCAAATATCTGAGTCCAGCCACCTAGATGCATATCGGCAGCAATAGCACACGTCGAACTTTCCTGGTTGGTTGCACCTACTGCAACTGAAATGAAGTGGCAAGTGCAAGCTAAAACCATGACGATGGCGCAACAGTGGCGGTTCATTACACAAAAGGAAGTTTCAAGCAAACCTTGATGAAGATAAATATCTTACCCAAGATGTAGCAAAAATTCGATCCAATTTTGGACGAATTTCCAGATTGGCAGCGAAGCATGAACCAGATGATAAAAACTATTTGCAGAGAAAAAAGCATAAAGAAATCATGCTGCGATTGCACAGTGCACTTGCGATTAGAGCAATTATTTTGAAATTAGCTAAGCTAGACACCAACAAACCAGTTTCTCCAAAAGCATACATAACTGAGCATAAATAGGAAAAAATCCCGCCCAGACCAAAGATGAAACACTCCGTGCGTAGTATGAGCTAAAAATATACATATACGCGTTTTAACTTCGTGTTAATTGCAGTACAACCGCTCTCCTTTTGGAAAACCCTGGCATTGCTATTGAATTGCCATTAATTTGCATACCCACAGGTATTGCAAATTATCTTAATTACAGACGCAATTTGCTTTTACAACATTCTAGATAAAATTCACATTTTGTAAAGAAGTAGGATCAAACCTAATGCGAATTAATTATACAGGGTGTCCGGTGGCAGAATTAGGATTTAAATTTCGAATTATTCTAATACCGTTGAGCGGAGGTCGCGTTCGATTCGTTATTCGTACGGGTTACTTTGTGGACGGGAGAACAAAGTGCGTTCGCAATCGAAGCGTACTTTAAAGCTAATGATTCCTACGTTAACGTGATGCGCCAACCGAAGATTTGATTCGTTTGTGGGAGGTTCAGGACAAAAAATTCAGCAGCAAACAATCCGCGGACGGTTCCCAGCTGAACATCGAGGACTGATGACAACATCGAACTTATCCCGAAAAGTTCTCGCGATAATCCGCGTCAGTTCGCGCTAAGAGGGCGGCTACTCTAGGGCTCCTAAAAACGAGTGGCGCGAAATACTGAGATCAGATTCCAAGAGTGTGTCAACATTTAGAGGAAATGCTTCTTAAGAAATAAAACCCGCACTTCCCTTCTTTGTAATAGTTATTGAAATAAATCTATATCCTTTGTAGTTTTTTTTATTATTTAAATTTGAAATCCTAATTTTGCCACCGGACACCCTGTATATAAAATATTATTAATTAAAGCCGTAATCGGATTCATTACTTTTAAGTGCAAAAGACATGGTAGAAAAATTAATTATTAAATTCAAGGTTAAAGACGTAAAAACTTACGACTTCAATCTTATTGAATTTTATCGTTTATGTCGCCATTAACATTTTCCACCTTTTTTGATAAATTTGTTATCTTTAAAATAAGCTCAAGCGGAAATCTTTGCTATTCCAACATTGAACCGTAAATTCAAAAATCGAAGTAAATACGTTAAACTTTAAAAGCATGCGGTAATTCTGCTGATTTTGCCTTTTCAATTTAGAAGTAAATTCAGTAATTTGCAGCATTGTATGACATACCTACGCAATTTAACTCATTCAGCTTCCATTCGTATTAATCACCGCGATCTTTTAAATTATTTATTATGTGTCACTCTCCACGGTTAATTTACGTTATTTGTGCTATTCTAGCAGCTTACAAAGAACTATTATTTTATGTACTTATACTTATGTACTTGATAATTTACTGAAAGTTTCGCTTTAATGCCCATATACCAAAACAAAACAAGTATAAAAATATCGTTATTCTTTTTTAATGGTTTTTCTCTACCACAGTCGATTAAAAACTTCGATAGAATCAGTCATAATACGTCTTGTGAATTTCAATAGTAGCAAACCACGAACACCGCGTGAAAATTTTACAAATGTCCATTATTATTACATGAAGACACGAACAGCACTTGGAAGTTGGAAACCTTAGCGCACTTCTAAAATTAATACCCAAGATAATATGAAAGCATAGATTTTGCAATAGCCATTTAATGTCACAAATGTACAAGTTAAGTTGGATTAAGAAAATCAAAGAAAAGTGATATGTGAAGGATAAGCAATATGTTAAATCGTTCTTATATGTATATGTACCTATGTATAATACATATTAACAAATTTGTAGCGCTATATCCACTGTGTGAACATATTTAAAAGCTCACAATATTTACAGTGTTAAAATCCGAAAATATTGTTTTTCAAATATTTTATATAACTTTAAAACCTATTCTTTTAAGAAATGTTACCAAGAAAAAGTATGACTTTAATTGAAAGGATTAAAATTATGTAACGCAGACTTGCAAAGCCACAGTTAAGTGAGAACAAAACGATTAACATCTTCAGAAAGAGCAAGAGGAGGAGGTTTAACTCTTTGCTTGATCTTGTATTATTTATTTTATAAATAAAAGTATTAGCTTAATAGTGACTAATTATTTCATTCGGGTGAACACAAATTTTTTTTGTCTATATGTTTGTTCACATTAGTTACATTAGTCGTTGGAAGCAATGTATGCCTTTCATGACAACTTTTATAATATTAAATAAGTATCAAACTCAATTCAATATACTTAAATTATAAAAGTTAATTAGTAAAGCAGGTAATTTTTCTAAAGAGTAATTATTGACATTACTTACTTTGAACTTTTCCTTCTATGTAATATGAATTTAATTAGCACTTGCTTTGCTAACAGAAAATATGTTGAAATCGAATTAAAAATATTAACATTAATTATACATATGTATGTACATTAATTATAAAACCTATTTGTTTTCATTCCACGTGACTTTATATCATTATTAGGTTGAAATCAAGAAAAATAGTTTATTGAATTACATTTATCTCTATTAAATATAACATGTTTGATTTATTTTGATTCATTAGAAATGCATCTGGCGTAAGCATAACTATATAGTTGCATTAGTACTTTACTTGATCAACTCTTGGCAGTTAGTAGATTTTAAAATACAACGAGTCATCAGTCATGCAATCGTGTACCTTTCCCATTATTTATTATTGATTCAATCAAGCAAATATAATATAAAATTTACTTAAACTATAGTAATTCAGTCCTTTTACTGTTTTAATCGTGTTCGCAATTCGAGTGTTTTTATATTGTACATGGTATACTTAAACGCATATTTATGTTAAACGAAAACATAGTGATATTGCCTATTTACGACTTATAGCATTGTTAGTCCATAATTTAGTTAAATCACGAAAAACTTGCTAATTAATGATTTGCTAAATGACCAAATTCTCTTCATCATTTATACCTAAAGAATCACTGACATATAGAAATGGACTACTCGTCCCATACAAAATGCCTATATCGAGATGGTGCACTTTCTCGTTCCCTCTTGCTCACACAATTAACGGATTTTGAGCAGTCAGCTGTAGATTTGAATTGTTGTCAAATGCATTTTGGGGCATTAGTCCATTTTAATAGCATAAACCCATCAAGTAATTACACCAAAAATTATTAAATAGCTCCTTTTGTATCTTAAGTCTCTTTAAAGGAACCCAAACATGAAATTACCCCTTTTTAAGATACAACTGAATTTTACACAATTTCTAAGTTTTCAGCAATGTAATTAATTAAATGTAATTAAATTATGAAAATCAGTCTTTTAGTATCCCATATTGCAAATTCTTTTTATTTTATGTCTGATTTACCGACACAAATTTCACAAAAATCACAAAAACCCTGGGTGGCGTAATGCGGCGAATTATATCGGAATTAATTTCATTTATGTCCTTTTAATGTAACTAAATTTAGTGGGGAATACAGCTAAAACACAAAAGTGCTCTAATTATTACTTTTGAGTTCTTAAAACAGTTGTTTAGCGATATAAACCGCATATCCAGAAGAGAGCATTTCGACGTTTTGCTGAGAATTTTTCAATGAAAATGTCTTATTTCAGAAACTTCTCGCTGCGAAATTATTTGAGATGTGATGCTACTTTTAGGAGAATCAGATTTAAGCGTCCAGGTTACAAGTAAAAATAAATATAATTTTTAAATTTGCCGCCTTTTGAAGCCCCCTATCTCGCCCAATGCGATAAAAATAGACAGATATATGCCTTCTATATCTGAACTCTCCTTAGGTGAGAACTGTCAAAAGGGTGCACCATTTGAGACAGCAAATCGAGTAGTCCATTTTTATATGTCAGTGCTAAAGAATACAGCTGATTTTGTACTTCTATACCAATTTTTTTACATTACTGTGCGTTTTCTATTGCAAATAACAAGAAGAAGGAAAATATTTGTCAATTTTTGAAACCGGTGAATCAACTAAAAAACCGTAGTTGAAAAAAGATAAAGAAAAAGAAGTGCCTGGGACGTAGAGCAGGAACTGCTCTTGTTGAATTTGTGGGATAAGGCCACTGAGGACTTGCGGAAATCCAGGCGCTATTCTTGGTTGTCACATGGGAAATGGGACAATTGTCAGCTGATCGTTTCTAATTAAGAAGTGGCTGTGTGTCACTACTTCATTAATTAGTAATTTTGGCTAAATGACTCATTTAGTAAATCATGATTTAGAGCGCTGTCTGTCTAGGGTATAAATCATGATTTACTAAATGAGTCATTAAGCCTAAATTACTAATTAATTAAGTGGTGACTTCTTCTTGTTATTTGCAATAGAAAACGCACAGTAATGTAATAAATTGGTATAGAAGTACAAAATCAGCTGTATTCTAGTACATTATTCGTCATTTAGGTATAAATGATGAAGAGAATTTGGTCATTTAGCAAATCATTAATTAGCAAGTTTTTCGTGATTTAGCTAAATGACCCCATGACACAGAACGTCTAAATTACTAATTAGTACTAATTAGTAATTTACGTGCGCTGTCTGTCTAGGGTATTAGAGCGCTGTCCGTCTAGGGTAAAATTGATAAAAAACTACAATCATTAGTGTATTGAACTGACCTTGATCATGAAATTGCTTTTTTACAGTTTTTGTGAGTTATACAACGTCGAAATAAAACCAATTTTTATTCATGCATTTACGATAACAAAAACCGGAGATCAATTAATTAAAAATTTTAAAGTCACGATATTCAAAGAGCAATGGCCACTGTGAAAAAAAAAAACTTTATTATTTTGTGAAACATCAAAGTATACTTTTGGAAATACGAAAAAAAAGTTATTACCGAAAATATGTTTTACCAAAACATAAAACAGAAAATGGAGTTGATGGTCTGTAAATTATTCATGAGATTAATCTGCATTCATGCGAAAAAGGTATGATAAATAATTCTTCTGAAGGGCCCGGCAACTGACCGCTCACTAGCACTGACCGTTCTCAAGGTAAAGACCCACGTGCCCAATCCGCGTGAAGCTCTTGAACTTGACTTTTCCCCTTCGCAGAAACCAGTCCTCGGGAGACATTAATTCAAAAAGGTGTCTTATCTCACCTCGCCGCTTGTCACACTCGTGCTCTGCGAAGGAACTGCAAAATTCCTTCAAATGATAACTTTGTTTGGATTTTGGATGCAGACTTGCAGCCCACCTCTTCGCAGATTATATGGATGCAGTGCAGCCTTCATATAAAAATTATTGTTCCGGTTTCATTGTCGTCACATTTTTTATCGCCGAAGTCATCAGTTCATAGATAATTACAAATATTACAGAGATGAAGGCATAATGTCTTGAGACGATAACTTAAAATATTTTCTCTGGAGAATTTATATTTTCGCATTTCCATTTATTTTTCTACCGCTTTGATCTTCGCTGTGAAAGCGCTTTCATCTTACAAGTTCTGGAACACAATCAAAATTATTACTTTAACTCCAATTTACTTTTGAATTTGCCTCGTACTACACGCAAAATTAACAAAGTCTATTCTGGATGTCCACTAAGTGTGGGTATATGCGCTACGAATGCAAATAGGCTAATAAAATGATTACGAAAATTAGAAATAAAAGTGTAAATCATGGATTTTTTTTACAAAAGTTAGGTATCGAAGTTGTGTTTGGATAGGTTTTCGACTTAACACTACAATTTTCTTAATATACATCCTATAATACTCACTAAAGTGTCATTAGATAGATAAAGGAGCCTTTACCTTAATTTATTTCAACTTTCTATGTTATAAGTTAAATAACTACTCTAAACTTTACCTAGCGAAACGTAAACAAAACACCTCAACCCACTTCAGCTTACTTATTCTATCTGAATTTCGAATTATGCTGTAAAACTGATTGCCGACAGAGCAAATCGCTGCGCTGCAACTATTTACATTTTAATTATCACGTTAGATTTCATAATAATTTTTTTGTTATCCAACTTTAACTATTTTATTTATTGCGCAAATTCACATTAGGATTACAACTTTAGAATATGTAACATATATAGGGAAGGGGTTATAGAATTTGAATTATGAGATATATAATTAAAATCGATATATATACATATATTATTTTGCAGGCAATTAAATTATGACGGATACTAAAAGCTTCACGTACTTTCGATTGGGGTAAACTATTACTTGTTTGAGCCATATAAATAAACAATGTACATGTAAGGATTTCTGCGCTTCCTAATTTTTTTGGAAACACAAAATTATCCATTTTCGTCCTTCACAAAACATTGAAATTCTTATATTCATCCTCTTATATTCCAAATTTTAAAAATTTTTCCACTAAAATACGCTTCGACAGTACTTGACAAGCGATTAATGCTACTTATGTGCATACATTTTTCTCAGTCGACCATCGACAAAAAGTCGTTCGATGATAAATTATTTAACAAAAAATTTAATCATTCTCTAATTAATCGGGATTTGTATTCATCATTAAAATTATATTCGTCATTAAATGAAAAGCAAAATCTATTTTTGAAAGTCGCTCAGTCCTTTTAAAGAAACTCTTTACTTTTCAATTTTGAAACCTTTAAAATCAAAACCAAAACATCTGAATCCTTAAGACCCACGGAAATCTTGTCACTTGAACAAGTTTTTCGCTTAACCAGTTTTTGTAACTATCATGATTTAAGAAGTAGAGTTTTTTGCTTTATATTCTTTTGAATTTTCTTGATCCTCGCTGCATCTAGTTCCGCATTAATTCATATCCTTCATGAAAAACCTTGACAAACAACCCTTCACATTTTATTATTATTATACATCTATCTATGCATTTTAAAATAATTCTTTCATCAGCAAAAATAACCTACCTTTAAAAGTTTTGTGGTTTCTGCGAGTTAAAGAAGTTTACACTTTCATAGTCGTAAGCAAAAATCCTGTTCTTGCTCCAAAATATGCACAAATAATTCCAGTAAGTAATTTATGCATTCACAAATAAACTTCCAATGAAATTTAATTTGATGAATACATGTTAAAAACTATAAGAAACGTGTTCAGATGTGAAAAGCAACGAAGACCTTGACTGACTTGGGTAAAATTGTAAATAAACGTAAACTTTTTGCAAACAACTTATCTTCTAGCAGGGAAGATTAATCGTAGTTCCGAGAAAATCGTGAAAAACCAGTATTTTCTAACTGGAAACGACGGAAATTTAGAACTTTAAAATCTAATGCGCCAAGAAAAGACTATTTGATCTTGATATGAATATTGGAAGAATGCGTCTCTTCACTTTCATATCAAACATTACGCACAGATAACAACATGTGTTACTTTTATGCTTAGTTTTCATATTTAAATAAAATATGCGCAACCGTTCAGTATTTAATCATAAACTACATATGTATGTATGTACATATTCTATGTGCTTACAGCACATCTTTGCAAATTTAATTAAGGGACATTCCACGTGAAACGGGCATAAAAAAAAAAGTTACATCTTGAATTTCGCTCATATTCAGATTAATTATAGTCCTTGAGGATATAAAAATACAAATTCATTTTTTTTCTTTTATGAGACTCGGTTGTGAAGTTATGGACTAAGAAAGATTGCACCAACTATGAAGAACACATTTTTTGGATAGGGCTGCTGGGATTACTAAGAGAATGAAAAAATATTTTATATAGTGATTTATCGAGAACAAATATGTGGTTTTTATATTATGGGGCAATAAAAGAAATTTTTTTTTTTTCTTATAGAAAACCGGAAGTGAACTTTTTAACGCAATTTGTTTTAAACTTGGACCATTTTTTTAAATTTTGTTTACTGCAAAATAAAGCTTAACGTTTATAAATTTTACCATAAAAATTGTAATATGGGATCTAAAGTAGTTTAGGAGCTAAATCAATTAGAGTACGTACATGTTGCTCTGAGCATGTAAAAACACATTAAAACGCTGGTTAATTTCAATGATATTGATGATGTATTATTGTCTTACCTATTTGTGTCATTATAAGGTTATTTAATACCTAAATTTAAAATAATTAAATTTATTTACAAAAAGTGGTAGTACACAAGATACAATAATCTTTTCTGTACCGAATATAATAGTGGAAAAGACAAATAAAGAAATAGAATATAACCTACAATAGAATTATCAACAAAAATTATAAAAAGAGAATGAAAACAAAATAAACTAAAACTAAAATTTCTAAGCAAATAAAATTAATTCATTAATTTAAGTAGGTATAAAATTATTTTACATTTTAAAATAATGAGCCCTTTAAAGATAATTAGTAACTTATATAAGAAAACGTTAATTAAGTAAATAAAGCAAAAGTTATTCATAAGAAATTTAGCAGGTAACTACAAATTTAACACTTTATGATTTGTTTAATGAACCATCTATATATTAATACGTGAAGGGAAATCTTTGGACCCCTTTTTAAGCAAATTGCACGGACTGAGGAGTTTGAGATTTTGCATGGTTAAAGTTTATATAGAGAAGAAGTGCACAAAGCTAAAATTTATGTATAATATGTGTTATAAATACATTAAATAAAATAAAATAAATTCATTATTTACGTTCATACTGTCTATGTCGAACGCATAGTAGTCTGTGGTCAAACTGTCGTAATTTTATTATTGAAAGTGCCAATTTCAAACACATAGTAGGCTGTGTACAGTCGTATTTTTCGTAGTAACCTCGGTAGGTCGAATTTCGACCACAGGGCGACCACTAGTACTAATTAATGTGAAAGTAAGTCAACTTTAAACTTTTAAAATTTTACAGAATAAATAAGATTTTGAGCATCTTTTTGATCAATATTAAACTTCCAACTTTAAAGTTTTAATATTACAACTTATCACCGCAAATTTTTTCATTTTCATTAATATTTTGGAACATAGGAAACAAACAAGCTTAACATTATTTGTTTGGTACGGATGAATTCAGCCATTTGCGCATGCCTAATCTATAAATATGTATGTACGATCGGTGTAAAAAATTTCCACGTTTTATTGTTTAATTAGTAAACGATCTTTACCGGTTGGTTCTACTTCATTCTCTTATTTTTATTTCTCTTTTGGAATTGCATTCCTAAAATTTGTATTTTGTACAGTTTTACGTCAGTCCTATTGATAAAAATGCGCATTCCAATTTAGCTTTAATTTTATTTTACTTTTTATACATATGTAAGCTGGAGTTTCGCCGCCCGGTCCATTCGGCACATCGCGACGAGGCGAGTCTACTTAATTGATGAAGAAAAAAATGCTCACTTTTGCAGATGATTAAGTTAACGGCGAAAGGTTGTAGATTTTGTTTTTTTGCGATTAAAAGCTAACGGAAGGTAGAGTACACATGAGAACATTTTGATTACCTTATTTTATTCCATTAATCTTTATTTAGCCAATAAAATTCAGTTTGAGAATCAGGATTTTCTTTTATGTAATTTGGAGAACGCACGTTATGTATTGTGTGTATTGTTTTATTCGAATTTGTCTCGTTAAACTAATAACATGAATATGCAGAATTTACCAATTGTTAGTTTCTTGTACGCATTATTTAAATATGTAAATTCAATGGTGGAGAAAATAATAGGTAGGCAATCGCTTCAATGGACAAGTTAAAATAAATAAATCTTTGTTTATTTAGTGTAGTATTTTAACAAAAATTAAAATACATTCATTGTTATTTATATTTTACTGTATTGCAATGTATGTTCTCTTCGTAGTGTTATTAAAATTTTGAATTTAAAGATCATCTTCAATAAACTGTTAGACCTAGAAAATAATTGCATTGCGCGTTGATTTCCGTTTTAATCATAGAGTGGAATTCTGAAGTGCGTGTGAATTATCTGTGGACTTTAATATCTCATGGTAAAATTTAATTATTCGTAAGCTCATAAACCAGTTTAACCGATTGATATATATGTACATATTCCTGAAATTGAGAATTCTCGAACTGCTAAATTTCGGTCGATGTGTCGCTGGTATAAGAAAGCTACACACAGCACATGAATTGTTCTTCTTTTTTACATAATTAGATAAGCTACGTAGCTGAGATTAGGAGTTCGATTGAAAATTTATACGCACGAGTTTTTTTCAATAAAAAGCTTAGTCATTTATCGATATGAATTTAATAGGTTTTATATTGCCGAGCCTAGGTACAAGAGAAATATTTTCTGTAGTAAATCCGAGACACGGACATTCTTAGACTACGCCAGAAACCGCAATTTATGAAGTCATACGAAGTAATATTTTTACATATTTTAATTTTTTCTAAATGTTCTAGAGAGATTATTTACAGATACTAAGAACACATATCCAGCAAATCCCAATATTATTCATATTTATAATTGTTTACCTCTGCAAGTCAGTTCCTTAGTATAAATAAAAAAAAATTAAAAGATCAACGCACAACAATTTACAAAGAAAAACATTTTTCATGTAAGGTTTCAAAACATGATTTATAACGCATTTTGTGATGACTCAGTTACACCCCACGAGATTTGATGGATATGTTTTATTGCAATTTATCGAGAATTATTTAATTAAGTTTTTATTGATCATAAAGAATTACTTTTGTAATGTTTTTCCTAATTTTTTGACATGCTATCGTTTCAATGCTTTAATAATTTAAATTAAAAATTGCTGAATTGTGTAAAACATCCCTTGTGTAGAAGTTTTTTATTTTTCTCTATTCACAACAGTTTCGAAAACGGATCAGCGGAAAATTAAAAGCTTTGCATCATTTATGAACTTTCGTATCTAGTATACAAATTTTGGTTGTTGGATTCACCAGAGTTTTCGAAGCCGGTCTAATGAAATTACATAAGTTGAACTCAGTTAAAAAAGCATTTAATTTTTATAGATTTTGTGTTCCCTTATTTCGAAAATTGAGTTGAAAATTCAAATGTGGAGCATATGTCCCAAAATGTATATTATCCCAGGCTTAAATTGGATAAATAGGTTTTTTGATTTTATTTGAAAATAACCCACGTACCCACTTTCAAAAGTAACGATTTATTTATTTATGTTATCTGGACGAAAATCAGTTCAACATTTTCATCTGCACTATAAATAAATATTAAAGCCAGTTATTAAAAAATCAGCAAGTGTAAATCTTACATAATTTACTCCTTGCATTCTTGAGGGTTGATATGATAAGGAAAATATTATATGTAAGTCATTACAAATTTTACTAACTTTCCACAACAGGCTTACATTAAAAATTGTAAGTACTTATTAGGAGTTTCATTAACGTAGAGAAAAAAAACTAGTTCCGGTTTTTCTAAATTTTAATCCTAGTTTTTCCAACTTGAAAAATTATAGAACATTTTTGTTTGCGCTTTTATAATTTATAGAAGATTTTAAAAGTACTTCAGTCAGGAAATAATATTAGGTATGTAGATAAAAAATATGGATAACGTTTCTAAAACATTTTTTACCAAATTCATTATTTGTGGTATTTTATATACCTACATAACTTTGAAGGCACATGAATCACGTATAAAACGCGCAATATTTCAGGTTGTTCACAGTAAAAAGCATGCATTTTTCCTCTTTTATTTAAGAATAATTAACTTTTCGAAGCCACAATCCTTGAAATTCCATTATTATTATCAGTATATTTACCCAACTGATTAAGTTATGCATTAATAAATGGATTAAATTTCCACACTCTTTTAATCTTGAATTTATTTGTTAGTAAACAGCGGCAGGGGCAGAGAACAAAAAGAAAAAATCGATAAAAGGCACAAAAGATCGACCAAAGAATTATCGTTTCTTACCTGAAGACGCTTTTGTATAGATCTCTTGATGTTCTTTTAGAACCTTAGTTTCTTAACTTCCACTCCGCCCTCTTTTAGTTCAAAACGCAAAATAGTGGATTTTGTAATGAAAACTATAAAATTGGAGCACTATATGCATTCATTTCAACATCAGCTACAACTAACAAATTACCACTTATCGAGGACAGCGCTGCCAGCACAGCTAATTAGTCACTTTGTCCTTAAAAGAATATCATCCATTGACTGTGAAATCACGTATAGGTAAGTCACTTTTTAAAAGAATTCGGCCGGAAAATCAAAAGATTCTTAAAGCCATTAAAGTCGACGCAATGCCTTCCGCTTTCGGCAAATTGGCAAATTATTCTGAGAAGCGCAACAGTATTAAACTCGTCCCCTTTACGTCCCGCAGAGCGAACAACTGTT
Source organism: Machimus rusticus (assembly GCA_951509405.1). Lineage (NCBI taxonomy): Eukaryota > Metazoa > Arthropoda > Insecta > Diptera > Asilidae > Machimus > Machimus rusticus. The sequence goes on along the minus strand of OX608050.1, from coordinate 49,461,732 downwards.
TACAAACAACCACCGCGCAAGCTAAAGTCGTACTAAATTGGATTGAAAGAGCACCGTCCAAATTAAATTTAAGAATCTGAGACCGACTCGATTCGCGGTTTCCTCAATAATTTTCATTTCAAAGCATGGCAACGACGGCGGCGGCGGCTGGCTGAGCAACGGCTGCCAGCGCAGTTCGAAGTGAAGCGGCGGATGGTTCGAACCGCGAGCTGCACGAAGCCAGCGGCAGCGCGGTCCCCGATCGCGGCGGAAAATCTGGCTTTTACCCCCGCCGAGAGCCGCTTCAGGTCTTCAATCTTCACTTCGGCTTCTGGCTTTGTTCTGCGCAAAACTGTTGATTGATGCTTCTTTCACAGCCAGATTTTTAAAATACATATCTTGAAACAAAGCGTATTCCGTACTCGTATCATTGATTGTATGATACCAATAAAATTCCAAACCACCGATATTGTAATCTGGTTTTATCCAGATCAAGTATGTTATATACTATACATGTATTGTATATCAAATTTTTTTAGTTAATTTAAAAGATCTCAAAAAATGAAAAATTGATAGTCACTTTGGTACCCATTGTGCGTAACATGAATTTTTCTTACCTAATATCTAAAACTTGAATTAGCAGCTTAAAACAATTAGACATTTTTTTCGAAATTGAAGCTAAGAAAAAGTTTAAATATCAAAGTCATTGAACATAAAAAAAGCTTACAGTGCGTATTATGGTCACTAGAATTATAAAATCAAGAATAGAAAAGCTAATCAATTGTTTGGCGTCCAAATCTACGTATCTCTATATTTTATTTTCATACAAAAAGAAGCATATAATTTCTTCCTTAAAACAAGTAGTAAATTAAAATGTTAGTATTATTGGTTTAACTTCATTAGATTGAAAAATTTTATTTGGGTGGACCTATGTATTTATAATTAGGCAACACCGCAATTTTAAATCCTTTGGAGACACTGCTCCCAATCAAATTCCTTATAAGAAGAGAAGTCTGGGAATAAAAAGTACATATCATTGAACACGAGATGGGATTTATATTTAATTTATATACAATTTTTTTTGGTTATGATGCAATGGACAAGCAAAGTCCTTGTCCCCCTTAAAGATTGATAACAATGTTTAGAAAATGATTAGCAGTAATAAAAGATGCTCAAATGAACCACGATTATATGATAACTCCCTTTCTTCTTGGTTCATTGACTGCTTGTCTTTAAAGATTTTTTGCTCGAATTAGGTAAAAACAAGAATGTGATAACATTGGAATGTAATGAGCAGATAATTTTTTATGAACACAAAGCCAAACTTTGGTATTTATATATATGCATAGGTACATATTTACATACTTGTAACAAATAGTTTTACGAAATAACTTATTTTGGGTGTATAGAAAATAACTAGTAGTCAGTATGCCACTTCATTCTGTAAGTCCCCAAAAAACCAAAATCTTGAAAATTTTGTACATAAGTCTATTACCTGAAATCTGCTCTTCTTCTCAATCACTCAGTCCGATCCGAATTTAAAACATATTTTGGTGTTTCGATTATTTGATGAATTGGCTAAAGCAACACTTAACACGTGCCAAAATCAAACCAGAGTCATTGCCCTCTAAATAATTAATTTACGACATTGCAAACTGTTAATAGTTTATCGAGTCCAAAACTTTACAGATACCGCATATTTCTCACAACTACATATAAAAAAAAGTGTCCGATTCGCAGTCCCTACGCCCCAAAAAATGTGATATCAATTCGATTCGATCATTGAGCTCACTGTAAACGAGCGTTTACGTATAGTCTTAATTTTCGTAACTCAATGCCATCAATATTATCAATTTCTTTCCGAAAAAAAGAACGAACAAACACGAAATTAGGTCAACTAAAAGCCCGCTGGCAAAGGTCGGCTAGTGCGGTGGAAAGTTAAATAAAATGCGTTACCAGATATACTCGTAGTAATCCGAAGCAAACTTTACCTGCACGTGTTGGCGATTATAATAATATCATTAACAATGAATTAGAAATCGTAATAAAACTACTTGATCGATAACATAACATATGTAGATATGTACTTAGTTTCAAGTATGAGCAAGAGGCGGAGGGATTACCTTTAAATACTGTCGACTCCGCGATTTAATTACTTTGATTTGTTGAAAAATGTTATTAAGGTACTGTCATTGTTTAATGTATTTTTCTCTCATCATAAAATTTTGTATTCTGAATATAGAAAGATAATTTAAAAGAAATTATTAAAAGTATATATAGACGGACTTAATTTGTAAGTTAATCTATTGAGAGTGGTTAAAAGCAATCAATAAATTATTAATTTCATTGCTAATAGGAAATATAAGCATTTAATAGATGAAAAGTAAAATAAGATTGTTACACATGTTTCTGATATGAAAATAAATATACGCATATTCTCATTCTTCTGGACATGCCCAAAATAAGCAAGTCACATACAAATTTCAACAGTGATAAAAAAGAGTCCATTTTATACAAATTACAATTTTATATTAAAAATATTGGAGTCCGGTATCGATACATATTTTATAGAAACATCCAATCCTTTTTCCTTTTCTTTTCACCTAAATCAAATCTATTCCATGTAACTTTCAGAATTAATATTACTGCCACTTCTAAGAGCTATCTGGTGATGGAAGAATTTTTGTTCTGCATCAAGTAGAATTGTTCCAATTTGTTCGGTTGATAAATTTAGTGCTGGTTGTCGAATTAAAGCGGCCGTTATCGCCCAGACCCCGCCGACGGGGTTTGTTGCAACAGTTCAGTTCAAGGGTGTTACAGACTAATGCCCGGAGTCTGATGGCGAATTGTTGATATCAATTCCGACAAACATTCAAATTCTCTGTTTTGCACTTTTCCATCAACAACATTAATAAATTAATTTTAATCAGTCACACTCAGCCACCAGTACATCTTCAAGTCAATAAAATATATTTTTATTCGAAGGGCGAAACACAAGGAATTAATATAACACACATCAAATTTTTACCCCACATACAAACTTTCAGTTTAATGGCTGAGCGATCTATAGGTGCATAGGTACTTTTTTTAGCTTAATTAATTATTTTAATCAAATCGTGCCTAATGCGAATTCGTAAGGTATATATCAACAAATTAGTCCAAAGTGCAAAAATGTTTCAATGTCGTATCGCGCGTTTGTTTTCAAAACTTCAGTAGCTTTGATAAGATCGCTGAATGTGACTAATTTTGCTGTGAATTCTCCAGTGCATGGTTTTATAAAAAAAAAAAATACACTATGAAATGAATCATAAGAATCTAATTTTAAAACAAACTGTCAACATTGTTTCGAAATTGTTTAAGGTTAAAGATTAAAATAAAATAAATAATAATTAATAGTTAACACACTGCCTAGTGATTATTTAAGTCAGTTGATTCAAATAAAAGCAATAAAAATTTATTTAGTATTGATGACTAAAAAAAAACCTTTTCTTTGTTAAACCAATTTCGAACATTAAGGACTTGGAAACATAAAAGCAACTAAATATGTACATGCAAGTACGTTTTTACGATGTTATGTTAGGTAATAATTTTGCAAGCTGGGTGGAAGAATTTTATATAATTTTTGAATGACTCCTTCCTCAATTAAGTAATTGAAGCAAGAAAATCCAGCAGGTAGTTTTTGTAGAAAATCTTCTTAAAAGCCGTAAACAAAACTATCATAGAACTAGTTACGTTTTTAACTAAAAACGCGCATTCAATTAGTAGCACACGTGCCTCTGCCACGAGCGTCGAGGAAATTTAGTGGTCATAATATGTGGTAATAAAATATGAAGCTGCAATCAGTTCAGAGGCAGGTAAGTAATCCTAATAATAATATACAATTAAAAGGTTGTAATTAAATAAAAAAAAAAAGAATGGCATGTGTATACAATTTGTTGTTTAATAAGAACAATTATTACCCTATTAATCAGAAGTCAGTGAATCTTTAAGCGTGGAAATAGGAAAAAGCAATTATGGTTTTTTGTGATAAGCCTATTCATACTAAACAAGATCACTTATTAATAAAGACTTGTGACAATTTTTAAATATATATGTAGGTGTAAGTTTCAACATACATATAAAATTAATAAAACAATCCCTAAAATGCATTCATTTAGTTTTCCTATGAATTCGCATTTATAAATAACAAAATTTACAAAAAAAAAATTTAAAATTTAATTTATTAAAAAATTTACTTACTCAAACTTAGGTTCTTCGAACTTTTAGTGCAAACGTAATGCTGGTTCCAACTTTCAATTACGGTGTTAAAACTTGCATTTAGAGTTTCGAACTGTATTGTATAAATATTTGGTAAGATTTTCATGAGGATGAGGAACTTAGTTTTTGCGGAATAATAAGATTATAATTAAGATGTTATAATTTTTTCCAGGAGAGATACGAATAAAATTGATTTCAGTCAAATATAGTATAATAACAAAGCTTGCAGAATGAGTAAGTAAGTTGTTTTTGGAGGTACATGTGTTTCGAGCTACTACGTCATTCCATTATTTTTTAATAAATTTTCATACAATTATTACCCAAAAACCTGAGGAATCGGATTCATAATCTAGCGGGAATGTCCTATCAAAAACACCTTTTATGCTTCCAGGTATAGAAAAAAAACAAAAAATTTGTAAACCAGTGTAATTTTGCAATCTGCGGCGTGTAATTTACTCATGCAACATACAGCCCTGCATTTCCCGAGTCTCAACTTATTAAGACTCGAACCGAAAATGTGAGCACATGGACAAATGTCGAGTGTTCAACTGACAGTTCAAAACGTAAACAATCCGGTGTCTGGTGCTGCTCCGGTTATTTGACGAAAATAGTTCGTTTCAATTGAATGAAAACACAGAAATAATTTGAAGATGTCCTCAGAAAAGCTTGCCTACGATTCAACGCAGGGAGGGCAGGTAACGCTGCCAAACCACATCGAAACGTACCACTACACCGCGGGCAGGATCGCCGAAATAAAGCAATTGCTGACCTGCATCGAAGAGCCGACCAGCAATAAATTGGTCTTCCAATGCCTGCCCAAGCACATGCGGCGGAGGGCCATGTCGCACCACCCGAAGAGGCTCCCCAGGCGGTACAGAGCCGCCCACAAGGCGCAAATGCTGAAGGCGGGCAAACCGCAGCAATCGAAGAGACCTTCCCGGAAATTCAGGAGGAAACCCGGGAACCTGCTGAAGGAGTACACGAGGAGGCAGAGGAAACACGTCTGGCTGGAAACGCACATTTGGCACGCGAAGAGGTTTCACATGGTTGAGAAATGGGGCTATAAACTGGCCCTCGCTTCCTGCGATAAAACCTACCGCACATGCTACAGGGCGACTGCGAAGCACTGTCTTCTCCAGGACATCTCGTTCTTTGGGTGCATCGAGATAAAAGGGGACTTTGAGATTCTAAAAGAAGGATTCTCACGCCTAACAAGTACAAAGTGTGGGCTTAGCATGACTGCAAAAGGCTATACCACCGGGAAGAGGGAGGGCTCCGTCCATCTCTTCAAAGCCAATCAATTTCCCAAAGGTGCCTTAACTAAAGTTACATTCTTGTGGAAACCCCCTGAGAACCTTTTAGAGGTTATTAGGACTATTTGGGTCTTTGTCCACCCACAAGCTTATCGGGAGGTCTTAAACGAATTTATAAATTTATTTCAACTAGTTGGAACCAAAAATGTAAAAGTTCCTATAAATGATGAGTTAGATCCCATGGACGTAGAAGAAGGCAGTTCCAGGAGTGAAAAGGAGACAAAATCCGAGCTTCAATTAAAATTTATAACCAAGACTTTTGCTTATTCTCGGGCCCCTCGTTATGTAAACGAAATTACAAAAGTGGTTCTAACAGAGCTTAAAGACACTATGAACAGATTCAGACTTACTGGACCACTCTCTCAAGCTGTACTGTCCCAAACTCTAAAAGTTAAAACTCTGAGAGATAAAGAACCATCAAATTGGTTCAAAAAATACTTTGAGGACGAAAAATTGAGACTCAATCATACGAGACAATCTCATTTCTGGGAAAACTGCCAACAACTAGAATCACCTAGCCAACTAGCTGGAGGAATGATTCTGAGCCTTAATGTCGAAGACCCACGCCTAAATCGACCTAAAAAGAGATCGAAAGCAGTTGCAGAAAATTGTAAAAACTCATTTGATAGAAACATTTTATACGACCTTCCAGAAGAACTCTCCCAAAGCCCAATTTGGGACTTCGATCGTCGGAACCAATTAGTCGACCAGATGATGTCCACCCAAGAGCTCTGTAAAATGAGAAATAAGCACGCTATCGTTCCTGGTGAGCGCTGCCTGTTTGAAAACGACTTGCAACCCATTCCTATTTTACTGATCCAACGCCCAGGATCGAAGGATAGTTGTTACAAACGTTTAGGGTACGGTTGCGGATGGGACATTATAGTGCCTTCGGGATATGGGATGCCCTTCTGGTCATGTTTTGTAATGTGGGGAGCACGGCCAGGAGGCTTGCGAGAATTGAACTCTGTGAACAGAGAGTCTGGACAGGATTTATACCTTCCAGATACAGTGTCTGGTAAAAAAGAAATTGCGGAAAAATATATAGAACTTAGAAACAAGTACTTTCGTCTACCACCAAATAAACGAAGTAACTACAAAAAATTATCGATTTCAAGCCCTTTCAAACCACCTCTAGATCAATTGGTCAAAGAATGGGATAACACTGATGAGTTTCTTGTCCTCCGTGAGAAAGATATATTAAAAAATCTTCGCGATGCATTTCAGAGAAATTTAAAACTACCTGAACTGCCGAAAGGTTGCCTAGTGCCTATATACCTTAAAATGGTTACTAGAGGTAATCCAGGAGATTGTTCTTTAATTTGCTTGCCAAAAAAGGAAGATTTAAAACAATTTCTAAAACGGAAAAAAATGTTTTCCCATGAACCAATTTATACAGAGCCGTTAAAAGAAGATGATAAAGAAGCTGAGAGAAAAAATTTACGGTTATGTCATAAAAAGCTTTTGAAGCGCCTGAAGAACAAAAGGATTCGAGAAAAAAGAAAATTGCAGGTATAATAATTTTTACTTTTTTTGGAAATCTATTTGACCTCTTATTTCCAAAAGCAATTTGTTGTTCAGATGTATATGTACTTGCAAAAACTTCTTAAAGGAAACATTCACAATCATTGCATCAATTAAAATGTATTTAAAAATGCTCCCGACTCTGGTATAGTAACATTAATTCCCCTAATTGTTTATACATTATAGAGTATTTTATTTTATTATGATTATTAATAAATTTTCTAATTTCTTTTTTCTTTTTCAGGAAACCAGGGAACGAAAAGTAAAAATCCGCCCAGCTGGAACAAGCTCCTTAGTTTCGGAGCAATTTAAAAGAATGTGTGAACTTTGGTTGCCTCAAAAACCTTCAACTGTTCGACACCAAGGTACGAGGGAAACTTTCGGTTATATTACCCAAAGCGATTTTACTTTCACAGAAGCAACTGTTACTGGAATTGGGTACGTTACGCCAAAAGGATTAGAAAAACTTCGAAAAGTTTGCGGCAAACTGAACGCAATGGTACTCGTTAGAGGGACGAAATCGAGACATTATTGTTTTGCTAGTTTTAATATTAATTGCCAGGTTTAGGTAATGGATTATTTTTAATAAAATGTTTATAAAAACAATATTGTTATAATTGCTTACCTTTCTAAATTAATTTTCCATGATCAAATCATTCATAATTACCTCAGCTGCCGTGCCAATTCAGGTGAAATCGGTTGCATCCAAATACTTTGTTTTTGGTTGCTGATTTCTTTTCAGTTTTAGGCTCCTTGCGGCAAACACAATGCATTCACAGACTTAAAATAAAATCGGCTAACAAAATTAAATAATAATGAATAAAAAATGGCATGTTTAAAATAATTGCTTTGAGTGCAGATATATTGCATTTAACTTTCCATGTTTTACTATTTATTAGAAGTATATCCTTGTTTGTGGTGTTTATGTTAATAATTTACAAATTAGCGTAAGTACCTTAAAACTTAGTTAAATCTTAATCGGTACAATTTCCAGAGGTTATGAAAGCTATAGTGATCACTTAAGCCCTAAAAAAGCATCTACACCTTCTCCGAAGTTCATTCATTTACCTTCATTATGAAAATATCTCACTATTTTAAATACTTCTCTGGGGAAAAGATTTTAGTACATCTCATTTTGTTTTGTATACGACAACATCAAAATAGCTCCATTTTGTACAGCTACGTGATTGCTTACAACAACTTAAGTTATACACAAATAAATATAGGTACGCATTAATACTTAGTTTTAAACAAAGTTGACCTAATTTATCCACTCAGATACTCAAGATAACTGCTTTAAATAATGTAGAACACACACTTTTAGCTGCGCTGAGTAAGTTCAGCAGTTTTTCTTTTCATTTTTTCTTTTTTAGGGAAACTAATGTAAAAGAAACGAATTTATTATCAGCATTGATTGACAATTGTTGAATATTTTCACTAGATACGCTAGAATTAGGATCCTTTTTAATGTTCATGTTGCTTCTTGTTAAAATTGATTTCTAGGTTAATATTGCGCGTGGCGAAAAGCCTACTGATTTTCAACACATCGTGCGATGAAAGCCTGAAAAAAATAAAATGCAATAATTAACAGCTTATATTAAGAACTTAATTTCTTCGAATCTATTATTAGTTAATTAATACAAAAAGACATTTAGTAATAAGTGCCAATCGAAGTTTAGTTTTTCATTTGAAGAAATTATATTTTACAGTTTCTGAATCCCTGAGAGAATAAATCTTCATTGAGAAAACTGTTACTATTTCTTGCATACAAATTATGAAAATAAGGATTGAAAAAATTGATTAAGTTATCAGATATTTTCATAGATATTTTCACTTACCTTCATATCAACAAGCTCTTCATCCGACGAGGAATGAGACATTCCAGCGTAGGTCTTGAACGAAACATTCTTCATGAAGGTTTTCAACCAACTAGCTGAAAGTTGCCCAAATTTATAGGGCACCACAGGATCGTAGTCTCCATGAGCTTGGAAAATCTATAAAAAACATACAATTTATGTCAGAGCTCTAAGTTAAAACTTAAGGACTTACAGGCAATGAATCAGAAGCGACTAGAAGCCCTGGGAACTGTTTGTGCAGTGGCAACCAACATGAGAGCGCTATAACTCCGGCAAGAGGTTGCTGGAACGTGAGTGCCGAGTAGAGGGCAAGTGCCCCACCTTGTGAGAATCCACCCAGTACAATGCGATTTGATGCTATTCCAGACTGGATCTCATTATTGATCATAGTGTGAACGTTTTGAGTGGCCTTCCTGATACCATCTTCGTCCTCCGGCCCTGATATATCCAAAGTTTTTAGATCAAACCAAGATGGCATTTGGAATCCTGCATTCAGCGACACAGGCATTGTGGGGGCTGTGGGGCATATCACTTTCATGTGGGAGGGACGGATACCTCCTATCGCCGAAATCCATCCGTGACTGAGAAAAGATAAATATATTGATAAGCTAAAATTGAGCTATGGGACTTAATATAATTTCTAGTGACTATGTTAATTCTGAACAAATTGAAAGCCTTATTAATTCAATCAAAACTTCGAGCATTAGCATATTTTACGCCATAAGTGATATGAATATCAAGAATATTAGTGTTTAGTTACTTTTGATTAATTTAAATGTTTACTGCTGAAGAGCCCCATTACTAAATATAGCATTCCTGTGAATTTTTGATTAACTTCCTCCTATTTAAAATGTTAATTATGGTCACAAGAAATATTAGAATGACATGCATTTGTGGTTTGAAATCATTAAATCATCGCTACCCTACTTTTACCCCAAGCTTGCAACTCATGAATTGCAAAATTTATTCAATATTGAAATTAAAACAAATATTATATAATATATAATTTATGTCCGGTCTCCAGCATTGAGAAGCGTACTACTGAGACTGAGACCACCACTTCTTGTTTATAATACATATTTAAAGCTAAAAGTAGTGGATCTTTAAATATTGCTCGACAATTGCTAAACAATTTCCTGGCTTTCTTGGGTGCTAGACAACCCACTTAATGGCCTTGTAGAAACGAAGAAAAGGTTGCTCTACTTTAAATATTACAAAAAGCCCATTATACTGCAAATCCATTCAGCGAACAGATTCACGCGTCTGGACACATGTCGCTTTAAAGCCTATGAATGAACGGAGCGGAGCGCTTGCTTAAGTAGTGCCTTCTGCGAGGGGTTCGCTCTTCGGAACACACAAAAAATTACATAACCTCGCCGAGGGACGAAGCAGAAGAACTGAGTGACGGCAAGACGGTTTCTTGGCCTTAAAATTTCCAATTATAATCTGTTATAGATTTAATCCCCGGAGAGGAAGACAGCCACGGTCCGGAGGAGCCCCGCAGACTGGGTGGGAAGAGGGTGGTTTTACGTAGTTTCTTATCACTTACCCGGTATCGCCCAAGCCGTGAAAAAAGATTATCTGTAAAGAAAGGTATGCTTAGTAACCTTGGGCGCATAAAACGCGGTCTTTGTGCACTTTATCATTCAAACAATCTAAGTGTAAACTGCCCAGGACCTCTGTGGAAAACTCACCGTTGACGTATGCTTGGCTGTTGCCTGCAGAACGACGGGATTCAACGACATTTTCACAATGCGTCGCTTAATTCAGGTACTATTCGCCGTTCAAACGGGCTAAATAAAACTAAATAAATAACTAATAATAACAGCGCGACGTCTTTTTCAAATTTCCTCAGCAGGATACGCCGTCCCGGTCGAAAAGCAATCACAGCAGCAACTCACTTCACTCTCCCACGACAGCCAATTTAATGATTTTACAACGTCCGCACGAAAAAAAACCCCATACAGCGTTCAAATGCGACTATCTTCACTCGGAGGTGTACGTCAGACCGCGCTGCGCTTATGAACGGATGTTTGGGTGCAGCTCGATGATAATTTAATAATTTATGAAAGGTGAATATGAATTGTGAAGGCAAAAATTAGCGAAAAAATTGCAAGGCATTCCTTGTGTACTTCGGCATAGCGCCGAAACGTTCAATTTTAGTATAGTTTTTCAACTATCAATATCTAATTAATGTAATAAAGTAAATTTATGTTCGTTTGTGTGGTTTCTTTTTTTAAACAGAACACAGGAGTACGTTCACACATATTTTTTATTAATTAATAAAATTACATATTAATTACAAAAAATACTCCTCAACTTCCGGCTGTCAAGTGCTATCAGTTAAATTAATTTTTGATTAAGATTCTAAAACGTTACCTTCCCAAAAATTTCTCATTGATTTAATACTGGAAAATGGTTTGTCGTGAACATTTTACCTTTGATTATTAACTTCTTTTCGAAAGGTGTTCCAGATTACATCAAGGAAAGCTAAATCTTAAATACAAAATTCAAATAGAGAAACTTTAAAAATTGCAGCAATTTACTTACATACATATCTAATCTGGAATTGAGTTAAACACTGCCTTTAAATAAAAGGCTCACAAAATTTGCACAGGCAACTATATAAAAATACGTTAAAAAATTCAGTTTAAGAAAAGTGGAGTGTAATTTTCCGTTACGGTTACCTAGCGATACAATTGAAGATTTTCCGTGTATGTTTCTTATTAAAGGATGATATATTGAGTTTTATTTAAATTAAAATAAACCATCCCAGGCTCTCGATTTCAATAAATAACAAGGATGAAAACATATCTTTAGGCGTTTGAGTAAACAAGTTCTGGTAATCGTCAATTGATTTTTTAAGACAATAGCAGTTAATTTCACTAAATTACCTTTCGGGGTGTAATTTCTTACCTTTAAAGCGCGCACCAAGGGGAGATTAGCCAAATTCACGAAATATTCAAACTCTTACCAAAACCAAGTTTCACCATTTGGTAGTCGACCGGAAAGCGCACTGCGAACGTGTCCGCGACGTGGCACTGCTGTGGCCGGCGGTAGCTGCGGAGGTGCTCAACACTCCGGCAAAAGGCTGCTCTCGTTCACTTTGTTCGAGTCTGTTGCCGGCGTAGCATAGGCTTTGTGATCTCTGAATCGTTTTTGTGAACTAATTTGAAAGAAGTAAGTGTGGTGGCATATTTTTTGTAGTTTTCTAATTAAGTAGTTTTTATTTTATCACATTTATCCGTTTTGCAACGTTTCCCAATCGGATTTTGTGTGAATTTATCGAAAAGAAAGTCGTTCGTTCTCCTGTGGCACGTGGCAAGGGGGGAAAAGTATCTAGTGTCCATATGTTCCGGTTTCCAGTTTAATTTGCAAGTGATCGATTTGAGAAAATTTAGCGAAATTATTTTGCGCTTTTATCCATAGTCGTTTTATTCAGGAGTGTTTCTGTACCGGTGAGATTTTCCCAATCGGCATTTTGCCTGGAACACGTGCTTTGTGTTTCACGAGATTTCTAATTAATTATAAAGCACCGGATGCGATTCAGCCTATTTCGCCTGCTTCATTGCAGATTTTGATTTAATTGAACGTTTCGGCTGTTTGCAAAGTGTCTCCCGGTAAGACAATGAACGCATCCAAGGGGAAAGGTGCACATGAAAAATGGGAATGTTCTAATATGGCGGCGAGGCATGGAATTCCATTCGGATGATGAAGTGATCGAATTTCACCATCTTCACTAATTCTGGGAACGGCAAAAGCCTCAGCCTTAATTCTATTTTGATTCTGGAATGTCGAACAATCATTTTTCCGACTGAAATGTGTGGTACTTGCGTTCTGGAAATTTTCCATAAAATTTTCATCTCATCCACGTTTTCGCCATTTTGAATTTGTTGCAATTTGCTCATGAAGACTAGGTACTGAGGTGTGCCGCCGGTTTGCACATTTTTTTTTAATTCGAAGAAAGCAATTTTTCTTGTTGAGCCGGCTTTTAAATTATTTTGAGGTAGGAATGCACGCCTTCTGCACTTGCTTTCCCGAAAATATGATTCACGCCGGGTGACGTTGCTGGTCGGAAGTTGCAAATTTTACGCCTCTCTAGGGCTGTGACGAAATTGCTTTTAATGATGACTGACCAAAGTCAGTTCTGCTACTGAATTGTAGTGAGGATAACCAATATACCAAAATCACTGAGAAAAGCAATCGCAAAATCATTTTTGTAGTGGCCTTATTATGGAGAAAGTTACTAAATGCAATTTTTATTTCTCTTTTCAGATAGTACAAAATGGGTAAGGAGAAGATTCATATCAATATCGTCGTCATTGGACACGTCGATTCTGGTAAATCTACCACCACTGGACATTTGATCTACAAATGCGGTGGTATCGATAAACGTACCATTGAGAAGTTCGAAAAGGAAGCCCAGGAAATGGGTAAGGGCTCCTTCAAATACGCATGGGTCCTTGACAAACTGAAGGCTGAACGTGAACGTGGTATCACCATCGATATTGCCCTATGGAAATTCGAAACAGCTAAATACTACGTAACAATCATCGATGCCCCCGGACATCGTGATTTCATCAAGAACATGATCACTGGTACATCTCAAGCCGATTGCGCTGTGCTGATTGTCGCCGCTGGTACTGGAGAGTTCGAGGCTGGTATCTCAAAGAACGGCCAAACTCGTGAGCACGCTTTGCTTGCCTTCACCTTGGGTGTCAAGCAGTTGATCGTTGGTGTCAACAAAATGGACTCATCTGAGCCACCATACAGCGAATCCCGCTACGAAGAAATCAAGAAGGAAGTATCCTCCTACATCAAGAAGATCGGCTACAATCCAGCTGCCGTCGCTTTCGTACCAATTTCTGGATGGCACGGCGACAACATGTTGGAACCATCAACCAACATGCCATGGTTCAAGGGATGGAAGGTCGAACGCAAGGAAGGCAATGCTGAAGGTAAGACCCTCATCGATGCCCTCGACGCTATCTTGCCCCCAGCTCGTCCCACCGACAAGCCCCTCCGTCTGCCCCTTCAGGATGTCTACAAAATTGGAGGTATCGGCACAGTACCAGTCGGTCGTGTTGAAACTGGTGTCCTCAAGCCCGGTATGGTTGTTGTCTTCGCCCCAGCCAATATCACCACTGAAGTGAAGTCTGTTGAAATGCATCACGAAGCCCTCCCAGAAGCTGTGCCCGGTGACAACGTCGGTTTCAACGTTAAGAACGTCTCCGTTAAGGAATTGCGTCGTGGTTACGTTGCGGGAGACTCCAAGAGCAACCCACCCCGTGGCGCCGCTGACTTCACAGCCCAGGTCATTGTTCTCAATCACCCAGGTCAAATCTCCAACGGCTACACCCCAGTGTTGGATTGTCACACAGCTCACATTGCGTGCAAGTTCGCTGAGATCCAACAGAAGGTCGACCGTCGTTCCGGCAAGGCCACCGAAGAAAATCCAAAGTCTATCAAGTCTGGAGATGCCGCCATCGTCAACTTGGTCCCAAGCAAGCCCCTTTGCGTTGAGTCCTTCCAGGAGTTCCCTCCACTTGGACGTTTCGCTGTACGTGACATGAGGCAGACCGTCGCTGTCGGCGTCATCAAGGGCGTTAACTTCAAGGATGCCTCTGGAGGCAAAGTGACCAAGGCTGCTGAGAAGGCTACCAAGGGTAAGAAATAGCTGGGGAGCGGCACCAATTACCATCATGCCATGAAATACAAAAAATACATCTGCTTCCATCGTAAGGAGTTCCGAAGGAAAGGACCGGCGCCGACAACTTCATTCCAACAAATTTTACTACTTATAAAGAATTTATCATTTACTATTTACTCAGCATTTATATTTAAATATTTTTATACGAGTTTTGCGTAGGCACAAGGATATTTTGTACTCTCGACTTATCCTCCCCTTGGTAGTAAGGTGCGTTCTCCACACAGTCGCCAAATGTAAGAAATATTTACGAATATTTTTGTATTGAGTCTTTTTGTTTTTTTCGGTCGAACAATGTACACAAAAACATGTAACTTTTCCACTAAATAAAAAGCGATAGGAAGCTAGAAACTCTCCGCTTTCATTCATAAAAGTCCAGAAAAACACGTGGTCGACTCCGTTGGTTTCTATTATTTTTCTAGTAGGCAAATAAGGTGATCTTGAGCGTCAGAAATTTCATCAATCGATCTGCGAATGTTGTGCTGCTGCTAACGGTTCATCTTTGGCCTTGGGTGGCTTGTTGGGCACCAGCTGAGTCAAGAGGTCGTTGGCTTCCTCTAAGCACGTGAGGCTTTTGGAAGTCTTCAGATTTATGATAATTTCACGCCGCTCTTTAACCTTACCTTGCTAATATCAACTCATTGGTCTTCGGCGGTGTTCTAAATATAAAAACTTCTCTTCAAATGAGCAATTGAGCTTTACTGAAAATATCGTAAAAATCCTAATTTCCCCTTTCTACCCTGACTCAACTCATTCTATTATTATTATATTTTAACTACTCTTTGATTGACCTAAAAGAAAAATCGTTTTCATTATTATTATCTTCAAACATTAATAAAAGGAGAAGGTTTTTGTTCGAAAAGTGATGTGTGTATATTTTTGGGACTACGCAATTGCAAAATACGTAAGTTAATAAAACTACCATACAATAAAATTAAAATTTGCTTAATACTAAACCTATATATAAAAAAATCAAAAAAGAATCACACACAATTGTTAAATGCGACTTTTCGCCTTTCTCACTTTTGATAAAAATGTATATCCCAAGTTCTTTCCTTTAATTGGCGGCTTTTAAAATGATGAATTTCAAGAAGTTATCAAATTGTGCCGCACCATTCGTAATTATTGTATGAATAAATTTTAGCTGACAGGGTAATATTGCGAAATTTGAAATGGTATTTCCGCCCACATCTTGCTTACAATTCGTGACTTGTTTTTCTCTTAGTTTCGCTTTTTAAGCGAACTGAATAAATATATATAAATAAATATCGTCATTTGGTTAAATTTTGTACTAAAGCTCCTATCAGAGGGTGTATTTTTAATTTCATATCTTCAAGCATCTTGATTTTAAGGCAAACATGTTTGAGTTAAAACAAAAGAAGAGATTACATTCTTATTGTTTTTTGCGACAAAAACTGAGTCCATATTATTTATTCGAATGTTACCTGCAATCCCAAAATTTATTTGTTTTGTTCGTTGCTATGCTACAGCTAAAATATTTAATTTAAAATTTAGTAGTAACAGTCTGTCTTTTTATCGTCTGGACCCACAATCTAGTATAAATTTTTTCAATGAAAGATTCTTTGATCTTGTTTTTTTAAATTAGAGCTTCATATGTACATCTAGTGCTTACTTGCTCATCGAAACACTTTTTAGAATGCATTGTAAAAAGGATAGATGTTACAGCGCCAATTTAACTTTTTCGCAGAAATTGATAACATTAAAACTTAAAAATTGTATTATATGCTGCAGAGCTCGAGCAAAGTAAACAGACACAGTTTTACTTTCGATGGAAACACTGGCAGTAGATTTTTTATTATTTAATCAGGTGTAGTATATTGCATTTGCGTATTCAACAGTTCCTTGAAGTTAACAACATATATTAGATGAAGTCTGTTAAAAAACTTTTCAGTTATTACGGCTAGCAGCAATGACTTTAAATCGTCTTTTTCTGCTGTATCTTTTCCTCTCGCTTATTTTGGAAGGGTTCGCAGACCCGCTTGTGGGCGGAACACCGGTAGGAAAGTTAGAAAAATTCGATGGCGAACTTGTGGTCAAAAGTGAAAATAAGCACCCTTACGTGGTGCACCTTAGCCTGTATGAGTCGACTCCGAGCGCGGAGGCTGAAGATAAGCAGTGCGGGGGAGTTCTGATCGGGCCTCAGACAGTCCTCACAGCGGCCCACTGCATCCGGGACATGCAGAGCAATCTAGCGATAGATGTCACTGCCGGGAGACTCTACATGCTCCTGGAGGAGGGCCAAACCGCACCCGTGCAGAAGTACAAGGTCCACGAGGATTATGTGAAGACCTGTGGGGCTCGCGAAAATAAATTCCAATTTTGCCGCAACGATATCGCTCTGCTGTGGCTCGAAAAACGAATTATTTTTAACCGACTTCAAAAAAGGAGGAGGTTATGAATTCGTCGGAATCTTTTTTTTATGTCTGTTACCTGATTTCTCCGTCAATTGTGGACCGATTTTAATAATTCTTTTTTTAATGGATAGGTTATGCCTCACAAGTGGTCCCATTTAAATTTCATTAAAATATTCCACTTCAAAGGGTGGAAAATTAGGGGATGACTGAATTTTATTGATTTTCATTCACTTCATCGCGCGATAATTTCAACAATTATGGATCGATTTTGAAGATTATTTTTCTGACAGGATATGTATCATTATAAGGGATTGACTAACAAATACTAAAAAACCAAAATGGCGGATTCTAAGATGGCCGCCTTTATAAACACCACTAAAAAGCAAAAAATAAAAATTATTTAAAAAAAAAAAAAAACCGCCTTCAAAAAACAGCTAGGAACTAAAAAGCAAAAAATAATTGGTAACATTTACATATACGATTTCCTACCTACTGATGTGTTTGAAGTCGGTGCCAAAGTCCAAAAATAACAATGAGCAATACTTATACTTAGTGACTTATAAAGAGTTGAATTAACAACGAAACGTATTTCACACATGTGTGTGCCCGTTTGGGTTGTATCGCTCAGCCTACCCACGCTCGCTCGAAAGTTCGTCGCACATGCGGGGTGTAGCGGGGGACCTATTTGGCTTGGCACCGAGTTCAAACACATCAGTAGGTAGGAAATCGTATATGTAAATGTTACCAATTATTTTTTGCTTTTTAGTTCCTAGCTGTTTTTTGAAGGCGGTTTTTTTTTTTTTTAAATAATTTTTTTCATCTTTAATTCAATCAGCCGTCTTAGCTAGCAAAAATTCAGTGACTAGAAAGTCTGGGTTGATCTTCGGTTGGGGGGTTACCGAGAACAAAAGGCCATCGCTTATGCTTCGTATGGCGGAACAAAAAGTGTCGACGCTTCTGAATTGTAAATCTCATTTCCCCCAAGTTGCGTTTGATGAAACCAAATTGTGCCTAATTTCAGACACATTAACTTCTACGATCTGCCACGGCGATTCTGGAGGTCCTTTTGTTAGCAACGGCATTGTCTATGGCATCGCGTCCTTTGGACGGAGAACCTGCAAACCGAAAGATCCCAGCGTATTTACGAACGTGGCGCTATATGAAGATTGGATAAAGACCACCGTAAAGAATTGGTCTCCTCAGGAATTCAAAAAGTTAAAATTCGAAAAACCAAACGTGCAGAATGGAAAACCTCAAACAAAACCACCAAAGCTAGTTTTAACAAAACCTACTAAAAGAACGTAAAGTTTGTGATATCCCAGAATCTTGTAAAATATTTTAAAGTGGACTTTCTTAAAATAAAACATTTTTTCACTTTACTAGATGACTTTTCGACTAACTATTAAGAATTAAGTTTAAATTTCAGTCTCGGTTTGAAAATCTCAGTAACTTTGGCTTTAAAACAGATTGTTAAACTAAAAAAATCTCCGGTTTGTATTTATGAATGTATGTTTGTTGAAAACTAGTGAAACATTTTGCACAAAAATCTCCGTGAACCAATGAAGAGTTTAGACCTAATACACATCATGTAATGTCCTCATTTTATTTTTATTAATTTGGTAAACATATTTAGCGAAACGCCTATCGCCTGTTGGAGCATGCAAAATGTCTTTAATGAATTTTATTCCATGGGATTAACAGAATAAATGAAGCAATTAATCTCCAGCTCTAAGAATTGGAAACATGTTTTTGGAACTAAATAAAAACACCAACGAGTAACAATGCAATTTATATTTTATTAAAAGTTGTTTTTTCTTAACTAAAAAGTTTTTTTTTTAAAAATATAATTTCGTTAGAATCACTCTTATAAATGCGCTCTTCACAATAATTTCGTTTTTTTTCCTAAAGTTTCTCTTCGCCTATCATATGTAGTTTGAAATATATCAACAACCAGAACAAAATTGCTCGAAAGGCGCCTCTAATAGACAAGAATTTTGATTAAAAACTCTTTTTCCCGACAGTTGCAATAAAATTCGTCCGTCAATATGCATTCAGTCCTTTTTGGGAGTAGTAGTTCTTATGAAAAATAATTTCATTTAGTCCTAACAGTTGCAACGCAATTAGCAGCTCTACAATTATAATTATTATTTTCATTTTGCTCTTACACAATTTTCGGTTGTTTTTTCTTTTTCTTTTTATTTTTATTATATTTTCTTAATCCTAAATTTTTTTCGTAATTCAGAGCTAACACTTATTCCTGCTTAACTTCTAGTTTTTAAATAGTTAAATTCACGCTTTCTTAGCTCAGCTTTAGTGTTTTTTCAGTTTATCGACAATTTAGCTGCGTTTTGCCACACTTTAGGGATATGTCTACACTTATCCAAAGTCGGAATTGAATAAAATTATCACAAAAATTATACATTCATTATATTGCACATTTGTCATCAATGGTTCGTATACTGAAATTTGTTTCTTTTAAGAGCAGAAGCAGAAAAATAAACAAAATATTGAGATTTATATTTTAAATTTATAAGAATTTTTGCTCTGGCAGTTTTATGTGTTTCAGTTTTCTGCTTTTCAAAGCGACAAAACGTTTTTTTTTAAATACTATTGGGTATTTTTTAAAATACAAAAACTCCCTAAAGGTGTAGCTGATTCTATTGCATTAAGCCTAAGAGTTACACACGTATTTACGCAATTTCACGAAGAAATCTTAAATTTTTCCATATAATTTCTTTATCTCCAATTTTTATTAATTTTTTGGTCTCAAGATTTTAATTACAGTAACCTTTAATGCCTTACATAATATCATTAGTGGAGGAGAACACTTTTTAAACAAAACTGGATTAGTAAAAAATTAACAAACACACACACTCAATAGAATATTAGATTTACGGCAATTTATAGAAAAAACTTCTTGATTTTATCACAATTATCAAAATATTGCCGAATCGTTTCGACTCAAAATAGTAAAAAATTCTCATAAAAATTGATAAAACATACACCAAGAGGAGTACAGATTCAGACTACGTAAAAATTGTTGAAAAAGGTTCTTATTATTTAGAATCTATCGTACTGATAAAAGTGCTCGTCGCGGTGTAGTGAACGCTTCACACGATTGTTTATGTTTACTGGTTAGTTTATTTAGTTAGCATAGACAGCAATCGCAAGCACAATGCTAATTTATGCTATTTTGGATTTTTTTGCGTTTTTCGTCGCGAACAGGTGGAACCGTGCATGTTTATCGCTATGGTGAAGCACAGTAGCTTACAGCTTAGGACGTATCACACCAAAACTAAAACAAGATTACTATTTTTAATACAGTGCTTTTACAGCTTCTGCACCGATCTTTCCTTACTGAGACAATTGTGAGCTGAATGGGCACTCTTAATTTAATGAATTAAATGTGTGCTTTGTTTTTATTAGGCCTAATGTATTCAATCGTACCACTCGTACTTAATTATGCAATATGTAGTTGTGTCGTAAGAAAATCTCATTCATTAACATAATTTGCTTTGAAATATTCTAGATTCTAAAAAGTTACACAATTCAAATCCGTCTGTTTTCTTTAATATAATTAACAAGTGGTGATAAAAGTCATTCCTACTATTTTTGTAAGGATAGGATAATGTTTTGTAAAAAAAAACTAATGAAAATAATAGATATATAAAACATATTTGATTTTTTGGGACCAAAAAGAAAATCAAATCATAAAAATAATAATATCCGACTCATTGTCAATGTTTTTAAATATCTGGTAAAAAATTTTAGATGTAATGATAACATTTATCTTCAATTTCAAGATTCAAAGCATAATCCTTTTAAATCTACCACTTTTTGTTACGTAGAACGAAAAAATTTTGAATAAATGTGTGGAAATTGCTATCTATTCTGAATTGTAATTACAACTTACTACGACGTGTGTTTACTTTGTTGAAAATTCAGTAGATATATCTCTTCTGATTAAAAATTTTAAATTTCATTCACCTTAACAATAGTAGTTATGTGTGCTTCCCGTAATATTATATCTATTTAAAAAAATTCCACCTGTCCATTTTGACGAAATGAGATATATCACATTTATAAACCTTCAAAAGGGACATCGAGTTCAGCATTAAATTTTAACATCACACAGTGCCTACACAGTGCATTGTCTAACAACATTAAAAACAAAATATTATTATTCTAAAAATGTGATGATAAAATACAACTAAATTAAAACTGGATTCAAATTAAAATACATCAACTATTTGTTGAAGGCCGAAACCAGTCTCTACTGCTCAAGAAGTACTATGCTCTCTATCACGAATTTTGAGAGGACGATATCGCATAAACTTAGACTTAACTATGCAAAAATAATAATCACAAGGGAACATGGTAAATGTCGAACGTTTGAGAAGTTTTAAAAAAACAAACATTACAAGGAGAAGAACTTCAAGAACTGTGCAGGAGGAACAGGTTGCGATTCCTCGAGCTGCCCACCGGCCTCCTCCAAGCGAGCCTTGAAATCGGGCGATTGATCCACAATGCACGGGTGGCCGGCCGAGGGCCAGAATAGGCAGCAACAATAGCGACACAAAGAAAGGACCTCAGCAAATTGGTAGTCTTCCCGCACTCCGTAAGTCTTTCTCAAGTCATGATAGATCTTCTTCCAGTCCTTGACGTCACCCATAAGTTTATATTTGTGCTTATCCAAAATAAAGTTGACTTGCTTTTGGTTGAAGTGGAAGCGAGTCAGCTCACGCCAAACGCGCTGTTCAGAAACTAAAGCCGCCATTAGGGTCCATGCACTCGAGGATGACTGAAAATTAATTATAAAATAGGAGTCAAAAATGATTATGAAGTTTTACTCACTTCCAAGTCCCTGTGGTCTGAAATTCTTAAAATTATTTCTCTTACACATTCTTCAGGTAAGTCGTGTAACTTAGGACGAATTTCAGGACCAGGCTGTTGAAACAAAAGTAAAAAAAAAATTTTAACAAGGTTTTAGGTGATCGATTTCATCTTTAATGAAAATTTATTGTTCCTAACTTTCCTTAAAAACAATTTCTATAATCAAGTTATATATATCTTATTTAAATGTTTAAATGAGAAAATCTTCTATCATAAAGAACTGTAGAACTATCAATTAAATGTTCGATTCATTAATAATGGATGTGTTTTCCCTTGGTAACTAATTTTGGGGAGATAATAAAAAATAAAATACTCTACTATAAAATTTTTGAACCACTTGAAACTGTGAGTACTCTCGGATATAACTTTTCAAGATTTTCTGGACACATGTCGTTAGTCAAGAGGGCCGGGCCTTCTTCATCCATATTTCAGTTTATAATAATAAATACAATATTTTGATGTTTCATCATTTTCTATTAGTTTAAATTGTTTTTCTAAAGTTTTGGATATAAGAGATGACAGTTTTAGGTTTGTATTAATATTAGTATTTTGATCAGTCTATGTTTTGAAATAGTTCGTTTGTGTTAGATTCTCTTACTCGGACCGAAAACGGTAGTAAACCTCTACTCACCTCCGTAATTTCAATCTGGCTAGCTATAGATTGGATTCTCTGAATCGTCTGGACATGTCCCTGCCACAGACTCTGGCTACCAAGAGGTTTTCCCCAGCATTTTTGATTCTCTTGATTCACGATATCCTCTAGCTGGATCGCTAATCCCCGCAGGACGTTTATATTTTGTTGACTATCGCTCACTGAAAACGGTGATTGAGAAATGCAAATAGAATCAGGGAGGCTGGACTGGATTACGGAGGCTTACCTTGAGAAGCAACTTCCTCCACCATTTGCAGCAACAGCCGCTGAGCACTACCGGGCAGGCTGGCGATTCCCTTGCCCGCAACTAACAGTCTTAACAGAGCGCAAATGTAGTGAAATCTGCGGCGGTCTCGCACGGCGCTGCGAAAGTCCAGACGTCGTACGGCTTCGCCTAAGCCGTTGAAGCCAGCTATTTCTCGGGTGCATCTTATAGTTATGTGGCAGTGAGGCGGTATAATTTCGTTTTCTTTGTCCTCCTCCTCCTCCGAGGTAGACGGCATCCTACCGACGGAAGAAATAAAACATTATTTATGGGTGGATGTGAGTCACCAACAATTTGGACGGAAGCAATTTCAGGTGCTTTTTTAGTTAATTCACTTTTAGATGAAAGTGCAATTGCTGCGAAAGTAGGACAAAATAAAATTGACGTAGAGAGCTTTAAACTTCCATTCGTTCGGTTCGTAATGGTCATGTAGCACACCGTTGAATTTTTAGATCTTCCATTTTAAGCACGACTTCATACTTTATTTATGGACAGAGTTTCGTGACTTTAAAAAGTTCTAATTCTAATTTTTTAATTTTTTAATTTTTAAAGCTTTGTATATTGAAAGCCTTCAAAATCCGCAACTAGACCTAGACCTTAAAATATGAAACTAGCTAAAACTTCGCTAATCTTCGAAAATAGCAGGATTATACGCATCACTTCTTTTCAAAATCTCTCTCAAAACTTATTTATAAGTCAGTTTTAAATTAAGTACAAGGAGGTTGAAATAGAGAGCATCTTGCTCCTTTTAAAAACTCCTTTTTTACTTCTTAAACCGCTGAGACAATATAAAATCGAATTTAGCGGACCTGAAAACATTAAGGGCATTTTGAAAGGAGTTATTAGTTTTGTCTGTGGGCCGTCGCACACCTGCATACAAGTGGTATCTGATCTAAAATATAAATGTAAATGATTATTTTCTATATTTTTGCTTCTAATCGTCGGGCAAAATGAATCGTCCTAAAAATATTACATTTTTAAATTTTAGGGTTTAAATGCTACTAACTACACCTAACTATAATAATACGATAATACCTGTAACACACAGCTAGTATATGGTTTGGATACCATGATATTGTAAATAGTAATGTATGGTGACAGACAGAAATTTAGTATTAACTGACATTTATCAGATGTTCATGTTAGTGTATATTAGCTGTTGTGTGTCACAGGTATAAGACGAAATAAAAGCAAACAAGTACTGTGGGTGCTTCCTCTGTACTTTACATTTTCGCGAGCAGCATATCGTTGCTTTGCAAATTATTAAAAAGGTTTTACGGAGCTCTATTCGAGTTTCCTGAACTAAACGACAGTTAATAAAAATCCGGAAGTAAGTAAAAACGCGCTCGCTCGTTAATTTCTCATGTTTTCAAATGAGCTTCGCAAGACCGGCTGAGAATGCAAGTGCAAGACGTGCACTGCCTGCTTCCTTGAGTAGCTGACTTGCTTGCTCGGGACTTTCTTTGTGACTCGCTACTTCTTGGATCTTGCTCGAACTCTTCAATTCGACGCCGAACATTCACTTAGTGGACATGGGTAATAAATATTCAGATAAAGAAGTATTTTACGCTTTTATTTAAATCGTTTTTTGAGTCGTATTCAGCTTATTTCGGAAATAGATAAGGAAGTTAGTCTTGTGGTTATTATGTAGATGTATAAGACGTAATATACGGTGGAAGAAAAGCCATCAATGAAGAAAGATTCAAGTTGAGGAAATTGCGCCACAATATTTGATTGATAAGATATTGTGCAACAGCTTTGTGAAAAGAAATGGAGTTAAGCCAGTGCGCACTGTAACATTCAAAAGTGAAATCTAAGAAATCTTCATCGCATGTGATTAATTTTTTACACCTCATTGTTACATTATCATCAAAATCTCCATAGATTGTAATGAGCTATCTTAGATAATTTACCTAGTTCCTATATTTAATACTTATTCTTAATATTTATTTTACACGTTTTATTAACAATTGTAACTGCTGTTCTGTACAGAATTAAATAAATATATAAATTTACATCGGATGATGAAATTATCACTTGTAGATGTTTCTTTCTAAAAATTCTGCATATAAATGTTATCAGTTCCAACAATATTCAAAAATTATAGTAACTATAAAACATGCTGCCCTTATCTTAAAGTGCTTACTTGTGTCTACAAAATGGAACGACTGTGCACTTTAATTAAAATTAGCTCTAAGTTACTTTCAGTTCCACTGATTTTGTATGACATACTATAAAAATTGATGAAAGCGATAAGATATTGAATTTATTATCGAAAGTTGGAAATTTAAAATGACTAAGTACAATATACAAACAAAAAATAAAAATTAAAGAAATAATTGAAAACAACAAATTGTAACGTTACTAAACAAAATTTGAACCTTTAGCTATAAAATAATGAGGCTTTAGCATTTACAAAAATATCAAAATGGGACTTTTTTTTCTAAATCGATAAATACAAATGATAAAAGTTTTTTTATGTAGGTATCTACATATTTATATCTTTTTGAAGTGCGTTAAAATACATATACATATACCACCGTGTATAAAAAGCAAACAACAAACAAAAGGTAGGACTGTTTTTAACCTACTTAACCACAAAGAGGTAAAATTGAGCCGAAAACTAATTTCAGCCAAACTTAGTACGCTTTAAGCATGCTTAAGCCTAATTTAAGGCAAGCTTAGACAAAGTTCGCAGAAACTTTAATCCAAGAATTTAAATTTTTATATTTTTTACTAATGTCTTCTGCCCGAGCAAGCACAAAAGCACAATTTACTGTGCTGCTGGGTAAATCGATTCTTTGAATTTTAAGACAAACAAATTAGTGATTGAATGAAATCGCTGCGCAACGTCCGTTGTCAGCTGGCTTTCTTCGGCCAGTCTGGAGTCCAGCTGGTCGCTACAACCCGCAGATTGGACGTCGAGTTCTGAATCTGGCCTTGTGCTGGTGACATGCTCGGGATTTTGATAACAAAGTTACCTAAATGGACTGCGTAACGCGAGCGGCGGCGTTCAGGAAGCCTGCGTCTAGTTGCTGGCTGTTGTGTAACATTTGTGATATCGCGTGTTTACGAGAACGGCTCGAAAGTTATCCCTCTTTCAGGCACGGGCAATATGAAATATTAATGCCACCCTGTGCCCGACAGAATAAATCATAGCGACCGAGCGAAAAATTGTCTATCCCTCGGGGTACCTAAATTTTACATACAATTGCAATTTGAAAAGGAGTACTATCTACCGCAAAAACCTTCGGAATTGATTACCATTTGCATCATGCATGGCGGGGGAGGCTCTCCCTTGAGAGAAGGGCCACCAGCGAGGCGCACTATCCCACAGTAAAACAACAAAAGCGTTGCTCATATCCTTTAAAAGAAAATCCAGTGGAATCGGAAAAATATTACTCCCAAGGACGCAGGGATACACGAGCCGGAATAACCGGAATAAGGGCTGGAAGTGGGTCACGACCTAAACTTGACCTAATTGCCTGGTGGTCCTCCTCCGCACGCTTCTCCCTCCAGTGCGGTCCTTGGGCGTTAATTTGATTGCCTAGCCCATCTCTAATTAAAGATGGCCACGATTCACCTGGGGGACTTCCTAATTATCACGGGGGTGGGACTAACCTTTCCACCCCCGCACGACCTGATGCTGGTCCGGATCAATCCCAGGAGCTTTTTCCTTACTCCGATCGATTTTCGCATTTCGATTTTGCCTTCCAGCCCGTGTTCTCTCGGCGATGGCGAAAGAAGTTGGAAATTTCCTCTAAAATTAACACAGCTGGGAATGCTGAAAAGTTTATGCTATAAATTCACCATTTTCTTCCTCTCGCTTAACGAGTTTTTGACTGCGGCCCATCCGGGTGATGCTCGCCCTTATCTCGTTTTGAACCCGTCCAAGAATACAGTTCAGCTCTGAACTCTGATTTATCCCCGATTAAAAATACGGAGCCAATCAGTAGGCGATGTGTGCGACTTTTACATTATTCGCCCCAGCTGGAGTTCTATTTCGGGAATTTTGTCTTAAAGAGTATTTTAAGCCAAATCCACTTTGTTTTTTGTAGGGAAGAATTTAAGAAAGTGACTGGAAGAGGTTCCGAACAAGCATTCATTTCCGCATTCGTAGATAGATAGAATAAATTTGGTGACTTCAATTGAGATATGGCGGGTACAAACTTTTGTGGAAAGGTAGAATGAATGCTGAATTTAGAATACATTTTAATTTTCTCTCTACACAAAAATGTAAAAATTTTAAGAGAAACAAAGAGGAAATAATGGAGATAATATAAGTAGATGTTCTTAAAAAACAAAAAAATACACATTAAATTAAACAAGCTATTAATACACCCTCAGAGCGAAAATTTAAATTTAATCTAAAAACAAAATTTTTGTGCATAATGATGGTTTCTTTCATTAGTTTCCGATAAAAGTAACATTCTTAGTTTAAAAGTACGTACAAGGGTTGCAGGTATTTTTGTATGAAAAGATTTTCGGGGACGTTGATTTGAAATATCCTTGAAACTGTTTGATTTACGAATTTAGTCTTCCAGATTTTTTGGCAGGGAATTAAATCCTTAACAGGTCTGCTATATAAAAATTTTTTTTTCAACGAGTTATTCACATTTCTTCCCATGCAAGTTATATGGGAAACTAAACTGTACTTGCGCCGTTTGATCTCAGAGTCTAAAATTTCGAGAGGAATAGTGTTAGACCTAAAGTTAAATTTTGGTCTTGGGGTTTAAACAAAAACTCCCTAATACATTGTATTTGTTATTGGTACATATTGCAAAAATTCGTTCGCCGTTAATCGTGAAAAAGAAAAAAAAATCCGTACTTTTGTATGTAGATTTTTTTTCTTCTATTATGGTATCCTTATTTCAACATTTAAGAAAATCGGTTTTTTAACTATTAGGGGACATTTTTTAATAAAATTTTTATTGAATTTAATCTGAATGTATGTAATTATAAAAAAAGGTATTTTTTCATAAAATAAATATGAAATTGTAAATATAAAAAATAGATTTGTGCATTTTAGAAATTTTTGGAGGCATATACATACATACATATTTTAAATCAACTATTTAACATTTTATATCTATATTACATACATTTAAATGCTAAATGAAAGCAGAAGTTCTGATGAATATCCCCGCAGGAGATAATCCAAAATTGTATTATTCACTCGATTTGAGTGCTGGCAGGAAGATAAGATTAGTTAAACCTGCTAACCTTTTTACTTCCTTCTACGGCAATTGAAAAGCCGCGTGTGAATCACTCAACTCAGTTCAGATTCTGCAACAGCTCGATTCAGCAGCTTATTGCACAATGGGGCCCCAGCGACGGAGCGCGGTACGGCGCCTTTTGCTTCTCTGCCGCGTCTCCTGCCGCTCGCCCAGTGTCCGATTACCTGCGACTGGGGACAGTCTTGGCGGATTCAAAAACGGGGGCTCATGCACCGAAAATCGGCTCTGATTAGACGAGTGCCCCGCGGAATCAATTCTTCCAGTGCACACGCAAAAAGTAAACAAGAGCGCACCACTGTTCCGCTGCCGCGCGTTCCTCCTTTATTTATTTGCCCGAAGTAAGGAGCGCAATTGGAAAATTTTCTCCAGCCCGCAGCTGCTCGCCATTGTTTTACGAATTTTAGGAAAATAGCCGAGCTGGACGGAACTTTCGGAGGAAAATCGCAGTGCTGCGGACGTACCTTTTACGTTTGCCACACTCGAGAACTTTCAGCTTTTCCCAGCCCTCGTCGGTTTTCACCCAGGCCTCGCCAGGTGACCTCCAGTCTTTGGAAATGAAAGGCATTTTCTGAGTTTCGCAGCCGCACCGACCAACGACACCAACTCCGCTGGGGTGCTTTTGTTCGCCTCGACGTGCGGCTCAGACCCGGGTTAATTCTCGATTTTTACACGAAAAGGCTGCGAACGGCCGAGTCGATACAAAAAAAAAAAAATTCCAGCTGTCCAAACTGCAATTGAAGTCTACGCACAATGAAAGCAACTAATCTCTCGGCAACCGAATTGAGGCCTCTTCACTTCACAAACGGCAATAATTTAGAAATCCAAACCGAACTGAGGAACCGCTCTACGTGAGCCACCGTAATGGACTAACTGTAAAACTGCTGGCTCCGCTGGACAAGGAAACTTTCTACGAGATAAGGAAAAGTGAATTTTCCTCAGATTAGCACTCACACAGCCACACTCGCCGTGCACACACGGGTTTTCTCGCGACGCCAGATTGTGTGCAGCACTTTGTTTTTGTTTTGACCGGAACGCCCGGAAACCGAAACCAGGAAAGACGCAAAAGCACCTGGCAGATGGCGAACGACTGGAGATCAGCTGATGAGCGCAAAGGGGCGCCTGCGGGTGGGGTGGTGCGACTTCCAAGTGAATCAGCTGATGTCAAATTGTTTTAGAAATATTGATTAAAAACGGAAACTGTTTTCTGATACACTCCAATTTTTCCGTGTATTTCTCTCCCGTTTAAAAACGGGTAGGAAAGTTGATGGAAATCATAAGAAATTTAAAAATTATTTGTGGCGCCATCTACTTGACGGAGGCGATGTTTTATGGCAGTTAAGAACTCCACTACACTGTTAATGAATTTCGTTTTAAATGGCTGTTAGGAACTCCGCTACACTGTTAATGTAGTTTTTATAGTAGTCGTTAAGGCGGGGTTTGTCTGACCGACTTTGAAATTCAAGCAATTAAGACTATGATACGTTGTAAATGAAATTTCAACTCTTGTACAATTGTATAATTAATTGAGTAAATTAAGAAACTTCAGTAAATGTAGGTAAGTTAGTTATTTTTGTTGTTGTATCTTTCTGGAAAGTTTTAGGATTCGTAATTTACATATATACAAAATCGTACTGTCATTTGTTTGGTAACTATAGAAGAACATACAATATTTGAAAATTAAAATTTGTTTAAGTATTTTTAAAAATTTTAGAAATGAAATGTAGTAAAATTTCATTTCAAACGGTTTAATTTTGAATGTACAGTGATACTCCTGCATTTACGTTTTTCTATGCTGTTTATCATTCCCTTTTTTATGAAAAGGCGGGCCAAATGGGAGGCGGCCTTCAAACTTCACAACGTTTTTTAATTCTTTAGTTGACCACTTTTGAATAGAAGTTTTTATCCAATCCTCGTAACGCGCGACATTCGTGTATACGCTTGGTTTTTCAGGATTGCAATTTCCTTCAAGTTTGTTCCTTTTAGATTTGCGTCCAAAAGAACCAATGCCATAAACCACATTATCCGACGCGAAAGGACCTCCAGAATCGCCATAACAAAATACAGAGGTTTTTGTTTCCGAAATTAGACACAGTTTGCTGTTATCGAAAATAGTGTTTTTGTATTCTTCCGCGCAAGCGGCTAAAGAAACTACCTTTTGGCTGGCTTTCAAAAGCATTGGTGAAGCTTTTAACTTTTCGGTAGCTCCCCATCCAAAGATCAATCCATCTTTGTTTTTAACCGAAGACAGTTGACTCGCTAATATTGCTGGACGAACTGAAGGTCTAAAGTCAAAGGGTCTTTGAAGCCATAACAAAGCGATGTCGTTATAGCAGTAATGTTGTTTTCCTAGGCTTCCACAGGTTTCCGCGTATTGTTCGTGGACCAAGTATTTCTCGACAAACCTTCTATAAGCCTTTTCTTTTTCTAGCTTTAAATGCAAAACGCCGGCGGTTACTTCGATCTTGGGTTTGGTTTTCATATCCATGATGCAATGACCCGCTGTAAGGACTGTCTGTGACCCAATAAGCACTCCTCCGCACTGATCCTTTGAACTTGCGTCGCCTTCCATGTCGCCAGTTTCGGTTAGGCTCAGGTGTACCACGAAAGGGTACTTATTTTCATTCTGGACCCTCCATTTGCCTTGATCTGATATTATTTTTCCCACCGGTGATCCACCGAAAATGGGCTCTGCAGCCACCCAAAAGGGGATTTGCAGCATACACAAAAGAAACAGTAACATCATGACTATTGCACTAACTCAGTGAAAAAATTGGGCCGGTTTAAATACTAATTTTGCGGAACTATAGGTTCTTTAATCCACTGTTGTGCACTATTCATGTCAAGTTTTTTAGATTATGCGACGATTTAAACAGGTGTTTTTTGCACTTTGGACGTCTCGTTCTTCAAAGCGCGTGATTTCACCGAATCAACAAGT
Organism: Machimus rusticus; assembly: GCA_951509405.1. Taxonomy (NCBI): domain Eukaryota; kingdom Metazoa; phylum Arthropoda; class Insecta; order Diptera; family Asilidae; genus Machimus; species Machimus rusticus. The sequence continues at coordinate 49,430,739 of OX608050.1, read as the reverse complement.
TCTTATTAATTACGGCATATGAAAAAAAAATGTTTTTTTAAAGCAATAAGTGTTTTAAAATATGGGCGTAAACTATCAGAAGAAAATATTCACACCCAAAAGCTTATTCATATTGCTGAAGAAGAGTAGATTTTTGGATTTCCACCAACAATTTGGAGGCTCCATGTATTCTTAAGCCGATAACAATAATAAGAGTATTTTACACTTTTTTAGGCTTTAAGGTACACACTAAATATTGTAAGATGTACAAAAATGTTTCGGCGAAGATTTTGAAGTGCTCAGTTAATTTGAATGCAAAAGTAAAATTCATTTTCTGTGTATTTTGTAAAGCTTTATTAAAAAAATTGAGATTCGATTAATATTTCAAGACTTTTGTTTTCTTAACGAAATCTTTTCTGTTCTGCTGAAGAGGAGAAAAATAGTGCGACCTATGAATTATTTAAACAAATTATAAACCTGAAAAAGGGTTCTGTTTTCAACTTGGACTGTATTTCAAATGCACACACACTCTTTTTCAAATATAAAAATGTTTTGAAAACACTTATTTAATGTGTATGCGGATGTGCGTAATATAGCGTGTTTTAAAATTAATGCCGTTAATTTGATCACATTTCGTTTTTTTATTTTGGCTTTTGTATTTGGCGCAGTATATCTTTAGTAATATATTTTAAACATTTAATAAATTGAATTTGGAGATTTTATTTAAGTTAAGTTGGTTGTTGTAATTTTCCCTGTTGGACAAATAAACGTTATTTAAACACCGCGGTAACGGGGTTGTTATTGAACATTGAATATTCTATAAGTCAATACCTTTCAATGTTCAACTAGACAGCATATTTACACAAATGATTCGATTACGTTAAACACAGATGTTTAAACTTTCACAAATTCTTTGCCGTAGTTACGGTTCTCCATATTTTTTTATAAGCGATGATTTAAATTGCCATCTTCAGTTGGTGTGTTTTCTAGCAATGTTGTCGAGTTGTGTCTTTCTGTTGTCCCTGTTTTGTGGATTTAGTCCTCAAGGAGCCGCAAACCCAATTGTTGGAGGGCAGTTTGTAGGAAAAATTACAAACGTTGGTGGGAAAACGATAGTGCAAAACGAAAATAAGTACCCTTATATGGTGCATCTCTTGTTGCTGGCGAAAGGCCAAGCTGATGACAATGCAGATCAGTGCGGAGGCGTACTTATCGGGGCACGGACAGTACTTACGGCTGCGCACTGCATTCTGAGCATAAAAGGGGCCCCAAGGATTGAAGTCACCGCTGGAGCGTTACACTTGTTATTGGATTATGAAAAGGCTCAAACGAGATTTATGGACAAGTATTTAGTCCACGAGGAATATGTTGAAAAGTGTGATATTGGAAAGCAACGCTTTCATTTCTGTCGAAATGATATAGCCCTTATTTGGGTTTCGAAGCCCTTCAAATTTGGGCCTTCAGTGCGTCCAGCAATTTTGGCAAGTGGATCAGTAATTTATAATCAAGTTGGAACGATTTTGGGATGGGGTAACAACGAAAAAGGTACTCCCTCAGTAATGCTTCGCAAGGCTGAACAAAAAGTTACTTCTCTGGCAGTTTGTAAAAAAGAGTACCACGATACGATATTCGACAGCACCAAATTATGTATTATTTCGGAATCAAAGACCTCTGTGTTTTGTTACGGTGACTCCGGTGGACCATTTTCAGTTAATGGTGTGGTTCATGGAATCGGATCGTTTGGTCGTAGCCAAAAGAGACCCAAGGAAGAAGATTGCGATCCGAAACGTCCAAGTGTATACACCAATGTGATATATTTTGAAAATTGGATAAAGTCTGGTATTCGGAAATGGTCTCCCAAGGAACTGAAGCAGTTCGTGAGGTTTGAAGGACAAGACAATTTATTTGGAATATATTGGAATAACCAAAAGGCAGATATACGGCTCCATTTGGAACTTCCACAAGATGATAGTAATAAAAACAAAAACAAACAAACAGTTAAATATCCCATAAAAATCACAAAAGCACCAAATATCAAGAAGCCAAACAGAAAAATATATTAAGTAAATCTTATAAAAATCCTTTTTATTTAAATTGTTTTGTTTAATAATAATTATAACTATATTAACAAATAAATATATAATTTCTATAATTGTTGAGAATGTGTTTGATACTGTTTTATGTATTAATTGTTTTCCTCCTCTTGGGCGGTATAGTGGACCTCAAATTTGGACCATCTATTGAATTTGGACATACAGTGAGGAGCAAAAGTGGAAGAATGATCCACATTTTTGCTTTTGAATATCTATTACAAAGTAATGGAAAGGCTGACGGAAATGAAAAGAACGTTGTTATTTGCACTTATGGCTGTATATTCAGAATATGTTGCTTTTTTACTTCATCAAAATACTAAGAAAAATCACTATTATGTCGAAAAAGTCCATTCTTCCACTTTTGCACCACACTCAGCGTACGTTAGCATTTCGTAGTTAACGTTATTTTAACAAGATTTTTGCAAGCCAATCGAGTTAGATAAGTAGTTTTCTAAAGAATGTTAAAAGAAATTGTGAAAATTTGCATTTAATAAGAGTGCTAATTCAAACTTTATGTCATGAAGCTAATTGCAGTGCACACTAGGAAAATGTCCGTAAACTTTCTCATGAAGACAAATTTTCAGGAGTTATTGCTGAGAAATGTAAAATAACCCATAAAACAATTCAAAAAATTCAAAAATGCAACAGGGGTTTCCAAAACCAAAAAATGGCCGATCCGTAAACATTTCTAATTGAGCCGTCCGGGAAATGGCTCGATGTATAGTATCTGGAATAACAAAGCTCCTCAGAAAGCTGCTCAACAGATCAGTAATGAAGCCAGTAAATGGATTTGTCGTAGAGCCTTGAGCATAATTGGTCTAGAGCCTAAGGAAAAAAAGCAGAAGCCTGCTCTCTTAGCTAAAAATATTTTCTTATCTACCCACAATCTGGCCCCCAAAACTAGGGGTTGATACTCCTTTGGAGATCAATGAGAAGAATGTACGTAGTAATAAAAGTGAAATAGACTTCATTGCTAATTAACTGATGATTTGTCTAAAATTCGGCTTATAACATATACATATGTACATACATACATAGATTTACTTTTTACTAATTATACTGATCAACATTTTCAATGTTCGTTTTATTTCACAGAGCCATTTTTGAAGATAAGGTGGCTCAAATGAAAGCCTAAATCCTTATTTAAATATATATGAAGTACCACTAATTCATAACTCTTATTATTGGGAAAGTAGTTTTCCATTAGCATGCTAGTTGTGATTTTCATTCACCATCAATCGTATGAAGTAATCAGCTAATTGAAAAAATAATGAAATTAATATAATATTTCGGCAAGAGCAAATATTAAGGGCCTGTCCGAATCCAAGACTTCGTCTCGTTATGACAGTTCATGACGTCACACCGAGCTAAGCTCTGTCCGAATTCATGACTATGCTGTGAACTTAGCTACGCAGTATAACAGTTTAGATTGCTTTGCTTGATTAGCGAGTCAGGGCCTGGGTCTATGAATATACAGTAAAGGAACGGACATAAATCGCTCTCACGAATACTAGTCTGAGCTTACTACTACATAGAAAATTGATCAGTGCAGTTGCAAAAATTGTGTGAAAATGAAAAGGAGTTTTTCACGTACTTGATTTAATAAATATTTGGGTGCCCATTTATATCACGATTTAAAAATATTTAGCGACTTCTCTGTGTCAGGGCTCGTCGAAATTGCGCATGACTGTCGTGGACTGATATACACCAAAATATTTTTAAAACTTGAAAATTTAGCTTAAAATATAGTTTTGCTGCACCCAATTGCATCCAGTGGCTCCTTAGGGACCCCCGCAGTGCCTGGTGGGACCGAGTGATGGTATAAAATCTAGAAGAAAAGTTGAAATGGACAAAGAAAACATGCTGCTCAATGAAACTTTTCATTCCAAATCCGAACGCCCAGCCATCATATCTTTTACCCGGAGGAATTCGATCCAAGAGGAGAAAACTTTTTAAATTAATTTTAATGGTCAATAAATTGCAGGAAGCGCAAATAGCATAACGACAGGACAATATACCCAAGAAGTTCGACCATTCAACGGACAGAGGCTACTCAAGCACCAAAACATGAAGTCCTGCATTGGGTCTTACTTAAAAATCACTACTCAGGGAAATTTCAATACAATGGCCCCTCTGCTCCCCGGGGGAGCTGCAAGTGATTTAGGGGATTTAATTGGGCACGATGGGGCCGTAATTGGGCACCAGCCTCGAGTGGCAGTTTGCCATTCCCGGAGGAAGAACTCTTGCCAGGATGCAGCTGGACCACTCCCGGGTCCCATGTATGAGCGACATGACATCCGAAATGGCCAATGTATGGAGTCACTTGAGCCTGGGAACCAAAACCGGTTATGCAAATGAGGGGCGTGGCGGGGGTGTGGCTAGGGCGTGGCTAAGGCGTGGTTAGGGTGTGGCTAGGCCGTGGCGGGGGTGTGGCTAGGGCTTGGCTAAGGCGTGGCGGGGGTGTGGCTAAGGCGTGGTTAGGGCGTGTGGCTGGGGTGTGGCTAGGGCGTGGCTAAGGCATGGCGGGGGTGTGGCTAGGGCGTGGTTAGGGCGCCTTAGCCATACCCCCGCCACGCCTTAGCCACACCCCGCTACACCCCCGCCACGCCTTAGCCACGCCCTAGCCACACCCCAGCCACGCCCTAGCCACACCCCCGCCACGCCCTAACCACGCCTTAGCCACGCCCTAGCCACACCCCAGCCACGCCCTAACCACGCCCTAGCCACACCCCCGCCACGCCCTAACCACGCCTTAGCCACGCCCCCGCCAGCTAAGCAAACAAATTCGAACGGGTTAGCTTTGTCTTCGTCTTAATTGGAATACTAGATCAGCTTGTTGGCTTACGTCATAAACTGTAATAACGAGACGAAGACGAAGACTTGGATTCGGACAGGCCCTAAAGCCTCTATAAACAAGTATAGTATTTTGATACAATATTCTTATTTGAGCCTTATTTGAAGTCGTACGTAACCTACGGAAAAAATCTTATAGAAATGATGTATCACTTGTCCGGTGTAAAAATTATTGTTATAACTTATATTTATATTCAATTTTTCGAAAAACAAATTAAATAAATTTAAAATTTTTATTGCACTTTTAAACTTATGCTTAGCTTATTAACTTAAAATTCAAAATATTACATGGTTTTCGTGTCCAGTCTCCAAAATAGGAACTCTTCAAATTTGTCCATGCTTCTTGATAGACTTTTGATGCTTCTTTTAATTCGTTCAAAGTTTTACTTTCCATCTTTTCGAATCCTAAGCTCTCCTTCAGTTTTGGATGAAGATTCAGTACAATAATAAATTTTTCCATAAGGGCAAGCTTAGAAATTTGCAGGGCTGCTCTTCTGGTTTCTAAGTTCTTTTTGGTTACACCTTGGTTTTTTCCACATACAGCTACTTCTAACGGCCTGTTTAAAACAATTATTATAATTAAATAGTAATAAAATTCAATAAACCCTTATTAGTAATAAGGCTTTATTCAATTGTCTCACCTGTCTCCCACATCGCTCCAAACTATACTAGCAGGAGATGGATCTTTTTCACCATTTTGGGCGTGATCAAAAAGGACGTCTGGATTACAAACTCGAATTGTAGGGTTTTGAGGACTATATCTTTTGTGTGTAAAGAGTCTTCCAAGCCATCGTTTATAAATCGCTCTTTCAATTGCATCCACCTCTGCAGGACTGCAGAATGTAAAGGAATCGAGGTATAGGGGCTCTTCCAACATTAAGTCTAGTAAAGCGCCCTGAATCCCCAAAACGTTCCACCGAGACAATTTATCGCTGCAAGACATTGAGAGGGTGCGAACACCGCGGCCTGGTTTAGTCCGGGTTTTTCCAATTTCTTGGTCCATTGCATCTGGTAAATTTGAGCCAATCAATTTTGCTCCCGTGAACACGACCGTGTCGAACTTTTGCTTCTTTTCTGCTGGAGGCTCGAACTGAGAATCATATTCCTCAAGAATTTTGGAAGTTATTGCCGCATCACCGCAAGGAGGGTGAGTGCTGAAAAAGTGAAACGAAACTCCTTGCTTTAATTGAAAACGCTTAGACGCCTCATTAAAGGAAAATAATTCATCACCCGCAATTATTTTCTCATAAATATATCGAAGGAAAGCTCGCCTGGCTATTATTTCGGCGTGTGAGTCGTTAAGAATGAGCCCCCTGGGGCAGAGCTCCGTGTGACCTATGCACTTGGTTCCAGTTCCTAGAGCCACTACTTTGATTGAATTTGTAGAAATATTGTGGGAAAGTATACAGGATAAAACAGTCCATTGGTCTTGCGTTGGTTTCCCTCTTTTTGGGAGCTTATGAAATTTTTCCAATGAGAGTTTTGCTATTATTTCCGGAGCAGGAATGGATGTCATGGATCTGAAACAAAAATGTTAGTTTCAACAAATGTTTGAAATAAGTGCAGCGCAATATTACATCAATTGAGCTTTATTTTAAATGAATTGAATTTTGTTTATAAATTGTACATGTACACAACGTCCAGTAATTTGACAGTATAACAATTTATAAAAAGGAATATAACAGATTTTGGTCGATCATGAATCTGTAAGCGTTGGCAGTGCTGTTAGAATAATTGTCAGTTTGGTTTTAATTTTGAAGGTTCGGTGGCGTAACTGACTTCTGTGACTCGCCCAACTCTGGCCCGTCCGAAGTTAAAAATGCAGACACCCACGAGACGATGGTTACCTCCAGCTCCAGCAAGTTCCGTCGCTTTAACTCCAATCAATCTAAGTAAAGAACTCAAGCAGGTGTTAAACGAAAGAAACCTTCTCACCGCCAAAACAAGGAAGCAAGGTGAGTTTCCTAATGTAAATAAGTTTATCCTATGATTTCATATTCTAAGAGAGTCAAAGAATAAAATGAATGATTGCAAAATAAAGAACCAGGCAGCCCTGTAAATTTACACGACGCAATTATGTGATTCTTAAAAATGTGTAGTAATGATAGATTCCAAGTAGTGTGTTGATTTACAGAAACGAATTGCTCAGCTGATAGAGAAGGGTGTTTGCTGGTACTAGTTGGATGGATCCAAAAAACTAAATTTTAAATAATTGGGTCGGAATACAACTGAAGGCACTGCACTGGTCAATGTGGTCAAAGTTGCCGTGACGTCCGTGAACGCGAAATCACACTCTGTGACGCCCTTGGGGCAAACAACAACAACGTACAGCGCTCCTTAATAAAACCAAGATTTCAATGATTTAGTATAGGTACCTACTGAAGATTCAGATTTCGACTATTCGGGACTTTCATATAAGCCCTTGTAGTTTCATAAATGTGTACTATAGGTATATTTGATAATTTCTTTAAAAGCCTCAATTGTAAATACTGCGAACCCTCTGTTTCAATCCGCAGTGCAAGAGGTTTTTGGTGAAGCAAATTGCTTATTTTATAATCCAATTTCAATCCTAAAAAATTGGTAGTGAAGTATAAGATATTCTGGATTATTTTAATTAAGAATTGTCTTAAACATCCAACAAATTGTACGTTTCGTTTGAAACCCCCAAAAAGAACAAACAAAATTTACACACTCTTATGTAAAATAATAATAACATAGATTAATTAATCCTTAATTGTAGCACTATATTTTCTGTAAATATGCTGAATGCGGTTTTTAAATAGATTTCTTAACTTTGTTTTCCGCGAAAACTCTACGTGGGGGTTAGCAATATTGGGGAAAGTAATATAAACAAAACTATTGCTTGTTTAGCGCCATAAAAAAATATAGGTATGCATATATAACATATGTATACATGTACATATGTATATCAAAACTTTTTGGCTGGAAATTTTAAAACTCCAGAGATTAACACAAAAATTGACGTTTTGGGGTTTTTAGGGACGCTGGCTATGAACATGTTAACAGTTTAGAAATTTAAGTTGTTGAATTTAAAATAACATTACTTTCCAAACTAAGTCAACTATGCATTCATTATTTGGATATTTTATTTATGTGAGAATTACTCGAAAACTGACCAGGTCAAGACTGGAACCTGTAATTGGCGATCTGGCGCTTTGTGACTCTAACTAACTGAACTACGTGTGCACACTTACGACCGATCGGTGCCTTTTGAGCAATTTTAAGTTCTGATGAGAAGCTAACTCGATCGATCCTATATTTAATTTCAAAATTCAAAATTCTTTTACTCTGTCCAGCCTCTATCAGTAAATCAACACAGAGCGTTGTAAATCAAAAAACAAAATAGATAATAATAATCAAACGAATATTTTTAGTATGTTCCATGCTAGACAATGCTTCTCCTCTGCAACTCAGCGAAATGGACAAACGTCGTACTTTTCGGCGTCAAGCAATCCAAGAAATTCTTGAATCGGAGAAGGCATATCTGAAACAACTTGAGACATTGATGAAGTTCTTTATCATTCCTTTGAAAGAGCGCGGAATTATAGACGATGCCAAGCATACTACACTTTTTGGGCAGATTGAGATGATATACAACTTAAATGGAGAATTGCTGAAGGAATTGGAGAACGACCTGGACAACGTAGCTAACGCCTTTCTTAGATTGGCTCCCTTCTTCAAGCTTTATTCAGTGTACGCGTTTGATTATAAAAATGCCTTGTTTATTCTTCAGGATTTAATAAGCAAAAATCCAATTTTTCGACGATTTCTCCAAGACACTGAGACACGTCCAGAAGTTCAGACAAAGCTGAATGCACTGATGATTACCCCAATTCAAAGAGTGCCAAGATATAAACTGTTACTTGAGCAGGTTTTGCTTTATACAAGTCCAGCTGACTACGATTTTAAGGCGTTAAAAGGTAACTATGAGTTAAAATTCAATGCTTAGTTTGTATTTTATTTTACTTTTCGGTTTCCTAGAGTCTGTAAAGCAAATTGAAACCACAGTATCTCACATAAATTCAGTTATTGAAGACCAAGAGGTTACTCAAACGTTGTTGAATCTCCAAAACTCGTTAGTAAATCGAACACCTAACATAGTAAAGCCGAGTAGGAAAGTAATTAAGGAGGGGATTCTGGACAAAGTAACAAGCACGGGAATTCAGATTAAGAGATATTGTGTCCTCATGTCAGATATCTTTATGTACTGTCACATGGTCAAGGTAAAGTATTTAGCCTTTTGACTGTTCATAAAATAATATTTTGGATATTTTAGGATCGTCCAAAAAATACTGTTGTAGAAAACTCCTTGAAGTGCTGCTGCATTTTTCCTTTAAAGAAGTGCAAGGTCTACGACATTTTCCCTGGGCATTTCAAAATATCTTGCCAAGGAGATGGGATAATTTTGTGCACTAATGATCCTCGTTTGGGACAAAGCTGGGTTACTGCTCTCAAAGAAGCAATTGAAATGCACATAGAGTGCAGGAAAACGCTAAGGAAGGAATCGAGTAAGAGGACTCCAATGAGAAGGAAGGACGTAAAGCATTTTGATTCGGATCTTGTTTTAAGTCCAAATAAAAAGAAATGTGACTATGAAACAGTATTCCGTTGCAAGAATCAATCCGAAAGCGATGAAGATAGCTCGTCTTTCTGTTTTAATCTCAAGAATAGGATCCGAAAAAGGAAACACGATGAAATAAATTTGAATGATACAACGCAAAGAGAATCTTGTAAAGAGATTGAAAAACATTCTCAGAATCCAGCAAAGCCATTACTTAATAAGAAGTCTGGGCCAAATTCTACAAATTTACTTGACGAAGATCACGATCCAACTTATGGCTTTTCTACCCGATTCTCCAACTCAAGCTCCTACTGTCGAACGTATAGAGTAGATTCTGAAGCCGAAGTAACAACTCCTATCAAAGATGTTCTTTATCCTCTTCGAACAAGTGGTAGAAGTAGCAAAAGTGGCACAGAGTCTGAAGGATCCTGGGTGAACAAAGGTGGAGCAGAAAGCGGACATACTGATGAATTTGAAAAAGCAGTGAAGCGGAAAAAGGTTAAATTCGAAGATGCTTCGCCAATGGAAGGACTTCTTAACTCTGCAAGTACGAATTCTAGGCCAGAAGCGTTTTCCTTTAATGAGTCCAGCAGCAGTGGACCATCCCTTCGTCAGAGAGTTATGGACTTTTTTTCGAGACTTTTTTAACTCTAGTTTTTTTTTGTACTTTGGCGAAAATAATGCTACATAATTTACAATTGGTTAGTTTGGTCTATGCAGAAAAGCTTAGGAAAACGTTTTGCGTTAATAATTCTTTTATTTATGATTATACTTTTCATTTTTGATTATTATAGGATTATGTTTAGTAAAAAATTTCAAAATTCTTTCTATTACATTAAGGAAAAAGTAGCCTGAAAATCTCTGAATATCTCTAGGACATCGATTAACATTTAATGCTAAAATTACGCACTTTTGGGAAATTTAGTCCAAATCATGTAAAAATTAATTCATTATATTAATTACAATACACTTGCCACTACAGAAATAGGAAAAGCACTAAGAAATTTTGAATTAAATGTTAATTAGATGACCCGACGGGGGGACTGAAATAAACTAGCTCAAATTGAGTATTATACCACACTATAAATGGGAATGTACGTCAGTTCTGCAGTAATCTCACATTTTATTTATTTTACTAGGTATATATTGGTGAATGGACTATTTTCTTTTACTGTTAATGATAAACATAAATTTAAAGATATAATAAACTTTTTATTGGTGTCGTAAGTTTTCAAATTTGTTCACAAATTTTAATATCCTCTCCTCACAGATCTCATTTTCCCAGTACCCATTATTTTTAAAGTGAGACCCAATAATAACAGCATCAGCGTGTTGATAATAATTGTCAATATTTTCGATGGTCACACCAGATCCAATTAGAATTGGTGTCTTCAATTTTCCTTGGAGAGATTTTAGTTCGTCAATATTTGCAGCATCACCCGTTGAAGTCCCTGGCGATATAAATAAGTTTTTTGTTATACCAGCGACACACCAACTGAAATTTAGAATTTCGAGCGTACTCAATTTCACAATATTATTGTATTGCTTTGAAATTAAAGTCAAATTTTTGTCAAAATCTCGTTTTTACAGAATATTTGCCTGAAACTTTTGTAAGAAATTCAGAGGTAATATGATATATTTCTGAAATTGAGAACACTCGAAATTCTAAATTTCGATTGGTGTGTCGCTGGTATTATTGCGATTTTGTTTTTCTATTTTCCCCATTTACGACAACAAGACTATTAAAGAATTTAAATTTGTACGAAATGAGTCCGCGTCCTGGCTTTGATTGCATTATACCCTTTTTTTTAAACAAAAAACAGCACTGCATTGAGCTCAGATTCATATCTTAGAGCTAATCAAGTTGAAAATTCAAAAATATTATCTTTTCCTGCTTGGCTGACATAACAAGTAAAGATCTAGCCGTTAGACGATTTAATACAAGTTAATAAATAATTATAAGATATTGTTTCAAGATTTTAAAGAACTTTAATACGATTTTCAGCTTTAATGCAGTTCCAATTCCAGTTAACATTTTATGTAATTGTAATTCCAGTTCTAGTTTAAATTAGTTTTTACGTGCAGTTGTTTATAAATAAGCTGACTAGACTACGTCTGTTTATAACAAGTGCATACATAATTCTTGTTGGAAGAAATGAGGTTATTATTAACTATTTAAATATTTTTGCTGAACGATCCGTTGCGTAATTTAAGAGGTAGAAGATCCATATACGTATTTAATATTTATTACCTGTAAGCACAACACCATCAGTTAAGAAAAATTCCGCAGCCTTTGCTGTTTCCAAAATATTGGTATCAGCCGTGATGGAATGAGAACTATGTTTCTTCTTAATGTCGGTAAAAACGAGAATATTGAATGCATCTATTTGCTGTCGGTATCGTAGAAGTTGACCGGCACAGGCGTTTGTGTAGCCTTCGTCAGCTATATGTCCAAAAACAAAACCTTCTGCACGTATAAATTGTAAATCACACGCTTTAGCAACGGCTAAGGCTTCCTTATTTGCACACGCAAGAATCTAGAAATGAATTATAGTTTTTCCAGTTCAAAAGACTTGATTTTAAAATTTTCTAGGTAGATTCATAAAGAACAACAATAATTTATGTTGTGGATGATCTGAAGAAGATATCCGAAAAGAATTGTGAAGGCGACTCAGTACAGATTTACTTTAAATTTTATCAAATTATCTAGTTAACAAATCCAGGAAACCACCGAGTCGCAGGTGATGTGGTTTCAAAATGGCACACTATATTGCTAATTGGATTCTGGCAAGTAGGTTCATGCCATATCATACTCATAATTTATTTGGCGGTAAGAGATTAATATTTAATAATGAAAATAAATATATATATACTACCTGAATTCCACAAGGTGTGTGCTCAAGTGTTTTCTTGATCTCTGCACTAATTCTAGCCATGCAAGCCACTGTTTCTGGTCTGAGAAAACGATCTTGCACATACGGCACATCGTGCATGTTTTCAATTAAAACAGCATCCTAAAACATATTTTCGTACATCTCGTAAACATAAAACAACATGCATATATTTAGCTACCAAGTTGTGTTTGCGGTAGATATTTGCTTCATGCTTCGCCTTTTCTATTATTACCCGGAAATTCTTGCGATATTTGGGAGTTCCTAGAAGATCTTGTTTATGATCATTAAAAGAGGAGTCTGTGTTTATTTACCTGGCAGAGCTTCTAGGTGGATCATACCAATAATATTGCATTTATTGTGGAAAATACGAGAGAACCGATTCATTTTTGTTTATATACAATTTTTGTGATCTACACTGTCAGGTGATCGTCTTGTGAGGTTATGTATAGTTATCGTTCTTAGATTATTTCCAGCAAAATCTGCATCAGGAATAAGAACGATTCTCAATTATTTTCCATAAATAGTTAACGACCCATTAAATGCGGATTAAGTTAAGAACTGTGCTTTTATTTCGTAAAATTAGATAGACAGAATTCAAATTTGCAGAGTTGAAAATATGTATCTTATTAGCGCACTGTTAATAGTACCTAAATCGTATGATATATTGACTTATTTGATTATTTTTTCCTTTTTTAATTAAACATTCTTTCATTTTTAATAAATACTAAATTACATTTTATTTTATTTGCAATTAGTGTCATAGGCAGCGACAAAATGAAGCGTGAATATTTCTTTAAAAAAGCGGTCAAGTGCGAGACGGACTCGCGCACGAAGGGTTCCGTACCATTATCTATAAAAACGGCAAAAAAATCTCGTTTGTTGTATGGGGGCCCCTTAAATATTTATTTTATTCTGTTTTTTAGTATTTGTTGTTATAGCGGCAACAGAAAAACATCATCTGTGAAAATTTCAACTGTCTATCACGGTTCATGAGATACAGCCGTGTCGTATATACACGAAAATCTAAAAGTGACGGAAGAAAGTCGTCCCGTTTTCTTTCGTTGCTTTTTTATTGCCAATTTTTCAAATAATTTTATTATATTTCGAACCTTAAGCCGCGATATCCTTTAACTTTCAACTATCTGAGATTGAGATTTTTATAATCATTAACAATAAAGTTTTCTAAGGCGAGCTATTTTGTTTCGTTCTTGAAGCAGGAGAAATATTTTGATTTATTTATGTTTTTGGTTTTTAACTTAACATTAACTTTTACGTTTTTGAAGAAATAAAGTGATTATCAGAAAAAGTTCAGAGCAAGTCCCAAGAAAAAAAAAATCGAATAAGTATAACTACATTTTGTTTTTGCATTTTAGTTCAAACTATGGAACTTAATTATTAATTAAATTAAAACAAGCTGTTCATTTTTGAGAGATGCTTTTATTTCTAATGATTCACGTCCTCTTTTTCTTGATTTTTTCAACAATTAATAGCTACAATTTGTTGTTGCTTTAAATAATTCTTAAGCTATTTATTTTTTTCACATTTTCTTGCCATCATCAAAAAAAAAACTGTTTTACATCACATTCCTTAACAACACTTATTCGCAGACAGACAGACTAATAATAATACAGTTTGCCGAGCGGTTGTCGCTGCGACGAAAAGCGATCCTTATCTCCTTAACACTATCGTTTTGTGTATTGTTCTAAAGTTAAGTGTATTTTTAGATCCTTTTAGAATTCTTTTAAATTTTTTTGTTTTTTTTGGGTAGTGCTTCGTACATATGAAGATCGAACGGAATTCTCCCCAAGCAGACGAAAAACACTGCTTGCTTGAACACATTTCTTTTTGATTAGATAACAACTAACGAATTACGACCTAATTGCGTTAAATAAGAGAAATTCCCATATATTAGAACGGGAGAGAGGGTGAACAACTTCATAGCGATTTAAAATACTTTGCCGATTTTAATGTTGTTTTTAAAAGTTACTTTACTTATGTTACACGTTTCCGAGTGGGTAGGGTTTTGAGTATGGGTGATCGATGGAAGGCGCGCGCTGGCTATTCATTGAGATGTGTCAGTATATTGCTCTTTCTAGGTCTATGATAACGAGAGTTAGAAGAAGCCTTCGGCCCAAAATACCCTTTTCTCCGTCTTTTGACCTACTTACTTAAAGAACGTTTGCTTTTATCACAATAACTTGATCTTTGCAAGTTGCAAGACGTCTATTAAAAAAATCGGCAAATGCTAGGACTACGAATCAATAAATTAATTAAAATTATTTTGTGTTTGTCATCTCCTTAAAATTGCAAAATTGCTAAATTCCTCTTGTCCGGGTGAGGCAGCCTGGGTCCATCAAAGAAAAATTGAATATATCTCATTTTCGGTGCATTTAGTAACATTTGCGATTGTTATTAGCTCCGCTAATTACTCTGCAGTGCTGGAAGTCAGAACGTCTATGGCGATTTCCCTTGCCGTTGAAGGCACGAACTTTATTGCTGCGCTTCCACATGTTGGGGCACAAAGCTTTGTGATCCCGCTTGTCGTGAGCCTGCCCAACGTCCTTAATTTAATTTTATTTCATTTCTTGTCAAAATTATGGACATCTTACCTTCTCAGAGTTTTTATGCTCAACCTTTTGTTTTAGGCGATCAGGATGGCTGTACAAGTCCGAAGCACGCACTGTATTTGTGACAGCACGCTCCGCCCTTCTCTTTTGCTTCCTACGATTGCTTCGACGAGCCTGTGGGATATAATCCTCTATTTCCTGGAACAAATAAAAACGAATATTTTTATCAAACTTTAAGTTACTCTCACCATCTCGAATTGCAATGGATTATTACTACAAATAATTTAATTAAAACAGATACATTCCACCGCATAAGTTTGTAGAAAAGCTACTTTCGTCGCACCGTCACCTATATTTGAGTGATGCACAATAGCTGAATAAAATTTGGCGACAAGTGTTAAATTGATAGCTGCGTTTTTTTAATGAACTATATAGCTTTTACTACATTTTTTCCGCATGCAAATCTGAAAACCCAAGTTTTATCTGAGTTTCTATCCAATCCAGGCTACGGTGAAATTTCAGACATTTCCCACTTTTTGGAATCATGGATACAGGGGATATTGTGTTCATTAACTCGAAAGTTGTTTTGTTTTGCTTGTTGTTTATACACGCCGAAATTGTTGGCTTGATAGTTTTAACATCAAGAGTTTCCAAATAGTGGACTTAGGGGCTAGATAATGCAAATACATATAAATGGATTGCTATGAATATTAGTATTTGGATTTTCTATTCCGCTTTCAAAATTTCACACGATTCAAACTTATATCATGAGAAAATAAATTACATAGAATGGTTGATTTAATACCCACTGTATTAAACATGTTTTCGATAAGGCAACGATGAAATAGCGAAGAAAATGAATACTTTTATTTATTTATTTAACACTTAACGATGGGAATATACATATAAGCTTAGAATAGATATAACTATATATATATAAATTGTCGGACTCCTTATGGTTTGACCATAAGACTACTATTGTTAGCGAAAATATAATTTACGAACATTTAAGAAAAGTCCTTACCTGTGAAGGTGTTTCAGCACGTTCGTCTTCCTCATCGTCTTGTCCATCATAAATGGGATTACATTTGTTAACGACTTGCTGGATGAAAGTAATACTATGATAAACTGACATGCTGCAATGACATAAATAAAACATTAAAAACCAATTTGTTGCAAAGCGAGAAAGAACCAGTACCTTGGGTGTTCTATCAGGAGATTTTCATATGGTGAAGTCTCCATATACACCGGTCCCGTCGAAGTGAAACATGGCGGAGGTGTTACGAACCACGACTCCTCCATTGATGCATGGTTGGGTACCGCTGTGGACAGCGGTACGTCATACATGAGAGACTCTGACAATGCATCTTGAAGGGCACTGATAGTACCACGATGATTGTAAGAAGTAGACGGTACTCCTAATCGAGGAGTTTTCCAGGTATCAAGGGGTAATTCCTCCTCAGAATCGGTGGGTGGAAGACTCCCTTCTTCTTCGTCGGTTTCTAAAGATGGTTTAATTATAAAATATTACCAATTCATTTATTTTCTCAATGTTTGTTCTTACCTTCTTTGTTAACTAGTAACCAACCGTCTTCTTCCGCGGCTTCGGTGGACAGTGATCGTGGACTGATACTATCAGAAACCAATGTATTTTCGGCTGATTGCCGTATAGTTTCAGAGGGCTCTCCGCTTGGTCTAAGATTTGTATTATCTTCAGTGTCAGGATTTCCAAACAGTAGGTTAACCAAGCCACTGAACATTATACGAAAGGGCCGAGCTCTCGTTCGGTTTTTGTCGTTTCGCTGAGTGTCGCTCCCACAAAATGTTCTTTACCGAATCGCTGCTGCTCCTGTTTTAACTAATTGATTTTTTTGCTAAGGTCAAATATGCAAACACTGTCTATATCTTTGGTTCTGAGCGATATTTGGATATATATGGGTCCTCCTTGTATTTATTGTGGGTATTTAGTGCTGAGATCACGAGTTGTTACCTTCTTTCTTAGTCAAAATAATATCTTCCTTTAGAATTACTTTTGTATCAGTCTTATATTTGTTATATTTGCGCGTATTTACTAATTATTTACAAAGGTTCTTTATTACGTTCTACAGCCGTTACTCAGGTTCCTGTAAATAAAAAATATAAAAATGCATTAATATTAATTTGTTAAAACTTTAGATAGAAATTTAATAACGTATAAATATTAATAGTAATGTGTGTACAGGGAAAGGATTTAACAGGGTTTTACGAACTGATTCTTAAATCAATTCAATCTAATTTTAAAATTTTAATTTCTGATAATGGCCCTTATTCCACACTCCGACGGAAATCAAATCCGATGGGAATGTAGGAGATTCACAAGAAAATTGGCAGCGTCAGAGAATTCCACTCTTGCAATTCTTTTTAAATGTTACAGTTTACTTAAAAATCTCCTACATTCCGATCGTTTTTGATTTCCGTCGGAGTGTGGAATAAGGGTGAATATCAGATCACTTTTACCACTTAATACCTTTTCACATGCTTGTGTGAAATCAAAATTTATTTCTGGTTGTGTCGGAATAAAAATGTTGGCAATTTTGCATAAAAACATCTAGAGCTCATAACCCATAATAATTAGATTATTTTTAATGTAGATTTTTACTTCTGGCCTTTGCAATAATATTTTAGAGATAATTTTCTATGTATACAACAAATAAACAAATTCAATTCTAATTGCGAGTTGAAACCTTGTTTTTCTATATAAAGGATTTTCCTTCGGTCGGACCCGAGAAATTTGGATTTCTTGGCAAAGGCATAATTATTATATTATTTTCTTAAGAACATGACCCCTTTTGTTTGATTTCATGATATGCACGCATTATCCTTTTAAATTAAAGTACAATTTGTGGGTCATGAAGCGTTATAATTTTAAAACTTAATAATGATTATAATAATCGCTCTAACGATATACGAAGAATAACTTAAACCGAAATTATTTATTTCCTGAAATTTCTGCTGTTTATTGGCCCATGATAAGCTAACCCAACCATCAGGAAAAACATAATCATTGCTTTGCAATAATAAATAATTTTTTACATTTGTATCATATCTCCAAAAGCCAAACATAAACAAATGATTTTGCCTGAAAACTTGAAGGTCATTGGTCCGATGACACCAGAAATAAAATAGAATAAAATAGAACATTTTCGAATAAATATGTGTAACGTTAAATTCATCTAGTCATTTGTTCGTTATTTTCGTTATAAGAAACATCTGGCCAAGTTCTTTCTTTTTTTGTGGCTTTAAATTTTATGAGACATATGTATACACATAAATTCGTGTAGTTTCGTAAGTGAAAAACCATTTGCGTCCCAGATTAACCTACTTCCTCCTCTAAATCGTTCAACATAAATCTGCAAAGTTTAGTAAGATGCTCAAGGGCCGATAGAGAGCCATTAGTTCGCAATTGAATGGTAATTTACTGAACCGAAATCGTAGAATTGCCTTCCACTCGACGTCGTCTTTCAAACTTTCCTGGATCCAATGTCTAAGCACACGAGGCGAGTCGGATTTAATTGATTTCTTCATATTTCACCGTAAAATTGCTTCTCTTGCAATTCGTATTGCTTTCTCTAAAAAGCATTTATTGCCAGAAAAATTTGTTATAGCAGCGGCATCAGAGAGCTGATCTTTCGCGTACGTCTAGCACTCGTTAATCTTTCGTACCTCATTACCATTGCTAGAAAGACGGACAATACGAGTGGACGCATTGTGGCTATATCTTCGCCACAAATCTGAGCTCTTTGAATATAACGAGGCAATTTTGAAAATGGAAGGGCGTTTTAAACTCTTAAAGCAGCAACTGGGTACTGCTCTTAAGACTATCTATCTACCTGGTTCTACTTGTGGCTAACTTTCTTTTCTGGAAATTTTTTAAAAGCTCCATTTCACCTTTCATTGAGCAGAATAAGCAGCTTATGTATGCCCGGGGGCGGAAGTGCGCCCGACTGTTACAACTCGAATGAGCCGCGTTATTGCATTGTAACTCGCAGATCGAAACTATCTTTTTTTTCTCCGATGATGATTAATCGGAAAATTGCCTGACGATGTGAAAACTACCTGGTGCCCTTGTTATGTTTGAACATCATCGATTTTGGGTGGGAGGACACTGGCTTCACTGCGATTTTATCGTCCACGTCCCCCCTTCCGCGCTAATCGTAATCTTAAGATTTAACTATAATCGATTTTTGATGAATGTTTAATTTGTTACCAGTGGCCTATCTCCCGTATTTCCTAGCGAGCATACCTATGTAAATTATGCCAAAGGGACAGTGAAAAGGAAGGCGGACAGGGACAAAGTCCTATAATGGGTCGTTGTCATGAATTGCTCCACGAGTTATGCAAACACAAATGCGTCAAACTTACATAGACCACATGGTCGGCACTGATAATTACTTTGCCACAACTAAGCATTTCCTTGGAGCTGACAGTTACAAATGAACTTAAAGGACAGCATAGACATATTTTCCATCAAATTTTGTGATGTTTCAGCCCCCCGGGAGTAGACGGAAATGAATGCTTTGGCTAAGTAATTTTCTAAGTGGGCGACCTTATTGGAAATCTAAAAAAGTTTTCTTATCGGCCATTCTGTTTTTTTTTTAAGGAAATCATTAATTTGGGACTATGGCCAATTTTTGCAATCCATCCATATAATCGGATTATATAAAAATATCTTGTTGGCCTTTGGTTCTTATCAATTTTCTTTGAAGTTTTTAACCGCCAAGATTAAATTAAGCTGATTGACATAAATCTGTAACTGATTCGACAATATTTTTCATTTAAAGAATAACACAAAAGAAAATACCGATTAAGATAATATTACAATTTTCATTTATTTAATTTTGGTGATGTTATCTGCAATATTTTGTATCCTAGGTAATCAGGAATCTATGGAAAAAATAAATAGAGTGTTCAAGTTGGCAATTTTTCTCCCGACTTTCAGGGTTGCAGGTAATTTCGTGTTGTAACCTCTTTGTTGGTTAGACGATCAATACTGAATGAAAAAGAAAGTAAGTGCTTGCAAGCATAATATAGTATTTACAGCGGTTACAATTCAAAAGTTAATGGACTATGATAAGCAAATTTCGTACTTTTCTACTTCATTGTTTTTTGCTTTAAAATTTCAGTTTATTCAATACATAGTAAAAAATTATTATAATTTGATCTGAACTAAGTATGTTGTTGATTAGTTTTGTGTTCGAAAATTTTTGTTTAAAAAAACCTTAACCTAATTTCGTGAAACCAAATATATTTTTTTTCTACCTCTAAATTTATAAGCATAGTCTCATTTGAATAAAACTAACTATCATTTTCTGTTTTAAATACATCAAACAAACAATCTTATAGGTATTTTGGTCTTTTGATAAATTTTTGTTTATATTTATACGATTAATAACGTTCTACACTGTCAGATGATAGCGTCAATAATGAGACAACAACACGCCCCCGCACATCCCCCAGCTCTCTAGATCACGTCTCAAAATAGATGTGCTTCCTACTACATCGCATCACATGGTGGCGAAGCTCCTCTGGAGTAGGAGAGTGTCTAATAAAATTCACCAAATGTTGCATAAAATCAGATTTACATTTTTTTCTCGTAAACAAGACCTTCTTAACCCTTTGAGTGCTCACATCTGGCAGTAAAATTTTATGCTCGCTAACAAGCTGACGATGCTGATGAAATTTCCGTCCGCCAGCCATCATTTCTAGTATGCTAATGATTTGTTTATATCCAGCTAGCCACCTTTGTTTACCGCGCCGTACCCCGTGCGATAACAAAGTTAATTTTATAGAAAACTTGCGTCGCTCTCAATTTGTTGGATTAATTCCAATGCAAAATTTTTTTGCGATAATTTTGAGAATGCGGCCATGTTCATGGTTGCTAAACTGAAATGAACTGTGAGAGACGCTTGTTGTTTTCAATTTTCTAAAGTTTTAAAAATGTATGTAAAAATATTTCACGGCCAGAAATGCAAATTTTCGATAATTTTCTGAATGTTCTTTGGGGTGAAGTGCACTTTATTCAAATCCACCTTGAAACCGTCCCAGGAGTTCATTGAAGTTATTTATGGGCCTTGAGTTTAGACTTGCGGCCAAGGTGAGGGAGAATATTGTGCTATTTTGTGTAATGGCTTCATTTGATTAACTCACGATATAGCAAGTGTGCCACTGCCAAAAATATTTCAAGGTTAATCGCCGCGAATTATAACAAAATTACCCCCTGCATGTGAGAGCTTATTGCCGCATATTCATTTTCGCAGTTAATTTACTTGCACATGCATAGTTGCTTTTCTTCCATTGTTTGTCGTCTCTGTTTTGCCAATGTTAAAATTTATTTTTGTTTTTACTAAAGTTTATTGATCCCTCCGAAAATATCTGGAGCTTTCTTCATTTTTAATCTTATGCGTATTTTGACAAACACAATTTATCTCAAAGTTATTGTTGCTTTGCCTAAAGAGCGTATTTGCTCGCTACAATAAGCAGCCAAATTAACCGCAGTATTATCTTTTTTATTAAAATTTTATTAAATGTACGGTTATAAATTTTGAAAACGTAGTTAAGTACTTTGATGAAATAAGATGATTTAAAGAAATAAAATCATAAGAGTTGCAAGATGTTTATATCATTTCAAAAACTTTTGCAATTTGCATAATGACCATTAGCAAAATGTAAGTCCGGCTTAATATACAAATTAAGTAAATTACGTATTTTCAATTTAAAACGCGTTATTCGCTACAATTGCTTAGTTTTTGAATATTTCGAATTTTCTTTGGTATCACATTTCTCATAGGAAATTAAAAAATATATTTTTCCATTTTATGCTTTTGCAGGGGACTTTAGAATTCGTGGACAAAAAAATTTTTTGTATATTACAAAAGTAGAAAAACTGGTTTCCGTTTCTTATTTGTGGATTTCTATATCTACATTATTTAAGAACAGGAAACATAATTTTCAGCATATACCGAATTTATAATTCTTCATTTAAAACGTTTTTAATTTAAGACAGAAATTCAAATTTAAAAAGTAAACTTAATAGATTTTAACGACTAATCACGGAGCGCGTTGGGCTTAAAACCTAAAAGAAGACCATAGATCGATTCTTTAATCCTTACAGAATATTTTAAAGTTGACTATTGTTAAAGGAGTAAAACAAAAAGGTTTTTAACAGTAAGTTCAATTCATCTTAAAGTTTTTAAATAAATTTTATGCACATCGGTTGAACGGTTCAGACATCGCATTTAAACTAATGTTGTGTAAAAGTATTAAATACATATATGTACATATGTAATATATTTTTCCCTTACGTCTATTATGTGTAAATAAAGCATAAAAGTCCTAAGCTTTAAGTGATGTAGCCAACTAACTGGGACTAATAAATTCCAGTATGAAATTGTCTGTCCGTCTTGATCGATTTTAAATACGTAATAAGCTCGTCACTTCCAGCACTTGTGTAAATCAATTTGCGAAAACAATACAAGTTGGTTCGCTGTAGTCGAGTGAAAACATAGCTACACATTAGCTGCTGAAAATTGATACGTAACGCCGCTTAGTTACTTTTAGAAAGTTAGCCCAAAACCGCCAAAATAGTCCAAGAGTCTCTGAACTTTAAAAGTGATTTTAACTTTCCATCTGGTATTAGGCGGAATATAGCTGCGCTCCCTTCGGATCGGAGCCAATCGTTCGCAAATAATTACTTCAATCTCGAACAACGTCTTATCCGAGCGCAAAACAGTGATCGGATCAAACTGCGAAGAAGCACTCGGCTTTCACGTGCACGGTCCTTGCAGTGGGCGATTGTCGATTTGGCCTATTGTTGGATCGCTTAATAAGCCCCGTGCGGAGCGGAGCACCTCGAGTGCACCGGGCGACTTTGATTCTGAAACACTGTCCCGGGGATCAGGCAACACTTCGCACAATGCGCCCGGTGCAGGAGTGCTAATGGCCGTTGAACATTGCATCTGCAATCTGCATGCAGACGAGCACTCGAATCTGCCAAATGAGACGGTTTCCTTTCGACGTGCACCGACCGTCCATTTGTGCAGATCTAATTGCCGACCCAGTTGAGCACGAACGCTTGCAATTTGCATATGCCGGGCTTGGCGGTCGCCAGTCGCTGGAAGGCGGCCTGTTTGCGAAATCGAGCCCCACTCAACGCAGCCCTATCACAGAGACAGCGATTATTTCGCTTCTACGGGAAAGTTCATTGTCACGGTGCACCGAGCAGAGAATTGTCGCATTACTTAAACATATGAAGCACTCGTGCCAAAGGGGTTGTTTTTTTACTTCACCCTCCTCCGAGGATGCAATTCATGATGAACTGGTCGAAGTTTTTTCTTTTTGAAAACCAAAATACAAACAAGCAGATAACGCGAAATTAATTCGTGGGGCTTTGCTTCGATGGGGCTCCAAGCCCCCGCTGACATGTGGGAGCTTGTTCTATGCGAAGTGACCAAGTTGGTGAAACTCGCGGTTTGCTGGCCGCCGCAGGAGACAGACTTCCATTTCCAAGCAAGTAAATAAATAATGAGGTTCGCCAGATTGATTGGAAATGTCACGGGGTCTTGGGGAACAACCAAAGAAAATTGGTTCTCTTTTCGCGTTTTTATAAATTCTGCCGATTTATAATTAACATGACCTTTCGGAATGGGCATCCAATATCTAGCAAATTGCACACATATCTGAGCTGAATAGACTTCGATTCATGTTTAATGTAAAAATAATGAGGGGGTCATCAGTCTTTGAATTGTGGAATCTGTGACATTTGGTTGATAGCAATTGTTTGTGTCTCCTTGATTACTAATCGTTTTTAGCGGTTAAAGTAATTCAAGCAAGCACAATCGACTGCCATTAAATTTTAAGTCCAATAAAGGGCAAAACGGGCAAAGATTATTTAATGTAAGAAAAAATAGTGTGTATACAAATCAATCAATGTGAATAAAATCTTTAAATAAGTTTTAGAAAGAAAAATTCAATTGAAATTATTTAGGTTTAACTAATAATAATATGTATGGACCGGACCTCTACGATTGTTTTTGATTTTTATCATATACTATACACTAACGAGCAAAAGTGGTGCAATGTTTTTCACCTTTTTGTTTCCCTGCATGTAGAAAAGTAAAAAATTCAAGTAGATTGACCTCTGAAAACTGAATGATGAACAAAAGAGTCAATAATTCTGAAACCTCTTCCCTGATATCTTTGCGTACTTTGTGTACTTTTTGGTACTTGAGTAAAATACAGTTGAAAAAATGAAATTTTTGCCTATCCTAAAGTTTTTGTCATAGACACTCCTAAGTTTTGGGTTACATTCAACATCACGGAAACTGGTTGATTTTTTCACCTAAATGAGGAGACAAAGCCAAAACAAAAAGCGATTTGGCACGTGTGGCTATTTTTTGATCCAATGAGCATCATTAAAAAATAAAATTGTAAAGATGAAGACCTGGTGCTAAATTTAGATAAATTCATCAGCGACTTTGATCGGCTGCCCAGGGAAGGAATTGGTTCGCGTGTGTTACGCCCATTTCCGTGCCTGTAAATCTGTCACCCAGAGCCGGAGCACTCGCTGACCCGAGCTTGAACCGTGGAAGGTGGCCAAGGGGTTGTTGCTCACGCAAGCGAGTTTTATCGAGGATTACGTAACTGTCGCGGTGATGGTATAATGCCCAAGAAAAGAAACCCCCGAGAAATCTTTAATTATGTCGAATTAAACCACATTTTGTTGGGGGTGGGAGGGATTCTTAATGGGCTACTTTGAGCAGACCGACTCCACAGGCTGGCGCGTGAATCGCACCGGCTGTTGAGTGATTTGACCTGTTGCTTCTTCAGTTTGTTGCATTCGATGCAATATGCAATTTTGCATCGCTTTGCTCAGACCCGATTACCATCACCGGCACGAGAAGGGACAGGAGCGGAAGTTGGGAATCTCTGAAGCACACTAGGAAACGCGTGACAAATTAGAGCTGGACGTGTGCTTTCGTCCCCCGAAGTAGTCGTAATTGCGGGACTTCACGAAACAATGCAGATTGGCCCAGCGCGCGCGATGGAAGCGGGCAACGCAACTCAATTGCTAAGAAGTGCGGACTGACTTTGTAACCTGAATCTGGGGTCTTTTGTTCGGAGCGTACGAGCCACGGCCCCATTTCGAATGTTTCCTCTTTGTTCTGCTGGATGTTAGCGGAAATTTGGGTTACGCACGCGTGAGGTTCATTCTTTTACCTGACTCGCGCTTTTGCCGCCGACGAAGACGACCTCTATGTCTACCCGTCTACCCACAAAAAGGCCGACCATATGTCTATTATAATATTCAACGTGAAATAAAATAATTGTTATTCGTGCGGTGTAGGACGGGGAATCGCCTTTCGTTGGAACGTGACAATCATTATGTCTAATTGCTTGCTTGAGCAAGCTCTGGATGGTACCTGAAGTTCTCTGAAGTTTCCGATTATATCTAAAATCATAATGTGTGTGGATTGTATAACACTGCTTTGCTGGCATGGGGCTGATTTTTGTGTCGACTCGGTTATCACCTCCCACTTATAATTACTTACCAAATTGTTCCACTAATTTTTGCTTTACGATACTCACACTAAACACAGCAAACTTCAAAAACATAACAAGTAACAAAAATGGTTGACTGCAGCAAATCACGAAATCATAATTCTCAGAATTGAAAATGTTTTGAATATAAAAATGTGAAAGAGAATTTTTTTTAAATGGAAACTATTCAGAACACTCTTCTTTATAGTCCTTCAAACTGCAGTTTTAAATCTTTATACTCATTTTTAATTAATAATGAATACTAGGATGTGCTGAAAATAAATGTTTAACGTTGGTTTTAAATGCGGTAAATTATATTGCTTTTATATCCTCCCAACCAAATTTTCGGAAAAAAAACTTTTTGCTTTCCATATCTATGTATATTTTACATTGCTTTAAAAAATGTTGGTTCTACTTTTGGAAGTCGAAATTTTATAATAAATAAATAAAATACTATTTTATTGTGGACAGTGAAAAAGTAGCAATATAACTATTATTTGAAATTGTACTTATTGAAAAGTAAATTTGTAGGGCTGGAAAAAATTAGATAGGGACTAAGTTTTAGTCGGAATACGCACAAACCTTTAGTCGACATAAAAGTCGACAATCTATCTGATATACATATTTAAGATGGCATTTTTAGTGTCGTTATGATTTAATTTACCTCTTGAGCTGTTATCAAAATTTAGAATCTTTTGTGTCTCTCAAAAATCGCACAAGTCGATTGGACGACTTTTTATAACCACGTAAGTTATGACATCATTCATATTTCGATTGCACGCGTCTATTTGAAAATTTAATTAGACATTCAATAGGCATTAATCAACCTACACTTGATTAGCAATTAAGGCGTCAATTATGGTACTAGTAATGACTCTACCAGGCAAATCTCAGGCACTACCTCTTTGAGATTTTCTTTCCTTCACGGTTCGTCCCCAGTCAAATCGGGAGAGCCTTTCAAGGTACTTAGACATGCAACCGTTGCGTGCACAAAACTCGGAAAGCTTCTGGAACGATTAATCATTCAAATCCATTAAAATGTCTTTACTCTTCCTCTGTTTGCATGAAAGTGCGGCAATTAAGAAAATTTAAACCATTCTGGAAAAATAAAGACCAGCACTACCGGTATCTACGCATGAATGTGACTAACAAACAGTTCAACATATAACTTATTTTACCCCTATATGCGACCTATCTAGAGCACATTTAGTATACTTTTAGTATACTCGTATTTATAGCTCCATATTTTATTTTTTGTGTTTAGGGTAAAAAGCAACGTAAGAAGGCTAAAACGATGGACGGTGTCCATCGTGCCGTTGGAAGCCTAGGGTACTTTGTCAAATAAAATAGAGCGTGACTTGGGACTGGCAAAATTTTATTCATTCATGAAAAAGAAATGGCAAGAAAAGGTTTCGGAGAGTCCTTTTCTTTTTTCCCTTTAATTCAAAAGATATCAATTTACCTTTGGTTTATGAGGGACATGTAGAATTTTTAATCTAGTTGTGATAAAATTATTCCAGGTTTGTCAATAATATAGGGTCTAGAACATCTTTTATTTTAAAGAATGATGCGATGTTTAGTCTTAACAAGAGGCAATTTTAATTTACGAATATTGTAATAACCAACAATCTTATTTATTTCTGGTTTCAGAATGTTTTGATTGTGCAAATTTATTTTTAATATATCTCTCCAATATTTTGTAAAATTAAGTGGGCAATCTTGCCGCGTTTGGAGTGTTCATAAAATCAACTAATCACCCTTTTTAATTAATAAATGCAGTTTTTAATAATTAAAAGACTTAAATAGCTTGGCAGAAGAGAACATTACACAAGCACATTTTTATTATAATTTACCATTACAAGTTATGGTCAGAAAAGTTTTTGTCTATGTATATACATCTTGAAACGAAATGTTTGAGTGGTTCTTTTGTTTAGGTGGCAATGTTACCTTATCTCTTATTGTTTACCAATTGGGATAGTTATCTCGGTGAATTAATTGTAGATTAATCAGTAAGATACATACATGTGGATTTGTTTGAACAAAATAAAAAACATTAATTTTAACATGCACACTGATATAGTCAACAAAATGAATAGCAAATCAATGATAATGACGACATTAGCCAATTGGGAATAATGAAAAAGAATCGTCGTTATTTTGTCGCATATTATTTATTTTAGGTGTACCGGAAATAAGAATGATTCGATATAACTGAGAGAGCTTTTTAAATACGTCACGTGAGATACAGCGACGAAATTAATCAGCTTTAAAGAAATTAATGATTTGTTTCAGTACAATAACACGTAGACGTTGGCTGTATGAATCTTTGAAATGAGTATCATTAGTGAAATTATCCTTAAGAGGCAACCAATTCTCAATTGAAGATCCACTATTACTCATGAATGACCGAAGATACATTTCTACCATAAACATTTCCAATTTCGATGAAATACAATATGTTTTTTGACCACGTATTGAAATTGTAACATTCAGTGAACGAGAATTAACTAAATGAGAAAGCATCGAAACTCGATTTACTTTGACAAAAAAATTTCCTGCAAAGAAGTAATTTTCAAGATTGATATCATGAGAGCTTAACATGTTCTACATGACATGAGCTTTTTTAAAAAGCGACAAATTTCGACATTAATACGAAACAAATAAATGTACAAAAGTATGTTGAAAAAAAAACCTTTTGGAAGTAAACATATGTAAGTTTAATTTAAAAAAATCCTTTATTATTATTGTACCATAAAAGAGCGACGTAGGCATTTTCAATAAAGATTCCGAAATAAATTATACCGACCGTGGTTCAGATAATATTCACTAGATTCTAAATTTAGCATTCAATAACAACTAAAAGATTGCGCCAAATTGGTCTATTCTGGTTAAAGCCGTATTCGTAAACCTGCTAAAATAATACTAAATCAGTAGGGCGAATCGGTTTGATAGCAAAATAAAAATATTCGCTAAACGTTCTAGGTTCTACCCATATGACATGTAAATCTTGAAAATCACTAAACAGAACAAAAAACTTGTGGAGTCGATTTTTCACATATTCAACTAAATTTCACGAATTTACGACCTTCGTTTGAGGCGTTATGAAATAAACAAATATAAAAAATTAGTTTAATGCGAACAAGGTTTGCGTAAATAAAATCATGTTAATTTTTTTTAATTGTCCATCTAAATCTGTGTTGACCTCAAAAACGTATTCTAAGGGTTTCCGCCTTCCAAAGTTATTGCTGTTACGTTGGTTAGACAAACCGGTTTTATACATAACTTAAGCTATGTAAGCCTGTAAATGATGATCTGCTCTTATCCAACCACCTACACCCATTACTTTACACAGAATTATAGTAAAAAAAAAGACAGTTGAGAGCGGCCTGAAGAAAACTAATAATTGTAAATCAATGCGTAAGAAATTAAAGTTCACAAATTAAGATTTTGAATTTTTTTCAGTGCATTCTTGGTTACGGGGTACTTAATTATATGTAGTATCACTAAAAGCAGCAATACAACACCAAAGCAGCAAGTAGTAATTTCCTGATTTGCGCTCCATTACACAACTCCGAATGAAATATTCATCACAGCGTGTGACACACCGCGCGAAATTGAGCGACAAATAGATTTTTGCGAAATTGAGCGACAAATAGATTTTTGCGAAATTAATTGAATTTAGTACGACTTCATTCAGAACATGTACAAACCTTGCCAAGGCCTTTAACTACTTTTTAGCTGCGAAGTTCGAAATCGAAGCGATTTCAATAATTTTGGTTAACAACAGGCCTTGATCTTGCTAATGCTTTTATGTGAATGATGAAATTCGAGTTGCGATCGCGTCAATATTATCAAACTACTGTAGTTAACTAGTTTTGTGTGTCATCAATGACCGCAAAATGTAGTTGATACATGGTTTACGTTACAATTTATTATGAAGCACGAAATGTAGGATATCTACCTTTTTATCACAAGAATAGCACGTTCTTTCTCACAAGATCGTCAATTAAACAAAATACGGAACGATAAACAATTTCGAACAATGAAATTAAGTGAAGTCTTTGTTTGCTTGAATTCTTCCTACTGGCGACGAAGTTAAGGAGCTACTAAAGCTTAAGAAAACGCGTCGCTACGAAATCCTAAAGAGTGAGCTGTGAGTGAGCGCAAAAATATCAGGAAAAAAGAGAAACAAGACCAAGCTTTGGCAAAAAAGACACAAATAAATCGTAATAAGTTTCGAAGACGTTTAATAATTAATCGACATGAGGCTGATAGCAGCTTTAAGATCACGATCGTGAGTTTTTAACAGACAAATACATCGACAGCGGGCATGATCAGGGCTTCTTGGCGCAGCGATGTCTGGGAAGCTCTTGTCCATTAAAATGAACTTTGAGCCGTGACTGGAACAAATCGACAAAAAGCTACGGGTTCAATAATGAAAAAAAATGGGGTTCGACAAGGGGACACCTATCGCAGTATCATATCACAATGCGATTGGACTTTTCTAATTATTATGAGTCGCAATCGCAACAGAAAAACCTCGAGAGCATTGTGTCGCATTATACATCGCATCGCACCGCGTTTGGTGACGCATTTTGTTTTTATTATTTTACTCAATTCGCCAGCTGATCCAACGCCTCGGTAAACAAACAGCACACATAGAGACATTGATTAATTGCTGCGTTTTTACTTTCGCAATCATCCGTAGAGGTTGCAGGTACGGAAACTGCTATAAAGTGTCTTTTTATATGTAGAGCTTCTTTCGGCCATGTAGAAGATACAAAAAGTTTTATATCAAAAATATCCCCATGGGCAACAAGAGGTTAAGCGATTAAAAGCACTTTTTCGTTCGGCCGTATCGCTTGCCTCGACTATGGAAAAATATTGTCTATTCTCTAATTCAGTGGTCAAAGTGCGTGGGAATGGACGGGCTATCACTTAGACAATTAGGCCACATGGACAGAGGTCATAAATTTGATAAACTGTATTTTTGGAAATTAAATTATGTACAAGTTTGAGTTAAATAAGAATAAGTTACAATGTGAATAACACTATCAGGAAGCATATTGCTTTTAACCGCATCGATCTTTTTAAATAAAAAAACGGGACATTGAACTTTTTTTACTAATCTAAATTGAATTGTTTTATATTGATTGATTAAAAGGAACTTTGAATCGTAATCGACATTTTTGTTATAAATCGTGCGGTAAGCACAACGGTATAATCGATTTGACTGTATTTATCATTTCTTCTTTCATAATTGCAATCTGAAGAATTCGACAATTCATTTGTTGCTGCTTTCTTTAGAAAATGGTTTTTTAGTTAATAACAGCTTAAAACTCAACGAATATTTTGCTCTGTTGCAAACAAGTACTAAGAAGAAATTTTACATGAAAAAATATTATTTGATAATATACGTGATAACAGGTATATAAAGTTAACGATTTCAGTAAGACATTCTTTACAGGTTAAGAATTTTGTTGACCGATTAATTTGATAAGAGACTAATAGGAATTATCTACTTTTCAACATTTACCACACTTTAACCTTTTAAAAGCATTTTTTTGAAATTAAACTTTCAGTACTTAATCCGCACAGTTATGAATTGAACAAAATGATTAATTTCATGGCTTTAACCGTGATTGCAGTGCAACCTCACAATTACCCGTCCAATGGCCCAATCAGAATTAATGTTCAAAACTCGATTTTCCTACTTCATACTTACGTACAAACAATAAGAAACGACTGACTCTACTCGACTTTTTGTCTTTGGCTACCACGAAATCAAACTCACTCTGCACAGAACTGAAACACTTCCACGGATGGATTTAGACGTTGCGTTGTTCCTGCTGCACTGTCGCAGCGAATAAAGATCAGAAATGACCTTGAAGAAACTATTCAACGATAGCAAGCAACTTTGAGCCTACCTTAGCGTAATCTATTGCCGTTGCACCGGATCAGACTAGAAATGCAACATATACATGCCATGAAAATGTGGCATTGAACTATTTAGTGACAAAGAAGAGCGATTAGCTCGTTATCGCTGTTACAGAGGTCTTTTATTGTGGGTAGATTTTCTCAAATTTCTCTAAACCTTGTGCGTGCATATAACGATCGACGTTCGACGCATGAATTTGGTCTCGGCGGAGCCCATTTTCTTCTCAGTTTCTCGCTAAACAGACAAAAAAAAAATGTTTACCTTTTTGGTCCGTGTCCGCTATCCTTTTATTTCGCACAGAAGCACTTAATGCCGTCACCAAAACGTTGTCATCTTTTGTTAAAGAAAAATCGATAGGGCGCTTCTCTGTTATATTCGCAGTTTCAAATTCAATGAAGCCTTCATTTCCTTTCCAATCATCCAAATGGAACGCTTCAGGAAGGCGAAGTAACTCGTTTTTGCATGTAGGAAGGAGACGAGCTGTACTAGGCACAGGGTGCACAGGCACCCTGTAAAATACATAGTTTACTTGGCATGGCCTGGAGAGTGGTTCCTCCATTCTGCCCGAAAAGCGTTGGCTCTCCTCAGTTCGCATCTCCAGTCCTTATGTTCCCCGCAGTGCGCAGGCTGAAGAGGGAAGTAATTTTGCGAATTCCACTCGGTCGTTCTGTCGGGTAAATACTTTTCCTTTTATCCGACCGTTCAAGGTTTTCTAAAAAAGGACACGTCCTCTACTGATTAATTTTGGCACAGAAAGGCGAAATTTTTACCACCACTTTCGAATGGTCGCACTTGTAGGGTATGTGGGTCGATAACCTTTCTGTAGTTCGTTAAGATCTGCGGCTTATATATATGGTTTGGAAATGTTTAAATCGTGTTTTTTTTTTTCAAGGGCTCTAATAATGAATGATTGTAAATAGCAGTGGACTTGGTTAGTTTTGATTTTAATATGAACTTATTTCTGCAAGAAATACATAAATACAACCTTTATCCAAACTTGAACCAAAACAATCACTCATTTATATCTGCATATTTAAACACAATGCAAGCTTAGCAGATGCCTAGGAATGTGCGGAGGGTTTTCATCGGCTCGTTGGTGCAGCTAATGGAGAGTAAACAAAGAAAGATAAACATTCTCAAATTTGTAGACAGTCTGGAGCATTTGTTTTGGCGTCGAATGTATGAGAACCAGTTGGCCTGCTCGACTTTATAAAATAATTTTCTTTGAACCATGTGTACAGATACCTGAACTACATATGGCCCATAGACTAACTTTGAATATAACTATGTTTAATTTCGCAAAGCTTTTAGGACAATATTCAATTTGCATTGTTTTCTCCACGTCGCTAAAATAATATCTGTTTTGGATTGCAGCATATCAGATTTAATTAAGGATATTTTAAGTATAGTAGATATTTAGTCGCGAACTATTATTATTTCATTATTAGAATGTTTAGTACAAAAGTAGAAAACTTTCACAAATTGTATTAAAATTATCTGGCAACACTTGTAATCTTTTAGAACTTCACTCTTTTTTAATTCGTAAAAACTGTTTCGTTGATTCGCTTATGTGCTATTTGGTCCTCAAGGTGTAAGGACTTCCATTGCCAAGAATCGAACAAAATATTGTAGGTATGTTTGTACAATTGTGTTTTACGCAAAACCCTGTTGAAAGAACCTCATGTTTGAGTAAACAGTAAATATTCTTGATTAACAAATCTTTCAACAAATATGGCTGAAAAAATATAGTCAAAATTCCAAATATTATTATATTCAAATGTGAAGTATTATTTTTAGCAATTTATATCATTTAAAAAATAATGTCCCTATTTGCTAAATTCGGCAGCAAAATTATAATAAATGAAAGAGGTAATTAAATGTTTATTAAGCTGATAATAATAATCTTCTACAAAGGCTAAAAGAATGCTTTAATATAAGGATATGCCAATAAATCATGTTGTCAAAAATTGTATTTTTTCTTTTTTTTTAAATCTGGCTCAACATTTGGCTTCTATTTATATTCCATTGACGAAAACGTTCATTTTAGTTTCGACATTCCCCCAAATATTAATTTGCAAAAACTTCAAAATCATAGTTCTTGGCGTAAGACCAATTTTACACATATTCATTAAAAATAAAATTCCAATTTGAAATATATCGTGTAAGCTTTCTAATACATAATATAAAACTTTTTACTTCTATGACATTGAAAGTCACAAATGTAGGCAAAATCCGTCGTTCAAAAATTTCGTTCAATTCACAAAGAGAATATAGAAAACGGTCACAGATTTGATTCTAAATTTAGAAAGTAGAAGTAAAATTTTGGCAAATATTTTTATACAAAAAGCAAATATTGCATAATATCGTACGATTGCTGAAATGATGAGTGTTTAAAAATATATTATTAAAAATTTCATTCTTTAGTGTAGACTAAAGCAGAAACATTTATTATACTACATTAAATGTAAAATAGACTTGTATAAAAACAAATAAATGAGAAATGCAATCAATCATCGAATTGTACGTGACTCAGTGAAGTGTGGCCTATTAAAAATAAATAAAATTTTTTAAAAACAACATTTTATTTAACTAAGAATCCATACATATGCATGTATGTATCCAAGAATTTTATCCATATCATTATGACACAGGTTTTTTTTACGGCCTTAAACATTTGTTGAATTTATTTGTAAACACCACGTGTAAAGAGCGATGGCTACTAAGATAATTTGAAAAAGGCAAGAAAATGAGTGCCAACATTCTGTTTATCTTGTTTAATTTTATCAATATTAAAATTTGTTAATTTTTTTTAAGTGGCTCCTTTAAAGGGAATAAAGAAGGCTAAGGTGATTTATTAAGAATGCTTGAACAACCCACCAAGGCGCTGGTAGGTACTTCTTACCTTATCTAACATTTGTCCCGAGAGTAAGCCTTCTTAAAGCCGACAAAACTTCTTGCCTCACGTTAAGCTTTAAGTCCGAATTTCACAACCCTCGTAAGAATTACGCAGAGGCAAACACGAATATAAATTTGGTTAATCACCTTTCATTTGTATTTATAAAAACAAAATAGAAAGTAAAATTCTTTCAAATAATTTCAATACAAATTATAATACTCGCGTACTTTGAAATGAAAATGTTAATTACCAAGTCGCGCACGATTATCACTTTCAAAAATCATTTACATTTTTTAAAGTGTATATTTAAGTATCCTCTTTATTGTTACTTTAATTGTTCACGGGCTCAAAAACTCCACGATGTGTAGTAAACGCTGTCAATAATGCAACTGTTTATGGTTCTGCATCTTCCACATTTAAATACAAGAACAGGGTCTATTTCACAACCGTCGATAATCGCTTATGAAATAATTAATATTTTGA
The DNA here is from genome assembly GCA_951509405.1 of Machimus rusticus. Classification (NCBI taxonomy): domain Eukaryota; kingdom Metazoa; phylum Arthropoda; class Insecta; order Diptera; family Asilidae; genus Machimus; species Machimus rusticus. The sequence goes on along the minus strand of OX608050.1, from coordinate 49,395,879 downwards.
TTTTGAGTAACTATTGTGACCACTTATAAAGTTGTAATATATTGAAATATTTTAACAATGCTATATACTCGTACATATGTGTTAATACATTACGGTTTTATATTTGTTTTAAACGAGGACAAGTTAAGTATATATGCTCTAAGCATACTTTCTTTCAAAATCTCCATCCAAAAGAATGGAAGTTTTCAATACATATATGTATTTAAGATTGGACCACCCGATCATTCGTTAAAGTATGAAGGAAGAATGAATGAATGAAAAGGAATGAAAACAGGGTGCGTAATTTTATCGAGTTAATTATTGCAAAATTCATATATTCAGTATTGAAGATGTTAGTTTTTTCGAAAAGTAAAGAAACCCACTTTTACTTTACTTACTTTTCCCTGAAAACTAACCTTACTATTTTAATTCCTTCAACACAGTGTTTAAAACTATACGCTTTGCACATTTGAGTTTTCTAAAGCGATTTATACAGAAAAAGTACTGAAACAATACACTTTCGTGAAAAAAATAATAATTGCGCACTTTCTATTAATTATTGTCAAAATTCAACTTTTACAATTATATTTGCAATTTTAATATTTTATTTTTTATTGATGTAAATGCTTAGCAATGTAAATATTGCAAGCTTTTACATATTTTAGTAATTTGATTATCAGGCAGATAAATCAAGTAAGATAGCAGCTAGATGTGTGTTAAATTGTTTGATTTAAACAGAAGCTCCACTTTTCGAGCCGGGCTTTCAAAATCTGCAGAGTTAATATAGATCTCAATTCAGTATATGTAATAGTTATTTCTTTTGTAAAACTCCATGGCAATGTTATTACTCTTTGGCCTTGGAAAGTTTTCTTTTAGGCTGGTTAAAATTACCCTCTTTGAAGGCAATTATTTTTTAGGTATAAATCACTTTGAAGGATGTGAAAGTAAGTCAAGTACTTAATGAGGATATATTTTTTATGGATTATCTGGAAAAAAGATTTCTGATTGTGGAATGTGTATTAAATGGTTTTTTTTCGATATTCCTTTGTTGTATAATTTAAATATGAATATTGTGCTGCGAAAATGTGCTCTAGGGGGTTTCTTGGGTCGCAAATTATGATTTTGAGGTTAAATGTCATTCCAAACAAGCGGAATTTTCATCCAAAAATGGCACGAATTCCATACTAGACTATGGAATTACTCAATTTGGACCGCGGATTCGTAATCAGCTTCGAACTTCCCTAACTTTTTTATTTTTGGAAGTAATGCAGAGGTCAATACTGATGAATTTTCCTCGGGTCTAGGGAACATGTGAACATGGGAATTTTTCAAATCGGTGCTGTTCCATCACATTTTTTGGCTTATTTACTGGACTACCAACCCTCCACCGCTACAATTAAAATTAACTTTTTTTTTTTTTAAATGGAAATAAGTCCTTTTGAAGTACCACATATAAATATGAATACATATGTATTATATCGATGACTCATTCTATATCTGTACAATTTCGCATTGTTGTCACGATCATGATCATTTCTCACGGTTTTTGGGGGTCTTACATTTAGTGCCTAGGCATACATATGTACATGTGTACATATACAATACATAACTTTTTTGTTGTGTATATTGAAAGCGGCGAAAGACGGAATACTAGAAACCGCGATTTGCTTTTTAAATAAAGAATTTAATTTTCAATTTTTGAATATAACCTTTTTAGGGGGTCCAGTCGGACCTCACGTATCTACCGATGCCTGCCGACTGAGTCTTCTTTCTCGCTTATTCGCCAGAAAGTAATCAGTGCGTGGAGCACCACCAGTCTTAAAATAAACGGGAAGTGGACGGTGGAAGAGTGCTTGGCTAGGCTAGAAATAAACAAACGCTGAACTGACCTGCGATTTCTCCAGAAAACGAAAAACTCATGCTGATTGGGACTTGTGTTGCGTTCGCCCGAACAAGAACGAACCTGTCCACTTATGAGCTCACGGTTCGGTCACCGCTGAATCTGCGGGCCGCGGCAATGGACGGAGCCCGTCCGGGGACCGTGGTGGAGCGCGGACGGTTGCCCCCGAGAACAAAAGATGTCGAACAAGAGCGGACCTGCAGACGGACGAAAAAACGAGTGGATGCGGGAAAAAAAATTGGCGTCACCTGATTGCAGCGGAAAGTGGTTGAGTGCACACCAACTGATGGCAGAGGGCGCGGACGGACGGACAAAGAAAACTGTGGAAAAATTCCCCAAAAAGCCCGGGTGCGTTTGGTCGGAGACTGTTGGCTGCCTAACGGTCGTGTCGTGCCGCGCGGGTGAAAAGCTCGCGGCTGGTGGCTGCTTTTCGATTTCTATTCTTCGAACTCAGCCCAGCCGAAATCACGGACACGGCCGGCGCACTGCACACCAACACCACTATACTGCAGCAAAATAGAAATTGATATAGGGGACGGGCGCTCGCATGTGTGGGGGAGATGCTTCAGCTGTTGGCTGCTTTTCGAGTGCTCCGCTCGAACTGGTCAAGTGCGAGCGAGGTGAGGAGCTGCGGCCAGACCTTGGGGCTGCTAAAAGTTCTGTTTTTGTTGCCACACTTCTTTTCTGCCAGTTCAGTTTTATTTTTCATCTGTTTTCAGTGGGGGGATCTGGCGACCAAACCGATCCTCAATTGCTCCGCCAGCCAGAGTGAGAATCAGCTAATGTTGCTGGGGCTCAGTGCGGTTTTATATAACTGTGCCCGCGACAGCGGACTGAGGAATCGGAAGGGAAAATGACCACACCGAACAAAGGAACTCACTTACCTGGATCAATTAAATTTTATTTACAGTTACTGGCTTGCCTGCACGAGACAAATTCTCACTGCTGGACGAGAACGGAGATTTATCGATTTTTATCCACCGAACTTTCCCGGGTTGCTGCTGCGGACTCGAGATACACTTTTTTTTAATTAACCGTGCACCCTTTGACTTCACGCGAAGACTAACCGATGCGGTACTATACCAATTTAACTACTCTTGTTGGAAATTTTTTGCAATTAATTTTCCTACTTTGTGTGGTTGGTTTGCTTCAGAAACAGTGGCGAAAATTAAACACGGCTCGGTCTGATCGGTCGAACTTGTTGTGGGACGCGCTCTCAGCTGACTGAATGTTTGTATACAAAGGCCTCGGCTTCTGAATATGATGCGGCGGTGCTCGGCGCTCGGCCAGCCAGCTGAGCGAGAAACGGGAAATTTTGTTTTATGTACTCGTTATGTGCGGACAATTGAGGGTCAGAGACTCAGAGCGCCTAAAAGAGAACGACCGCACCGAGTGAGACGGAGAATGTGCAGTACATAGGACAGCGCTCTGCGTACCAAAAGGAAGTGCTGCCAGATTTCTGTGACTCAGGAAAGAACTTGGCTTATGACTTTCTTCATGAATCGTAACCATTTAGGAAGCACAGAAGGAGAATTCTGTAACTGAACTGAAGCGAACAGTTATATTAAAACCACTTCGGTACATTTGACGGCTGAGAGACACGTCATGCACTTGCTTGCCTCGAGCGGATGACGAGTCTAAATCGTCATTCAAGTTAAGATATTTAACCATTTTGGTACATTCACTGACATATAGAAACTGGACTGACACGCGTCTGAAAAACGGGACCATTTTTAGCCTAGGCTCAAACCTTTCAGGAAAATTTTGGCAAATAAAATGCTCTAAAATCCCGCACAATTATGTTTAAACACAGCTAAATAATAAATAATTAAGTTGTCACAAATCGATTTCTGTTGAATCTCGCTAAATTTTTAGTATTTTCATAAAAATGTCGCTGAAAATAATCAACGAGGTATCAACGAACAACAGAGATAGATATAAAAGTTAGTGTTGCTACTTTTGTCTAACCTTCACATTTCACGTATATGCCAACATAATCTAAAATATGCGACGCAAAGTGCCGAAGCCATCTGTTGGTCATCGTTAAACTATTGCAACAGCATGATTTTAATTTGGTTTTTATGCTATTAATTCTGTGTAATTTGCGTTTTTTTTCAGCACAAATAATTTTAAATTGGTAATTTAATGTTTGCATTTCTTTTAAGGGATTTAAAATACAAAGAGAATTATTTAATACGATTTGGTGTAATTACTTCATGGATTTATACAATTAAAACAGACTAATGCACCAAAAGTGCATTTGACAACAATTCAAACCAACCAGTTACTGCTCAAAATTCGTTATTAGTGTAAACAGGAGGAGACGAAATGTGCACCATTTCGTTTTAGGCGTTTTGTATGGGACGAGTAGTTATTTTCTAAATTTTAATGAATTTTATCCTTCAATTGCAAAATTGTAGTGATGTGAATTAAGCATTAAAAGTTTTGCGAATTGTAACCGCTGCAACCAGCACATCGAAATATTCGGTTTTCACTATTGGCAGCAATGACATTTCTTTTGACAGTTCTCTTGCTAAAGTTGCACGTTTTCAAAACAGGCAGGAAGCGTGAGTAAACTAAATTGAACTAATTTACGCCATGGGACGGTCGAACAGATCAAGGAAACGTCGCGATGAAATGAACAGGGTAAAGCGGGAGCGAAATGCGGCCAAGGAACTTGTTCGTTTGAAAAAAACGCTGGGACTCATCGACCCCGATGGCAACGAAGTAATGAAGGAAGTCGCTGATGTAGTCTCTGTAAAAACTGCGAAGGAGCTTAAAAAGGTTCGTCGGAATTTCTATAAAAGGCCATTCTGTTCTAAACTATTTTAATGTACAGGAAAAAATTAAAAAGGAAGAAGAGGAACTTTTAGCGGAGGTTTTAGAAAGTAAAGATCCAGGGGAGGAAATAGAAGTAGTAAACGAGAAGACTGGGAAGAAGCACAAGTACAACACGAAGACGATGCGAGACGAGCACGGAACCTACCCACCTTGGTTTAAAAGAAAGTATTCGACCAAGAGAAACCAAAAGAAGGAATATTCTAGAAAGCGGGATTTCAAGCAGGCCTGGACGACAATAAACATCCCGCTCTAAGGCTTCGAGGAAGGTGGGAAGTTTAGGTTAGTTTTAAGGTTTACGTTGACGATAGAGAATTGGTAATTAGTTTGGAAAACGTGTATTTTTACAATAAATACATTAAATACAAAATAGAATATCTTTAACACTTACTGGATGCTAACTATTACGAAGGGCTTAAGCTTAGGACAAACGACAACGAAGCGTAGGGACCAAGTGAAATTCACTGGATGACACACAGACGTCATTCCTCTTTTTTTTCCTCAATTCCCGGTGAGATATCGTTCATTTTTAAGACGCTACCTCCAGTGAATCCCAAAATTCCACAGCCGACTGCAGCAAGTCCTCCCGCCTTCAATCCCGCAATGAGTCCGATTGGTCCCCCAACACACGTACCGAGTAGAGCCCCAACCACGGGGTAGAGGGTCTTTTTATATTTTAGTGCTTGTCTGAGATTCGCCTCTCCATGAACAACGTTCTCAAACGCTTCTTCCGCGTGATCCGCGATAATCTCGACAGTTTCCCCCTGCTCTTGCACCATGCCGCTCACATCGCGGAAGATCTCGTTCAAGTCCTCAACCTCTCTGTGCAAATTTTTCACCTCCTTGAGACAAGCCTCCCGCGCCCGAAGCTGCTGCTCCTGAAGGTCAGACTGAACCTGAAGCTGGGGCACGCCACCGATGACCTCTGAGTCTGTTTCGTAAGCACTTTCGACGCTGGAAGCCGTCGAAGGACTCTTCAGCTGCAAATCTGTAACAGGAGGGTCAGACATTGTGGCGCCTCAAATCACGTAACCTACCCATGAACTCTCTGATTCCTTCGAGGGCTTTCTGTCGCCCATTGGACATCATAGCATCAAACCTGTCCACGTCCTCGTCCCTCACCTTGCTCCGCAGAGCGTCCATTTCAAGCATGAGATTCTTGAGCTGTTTCACAACTCGCAGCGCATTGATTTCCTCCTTTTTGATTTTTGACCAGTCCCCCAAGGCTAGGCATTTTTCTATGTTGCTTTTGTGGTTTTTAAGCAGCCCCAAGTGATGGGGCACGGCCACTTCGTTGAATTTCTGCACTGACAGCTCGGCGCGCTTCAAGGGAATCTTCTCGGTCTCACCCATTTTGCAACAAATTTCACTAATTGTCTAGAGAAGACTACGAAGGCATCAGATCGAACGCAAATATTTACTACGGAAAAACTATGACAGCTGATCGCTGGTGCGCATAAGCAGGCCAACACAAAGAAAATTGTGAGCCCCACATTTCTCTGCACTAAGCGCAATTAGAAAAAATAGTGCAGTTGCAGCTGTTGGCATGAAAACAAATCTGAAGTTGGCAACAGTTGAGTGGGGGATTTCTCTTGTACACTGTTTAAATATTTACGTTCATTTTGAATTACATATGCATATTGAATAATGAGATTTTCCGATGTACACATTTCAAAAGAATAGCGGGCATTTGATGAATTACTGTATTTTTTTTGTGTTTTGTTAAAATATAAAATAATAGTAAAAAATCAGATTCTGTGGTAAAAAAATGCGAAACATTTATCTGAAACATTTCTTTCAATTCGTTACAAAGGAGTGCGGAGGAGGATGTGTTTTTTGTAAAGAAGTTCCGATGCATTGGAAAATATCACTGACATATAGACCTGACATAGAACCTGGACTGCTGATTGACGGTCGAAAAGTGAGACCATTATAAGTGGAAATGCAAACCATTTTAAGTGGGGATGCAAGCCTACCTTAGAAAACTCATGCTATAAAAACACATTAAATTATTTGCAATGCATGGTAAAATAAAGAAAATAAATAAATATAAGTTGTCACAAAACAGCCCTTTTAATTTCGCTCTACATTTTGAGTAATTGTTAAAAAACATCACGTCACCAACCAGCTCAGGGCCGGAAGAACACAAGAGTCAGATATATAAAAACATATTCTATTTTGTCTTACATATGCATTTCGCCTGGGGGCCGGATGGGCGAAAGAGATAGGAATCTTATGTCCAGTCAGTGTCAGTGGAAAATATACATTGCAATGGAAAAAGGAAAAAAACACGTGTCACTTATTTTTTGAAAAGCTATCACACATTCCCGCCGGCCCAATTAAATACATATGCTGCGGTTTTAGAGGGTTTAATTTAGTTTGACTCCGTTTATTTGTTTGTTTCAAATCTTGCGACAACTTTTTCAACTATTTCTACTAAACCGATTCTTATAAAACTTTGCACACATATTTTATTATTCATAATATCATAGACAACTATTGTCTATGATAATATCAAGAATTTTTTACAGAAAGTAGTAAAACTATTATTTCCTTACAAATTTTGTATTGCAGATTATTACAAGGCTTCAACGGTGCAGAAGAAATACATATGTATGTATGTATACATCGAGAATTGCATCAGAAGTACATAATAATGCCCACCAGAATTGCTGCAGTTAACAAAAATAATGGTGGGCACACCAAGTTTTAAATATTTTAAATAATAATAATAAAATTCTAAAGTAGGCTTTTTCGGTTACGAACTATATCCATCATATTTAAGCAATGAAAAATTACTCCCAATTTATAAGAAATGTTAAATATTAAAGTATCAAAGTGGTTATAATGAGATGGCCAAATACTGTATGTAGGTTTTAGTCCGTTTTCTCTGCATGCAAATCTGAAACCCCAGGTTCCTTCTGGTGACCGGTTAAAAGAGTGTGGGGATGCACCAGTTTTTAAAAGCCGCCGAAAGGTTTTTTTATAAAGTGAGATCACATTTCTTATTTCTACACTAGTTTATTTCGTAAAAAAGTACAGTACAAAACTAGAAGCTAATTTAACATTGAAATCAAGCTACAGATTCAGAGAAGGAAATGGGTCCACGGCAAGAGGGCTCGGCGGCGTGGAGTTCATCGCAATGGGGCCTCTCGGGGCGATTGGGCCTGCTCGACTCCCTCCTGCCGGGCGAACTCTGAACCGACTGGCCTGCACTTCGGCGCTTAAGGATTCTCGGACTAGCACACTTAAGTCAGACGATTCTAACAAACAATAAATATCACAATTTCAGGCGTACTCTAATCGCTACGGACAATATGGCTGCGGGTTGCTCTTGCACTTGAACAGGACGTTGATGAGGTGCTCCAGCTTCTTGGTCTTCGCATCTTGGACGATGAGCTTGTTTTGGAGTGAGCTGATGTCTTGCTGCCGCTGCTCCTGTAAGGACAAATTTTGTTATTTGCATGCCTTCTTTTAGTGTTTCCCATGGTTTGTGTCTTACCAACGTGCTCAACCTTGTTTTAAGCGAACTTATCGTGTGGGATGTCGCCTCCATGGCCTTGTTAAGTTCATGGGTTTCCACTCTGTCGTTCGCTAACATTTTTTCGATTTTTTGCAGCCTAGACCCAAGTTCCTCGGTGGTTTCGATTTCATTTTCAAGATCTCTGGCTTCAAAGGCGTCGTCGATTCCTCCTCCTATAGTTTAAAAAATAAATAAGTAATTCGAAATTTTGGCTTTAACATTTTGAAAATTGTTCAAATAAATTTGCTATTGTAAGTACATATTACGCTTAGTTAAGCCGAAAGCAAAGAGATTGAGTTTAGAATAAAGAGGTTGAGATTTTCCACAATGCATTATTATTATTATTTTGAAATTTTTCCATAGAAACATACCTATCTAAAAATAATTAAATAAAATTTACATATTTGTATGTACATACATTTGTATTTTAATCTTTTGTTACTCTTTCCATCTCTGAAGCACAGTAATACATGGCGGACAAAATTGCACAATTTTCCTTCGCTATATTCAGGATAAAGGCTCAGCCGCCGAGGCAGACAAGCCCGAAAAAAAGATCGGCGTTTCGAATTGGGGCACTGATCAGATCTCATCAGTGTGGCTGATGACCAGTGCCCCGAGCCACAAACGCCGGAATGTGCGGATCGAAAGCCGATCCTTATATCAACTTGATCGGAACTTCAAGTGTGAATTATAGCGAAGGAAAATTTTGTAACAATATGTATAATGTACGAATTCCAGGTCATATATGTATGTATAATATACAGGATGCTTGGAGGGGCGAACCCAGAAAACGAATTATAAATCCTTTGAGAGACGTAGGTTGGTTGATAGCATATTAGAATGCTGGGCCTTGACGCTTTATTATGATACCTCTTACGATCCAATACGTCAATAAACAAGCGAGAGAGCTAAAGTAAAATTTCGAAAATTGCAATTTTGATATTCAACGACTTTGGTGCCCTTCGTTCTGCCGATGTTTTGTATGGGAAGATCGAGAGATTACCATTATTGTTTGTCAATGAATGTAAATTAAATGGTAGTGATAGATTATCTCACGTATGCGTGACGCAAATATGCCGTAGAGTACGCATTGCATAAAAGGGTCATATTTTGAAAATTGTAATAGTTTGTATAATAGCACATTTGTCATTTGGTTATAAGTTCTAGATTGCTCTGTTCTATCACCTTTTAAAAGAAAGTACACAAATTGTGAATAATAACTCTAACCTGGATTGGTGCTTTGTCTTACCGATTTTCTTACAGCTCTGCATGTCGGTGTGCAGGACGAAACCTTCGCGGCATTTGCAGTAGTAGGACCCTTCTGTGTTGTAGCAGAGCTGGTCGCAGGGTTTCTCCTCCTTGCACTCGTTCACGTCCCGCTCGCAGTTCTTCCCGGTGAAGCCTTTGGGGCAACTGCAGGTTTCCGGTTGGGTGCAGGATCCGCCGTTTTGGCACTTACTTTTGCAGACAGCTATTAAATAATTGCGGGTAATTAAACAGTTCGGTCTTGAGGAGCATTTATGTTTGGGCCACTTACGTCTCATGCAACTGTTGGAGGTCTTCGTCAGCTGCTCCCAGCCCGGACAGCAGTCGTAGGTGATCTGGCGGGTGGTTTTGTGCCGGATCACATCTCGCACCGCGGGCTCATGGACCAATTGCACTCTCGTGCACATTTGATTTGATTGACACGGCTCGCTGACGTGCTTCCATGTCGGACGAGTGTACACCTCGGTTGTCTTCACCGGAATGTGAATGGTCTTGTGCTGCATGCAGATGTGCCGCCTGGAAGTAATAGTAAATATGGTATCAGTGAATGCTCTAGTTACATTATTATTATTTTTCTATAATTAGTAGTTATAGTTTCCTACTTAAATTATTATTATTTTTCTATAAAAGTTTTTAATGATTGACTATGGCCAAATTTAAGGAATCGTTAGCACATGTAGCTGGTTAGAAAAATCAATTTATTTTATTGCTTTAACTTTTCCCAAATCTGATGTAGAATATTCCCAGAAATATTCATATTGGTTCTTGATTTATAAGTATAAAAAGTTTTTCGCTATCGCTATTATTAATTTTTCACTTCTCGAAATGGTATTATCAAAATTGATGTGCGTATGATATCTCAAAAATTAATCGGTCGATTTTGCTTAAATTTATACCACTTCTTGAACCTTTTTTTTTAATTCTCATTTAATTTTTCATTTAAAAATTTTTTAGAATTTTAGTGGTTTAAAAACGAATTTTGCACTTTTTTTTGCTTAGTGCATTAGTGCATAAAACGAAGGAAACATGCTATTTTATGTTGGCTATGCATTAATGCAGCTATTAATATGTCAACAACGTATGTACATATATGTTTATCAAAATGTATATGTATTATAGTACGCTTTTGTTTGTAGAAAATTTATTCAAATAAGGCTAAGACACTAGAATTGAGTCAATAAATAAAACCTTTTGTGTAGTAATATCAAATACGATAGTGTCGCAAAAGCTACTGGAGATACGTACCAAGATGCGGGTTTTTTAATTTTGTAGGATTCAGTTAATCACCTGAGGATATTTGAAATTTCTTTTCAAAAATTGCGTTCACAAATTCACCAAGAAATGCTTTCACAAATTCATTCAAAATCAGATGTACATGAAGTTTATCATAATTCAATGAGTGAATATGTATGTATGTAGTGAAATTTATGGGGCATCAATGACTTTCCGGAAACGCCCAATGTCATCTACATATTTTTTTTTCTATCAAAATCTAATTGCAAGACATATTTTTTTTTTAGGAAATGAGTATTGATTTATTTATTTTATAATCCATAAATATCTTAGAAGGTAAAATTCGAGGCTTCCAAAAATTTGTTTCTGCTGTATAATAAAAGAACTATGTCTACCAATCAATTTACTTTAATGTTTCGTTTAAATGCGCATAATAAACACTTATTCAGTAGATCGAAGAAAGCACCTACAGCATACATAGCAAAACACGGCATTAATCTATGCATGTACGAAATATAAACCCAAAGTGATTATACATATTTCGCAAATGTTTTATTTAAATGCAAAAAAGAAGTTTAAGTAAGTAAATCCAAAATGGCAAAAAGGCAGTCGACTTGCATCTCGCGTTAACACATTCTTACGAATCACGGAAGGAAAGTTTTCCTATGTTTTTGTCCTAAGACGATAGAGAAATTCGGATTTGCCTAAGCATCCTGTTTTACATCATTTATTTTTATTCATGTGTTTATATTTGATTTCTTGCCGCAATTATGGGAGCGACCAACCATTTTAACGTGAGACCACAGACCGCCGATGGGAGGTGCTCAAAAATTTTCTTATATTCCGTGTTGAACAGAACTTGAGTTTACGAAGTATAATGAAGGAAAATTTTCAAGATGCTTTACCCATCGGAGTCTATCACCTAACAACAGCTTCGAAGTAAACGAAAAAAGAAAAGCGTCTGAAGCGCATAAACTTGCTTTGGTATGCTTTGAGAGATCGTGGAAGTTCGCAGCATTCAAATAGGAATTTAGCGAGGACTCGAACACCGATCGCGATAATTCTAAAGAAGATCGAAAAAATAAAGAGCATGAATATTATTGAGGGTTTCAACCAGAATAAGAACCAAGTTCTGAATAACCTCTCGCTTTCTGAGCTTTAGAACTTATTGAATAAAAGCTGACTTTTCTACAAAAGAAGTTTGCAGGCAGCCAACTAGAAAGTAAGGCGGTGGTGGCTCCCTACCTTACCGCTTGAATTCTTTAAGGATGCAAATTCGCGGAATGAAACCACTTGAATTTTGTGGAAGGCTTAGTTAACTAACCCAAAAATCCTTTCAGTAAATCCATAAGCTAGAAATTCATCTTTTGCTTGATAAAATCGTTGGAGGCACCTACGCTTACAATTAACCTACTTCTTTTCAAAGCTCAGGTATCGTGCCAGGGTATGTCCTTCGCATGATTCACGTTGTAGGTGCCCTCTGGAAGGTAAGACATAAAAGTCTTTTGTACGCTCGTTACGTAAGGCGTTCGCCCGCAGATGATGAATAGCAATGAATCGGAATTAGCCAAGTCGTGCGAGAGGATGAATGATTCATGGCCAGACAGACGGGCACCTGACGCAGGAGCCTAGCAATAGTTTGATGTGCGTGAAATCTAAAAATAATCGGTGGATGTGAGGTGAAAAACAATTAGAAGAGATGGCGTCTATTCATGTGCGGCTTTAGTGATTTTTAATAGACCCGCTATTACAGATGAGAAGAATTTCGTTTTTGTATCAATGCCCTCGGTTTTAATGTTTTTTGAAATTTCCTTTGATTCATACAAATAAATTGAATGATTGGGCGAAAACTTTTCATTAAAAATTTCTTTTATTTTTCTTTACCGCAGGGCGTGTATTGTACGTATACTTCGGCATCGCTCAAGGGTAAAAATTGTTCTTTAGGTAAAAAGGCTAAGCATCTATCTGGAAAGATTAATTATGTACATACATATGTATGTCTTTCGTTAATTTTACAAAGTGTAATATCTTAATTGTTTGTTTTTTTCTGTATGCAAAAGGTTACAAAAAAACATTGTCTTTGTTTTTTTTTTGGTACGAGTAAATAGCTTAAGTGAAAACAATTCGCAAAAACTCAACTAATAATCCATTATTATGAATTTTATGGGAACTTGTCATGCTTAAGCAAAAATAAATTAATTGCCCTTTGTGATTGCCTTTGTGTAGGCAAAAAGCGTTTTAGTCCTACTTTTTGCAATTCTGATGGAGGAAGCTACTTTTATTGTATTGGTTAGTCAATATAATTTGTTGTTGTTCCAAAACATTAGCAGGTCATTTTTATACAATTTTATTTGTAGGTCTCCTATGTAGTAAATGAAAATCTTTAATCAGCTCTTTTTATCGGGCAAAATAGGAATAAATTGAAAATAACATAATACAAAAATTGTTTCAAATAATAAAATGTTAAGCTTTACAAAGATTCAAAACCTTATGTCAAATGAATTATTTTTCATAAACCAATTATTTCACGCAATACCTAGATGGCACTAATGAGGGTACGAATCACATTAGGATCTTTATAAACCTTTATTTTGATATAGTTTTTCAAAAATTGACAAAATACGTTCCTTTGAACTTTTGAACTCTAGTGGAAACGGACGTGACGGGCGGAAAAAAGGTTTTTTTAGCAGCGTATTTATTATATCTTTGGGGTAATTTGGCATAAAATCGGCTTATTTTTTATTTTATTTTTGGTACTTCTTTTTATTGGGTTATTTTATCCTAAAAGTACTCTATATAAATATAGGTAAAGATTATACAACTCAGTAGATACTGTTCATTGAAACTACCGCGTTGTGGGAAATCGTGTTATCGGAGACACACAAAAACTGGGATTCGGTTCTAAAATGAGAGAAACTGCTGTTTATATATGCTATATGCACATAAAAATATTTTATAACAAACTTTAAATAAAATCTAACATAGGTATATAAAAACTCAAAAAGATCATAACAATCTTATATAATATTAAATAAAAAATGCTAACAAATTTATTCTTCATCGTTATGAGATCGTTTGACTGGCTTTATATCAAAATCTGAGCTTGATCATCGACAAGTTCGCACTTGCGGCCGTTTTAATTTTTAAAAAAATCTATGATAAGCGATTGTTTGCTCTTACTTTACAAATCTTTACAAACTTCTTGAGTTACTAAATGAGTAAATATTATCTAAAACACAAGCGCTGACACGCTCACAAGAAGAACTTATTTTACTTGATAATGCAAATAGCATAAACGAAAAGGAACTACATATAAATACATACCTAAATATATGTATGCAGATACTTGTGAATCATTGGCATTGTAGAACAATTTTTCCATTTCTTAAATCGCGTTTTAAAACTACAACGTCGTAAGAAAATTTCCGTATTTCCCTAACTGCGTTGTAAAATTGCTGCATTCTAGGGGGTTTACCTGTAGTGTGAATTCCAATTTAATTGATGAAAACAATTACAGGCTACTGTTAATTTTTTAATATTTCAGACACTTCCCAGTAGGCAATTTTTCCATTCACCAATTACAGATTATATTACCAGTAAGGAAAATTTTGATTCATTTGTATCAATCTTAATCAAATTTTTTCTCTATCAAATCATATTGCTTAGGGATTTTTCAATTTAATTTAATAATAATTAATAATTTAATTTAATACACTGACAGTTTTCAAGATTTTGATGTATTCTCACTTTTAAATAAGTAATCTTCATTTGCGATTAAATAAACTGTTGCAATGTTTTGGTTAATTGAAGGTTAATTTATTGTGACTTTTATTTTCCCAATTAAATATAAATACATAATGTCATTGCCCTTCTTCTCCAAAGAAAATGAGTGAACAATTCCCGTGAAACTGTTATCATTTAGAAGATTAAAAATGCCTCGAGAAAAGGTTTTTCTTAGACTTATAAGTCTTAATTTTTTGCAAGAGATTATAGAGGTTACTCTATATTAATTATTTTAATTAATGGTGGCTGAAATAAAAATTTGAGATTTTAAAATGCTCCCTCAATGATTACATTTTTGTTTCCGCGATTTTAAAATAATATTCATCATACATAATTGTGTTATTATATTGAATTCTATTCTATATAAAGTCTAAATGAACGCTGACAATTAATTATTATGGGATATACATACGAGTATATATATATAATATACCCTACATAACATGAAATCAGTTGATGAAAATGAAATTTCATTTTCTAAATTACTAGACTAGAGAATTAATAAGTATCATGTATAAAATCTCTATGCTAAATATTATAACATTTAAAATGAACTGGTGACCAAAAGACTTCCATGCGGTTCTGATTTTGGAATCACTTTCTAGATTGAGTACGATTATTTTCAGAATGGTCAAACTGCTCCGACATTTTTAATTTTTCGTTACATACATATACTCGCACATAGACTACTTATTATCAAAAATTTAGAGAGGCTTCTTTCGAAACTACTTTTGTAGTTGTAAGGAAAAGGTAAAGCCGGTTGCATAAATAAATTACAATGCTCCATATAATGAATATAATCCTTCTGACATGAATAAACGCAACGTCCACCAGCATCATAAAATGCCCAAAAGATGTTCTCATAATCGAAAATTTTACGATAACCATTCAAATCGGAATGTCGGCCGTCAATTGGCATTAATGAGCAATGAAATGAAATCGTTGAAAGACTCATTCAATTTAATGTTATGGTCCATTTTGACGACACCTATGAATTTGTAACTGGACAAAAAGATGCATCGCATTGCTGCACCCGGATAGCTACACCTGGAGATTCCATCAAAAAGACGGTTTTATTGCACCTAAACCCACTAAACAGCCCAAGTCTATGACGGTCCAATATCTAATGGGATTGTGCGCGATTATACGATAGTGGATTCAACTGACATGAACAACCGGGCCCAGGATGCCGGTGTGTCAGTAATGAACTCTACGATCCATAAATATTCGCAACGGTTGTGTCATTGCACATATGCAAATTAGCCGATGTGAAATATGGCCCGTGCAGAACCGAACCCATAAGAATGGCCTAAGTGCGGTGCGCAAGCCCTGCCGATAGAACCCGCCGGAGATACTCGTGGAGGCTGTGACAATAGGCACATACTGCACGATCACTATCTCCAGATGGTTCCCACCTTGGCTTAATTCGAGACGGAAGACTCCGGGCTGAGCACGACCGGGGCGCTGATGTCAGGCCGTAAATCTCGAAATTATACCTCTGTGACTGAGTTAACCGATAGTCGATGGTTCGGGATCAATGAAAGTGATAAGTGCGGCGCTGGTGGCCAACTAATTAAATTAAACGAGATAAAATACCCCCAGCCTCCAGCTGGACCAGTCACTGGGCTCGGGGCTGCAGCTGTTTATGGTCAATGTTTTCGCGATAATTGACCGATGTAAACGGTTTGCGGACACGCCGCAGCACTTGTAAGAATAATATAATTATTTTAATTTGCACGATAAAGACATTGCCAGCGTGGGCTGCAGTCAAAACAACCAAAGATTAAACACGCTGTGATTAATGGAGGTTTACTTGTTTGAGCAGATTTTCGTGAGAGTGTAATCGAATTTCCGTTAGATCATGCAAATTTCCTGATAACGCGACTGGAATTCCTTCGTATCATTTGCTCGAGGAGTGGCCCATACCTTGCGAATTGTTTTCAGAATGTTACCTTGTCACCTGAACCTCACAGCACGGTTCGGACATGGTAAGGTACCAAACCCATTCAGCATATCGCATGTCCACCAAACCTTGTCTCCGGGGCATAGGGTTACGAATTCAGCCCAGCGGAAAATCGAATTATTAAAAATGAGAAGAATTATGTTTTTATTTCCTCTACTTGGGTTTTGTGCGATTTCACTTTCTAGTGGGATCGCCCACGTTCTTGGGATTCGAATTAGCCTCAGGCTTGGTGATCGTTTATCACAATCTTCCCACTGATTTCGCTCGCCATGTGCATATTAGGTGGACCGAGAAGTTTCGTGGACATTTAAAGCATGGACATTTCTGTTTTGCGTTAGTGACTTGCGAAATTTTTGTGTGTAAAGTATAAGATTAGACATGATCAATATTTCTCATTTAGATATATCGATCCATACCCGTCAATTTGATTCTTTTTTAACTGGCTCGTTGATAAAATTACTATATTCTTTTGGATGTACGTATATCTTTAGAATTTGTGAAATAAGAAAAAAAATAAGTTTACAATATTTGTAGCTACTTAAACCCGGCAATTAATTAATTTAGCGGCTAAATAAATATTTAGCAAAATTGAATACACTGATTATTACATATTTTAAGCAAAGCTTAAAAAGGCTGACTTTTAACTGGCATTTAGTAAAAAAGTCAATATTGCGAGAATATTAAACACGCATGACATTGACGAATTCGTGATTCCTCAAGAAGCAAGAAGTAACTGATACATATTTTAAAAATGTTATAATTAACCGTGTCCTGAATATAGTTAAATGCAAAAACAGTTCTGAAGACTGAAGATGTTTCTTCTTTCTTCGAGGGACTGAAGAGATAAAAGCTTAAGCCAATATAAGGCGGTAATGAATTAGGGTTAGCCCAGTGGAGACCACGAAAATGGATGTATGTTGTTAGCAATAAAAGAAATGATTGTGCCTGCAAAACTTTAAATGCTATCTGAAAATGATTTTTATTATTAAAAAACGAATTGCTTAACTCTTTCGCCGTCAGAGACGTGAAATCATGACGGGATATGACGGTATTGTTTTGCATAAACATTTCTTCCAATATTGTCATAACTGAAGTATAGCAACTGGTTCTCTTCGAAATTTTGATACATATGTATGTATTATCTACTACATATCTGCTTTGTAAAATTATATGTACCATATTTTCAATTTAATTTAATTTAATTTAATTATCTGGAGGTCATACTACATTGGAAGTTTAGTTTTAAAATGAAATGTTTCGTTGCAAGTGAAACAAATACCAAAAGCTTTCATCTCATGAATCTGGCGAACTGCTTCTTGAATTAAATTACCTAATTTTGTTTTAAGGACAAACTAAATTCAATAATGTATAATGGATAATTATTTGAGACCAGTAATATTTATATGTACATATATGTATGTACATATATATAAAAATTTGTAAAGTTCAAACATCTGAGAGGTTAATTAAATAATTATAGTATATTGAGAGAATAAAATAACACATACATATGAACATTTGTACACTGTACGTATGCATTGAAAAGTTACATACATATGTATGTATGTACATATGTATACACACCAAAATTAACTGATTTGTACAGAAGAAGAGTTCTTATACTGGTGACGATATCAGTTATAAGGACAGTTTATTTGTATTTTTTAATTCATTAAGATTTTTTGGGTTTGTCAAGTGAATCGCACACTTATGTCATCTTTTCTATTTGTCCCTTTTCTTAAAGGATAATTAGGTGAAGCAGTACTGGCTATATAATATACATATATGTACATATACATACGTCAAAAAGAACAAACATTTTGAGCAAATCAGCTTTGTGCATATTCAAGCCACCTGTTAAAGATAGCAAGCAACTTATCTAGGCTACTCATTCATCACTTTAAATGCATATAAAATAAAAGTAAAACCTTGTAAAACAAGATTGACAATGGCTTTGTTCATTCTGCCAGAAATAAATGTTTCCAAGAATATCTCTGCCAGTGTCAATCCATCATCACAGGAACATTTTTGACTCGCGACAGTTCTTGTGTTGGGTAAAAAGGGTTCCGCGCTCTTTTAAAATGTCAAATTTTTTCGATATCTTTATGATAAATTGTGGCTATTCCAGCCCCTGCAACTTCAAGCATGTTTGTTTCAAATGGACAATGGCGCGACCGTGTGACATCACTCTTTCTCGGAATAATTTTGATTAAAGGAGTGCGATTAGGTCGCGGTTAAGATGTGTCTTGCACGAATTGCACTTCATTTGTACGAGCAAACCAGAAATAGCTGCTTCACGACTCCGACATAATCTTGTCATAAATCTTGCAATTTCAGTGGTTTTCCCCTATCTGCTGACTGCCAGCTCTTTCCTCCTGGAGGTGTTTGCTTGATCCTTGCATCTTTTGCATCTTCCGCATATTATTCTCTGACTGAGTTCTAAATTCTGCAGCATTTTCTTCTGATTTTCATGGAAGTGATGCGCACCATTCGGTGTATTTTGTACGAGCTGATGCAAATTGCACATTTGACGCGAGTTTTCAGGGCGCACAACATACTTTGGGTTCTAATTTTAGGGATATGGTTTTGGCTTATAAATAGGTAGTTGGCTGGTGTTAGTCATACAATAAGATAAATACCTATGTCGTTAGCTGCAACAGTCGTTTACATGCTAGTTTGGCGGTTGGGCCTATACAGATTTAGCCTTATTGATTTGAATAGTTGTCTGGTTTGTTTATTTTTATGTTCTGCACATAAAGAAAACAATTAGTACGCTCAATGAGATTTCAAGCTTTAAAAATTATGAATTTCCATACAAAATTTCATCCTCTATTTAAACCCCTTAGGGGATGTGTTTTCAAAAATCTTTTCTTAGTTCTCACCTAGGTTATATAAGAAACTCTTGTGTAAATTTCATCCTTTTAGACTCACCAGCTTAGGTAAGTTGTGCGTGTTTGTCATCCAGTATTAGAGTTTTATTAAATAAATGGGCAATCTGCATTTGTATGATATAATCAATTGTACGAAATATCAAATATCAGTTAATTATTCTTAGCTTTTTAAGTAAATACTGCTTGGTTTATAAATAGGTGTCGTACTTTTTTTTATGAATATATAGATTTGAAACAAAAAATTGAATTTTATTCTTTAACCCCAGAAAACTAAAACTTTATGTTTATGATTGCAAGCTTTACTTATTATAATACTTTTACATAGATAATGGGTCTGATTCTAGTTGTCGCCTCACTTTCCGTGACTCGATAGCTTATTGCCTGTTTTATTTCAGGTGACGGAACGGAAAATGAGGGATATACAGAATCAGGCCCAAACTCATTCGAAAGGTTGAAGAAAAAATGATTTTCAATTTTTTACAGCATTCTTTTACAAAGTTAATTGTTTATCAGATTTTTAAAATTTTATTTTTAATTTACATATACAAATAAAGCAAAACATTTTAAGACAAGACTCTATGCAAAAATAATATTAAGTCATGTTCGAATATATTTTGTTCGTGGAATTTATAGGAATTAGCTTGTACTGTTAGACGCATAAAATTGACTGTGAATTTTAATGATATATTCGTTTGTTATTCTATTTAAAATAAAATTATTTTGTAGACTGACTCATTCAAAAAAGTTTTTATATTTCAACAGATTATGGTGATAATTTTTGTGTTTTCTCACGCCTCATAAATTTATCTGATAATCGCTAGATAATTAACTGGATGATTTAACCAGGTAGTAGTTACCCTTGAACGCTACAAAGCAACTATGTAAATTCGCATTTAACCTTATAATAGTCCTGCATCGTTAGGCTCTTTTACCTCTTCATTCCCGTGCAATTTTCAAGACGTATTTTCTTTTCAAAACTGTAAATCATCGTTAATCGGTAATTGAGTTAATTACTATTAATAGTACCTGCACTTGCGTTTTAACATATGTATTTCTATTTGGGAATTTACTTTAAAATATTATTTGATAAGACTTTAAGAGTAATGTTTTTGTGGTGCTATTCTTGTGGATTGGGACTGTTACTGACGTTTACAGCTCTCAAAACAAATTAATTTAATAATTGTAATATTCTTGCTTTAATTGCTTGAATATGGTTGGATATAAATTTTAATTGAAAATGACGTATATATTTTAACAATTATTTACAACTGGGGCTATTATCGGGCTTCCTGCCATGAATTTTCCGACAGCTTGGCATACCACTTGCGTTCTAAATGCGCTACTTAAATATGGGAACTTTGAGGCAAATATTGGAGCCTTTGAAGCTGTCGACAAATAGATAAAAGAAGTTCAGTATTGAGCTAAATTCACTATGGAAATTTGACAATCTCTTTAAGTACGATGCACGATTAAATCAAATAATGATGGTAACTTTATTTACTTGCAAGTGCATAGGTGACTTTTACAGAAAGGATCTCGCACATATTGTGTTGAAAATGGTCTTCTGTAAAATTTGCTGGAATTAATATTATTATTGTTACTCCTCTCGCGGTCCTGATCAAAAGTTCTCATGGGCACAAGGTCGGAAAATGAACAGTTTTCAAGATATAGGGGAGTTTTCGTAGAGTTGACAATTTTTTTTGGAAAGTGGCCCTTTGTAAAATTGGTTAATTTTTCTGAAATGTCTTCGCTCTTGTACTGTACAACAAAACAAAGTTTCGCAAGATTTGTCCGTTTTAGGTTGACCAGACCATACACTATAGGATGAGAAATTTGATAGTTTTATTTCATAAATAACTTAAAAATGCTCAAAACGTACATGAGAATATAGACAAATTTACCCTTTATAATATTATTTATTTATTTTCAATTTATATATTATGAATTACTTTACTTATTTAATTTGATAAAATTAAAACTTTACTTTTTGTTTATCTTGATTGATAAATTTAGCCTTCATGAAAATAATTGTGTTTAGGTATAGGTCGAAAATTAAAAGTAATGCAATTGGTAAAAAACCAACCCATATTTCGAATGGACAGAAATAATTATTGCTTTCCGTTATGGAGAAAAAAAAATCAAAATTAATTTAGTGGAAAGTTCGACAAATCCAATTTTCAACAAACACTTCAACTAGAGAGCTTTGTAAAATTTGAAAATTATTAACAATTATTTCACCACATTCGTATGTGGTTAAAATATGTATACCTATATATCTAATCTAAACAAATTCGATTAGATTCAGGAATACGCCAAAAATAATAATCATTCCAAAAGGAATGTATGTCCTGATTGTCAGGAAAATTTTTCTAGTTGGTAGTCTATTTTTTTAGTATTGTCAGCCCTTTTTGAAAACTGACTCTTTCATGCTACTCTTCCCCATACACGTGTATGTACGTTTCGTTTAATTTTTTAAAACAAATGAAGTCGATTTCCCGCTGCTTGCAATCGCAAAGGTCCTCCCATCCCGGGGAAACGACTCGATTAAAATGAGTTAATTGACTCCATGTGGAGATGGAAATGCCCTGGTTGGCGCCTTCGAGTGAAATGGGGGTATCAGATGTCCCCGCGGAACGGTACTCCTCGGGATGCCATCAGGAAGTGATGTAATTCGATGATAAATCTGTCTTCGCTGAAAATCGCTGCCACAAATGATATAACGCAGCCTGACGGATTCTGATGGCTGCGGCTGCGGCGAGCCGGCCGATCCGTTCACGCATTGCTGGAGCTTGTTCGACTCTAAACGCATTAACCAGGCCCTGCACGGTGTCGGGTTTCGGGGAGTTCATTTGTTTGGGAAACGCCAAGTATCAATTTTTGTCCATGCGATCCGTGCGGTACGCAGCCCGCTCCGCTACCGCGATTTGTCAATAGACGTGCGCAGGCCAGCCAGCGGGACTCGATATTTCACCTTCCTGGCACCTGCCGCAAATCGGTTTTTTATGTCTGGCCCCCCTCGGGTGACACTTTTTTTAGATTGAGCTGTTCCCACACGTGAATTATGAAAATCAAGCCGCCTTACAAATTGCAGACCAGCGAAAAAGGTGCAATTTCTCCGGCGGTCGTGAAAATTTATGCGAAATGCCCACACAGCAAGCTGCTCCCCGATGAGATCGTACGATAATTTGATTCCGCGAGTTGAACGATCAGCGTCAGCGTAAGTTACCGGCTCTATGTTTCAATTTAAATTCATTTGTTATTTGAATAGTTAACATCAGCTCCTCGGAGAAAATTAAAAGAAACAAAACGCCACCGGACCCCTTGGAGATTTCTCATCCGATGGAGTCGCGTGGGTTCAAGTGCTGGTCGAGGTTGATGCTGCCGTTTCGAGAATGCAAAAAAACGCGTCTACTAAAAACGATTCCCAGACAATATATTTATACATAGATAGCATAAAGTGGACCAAATGGTTTCGTCCGAGTTTTTTGAGGACCACTGTGGCACTTGAGTTTTTCCTAATGCTCATAGATGGCCTCTAAGAATTAGATAACAATTATGTTCGGAGCTCTGATGATCGCTCCGGTGATTAATTGCCCGGGAAATATCCCGAGGTCAGGGACGTCGTTTGTTAAAGTCCCTTGCGTGAAAACTAACGCAATCAGTCGGTTCTGATTAACTTTCAAATTGGCCAGAGTAAACATTTCTATTATCATCGTCTTCGCCATCTTCCCGGCGATGAGGCTCACTCCGTGACACATTCTGCTCGTGGCATTCATAAACTCGAGGGTCAGTGTCATGGGCAAGTTGTTGCCATTTATTTGGGAATTCTATTTTTGTCTAGTTAGAATTTTTCTCGGGAATAAATGTAAAACAGAGGAAACAATATATTCTAATATACATATGTAGACAAAATCTACCAGAATGATATAGATCGCAGATATGTGAGATAAAGTAAAAAGATCAAATTACTAACACGATCTACCATCGTCTAAAAAAGTGGAAGAAATTAAATATGCGGGCAACCAAGATGAAATAGATCAGGTTTTGAATTTTTATGTAAATAATTATGTACTAGGAAGTTCATTCTGGGCCAAGTAAAATGTCCCAAATTTTGTTTTAAATTTCTGCAATAAAAAGCGTTTGCGCATACATTATTAAGCATATGCTGTTGTGCTAATTGTTTGGCAAAAATTATGCATTTCTTGCATTAAAATTACGCTTGCGCGTTTTCTAACTGATGCGTGTAAAATTTGTTACGATTTTTACAGTAGGATTTATTCAATTTGGCTAGTTTTAGAGTTAGTTTAGTTATATACATATATAGGTATGTATATATATATAGGTTTTCGAAATTGAAGTAAATTTATTTAGTTAGTTACCAAGCTAGAATATAAAGTGCCTTAAACGTAGATTATGATTTTTAAAATGTTTTGCTTTTATGGTACAATCCACATAAACTTTTAATACATTGTCGCTGGTTGTCTTTTCATTATTTTAGGTAAATTATATGACGATTGATGGATATAGAAATAAAGGTGGAAATCTTCCATGTTTCCACAAATGAAACTAATAACAGTTACTTAACCTAAAATTGTTCATGACATAAAAAATGAAATTTGAGCTAATAATTTCTAGTCAAGCACTTAACTGAACAAAAAGACAGGAAATTATTAAAATAGGATTTTAGTGTATTGGTTTTCACTAGATTTTGAATTGCATATATAGGAAACCTGAGGGCCCTATCTTGTAGTGGCTCGAATCGTTTCGAAAAAAACTTACAAAAGCACTTTTTGGACAAAAATTCTTTCAAAAAGTTGCTAAAGTTTTCAGAAATTAAATTTAGTTACCTATGACTTCAGTGGATTTTGTTGTTCAAATTGGTTAAAATAATAGTCGATTGAATTTTTTAATTCGGATGTTTTAATCACTTCGAACTTGAACCACTTTAATTGAAGCCGAAGGTAACTGAAATTACTTTACTAAAAATTTAGGAAGTTTATTAAGGAATTACAATTCAAAAAGTGCTTTTGGTTTTCTCGATCCGATTCAAACGACGACAATAATAGGGCTTACTGTATTATAATGAGATAAAATTCAGAGTGTATATCGGATATGAAAAAGTATTCAATTTTTCGATTTTGTTTCCATATTAAAATGATAAATTGAAAGAGGTTCAAAGGTGATTTTAATCCACCAGATAAGTACCTACTACAACCAAGATAAGGTTGAGTCGGATTCACCATTCGACCCAAATGTAACTACCGCGATGAAAAATGAGTACTTTAAGATATTCAGGTAGACAAGGTCCAATAAGCGACTACAGTGAGATAATAATTACCGTGATAATTTCACCTAGCAGTAAATGGAGGACTATGGTCATTGAAATGGATAACGGTATTTGGAAACGGTGGCCACTTAAAAGTTGGTTACTGATAACAGCGATAACCTCTTCGACAGATTGCAGGTAATTCGCGGCCACCTTCGAATGCCGTTCTCACTGGCAAATCAAACAATGGGCCGCAATTGAGATAGAGCCGCCGCCGCCGCCGCCGCAGCTACTTGGAATTCTTCGATCCTCTCGAGTAAAACTTTCGAGCAGACACTTCGAGGTTCAGGAGGGTACGCCTGGGTCCAGGCCAAGGGAATTTCGCTGCAATTCTGCTCATTCTGCAGCCGTACCTGCATCGTACCATTCGCGCTTGATGGCAGAATTAGATAGCGCAAAATGCTTCAATTACTCAGTCCGGGCCGAGGCGATTACTTGTCAATTGAATGCAGCGGTACCCGCGCGATACCCGGGCAAATCGTGGAGTATCTCCGCGATCCGGGTCTCCGGGAATAATTACACGAGTTGGGACGCGGCGGCGCGATAAGAATTTATTTGCGGCTCGGATGCTGCGGCGCAGCAAAGGCGAATTTCTCATAAATTTTTTTATCTTTTTATATTAAAGAGAAAGGAAAGGATTTGTAGTCTACTCACCCGTCGTGATTCTTGTGGTGATTTCGTCCCCGCGTCGTTATGACCGATGGGGCCTCGGTTGTAGTCGACTCCGGGTTGAAGCTCTTCCCGTCCCAGCCGCCGAATTCCTCGACGTCCCGCAGTATGTGGTTTCTTCCATTGGGAGCCGGTGCCCCGTAGCTGCGGCCGCTGTGGTACCTGGGCACGGGCCACTCGGGGCCGCTTGATGGTCCAGCGGCGCCCGATCTGCTCGGACCCTGGCCTAGGGAGCTCGTTGTTCTCCAGGTGTTGTGGTTCCGGTTTTGATTCCCATTAAAACTTAATCGAGCCGAGTGTTCGGCGGTTTTATTTCTGGCCTCGTTACTCGCTTTTCGCCTTATAGGTCCAGAGTTTGAGGAGGCGTCCAGGTCTGTCCTGTCGTTCGTTGTATAATCTCTAAATCGCGACTCTGTAGAAATTTCCTGGTGCTGGCGACCCGTTCGTGCTTCAACGGCGGTGCTGGCGGACGCAAACACTATTAAGACGATCGCTGCGAATAGCTTCATCCTGGAATTCTTAATAACTCCGAGATTGCGAAAATTCCAACACATTCCATCAATTTGAACGATGCTCCAAACTGGACAAACTTTGTTCCCGCTCTCGGGGCGATTGGCTCCGGTCCCGGGAATGGGTGGGCGGGCTCCTCAGGCAGATAGCTCCTAATTAATCTTCTCCGGGGAATCACCGACCACTGAAAATTTTGCAATTACTGACGTGATCCTGGTGAATTGCAGTGGTGCTGTGCTGCTGCCGGCGCAATTGAGTTATCTTCCGAATGCAGCCCCAAAGTGGCCCCACTCGTGGCGTGCTAAGCGAAAGTAATTAGGGCCGCTTGGAGATGCGCTCGTAGGATCGACCTCGAGGTGTCAATTATTGGCAAATAATTGGGCTTTGATTGCTCGCCACCACCCTCCTCTTCACTTTAGTGGCTTTTCGAGGCTACTGGACCAGAATTTTTGCCACCACGGCTTATTTTATTTCGAGGGTCGAACGTCTCTCTGCACAATTAAAAATTAACCAGCTGCAGCTGCTGGCCAAGGTGGTCGATTAAATTGAGATTCTTGTAATGCTTTAGATTAAATGGTCTTTCAATTGCTTTCGCAGATCGCAATAAGTCTTAATGGATTTTAGCCGTGGGAACAGGTGAACGGTGACTAGAGGTTTGATTGATTAAAAAAAGTCCGAGCAATAAATACATCGCACCGGTTTCTCATGGTAAATAAATCAAAATTGCCATAATAACCAGCAAGCTAAGTATTTTCTAAGTAATTATGGTAATTTTAATTGTTGTTATAACTTATACCTCAAAGAGTCTTTGTCTTGTTTTATAAGTATCACCTTACAATAAATGAGCAGTTTTTACTAAAAAGGGATTAAGTTGTTCATATGCAAAATGAGTCTAAAGAATAGCAGGTACACACTACATACATACATAACAATTGAATATGACGCATATTTTCGTTTTTATCTATTATCTATTTCAAGGAATTAACTTTAAGTTTGTAAGTTAACCTTTCTAAAATAGGCTTTACAAAAAAGTGACTCTAAAATTAACTTATTTGATGGACCTCGAATTTTAAATCACAGCGAGTGCTAAATGAAATTTTATGATAAAATACTACTCTCAGAGAAATTTCAAGATGAACATCTGTTTCAATTTTGAGAAATTAATGGTCAAAACTGACTAAATCGAGTTTAATAATGAGTTTAAGTTGAATCAGAGTTTTGACTTTCAAAATTTAATACATAATGTCTCAAGAATGAAAAATTAAAAAAGGTTTATCAGAAATGTCAGCAACATAAAAAATTTTATAAACATTGTTAAATACATACCCTTCAGAGGTACAACTACTCCCAAGCATGAAAAATGAGGATAAATTATAAAGAGTATCCGAAATTGATTTTGTTCATGAATTTTAGATTAAGCTGATCATTAAATAGCAACTATTAAACATTTTAGGTTCGTTTTCGTAGACATAGCCAATTAAAATCAACCCCAACAACTCGTTATTCAGCTCGATTTAGTTTACTTTGACCATTCATTTCTCAAAATTGAAACAGATTCTCATCTTGAAACTTCTTTGAGAACTGTATTTCATAATAGACTTTCATTTAGCACGCATTTTGCTTTAAAATTCGAAGTCCATCAAATAGGCTATGTTTTGGTCTATATTTAGGGTCATTCTTTATAGGCTACTGGGGGTCTAAGCCCACATGGCGGTTTTTGTTACGGCATCAAAACATGTTACAACAACGCATATGAAGGGGCTTTTGAAAAATGGCACACGAAATTAAATTAGTTTTTATTATTTATTTATTCTCCTTTACTTTATTTTATTAATTTACCTTTTACTTTGATACATACATACTATGTTTACTGTTTGAACGTCATGTTCTAATTTTTTTTCTAATTTTTTTTCATCCAAAACATGTCCAAAATATGCACGTAGAATGTTAAATAAGAATTTGAATCTGTTTCGGAGATATTGTGCAACGTGAAACAAGTGGCTTTTCAATAAACGTTTTTGAAGGCGTCAGGGGTATAACCTATACTTTAAAAAATAATTAACATATCGACTTAAATTTTGTTGCATTTTACCTGTAAAAGTATTACACAGTGGGTTTAGTAGAATCCTAACAAAATATGCACTTTTTGAATTTTTATGCTTCCCTTTTTGCATATTTTAATCCAAAAAGAAGAACTTTTTTCTTAAAATGCCCCCAAGTTTTAGAATTTTTGGAATTTTGCAACAACGACCACTAGAGGACACAATTTCTTAAAAAAAAACTCGTTTGATTTTCTGTTTTAGATACCTTGGACCGGAGTTATCCCAGAGACCTTTTGGTACTTTCATGCATTAAAAACAATGATTTTGTCAAAATTGTATCCGATCATTCAGACACAATTGATTAAATCATGAAAGAATTTTATGAGCCGATAAACCAACTGAGATTGTAATAGCCTTGAGGTACTACATATGTTCATGTGCGTTGTAATGAATTGCATTTAATAAAATTTCCTCTTTCTTTCACTCGAAACTCAATTCAAAGAAGCCAATTGGAAGAATTACATCAACCTTCGTCTGGCCATTAGCTGGCTTCGTACAGCATCATCAAGTCATCCCATGAATTACAAAAGTTCATATCAATGCAATTCAATTCCGCGCTCTAAAATTTCACGTCAAGTAAATAAGTCCGGGCACGGAATAATTCCGTCGCTTTCCTCGGCCGTGACTGCACAGTGGATCTGTCTGTTAGCAATTAATTGACCCGGCTCGTCTGCACGACCATCAATAAAATGCCCGCTCTGCAAAGCGCCCCCGAGCTACCCCCGAGTGATAATATTTAGTCATCAAAAGTAATTGCATTTACTGCAGTTCAAGTTTTAGTCATATCCATATTTCGCACATTCCCGGCCATTCAGGAAAAATCGATAAATAATTCATTTAGTCGGAGTCACTCTTCAGATGCGACAGAATTTAACTGCCTCATGCATCGCATCGCAGCAGGTCTCCAGGGCCCAGGAAAACTCGCAACTTTTCACGCTCAGTTGGCTAAACAAGTGAAATTTCCCAGGCTTGTGGCCATTGTCTTAATAAAATTTTCATAATTTTCTAGGCATTTACTGCTTGCAGTTGCACCGGAAAGCAATTCCCTAAAGGATTGCGTAGTACTCCGGAAAATTACGACTGCGTTTAAATGTAATTAAAATTACCGCAAATGTGGGTTAAGCTCGTATGAACCTTAGTTTAAAAGGGTTGAGACAACTAACTGCTGAGGAAGTGGAATTTTCTGCTTCATCTGGGGGCACGGTAGTGCCCCCGCCAAGACGTGCACTACCTACCTTTTCTCGAAGCGCTTCGTCGTTTTTTTGAACCCTCATAGCTTCGGTTTGGATTATACCAGATAAACAAAATTCTCGGACAATGATGTCAATAGTGGACTTATTAAACATATAGAGTTTCAATTGTATAGCTCTTATACTTTAGATTTTATTGATATCTAAAAAACCCCGATTTCGTCACTCACTCACTGATAATCATCAAAATTCTTAGGTACTTCCTGAAGTCCTAGAAAGCTGAAATTTGGTATGTAAGCTAGTATTAGTACACAAACAACAAAAAAATTCTAAAACTTGGAACTTTCACCCCCAACCCCTTCAACTAGGGGATGGAAGTTTGTATGAGACTTCCGCAAATTTTAATGCTAGAGGTCTGAAAATTGATATAGGGACTCCTTGTTATAAATAATAAAATACATGTTTCAGGATCTTAAGCAAATCACCCCCACCCTTCAAATTAGGGAATGGAAGTTTGGTTGGGTTTTCCCATACAAAGTTTATTTCATGCCAGAGATCTGAAAATTATTATTAGACGTAGTAGGCAGAAAGTTTCATAATCGAGTATTCGTTTAGAATTTATTCAGAAGGGTTATTTTAGTGCAAGATATTTTTCCTTAGATTTGACAGGCTTGTACTTATATATACGTAGGTATATTTCGTTAGTTTCAATTGAAGGTTGTCGATTTTCCTACTGATTTAAAAGTGAACATGGATTGTGAAATAGTTTCACTTGAAGTATAGCTGGGAGCCCGCCATCATCGTGTGGTTCATATGCCGGGAGCAAAATAAAAAAAAAATCGTCATAAGCAACTTACAAAAAGAAGTGAAATCCCACCAAAAACATTTTCATGTAAAATGTTGCCAAGACGAAACCATATGGCTTCCACTGTCAAAAAGTTATCAGATCTAATGTGGAGCCAAGCTTCTAACTCTACACGTCCTAACTCTACAAGCCCTAACTTCACAAACTCTACACCTTAGTCAAAATATGTGGCTTGGCCGTTTCGTTACTACCGCCAAGACGTGCACTACCTACCTTTTCTCGAAGCGCTTCGTCGTTTTTTTCAACCCTCATAGCTTCGGTTTGGATTATACCGGACAAGCAAAATTCTCGGGATATGATGTATGGTGTCAACAGTGGGCTTATTAAACATATAAAGTTTCAATTGCATAGCCCTTACACTTTAGATTTTATTGGTATCTAAAAAACGTCCGATTTCGTCACTCAGCCACTGATGGTCATCAAAATTCTTAGGGTACTTCCTGAAGTCCTAGAAAGCTGAAATTTGGTATGTAAGCTAGTATTAGTACACACACAACAACAAAAAATTCTAAAACTTGGAACTTTTACTTCCAACCCCTTAAACTAGGGGATTGAAGTTTGTATGAGACTTCCGCAAATTTTGATGCTAGAGGTCATCAGTAATCCACCTCACCAGCAGTCGTCATCTAGAGCATCGGCAGCCGGCAGTAACGAAACGGCCAAGCCACATATTTTGACTAAGGTGTAGAGTTTGTGGAGTTAGGGCTTGTAGAGTTAGGACGTGTAGAGTTAGAAGCTTGGCTCCACATTAGATCTGATAACTTTTTGACAGTGGAAGCCATATGGTTTCGTCTTGGCAACATTTTACATGAAAATGTTTTTGGTGGGTCTTTTATTCATTTTCTTACTCAACTATTTGCACTTTTTAATAAGTTACAGTAATCGGGAAATTTTTAAGACTATTTCATGTCTCGTGCTATTTTTGCATTTCAATCTATTGCTTGGCTATTTTCTGACGCAATTTTTGCAGTGAAATCAATTCAATCCGCTGTCAGTCATGTGAGGTGAATAAATGTTTAATGAATTTCAATATTTTCCATATTTTATAATATTGTGCAATTTAAGGGATTTAGTGAAGATAGTAAATATGCTTTTATAAAGTAGCTTTCAAAAGATTTGCCTGAAATTAAGAAAGTTTAATAATTGGGAAAAAATATTAAATAAAGGAGCCTACTTGGGGTCATACTAAGTTTTAAACGACATATTTTATATTTTTACTATAGTAGGTTTCGGTCGTTCTGTGCGAGCAGGCGGATTTGAATTTTATAAAGTTTAAGTTTTGTTCATACTGAAAACATGATTCAAATTTGCGTTTTTGATCACAAAATTCCACTCTAAACACTGTTTTTGTATTTACCATGGATATGTAGTGTCCTATCTATGAACAAAACAGGGCATGAAATTATTAAAATTAAAATATTATTATATTTTAAATGTTGCACTATACAATTTAAAGTACAACTCAATGAAAAAAATTTTTGAGTAGACAAAGTTTGGACAAATCCAAAGAACGTCTTTTCGAATTAAAATTGCATGTACCAAAGTTGTGAACTTTAGTAACATTTGCATCTATGTTGAATACATATGCACATATGTACCTACATATTTTAAAAGAAAGAGATCCGACAATAAATATCCATCTATCCATACGTATTTTCAGGAACACAAAAGTTACCTACTTTAGTTTGTACTGAACGTTTTATTCATTAAGAAACGTGATAATTAACACGAAATTTAATTTAAGAAAAAAAAATTTTTTTGAAGCCAACATGACATTAGTAATCTGATGATATAGATACTACATTAAAAATCATTTAACTCTGCTGGATATAATCAATAAGTGTTTATCTTAAGACACAGAGAAGAGTTCGATAACCTGAAATGCTATCCACACCTGGTGTCAAGATCAAAAGGAATCGGCTGTGTGATCTGGTTAGACGCACTTAATTAAAAACTCATTTAAAGGCAGAGTGAGGAAAAAAGGCATATATTATTCAATCTGCCGATACACATTTACTTTTATTGTCTCACGTCCCATTATTAGCATATTCAATTTAGCAGCTATTGTCTTTGTTTTCTACCTAAAATGAGAATACCTTGAAAGCGAAACCTTCCTTGATCTTGGAATAGTTATTTGCGCAGACAGTCAGTAAATAAATGTTTGAAAATTGAACTGTAGTGTCAAGTGTGGATATAGTGTAGGTCTGCATTTCTTATTTTTTTAAATTTCCTTTTAATACCTTATTATAAGCATAAAAATTTAACTTGTTAAAGAAAAAGTAAAATCTTACATCGTTGTCATCATTGCAGTACTACATCTATTTTTAGATACATACTTTAGTTTTATTAAGTAAATTTAAGTCACTGATCTGTATTTCTTGATAATTTTTAGGTCGGCAAGTAATAATCAAATTAAAAATCAAACTTGACAAATTGATTATATTCGATAGTATTTTGAAAAACATATCAAATCGCGACATAATCATGCAGTCTATCCCCGTCGTTTCATTTCGTATTAAAAGGACGCAACATAAAATCCGCCTTAATTACATCTTTTCAAAACGTTCACAGCCCAGCCACTAGCAGTCCACGACATGTGGGTTTATTGGGCTGCTTATGCGACTCGTTTTGAAAGCCCTCAATTACTAACTAATTTGCCTTCATTGAGCGCCATGACTTAAAGATTTCATTAACTAAGACGTGGAAAGAGCGTGGGTTTCTGGCGGTCTAAATAAAGCCAACGACAAACGGCCGGCAGTAGTGCACCTCATTCCAGCATAATTAAAAACTGACAAAATACCGAGCGGAGAAAAATCACTTACCACATCACGAGTTTCCAATAAAATTAATTTTAACCAAAACAAAGGATAGGACGGGGCCAAAGGGGCTCCGGCTCCGTCGACAGAGGGAATTTAAGAGACTCCGTATGCAGCTAGAGCCGTGGGCAGCTGAAAAAGTTAATTACGCATGCGCAGAATTTGATTCGAATGAATCTGGCGGGTGGGCGGATGGATGGCAGCATACTTCCTATGCTTTAAGATGAAAGTAATTACGACTCCGCCGGGCCTCAAAACGACGAAGACTCGTTAACTGTCCCGCTGATGTTCCGCGGATCAGTCGGTGGTTCAGCCTGTGACAACAGCGGATTTACAAAATTACTCCCCCCGTGGGTGCATACGGCAATCCTCAATTTTTCAGGTAAATGACCCATGAACATTAACGGAACAGAGAATTTTGCGATAATTTAATTGATTTGTTACACGGCGACTAATGACTGTATCGACTATCGAATCGACTACATATAAGCGACTTAATCAAGAGTCTTTGTTTATCCAGCAATTTATCGTGCGTCAAGAAACATTTCTTAGGAAGTGAGTGAAGCGACTCAGGATAGGGTTAAATTATTTTGGAGGCCATGCGTTGAGGTGCAATGCTGCGATTTTCATAAACTGTGTACAGCAGCAGCTGAGGTCTTGGCAGGTTTCTTAAATTAGACTGGACTTCTCAAGAAAGGAAGTGCCAGTGCTAAGTGATGCGGGTCTGAGTTAAGTTTTGAGGTTGCTTGTAAGATTTCCTGTGTTCTTCGAACTGTAAACACTTTTGATTCGAATAGCATGACTCACTTTCAAATACATATTACGTTTAAATGTCGTAAGCATTTTTAGGCATATGCAATGTCTGTGAAATCGTAGCCTCAGTTTTCATTTTGTTTTTAATGTAAATTGAAATAAAAGATACTCGTATATCTATTCATATACATACATATATATATACGTACGATGTGTCTCAGTCGATGCGAATTTGCTTCCATACTATCATGTACTTATGCAAGATTCGTCATATTACACTGTTTGAAAATTCTCTGAACTAATTTTAGGTAGGTTTTTATAAATTACCTAGTACTTGTAGACGTTTTATTCATTACAATTTAATTCATTTATTTAGCATATGTAGCGTATGTATATCCTATCGTATCCTGATCCTAATCTTATATTAAAAGAGAGAGAGTTAAATATGGTACATTTCTTACCATTCAAATACTAATTCTTTAGTTTTTGTAGTAGAATTGTTGGCATATATGTATACATATGTATGTATTTAAAAGTAATAGAAAAGTGGAGTTTATTCAGTTGTATGAAATTTTAGACTCTTCAAGGTTTTAAGGGTCACTGCACTTGCATTTTTTTCATAAATTATAAAATTGTTAAAGTAAAAATGCCTCCAATACTTATTCCTGGAATTTCTGAAATAGTTGTTGTAAGAATAAGAAATGTACATTTTTAAATTGCATTCTTTTGAGCCAAATTGAAAATTATTAAATTTGTTTGGATCTTAAATTAGTTAACACAGTAATTTATTTTTTTAAAAGTCCTCTATGGGGTGCGTATTTAAAAAAAAAAACAGTCAAGAGGAATAAAATTGAATACAAGTGGTAATAATTAAGGTTTTGTTTCTATCTTTAATGATTTTAAAAATATTTGAAACATCGTCTTGCTATAAACATCTGGATCTGATGTTTGCATTCAGTGGTCAATCATTTATTTAATTAAGAAATACGAAAGATGACCACTTATGTAGTTTTTAAAAACTCCAGATGTTTCCATTAAAAACGAACAGCCATTAATCGCCCATTACGGAAATTTGAGGAAAGTAAATAGTTCAGAATTCAGATTCATATAACTTTAGAACTACAAGTAGGCTTCTAAGGCAAAATTTACAATTGCATATCATTACTATTTGAAGTAGCTTGTATCGATCATAAATTACATATAAAAATGAGTTGATCAAAAAACAGCACGCAGTTATTTTTTGTACTTAACTTGCAAAGCAATTTGTGTATTAACTCAAAACAGCACACTCAAAAAATGTTGCTGACAAAGGCTTGCATATGGTAAAAATATTAGCAAAAAACACTTTTTATCAATTCCAATCAGGTCACTAAGAAATACAGTTCCTATGGCAAATTATTCAATGCAATTTTATGCGGAGAGATGATAGATGATGATGTGAAGCTGAAAGGATTTTATTTTTTTTATTTAAGAATTTGGTTTATTCGTCTGTTGCTAACACAAACAATAGCAAAAACTACATCAGAAACAGGTTTTCCAAATTTTAGCTTTTATTTAAATTGTTTATGTGGAAGAAAAGTATTCTGAAGTTAATATTACCAACATGTTTTATTGGTATAGCTATGTATATTGTTTTAATATTTTTATGTAAAAACCTCATAAAAAAAATTAAAATGGAATTTAAATAATAAAATGACACATTTTGGGATTTATAATTCCCCCTAGATGGTACGAAAATCATAACATTCTAGCAAAAGTGTCCAGAAAATCACTGTCTTCAGCAGACCTAAACGCATCTTGAAAATGAAACGATTTTATTGGGAATTTTATTGTGTCAATTTACGTAATTTATTTTCATATTGGATCTGAGTCATAGCGCTGTCCACTGTCCAGACGGTCACAAACACGAGAATCAAAAATCTTTAAGCGGCACGGCCATTTAAATTGGCAGAATAAAACCTCATGGAACCAGTCCACAAATCTGAAGATATGGGTATTTATACTAAGAAATTTAGTTCTTAATAACGTCTTTTCCTAGAATAATTTATTGTTTTAGTTCCTCTAGACAACATCGTGCTAGAAAGCACAAGTCCAGATGCTTTGTCTGGGGATTACGTACATTGAGTTATGCCAAACCTTTAGGGAGACCTTTGTCAGCCTTTTTTACGACATAATAAAACCGTCGTCTTGAGCCCACCTCCAAGGAGCTCTTTCGTATAAATCAAAAAGTGCAAAAAGTCCAGCCACAGCAGCACTGCATTGATGGATAATTTCAGGAAACACTGAGTGCACCAAACTCGTGGCGAGGTTGATGAACAAGTCGGTCGATGGACCGATTTAGCAGAGTTTTTGCGTCTCAGTCTCTACAACTATACCTGAATTTATGAGAAAATTACCACCACGCAAATATTTGACCGAAGAATTTCTTCGCACCAAACAAAACAATTTGCGACAAAAGGCGCGATCGCGATGCACACACTCGACTTATATGCTGTGACGACGCACGATCGGAAGAAAACTTAAGAAGTTCGCGCGCTGCTACGTCGACGACAACGTCCTGTCCGCTACTTTGTCCGGCGCTAACTGAACCTGCAGTTCAGCACCTCGGAAACCGAAAGTCAATTAAATCCGCGAATCGAGTGCAAGACAAGCCAACAGATGCGAGTCGTGCTGGCTGCTGCGATTTCAAGCTTTCTTGGCCGTGCCCGTTTCTCTTAAGAAGTTATTCATGAGGTACTTCTTAAGACGATCAACCGACTACTGCACGCTGCCAAGCTTGAGCCAGCAGTCTCGCTGGTATTTCTCTTGATCGAGACTCGAAACGATTCCAGAATCTCTGGTACAGCGATCTTTTGGGTACTATCTGTCCACTCACTCCTTATCAATTAAGATTTCCTAAATTTCTTTTCGATTCGGCTCTTATGCGAGCAGTCCGGCCGGTCAGATAATTTGGTCGAAGATCGCTCGCCGGTCACCAATCTTTCGGTGAGGCTTCCGCTAAGCCCAAACAGATGTTGATCATCTTCTTTCGTCTTCTCTTTTGTTCAACAAATATTTTTATGCGACATTAATTAGGTAAATGTAGTCGATCAGTGGCTCGTGTAGGTGGCTTGACTCTATCAACGCAATTCAAAAAAATTGTGTGTCTAATGGTCGTTTTCGGCCGAAAATGGGATTATCGCATCACATTAAATTTCAGCATCCCAATCAGATGCGCAACTCCCATGGACCTCGCGGTGATTTATCGCCGGGTCTCTGCATTGGCGACAGCAGCGCCTAAGTGCGACGTGCGTCCAAGCCCATGGGTGAGCGCGCATCTAAGGACCAATTAAGTTGATGATTCGTTGTAAGCTTCGGGAAGTGCTTTCTCAACTGATCAATATTCATTAGGCCGAGATTAGTTGAAGCTATTTGACAGGTAAATTGGTGGGTACCTGCTTGCTTTCGATTAGATCACAAATTTCTGCTTAATTGGCATGGAACGCTCTAATCGCTTCCGATTAATTGAGCTGATTTCAAAGTCTACTCAACAGCCAATTGCACGGAATTGGACCTTTGAAGAGGAAACTACCAATGTACAATATAATTGCAATTTATAATTTTTTTATCAATATGTGTCTTTACTTGATGCTGTAACTTGCTTCAACAGATCTTTTTTATTTTACTACTCTCAAATGTTTTACCGTGTGAATCACGATTTCGTAGAACGTGGTCTTGAAAGTTATAATAGGAAAGTTTGCGATATTTACGCGGATCTCAAATCTGTGCATATCAATAAGATGTTGTTAACATTCTTAGAACAAAAGTATGTGATTGCAATTACACAATATGTATATTTACATAACTTATAGTTACTGAGCCTAGTAAGTATTTTTAGATAACATACGTGTTATATAATATGTACGTTGTACATACATACACATAAATGTACTGTCACTATGATTTTGAAAAATTTGTTGTAAATTACAATTAAGATATCACTTATTGTTCTATTTTTTTGTTGTAAATTCTAACACAGGACATGTTAATAAACAAAACGCACCAAGATTAATTAAAATCGCTTCAGAGGATCCGGATAAGTGTCCGCTTTCAAAATCCTCATTTCGAGAAAAACGCGATTAAAGTTTTTTTTTCTTGAAGAAGAGCCAAGAATGATCTTAAATTTGTTTCAAACAGTTATAGTATGTAACTCTCGAATTTCTCAAAAATATTTTAGGAGGCGTTTTCTGAAAGCCTAAGGAGTTAAAAAGTTGGAAAATAATACCGATTTTTTGAAAATTCTAATGTGTATTAGTATAATGTACCTTAAAGCAGATCTTTTAATTGAGCTTAACATAACTAAGTGCTTGGAAGAATTACGATTTTTAATGCTTATTTTATATAATTTATATATACTGAACTGATTACTTGGTAGGCTTTTTAATGATCTAAGTGCATTACTGTTTTAGATTTTGCATATTTTATTATTCGTACTCTATTTTCATACTATCACTAATGTCATAGGGGCAACTTAATCGGGGTCCAAGTGTTAAACTTTTAAGAATCTGTTTGGGGAATAGACTGCACTCCAGAATGGCAGTTAAGTTAATGTGCTCCCTCAGACCATTCATCTCACATTTCCCTGTTCAGCCCCAGCAAAGTTCCTTCTGCAAATGCTCCGTGTACAGTCTTCACGCGAAATTGGTCAGCAATCAACTGACTTAGTGCACATTATGCCGTTCATGGCAATTTTCCTCCGGGTAAAAAATCCATCACAGTCATAATTCGCCTCATTTATGAGGGGCAAACTCCTATGGCTCCACGGGGACCGATGAAAGCCGATATACCGGATAATTTCGCGCCACCGGAATCTTGTCGATGGGCATTTTCCCAATGATTGCAGATTGCATCATATCGCACCCGACAGCATTTTTCCTGCAAGTGCACTGCCCCGTGATGCTGCGGCGCTGGAGCTCTTCGGCTCCACTCACTCTGGCGTCGTCTTATGTTCGTCGCATAACAGGGAAGCATTAGGCGTGCCGCGAGAGACACGCGTGTCTTTTTACCCGGGTTTCTTTTCGTGCACGGTCCACTTACGACGCGC
Source organism: Machimus rusticus (assembly GCA_951509405.1). NCBI lineage: Eukaryota > Metazoa > Arthropoda > Insecta > Diptera > Asilidae > Machimus > Machimus rusticus. Next base: position 49,357,189 of record OX608050.1, on the reverse strand, counting down.
GGCACGTACTTGTTTCCTTAACTAGTCATTTTGTTCGGACAAGTTGAATCCGTGTTTTGGCATCACTGCTCCAACCGGTTCTAAATTAGATGAAAACCCTTCGGAGACATGTTTTGATCTATTCGGTCGCGGGATGCTGTAAATCTTCGCGAGCACCTTGGCTATGAAAAACGCGAAGAACACGCCGCGCCGATCGCGTTGGCCGACAGCGCAGATTTACAGCTTCCCCACTGACCCTGCCGGGAAGGAGCCCGGATCAGCAATTGATTTCGTACTTATCTCGCTGTCACTACTGAAAATGTTTAACGAGCATTTCGCGTTGATTGAGAGTCCAGCGGGATGCTGCGGCCTGTGGGTCGTCGTAATTTCTTCGCGTGTAGGGTAGGGTTACCATTTAGATTTTTGGACATAATCATAACCTAATCAGGACAAGTTGTTTCTGCTAGAAAGTAAAATTTTTGTCCAATTTTGTACAAAGAAACCTAAGTTTCCTATCAAGAGTAGCTATAAAGTAACATATGCTTTCCATTATATATGAAGAATAGGGATTACCATTTAGCCTAAAACGGAAGGGTCCAAAAGAATTTTTCGGCGGTATTTTCACCAAAATTCAACTTTTAATTTTTGACGTTTGCTAGAATTATAAGTTGAATATTTGCACCGCAAAAATTATTTTCACCCGCACATTTTCAATAAAAGTATAAATATATACCTAACGCCCCGCACTACACTATAAATCACATTTTCCCTTTTTTAAATAAAAAAACTACTTCAAAAGCCTAAAAACCCAAATAATTGCAAATAAAAACAAACAAGAAAATTTAACTTTCACATGTATGTAGATAGATATCTTTGTTATTATTTTGCGATAAAAGTACTAACATAAACATGGTAACCCTATTCAAAAGCCAAATAGCATTCGAAGTACCTTCCTCGTGTGGGCGTCTTTAAGAATCTCGCAAGCCCACTTTTACTATTCTTTTGACGCATATGACTTGCAGTCTATGCAAATGACTAAGGTGGTTTTGCAGAAATTGCCCGCAATTGCTTGTTTCGGTGCAGTGGGAAAGCAACTTTTCAAAGCTGCCATTGCTCCGGTGCACGACCTTCGGCGTTACCGACCAGTCGAATAAATTTGTTGACACTCCTGTTTCGGGTCAGCACAAAAGAAATGCACTTTTCGTTTTCATGGGATTTTTGAGGCATGATTTACGGGCAGGTTTCTTGGACGGCAATGCGAAATGGCACAATCCGGGCCCATTAGAGCCGAGTCAGAGCTCACCAAATAGTCCCGCATCGACTCAATGGACCTCAGATTAATTTTTTCCCGGGTTCAATAAATTATGCATACAAGCGTATCTCTCCCGGCCCTAACATGCCGGTCGTGTCCAGCTGTCCAGACATGCAAATACCAGGACAGGTCTAATGATTAATACGACAATCTCCACGCTTTTGTTCCCTTTGATGAATGGGGCCTGAAACATATCCGATTATTGAATTTCGACGGTTGCGGAGCTGTTTCTTCGGGAACCAGCTGGACGGGGGCCTCAACGTATCTTGCTGCACAACCGTGGACTGTGGGAAATTCTGACTAAGTGGAGGCCAGTTGGATTTGTCTGATTTGATCGGCTAATTTCGTAATTAAGTGGTATGCTGATTTGAACAGCATGCTATATGCAATCACATGTCAAATACGCTGATTGACCGCCGAATGTTGAACTACGGGTCACTTGTGTGAGCTCCGAGCGCATGTCAGATAAATTTTCTATTACAAGCGGCTTCACCCGTGATTATCATATAAAATAGGCGACGACGTTATCGATATTTGAATTATATAACTTGGTGTCAGATTTTTATTATCTGGTTTGATTTAATTTCAAAAGTCTTAAATCTTAGGTCTTTACATTACCTTTGTCGGAGCGTTAATTTATTTTCTTACGACTTATGAGGGCTTCGTTCAACTGCTTCTTTCTACATGCAGCAGAGAAACGCAGTGAAAATTAAATAAATAATGTATAGCATAAGCATATAGAGCACATATTTCCGAAACTTGTTATTCTAAACATGATTTTCTAGATCAAAGTTTAAAAAAGCCGACAGATGAGAGAATTCGTTTCCAGATTTTGTAGATATTTACATACATATATTTTCTAACAGTTTTGTAGATTTTGAAAGCTTGTTCGTATTTTCGCTTTAAGAAAATAACAAAAAATCTTGAATGCCTACAAAAAACAATCGTTAATTGCCTGTAACAAAAAGTCTTTGGAACGTATTATTTGATATCTTGTTAGAAGGGTATTTTAATTATTGTTTTGATTAAGAGTGAATGAAGCTCTGAAAGTCAATGGCGGGTTTTAATATCATACCTACAGTACTAATTTAAAATTGGTGGGAGATTTCCACATAAACATAAAATTTACGAGAAGGCAATATTCTCATGTACAAAGCATTTTGTATTTTTATAAAAGTTTAAGTGTTTTATTTTCTTTAATAATGAATGATTCTTCAGTGTTATTTATTTTGCTTCGATGAATTGGTATTAACAAGCAAATAAACAGAGCATTAAGAAAATGTGGGGTAAAGTGTCTGTATTAAGTAGTTAATTTTTACAACATTTTCTTCTTTTATTTTTATAATGCTTAATAGCATAGATGTTTGTTAAGTAAGTGCGTCATAACTTGAAAACCAATGGACTGGAATTTGGTGCAGTTTTCACAACATAAATTCATTTAATTTCAATATTGTTGAACAAATGAAAACTAGTATAACTACTAAAATTTATTCGTTTTAAATATTTTCAATATTGTTTGGAAAATCATTGGAGTACGCGTCCTAAAGAACTGATCTATAGAAACTAACACCTGGAATTCCTTCAAATATTTAACAGTTTTCAGTGCTTATTAGAGTCATCAATTTGATCAAATAATACTTTAATTATTTACCGTATCAATCGTAAAATTGATTTATTATAAAATTTTGTCCGACAAGTTCATAGTTTAACTGAACGCAGCCTTTACGGGTTTGTTATCCGCCAGATAAATTACAATTAAGTGGTAAGTTCTTTTTAATTTATTATTATTTCGAGACGTTGCCGAACATGACATGCGTTACCGAAATGATCATTGGTATCAAACTCGATTAAAAACTTCTTTTAAAACTATTTTACCCCTATTTCTTTGTTTTCCGATGCGATGTGTTCTTTCCGAAATATTCGACCGTTCCGGGACTTTTGTTACACCCTGTATGAATAAATTGGTATAACTTGGTAATTTTGAAATAACTGTTGATTTCGGTTGGTACCTAATACTAAAATTAATATTAAAATATAGACAAAATAACATATGTTTATGTACATATTTAAAAAAACATTCAGTGGCGCTGAGGAGCTTCAAAGATAATAAAGAAAAAAGTAATATTTTAAGTGTTATATTTAAGTTCAACAGCAACATATGTAGCTGTCTAATGTGCGTGCTAATTTTGGACGGATTTAAAATGTCTTTCATTTTCTGAAGAATTTATTCAGGGGTACAGCTAAATGAAAATCTATAATAAATTAATCCGTCCGTCGTGGTGGAATGGTCCGAATACATCTTTTCGTTATTTATGGGTTATATGAAGTTTTCCCGAGCGCGCTTTAATTTTAAGAAGGGTTACAATTGTATTTTCTCTCTACTTTTTAATAAATAAATAAATATAATGGTTATATGAAGTATAAATAAGAAAGAAAAAGTAATTTTCACTTTCTTAACCATCTTCATGCACAAGAAATCCGCCGTGCATCTGCAAAACAAGATGCCAAGCAAATTCAACGCTGAATGAGGACCGAACTTGACCGAAAAGCTTGAGTTGCGCGGTATTCAACGTGCCTCTTCCGAAAAGCTTCCATTCATTAAGTAAGTTCCGAAGCTTCGTTATTTTAAGCACAACTGGAAAGCACGTGACCTACTTTAGCTTTCTCTTGAAATCCCGTTTCAAGCGATGGTGTCTCCGTCCTCAGGTAGCCGTGATCGTCTAGTGGTTAGGACCCTACGTTGTGGCCGTAGTAACCCAGGTTCGAATCCTGGTCACGGCAATGTGTCGAACATTGTCACGGTTGAGGCGGATACTTTTTTTTTTTTTTACATATACTTATATTGTTCATGTTTTTGCGTTTTTATTTAAAAAATGCAGTGCGATAACAAGGAAATTAAAAACTCTTCGTGTTTTATATTCATTAAAGTAAAGTGGATACCCCAAGTCATGATTTTATTTTATAAAAACAAAGTATCTACGTAAATAATAAACTCAAATGACGTAGTTTTTCATGAAAAATTGCCAACTACGCACCCACGCATTATAATTAAAATTTTTCATTTAATAAAAGAATTCAGAAGCACGTCTACTTTAGAAATCATTGGGAAAAATATGAATTCAACTGTATAGGAATTTAAAGTTTATCAAGAAATAAAAGGCATTTATACTATATCATCGACACCTAAATAGAAATTTAGCCGGTTAATTTGAATTTCGCACACATCCTTAATTATATATTACAAACCTTTAATTTAATCGAGGAATATAATAAAACAATTATGTTAATTAGGGTTATTAGGGATGTGTAACAGCAGTCTTCTTTTAACCTTTTAAATACTTAATTTATTTAACCAACTTTTTATTAATTTAATCGGAGTTTTTAAAAGATGGACAACATTCAGTTTCAGATTTCAATTTGTTTCTTGTTGTAGAGTATTCAATATTAAAGGAATAAAATTTATTTCGTTCTAGTTTCGATCCCAAATGTATAGGTCCCAATTGATTAGGTATCTGAAAATATTTGGCGGTAATTTTATATTTAAACTTTTTTGTCGCACAACTGAATGATAAGACAAAATGGATTCTTACATATATTAAAGTCGTTATAAACTATAATAATGAAAAAGAGAAGGAATATTTTTCGGAAGGCTTCATGCCAGTTAAGTGACGTTAAAACACTGGTTGTGATTGTTTTCAAACTTAAATAAAATTACTATTGAAATTGAATGAGCAATAAGAGAGTTTTATTAATTTTAATTGAACATTGTAGAAAAATTAAATTTATAACTTGGTGATCTCAAGGTTCTCCATTAAGTATTGTGGAATCACCTAAAGATATAAAAGAGGTTTATAGTAGACGTTTGTACATTCATAAAAATATTTTAAGGTATTATTCATAAATATCTTTTTAGTTTGGCTAGGTCTAAGGTTAACAAAGAACGAAATACTTATTTAAGTGTTCGATATATTATATATTTCATCAATTTTCAACAATAATACGTTATTTTTGGAATTGGCATTTTTGGGTACATTCGGTCCACTATGCAATATAACTTAATGCTGTACGTTTATTGTTAAATTTTAGTAAATGAAAAGCTTTTGCAATGTTACACAACAATATTGCTCAAGACATTAAATAATATGGAATGTGGATATTAAGTGTTACTAAATGCTATATAATAGGAGGTTTCGCTCATAGTATTAGTCCTATCCATGGTTTTTCAACGAGCCGGCCGGCACTGACAAAATTTTTTCCAGAGTCTATGGGATACTGTGAGGCGCCGAAAATTATGAATGTTTTTGTTCTTTTAAAATATCCTTCATTTGCAACATAATTTTCTTTAAAGCTAAACGGCTAAACAGTTGATTTGAATAACGCGGCGGGGTTAATTTGTAAACAGCTAACGTAGCGAAGTGCCTATTCCCGGTTCATTTGCCCCGGAGCTGGGTGGGTAACTTATGGGATTTCTTAAAATACACAAAAGAAAAGTCGGCTGACATCACGAAAGAGAATAATCGATCCAAGTTCGATTTGAATAAACTCTTTCGGCGGATAGGCAACGTAGTCCCTAATCGCGTTCAACTAGCCTTAGCTAGTGCGACTGGTGGTGCAATCACCTCAGGTTCCACATCCTTTCAACTTAATTTTGTTTACATTTTATAAGCGAAGTCCGTGCATTTGCCAGCGGCGCGGCATTCCGGTGGCTTCTTCTTTGGATTCAGAGTCTGCACGCGTTCGCGGCAAGAAAATAGAAACTGCGTCTCCACGGCGATTTATTTTAATAACAGCGCGATTGAAGAAACTGAGCCGGATTAAGAATGCAAACAGATCGCCCACTCTGTTCTTGGTCCATCTGCGCCTGCGGAGTCCGTCAAGGGGCTCTCAGGCGGAAAGTTCGCTTCGGTGGCTGTTTCTTAGCTGCGCCGCTGCTTGAGCTCCTTAGCTCTTCCGATTCTCGGCGATCGCAGTGACCAGACCCAATGTCTTGGTCAATTCCGAAGATAAATACCTTCCTTTCCTCAAGACGTCCGGGCGAATTTCAATGATGGTGCGCCTGTTGAAATTATGATGGAAATGATCGAATCAATTTCGATTTTGATCTGTTCGCCCGGCAAATACCTTGTGACCTCCGGGCAATGCGGCTCGTAAATTGGTCAATTAAGCGTCCATTACCTAAAATTTATTTGAAGACCACGAAGGCCGCCGAGGCCGTGGCTAATGTCCGTTGAAATTGAAAAACGATTTGTTTGCGAAATATTTCAATTTCTGGTGAACGGTTTGATTGAACATATTAGTCCTCCGGGGCTGGGTGCCAGCTGCAGTTTTCTGCTACCATTTTGAGGGCTTAATAACTGAGTGTACTTAATCAGCATTTCTTACAATCATTCCCGAATTTAACTGTTTGCATACATATATATATATATATATGTATATGTATAGATACATACATGTACAAAAGAGCCAAACTGCAAAAATTGAATGCATTTTTAATCAGAGATCACAATATGACATCAATTCTAATTGAAAGTGCTTTTACAACTCAATATAAGTATATATGCATATGTATAATACATACATTTCACACAATTTGTTGTTAAAGTATAGGTTTAACAATACAGCGAGTAAAGGGGAATAGCTCTAAAATCAAGAATTATTACGATTGAATTGAAATTGAGAATTATTATTAGTATAGATAAAAATGTAAATTTATTTTTATAAAAAATCTTTAATAATCATGCACTAGTCACAACTAACAAAAACGAAAACACTAATCCAAACTAGTAATGTTAAGTTCATCAATGTTTACCCTAGTTTAATATAATGTGATCTTAAAGAACTTTTATTTTATATCAACGCTTTATTATTATTTCAACGTTGTTTTTTCTGTGTATAGAGGGAGAAAGATAATGGATTAGTGTTTATTCTGTGATAATGGCTTTAATTTTAGGAAAGTAAAGTTTTTACAAGTCATATGAGACCAATAATATAAGTAGTATATCATTTTCTTAATAACGTTTCAACTAGAATTTTTTCATTTTTTTTTTTTTGGGTTTTGTTATAATACAATATATTTCCAGGGCTTTTCATACTAAATAAATACTATTAGCATTTTGGCATCATTAGAGCGTATATTTAACATAAAGTGCGCGGACACTTGCCCAATAGTTAGGGTAAAAGTCCGCATTTGCCACCTTATATAGATCGAAACTGTTCTTTTGTAATCCAAGAAGATAGGACAATTTAAAAAATAAAAAAATATCATACGCATTTATTTAATTATGTTTAACATATAACATACATATTTCTTTCCGTTGGGTCAAATTCCTTCTCATAAAGATAAAACAAAATGCAAATAATGGTAATGATAGCGTTTATCAAAATTAATTAATTATTTTAAAACTATGGTGGTTCCACACATAAACATACATACATATGTAAAATCTACTTTTATTATTTTTACACTGCTGTTAAGAATTTGTTCCTTTTGTATAGATAGATGTTCTTAAGCTGTAAGGAGTCAATCCTTGGCTTTAAAAATGCTCAATATTCAGATTATGAAGTTTAGGAGTGTTACTAAAATAAATAATATTAATAAATGTGGTATGTTCAGACAAGGCTTTTGTACTACTAGAATGTGTTACTTAGATAATTTTACTCCTTAACTGATTGCTCTTAGCTGAATTGAAGTAACTTTAAACTGGACAAAAAGACCCATTTGTAGCCAAAATGTCTCCTTTCTTCCCATTTTCTTTACAATAAGCCTACCCAAATAAGAAAGCCAAAGTGCCCATAAACGAACTCCGATGTTTCTACTAGCGGCCGACTATCGATCCAATGTAAATGTTTGAAAAAAAAAAAAAACGCCTGTCTGACCCTGGGAGCGTAAAAACAAACAGCCGCCCAATATCGATGTAAATAACGAGGCACGTACACCACATTTGGATGGTTTGCTCGTGTCAGGACTGCTGTCACACTGGATGGTGTTTTGTTTTGTCCATGGGGAGGGCCCCAAAGTCTCTGAAGTGGGTCAATGTCAGGAGCCCGAACGAAGCCTCATCCAGATGAGGCTAGCAAACTCGCTGGAACCAAAAGCGAAGATCTTCAAGCCTCGTGGGCGTTATGCAATTGCAGTTGGCAGCAGTCCAACCCATCGCTGTCTAAAATCGCCTTACAACTTGGAGTTAAAGTTGCCTAAAACCGATAAATAGCTGGTCGCCGTATTTTTGGAAGCCTAATGGGTACAAAGTGGATATTTTACGTTCAGTTAACTTCCTTAGAAAGGATGAACATTCTAGCAGAATTCTAAAGAATTCCATAGGAGCTGGAACGGAGCTGGAGTTATCGCTGAGAAGTTTCCGAAAGTGTTTGTTTTCCGCTGTTCTGTGGACTATGCACTTGCTCTGCAGCAAACTTTGTAAGAGCTTGGATATTTATGGCCGCATAAATTTTTCACAAAATTCCGGCATTTATATCTCACCAAAGCCGGTCCCGGCCCGGGCATCCTTGTAATTTCAATTTATGCATCCGATATGGAGCACGAGGATGAAACTTTTTCGTGGAAAATGGGCGACGAAATTTTTCAGCAAGCTTTCTACAACCACAAAAATACCACAAACAGAGAAGATACATTTTTTCCTGTGAACATAACATGTCTATGAACGACTGTCAGCTATTATTCAGGATTCAGCCAAGTCGTTACTTCCTATTAATGGTATGACTTCCTTTTTTGATTAACGATATGCGGCTTTCCCTTCATTATTTTCAGAATAGAATAAATTTCTAGTAATAAGTGTAGGTACATATTTTCAAAATAAAAATGTCCAAATACATACATTTTCTGGGGGTCATTATTTCATTTTCAAACTTGTGTCTTACAGATTTGATAAAAAATTTAATAATTTTTGTTTTCCCATTCAGGGGCGGCTCTACTTATATATGGAAGATTTGGAAAACTCCATACCTTTATTTGTAGTTATGACAGGCCATCTCTACGTAAAATTTTTGCATAAAACACCAATCAAAAGTCTAAAAGCATGTGGTATCACACTTACAAATCATAGCGCTCTCTGAGATAAGTACCTATATTGTATGAACATTCTAAGTTTATACGAATTTTGATAATTATACCTGTCTCTTCACGTACAACTGAAAGTTTGTTTTCGAAAAACTACAATAAATTATTATATTATTAATATACAAAATGAATTCAGAAGACGTGTTCTAATAAATACTAGTTGATATACATAGAGCCACTCGGAAACTTTTTTCTCGGCTCAAATGTTTTACAAGTTATCATAATGCAGAAAGGTAAAATTTTAAGGGCATACATGGTGCAGAATGTTTTCTATTGGCACAGGCCCTTAGAAATTCACCAGAGAAATTTTTATAAACTCAATTAGCCTGGTGTAAAAAGTTTTCGATTGGCACAGGCCCAAAGTAGCCCTTGATTCTATGATTATGTCACTCTGAACGCGAAGAAATCCCGAATGTGCGGTATTATTATTATCAAAATTGTCAGTCAAATTTTGATTTTTTCATACCCATATCTATATACTTACAAAATTGGTAACATCCTCTAACACTTCAAGCGGTAAAAATGTTGAAATGGTTTGTCAATGAGTCTAAAAAAGAGGTGGAAGAACTTCCAAGTACAGTGAAATTCTTTAATAATACTTTCATAACGTAAGTAGTTTCAGTACTCTCAGAAAGCACTAAAATAATAATTATAAATAAATTAAAGATTCATGGCTGCGGGCACTTGGCTTGTTTACTTTCTGGCTCTTTTTTTAATCGGGATCAGTGTCTACTTTTTTCATCTTGATCAGCAGAGAAGAAAAGCTCTTTTGCAGCGAAGACGCGAAATCCGCCGAGCCAACGAGAAGTAAGTTCATAGCTCACTTTCTTAGCATAATTTGAGGCAAAATTCTTATGCGGTTTTTGCAATAGGCCGCCGCAAAAACGACGTCCAGGTGTGGCTACCAGAAATCACGAAATTTTTAGAAACGTTATGGGAAAAGTACATCAACATGTACAGCCAACGGACTATGTGCAGTATGTTCTACAATATGCAGAAAATGGAACTATTTATGGAACACCAGCTGATAAGGATAAATGGGTAAATAATAACGTTGTAACGACTAAGGAAGATAAATCACCAGAGCTCCTGTGTAATGAGATTCCTAATGAAGATACTCCAGAAACTTAATCGTTGGCGTCTAATGTATGGTTGCTTTAAAAGCAGACTGATCTGAATTTTGGCTTAATTTTGTCTAGCACTTTTGCCTTTGTAGCAATAAACAATTTAACTGCAAATATATTTGAAGTCCCAATATAAAAAATTACTTTTTTTTTCATTTCTCAAAGATCTTATTATTGTTATAAATGTCTCACTTTATAATGAGCAGAATCGGTCCTGGTCTCACAGTCTCGAACTCGGATTTGCAGAAAATTCAATATAAAGACCAATACTGTGTGGGTATAGCTGCCGTAGCAAGACCAATACGATGCAAATCTTGACCAAGAACAAAATGGCCGTCTAAACCAAGCTTTTCAAAATATATAATATAATACAAACATTTTTACATTCAATTAACACGTCTAACATTCGAATGAAATCATACAGTAAAGATAGTTTATTGTTGATTACTTAAACGGCCTAAATGCTGAATACGTGAACGGTTGACTGTCGCATGTTTATTAAATAATAATATAATTATTATACCTACCCGAGATCAAAATCCTTTTTCATGTCTACGTCATCCAATTTTACGCCGAACAAAGTGAAGTAGATAGTGATTCGTTCGCACTTAAAAGTCCTGTTGTACTTCAATTCACAATTGTCACAAATACATAAATGCCGGTGAACTGCATGTAGGTTGTATCACATATGCAAGTGCTGCCAGCATTTAACTGCTTTTTTTAAGAATTTGAACGATAGAATATATTTTTGCATCGGCTTTCAAATTTTGAACGACTCAATTCTGGATTTCGCAGTCAGCTGCGTAACTTGAACGCAGCCTTCTGTGGACCAACGATTTTCTTAAATGCTACAGTTAACATGACTTTTTTGTGCATTAAAGTAAGGTGTAAGTATTCTTATTTGTAACGAAATGTAACGAAAATATTTAAAAAATTAAAAGGCTTAATATTTAAATATCTTTGCAACATTTCTATACAAATAAGAATAGTTACATCTGTAGTTTACTACGTGAAATAAAAAAATTAAAAAATAAATACGTAAATAAAAGCGTTCAAGACTCGAGTCTGTATTTTGAAATTTCATTTAAAACATTGATTTTTTCACATTATTTAAAAGTTCATTGCTCTGGACACAAGAACCCTATACCCACTAATCTCTATCAAGTCTAAACTTTCAAGTGAAAGGGTTTTTAAGGGGCACTTCAGTTAGTTGAATTACAACACATTTTGAAATCGAGCACTAGCTGAAATTTGCTCTATACACAAAGACTCTAAAGTTCGGTGAAAATCAAAGGACAGAATTTATTAAAGTAGATAAAGAAAAATTTAGAGTCGACAAATACTTTCTCGGGATGCCGAGGGTTTTGTCTCTCGGCACAGAAGGTTTGCAAATTTATCAGCGAAAATTTTTCCCCCATTGAGTCGCAACAAGCTTAGCGTTTTAAGTCCCACAAAGGAAAGGAAGCCCCAGCTCAAAAATAGCTTCTCCACGAGGAGGACTGAAATGGAAATCCTCGTAGGCGACTTTAGTGAACGCCGAGGATGAGATAAGCGCAATTCTCACTTTCCTCTGGATGGCGGTCTTATCGGCGGGTTCTGCATGGCTGAGCAGCGATGGGTTTTACAGGGAGACGAAAATCGCTAGCGCGAACGTGTGTGCGGCCGCAATCAGGACGACACTATTAAATACAAACACCTGGAGTGTGAACGACATGCACTGGGACAATGGAGCAGGAAAATGAAGTTTTTGCGATAAAATCAATTCCGGTGTGGGCCTACCCTAGATATCGGAACAATCGTTTTTCGTCCTTGTTGGTTGCTGACAGAACGGAAAAAGAACTCATCATTTTGGCCGATAATATGAATTTGGAAATGAAGCTTCAGGTTTCACCCGGTGTATCATAAATACTACTTAGTTAAACACTTCAAACATGCTCAATATAGAGATTATGAAGTTTAGGCATGTGACTAAAATCTTTCGATGTGATTTCGATTTCGATTTCGATTTCAATTTCAATTTCGATTTCGATTTCGATTTCGACAGATTTTGGTAATATGTACTCCTAAACTTGGTGAATTATCAAACTATATTATACTGTTTGATTGTCTAAATATTTAGTACGTAAAATAAACAGGGTGAAACCGCGATACTCAGCTAGTATCTACATAAATATATGCCGTTCATTTTATTTTTAAAACAGTTCAAACCTTTTCAAATATCTAGTATAATACAACCAAAACAAATTAAAAATTAAAAATTTAAAGACTTTCATAATCGAATCTTACCATTTTCATTAAACACAGTCGTTTTTGTAATCATGGTTTTAGTGGTTTTTAGATCAACACTGTCCTAATTCCACTAGAACCCTATTTTCACGAAACCGTCATCCCTGTGACCTTCACAACCCTGGGCGCATCGGAGCCTGATTTTATTGTCATGTGACTCTAATGAAACCAATTACTAGGGGAGCAATTAATGTTTCTAATTACGACCGACACCTTGTTGTGATCAGTCCCCGACAGCGATGGCGTCCTGCCCCAGCGCTCCGCAATTTAAAATTTGGCAACTTTCCAGTGGCACCGGGGTTCCGGTTCGAGCGCACTCACATCGCCTGTGGCAAGCGCAAACTGTGGGGGGGGCACCCACCCCATGAAGCTGTACATATTCGGGTCGGAATTGGGTCATGAAAACGGTTGTTTGGCACCCGCTCCACTAGCGGAGAAAAAGCACGACCAGTCAACCGCCATTGTGCCGGTCGGCGGAAGGAAGGGCCTGCGACAGCGGCCTGGACGGCGCCCCACCCCCGACCTCCCGAAACCCTGAAAATTCAAAGTAAACTTTGCCCAGGATATAGGCGATTTGCCAAGATAAAAAGCTCTCGTCTGGCCGGACTTGTTCGAGATGAAGACGCTGCATACCCGACAAAAATTAGTAGCCATCCTGAAGCCTCTGTAGAAAATTGCTCGCACAGGCATTGGGCCTTGCCCTGGTTAAGGGGGCGGAGGGCGCTCCCTCCAGGCTATTGAGTTTGCTAACGTATGACGTCACTCGAACTCACCAAAGTTCAACTGCTGTACAGGAGGTGGGTGAAAAAATATATAAATAAAATTCTGTTGAACTTTAAACCCGACAGGATTGGACGAACCCAACGGGAGCAATCAGGAGCACAGCTGGCGGCCAAGTTATGAAGACATTTTCAATTTCGGGACTGAGGTCAGCCTGGACAGATGGCGGTCGACACAATTTCGCTTATGAGGGCGAGCAAATTGGCCGGACCGGGCACTCTCTGGGGTGGAATATGAAGGGCCCTCATTACCCCATCTTCACCCCGTTTGGGGCGATGGAATCGCTCCATGAGACAATAGCCCCGATAATAATGCTGTTTATGAGACGACGATGAAAGTAAATAAAATACACGCGCTGGGCTTCGTAGTGAAAGGACACTTTTGTTAAAATTCTGGCACAGCGCCATAATTTGGGGGATGCGGGGAAGATGAGGCGGTATTTTCTTCTATTCAGCATATAAATACGCACTTTTTTCATAATTTGGCTACGCTGATGTTAGTAGTTGATATGGTGATTTAATCAATATCGTGACAGACAGCATTATCGAACGAATCGCAATTTCAAGTTTAATATACCGCAACAAAACAAAAATGACCCCGAAAATACATATCTAGATCTGAATGTGACTATCAGACAAATTTATCGACTAGTTTGCCTACTCCGAAACCAATATAACGTTTCATTTGAATACGAGCGTGTTTTTTTATACCTTACACGACTGCCAGAATTTACAAACTAAATATTGCGAACTGTAAAATTTTGAAGTTTATGTGATTTCCACCAAACATGGTACTTGGAGGTTTTCGGGGTCGCTGATTTCCATCCGATAGTCAGAACTTAAAAAAAACAAGATGGCGACTGTCAAATTTTGAAGTTTATGTGATATCCTCCAAACTTGGTACTTGGGAGTTTTCTGGGTCGCTAATTTAAAACTAAAATTTAAAACTAAGAGAACTTACGAATTTAAGAGTGCGAAGTGTTAAATTTTAAAATTTATGCGATTTACACTAAACTTGGTACTGCGGATTTTTTAGGAGAAGGTTGCTAAGACTGATACAGGCTACTTTTTTTCTGCCTGTCTGTTTGCCCGGGTTAATCTTTCAAACGGCTAAACCGATTTTGGTTAAATTTTACACGACATAAAGAAATTGTCAGGAGTTACATAGGCAGCTTTTTTGTAATTGTTTACTATTGTTAAACGTTACGAAATTCTGAACACCAGTAATATGTTTATGGTGAGTCACGCAAAAATCACTTATCCGATTGGGATGAAATTCTATGGGCATGTTGTGCTTAACTTCGTGAGTGATATTTGACAAACTTTAAATCGGCAACGTCATATTTTTTTATTAAAGTTTAGCTTTATTTTAGGGACAGTTATGCCCGAGTAACGCTGCGCACGGATCAGCTACTACTTTATACTTACATCTGTGCAGGATTGCTCTCACTTGTTATCAGAGCTCAGCACTTCAAGACACCCGTAACTGATTAAAGTATCTCAATTGGTTAGGTTAGGGTTAGACCATCGACGATCGGTTGTGTTTTAATGACTTTGTTTAAAGTTCTTTACATATAGGTATGTATGTTGTTTTGTATGCTTTTTAACCTTATTTTTCTTTATAACTCTGATGGCTTTACTTACTAATTCATAATCTGTTCACAAAATTATATAAATGTGATTTTATATGCTCAAGGAGTCCACTTCAATTCATTTGCGTATTCCTGCGATAGAATTTCTGCCAAAGTTCAATAAGTCAACTCAACTTTCATTGCAATGTTAGTGAGTGCATTAACTTTTTAGAAATAAATAGAAAAGTTTAAAAAGAATATATCCTATTTGTCTGTCCGTCTGTCTGTACCTACTTTATATGTAGGTATGTATGTCAGCATCGATTATCTCGATCCTTTTAAAGTTATCGAAATTGAATTAAGGATGTTTATACAAATTGCTTCCTCGCGAATGCTTTTTTATCGATATGCCATGGTGGGTTCGGTTCATATGTACATATGTAGGAATTATAAAGTTACGTATACTTTTGGCTATTTACCGTAAAAATTTGCAGATTTATATTAAGTGTGAACCATTGGCGCGACTTCAGCGAATTGAATTGAATTTATTTTCTCTTTTCTGTCAAGTGGATTGATTCTTAACATTAAATAATATTTTAAATAACTTAATTCTAATCTATTATAAAAATCTATATATTAATACGTGAAGGAAAAACTTTGTACCCCTTTTTAAGCATATTGGACGGATGGAGGAGTGTGAGATTTGGCATGGTGAAATTTTATATAGAGAAGAAGTGCAGAAACCTAACATTTATGTATAATATGCGTTACAAATACATTAAATAAAATAAAATAAATTCATTATTTACGTTCATACTGCCTAGGGAAAACGCATAGTAGTCTGTGGTCAAACTGTCGTAATTTTATTATTGATAGTGCTAATTTCAAACACATACATATAGTAGGCTGTATAACTTCATATTTTTCGTAGTAACCCCAGTAGGTCGAATTTCGACCACAGGGCGACCTCTAGTAACTATTAAATCGTAATTACATTTATATGTACATATGTATGTATATGTGGAAAATATATTAATTAATAAAAATTAATATGTTCTTCTTTTACTCATTGGATAAACTTATTTGTCAAATAAATTGTAAATTGTCCAGTAGCCAACGAATTTTGTTCTCAATGAGTATTTCATCCATTATTACGAAAATTAAAGTTCTTTGAGTTAATTTTTTTTAATACCCTGCAATATAATATATTAAAGCTTTTAGTTGAACTGTTTCAGTCTGGCAATACTTTCCGAGAAAGTCCTACTTTTCACCTGAAACTTTTCACCGAAAACAAACAGCAAGTTGTCACATATTCTCTACAGAAAGTAAAATAAGAAAAAAAAACGCCACATCAATTGCTTCTATAGTAAGTTCGATAAACCTTCGTTGAAAAATAGCGAGTTGGGAGCAGGCGCGTTGTCGTGCTGATAGAAAAGCTTTTATCCCCAGACTACGGACCCGAGACCCTATAGCACGGTTCAGTTCAGTCGATGCCGAGAATTAAAGCGAGTGTCCCCAAAGAGTAGCACATTCAAAGTGCAAGGAAACTAGCAAAATCATAAAACTAATCCTGAAGAAAATATAAAATTGCTAATGGTAATTAAGATTGGTGTCCATTACGCGAACTGTAGCACCGTCGGCTAGATGCTGATGTATAGCGACAGGAATCTGTGCAGTTCGTAAAAGAGAATTCTTGAAGAAAAGCAGCTAAGTAGTGTGAATGTGAATTTTCCTCAACTCTCGGACTTGTCTTTGTTTTTCCTGTCGATCTTGGAATTTCCATTTTTCCCCTTCGCGAAAATCTTCCCTTATCAGGTAAACCTTCATAGCTGTTCCTAATTTTGTTTGTGAGATTTTTGGAAACCTAGTTCAATCCCATCGCACTGTTGTCTATCTCTGGACTTTCACTAGTGCTTAAGTAAAGTAGTAGACGGGCGAGCGGCCAACTTGCTAGATCTAATTCCATAAAATTCGCTAGTTTTGTGTTCGCGTATTGCGAATTTTTTATCGTGTTGTTTTTTAGCGACAGAGAGATTCTTCCGGTATAGTGAAAAATTCGGATAATCTCCATTTTTACGCATTTACTAAATGTTTCCCCGCCACACACTCTGAGGTTAGAACGGTGTTTCTGGTGAAACAGTGTCCACTTTCTTGTGTCTGGAGCAGTGCCATGATTGGAGGAGCTTAAGAAGCAACAGATCTTACGAAATTTCGAAAACTTATTAAGATATAATTTTTTTTACGTAATCTGACCTGGTCCTGCCGAACAGGAATACGGAGGCACCTGTGTGCTGGTCACGGATATCGCCTCAGTCATTTCCAGGCAACAAGAAGACCTGTGGCTCTACGGTGCAGCGTAAGTACCTCAAAAATTACTTTGTTTATATATTTTTTTGTTTTAATCCTGGAATGTAAGTATGCTATTCCAGCAAAACAGTCGCAATGCAAGGTATTCAGCTCCACACACACACACACGGGTAAAACGACTAGGCATCTGCCTTATTGCTAGCGTCCCAAAAAAGCTCAAAAGGTCGAAAAAAAGCCCGCAAAGCTTACGAAACCTCAAAGCTCGCGGTGCCGTATTCCCTATTCCTTCGACACACCAACGTCCGACTAATGCGCATAATTCCAATGATGCTGGGAATATTGATTTCACTTTGATCTTTTTTCGCAACATTCTAATTCTTAGGCCAAAGAAGGTTTTTCTCATCGCTTCTGTCGTTCTCTTGTAAACCTCGGCCAACCTATATATACTCGTGTGTATTAAAGACCCTTTTTCGTCATTGTAACCGTTTTGAACCGCCTGGAAATGTACCCGAAATTCTGTAGAACCCTACCGAAATCCTTGCATGACTATTTCGGCCCATTTCAACCCACCACCCTTTAGACTCGTGTGCATGAGGTCTTCTGCGGCTGTAGACAAATTCGCAACACAATGACACTGTTTAAAGCCAGAGCTCCTACTGTTAAGGACGATGTTGACGTTCTCAAAACGAAAGCTGTTTTGACTATTTTCTCCACTCCGGTTCTATTTTTAGCTCCCGGAGTGGAGGGTCTTCTCGCATAGTTTTATGGTCCTTTACTTCCCCCCACTGCTGCACCCGTCCCTCCACCCACGATGTGCCTTAGCCCCGACATTAAGCTTTAGAATCATCTTAAATTATTCAGCGTTGAAGCGCTCCCCGTGTGTGCTTAACCTTCACCAATAAAACATCTCCCTATTGACTTTGAAAAAAAAGATAGAAAGAAAGATGCAGGACTTCTCCCAGCACGTTGCGAATAATAACCCTTCTGAAGCGCTCGACAGCTCGATCGAGCTATTATATAATTTTTACATGGCATTAGCCGCTATTACTTCCACCTTATGTAATTTGTATGTGCGTCTTTAGCTCAGCTGTAAATTTTATGGACCCAAGACGTTTTGGTCCGCCAGATAAGTCCCAAAAGTTGCTTTTGTTTATTGCCTACCGGAACGAAGGGGCAGGTGGTGGTATGTTTACATCAGCTAAAACGAAGTATATCTACTTTTGGACTATACATATGTATATGTATACACTTCCATTTGAAAGAAGCTACTCCTCCTGAGGATTAAGGGATTTCAGTCATGTCTAAGAATAAAAGGTTTCTTCTTTTAGGGAGCATTAGGATATTGTAAAAAAGAAAAAAAAACGTAACAAAACATATACTACTTGCCAACACCAATGAAATCGACTTGTTTTTACCAAGTAAGACCATTATTGGTTCCCCGTCTTAACTTCCTTACACAGTACATCAATTAAAGTCGCATAAGAGACCTTTTTATACTATAGAAAGGGAGATTTAAAAAAAATCTTTGTTTTATAGTTCCATACAAATATGGTAAAAGTCGAACAATTATAGAATCATCTCAATGTTCGTCTATCAAGCATTTCTCTAAGTATTAGTTGATGTAAAGTAAAGAGGTAATTAACATTTTTCATATACAGTAAAACTTTTCAAGTTGGCCACGCTTATAAGTTGGCCACCCGCGAAAATTGGCCTATATATATATAGTTAATGGCACCAATAAAATCCGATACAAAATATTTCCAAAATACCTGTGTATATTTATGAATTCGTTTTATTAGTCGTGGTAATATTAATATGTAAATGTAATAAAGGATAATGCTTACTTTTTTGTAAAACAATGATTGAAGTCTAGATATTTGATAAAACTCCAAAACATTGATCTCTATTCCACTTTAAATTAATCGTTTTTCTCGGAAACAATATTTGCGTGCGTGTGTAGGTGATTTAACAAAATAACTACTGGACTGATTGGGTTCAAATTCTAATATGTTATTTATAGATTTGTCGTTATCGTGTGGTTTTGAAAATTTCATATTAAAAAAAAAAAAAAAAACTACATATTAAAAAAGAGCAACAATGTCGTTTTTTCGAATTCAGAGCATTGCCATTTTATTTAGTACTGGAAAAAAAATACTAAAAATACTGCCATTTTACATGCAGCATTATTAGAATACCCCATTAGAAAACGTGTACATAATTCTAGAGAGAAAGGAAGAAATCTCCTCATAATCTTGAAAAGGATGTGAAATATTCTTAAAATTTCGAACTATACATCAAACTTGGCTTTTCAAAGATGTTTTCTAATGGTAACTCAAAATATATTTTTATAAATTTAAATATCATATTTTCTAAAAGTCTTCATTATTTTGGAAATGTAAAAGTAAAATTAGTATGTAATTTGATATCTAAAGTCATTCAAGGTTTTCAAATAAGTTTGATATTAAGTGATCCTTTCGTAGCGTACAGTATAACTTCGTAATTGCAGGCCCAAAACTTGCAATCCACACTATACCCTAATTTAGTGGTATTGGCCAAATGCATCATTAAGTTTGTCTGTTTGGGAACTTGAGGATAATTCAATCCATGAAGACATCCACTTATTGTTAGTTACTAGACTGAAACTGGTCATTTACGCGCGTGCTGCTCGAAGTTGTGGCTCCCATTAGGCTCCTCTTTCTCCCGAAGGGTTAATCTTTGATGCCCTAAATATCCGGATGAAGGGAGAGGGTAAGTAACGTAAAATAGTGTGTGGCGACATTGAGCCATTATCGAGCGATATTACTTTTAATTGCGGTCGAAGGAATGCCAATTAGTGGCGGGCTCCGTTAAATATAAATAATCGGCCGCGAGAGGCAAACACCGCCGCCGTCCTTCGTTCAGGACGGCCAAAGGTGACATCGTTAAGTTGTCTATCACTCGATCAGCGAGTCGGACGGCGGATTAGCCACTTTTGCCCTAGCGCAGCGCGGTTGATTTATCGCGCCAATTAGAGGAAATGAGCAATTTGGCGAACGAGTCGGGTGAAAGGGGCCCATAAATATGCGCTAATTCCGAATCAGAGGGAATAGTTTTCCACTTAATGAGATTACACCGGGTCTTGGAAGTTTTCACCCACATTAAATCCTCCGGTGATAAAGCAGCACACGTTTCCAGCCCCACTTCACATACAGGATATTTGTTTAGTTGCAATAATTAATCCCGCACTTTCACACAATCCAATTTTATTTTATGCTTTTTACGCATTTACATATTTGGTTTTATTTATACTTGACAATGGCTAAAGTTCAAAGTGATTAGATAAGACAACCTAAATTCATATGTTGCAAACTTAAATTTTTACTGGATTAGTGAATAAAAATAACGATTTAATCTTTTGTATAACGATGCTCAAATTCTGAGAATTAAATAAAACGCAAAAGTTGTGATTAAAAGTTTTTACCAGCATAAAGACGGCCTCTAATCCGTTTCATGGACTTCCAACTGCTTCCTTTCAGTCGAACGTTAAAGCGTACAACTTACAATTAGTGAAGTGTTGGCAGTGAAGGAAGTATAAGCGAAGTTTTTAAGAGGCTTTTCTTGTTCTACAGAATTCTTTTTGAAAGTAAGTAAGTATTTATATCTGTACTGCAAGGTGATTGATTATATACTATATACACATAGTACTGTGAAATTTATCAAGTTTTCAAAGACACGCTTTTCCTATGTTAGACAGAGAGGGAATTAATACAAGATATACATATTCCCCAAGGTATACTTTTCCTTTTTGAATTTACTAAGTTTAAATAATGTATTATTAAAGTATAAATAAGTAATTTAAAATTATTTTCTATGCGTTTGACTTAGTTTACTTTCTATGCAGTAGACTTAACCCCTCAATACGCAGAGTTCGGAACAATTTTAATGTTTGTATTCATAAATGCTACAAAACAGCTCTTAATTCAAAACATTTCTATTTTTTGGATTGTTTGCGGGTCGGTATTCGTTAAAAAGACTTCTTTGATTGTATACAGTAAAAAGTTTTTACTACTTCTAAAGTAGGGAATTACCTGTTCCAAGAGCAGTAATTTTACATCTCGAAACATAGCTACAAACTTAATTGAAACTAACAAACTTTTCAGGGAAATATTCAAATTCAAATTGTAACATAGTTAATCAGTTGTGTGTAAATTTAGAATGGTGGCGGATTTGTGTGCTAAACGATTGTGTGTGAAATTACATAAGGTTTTGTATTATTCGTATGCCCTCAACTTTCTTTATTTTTTCGCATACCTACATATATGTAATGTATATTGTATGTAGATTTGCTTTTATTTATAGATATGGTATGATTTTATAATACTTCTTTGAAAATAGCGTTATTCAAAAAAATTTTTACTGTGTGCTTTGTAATGACTTCTTTTCAAATTCCATGCATACTTTGCAATTCAAAGGACAGATAAAAAATGTTTTTGAAATTCAAATATAGTACTTGCAACATAACCTTATTGTAATATGTGCAGTGCTTTAAATTTGAAAATTTTTACTCTAAAGAATATTATGAAAAAAGTTCCGAGATTACTACTGCTTACATGCTCCGCCTCGCCATTGCCATTGATTTTTCAAGGACCAAATCTGCATGAAGCTGCAGTTTGAATATATAAAAATGAAAATATTCTTCAGATCTAACACGTGTCTCTGCAATATTCTGCTCCTTGAAAGTTTTCCATAGAAAAACTTCAATTTCCTCTGCTGCGTCAGGTGAGTTATTTGCACTGTCATATTCCAGCGGAGACGAAAACAAATCCGTTTGAATTTATATGCAAAATTCCGATCAATACCGCCAAGATAGTTGCCGACAAGATTTATTGCACGGGAAAAGTTTGCATGGAAGTCCATTAAAAGTTTTCGTGAGCTGCTCGGTGCCACCGCCCACCGCCCACCGCCCTCACCTCATTAGGTACAACAAAGGGCGGTAAACAAGGCTCCGTAAACAGTTATTTTTCTCGGTGTCATCAGAGGTAAAATTTCTCTGGGGAACACGGAAAAACTTTTAGATTCGATTTGGAAATGGGAAAATGTAACGGCGGCGGCACACAAAAGGAGTGAAAATGGCTAAAATGAGAATTGTGAAGAAGGCAGTCTTCGGAAAATAAACAGCCAGGCGAATTGATGTCCCCGTGCCTGTCGCCGCAAAAATGTTTTCTTTGTGGCTTGTTAGTCACACAAGTGGCACGAGCGAACTTCACAAGTCAAAGGTTTAATTAAATATATTCTGAATGTAGAGGGAGTATTTTTCAAACAAACAAATCACACCTACAAAAATACATAGGATAGGCAGGATATCTACAACACGACATTCCGTTAAAAGTTTAGTTTTAATATCTTTATAATGGAACAACCACAACCTAACCACAATCCAAACCGACAACTTTTTAACCGTTCAAGATAGCACAATAAAATAGCGAAAAACATATCTTCGAATTCATTAAGGGACTGTTGTTTGACTGCTGTAATCCTGAGCGAAAATTGAAACGACGACGGTTGTGTGACCAATGTCCGGCTTTATACATCAAATATTAAATATTTTTACTGTGGTCCCTTATTTAAAAATGTCTTATAATTTACGGAAATAAGACAACTTCTTGCTTCTTTAAATTACGTAGGTATTCCTAAACTCAGAAGTGAGTGGTATTTATTGTTTTTTTGCGGTAAATGGACTAGCATATTGAGATAATTATCCACTCAGCACCGACAAGAAATTTATTTTGGGTGCAAATTAACGTCTATAGGCATTTGACACACGCTTTCCGGTAAGTACCTACACCCTTACTGCGTAGTACACGTGACCTGCAAAAAGTGCTCCGCGGCTAAAAACCACATCCATCCGCCGCAAAATATTCCACCTGAGCACGCAATAATCGCCACTGACCTACGCCTGCTAAATTGAAAATTTCCGATTTTTGTAAATCATTTAGGGCAGAAAGGCTCGCCGGCGGCAGGCAGGGGACGATGGATTGGCGACCGGACTATGACCGGAGAACCATTAGACAACATGCTACTTGACCATGCCCTTTTTACGATTAATTGCGTGCGGATTGCCGTGCTTGGAAGTCATTAGGGATCGAGATATCCGTCACTGATAGAACCATAAAATTGTTTTCTTAGGCCTCTTAATTCTAAAGCTTCTAACTCGAGCTCCTGTGTTGCCGCCGATGTTCTCTTACGCTTGAGGGGAGAATCACTGTGAATGATAATTGAAAGCACCTCCACTAGGTTAATTATAAAATAATCAAAAGTTCGGTTATTGTTGTTAAAATGGATAATAAGATTTTAATTGCCAATATTTATAAAGAATTGTTGTGGTTATTTTACAATGTTCGCTTGTATTGCACATGTGCTACCATACTTTTATTATTATTACTATTTTTATTAGAATATTCACATTAAAAAAGCTTAGAGTCTTGCTGTTATATATTAAGTGTTATATTCTAATTGTGAATTATATGAACTTTTTTACTTACACTGGTGGATACAATAATAGGTGTGAACACTGGAAATAGCTTCATTAACATAATTTGTTTATAAAATCATCTCATTTCGCTTATTTTGTTTTAGCATTATGTATAACCCATGTCTCAATTAAATAAACATGCAGCAATAATACGCTAAAGCATTTTCTTTATTGACATTAGCAGTGCAATAAGTCACTGAATGCAGTAAGAAGTTGATCAAAAAATAGGTGTGTTTTTAAAATCATATATAGCACCAGAAAACACCATGTAAGTACCAATAATCGAATTTTGACAAAGATAAGATCTAGTAGATCAATTTCAGGCCTCGAACTCTTTTAATATTAGCTCGTTTAATTATAATTAATTTAGGATAGTAAGATTACATACTTTGATTTGCGTAATAATCAAATATATGTATAGAACTCAATGAGTTACAACACAGGTTACGAGCAAATTTATACATATTTAATGCACTTATGTTAACTTATTTCACCTCATAGAACTTTGAATTCGTAAATTAAATCAAATTTAAAACTACTCACCTTCACCAACTTCCAATAAACTCTATTGTGGGTAATGCTGCAATAAAATAAAATGTAAAAAACGCACCAAGAAATCTGAATCTGGGTGCAGTAAATTAAAACTAATAATGTCGGTTTTGTTAGGAGGACATCGAATACACTGCATGTTAGGGTTGGGAGGAACTATCCAACTTTACACGTTGTTAGCATTGAAAACTAAAAACATGTAAACAAAAGGACGATAGATCCAAACCGAAAATTCTCATCAGTCAAATACAGGGCCACATACATATTCATTCAAAGCGGACGCACCTCTTGACACTTGTCCACATGGGTGGAAAATCCTCCTAAAATTCAATTAACTTTTGACCTATGTATAAGTATTTCTATCTTGTTATTTTGCTGCATATTCTATGCAGGGCGAAATGGTGGATTATAAACCAACAGCATAGGTCAAAAAGATAATTTTAAAAAATAAATTGCATTTACGTAAGCATACTCCTCAAGGTCAATCGCGGAACGGAATTATATATTCTATGTAAGTATATAAGCAATGGCTATGTAAAGTCAACATACTTAAACATTAAATTAATTTCCTAAAGAAATGGATATTTTAGAAATTACAATTTTCAGGATTTTACACGCGAAAGTTTTAAAATACTGTTCTAAAAAATATCTCTGGAAAATTTCACCGAAACAGATTGAGTACATTGAGTCGCATTATATATATCGAATAAAGTAGTTAATGTTTTTTTAATGATTATTCCAAACTTTACAAAATGAAATTATTCAAAAAAATGTTCAGCAAAAATAATCATTAAAGACTTTTTTTTTCACATGTTTAGATATTGTCTTGTTTGGAAACGGGTTCAAAATGAAAAGTAACTTCTAAAACCATTTTCCTTTTTGATGTTTGAGACTCGAACTAAAAGCTAGGTTATGTTAACTCCGTCAATATTCGGTTGCAAAATTTTCCGCATTTATTTTCTCTTCCTTGGGCGTCCTCCAGTTGGGCTGTGAAAGTGTACTCTCATTATACTTTTGCAGACCCTAATTTCTTTATTTCAAACTGAAACTTCTCTTATTACAATTTTTTTCCGCTTCTCCAAAATCACTACGGAACCCTTGAAAATTATAAAGATTATGTACATATGGTATGCAATCCCTCGAATAAAAAATGTGCAGCACTTTTACCCAAAATATAGTTTCCTGCGATGTAAAGCTTGGAACGATATTGTTGAGAAATCTGCTTAAACAATTTCTACACTTATTCCTTAACAAGAAACATTTTTTAAAGACAGAAAAAAAAGTTTTATGAATAAGTGCGACATAACCCACTCAGGCCTTAATCGCCTCAATGATTAAATTGTCACTAAAAACGACTCTCAGGATAAAAATTAACATTAGTGTTTTCTCGGCGAATTTATAATAAGCAAACATCGCAGTTATTGTGGAAAATAAAACCTTTCAAAATTTTCCTTAATGTATTCCACTTGGTCCATATTTTTTCTTATATTATATTCAATAATGAATTATTTCCCTAGTTACCTAATACCTACCTAGGTAGGTAGCCGTTTATTATTTTTTTGATGGCTTGTGTTCCAGTTATTTAAAATTCCTTATCGCCGGCAATAGTCGACTTGTACGATTCACAAATGCGAATACTCTCGGGAGCCTGTGTAGAATCAGATTTCGCACATACTTAAATTCAATTTGTGTTGTTTTTGTTGTTATAGGCAGAAACCACCCCATCCGGGGCGCACCCTCGCGTATGCGTCTGAAATGATTTATGCATGCACCACATGCGAGGGCACCATACGTTATGCAAGACGTGAATTTATCGACTATCGATTTCTACTGCAGCCTTAGCTCGATCCAAAGAGGCCCCAAACCTCTAAACGCAATTGCGCCTTTTTCGATGAAATTTCATTTCGCTCGGTGCTCGGTGGTCAACAAGAACCATCCAGAGTGGTTTTGGCTCAATTTGTTAACATATTTTTCTGCAAATCGTTCCTTAAATGTATGTACATATGTATTTATGTATGTACTTATGTGTTTCGACGATGGTTGCCCTAAACTAGCAGTTGTTAGTCCTGAAAATCTTTCAACCCAGATAAATAAAGCGAATTCGGAAGCTCTGAAACTTTTCCCAGAGATAAGAAAATTTTTCCTGAATTGTTTTGCCGTTGAATGGAAATTGGGTTAGACGTTATCGACTGGTGCGTTGAACGAATATCTCGATCCGCAATAAAATTTTCATTTCCGCGATTTCCTTTTGACTAACAGACTGTAGAGTAAAATTCAAGGTAGTCAAAGTGGAACAGTTGCTTTTGTATACAAAGTGCGAGACACATCAATCGAGAAGGACTCTTGACGCAGTTCGTTGTAATTGAATCGCTTCATCAAACTTTCATTATAAATCGGCTCGATAAGTCAATTGAATCGATACCTCCTCAAGGGTGATTTTGCAATTTATCACATCACATCTGGTCATCTCTGAGAGATCCGAAGAACCTCCTTACCCTATATGTGGCGAGAACAAGTGCCTTTCAAGAAGAACCTTTATCCGAAGAAATCTTATCCTCGCCAGGAGTTCATTGAGCTTTTCTTCAATCAGTGCGAGCGGCACTTACCATTGACAGTGATTAGGCGAGGAGGGGGTGCGAGACAGAAACTTCCGAATATAATTTTACTCTATGCCATGGTGTACCTAACACTCGAGGATTTCCGAATCTACAAAATAGGGTAATTTAATGGAAATAGGTTGTTTCATAAAATTGATTAGCTCAAAAAGCGGGAAATCCTAGTACCTTTCTTGAACTTAAGACTTAATCAATATGTTCCCGGAAAACCATTACCTATTAAGATTTTCCCACTACATCGCCCTTATATTCCTTGCAAAGCAGGAAGTATATATCATTTTCAATAAAAGTCTCCTGATTTGAATTGCAAAATTTAAGATTCCTTTTTATTTATTAAATATCGAACCACGATTGCAGATGAACGCACGTTTGCACGTTATTTTCTTTTCTTTATTGAAAAGGATTTTTACCAGAGAATACTTTTTAGAGATCATAAAATTGATGAAAGTAAAAATGCCTCTTTTTCATCCGTCTTAAAATAAAAAAAATCCAAACTATAAATAAACCTAAGTTAACTCTCTATGTCCTATGCCTATGTCTTGACTAAATATAAAAAAATTAATGTTAAATAAAATCGATAAAGATGGACCTGTAAATAATACATATAATATTTTCTGGGATCATGAAGAACAAAATTTGTTGTTCATTTGAATCTTCAATAATAAATCAATCGAAAAATATTATGTTGTGTTGATATCGATTACAATTTATAATATTTATTCAAATGTTTTGGATTTTAAACATTTCGTTGAATAATTTTGTAAAATGTTTGATTCAAGGGAGACAGGAAAGAAAGTTCCGTCTGTTAACAGGTTTTACAGATTTTGTCTAATCTATATACATAAAACTTTAACTTAACAAAATTCCCATCTCGAGACAATTTAGCAAGTTAATTAATGAAAATGTCCAAAACCTTTAATCCTCAATTTAAAACTTAATTAAACGACTTCAACAGGAAATGAAAGAGAAACGTTTCTAATCCATGCAATAAACAACACTACTTTCCACTATTTTAAATACCTATAATGTGTGTCGCAACTCGAACTTCATATGTAAATGCAACCTGCAGTTTTGATAGGCATTTTATGTCCCCATCGTTCAACTTCATGGGTATATAATTATTGCCTTCATTTACACTTACAGTTCCAAAGCTCGCTATGATTTAAATGGTGCCATCAAATGGATCACGTGGATTTATTATGACACATCATGCAATTATGTACGTCATGTTTATCATGGTACCAGTAAGCCTCAATATTTCCTAATTTAAAAGGCTTTTGTATATGGATGTTGCATAACCAAAATATGTATGTGGATAAGTAGTGATTTCTCAATTTCGTTTTACAAGATTATTTGGTAGAAAAATATGTACATATGTGTGAGAAATATCAGATTGTCATGTTACAAACATAAATGAAAATTTAAATCATGAGCCATTAAAATATGACAGTTTTTAAATCTTATTGAACTCAAATTTTTTTCATAAATCAGTTATTTGATATCAACATTGGAAAATTGTAAAGACTTTAAAGCAGATGGGCAATTAAGAAAGAAAAAGTTGTTCCCTAAAAAAAAAGTTGCTCTTATGGGTTACAAACTAAAGGTACATCTGCAGAATAGTATAACGTAAAATAAAAAAGTATTCATTTCAACATTGAGGTACGAGCTTCTAAAGCAGTCAATTTAATATCTGTACCTAAAAAATTGGCAAATAATATGTGTAGCTAATGCAAAAAAAATAAAAAATAAAAAACACTTTTGATACTTGAAAATCAACTTCAGTTCAACATCTTTCACACTTATAATGCAAATTTTTACAGATCGCACGGAAAAAAATTTGTCGGGAATATCGCGTCGTTTCTGGCAATATCCCTGTATTTTCCGATGGATTTTGGGACAGTGCATTATTTTGGTAATATTTGTGAAAAAAACGGGGATATTAACTAAAATTTAAGGACCAGCGTAAAATGTTGACATTATTTCCTGTAACTTTTAAGGAGATCTGTTGCTTTTTCAATATGTTATGGATTTTATGGCGAAAACGTTCGTAAATTGGTTGGGGATTCTAGCTATTCAAATTTTTTTCCGTGCGGTGTTCCGATTGCAGCAAAGAGATTATTTTTATTATAATAGTCATTTTGAACTGAGAGTTTCAAAAATGACTGTACCTGCAGTGCGTGTTGGTAGGTAAACATTGGTGACAGTTTTGGAAACGACATTAGGATAGTAGATTTTTGGCATGAGTTAGATAACACTGCGTTGAGTATATAAAATAAAGATAAAAATAAAATAAGAATATAATTTTTTATTTATCTAGATTAGATCTCTCATCCCACTCATTTTGGCATACCCACGAAACACCCTGTATAATAAAAAAAGGTGCAAATAATTTACGAATGCATCTAGAATTTTCCTTTAAAATCAAGAACTAAAATTTTCCATTATTGTTACCTATAATTTATGACCATGATTAAAACTTCTTACTACTTATGTAAGTATATACTTTTTAGGGTTTTCAATAGTTCGAAAATGTCAGTGCGTGAGTCCGACTCACACTTGGCCAGTTCTTCAAACTTTAAAATTTTAATAAACGGTTCAAATTGTAATTGAAATCTGTTACCGAGAAATTAGGTGAAAATCACTTTGCAAAACACAATGGCCCCTTTGTTTAGGTTTTTTTTTCAAAAATTACCAAAACATACATTTTTGCCCACTTTTAAATCTCATTTTTCCACAATAACCTGATGTCACAAGTTTGATACCGGTATTATTATAATAATCAGAAGTGCTCTTAACAAACTGGTTGAAGTAAAATTCGTAAAGGATTAATTATACAAGATTCATCACTGTCAATCGTGAGTTAGTTGTTCGTATAAATGAGGGTTTTACACAAATCAATCTTACACTGGTGGTGCTCAAAAACTATGTAAAAACATCCTAACTTCTACCAGAAACAGACGAAAGATTAAAGCGAATTTTTTCCGAAGAGTTAAGTGCTGTGTCATTTCCTAAATGACGTCACATTAAGTAAACGTCCTCCCTTCCGGGCGCCAATTTTCTAGTTCAACTTTCAATTTTTGCGAAAAATTGGTAACATGCTCCTCGCCCAGAAGAGTAAAGGGGACATCCTTTTGTGGTGAAGGTGCTGTAAGAAAAGTTGAGCCTGTGACATTTATTAAATTTTTATTATAGACTCGATGGACGGGAACGGGAACAGGCCGCAAATCACGTTAGGACCCTCTGCACGTTTCAGCTTCAATCTGAATTGCTCTTGAAGACTCCTCTCGCGATTTTGGGTCGAACTCCGTCACCTCGCCGCATTTGCTTCCCACAGGAGGAGCGCCGAACAATGGCTTTTGTTGTGCCAGGACTAGCAGGATATTAAAGTTGGCGACAGCCAGGGATGCATGCGGGACTTTTGTTGCCGACGCGACGTTTGGAATTCAATGAATTCCATGAAAGTACAAACGACCAACTTTCGATTTGTTTTACGAGCTGTCAGCTGCAAAAGGCTCCCGCTGGCAAAAGATAACGTATGAAAAGCGCTACCATGTGCTCTTTTTTATCTGCAGGGAGTTCCAGTCCTGCCAAGTGTTTCTAAGCTAAGGATGGCTTAAAGTTGTTTGCTCCTTGATATCGCCTTTCTCCTTTGTCGGAGCTCACAGAAGCGAACTCGCGCAGTTATATGTGCTTCCGAACTTTCTAAAGAAGTCGTTTCCTTGGCTTCGTGCACTACGCATTTTATAAATTAATTCAATAAATAAGTATCCACTTTAACTTCTTAACACATGCACTATGTCGATTTAAGCATTCTGAATCGTGATCCAAAATTTAAGGAGCAGAGACTTATCGGTTGTGTACAAAAATTATATGTACCAACGTTGTAGGTCCTTTAAAAACTGAAATTCACTTTGATAAAACTAAAGTATAAAACATTCATATTGTTCAGATAACAGTTTACGTGGGCATTTTTTGTTCTTTTATATCATTAAATATACTATCAAACGCTCAACCCAAATACACAATAAAAGTTTGAGTACACTATACATATGTATGTTTGAAAAAGAAAAACTAAGTAGGTATACATTATACTGATGATCTCTAATAAATTGTACTGGCTATAGTTAGTAATCGAATATTAATCGGTACTACTAAATGTTCCAAATGTGAAAATACCTATATAAAAATGTTTATTACTCGATCACGCCTGAACGCTTTGTTCGATGTTGTTTATTTTTTGGCATAATTTTGAGCAATTCCTGTGAAAGTTGGTATTTGGAGGATTTTGGTAATGTTGATTGCGACTTATTCAAAGGAAATTAAGTTCTAAACAAAGGAAATTCGATATCATTGATTTTCTATCAGTTTGCAAAATCCATATGGCGACTGATGTTTTTGAAATTCAAATGATTTTAATGAAAATTAGTGTAAAATTAATTTGGCGGCACTAATTGGAGATGGCGGATTCAATATAGGTTTCTAATTCAAAGTATTTCCATAAAATTAAATTGCTGATATTTGATAAAAACTCTTTAAAACATCTTATACCTCTTTTACCTCTTCTAGTCCTACAACAATTATATATACAATTATTAGTATACAATTATTGATATAAAATTTTAGAAATAACTTTAATTTTATTTTTATAACAGAGACTCTGTTAGACCTGGATGACGTTTAGGGGTTGTTTTAATAATATTTGTTTAATTATTATTTTTCGTTTTGATGTGAATTTAATGTTGGTAAAATGCTTAATTTCCCTGAAAAAGCACCTCCGAATTCTATTCATGAGCTTGTTATAGGTGAAACAACTCAACCCTTTTGCCCAAACGATCAGTTCAGTAATCGTGTGCAGGATACCGTCGATGGAACACATCACAAAAGTGTATAATCGATACATCGCCTTAATGAGATTTAAATTTTCACAATTTGCCGGAGCTGTGCGAGCGGAGCACAATGGCTTATGGGATAACTAAACGGAAATTTAGGGAAAGCTGAAAATGGCATTTTCCTTTTTATGGCAGTTCGGCAAAAACAAGGTCATTCGTATATATTTATCTCGTCTCTGCAGGATATCAGCCCCACACCCGCCCTTCGCCCCAAGATTGGGGTTCTTTCGCAGAATGTGTCCTGGAACAGAAAGACGCAGGCAACTGTAGCAAACGATGACGGTGGCAGCGGCCCTGCGTCTGTTTACCATCAGCTCGGCCCAAATTTTCAACGGCTGCCATCGGTGCGTGAAGCCCGAAAAAAGCAGAGACAAAAGGCAGAAGTGATGACGAAATTAAAAGCTCATTGTGCTATGTAAAATATGAAGTCTTTTTCCCGAAGCCTTGTCTCCCATAAGACGCTCCTTTTTATGGAGCATCTCGATGCGGTGAATTTTGTACGGGAGCACTCTTTTGGAAGGAGGAAGGTGATTAAAAGCGATACCATTTTTGATGCCGTATAACAGCCTCCATCCCGACGTTTTCTTGGAAAATTGGGGGGATGTTGGCAGATAACAATGAAACCCTCTCGAAAATTTGACTTCACCCTGGCAATGTATAGCGAAATTTGCATTCGAAAGAAGTTTTCCACAATATTAGATCTGGAACTCTGGTGACAAATGGGATGTTTTAAACAATTTCATTTACCAGGCACGTATTCAGTGGGTGTTCTTAATTCAGAGCCAAATTAATAGTCGGAGAGCTAGTGACAAAAACTGTTAGAGTTTCGCAAAGGCTCATATTCCAATATGATGTAGTATTAAACATGTTCCTTGTCACGTGTACCGAAAACGGTACACAACTGAAAGCCCTCTCTCAGCAAATGTATTTTTACGTGTAGTCTCTCACGAAAGCTTTCTTGAAAATTCTGACAGGGAACGTTTTAAGAGCGTACTGTGTCAGAGCACCCGCTCGCAAGTCGCAAGGTCAAGCAGAAGGACACCTGACGGGGCGGACTTTGAAGTATGTTAAATTATGAGATGTACTTAGGTATACTATAAAGCCCGATTCACAGTACGAGCTTAAGTTCTGATCATTATTCAAGTTACCGTTTAATCATGTTTCGATTTCACAGTGCGAGTTTAAGTGTAAATTACAAACGAGTGGTCGCTGCACGTAAATCGCCAAAAATTGTCTATTTAAGTCTCACTTCCAGATATTTTTTGACATTTCGTGTGGCAAATTCAACAAGTGAACAAGCTATTTTTGAAAATTGGTATTTTTAATTTAAAAAGGAATACTGATAACAACGGGCCCTTTCATGTGATGCGTTGGAATCGAATCGAAAGGAGCTTGAAAAAGCCATTTTTGGATAAAAATTCTTTAATAAAATGTTCGTAAATTAATTTTCCGCACATCCATGATTTAATGCAACAAAAAAAAAAAAAATAAATAAATAAATAAAATAAATTATTGTAAATAACAGTTTTTGGTAGTAAATGAAATGGGCTAATTAAATTGAGAATCCGTTATTACAAAAGAAAACTAATTGGAAATGGATGTTACGAATTGCTATACCTGACACTCTTGAAATTCAACAGTACAAGCAAACACTTTAATCAATTATACGGTCAATTTTAAACAGTAGGTAATACTACGACAAGAGATATGCACTTGTAAGAACTTCCATGGAAAATTATAAAAAATAAATCCTATATTCTGACCGTGAAAAAAGATCAAGTGGATGATCACTTTTAAATATAAAACGACATAAAACATATTAGAACCTAATATTATGTAGGTGGCTCTGCTTTTTGGTCTAATTTAAGCTTACACAAAAGTAAAGAAGCAAACACATCGAATTAAAAAGGAAATTTTATTTAATTATAACGATTATAGCTGCTGTAATTAACGCAAAATGCTTTTCTAATTAGGAAAAACCCCAGGCGGCAGTGACGCAAGTTTGTGGCACTCCCTTCGTTGGGGCTGAATGCATACGGAATAACCCGAGGTGACGTCAACCGGGCTGAAATGTATCAGCTACTTGTAGCCACCGTATGTACGCACGGAGCCCTCGAGCCCCATTAATATCCCCCGGAGCTTATGAATAATTTCCAGATGAAAGGGGCGGTGAAGTACTCAGAGCATCCAGCCACGGCCTATTCTCATCTTGCGAGACGTACCTTGAAATTTTTATGGCGACGCTTAAGACATATCCGCTTTCATTAACCACTCGCCTTTGATAGTTGGGGGAGGCGGCGCGCGACGCTCCTTTCCTTTCGTCTTCAGTTGCGATTCAAAAAAGTAAGGCATCGGAAGCGCAATTTTCAGGGCTGTTTACCGTCTTCGTCTTACGTAAGACGCAACGCCGCTTGGTGCCGACCGACCCCGACGACCGTGGCAATGCGACAGAACCAGCAGGGCTTCCTTCCTGATGAGGGACTCAACCTCTGTCTAAGTCACTCGCAATCGTTAATTCGAGATATCGAACTGAAAACACCTTTCAGGGAACATTGCGATAGATGACGCGATCCATGAATTATTGAAAATTGTCCCACCTTCGCCTGTCCCGCAAAATGGGAACCAGATTTAGAGGTCTCGGGACCTGATAGACTCATCGCCGAAGAAATCGATACAATTCATGGCACACGGCCGATGTGTCTTCAGTCTTCCGCTTCCACGTTTCGGATAATGTCAAGGAAAAGCATTTGAACACGTCGCCTGTAAGTAATACAGGTAATTTGTTATTCGGAATTTCGTTCGTCTTCGGCGAATGGGCGCTGCATCTGGGCAAACACCTGGGAGTGGGTCGAACTGGCTGCCTATGAGCCGGGCGGAGCTCTAGGTCGATATCGACCATCCGACCAGCCCCGTGTCTTTAAATATTTTATGTTATTTAGCGCTCAGCTACTTTTTAAGAACACCGGAAGGAGTATCAAAAGGTGACATATTCTTTTCGAGGGCAAGGGCTTTTCTTTTGTAACCTTGAATGTCACGATTGAGGTGAACTTAAGTTTAATTACACCTAGAAAGCGAAATGACATAATAAAAAGAATTAGGATCTTAACTTTTAAATATCTATACCGGGTATTTTATTAAGATCTGAGCAGGGGTAGGTATGCCAATCGATTCTACATGGTCTTCATGATAAGCTTTTTATTGTTAATTTTTTAAACCCTATTTTTCTACTTTATGATGAAATGTTGATTTCTGGTAAGTTTGTTAGTTTGTTTGTTTGGTATCTCTACTCATTATTATTCTTGGAATCCTAGTTGTAAAGTTGTCTATAGAAGTTGTTAAACTTTGTTTGATGAGAAAATGGATCTCCTTGCCGACAATAAAACTTTAAATGCATTTTTCTCAAAACTCTATATTTTCAGCTGATAGTTGTTATAACCGAGTCGATTAGCAGCTCTCATCTCTACCAGATTTATTGTTTTGTTTTTAATATTTTGAACTGTTTGCGAAAAATCTTCATAATTTTATTATTTTTTTATGAAATCGATAAGTTCTGATAAGGATCATAGCCAGAAGAATCTGTTGGGATATTTTGTTTCAGATTTTGCCTGGATAACAAATCACTTAAATAAGCAAGAAGCTAAAAAGTTTTGACAACATTTTCATAGAAACAAAAAACAATATTTCTAAAAATTAGTTTGCTAATCAGTATTTTATTTTTGTTTCAGGTGCAAGACATGGAACGGTGACAAAAAACAAGATAAATGGAATCTTGAAATCCCACACGCGAGGAAACCCAGCTCAATTTAGTCCGATTAAGTTGACCTTCCCGAGGCCTAAGTGAAGCACGTAACCAGAGAAATCGATAAATCGAAAGACTAGTAACTGTGTCAACTCATCGTAAATCTCAATCTTCCACTAGAATTATATTTACAACCGAAGCTATAAATAGCCCTGGAGCAAACCCCGTCAGCGCCTTCCGAGCCTCTAAGTGGGGCGAATCGAAGGTCACCCGCGGTGACATCCCCTGCAGAGTCGCCACCCGCGACCTACCCAATTTGAATAAGTAATTAAACAAATAAATCAATAACGAGGAAATTATCAATCCCAAGAGGAGCCATTACTGCCTGGAGAGCTGGCACCCACGTCTGAGAGGTGCCCGCCAAGCACCACCCTTTTCGCACCGCCCCCAGTCTCCAGTGGCCGGCCTCCTTCATGTTCAGCCAGACTCGGTGGGGCTTCGCTGGGTGGCGTGGTGCAACTCCATAAATAAGCAAAGCGTCATGACCGGATGTAAGGTGAGTTGAGCACGGGTTGCGCCGGCGAATTTCACACTTCGATGCCGCACTTTGATCTCGTCGGGGCGCCCTTTAATTTTTAGCAGCGAGCGTCGGGCGACGACGCCACTTTGAGATTTTATCGGACACCTCGCTCCCGAAAGGCCAATTAGCTGCAGTCATGTATGACACGCTGGGCGTGGAAGGTGTTGCTCATCAACATATGATTAAATTAAACAAAGGCTTTGTCATGCCCGCCCTTCCCCGGACATTAGCAGCCCCGGCACGCACGGCCCCAGCCTTCTGTCGCTACTTTCCGAAAGTCGAGAACTCCTACTTTGCAATTGTACGAGTCGCGGCACGGGCCACTTATTTCCTCGGCTTGAAAGTGTAGCGCGAAGTGTGATATTGCTGCTTAATTGGCTGAAAACCTGTGGAAAAGTCACGTGGCCGGAAACCACTGTTTTCTGATTTTATCAGGTATACTACTCTACTTATAAATTATTTTGATTTTCGTCCTTACAGGAGCTACAATGCCCCTGCAGGCTTTGAGTAACCTGCAGGTCTACGGCTCAACACTGGAGGCTTTCACGCAAGCAGCTGTAATACTCGTTTTGAGCATCGCCATAGTCACTTCAAACCTCTTTATTATTGCAACATACCTTAACTTCCGAGGTAAGCCATCCTACTTTTTTAATTACACTGAAAATCTTATTTACGACCGACACTGGATAAAACAACGGCAAAAATCAATTTTAGTACATTTTGTTAATATGTTGTCTGATACACTGTGGTGCATAATTATCATCGTGATTAATTTAATATCAACCGCGTGTAAAAAATTGTATTGTGAACTTAATAAAATAATATAAAAGAAAATCGAAAAGTATCGAATTTTAGCAGAAAATAATACAGATTGATTCCGGTATGCTTTACTGTTATATTTCAATATTTGTTCCTAGGGTTCCGTACCTCAAAAGAAAAAAAGGAACCCTTATAGGATCACTTCGTTGTCCGTCTTTTTGTCTGTCTGTCAAGACTCTTTTTCTCAGGTATCAAGCTGAAATTAATATCAAATACTCAGGTCTGCAATCCCTTGGAGATGTGAAAAAATCAAACTTCTAAGTCAACGCAATCAAAAGATACGGTCGTTTATGCTGCATATTTTAACATTCGCAAGGAAATGAAAACCTATAGGGTACTTCCCGTTGACCTAGAATCATGAAATTTGGCAAGAAGCAATATCTTATAGTACAAGTAAAGGGAAAAATACGAAAACCGTAAATTTTAGTTACACCACAAAAACACAATAATTTTTTACGGAACTCGGGATGCGAGTCCGATTCGCACTTGTCCGGTTTTTTTTTTCTCTCAATAGACTCCTAGAAAGATTTTTTTTTTTATTAAAAAAATATTGCACTTCTTAATAATACAACAAACAGTTTCACGTCAGTTTGTATAGTCTTTCAAAAACTAATAACACGGTGGGAGTATCAGAAAACGATATTTTTTCAGAATGCGGAAAAATAATAGAAT
Organism: Machimus rusticus; assembly: GCA_951509405.1. Classification (NCBI taxonomy): domain Eukaryota; kingdom Metazoa; phylum Arthropoda; class Insecta; order Diptera; family Asilidae; genus Machimus; species Machimus rusticus. The sequence goes on along the minus strand of OX608050.1, from coordinate 49,319,380 downwards.
TCATTATTATCTTTATAATGTTCAAATGAGTGGTCTACTGCAATGAAATATTATTTTCTTGTATTGTGTTATAATTAATTGCTATAAATAGGTATATGAATTGTATTCATTTTAAGTATTACACATTGTCTTATTGTAACATCTTTAAAGAATTTGATTTTTGTGGCTTTGTTGAGATTTAAAACTTGTTTATTTCAGCAATAATATTTATACATTCTAGAAGTGAATTGCAAAACTCATTTTTTTTCCAAATGTAAAATGGAATATTAAAAAATGCGGTTATGAAACCTGTGGATATACTTGAACATGTAAAACAAGAAAAAAAAAACTCTAGCACTAAAAGGCAATAATGCACAGAAAATGGATGTGGGTAAGCATCTAACAAGCTTTTTTCATTTATTTGAATTAATCAAGGACGGAATAGGAGTAGTGTGCATTTTATGGACACAATTTTCACAAAGTAATAATATTGTGGGAATTCTCGAAAACAACGATCATTATAGCAGAGCTTGAACATGCAACCTTCGAATTGGTGCTTTTATGCTCTTACCAGCTGAGGCTGAACTGCGGTGGCCTCTTCCAGATGCTTTCGAATACTTCCAAGTTCTAATGATTCCAAAATATTAGTAGTATTTTTTTCCTAAGTTATTAACATCCCAGTTTCTTGGCAAAACAGGCAGAACCATAATATGCAAAATGTTATGAATTAATGTTAGTTTATTTTCCAGGTCCAACTGAGGTCATAAATTATTATCTGCTGTCATTAGCGGTCGCCGATCTATTATGTGGGTTGATGATCGTTCCACTTTCGGTGTACCCTGCACTAATCGGAGATTGGGTTTATGGCGATGTGCTCTGCCGCTTCACCGGATACCTGGAGGTCACCCTGTGGTCGATTTCGGTCTACACGTTCATGTGGATATCCGTCGATAGGTACCTAGCAGTAAGGAAGCCTCTCCGATATGAGACGATCCAAACGAAGACGAGGTGCGTGCCAATCAGTAGCCGTGGTCGTTCAATTTTTGATCTGCCTAAATTAAATTACAGGTGCCAGTGTTGGATGGCATTCACGTGGATCTCAGCAGCGATGCTGTGTTGTCCTCCATTATTAGGCTACAGCACACCGATCTTTCACGGCGACTCGCACGTTTGTATGCTAGATTGGGGCAACATGGCTGCCTACAGTGCCACACTCGCTATTCTAGTTTTAGGTCCTAGCGTAATATCAATTGTTCATAATTATGGCTATATATTTGTAATGATGCGTAGGATAAAATCAGGTGCCCCTATACACGATAAAGAGTACGCAACCGCTTTAGCTGAAAACTTATCGAATCCTAGTCATATGATGTCGTTCGCATTAGTCTTCGCCTTCTGGATCTCGTGGCTGCCGTTTATCGGTGTTCGAATTTACGAGCTGGTAACCGGCATTGTTATACAAAACAACCTAATCAATTTCGGTTTAGTATGGATCGGTGTGTTAAATTCGTTTTGGAAAATCGTTATTATGACAAGCATGTCGCCGCAATTTCGACTTGCACTGAGGGTGTTTTGTTTAACAATATGTTGCAAGACAAAAGGACGTCTGCAAGCTGAACTAATCGGATTGGACCCAGATGACTAGAGCCGTTGAGTTTTCATTGTTGAAATTATTTAGTAAATTATCCAAATAATTACTAATACAATTGAGACTATTTTTAAGCGGATCCTTTTTTAATAAAAGCAAAAAATCGCAAAAAATATACAACAAACACACGACAACACTGATATTCTTTCAACAGCGTGTGGCACCGCATGGTCCTTGACTATTTTCGTGCTTGCCACCGGCTGAAAAAATATCTCAATTACGCCGAAACATTTCACACAGAACACATACACTTGTAAATATCGACATTTTAGATTTACTCTTTTAAGTACAAGATCCAAAAATTAAATTGCTTAATTCAAATAAATTCAAAAATCCAACAATAGAAAATAGGGGCGCGAAATGTCCTCAGCATGCGTGCAAATTATAGCTATTGAATTCTGCAAAAGTATTTATTAGCAGAAGCTAACATGAGCAAAATCAGAGCATTTATTATTGATGTCGATCGTTTAAAGCTAAATTTGTAATTGTCGTAATTTTTGAAAGGTTTTTAGTCAGTCTATTTTACTCAAAGTGGATGACAACTGTTTGTGGTGAGAAAATCACTATTTTATTATTATAATAAATTGATACTTGTATTATTTAAGTATAAATAATTTGTTAACTTAAGTGGAAATAAAAAATTATCGCAATATACATATATATACAGAAAATGATTTACGATTTTATAAATTGATATATTCTTATGAAAGTTTTGATTTTACATTAATTTGATTAGTTCAGCAGTTTGTGGCAAATTTTCACATTTTCAGGATGAGGCCATGGGATTGAATAGATTGATGCTTAAGATTAAATTCATTTTTATAATACTTACATAAAACCAGTTCTACATTGGATGCATGAAATTTGCTAAAGTGTTATGTTAATCTATTACAATTAAGTATGGAAAATACACATTTCTTGGGAATTTAAAGCGGAGAAGATTATGTTTCGCAAAATCCAAAATATCTGTAGGTACTACGTTTTAAAAACTTTTTGTCGAAAGTGTATTTATATATAGCAGTCGTCCGTAATTGGTCGGGTAAAACAACTTTAATGGACTTACGTAAGAATTAAAAATCCGAGAGGACATAAAAAGAGAAAAGGGTTCTAAAAATATTGCCTTAAACATGAGCGAGCGCCGAAGATAAGGGTTTTCAAAAAAATTGTTCCATAATATGATTGTAATACACAAGACACACTAAAATGAAACCAAAATAAGTCTAAAGTTAACATTGAGTTTTAATTCTTGGTTTTATTTTGATTATTTAGGTACTATTAAAAATTTAATTGTATATATTAGGTATATTAGAACGGCACTTTTACAAAACACGTTTACCGGAAAACATCCTAAAATTATATTTTTGCTGTCAATGGCTTTTTCCCACCAAGAAATTGTTTTCTGTTTTCATTTTATTTCTCAACTGTATGTATGTAAGGTGGTACATTGATCACAAAATACTACTGTAATAATTTTGATAGAAATAAAGTTGATCGATTTGCATGTGGGGAAGACTATAAAACTATTGTATTTCGAAAAACTTAATTGATGGTTTACAACTGAAATGAATGAAATACATAGTTCTAACGATAAGGAAAAAATTAATATTTCGAAGTGGTTTCAAATAAACAATATCCTTTCACAAGGGCATCAAAGAATGCTTTTGTTCACTTTCTTATTATGATATCAGCTTCGCTGTTGCACTATTCGTTACATAATTTCTTTATATCATGCCTATAAGACATTCTAAACAAAGTAACATCAGGAAAAGATGTGTTTTCAAACTCCATAATTAGCAAAAGATTGATCTGTCAACTCTGCAAAATTGCTGCTTTTGCTTTTAAGATAAACTAGCTATGTATTATAGTATAACTTGAATTCTCTGTTGCAACTATAAAATTCCTAACTATTAAGATTCCAATAATAGTATCAAAAGCAATCATAAAAGTTTAAATTTTCATATTAACAGATGTTGCATGTTTTCCAAAACAAGTAATTTAAATAACTTATTCTATCTCGAATTACATAATATGTGCACCAAACTTAGAATGAAAATAATTACTAACGCATTATTTATTAATAAATTCTCTTTTTTTTGCAAACAATTATGCTAAAAATGTTCTTAAACAGCAGTTGTCTTCCACAATGAGTGATTTAAATAGAAAAGCAATTAGAAATTTTTTTTGTATTTTCAAAACCCAATGTAAAATGGAAAATAAAATTAATATTAAAATTAAAGAATAGAGATTGAAAGTGTGAAAATAAAATTTGTTGTTAAAAATCGGTGAAACTTATGTTTTCACCCAATTAATTCAGGGGAATAGAAATATTGCAATTAGCGGAACTTTGTCGACTATTAGAAACGCAAAAACTCTAATTTATATAACTAAAAAAACGAAATAAGAACATTTAAAAACCTTTAGGTATAAATTATGAGTGAGATTTGTAAATTAGCGATTTACATAAGTTTTTTAACAGTAACTTAAGACTAGTAGGAGAACCTGACAAAGAAGAACTCATAAATCGCAATCGCTCTTACGAAACACTTGAGGGAAACTGTTCTATACAAAAAAAGTTGAAAAATTTAACTTATCTTTTTTGGCATATGTTTCCGCAAAACATAGTCGCTTGTAAAAAATTTTAAAAATAACTCCCAAATTAAATCGATAAAGTGGTACTATTTAGATAGATGAAATAAAAAAAAAACAGGAACATGTTCAATCAGTACGATCTTCAACTCTATATTTAATCTAGAGTGCTTCTGCAGCTAAAACTACTCACTAAGATCAATTCGGGAAATTTATGGAAATGCCAAGACTTGCAATCATCGCACTCGTTGACTTAAGGCAGAGACTATACCAGCAGTTCGGCAAGTGAAAATGAAAACACTTTCTCTTATAGTGATACAACGAAAACAATAATTAATTGTTAATTAAGTGAATTATTAATAAACGATTTTCAAAAATCCAAAACAAAACGAAATGTAGATTCATTTTATTCTCTTTCGTATCAATCACTATTATCTTCTCTAGTACCGGCAACCAGTGTAGACTAGTTAGTACGTACTACTAATAGAAGAGGGTTGTGGCCGTCCATTTTTCTACGATTATTTTATAAATTTTTGTTTAAAGCATCCAGGGTTTTGTTCCAAAACACACACTCGCATATCGCTTGGTATATGCTTTAAGATTGAGTATATTATAAACTTATTTTAGTAAAATTCATGTTTTACTTTAAATGATTTTAATTGTACTTAAATTTTAAAAAATTGCATAGCTATATATACATATGTATTTCATAAATCATACACACTAAAATTTAAATAAAAATAAATTTTCATTTCTCTTTGAGACTTAAAGATATTAACAATTCTTGGTTTGCAGAGTGTATTATACATATGTACATATGTAATGTCAAATCCAAAGAAATTTATTTTAAACTTATCACTTTACAAACCTTTTATCTACTCCGTGGTATCAAGACTAAGACTGTTCGTTTCTTCCTCTGGTAACGTTATTTATGACGCTTGACTAAAATGTGCATATTCGGCGGACATTAAAATATTGCTGCGATATCTCTAATAACTTTCACCCTCTTTTTGAATCTTGTAAAAGAACGTTTCTCTTCACTAAAGTAGGTATTTTGCGCACCCATTTTTTCTACAATGTCGTTTTAAAATATAGAAATCTAAAAGCGATTGGACTTTACTTTGGCTTTTACTTTGTGGTTCAAAAAAGTTCCAGCTTTAAAAACAATTACTTTGGCTTTACTTCAATTATATAATAATAATCATTTAATTTATTTATTTTTATGTTTTTTAAAAGTTGTGGAATAAATTTTTATTTTAACACGTTCATCGGGGAAATTGATACTAACATAATAAATAAACCTTATTTTTATTTGTGTACATCTTATTCCCCATTTAAATGAATGTTGGTTTGGTTTGAGTCTACCTGTGTTCTATAATGCCTAGTATTTTTGTGATATTATTCAACATAAGATATACCTGATCATATTTTTTACTTCTTTTTTACTTTTATAAATTTATCTTGTGTTGCAATATGTATAATATAATACTTACAACGACAGCAACAGTTTGGGTATCGAAAATATTTAATAAACTAACAGAAATGAAATTAAAAATAAGATAATATATTTGAGTTTTAAAAATCAGAGTTATTCAATTGGAAACTAGCATTCATGCACACGTTGGGACACTAAATAAATGGAACTGAACTAGGGATTAAAAAAAGCTGAAGATGTGTGGAAAAAATTAATTGTACAAGAAAACAAATTGCATTATATGTATACATAAAGGTTCCTGAATATGTGCCAAAATCAGAAATACCCTGCGTTTCTTTATAATTCTACCGTTTTGTATAGAAGAATCATCGTCGTTTTATTAACAATGATTAATCTTCGAGTATAGTCTAACTAACATCATGATATGGAAAATTAGCGGGCTTATTTGTATATACTTTGCTTTATACTTTAATATAAGACAACTATAATTTTTTTCAACTTAAATAAACTTGGCATGCGCAAAACTAACAATTTGTTTAGTAGTAAAAAATAATCTAAGATGTGGTATTTTAGTATTTCTCTGCTTCGTATGTATTATGTATGAATGCATAAACGAAAAAGGGACAGCTGCAATCCTCTGAACTCAATCAATTCATACATAAATTGTAGACTGGAGCTTCAAAATCAGGCAAAGTAAGCGCAACCCTCTTTGATCAAACGGAAAGAAATTTTTATTAGCGGCTAGATTTTACTAATTAATTAAAAAAAACAATTTTTTCATCCGCATTAAGGTCATTCCAATTAGGCAAGGCAGGCAAACAAGGGTGAACTATGTAAATACAACCGCAGCCGCACGAATCATTCGTAGTATCTTTTCTAACATTTACGAATCGATAAAATCAGAATGAAATGAGACCCCAAGCCATGCAGAACAGCCCACTCGTATCCTATAAAATACAACAACAATAAGTGGATAAGTAACAGATAAGTTTTTCTTTTCTATCTGGCTAGGGGACAGGACAGATTTTTTTTCGTGAAAATGTCCTTTCAGTTATTTATTTTTACATATATTGTATATTTTATGTTTTGATTATTTGGCGCCAAACATTATCGTCGCATGTTTCCACAGGGCCTACACTCAATTAATAACTACAACATTTAAGGGAAGAAGATATATTTAATCTACGTGTACGTATAAGTTACAAAGTTACCCAGAATATATTTAACCATCGTTGTTGCATACAGCTGTGTTTTTATAGTAAAAAAAACGCTAATAATATGGTGAAATTGTTGTGTCAATGAAATTGTATTTGTTCAATATTTTTCATGTAGGTACTAAGAGAATGCTCTTACGAAATTTCTATAATTTATGTTTTTACTTTTTAAATGCGCCATATAAACTACAATTTTTTTGCATTTAATCAATTTTAACTAGATTTGTGTTGGTACCAATTATCAAACCTTAACTTTTAAATGAAACCATCCTTGTTGAAAGAAAGGACATCAGGTAAGTTTTATGCGGATTTGAATGCAATCATTCTAAGTCAAAAGCACACTCCAAATCAGTTATTCCAAAAACCTCTTTGTACTCATTTCAAATGAAATAATCCCCAAGTTTCTCAACTTGCGTAAAAAAGTTCATTTTTATTTTTTATTCTTTCTTTCTACTAGTGTTTTTTCTGTTTTTTGATACAGTATAAAGGTATAAGTCATTTGTTTTCATTATTATTACAATTAGAGCGTCCTCTTAGTCTAAAACGTAAAAACTTAACTGAAATATAATCCTAACAAACAAGCCATTGTTACATACATATATCAAAAAAGTTACAAAAACACTGAAGCTGTCTAAGAGAAACCAAAAATATTCTAACCAATCATAACCATAACATAAAATTTCAATTAAAGATATTTTAACGAAGAAAAAAAAATCAAATCTCTATGTATTTAATCGCGGACTGACAAACTAAGCGCATAGGTCCACCGCTGTTATCCACATAACCCTCTTCGGTCGAATTATTTGTCAATGGAATGTGCGTAATCTTTATTGTAAAAGTCTGTGATATCATCATAAAAGAAATAGAAGACGAAGAATTTGTTAAATGAAATGAAGTAAATTAACAAAAAATAAATCGATGAACTTAATATTTGTTTTTCGTTACCTTGTCACTTCAATTGACGATTTTTATGAATAACACCAAAGGCGAAAACTGAATTTGTTATAGACTTAAAATGTAAATGTTATTAATTATAGCGCTTAACGGAAGCTTCATTAGAGTTAGAATTTCTATATTATATAAAAGAGCGTATTTGAAATTTCTTACAATTTTCAAAATACAAAGATAAAATTTGTTTCAATCGAATTAGTCTGAGGAATGTGTTGTGAACTATTTATTGTACGTAAAATTGATGGGAGCACTTGGCCTCAATCTTTCTATTGTAATTTGGGTAAATTTTGTATTGGCGAATACTTTAAAATTATATTCTTGTTGGGAAGAACAATAAACATTGAAAAAAATATTTCCATACATAAAAATACTGTCTAAGCACAGAAGTAAAATTTATATATGTACTGTACTGTAAACTTGTAAGAATTTATCTTTAAAAATACTTTACAAGGGCTGCATGACATTAGACAAAAATAGTAATGCTTTAAATGCTAGTTGTTGCAAAGTTGAAACGATCTACAGTTTAATATTTTGAATTTTCAAATTTTTCGTCTTACTTTCCCCGTTTAATAATAGAGTTACTACACTCTTGAGAAATCAATTTTAAAGCTACTTGTGGAGAAGACATTTTTATCGTTATCGTTAATGACTTTACGGTCTCTTGTTACAGCGACTATTATAGCTATGGAGAATATCATGGAAAATACGGAAGAATTTTAAACCTTGAAAGAATGAATGCTCGGATCGAATTTGCATAGTTTTATATTAGTCTACGAATCAAAAAACGATCTCTCATTTTTATTTCCAGCTGCTTAGTAGAGTAGGTAGTGCCAAAAGTTCACTTAAAAGTAAAAGTTGTAATGTAGCAAACAATGGCCCTGTTTACGTTTGGCAAGAGCTAAAGAAGCAAGTTAAGCTAAAATATAAATGCTGATTAAAGTAGCAGTGCCAGCTACTTTTTTTCTCTCATAAAATTTAGACAGAGTTAAATTGGCAAAGCTACATAGAAAGCACATAAGCAGGGCCAATTTGTCCTTAATTTATAGCCCACACAATATCTGTTTTTTCCTACAGAAGAAAGTAAATGCAAAGTTTATATGAAGCTGGTAGAAATGTGACATATGCCAATAATGCTTCAATTGAAATAACCAGTTGAACGACAATCATAGCGCGATGAATTTTTCTTAAGAAAAACACAAAATTGGATACAAACCCACTTACATATGCATAAATGCAAGTGCAATAATTTGCTGAGAAATAATGAATAGAAATTCGATTGAACTTCGCAGTTTCTTATCACTACTATTTATTGTTACATATTATGTTGCTGACTTGGATTAAGGAGCAAATTTACAATAAATTACACATAAATTGTGTAGGACAAATTATCAAACTTTTCACTACTTAAAATAAAATAATTTTTCATAAAAAAAAAAAAAATTCGTTCATTAAGATTCATTGAGACTAAATTTAACGCCCAAAAAGTTTTACATAAAACCAAAAACAAGAATTACAGTAATGCTGAAATTAAGACAACCCCTCTATGAATTATAAAAGCTTGTTGTTTTATAATTTAATATAATAAATCAACGCGAAATATAAGGCCTTTTCCGAAAAATTTTCGTGAAAAACAACTTTGGACCTTTGAGTTTTAATTGACTGTAACTATTATTATTTTTTATGTTTATTCTGAAATTCGCCATATTTTGACCAATTTCCATTATATATATATACTGAAATATTAACGTAAAATCACATTGATCGAAATAATTAATTCTGGGTTATTAAAAGCAAAACTCAATTATGTACTTACTTACTATATTGCTCAGGATCGGCTTTCACAATAATTTTCCTAAGTGTTCCTTATTCCTTTTAAGGTGAACGAAACATATGTAGTTAAAATATAAACAAACTTTTTCAACATAACGTCGTTTTTGGTCAAAGATTAAAGGTGAAGCGTCAGGGATTAAAGGTGAAGCGTCCGCGACACCAAGCTATTAGTGAGCAATTAATAATATAGGTATCGAACTCGAACCTTTATTGCAATATTTTAATACTTAAGGCTTCTCAAGCATAAACAAGGTTAACACCTGTATTTTTAACCACCAGTGGCTTCAATTTCGCATTATATGTAAAAGTTAGTAGAAATTTTAATGTTGAGCTGAAAGTTCACAAAAAGTTAATTCTTTAACGTTAAAAAGTAACGATCTACATATCGGATCTCTCATGATGAAAGAGAAAAATATATTCCTTGAATCCCCTCAAAGAAGCAAAATCATTATAATTGGAAAATATTTATCCCTCATATGTCAAGTGCTCCCGAAATTGAAACAATCTTTCACAATCTTTTGTAACTTTATAATTCTTAAAAATAAAATTTCTTAAAAAGGGAAATTACAAAATAATTTGTAAAATAACTCGATAAAACCACAATCTTAACGTAGAAAGCAGTAGCCCAATTTTGTATAAATAAATTTAAAAGTAAAAATAAAGTTTTTAATGCAGCCAAAACCCTGTGTTGTTAACTGACTAGATTCGATTATATTAATTGAAGCGTTTAGCACATGCAAAATGTATTCGCAACCTAAAAGTTCAGAAGTAATAAAAACAGTAAAAAATTACTACTAGTACTACTGATAAAAATAATGTAAAAAAAAGTCAAAGCGTACACATCGGATGGCAGCACTTATTGTCATCGATAACGAAGTCCTTCTTATTAAAATAAAACTCAATTTAAAAGATGACAAATTAACATTCATAAGTAGATGAACAATTCGTTAGGCTTTTGCTATTTCCAAATTCGGAAATTCGGGGAGGTCTAGGTATTTTACCAAAATTCATCAGAACATTAATGTAATGTTGTAAAGATCATTATTAACTGTATTATATTGTATGTATACAGTATTTTATTATAAAATTAGAGTTTTTAGACGCTTTTGAAATAAATACTTCTGAAAATTATTTGAGCTGTTTCAATTCTTTGTGTTTTTACTAAAATGTCCTAGGCTAAGTAAAGAATTAGTAAATTATGCATATAAAATAAGTAATACATATAAAATAAACTCCTTTACCTACACTCGAAATATCTCCACGATTAAATAGATTCTGGAGTTTTTTGCTGCAATTTTTTATAAATGCATAAACGTGGATAAAAGGGAACAATTTTATAGAAAAAATAACTGCATTTAAGGGAACTTAGGTATATAGTATAATAATGTCTATGTTCGAAAATATTAAGTTTTGTGTAGAAGTTTCAAATTTCAATTTTAAAAGTTACTGTTGTACAGTCTGCTTGGAATCTTGTTCCCGTTCTCCAATGCAAAACCCAGCCAACTACAAACTACCATTCAGAAACCAATTGGTATTGGTCATGATTAAATTTATCACTCACATCTAAGCATACAAAATAGATCTCCTAGTTGGTGGAATGAAAGCTGTGTTTAGACAAAGAATGCTGAGACAACAGCTCACAAATGGTTTGAATTTGCAGCTCTAGCATATACGAAAGGGCGCTTCTGAAGCAAAGAATTTTTGAATTCAGCTCATACCCATAACTCCTCTACAAGTCCATTGAAATGTTACAAAATGTTGGCCGAACCTTGCATTTTGGATAGGTAAAGAGTTTTGTTTTTTATGTGTAGGGGGACAGTGTAAGAATAAACCTCAATTTTCGGGTTTGGAAGCCCAATTTGGTCACCATTTTGAAAAAGGGCAGGGGGTACTTACCTCATCGTGTGGAAAAAGGGAATTTAAAATCACGAGGTTTATTACATCATTTTTCAAAATTATGCCTCGTATTCTAAAGTTTATCAGATTATTCCGAAATTGCGTTTAAGGCGTAATTTTATTTTAGTATTTTCTGTCATTTGCTAATTATCTATGAATTGAAAAATTCTGTCACTTAAATGGTTGCTTTAAAATCAGGGATGGTTGCTTTAAAAATCAATTACATATTCCATTTATAGCTTTATTTAGATTTAGATATTGTATAAATGAATCGCAAGCAAACAATCGAAAAATACAAATTATCTCGTACGTAATCGTTATCAAGCGATCGAAGAATTAAAATTCACTGTTATTGATCGATTCAAAAATAAAAATTAATTGATAGTCGTTATTTTGTAGTTTATTTTTTAATTATAATAATTATAGTTCGTAGATACCTGTTTTCGGAAAACGAAATTATGTATTTCATTTCAATTGGCACGCGACACGGCCTTCGCCTTCGTTCGTACATAAAGTTCGAATCGACTTTTTTTCAAAAGTATTACCTCGAAAAGTGTACACATCTGGCAGCCCTTCCGTAATTCAATTCGACAAAACTTTAGACCATTTGAATCGAAAGTGAGAAGTGACAGGAGAGCGTTTGGTCATAAAGAGAAGCAGAAAAACGAGGAAAGAAAAGAGAGGCTTGGTGTTCGAATGCGAAAGGGACGATGTAAATCTTAAGATGGCGGCTACAGCTGTTCCCGAGAGGATTTAGTGATGATTTTATTGTTGAAAGAACGTCAAAAACAAGTAAAGTTGCAGTTTATTTTGTTGAAATTTTAATTAGTTGTAAATATGATGGAAGTTGCGTGAAGTGTTGTGTCGGCAGCGTGCAGGTGACCCGGAAAATGGACAAATTCTGCTCAAGCGAAATATTGTTTTTGTCGTAAGCCAAACACGCACACAAACGAGAGCACCAACAAAATAACTGTGTACCGCTGCATGTCTGCACGCTGGTGCTTTAGTTGTGTGCCTGGGCAAAATTCTCCGCTGTGTTGAGCGTTTCTTCGTGGTCAGAAAAAGAAGGAAAAGTCCAGGAGGAAAATTTACCACCAGAGCAGCAAGTCTTTTTCCATTATCTGTTCCCCGAAGACCCGTCCCGAGGACATTTTGTTCGGCACAGAAAAACCTCCAGAGAGCTGGCTGTAGCCTGTCCGGGCCGCCAACGATGCTCTAATGCCAGAACACCTGAAGTTTACCAAAATGTCAACGTTCTTGAATAACTTTTTTCCAGCAGGTAACTCCTGTCCCAGTGTTTTTGTTTTGTTATTTGCGTGTAATTTGTGCGGTAGGCTCGTCCGTCTGTCGGTCCTTGGGGTCGTCGTGTTTAAGCTGGCCCTGGCGCCCGCGGTACCCTTTGTACGCTACGATTTCTGCTCGGATGCGAGGTATCGTTTTCGGGCCCTCGAGTTTGCGAAAATCATCCAAAGTGAGAATAATCCGCAATCCTCATCAGTGCAAACATTGCGGCAGCTCTGCCGCAACAAACTTGGCGCTTTCTAGAACGCGAGCGCTCCTACGCCTGGCACGGCACGGCCTACCAATCCACCAAGCAAGAAATCAATTTCACTTGAATGTGTGTGCCGCGTGAAGCAGGTAAAATTCGGCAGCTGCTGTGTGGCCCCGGAGTCATATGATTCTGCTTTCTGAGACGACATGTTGGGCCGAGGAAATGAGGCGCAGTTGGCCGCCTTCGGGTGCGCGCTGTCTCACCGGTTGGTCGCCGAGCGCCGTCCCCGTCAGTTGGGGTCCCAGCGGTGTCAACATTTCCACCAGCTGCTGGGGAGTCACCGCAGCCAGGGCGACGGCGGACGGGTAGGCAGAGCCGGGCTTCTGGATAACTGTCGTCCAGTGCTCGGCAGCCGCGGTTCGGCAGATGTAATCCCATCTCTGTCAGCGCTCCTCGAATTAGAAAGTTTATGCTAATGATCTGCCTGGGAAAGTCGCCTGTTTCGATTTTGAAATATTGTTTAATAAGTCTGTTCAGTGGCGCCTGCAGCTGCTTGTTTTATGACTGCCCAATTTCCGAGGCCCGTGCGGCCGCCAAAAGTTTTCTTATGCTTAGCCGTACAGAAAATTTGCTTCATTGTCTTCTGACTTCGCGGACTTCGCCTCCAAAGTTGATTGCTTGGCCAGTGGAGCATTAGTGCCATTTTGCAGTCGCTGCTTTTTCGGATTTCGACGCAGTACCTACATACTTGCCCGTTTAAAGTGATTTTCATCTTTCAATTCTTCGGTTACTGTAAAAGGTGAATTTACGGTGGGCGAAGGAGGACATTGGTGTTTAAAGTGATTTTTGGCGCGCGGCCGATTGTGTGTAGGATTTGTAATTCGCCCCAGAGGGTCTTTCTGCGGCTATGAAGTGGCCGTGAGCACTTATGCCGCCTTGACCGTTGTTTCAATCGAATGGATTTTGTGGCCATCATCTCATTGAAGTCTGGCAGCATCTAACAGTCGGACCACTTGAGCGATCTTACCTGAGTAGCTAGGGTATATTTTGTGTGTGTAGTTCTAGACTAGACAGTCCTCAGAGTCTTGTTTTCAGAGTATTCACTGTCAGTCACTGTTATGTTATGCCGTTTCAACAACAATGAATCATCCGTTAGGAACATCCCTGTAGAAAAAAGTAAATAAAATGTAGGTGCCAATTTTCTTCGTGTAGCCTTACCTGCAGTAACTTAGAACAAGTAAAATTAAAAAATTGAGAAATTCAGCAACAACGTATCATTCATAGTTATCAGAACACACGCAATTACTTAAAACTTACCGTCGCATTATACGGTAACAACCGGTTTCTTCCAACTAACTCCGACTTTTCTATTCTGATAGTCGCACTATGCTGTGATATTTGCTGAATTTCTCTTTCAGTTGATTCTTAGTTAAACCATTTTATTTTAAGTATTCCTTATAAAATATACAGATATGCAAGATCTATTAAAAATAAACTACATAATGTATTGCGAGCGCAATAGCTTGAAAAATCGGTGTTTTCATGAAAAAAACACGAATTGCAAAAAATTTTGCGAATCCTTGAAATTAGTAAATTGAAGGAAACTATATTTTACGACTAATCGAGAATAAAGAGCATGACGCAACTAAAGAGTACGTGTGAATGAAAAATGATTCTGAAATTTTGTCCTGTTAGAAAATTTTGACGCATTCCTGACTTCTGTCATTTATAAGTGTACAATTTAAATCTAACCATTAAGGAATTTTACAGTGAAATCGATGTAATTTTCATATTTTTGGGTGAATATTAAATAATTCATACTTCAAAATTTTTGAAAAAAAAACTTCTTTTTAGTTAAAATTAAGGTAGTAAATAATAAAACCTAAAATTAATTTTAAAGAACTGACACCCACATAAGAAAAATAATTTGCATCCATTTTACATTACATGCGATGAAATTAATTAGAAAATTTCAGGAAGGTAGATTCAAAAATGTTCATATTCCGTGTTTAGGTTTTTGGTAGTTGTGTTTTAGTTTCGCGCTCAATTAAATAAATTTTTTTAACATCATTATAAACCTATCAGTTGACTATGTCAGGAACGAATACATAAATAATTTTGTCAGGTCTAGGTAGATCTAGTTTGGAACAACTTACACTTAATTTTTTGATTCGAAGTGCGTATTCAGTAGGTGAGCTTAATTTGCAATTTTATATGTAAAATTAATTTTGCTGTTTTAGTCGATGTTAATACATAGTTTGGAACGAGTTGCGCAAACCTGTTCCAATTTGTGTTGTTTTAAAGGTAGAGCTATGAAGTTGTTTCTGTCTGAAATTGTCGATTTAAAATTTGCACCGTATTTCACAAGAGTATCGAATATTACACAAGTCCAAATTAATTAAATCTGTACTGATAAGAATTGATATGATTGATTCAAACTAGCGTATAATTTGCAACTTAAAGCATTAATGCATTAAAGATTTGATTATACTAATTCTGATTGCCATTAAAATAATTTCACAGCACAATAAAAACATGAAAAAAAGAAGTATATTATATGTTTTGATTGGTCTCGTAAGGAATATTTTATAGCTTTGAGTTGGAGGTCTCTAATAAAGAATATCATATTTTGTTGTTAAGAAAATGTTTACCTGAAAGATTACCCGGTTCAATTGCTCAATCCACAAGGTAGGAAATAAAGATTCGCAAAACGTAAGTGGTGACAATAAAACGATACATTTAATACATTGAATTCTACCTTTACAAGCGAAGTTTAGATTTTCCAAAACCAGCGCGATAATCTAAGTCGTAAGGTCTACTCATTTTGCGTCTTCTCTCTAATCTAATTTCATGCCCGTGACATAACAATCAAGTTTGTTTATATTTATTTTAATTTTTCGGCTTATCAAATCCGATGGATTTTGAAAGCTCAAGCACTGTCCATTTTATTGGTGTCGTTGCCAACGTTAAAATGTCGTAGTAACTTGCTGTCTGTATTCGCTTTTCTTAATCAGAGAGAGCGATGCTTGCTTAAAAATAGTTTTCGGATTGATTCATTTAATGAGAAACACCTGAGGACGCGGGGTGCGTGTAAGTGAAACCCCAAAAAGTGAAATTTGCCATCATGGCCTTTCAAAAATACCCAATGAGACACGCGCGAGGAGACAAAGCGAGTCACTTTTGCAAAGCCCGAAGGGGCCTTATCATATGTGCACAATATAAATTTAGCACACTTCGTGCACAAGGGTCATTGCTATTTTCCTGAGCCATCTTACAAGCAGTCGAATATTAAAATTGTTTTGACGGCGGCTTAGTAATGCTCCACATCACTACACACTATCGGGGCCACAATTTTTCTAGTGCAATATCAAGGTTAAGACCGCGACGTAGATTTCTTCTATTTTTTTTTACTAGAAAATATTTGCCTCTTAAAAAGAATTCATATGACGTCTCAGTCGACGTGCGTGTGTAAGATAGCACGTGGACAGCTGATTTTAGTACCCGAATAATTTTTTTATGTTTCATCTTAGTCGAGACTAAGTATGAATCGACGCCCGTTGCCGTGAGAAATTTGCTCGTTTTTATTTTCAATGAAAATATTGCGTCCACAACAACCAGAGAGCGCTGCGAATCTAATTTTTGTGTCGTTAATTGTCGTCAAGATGGAATTACGTTATCGCGTGTAATTAATGACGACAGTGTTCGAGAGGGCATAAATCAGAGGAGTCTAGTTTAATTGTTTCGTTACCTCTCGCGACCTTTTAACTTTGTATGGTCATTTCAAGCAAAACACGATCAGATTAAAATTGCACTTGGGTGCTGTTATTCAATTTCAATAGATACCAATCGGGGGGGAAATTGTGAGTTTGTCAGGGAGCTCGTTTAGATTGTTCAGACTGTCTGTTTTGTCGCTTTCTTCGTCGTGATCTGAGATTGTTCACTTAATGATTTTCAAGGTGTTTTGTGACTTGCACTTTACACACTATTTTTACAAAGGACTGTGATCGATGTCATTATGAACGTTTTTCAATCAATTGTCTCATTTTTCATTAATTATAATAAATAGATGGTGTTTATTGTGGAAGTAGAAGTTAGTTTTTAATGTTGAATAGAAACCTTGCTTTTGCTTAAGAGGATTTTAAGTTGAATAATTCGTTCGCTAAACATAACGCAAGGTAACGCAAGTACTTAAGAAAATATAAATGCTTTTGTCTTGAAACAACTTTAGCTGGGTTTTTTTAGTGAACTGGATAGGTTTTAGTACATTTTCTCTGCATGAAAATCTGAAAACCCAGGTTTTATCTGGGTTCCTATCTAGGTTACGGGGAAATTTCAGACATTTCCCACTTTTTGGAATGTGGCAATGTGGATAAAAATTCTGATAAAATCTTTGTTTTCAGATTTGGTTGGGTAGAAAACGTACTAAAACCTTTCCTGGGCCAGAGTTAAACTTGCTTTTGAAAATAATCTCTTCGTAGGAACAGAAGTCTGCTGCCTTCTTCTTTGGTAAATAGTATAAATAATATCTCAAAACTAACAAACAAGTGGGTACACGTACAAAAAATATATATGTATGTACCTCTATAAAATAAATTGTCTAGTTTATAGCCTAAGCTAAATAATACTTGTCAATCCTTAAAACGAACAAGCAAGTGGAGAAGCAAAGAACAATATCTTTTGCGACTTGATCAATGTGCGCTGTTAACATTTAATAAAGTACGTAACACACACAATTGTGATTAAAGGCAAAGGAATTAAATCTTTTTAGCTTCTTGCCTGATTAACGTTCGTACAAAAACATCGATCGTTGAATCATCGATAGTCCATGATATTGAACCAGCAAGATCGAGCGTCAGGGCCAATAAACTTCTTTAAGGGGGGCAGTACATGTAAATAAAATACTCTTCAAATTATATTATACAAAAGTTGACTTCCCACATTTTCGAAACTAACGGCTTATATTAGAATATAAGGGCTACAACTTTGGGTTAAATACATTTCATGTCAGTTTTTAACACAAATATTACAGTATTACAAAATAAAATAATAAGAAAATTAAATATTTATTTAATAGTCTTTATCAGGCGTAATCTTGTAAACAAAGGATAGAAAGCATAATTTCTTATCTCCAGATTTTAGTGAGTACATTATAATATGTCGGTGTAAATCCCATTATTGGAGTTGATTGTACATATATTCGTATGTAGAGAAATATATGTACAAACAAAATGACTATGTACATATATTTAGGCCAAGGTTGGCATACCAATCACTAACTGTGGGACTAATAATAAATATTCCAAAATTATAAGCGATAGCTAAGACACATTCTTAAAGCTGCTTTATTCGAGTTGCTTGATGTCTTGGCTTTAAAATAGATATGTAGGAACAGATTTGAATGAATCTGTGCAAAAAAAAAAAAAAAAATGAACTATGCTTATTGCCGCAGTTTCTATAGCCTAAATTGTTGGATTGCGATACGAAAGCCACTTTTAGATACCCTAGTAGGTATGGTGGATTGGTTTCTAAAGTAAGTTTTTAACATATTTTATAAAATAGTGGTGATATGTACATATATAAATTATAATAAGCAAAATAAGTAAAATTAGGCGAATCCATATGTATGTGTATTCTTCTAGATCGATTATTGCTAAGTAAATCATAAATGGACCTTGAAACAAGTATATGAAACGAAAAATTTCATTTTTTGGGTACTAGCCAAAAAAATTTAATTGATTATTTTTAAAATTCATATTAAATTTTTAAAAGAAGAAACATGTTTTCAATTTTTTCCCTGAATTCTTTCTGTATAAGTTATTGAAAAAAACACCTCTAAGGCTTATGATAAAAAAACGTTTATAAAAACTAAGAAAACAAAAAAGTTAAAATTCGCCCAGTTATATAAATTTTAGATTTTTAAGTCGCAAAATATATCTTATTCTCAAGGATCACTCAAGATAATTGACTGGCGGGCAAATGTCAATTTGCGAATTTCAAAGTAAAATATCTCGAGAAGTACAAGTGATCGACAATTTTTTTTTGTATATTCGACTTTTGACTTCAAATGAACACTTCTACAAAGTTTTATCAGAATCCTTGAGGAGACCTCAAACTCAGTCTGTATCAAGTTTTAACTACAAAACGATACTCATGACTTGATTTGGATTTGTTTAACTATGTAGATTTGTTTATTATATTCAACTTACTATAATTTCCTTTATACACTAGGGCCGCAATAGGTGAGTGACCTTAGACATGAGGCTCTTATTGGGTATTTGCAGATCTCATCCGTCTTAAACGTGTCACTATTTTTTAATATTAGGGCCTCATAAGGCAGACGCTAGTTGGAACTAGATTATATTTACCCGTTTTTTTAGGGTTCCGTACCTCAAAAGGAAAAAAGGAATTCTTATAGGATCACGTCATTGTCAGTCTGTCTGTCTGTCAAGACCCTTTTTCTCAGAAACGCGTAGAGATATCAAGATGAAAATAATATGAAATATTCATGTGTGCAATCCTTTGGAACTGTTAAAAAAACTTCTAAGGCAGCACAATCAAAAGATATTGCATATTTTGACACTCGCAAGGGAATCAAAACCTATAGGATACTTCCCGTTGACCTAGAATAATGAAAATTGGCACAATGCAATATCTTATAGCACACCGTAAATTTTTAGTTAGGGGAACGAACTGAACGTATCCGTTAAGTCTTTTTGATGTGTGGCAACACTGAATTGCTGTCATTTTTAACGGATGCGTCCTTGTTTTTATTTTTTATGTCGTTTCCGATTGGCAAATCCAGATCCGCCCGAGAATCTGGATCCGAATCTCTTTCCAACCGAACGTTTTTCGATCACACAACGCACACAACCAAAGATTGCACAAGCTGTCAAAAGCTCATTAGTTTTTACAACCCCAGATTAAAAATTTTGTCCATTGCGATTTATAAACAATCGAAATTCGTCACAATAATACAAATTGAGAAATATTCCAATAAGAATAAAACTTCACGCACTTGACATTTTACGTCAATGACAGTTCTTGCATTTGTGTGGGTTGAACCCGAGAAATTGTTCAGGTCGGATCCGTAGCCTTTTAGGTTGGATCTCGAGCGGATCCGGATCCGACCTAAACGCCCATTCGAACACTTTGACAGCACTTCGGGCAGATCTGGAGCGGATCTGGATCGGATCGACGACCAATCGAATTCGACATTAGTTATCAATGGTGTCCACAGGTAAAACCGTTCGTAGGTACAACACTTTCCCCTACATCACAAAACAAATAATTGTTTACGGAACCCCGGTACGCGAGTTCGACTCGCACATGGCCGGTTTGTTTTATATAAATATAATTTTTAATTTTATATATGTATATATATAATTTTTTATATAATAATAATTTTTAATTTCACAATAATCACCAACCGCCAAATGACGAAAATTCGTCATTTGTATATTGCAATAAATAATTGAATTTTTAAAAGTTACGTTGTTTTATTAAAGCATATCGTTTCTACAAACAGTGTCAAAAACTGTCGGCATTGAGTGAATAGCGGTGCAAAAACTGGCCGGGCTAAAATGTATTAATTAACTATTCCAAAATTAAAAAAGTAAATCATACATTTGCTTACCAACAGATTACGGGAATGAGAAGAAGTCAATGATTTTACCCTTTACTCATGGTCAATTTTTTTCCTCCATGCAGTTAACAGACCCTTTCAAGTTAAAAGTTCTTACCTGTTGTAATCCATGAGTAAACATTTTAGACCTAATATTAGCTACTGTGACTATATGCATTATAAAAATGCTTTAAATAATTTTCTTCTTAAACATTTTAGTAACTCAATGTGTTTTCAGTTGCCTTGTTTCGCCGAACCTGCTGATCTTTGCTATTTTGCAAATAAAATCGGCATTAAGTAGAGTAACACGATTAATATGCTGAGTTAATCGAAAAATCAAGTTATCGACCCTAAACCTCGGCAAAGTGTACTGAACACTTTCAATACAAAATTTCACATCGTTATATATATTCTTTTAAAAGAGCTTTCCTTTTCACATTGAACATAAATTTCAAACACAGAAACATCAGACTGGAATTTTTGTTATATTCTAATACGTAATTGAATCAGCACTTGAATAAATATTTTTTAGTGACTTGTGGGGTTTGAGATGTACTTGATGAGATTTTAAAATTTAAAGACTTAATATCGAGGTCTGCCGAATGATTGTGTAAAATTTAAATTAGCGGGTATTAATTTTTGTATACTTTAAGAATACTTAGATAAAACTAACTCGGTTTAAAGAAGGTGAAATATAATAACAAAATTTATGCATTTATCAACATTATCGCATATTTATTTTTTCTTCAATTCTCTCTTCAGATACGGCTGCGATGGATCCTATATTTTTCCCTCCATCCAACGGGATTCCTTCCGAAAGCAAATTGGCGACTTACATGGTAAGTAATAGGCGATAAGTATACGGTTTTATTAAACGAATTTTATTCTTAATTCTACTAAACAAGGGTTAACTAATTACAAATGCTTTTATTAATTTGATGTTGTTATGAGTAACACTATGGAATCAGTTTTCCTTAATTCTATGTACCTGTAAATAAAATAAGTTATAAGTAAAGACACATTTCAAGTGGCCACTCTATTGAAGTTATGGTAAACTTCACGGAGACGAACGTTAATATGTCTTTCACTCTTCATGGGGGTAATTTATTAAATGTTCACCAAAGTAGGGAAACTACTATCACAGTTTCTGGTATTCGTGAAATACTTTGGTTCCGCCGTATGGATAGAGCGCTCTGTATTACATTCATTCCACCTTTTGAAGATATATTTGAACAAAACGTGTTCCAATTTAACAGGTGCGAAACACAGAATGGATTAAGCAGAAAATTCCACATAAATAACACTATGCGTTTCTGTCGTTCCCATAGATATAGAGTATAATATAGTACTTTAATTTCAAGACGAAATGATATCTTCAAAATTTAGTACATTTGTTCATAGTCTGCCCAGAGGTCCATAATAATGTGAAAAGATAATATTTAGATAATATATGTATTTAGAAATAAAGCAAAAAACGGAATTTCAAATTGAGATGCCTGGATCAGTGCTATAGTTAAAAAACTAATGCTTTTTATTCAATGTTTAATTTAAACAAGTTGAGTTTTGCGTTCGAAAATTAATTTTATCCCAACTTCCAAAGTCTAAATACTTATAAGTTCTGCTAGGCTACATTTACAATAATATAAATGAATGAAGTTAGATTTTGGCACTAATCTATGGGATTTTTATTGTATAAATCATATGTGTATCATCTTCCAAATATATATCTATCTATTTATTTATTTAAACACATACATATTTTTAAAAATACGCATTGAAATTTTAAGATACTTCGTTATCTCAAGAGCAGGTATTAAGAAAATATGACCATTATACATATCATCAGTATTATTCAAAATATCAAATCTTGGAAACCTTAAAAACTGTTGAGTTATAAGATAATTAAAAAATTTACGTTTACCGCGAAAAATATATCATTACAATTTAGATCTACCAGTATAGACTAATTAATTACTAAAAATTCGATGTACCAACTTTAATTATTTTTATGCAATATTTGAGTTTTGCGCATGTGTCTAATACTGTAATAATTGTAAAACCAGTTCACAAGTTTTTTCTTTGGTTACTTTCAACTTCAATGGCAGTGGGTAGAGTCATTTCATAAATCAATATTGATTAATTAAACTAAAATATAGCATAAATTAGGGGCAATTGGGAATAAAAAAGAAATTTCAAAGGGAAACGATTGTATTAATTAAATTATATATCAAGTTTTTAACAATTCCAAAATTCATTGAAAATAACGCATATTTGAGTTTTAAATTCATTCATATATTAATAATTGGGCTTAGTTTTTGTACTAAAAAGAACTAATAAAACTTCTACAGAGCCGACAAAATATATCAACGCCCACATATGGCTTAACTTCTGGGATATCTAGGCTCTCTTTGGATTCACCAATAATATCAATTAAAAAAACTCAGGTAATTGGGCTGTCTTTGATAATATGTAAATAGTCTCTGGTTGCTCTTAGTAAAAAAAATGGTTTGTAGAGCTGTAGCTTAAAGATAATTGAGCGTTTGCACGTATTTACCCATATTACTTTTAAAGGTAACTCCTCAATCACCTGAATTCATTCCATCACGCATAAATTCTTCGCCCAACTTCTATTCACCATACCCACCTATATTAAATAACGGAGGTGTTATAAATCCACCTTCAGTTAAATCAACGTCAAGTATATCAACACCCATATTGGGTAATCAGGCAGCATCTGGATCTGGTCCAGGTAATTCGTCGACTGTAAGTGCACAATCTGTAGTGGTAAGCCCAACAGCGACGTCATCATTTTCGGTGACGCCTTTGAAATCGAGAAGTACTTTAATACGAAATGACTCACCACAAAGCGTTGGTGAGTCCTCTCCGAGACAAATAACGCCGCAAACGTCCCCAACACCAACGACCCTACCCGTTGGAGTTCATCAGGTGAGTAATGCCCAAAACGCTATATGTATGTTGAAGATCGTTGGTAGAGTTAAATGTTTCTTTTTGTGTCAAAGGAAAACGTTGGTGGGACGATATACTTTTATCCAACTGCCAATCACACTTCCAGTCAGAATAGCAGTGTAGCATCTGATACAGTTACGGTACCGGCGACCACTAGCTCATCGATGCTATACTCACATCCAGGGCACGTATACCCTGGACCAGCTTCGAATGTGGTCAATATGCAGCCTAAGACTCAGCTCGCTTCTGCGTTTTTCTTGCCAGAGGACATGAGATCTGAGCTTCAGACCAGGAATGAAATAACGAACTTAATGATGGAAAATTCTGAGAATGCCAATTTACCGCTGGAGGTAGATAATTATCACTCACTATATCCGCTCGAGCCGCAGCCTTTGCATCCGAACCCTTTGCCGTCATCGACTTATAAAGCGACGCATAGTACAACTGGTATTAAGTACTGCCTAAGAAGGCTACATGGTAAGTAACTGTTTGATCTTTTACTCTTATATAGTCCACTTTAACGCAAAATTGTGCACTTTATGTAAAAATAAATTTTTTTACGATTTGTAATTTAGACACTTTCAGTGGGTTTATTTAAAGATTGGAATTGCAACAATGCTTACTTAAGTGTAACTCCGACAATCTTAAACTTTTGAGCTACTTCAGCAGTGAATGTATCAATCAATTCGATTTCATCAAGCAAATTACAAACTCTCGTCCTTATTAGGCCTTTAATATTTTATTTCTCATTTCTGGCTATTATCATTTCCAAAGGACCACCAAAAGACATATTTTTAAGTACTTTCGGCCCAGATATTAGGTGCAAATTTAGCGATTAGTTATTTTGGGCTATTCCTTAATTGTTTTGAGAAGTGTATATCAAAAACTTCAAGATTTGAAATTAAAGTACAAATAGTTTTGAGTGATAACTAATCTAAGGGTTTTGATTGTTCGTATCGGTTTCACGACAAAATTAGGTAAATTGAACGACACTTCCACTTATCGAAATTGTTCCAGACGCCTAAAATCAATTCGGCTATTTGTTTAAAATTTATCATGTTGCAATCTGCTATTTTTAAATATCGTACTCGTTAAACAGTAGTCGGCTTTCTAAAGGAGGAACAGAAGGACCCGCATTTATTACAAAAAGTGCATAATAATAGTAAATATCCAGTGGACTATTTTAAAAAATCGTAGTCTAAAACTTTTTATTGCTGTTCGCAAAGGTTTCCGTCTTCAATCAACAAAATGCATGGCCGTTGTTGAAGCGTGGAAGAAACTCCAGCATCCTAATGTTGTACAATTACGCGAGGTTTTTACAACAAAAGCTTTCAATGATAACTGTAAATGCTTCTTAGCACCTACTTTATTCCTATTAATCACATAACACCCGCTTATAGCACTAGTATTAGTTTACGACTATCATCCAGGCTCACAGACCTTGCTGTCGAAATATTTTACGCTCTCGCCAGAGTCAAACGGATACGCAGATCCCTTCCCTGGTGAAGCAAGACCTTTTAGGTGAGAAAACAAACTACCAGTGCTTAAGTTGCTTTGAAATGAATAAAAACAATCGATGGGTATTGTTTCTCTTACATTCAGTCATAAAAGCAACCTGCAGAGAACACCGAATGGCCCTCTATTGCCAGAGCCAACTATCTGGTCCATAATAATGCAATTAACGGCAGGCTTACGTGCAATACATTTAGCAGGCTTATCTTGCAGGTAGGCCTTGCTTCCATTTACTAAAAATATTGGAAACTTAATTCACTTGTTTGAGTTTTTTCCAGGACTTTGGATCCAACGAAAATCATCATGACGGGGAAAAGGGTGCGATTTAGTTTCTTAGGTATAAGTGACATAGTTTCCTTTGATCCGAATCATAGTATTTATCAGCAGGTCAGTATTCGAATTATTGTTATTTGAAAACAATTGCTGTGTTTTTGAAAAGTTTTGTTTACGGAAAAAGTTTTTTCTTTAGTTTTTAACTTTGAATTCCTCTTTATGGTTCTGTTTACAAAATTTCGCGAAGATTTTTAATCCTGGCATTGAGCTCATAATATCTGAATTTGGTTTTGAAACCAGTTCACTCAAAAGAGTTGTTTTTTAAACCTATTTCATACTTTTTACACAATATATATTAAAATAATATACATATTGTTTTACGGAATTTATATAAAATATACATAGATAAACAGAAAAATTCTTTTTAAAAACTTTTAAGGAAAAAACTTTTTTATCTTAAATTATTTCACGCTTTCCACAATATTTTTCAACTGCAACGCAACCAAAGCAATCGATTTGTAAAAAATTTTTACTTATAAACCTAAAATAAATCGTAAAACCAGGAAGCATTTCAAAACAATGAAAATTAAAAACGATGAAATTTTCCATTTAGGACGATTTAACATCACTTGGTAAGTTAGTATTAGCTTTGGCCTGCAGATGTCTCCGTTCTGTACATAGAGATAATTTTCAAGCGAGCATTGACCTTGTAACTAGACAATATTCGTCCGATTTGCGAAATCTTATAATGTAAGTTCTGATGTTAATTATACCTATAATTTTCTTCTTTTTTTATTTTGAATATTTTTTACATATATTTCGTTTTTAAGTTGATTAAGTTGAGCTGAGTTTTCTCTGAAAGGCCAAATAAATCCAAACCAATTTTTATTGTAATAAGATTATGATGAAGACGCAAAAATATACTATCCAGATTTCTTGCATGGGGCGGTTTGGATTCTTATAATTAGACAAATTATACTGATTCCATATTAACATAACACAAAAAGTTTACAATTCACAGACAGATTTTAGTGAAAAGTAATAAGGGTCGACGTTATATTTATTGTTCACAAAGATTTTGCAATTTTTAAAACACGTAGTGATTTAAATTATAAATGTACAGATTGCATTTAAATTTTGATTCCTTAATTAGTCGGCAAACACTAGAAACCGAAGAACATTCGGGTTTTGTCCGAACTAAAATTCTTAAAGCTTTCCAACAATTCATTTCCATTTTCCCCGACTAATCTTATTTTAGCTACCTTTTAACTTCCTCACCGAGGCGTACAGTGACTGATTTGATGCCAATGATTGGTGCTCGCTTCTACACACAATTAGACGCTTTACAAGCTCAATGTGATATGCAAGAAGATGAATTGGCCAAGGAAATGGAAAACGGTCGACTTTATAGACTACTTGTAAAGTTAGGCTGCATTAATGAGAGGCCAGAGTATGAACGTAATGAAGTTGACTGTTGTTCAGCTGTTTTAAGTAGTTTCTTATCGTTTCAGTTTCAATATGGATGTTACTTGGTCTGAAACTGGTGACAGATATATGTTGAAGCTTTTCCGTGACTACTTATTCCATTCCGTCACTGAAGATGGTCGACCATGGTTGGATCACGCACATATAGTTCAAAACCTCAATAAGTTAGATGCTGGCACAATGGAAAGGGTAAATATTTTATTTTATGTATATTCCAATAATACAATTATTAACGGGGTCCCTAAAGATAGTTAGGGAATTAACGAACTAATGTATATAAATATTTATTTTATTGAGCATAGAAAATGAATTCTATGTTGTTTTGTACCAACATATTTAAAATAGTATCTACAATTTACAATAAGGGAGCTAGAGGTTAAAAACAAAAGTGCACTTCTACCAAATAGCTATATATTTTTTCTTAGAACGTAATGATGAAGATATATTTTTAAACGAAAACAATCTTGAAATCCAGGTAGTCCTACTATCTGCTGCTACTGTATATTTATTACTTACTAGCTGACCCGTGCCCGGTGTTTCCCGGGCACAACTATCTGTGAAATAAAGCTAAACTTTAACCCATTCGCTACTAGGGCTTCCTGGGGAAAATATCTATCACAGTCCAAGATTTTTTTTCAAGATTATATGACAACAATTGAACCGAGCTATTCAACCGCTGCACAAATTCTAAAATATCTAATGCGATCGGAGACCAAGCTCATCGAATTTCTTCTCAATCGCAGAAAAATTTTTTGCAGGACACAAATTAAACATGTTACCCTCCTCATTTTACAATTACGATGCATAGCTTATGTCACTTAGGAGGTTGTACGCTACGCCCATCGAATTTCATCTCAATTGAATAAGTGATTTTTGTGGGACTCTCCATATCACTGACAACCTCTTCATGTCTGTAAAGTTCCAAGAAAATCACTTTAGCCGTTTCGAAGATTAGCCTGGACAGATAGACAGGCAGAAAAAAGTAGCCTATGTCACTCCTGACAACTTCTTCTTCTAAAACCACCAAGGTCCCAATTTGGTTGAAATCGCATAAATTTCAAAATTTGACAGTACTAAATTCGCAAATTTTGACAGTTGGTTTGAAATCAGCGATCCCGAAAACCCCCAAGTACCAAGTTTGGTGGAAATGGCATACATTTCAAAATTATTGAAAAATAAATATGGATGGATATTAAAAATGGATCTTTCATTATTGAAATAAACAGGTTTCAAACAATTTCTGATAAAACTTTTTTTCCGTTGCAGGTGCAGTTAATGTCTCGAGATGAACAATCTGTGTTAGTTGTAACATACGCCGAACTTAAAAATTGTCTTGAAAATGCGTTTACTGAGCTAGTTGCACATGCAGCCTCATAATAATTGCTTCCCACAATCAGAATTGAAAATAAGAACTAATGAAACCGTCATCAACAATCGCAAAGAAAAAATAGGTAGAGAAAATAAGAGAAAAGAAAGTTTTATTTTTTAAACTTTCACCCTGTCATCATTCTCTCACTCTCTTTCATACATATACAGCAACATAAAAAAACGAGAGTTTTCTTTTGATATTCCTCTATTACCGATTGCTCAGATTCGAGTGAATTTAGAACAAAACAAATGCCCAAAAGCAAAAACATAAGTAATAAAAGGCTCGTGTTGATTTAAACAAACAAAAATAACATAAAAACTACATAAACAAAACAGTAAGGCAACTAGCGATAATTCGCGCAGGTATTGTATGAACGCACATTAATCAGTTTTAGTAAATCGATATGAGAGGAATCGTGTACATACCGACTGTATGGGGAAAGCATTTTCCATTGAAAATTGTAATTGCTTAAGAAAACCACAGCAACTACACACATACACACCACACCCATGCAACACATACAAATTTCATGTTGGGTAAATTTTCTTTAGGTGATTTTTTCTAATTAAAAGCGAGTAAAGGCAACTGAAATATATAAATTTAAAACAAAATCATTGTTAAAATAAGAGTAAAGCGAGGTTAAGTAAGTAAACAAATTTAGTGTACATGTGAAAATTATAAGACTAATAATTGAGGCAAACAAATAGGGTGAATTGTATTTATTTTTTTATATAACTAAAAGCAAAAACTTAAGAAAAATCCAAAAAACAAGAAAGTTGGCAACAAGAAACTTTTTTAGAAAATAAAAAAAAACATAAAATAAGAAAAAAAAAAAACAGAATGGTAATAGAGCTCAGCAACAGACATATGTAAGTCGATTTCGATGGACTAAGGCAAGACAATAGCACGAACGAGATTTTTCGTTTACGCCAAGAGTGAACACAGTGAAGTTATTGTTCAAAGTAGTCTTACTCTGCATTTCGAGAAATTTTTATGAACCAGGAAGCCCTTTGGTAAAGACTGAAATTTGTTATATGTTTATAAGAAAAAAACAACTTCACTGCCCTGGAATATTAAATAGAAAATATTGTTCTATTTTGAAAACAGAAAGTGCTAGTTAAAACCCAGAATTTGCTCAGATTAAAGGTGGGTCTTTATCGGGGCTCTCTGGAGTATTTTAATATAATTATGTGTAACTTCGTTTCGTATGATTTACTGTTTATATTCCGGTTTCAAGATCCACTTATATTTTTATTAAAAATGCTATGCTTTTGAAATTCAAAAATTTTAGAATATAGAAAGATTAATTTTCGTATCTTATTAGCTTTGTCTTAATTTTAAACTGAATGGAATGCAGTTTTTGGGCACATTAAGATAAATTCTATATAAAACTCAAACATAATACATTGGAAGCTTCGTACTTTCAGGCAAATAGAATTTAAAATTAGTGAAACATCCGTTCCGATTATTTATCGGTTTTCTTAATTTGTTGTCTTTAATCACCGAAATTTCTAAAATGCACGGTTACCAAAGTTAAGGGAAAATTGAGTTTCTGAGTGATAATAGAAAGAATGCATGCCCTGGTCGCGGGACTAAATTTTTAAAAATTTGCTGTAAAACGAGTCTTTTACGTTGAGTGATATTGAATTATCTCAATCGGACGAAAATCTACTGTTTTTTTCTTTTACTTCAGATGAAATCCAAACTTACGGCAACATAAAAAGCGAAATAAATAAACATAAAAAGCATAGTAAATTTTGTAAAAATGTTAAGCATTTGTGCAATGTGTGTTCAGCAGCAGCCATTATTTATTTATAT
This sequence comes from Machimus rusticus, assembly GCA_951509405.1. Taxonomy (NCBI): domain Eukaryota; kingdom Metazoa; phylum Arthropoda; class Insecta; order Diptera; family Asilidae; genus Machimus; species Machimus rusticus. The sequence goes on along the minus strand of OX608050.1, from coordinate 49,289,304 downwards.
TAACTCAGAAATAAAAAAATCGAATTTCCGAACTATGTACTGAAAGCAGTTTAAAATAGAATAAAAAGTTAGGTAAGTTTTCGTGCCCATTCATTTTTAGGGTTCCGTACCCAAAGGGTAAAACGGGACCCTATTACTAAGACTCCGCTGTCCTTCCGTCTGTCTGTCTGTCCGTCTGTCACCAGGCTGTATCTCATGAACCGTGATAGTTAGACAGTTGAAGAAATATTAGAAAACAGAATAAAATAAATATTTAAGGGGGCTCCCATACAACAAACGTGATTTTTTTGCCGTTTTTATAGATAATGGTACGGAACCCTTGGTGCGCGAGTCCGACTCGCACTTGGCCGGTTTTTTTTATATTTTGCATCCTTAAGCAGTTTTAAATAAACAACAAATAGCATTATTTGTTGTGCACTTTCTTAAATTCCAAAGTAAAAAGATAACGTACAAAACATGATCTATTTTTGGCCACTACGTACCAAATTAAAAAAAAAGGGTAATATGAATGCATATTGAAATTGCACATTAAAATGCCCGTGTATAATAAATTAATTTGATTATTCTATCGGGATATTGAGTATAATAAATTTAATGTTTTCTAAGAAAAAAAGGACAATGTAATGAATACTTGTGCTTTTCCGGCAAGGCAGCCGCTTGTACACACATTTTGGTTAATTAGTTTTGTTTTACATTTTAATATGGACTCTGCTCATTTTGTGGTATGCAAGGGAAATATTATAAACAACTTAAATTACTTAATTAGAGCTTAGAATCGATGGTAAATTAATTCCTTTCTAAAATTAAATATATTTTCGTTGGAGTAATTTTAAAGAAAAAAAAAAATAAATAAATAGAGAAAACGACAAGTATAAAAGAAAAAGTGTGCGCAAATGAATGGAAGATATTTTGGAAATGTATGGATAACAGCTTTTTGTATATACATATTTGCAAATTTATTAATTCAAAAATCGAAGAAATAGTATACCATATTTAGAATTATGATGCGAGAGATTTTTAGCGATTGTATCTCAATTTGGGGCCTGATTTAACTCAAATTTATCTGTGCCTTCTTCCTTACTACTCGTTAACAGCATGAAATGTTGGAGAGTAAAGTTAATTCTGTTGAAAGATAATTTTCAAACTCTAAGAACAGGTAATTTTAGATAAAAAGTAGAACTTAAACTTAGGGACTTTAATATGCAGGCCTAATTAATTTTTAATGCAGCAGGTAGATAAAAAGAAAATTAGAAGCGATCATCAATTGAAATTTTACCAATTCTTCTTCAAGTTCTTTACTACTACTACTAGCAGCTCCGGTCACACTAGGATTTGCAAAAAATAATATTAATAGCTAGTCTCGTCACAAACCAGGTTTCATGTTTTGTTTGAATTTTGTCTTCTAAGTGCACGCCTCTTCGAAGGTAAATGAATAGTTTGTGTTTTCCAGGTTGCAATGTTATGGCAGTTACATAAAGAATATAAACTCTCAAATTACTTTAGATGTTTACTCACTCATTCATACAAGAGAAGAACTACTCACTAGGTTATATTTCAACAATGAAACCAAAAACTTTATAGCATTTTATAGCATTCCAGTCTACTTGAAATTAACTGTTTAAAAAGAATTCAAAGTTTCCTTTGATTATTGCAAGGTTTCTTTTTAGTTTGTTGAAAAAAATAGATCTGTTTAATGAGCTGCTCCTGGTTAACATCGATTACTCTAGCTCACAAAATACGTGTTTCATGAGATTTTTCTTGCTCTAAGTTATACCCAAGATACACGGCCACAGTCGAATGAAGATCCAGCGAATAATAATTCACTCGGAATTTAATTTCTTTTACTTTTGACAATAGCTCTCGACTAATCTCAGTTGATCTGAGCAGCTCAACATACAAGTAATCAAATAAAACTTAAATCAATTTTCTCACCTTTAAGAAATTCGTCCTTGAAGAGGTTAAGAAACTTTCATATTGTAAAGGTACGCAAAAATGGTTTATAAAGAGCATTAAAGAGACAAAGTTAACGTACAATTATAATTGCTTCGTTTTTAAGCTCAAGGCTGCAGATATATGGAAAAGCAGAAAAAAATGTGGCCTTATGTTATTAACGTTCACATGGATTTTTTTTTATTTGTCTAAAAATGCATCTATTTCATCCAAATTGTAAGACATCTCCTGCTGTTGTTACGAAAAAGGTTGAAGCCGAAGATTTGAACTCAGACAGGCTCTTGATAGAAATATTTGTAATTTTTATTTTATTTATATACATATATGCATTATTTTCAAGGCTGAGTATTTTTGAGATGTGTCAACATATACTACGTACAAGTAGTAGCTAACTTGCACTGGCAGCTTTTCGTTTTATTTGGAAGAAGAAAATGATTCAAATGTTTGTTTCATTTTTTTTATCTTTAATCCGCAAATAGTTAGCCTATATCATAAAGTACTTAACCGCTCAAACGTTTTTCTCCCAAAAGTACTCAGCCCTAAAACCGGAATTTTTAAATACAGTAAATATGTTTTAAACGCATTTTAGAAGCCGTCCATTTTACGAGTCTTACTTTAAATTTATTTACAAAAATGCTAAAAAGAAAAATCGAAGTTGAGCAAGCTGGCAATAAATTTTTTCAGTAAATAGAAAAGCCAGAAAAATCGAATTTTAAACTGCAAAACATTTTAAGGACCAATTTTTGGGAAAAAAAGAAACAAATGCAATTTTTTTATTTATAACATTCAAATCCTGTAAATTGCACATAAAATCATATCAAATTGTTAACTGTACAAAAGTATATATTTAGGAAGACGAGAAAACTATAAGCAAAGCTGAGAAAAAAACATTTCTCCATACATTTTCAAAACTCCGTCAATTGAGGAGCGTGTGTTTTGCGTCATAGTTTGATTGCAACTTATAGAGAAGGATTAAGAGAAACAAAAATGCTTAGTTTGCTTAAGGGTAAACGAAACACGAAAACAGCAAGAGTTTAATGTAAGATTGTTGGGAAGCAAGATGATATTTTTAAAGTTCAAAGTAGTTTGTAAAAAAGAAGAAAAGCAAATAAAATACACAAGGTGGAATGTATGAGGCCGATTTCATTAGCTGAATGTATTCAGTTTAAGTTTGAATTGAGACAACCAGATGAGGAGGTAGGTGCAGCTCTGCTTCGGGATTCGCCGAGCGATTTGATTAATTTCACTGATGAGAACATGGTTAACAACATCAACAACAACGTTTACGCGGATGCGGTAAACCACAAAGCTCTGTTTACTTTTAATTTTACTTTTCTTTTTTTATTAAAAGAAAACTCCGATTTTACAATGTAGGTTTTAAGGAAATTGTGATTTTTCATGAAGAAAGTAATTCCGATTTTGACAAAAACAAGTGAAAGTTGAAAATTATAAATAAAAAAATAATTGATGGTGTTTAAATTTATTCCGGCCCATACCTCTGAATCAATTCGATACAAATTCTTGTTTTTGCCTTCTGATGCCACTATTATCAGTTGCGTTAAAGGACCACGCAAACAATACATAGGGTTCTGGATACCGGTTAAATTTTCTGTAATTTATATATCTGACAGCTTACAGTCTTCTTATAAAATCCCCATGGCTTTTACACCCTTCGCAATACTGTAAGGGGGTGGAAACCACCCCAAACGGGCTGATGAATCGCGTTATTCTAAATTATTTTCTTTTGAGAATAAGGTTTCAAATCACTGTGTGGATGCAGTTTTTGATGTGTCAAAAGAGTTTTTGAAGCAACAGTGCAGGTCAATGTCCTGTACGACGGAAGATAACAAAGAAGCAAAGAAGTTTGTTTTTTCAAGCATTAAACAATGGCTCTTATGCATAAAAATTTAATAAACGCTCAATCTTAATTTTTTATATAGAAAACTGGAACTCAATCTCAATTTGGGAGAGATAAAACTCGGGTTTCCCATATAAAAATTGAGATTAAACATTTGCTCAATTTTTATGCACAAGAGCCAATATCTCGACGACATCTTTTATGAAAACAAATACATTTCAGGTAAGCAGCTCCAACTCAATACGCCCTAAAAAGTTCTAATTTTTTTTTATTCAGAACTTAATACTCACATACATATGTAATGTATTATATGTAAAAACCCGTATGGTGTGGTTTTTTTAGCTTTTTAAAGTTTGAAAATTATTCTTAAAAGAAACTTCCCCGATAGTATATCTGAAAGTAGACAAAACCAAAACATGTTTAGGAGGTATTTTTGTACATATGTATGTACATACATATACGAGAGGCGTTTGAAAAGTTCGTAGCCTAACGTACATCGGAACATCGTAGATTTTTCAAACTACCCTCATTTTAAAGCCACATTATTCAATAGTAATGGTATAAAATTTCATTCGTTTATTTGCATTCATTGTGATTCCGTCGAACAAGTAGTGACGATTTGTGAAAAAGAGTATTCATCACACATCAGTTGAAAAAATGGCAGAAATCCGTCAATGTGGTCAAAGCTGCTTTCGATGCGATGAAAATCGTCGCTACTTGTTCGACGGAATCACGTGTGAAATTGCCAATGAATGCAAATAAACGAATGAAGTTCATAGTTTTTTAAAGCTCATAAAAATAGGTATATACGACTTTGTTCCTTAATATTAAATATGCCCAATCTTTATTTACAACTGAATTATAAAGCCATTTGAAAGAAAATCCTGAGAGTTGTCTTACGAACGAATGGGTTGAAATAAAAGTGCCTTCACTTTTTAAAAGGTTATTTTTATTTTTAAAAAACTTGTTAAAATGTATAAAAACTCATAAGAGATTCTAAAAATTGTGATAGATCTTAATTAACTACTAAACGAGTGGAATGCTGTAAAATTGCTCTCAGTCATTCGAGATTTCGAGATATTCTCTTAATGGACGGAATAAAATAAGGCTAGTCTGGCTGTCTGGAGCCAGTTGTCGGTTTGTACTACTACTAACTAGGCGTAACTAATCTGCTGCGAGTAAGCCTTCTCCTGCCACTCGTGGTCGTCCGGCAGGGCGGTGTGGCGCACCTTGCACAGGCGGGGCCCAAAACGGAGCAACACGATGATCACACCGACGATAAACATGGCGAGGGCAGCAACAGCTGGAAACATTAAAATGAACGCCATGGCTGGGCCGAATCAAATGTCGCTTTCGCGCTTCTGCAACTCAACCTGCTCCTCCCGCTGGTGCTGCTGCTGGGGTTTTTGGAGAAGTCCGCGACCGAACTCAGGGCGCTGGGGACGCTGCTGAATGGGCTGGGAAGCGTGCTCCGTGGGATCAATTTCAATCACTTGATGCTAAGAAAGAATGTGGACAAGAATTAAAAACCAATCCAAAATTCATTAGAGGCGGCTTACTCTGAGATGGTAGAGTTCCTCAGCACTTTTCAGCTCGGTGAAGTCTAGCGGAGGCTGCTTATGAGGTGTAGCGGACCACAGGGAAACTAACCAGCGGTTTCCTGTGGAATTTCACTTTTAAAATGCGAATGAGGTCACCGACCTGGCGAGCCTTACCTGTGAACCTGTCCTGCCAGTAGTCGCTGTACTCCGAGCAGCAGCCGCAAATCACGTTCAAGAGAATGAGCAGAACTCCGATAGCCGTGCAGATGCCGATCGTAATGTAAAAAGGCGAAAAGTCTCCGTACAGGTGCTTGGTGAAGAAAGGGTTACTCAGGTAAGCGGTGCGCTCCTCGATCGTTGACATGCTTGGGAACCGCCCTTTTCACTGGGTCATCGCCTCGCTGCAACGAACGCCACGACCGAAATTGATCCAAACTCCCGACTAATTAATAATTACGAAAAGAAACGCACAACAATTAGCAGAAAATTCAATTAAATGGAGATTGCAATTGCTGGGGTCAGCCGAGGGGACAAATTTGTGGAATGGGTGTGACCACCTACTAGTCGAGCAATTGACGCGTCTATTTTAGAAGTATCTCACTGCAAAATATTCGCCAGCATTACGTTAGAAATGCGCTAAATGCAAAGTTTTTTAATTTTACCGAGTCAGCGCAACAAAGAACTCTCGAATTTTTCCAGAAAAGCAACTTTAAATTTCTCCCGTGACACTTCTGACAAATCAACAAAACACGCACTGCAGCACCGACGGATGCAGAGCAGTTTTAGTATTACCAGCGAGCTAATTATTCGACTGCTCGATTAAGGCAAATGCTAGATTTCGACCCAATGTGAAATTTTTTGATTGTTTTATGATTCGCAGCAAAAATAACAAAATTAATTTCAGCTATTTTACATAAATTTTCGTTTCGTTTTATTAAGTACTGAATAATTATTGACTAATGAACATCTTTAAACAAAATTTATACGATACGAATTACTCATTTGCATACTTTTGGGCGTGGTGAAATTAAACACTGTTCGTCAAAAGTTCGCTGTAACCATAGGCCTGCAACATTTTTGCCTCGATAAGCTAGTTACATACAGGGTGTAACAAAAGTCCCGGAACGGTCGAATATTCGGATTCTTCATTAAAAAATAGGTAACTTTTGTCTGAAACATTCTTTTCAATTCGGTACAAGGAGTGCGGGGGAGGATGTGTATTGTGTAAAAAAGGGTTTCGGAAAGATCGAATATCTCACGATCTACACATGGGATAGAAAAAAGAAAAAAACACGTCTCAAATATTTTTTGAAAAGCTATCCAATGGTATCCAACTCGACCATCTACCACTGCAGTTGGGGAAGGAGGGTGGGGGAACCAGGGTTTGGGGGGGTTTGATACCATTGGATAGCTTTTCAAAAATTATTTGAGACGTGTTTTTTCTTTTTTCGATCCCCTTAATACATGTTTTCGATGATATATGTATGTACTCTTAAAATAAGTAAAAAAAAGGACACCCTTAAACAATTATCTTTAGTTCGGTACCTGATGCCGCAAATAGGTAAATAAATGACGTATGTAGGGCCACATGCTCCACAGCATAACATTTTATCGGGGCTGACCCAGTTTCGTGATGGCTAAATAAAATTTTATGCACAATCCCCTGGTGGGGCACCCTTTAGCAAACAGGAGGAGTTATTCAAGGAATTTCCGATCGAACGTGCATCTGCTGCATGGAGCGCTGGACGTTAACTGGAAAATGATAAATTCATCGCAACGCTTAGATAAAATCTCCAGGTCTTTACGTAGAACCGAAAAGTTCTCGGTGAAATTTCTTCGTGCGGTACCCCATTTCCATTCCCGTCCCCATCGACGTATGTATCATCCAAAAATCTGCAAAAATTTATCCGATCGTTTATTGTGTCCAGAGAATCTTCCCGGACACAAACGTGTCGTTATTTAGAATGGTTGTACCTTATCTAACAATGAACCCAAGCTACGAACGTAACTCTGGACAACAATGGATTGTATTGCGCCGAATAATTGAAGTGTTCCCTGATTAGTTTCTATTCAATTGCAGGGACGTTCTAGACTCCGTGGATGTTCGGACGGTTCTACCATTCGTTATTATAATGTATATCAAATTTGAGACGGAGGCAAATGGAATTTTAAAGGACTATGGCTGCAGACTCCGCGGTTATCTAATCAAAAAGCAATCGTATAATGCTGCAAGCACCCTTAGCAACGGACTGATTTCTGGGGTTATTTACAGGTGCTAGGGTTATTAGTCAGTTGAAACCATAAAATACAATATACCATCTACAACAGGTAGAGGTTTTGTAATTCAATATTTTTCGGTGCAGGGCCTTATTCCGGGGCGGGCAAAGCAAGCAGGCAATAATAGCAAAACAGTCGCCAGTCGGACTCATTCTGATAAATTTTGCAGGGGACAAGAGGCAATTTTCAGCAGTAATTTGGGTCCCAGATAAATTGGCATTCCTGCCTATGTGCATCTGGGCCTGGCTTCGACTGCAGAATTCGCTGCCGGATTTAATTAGCCAGGTAAGTGAACAGTTCGCCTGTTCTAATTTAATTGTCGTTAAAATTGAATGAATAGGCAAATACACCTCTTTTGTCGCACTCAAGTCTCGTTGGTCGGTCTAGAAGAGTTTATCTTATTAACTAGCAGCGGTCCCTACATTGTCCCCTACGGAAATCCAATATTTCATAAATTTTCATTAAATAGGCTTCATTTCAGCAGTGTTGGCTGGATTTTCACTCTAATTAGCGACATTATTCAGTAGGAGAGAATTGTTCGTGTGGAGAACCAATTTCGTCTATAAAAGCCTTTAATGAAAGCAGTCTATTGTATATGTATATCAATGCAATCTGCTCGAACAGAAACAACATAGTAGAGTAAATCAATTTCAAAACGTATTTTCCATTTCAATAATAATTATTATTCGATGGTTGATATTATGTTATCCAAAGAAATCTTTAGATCGAATATTTTGGACAAATTTGATAGTACCTACCTTATTAATCGCATTTCTTTGTTCCTTCATTTATTGTAGGCATGAGTTCTGTTCTTTTCGTTTCCCGATTGATATGTGGAAGAAAGACTTCGGGATCGAAGGATTATAATTGTAGATAAATAGACGTTGTTTTTATAATGTGATTAAAAATACAGAAAAAGTGTTTCGAAGTTACAGCCTTGAAAGCAAGCTTGCGTACGTACATATTCGAGCGCTTTTTTTTTATCATATCATGAAATAATATTCGAAAAACAAGTTTTTTAATTGTTTTTAATTAAAGTAAAATTTTGTTTCGATTGAAAATTGTTATTGCTTGATAAGGCGAAACGTATCGCATACTCTTTTTGCAATATTCAGTAAACATAAGTATTATAAAAACCAATTTTTTTGTCATCTTTCTTGTTTGAATAAAACATTCCCGCCAACAGGTATATTATGTCAATATCGTAACAACAGTTATTATTAAAAATTTAAAAACTTGTTTTGTACTTCTAAAACAAATAAAAAAAAATGTGTTGAGGTTCTAAAAATAGTGAACTTTCTCGAAGTCACTTACGATTGAAGTTTTAATATATGTACTTCTTAGTTAAGCAGTTTATTATCATATCCGCTTTAGTTTCGAACAATTATAACTAACCAGAAATGTGAACTTTTATGCGAGCACGTTCCGTCCAAAATTGCTTACAATAAAACATGAGCGCATTAAAATTACATAAATATGTTCTGCATTGCACAGAGCTAGTGCTATGGTTCCAGTTCGCTTCAGACGCCTGCTCGTTTCCGAAAGCGATGAATTTCCCCGAGGAGTAAATTTAAGAGATAGCGGCTTGGAGACATGGCCCCTGGTATGTCCAGCAATAAATTTCGGGTTACAAGTTCGCTTGCCTGCTAAATCAACTTTACATGTGCCTAGTGGGTAATCGCAGAATTGCTTTTCCGGCAAACTACGGTCGTGTTCTATTAAGCCCTGCTCCGGAGGAGTCGCATTTTCCTGAAACTACACCCCCACCTGCGGCATGGAGCGGACTAGATCTACCTGCTATTTCGTAGATAGAAATCGCCCGAGCCCAAGGTCCATTTGCTCCAAAACTATGCTAAACTCAACTGTCATACGTGGGAAGACAGTCTATTGGCATCCGCGGGCAAAAGACAAAAATCACCTAGTCTTAATTAAGTGTTCTCCCACCAACTAAATTGGACCAACCTGCTCCAATCGAACGGGGGTGGTTTGCTCCCAGATACGTTTCAGCGACATGGCGAACTCTGTCATTTTGTTGGATTTCGCTTTTGGCAAATTGAAGAGGACTTAATTAAAATTTCCTTTCGAGCTCTGCACAGAATTCAAATTGGGTAGATCCGTTCTCATGCGGTATATTACGCCTAATCTCCTGACATTCACTCGGAAAAAAGGTCTATTCTTGCATTCCAAGAAGCCGAGGATTGTGCCAGTGGAGCCTTAGGCTCCGCAGCGAGGAACTCCTCAGTCATTTGGCAAGTAAACGACGGCATATTCATCCCACCCCCGCGAGTAGGTGAAGCCTCCAAATAATCGGGTGCTGCACAAATTTTCCCAAATGGAAATTGTACATTTGCGGGCCCAGGAATTGGGCCACGCCTGACGATGCTCGACAACATAATAAACTCCAAATTAGCTCCCTTAAGGCACCACGATTCCCGCCACATTATTTATGGGCTCCAGCTCAAATTAAATTGCCCTGGCTTGGCTCTCAACTTCGCTTGGCGCTCTGATTAAATTATGCAAAAGAACTCTGACTATGCACAGAGGGCTGAGACAAACATCGATTTTGTTAAATTCGTAGAAACTAATTATAGTCCTAGATAAGTCGTCACATTTTGTTCACCCAAAAAATATTTCTGATTGAAACAACAATGAAAATTCGAATATTATAGTTCTGCTAATGATTTTAATACATATACATATGTATACATACATAGTTAAGCTGCTTGGCGTGCAAAGGGCTAAAAATCGAAGAAAAGTTTATTCAATTTATTTTAGGTGAATAATAGCATGTGCAAGTTTATGTCGTGGTTTTGGCACCCACATTACGACGTTCCGTGAAGAAAAGAACTGTTACTCCACCATTTTTCAGAATTGTAATAAAAATCAAATTATGTACATATACCTAGATATATTATTATTATGTTTTCATGGTCCCATAGGTCAAAACCTTCTATATTACAAGCCGTGAAGTGGTCCGGCGCACGCACACATCTATAGGGCAAAGTGGTCTGACAGTTTAAAGAAATCCTATTGAGTCTTATGGGGGACATCGCAAAATTGGAAAAAAATTCGCGGCAGCTTCCAAACTATAGCTTCTATCGAAAAATGATTTCCACTCAAGGTTACTCTAAGAAGTTCTCCTTGTAATTAATAACACTTTTAATCACCTCTTCGAACAAAGAATATGGAATTTTCGAGTTTAACCAAAACTCAACAGAAAAGCCGGGCGCCGGACCACTAACAAATGTACGGCAGGAGAGCGAATTGGCTCCGAACCGAACCGAAAAATGAAAATTTCCTGTTTTTCGCTGGAAATTCATTAATGTTTTTGGCCTATATGGAGTAAAAGCCCCTATGGTTTCAATTTTTTAAGACTTGTATGTCTCTAGTGTCCAAGAACCCCGATTAAATCCAATTTATCCAGCATATTTCATCCAGCGTCCATAAGACTAAATGTAAATTTCTCGAACTGTCAGACCACTTACGCACACATGCAAGAGGCCACTTCATGGCTTGTAATATAGAAGGTTTTGCATAGGTTGATGTTTTAACTTTAAATTTAACACGAATCCTCCCAGAGTTTTGGACTCCTAGTTCAAACTTTTGAATGGCGCAAACAGTCTATGTATGTATATAGTTCAGTTTAGTCAGTAAATACATTTCAATTTATAATGAAAATATTCATTGCAATTAATTCTGATGGGATGGACATATTATTGCACAACATAATATTTCTATGAAACGGAAACGAATAAAACAAATATCATTTTCAGATGAATCACTTCAATACAAATTTATTTTCTGTAAATTTGGGAATCCAAAATATGGAGCAAAGAAAAAAGAGAAGAAGAATGATCTACTTATATGTACAAATTATAGGAAAAATGAAAAAAAAATTCTAAACTTGTTTGCGCTAAAGTATGTATTCGAAACTAAAAACTGTCTTTGTTCATGTTTGAAACCCTTAAAATATGTTGATAGAATTTTAAAGATTTTGAGAAACTGAATAAGGATTTTGATAAACGAAATTTACAAATTCACAAGAAAATAGTGAAAGCGACGGTACCCAGAACAACAACTAATTATGCATAAGTCTACAAAATATTAATAAGTATATTTCTAAAGATTCTTCTTGAATCAGACTGTCTATTGGTGAAAACCGAATAAAATCCCTACAGTAGTTTCTGAGATTAGCAAGTACAGTCAGACGTGGCGGGTGACTTTAATCTATAATATTTAAATTTAAATAATCTTTCTCTTACTAAATTAAATTGGATCTTCAGCTCTGTTATTGGGAGAGGATTCTCTAGTTAACAAAAACTTTTAACATTCACGAATAGATGAGGGATTTGTTTAGTCACAAATAACCTTAAATTCTACGACTGCGAGTACAATGGTAGTGGAATTTGAATCACGGGACTGCGCAACATTTACCTGGCCTTACTCGCTGGCATTGCAGGGCAATTTTGGGTAGAATTAACAAATCGCTTGCGAAATAAACCCTAATCCAATTTTATTAGCAGGTTTATGGTTGGATGGATTTTCTGCTTTGCTATACCCCGATCTGATTAGCGTTATACACCCCTCACCCAGCATGATACCTGTCTATGCGATATATAATAATTTTAGGCGGAAATATTAACGATTTAAGCGGGATTTATATGGTCTGGACTGGCCTACCAGGATAACTCATTTAAAGGGATTTTTAAACGAGCAAACCTCTCTTGTATCCACGGACTTGGTCAAGCGGAGGGCGTTGGGGTCCATTTACAAATTCCGTTTTTAAACCATAATTAGAGATTCCGCTATTAACACTGATTTCATCATGTCAATTTTCAAAATTAACAAATTTATGCCGGACGTCCGAAATATGGGGGAATTTATGCATTTAGGGCGCGGGATACAACGTAATAAAAATTCTGTTATCTTGTTCAAATGCGTCAAATCTAATTTCTAATACATAATAAAATTTAGTTTACAAAATGGAAAGAGGCCATAAGAATAATTAAATAATTTTATGAAAGCATGTTGTTTTTGGATATGCTAAAATATGTGTACCTTTCTAGTATATAAAAGTTGTAAACCTTCAATAATAGAATTCATTTTAAAAAATAATTAATTATTTTTGAAGACGCTCATATATATTTACGTATTATTTAATACTTCTATAATATATTGTTTACATTTTTATAATAAAGTTTTTAAAAAATTTAAAGTTTTTCCGCAGATATGTATTTTGTTTTTAGCTTTTTAATAGCTTTTTTCCTAAGGAAATTCATTCAACGCCGTAATTTAAAAAGTATTCAAATATTTAAATGAATGAAAAGTATGACACAATTATTCTTCTAACAGAAATTTTAAACAGTTTTAAACTTCCCTTATGCAGGAGTTTGTTCTTAGTTTAATATTCAATTATTACTTAAGATTCTATTGCAATACTGGCATCTCAGTTTCATCCATCCTCTACTGAGGGGAACTGTGGGGGTGGTAGTAACGTTGTTGAAAGGAAGGAAGTTCTATTAGTGGCTCGAATATTTCTCGCTCCATGTCTGCGACTTTTGTTGAATTAAGCTGCGAGTAAGACGCAGATAAATAAGCAAAGTATGAAAAAACTGCAAATCGACTTGAGCACAGGACGTGAGACTCAGGGAAGCACTTAGCCTTGAAGTGGAGCCCGAATAGCGAACACTTGTCTTGGATTCCCGGGGACAGGAAAAAGGCTGGAAGATGTCCTTGCGGATAAGTCGCCCGCCGAGTGCAGAAGACGGAATAGATTGGATCCCTCTGGCCCCGCTCCTCCTTTTCCGCATTGTTAGGAAAAACTTTTCCAAAGTTTTGTATCTTTCATTCGCAAGTTATGTCTGCATTCGCACTCGAGCCCTTCGACCTTCCTCGAGAAGGGAACACTGCCAGCGGTGGATCCTTGGGATACGGAGGTGCTAAGATAGTCTCCTGTGCAAATACTTAAGGAAAGAGTTTCAGAAAATGTTTAATTAGCTTTTACGGCGACATTAAAATACTAAACTCCGCTGCGAAAGGGATTATTGAATGGGACCGATGGGGGATTATCATGGAATCCTCGGGGCTCTGGTGCGACTTCATTCGAGCCAAGTGTGCGTCCTGCCGCCCCAAAGATAAGACGCGCTCCCGACTGTTTTGTTTGCTCGGTGTTAATTGCTTCTTGGATTTAACTGAAAGGTTCCCAGTTTGCGGCTAGATAGTCTCCTCTCATTGTGCACTTTCCGCTGCCGTGAGGACCATCTTCTGGCGGTGATGCCTTCAAGTGCTGAAATAACGATTTTAATTTGCAATTTCCAGTTGCCTTTGGAAGCGTGCAATCCACATTATTGTTCGGTGTGGACAAAGAAATGCGGAGTGGATTGAGAGATAATGAGTTTAGGAAGTCAGTTAAAGAAGATCTGGGTTGTAACAGGGAGACTGGAGAGTTCGAACGATATTGCTACAAAGTAACCTCTCTTCATGTTGTTGCAATTATTTTAATTTTCAATTAAGTCTAAGACCAAACCTCTATGGTAAATGTTAAAATGTATATAACATAATTTAAGTTATTTACATGGATCCGTAAGTTATATTTTAATCAATATGGAAATGAGTGAAAAAGGAATCCATAGTGAAGTAAAATTTCTAATCTTGGGATTAATTTCGCTGAAATAAAGCAATTCAAATTTAAAATAACTCAATAACGCATAAACAATTCCGAATTTTTCTCATTACTGATTTTTCTGCAATTGTGTCTTTTAAAAACTTAAAAAAGACAGAAATTCTTTGAATTCTAATTGCGATATTATTTATATACTACACATATATATATATATATATATATATATTGTCTACTTGTTATTAAATCAAATATATAACATTATAAATCAAAATGCGTTAGTATATTTGATTAAGTAATAAATCTTGATAAATTCCTAATACTCGTAACTCTATACCTACATACATTTGGGGTTATCGTACGAGAATTGGAGAATTCAAAAGATTTTTATTTATGTGGTATATGATTAAGGACTACCTACTTGAACTGCACTTAGTTTGTTTTTTTTTATTTGTAAATAAAATAAAGCATTTATAGAGAGTTTAGGGAAAACACAGGGTCTAATACTTTAAAAATATCTAACAGTTTTGTTTTGATTTTAGATACTTTGTATTGTACTTCAATTTTAAATTATGGAGATATGTTTGTTATTATTAAATATATTTTAAATTATATGCTAAAAGCTTATACATAGATAGCTGGTATCGATACAATTTTTTTTGGTGCATTTTTCCATCCAAAGTAAAAATAAAGCTCTGTCATTTTAAAATAAAATGTAATTTCTTTTCTGTTGAACAGATTTTCAATTAAAAATTAATTGAATTTTAATCTTTTATAAAACTGGACATATATGTAGGTATATACATATTTTAATTAATTTAATTTATGAATGAGTAGCTTTTCAGCTTGATATAAAGTAATTAAAGGTATAGATACAAATACTTTTATATCACTTGGTATTAAAGTCATTCATTTGTAATAACCATATTATAAATTTATAATTATAGAATTCTGAAGCAAGTATTTCGCGCAATTACATCTTTGCATTGATTTCAGTAATTCGAATTCAATTCAAGATTTAACTTCCAAAATGATTATGATTAAATGATACAATCTAATTGATAAGTTTTTTAAACGTTTTTAACAGAATAATCGTTTTCAATTTAATGTCCACCAGGAATTATGATGTAATTCAAATAGTAACACTAAGCAACGTTAAGTAACTTTAAATTTAGAAATATTGTGTTTTAATATTAATAATATCTCAAATACAACCTATTACAAGATACTTGTATGTTAATTCGTTATTATTATATTTTTTGTTCGAAAATTAATTGAAAGTCAAAGTTGGTGGTAACTTATCATAACTCAGATTTTCTTATAACCGTTGCATAGACAGGAAAGAGCGTTTTATAGAATGTTTTTAGAATGTTTAACCTTTTGAAAACCGCAAAGTGTTTTATTTTAGGTGTAGTGAAATTCAAGTAATAGGCAGAACCGTGATATTTCATAGGAACACAAAAGCGCTTTTAATAATTGGACACTTTTTTAAACATTTTCGCCTCGTACATATTGTAAGATGGGTTATTTCGCTTGCTTAACAGCTGGCAGGGTCGACTTCAATTTCACAAGAGAGTTAACAGAACCTGCAGGAGCTCTGTAGCTGTGGAAATTAACCCCCGAGCTCTAATTACCCACCAGTCAAAGACTCATCCAGTTAGCATGAGCTCAAAGCCTCCAGGGATGGATATTTACCTCAGCGGGCCTGAATGCGTTCCATTTGCATTCTTAACTTTGAATGCAAACAACAAAGGACCCATCTGAGGATGAAGTGAGTACGGGAGCCGCAAACGCTCCTGGAAACGCTTGCCAGGACCATATATGAGGAATTTGAGGCGCAGCGGTGGAGATCTTTTGTTTAGCATATTCTGGCAGATCCCGGCCCTGCGAAGGGGATGACACGGGTGCAGGCGCGCCGCATATGGCGATTCCTTGTTCCAGCCTCACCCGCGGCGCGGCGGGCCCCTTGACGTACTACTTCAATAACTCAAGCTGTCTCCGCGCGGAAAGGGAGAGCATTGTAAGTGGTTTTAAAAGGATGCTTCACGCCAGGAACGCCAGAGGAGCGAAATTGGAAAGGCACGCGGAGAAGATGAGCTCCTTGTGATCTCTGTCACCCTGTATCATCTGCTTCTATCAAATGTTTGTTGTGCAGCTGCTGCACAAGAACTCTACCACTGCAAACACGTGCCGCTGCTTGCCAGTATGCAAATAGCGCGCCATTGTCACCCTATGCCATCCCTTACCCACCCTGTGCCGTACCGAACTGCTCGAAACTCGATAGGTTTGCCAGGATCTACGACGAGCGAGCGCTTCGAGCAGATTTCTCACGGTGAAAGATTTCTGTTGTTAGATGTAGTCTTTAAGAATCACCCCTCCCCTGGTCTGGTTGCGGGGTGATGGGTTCTGTAAAAAATTGCTGCTCTTTGTGCGTCTTTCAGGTCTTTCTTCTACAAGTTGTTACGGCGGTGCCCCATCAGCATCTTGATTTTCTTCTCGGTGACATTTGCTTGGATTTAGCTCGGTTCATTCATCACCAAATTCAGTCGTCTTTTGACAAGATAATACCGACGAAGGCCCCTTTCCTGAGTCGTGCTCCGGCGTGAAGCTAATCACTCCACACTCCATTGACTCTATATTTAGATAGCTTCCCCTGAACGCGTAATTGAGATGGCGCTCTCAAGCAGAAAGCAGAAAATCGAGGGGAGGAGCACGAAATGTGTCCAACCCAAGGATATATGTATTTGCCTCAGCTTTGGGGACATAGATGAAAATCTAGAAAATGTGAAAGAAAACATCGTGGCGACAATTCCGCTTGTGAAATTGCTTCAGTTTTTAGAACAGGTGAAACGTGCCCACACCGGATGTAACGACGTTCAAAAAACGCTTCCTGAAATTTTTTGTTAGTTGAATAATGGATATACTATGATTTTCGTTCTGGTCATTTTCCTTGAAGCACTTCATAAGTTCTACATCTTCCAGAATTCAGTTCAAGTTGCTGTTAAAACCGAATATTCTTCAAGCCGAGCTTATAGATATTTATTTTGGAAATTTTGTTTGTTTTACGACAACAAAACAATAAGATACCAGTATGCAGGATTTTACGAAAAACAGTTTTTCTACCTCTAATTTATTTGGACATGTTGTACCTTATTGAAAAGGTAAAAATATAGTAGGCAATTTGGTAAAAATGAGAAATAGGTGTACCTATTAACTAAATGAATTTTGGGGAAAATCCGGGGAAAAGCTGAATTGTAGGAAAACCATTTTGTTTTTTGAGTTTCGGAATTTAGTGTACCTATCGCTATCTGCAGTGGTAGGTGGAAGGTCAAAATTTGCTAACATTTTTGGAAAGTACATTGTAGAATAGTAGATTTTTCACGTAGCTGCGATGAGTAGATTAAAAGATAAAAATAAAATAAAGATGTACATACCATGAAAAATTGGAATTTACGAATCACCTTGTAATTCCCAAACGCTAGTGATGTCCCACTGTCCTAGAAGTTGTGTTTGCTAGGTCAGATTTTTTATCCCACTCATTTTGGCATACCACTTAGAAAACACTCTGTTAAAATTTACATAATGTATAATTATTATAGTTATACATCATGTTGCAAATCTTAAAACTTCCAGTTCTTAAAATAATATAAAATAAATATACATATAGTAGGGGAGACCGGGTACAAAAGTAACGGCGGGTCGAAAGTAACAAAGGCTCTGTAGGTCTATCCAATAGTCAAAATACCGCTTCGCTGCCATCAGGTGATGGCCGGTGGCGCCCCCCTCTCCTGCATTCAGTAGCCGCGCGCGCCACGCGCTGCTAGGTTTTCTGAGAGGACAATAAGTGATTTCACAAGTCAAAACTAAGTTTTTTGACGTTCACTTATTTTATGTTTACTAATACTACTAAGGACGATATTGGTCTGAAAATTTGCATATAAATTCTAGATTAGATTTATTACACAGTGTTTTAATTCATTTTTGTCTAGCACGTTCCGTTTTCAGGTTATCGTCCATGTTTTAACAAAAATGTGGTAGGGTACAAAAGTAACATAGCCCTATGGGTAGACAAGTAACATGTTACTTTTGTCTTCGGATTGATTTACTGATTGCGAGTCTGAATAGAAGACTGATACTGAATAGTGTGATTAGAAAAAATTATTATCATACAATAATTTATGTCATTAATTACTAAACACAGTTTCTAAGGAAGAGTTAATAATATTGATTTTTTTTTAGTAAAATATATATTTTTTTAGCATTTAAAATGAAAGTGCTTATTTGTGTTATTAATAAAAAAGATTTCTAATAAATAATTTGTTGATTTAATATGTAATATCATAATTATTACAAACATTTTGACCTGTTACTTTCGACCTGCCAACGTGGTCGAAAGTAACAACGGACGAATTTTTTTAAAGTCTCTGTGATTCATACAAAATACACAATAATCAGGTAAATCAAGATACTAATGTAAAGAACATGAACGGAATTTTTATATGGCTATATTAATTTCATCAAAATAATAACACCTAACCAGAAATCAAGGCAAAAGTAAAAAATGTTACTTTTGTACCCGGTCTCCCCTACCTACTAGGTAGATAATTGTAAAATATGGTTTTCGATGAATTGAATGTTTCAGAAATTAACGGTATTTGTAAAACAAGACTTGGTATTTTGGTGAAGAATAGAACAGAACAGAACATTGTAACAGATATAACAGAAATTGAACAATTTGCATGCATCATATTTGCTTTTAATTGATATGCCAGAGAATCTAACAATAATTGCACGTTAAATTTTCTAAAGGTCCCGAAAATGCATTATTACGACGTAGGATGTATGTACAAGTATGTAACTCGCAAATTGTGAAGCTTGAGCAGATACCTGTGCAATCACATGAAGTATTAATTTCACATGTCATCGGTGCAATGCACAGCAAATATGAGATTGATTGATGGGTGCTCCCACCCTTGGTTTTCTTATTGGTAGCATTTGATTCAAAGGTATGCTTCTAGACCTTGCGTCCGGAAGGGTGGAAGGGTCGTTCGTGGTAGAAGTTATTTTTAAGAGAGTCAATTTTTCTGGTTGCTTCGGAAGTAATAGCAATTTCGCAATCTTTCTAGAAGTTTCCTCCATTTTCCAGTACATGCACACATCAGAGAATTTATTTCATTTGCCCCAATTCAGAAAGGTTTCCTGGATCTCTGATGCGAACGGGATTGCAACGAAATTTGCCCCATCAATTGCCATGTCAAAATCATTGCAGGAACCCATTAATTTTGGGAAGTCAGCACTAAGCGCCAGCATTTATCTGCACAGTTTGAGCGAGAAGGCGGGGAATGGACCACTTCATCCACATTTCCGAAACATGAATTTGTTTTCCACAATATTGCTGAAATTTAGCATCCCTCGGTCTAAGTGAAACCCGCCCCGTCAAAACGCAGGTTTGAAAAATTCCTTCAGTAAATCTTACAGCAGCTAAACAAATCGTCAGGGATTTTTCGTCCCGACTCCTGTGACTGAGTGCGAAGACTGGTGAATGCTTCTTAGGACGCTCTAAACGAGTGGTGGAGCATGCAAAATTTGTTGTAAGTTTACGGCTTTGTGATGCTTGCAACTAAGCCTAAACTTAAGCGTGTTCAGAGCATCAAAATGAGCCCTTTCCCCACGGGGGTTGTATCTTATCTTGAACAAGCCTGTTCTGCAACGCCGACTGCGACGTACTAATGCGATTTTCCAGCTTCAGCAGCAAAGCTCCTACACCGTCGGAAGATCGATTTCAATTTCGTTTGACATTCCTTCTGAGCTGATTTGAGCAGGTTGTAAAAGGTATTTCACGCCCAGTCGTCTGTGCACGAAAGGGCTGGCTCCGATGGGGCGCTGCGAGGGACAAAATCCTATCATGTGCGTCGTGTCGTGCCGCTCACAACCAGGATATTCTGTAAAAACAGCGTAACGTCAACTGGAAGTATCTTAAATGGAACCGTCGCAGACGCCTCCGGGCTCTTATTAGACGCCCTGAGTTTCGAAGATTGCAGTTCGGTTCAACCAGCCCTGGTTCTACGCCATTAAAGGGTTTGGCCTGTTCAGGTTGAATGACCTTTGCCCCCAATCGAACCGAATTTAAAGTTTCCCTTCTTTCGAGCAAGTAAGTACCACAAAATTTATGACGCTATTCGAACCAATCAGCTAAACGTTGCACGCCTTGAGGTATTTTTACATTGAACTTTTAGTGCTCCGACCTACAGCGTGGCGCTGATCTACGGTAGAGCTCCCAAGTTTCGTTCATAAATTTATATTAAGGCGATGCAGGCTATCACCTCTATGAGCCTGTACGCCACAATTTGAAAGTTTATTGCTTTTTGGGTTTATTACAATCCGCCAAATGCTCGATGCTTTCCGATTAGATTAGAGCAAATAAATCATCATCATGCGGACCCAGTTACCGCAGATCCGGAATTGGTATAGTCAATAGTGGTCACCAAAATCGAATGGTGCTGCCCTGCCGTCGAAACCATCATATGAGTCGCAATTGATAGGGCTTATTTATGTTCTATGGGACTCTTGGGCAGTATCACAAAATAGGGGATTTCATGGTATCTCGCTTACATTAGTACTGATAAAATTTCCTAACGCGATTTTATTATTATCCTGTAAATCAGTTGTAATTTATTTGACTGTGAATGTGAATTTTATGCAAACTAATAAATATACAATATATCCTTTTGAGGTTTATTCTCAGGAAGAAAGAATAAGTTTTTAAAACAAACAGTGAGCCAGTAATCTCAATTTTTCGAATTTTCTTTCTTGCGGCCGCTTCGTTGACCTAATAATCGTGACATCGGCCAGTATTGCTTCATCACAATTGCTCGTAGTTACAAATACAGTTTTTGTATATTGAATAACAACTTTTCTAAATTTTCCTTAGATAGAGCTAGTTAAAATTGTAACTGTTTTCCTCTTATCCTGCATATTTGATTTAACTCGATGTGTAAAAAACGATTTTCTCTTAAAAATGAAGTTTTTTACAATGCATTTTTTGAAAGTCTCAAAAATGTGTATAATAATAATCTTAGTTAGTTTGTAAGATGCATCATCTACACTACCGTGAAGAGGAATCTTTTAAAATCAAAAATTATTTTGCAAAACAAATCTATACATATTAAAAATGTAGATATGTATATGTGTAATATGTAAGAGAGGAAAAAGTATATATAATATGTAAATGCATGGTTTCAGATCAGCAAATTTCCTTTGATATTCATATTCGAAGCAATACTGAAATCCATTCAACGCTATCTTTTCAACTTTAAGCAAACAACTGAAAAAACCTCCCTCCAAACATTCTCAAACAGTCAATATTTGAATTGGGAGACTTTACGGATAAAACAAGGAAGCCCTCAGCATAAGAAAAATAAATCTGTGGTGGCTCTGGCTGATCCACAGCTTCTTATCCGGGAGCTTTTCCAAAGAAAATTTCATATTATGAAATCGAGTGCACTATGCATGCTCTGTGGCAGATCCATAATTCATGTCGAGCATATATTCCGACCCGATTAGATCAATACCGCCCGGCCCGAGGAAAGTGGGGCCCGCGTTGATTATCTATTCGGCCACATTGCGGGAGCCCCGGAGATAGTGGCGCGCAAGGGAATTAATAACTAAAGAGTGGGAAAATATCGTTCCCCCGGGATTTTCTTCGCCGTGATACTTTCTCCTTTAAGAAGACTGAAAAAGATTAATGAAAATTGAAATTCGAGAGATGTTTGCAATTTTTAGTAAAGCTTATTCGCCAGCAATGATAAATAGTCGGAATTGTAAAGAATAGAGCTCTTGTTTCTGCGAATTCATGGCAAAGCCATCTGTGATGATGACATTTTTGGGGTGGGAAGGGGGGCTGCTTATGACTTTTGCGGTCGTCACCACCACTTTCTGGGGCTGCCTGTTTTATGACGTGAAAGAGCTTAAAAAGTAATCAACTAATGCGATTTTAATACAACCCTACCGGGGAACAAATTCTCTTTTCGAGAGGAAATTTTACTAGAGGAGATACAGCCGGACTTAAGTTGTCTACCTGCCAGGTAAAGACCATGACAGGCAGCTTCCAATCAAAAATCAATTAATCACATCAGGATATCTCGCGGGAGGGAAAACGCCCAGACGCCGTTTGGTGGGTTCGTAATGATCCCGGCTTGAGCACTTCTTATAGGGCCCTTTCCCGCCCTTGGTGAGTTGCCATTTGCCATCCGTCAAGATGTTCGTCTGGGGATAAGCAGAGCGTTCAAGGCACTGAGCACCGCCATGAAATCGCATTAGTTAATTGCAGGAATTCATTAAAGCGTTCTGGAGCGAAGGGGTGGTTTGCCGGGAAAAAAGGGATAAAAATAAAAAAGGCACAATCCCCGGTGCAGTTTTAAATCCACCTGCGATCAGTTACCTTAATTATCCTCCCATTTGTCCGTGGCGGTGTCGGAGCAGCACCCTCGATGCTTTTTTTCTGCTCTTGCAGCCAGGTGACTTCAGTGGCTTGCTCTTGTAAAATTCAGCGCAGGGCGAACACCTTCGCGATTCCCATAAAGCTTATCGCGGCACTAATGAGCTCAAGCTAAAAAGTTAGGAACAGAGCTGCACATAAAATTCTGTTTTTCAACGGGTCTAGTGTTCTTGAAAGTTGAACTGTTAAGGGATTTCGCCCTTTCGTTCGGTCTGCCTTTTTGTCGCATTTTGTTTTTATATTTAATTTATGGAACGCCATCTTGTTAGCGTCTTCAACGCTCGAGGATTCTCCACCGGAAAACTTATCTTGTTGATGCTCAGATTTCAAACTTTCAAAATCCTAATTAGTATACCCTTAGACTGCTCCCGAAATAATTTTATTTGGCGCCTTCTCGCGGCTTCGCGGATTAGGGCTCCTCATCCGGAAGATAGACCAGAGATGAACAGAGGGAAAAGGTAAAAATGTTCCAACTCTTGCCGGAATGTTTCGATTTTATTAGTGTAACGACGAATTCCTTTGAAATTCAATTTCGTCTGAATTTTCCTGCCACCCTCGTCTCGTCCTAACTGCGAAAAAGCAAATGCATACACCTCTACCTGCTGCTTAAAACAGATGGAGAAGTTATTTCGGAATTTTGGAAATTCCGCCACTTTGCACATCACTTCGGTATGGCATGCTATTCCTGCACATGGAGAATTCACGGACTACGATGACGGGAAAATAAGATGATTAAGTGCTTTACTTTGACGGCGATTAATTACGTCACAAAAATTCAATATTATGGAACGTTTTTATATGTCCTCCTTAAAACCCCCATCTTGGTATTCGACGCTCAAATTTAACTAAAAAATTCACGGCATATGCATGTATGTATGTACATCTACATAGGTACACCAAGAGAAAAATGGCAGTGTAAAATCATATCAAATCAATGTTTGTCGAGTTTTTACATTTCAAAATGTTAATTTATAAATTTCACATTAGAAAATGTTGGATTGAAAACTATAAGTTAATTTGACAAGTTAAGCTATTCGCATCTATGAATTTAAATCCAATTTGCTACGCATTTTAAAAATCACAAATGCAAAATCATTGTCCTACATATATGTACATCATGCAATCATTCTATATAAATTCTTTAAATTTTCGTAAAATAGAATTCACTTGTAAAGTTTTAAGTGGCGATTTATAGGCAATATATATTGTGGACTATAATTCCTTAGTCGAATAAACCGAACACAAGGTAATGAGGACTGGAGTATTGGGAGTGGGGATTGGGATAGGGCAAAGGGGAAATGGGAGTGGGAAAGAGGATTATGACAGGTCTTGAGGGTGCTTAACTGTACCTCTTTACTACTAACCTTGTTAAAATGCATATTCCCATTCTTTTAATTTACAATGCCATGTAAAATCAAACGCTTATGATCCTAAAATCATTTAAACCTACCTTTATTTCTATATTTGTCTTTGTTATTTTATAGTATTATAGTAGTAGATTTACAAGGAGGCCTTTGTATAAAATAATTATGTTTTAAAAAGTCATCATGCGTTTGAATTATAATATTATTAAGGATTGTTGAGTTGAGGGCAGTTTTAATATAATTTTGTATGTTTATGTGCATGATTTAAGCGGATTACCTAACGTGAAAATAAAGTTAAAAATATTGGGCCCAATATCCCGAATTTCTCAGATATATGAAGATCATTCCATACCGAACTCATCATAAATATTTAGTGTCATCAAACTAACCGATTTGTAAATGAATTGTAAAGATTTTTTGAATTCAACATATGTAGTTCGTTACTGATATCGAAAATGGATCGGTTCTCGGTCTATATGAACTTTTGGTATTGAATCATTTTAAAGACTTCTTTACGAAATCGAAAAACTCTCGGGAAAAAACGAAATAATTGTTTTTCTTTACTAAATAATAAATTAATTACTTACGAACGAAAATTTATATGAAGTTTTTGTGAAGACCTAATAAGAAGAAACATATTAATTTCAAATCACGAATTAATAAAGAAATATTTAAAACGTTTTAGAAATGAAAAGTCCAAATATGTACAGCTCGATTCATTTTTATTGTTTTCCGATATATGTACATACATATGTAGGTATACATTTACATATACGCATATATATATGTAAGAATTTATTATGCAAATTTGAGCACACTTCAGAATAATTAAAGATTTTCAAATATTCACCGAACATCCTTTTTCTTCGGTGTTGAAGTTATCACCAGAAGTGGGGATATTTTTAAAAGATTGTCCGACGAATAGCTAAATCATCTGCCAGGACTTAAGAGTCAGAGCAATGGTGCCGGATTTAGTCGAGATTAAATTTCTTCTGATAAATTTCCAAGGATATCGTTTGTCCTTCCTGAAAGCCCTTAAATGGATTACAATCGTATCAAGACCCCCACCTGCGTTAACAAGGCCCAGGCGTCTTAACTAGCAGCCAGCAGACAGAGTAACTGCCTGGGGGGCGGAGCACCCAGGCATGGGGACACATTTCCTGCAGCAATTTCTCCTGGGTTGTATCCGAGGAATCTCTAGGATTGATATATACTGCTTTGACGATAACCGGAATTGACATCAAAACAGCATTTTCTCTACAAATGATTGACGATATTCCCATTCGGGAGCCCTCTGGAGCCCGCCGGGTGTCTGTGCTCGCTTCCGGGAGATAAGGCGCCGCGACGCGACGGGAGGCGGTGGGCGGGCTGCGGAGGACCTCATTGCCGTGTACGTGTATAATGAGACTGACTAACCCTTTTCATTAATCAATTTCAAGCGTTGTCATCTGGGCTGTTCTGCACTCCGACTATCTCCGAGTAATATTTCAACTTCAATTGGAGTCCCCCTGAGTTACAGCGAGCACTGAAATGTATATCACGTCGTGCTGTCGTTTTTCTTCCTCTCCGGGCTTATGTCGCCGACGAGTGATATTCCAGTGATAATTTTAGTAACCTCCGGGCCCTGACCCGACCCTTTCGGGTAATGGACGATCCTCGAATACCTGGGGGATCCAATTATACATATATTTTTTTGTCTTTTTGACCCGGAGCCCCGCAGGACTCCAACTGAAATTGCCGGCAAAACAGCCTGTAGCTCGACGGTAGAGAAGATGAACCCATTCAAACGTCGCGCTACAATTCTTCCCTTAATTAATTTATCGGATGCAGACTCCGAGTTTATACCCTCAGAGGAGCCGGGTTTCCGACTCCCCTCATACATCCAGTATCGCATGCAGCACGGAGTAAGTGCACCCTGTGCCCCAGCATCCCTGCGTCCCTGTATCCCCGTATCCCGGCGTTGCTCCACCAGCTTTTCGGTTTTGCTAACATGGCTACGACCCGACTCCCAGGGATTATATTCCGCTGAATAATTTATGCTACCAAGCCCCAATTTCTTGCTTTAAGCAAATTTTTGTTTTTCGGCCGCAGCCCCATGTAGTTTGTATTTGTTGGTTAACCAAATTTTGGGGCGGACATGGGCCCAGTTGGCGAGCGAACGGGTCGAAAATTACGTAAATATCTCATATCCGTCGGACATTGATCCTCGACTATATTTGCAGTGGGGGCTCCGCGAGTTTAGTGACCACCACGCGGCGGGTTCTCGCGCAGATATTTTTCGGACCACTTACTTGTCTGGTCATCGAGTGGCAGATATATGGCGTGGCGCAATATTTCCAGTTTGCGAACGTTCTCTGCCCAGACGTGAAAATCCAAAATCTGAAATTTACAACTCGGAGCGTCTGATTTTTGAGGGAAACTTCACCGACTGCATTATTATCGGGTTTTCTGTTCGAGTGGGCAAGTGAATTCCGCCCGGGCCCCATATGCGGAGCCCCGGCCATGCATATTGGCTGCAGGTGGATGAAGTGAAGTGGCGCTAAACTGGCGGAGTTTTTCAGCTTTTAACAGATTCGGGCTTATTTGGTCCAATGAAACGCTCACCAGAGGTGCTCCAAGGAGAAAATGGATTGATTTATTCCACCGAGGCCGGTCGCATAAGGCAGTGGGAGCGTTCTGTATGCATGGCGGCATTAATGCTTATAGTCAATGCAGCAATTTGTAAATTGGGGCGAAGGGAGGACGGTTAACAGACATTTTAGGGGCTGAACATGAGCTAATTAAAGGAAAAGATGCACCTAAGGGCCTTCCGTTTTCCTAGGCTATTTCCCAAAGGCCCTAAATGCTTCTGATTTTCCTGGACTAAACGCAATGCTCAAACAATTTTCATACTGTTTGCTGATGGTGCTGCTTAGGTAATATTCTAGAAACGCAATCGAATTCTCTGCATGCAAGAGGGCAATCCAGTTTTGCACATTTTAAAAATTTAGTGTAAATTCACACGAGAACAAGAGCAATTTTACATATTGTCTGTGAAAAAAATATCGCTATCGTAAAAATACAGCTTGGAGCAAAAGTGATCGCAATGTCACTTTATTGATTTTGATGCTGGTTGCTTGAATCACGGCGACAACATAAAATTACTTCACTACATACATATGTATATCGTGAAGAAATTCCATTATCTCCATTTTGGCACGAATGTCACTTGGATCACTTCTAAACCAAGCTGTTCATTTTTAGTTTTACTTAGCGAAAAAGTATTAAATTTAGTAATGAACAAAACAAGAACAAGATCAATACTTTGATAGTCTTGGTCTTGGTTATGCACACTCAGTCTTCGTCTCGTTTGCAAGACTTTTGCAATATGATATTCTGAAACATCGAGCATTGACCGTTCAACCATCGATGGTCGATAATCGGGCCAAACACCATAGATGGTGAACCTCGACCTTCGGCGCCAAAAGCATCAATGTCCCAACACTATTGACCATCGATGGCCATCCATAGCTCGAACCAGACCCCCTTTCGTTATTTCTCCTTGACTTAATTAAAATTCTTAATCAGACCCGACTTCAAAAAGAACCCTTTAAAAAAATGTAGGTATATAACTGTTACCTATACCGGGTGTTTTTCTTTCACTGGAGTACCCGATCTAAAATATGGCAATTTTATTTTTATAAAAGATTTAAAAGCTGTCTTGATTGAAACTGCGGATTCTGGATTTTTTTTTTTTAATTTAATTTGACAAAAATTTCAATCAATTCTTCTAAAAGCTTTTTATACATATTTTATGTTATTTTTCCTCCTTATGGCGTTTTTCTATCAAGAATGAGGATTAAGTTTGTAATAATTGGCCAGCTTTCCTTCTAATACAGAACTTAAGTAGTTTTCACTTCAACTTTGAGTATGCAGCCATCAACCACTACTAAGACCATAAAAATATGTTGCGTCAAACATAACTTGAGTACTTTATGCGCAGCGTATTTCAATTATCTTCGCTCTAAGAGCCCTTTCAAGCAACTTCAAAATTGAAGAACCTTTCAAAGGCGCCAAGGTTCTTTTCCTTGTTCGAAATGAAAATAGCGTTTTTCCCTCCGCGGGAGTGCCACAAAATAGCACTTCCTAAATTTCCAATGTGCTAATCCGTTTTTGTATTCAACGAACGCAGGAGGGCTGTTGCTTTTGTTTACTGCCCGAGTGTTCGACAAATCGCTGCAGCGGACTCTGAAAGGGGATTAAGTTGCGTTTCTGGGTCGTGTCCGCAGAACGAGGATTGCTCTACCTATGCACTTTTAGATCCAGGGATGGGTATTGTTCGTGGAGTGGACTCAACCAAGTGAGGTTGATTCTCGCGTTTTAAATCCTCGCCGAATGCTTTACATGCGGAACCGTGATAAATTTCTTTGGAATATTGTAGTTCTAGGTATTAGGGAGATGGATTCACACAGATGAGAGACACGTTCAGCCATATTGTATACATACATATATGCATATGTATGTTTTCACAGTGTGTTTCTTTATAGCAAATTCCCTGATGGCATTTTCGAGCTATTAACAGTTTATGGAAAACATACACATAACTAATAAAGTGAAAATAATTAAGTAAATAGTATTTTTATTCTCTTGGGTCTATTGTGTCGCACTAAAGACTTAATTTTAAAAGAATTTTTTTGATATTTACCTCTAATGTAGTTTTTTATAATAATTATTTTGTGTAGTTACATCAGTTGTCTCTTAAAAAATTCCCTACAGTTGTTAAACTGACAATTTCAATTTTAATAAAATAAATAATTGTAAAAGTTAAAGCGCGTCCATCATTCTGTCGCGCAGTGTACCTACCTATATACATATGTATATGTACATTGGTGGTCATTAAAATAGAGTCACAACTTTACATGTTTCCTGCAGCAACTTTAACACAAAATTATACATGCAGTGGGTTACAAAAGTTTTCGTACATTTAATGCTTCAGTTAAAAGTTCTCGTTTACTCTGAAAGAACTGAAGAAAATTTCAAAAGGAATACACTAATCTGTAACATGAGGCTACATTTACTAAAGGCCTATAATATTTCATTTCATTTCAAATAAGGAAATTAATAAGAATCAATAATATAGATCACAAAAGTTTTCGTAGATCACAAAAGTTTTCGTACAAGCACTCAATTTTGAAATGTAAACCCATCAGAAGGATCTCTCCAAAGTTGTACCGTTATACTTATTCACTGCAACAATAAAGGCGCTTCATCTAATATTGTTTAGTCGCAATTCCTCTTTGTCAGGTTTAAATAAAAAATACATTTTGAAAATGGGTCGAGTAAGAGGCAAAGGAATTTCAATTTCACAAAGAAATATAATAATAGATCTCTATAAAGAAAAAAAATTGCTTGGTGAAATCGCAAAAAGTATTAAACGTAGCCGATCCACCATGCAATATATGTATAATTCACAGCGCCACAATTCTTCTAATACGGTTGAAAATAAGTAAAGATCTGGTCGTTCCCGCAAACTTACTTCAAAACTCGAGCGGAAAATTTTGAAAAATGTAACGAAAATCCAGGAACCATCTATGATATTACCTAAACAATAAGTTTAGTTCAAGATACTATGACTGTTTACGCTGAAGAACATTTCCGTTGTTTTTCCGAAGCTTTTTTCCGGAAATGTGTTAATTTCGCCTGGTCAGATTAATAGAGTCAAAGTTTTCATTTACAGCATATTTATTTGAGGGAAAGCGAATATTATTAAAAATTATCAAATCCGGGATATATGCATATTTCTGTAAAGTGGGTCTTTAAGTACGAGTACCTACATTGTTTTTAGAAGAATAACACTTTTAATTTTACGGAATGAAGGAATATCTCAATAGGAAATTTTTAGAATTGTCTGCTGTTTGAAGAAAATGGTTGAAAATTCATTGAAACCAAAACCCCTTGAGGAAAATCATAGGATAAGAAGAAAAATTTCGACCCAAACTGATCGCCTTATCGCTCACATTTAAAAATATATCCATTCAAATCCTCGAAAACAATTATGATTAAATTATACTCGTATGTCGCCATAAGTGAACGTATGATTGATTGACACAAAATCTACATAGAAGGATCGCCAGAAAAGTTATCTAATAAGAATATTAAAAGCAGTTTAAAGTTTGCACCTGACCATATCAACTGGGATGGTCTTGGTCAGAAAAATGTTTTATTGGGAGGTCTTCTAACGTAAGCGAATGTGATAAGCGTCAAAGGGCATCATATGAAAGGAGAATAAAATACATTTTTAATTGAAATGACATGATCCTATTTTTTACAACACATTACAACAGCGGAGTGCTGTTGTTAGTTTTTAATAAATCTGATAAGTAGGTCGATCACTCAAACATTTATTTTATTAAGTTAATACAAGTTATTGAATTGAATGGAAAAACATCACTTCTTACATTTAAAAGCTTCCTATTGGTCTGAAGCCTAAAATTAACTTAATTTCATCCTCAGTTCTGTCGGAAAATTGATTGATCCCCTTTTCCCATTTGACCTCCCCGCGTACATATCTTTCATTATGTTTTTTAACTTCCTTCAAAGATTTGGCGAAAATATTTTTACGGAAAGCCTCCTCATTGGCATCTAAATAGTGTCTGTGATATTGTATCTGCAAAATTCAATAGGTTAACTATGATCTTAAAGTTTTTCTTTCACTATTTACTTTAAATGTTTCAAATTCAGAATCCAAATCAGCTGCTACGAAGGCAAGGAGAGTCAGTAAGAAAAATGCGACAAACCCTTTCATTTTGTAGAAAATTTTCTGCAAGAAAATATATAGTATATATATACACCTATTCCGGATGTGTCAATTAAAAATTTCCACTAATAAATAAATCAATCAAGTTCATAAAACTAAAAATTGGCTGAAATATTAAGGTATTAAATTTCTTATTTTTCTATACAATAGTAATTATTTCTAAAATATTACATATCCTTTGAACAAATAGGGGAGTTTTTGATGTACAAGCTTTCAAAAACAAAATCAATTTTCCTTGTAAAATTTATACTTACAAAGCTAACAATCGAAGTATTCAGTTGTCTTTTAGAAAAAATTCTGTGATGTTGTTCAATGTTTCATAGTCTTTTATATCATAACCGTGCTTCTCTGAACAATTCAACAATGCCTGTTAAAAATTCTTTGAAAAAAAAAAGTGGCACATGAAAACAATAGATCAATTTTGAAAGAAGTGTTTGGATGGTTAAGACCCGTCTAGTTAAGGTCATTTTATGATTCGAAACATTCAAAAAATCGGATTTTTGCTTTTTTTTTCATAATATCTATTGGTTAACAATTTCAAAATCAATTTGATTTAAGGTAGATTTCATATGAAATACTTATACTGTTTTTACCAGCTTTTATTTAGCTTGTACTGTTTGTATGTACGGTATGTAGGTATGCGTCTATTCCGCGTTCATTGAATCTAAGTATTTCTGATTTACTCCTCTGCCCGTTATTCGATTGCACTGAAATGTTGCAAATTTATGATGATCCTATGACATTACATTAAGATGGTATTGAAGAGTTGATCTGATGATAGACCCGGATGGTATCACAGGATCTCACCTCTGGTGAACATAGAATAGATCCGCTGCGCTTATGCGATTTCGACCAAAATTGGTACTTGGGAGCTTTCGGCGTCTCTGATTTCGACTCGGCTGTCAGAATTTACGAATTTACGATTTCTACTTGTTGGATTTTGGAGTTGCTGATTTTAAACCGAATGTCAACATTCACGAGTTCAAGATGGCAGATTGTTCAATATTAAAACTTATGCGATTTCAATAAAATTGAGAGTTTTTAGGGTCGTTGATTTCAAATCAACTGTCAGAATTTACGAATTCAAGATGGTAGACTGTCTTTTAGAGTTGATGCGATTTCCACCAAAATTTGTAATTGGGGGTTTTTAAGGTTGCTGATTTCAAACCGACTGTCGAAATTTACGAATATGAGATGGTGGACTTAAAACTTATGCGATTTCAATTACAATTTCTACTAGCAGGCTTTCTTGGTTGCTGGTTTCAAATCAATTGACCAAATTTACGAATTCAAAATGATGGGCAGTCAAATTCGAAAGCTTATGCAATTTCCACCAAAATTGGTTTCAGGATTTCGGGGTCGTCAATCCGGCTGTCAGTAAAACTCTTTAAAAATGTATGAAAGGGGAGTACTACTATTACCTACTGCAATTCATTTGCATTGTTTTTATGGAAATGCTTTTTTCATAATTAAAAGACAATTTACTTGTTTATTATTCGTTTGAATTTTAATTATTCTATAATATGTAGTCTAAAAAAATTCTTTAACTATCAGTATTTGATATAAATATTAATATTAAATATTAATTAATGTTAAGTAACTTGTTCTTTACATTCAGTATTATTATTATTTTAACCTTTCGTAACTTGGCAACTAAAGACGTGAACAAAGTTCAATTTGATCTTCAAAATCAAAATCACAAGGCTTACAGAAACAGTATTGCCAAAAGATAATAACAACAGTATAACATCTGCTCCCAGTCAACATCAATAGTTATCATTTAGATTTACATTGCTTTAGAACAGATGAATTAATCTATTGTGTCGTATTTGGTTAAACATTACAGATCGCAATTGACTTAACAACAAAGGTTATCATTATTTGTTATTAAGTCAATTGCGATTTGTAATGTTTAACTAAATACGACACAATAGAGTTTGCCTTATTCGTAAAGAGAAATAAAAATATAAAAAATTATTACGTCAAATTATTTGTTGCACATACATCAGTACAAAATATCTCATAAATAATTTTCTTAATAAATTAAAGGAAAAACATTTATTAGCGAAAATGGCAATTTATCTCCAACAATTTTTGCTTACTTATTAATTGTAGAAGTTACAAAAAATTTATTAATAAAAGTTGTAGATAGTATAATTATCTCCCGAAAAGCTGTCTACAAAATGCTTGTGGCAGTGATAGTTTTTCAGATGCATAATCTAAAAACATGTTCATTCTTATTTCTAAGATGGCGGCCAAATGGGTGCACCACCGACTCCGAAAACTCAAACTCCTGTTGGACCCCCCTCCCCCTCCCCCAAAATAGCATACCACCCAAAATGCACGATTGAATGCCCAATTGACTGCATTTATCAAGGATTTAAAATTTGTGAAAAGTGCATCAAAATGCCATGATCAAACTTTAAGCCTTGAACCAGATAAATTTTTGAATTTTTTTGATGTTAAATAAAAGTAGGTATAATTTCAGATAATTTGATTTTATTTTCGCGAAATAAAAAGTGTTTGATATGGGTGATTTTTTATAAATTTTAATTTATTGCAAAATTTCCTACTAAACCCAGAACTTGAACTGATTTGAAAAAATACAGCTAATGTTAAAACATTTATTACCGTATAAAATGTACAAATTCTAGCGTATTTTAATAAAAATATGATAGAAAAAAATATCAGGACTAACACAAATGATTGAATGTTTGTACAAATTAAATAAAATATGTGAAAAAACACCGCTTTACTCTGACTAATTAAATTTTCAAATATCTCATTATTGATTACATTGATTATTTTAAATAATTTGTCATAATGGAAAAGCAGTAAAAAGAGGAGTAATTGTTTGGCGAAAACAAATATTATAAATTTCGTTTTTTTTTCACAACATACATACATATGTATATCGAACTAAATTTTCAGTTGTTTGTTTTCATATACATAATATGTATGCAAGTAAACATACATTTTTAAACTTAAACATTTCGAAATCTAGGGAAGTATTTAAGGAACAATTTTTTGAGAAATGCATTAACTTAC
Source organism: Machimus rusticus (assembly GCA_951509405.1). Classification (NCBI taxonomy): domain Eukaryota; kingdom Metazoa; phylum Arthropoda; class Insecta; order Diptera; family Asilidae; genus Machimus; species Machimus rusticus. Next base: position 49,255,354 of record OX608050.1, on the reverse strand, counting down.
ATCACAACATTACGGCTTATATCTTGAAAACATGTATACAGCATCTACAATCCCCATACATATGCATATGGTTCTTTGGATATTGGATTGTTCAATTGGTATTGGTCTATTGTTTTTGCGGTTCCAATATATAAGGCAGTAGCATAAAGACACAATTCACCCAATTTTCTTAACGAGTATCGAATGCATGAGCTTTTGTGACGCAGCATTGTAAGTATTACAAAATAAGTTTTTGCGTAAGGACGAGACTATTTATTTATTATTTATCTTTAGAGTTTTTTAAATACTTTTTTTGGAAGAACAACTTTAATAAAATTTTCAATACTAGTCAAAGCTTATGTATAAAAACAAAATATCGAGAATTCCCTTGCGCAACATGCTAGGCAAACAAACCCGACAGATGTGCATTTTTTTATCAAAATGTATTATAATATATTTGTTTGAATAGAATTATTAACAATATGAAAGAACATTTTATAATTGTGTCTTTGGAGCTCTTATTGTAATTGCTTGCAACAGTAGACTTTAATACTGAATTTGGAGTGTGTAGAAAGTATTATGTAGTATCGAATTCAATAGTAATAGAGTAAATCCGTGCTTTCAAAATTAGCATGGAATGAAGTATATTATATCCTCTCTTTCTAATGCATTTTGTCAATACTGATATCGCACTCTTGAATAGGTTCTAGTATAGTATAGATAAAGGTTCTAGTCGTACTCTAGATCGGCTATTTCTAAAAGCTTTCTAAATATTGAGTTCCGTATTTCCTTCTAGCTGGCAGTGATAAAAATTTGTATGATTTTTGTGGTTTTCGAATTCGGAATATTAAACGAGGGAAACATCTGTTTCAATAGAACGTCTGGATACGTATATGTAAATGATTTATTACCTTCAGATTTCTTTTCTCCAATAATTTCAGTGAAAATAAAGAATGATGCACAACTATGATACCTGGTAAGTTGTGATATTCAGAAATCATTATGCCAGTGCTTCTTCTGTATCGTCGTTATAAAGGTAAAAATTATCAACTATATTTTATTTTATTTTTTTATTAATGAACTTAGTTTTCTTCGTATACTTTATATATTCAAAATTTTAATACTTACATACATATAACACTTTTGAATTAGGTATCCTTTTAAATTTCTAATATTCAGTGAAAGATAATAACGGTTTTCTTGGACAAATAAATCTTTGAGATCAATTGTTTCTGCGTAATAGTACTCTATTATTTGCTTTTTCTGTAGGAGTTCTACATACACAATAGGCATTGTTCTATTGTTTTCAGATACACTATTCCAATATAAAAGTCTGTAGCCTTTACAACAGCAACATCATTTTTCAAAACGAGAGCTGAATCCCAGTTGCACTTGGGACTTCAAAGTTATAGGTAAGTACTTAAATTTAAAATGTTGATGATCAATGTGATAGCAGTTTACAATAATAACAGCTATAATATTTTTTTATTTTGATTTTATACGTGCTTATCCAAATATTTTAAACGATAAGAAAGTTGTTTCGTGTAAAAATTAATCAAATTTATTAAAATGCGCTTTCTTTAACAGACATTTCTTTAATATGAAAGGAGTTTTCGTAATTGCCCTTCTTGCCCTGCTTGCTTTCGCAGCAGCTGACATTGACTCCAAATTTGAGGAATTCAAAGTAAGTTTCGAAAATATCTTAAAAGACAAATAGGGTTTGTTAAAAAAATATATAAACAATTTTCAGATAAAATATGAGAAACATTACAAGGGTCCAAATGAAGAAGCTTTCCGTAAAGGAATTTTCGCCAGAAGGTTGAAGGATATTGACCGACATAATGAAAAATTTGCACGTGGAGAAGTTAAAACGCAAAAGATAATTAGCGTATTTTCTGACAGAACAGATAAAGAGATAAAGAAATTAATAAGTATGAAACCCACAAAGAGTAAAAAGAACTAAGCAATTTCTAATCTGATGGAAGCTTCGTGGTTTGTTTTAAATATGACTATCTATAGCTTGGACGTCCGCCGCCTCCTTTTAGTTTATTTATTCTTTTTGTGAATAGACTTTTATATGAAAAAATCCCTATATACATATGTACATTTATATATATAAGAAAGTTGTTTTTTTTTGTTTGTTTGTTAGTTTATTTGTTGCTCAATCATGTCTAAACGTATGGCTGCCTAACATATAGACTGATTTTTGCGAATTTCAAATGGCGGACGAAAGTTGGCGGCTAAAAATTGCAAATTTGGTATTTGGGGGTTTCCGCAGATTCTGATTCAAATCTACGCTCGAAATTTCGAAATTAAAGATGGTGGATCCAATATGGCGACCAACAATTTTCGAACTTCAACGACTTTTATTGAAAATTTGTACCAAGGGTACTTTAAGAGCATTAAATTCGAATCTATTATCAAAATTTAGAATTTAAAATGGTGGACCCAATATGGCAACTGATGTTTTGGAAAGTGAAAGGATTTTCATGTCAATTAATATAAAAAAAAATCGGTGACAATAATTTAAAGCCTGCTATCATGATTTGGAAATTCAAAATGGCGGACCCAATATGTTTGTTGCTGAATCACGACTTAACGCTTGGTCCGGTAATCATTTGTTAAGTGAAGGCAATATGGTGACCACAGTTTTTGAAATTCAACGAATTTGAGTGAAATTTCGTACAACGGATTTTGAATCGCTATATAGGAACATATCAACTTGCAAATTATTGTCTTTGTTGCTCAATCCCGATACAGTATACTTGATATTTTCAATTGTTTTTTGTCTGAAGGTATTCAACTTAACATACATATAAATTATTTTTATGAACATAAAATTAAGAGTTTCAAAATACTTCTACTACTACGAAAGCCAACCAGATTTACGATAATGTTCTACTACACTACGAACCAACTGTCAGTATTATCTATATATGCGGTAACTACACTACATGTACAAATCTACCGCAAGAGCTTTTCTTTGATACATAGGTACATATATGTTATAAAAGTTAACGTTAATGATTCCGCGTCTCGGATCAAAATAACTTGTGGTGAGTTTATTAGTTGTGACACTAACCGGGAGTGAATATCAACTACCACCACACCTTAATTATTTTCAATAAATATACAGGTATAGAATAGATTATGAGCCCTTCTGATATTGACCGTGGTAGCAAAATATGTTTTGGATGGATCACATCCAAAGATTTAAGTTACACTCCTAAAATTTATATTCTGAACATGTGAGCATTTTTGAAGTACTTAACTAAGTAGTATTTATGATACACCGGGTAAAGCTGGGTTACTCAGATATAGTTGTTGAAATATTATTATCTGGCTAAAATAAAAAATAAATGTGTGAGAATTTTAAAAGCTTTATCAAGGATTTTTTACCCATAAGTCAGTTATTTAAGCTTTTTTGGATTCGAACTGTCCAATTATCTGAAAAAGATAAATACTATGTGTATTTATTAGAAAAAGTGAAAGGTGGTGTACTTTTGTCACACAGATGTTATATTGTTTTCTTATAGGAGAACAAGGCACGTGTAAGAATATTTTCATTATACAGTGTGGTAAATCGAAATTTAAATGCAAAAATGAAAATTTTGGAGAACAGCAGCAAGCCACTTGCAACTGCGTATTGCATAATTCGGCAAGTTTCCTTCACTTTTTTTCCTTTTTGTTGTTTTGTTTTGGGGATTCTAGGTATCTAGATTGTTGTTGCTACATTTCGAAAAATAATGGAACTTACGCTAAAATCTTGTTAAAATTTCATTCTATTAATTTTTTTTCTAAAAAAATTGTGTTTAAAACTGGTTCAAGCCAGAATTATTCAACTAGAATTATTTCATGTCTATACATTGAGTACCTACAATCAATGTTTCATTGCTAAACAAAAAATTTGAGTAGATCTTTATCAAAAATGTAAGTTTTATATTTTAATAGCATTGATATCAGTATAGGTATTTATTTATATGAAAGGTATGCTCACTCATTTTCTTCAATTAGTCATTGATCAATTTTATAAAAATAAGAATAACCAGGTACAGTAGGTACCTAAAACTAAAATGGACAAAATTTTAAAATAGTAATCAAAAATTCCAAGCGGATGTTCATCCTTTGGCCGTAATTGATCATTTAAATAGCACTAAATTTTCGCCCGAGAAATAGCAGTTCATTTATAGGATTTTTTTCTTAGATTACGATTATCTGAAAGTCTGTCAGTAAAAAAATGCAAAACGCTGTATTTTTAACATTTATAAACAAATCGTTAAAAATAACAAATTGTTCTAGCAGCTAGTAATTTAATTTGGAAAATAGCTTGAATCTTAAACTATTTATTATATAAAAATATAAAAAGGTTTCAAAACATTCCAAAATAATTCGCTAACTTGACTATTTTTTTCATAATTCGATTATTTCATACAATAGATGAAGAACAAACGACACGGTAATCAAGAAAAATTTGATCGCCATGATGTGTAAACAAAGAGATATGTATGTAGATAAGTTGCATTTGATGACTAACACTCAGGCTTTGATTTAAGTCACACTACAAATTTCTATGAAGGGCCTTTATTTTTTATTTATTTCTCAAAATCTATATTATTGCAACAAACTTTAAAGAGGCTAAGGGTATTTTTTATTATTTTAATGATGAAAAATAAAAAAATGATGAAATATACCTAGGAATAAGAAAAAGACAAAAAAAAAAATAATTTTGCAGACCGGTGTAATTGAATTAGCCCATTATTAAGAAAAAATACAATTGTAACAAACGAAAGTACGCAAATATGAGTATATAATATAAATGTACCATACAAGTATCATTCGTATTTTCATATATAATATTTATTTTTTCATAAACTCAAACGATATTATACAGGGTACTTCATTAAGTTCTTAATAGGTCTCCTGATCAATGTTTGTTTTAGGGGTAGAATCTGCGAATAAACGTTGATCAGAAGACCATGTAGAATCGGATAGCCTTGTTCAGACCTTAACGAAATACCCTGTATACACGGCATGTGAAGAAGATAAATAATGATTTCTGTTTGTTCATTTGGTAAAATATGTCTGTTTTTATTATTTTATCAAAAAAAGTGAAACGTGTACGTCATACAGATGTTCTATTGTTTTTTTTTTAAGTTACCGGTGAACAAGACACGTGTAAAAAATGTTCTTGCTATAGTCAAGTAAATTTTATTGGTAGATATCTCCTATAGTGATGAAAAGAAATTTCAGAAAATCTTGTACGGTTCTCTGCCTGGCTTTTGCCTAAAATCCTGGAATTTTTCAAATCTATTCTGGGGTTTCCTATAGAAATCTCTGTTTACTTCTATGTTTAGTACATAGCTATACATATTAAAATATCGTACTTAATCTCTTTAAATCTCCTAGACGCAGTAGTATTTCTTTTAGAGACGTTTTTCAACGAAATGCGACCATATTATTTATAATGATTTTTCCTAAGAAGCTAATTCTTTGATAGTATATCCAGGTTATCTTAGAGTGTGAAAAAGAGAAATACGATGAAATTAGTTATGATTCACAATATTTTTTTAAAACTTGAAATTATTAGAGCATCCAGTTTTCTTATATCTTAGCGCAAAAGAATGAAAGATAGGTTAATAAATCAGGGACCAAAAATAATGATTATTTCCGAAATTTTAAATAAAAAAGTCATCACTCATCACTTTATACCAGGGACTTAACTGTTATAAGTAAAATAAAAAAAATTACAATTTAACTGTTATAATGACGATTTATTTTGCTACGATACATAATAAAAGTTAACAATTGAAATTTATTTCTTTCGATCAGGAATAACAGTTATCGGATGTCTTTTAATTGCCAGATCAGGAATAAAAGTTGTCAGATGATTTTTACTATTTCAATCAAGAATAAAAGTTATCAAGTGATTTTAATTTTTTTAGATCAGGAATAAAAGTTACCATTTGATTTAAATTTTTTTAGATCACTATAAAAGTTAACATGTGATTTTTATTTCTTAAGATCAAGAATAAAAGTTATAGAATGATTTTTATTAATACAGATTAGGAATAAAAGTTATGAGATGATTTTTATTTTTTTCGCTCAGAAATAAAAGTTAATGCATGATTTTTATGTTTTAGGTCAGGAATAAAAGTTATTATACTAGTATTACCTATTTGAGTTACTTTCCCGTTATTATAGAACGTTTTCTTGGTAACATTTTAGACCTATTAATGTCAATTTTAAGACTACCAGAAGCCAATGGCAAAGTCTTTGTTTCCAAATAATCATAAAACGAATTAAGATACAATGGCGTCTATCAATTCTAATTTACTCCATTCCAATTGTTTAGGCAAAGTCTGGAAAACAGTATTTAAACAGAAAAAGAAAGAAACCATTAAGACATGAAAGAAACGCGTAAATACATAACCAATATTTCCAATATTTTTGGAATTGTCGTCAATCTAATTTCCAATGACGTAAATTGTTGTATTGGATTTCGTTGTTCAAAGCAGTATAAATATTAGAGGCTTAATTTGTAGCCAGCCAGTACCATTGAATTCGATAAATCTACAACAGATCAGTAAGACGTTTATCAAGCTTTCCATGGTGAGTGACAAGAGAACGAGGTTAAGTTTTCAATATAATTATTCAGTATTTCAATTCCAGATGAAATTAATAATTTTGTTTACGGTCGTTCTTTGTGGAGTTTTGGCAGAGCATCCGTCAACAAAAATATTTTATTGGGCTGAGGAAGACCTCTTTGGAGACAGTTGCTATATGAATAGAATATATGAGGAGGTTCCAAACCTAGAGAAGGAGATAACCATAACACCTAAAAGCCCTAAAGTATGTGAAATAATTTTTTTTTGTATGTTTATTGTTACAAACTTGGTTTAGCTCATAATTCACACTTTAATTGTAGTTAAGAAGACATGGGGATTGATGTTCAATCCTTGCATTAACAGGTGTCTGTGGCAGGGACATCAAGCCGTCGCCAAATTGATGACGTCGGCTTGGTGCCCTGGATCCAAACACTCATCAACTTTTAGGCTCTTTTGCCTCCGTAGAACATAAAGTCCTCATGTCTTGAATTATAAGCGAGGACAAATCTTTCCGATTTACCAGCCAGTCAATCGGCGGACAAAATATTAATATTAATTTAATAAATAATTTTAATTAATTTACTTTCCAGGACTATGTTTGCACTACAGATTCGAAGAGAACTTGCATTGATGCTTTTGTTGTCTTTATTAGTTCCGATGAAAAAATTCCTCAAATAACACTTCGAGGTCGCATAAATGAAAGTTTCAAGCTTAAAATAAAACCAGGCCAAACTGAAGTGAGGGGAGTTCTTATTGTCTGCCAAGAAGCAAAAATGTAGTAGGCGATATGCCATAAAAATTACTTCAATAATATTCATGCCCATTATATGAATGTTTAAATTGCTTTATACTTTATGCAACACGCAGAGGTTTCAAATTGTAAGCAATAAATATGAAATAAATATAAAAAAATATAAAAAAATATAAAATAAATAATATATGCATATCAAGAGTTTCATTGAGATTTACAAAAAAATAAATAAAAAAAATATATATATGTATGTATATGTATGTATCAGGATTACTAAACGTCCTCGCCTGACAAGGATTGCCCTCTTTTCATGAGATTTGTCCTCAGTCCCTCGTTGTGCTGTGAAAATCCTACTATAGTAAATTAATGAAATTTGATAACATTTGTGGGATTTCAATTTCAGAAACAAAGTTAAATTTAAATTCAAATGTTGCGAAGAAAAATGAAGCTATAATTATAAATCAAATTAAAAAACTATTCATCTAATACTCGTGCATATTTAAAATGTAGAACCACAGAAGTTCTTTTAATGAAACAAGAAGAAGATTAATTTTTCAGCAACCAGCTGCACAGGAACGCAGATTAATTCAACTTATGTACTGAGAAGTTAAACAGAAAAGTGATCGCTAATTTGACTTTAACAAAAATGTTATTAAAAATCAGTATATACTATTTGGTATTTTGAGGCCACTAATTTCAAACCTATTATCAAAACTTGCAAATTCAAAATGGCGGACCTAATATAATATATTATTCTGTTTGCTTGTTGCTTAATCACGCCCTAACGTTTAGTTCGATAATTTTCATTTTTTGTGTAATGGCACTACATACAAAGGAGCCCAATGGGTGAAGTAACTTCAGACTACTTAGCAGCACCTCCTTTCTGTAAGTGAAATGTTTGAAAAATGTCGCAGCCAAGAGACACTCATAAGTGGGCTGAAATAACATCAGACAGCTTAAACTTGACTTAAGTCGTCTTAGCAAAGTTGGCGATAATTCTCCAACGCCCTGTTAATTGCGATGTTGACTTTGACCACATGAAATAAATTGGCGGGATTTCATCGCCCGCCTGCAGTGTGTACTTTGCAGTCGGTTCCTTACTTGCAAGTTTCCAGACTTGAGTAAACTTTGTCTTTGTTGTGAACTAATGCCCTCCTCCTCCTCCTGACGAGGATTGCAAGGAGCAACAAAACAAAAGTGGTGATATTCATGTGGAAACTTTTCCGCACACACCCACACACTTCGGAGCAGTTTAAAATACATGCATTAACTGCTTCGGAATGCGTATTCATTGGCAATTTCCACATGGGTGCAAGTTATATTCAATTTTTGTCAGTAAACTTCATCAATTTGTGAGCGTGTAAGCTGGGTTAGTAACACCAGCCATTAACCAGCCAAAGCAATTATCTTAAGAGTTCCGTTCCATTTTATCAGTTTAAATTTAAGAATACAAAAGTACCCAAAGTAGTTCGTATTATAAAATACAAAAGTAGAAAAATTTTAATAACATTTTTTTTAACTCTTATTTTTAGTTTAACTAAATGAGAAAAATTCTGGTATCGATATTTGAATTTCAATATTTAGTAGTATCGTTGTTCCATTTTTTTATTTTCATAATAGTTTTCATGCCAAAAGGATTCTCTACAATGCAATAGAAAGAAAATCGCGGTAAAATGCTTAAATTTTTAATCCAATATTTACACAAATACAGTGTAGCTAGATCAAGTGTCTTATCGAGTAGGCCTGATTTTGAACGTGCCAAGCATTATGGTACAAAGGGTTTGAACTTTCTAAAAGGGTGCGGCACATGATGTTAAAGGTACTATGTGGAGAAATGCTATCCATCCTTCGATTTCCCGAAAGCCAAAAATGTCAGGTCTACCTACTCGAAATTCAGAAAAGGTGCGAATCGGTAAGTTTGCCGACCGCAAATACCTTACACAGATATTCAACACATAAAGCATCCTGGCAGCCTATAAAGCTTCTGAATCAATATCTCGCCAGCCCAATCTTTTTCTTTGCATTGGCGGCCGGTAAAATCTTAAAGGAAGATGGAGAAGAGACAGGGTCAAATAGGAACCCTTGAACCCTCAGAACTCACCCACGTTAACACAATCAAGAACACTTCGAGAATACCTTCCGAGCTCTGCCCTTGTCTTTTGCAAACACAATTCACAAGAATTCCCCGGAGGTCGATAACGAGGCCGAACGAGGACGAGGAGTTCGATTTGGTGGAAGCATACTTTGGCTTCTGAAATTTTTTTCAAGATACAAAGTGTTCGATTCCGTAGTCATTATAGACATCCGTGGATTAGAGGGGACAGTTGGTGTTGTTTATGCGGATCAAGTTCGAGCAGAAGGTTTTCTGTTTGGCGGTGCCATTAAACTTGTCGAACAAATAGCCCAATAACGACGATGTGCTATTTATAAAATGTCCAAAAATTACAAAAGAGCGATTCAGTGACCTTCCTTAGGTAGGTTATTGCTTTATGTTATTTATAATTATGCCGGGCGTTTGTTTGGTTTATACATACATATATTATCTTCTATTAGTACATATGTGTTGTGTATTGTATGTGTGTAATTTAAGTTTTGCTATACTATATACGTAAAATTTAAAGCCATTATTAAGCCTTGTGTGGAAGCTGCAGTTGTAGAATCAATAAATACATTATTATAGGTATTTATTACTGGTTTAAGGGACTAAAGATTTCCAATCATTTTAAAGTTCCGTTTAACAATCTTCGAAAAAGAAAATACACATAGTAAGTTAAGAGAAAGCTACAAAATACGAAGACTTTAAAGCAAAAAGCTCATTATATACTATAAAGAAAACAAATAAAAAAGAAAAAATGAGAGAAGTGTAAATTACTACACCTACTAAAATTCAATAGTCCTTAGTAAAAAACATATGGGTGTAATAAATGCTATTTTCAAACACTTATAGATCTATTTTGATACGTCAATCCTAAAAGATAACATCAGGTATACTTATTATATTAGTATTCGAGAAAACATAAATATTAATTTGAAATTGAAATTAAAATGTACCGATCGATCATATTCTATTATTATGATTTATTCCGGTAATACTTCCAAAACTCTTTGGTTTACAAATTTAGTTCTTCAGACCTTTTTGGTAGTAATTTTAACTCAAAATGCTGTCATGAGTAATTTTTTATAATATTTTTAAACGAGTTATTCACGTTTATATAAAAGTATAAATTTTACCATACAAACTGCATGGGAAACTAAACTCTGCCTTCGGTTGGATCCAGGAGTCTGACATTTTTGGGAGGATTACTTTTATTTTAGATCTAGAGATAAAACTTTGGCTTATGCGAAAGAAACACCCTATAACATGACATACAGTAACTGAACTTTTTATTTGATTTTAGAGCAAAAATTTGCTGCAATGCTTCTTCATATGCATAAAAATGTCTGTACTGTAGTGAAGAAAGATTATTTTCTTAAGCGTAGATATAATTAAAACGCAAGCACACGAACATAAATAAATGTTGTATAGCTGATACATTTTTCATTTTTGGCAAGATAAAGAAAATTAATGAGGGAATAAAGGACTGTGTTTGAAGACAAGTGAAAAGTACCACCAATTGCTGTTGTATTATTGGTAGGTATTCACATTGATGCATTACTAATATTTTAAGTATTCACGTAGATATAAAAAAAAAAAATAATTACGTTGAATAGCATTTTAACTCCATCCGTTCAAAGAATAATTTTAAGACAAGTATAACAGGCTCTTGCGACAAATGTTCTTTGAACGTTACCTCGAATTCAAGAAGATACGTAAGCCTCTGAGAGGTTGACCAAAGGATCATTGGTAGAATGATTCCAAAAAATATTGTATTATGTATATATCGCGATCCTGAATGTAAATTTCCTTGGAACGCTGGAGAAATCGGAGCAAAATTTGCCATAAAGATCACTGAGAGAAATTTCATTGACAGTTTTAAAAAGAAAACGTTGTTAGTTGACAATTTACTTAAAATTGTTGAAATCAATATCGATTTCTGTTAGAATTTACAATATACGCATTTTTAAAATTGACAAATTTTAATTGTCATAGTACGACTTTTCAAAATCCAGTTCAAATTGTAAATTCAAACAATATTATTGTTTTAATGGCAACACTTCTTATTTACTGACACAAAAGAATTGTTAATCAATTAAGTTGTGTTGGTTGACCTTGACTGCCCAAAAACCTTTTGTCCTTTAAATAACAATAACATTGTTAATGGGTTCTTATTTACGTATTCTGTAAAACTCGCATACAACACAACTTGGGACAAATATATGAATGGAAGAAAGAAATTCCAACACAAGAACAATTTAGTTCACTTGTATTAACAACGTTCGTGATTAATATTAATAACAACGTAATATAGTGTTCAATAGAAGTTGTTGTGTGTAAAAAAAAGGGGCAAGATTTAACAATAAGGATTGTTCAAGTGTGTCTCGTGGTTATTTTAGGAAATGCATTCAGTTTGAGTCTGTCCTGTGAAGTGCAGTGAAGTGCCGCGAACCAAAATTTGTGTTGAAAATGTCGGAATTGGCTGGGTTGTTGGATACAAATTCGGAATTTCTTTATTTGGATTTATGGTAAATAGTATATAGGTATAACTAATTTAAAATTAACTATTAATAAAAAATAAAATAAAAAAACAGCGATGCTAGCGACCCCGAAAATTTTACTCAAGCAAGAGTTGAGATAAAGAATATTTTAACTAATTTTGGTTTGGCTGAACTCTACGGACATTTCATAAGTAATTTTGTTGCTGTGCTTTTATTTTTCATTAGTTTTTTAAACATTATATAGATGAAAATATCACAGTGGAAGCATTAAAAGTGCTTACTGAACGTGACCTTGATAGTATTTTCATTAATCAGAAAATTGGAACAAAGGCAATTTTTCGTCAAAAACTCGTCGAATGGCGAAAAAGTTTGGTAAATAAAATAAATAGAAAAACAAATGCGTCCGTATTTATAAATTTTCCAAATCTATGTTAGGGAATAACTTCTCCTAGTTCTTGTGACGACACACTATCCTTGAAAGATTCAGTCGAGTACATAAAGGAATGGGCAGCAAGAACAACTAGAGCAGAGTCGGGGTCATCACTTAGTTCTCCATGTTCTGAAACGGACTCAAATAAAAGTTTTGTAAGTAATTAAACATTTTAATTTTTGCACAATTTAGGTTTAAGATCCAATCGAGATAAGGCTTTTTTTTATTTGTTCCGTTGAAAATGATGATATAATAGTCATATACATATTTCAAATTTGTACTTTTAAAAACAAATGTCTTTATCTGGTCCGTCACTCCTCTAGGTAATTTTTTCCTTTTGTATTTATCAAACATAAACAAAACCAAATAAAGTTGCTGTAAATAATATTAACCCTCATGATATAAAAATTGTAATATAAAAATAATTTGTAACAATATTTCTCATCCAAACTCAAATATAGAAAATTGACCCATATAAACTTTAAATTGTTGACTGTAATTTCAAGATTTTATATTTTATATATTTTAGCAAATTTTATAATTATTATATACATGCCGTAAATTAATCCTTATATACATATATATAAATGTATATATATATATATTTTTTTTTTAACATTACAACAAATAAGCGTAAAAGGAAAATGTTTCTGTTGGAATTAATACATCAGTTTCAAAAAAATGAGCTGAATTCGCAATTAAATTTCATTTTTGATTCCTGCTACTGTCAACATTTTCCAATGAGTAATATATTTTTAGATTTTGGAAGAAGCCATAAAATTTCACCCTGAAGGGGAAATTGTAAAAAGGGATTTTGAAAAAAATGGGAAGATTTCTGAAATTGGCAGAAAATATTTAATAGAATCTATTGTGCTTTGGCACAACACCCATAAGAAAAATATAACAAGAAAAGGATTTCATAAGATCGCAAGTGAAATCGCGTCGACATTTAAAGACGATCCGGTATATTAAATAACATTATTTAAGTTGCACGTAGTTATAAGTTATTTGTCCCCTTAACAGCATATTTATTATAAGCCTCCTCAATCTTCGAAGGAATCCCCATCAGGCCGATTGTACAGCTCCTACTATAATTCACGAAAGAGATTGAGAAAAATAGGCTTGCTAGATTGTCACTCAAGATCAGTCGAAGACGAAAAAAAATTTGATAATGAAATCGCAGAAACTTCTTCCGAACCTGGTAATAATGTTTATTCATGCTTTAGGTAACATGTCCTTAATATGATTAATAATTTTTAGATGTATTAGAACATATTGTATGGCTTCAAAATAAAACTGAGCCGTGGTGTGTTGTACAAGATAAATGGACACAAACATTTCCAATACGACGAAAGGATATTTTGTCTTCAAATAAGGTACTGGAAAGATGGCCACTCTTTAAATGCGCGCAAGCACATGACTTAGTAAGTAATTAATTTTGATATTATAAAATAATGTTTATTGATACATCATATATGTATATTTGCAGATTGATATTGATTTTTCTATTTTGTTTCCCGGAAGCGAACATTGCCTTATTTCCAAATGGTCGGATTTCGTACAAAGAGTAAATCCCATCTTAAATCAAAAGGTTAAAGATAAACAGAACTTGAACCTGCTTAATAAACTGAATACTTTAAACGACGACGATAGTAAGTAATATAATAAGTGTATTATATAATATTATTCGGAAGTAGCCATAAACGAAATTTTCAATTAGTTTGTAGGTTTTGGCCATTTTTGATAGAATATTCAAAAAATAATGGATAATAATAAAAAAAAAATAAAAAAAATTTTTGTAGAAATGAATGTCCAATCTAATACTTTCAATTGATCTTAGTTAGATTTTTTAGGAAGCATAATATAAATAAATATTTATGTATTTAATTTAATTTTAGCTGCCCGTAATGTTATAACTGCTTTGTTATTACATGCGTTGTTGCCGCCTTCCGTAAAACATTATTTAAATGACCAGAACAAGAGATCTATTGTGAAATCGACCATTAAGGATTCACAAAATTCATTTTTAAGCTTTATTAAAACAGTTAATGATTATGAAAAATTTATATCAGACCGAAAAACAGAGCTTTTGGATAAAAAACAAACACTACAACCATTAATAATAGCAGTAGGTCAAGATGTAAAAACTATTGAAAGCTATTATGTATATTACGATAACATTCAATATAAATTTCCAACTTTTATAGGCGCACTGGATTGTTGCTTTAAAGTTTTTCATGTTTAAGATTTTAAGTACCCTAAAGAAAGTGAAAACGTTTGGATATTTATTCAGAAATTTTTCTTTAATATAGAAACATCTCAATTTGGAAAGAGTTGTCCTAATATTCTTTGTTTAATTGAAAGTTTAAAATAATTTTTTTTTTCGAAATGATTCAATGCTTTATTTGCTTTAAAAGAGGAACTTCTAATAATTTTAGAAATTTCGATCAGTTAATTGGTCATTTTAAATTACTTCATGCGTTAAAATCATCTGATAATTATCATTGTCTTGGTTGCTCTAAAACTTTTCAATCACTTAAAGCTTTTAAAAAACATTTTCAATCCGTGAATGGGAGTTCTTGTTTTAATATTTCTAAGCCTGGAAATGAAATTTTTACTTACAATGTCCCTAAAAATGAGGAAGACAAGTGTGAAAGCAACCAAAATGAAAATACTCACTTATTTTCAAATAGAAACTTGAATTATGTTGATTCTAATGAATTGAATTATGTTGATCCTATTTCGGTATGCGCCGAAATTGAAATGATGTCCTTTACGTTTATTTCTAAACTTTATTGTAAATCTTCATACGCAAGAACTTGTGCTGAAGAGATAATAAGTGATTTGTCAAAAGTTCTCTTTCCACAAATAATATCTAAACTTGATATAATTTTACCTTTAATTAGTAGTGAAAATAAATCAAATATTAAAACTGTATTAGCATTTTGTAAAAATCCCTTTCAAAATTTGAACACCTTTCACAAATTCTTAACTAAGGCAAAAAGTACAAATTTGTATGTAGAGCCTAAGCAATTTATTATTAATAGTTCTATTGAACCCATTATAATAGAAAACATTCCAACATTGGACAGAAAAGATTGTAAGGGTGTTATAATGCCTTTATCCTTTCAATTTCAAAAGTTTTTTGAATTACCTAATGTGTTAGATTTAACTCTGAGTAACATGAATAAACTTAACAGGGATAAGGAAAATAGAATAATAAGTAATATTTTCAATGCTAAATTATGGGAGAAAAAAATCCAAAATATGGATGATAAAATTGTCATTCCTTATGTAATTTACTTTGACGACTTTGAAGTGAACAACCCTATCGGATCACATACGGGAGAGCAATCTATTGCAGCGGTATATTACAGTTTTCCTACGCTTCCGCAGCAGTATTTATCTTCTTTAGAAAATATTTTTGTTGCATTACTTTTTAAATCCAAACACAAATGTTATGGAAATGATAAATCTTTTAATTTGCTTGTGGATGAAATAGAAAAACTAGAATGCGAAGGATTGGGAATTCAAACTGAAAGTAAAATAATTCGAGTGCACTTTATCTTAAGTGCCATTGTAGGAGATAACTTAGGCTTGAACAGTATTCTTGGGTTTAGTAAAAGCTTTAGTGGCAATTTTCCATGCAGAATATGTAAATGTAACAAACAAGAAATAAAACAACTTGTGACTGAAGACATAAATATGATAAGAAATCAAACAAATTATAATTGCGATATTATGCTTTCCGATAATATTGCAGAGCGAGCATATTTATCTGGGATTAGAGAAAATTCAATTTTTAACAATATTAATACTTTTCATGTAGTCGAGAACTTTGTCGCGGATATAATGCATGATGTATTTGAAGGAGTCTGCGTATACGACATCTGCCAAATTTTATGTAACTTGATTGAAAAAGATAAATTGCTTTCAATAGAAATTTTAAATCACCGTAAACAACTTTTTAATTATGGTAGAAGTGAAATCGGTAATATATCACAACCCCTGAAAATTGAACACCTCCGTAATTTTAAATTAAATATGACAGCAAGAGAAATTTGGACATTTTGTCATTTTTTGCCGTTAATAATCGGTGACTTAGTTCCGACAAATAATAAATATTGGAGACTTCTAAAAGCTTTAATTGAAGTAATAGATATTATATTATTGCCTAAATTTGACTTAGAAATACTAGAACATTTAAAGGAAAAGATACAAGCTCATCATTCTATCTACATAAAACTTTTCGGAGAAACTCTAAAACCTAAATTTCACTTTCTTTTGCACTACCCAAGAATAATAGAAATGGTGGGACCATTAAAATATATCTGGTGTTTTCGATAAAGCATAGAGAATTGAAAATTTATTCACAGAATATAACTTCCCGATTAAATCTGCCCCTAACTCTAGGTATAAAGTGCTCCTTAAAATTTTGTGATAGATTAATAAAAAATACTGGTTTAGAAGAGTCATTTTCAATTGATCTTTTATCATCAATTAAAAATGACTCTTCTAAGCCAAAAGTAAGTATTGAAAACAAGTACTACTTTAATAAACTTGAAAACATCGAAGTATTAGGAGATATAAATGAACTATATTTTTTAGAAAAACTTACATATAAGGGTACAGAGTATATAAAAGATCTGTTTGTTACCGAAAGCAGAAAAAATGTTATTGAACATTTATATAAAATCATTGAAATAGCTATAAGTTCCAAAAAGGAAGTGTATTTAATAGTACAAAAATACAAAATAGGAACCTTTGTAAAACATTTCCAATCATATTCAGTGTATGGAAGCACAGAAGAATTTTTTATTAAACCCGTTGATTCATGCGATGGCCCACCAATAAATACTTACCTAAATCCAAATGGAAGTACATATATAAGACCTAAAATTTTTTTCTGAAATTACTTTGTATGTAAAATGTAAATTAAAATAAAATACATATTTATTTTTAATCTTATTTGTTTTTATTTTATATCCAGGAAAACTCAGTAACAAATGTATAGGGACTACAAGGATGGTACGTCAGTTGCGTTCCTTTCGTTTACCCAGTATAATACAAAATTTTGTATTAAACGGAAGCTTAAAGAACTACATCTAAATTTAAATTTTTCGAAAAGTGCATCAAATTGACATGATTTTTACACATTCAATCTTCAAATTGTAAGCTGAACATTTTTCAGTTTAATTTTTGACTTCAAAAGGGTTGTAAGTCATTTGAATTTGATGCAGTTTTAAAAAAATTTAAATGTTTGCTGTAAGCACCTGTTAGTAAGCTTCCGCTTAATACAAAATTTTGTATTATACTGGGTAGAAGAAGGGAACACAGCTTATTATTTATACGTTGTTGTCTTACCACAAAAGTTGTTCACTTACAAGAAAAATTATTGGTTTTCAAAATTAGTTGTTACTTTCCAATTATTGTGGTAGCTCATTTAAGGAATATTGATCAAATTAACAACGCACATCGATTAAACTTGCCAATTTAGTTTTTACAATAAAATTGTCTACCAACAATGTTTTGATTAATTTTCTTAACGCAGATTGTAAAAATTAACAACCCCCGTTAATTAAACTTGTCAATTAAGTTTTTGCGAGAAAATTGTTTACCAACAATTCTTTAATCAAGTTTTTTAAGACGGATTGTTAAAGTTATCAACGAACATTTGTTAAATCTGTCCATTTAGTTTTTGGAAAAAAATTGTTCATCTACAATTTTTTATTGGTAAAAAAAACCAAAAACATTGTTGGAGCATTTTCATATCCTATGTGTTGTTAATTTGTAGTTAAATTTGCCAATGTTTTTCTCTGAGTGATGATGATCCAAAAAAAGAAAACATGCAGGATCACTTATTTGCTTCAAAACCATGGATTTAAGGTTTTGAATTGACCTCCAAAATAAATGAACACCTCCGATTCGAGCTACAGAAAAAATGCGGAACCATCGAAGAATTGCCTAACATTGATGAGTTGTGGAATAGGGTGGAAAACGCATGGACGAAGTCCCAGTTTCCAAATACCAAAATTTAACTAAGTTCATGTGGGAGGACAGGACATTCGCGTAAATTGTAATAATTGTGATAAGTTTTTTTTTTATAATTTGTTTTTATTAAATAATTTTTCAAATTAGAACTTTGTTTTTATAAGCTTCCTTACTAAAACCAGAGATAAACTAATGAATTTTAAAATAAATTGAATTGTTGCAACCATAAAGACGTTCTATTGTTTTAATAAATCCTACGATTTTGTCTTTAACATATTATAAGCAGGAAAAAATTATCTGTAATATCTTTCAAATATGTATTTGAACAAAAAGTTCAGCCGCTTTATAATACTTTATAATACGTTACTATGTACAACTTAACAAACTTTCCCTATAATTTTCGTCGAAAATTCTTGAAATGTGGGCAAGAATTGAAATTTTCCATAAATTTTTTTCTAATATCCTACATATACTATAGTTATTTCAAACCAGCGGTCTTTGTGCGTAAATCCGTTTATAAGAATCCACTTTTCTATTTCTATCCAAACTCATTTATGTGAATACCCTATTCGCCATAATCAAATATTGTACCCAGAATGTGTTTCCCTTTACTACAAAGTAAACAGGCAAAATGGATTTCACGAACTCACAATCAGTACTTCAAAAAGACTTTGTACGCTGGTCACTTAATTAGACCGAACACCCTTTAAATTACGTTGGCATTTTTTAATTGAAGAGAAACCTAAGAAATTGTTCAAATCCCAACGAGACTAAAACTTTCGCTATCACATGTCGGCCATGGATAGTCTGCCAGAGTCAGAAGTTTAACTTTCGCATGCGGGGAGTTCCCTAATTGCATTGGACTGAAATACAATTTTCCCTGACTCAGTCGGTCATCCCGGGAAGACTAGTGTCCGTATACCCGGGAATCAAACAGAGATCCTGGTTGTCTGGAGAATCGAGTTGGGAGCAGAAAGTTTTTCGGCAGAGGAATTTTTGGGACGACTAACAACATTTTAGCCCACTGAGATCCGACCACACACGTCTTTGCGGACAGTATTTTTTAGGATTCAACTTCGGGAATGCACGAGAGCAGTTGATTTACACTACAAAGTCGTGCGATTATCCCGGATTGCCAGGGTGCAGGGCTCTGCGGTGGACGGGGGCTAAAACCACCTCTTGTCTTTAGTCAATTACTCAAATGGAAGCGCCGGGTCCGCCCGCCGTCCCCCGGCAGCAGACGGCATTCGTGCCGGAGCAACGACTTCGGCGGTAGGTGATAACTTGGTCGTTAATTTGCATTTTTGCATAATTCTGTGTTTCGAGAAAATTGCATGAGCGCCAGTTCTGTTCAGTTTTTATGGAGATTCGCAATTGGGGCTCCTCGCGATAGAATCAGACCACTCCGAGATAGCATTGCTGCTGTAGCGGTCTAATGAAGTTTGCACTGATTGATTGTGATTTGCTTTGATATGTGAAGCGGACTGCGCTCCTTCGCCTGGTAATGGAAAGATTTTAAAAGGTTTCCATTTCGCTGCTGCCCTTCCTTCGGTGCGATGGGCCGCACCCGTCTTCGGTAGCAACGCCTAATTAAATTGCGCAACTCTCGGCATAATTTATTAGCCTCGTCTGTTCGTTATTGACTTAGGATAAGAGCACCCCGCCAGCCCCGTACCCGTCAAATAAAATTAATTTTAATCTCCTGCAGGTCTCCGCAGGCGCCCAGATAAACGCGTGTTCCAGGGCCGTCTCTGATTAGCCTGGATGCCTGCAGTAAATTGGGATTATCACCGCGCCTGCCGGGGACAACAAGTGTTGCTATTTGCCACTTCGCGTAAATCTCTGGGCAAGGTCCTCCCATTACCGCGGGTCATGGAAACAACTTAATTGTGGGAATGGGTCCGTTAATAAGACCCCTGGACTTGTTTTTCCTCAAGGTTTTAACTTTAAGTACATAGATGAACATTTATTGTTTGAACATGTATTGAGTTTTCAGGGAGTGACACAAAAATAGTTCGCCAAAGCTTGCGGTGAGACCCGAAATAAAACGCATTTGCTGAAAAAATGGTCGATATCCTAAGAAAGTGTGGGCCGTATTTGACAACGCGATTACAAAATGGTCTTTTCAATTCTTCCGAAATTGGTAAACCACAACAATATGATCCAATCGACTACAAAGTATTTCTACATAATACCTTATTTTAACTCTGTAACATTATACTAAACAAAAGACGTACACTGAAAAAAATAAAGCTGGTCAATTTAAGGAAAAAAAAAAATTGTTAAATGACCGCGCCGCGCCCCGCCGTACAAATCTGTAAAATTTTAACAATTTCGTTGTTCAATATTAACTATTAAATATATAGTCAATTCCAAATTTGATTCTTAAGCAGCCTACGCCACACTTCACTTTATTAAGGTTGAATCGCTCAAAAGGCATCGGCAGGGATAGCTCAGTTGGTGGAGCTGCGAATCCCCAATTCACAGACCACAGGTTCGAATCCAGCCACGGTTAGTCGACAATGTCACAGGAAAATAAATCAACTTTTGCTCGTCGTCAGGAGTTTAACTACTTTTCGTGGTTAAAAATAACCATCTTTTTTGGTTGGCGTCTTTTTAACCAACGATTTTGCGATGTTGGTTATTTTTACCAATCTTTTATATAAATATGAAAAGGAATGTATGTATGGGTTTACAATCTTAATTTGCGTATAGATGGCACCTTTATTTAATATGTCTCTTATGATGAGAAATTTAAATGTTCGGCCTTCTGTATATCCATACATGAATTTAGTCTATATTGCAATTTATTCTCACCTCTTAAAACTTACTAATTTTGGTCTTATACCTTAATTTGTTGAAGTTATACTCTGTCAATAAATTAAAGCAACGTGGTGTTTATAATTTATGTGCTTGAATAGCGTTTTTCTCATTAATAGTAAAATTTATGTATTCATAGGAAGAAAAAGACTCAATTAACTGAATTAAGTAGATATAATGGACGATTTTTGATATTTTATGACGCGAATAAATAAAATAAAGTAACAAGGATTACTTCAAAAATAATTAAAACTAAAATGGAATAATCAATACTCGTATCTTAAATTAAATTGAGGTTTCCCATTTGCAGCAAAACCAGATATTTAATTTTCCGTAATGCATGGCTTGCTGGAGGGATGGGATCATCCAAATGACTAAGGGTTTGCTCCCTAAATAGCCGAATCGCATGATGAAAGAAGCGCCGTGGTTGCAAAATTCTCGGCCAGCGGGGCTCTCATTTCCCCAAAACCGCGACCGCCGGGCCAAGCCCCACGAAGCCGCACCAATTTTTTACATTAAACTCTCAATATGTAGCTATAACTCGCTCAAATCTTTAACCACTTTACCGGCGGACTGGAAATAGAAATTAAATGTTGGCAAAAGTTAAATAGCCGCCGCCCTGGCCGCCCCCGGCCAACAATTTCATTTTCAAAGGGATCAGGCTTTGTGCACTTTGGCAAAGAACTCAAAGCGCTTCCGGGGCTCCGCTCTTTGCCAGCGAGGGCGTGTGGTGCCCCGGAACCCCCCCGGGTCGACCAATATTGTTCCACGGCACATCCTGCACATTCGTCTTCTTCATTTGCACTTTCCGCCCCACCGGAGCGAGATGTAGGCACACACGGGTAAAAGTTTTAATATTTACAGAGATTCCCGGGAATTATATTTTTCATCCCCTAATGCTAGGACTCCTGCCCGCCTTTTAGCCCACCCCACGATAATCCCCACCTCCCCCGCGGGAGCCCTAAATGAGTGCGATGGCCTCGCAAGAAGAGGCCGTGGGTGGACTTCCTACGCCCCGGTCGATGCAGTGACCCGCACTTGAACGGCCAGGGTTTTGTATTTTTACACAACGTTAAATTTTCAGAATTCGTTATGAACAAATTTTTTCGCTATATTGTTTAGAGGTGTACAGGGTGAAATATTACCACTTGTACTCCTTTCCATATTAGGTATGTTCGACTTCTTGATATAAATAATTCTTTTTTTTAATTGTTACATACATATAACCTCTAAAAAACAATCCTTAAATCCGGACCGATAAAAATCGAGGACGACAATTAGATATTTAAGAACGTATGTACTTAACTGACTTAAGGCCAAATACCTACCAAATTTCATGGATTTATTTTCATAAATGATGCATTTCCATATAATTTTATATTCCATATTTTATGCCCTTATAAGAAAAGAATTTCGTAAAAATAAAAATAGTTATATAATCATTAACTTATTACACAGTAAGACAATTTTTATCTTTTCATAACCGAATCCCAATCCCAGTCTTAGTATTAAATTGGTATCTCCTATGGCGTAATTTCCCGTGCGAAATTTCGCAAACATAAATACATACTTTTGTTCGTATGCACTAAAGATGACCTCCGGTGTTATTTTTTATTAAAACGAAAATTTTAAACAAATAGCGCATTTTAATGCTAAGTGTGTAACCGATGTCAGAAGCAGAAACGAACACGCATAATTTGGTGTTTGGTTTAATGAGTTTGGTCAAGTATTTAGTGGAGGAAAAGGGATGTTGACAGTAGAAATAATATATACCTATAAGATAATCGAAAAGCACTTGTTCACTTAAGTGAATTGCACTTTGACAGGTGTTCTCTTCGAATGTTACTTGTAAATTTTTCATAATATAATTAGTGTGGGAAACAAATTTTTTGACAAAATTGATTGTAGCCCAACTATACTCACACCTATATGCTTTAAAAATTACAACAATGGTTTATTCTGAATTGGAATTGTTTACTAATGAACCACAGGTATTCCTGTATCATAAACGTTAAATATCAATTGTGCAAAGACTTCACGTTTATCTTAAGTGTAAACTGCTTTCCCTACTTGTAACCCCGGCTACACACTGTTATAACAGATGAGGATAAGCGGAAGAGGCTGACGGCTATTATCGCAATTCGAGTCAACTACTGGAACTTGGGCATGCAGGGGCTCACGGGATGGCGCGCTGTGGCAAATTGCGGAGCAAAGAAGTGTGCACTGTGCAGCCTGAATTGTCCTCGGCCAACTTTCCCGGGAAGTCCGGAGCTAGCTAGTCCGGCTTAAGTGCCGTTTCCTGAGTAATCCTCCTGGAGCGGCCTCCGGTCGGGATGGGACCTGGTTGTCTCCATGCTCTGCCACAAAGGAGTGCACTCAACACTTTTGCTGGTGCGTAAACAAATCCGAGGGGAAGGCAAACAGAACCCAGAAAACCCAAGGAAGCTATTCTGACGTCTGGATGACGGCCGGAACGGGGGCCGGGATAGTTGTCCGGCTCTGCGGGGACAATGGCCGGGATGACATCTGTTACAGCCTCAACGGCCTGAAGAGATTTACTTAGCACTCGTTGCTTGGCGTTAAGCTGTTTTATTAGGTTTTGCCGGCCGCCGTGGGCCTCAACCTCTGCCTCTGTCCACTGGCCGAGATTTATGGAGCCATGGGCGACATTCAGATTTACGGTGACACTTGAATGGGATGCACGTGCTCTTAAGTGCACGCCGAGGGGAAATTGGCCACAGAGTGACAATGGCGAAATCCGGGACAAGTCGCTCTGGACGGCCAAAGGGTTATTAATCACCTTGTGCGTTCCTGCGACGGGTCACGCGGGTTCGGTTTTTTTATTTCTTTGCAGCCCGGCCGAAATCATTACTCACGGCAAATTGGATCAGGTGTGATGGAGATTTATTTTATTAATCAGCCGCGCCCAGAGCTGCTGCCCTGTCAGAAGCACCCGCTGCTCGCTGTCCGCTGGTGGCGAACAGGTTTTATGGCGGCAAGGGTGGGCGGCTGCAACTGGATGAACTACAAATCAAGTTGAAGGCTCCGCTCCTAATTTGAGCTCGCAGCAGCAGCGAGGGCCTAGGCGAGGACCGCATCGGTAAGTAATTGCGGTTCCTCCCTTGACGTGCGCTCAGACAGTAAGTACCTACAAATGGGAGGAGAAGTGCTATAACGGGCTGTGGCTAATCATAACGGTTTCGGATTCGCATCCCGCAATATTTTTGAGTTAATCCTCGGGCTTTTAATCACCCACACCTACTTTCTTAAACCTTAATAAATTTGCTAAGCACAGGGGAAAGACGAGGAAATCTTTTAGGCGCGAGTAAACGATGAAGGGATAAGGCCAATATTTACCCGAGTACGAAGGAAAGGTTACTGGGCTAGCATTTTCTTAGGGTAGCCTATACTATGATTTGAACCGTATTAGGCTGTGCTCCGGTAGTAGGGTACTGAAGATTCCGAAATCTGTCAGGATCTTCTTCTTCTTAAATACCAATTGAGTAAAAACGGTTTTTAAAAGTTGTATGATTTTCATATTCAGCCGTTTCAAAAACGCTTTTACGCTTATATTACCAACCAGCATTATTATGCAAATTAATTAAGACCAAGCGTCAAATTTTAGGACATAAATGTTGATATCGATTTATATTTGTTTAAAAGAAAATAAGTTTGCAATTAAACCACTTTCCATAAGCATGTATGTATGTTCTTATATAATCAATGCAAAATACTGATGAGCAAATAATATTTGACCAGTAAATTAAATGTACCTAAACACGATAGAATCAAATGGATATTGCTTTAACGGAGATACTTTGAAACATAATTTACCCAGCATATTCATAAAGATAAATTAGTTTAATTTAAGCATTGTTTGTGTCGCATAGGATACCAGGTGTTTGATGCTCCTAATTTATACCCCATAAATAGAGAGTTCTAAGGAATTGTAAGCAATATCCAGCTGAGCACTTGGTTATGCACAGTACCTGCAAAATACATACCAATGTGTTTTAATTAGTAGACAAAAACAATAACGTTTAAATATTTTATCAACTGTGCATAATAACTACAAACATATGTACATACGTCTCAGGCTAATGAAATCAAACATACACGCCCCACAGAAGCGTCGCACTATTGCGCATATGAGGCGCAAAAACGCAATTCTGGTTTTTTTCCGAATAGAACGTTTCAATTTTTATAAAGTATTCGCTGCAAAACCGAAGTTGAGCTCAAATTGAAATCTGTATGGGATATTAAATCCTCACGGAATAATTTCTACCAAACGATGATAAAATCCATCTCTCTAATATGGACATAAGCAGCTTTCGCCGCTGGCGAGGACTTTGGGTTCGAATGCAGTGGATTTTGTAAATCCCCAGTGGGCTTATCTCTACCTTATTTGCATTTATGTGCCCTCATTTTGTATGTACCGCGGTCGTCCTATACTCGCTGGAAGGCAGATCACATTAATTAAAATTACATGTAATGTATGTGCGAGTGATTTTTAGCGGCTAAACAAATATTTTCCGATAAGCGCAACGACTTGGAAGCGGGGGATTTGTTCATGTATCAATTAAATGGATTTATTGCAATATTTTCAGGAATCGCAACATGTCAAACCCGGTAATTTCTATATATATATTTCTGCTAACTATGATGATATAGGAATTTGTGGATTAATTATTTTCGAGATAAAATTGTTTTTCAATACTTTTTGCCCAATACATTATGTTCTATTACTACAAAAAATCGTTATAATTTTTAATCAGACATGGGCAAGTGTCCTCACCTAACTTGCAGATAATTAAATTCTGCATTCGGACATTAAAATGTATGAGAATTTCTGTAGACAATTTTACCCTCTACAATATTACGCAACCAGTTTTACGATAGCTGTTACAGCTGTGAACAACTAGCAAAACCCTCAAATACCATTAGTTCAGATTTACTTTTCACCGTACTCCTCAGAAAAGTATCTGTAGCAATCTCTTTCTCAGGACTACGTAGCCAATTAGGAACATTTTTAGTTTTAGTCAATTCGTTTGTTTATCTGTTTTTCGACTATTTTTTAAATTGGTTTGTTTTGAAATCATATCTATGGACCATTTTTAATTTAGACTCTTAAATATAAAAAAAAAAAAACAATTATATAGAGATGACCTATCACTGAAAACATTTAGAGTAATTATAATCTGATTTCAATTGTTTTTAAAGAGTATTAAGAAATGGGGTTTAATGTTTAATTATGCATAACATGATTCCAGGAAAACAAGGATTGTGAGCAGCATACATTAGCATACGTCCTTGAAGAGCTCGCTGGCACAAAGTCCCTTAACCCTAAATCATTCCCACGCGCCTCAACGAAAATTGCCTCCGCCGTTTTCTTCAATAAAATTTGCCTACCAGTAAATAAATCGACGAAAATTAGAAATTTGCTAATCATCGCAATTGGGATTATCCTATAGAAAATATGGATTGTGGCGGTTCTTAAGCCTCACTGAAGCGAAACGCAAAAGGGGTGGAGCCGAAGCAATTCAAGCAATACACAACAGGACAGGACTCATAAAGTAGGGCTTAATTTCAGCCATACAGTCACATTCCTGTAATTACACGGCGCCAGTTTTCCAATATTTTAGACAAATTGTAATTAGAGCATCGTGGTCTCGCGCTCCCCAGTCCCAGTATGCTCTACGTCGCAAATTTCTTCGATCGCAGTTAAATTAAGGTAAAGCCCCGGGGTGCTGCCATGCCATCAAATTTGTCACAGGGCCCTTGTGTGATATTCCTTCCTTTAATCCGGCCCCGTTCGCCCGTATGTACATCGTCCCGATCCCGGTCCCGGTTATCCCGGCCTGTGCGCCAGACCCGAATGTCACTCCCTGGGAATCGAATGTTTTCTGCCCGTCGCGGTGTGTTCCAGAACCTGCCAACGAACGTGACATCTCGATGTGATCCCTTCCAATCGACCTCTAATGAAGCGAGGAGCGGAGCACTTAGGCGATGTCGTGATATAATTATTATCGACTGCGCCACTAAGGCGAGCATAATTGCGATAATATGGAAAGTGTTTGGGGATCCACCCGCCCGGGCTTAGGGACCCACGCACCTTCGAGACTCCATGAAAGGATTCGAGGTCCCGCTCCGTGACGTGATGGTTTGGACGGAGCACACCGACTTCCCCGGTGGCTTAATTAAATGTATTGCGTGACGCGGTCCGATTACTCTTAGCGAAATGAGCTTCATAATTAATTTCACAATAAATATTTCGTCGGCGCGGTTGATTTGCAAGTAGAAAATTTCAAAAATATCGCTTAGGCCTGTAGTAAATTTCTACTTAATCAGTCAAATCAGTGTGCCATCAATGATGATGATTTAAGTTGTGATAACATCGTCCGAGATGTGGAACTTAACTCACAGTTGGTTTGAATTCAAAACAAAGATTCAAAAAGAAAAAAATTAGTTTTTGATTTTTGATGTTCCCAGGTTTCGGTTGACAATGCGCACTTCAGGTCACAGGGGAAATCGCCGAATAATTTTTTGTTGAAAACTGATTTGATTTTTTCGTGGGAAACTGAATTGCCTTAGAAGTTTGGTTTCAGTTTTTTTAGAAGCTTTAGAATTCCAGTTCCACCACTTGAATAAACTTAAATAAGAAAAGAAAATTAATGTGCACTCTATGAATAACTCTTCATAACGGTTTACTTCAATTTGCAATTTACCTACTTTAATATCTATTTCCTTCTGATGTTAGTAATATCGTTCAGAGAACATGCCAACATGGGAAAAAGAGCTGTTAGTTCAGACATTTTGTGGTAGGTGGTAAAGCAGGACCGAGCTGCCAGCAATAATAAGAGATAGCGAACACATCTATTTCACCTATGGATATTCGTAAAAAATTCTGTGCAGCGCTAATGGAATAAAAAAAGCAGTTTTTGACCAACTCACATTCTAAACGTCGAGTGGGTTGGTGTAAAACGTATAAGACATGGTGTTTAGAGACTTGGAAAAAGGTTGTTTTCACCGACGAAAGCACGATAATTTGATCCTGCATTCGTAAATGCACAAACTCAAGGTAATGGGGGCAAGTTGACAGTCTGGGGCGACTTTTCTTAGTACGGTTATGCTCCGTTACATAGTGTAACTGAATTCATAACAACGGAAAGGTACATAAATTTGTTAATTGAATTTATAATATTTTTTTTGAAAAATTTCCTTTATTGTTTTAAACAATTATACGAAAATGAATGCATATGCGTTTTTTCTAATAAAACTTTGCAATAGATACATATTTTAAAATTGAGGTTCTTAAAGTGAAAATGCTCCGAAAAATAGAGGTGGACTTAAACATTTGCGTTGTACAAGAGCCTGAAATATTTGAACAAAAAATTGTTAAAAAAGTGCAGTATTTTCAACCTTCCTCCACCATTATTTATAAAGTAGTAAATAAACCTTTAAGATAAACGATGGCAAGTTTTATTTCTTTATATTTTTTACAAATAGATCGCCAAGGATTGCCTGCGTCAGTGTCGTGTAGGGATTTCGCTCAACCCAATCAACAACATTCGAATTACATTTCGCTTGTTTTTTGGGAGTACACAGCTTAAGTGCTCTGAATAATTGAATGAAAAAAATAAAAAAACGAGATCAGCCTTTTTGCATGACCACTTCGATGCTTCCTCGACCTCATTCTGATAATCCCAAGAATTCCGCTGATAGCGTGACACGCAGTCATCGTCCAGATCCATCCGGACAGTCCGGGCATTATCGTGTTTAATTGAATTAAGCGCAAAAAGTGCACCACGTTCTTGCTCCATTCGACTCAGTTAATTGAGTTGCGCTCCGGGCGCGCCGCCACTGGCGGCCATGGACCACTCAGCATCCGCGATACCGCGACAGTGGTACTTGGTGGTGCGTTCCCCTCCCGGGCGAAGAGTACAGAAAATTTCCCCCCGGGGAAAAGGCACATGCGCGCCGCGTGGAAGCGGAGGTCCGCCGGATGGCATCGCATGCGGCTGGGCCCGGCTCTCGGGGAACTCGCGAAGGAATCTCCGCCGTTATCCCGTTTTCTGTTTCGGGTTTCTGCTCCAGAAGAAGTGGAGGGACGGAGCAGCGCGACGCCACCACCTGGAACCTGTTCGAGCGGCCAGCAGCCAGCTCGTCCTCAGTTCAGCTTCAGCTCAGATTGGAGTCGCTTTCCGCTGCGCTTGGGTGTCTGTCTCTTGTGCTGTGCGTCTTGAGTTATTTCAGTGACCTCTGCCAAATTTTCTGGCTCCAGGACCTCCTCCGGCTTGTGGACTCCAGCTCCTGCGGGTCCCGAGCGGTACGTTAGTTCCGGCCTCAGTCTAGCGGTGTGCAGTGTGAATCATTCGCGAGCGCATCTCGCGGTGCAGAAAACCAGACGAAATCCCCCGTGACCGCAGTGTGCAGTGTTTTGTTTGGTGGCGACTTTCTTCCCGTCTTCAGGTGAGTCGCGTCGAAGAAGAAGGCGACTTCGATTCGATTTCCAGTTTTATTGTCACCCGCTGTGTTGTGACACGTCCCGGTCCTCGCAGCATCTCGCACGAACACAGACAAGCGGATCCTGTCGCGAGAGGCACCTGTGATCTCCGGTGTGAAGGAAGCATCCCTGTGCGTGTGAGCTCCAACCCAGAGTGAGACAAACGTTGGAAGCATCCTTGTCCTAACGGGATTTTAGCGGATTTCTCCTGCAAAAAGGTAACTTCTGTTCGCAAAATCGATTTTTTTCTGAGCGAAGTTTAAGGCTGCTGCGTGGGGTTGCCCCGGGCTGGGTGGTGGTCATCTTGGGGCGCTGTTTTATGCAGTGTCGCCCCGTGGCGTGGGTGCGAGACGTCTTTGTTCAGATCCGTTACATTTCATTTTCCCCATTAAATACAATCGTAAATTACAAGAAAAACTAATCTCAAATTTAAATCTAATTAATTGTAAAAACGCAAGCATAGGTCTATACATATGTGTGTATACTTATACATATTTCTTAATTTCGTAAGGAAACAAAACACATAATTAAATTTTATCGAAATTAGGACTATATCATTTTTTGCTTTCGTAAATTGTTAAATCACAACTCTTTTTTTTTCTGAAAATTAATTTACTTATTAATTCGTTATAACAAATAATTTAACTTAATTACCAACTCTGTTTCAAAGCGCGTATCATTTGCATGAATTTTATATCCTACATTATAAACGTTTCGTTAGCTTTAAGTTAACTCATGGACCATGGTTTCAGAAAATGTTTTAATTTTTTGTATTTAGTGTAAACCTCAGAGAATATACACTTACGTGCGAAATAAAATTATTATACTACAAAAACAACAGTATATTATAAAACTACGAAAATTTTGCAAACATTTTAATACTTATAGCTATGCTGTAAGATAGAATTAGTACATTTAGTATGAGAACCATTTGTTAATCACATTAGAGAGGCGTATGAAAACTTTGGTAACCCTCTTGGAAAAAACCTATCCGTACAGATTATACTGCCAAAATTCTTGAACAATTTTAGGTTTTCGTT
Organism: Machimus rusticus; assembly: GCA_951509405.1. Lineage (NCBI taxonomy): Eukaryota > Metazoa > Arthropoda > Insecta > Diptera > Asilidae > Machimus > Machimus rusticus. The sequence goes on along the minus strand of OX608050.1, from coordinate 49,224,639 downwards.
GAGAACTCCTTTGACTTTACACTATAAATTTTTGATCGGATTAAGTTCCGGAGGTTGGGTTTCCACCGCTTTCCAACCAACTTTTTGCCATTTTGCTGGTATGGTTGGGACCAAGTGATTTAAGAATCTATGTTGCCTTTTATTTTATCCAGTATAATGAACTTGTGCCACAATAGGAAAAACAACTCCAAATATTCTTTTTTTCTCCACCGAGTTTCAGGGTTTCAAAAATGTAGATACAGCATAAAGTCCTGAATTTGAACAGTTTTAGCTCGGTGTTCGCCACGAACTGTTAAAACAAAACGGAGGCTTCGGACAGGTCCCAATTATATGTTTTTGTGTAAAGTACTCGAAAAATTCCTTCTGAAAAATTTAAAACTTCAAAATTATCGCTACTCTTCAATCCTGAATTTGAAAAATTTTAACACATTCTGCTTACTGTCATTTGATTAGAATTTCCAAATCAATTTATTTTACTCAATGGTGCTGAATCACTCGAAAACGAATAATTCCAGAAAGCGAAGTTTTCATTATAGAAGTTTGACGCGGCTTCTCTCGCGGGTCGCAGGAGGTACCCTTAGAAAACTGGAAGGCTCAGTTTTCTAACACGCTATTCAACCAAGTTCAAAGAACTTTGAAGGGATTTTTTGGGCTTAGTTTCCCCAAATTTTCGACTGTGTTTTCTAGGGTGACGAATGAATTTTAAGAGGTTTCTGAATAAACGTTGATCGGGAAACCGCATATAGATCCGATTGGCACACCAAACCTCAACACAACACCCTGTTTAATTTTTTTTCTAGGTCGTTTTCTAACAAACAATTTTTGTAATGAGGAATCTGTGTGTTTATTTGCTTATACAATTAGAAGTAAATAATAGAAAGCGCAAAGCAATGATTTTTTCGACTTTTGATATTAGCGGACAAGAACTTGAAATGATCTTTCCACACTGTTTGTAATGCTAAAATAAAGGTTTATAAAAAAACAACTATCAGCATTTAAATAGAAGCTCGTATTTTTTTTCTTAGTAACATTGAATTATTTACAATTCAATACCACCCTATATATGTATTGGTATACATATAATTAATAGTACATATTATATCATGAATATTTTTGCTCTGAAGCAGTGAGAAGTATTATTAGGTGCGTTCTTTTCATCAGGGTTCGCTCTGGATCTGGGTTATATGAAAAGAACGATCTGGGTTTAATTTGTTTTAATTTAAGAGATGGCATACCTGCCTGTCTCACACATGAATAAGGTTTAAACATTTTGTCTATTTGCAGAGAACACCTAGTGAAAAGTGATTTTGTTCTACATACATATATTAAATTTAAATTTCTTAATAATTTGTAGAGCTTGGATGTGATGCGGTATCGATTTTATTCTTTGACTTTTCTGACAGTTTCAAATTCCGATCAGAATATCAGAGCGACAATATTTGTGAAACAAAATTCGACACCACCACATTATGTATGTATGTGGGTTAGAATTGTTTTGTTGTACATATGTGTATTTAAAGCATGAACTCGATGAAATCCCATTGTTCATAGTTGTTTTCCAGGTTTTCCTAATACGACGAAAAATGTCGTCATACCCGGTTAATATACAGTTTCAACTGTTAATTTTTAATCGATTTGCTTTTAAATTAAGAATTCAATTGTTTTAAAATAGCGTCTCTCCTCGTTAAGCGCTTTTGTGCACATCCGCTGAAGGCTAAAGGCGTGTCCGTGTGAAGCTGAGGAGGAAAATGTGGTGGTCATCTCGGGCCCTCTTTTATGGCGCCCCGATAAGGACGTGGTGCTAAACCCGCCGAATCCGCTTTTGACGGACGGAGGAATTATGATAAGCCCATTCATATGCGTCGGAGGGCTGGGCGGTGTTATTAGCGAAGGGATTGCTCGCCAGTTCGGCCGATACGCCCCCTGAGGCTTTTAAGGGACGAGAGCTGCTTTATAGCGGATCCTTTCATGATAAACAGTCCCAAAGGTCCCTTTAGGGTCTGAGCTCCAAAATCTCTGCTCGCTCCTTAAGTAGTTCCTCCTTGGCGCACAAATGCGCCTCCCCGAGATTTCCTCAGGCATCCTTCATTTCCTTGATGGTATAAGCACGGCTCCCGCCCCTCCTGAGGTGGTTCTTTTTATTACAAGAATTTTTATGAATTTTTATTTCAATTTGATGGGCGAATTCGGAAGAGCGAATTTTTATGGCTTGCCAGAGCAGCAGAACTAAGTTCGAGGAGGGTTCTTTGAGGTATTCACGGGCTTGAAGGAAATACATAACTTTTTTCTCGTAAAAGTGTCCGCGAATGGCCGTTAAAAATTTTCCACCGGTTTGCACTGCGAGTGCGACACAATTCTTGGAACAGCTCCAGAGGGATGCGGGCGTCAGCGATGATTATCTTAGTAACCTCGGGGTCACACGAATGAAATTAGAGAAAAAAGAAAAGCTAAATTCATTTTCTTCCTTTCATGGATTTGTTTGCTTTGCAACTTGAACGTGGGAGCGAAAGGTGAAATTAATTGTTATTGGAGCGATAAAGGTGGGCGAGTAAAAAGTGCTTCGGGCAAATAATGAAAGAACACAAGAGAAATTGTGGGAATTTGAAAGGATGTTTACCTACATTACAACGTCTTTGAAGGGAACAATACCAAAATGCTCTTGGAGGAAGTATTTAAATTTTATTCTGGAAGTGACTTCGTTTTTGGTATCTTAGAAGAATTTCACAGGTGAAATCCATAAAAATTAGTATACAGTTGAAATTTTCAGTTCTTTCCCCTGAAGGTTTGATGACTTTAAAAGGCAGAGAGAGACTAAACGAAATGTTAAATATTTGTTTTTGGTTTTTTTTTTTGATTGATTACATGAAAAAGATTTCTTATTTTGCGAATTATAGACTGCAAATGGCCGACAAGCTATTTGCCTGACAACCTTTTTCCCGACACGGATTGGCCGAAAACAACTATAGATATTTCTCTTTTACATTTGTAGTGTCATACTGACCGAAACTGTAATTTATTAGTTACTGCTTGTCTAAATCAGAGCCTAATTATAGTGGTCGGATTCAGGGTATATATAGAAGTATACATTTATGGTTGCCAGAACTTAGTTAAAAAGGAAATCTTTGATCAGACTTTTGAACTTGCAAATACTATCCTTTTTTTAATACTATTGTTTTACGGCTTTGCATAGACAATACAAATAGGGAATTTTTCGGTAGGTAGTCGGTATCACGTTATCTTACAAAAAGTAATAACATTCGCTTTAAATCAAATTTTTTTTTATTATTGAGTTTTAAGCTATTATTGTAAGTGCTTTTTGCAAGTCTCTTCACTTAACTCACTTCAGAGCTAAAAAAATATATTGCGTGTAAATAAGAGATTATTTACGGAGCTGTCTCGCATCTTCGATAAGAAGAAAAACAACAGGAATAAATGCAATTTCTGCTTGTCTTCGGTAAAAATAAAAATAAAACCTTTCGAGACAACTCGACGCGTTCACCAGCGCTGAAAACGTAGGAAGCGACCGACTTCATGGCTGAATGGAATGAAAATTGTAAATGAAATTGTTTGAGTGCTGCCCCGTGCTGAAGGCAAGGGGAAGAAAGATACATTTACTCCTAGAAGCGAATTTAAATCAATTTCGAAAAGTATCTCCTCCCGGCTTTTGCTGATTTAGCAAGGTCGCTCTGGAGCCGTTCCCTAGTCGCGGCGCGGCAACTCCCAGCGACGTGCGACGCCCGGGAGGATCCTGGCTGCAAGAGAGTCATGAATTACACGAAAAAAGCTATTAAAGTTAATAAAGCGTCAAAGGCTGGAGGAAATTTATTTTCATAGCCTCCTCGGCCTTTTCGATTTCCCGTTGGAAATTATCGGAAAAAATCTCCTGAAATCGGGAAGAGTCCTCTTTTGGCCGAATTTATACACCAGGGGGTGGCATTGTTTCTCCCCGGGGACCCCTTTTTTTTCCCAGGTGGTAGAGTAAATCGAGACTTTTTTTACCAGCGCTGGAGTTTTATTGCAACTGGCAGGAGTAATTTAACAAATAAGTCAAAGTGGATCATTAAATATTCAAGCTCTAAAAGGAAGTTTACTTTAGATGTGCTCTTTCTGAAGTAATCTTCCGTCAGCGGCCGGCGTCAGAGTTAAAATGTCATGCTCTCGGGGGACGACGAAGATTTCCTCGTTATTTCCTTAAAAAAAGAAAAGGCAAAAGGGCCTCAAAAACAACGTCGTCAGCGCTGCAAGCATCCGCGGAATTAAATTTATTTTCGTCAGACTAAGAACTAAGCTGGCAGCATCTAGCAGAACGTTAGCGCCAAGAATGGAGCCAACGACTCGCTCCAAGTGACTCGCTAACTCCCGAAGACACCAACTGAAGTCGTCTATGATTATGTCGCAGGATGTTGATTTCCTCCAAACGCCTCACCGCGGAAGACGGCGGCCGGGTAAATTGAAGTCGAAGTGCTCCTCCTTCACGGCCAAAAGTGGAATTTTGCAATGATCCTCGCGGCGGAGGCGTGGGCGAGAGGGAAAGTCTCACGATTAGGCCTTCACCGGGAAAATCTCCGGACAAAGGTTTCTTTTGATTGAATAAAAACGCCATTAAGTGCTTGCTTAAAGTTTGCTCACTTTTTCCTGCTTCTTTCAAAACCAAAACCTTCTTAGGATAATTAATTCCTCTCACAGACCTCTGTGCAGTTTCTTCGAAATTATTTACCTGTGAAATGGACTTCTGTGACTCCTTAATTAAAAAAGAAAAGGAAGGCAACTTTCCTTCTAGATCCTGAGGAATGGAGAAAGTTTAAGAAGCTTGAATAGGGCTCGAGTGCGTTCCTGCTGCAAACACAAATAAAGAGAAAGTTCCGGCTTTTTCGAAATTTAAATGGCAGTCATTTTAAAAAAATGTTTCTATTGTTTAAAATAAACATCACAATGGATACCTTTATTGAGGCATTTCCTGAAGATACACTTAAAGTGCGTTTCATATTTAATTATTTATAAGCTACTATCAAATTTCGAGTTATTTATGCCTAAATATGTAAAATCGCACACCAAAAGTTTGAGAAACAGATTTGTTTGACAATTGATCTGTGATTCTTAAGTACTGTTGTTTTTGTATCATTTTTAAAAGTTAGTAATTTTTAATCATTTCATATTTTTAAGACAATTATAAAGAAGTGCAGGACGAGGTGACTTTTTATTTTAATCAACAATTAAGATTAAAGTTGAAGATGCCGCGTGGAAATTGAAAAGGGCAAGAGTTTAGCCTTTAGGATCTAATCTAATCTAATCTTATCATCAATGAATCTCAAGAAAAATCGCCAACAGTCGATGCATACGGATATAAATTAAACTTTCGCCATTTTGGAAGTCTTATATACATATATTAATTATGGTACCTACAAGGTGAAACCGAGTTACTCAACTTGTTACAAAATTTGTTTAGGTTGCAAGGATCGCATTACTTCTAAATAGATAAAAAACATCGTATTCAATTTTTAGTTCTCATCCCTTATACCTAATTGAAATTTTTAATGCATATTTTCTTCGAATAAGAGTACCTAACAGTAACCAAGGAATAGAGGAAAAATCATTTCAAAAGATATTTGTATGCAAATCCGCAAGCAAAGCCATCCGCGGCAGTGAATAAAGCAATACTGTGCGACTTCCCTGTTTTCAGCTCAACAATCCTCGGCTGGGGCGTCTTACACGAGTCGCACGTCTTAAGTGAGCAAATAGAAAAGTTGTTATTCAATCTTTGCCGCGGCATTAGGAGATGCCATTCTGCTAACAGAGTCATTTGATCTGGAGCACGATGAAGCCGGTAAATGTGCTACTGCCTTTGCTGCCGTTTCGTCGATTTCGACGCTCACTGGCGAATCGTAGAATTGCTTGGAAAAACGGGTAAGACCAGACCCAGAGATGGAGTCACGCAAGAAGGGCTCCCCGCAATGAAAATGTCTTAAGAAATCGCTAAGGAAATTGTGCCGCGGCAGAGAAGATTGGAGCGGGGCTTTAAAGTTTTATGTGATGATAAACACATTGACTGGACACGCCCGGTAGACGTGTGTTTCGAGACATGTACAATTTCAACACTAGGGTCTAGAGAAGCTTGAGCGTTTCTATTTTCTTTCTTATCGCAGGTTCAACAAAAGTTTTTAAGAACCTGCTTTTAGGGCCCTCCGCCCACGAACTTAATGATGAAAAACGCTCAGTAACTACTATTGCTATCGATTTGAAATTTGGCAGAATTGAAGAAGTCTTCTAATCCCGATTAATGAATTTCAGAAACATGATTTTATTAACGCTAGATCACTAAACTTAAATGAGGGTTATACTATGTCACTAATCATTCGACTCATAGACGAATTAAAAACAAGCATATTTTTGTATTTTTTTATTTATTTCAAACAAATTAGCGTAACATTAGAGAAATATTATAATATTTCAATTTAAAAATAAGAAAGGTGGTAAAATTATTCTCGAAATTATGCCTTCGCAGATGTCAAAAGTGAGCCAAATCAAACAGCGCTATAGTCTTAATAGTCAGAATGAAATAAATTACGGACGGACTTGGCGAAACTTTAAGGGTCCCTTATTTTGCTACGGAACCCTAAAAAGTATCCACCAACCAACCAACCATACATAGGAATATCTTAATTATAAATTTATTTATAAAAATTTATTTGCTCCATTAATAGCGATTGAAACTAATATTAAAGTTTATATCTTGGCTAAAAAATCTGCATAGCATGGATGTGATAGTATTGTTATCTTTATGATATAGTTTAGGATTATATGATATTTATATCACAATTTATGATTCAATACAATTTGAGGAATAATTTATGTTTTTATTTGTTGTGTAGAAAGTTAAATATTACTAAAAACAAAAATGTCAGCTCCAACTTTCTCATTTGCTTAAACTCGTTAATTTCCTATCTAGAGTCTAGGTCTAGAATGTCTAGATGAATTTTTCTCTATGTCTTTATGGGTTGCTTTTGATGGGCTTTGAGGTGAGCCCTCTTTGTTTACAACCAAGCATTTCGCTTGCGACATTTTCTTAAAGGACGTGCGAAATGAGTCAAGGCCTCGTCGCCATTAGAGTGGATCGCATCATGATCTCGGGAACGAGTGCAGACGAAAACAGCGAAGAGGTGAAAAAACAGCGGAACGATGGGACAGGTAAAGGGAGCTCCTGGGCCAGAGGAAATCAAGCGTCACGAACTGTGGCGCGGGGGGGGGGGGGGGGGGACAAGATAAAGCCATATCATAGCTACAAATAAAACGATGGAGGGCAAGAACATCGCCGGGAATTCCTGATTAAGAATAAAAACGCTCCCAGCATGGTGCTCTGCGCTATAAAAATAAAACACGGCCCGCGCAGGGGCGAACAAACGTCTTTCTCGGCGATTCCGTGCAGGGATATTTTGAACATGCTTACATACGTCTATCTGTGCATGCCCTGTACTCGGTGCACAGTACAGACCCAAGGAACGTAAGGAATTTTAAAAGGTAGAAAATATTTGAGAGTACTTGGCTGGAATTTATACGACGTGTTTTTTACTGAACACGGACATGCAGCCGGCTCGGCAAGTAGCTCTTATCGGAGTACATTTCTCGGCAAATTACTCAATTCATCGTCAATTAGAATGGACGTCTATTGCCATTTCCAGGGAAGCCACACTGCTCACTTTCCACCTAAATGTGTAGCAAAATGCTAGAAGAGGCACCTTAGAGTTTCATCCTTCCCCCAATACTCGCCCTTGTGGCATACTATCAGTCCAGTGAGTTTTGGGAAAGATGTGCCAAACTTGGCTAGAGCCAATAAAGTTGGATGCCAGTTTTTTTGCATGGAAAATAGTGCACATAGCTACCGGGCATTTTCATTTCGGATAACTTTACAATAATAGCAATTCAGTCAACCCTCTTAGAACACGAGAAACTCAGAATTAATTCAAATAAAATAACTATGTACCGCATGTAGAACCCATGTTTTAGTTGAATAAGAAATAAAAAGCTATGGCATAATTACAACTGTGGTTTTCAATCTTCTAAGATCATTAAACGAATCAAAACTAATCTAGATCTTATGTAAATTTTTTTAGAAATTCTTGCAAGAAGATATAACAGAAATATATGCATAAAAGATGAACAACAAAACACATGATTTTTTATTTGAAGTTTATCATGTTCATGTAAAAGAAATTTTAAAGATTTCTGTACATACTTGTTTAAAGTTATTATAAAGAAATGAAAGTTTATTATGCTACGGCTCATGAGAAAAGACGTACTTTTACGTCAAAAATGTAGCATATATAACATAAATTTGTTTTGCACTATACATATATGGATGTATGTGTAATACATATGTACATGTATCAAAAATGCATTCTCAAACCACCAAGATGTGATGGATATACTTAAAAATGAAATTTTGTAACACGAATAACACGAATGAAAATGTATAGTATGTATATGTATGCTTATCGCTTCTTTATTTCAAGGGAAATTAATTGTACTCGACTGCATCCATATCTCATTTGCTTAATATTGGTAATATTTTTTCTTCTGTATCGGACATAGATTAGGCGTCAATATTTTTTATTCTTTCATTTTATTAAAAGTACTCATAAAATTTTAGAACAATATACACCTTATTGTATTAATATTTTTAAAACAAAAAACCTGAAAACCATTAAAATGACGGTCTTCGTTGTTCTAGTGTTAAACTGTATTCCAGTACTCCTGACTTGAGAATCTTTCTCGACTTCACTTTATTATCTTAGACTATGATTGGAAAAACATATATTTGACTTCATCATATTTTTATATATGTAGGTATGTACATATATGTATGCTGAGATGAGATCGCCATAAAAATATCTCCTGATAGGATTTTATAATACTTCTTCGGAAAACTGTATATTTTTTCAAGTAGCGCTTTAGTGAAATATTTTTGTTATTCAAAATCGGAAGTCGTCATAATTGTAAAGTATTTCCAGTCTGTTGTTTAGTCGAGATCCCTAATTTCTTCTTCTGCTTATCACGGAGAACATACACGAGGCTGGTTAATTTCATCGGGTATGGAAAATCGGTTTTTACTTTTCAGCTGTTTTCTCTCTGTTGGTACGCCCGACCCGACCGAAAGGGATCTACCCGTGAAGGAGCGCCTGAACGACGCCCTTTGTTGCTCGCTCCTTAGATTCCCGGCCAAGATTACAGTCCGGGGTATGTGCCTGGCTGGCGTATTTATCATCCCGGGAAATTCGCTCCACGTCATCGTCATAGTCGTCATCGTGCTCCTGCTGGTTTTTGTTGTCAGCGCTGACAGCCGTGGAGCCCGACTTCTGGGGCCCCAGCCTGCATGATGAAAGCTGATATTCTCATTCTAGGGCCATTCGTCCCGTCATTGTTTACCATTTTTGTTAATTATGAAATATCGTCCTTTTTCATGGTCTTCAGCGTTGCCGTCGCCCCATTTTATCTCCGGGCTGGCGAAGCAAAGTGCCGCAGGTTGGGAGCGGAGGGTGCGATTTTGTAGCAGCTCCAGCCGATTTCCTTTGACGGCGCGGCGCCCTCCTGGCCAGCTCCTTTGGGCTTTTGGCTAGTTTATCATCTGCAGAGGTTTTCCTTGCCCGAACAGTAGTTTTGGTTAGTTGATATTTGCTGTTTAAATTGGATTTTTAATTAGCTTGAAAATGTCTGGGGATTCTCTGGCAATGGCTTTTGCGAAGGTAATTCAAAGGGGCGGTTGCCTCCACTCCGCGTCTTGCCGACTCCTGCACTCATTGCAGCCTTGCGGAGCAGGCGGCTAGATGAGGGCTAAGATAAAAAATTCGTTTGTGAGTCCATGAAAACTTTGTTTGTAAATTCCTGAAAAGGTCTGTGAGTGCACCCGCAAAGGATCTGAGAATTATTGGCACAGCACTAAATCAAAGCACTCCTCTTTCTGGCCCGAGGTACTTCCTGCTGGACCTACCTATAGCTTATGAAAGTTTTATCAACATCTATGGCTTTGTGAAAATTACGATTATTTTTCATTTGCCTTTTAAGTCTTCTCTCTTCTCTTAGTTTCATTAAATCTACGAGAATTGTGAAGTTTACTAAATAAATTCCTATCCTTTTTTCATTAAATTTAAAGTTATTAATTTTTTCAAAAATGTAATCGTTTATTTCGTTGAATACATATTCCTGTTTTCTTCTAATATTTAAACTTTAATTATTTTAAAATTTATTTATTTATTTATTTGAAGTATTGAAGTACATATTTGTCCTTTAAATTAAGAAGATAGAAATGTGAAGTTAATCGATTTGGTTTCTGAATGGCGCAAATGACTTTATCAGAAATTGTATCACTAAATGTTATGCAGTTGAAGCTCAATCATAATAATTGTATTCAATATTTTATTTTCTTCTTTTGCAGGTAAGATAGAAAATTGGAAAACCTCATAATGTGTTTCTATGGCACTGCCCTCCCTTACAAGTCTAGGTAAGTACATAATAAGTCTATGCGCAACACTGGCACTTGATTTTTTTTAGTAATTCAATGTAAACTTTCCTAACAAATCTGATCTGGATCTGATTGTGAAAAAAACGCAGCTAATGTATTCTTATTCATAAAACTTTACATAAACTCCTTACTTTCAAACATTTTCCCGCTATCTGCAGTAAATTTTTGTTTATTACATATATTAAACTTCTCCTTTAAAGTTCAATTAACAAGATTAAGATGTTACGAAAACTAAATTGAACACAGAAATTATTCTCGTATAATACTAAGCCAAAACAGCACAAAAATATATAAAAACAACAGCAAGAAAAGTGCAATTCATGAAAAAGTCAATTACAGTTTTACCTTCAGATTTATATTTATTTGTCAAATTTCATAGCACACGTACCTGGCCTGGCAACCTGAACGAGGTGCACTGAAATATTTGCGGAAAATGCAATCCAATTATGTTTAACATCCACTCTGGAGTTACTTGGCATTCAACTACAATTTTTATCCAATTGCGTTGTGTAGAGTGCAATTTCTGAGAGGGATTCCTGGAGATCTGATGTACTTGCCCAGATGTTAGAGAGTTTATTTTAAATTGCATTGTTTGAGTCATGATTATATCGCTTGAGGACATGAAGTTTGCGGTTATAAATGATTTATCTATCTAGCGAATTGTGAAGACACGTTTTATTAATGTATACCGAACTTGGATAAACATTTATTACTTAAATTAATAAGAAGTACCTGACGTCGTTAACAAATATTTTTTTTTAATTTAATCTCTCTTGGGAAGTAAAAAAACAATAGTTAGTACTTCCAGCATACCTTTCGTGGCATGACGCTATTAAATTTATAATAATAGATTGAGGTATGCTTTCCCATTTCTTTGGTAGTGTTTCCATTAATTCTGTTTTATTTCGGAAATGCTAATTTAAAACTTGCTGTTTAAGAATCCTCAAGAGATAGAGTAGATAAATAGAGATAGAATTCAAATTTGGTGATTGAGTCGGCCAATCAAGTATACTTATTCCCTTTCGCATTTATCAACTCCGATGTTGGTTTCGGGTCATTATCATGTTGAAACACCCATCGAAGTGTAATTTCTCGCAACATTTGCATCTCCGAAATACTTTTGTGTATGAAATGCAAAACAATAACAGCAACTTTGCTAGAAATGTAAACCTATATGTCCTCCATATTTCTACAAATTTGCAAACATATTCCTAAATGGAATTGTGACAGTAAATCAAGGAATTTTCAAAATTTGCCATTTGTTCCTTGCGAACAGCATTATACGATTTTGACAACCGTAACGGGAAAAAACTCGTTGAGCGTTTTGTTTTTAGGTACATGTTTTTTGTATGGGCCAAGAAATTTCTTGGTATCAGCATACTGGGCTTAAGTTATGCCATATTTTAAATCGGAAAATAAATCAATATACTTTGCTATTGGGTAGGAATAAGGATTGGATAAAAATTATTCCAATATTAGTCGCTCTGATACCTACGCATCGGTTACTTTTTTTTTTCAATTTAGATATGCAGTATCGGGATATTTATTTTGTATCTAACTTCACAGTAAAAAATTTTTACAACAATTAATGTTGGCAATTTGTTGCCAACAATCATTATGGGAAAATTACACGAAGAATTCAAAAATAAATTGCGAATTGAAAAAACAATTTCAAAGTGCAATTCAATTAAATTACCAGTGTAAAATTACATTTTTGGATGGAATTCGTTTAGCTTGTTAAATGTAAAATTACATTGGTGTGTAAACGAGTTCCTTTGGGACTGTAAAATTAAATTTTCAATGTGATTTTACATCTCTAAATTTACACTGTAAATATCCATTTGTGACTTGTTTTATTGTGAATGACAGCGTGTGTGAAATTAACCTCTTGAAGAATTTACTTTCTGTAGTCGACCTTCTGTAGTCAGCCTAAGAAAAGCAAACGCTAAATTGAGTAGTCGATTGCAGAAGATAAATTCTTGAACAGGTTCAACAGATATTTTGAATCTGAAAGATTATATTTTAGAAAGGAAAGGATAATTTATAAGGCTTTCGAATTAAATAACAAAATATTAAACATTATTTTTCTCAGACAATATTTATTTTACACAAATATTTTTTACAAAAACATAGTAATGTTATAGTACCGAATATTCTTAAGCTCAATTCCACAATCTGAGCAAAAGAAAAACTCACATCTTTCCCTGTCCATAACTTCACTGCACTACAATGCACTAAATGAAACTTTACTTACTAGGGTTACCAAAAACAAGACCGAACACAATGCAAATCAAGTAACAAGTGATCGCTGAACGGCATTTAGAACACGAGTAAACAGGCACACAGTTCTTCTTCTTTATGTAGGGGGATTTTAAACGAATTGAAATGGAGGATCCCTTTAATGTGAATTTTGCACCGATTGGGTTGTAAAATTCATGTTACGAGTTGTGTATTTAGATATCTGAGTGTGTAATTTTATTCTAAATCGCGAATTTTAAATTGTTTAGGTATTATTAAAGTTAATAGTCTTTAATATTACTAACCAAATCCTATTTCAATCGTTTTTCGTATATTTTTAAATAAATGTGTATTTTTACTATTATTGAATTTAAAATTTTACCATTTTTAATGTTGTACAATTCAAAAAATTTTTTACTGTGTTGTTTTAAAGTAGGCAAACTTTCTCCGTTCACTATTGTGCAATGGTGTGTCAAATAGGGAGCAAATCCAGCCAAAGTAATGCACCTTATCACATGCACTTACAAAACATACCTCGCCGGGGCGGGAGGTGCTCGGGATGCTGACAGATACAAAGCCTGAGATGAATAATGGATCACCGCAGCGGCGCAGCACTAATCGTATTCCAGTGCACGAGTTGATAGCTGCGCCAAAAATAGACGACGCGAGTGGAACGGTCGCTGCACAGAAATGGCCTACAATCGGTTATCATTCGCCGGAGAAAATAAATCAGAAAAAATACGACTGAGTGGGATGCTGTGGCCCGGAGCCGGAGCAAATTCTACCCGCGGCCCCCGACGCAGCACCGCTCCAGCTACCGAGTGGCGGCTACGGCTAGAGTGCGCTGTACACCGAGCGATGCTTTCGCCAGATAATCCAGAGATGATAAATCACTCAGATGCTGTCAGGAAGTTTATGTAAATATGTGATTGCTATTTATTCCCCGTATTTACCCAGCACGAAGCTCCCCCCAGTCCCGCTGGCATCCCCTGGCCAGGGCTGCCTCTATTTACTTTGGAACTGCAGCGAGAGCACTCAGCCCCTGGTCGAGGACCAGCAGCATCCGGGAGGGCGCAGGGGCCGCATTTATCTCGCCCTGCGCTGCTGGAGCAGATCCTAGACGAGGGACGCGGATGTCCCCTGCCCTTCCAAGATAAATCCAAATTAAACGGTTATTTATTGCTTTTCCACTGCGAATTTTGACAGGCAGACAGCGAGTGATTGGTTTGCTTCGACGAATCTATCGATTAGATCACGGCCGTTCACCGCTGGCTTAAAAATGATGAATGGCCCACGGAGGGCAGACTGGGACCCGGGCAGTCCCGTGATAAACCCAGATACCACCAAAACTTTGAGGCGCCCCATTGTTCGCTTATCAGTGCTGATTTCGCCGAGATTTCCGCGATTAGGGGTATTAGTGAACCGGAACCTCCGCGGCAATTAGTACTTAGCAAATTGATACAGAAACTTTGCCCTAGAAGCGTCCATAAATCACGACGACGGGCAAATATTAAGTGCTGCCACTTGCGGATCTCAGCTTGTTTGCGCCAGAAGTCATCTTCACGCTGCAGTGGACCGCTTAAGTTTCTTTAAGACTTCGCAAACATTTTAAAGTTGCGATTCCGGACAGATTAGTTGCACAATGTACTTGCAAATTGGTTTATTTCATAGTAGGTAGTACTCTCGATTAGCACTTTGTTCAGGCAACTTCTAATACGATTGGACCGGATCAGGGTAAGCTAGGGCAAGTCGTTGTAGGTCCTGATTAGAAATCGTTTATGAATGCAATTTTCAGCAGGTAATGTCTATTGAAAAAGAATGAATTTATGCATGGGATTTTGAGTTGTAAACACTTCTGGTGGTGGAGAAGCCATTTCACCACATTGACCGTGAATTTCAGATGACACGTCCAGATATTAGCGTTCAGTGTTGGGGTCATCAATGTATAGTCGGGTTGACCACATTTAAAATGTTGAAAAGATTTATTTTTATTTTTGTTTAATAACAGATAAGATACAATAATTATGTTTATTCATCAAAAGGAAAAATTGAACTCTCTTGTTTTCTAAAGAAATGCTTAGGTACCTACTTTATTATCTTCATTAAATCAATGTCGAGTTGATTTCCTTAAAATTAAAGGAAGAATACTTTGGTAATTAAATGCAAAGTTTTGGATTGCTTCCACCATTCTTTATTAATCCCTTTTATCTAAAAATATATTATCCTAAGTATCGTAAGTGTTAAGGGGACATGCATAAACACGTTTCTATCGGTGTTATGATAAAGCGCATTGCTTTGAAGTAGTTGATTGAAACTAATTTCGGAACAAATATTTGCATTACAGTGCAATTACGATTTCAATAAGTGTCAATTCAAGCAATATGCTTTAAGTGTTCGTTTAAAGTAATTACAGGAGGACACCGTAACTATCGCGGGTTATATCTTATCTAGGCACTTCTCCTTAGCACGAGTAAAGCTGATATTTGAATATGCCCCAGAGTGCGAGCTGCGAGGGCAGGTTATTGAAAAATTGAAGTCGTTTTAATATCTCGCACTAGCCTTGGAATCGGCCTTGGAGCTTATAGCTCGCATCCCGTAAACGTTTCCTTGAACTCGTCGGTAATAAAAATCAGGACAAACAAAAGTGGCGCCGTCTAAATCTGCAGTTGGAATCTTTCTCATCCCAGCAATTTGTGGCGCATTTATTTATGCAAGCAGAAGGCCCTGACGCGTTGCAGGAATCGCAAGCGCCTATCTTTTCGAGGAGTAGAGTGTTTTCAAATTGGCGACGTTTTAGCGCAGTGTCCTTCGAATGGAGCTTATCTTGCAAGGACAATCATAGCGGGGGGAGCGGGGCTAGGGCCACTTGCGAAAACAATCAGAAGGGACTTCGCTTTTGAAGAGTAATCCTCGCAATTTGCTACAGGATGAGGCTCATCTGGCAAATTACTGCCTTAAAACATATCACTGGGAAGGATCTTAATGGGGGCGGAAAATAGTTGAAAGCAGCAGCTCCACGGAGCCCCAAAGGGAGCGTCGGGTGCGCTCCTCGTGTGAATGGAGCGGTGCGGTGCGGTGCGGCGGGCGTGCGAAGCCGAGGGATGAACGTGGCTTTCAGTCAAATTGACGGGTGCCATTAAGTCTCCGGTTGCGATGAGGAAACGCTTGCGTGGATCTTATTTTTCCGCTGGTGTTTTTTCTCCCCCGCCTTCGAGTCGTTTCAAAGTGGATAAACAAAATTTGAGTGGCGCCTGGACCGGCAGGGAAATTGAGTCGCTTCTAGCACACTTTCTGCAGACGTCGGCGGCCACTTGATTAAGTGCGGAGCCCCACTCGTCCCGAGGACTCCACATATCATTTCGTCTCAGGGCAAACTTCTCGGACATATGATTCATGGGGCTCCATTTTTTCTTGTTTACTTCCCGTTAATCTTGAGCCGGCAGGACCCGCAGCTTACACCAGAGATTTGGGCAGCCTCCCGCTGGTCCAAGGCCTTCCGCCTCCACCGGCGCCCATAACTCTGCATGCTCTCGACAAACATAATTTGGGGTACAAATCACCTCGAGGACCGGAAGATCTGGGGAAATGAACCGAGAACATCCTGAGCATAAATCAAGTGGGGCACAATTAAAGCCAGAGAAAAGCGCCAGGACTGTTGGCTCGGGTTATTGACCACCACCCGCGCAAACGATGTGTCAACATTCTGCGAAAACGTGCACAGAATTGCCCATATTTAATTACATGGCCACGGAGAGTGCCAATGGCCAAAAAGCCTCCTGATCAAATACATAGAAGGTCTAATAAAATATGAACATTATTTTGTTGTGTTGTAAGAAAGATTATAGAAAGAATAAGTATATTTACCATAAATATGTAATGTATCCCGCGAAAAGAACAAACAACGATTATGGGATATTTAGACTGAACAGTATCCTTATTTTAATATCCAAATTCAACAAGGGTTTTTGAAAGATATTGTATTTCATAAAGAGTTGGAAATCAGAGCCTAATCCGATCTGCCTATTATGTCGAAAACGTACACATACAATACGTATATCGAAAAAATGAAAATTTCAGTTGACAATTACAATTAGTGCATTCGGATAAAAAATAACTGAGATACAACATTTATATTGTGTTTGAGGCTTCTGTTGTAACTTTTTACAGAAGTTCTAATAATGTTTTATGGTTCCGTACCTCATAGTGGAAAAACGGAACCTTTATAGAATTACTTTATTATCCGTGTCTCCGTGTCTCCGCGTGCCAAGTCCTTTTTCTCAGAAACGGCTTGAGGTATCAGGTTGAAATTAATAATATAATAAGGTCTTTACTATATTTATATTATCGCTGTAAAATTAAAGTTTCTAGTTTAGCTAAATAAAAATATACGGCTTTTCAAAGTGTATTTCCATACTAAAGGTCTCACTGATCATCAATACCGTCCCTACCTGGTGAGGTACAATCTTAAAATTTGGTACGAAAAGAGGTCTTTTGGCCAAAGTGAAAAATTTCTAATTCTGTGGATGGTTTTGTTTTAAGCGAGAGCGACCGCATCAAACGTCGACAGTGGCAATTTCAAAAATTTGACTTTAATTTTTCGTTTTGTCGATTTTCTGGAAGATTGAAATTTTATCTGAGAAATTCTTTCCCTAAAAAAAATCGCACTTGAATCAGACTCCACGTTCTGAAGTTATACGCGCTAGAGTTATAAAAAAAATTAAAAAAGTCAAAATCGCAGCAGCGTTCAATTAAGCAAACTGTTTTGCATTTCTTGTCATTTTACCATTATAATAATGAGGCAACTTTTTTCCTCATATTTATAACAATGGTTAAATTACAACGCGGGGTATTCTTAAAATTTCACACCAAAATAATTGTAATGGAACACATCTAAACTGCCGTAGTTTTACGACAATAATGAAAAAGTTTTATACTTTAAAGTTTTGTAATACGCAAAACTCCACCAATTTGCATTTTTACGTGAAACAATAAGTAAATTTTTGAACCAAACACACTCTACTTATGTAAAGATTCCAACACTGTTTATAAAAGTTGTTAGAAATTGTAATCACATGTGAAGAAGGAAATTCGATAAAGCCTTTTTCCGCCCCAAAGTTAAGACAAAACATACAATTTTTTAAAAATGTTTTATGATGAAAGAATAATATTATGTATAAGAACATACATACATTTATTGCATGTGAAGCAGCATGTGAAGTGAAAATTTATAGTTGATGTTCCCTGCTTTATCACGACGATAAAACCTACGTATTTTAACAACAATATGAATTGCGAATTGCCTTGGTTATAAGACTATGTACTTTTTCGTCAAACAGGTAGTCAGTTAGAGAATATTAATAAAAAAATACCTTCGTTTATAGCATATTTTATCTTAATATTGTGGCTTAAATAACATCTTACCAAAACTTCTCTTTCTCATGACATTACAATTTCTAACAGCAAATATAAATAGATATAGATATTATGAAAAATAAGGATTTTAATTTTTAATTTATTTTTATTATACAAACTTCTTTATATTTAATTGTTTATATCATTTAATTCAAAACAAATGTCTTACATACTACTGTCGTAGAGTAAATAGCGTGAAATGACGCAAAATTACCACATTTTTAGATTACTTTCTATATACACCGATTATCGTCAAACAAATGGTGTAAAATTACGTCGGCTTCATACCTATAATTTCGTGTTGTATGACGAGTTATGCGAAAAACGATGTTTTTTCTTATTTCTGAGAGTATTTTTATGGGTTATAGGTTATGTTTCATTGAAAATAAAATAACGCTTTAGTGCCCTCTTTTGATAAGAAAATTGTGAAGCAGTATTTCATCGTCTTGATAAAGAAAGAAAACACTTAGAATGAATTTGAATTCAGCAAAACGAGTCGTAAGTCTTTATCGTTCCATGCCAATCGATTCAGATCCATTAATAAGGTTCACGGAGTTTTAACTCAACAACAATGAATGTTTAAACATCGGAGTTAAAAAAAAAGAACCGTTTAACAATCAATCTTAACTGTCGTTCTCTCCTTGGATTATATTATGGCGTCAATTGAAGCTGTTGAATTTTCATGAATTCGCGATTAAACATTTTGAGAATTTTGAAAAAAGTGCTGAGGTAGGTAGACATACCAATATAAAGGGAAAGATCTACGACGAACTTTTTACATTTTCATACCTGAAATTAAAATTAAAAACAAAAAAAAAAAGGAAGAGGCAAAAGAATCCAGTACTTTGTGCACCGTGATTCCACGAGAAATTCGCTGCTGCACCTAAGAAAACTGAGTGCGGGAAATTTTGCCGTATTATTTTTCGTGAACTCGTTCTTTTTGCCTGAGCCTGAAGTTATATCACGAATCCCATTGTGAACCAGGGAATAATTATAAAATCACAAAACTTTGTATTTTGGAGGAAGGGAGGAGCAAAAGTGCCCTGGAAAATTTCGCTGGCATTGTTAGATCCTCCGTCGACCATCCCGCCCCGCCCCGCCTCCCTTGTGTAATTGAAATATTTCAAGAGGACTTTTTCTGGGAGGTAAGTAAATAGAGATGTTTCCCGGGGAAAAATATTATTCAGGACTCTCTCGGTCGCGGGCTCCTTGCCGACTCAACTGCATTTAATTTTGCTGCATTTTTCGTTGTGCTCCTTTTTGGTACTTAGCCAAGCCCCGCTGCAAAGTAGTTTTTTGCGTCCTCGTTGTGTTCATTACTTAAAACACTATGCAGGTGGTATGAAAGATGGATGGAGATTAAGAGCACAATAGATGGCAGCACGGTTGACACGAGTCCCGGCTGGCTCATGCGGGCAATGGCACTTTTCCCTTTTTTATTATTTTATTTTCCAGCAGAGTGAAGGGCTTAGGGCTTCGGAATTTCAACCATGTCTGGAACGCGCCCAGGAAAAAAAGAACTTCTAGCTAGCAACGCGGATGTGTCCTTTAAACCGATGAGGAAAAAAGTGCTTCTCAAATTATTTTGTCGCGAGTTCAAATAAGAACATAAAAAACAAGTTATTTTATAATAATTTGTTTTTAAAAAACTGGCCAAGTGCGTGTCGGGCCAAGCGCAGTGTAGGGTTTCTTAGTTGCGCGTAAAGTTATAGTAGTATGAATATGTAGTTTTCATCATAAAATATTAATTTTTTACGTTCGAAAATAACATTAAAATGTTATAATCCACCTAGTTTTAACTTATTGGCTGAACGCCATCGAAAGTTTTACTTATGCAAGTATATTTTATAGGTTAGTCGACTATTACTCGTTTATTTATAAAGCTTAGCTGCGATAGCGTTCCTTTCGTTCGTTATATATACTATATACATACTACTATAGTGAATAATATTGTTATTTTATATAAAAAAGCTATTTTCACCGACCGTATGTATATTCTTCCTTTGAACTACCATTTGCATTAGCAGGTCGTGACAGATACAGCCCTAATTTATTTCGAAACCCTAAGCGCTGCCAGCAAGGTGGAATAGCTTTTGTCAGATGCAGAGAACATTTTTGTCGAACCGAAGACATCGGACGCATATGCTGCTCCGTATCTGATTTGAAAAGAACCGAGCATGAAAACCTTCCACTGCTTGCACTATGCATTCCCTGTCGAATTCTAGACAGTGATATTCAAGGAAAGGTATTATTATCCCTACGTTTCACACGAGAAGACGTCTACGCTCGAGTTCTACGTTGAGATGCCGAAGTGCCGAACATACGAGTAGAATCTTCAAACATTCAGTTTTACACCTTATTCTACCTTACTGAGGAGTAAATACTTCAACTGTATCAATGTGAGTATTTTCGACTTTTTGTACCTTCCTATTGAGAAGTGTTACAATACGAGAAAAGAGCAAAAAATCGTTTTACGTGAACTCTTAAAACATTCACTAGTTTGAAAGCAATGAATCATACGATGCTTTCATTCAGATTTGTATGCGCTAAGCAGTCAAAAATACAGTGTCCGAAATAATTATATCGGTCAGAGAAAATTTCAAATTAATGAAAAAGACATAATTGCTTCAAAAAATGTTAATGTCACTGTCCCTAGAATTTATGTTACTCCAAGTAAACTTTGGATGTAAAACCTTGTTGTATATAATGGTGAGATTATAAGATTTAAATATGAAAAATTCAATGATAAATAAGTCAGCTCGACACCGGGCGCTGGGCGGGTACTTCTACGATAGTATTAAAATCTTATACACGTCAAGGATCGGAGAGATTGTTCTGTTTCTGAACTCCACTGGCTGGCTCTAATCTCTGATCCTTTGGCTGCCTTACTCGTTCGTACATTCAAACATTGTACCTCTTAGGGGATCTTTCGTGGTATCAAAACGGCGCGCCTAGCGCTACTTGGACCCATCCAGGGGATGGGTCACCACTCAAACCAACCAACCAACCAAGTCAGCAATACCTTAAATTATATATTTCGATATAATCTTGAATATACTTCATCTATTTTGTAAAGACAAGGCCTTTAATATGATCCGGTGATGTAGCTGCTTGAATATAAATATAAATCGCCTAAAAATCGAAGCTATGGCCCTTTACTTTTTAGTTATAGCAAAACATTTAATAATATATAGACATTTTCTTTTTTGTCTTGAGAACGGTGCTTGTTACTTCTGATTACAAAAAGTTAAGCTTTATTGTTATTACCCTCAAAATTATATGCCTGTGGGTGATTTCCAAGGGGAGACATTATGCACCAAGAACCACCGATAAAACCAGACAACAACCTATGAAAGTATGGTCATAAGTCAAAAGCAGGGTCGTCTCCTCTTGCCGACGTGCCCCCCTTTTGAAATATTGCTGAGTGGTACAGCCTCTGTGGGTTTTGGGGCCCGGAGGTGAATGCATCTTCGGTCGTAAGTCATCTTTCCATGGAAAACTGTTCCCATTAGCACTTTTTTTCTACTGTGATCTCATTAAAGCCATAAATCAGGACGAAAATGTGATAGCGAACGAAACTGCAACCCTTGATAAGTGAAAGGGTTCCTTCAGGGAAGACACCCCCGAAAGCAATTACTCGAGCAGCATACACTCCGAAAATTTAATTTAAAGTGATTTATGCAGGAAGGAACTAATTGCTATAAGTGGCTGGTTCGGGTTTCCGACCTAGACGCTTCGTTCTCTATCAGCAATTAAACCGACAGGAGCCTTACATAAAGTCGGACAGATAGACAGACGGTAAAACGATGTCCCGACAACGAGGAACTGGAAACCACGAAAAGTGTCAGTTCTCACCAGCTTCTTAGCTCAGGAATATGATTCCAACAAGCGGATAGCTTTCAAGAATCCCTTTAATTAATTCTTTCCGGGAATAAAGACGCTAAGAGAAAATCTTTTCGGGAAAAATATGCTTCACGGGATTTTTACTCAAAGTGAAAAACTCGCGCGTCACCTGTAAAGTAATTGGGTTTGTCATGTCGCGTCACAGCAGCATTCCTCTACACAAACCCACGTGGTATTATGGTCCATGCCCTAGACGCTGCAAGCATATGATAAGAAGATTGGAGTCTCAACATAACCTTCCTTCGACATTGGCATGCTGCTCAACGCTGTTTTCTTTAGCGGAGGAATCGGAGACGGAGGGAAGATGCAGTTGCAGACCCAAACAATGGATGCCGAGTAGAAGAGTCCGAACAATGCCATTAAAGTGGTCCATTGTTCTTGGTTGAGTCTTATCTCAGTCTGACTTCGGCGAATTTTTTATCTTTTTAAAAACAACTTTACATTCCTCGTGGTCTATTAAATTTCTGTGAAAGAGAAAACAAAAATGGAGGCAAATTAAACGATATCTTTGTTGGTGTAAGGCAGTCGCAGAAAGATTTTCGTTATCACGAGCATAACATCTTCCGGTTTATTGGCTTCTAGTGGATTTTTAGTGTGGCCCTGAAGAAATGTTTTAATAACAACATAAACATGAAGGCGTCTTTATGCGTGAAATGAGACATGCCGACAATTTTCGTTATTTTGGTTTTACTTTCGAAAAAGGGACTTTTATGTATTACGTATATGTATCATACATACATCGGACATATATAACATATGTACAGTGATGAGTAAAATTAAACCGAGCAAAATTGAACGAGGGATTTGCAAGTTATTCATTACCTATAACAAATATCGTAAAAATGATTGCGTAATATTGTAGAGGGTGAAATAGTCCATAAAAATTCTCATTTCATTTTTGTTGTCTGATTGAATATTTTTGAGTTATTTATAAAATAAAACTCAAATTTCAATACTTTTATACTGGCAAATAACTCAAAAAATATCGAAGTTACTGGAAAAATAAATAATTATAATCAATTTGTACAGAATTCAATTCTCTACAAGGTAGGTAAAGAAACTTGCTCATGTCAGATTAAAAATTAGCTATTTTTGCAGAAATAAAACATAATGTATTATGCAAAACATATTGGAAAATAATTTTATCGCGAAAATTATTAATTAAAATGTACTAATTTTTAAGTTAGAAAAATATATTTCTTAAAAGTTGCCTTCTTTAGTAGTATTACGTTAACACTGGCGTGTACCACCGGTGGCTCACGCAAGACTGATTGTGAGTCTGGGCAGCGCCGTGCTGAACGTGTTAAAAACTCACATAACTCAATACTATTGGACCGGGAGATGGTAAAACATGTTTTGGTCTCTGATTTCATACAGCATGCCTTTTTGAGAGTTGATAACAAGATATAACAAAGATAAGATGGTTCTTGACCGATCTACGCATATACTTCATAACGAAAATTGCATTTTCATTTCTGAAACATTTTTTTTTAGGTACCTACATACATATGTACATATGTATGAATGTATGTATTACTTGCCTTTTTAACAAACGATAGTCAAAGCAAATTTAAGGTCCTAATGATTGGAGACATGCGATTCACAGCAAGGCTCGCATAGATATTTTATGTTGTTAAACACACAAAAAATTGGCATGCAGACCAGGATCTCCGAAAATAAAGGCAAGCATCGGAAAAGTTGCTTATCCCAACAGCGGAAAAATTGTAAAAAACCACAAAAGGATATTTTTACTTGGTTCCAGAGGTACAAAAAGCAGGACGAAAATTCGAAGTTTCCGCGTAGTACCTATAGTAAAAAGGCTATTCCACATTTCCACCACTATAGTAATAAAATCAAAGTCTTACCAATTGAAACATGTCCACAAAAATTTTTCCTCTCTGTGCTTGACTGTAATAGTTTACATATGTAAAGGTTTTAATTTGAAACACAAACCGATTTATTCATTTTCTTATCCTATTGACCAACCTTATTACCTTATTATTAGTAATTGTAAAAATCAATAATAAATTATTAACAGAGAACAATTCTAGTATCACAAAAATTCAAAAAACAATGGGAAATTATTTCCTCGAAAAAAAATTAATATAAAAGCTTTACGATGAAAACATGATTTCGTTATATCAAGGGCAATTTTACCACATTTTTTCAAATTACCATAAAGTAATTGCAAAGAATATGAACTGCATCGCTTTATAATTGAAAATATTTAAAATCACAGTTCTCCAGTGCCGGGGGGGACAGCATTCATGCAGCATTAACAATTTACAAATATTTTGCCCATTGGCCAAAGGAAGAAATTTTCAATTTGTGTCTGATAAAAAGGATGCAAAAATTCGAATAAATTTTCGAATTATTACAAGCATTAAATCACGGACAGCTGTATTTCTGCCATGGCATGAAATTACTTCCATATTACGAAAACGACTTATTGTAGTGCGGCACAAAAAATGCAGAAAACGTTGTAACGAAAAGAGCAACATTTCCGGGTGAATATCTGCCATTGCATGGGCGCATTAACCCCCTCGCAATTTTCGAGATTAAAGCGAAACGTACAAATATTAAAAATGGAAAATGTTGATATGGAGAAATCACATGCATTTATAATTACTGACGTGAAATTTGTTTTTATCAAGTTAAATGGAATTCCGCGCGTTCAATTAACATGTTAAATCAGGGTAATCCCCTTATTATGGGGCTTCGACCACGAGAGGGCCGAACTAAGCCTCCTCGTGGTTTTGTTTGCTGCAGCTTTAATGCATTTGCGATTGAAACCCCCCTTCGGAGGACAGACGTGTGCCTACATTAATTTATTTGGTTTTTTAAATTGCTCTGCACTGTTTAATTAGTTTTTGGACTTGGAAATTTGAGATCGTTTTAAGTGGTGCGACAAGAATTCGTTTTGCAACCACTTTCAGTAAAATGAGGTATTTTCGAACGATAAATTAAATTGCAGTTCAAACACGTTATGCAAAAAAAAATTAATTTGGGTTTTTAAGTGCACCCACCGCAAACATTATTTTGATTTAATTTACTCTTTTTCACAATAAATTTAAAAAATTAATTTCTTAATATTTACGTTTGTTCCAAACCAATGGTTTTAACGTTTGTTCCATATATTCTGATTTATTTTTCGTTGCTCGTTTGATTTGTTTCACGTCTTTTGGTTCATATTTTGTATTTAAGCATCTTTTCATCCAAGTCCAGTCATCGATTAATTTATGAGACCATAAGTGGTCTAAAATAAAATTTTAGTTCGATGTTCTTTTTTGTCCGAAAAGCTTAAAAGAAAATGATCTCTTAAAACTAATATAAGTATCTTCTTAAATGTACTTAACCCTCTGTAGGTCAAGATCTCCAATTCTTAAAATAAATAGTCAAAAATGTTCATCGCGAGAAATATAAATACACGTGTTTCTGGAAAAACCTTAATATTTTAATTTATTTCAGAAAATCACATTTGAAGGGAGTGTGACATAAATTTCACACTGCATTATAAAGGCAATTATAAAACTCTAAAATATTTGTTGGTACGTTTTCGTTACCTAGGAAACGTAACTAATGCTCATTCAAAAGCAGATTTTTCTTCTTCCATCGTAGGTTGTGTTTTTGTGGCTTTCTAGGAGGTACCACAGTTTGAGTTTGTTGTTGCAAGTAGGTAGTTTGAACCCAGCGGTCGACAAACAACTGATGTTGCGACACTAACGCCATCTACATTTTTTGTGTTGCACTTAGTCGTTACATTGGTTTGTCGCAGGTATGGTAAACTGACTCAAAATGGATTTGAAATAATATCTTAATTTTAATTGGCAAGGAATCGGTTTGTGACAGAAATGTCACACGGCGCTACAGGGGGTTAAACAAATATACATACATATGTGTACTACTTGAGAACAGTACAAAGCTTATAGATTTAAAAAAACAATTTTTCCCAGCAAATTTGAAAATATAAATATCTTAAATAAAATATGTTTCTACAAAAATTCTTCAACATTCAAGGATTCGGAATGCATTAAATTCAGTTTTTGACCTATTGACGGTGAGAAGTACGCATCTACCACTATAAATGTGTGAAAATTGAAATAATCTGCAGTTTGAGGGAACTAATTTTTCGTGAGCGTTCTGTCATCTACTATTAAATCTAGGGGAAACAATTTAAACAGAAAATAGCAAACAAGATAACTATCATTCGAATGAAAGCAAACAACACTAATCTTTCCAACGCTTGATTTTTAAAAGGCATTTTGTTTGTCCCTTAATTTTACGGGAACACAGACTATTTGCTATCGGTCTAAGATATCTCAAATGTCTGCCTTCGAAAGAAATTCGATAACTTGAGAAATTGTCAACGGTCGCAGGAAATCCTGACAAATAAAAGAAAGTAGCAACTTATTTGCGCAGGATAAGTAGAAAAAATTCATTGCAGTGATATAGGACGTTCACTAGCCGCAGCTGCCCACTATGACATGAATCTCCTCTTCGCGAGTGTTCCAAAATGGGCAACAAATAGGACGAAAGTCCGCCTTAACGCAACACAACTCAGAATTCATGTTCGGTGTGCCATCAAAAACAGAACAAACACCAAGCCGATTTAGTCCTCCATCAAGAATTTGGTATTTTTGGAGTTTTTTCCGCTCCTTATCCGGATCTAGTCCGGGCCTGGGAGGAAGGATCAAGCGGAGCTCTCGTCATGTGCCGGCTGGTTGCAATATTTTGTGCCGGCACATCTGCATAAAGGGCATCAATCCGTGACTAAACTGCTTGGCAAAGCCAATTTTATCTCCGGAGTCGGCCGGATAATCCTTCTGTGGAGATGAACCGGACGTGGAGCCGTTTTGGAACTGGCTGCATTCCCAGTTGTTTGCTATGAGAATTGCATTCCTTCTGTTTAAATACTGCATCGCTATACGTTAGAAAAAAACTGAAAGCGAAAATTAAAGTGGCACAATGGTCGTAACGAACTTAATCGTGAAGTTTGCCATGCATCCCGGGTAAGCCCCAGTGAGCGCCATGTTGAACGCAATAAATGGCGTTGATCTTCATCATCAGCTAGTGCAGAATTTTTTCGTTTAGCGAGTTTTTTCCTATTTTAATTTGCTAACTCGTGCTGGGCAAAGGGCTTAATTAAGCTCCACTTTGCATTCCTGCCACTCCAGCAGCCTTTGTTCTTTCCAGAGGAGCTCTTGCAGAAAAGGATCAGAAGTCCCAAAGTTTAATTCAATTACAAGAGTTGCGTGACAGAGCCTTCTAGAGAGCTGTTCGAGTGTTTTGTCGAAACTAATTTAGCTCTGGGTCTCTAGGGCTTCAAGACTTGAGTTGAGGGAGACAAGATACTTCCTATGAAGTCCGTCCCCAGCTAAAAATATGTATTAATCATCGTGCCCTGCGAGGGCTCCACTTGAATCCCCAGCAGCCAGCCATTCAGCCCACTTCGAGTGGGATTGGAGCTATTCAGTAAAACAAATGACGCCGCTGCTCCCTCAACTCATTCATCTTCCTCCGAGGTGCTCAAAAGCAGCAATTCCTTTGTACTAGACGTCCTCTGAGACCCCGTTTCATTAACAAAATTGATTTTTAATTCTCGCGGTTTAATCCCCCCTTGACAACTAAAGCTTCGCTCAATTGCATTTAATTTGCCTTCCTGAACAGTTTTGATTTTGGATTAGAGTTACAGAGCTTTCAGCAGAATATACATATGTATTGTATATTTTTACAAAATTTCCCTTCGTTTTTATTCACACTTGAAATTTTAATCAAGTGAATATCCCACGATCGTGGCGTCTGTGGCAAGAGCGCTAGCCATTCAGCCACACTCAAGAAATCTAGCTAGCGCTCTGGATCGAAACACCGACGATTTTTGGACTCGTCTGCCTTCGCGGACTTACTTTATTTCAACTATTGCCTAAATATTAAAAAATGGACTAAAACATTTTATCAAATACGAAGAGAAACTTTTTGAAAGAAAAGAATTTTCACGAAGACATGCAAGCCATGTAATTTTTTCTCCAAACGGCTCTAATAATATCAATAACAATTTTTCATGTTTGCTGTTTTACTGTAAATGAATCCAAACTGAGTCGTTTTAAGTTTCCTAAATATTTACTTTTTCAATACTCATTTTTTTATGAAACATCTCTCCTGACCCGGCAATTTGTGTTAGGTAGGGAAAGTAGAAAGATGCTTCACAATCAATTCAATAGATATTAATTTGCTAGTTGCAATTTCTGCAGATTGATAATTAAAATGCTCGCTTTGTATGTGTACAATATTATAATTTTGCTTAAAAAGGGCTTGAAAGCGTGTATAAAAAGCTCTAATTAAAACTCAAGTGCTTTTACTTTACTTCTACCTATGTATTAATTCAATGATTCCCTACGAAAGCATAACAACTTTAACTTCTTTGGAATTATAGGTCCGTGGTAATTAGACAATAAATTATGGGGTGCTCTGGCCCGAGACAATAAACACAAACTACACGAAGTGTTAACATTCTAATCAACTGCAAATGGATGTGAGGCCTGAGTCGTATCTCGAACAGCTCTGTAGAATTTGAGCACCTATTCAAGGTGAGGCCAACTATATAGCACTAGTGGGCAAATAAATTCGGAAGTTTTCGGAATTGAGCCTATCCATTTTACATGCCTTTCCAGGGGAATAAATGTACTTCGATGGAATTTGGGGCACTCGTTGCGGTGTTGTGGATGTGTGCAATTATACACCGGATGAACTTGTGCTTGGCCACGGATTGAAATTTCACCCATAAATAGAATCTCCGGTTTCTGGCAGATTCCTTATGGTCGTTCTTTTGAGATCTGTACTCCGATCGACCATGAGGTTGTACGGTTGCTCAAGTTTTTGGGGTCAATTTCGCTTGAAGGTAAAATTATCAAGTTATCAATGCCGTCCCCTTTGGAAAATGTCTATAAATGATTAGATTTTTGCACCGAAAATTGTACCAAATTAGCCTATTTTGAAAGTGTTTATTATTAAACCCGTTCGAATCGAATTAAAAAGAATTTCCAAAAGCCCTTTTGGGCAAAAATTCCAAAATGGGAGGTTCGAAATCAGTGTACAGTGTTGAGTGATGAAATTGTGCAGATAAAAATGGAAACAATTGCAAAAATTGGGGTTAGGTCCAAGTGACATTTCGAAAATTTTAGAGTTAATTATCTCGAAAAGTATTGTTTACCGCGGGAAAATTCTTGCATACCTATTTAATATAATTTAAGAAGAGTTTTTGTATATACATATATTGATGATGGTGATGATGATTTTTTGTAAAAAATATTTATTTCGTGATACAAATTGCCCGTGACTGGGAAGGGGGTTAAATTAAATGGGAATGGTCGAAAAATGGAATTTGCTTGGTAGAGGTTCGATTTTTATTGTTAATTAACACATGAGTCGCGCATAAAAATGAAAAACTGCAAATGAGTGTCAGCCCAGGCAACAAATCATCACCTCCCGTGGGCCGAGGACATTGGGATCGGGAATTGTTTATTAAATTAAACGAAAGAGAGGACTATACACAAACCCAGTAAGAATTGATTTTGGTATAATCCATGAACATTGAGCAGGGCTCAGTTTTACTTCCTCCCACCGTTCGATAAAATGTCCAACAAAAAACCCTTTTAATACATATTTCCCCGGGGTCTGGGAATATGGAACCAGGGCCGAGAGCAAGAATTGCAAAAAAAAGACAAATATTTAAATAACCATTCATGTAGCAGCGGTCCGCTCGGGGCTTGTTTATATCCCAAAAGTTGCCACCCCCGGCCTCTGCCCGTCGGCTTTTTATTCCTTTGTGCATCTGACTGGACCAAGCTTAAAATTCAATATTCGAAATTGAATTTCTTGATTCCCATGAATATTTTATAAAATCCAAGACTCAGACAGAATACGGATGCGACGACACCGGGGAGTGGGAGTTTACTGGACCCCGCCATTAGGTATAGGATTTTTGGGGCCTCACTTTGATTTCATCCAGTCGAAAACAACTTTTCTCAGAAGACGGGAGAGATAAAAAGTCGAAGTCGATGTCGAACTTTCGTACTGTTAAATTGCAAGTTGTTATCGCTGAAAAACGCTCGGTGAATTCGGAATCTTCCAAATCATAACTTTTTCTTCGCTGCAAGATGAACGGAAAAGTTTCCCTTTTCGAACCGATTGCCATTGTTATCGCAATTCGGAAATCCAGCAATTCGGCCCGATCAGAGGAAAATTCGCCTTTCTCATTCCTTGAATTAAGACAGGACATGTAATGGATCGTGATTGATTCTCGATAAGATAATATCGGATCGGGTCGGATGGGTCAGGAGGGCTAAGCGGCCCAACGATGTCGGGCGGGGCCGGCATCTTCCCAAATTTGCATACATTTTTCCTTAGTATGACTTGAAACTTATTTTGATTTTCTTTTCTTTTCAGGCTCTTTCCATAAGCATCCCTGTGCGGTACCGCGTCTAGCAGAGTAAGTAAGCAGATTTTAGGATTCCTTCCTCCCTCGCATACGTTCGCCCTTAGTCTAATCATTTTCTTCTGAAAGTGATAGCCGTATAAATCCCTCGGGTGAATTCACGTTGTCGGAAACTTTGTTTTGCATTTTATAAGCGCCTTTAAGTTCTAAAAGCCATTAAAGGAAAAAGCGGTTCGGCAAAAAACCCCGGCAAAGGACTTTTAGATGTCCCTAAAGTATGTAAATTTTACTTGAGGCGGAAATCCTTGAAAATTGCCTCGAATTAATCGCCTGTCTTTTTGAACAAAATTTGTTGGAATTTTCAATATTCACGCAATCTTAAAGGACATGTTTGAATTTAAGGACGCAAAATAGAAAAATTAAATTTAAAATTTAATAAATAATAAATTTAAATTTAATTTAATTTAATAAATAAACCGTTTTTATAAGTAGGTACACATGGAAAACATGAGGTTTTCGAGCTCGGATTTTGTCGATGTTTTTCTTATTTTTTCTTTTAAAGGGCTGTAAAATTTAAAAAGATCACATCTGACCTTAATTTTACATTATACTTTATATGATT
Source organism: Machimus rusticus (assembly GCA_951509405.1). Classification (NCBI taxonomy): domain Eukaryota; kingdom Metazoa; phylum Arthropoda; class Insecta; order Diptera; family Asilidae; genus Machimus; species Machimus rusticus. Next base: position 49,193,520 of record OX608050.1, on the reverse strand, counting down.
TCATATATGAATAAGATGTGTGATTGGTCAAGTAATCTTTTATAAATGGTCCATATACTATTTACGTAAATTAAATTAAATAAATTATTTAAAAATAACAATATATAAAAATATAATTATGGGAAAGAACAGTAGGTACCTATCCCATAAAAATGAATAAAAAATAAAATATTATTTTTAAAATAAATGACAAGCTTTAATGTAATTTAGTGAAGAGGTATTTCATATTTATTATTAATTTGTATTGAAGTGTGTTAAAGTATTATTATTTTTTCATTAATAAAATGGTCTTGTAGACAACTTTTTTCGCAGAGTCCAAAACAGCGATTAGGAATGCCGAAAATCAGTTGTATTGTACATATCTAAAAAAAAATAAAAAATAAATAAATTAATTAATAAATAATTATAAAAAATAAATAAAAATTAAAACAATTTTTTTTTGGATTGCTAAATAGTGATATTAATCGTAAAAAAAAATTCTTCCCCATTCTTCCATCCTATCCATCCGAAAAAAAATTGCGAAAATTGACTATTTTTCAGCCGGTCACACTGTGATGGTAACCTTAAAACGAAAAATCAATCATTCATTAAATTCATTGAATTACAGTGATGCTTAGCGTTTTCTATAATTATATCTACAAATAAAAAGCAGTTATAGTTTGTAATTAAATGCCGCTTTAATGAGATCGTTTTTATTTGAGCATGCAATTTTCCCTGTTTTAAAGTGGTTGAAGATATTTAAGACCATACAAATTTTTTGAAAATACCAAAGCCTGGGAGGCCTTGAGCTGTCCAAGGGCGCCCAAGAAATGTGTCGTACACCCACTCAAGTCCCCTTTAAAAACGCCCACGACGAAAAACTTTTGAATTTTCTTGTTCGTCAAATTGTCTTCACATTTCGGAAAATGCATTATTTATAATCTAGGGGGGTTTTGGGGCAAGAAAAATCGGAACACTCCCCATTTCGAATTACAAAACAAATTTTGTGTCGTGATTCGCTTTTCAGTTTACGTTCCCTCCATTGCAGGCGAAGGAAAGGCAACGCGATTTGGCACCCTCCGCAAAAAGCGAACTGCCTACATATATGAAATATGAAATCGATTTTGAAGGATTTTATAACGCGCGATGTGTAAATTTTATGTTTTTATCGAAGCGCAAAAATTGGGAGCGAGCAGGAACGGCTGTTCGGGGCTCCGTAGAAACCCTAGACGAACGAAATGGCTGAGGGTCGGGAATGGGGATGGTAGGGTAACTTTTCGTGTGTAATTTTCATCCGACAGAGGTCGACTGGGAAGTGGTGGCGCAGCTGGGAGCGCCTGTTCTTTGCTGGAAGGAGCATTTTGTCCCGGCTTCCGGAGTATTACAGGAACCCATTACGAGATCGTGTTAAAGCGGCCGTATAAGTAACCGCCGAGCAGGGAAACCGGAGACCCGGGGTTAATGGTGCGCGCCGCAAATAAATCGCATATTCAATTTGAATCAATCTCATGTGTGACATGCGGTTAGTCGGTGGCCTATTTCTGCCCGGGAGCCCCAGAAGATGACTAATGGCTGTGTGACCAAGCAAACTTTATAAAAGGGAATAAAGCTGTCAATCGCAGATATTCCTCGCCTGATGGATACAAATAACATGCCTCCGCCGGGCTCCAGATGCTCGGTGGGAGCCTTCTGATTAATCACATTCAATCAATGCGTCTTCGGATTGAAATGGAATTTATTTTCGTGCGGTACATGCCCCATGCGAATGGAAGGGATATGTTAACGCACGACTCGTCAAAGCACTCATGTGGACGTTCTCCGGGTGGAATTATTCCGCACATTTTGCAGACATAAACAGCCTCAAAATTCTCAAAGCATTTCAGGGGAAACACCTTCTTGGAAATTACATCTGTCATTTTGAGTAATGAGTGGTCGTCCTAACGAGCCACACAGCGGCGAAGGCGGAACAGGTAACAAATATTTAAAAACGCAGAAAATCTCAGCGAAGTAACATAGCTGCTCTTCAAATAAATGTATTTTTGTATTTAATGAGTAGAGTAAAATGCAAAACGCTGAATCAGAGAAGCAAAAGTTTGAATTTGAGATGAATTTAACTACACTCATCAAAAGTGTAAAGGATAATTTAAAAAAAAATGCAAAAATTGTTCAATGTGCAAAAAAAAAAGCATGAAAAACTTTTTTCCAACTTCAATTAAGTCAAACATTTGAAAGCTGTGGACACGAAGAAAGAAACATCGTAACAACTTGATTTTTGGTATGATTTTTGTGACACTATTAGCTAAAAGAAAACATATCAACATTTTAAATTGCACCAGAAAAAAATGCGAAGGATGCAAGAAACATTTTTACACAGTGGTGAAAAAGCGCTTTGAAAAGAGGATAAGCTTTCTAATAACACGTCGAACATTAGGTATTGTGTGATTATCATTTCGAGAGATACAAAAGTTTGATAACCTTCCGATGCATAAACTAGAAGATACAAGTTCTTTGAGTCCTTAAAGTTGAATTATTTTTTCTTCGAAAAATTGAACAATTTTTCATTACTTCAATTATCCTGTAATACTTCTAATGAATGTATAAATAGTAAGTAAAGAACTAACACAAATGAGGCGGTAATTGGCTAAAAAATACGATTGGCATACCACCCTTTCAAACGTTAATGCAACGCTTTATACATTACATATATGTATATTATAACACATACATATATTACTTCTACCTACTGATGAAAATAATGGCCATGATGGTAACTTCCTCAAAACTAATCCAATCTGCAAAGATGAAAAATAATCTCGCAAAATAATATAGTGGTTATCGCATGATGGCACGTTCTTTTAAAATTGTTTAAACAGACAATTATTTATAATTAAACATATGTCTTTTTTGCAAAATGGACACTAAAGTTTATAAAACCATAATTGATCATGATTGATTCATTTAACTCGTCTGTAAAATAATGATAATTAAAAATAATAATACTCTTTATGTTGTTCTGTACTATAATTTGAAGTTCAATAAAAATGTATGGTCGATATGTTTTCACATTTTTCATTAAATTACCTATACACTTTTGACAGCGCCCAAAGTTATGCAACATCTTAATTGAATATTTTTGCTACGTTTCATCAAAATCTCACACACAATTTATACCAATTTTTTAGGGCTTCCAATGTATTATTCCAGAACTCTTTTTGTAAAGTTATGGTCTCTGTTTTTTTTTTATTAATTAATTATTATTATTATCTTTTTTTTTTATTGATAAAATAATAAATAGAATATGTTCTTCAACACAAGAACTCCAAAATTGTCAAAAAGAAAATGATAAAAAATTATGAGAAAAGAAATTGTCTGACGCGGGCGGTCTAGGCTTGGGACCTTTAATTAGGAAAAGGATTTCATCGGCTTTAGGCGAGGCCCACGGAGCTAGCAGCAAAAACTTTGACAATGGCCAACTTACATGGCCTGGAACTTGGAGGGAACTTTGGAACGTTGAAGTCTTTCCTTCCGAAACTTTAATTAATACTCTTCGAGGAATCAACAAAAGACCCATTCCAGGACGTCCTTCCCAACTTCCCAAATTCCCCGGAGTAATTACGTTATAAGAACTGAAAATGTCCAAGGACGACCGCAGCTAGGTCCCGAAAAAGAAGTTTTTCGTGAAGATTAAGCCCGAATTGAACTTGTTGGCTGGCAGGGGTCGTGCGAAGGCGTCACCTCCCGGATTGGTCCAGGAAATGAGATGCTGCACATGTGATTGCGAGGATACCACACGTTATTGATTCTGTCCCTTCCAATTCAATTTTTCCTATTATTCCGATTCAATTACGACTCCTTTCTGAATACCAATGAATGACTTCGACACGCTGGCTGGGCGGAAGGGGCCCCGGGCACTGGCTGCTCGGCGGCTCCGGGGCCACCTTGACGTGGTGTGCTCCGACGACGGAATTATTCCCGGCCCAGCGGGAAACTAATGTTGCTCTTGCGTGTGTGCAAACCGAATGAACTGCTGGGAGTAGTACGGAAAGAATTGAATTGGAAATTAATTTACTGCGGCGGCGGCTCCAGCGATGCCTGACGATGTGAATTCCAGCAGGACGCGGAACGCCTGATCGAGTGCTGATTCCCAAGGCCCTTCGTGCCGCGGTGCTCCCCAGGATGCACTGCACCTTACCCACAGGATACTTGGGCGCTGAAGCGCAAATGGTAAATTGCGAAGTTTATCGGTGGAGCGAATTTGTTCGGAAGCATCGCCCCGAACATGTGCAGTTTACGCGCTAATTATAATTTATTACGCTCCTGCACAACATCGGTACCCACCTCCGCCTCTAGCCGTTCTCGGTGAATCCTCTGCGATTTTCACCTGAGTGGTTCACTCCGCTGTTTGTTTGATTCAAACAGGCGGCAGAAAAAAGAATTATTGATCACTATTGGCGAAGTAAAAATTTATGGTTTCCTTTAGTAACCTGCGCAACACGAAATATTTGAATATACACGAAATTTTGAATATTGAAGTCGTTCTTGGAACAAAATAACCTCCTCAATAAATATCAGTCTGGCTTTCTAAAGATAACTGAAGATATTCTTGAAGGTGTTGATTGCAATCTTCTTATGATAATGACACTTCTGGATTTCACGAACGTCTTCGACACTGTTAATCACAGATTACTTCTTTTGAAATCCAAGAACTTCTTTGGATTCATGGAAGAAACGTTCAAATTCTTTGCAAGTTATCTTTCCGACCGATTTCAAAGTGTGGACGCTAATGGACAAAACTTGCTGCCGGTCTTTAGCCGTGTTCTACAGGGGTTTATAATTGATCCAATTCTCTTTTCAATGTTTATAAACGACATATGGTAACATCATTAAAACATTGCCAGTACCATGTGTATGCTGACGACGTACAACTTTTTTTACATGAACCCCTGGGGACTTATTGAAGATGCTGTTTTTTGTATGAATGAGAATTTGGATTTAATACTTTCCTGGGCAACAAATTTTCTTGCTGTTCACTTAGGGCAATGTCCACTCCCCTACGTTGACAATGCTAAAAATCTAGGATTAGTGATGAGCAAAGCTTTTGAATGATCAGGTCAGGTGAACTCCGTTGTTAAAAGGCTTTATAGGTATTGGTCTACTCAATCTTTAAGTTATCGCTTATTACACTCTTAGAGGAGAGCCATACGTCTAAAGTTCATTAAATCTTTGCTGATACTCATAATAATATACTGTGACGCAATCTATTCAGGTTTGAATTTAACAAGCTCCCGAAGGTTAACAGTGGATTTTAACAGCTGTTTTCATTACATACGAGTATATTATGGGTATCTCCTTAAAAAAGTCTGATCACATTTCCAGTTACTGCAAAACCATAGTTGGTATGTTGTTAGAATCCTATTTTATGTACTGGTCATGTCTGGTAAATAACACTTCTTCATACACAAATATGACTGCATGCATTAACTACCTATCTTGAATTTTCGAAGCAAACTAAATATATGAGCTGATACTCATAAATCTTCATATTATAGTTCAGAAATGTCGGCAGCTATGTATATTCAAATACAATATTTTTATGTTAAGTAAACAGATTCAAAATCAGTAACCTTGAATTTTCTCTCGCACCAATTTTCATTGAAATTTCTTCAAAGTTTATGACATTTTTTAAGTTTCTAAAATTTTATAGAACACGAAACTAAATACAGATATCCAACACGACAAAAATTAGATAATGATGATGATGAAAAAATGATATTTTGTCGATATTTTTTACGTAGTAAATTCTGAAATTGTGTTTGTAGAAGTTATACATTTATAGAAGTTATAGAAATTATGTCAGATCGTTGGAGCTTAAAATATTAATTAAGAAATTTTAAGGTAAGATTACTTCATAATTTTCTTACGTACTTATTCCTTTTAACGCCTTAAATGTATAAGTTGTCTTTAAAAACTGAATACCTTAATAAAAAAGCTTTCGAAAGGTTTCCGCAGCGGCAGCATAATTGGAATAATTAACCAGTCAGTAAAAAGTCATCGTATTCTGTAGAGTGCTCAACTTTGGCGGCACCTAAAAAGCGTCTAGCATTTTTAAATGAATTCAACGTAATTTACGAACCGGAAAAACATATTTGCCATTTTCCATAAACACCAGGGCAACAATTAAGGGCTATAGAGGGAAAATAACCACCCGTTGGGACGGTTTCGATTCGAATAATGGCAGAAATCATTATGGCTCTCATTAAATTTAAAAAGCAGCGGTCAGATGGGGCCTCAGAGGACAGGGTAAAATAAAGCGACCGCTACGCCCATAAACTCGCCACCATTTAATTTAGTGGAAATTACATTTGCGAAATTTTAATTAAAAATTATATTTGCGGAGTTTTCGAATAGGTCGTCGAAACTCAGCCCTGAATGACGTGCCAGCCAGTGGCTAATCCCATTCATGACGGATCGAAGGCGCCCTAGAGTATCGAAGGCCGGAAATTATGATCCTGCCAGAACCTTTGACCCGGCGGGTGCTTCTTCAATTATGCAACACAATTAGCCGTTCGTCTGGCTTAATTACGTTTATTAGCTACTACGAGCAGCCAGCCAGACGTTTTATGGCTGACAGTATCGCTAGACGGCGAGTACACGGCCAGTGCTAATTGCCATTATGGGATCCGGTGGAGAGCACTGGCACATCTCAGTATCTGAGTATCTGACATCTAGCCGTATTAATGGAAATTAGTTTGAAGGATGTACAATTAAGTGCAGACGCCATTAGGACTGCGGGACGGGTCTTCCGTTGAAATTCCCAGAAACGAAAGGTTTTCTTAATCGCTGGCAGGCGTGAGACTCATTACGGTAGGCGGGGGCGGAATTTCCGCATTCCCCTCGAATTGTCTTCCGCTTAATGTCTACTTCCTTGCCCCACCTACCATTAGCCCTTCCTCCAGGAATTTCCCGCATTTTCGGTGAAGAGTGCGCCACAGGCGCCCTGAATAATTGGTCTGCTGCTAATTGAAGTATAAATAATAAATCAAGCGATTGCTTTAAGTTAACAAGAGGAACAAAGACAGGTCGCTGTAAAATTCTCAAAGCTGTAATACTCCTGGCTTTTCGCTTTGGCCGCCACTTTTCACTGGCTTGGATGGAGCTTACGTGTAGTTACCTGTCAATTTTAAATTTTTTTGCAACGAGCTCCACCCATGCATATTTAGGACTCTCCACGGAATAAAGTAGAGTACTTCAGATTTAACCCGTCACAAAATTTTTGCTGCCAATGATCCATCACTGCCACTTTCAGGCAAAGCTTGTGACATAAAGTGAATAGTTTTTATATAGGTACATATGTATTTGCAATACTGTACACACAATGAAAGTGGATAAAATTGAACGACCACTCATTCGAGAAAATTATATTTTGTCTACATGAAGCTACGATTAAAATCAATTCCAAAAATTTTGTGAAAAAACTACCCTTATTTAATGTCATTAAATTTTTCAGAATTCAAATGAGAGATATTTTAAACAAATAGGAAATTCGCTCTGCGCTAAATATCATGCTTTAGTATGAGATACAGAATCAATAAATATTTTTTTTTTTAATTTACTAATGGCTATTGAATTTAAAAGTACTGCACTAAAATATGGTGGAATAAACTGAAATTTACTTAGAATAATATAATTTCGACAAAAAACATTTTTTTTCAAAACCATCACGTTACATTATATGTACTAGGATATATGTATTTTCCTCCCGGAAACATCGATTTTTCTGCAAATTTTAACATTGTGATTTTTAGATTATTCCTATAAAAAATTGTTTATTCTTTAAAGGATATCACCTAGCTGGTTTCTTTATCGATATTTTTAAATCTATCTAAATGATGTAACATCCCAAAAATAATATGCCAAATAAATTATATGCGGGAAAGTTAAAAACAACTCATTTAAGAACGTTGAGTTCTAAATACAAACTAAGATAAATAGATCTCATGAATGACTTTTTACGCATTGTAAAATTATCAATTATCAGACTAAATTCATATTGAAAATCTTCCACTTTTTAAAGGAACATGTACAATATAGAACTTAATTTATTTAGTAGATGATTCTAGATATAATTTTGAATTCAATTCATATTTAAGTATATTTATTATTTCTTCTTTATGTTAAAGGCTTATAACATCAACGATGGCAGTACATATCATGGAAATGAAAATATTTAATTGGCGAGCATTAAGGAGGAATAAATTAAATGTTTCAAAAGAAAAAGAACAAAGAAATGAAACAGTTGTTCTACAATACCAAAATAAAAAAAAAAATAAAGGAAAGTCCTCACACCATACTGTATGTTTCTTTTGTTTGTAGAATTTTCATTTAATAAAGTTCTGACTATTGCACGATTTCAATAAAAATAAGTAATCTGGCTGTCGGTGCTCTGAGTCTTTAATTTTAAATCTTCGTCAGAAGTATTGAAATTTTAAACATTATAACATAATTATAGGAATATGTAAGTAGGCAGGTACATGGTTACATGTGTTTTTCACTACAGAACATGAAAGTTATGTATAATCCTAATTATCGCTTTTTATGTTAATCATATTTATACATACTTTCATTTTGTTCAAAGGTTTAGATATTTAAGACTAATGAAAAGTTCTTTGTTGAAGATTTTACAATGCTATTGATAATCAAATCAAGTAGTCTAGTCTAATCTTATTTCAAATTTAATTGAAAGAAAATTTTAAGGCAATGTCATTTTGTCGATAATTCCTGTACAAAGACAACAAAGGTCATTTCGCTAATTAAAACCGTGGCAAGCAATTAAATTTAATGACGAATTTATGAGCATAATTAGGTTGCCCTGAGCATGTTTCCGTCTATTTCATTTTGATTTCGTAGGGCTTAAATATAATTCAATAGAAGAAAAACAAAAATACGGGGAAGGACATCCGGAATTGCTACATTATTTCCCGAAATAATAATTCATTTAGTTAATTAAAACTACTTCCCGGACGAGAGCTCATCAATTTCAATTAGCAGGGGATTCAACTGGATAAATTATTCGAAAACGTCCAACTTTCATAAATAGCCGGAGTCAATAGAGCCCGGCTCCTGCAAAGCTAACATCTCCGGCGGGCGGAGTGTCTGCGGGGCGGGGAGTCGGGGAGCCCTGAAAAGCCTGCATGCATCCGTCCGGGAGCACATATTAAATCGTTAAGGATTTCTGGAACAGGCATCGACCACCCGTCTGCACTTTCCCGGGCTTGTGGAACTACGACCGCGCCCTCTGCCGGATCGGATCCCGTGAGCTCTGTGCAGCCCTGTGCCTTTTCTACGCTCATGTTCCTCCCGGAGCTCCCTTAAGTACCCCGTGGCCCGGGGCGGCGGGAGGGGTGCTGGAGTTAACTGGACTCAGTTAATATGTGCACAGATCTGTACACACCCGTTGTAATTGGTGTACACGTGCCCTGCGGCAAAACTCCCTTTATAATTGGCCCTCTGCGATGAAAGGATTGCGAGTTCTTTGATCGATATGCCTTGATATGATATCCGGCAAAAAGGTATCGTTTATATTACTAATTAGCCAGCCTGGATATTCATTGAGGATCCTATTCCGCAGGCTTGCACCTGTTTGGGAAAATTCATTAGCAAACCGAAAAGGACCTTCGAAAGCAAAAAGGATTTTTTGGGTTTTTTTTTACAAGACTACCCAGTTAATTAAAATCAAAAACTTTACTTTACCACGAATGCCTCGAGGAGTTTATAAATTAATTAACGTGCATCTCAAATGATGAAACGTGGGTAATTTTTTGAATGCTTTTTGATATTTTAAAAGGGATTTAGAAATCATAAAATGCTGATCAAATAAAAGGATTTTTCTTTTATACATTCGAGTATGATTTATCATCGTCTGACGTCTAGCGGTAGTAAAGAAAGCCAAAGTTCGCAAAGTTTAATTTACTAAATGCATAATACCAATTAAAAAGTGTTCTGTTAAACATTTTCTTCTTTTACTGTCGTTAAATTCTAAAAAAATCTTTACGCCACATAAATATATCACAAGGGACACCCGATGCATCTCGATAGAAACGTATGACCGTTTAGTCATGCCATAATTAAATGTTTAAGTTGGTTCAATTGCTAGTTGTTCGGTTCAATCTGCTGCCAGGCAGTTCATGACTATTTTTTAGTGTTAGTATTTTTTCCTTGTTGTTATCCAGCAAAACACGTTTATTTTCTCAACATTACCAAGCCCACAAGTTCTCAAGAAATTAATCCGCACGCCATTTTACATTGTGTTATTGGAATCTGTACCATTTTACACTAATATTTCTTCGTGAATTTCCTCTAATTATATCCATGAATTCGACTATTTAATAAAGTGTAAATGTACTACGTTAGATGACTGAAATGCAGTATAAGAAACATCTCATATTGGCATTTACCTAAAGACACATAATATGTACTAAATAACACTCTTGTTACCTTGAAAAATGTAATAAGTGCCCTAGACAGTCAGTACACGTAAATAAATGATTAGTACCTACTAATTATAAATTAACATGCTGGCTGTCATTTGCTATGACTGCCAAATCATGAAAAACTTTATGTACTTAATTCACGACTTGCTAAATAATCAGATTCTCTTCTTTAAGGAAAAATTTGCTAGAATCCAGCTGATTGTAACATCCATTACAAATAACAAGAAGAAGAATAACACATTTTTAGGGTTTCGTACCTCAAAAGGAAAAAAAGAACCCTTATAGGATCCCTTCATTGTCTGTTCGTCTTTTTCTAAGGAACGCATTGAGGTATCAAATTAAAATTAAAATTAATATCAAATACTCAGGTCTGCAATCGCTTAGAGTTGTGAAAAAATCAAAAATCAAGTAAACGCAATCAAAAGATACGGCCGTTTATGCCGAATATTTTGACACTCGCAAGGGAATCAAAACCTATAGAGTACTTCCAGTTGACCTAGAACCATGAAATTTGGCAAGAAGCAATGTCTTAAAGTATAAGTAAAGGGAGAAATCCGAAACCCGTAAATTTGTATATTTACATCACAAAAAACAAACTTTTTACGGAACCCTCGGTGCCACTTTACACTATTCAAATTTTTTCGCTTTACATTTTGCTTCCTCCCCTATAAATTGGTTATTATTATTCTGATATGCTGTGCTGATATATGAGTGAATCTTTATAAAATATGGCTAATTGAGGTAAAGATGCAATAGAATCGATTAGCCTTCCAATATTTAGCACTGCAGAACGCGTCTGTTTTGTATGACGAAAGAAAAAATATGGTATTATGTGCCCAATTCCGCACTATAAATGTTTGAGGGCAAATTCCTTAGTTATATCTATATGTAGCAGTTGATTATCGAAATTTGATTGAACACAGTTTATGTAATTTCTGTTGTATTTCTGAGCCACTTAGGATCATATTTATTTTCGATGAATTTCTAGTATTCATGATGAGCACACACGTAAATTAAGTTTATAAATTTTAATACATATCATCATAAAGCCCCTTAGCACAAAACATTAAGTTTGCATTCAATATCCTATCATTTGGTTTAACTCTAAGTTTGAAGTCTCGTTGGCCCAAACCTTCTTCCAAAGATACTTCAGGGAGTTTGTCGTCGTAGCTTGCGAAACCGACGTAAGTAATTTCACAAGGTTTTGATTCTTCTATGCAGCTTTTGATCTAGAGAGAGAGATTTTATGAAATTTATTTATTAATTGTTTAAAAAAGTGAGTTTAAGTTAAACCTACCTTTGGGTTATTACTGCTGAACGTTAAAACCTTTTCGACATTTTGAATAGTTTTATGGATTTGTCTTTGGAAACAGTACTTGGTATGGATACCCCAATTCCATTTTTCCGGCACTTTTCTTATAGCTAATGTTCCGTGGAAAAACAGAAAAGAAAACAAAATAATTTTCATCTGAAATAGATAATATATAGAAAGTAAAATATGAATTAAGTTTGCTTTACTGACTCTTGAAGAATCTTAGTGTCAAATTTTACGGCTAGATCCAGATAGCTGAACCTGACTTATAATGTTTTTACAGACTGAATTTTCAACATTTATACTTCGTTAACGGCAGAAGTGTAAATATTGACATACATATACATATGTGAAAATTTCTTACTACTATGACAAGACAACTGAGGCATTTGCTTAGTTGATCGTTGGGTAGACTTTAAAAACAATTGTCCCGGACAATCTTTGGCAATTTGTAAACTGAAAAAAAACGTCAATATGACGTTTACGTTGATAATTCTTCAATATTTTCACTATTTTTTTTTCAAGGTTTTAAATTTCAACACTTTTATTTGTAAAATATAAAGGTAATAGATATGTAATCATTCAAAACTTCCTTACCTTCCTTCATCTATTAAGTACATTTAGACACTAGTTTTTGGATAATTCTCAGCGGTAAAACTTTTCTACTACGTAAATGATAAACTTATTTTTAACTTTTAGTCTTGCATTGAAGTAGTTAAGTAAATGCCTTTAATTAAGTTTATCTTACTCTTCCTTGTAAATTTATATTATTTGAAAATTTCTGATCACGTACAGTGTTTTCTTGTATGAACCTGAAACCACTTGTTCAAATTTGTTTAAAAGAAATTCATCAAGTTTGAAAAACAACTTGTTAAAACAAAATGTCTCATTTTATGAATCAGGTAATTAGACTGTTTGTTCATTTGCTCACAAAGAACAACCTTGTAATTAGAAAACGTAAGCTTTTCTGCTCTTCACACATATATGTATATGTGCTTGTATATACAAACTTATATTGTCTTCTAAAGATTCAAGATTTTTTTGTTTTCCTGAAGCAAGAATAGTGCTACCTGATGAAAAAAAAATTTATTTCAGTTTGAAATGATATAGAAAGATTTATCACATACATATTACAAATTCTAAAATTTTTCATATAGCCTCTAGAATTGAAGAATGATAATGGTAATGATAATGATGATATTATGAAAACCCTGGGACGCTGGGACACTACCAATTAATACAAGCTGTGAAGCAACGATCCCACAATTGTGTCTTATGTTTCACTTGTCAGATTTGCTAAGCTAAGTATATCACGTTCCGGAAAAAATTGTGTCCTACTAATTTTTACTGTAAAGGCATATATTTTTTTTATATCAAAATATTATTCCATTTTAGAAAACAAATGACTGACTCTTTATATTTAATTCATTTATATTTTTCCTTGTTTATATGTGCATATATTTTTTCAAGGTATTTATTTTGACTGCATCTGCATATACATAGGTACATATTTTGGCGCTTATTTTTCAAGAACACTAAATATCTATCTGAGTCTAGTTACAAATTATGAGCTGTCTAATTACGGTGATAGTTGTTAAAAGTTTCCTGTTATTCCAAATTGATCTGGTTTTTGTTTTTAAAAGCTAGATTCTTAAGTTTTGCGTTATTCTATTTTTAACTAATTCTAATTCTAGTTTCAATGTCCAATGAGAAAAAAGGATTTTAAAAGATGATTAGAAACTCCAGCAAAAATTTATTCCTAACTTTCTACCTAACCTAAAATTAATTATTTTTTTCGTTTTATTTAATTATTTTTTTTTAATGCGAAATTTCAACTGATAGCAAATTCCCCACCCACATTTTCCGAAATTAAGTTAATTTAAGCACATATTAGTACTAAGAGTGTTTTGTGATCACAAATGTCAAATGAACTATTAGAATTAGGAAATTCATAACAATGGATTTTATCAACAATATTTAAAATCATTCAATTGTGGACTTTTGAGACAATAGATTGTTCAACTTGATTGACAATGACTGCTAATGAACCTCGAAAAGTTTTCCTTTTATTTTCATAGCATATTTGCATTTTCACCTTAGTAGCTCGTAAACTAATATGTGAATTTAATACTATTATTTAATATATTTAATAATTTGCTATACATATGTATTTATTTTCAGATGATTTTGAAAAGTAATAAGAATATGTATATCTAGGATTATTACGATTTTATATGAACAAAACGCACAAAAAATCTTTTTGGATCGGTTAGGCAGGTTTTTTTTTTATTGGAAAACTGAAAGTTTCTTACTTTAAATAATCCATCAAAACTTTAGAAATGTATGTATTACATTATACTTTTTTAAAAATGCACTTGTTTAAAGTTTTTAAACTTTTTATTACATTTACTGATCTACTGATTCCCTTTTCAACAAGTTTTACAATTACATTAACGTTTATAACAAAATTGTCGAAAGAGTTCGTATGGTATATACAAGTAACTTGGCGATAACGTTGCGTCAGTTAGTGCGTAAAATTTGCTTCAGTTAATACAAATGTTGACAATTATGTAAAATTCTTTGCATTTTGTTTCACTACAGGATGATGTCAGAAAAGATACATACAACTTTTTGTAAGATTTATATAAAATACTTGCTATGCGGAAAAAAGTAGATATCATATTAAGGTAGGTTGAAGTATATATTTTTTGTTTATCTTGTTACAACTTAAATTTTTTGCAAATATTAAAATTAATAATCAAACAGCTGGAATTTCTATATTGTAAATTAAATACCGCATGCTCAAATTGAATTCTTAATATGTCGGATTTTGGAAATGTTCTAAATTCCACACGTTACTCAGGGCCCGAATCATGTAATTCGACATCGAGCAAATATTATCGTTCTTTTCTCGTTCATGCATCATGGAATTCGACACATCGAAGCAATCGTATCGAATGTTCGATGATGACAGCTCGATACTGCATTTACTATCGAAGAGGTTGAGTCGAGTCGTTATTGGGCAGCTTTAGTGTTTCAATGATATATTTAAATGCCTCTTTTGATATGCGAAACCTTTTAACAAAACTAAATTTGAAGAATATTAAACCTTTAAGATTAAAATGTAATTTGAAATTGCCCTCCCTTACTTTAGGTAATGATTTTTCATAAATGGACAAAATATCGCTTTTTGTAGTTTTTAACAGGGAACCATCATAACGTTATAATAACGTTATTATTTCGGTCAGAACTATACTGGTTCATTTTCCATAAAAAAGAACGATACTATAAATAAATTAATTAATGATTAATAATTAAATGATTTCACAAATACATAAAATATGTATATGTTATTAATTTAAAAAAGAAAAAAAATAATATAGAAAGATTATCCAATTTTTTTTAACTGTACTGTACTGTGTTTGTACTTATGCATAACTGTCACGAAAATTCAAATTATTGCAGAATTGATGGCACTTACAAATGATCTAGTTTTCATTTACGGCGGTGCCTCGATATAAAAAACGATAGAGCGAGTATCGTCTTACATGAAGCTAAACTTTACTATCGAGCTAACGATATCGTTCTCACTCTTCGATTGTACGACTGTCGAGCATCGAGTTACATGATTCGGCCCCTGACTAGCTCTACACGTTTTCATTTAAACCACAATTAATGCATGTTAGTCTTTAAAACTATAATAATAATAATTCTCACACTATTTCATAAAACAAAATCTTTCATCTTCAATAAATAAATCTAAAAACCACCTTCACTTCCAAATAGTTGTATTTCTTCCTTCTTTTAGTAAATAAGTTAAATTAAACACTAATAAAATAACAAATTTCTTTTATTTCAATTTTTCTCAATAAAAAGAATAAATCATTGGGATATCGAGTTAAAATCTTGTTTTCCCGTTGCGAAAATGGGAAAATCGTCGAAATATTTGCCCATGTAAATCGGTAACGACCAACTTTTAATTAAGTTTAATTAACGGGAATGAATTAAGAGCAGCAAACTAGTTGAAAAGCCAACAAAGTTGTGTCTAATCGTTTATTTGCATTTTGATGATTGAAAGGATTGGCCGCCTTAAGATGGAACACAGACGGAACACTTCAGTTGGCTTCTCCGCCGGCGGACACAATTCCAGAGAAAACTTTCAAGAATTGTATATAAACAAGTTTCCCATTGTTGATTTGTGTACCGTCAGTCTTGTAAGTTTATCAAATTTTTGTAGATAGGTATTCTCGAAACTGAGAAGATGGCAATATGCTGAAGGTGATCTTATAGTATAAAAAACAATCAAGAATTTTCTCACTAAATCGTTTATAGTGTTTTAAAATAGTTACATTTTGAAACGATGTACATACGTCTCTGACTCTGCCGGTAGGTATGCACCAGTACCTACTATTTCTACCTGTACTACAATTGCAGCTTAACTCTGATCAATAAAATCGATCCAGCGATTTGTTATTCACAAAAATATTTTAATTTAACTGGCTGTTAACTTTTCAAGTATTTATATGTATGTGAACTTCTTAAAAAGGATACTACACAAATGTATCTTAAATTGATTTAAGATGGTTTGTTTTTCGAAATCATTGATTTTATTATTCTCGTGAATATCCAATGTGTGAAATTTGAATGTACATATATACAATATACATAATGTATATGCATGGATACCTTTCGATTAACTAAAAAAACAGCGAAAATAAAACAACTGTTTTAAAAAAGACGAATGAAAAATTCATAAATCATTTTTTAGAATGACTATGTGGCGTCTCAACCTTATCCATTTATTCGGCTTTATCATCAATTTAACTCAACTGTACATACAATAGTAAGCTTTTCTCTATATCATCAGAAAGATTTTTAACTGAGTCGTTTTTAAATATTATTTAGTTTTATTAAAGCTCGACATCACTAAGACATCATAAGAACATATTTTTAACATCTCTTGAACTAAAATTAATAATTCAAAAATAAAACATTAATTTAATTTTTCAAATTTTTGTTGTCCGCACATAACATATGTATGTACGTCAAAATAAATCGATTAGATTTTTCTATCTGACTATTTTAACCACTTTTTCCGACGATATTAAGAAATGGTAAAAACAAAACTGTAATATTAAAACTTGTAAGAGAAAACACAATGAATGAATTCCACAATTTATAATGATGAATAATTTTAGACAAGCTTAATTATACATTATGTAAAATTTGATTTATTTATTTCAATTGAAAATTAAAATAAAATTTTAAAATGTATATTGTCAGATCGTAGCAATATGAATTATTAAATAATAAATAAATTTACAAATACTTTTCTGACAAAAATATTCTAAAGATATGTGCTGCTATTTCCAATAAAAATTGCTAAGAACCATGTCGCCAAAAACCAGTTTTTGAATAAAAAAACATTGCTTTAAAATCGGTTCAGTCGTCTTGGAGCATTTTAGCTCCAAGAAAAAAGATCGTTCCCACCAATAGTTGTTTTGTCGCGGTTTTTTAACTTTTAAATATTTTTTAAGTTGTAATAGCAGGGCACTGTTTTCTCCCATTTTTATAATCAGAAGCGTTCCATCCACCAACATATTCTGGACATTTCTAATATATAAATATCTGCGAAATATTATTGGAGAGGGAAATGTCTCGCGAGACGAGGCGAACGCGATCTTGGCAAAAGGATCAAGCAGTGTAGACTTAATGGCAGGCACTCTTATTCAAATGCCGTCAACCAGCCACAATAGCTGCCTGAGTGCGGAAAATAATTTACTTAAGCACTGCCCGACCCCCGCGTCCTCAAAGGCATCTCATAACTCTGTCGAAGTTATCCCCTGCAGGACCCGGCTGCAGGACCAAGGCCGGGGAGGCACGTCCTCCTACATCACGGCTCATGAAATCCCGGGACTGGAAATGTTATTAATCCAGCGGAACCGACAAAAGCGTCTAATTTCTTGATATGAGCCTTCCTGGCGCCCATTCATATTACCCGCTGGAGCAAGCTGACGCTCCCCAGTGAAATAGTGCACATGGCCAGGATCCAGGAAGGACATGTGCCTTCGCTCCTTTTTAGCGCCGCTCTGCGACGACCGGACGGGATCACAAAGGGAAAATGCCTGGCTAGCAAGACGAAACGAAATCTTGCACTCGAGGGATGCATGCAAAAATCCCTGGGAATGTGAAGGAAATTGCCGGCAGAATGTCACAGTTCGCTTCCGAGAGGATGAGATGGACGTGGGGCCGGGGACGTGACGTGTGTGCAAAACACTTCCCATAATCTAACAGTCCTTTTAAAGACATAAAAATAGAAACGACTTCATCTCCACCACATTGCGCTAGGGAAACACAGAGGGGGCTGACAGCTTTCCACAGACACAGCTCATAGCATCACTCATTCTAAATAGATTTCTCCATTTTTATTAATTTCTCTTCTTCTTTGCAGACTCACCAGGATCCGACGATCCTGTCTTTGAGGTGAGTGACGGTGTTAATTTTTACGTTACTAGTTATTTTAACTTATTTTTACTAAGCAATAGCTAAATACTCGGCGTACAAATATGGCGGTGCCATTTGTCAAATGTTACTCAGGCGGTTAAACCTAAAAGGTCTCCAGCGACCCACGATAACCGAATCGGGTTAAAAAACCCAGAGTGAATCTGGCCATCGAATTAAATCAAACTGTTCAATATTAAAATTTTTGCGCAGCTTTAAACAAAAAATAAGGTCTTTTTGGTATTCGTATATCACACGAATATTTAACTTGTTTCAGATATTGTGCCAATTTTAACGCCAATTCTAGGAGCAATTATCCGGCATTTTTCTAATTTTTTCAAAAAATGTTGAAAAGTTCCTCTTTTTTCTTGTTCGATGTCGCCTAAGCAATTTATTAATTAATAATTTTACAATAATTTTTTTTTTCTTCAAAATCATATTCATGTTCATATATATGTATGTATATGTAAGTTGAAAAAAATATTAAGCTATTATACTGTTGGTCATAGTCATAAATGTATTACAAAGACAAATGTTTTAAATTAAGCGATAATTGGCAGTCCCTGTTTCTTAGCAAGCTCTACGGATTTAAGAATTGTTCGCCATCGCCATGATATCCCTGTTTGATTTATTTATGGCATGTCATATTGTACTTCCACTGCCGGCCGCTCTTTATTTTAATTTTTTTATTTTTGGGGATTTTTAGCGCAAGTACACAGTTCAGTAAAGACGCACAATTTTTCAGAAGGCTCTGTGTGGGTATTAACTACCCAGGATCAAAGGAGGCTTTTACGGGCTGAATTTCTATTTGCAATACTCCCAACGTCACTGAGAGCTTGCCCAGTGGACCGTTGACTTTATACGTTCACAGGGGCGCAGGTTCTCACGCCGAAGAATATTAGCATCCCTTGTTATGTAGGGTCTTCCTCGGTGGGGCGCTCCGACCCCGCATCCCGATAGCGTGAGCAATACTGCTTTCCCTGGATGTGAATTCGCCCTGGTTTGGATAGGGAAGTTCAGACGACCATTCATATAATAGTAAATGTTTAAAGATAGGAAACGTCGGGAATTATAAACAAATTCACTTCTGCGTATTTAGGGGGCTTTATTTTCCCGTGTTTTTTGTCGCCCCTTGCCCTTCTACAAAAGATACATGTAGGTACTTATATTCGGAAAATGAAAAACGCAATAATTTCCATCGACGTAAATGTCACGAGATTTCAATTTGGATGGAACGAAATTCGCAAAGGGTTTTATTCATGAAACGATTTCGTAGAGATCCCTTCTGAAGCTCTAGATTTATTTCAATCGGAAAAGAGATTTGAAAGGACAGCGAATGGGCGCCGCATTAATGCAGGTCAATGACCCAAAAGTTTCCCATTATTTTGTAAATATTGAGCCCGAGATTTTCATGAAAATTATAACTCTTAATTTTACCAGTAGGTACATATGTATTTCTATAAATATTTTTGGAAAGATTGTTATTGAAAAAATTTGATTATCCACGTAAACTTAATTACAGTCCATGCAGTAGCACAAGAATTCTAAGTAAGTCAGTGTGAGTTCTTGTCGTCTTGTCCATCTACTAACTTAACATACGAATGACATTTATGGTATTTTTTAAATACCTTTGGGACATTTGTGAGGTCTAAATATCTTGCTTTTTAGGGTTCCACAAAACAGGAACCCTTATAGGATCATTTCTTTGTCCGTCTGTCTGTCTGCCTTTCAAGACCCTTTTTCTCAGGAACACGTGGAGATGAAATCAATATCAAATACTCAAGTCTTCAATCCCTTGGAGCTGTGAAAAAATCAAACTTCTAAGTCAACACAGTCAAAAGATACGGCTGTTTATGCCGCATATTTTGACGCTCGCAAGGGAACAAAAACCTATAGGGTACTTCCCGTTGACCTACAATCATGAAATTTGGCAAGGAGCCATATCTTATAGCACAAGTAAAGGGAAAAATCCAAAAACCGTAAATTTGTATAGTTACATCACAAACAAAATAATTGTTTACGGAACCCTCGGTGCGCGAGTCCGACTCGCACTTGGCCGGTTTTTGTTTTTGTTTTTGTTTTTGATATACGTAAATACTGAAATAATTCAAATATAAGGAAAATCATATTCCTACGAATATACATATGTATAATTATATGTATTCTTCAACAAATTCCCACGCAAAATTAAGTTATGAACGAAAAAACAATTTCAGAGTTAAAAGTGAATAATGGAAGGTCAAATGACGCTTTCTTCTCAATCTTATAACATGATCATTATTTTTTTCTTTAAAAAATAGAAAACCGATTTCCCAAATCACATATTTGAAAATTTGTATGTCGAAATTGATGCACTCTAGGACTCAACTTCATAGGATTTAAAAGTTTTGTTTTTCAACAAACAATATGTGCGCATTTTTCAGAATTCTCAGGACCAGTTTTTGAATTTTTAAGTTCTGCATTTATGCCACTTCACACATGTTCTTTGCTTAAAATATATACCTAGATAGATAAGTTATTACTGATCTACTATTGATCTATTGATGACATAAGTACATTTACATTAGTAACATACATTTAGAAGTGACAAGGGGAGAGGAACGTAATTTTGTGATACTCGTGATACTGAGGCGAATTTAAAGACACTCACTTGAAACAGTTGAAAAAAGTTTTATTTTCATAATACCTTTGATTGCCGTGAACAGTGCCTGAAGAAATGTAATATGGGCTTTTAAGAGCTCAAATTTGGTTAACAATACTAAAAAAATCAAAAGAGTACAATACAAATAAAAGAACATTCCCCGCTCCTTGAGTAATTCCTAAATTTTAAGCTTTTCTCCCAATGAATGTGCAAAATTTGGTCGAAATAGATTGAGAAGTTGGGAATTATCATGCTCATAAGAACGAATTTATAAATTGACTTAGGTCAAAATTTGTTAACGTTTTTTATATTGATCTACGCGGGATAGGTAACAAGACAAATGATATTTTTTTTTACATATTTCAGGTAGTAAGAGGTTAGGGTGGCCGCCAATCAGCCAGGATTCTCCAAATTTAGGTGCAGTAGACAAAAGTAAATAAGTTATTAAAATCGCAAACACATTAGAAAGTCTTCTAAAAAGTCGTCGCTATTAAAATAACTTAAGTAGGTTCCTACTCACGCTTCATGCTATGATTTTTGTATTGAATCTATTTACGGCGAAGAATTCCGATTTTTCGATTTATTTACAAGCGCAATTTTCATAATTAAATACAAAGATGGATTTTCACGCTTCATTTTTGTTTTATTATTTACGATGAATATTATTGGCTGAATTTTTTACGTTATTTACATTTGATTTGAGCTATTGAAAATAACCTGAAGATTGATATTTAAAAGAAAATAAATAAATATTTTTAATAGCATACAATTTTATTTTCATTTCATCTCTTTAGACAATTGCCTTTGAAAACAAAATAAAAAATATATTATTATTATTATTATTAAAATAAAAATATTTTTTTCCTACAAAAAAAAAAAAAAACGTAAAGTATGTAGATATATAAAAACAATAATCAGTTAAGAATTTTTGCCGAAACATTGTTTTCTTCCGGGTATTCAGTTCTTTCAACCAAACGGACAAAGGTCAAAGTGCGTAGGTAGTTTAATAAAAAAGTACTGAATCAATTTGAATGATAAGTGAAACCAAATTAAAGTGGAGGTTTCAGGATATACCGCTTATCGTTGTTTGAACAGCTATTTATTTTTGGAAAAAACCGACTTTGAGTATACCACACGTTGAATCGATTCGGTTGCTCACGAGTATATTTAGTACGACAAATTACTGCATTTTCTCTATGTTTTATTTAAACGCCGTCATGTTTAATATTCTAATTGAAAAAAACTCAATTTTGATTTTTGGACTCTGAAGGGGCCAAAATAATAGTAGACATATGTTTTATTTCAGAATTCTTCATTTTAATTGATAATGAGGCTTCAAAATAATTCAGAAAATCGAGTTTCTTCGGCAGTAATGGGTAATATGTATTGACAAGTTTTTTATGAAACGTGAGTAGGTAATAAAATAATTTTAATAGCGGCACCCTCTGATAAGATTATATAATAAAAAGGCACTCGCTTTCAAATTCATTTTCCAGTAACTTGAAAACGGTAAGAGTGGTAATAATGAGATTAATATACCTACCTGTAGAACTTTTAGTGTTTTCACTTTTAGTTTGCACTGACGCTGATTTTGGTAGAATTGCAACAGATGCGAATAATAACACCAAAACTTAAATGAAGAGATTTAGATCTTAATCACCGACAACATCGATTTTGGACGCAGTAGTATCGCAGAAATACCGCTTGAAACTAAAGTGTTAATTTCTGGTTTTCAGTAATCTTCTCTAATTCAGTGTTGCAAAGCTATAGACGCACTAGGCGATAGTGCGATGTCCTATATGTGGAATAAGAGGGAAAATTAGTGATGTCAAAATACTTTGTCACTCTTGCTATTACCCACAAACAAAAAAGGTTTACCTTTCGAATGGTAGGTACTTGTGGAGTAATTCGAATAAAAGTATTGGAACCGTGCGAAATGGGTGTTGCATTATTATAAACGCGCCTGACTTCTCTTAATTTAACAGTAAGGAAAATGCGCAAAAGTTAATAATAATTTTTTTTATTAATTAATAGCTCCACCACGGTTGCCCAGAAGCCTTTTTGACATGGACTTCACTTATGATTGCGCCATATCTAGGGTCAGCATTAGCCAAACCTATTTAAGTTAATTGATGATGTTGTATTGCTTCGCGTCTTTATAAACTTTTCGAACAAGCCATTCACACATATTTTGTAGAGGATTTACATTAGGATACCTGCCTCGAGAACCAGCTTTTTGTAGCATTGTTTACGAGAAAACTGGCGTTGGTCTGTCATTTTTTACCGAATTTAGGTATAATACGATAGAAATAGCTCCACAAAATGTTCAGGGTAAATAGTGAATGAAATTAAAAAGTTTTTAAAATAAGTTTAAAGGAATCTGTTTTAGCGACTTTTTTTCAATAAGCGCTCAAAGATGAAAGGTATGCGCTATGAAATCAAATTTTTATGTATTGGTTAGGCCTATTATTCAGGTAAATTGGAACAAAAAGTCAAACACTTATTCAATCATTCAAATCACTTTAACCAAAACTATCTTCGAACTCGTATATATTTTGCCAGAAAATCGCGAAAAAAATTCATAATACGCTAAGCAAAATTGTATAACATACATGGGAGTATTTTGCGTAGTCCTGGCTATAGTCTGTAGTGCACTATACTGTTAAAAAGGATGGGCGTTAATATGGAAAAGCATTATAACTTTAAACTTCGAATTAAGGGAAGTGCAATCTAAATGTTTGAATTGTATATTGAACAGGCGTTATTTCGATTTTTCCGTCACCGGAATCATATACCTGTTCGAAATTTGTTTAAAACAAAACAGAAGGATTCCCCGAATAGGACACTTCTAATAGGACTCGCTAAGGTCTGAACAGATATGTATATGCCAATCAATCTTAGGGTCACTTGATCAACGTTTGTTCGGAAACCCATTCTCCCCGATGTCTCTGAAAGATAATATATATAAAGATTATTCTGGGTTCACCTTCTCCAAATTTTAAATTACGATTTTAAGAGGGGGTCTACGAACAAACGTTGATCAGGAGACCATGGGGAATCTGTTAGCATACCCCTGGTCAAACCTTAATCCTAAAAGCCTTATCTATCGCAATCGAAAATTCTCTATCTCTATGTAAGCATAATTTTTTGTTTTGTTGCAATAAATAAATTTGATTGTATGTAGTTTTCATTGATAAAAATGTGTTTTATTATTAGTTTCTATCCCAACGTTAGATAATAGAAGTAGAGTATTTAAGTATCCTCTACTTTATTATCTAAGATCCCAACCTTAAATTTCCTTAAAAAAATAGGACATATCTAAGTAGGTATATTTTTGCCTAAATGAGATGCAAAGTAGTAATACTTTTTCTAAATAAATGCAATCATCGTAACTTAATTAAATTAAAGCATCGAAAAACAATTGTAAGTAATGAGCAGGGCGGACCACAATATACAATTTTCTATAATTAAGAAAATAGTATTTGTCATGGCAAATGACATGCAATTTCTACATTATCAGCAACTTTCTAAAATTAATGATTTTGTGGCTATGTCATATAAGACGCAGAGCTCGTTAGCACGGAAAAAAGGTGTATGAAAATATTAAAAAATTCATGCAAGTATACATTTAATATACCTATAGATTTTACTACTTTTTAAACAAAATATACTTACATACATATTTTTCAGAATCATGTGGTGTTGTGAAATTTCTCGTATATTCTCATTCGTATGAATTTTGTAAAAAAATATTCGTTATTTTGACATATACACACTTATACATATTTAGGTACATTTTTCGGTACAAGCATCATCATAATTAAACTGTATGTATATGATAAATTTGAGTTGTCATGTCGTAGCTTTTCATACAATATTAACAATGCTCGTCATTTTTCGTGTTATTATACATTTAATGATTATAATATAGTTTATATATACATAGGTATTATATACATTTCTTTGTCCCATATGTTCACTTTGTACAATTATATAATAAAACAATTTAAGTTATTTGGAATTATATTATTATATATATTTGTATTATATACAGACATATAGGTTTACATATTTCTTTTTATTTGATTTGTTAAATGTTTATTTAAAACTCTAAACTATTTTCCTCCTGAGGGTAATAATTACACTAATTTGTTTGTAAGTATATATCTTTTCGACTAATTTAAGTTTGTGTGTAGAATTTATATAAATGTATGTATATAGCATACGCTTACATAGAGAACATACCAAAATTTATAGAAACTAATGGGCTAATCCAACAATTTTTTCCAAATGAAATATTCGTTTTGAAGTAAACTTTAACAACGCAAAATATTTGATATGTAGTAATATATACATTACTGTAATTGATATAAGTCAATCCAGGAATTACTGTAAAATAAAATTTTTATCAGGACGACGTATTTTCGATTTATTGAAATTACTCGACGTCACACCCCTAACTCCCATGTGATATTTTGGCAAATTGTTTGCACCATCTCTCCCTTGCTGATGAAATGATTTATGGATCACATCGAAATTTAAATAAAAAAATTTAATGTTTTGCAAAGAATAAAAAGTCCATATCGGTAAATTCCATTTGCACTTTTAACAACAAAATCAGTGAAGAACACTGATCATTTTTAATGGGAAAATGACTTTTCATGTTTGATATTTTTTTAATTTAAGCAGCCAACTATAGTAGATAATACAAATAAACATTAGTTGTGAATACAATAATAATAAAGTTGTATAGTAGATTAAATATTTGAGCAAATAGTGGATTAATAATATAGTTTACCAAACAGTTTTATTATCCGAATAAATTAGAACAATAACTGAAAAAGCTTGAAATTTGGGTACTGAGAAAACTGGCGATATTAGTAACTCCATCCTTCACGTAAGTGACGGCTTCAGAAATTATAGGCTTAGCGTAAATCGACTGAGAAAATAGAAACACTAAAAGGATTATTGATGCAAACCTCATTGCTGCAACTATTGGAGTTTCTAAGTAACTGACAAATATCCGCGTGATCGAATGCTTTTTTAAAAAAAATTCTTATCGGAAGCTAGCAGCAATATAAATTCTTAATTAGTTGTAGTTCATGGTATTTATTTATTTAATTTTTTTAAAGTTTTTTTTTCGACAAATGGCGACGTCCGCATCTGATTAACCGTATTATTTCAAATCAATTCAAAAGTTTATGTAAATACGAGTACATAGTAAGTAAGAATTATATAGTAGCAAACTTTTAGTCTGCAAAACTCCGTGTAGGTATGTATGCCACTCTATGTATGTACATACATGAATGTGGGGACGCCAAGGTTCATAATTTTGTTAATAATTACAAATTATATATTTTAATAAATTATAATTGACTAGTGACAGGTTTAACTATGAAAAAAAATTAAAAATTTGTTAAGACTAACATATTCTCGATGATATGATGTCACAGTAGCCTACACCTACAATTGTCTGTTTTTAATATATTTTTTAACCAATACTTTTCTATATGAAAATCGAACACAAAACCTCTGAATGTTTATCATTCATAGCCAAATCACTCGTTAATTACGACTCCCAAAGCCCAAATATACTAAAAACGTAAAAATATTGCGTTTAATAACCCGTTAGATAGCTTTATGTACTATAAAATCTTGCTGCGAGCAAGATTCATCAGGACTGGTTGATACTTATACTTAATGATGAAAACTGATACTCTCAGTAGTGGCCTCGGTAAAGTTGGTAGTGCGCGCAATTCGTTGGCGGCACTAAATGTTTTGTAGGTTTGATTTCCATTAGAAACTCCTAGCAAAAGTAATATCAACAATTGGCCAAAAATAATGGCCTTAAAAAAGTGTTTCTTCCGACTAAACATAGTTAAGAAGTCAATTTCACAAATCATTTCAGCTGAAGGTTGAAATTAACGTTTTCCTAGCATACCTATTTAGCTATACATATTATAGGAAATACGACATTACTCATGGTCTTCATCACAACAAAGTTTTTCTAAAATCCCTGTTTTATATAGCAATTAATGTGATATACGTATATAAATTTAAGTCTTGGTGGCCATAATTTTTTCCGTGCGCACTTCTTGAAACCTCGCATCTCCTCCTTACATGTGACGAAATTTAGTGATGACCCCAAAGGTTAGCTTGTCTTCGAAGGCTATTCGCCGCAATTTACAGATTTATTTTTATTTTTTTCTATAATCCATCCAATTGAATATACAATATATATAGCGAAAATTTTATCAGCCTAATTAAAGACGCCCTTCAGAAAGGGTCTTTAAGTGGTCGAACGCTGGCCGTGCGCGTCTGACTTGTGTTCCAAATTCATTTTTCATTGTCGACAAATTCGCCACGTTCGGGTGTATTTTTATCTCATTATGCGATCCTTTTAATTTGGCGAAAGAACCAAAAACATCGGTCCTCCTCGTCGGGAGTGGCTGAATGAGGCCGGTACTTGAGCTCATTAATTCACAGAAACCTCTTAATTACTGCTGAAATTAGCTGGGACTGTCGCTCTGAGAAGTCTTTTGATATCTCGAGAATTTTTCTTCTTTTTTTTTTTGTTTTTTGCTTCAAGTCGGAAAAGACAGAGCGGCAAAAATTAGAATTGCTAGGATACTTGAATGGGGCAGAATTATATCTGCTGAGGAACGACCCTGGGAAATTAGAGTTGCTTACCTTTTGCGCCTGCCATTGTACTCTGGTCGGCGTAATCGTTTCTAATTAAAATCGCTTTACGACAGACGTACTCGAGCGTTAAGCATCCATTAGCTGCGTGAGAGTCATCACGGGGCATCCTCTTCCCGGACGCGAATGTTTCGATTTTTCAAGCTCTTTCGCCGGGATATCGTCGCCGCGACGCTCCCCTAGGATCCAAGTGGGCAGACGTCGACATCCGCGCCCTTAAAGTTCACTTTGCAGTTGCTAATGAGTCCATTTATCGGGGCAGAGTCGTCAGCCACTCGTTCGAACAAGTTGAATTGAATATTTGGGTTTTTTTTCCATCTCTTGCATCCTTTGCGCGATATTACAGTTAAATTTAAAAAGAAAAAAAAAGGTTGTCTTCCAGCATCCGGGAGCTGGAGACGCTCATTAGTGCAAGTGCAGTGCCGAGCGCTACTTCAGACCGACGAGTAATTTGTAACATAATTACTGACTCTTTCGAAGTTCTAGGATCGGGATCTGGGCCCAAGTACCCTGTCGAAACGCAGTCTCCATTGGGAAGGAAAGTGCAGGAAAATTGCACTTGCCTCAACTTATTTTTATTTTTATTTTATTTTTTCGTGAAGCTTCAATGAACGTGTTGACCGCATTTCCGAACAAAGAGCAGAAGCAAGGCGGTGGAAATGGACACCACTGCAGAGCAAGAGGATAATTGTTGGAATATCCTAGAACATGTAGAAACAATTGGGCGCAATAACGACTAAATTCCAGGGCATTCTTAGCACGTTTGTTCTGCCCCTTGTGCCTTTGTAGCTTAGCTGCGAAATAAATGTTGTAGCATGTTTCAGTCGCAAAATTACAACGAACTCTGAACCGGAAATAAAAAAAAAGAAAACCCTTTTTTCCTCTTGTGGAAAGTTATTATGCTTTCGGCAAGAAAATTTGAATCAGAGCGAGGCCAAGGCAGGATTTATGGGTGGAATTTATATCATTCCTCCTGGAATGAGAATTTTTGCATTTTACAGACTATAAGCGGTTCCTTGTCTAATATATGCGGATAAACAATTTCCGCTCGAAACCACAAAGGATTAACTGCAGGATCTTTGAATTCATAGCACTGTTTCATGGCGGACTTTTATGTCTTTTTGAATGGAAGAAAGTTATTCGATTTTATGGTCAATAATATTCTCCGGAAAGTACATACTTTTAAACTACTTTTCCATCGCAGCGAGCGGATGAGAAGAAGTTGTGTAATAATTTCAATAAATTAATAATTTCTCGTAAGTCTGATTTCGTTTTCATTTCGGTTGAAATTCACTTAACGATAAAGGTTCAAATAATTTCAACTTTTAAAATAAACTAAAAACATAAAAGAATTAAAATTAACATTATTGTGCATTATACAGCTGTGATCCCAAAAATAGCACATGTGTTCAAGTTAATAGAAATGATTCCTGTTAATTCTTGCTAGTGGAGTAAATGTCAAAAACGCTTCGTTCAAATAATATCTCCGTCGCAAAAAACGTTTTTCTCAAACATTTGCTTAAATGTGCTTAAAAATCAATAAATCCAGTCGATACTATTTTTCGTTGCCATGCTAGATAAAGAGATGAAAGTATGGGTGATTCTAATAAAAATATTGTATGTAACGCTGTAAACATTACGATACCGAGAAGAATTCTTTATGTGAGGAAATAAAGGATGACATTTTTAACAACCTTGGATTTCCTTTCATATATCAGGTTAATTTTTTTTTTCTGTGCCCAGTAATAAGACAATGAAGCATATTTTCTGTGGAAAAAAGGTAACCCTCTTCGTCTACTGACTCCTAAATTTCACAACTTTAATGTCAAAATTATTTGGTCAGAGTTGCGAATTTTTTCATTTAAAACTGGTTTGGTGAATGGACACAAAAAACCTTCTTCCTGTACTATCCACATTTGTGCTCCGTAAACACATTCTCCAATCAATTAAAAAATTACTTAAATAGTTAATCTACTTCTTTCTATTTCCTGCTGGAATGCAAGGCTATATACATACATATGTATGTATGTATCTCCAATATGCGTTCTGAAAATTGGATGTATTATGTCTTAATTAAGTTTTGTGAAGTTTTAATTAATTAAAGTATGT
The DNA here is from genome assembly GCA_951509405.1 of Machimus rusticus. Taxonomy (NCBI): domain Eukaryota; kingdom Metazoa; phylum Arthropoda; class Insecta; order Diptera; family Asilidae; genus Machimus; species Machimus rusticus. The sequence goes on along the minus strand of OX608050.1, from coordinate 49,163,789 downwards.
TAAATTAATACTTACTATTTTATTTTTAAATTGAAACTCCGTATCGAAAATAAAAAAAGTATTGTCAATGCTTAAATCTATTAAAATGAAAATTTGCATGTCCAAATACTAGCCTGATTTACAAATTGTTGTATATTTGTGGGTACTACTGAAAGAACTAATTTAGTCCACTTAAAAGTACTGATGACTTATTTACTTATTTATTTTATACGTCCATTTAAAGTTATCGTTAAAAACGTGCGATATAAATAATGTCTTCACCTTAATTCCAAAGTTCATCATCCAAAAATCAATGTACGTATGGTCTTAGTTTCTCGTTAAAGTTTTAATGGATATGAAAACTTTTTTCATCCCACATATCTACGATATGGATATATGTACTTGTACATATGTATATGTTTAGAATAACGATATAAAAAAGTTTCCATTACTCAAGAGGAGTTCTGTTTCAAGCGAATATTTCCGCTTGGAATTCATAAGACGCTCTAAGAACCACGTACTTTCGCTAAGGGCAACCGACAAAGTATTCACCCGAAATTTTAGTGGCGATAAATTTTAAAGGCATAAGTTGAAGCCCACAGCGCGGCTGGGTTAATTATGGATGGGGGAAATTGCTCAAACCTGAAAGTGTCAAAATGTTGCAAAATATCCGGGCCCAAAGGATCAGTGGGAGTCTTCCGGAGCCGTTTTAATTTACTAATCCCCCTAAACTCCCGCCATTCCCTCACCTATGTAAATACTCACGTAAACCCCAACGAGGGGGGAGGAAATGCATTTGGTCACACATCACGTGCTCCTCATTTTCTTCGGCAAACATTTGGGCCACTTGAAAAATTCATGTACATCAGAGCTGGCTGCTAACAAGTCCTTGTTGCGGCTCCCCCGCATAATGACTTAACTATTCATGGAGCCCCACTATCGCATTAAGAATTCCGCTTCAGGCAAGTGTCTCGATTCATCCTGGCATCCGGGAGTAGATCATACATAAATAACGTCTGCTGCCGACGCCGACCACCCCGGTGATCTTCCCGAGACCTCCGCAATTCCAGGCCGGGTCTAAGTCAGCCGAAGTTGACTGACACCGCACAGCCTCCAGGATCAGGGGATGGTTTTTCCGGCAGTTTCGGCTTTAATTTCCATCCCACGCTACTCCCAACTATAAAACGAACTTAAAATAGTACGCAAAGTTGAAATTATTATTCCCAGGGAGTGAATACATTTCCTCAAATTTTATTGCTCTCCCCCATCGCTGGCTTGACTTCTATGAATATCTTAAGAAACTCAAAGGATGTCGCCCGGATGCTCCCAAATGCAGCCTAACTGCGGGAGCCGCTCCTCTTCCCGGGCGTGATTTATTCACGTCCCCCGCCAGTCCTTAATTAGAATTTACACACATTGTTCAGGGAAAATTCATTTGCGAAAGGAAAGCTAGCTTCCAAATCAAATTTATTGCGTCCTGGTCTTCTCGGGAATCGCTGCAGGGCTCTTTATCCTTGTACTGTCTCCGTACCTTACACACCCCTGCCCTGAAAATTGTACCTCAGATAAGGCGACTATCCTCCCTGCGCCCTGTAAGTCCCCAAAACATTTTCAGCTCGTTATTTCCAAAGTTTACAGATCAATTCACAGTCCTTCGGATGCAGCACCCGGGCGCGATGTGATTTTGTTCACTTTTTGCACTTTTAATAAGCCAATTCGTGCAAAAAAGTTTTCTCAATTGTCCGGTAAAAGTTTTTCAAGGAATGGGATTTTATCACTCGGCGCCGCCTAGGGCCACTAGAAAAAAAAAACAAGAAATGCCAGACGAAAGGATCGTGGCAATTTAGCAGCTTTTAATACTTTCTGAAAACTACGAGGAGATTTTCACGGAGGTCGAATCCGTTAATGTCCTTCGAGCTCTGTCTTCCTTCGGGGGTTGCGCACCCAAGGAGAAAGTAACTTCGAATGTTATTTATTGCTGGGCACAAAGTAAATGCTGCAGAGTTGACAGAGGAACGCGGAAAAGTACGCTGACTGGTGCACTTAAGCGGAAATTTTCTTAATTAAAATTGGTTCAGGTGTCACCGGTCTCATTACTTTTAAAGCCGCTTGTGCCCTACATTTTTATAAGCTTTACCGGCCCTTGAACAGGATACCATACTTTAGTTTTGGTTTTGTTTTCAATCGTAATAAGTAGAGTGGACTTTTGAACAGTTAACCACTGTTTCCTAAGACCTGTATCTTAACAGATTGAAGCTCTTTAGTTGCAAAGTTGTCATCATTTTGTTGTACATTTCGTGTAGTTTTAAGGTAATTAAAATTAGGCCTTTAGGATATAACATGAAGCCATTCCATTGTGTTCACTGCCTAGTACCATTCTTACATACTAAACCACAAACCTACATATTGAACAATGAACCACGGAGTTTATTCAATCAAAAACAGGGATATTTTATTGGTAAATATTGAATATACTTAGTATCACATTCTCTAAAATTACAAAAAGTATTGAAAATATTCTCCTTAATTATATGAAAATTAAATATACAAAAATGAACTTCTTAATTAAAGTCTCGTTTTCAATAGGTAGAGATTCAGATTATTATTATTACAAGCAGGCGATTTTAAAATCTTGAGATTTCGATAAAATCTCAATCAAAATCTCGAAAATTCATTCTGGTGTTCATTCAGCACATTCAGCAGGCGTTAAAATTGATAAATTTTTAAACTGTCGTATTTTCGAAAAAGTCGCTCAAGCGGTAGATAGATCCTACATTTTCGATCTGTTCTTTTGAAAACTGCGATATGAAATTGTTTTTACACCCTATAATTTCAAATTCAATTGAATTTGAATTATTTGAGAAAGTACAATTACAAGTAAGTTTCAAAAAACGAAAAAGAAAACAAGTGGGAAAATATTTTTGGTGGAACTATTACACACAAAAAAAATTATCAAAAAATGGAAAGTTATATCCCTACACCAAATGTTTTTTGCAGTATTAAAATCCTCTTCAAAACTTAGATATCCAATCCATTATTTCACGATTTGAAATTGTTTGTGAAAATTCAGGACTTGCCTTTATAATGTTGCGTGGTGAATTTCCACATTTCGCATTCTTTCATCATTGCTTAAGAGCATTTTCGTTGTGGAGCTAAACAAATAACTCGCCAACTATTCAGAATTTTCTTTACTAAATAGGTACATTCAGAAGATCACTGTTTTCTCCGGCTAGGTATTCGTTTACGAGAAATGGCAGTATTCCATATTACGGATACTATTCCATAATTGGTTACTTTCCTCTAAGACCTAATGAACCTTTTTACCCTTCTCTTTTGAAAAGTATAGGTTGCTATTTATAAAATTACTAATATTTTTGAACTAAAGACTTAAACTTAAAAATTGTATGAAAGAAAAGTACTTTCATGACTGAATAAAAATATAACCAGTATTATAAAAGCTCTGCTTACCTCTAATTTCACTGAGTTAACAGCAATTAACTTTTTACATTCTCAATCCATGTGGATAGCAGTGTCCTCGTAAACACTATCATCATCAAAATCAGAATATGTAAATCTGCATGTAGCTACAACGCGGGAAGCTCATTACACTTAACACGAAACATGCCATAAAAATATTGTTATAGCGTCGGCGAAATTAAGCGCTGTCACGATAATAAATAGCCACCCACAACATCCATAGGCAACCCTCAGGAAAAATCCCAATATCGGCGTCGTTGGAATGGTTTGGTGAATGGCCGTCATCGCATAAAGCCCTATAATGAAGATGGCCTGGTCGACAAAAGTGAAATTGTATTTGGGCCTAACTTGTTTAGTCGCATGCGGGCAAAAATTTGCATTTCAATTAAAATTTGCCATTATGGTGCTATATATCTCTTGAATAAGCCACATTTCCAGACAATTTGACGTCGGTTTACCCCATTAGGCAGAAAATAGAGTCGTTACATTTCGCCCACGTCCTGAATGCACCGGACCCGGCACAATACCCGGAATCCTGCAACGGAATGCAATACCCAGAATGCCACAATTTTTCCTTGTCTGCCGTTCAGGAAAATGTTTGTCATTCCCCTCCCCGTCCGCCGAGCCGATTGCATTTTGAAATTATTGCATAGCCCCAAAGGGCACTCCTGTGGGCCAGTGGCGGATCCGCAACGGGTCCGCACCGATTTCATGGAAATTTGATGGTTGTGAATTTACATAGATACGAAAGGAAAAAAAATTCAGTCCGTCGCGCCGCATGGTGCTAACAGTCGGTGTCACGTTCACCGGAGTCCTCCCCAAAATGGTAATAGAGCAGCAGATTGAGGCTCCGGCTCCTACCAACTTCCGGGTAATTACGGCCAGATTTGCTCCTGTACTTGTCCACTTTCCTGTAATTTAATAGGCAGATCCTGGTCTGCAAAGTGCACTATACCGCCGAAGGACGTGATACCAATTCTTAGTTAATTTGCCTTTTAAATATGAAAAAATCTATCTATCCTAGGGATTATTCTTAAGGGTGGTAGTCTAAAAGAAAAGTGACAGGTGAAGTCACCTTCACCGATAGAAAAGATAGAATCAACTTGACGGAATAAAAAAAAAACGTTTATGATAGTGAACATTGGGTAAGAAAAGTGTCGTGAAAATACGAATCCTTTTGGTGATAAATGGAGGGACACTTTTAACAGGTGAATTTAGAGGTTGCGATTTAAATCTTTCTCTCCTCCTCGAATAATTTTCTTTTCAATCATAGTACATCTGTGGATCAGAAGCTAAATTATTGGGAGAAACCCGCTTTATGTAATTAAAGCATGAGATACCTATAAATCTTCGTGACTCTTTCATGATTTTAGCAAATCAGACACAAAAACTCATACAGTCCATACGTTTCTCCTTAAATCTGTGTGTTAACTTAGAAAAACATAGGAGGAAGTCTTCATTCAATTTTCGTCAAGGTTGTTCGTGTTTGCTACCACCTCTATACTTTATGGAAATCAATTTGTTTTTTTGACCGTAAAAATATTTCAAATCCTTAGAATTTACTTGAAAAAGATTTGCAGAAATAGTTGCTTAATGTTAAATCAGGCAAACTTTAGTACTTTTCGGAGAAACAGCCTGGAAAACTTTAAAGGCATTTTTCTCGAAATGCTATTTGTCAAAACGGTATACGATGTAATATATTGTTCACAAAGGGAGCCCTCTTACGGCTCGGGAGGCAATTTTACACTCGGGCAAAAATGTCCTATTTTGTTCCCAAGTGATCATACTTATTTTTACCATACTACCACCGAAAGTTCGAATTTTCTCCCTGTTTTAAAGGAGCAAAGTGATACATTTTTCCCCCAAGGGAACAAAATAGAACATTTTACCCGGTCGCCTGTTTTGTCTCAAGGTTAAAATGTGGCATATACATATGTATGTATAAATAGGTACTATATATATGTATATGTAAGCTTCCAACATTTATAGAATTAACATTAACGAACACTTGTGTCGGAAAACATTAAGTCTTATATTGTGTGTTTATACATACTAGTGGTCGCCCTGTGGTCGAAATTCGACCTACCGAGGTTACTACGAAAAATACGACTGTACACAGCCTACTATGTGTTTGAAATTGGCACTTTCAATAATAAAATTACGACAGTTTGACCACAGACTACTATGCGTTCGACATAGACAGTATGAACGTAAATAATGAATTTATTTTATTTTATTTAATGTATTTATAACACATATTATATATAAATTTTAGCTTTGTGCACTTCTTCTCTGTATAAACTTTAACCATGCAAAATCTCAAACTCCTCAGTCCGTGCAATTTGCTTAAAAAGGGGTCCAAAGATTTCCCTTCACGTATTAATATATAGATAAGAAAATCAAAAGGTTAACATTATATAGTAATAAACGCAAAGAATTAGAAAATATTAAAAAATAGTAAAACATATTATGATTAAATAAGTTTTGAACAAATAAATACCAAATTGAAGGGCTTTATTAAATTCATTTTTAGCAGTACCTACATCAAACGATTTCATTAGAGTTATCAATCCCTTTGAGCGTATCATTGTCTCTAAAATATTGTTCCATTTTTGGAGATATTATGATCATGAAATTTTGTATTAATAAATGAGACAATTTGTGAAATCATTACGTTTTCCTTAGTCATATGTGATTACTACATCAATGGGCATGAAGTAAACCCATCGGCAACACATAACCTCTGCTTCCTTTGCGTATATCCTTTGGATAAAAGAACATCACTCACGAAGACCTTTGTTTCCAAAATAAATGCCTTAAGCTAATAGAAGAACCTTTTCTATTTTTAAGCCATGAAAGTCCAATTCCTGAAAATCCATTAAATCCCATTCTAGAAGAGAGCAGGTTCTCGAGTCTATCTCCCAGCAGAAACGGGAAGGGGGGTATATTGGACCGCTTTTGTATTTTGTCTGGCATTGTAAGGACGACGAACGAGCACTTTTGAAGTGTATCCGATTTACTTTTGTACTTAATGCTCGTCTTTCGAATTTCGATTGGTTTTAGAAGACTGCCACAGAACGTCTTCCGCCAGAAAGGAAGGAAAGGGTCTGCATATGATTAGAAAGCGATCAACGAAAGAGTGGGTCCACACGAGTGCACCCAGTCTCCCGGCCACTTCCCAAATTCCGTCGACTTGGCACGAGCCGGCTGAAGATTGATTTCTAAGCGAGGCGAAATCGAATCGATCGAAATTTCACTCAAGAAAATTAGATACACAAATAGGGTGCTCTTATTTGTATCAACAACCGGGGCCCCGAAGAAGGACCGGACTGGACCCGAAAGGGCTAGTCATTCCAATTTGAGGTCGTTTGCCCCGGCCGAAGTACGCGAGCATCTTTCGTCGTGCAGTCGATGGTCGACGGCGTGGCGACGGCTCCAAGACCAAAAAGTCTTGACTTTGCTCAACCTCTGAGAGGTTCGAAAAAGTTTCATTCGCCTGGCGGGCGTTTTTCTCAAGTGGCAGCAATTAATCATGCAGAGCGTTTTGAGTCCGCTGATCTCGTTGTTCACGCGAATAATAAATTGATTGAAAAACTTTGCCGCCGCGCTTAAGAAATTCGCCCCCAAATTAATCTCGCTTAGTGCGGCGCAATTAATTATTCAGTTAAAAAAAAAATTATCGTTTTATTTGCCTGCAGTGACGACGAGGCACGTATCGAATGGAACATAAATTAGGAGGACGTTTTTATTGAGGGCATCTTCAAGAGGGATCCCGGCGCGCTCTTTGACTCTTTGTTTCCTTAACACTTAGCCCTAAGTGCACTACATCCAACGAGTTAATGGCGTGCCCTCGTTCATCTGCCGGGGACGGGTTGGGGCCTTGGGGGTCCCATAAACGATCGAAGATGGTGGGCATTCAGCTTTGACAAATTTGAAAGGTTTGCGAGCGAAAGAACACAGTTGTTGAGCCATTTGTAAGGGCTTCAAAGAACGTCCTCGAGAGGTTTCATTTGTATTGGGAATGATTTACAAAAGCATACAAGAAAATTTTTTCCTTACGATTGCTTTTATGGACCGCCATATTCACTACGCGATAAATGGCAATTTTTCTAATGCATGAAAGGATTTAGAAAAGAAACTTGAGGAATAACAACATTCAAACTTTTTCAGGAAAAAAATATAGAGCAAATGTTTTACTTAAAACTCTGGGCAAAAATTATATGTTATAATGTGTTCTTTAAACTTAATAGATATTTTAGTTGGAAATCGAGCAGAATATCTTGTATTGAGATTACCTTTTGCGCAATCACTGAACTTATGAGCAGGCATTTCGTAATTAAAAAACACGTTACTTTAAGATTTAGTATTGAAAATTATTTTCTCAAATAAAATTAAGATTCTATGTTTTTTTATTAACTCCATATGAAAATCTTTAATATCTTAACCGTCATGAGGAATATCGTGATAATTAAATAGAATTGGAGTTCACCAAATATTAATAACTATACCTACGGCAAAGTACAATTTTTGAATTGGAGCTACACTACAGGTTTACAAATCTTCAAATAAGTGAATATAATTAATATTAGACCAAAGAAGGATGAAAATATTCTTCGTTATTAAATAATCTTTTACATTACAGTACCTTTTTATGTATCATTACAGGATGGAAGCAATGACATTTTTTAATATATTGTGTAGTAACATAAGAACATTATAATAAAATAAAAAAGAAAGTGCTTCTTATATGCACAGTTAGACCAAAGTTTGGTATCCTATAAGTAATGTTAATTGTAGGTTTTTTTCTTCTCAAAAGTAGGATTTTACATTGGAATATTTTTTCCAATTTGAAGTTTATATAAGCGTTTCAAAGCATAATAATAGACAGTTTGGTGCCAAATAGCAGAGCCAATAATCATTTAACTGAAAAATAGCCCCGAGAATTTTTGCAATCTCAGTAGAATTTCGCAACTGTTTGCTCAAAATGGGTTCAGGGGTGGCTCTGAAGTGGTGCTGTAACGATTCCAGAGCCCATCTGTCGCGCCGCTACTTACACATGTCCGTCGCTGCTCCCAATTTGCCCTCTGCCCTAGAGTTCGTCCAATTTCACTAGCAATTTTCACATTATTGCATGACGACCAGGGCCCTGGCAAGCAGCCATCGGTGGTGAAAAGTTACGCCCTCATTAGGCCCTGTCACCGGGCCTTTGGGCCGCAGCAGCGGGAATAATCGTAAACGCTGATGGAAATGCATAAATCTGCCGCCATTTCATCCGCAGCGATCTTGCGCCTAAAAAGGCAATCGCGCGCTCCCGGCCGGACCGAGGCCAATTCATTAAAGGGCTTTAGGAAGTATTGGCAGTTTGGACCAGTTATTACGTGCTCCATTTTCCCCGGCCACAAAATCAATTCGGCCCCGAGGACGTGATCGTCAATCCCGACGCAATTTTTGCTGCTGAAGTTATTATCTGGGAAGTCAGTCCGACCATAAACAATTTTCCCCGATAATTTCCCAATAGGGTGATGTGCCTTTTAATTTTTTCCCATTTCTGCTTTCCCTTCAAGATTCGCCCCGTTACCGGACGTCGGCCGCAATGGGGCGAGGCGGGCCGAATGTTTTATTTCTAATTTCATTACCGTCCCAATCATCTTCGGTTATTCAGATGCCAGTCAAAGTGTATTAATGGAGTTCTGGCGCTGACACGAATTCTGATCCTAGAGAGCACAGACTCCGCAATTTGCGTGCATTGGGCGTTTGGTCCATGAACGAACGCCCTCTGGTGGGTGGCTGGATGCTCCATAGACGTGGCATCGCTAAACAAAATCCGCTTTGTGTCCAAGGACCCGGGAGGGCGCTCTGTGGCGGTGGTAGCCATGCGAGAAGATAATTTCGAGCAAATTGTCGGGTTTAATGGCTCCTATCTCAGGGCTTTTAAATACTTTGAGCGGAAGATTTACTGAATAAATGGCGTCGGCGTCGACAGTCACCCGCAGGACTTGATTTCAGCACCGTCCTTTATAAAGGTCTGCTGCGAAAGCAAGAAATTCGTTTTATAAAAGGCTCTTTGCAGTTCTTTTATTTGTGCAAATTTAGCAGCGCCGCCGCTAGGATGGATTAAGGCCAGGGGTTGGTCGCGGTTGGACGGATGCCCGCTTTGTTTTATTAATTGCGAAAATGTAAAAATGGGGGCAGCACTGATTAAAGCGGGCAGCTTTGCAGGAGCTGTTTCCATAAGTTATCTGTAATTCAATAAAGACAAAATGGATTTCCGCACTTCTTTTCGCCGCCGGCAGTAAAGAAGCTATCTGAAATTGTCGATTGTCCTTTAAGCAAAAATTGTAACGATCAATAAATTTCCCTTTTCTTTCTGAATGATTTTCTGTAATATTACTAGTAATTGGGTCAGGTCAACAAATAAAGATAAATTTTGAAAATTAAATTAATTATATTTACAATTAGTAATTTCTTATGTGCATTGGACGTGAAGCTAAGAAAAATTTTTCCAGTGTAGGTCGCCATCTGACTGAGCAGTTTGTGTACATCTTGGAGGCCACAATTTATATATGAATTCAGTTGCACGGAGAATTTCCTTTTTTAATATGTATCTCTTCTATGTGAACTTCACTTTCCTAAAAAAAGTGAAAATTAGTATTTTTTAGAGGGGTGTGAACATAAAGCATGATTTTTTGCCATTTTTTCGTACCTACCTTTTTTAAAATAACAAAATACTTTAAACAAAGATATTGTTTAGGATTTAGGTTCATCAAGATCGTATTTATATAAAGAAACTACAGAACAAATTTCAAAATGATTGGTTGAAAACTTTTTAAGCTACAGTGTACACAAACTCCAAAAAAATCATCTCGAGAAACACGCGTTTGAAGAAAAAGTGGCAGAAAATTATTACATGCCACGCGCTCCGACACTTGAACGAGGGACGCTTACTTAATCGCTTCTTATAACTTTTGAACGAATTGGAATTTTGGCTTGAAATTGTAGGAGTATACTTTTGAATAGTCTTCCAAACGAATTATGACAAAAAAATTGCATTTTTCGAAGTCTCTACACCTATCTCCCCCTTTAATATTCCACTCAACTTCAGAAGAAAGTTTGGATCGACCTATTTTGCTGTAATAATTTTAATTAATACTTTGAACACATATCATGAACGATTGATCTTGTCCTGACTTTTTTCGGCTAAATTTATTTTTATTTTAATTTCATTACATTATACTTATTATAACCACCAGTTGTTCCTATAACTCCCGACAAAAACAAATAAAATTCATGGCTATATGTTATGACACTGAAGACTACTCTATTATTTTGAATGGAAGTGTGTGTGAAATGTGAATCCTATGAAAATAAAACAAGGACATTATTGATAGTCCGTTTAAAAATAATTTTAAAATGGCATGTCTTTTATCACACACTTTTTTAATTTATTCCCAGACACCACTTCTCCTTTCAACTGTGTAATAGACATTTATGGGAGGCCCTGCATAACTATGAAAAAGAAACATAAAAAAGATAAATTTATATTTTCAAAAAAGGGAAGATGCGGCTTTTTGTACCCTTTTAGAAGCAATATGACTTACACCACTGGAGTGAGACTTGTCGTCTTGCCAACCATTCCAATCAAAGGTTACACATATAGCAAAAACCGAGAACGCTTACCTTTCACCAAAGGCTTCAGGGACATATCTGTGCTATTCATCATACAGCCGCACTGTGTGAAATCTCTGTCATCATTCAAATAACCACCATAAAGTCTGTGAGCGAAAAAGCATATATTTCAATAAATGGCGCCCCTTTTATGGAGCTCAACGGGCTTGTCTCTGTGCACGTTTATATTAAAAAAATTCTCCTTTCGTCCATGGCTGGTGTAGCGCAGATTCGCTAATTTTGTCTTTCAATTTTTCTCGTTGCAGGATGAATCTCCTATTAATTTCAATCTTGGCGGTTGCCTCGCTTTCATTGCTGCCGACGAAAACACTTGGTACAACAGAGGTTCAGGAAACGCCGCAGGCGCTGCCCTTGGCTGCACAAACACAGCCCACCACAGGCGGGGGTGGTGGAGAGATTTGGCAAGAGGATGATCGCGAAGTATTAATACGAAATGAGCGCGGAACGAAAAATGGTGGAAACGGATCTGGGGCCGGTAAGCGGGGCAAAAATAAAAAAACTAAAAACATCATAGACAGCTCAAATGCACAAGCCCAACAACCGTCGTCACAAGAGCCCCCCGAACAGCAGCCCCAGAAACAGCATCAGCAACAAAGGGAAACCCCCGCACAACATCAAACGCATGCGAAACACGCGAACCCAAAAACCCTAAAAACACCTGAAGAGGTGCAAATACGTAAGTAGCCGGTGAGCGGTGAGGTCAAAAAGACCCACCCTCGCTGGAGAGGAGCTCTTCCGACTAACAACGGCCTCCTTTTGCGTACTAACATCAAGTAACACTTGGGACCCTGTCCCCGTTTTTGCGGAGTCACTGAAGGCGGTATTTTTCGACCGGGCAAATTCCGGACGAGAGTAGGTTGACTCAGATCCCGAGGGAACTTCGCAAACTAATGTAAGAATGGGGGGCACCAGCATCTTTTCAAGAAAGCCATAAAATCTAGGCACAGTGCTCGCCTGCCACAGCGGGCCCCCCAAGTCCTCTTATTAATAAAACATTAGGCCACCCCCACACGGACATGTCCAGTCGGGGCCAGAATGTTCTTTTTCGTCTGCAATTTTAACACCCTGTCCGTGTCCTTCTCGGACTTCTTAACTACGTAAATAATTCGGCCTCGCACATAGGAATGTTGGAGCCTCACTGAATTAAGGCGCAGTCGAGTTCTAAAATATCTCAGGAAGCACCCTGTGCTTGGAAACGAAATGGGGCTCACAGAATGAGGACATTCGACGCCATAAAATTTCTTTTATAAGCAGGATGTGTACAGTTGCCAAATGGACGTAGTTAGCATATTTGGCTGTATCTCGAGGACTCTTTTTACGGCGAAAATAGTTCCACTGTAAGGGTGCTGTGCACGTCGCAGGAATTGTTCTTTTCTTGGAGAAACATTTACTTGGAACTCGTTGATGGAAATTTTAGAGCAAGCCGGGGCCCCGGCCTGTTTACGAACTTTGAGCTTTATTACAGTTTGAGACGCGGGTCAAGGAAAACAAAATGCGCTTTTTGTTTTTCGTAGCTAGCAATGGCCTGTCGTCCTGCTTTGCTCCAATAAATCTTGGCAAAACAGTTTCGAACATGTTTTCGCAAAAGCACATTTAGAGCTCCTTCTTCTTTGCCGAAATATTTTATGAACAAATATTAACTGAAAACATTCGAATTGTGAGTGACAGTCTCAACTCTTAAGCTACATGTATGGTCTCACGCAAGGGTTGCCGGGAAACTTTTACCACCTGTCAGGTGTCCCAAAACATAGTAAAGTGGTCGGTCCTATCCGGTCAATAGCCGGCCACACTCGAGACGGTTTTTGGCGTGCAAACTTGTGACAAACTTTGTTTTTACGCCATTTTGCCCACAAACGGTGTTGGTTTTCATTCCTAAAGCGCTATAACAAATTTAAAGAACGAAATCGCGACTCCACAATCTAGTGTCGGAACAATTCATCTGGAGAGATCATAAAAAAATAAAACCATGGAAAAATCAAAGACGAGAAATATTTGGGACTGTATTGGGACGGTTTTAAGTTTGTACGCCAAGTTGCCTATACACGATCAATATCTTATGTGTATACGCGTGCTTGTAAGCCAAAAACCGTCCCGTGTGTGACCGACTAATGAATTTATTTTTATTAATCATTTAAATATAAACTGCAATAGGTAATTTAAAAAATAGTAAAAGCAGTGAATTTAAACTTATTCTCATTACCGACTTTTAATAATATATACGTCGCGTTTTTACCAGAATTTACAAAATGGACCCATATTTGGTTTTACTTTTTGATTCTTCCATCTGTCAATCTGTATATTAAGGTATACCTTCGATGATAATTTCGGCCATTAGCCATTAGTCATAGAATTTACAAAAAAAATCGAAGTTTATAATCTTGCTCAAATGATAGCTGAAATCTTAAAGCAAAACGCTTTGAAGCATTTCGAAATATTCAGTGAATTTTACTTTTTTCCATAAACTGCACTGATTATATGATTGTATGAAGAATACAAGGCAAGAGCACACTCAAGAAAAAATTGCTCGCCAAAATGTTTAAAGAAAGCTATAAAAATATTAAGTGTATTTGATATACCTAGATTAGTAGGATTCAGGCTTTCGTTTAAGCCTTGTTAAAAACGCCTATGATAAACCTTTATTTTTCAATTATTTTTTAAATATTGCCTAAATACGATCTTTTGTACGTTTTGAGTCTATTTTTCTCACAAACAGAAGTTGACTGAACATTTTCATTTACGAATTCGTAATCTACGGAAAAAATTCCTATAGAAATAATATGCCATTTATTTGGGGAAAAAAAGAAAAATTAAATTTGTTGACCAGTGTTACCTACTTATCTATTGTTCAAAAACAAAAGTTATTTAGGGTACATATTATATGTAGGCTAGATCTTTTTTAATAACAAAACCATGCTCAGGTCTAGAATATGACAACTTAGCCTTATTGTTAGCACCACGAACTTTTTTTCCTTAGGTCCGAGTGTAGATTTTTGGACTCGCCTTCCTCAGTGGATAAAGTACAATATTTATGATCAGTGAAACCTTATCAACTCCGCATAAGGCTGAACCTGATGAGTTTCAAATTAGATAATATTTTGCGTTACATACCTTCATTGAGCGCGCCTGACTTGGTCCGGATTTTGTTCAGCTAAATTTTTTAGTCAGCATAATTTAGCTTGGTTTAGTATTTTGTTTTGTACTTTAAATAGGCTGTTAAGTATCATATAACCCAAGAATTTGAAAAGACCGAGAAATTGGGTTGTTACCACGAAATTTAACTATATGTTATTTATTATTATTTTTTATTATTTTGCAAATTAGCAAGAAATCCTATATATATTGTATACCCTAAAAATGCTTTGCAAAATTCAAATAAATGCAGCACAATTTTTAGTTTATGGGGCCTTTGTATAAACTGCAGCGGTTGACTAGCCATTTTCTCTAGTTCTACACTACACTACACGAGCACTTTCCAAATTAGTTGTGCACTTTACCCTCAGGTATTATTCCTAGCTGAAATGCTCCCCGGCTGGCACCTTTATTCGTAGTGCCGCTTCGTAGTTTTTAAATAAAAATTAAATCAGGGTTCATAACTTCCTCTACAGTTTAACTAGCAGCCTGCCTGCATAAACTAAGTTTAAACAACTAAATTTAGTTAGAAATTCCCTTCAGATGCTGTGTTAGGCCACCCGCAACATCACTCACAAATCAGGAACAAAACTTTGAACAATATCGCCAAATTAATTTTAATAACAAACTAATTTAGTTTATTATATGCGCAGAGCGAAATACAGTGGCACTCAAAATTTTCTGTGTCTATAAAAAAAGTGCAGAATATTAAATAGAAAATGAAATAATCTGGGCTTTTGTGTCTCTACAGCGATTTAATTAGAAATTTAATTGCGTCCACCGCAGCAATTTAACAGAGGCCGGGACATCATTTGCCGCATTAAATTCCAGCGCATCGTCAGCATCGTGTTTGCTCAGTATTAAAATTCATTTAATATATAACCCAAATCCGGTCCGTTTCATCGCCACAACCCTTTAGCATCCCCCTGTCCCTTCCCCTGGAACCAAAACCCGCTCGTGCTGTTAATACATGAAATCTCCCAAAATGTCCGACCTTGTTCCTGTGCGACATGAAAATGTTTTGGAAGATACACATGAAATTTAAAAAAGGACAGATCTCAATATTCTCCCACTTTTGCAGCCTCCACGTGCAGATACACAAAGAGCTCCTGGACCGAGTGCGATCCCAAAACCAACACGCGGTCCCGAACCTTGACGCTCAAGAAGGGCGAAGATGGATGCGTCCCAACCAGAACAATCCAGAAGAAATGCAAAAAAGGTGAGTTGCCTCTTCAGCCAAATTCAATTTTCTACTTTTCGGGGCATTTCCATTCCATTTCGCTCTGACGTCAGCCTGACGACAAAACCACAGACGGGCAACAGCCTCAAGGGCCGGTTCCACTTTCGACCCTGGGTAGAGTTCGGGTAATGCCACCCGGGCAGAAACTCGAAGGCGGTCGTTGTGGCAGAAGAATCGCACAGAAATCGAATTGAGTGGTCCAAAGCATTTCCACAAATAGGAACAGAGCTAAATTTTCCCAAATAATGGGATTGTACATCTGTCCACCTGAAGCTGAGTAAATAATTCCACAAGCGAGCAGGTGGTTGACGGGCTGATGCCACTGTAAACAGAAAAGCTAATGCATATGCAAATACGCTCGGTCCAATTCCTAATTGACTTTTCGATGAAACAAATTTCTCAGCAACAACCAAGTGTCCAAATATAATGAATATTTTCGGTAAATCATCAAAATGATAACATCTTTATTCTGTGTTTCTGAAAATAAGGATTTTGCAGGTCTTTAGCTGCTTCCTCCATAGGCAATTTACATTTTTTAACATTTTGTTCAACTTTAGGCTCTAAAAGTATAAAATATTTCAAAAGAAGGTAGGATTGTTAAGCTAAGAAGTAAATACCTACATAAATAAAATAAATATATTAAAAGACAGATAATTTTAATGAGACCTGTACATGATTAACAACAAATTATATACTTGATTAATTTAAGGTCATACTGCGATAGGGGATAGAAAATTTTATGGAAATCCTTCATTTATGAAAATAAATACATACATGAAATTTGGTATTTGTCCTTTGATCAATTCTTACCAAGTAGGTACGTCGGCGAGCATCACTTAACATGCAAAACTTCACCATGATACTTTTTGTTTTGGCCAAAGGATTGGTTTCGCTTTTTAATTCACGCCTATGACGCTTTAAAAAGCAAATAATTTTTTTTCGAACCACAGCATATTGAATCCGGGATCCGTATACCCGCATTTTTTAGGTTTTTATTTTTGTAAAACTCGGTTTTCACTTTCCAAATTGCAGGCTTACTCAGTGTCAGTTGTTCGCCACAAAAGTATCAACAAATTGTTGATTTTTACGCGAACGTGCTTCCCCAAACGGCCAACTTATCCATCCACTGGCGAATAACAAAAACAAACAACCATTTGGCTGACTTGCTGAAAAATCGAAGTCTGTACACATTATTAGTATCTAATGGTATTTCATATTGCATTTCTTCAGAGTTGTTGTTTCATAATTTCACATCCATTCTACGATACACCAAATGCAAGGGTGCAAGGCCTATTTGCACCAAAGCGTAAATACCCATACTTATTATCGCTTGTATATACAGTCCCTGTTCATTGAATTAGGACCACTAAGCTTTTATTAAAATTTTGCCTTTCTTTCTCTAAAACGTTAAAAAATAAATAGAATTTCTCGAAAGGAAAACCTTTTAGTCTATTAGGGCAATTATTCCCGCCTTTTTGCCTAACTTATGTCTTTACACTTTCCCATCTTTATTTTCACTAAACTTTCAATTAAAATCACTTACGTACAAAAATTCACACTGAATTGACTTCACTAGCTGACAATCTCTTTCCAACAACTTTCGGAAGAGTAAGGAAATTGCAGTATTTCTAAAAGATTTAGATACATATGTATGTGAACACTGCTAAAGTCAGGTAAAGGGAAGGGTAGGCTTATTAACACTCCCCAGAAAAAGGTATAAGGGGTGGGATTTCGCGGGTACCTGATATTACATCACCTTACATCTTACAGTTATAAGTAAAAATTTGTTATTTGGAAAAACCCGCATTTTTATGACGATAGTGGTCCTAATTCAATGAACAGGGGCTGTAAAATAGTATACTTGATTCCCTTATTTACATGCATATATGTATATGTATGTATATGCTAAAATAAAGTTTACAATTATTTATGAATTTTGAAGTGAGGGTGCAATATAAAGGAAAAAATTACCCTTGTTATTGAAAACAGGGACAATTTCGTATTCTGCAGAATTTCCGAAACCACCCAACAACTTTGTATACCACATCTCCGCAAAAGTCGATTCCTAACATTTTGCACACATTGAGAATGGAAGTTTGCAGCACGTGAATAGCTTATGCTGTTTCCACGAGAAACTTAAATTTGAGAAGTCTGTCTAGCTATCTGGAAATGAATTAATCAGAGTGTTGCAAGTGGTTTGCAAGCCCTGCCAGGAGTAAACTTGAACAACTCTTGAAGTTGGCCAGTGCCTGTATGGTGGTAACCCGTACCGCCGCCCGAGTGTACTTCATTTCTTATTCAGAGCAAAGCATATTTTCCCTTTGAGCACGTGTTCCCATAACTGGTGGATGGTTTCAACAAGCATCCTACATTAATTCCACCCAAATTCATCGTGGACATTTAACCAACTTTACCGACTTGGTACACTTCACTGTCGACTGAAGGCCTTAATTTCAGATTCAAAAATTCCAGGTGTTGGAAGCTACCGAACGACCAAAGTCTGCTTCAAGTCCTTCGAGTCCTCAACCGAGCCAGCAATATGCTAAATTATTTTCATAATGAAACACCTCGACTCTCTGTGAATCGCTGTATTTTATGTAAAATTATGATTCTGTAAAACGTGTAATTCCAGCATGCAAATCAGCAGGGCCCTCCCTCGAGAGCAAGTCGTCGCGAAAGGGAGCGTAGTCGACGACCGACGTAATGATGAAAATCACTTCACTTCCTTTCCGAGCGCACCCTTTTTCTTTCCCAGAAACACACAGAGATATGAGGCTCATTTGAATACGCGATTAGAAATAATTTTCCATTTTAAGCAGTGCCAAGTGGAGCCTTGCCTACTTTTGCACTTGCCACTGTATCTGCTCGGCAGGTCCGCATCCGGAAGAGGAAGTGGGCTGAGACGCCGGGTGACAGCGGGGCCCACGCCGGCGACTTCCCTGAGGCGCAAAACAAAGGACCAAGAAAAGTGCTTCGGATCCGCAGCTCGCGAACGGCCATAATTGCAAAAATGGATTCCATTATGGCTGCATAGTGCACCGCCAGGACAAAATGCATAGCAAACCCGAGGCTAAAAGGCTCGACGGAAGGCTACGAAAAAATTATTTTCCTGTTGAGCATATTCAGGGTGGAGATTGTGCGGAGCCCCAGTGCATTTGGCCCCGGTCGGCAGCCTTCTCCATGAAAGGCTAGTGGAAAAAACTTTATAGTGGGCAGCATCAGGCCCAACTCCGGTGCGAATTTTTCCGTTTTGTTTACCTTTAAAATGTTGTAATTTGCCTGCACACTACCTAACCCTGCGATATTATCAAAAGCGACATAAAAACCTAAAACACTATTGCGGCCGGGCAGCGAAAACAAATTGTCCGCGGAACGCAATTTCAGACAGTTTGGTTTCCATTACAAGGAGCACTTAGCCCGCGGCCGAATTATGATAATCGGTGAGACGTGTGCAGTGCACCTCGAGCCACTCGCACTCGACCGCTCCGCACTCAACTTGATGGAATTAAACCTGATTCAATCGCAATTCGTGATATCGAACAAAAATGCAAAAAATTAATTGTCCATTATTCAGTAAAATAAATTAAAATGGAAAATAATTGATTAATATGCATATGTAAATGAAAGCAAATGGGACATTTGACTTCAGAATTTGAAAAATGTTTGTTCTCTGCTTGATAAATAGAATATAATAGTAAACTGGATTTCGGATTATAAAAGCAGACCTTTATACCACCCAAAGTATCAAGATCTAGTGGGTCTTCGGTTTGGTGCAGAGCCAATTGTGTTTTAGTTAAACTCAAAAATTTAAAATTTTTTTTTCGAAGAAGTAATTAAAAGTATTATGAGGAGAACTTCTTAGAGTAATCTTAAAGAAAACTCATTTTTGGATATGAGTTTTAGTTTGGAAGCTGCCCCAATTGTTTTTTCGAATTATTCGGTATCGCCTATAAGACTCAAAAGGGTTTTTTTAGACTGTAAACGCACTTTGCCCATATGTGCGTGCGCCGTAATATAGAACGTTTTGCTACATTACATATTCTAAACCGATTTAAATTAATTTCGATGTCTTAAGTTTAATATTCTTATAGCACCAACATTCTCATAAAATCGATTTTCTCCATTTAAATGTAATAAAACATAGCAACAGAAGAGAATTATGAAAGGTAGTACTAAGATTTTTAATATTAATAGGATTATATCGTGTTACTACCAATAGCCCTGAGTCCCTGCTTATACTTTCAAAACTAAAAACACAAATAGGGTTTTACCCTTTATCCTTATTCCTAAGGCGCTAAAAGGGTGTTCCCTAAAACAATAACCGTTCATCTTCCCTAATTTGAGCGGTTATCCAGAACGGAAATCAAATGCAAATTAGCCAAAACTGCAAACCTCAAACTATGTTACAAATCCCTCCCGGAAGCTACATAAAACTGCCTCGACCGGAAATTTGTGGTAAAACGTGCCCAGCCAAGTGATACCCAGGAACAAATAAAAGCGGAACACCTATGCGTGCCTACAGAACCGCAGAATTTAGTAAATCTCGTGTTCAAATTTAAATAACAAATTTAGACGAGGCCACCGGGCCGAGTCCCAAAGGCGCCACATTGCAAATTAAAACAGCCCGAACTCACCTTATCTCCATTTAAAATCCCATCAAGGCGGCCCAGGTGCCGCAAGAGCTTCCGTTGTCGTGAAGAGAATTAATACAACATTCTGAGTGGATTAAAAATCACGGTAAATTCTGGGCAAACTGCAAAATGGTCTCCCTGCCATTTTGGAGCAATTCTTGGGTTCACTAAGCAACTACAAATCGAGGCAGTTGCTCATACGAATTGTTCTAATTTATTCCGAATGTCCTTGGCTAATTTATACGAGGCAACCGGGACTTAATGAGGGCCTTTGCCGGCAACACACCCCCCATGACTAGCACCCATTCCTCCGGCGGCGCGAACGTACCGAAAGGTTCAGCTCTGGCCCCTCTTTTATTAATTTAACAATTCCGTTCCTGTCTTTGACATTAAAGCGTTCTTCTGTTTCTTTTTAGCCTGCCGATACGAAAAGGGAGCGTGGTCCGAATGTACAACCGGAAAGATGTCACGAACGGACAAACTAAAGTCAACAAGTGACCCAAGTTGTGAGGCAACACGTGTCGTCAACAAGAACTGTAATCCCGGAAAGTCCAAGGACAAGAGCAATGATCGCAAAAATAAGGATAAAGGTACGTGGGAGCGACGCTCCCGTTTTATATTCGATTTTTGAATGTTCCCATTTGTTGTGCCTGCTACTAGAAAAGGGCAGCCCAAGCCGACCTTAAGGTCGTCTATGCGTTCCGGCAATCGTTAGCCAACTCCTAGACCTGGTCTAGCCTGGCACAGCTGCTGAGGCTGGGAAAAGCTCGATGGGAGTGCGGTTCACGTAGAAAATTGTAGTTTCAATTATTCGGACATGTTCAACAATAGAACGTACTGCCGCAATGTCATTAGCGGTTTTGTCCCGGTCCCAGTAAATTTCAGTCCTAATTAAATTAACCGAGCATCCGGGATGCGCCCAGTATTTCAGACTATAACTTCCATAGAGTCCTACATATGGGGCAGCCCTGAATTCACAGCAAACAAATTAACTCATTAGAGAACGAAATTGTCGGCACAACCGCCATGCCAGTAGGTAGCGCGAATTAGAAATGAACTCGGATAGAGGGGGCAGGCCTTATACATTTTTAGAAGCATTTTAAGGATGTGAAATTTTTTTTTTTGGATCCAGCAAAGTCAGAAAATTTAAGATTCATTTGCGCGCACAGTTTGTGCCTTTTGTTGAGAGGCATGGTTTGTAAGAAAATTTTAAATGATCTGTTGTATCTTAAATCTAGAATAATCTTAGAGTGGTTTATTTGTTTGTCCCGTTTTTATTACATTTGCAATTCATTATTATATTTATTAAAAAACATTATTTTTTCCAAAAGTGACTGTGCAAAGCTGATTCCGACAGTTTTGAAAATAATAAGTGTTCTTTATCAAGGTAACCAATAAAAAGCGCTTCTTAGGTTTTAGATTTTTTATTGTTATTATAATTTATTTTATAACGACAGGAATACAAAAAGCTTGATCAAGTAAGAAAAATTTGGAAAACAATCAATATTTATCAAATTTATTTATGAAATATTTACAATATAATCAGAGGAAACTTTAAAATATTTTAAAACCAGTTAATTTTAAATAGAAAACAATAACCAAAGAACCTTAATTGTATTATTAAGGTTCTTTGCAATAACATTTTAACAGATCTTAATTTGCTTTCCAATTCGAATTATTTTATTTTCTAAAAAGCTAAACGCACACATATGTATACATATGTGCGAATATCCCTGAAGAGAAAATTAAGCATACCTACAAGTGCCCAAGTACCTTATTATTCTTAGTCCGCCAAAATTTTATCAAGGTTACAGCCCCCTTATTTAAGGTCACCTTTTATATATACTTTTTTGGGGACGAAAAGAGGCTTCAATTATAGACAATCACAATGGTGAGTAAACAGCTAGAACAGACTGAAAATAAATATCATTATTTTGGATTTCCATACCCCGCACTTAAGGATTTAAATAGTTTATTAAGCCAATATGAAAATTTAAAAACAAGATATCCAAAAAATATATACAGTGATTTTAATCTGAGTTCTTTACAATCTGGGATTCAATTGGACGTTGAAGGAAAAGTGTTAAATTATTTCTTTTTCTAATTTTAAGGATTTATATAACATTAGTTTGACAGAAACTTTTTGTGTAAGTCAAACGAATACCTGTCTGATTAGGGTACCGTAAAGTTTAAATAGCTTGTAGTGCATTAAATTTAATGGGCCTCAAAAAGTAATAAACAGATTTTTATATTATTAAGTTTACCAAGTTTAGAAGTAAGCGTCAAACTCATAATAATAAAAGTAGCTACAAATTTATCTAAATCAAAATTAAAAGCACGAGTTAGGTGCAGCAAAAAATCTTGTTATATGCTAAAGTTTTTTAAAGACGTTAGGATTGTACATTAGGAAACTATTAAGAGCACGGTAAAAATTATTAAGGAAGGATCATAAATTTTGTGTACTATATAGTTTACGGGCTTGTTGCTCCAGCAGAACATATTAAATATTTCCCGAAGTTATTATGGACAGAAATGAGAAAACTTAATAACCACCCTGATACGCAAGTGGTTTATCCGCCAAAAGGTTTTTCTTGTACACGTTGGGGATTATCTTGAAATAACAGAAAGAAGCCACAACCGGCCCCTGTGCTGAGCTGCTTTGCAATGTAGTTTCTAACTAACTACCCTGTTTTAAGTAAAAAACCACTATTACCTAGCATATAACAATTCCTGTGAGGTAATGAAAATTCGCTGTCTCAACATGAAAGTACGTCTAGAAATTTAAGTGCACTTTTTGCGAGACCGTCGCAAAGGCTCCGGTCGCAGCCACAGGAACTTGTGTTGTTCTTTCCGCGAAAGCATTAATTTAGGTTTGCAGCAACAAAGCATCAGGTCGGAGGTTTTCATGTTGCAGTTTTTAAAAAGTTTCCTTGTAACGACCGTTGAGGACGGTTTCACCCAACCACAACCCTGGAGAAAATGGGTGCACAAATTCCCTTTTGCTTTGGAATAGTGCACCTGGAGAAGAGGAACTTCTAATTTTTCAGAAGTTGGCAGCACAGACAGTATGTAGGTACACGGCATTTATCAGAAAATCTGAGAACTTGGAAGGATTATTTCATTTTATTTATTTATTCAAATGGAACTGCCGACAGTTCATCAGTTCCGGTTGTTCTACCGGCTCCTATCCGATTTAGGTTCTTCATTCATCGGGTTTATTCTGCAATGTGATTTAAAAGTTGCCTTGCAGATTTATTTGCGCTATTCAGAGGAAGTGACGACAAACGCTTCCTGCACCCGCTTTCTACACACACCCGATTTATCGCTATTCTGCAGCAGTTGCAAAAGTTTCCGGATCGACCTCAGAACTCGAAAAGTATTTCTCTGTAGGTAAATTTGAAATTCCGTCTCTGGCCTTTTTGCAAAACTTTTCCGCATATTAGGAGAGTCGTTCATGACTCGGACGTACCCTCTGGACTCGGGACTCTGGTCTGCGTAAATATCTCAAGTCCACTATCTCGGATTTTCTGTCTTCCAAAATTCTTGAGGCGACAAGGAACCAGGAAGTTCCTAGTCTCTAAACTTGCGCTAAGGCTCCGGCCACAATATATTCATTTCTAATTAGGTAGGTGTCATCCTTAAGCGAGCCGACATCAGAGAGCCGCTGCAAACTTCTAAGCCTCATGATTAATGGCAACTCTCAAAAAGCCTTAAATCAATAGCTGGCGGTCGGAAAAGTTTCAGCTTGCGGGCACGTATCCCGCTCCAAATTACGTGACTCCGGGGGGATTCTCTCTGAAGGGTAAATATATTGGGGTGAATTTGTAATTATGCGTCAGATGGAGCTCTACTTTTTCGTGGGTTTCACAGGGATTCCAAGCAGAGTAAAGTCATGGGAAAACAAAAACGAATTTTTTTTTATGAATTCTAGAGATTTTCAGGAATGACTAAGATTAATGATTGGCAAAATCCATACATACGGCTTCCGTGAAAAACAATTTTTTTAAAGAATAAATAAAAAATTTCCAAATATGCCATGGACCAAAAAAAGTCAGAGGCTTAGATGTTGAGCAGGTTGTGAGGATTTCGATTTTCATATACGCCGTATGTTCCCAGCATTACTAATTCAAGTTATTCCACCCTCTTATATAAAAATATGTATGTTTAGGTACATACATTTACAACCGTCAAAATTTATACACGATAGAAAAAAAATTCGGAAAGAAGATTCTAGACCTAGTACCTAAAGTAAGTAATTCTAAAAGCACTTAAATAAATTATGTTATAAAAGCAGTCAATTTAATAAGAATAACTTATTTTCTTTAGTCTGCCGACCGTAGAAAATTGAAGCAGACAAACATTTTTAAGTTTTTGCATATTTTAGTTTTGGAGGCACTATTTTGAATTTCAGATGGGTAACATTGCATTCGTAACGGTTCAAAGAATTTGGAATATGTACTTGCAAACTTCTATTTTATCATTTTAAAGAAATTTCGAATAATTTGGAGCAATAATATTGTAAACGTCACTAGAAAACAAAATTAAGAAAAAAACAGGTCAAGAACATACATATGTATGTAAGTATGTATGTTAGGCCATGCTCCCATGCTGGGCTCCGTAGCTGCTACAAATGATAAATATTTTTTGAATACACATATTTCATTTAGGGAGCATACGTATAAGTTCTTGTTACTTATATATAGGTACATATAAATGCATACTTACACATACATTTACATAAGTGCACGCACGCATATATCACATATATTCAGAGCCTTTTAGGCAAAGACTATGTTACAAAGGCTGTTCACTCCGGCAATTATCTCGACGGAGCTTGGAATTTGAAGAAATTTGTGAGGTTTATCAATTTGCTCTAAATATACATTAACTTTACTTTAAGATTTAAGTGGAAAAAAATACGACATTACAACAACAAGTGCTCTAAATGTGTTTCATAAACAAATCTGAATACGCTCTGAACTGACCATACTCGACGTGCTCGAGCTCTGTTTAGAGCGTTGTTTAGATCGAGAAAATAAAAAAAAATATATTTGAAATGGAAAAAAAATAATAATAATCAATTTGAAAATTATCTCTACCAACATATGTATCTAACCACATTTTTTTTTTCCTTTTAGGTGCCCGAAAAGGTCGTCCATAAGCGCATAGCGAAAATATTACAGGAGTTTCAATAAGAAAGTTATCGTCGTAAGCAGATAAAACTAACAAGTGAAAAGAATCTTGCCAACAATTCTTATTGTTTTAAACTTAAATGTTATTTTTACGTCCTTTTTAGAGTTACTTCTGCAAAACAATTTGTTTTTGTAAAACTTAACATTTTTTTAAAATAATATCAGTAAGCGCAAGTATAAAAAAAAAAAATACACTGCTAAACACCCTTTCTGTGTAATACATTCAAGTAAGTTTTCAAAGCATCTTTAGAGTAACAAGCAAGTGTCCGCAGTAATTGTGTTTAGCTACCGAGTTTCTTTTCTTTAACAGATTGGCCGAGATGGAAGTGTTTCCATTATTTTTCTTATTAATGTACTTATGTTAGAGTCAGAACTCAAAATTTTGATCTGAATGATTAAAGCGATAATAAAATTAAGTTAAAAAAGTATTTTCTTTGTTTTTCAATTATTTACTTATTTTTTCTTCTTCTTTTTTTCTCAATATGTATATTGTATGTGTTATGTTTTTTAGTGAGAATTTCTTGGAGAGTGACTGTGATTAAAGTTTAAGCTGGTGAAAATTTTAAGAAAGGTGCTTAGTTTTTGAAAACGGCCACTGCCACTACACTTCTTACTATAAAAATTACTATTCACACTTACCTTTATTAACTCTTCAGTTTGTTAAAGTGATTGATTTTGTTCTCATATGTATTGCAGCAACCTTCAACCTCAGGCTTAGAAAATGTATATTTTCAATCAGGGTTCGGAGAACTGAAAAAATTAAATTCGCTCGTGAGCGAATAATAACCAAAGAATTTTATTTTGAATTCGCTCGCGAATTTTATAAAATGAGTTTTATTTTTAAAATTCTCCGTTCGCGAGCGAAATTTATTTTTAGAGAATTGAAAAATACTTTTCGCTCACGAGTGATTTGTAAAAGAATCGTTCGTGAATCAAATTTAATACCACACAAAAATAAAAATCAGTGAACAATTTTTATACTTTTTTATTATAAATTAAATGTCAATACATATTTTATTTGAAACATTGTCGTCGTTGAGTTTTACAATTAAAATATTAATAATTGTTTCTTTCGACCACTTTGACCTCATTTTGGTTAAAATAGTAGAAGGGCGCTAAATGCCCCTTCAACAGAAACTTGGGTTGCTGGCTACTTCAGCTAAGCGACCGAGATCAGGATCGTCTTAATTATTTAAATTTAGTTTATGTACTGTAGCATAATGTCTTTTTATATTCCCCGTACATTGTCCTTTTAATATTTTTCTACACTCCAAACACGTTGATGAATTAGATATCTCATCATAAAGCACGTATTTAGACAATTCAAAAACTTTCCGACGACCCATAATTGCAAGTTTTACCTGATTCTGATTTAAACGCACGACGCATGCACCACGAACTTTACTCAAAGAATGAAAAAGAATCATTCGTTTCGGTTCTTTTTTACTCTCTAGAGAAAAATTGAATTCTCTTCATTTTAAACTCGCTCTCACGAACGAATTGTATTAGGTAAGGCGATTGCATTCGTTCTCCCTGAACGAATGGAATTTATAAAATTCTCCTCAAAAATAAAGTTCGCGAGTTGAAAAATAAAATTCAGTTCGCGAGCGAAAAAAATAAGGGAATTTTATATTTTTTTCATTCGTGAGCGATATTTTACGTACTTTGTTTTCAATTGAATCGACAGTCGAGGCATATTTTGTTAAAATGAAAATTTACAAGAAGTGCGAGAGTAGTAGCCACACTGCTAGGAATAGTAAAAATAGCACACAAAACTGAAATCCTGTATAAATTTTAACGGTATGGTTCAATTTCTGTCCCAATTTACTCTAGTCGTGTTGCTACCAAGCTATGATTCAACTTTCATAGCACGAATATCGTCAGCAATTTATATTTCTTTAGTTTTATATTTTAATAAATTTATTTAAAATTTCAATAAATACGTTACACAATTAATTACGTTGTTTTCTTTTTAATGTTCTTTTATTTTAATTTTTTAGAAATCCTATATATACGTCTTTGGTAATTAAATACAAGCAATTGATTGACTGATTTAAAATCATGATGCGTTTATCTATCGTTACTTTAAAGATGTGAAGATGGGAAATTCAAGATAAGGAATCAAGAAAATCCTGGCATCAAACCATCTCAATGCAAACCGGTATAAGAGAATTTCTGTGATTGCTATTTTCCAATTTGTTATCACAGTTTAAAAATACGAAATATAAGGCTCGACTGCAATTTCAACTCCTTATTTCACGGTTATAGTTGTAGAACTAAGTACTTATTTCCTGAATCTATCAGGATACCATTTTTTCATATTAATAAGATAATTCCTCTCCAAGTTATTCTAACGCTAAATATATTAGATATTTTATAAGATGAATTTTTATTAATTATCTCAGTTCGTTGGCAGATCCAATTTTAAATGTCTTTGAAATAAGATATACACATCATCATGATATAAGGCAGAAACATCAAAATAAATTTTGATATACAACAAGAACGTTTCAAATAAAAAAGATACAAACAAAATTATTGAGATGAATAAGTTTTAAGAATTAATTTGTTACAAAACAGACAAAATATCGAATTGGAATGAAAAAATTAAGAAAAGAAACTACATACATGTCTGGAGTTAATACCTTTTCATTTCAAACGTATGTTTCTTAACATCAGCATAATTTGTATAAATATATAAATAAAACCAAAGTATTTTATTGATATGCTCATATACATAAACAAGTACATAATTCGGTATATGATGTGTATATATTTGAGAATAAATTATAAATAAACATAGTTTTAACGTAAAAGTAATCGTAACAATTTAAAGACACAGGAACTGAAATATTAAATACTACAACCAACATGCTGAACTCATTGCATTATCGCTAAAATTCATTAAAAAGTAATTTTTGTGTATATACATACGTACTCTGAGTATTCTTTACACATTAATTTATGCTGCATTCATTACACATGAAGATTTTAGTGCATCTTAGAAGAATCTGGTTGCATTTTTTGCACTCTCTTCGTTTTTCACATTGTTTAAAAACTACAATTACTGCATTAAATATACCAGCCGCACGCGCACTGAGTCTTAATTTCCTCGTTTTAAACACAAGTTCAACAGATTGTAAATATACTTTATATTTTTATTAGCAATACTTACTACTTTAAAACATTCAAAAATTCGATTTTTCATTCTATACAAGGGAAGTTTTAAAATAAGGAACAAAATGCTCGCTGATTCTTTTCAACTTTCAGATATTATCTACTCTTCACAGAAATTCAATTTACTACTGCGACTAATTAGGACTATCTTAACATATAATCTACAACGCTCATTTCTTGTTGGTAAAATATTTTATTTTTATAACATATCGGTTCTCTTATTTTATGGGTATAATTTAAACTATATTGTGTCTGAACTACAACAAAATAAAATAGCACAAATGTGACACTAAGATTTCTAAAATGCTGTTCGCAGGCTGCTTCTATCAGAGTGCGGTGCAGATCATCTCATAGGTACCTTTTGACCTGCTAATTAAGACTCCCGTCAGTAAGCGCTTTAATTTTAACTTCATTTTGCACAAAAGTTTCTTTTGAATCGATTGCAATTGGTTCTCACTTATTCGGAAGAATTCCATTACATCCCCGAATACATTCATTCTGGGGTTATAAATGAAAATTCGGTATTAAAAAGCCTATGTATGTACAATATTATACATATATGTATGTGACATTTTATATTTAAAAATTTTTTAATTCGCCTGGTTTAATACAACATGATGCGATCTGAAAGATTCGATAAATCTTATCTACAATAAAAACTATTTATATAATTATTCTGAAATTATATTTTCTAAATATTTTCTAAACTTTGCAAAGGTCTTTTCACAATGAAAATACAACTTAAACCTTAAAAACCCCAGAACCAAATTGATTTTAGAAGCAAGTCGCTTACTTTGAATGAATTACTACTATATATGTACATATGTGTATTCCCATTTAAAATTTTTAGTCGGCTTGGGCTGTTTCTTTGAATACAATTTTTAGGCTCGAATAAATTTCAATTTACACTTTTTAATTAGGTACTAATACTTTCCGTTTTAGAGGGACTCAAAGAAAGGTTATTTTGTTGCTAAAAAATCTATGAAAATTAATAATAACATTTGAATCATAATTTGAGCCATAAGCAAAACGAAAAGTCAACAATTGGGATACTAATTAAAAAAATTGACTATTTATATAAATTTGACTACCATTAGTCAAATTGCAAACGTATTATATTACTAAAACATAATAGTTATCCGAACAAAAACCTAAAAGATTTTAAAATTTGTTTTAATATTTCAAATGTACCTAAACTTGCCATGCTAACTACTTGAAATTATGGATAGTCATTCTATTTCCTATTCATTTCTCACGTAATTATTTTAAGGTTTCAAATTTATTTTAATATTTTTCATCAGTAAGAAATATGTAAATTAATAACGCATAATTTTTTTGAGTACAAATTATATGGAATGAAAATGAGTGAAAATTATTTTCTTGGTAGATTTTGAAATAGAGAAGCTTTAATATGTGAATTTTTCGAATTGACTAAATTTTTTTAGCATTCAAACGCAGTCATACACATTTGAATATATTTATTTGAATAATTTTTTATAAACGTTCGGGATGAAATTGAGCATTACATTACTTATTTTTTGTCGCATATAATCACAAAATATGCATACATACATATATATAGTTTTTCAAAAAAAAAAAAAAATCAATGAATAAACTAAACAATCATCATAATTTAAGAAATAATTGTTCGTTCCTTTTGCATAGTGGACTCAAACTAACAACTACGAACTGCATAAACACGCTTCCCTTTTCCATACATACATACATATCTAAAATAAATTAACATTGTCTTTTTCTTTTCCAACTATTGACAAGAACTAACAATAACAAAGTCCCAGCCATTTCTTATTATAAATATGTTATTATCACCTATTGTATCACAGTTGAGTTTAAACATTGTATTTTAAACCTTTTACATATGAATAATTGAAAACAATTCTAAATGAACCTCTTTAAAAAACGTAAATGTGTTTGTTTTCGTTTCAAATGCGGCTGATGTTTAATAGCATTTCATGATTTTTTTTATGTCATATTAATGTAAGTAATGACAACAACTAACGACGATCTAGAAAACCTCTAAGTGTTTTTTAAAAAGAAATTTAAAGAAAATTACAACGTATACCATGCAATACGCATTTAAAAAATAAAAAGTTACATATAACTGTTAAGGCAGTAAACCAGTTGGAAATAGATGTTAAAGCCTGAAGACTTGCCCTCATTGCAAGGACTGCGGAAGTCAAGTAAATAGTGTAACTAAACATCGAGTAATTTATAAGCAAGCTCAGAACCTTATCGAATCATGGTTTAAAAATGGTTTAAAAATTACAAACATTTTCGCATACACCGTCGATGGGGGAGGAATTCACAGTAAAAGTTAAATTTTATCTAAAAGCCCACGCGTTTCTAAATTTGAATAACATACGAACCTTACTAGCTGATAAGTAATGTATACTGGATGATCGAAGATGGAGAATTAAATTAATGGTAAGAGGACAATCGTCCAATAATATGTTTAAACAGAAACACAAACAAAAAAAAAAACGATAAACGATAGTTGAACGTAAGGAAGTTATGGATTCGATTAAAATATTTGTATTTGAAAAATCAATTTACTATCAGCAAAATAGCAGTAACTGCATTCAATGCATTATTTTTCTGTAATTTAGTTTTAACATATTTTGGTGTGTAAGTGAAGAATTTCAATCAAGTAAACGTAAACAATAAGCAGTAAGGACTTTGTTCTGGTT
This sequence comes from Machimus rusticus, assembly GCA_951509405.1. Taxonomy (NCBI): domain Eukaryota; kingdom Metazoa; phylum Arthropoda; class Insecta; order Diptera; family Asilidae; genus Machimus; species Machimus rusticus. The sequence goes on along the minus strand of OX608050.1, from coordinate 49,132,570 downwards.
CCAAATAGTTGTTTTTTGGATATAAGAATATTGAGAAAGGGAATAAAACTTTAAAAACAATTTTCATGATCTTTGTTTTATTCATTGCCTTAGAAAGAATTTTCAAATATTTCCATCTATTTCTTCTAAAAGTTATTTGCATCCCATAGAGACTTACAAAATTCATAAAAATTAAAGTTAGTTTTTCTAACTCTTCCAACATTTAGCACAGTGTGGTAGGGGATGATAACTAGAGCTCTGGATCATTAAAAGTGAATTATTTTTGTGGAGTCATAATTAGTTTGGATTATTCTTTAATACTTTTGATGCGTGTATTATATACTTAAATCATGATTGCCGATGGCTGTTTTAGCATTTTTATAAGATAATCTGAATTTAACACATTTGCGAAACGCTGCATTTGAAATATTTTATTTTTGCGCTACGATGGATCGCTACAGCATAAACAGGTTTTCTATTTAATATATTTTTTAATTTCATGGTATTATGTACTAAAAAATTTAAGCACACCTCTAAAAGTAAAGTTTATTGACTTATCAACTTAACCTAAGATCGTCTTTCAGCAGTTAAATTATTTTATTCCATTCATCGATCGTTAAGTTTTTATTAAGTTTATTACGTTTTGCCAATCGCTTTTTCTTCATATTTTTCGTTAATGTCAACAACTTCACAAGCCGTCTGCATTTTCGGTATGCTTCATAAAATGTTTTAACTATCACTGCCGATACTTCCACTCCATGCTCATTTAGCTCTTTCTTTAAACTATTTTAGCCGTGCCAATATAAAACGCAAAACCGGCCAAGCGCGAGTCGGAAATGCGCATCAAAAAGGAAATTTATAAAAAGTTACTCAGTTAAATTCATCGAGCGCCTGAGATAATTAGACCTAAGATTAACATTAGTATGGTATTGTTTTTAAATTTTTGAAAAGTGATCCAATTGTATCAATCTTGACAACCCACCGCTAGGATGGAGAAGGAGTTTTAAAATCTTAAATGAAATCTGTCTTATTGGATGGAGGGCGGGGGGTAGAGTTTGATACCATTAAATGTTTCTCGACTGACCATACTACAGATACTCATAAAAGGATTCAGGGATAATAACCTAAACATTGTCGCCTGCTAACATCCTCACTTCAAATATTTCTTACTTCTTTCTTCACACATAGAAAAACAAGTACATGGTTCGGCGTGTTTTTCTATTTTCAACCAAATTAAATTAAATGACGCCACTTACCTGATATTTTCTTCACAAATCTTCACTTACGCAAAAGAAAAATAAAAAGAACAAAGATTCAAGAAGCCGAATAGCCGAGATGATAGAATGAAAAAAACATATTCAGGAATAACGCATCTGACTACAAATTCGTAATCAGCGTCCTTAAAACCCTCTGTATACTAATTTTCGAAAAATTTCGTTTAATAGAAAAGTGTGTGCCGCATTACATTTGGTTAATCTAGCCAACAAGAACTTTTGAAACAACGAGGAATTCAAAAATGAAAATATACCTTTAAGCAAAAATAGAAGTCTCACTGAGATTTTCACATTTATTTATTTCCTCTTCAGAAGTGTTCAATCCAAATACAAATTTTCTTAACTGAAGTTGTTCCGTGAGCCGTAGTTGTTGTTCTCCCGCCTGAAACCTCCGGTGTGGTTTTCGCCACCGCCCCTATTGCCATCGAACCTTCCACGACCACCTCCGCCACCCACGCCGCCGCCTCTTCCGTACCCTCCTCCTCCAGAGTTCATACGTTGTCCACGACCGCCCATTCCGCCGCCTCCTCCTCCGGACCCATATCGACGATTTCCAAAGTCGCCACCCCCGACGGACCGAGCAATCTGCTCCAGCTGTGGATTGATCTCCTGGTTAGCCTCTCGCAGGACCTGCAGCAAACTTTGGGACTGCTTTGCGTTCTTCTTCGTGAAGAAGGCGTATGAAGTGCCTGTGGAATGTGAGCGTCCTGTTCTTCCGATCCTGTGGACATAGTCCTCGGAGGATTGCGGATAGTCAAAGTTGATCACAAATTTGATACCGTCGACGTCTAGGCCGCGGGCTGCAACATCTGTTGCGACCAAAATATTGGTTCGACCTGACCTAAACTCACGCAGTACGGCGTCCCGCTCATTTTGAGACTTGTCTCCATGTATAGCTCCGACGTGCACGCCGAAGCTTCGAATGAATCTAGAGATTTTGTCAACCCGTCTTTTGGTCTCCACGAAAATTATAATTTTCCCTGGATTATCTGATCTGTCATAAATGTCCGACAAGAGGTCCTTTAGCTTTCTCTCTTTTTCGGCCTCGTGGCAGATTTCTATAATCTGTCGGATGTTGTGATTTGCTGACAGCTCTAACGACCCAATATTGATCTGTATATAATTTCCAAGGAAGTCTTCAGCCAACCTTTGGACTTCTCTGGGCCAAGTGGCACTCCACATGAGTATTTGTCTGTCAGGACGAATTTGGCCTAAAATTTTTCTGATTTGTGGCTCGAAACCCATGTCCAACATTCTGTCTGCCTCGTCGAGGACGAGATATGTACATCTTCTCAGATTAGTGACTCCCTGTACAAGAAAGTCGATCAGTCGACCCGGTGTTGCAATAACAATCTCACAGCCCCTTTCAAGATCCCTGGCTTGCTTCTGCTTTGGGGCTCCACCAAATACACAGGTGTTGCGTACGTAAGATGATGACCCGAAATCTGTGGCTACCTGCTGTATCTGCTGGGCCAGTTCTCTTGTGGGGGCCAGAACCAGTGCGATGGGTCCATCTCCTCGCTGCAGAGGAGGCTGATTGTTGATGTGCACTATTGCGGGGAGAATGTACGCCAGCGTTTTGCCGGATCCAGTCTTTGCTATTCCTACCATGTTGTGCCCACTCATTGCTATCGGCCAGCCCTGCGCCTGGATTGGTGTTGGTTCAGTGTACCTCTGCCTCTTGACCTCATTCATACAGTAGTCCGGGAAGCAAACTTCGTCAAAATACTGAATCGGGTTGGGTGCCGGACCCTTCACTGTGATTTGTTGCTGTGCGCGATACTGCTCCACTTCGTACGGGGAGCGATTTTTTACTTTGGGGTGCTCCTGATAAAAGTCTTTCTGGAATGGAGGTAGCCGAACCGCTGACCAGTCAATGTCGTACAAGTCTGGGGCATTCAAATCTTTCCCGGCGCCTCCTCCACGTCCACCTCCACCTCCTCCTCCCATCATAGGCTTTCCGCGACGTCTTTCGATGCGGCCCATTTTTATGCCTCCACCGCCAAGACCGCCGCCGCCGCCTCCACGTCTGTTTCCACCTCCGTTGCTTCTGTCCCGCCTGTCAGGTCCGCCGCCGGAGAGGCGCCCGCGAGATGCTCCACCGTTGCCAAGACCTGAGGGCCCACTTGGACCACCGCCGCCACTTCTCGACCTCCTTCCGTGTGGAGCCATAGCGAACGGAATATCCGAAGCAGCAATTGTCGGTGGTGAGATTTTAGCTTCAAAAGATACAAAAAAACAAAATTAATTGCTGCCACTGGTTTACGACTAAATTTTGATATGCACACAACAAACAAGTGGCGAATGATGGAAATGACGGGGTATTTCGGGTAAGCGGCTTCGCTCTCACATAAACAAAATTTTGTGTCAGAGCTGTGCAAAAACGTCGCAAAGCCATTTGGGTCGGTTCGTTAAGGAAACTGGAAGGCTAGGACATTTTGTTCGGTGACTTGTCAAATGAACGCACTCTTTTGGGGTTAGAGGAGCAGTCGAAGCGTCAAGTCTTAGCTGGATTGGATTTGGTCTGTCAACACAAAGGTCAGGGAATTCCTGGCAAATACCGTGCGGATACTGGGAATAACACGTAAGTAATAGGATCCACTATTCAATGGTGCAATTAATTTAATCGTTGACCAACAATAACTCACAGGAATGCACAAAATTGTATTTACAAAACTTGACAAATCGACTTGCACCCACTGCACTCCAGAATTCTGCGGGAAACGAAACGAGCGATGGCAGATGAAATTATCGAACTGCCCGGCTCGGAGCTGGGAACGAGGGAATACTGGGAACAGAGCTACGGGCGGGAAATTCAAAATTACAAGAATCATGGCGATGTAGGAGAAATTTGGTTTGACGAGGATTCTCAGATGCGCGTGATTAATTGGATTTTGAAGAATGATTCCATTACGGAGCAGCATCGCATTGTTGACCTAGGTATGCTTCCGGTATTCATTTTAATATTAAATTTACTAGAATTTCCGAGGACAGGGTGTGGAAATGGGATGTTTTTGGTAGACTTGGCCCGAGAAGGTTTTAAACAGCTTGTTGGGATCGATTACTCGCCAAATGGAGTCAATCTTGCAAAAAATATAGCCGAGGACCAGCAACTTGATATAAAGTATTTTGTAAAAGACCTTTTATCTTCAGAAGATTTGAATGACTTGGGGCTCTTTGATATTTTACATGATAAAGGTGAGTAAAAGAAATTTCGTTCTCCTCAACCAGCGTTAAGCAGAAAAAACAATTTTTTATTTTAATTCAACATTCAGCTAATTCCGAGCTGTCTAGGCATTCGAATTTTGACTTTGTGGGATCTATTTTTCATAAATCCTGTGAAGTAAATAGGAAATTTAAAAAAATTAAAAATTAATTCAATTTTGTGCTTCCTAGTAAAATGGTGCTTAGTTAACAGATGTAGAGTAAATACTATGTGTTCATTATTTACCCTGGTGTTCAAAATAATAGGTATGAATATTGGAAATAGCATCATTAATACTACTTGTTTATAAACTCTTCTCATTTCACTTATGTATCTTACTTTACCTTTATTTAACCCATGAGGCAACAACCATGCAGCAAGAACACGCTAAAATAGTTGCTTTATTGACATTAGCAGCGACAAACTGTTAACTATAGGTAATGATTAGCTGAGAAATAAATTGGATCATATTTTAGTCGGTAGTCGTTGCAGTTCAAGTTACAAGTCGTGAAGTTGTCTGGCGCAGCCTCACATCTACAGAGCAATGTGGACTGAATTTTCAAATAAGTTCCATTCTCTTCCTCTTAACCAAAAACAATTTTCACACTCCTTTTAATTTCACAATAATTTGTGTCACATTTTCCAGCCAAGTATGTAAATTAATTCAAATCCAGTTCAACAGAAAAGGAACGCCAATTACTCGCAAAATACGGCGGAAGAAAGATTTGGTTCCGACGAACGAAAGGCCTGCACTTTCACCAGAAATTCATTAAAATTTTTGGCTTATATGGAGGAGAAGTCCCTAAGGTTTTAATTGTTTAAAACTTATATGTCCATAGACTCCAAATAATCTGAATAAATGTAATTTTCCGTCGAAATTTCATTAATGGTCATAAGATTCAAAATATAGGGTGTTCGGATTGTACATAGGAAACACTATACCAATTCTTGGGATATTCTGAGCAAACTTTTGTTTGGTACTTTTATGTCAAATTGATATAGGAGTGTCGCAGATACTCTATTCCAAAATCTCAACATAATGTACAAATTTTTTAAGGTTTGGCTTCATATTATTAAACCATATCGAAAATTCGGTCCTTTCTCCTTGGATATCTCGCCAAGCTCAACTACATAGAATCGGATTAATTTTGCGCATTCTCGCCAAGCTCAACTAGAATCGGATTCGATCCCGAAAACGAAAACTCCTTATCCACCAATAAAATTGGTGTTTTTTTTTGTAAATTTAAGTTCTCTACTTGTCCATTCATTATTGAATTTAATCGTAGTAAAGGATTGTAAAATCTTGAGCGCTATGCTCGGAATAAACAACTACAATATTTTACAATATACTCACTACATTTCGTATCAGGCCCAATTTACACGAATCGAACTTTTGTCGAATGAGGCTTTGAGAAGTAGTGATGAGGTCACATTAGAACAAAGCGGAATCGACGATAGCGCCGGGCAAAAATTCGATCGTGTAAATGTTGTTTATTTCACACATTCCAAATCAGAGAGAAATTAAAAAAAAATTTTTTCAGGTACTTACGACGCCGTTAGTATTCATCCAGATAAGCCTAAAGAAAAACGAGACCACTATATCGAAAATATCCACAAAATGCAAAAACCGGACGGTCTGTTTATAATCACCTCATGCAACTGGACCGAGGACGAACTCGTAGCATCTTTCTCAGGAAAATTTCAAAAATTTTGTTCGATTCCAACCCCATCATTTAAATTTGGTGGTAAAATTGGCAACGTTGTAACGTCGGTTGTTTTTAAAAAAGTTTGAATATAGATATAAAAGAAAATTATTTAAAAAATTTGTTGTTTTAAAAGGCTAGAGTTCCGTTATTTTACCAATTAGGACTTAAACATTTGTACTCATACTTCTAAAAGTATGTATTTTCACAATTTTGTTTGATCCGCTAAACAGGCGTCCTCCCTTGAGAGAAGGGTTGAGAGTCCTTAACTTCATTCTTAACATAAAATATTTTTTACGGGATATGTTTAAGAATTAAGAAGGCTTCTACCGCGCTAATGTTTTAAAATAACTCTTTCCTTTTTTCCATTAAACAGTTAGGCAATACCGCGGGATTAAAAACAACCCAGACATGAAAATGACAAATTTCCCTCTCGAAATCTCGATGCCACTGCACTGGCTCTATAGTTCAGTGGATTGTGACGTTCCAAAATTGTGTCCACATCAAAACTACACGGGGAACAAAACAGCAGCCCTCTCGCCAGTGTGTGTGCAGGCGATGTGTGTACACTGCACACAAGTGCAGGCGCGCAGGGCCGGCAAAAGGTCGACAAGACGGACGACGGCGAGGCAGAGGCAGCCCGCACCAGTTCCAATCCACGCATTTCATTCAATCGTTTCACTCCACTTTCTTCCGTGTAGTGTCGGTACTTTGTTCGGTAGTCGGGCGGTGGTGAATTTTTCTTTATACGTAAAAAACGCAATTCCCTTGCAAGATGAGCGCGCCGGCAGCCAGCACCGCGAAAGGATGGGCTTTCGTGAAGCAAGTAAGCCTCTTTGCCAATTGAGCCTTTCAGTGTTTTACACAAGAATATCGTCGGGGCCATTCGCCCGAATTGCGGCCATCTCGATCTCCCTGCGAGGCTTCGGTGCGCCGTGGAATGGAAGGTCCACGGTGCCAACCTGGCAATTGTGACTGGACCGACGGCCTGGTGGCGGAGGACCGAATTTCTAAATGGAGCACCTGTCAAGGAGGTGTCTCTTGGTGTTTTGGTCGTCCTAAAATTCTTTGGGAGGAGGGAATTGTTGAGGGCAGCTGGGATTTATGGGGTGCAGGTCGCCATATGGCTGATGTGTCTTGCTTCTGTGTCAACATGATGTCGCCAGATTATCGGTTTCTGGGAGACCAGTTGCGGACTCTAGAGTGCTCTGCGCAAATTAGCCGTAAAGTAGGCTGTCCGGGGCTGTGAACACCATTTTCCAAAATCCTGGTGAATTTTTCATTGAAAATACGCAGCTATTTCGAAACATAACCTCTCCGCTGCGGCTGCATGGAATATTTTTAGAAGCTGTCAAGCAAGCACCTTTGCGGCGATCGTACGTGGCTGCGCCGGGCTTCATCCTTAGGAATTGTCGCGTTTTCACTCAATCCTCAAGCCTCATTGATTCTGAATTAATTTTGAAAGAACTAAAAATTAGGTCAAGTGATGATGGCTTTTCTCCCCTTTTCACAAAGTCTTCTCTTCAGCTTGAATGCCGTTTGCACACCCTCTGTCTCTTTATTATTTATTTTTATTTTTTATTGTTTTTGCAAAAATATAATGCAAATTAATCTCCAAAGACGCTGTCCATGGAGCCCAGCGCATTTGCACTTTGCAGCAACCCCTCTGCCACTTGCAGAGATTGCCACGTTCCTCCCACCGTAAATCTGCTACGTGTGTACTTTCTCGTGTTTATCAATTGCACTTTCGATTTGCCGCCTTCCCTGCCTTTCTTCGCCTTTTTCTTAATTGGGGAGAAAAAATATAATTGGAGCCGTCGTGGCGTAAACAAGAAAAGAGAGAGTGGTCGCCAACAAAGTGCCAAGATGCTGATTCAGGTGGTTTTGTTATTTCGATTCTTACAACACTTCTGGGGTCGCAGTTCGGTTGCCCAGGTGGCCGGGATCGTCTTCAGTTCCGTGATTGCTTATAAATTTTATGGAAATCGCCTACACCTTCAATGTGTCGCGCATGTTTAAATTTATGAAATTCTTAGGCATTCATTCTTGATTAGATCTGACTCTGGTATCTTCTCTTCTAGATCTTAATTCACACTGCTCGTAAAGAAAGTATAAAGACCTAGGTATTCGTGTTTTTAAGGATAACCTTCTGGCATTTAAAAAATTCGTTTATAACATATCTTTCTCCTTCATGGTCAATGCAGAACAACACACAATCAGCTGCTTATCTTTTCTCAAAGCGCCGGGCATATTTTCTCCCGACAGGACAGACAGACTGTTCGGAGTAAACAAACATCGAAAGACTGGCTTCTTATTAATCTTTTAGGGAATCGATTAAACAAAGAGGAGGCTGGCCTTTCTATTTAGACTTTATCGGCGGATTGTATACATGTTCTTCGTTGTTTATCGCTCAGCCTTGAAGGTCGAGCTTCGAGTAGCGTTTTAAGTTACTGCGCTGTTGAAAAATGCTCGGACGACAGATGGTGGTCGTTGGTTATGTTATGACTAGCCTGACCGCCGGTTACACCTGTTCATTTTCGAAAATTTCTTAGGTCAACATTACCTGAGGTTTTTTATAGGCTTTGGAAGAAGGCACAGCAATTAGATTTTTACGGTTTTAGTATGTACTTTTATAGAGTATAACATCTTACAAATATTCTCTGAAAATTTTAAGTTCATCCGATTAAGATTGCTGGACATGCGACAAAGGTGAAACGAGTTTTCGTCTTTGATTTATGATTCTAAAAAATATTTCAAGCATATGTACTTGTTGAAAGGAATCGATTCGATGTTAATATGGCTAAACTGCCGGGACCAAGTAAGTCGCCTTAAGGTCACCACACTCACACTTTGGTGTAGTAACCCAAAAGGTACAACAATTTTCGATGTTCACGTATGTACATAGATGATATTTTCTAATTAAGATCCTAATAATCTTATAATAATAATTTTAATTCATGAAAATCTCAAATAATTGTTGTTAATATGTACATAGTAATAAAAAAAGTCTTCTGTAATAAGTCCATGAGAAGATCAATAAATTAGCTGTAGTTATTTAATTTGTATGTAAAGATTTCCTGGCTCGCTGATTACGAATCCGTTGTCAAATTTTTACAGTTCAAAATGATGGGTTCAATTCACAGATTTTTCGTTGTCATAAAAATTAGTATATAGGGTTTTTCAAAATTACTAATTACGAAACCGCATTTTCAAAGCTCAAATTGGTGGAGTAAATGTTAAAAAGTTTTGAATTTTTCGTAAAAATTAATGTAGATAAAATTGCTTTCCATTGTTTTCCTCCAAAAATATTGGAAGACTTAAAAACTTTGATAGTAAATTTGCAGTCAGCGAGCTTGAAAACCCCTGCATACAGTTTTTCACAAAAATTCTATGGCTAGGAAAATGCGTGTTCTATACAGTATGAGAAAAGTGGTTTTTCGCATGGCATGTGTGAATATAGGTCTCTGTGTGCCTGTAGGATTTCATTTTCACAATAAATTTTATGTAAATGCGCCGAATTTAATTTTCGTTTTTCCTAAAAGTTTCACTTTAATTAGAATTCAATATCCTTTTGGCAGTGGTGACAAGCAGATGATTAATTTGCAAGAAAACAGGCGGAGGAATTTTGAAAATTGTGTACATGGAGAATTCAACAGTCGTTTTTTTCAAATCTGTAGTTAACATTAATGAATTCAAGATAAGAATTCAAATTCTAGCTTTCGATAGTCTCGAAAATGAGTAAGTGAGGTTTTTTACTATTACATTACAAAAAATTTTGTTTTAGCAACTAACGTGCTGCAGAAAAGTAGCTTTTAAGCAATTTTAAATTTCATTTCACTTACATTTTAAAGCAACAGAAAATTGAACGACGCGAAAGAGAACCAGCCTCTTTAGCATAAGCATAAGCATAATTAAATTGATGGTTTGCCGAAGCAATTTTTTTTACTGGTAAAGAGATTTTTTAAAATTGTAATATACATGTATGGTATGTTTTGCTTAGATATTGAGGTAAAATGAAGGTTTAATCTTGAAAAATTTGCGAAAATTGAGAAAGAAGGATTTGATTTAAATATAATCAAAAATGAACATATTTTTTAAATGTGCCGTCTTTTCAAAGCGAATAATGTGAAAGAAATGGACAGAGCTGGGGACACAAATACTTTTTAATACTTTTTATTTGAAAATTAATCGAGCATAAAACATCTTTGCGAAAATATTCTCTCTGCTGGAAAAATAACTTTGATTTGTTCAGTTTCCATATCGTTCGCAAGAAACCAGAACCTAAAATATGTCCCACTTTCGACACTCGAAGATCTAAAAATTTCCCGATCGATCAGCTGTTAGCAGATCGCCGCATGTTCCTCTGCCATTTTGAAGTCAGATTTTTTCGCGGTACACGTGTTGCGGATTATTGAAATATTTAAAACAAAAAACATAGCCAAGATGTGAAAAATTTTAATTTTGCCTTTTCTTATTGAAAAGGTTATGTCTGGGGACACAATTATTATCTGGGCGAACCCGAAAGGTAACAAATCGCCTGAGGAGACGAAGCTCATTCTCTCGCATATTATTGCGCCCAAGTTAGCATTGAGGCCGAACAACCCAAAGTAAGATATATAAATATTTTTTTTACTCCTTCAAGCATAATAAACTCTATCCTTTCAGTGATGAAACCAAGGAGGACGAGCCATGGGCATGGGAGGCTCGTGAGCATTTAAGGAAGAAAATCGTCGGTAAGGAGGTGTACTATCTGAAGCAGGTGAACCCTGCCAACAACCGCCTCTACGGCACTGTTTGGATGAGGAGCAATGGCGAAAACGTCGTAGACTCCCTTGTCTCTGAAGGTCTTGTTACTGTGCGCCGCGATTCCCGCAATCTTACGGACGGTGAACAAGAAGTTGTGCAGCGTCTTATTGCACTGGAGGATGCAGCTAAGGCGGCGAAAAAGGGGAAATGGGGCAGTGCCCCTGATCCTCAAGAGCATGTGAGAAAGATCCAGTGGACCCAAGAGAACCCAACACATCTTCTGAGCAAGTACGCCGGGAAACCCGTTGATGCCGTCATCGAGCAGGTCCGCGACGGCTCCACCGTTCGTGCCTTCTTACTGCCTAGCGACGACAAGGTGTACAAGTACATCACCCTCATGATCACTGGCATCCGTTGCACCGGCTTCAAGCTGGACGCGAGCGGCAAACCGGACCCGAAGGCGTTTGTGGAATTCGCCGAGGAGGCGAAGTATTTCGTGGAGAAGAGACTGCTGCAGCAGGATGTGCAAATCCGTCTTGATTCGGTGAACAACGCCAATTTCGTGGGGAGCATCCTTTTCCCGAAGGGCAACATCGCTGAGTCCCTGCTCAGGGAGGGTCTCGCCAAGTGCATCGATTGGAGCATTACATTCCTGAAGCCAGGTAAGTTGGGAATGTTCTGAGATATTTGGCATTGTAATTTGCGCACGATGGGTTAACAACTTGTTTCTTCCATCCTGTTAATCAATGCTATAGCAAATTTGGAGGACTCCAAGATGCTTGGCTCATTATGGGCCAGTCCATCATTTCACCCCTCCTACAAGTAGTAATCTTAATATAATTTATGTAATTATTTTAAAATGTAATGTAAACTTCGGTTTCTGAACATCGTGGTCGAAGGTTTTTTTTATTTGGCATTGTTGCGCATGATGGGTTAACAAACTTGTTTCCTTCGTCCTGTTACTCAATGCTAGAGTAATTTGGAGGACTCCAAAATGCTTTGATTCTACTATGAGCCAGTGCGTCATTTCACCCCTCCTACAAGTACTAGTCAAAAAATACAATACTTCATTAACATATACAAGGTGTATCTGGAGCAACTCATTAAATAGACCTATTATTTAGCTATAACTAGCTGACCCGCAATGTGTTGCTATGGTATTTGTTTGTAAATAAAATAAATTAAAATGGAATGTTGTTGAACTTGTTCAGAAATGTATTTACATATCTGTCTAATTGTCGGTTCCAAGAGTCTCAAGTGTTTATTTTGTTTTCTGTAGAGGAAGCCGAGAAACTTAGAAAGATGGAGAGAAGCGCAAAGGAGAAGAGGGTTCGACTTTGGAGGGACTATCAGTCCAATGCGCAAACTTTCTCCGACAAGGACAAGGATTTCACTGGAACTGTGGTGGAGGTGTACAACGGCGACGCAATCAGCGTAAAGACTGCAAACGGTACAGTGAAAAAGGTCTTCCTCTCGAGCATACGCGCCCCGAGAGAGCCCGGCCGCACAGCTGATGAAGATGGAAAGCTACCCCCGCGCTCCAAGAATTTCCGTCCACTCTACGACATTCCTTGGATGTTCGAGGCAAGAGAATTCCTCAGAAAGAAGCTGATAAGCAAAAAAGTCCACTGCACTCTTGATTACATCTCTCCCGCCCGCGACAATTTCCCTGAGAAATCCTGCTATACTGTCACAATAGGTGGACAGTATGTTGCTGAAACAATGGTCAGCAAAGGTTTGGCTACTGTTGTACGCCATCGTCAAGATGACGATCAGAGGTCGTCGCGATATGACGAATTACGTGCTGCTGAAGAACAAGCCTTAAAGGGACTGAAGGGTGTCCATGCTAAAAAAGACATTCCACAGCATCGCATCAACGATCTCACTGTGGACCACTCCCGCATTAAACCCCTCTACCTGCCTTCGTGGCAGCGAGCATTGCGGACTGAGGGTATTGTGGAATTTGTCGCGAGCGGTTCTAGGGTGAGGCTGTACATCCCCAAGGATAGCTGCCTGGTCACCTTCCTGCTTGCTGGAATTTCCTGCCCGCGATCCTCGAAACCTACTCTCAATGGTGTTCCCGCCCAGGAAGCTGAAACCTGCGGTGATGAGGCTCTTGCTTTTACGAAAGAAAAGGTAATATCGTTCATTTCACTTTGGCTATAACTTTTAAAATTTGAAAATGTGAAGGGATAGTATTAAATTATTTTATTAGTATTAAAGATTTCAGTGTTGGATTTTTTTTATAACCAGGGTAGTACGCCAATCGATTCTACAGAGTCTCATGATCAACATTTGTTCGGATCATGTGCTATTGAACATGTTATTTTACTAGATTTATAAATATAAGCATGAGTGCGTTTCTATTTGTTATACTAATAAATTTTCTTTTTATAGATCCTCCAAAGGGATGTTAGTGTTCATATTGAGGCCACAGACAAGGCCGGAGCATGTGTCATAGGCTGGCTGTGGACGGAAAATAATACAAACCTCTCAGTTGCTCTTGTTGAGGAAGGTTTAGCTGAGGTGCACTTCAGTGCCGAGAAATCGGAGCACTATCGTGCCCTCAAAGCCGCTGAGGACAAGGCCAAGGCAGCTAAGAAAAACATTTGGGCGTCGTACGTCGAGGAAACTGAGGAGAAAGTTGAGGAAGAGAAGGAGGATAAGATCATTGAGCGGAAGGTTAATTTTGAGTCGGTTATCATTACGGACGTCACCGCCGATCTCCACTTTTTCGCTCAGAACACAGACCAAGGTGCCAAACTGGAAAGTCTCATGAACAAACTTCGTCTGGAATTCCAAAACAACCCGCCCATCACAGGAGCCTTTACCCCTCGGCGGGGGGAAATTTGCGCCGCTCAATTCTCTGAGGACAAGGAGTGGTACCGAGCAAGGATCGAAAGGGTACAGAACGGAAATGCCAATGTGTCGTATATCGACTACGGCAATAAGGAGGTGAGTTTTTTTCTAGGTTAATTGTTCGCAAGCTCCTTAGATCCATTTCCGACTCAAAGGAAGTGCTTGAGTCATAAGCTTGCTATAGAAACGTTGCCTGAATTCACGATGGGGTCCCGAACGCCTGAGTCTTAGAGCTCAACCAATCACAAAGCAATAGATGCATATGGTCAAGACGCTGGAAGAAGTATTAAGCGCTGGCAATATTCTTTTGTCGTGATGCTGACGACTTTGGAAGGTTCTTGATTGAAAGCGCCTAAGGCTAGTGGTTTGGGGGTGTCCCAGGGGCCATCAGTTATTAAGGCTATATTCACCTTTTAAAATAAGCTTTAACAAATTATTGGAGGAGATTTAAAACTGTCTGATTTTTTTTTCTATAGACTGTGCCTTTCACCCGCCTAGCTAGCCTTCCATCTGGCTTTAGCGGCGATAAGCCCTATGCTACGCAGTACGTACTAGCCTTAGTCCAGCTCCCTCCCGACAACGAAGACAAGGATATTGCAGTGCGAGCCTTCTCTGAAGATGTGCTCAATCGCAAACTCCTGCTCAACGTGGAGTACAAGTCTACGACCCTGCCGGCTGCTTCCCTGCATGATCCGAACACCAACGCCGACATTGCGAAGGCGCTTGTCGCCGATGGTCTTCTGTTGGTGGACAGACGCCGTGAACGGAGACTCAAGGAGCTTGTTGATGGCTATGTGGAGGCCCAAGATAAGGCGAAGAGCAATCGCCAGGGCATCTGGGAGTATGGAGACATCACTCAAGACGACGCCGCTGAGTTCGGCCGATAAATTTAAACCAACTCTCAACATTCACACTCCACCGGCGCAGACCTGCAATCAGTCGCTGGATATTTTCGTAAATTTACTTCCCATTAATTTTACCCCTTACGTACGTAGCTAAGTAGCCCCCGGGTCGCAGGAACCAACCCCCATTCCCGGTTAGCTCCAGTGCGCCTCCGGCTGCATTTGTTGTCAGGATCTTCGTGTACATTTAGAGGCGTACCCCATTTGGAGACGGAGAGCACTTCTATTGCAGACTGTTAGCATTTTTACAATTTTTAATTTTAATGAGAGGTTCGAGTTGTGTAAGAACGCCACACATTTTCTTTATGGAAAATTACCTTTAAAGTTGATGAAATAAAAGAAAATGCAATATATTCCAATTAATTTCATTTTTGTACATGGGACCTTTTTAACGCGTTCTTTACCGGTGCTTGCGAAGAATTTCTTGTACCAAAGCCCGTGAAAGAGTTTCTTATAACTTAAAATGACATTGGATTTTAATACTACGCTTTATAGGAATCGCTTGAGAGAACCGGTCCGGTCGTGGCGTATTCAATTTGTAAGGTGAAAAAAAACTATGAGGATCAACAAGGAATTGACTGATTTTGATGAAAGAAAGATTTATTTTAAGTATAAACAAATAATTTGGTGGTAGTAAAGAAGTTAAAGAATTCATTACAAACAAAACAAAAATTACTTGTCTACATTTTGGGCCCTATTCTCGTAGTCGTTCGAATCGAAACGAAAAGAGCTTACAAAAGCACCTTTTGTATTAAAATTCCTTAATGAAGTTCCTAAGTTTTGAGTAAATTCATTTCAGTTACCTTTGACTTCAATTAATTTCGTCGTTAAAAGTGACTAAAATAAACAGACCGGGAGCGCGTTCAAAAACGAAACTATAGTTAACCCCGTGGTAAGCCATGGTTATGCTTATCGAAGCCACTTAACCACAGGGTTATGCTTAACCACAAGGGTATTTTTGAACGACTCGTAGTTAACTACGCTACGCTACGTTAACTGTCAGTCGAATAATTGTGACGTTATGTTTTTAAAAATTTATTGAAATCAAAGGTCACTAAAATTAATTTATGAGAACTTTAGCAGCTTTATTAAGCAATTTTTCTACAAAAAGGGCTTTCGTAAGCTCATTTGTTAGTAATTCTCGACAAGTGATACGACTTCGGTAATCAGGGCCTTTTTTATTTCAAATAAAATAATTAAGGCTGTGTGTGAAATCTCTTTCGAATATCATTTCGATCATTTCAATCATTTCAAATGACAAAAATTGGGAAATGTTATGAAAAGTGTGCGAAATCTTTAACGTATCATTTCAGCTGTCAAGCTACCGAACTTTATTATAAAAGTATTTTGTTGAAATAATATAGCTTGTTTTAGAGTAAAAGGAACTTGTAATAGATATGGGAATAATGAAATATTATCTCTTTTTTACCTTAAGAGGACTTAAGGCACAAAAGTGACTTTTCAAGATCTGATCTGAAATGATCAGAAAGTCATTGAAATGCCCGCTCTGAGGCTCATCATTTCGGCGCCATCTTGTTTTCGAACTTGAAATGACCGAAATGATCGAAATGATATCATTTCACTTGATTTCGCACACAGCCTAAATTTTCTTTCGATTTGGCGCGTTATAAACTTGAGACATAGATGGGGCTGCAAATACAAAATCTGTATATGGCAGCACTTGAGAATGCCCGTCAGTCAGTAAACTTTCACATTGACAAAAATGACAGTTGCGCTTGAAAATGGGTTGGTTTTGTTGAGATTTTGTACAAATGCTTTTTGTTAATTTTACCTTTAACTTACTTTCAGAGAATTTCCATATTCAAGAAGAAAAGCGAGCGCTTGAAACCCTAAGTAAGTTTTTAGTAGCCAATGAAGGAACTTCCTTATGGTGCATTTTGAACCCCAAGTTTCTCATCATTTTTCCACAATTTTAAGATAAGATGGCTTTTTTCCCAATGCTTAGCGTCTACAGCTGCATATTTTCAATAAAATATTTCATTTACAGGCGATGAATACGAACGGCAACTCAAAATGCTCGGCATCGACATTTGTGACATACCGGAGGACTGCGCCTCACTCCTGACCACCTATGCTGACCTAAAGTGCGAGACGAACCTTTACGACCTCTCACAATCTTTTTTGGAGGAGTTCACTTACTGCAAGCAAAGGGAGTTGATTGAAAATCTATCCATTGCCGACAAACTGGAATACGATGTTAAGGTGCTGGGGAGACAGATCGACAACGAAAATAAAGCGGTTATGGAGCTTAAGGAGTGCGTATATTTTTTTTACGCCTATCATTTATTTAGTGTTTTTTTGGTTATTTAGCTTTATCAGTAGCGTGAAGGATCAAATGGTCACTGAGTTAGAGCTGGAAAAAACAAAGATTATGGCAGAAACAAAGCTGGAGAGTTTACTGAATCAAAAGGTAAGCAAATCTAGAATTTGTTACATCGATTGTTTTTTGTTACATAGCTGTGCTTATTTAGGAATCAATATATGTTCCGAAGGATTTCAACATGGACAACCTGATTGCGAAGATTGAGATTCTGGAGAAGCGTAAAAAGCCCAAGCACTGATAATCATTTACTTTATTAGCTTTTAAGCACTGCCGTATTTAAATATATTAAAAAGATTTTCATGTTTTAAGCTAGAGTTTCATTTAGATTCGTCTTATTCCATTTGATATATATTACAAGATTGTTACGGCAGACCTTTTGAAAATGGTAGAATGGAATTGAATTCTTCGCGAAAATATGCTCCTAGAATTGTTCTTTTGAATATTGTCCCAATTTGCTCTCTTAATTCTTATAAAACTATCTGACATGTGCCGAGGGTTGGCCGAGCAAAACTATCCCAATAATAAAGCAAAATTTTAATAATACCGATTTCAAACTTATTATCAACATTGAAAATTTTGATATGGCGGATCCAGTTTTTTATTTTAATTTATGTGCAATCCATAAAATACCCTGAAAATTTCAAGAGGTTTTTTATCTTTTTAAGGAAGGAACAATTTTTATAAGTAGGTACAGTAAGGCAGGGTATAATGGACCACGGTTATTTTCCATTGCATGTATGAGATTTTCAATTCATCTTTGTTGTGTTCACCAACTCTCAAATGCGACTGATTTATATTATATTATGGTTATACAGGTTAGTTTTGTTGTAAGTAAGTAAGTAAAAATTGGGCATTATATAGTTCATATCATTATATATATTCAAACCTTCATAATTCGGTTCAGCCTGTCTCAAAAGACAGATGCATTTTATACAAAATTAGAAATGGGTTCTATAAAGAACTAGTTTAAATACGTACATCATTTCGTTAAAAAAAGAGACCATGAAGTTGTCGATTACTTGGTTTCACTCGTTGTGTTCTAAGTATTATACAAGTACGAATTAGAGACTTCTCAAAAGCTCAAGTTTGGTATTTTTTTCCCTAGTTAAAGAATAGATTAGAATGTTATTAATTTTGTAGAAAATCAGAATCTTATTTTAGTAAATTAGGAAGTTTTCCGCAACTTTGGATGTATTTTGGCAGTCATCTTGAATGTTTAAATTTTGAAAACGGATTCAGAATCTAATAACATTTAAAATTTCATAGTCATATTGAAATTTTTAATTGTTGGTTGCCATCTTGGGTCCGCTATTATGGAACCATCAGTTACTCCAGTTAAAAAACGAAAAATGTCGAAGCAAACAAAGGTATTTTCAGCTTTATACAAACAAATGTGCAAGCAATTCAATGTTATATAAAACCTACTTGTTTTGTGAAAAACATTTAGAAAACCATAAGTGGTGAGAGTTCCGCCAATGTTAAATAGGAGAGCTTTGAAATATTTATGTAGCGAAAATTTACGCTCAACTCAACACCCACAGATTTTATTACATAAATATATACGATGATTTTTTAAATTCCACACGCTGTGGGAAATCCCTTTACAAATAGTAGTTATCTCATTGATAAAATTCTCAATTTTCGGTTTATGGCTAACAACTTCATCTTGCTGCCGAAGAATGCAAACAATTGATAATAAAGAACCAGCAGCGTCACAAGCTGATAAGAATTGAAAGTGGAAGCGGGTCTGAGGTCGTTTGCTAATAATTGCAACTACTCCAAGGAACGTAAGCCCATAAGGTCTTAGAAAACTTTCCGACTTTCAGTGCATTGTCTGAAGGTTTCCTCGTTAAACCATAGGTTTCAGTTTCAGACCAAACTAGAGCTTGAGTACGGTTCGTGAGAAGCCTACACTTACCCACTCAGTCCGGTGGAGGTCTTGGCGCAAGTCGGTCGGCAGAGGTCCAACGAAAAGCGCAATGATAGTAATAAAATTATTCCTCGTGTTGTGCGCGGTGTTGGGTGGTATAGAGTGCAGTGGTTCCAGAAGAGCGGTGAACAACTACCCGACGATCGGCGTCTTGACGCAGGAGATTTCATATTACCTGAACCAGAAGTACCCCGATCGGTATCACAGCTATGTGGCGGCGTCTTATGTAAAGTTCTTAGAAGGCGGTGGAGCTAAGGTGGCGCCTATATGGTAAGCAAAGTATTTTGCTAGCTTGATTAAGCAAGCTTTTACGTATGTTGATCTTTGCGATCATGCGCATCGAACCATATAATATCATCTTGTTTTGAGCACAGCATCAATCTCCACGACACGACCTTGGTGTGTGTGTTTGGCGCGTGCGATCGTTTGTAGATGCACTTGCTCTTCGATTTGATTAAAGCCCGTTCTGCGCGGTGTTATTGACCACCGCATTAATTCCCACCATTCAATTTCGCATAATTGGGGGAATCAAATTGTTCGCCGTCTGGTTCCGCTTCTGACGCATTTGCTTATCATTGATTTGATATTTTTTTCCGGTTTATCGTTATATTTAATTATTTGGATTTGATGATGAGTTTTTTTTTTCGATCTGATAATTTATAGTGGTATACCTTTTTAGTTATTTTATTAATTAAAAGAATGATGCGGTTGTTGACTGTAATGGATTTTGAGAATTAATTACCAGATTCAGATTCATCCGGTAGTCGGGGAAGTACACTTATCTCCATCAGGGCTGCAGACTTCCGTTGCGAAAAGGTTATGATGTAATTTAGAATTTATTATATTTTGCTAAGATTCAAATATGATTAGGAAAAAGAAAGTATTGTTTCACAGAAATTGATAAGTGTTTATCTGTGAAGATATACAGAAAATTTATTCGTTTCATTCAAGTATTTCGATACAGAAAATTAATTTCACCTATTTCAAATATTTCAGTATATCACAGTCAAATAAAAGTGTATACATACATATGTATATCTGCGAATTCGCATAAAATCAATATATAGCTTTTGGAAATACTTAAGATATAAACTGTCCTTTTTGTTACAATAAAATACCTAATCAGTAACGACATTATTGATAGAATTATGAATATTTTCTATTCTGGTATCTTTATGACAAAATGTGAAAGTGAGAGAAAACTACTATTATTTTCTTATGTAATTAAAATGTAACTACGAGTACTTTATATACTGAAATACCAGTTTTTAATTTTATAAGATTAAATAAATATGTATATCTTTTAGAGTTATGGCATGTACTCGAAACTACACAACCTATTTTCAAGTGTTATCACTTTTCAAATTCTTAATTAAGTAAGGGAGGACACCACTGTGACTGTGTGGCTTTTTCCGGTCTTTATTTTTATCTGTTAAATTATTTACTTATTTCGGATTTGGAAAAAAAGGTATGTAATTAAGCATACATTGAAGCTATTTCGTGCACATTTTTTATTAAAAATAATTAAGAATTGACGAAGTTATTGGGATATAATCGAGGATATGAATAAAATATAGTACATATGGTCCAAGTTTATATGGCCGGATCACTGAATTCGGCAAAAAAAGTTACGGCCACATTTACGACTGCGCCGATGACTTAAGAACTACGTCAGTTATTTATCCGCGGAGAATGCATCCTTGTTAGAAACTCTTAAAGGTAAAATTATCTTCTCAAAGAGCATGTTATTCTGATTACTGCCTTACAATAATTGAATTGATTTTCTTAAACTAAAGTTATATCGTTACTGTTTTTGTTAGATTTTACTTTTGTTTTGATTTTATTTAGTCAACACTCGGAAGAATCTTAAGTACACATATTTTATATTTTACATCCGCTTCATCTTCCGATAACAAAGATTTCAATTCGGAAAAAATCTAAAAGCAACGACTCTTTTGCATTTGGGTAGTATGGTATAATTAAATCAAATAAAGTGAATTTAAACACATTTACGTAGGGAAAGTTGTTTTTATTACCCCAACCGAGCAAACATTTGAAAGGGTAATCTATGTAAAATTGAAACTAAAACATAATCAGTAATAACACGCGACAAATAATAACATGAATTGAAGTGGCCGGTCATGATATAATTTTATGCCACTCGAGGTGATTAATTTCATTATCAAAAGCAATTTTCAAAAATTATTCAAACAATTGTGTCGCTACTTACCCATTCATTTAAGATAAGATAAAGTTAGTGAGGTTTAGTCAAAGGCAAAGGACATTAGCGAGATAAATTATCCAGATCAGATCAACAATGTGATATGTATTGTGGGTTTCTTTTTTGGAAATTAATTAATTATAACAGATATGTTTGCACATACATATATAGAGAAATAGAAAAGAAATATCTGTTACCTAATTGAAACAATACGAATCAATATATCACCCCATAGCAACCTTCTTAAGCAATTTTATGATGGTATGATTATGATATGCTTTAATTTCAGTAAAGAAGTAAAAAAGAAAAACCGAAATATGTACATATTCTTAAAAGGTGTAGGGAGATAACAGGTATGCCATTGATTTAATGGGTGAATTTAAACCCTAGTAATAATACTACAATTGTAGCAAGTGTACTTGTCACCGTTCAGCCGTCCCACGAAGTTATTCATATTCTTACCATCTTGATGAATATCTTTTCCAGACAGTATTCAGTCGCTTATTTAATTTCATTTTTCGCTGCTGGTGGTCTAATATTAGCATTAAGTTGAATTGCAAAGAAAATTGATTGCACTTCATATATTTATATCAGAAAATATTTTTGTATCGGCAGTGCGTTGTCTCTCTATCATGGTATCTTACTTGAACTTGCATCGTTCCTAAGGGTCATGGTTCTCTCCTTATGATTTAAATTTTTGCACTATAAATGTATTATGAGAAAATGCAAAGATGTTTTAGGGTAGATTTCTTTGAAACTTGACTCAGTTCAAATTACTATCTTAATGAATTTCCAACTAACAAATTATTTTTTTAAAAATAATAACTAAGTAACTAACGTACTTATCATAATATTATGTTTTTATTGTGTGCCAGTTTTTATTTCTATTGCTATATAACAATTTATCAATAATTATTAATACAATTATTTATAAATCCTATATGTTATAGTTGTTATCGTGACAATGTCTAAATTTTGCTGAAGCTATAATTTATTAAATCATGAAAACATAATGCAAATAGAAAATAAATTGTAGGTAGTTCTCGAGATTTTTCGATAGATAGGCAGACTATATGACCGATTAATTTCATTATTTGAATTTTGTATTGATAAAACCAGTTTATCTCTGTGAACCTGCTACTCTGTTGGAAAACAAATGAAATTTGAGAAAATTTGCAAAGAATGGCAAAAGAAAAATTCAACTTAGCGTTGAACTCGCTCAACGCTGTTCATTTGAGATTAGGTCGCAATTTGACCAACTTTCCGTTGAAGGAAATACGAGGTGCTTGATTGAATTTTTTTAGGTCCTTCAGCTCACCTCATTCTATTATAAAAACACGTCTTCTCCGGAAAAAAAGGACACTTGTCCATCATTTTATGAGCCCTCTGTTGTCTAAAATTAATGAAATAAAATATGTAGTTTTGTATTGTATCATGAGTGTGGTTGGTGACTAACATAAAACTAGAAACTGACGAAACAAATGGTTGTAAAATGTAACAACAATGACAATAAAACACTGACGAAATTAGGAAAGAAAATAAATGTTTTCTCAATATTTAAAATATCCAAATGTTTAAAGTTGTTCATCTCTGAATCAAAATTTTGGACAATTGGGGCTTCAGACAAAAATATTCAAAATTATATCATTGAGTTTGAAAATATTTCGCTGGATTTTTAAATATCTATGTCGTACCAGAGAATAATGTGGATGTGAATCGAATTATTTAGCGTACATTTAAAATTCAGTTAAATATTGACAAAATAGTTTTAGAAAGCAATAGGCTACACATATTAAATTTATATAATAATATATCATCCTCCTATTTATAAGAAGTCGTTTAAAAAGGGTAGTTTATTGTATGTATAACTGGAAATATATGTTGATATAAATGTAATAATCGTTCAATCTTCTTGAATAGCCACATAATAAATCAAGCTAAGTTTTGTTTCCACTTCGCTACATAAATCCTGAAGAATGTTAAATCGACTTTAAGGAATTTGGCTCGTGCAGATTTTCTTTGCGGGGTATTGTTCTCGCCGTCATAAATCCAAATTAAGATACTTGCGACTTATTAAAATATCGCCGGGTAGGTACGTAATTTTTTTCGTTATAATAAATCCTTCAATTGGCACGAGTTTATTGTCGTTATGGAACTCAATCAAAGCTTTAAGCATCTATTTTTAATGCTGAGCCTAATCCGAACCAAACGGATTGCAGAAGGGGAATTTCTAAAGTTATTGTGTCTAACTTGACAAGAATGTGTTCTCAAACGATAGTCATTTCCGATAAATTAATTAATGAATTAAATTAACAAACAGGTTTTTCAGTAGTCGTCTTATCTTAAATGTTTGTTGTTGTTGATAATCGTGTATTTCCTTTCCAAAATACTCAATGATATTATATGGGTACATTTGTTGATCAGAGTTGAATTTGTAAATTCCCTTTAAATATCTTGTCTCGGGTTATGGGTCTGTGAGTCCCCTTTAAAGATAAATCTTCAAAGCTTTCGGGTATAAGAAATTATAGCACTAACTTATCCCTCATCAACACATACTTTGGCAACTCACTACGTTAATCACAATGCATTTTTTGAGATGATGAGCCATTATACCTTGAAGTGTCACATCAAAAATGTTCTTGATTTCACACGTTGGATTTTTGTAAAAGATTATATGCATAAGTCCAAAAAAATTTAGTGCAATATATGAATGAAATATCTATAAAGGGGAAGCCCAAATGAGTTGTAAAATGCCACAGTAAGAAATTAATAAAGCTTGTGGTGCACGACCAGTTTGCAGTGGAATGTCGTACTTGAGGATGGCTTTGATATTTGGTTTGACTATGTGCAGCCTTATGAATTAAAAAAAAATTTAACTCTTTTACTTCTTTGTTATTTTTTGAATATATGTATACATATGGAGGTACCTAGGTAAATTTTCATAACAGTTTTGTAATATTCTAAGACTTCTATAACCCGCTCTCTCTCTATAGCCTACATATAAAATAAAAAAAATCAGATTTTCAATCTTCGTCTTTGGGGCTTACGTTCATTCCCTCGTTTTACAGACTTGGTTATTATTAATTATAGTTTGTTTGCTAATAACTATATCTTCTGGATTAGAATAACAATTTTTTACGTTGTTGTATTCATTTCTGAATGTGCATTGCAATGAATCCCCACTCTAATTCTGCTGCAATTTACATAAGATTTTAAAATCTTACGCGCGTTTGGATATCATTGATGTATAGATTTCACGGGTCCATAAAATTTCTGTATTGTATTTCTGGTCCATTCTAACCTCTTCTTGAAAGTTAAGCTTTAAACATATTTTGATATGCGACAATTAATATACCTACATATACAAAATAATAAGATTTTCGAATCGAATTGAGTTGCACAAAAATTAAAATATGTAAATATGTAGTAATGAAAAAAAAGACTCAAACATAAGAAATCATTTTTAAAGGGGTTTTGATTGAAATTGTCTTTAACATGTTTCAGGATTGGTAAACCACGAGAGTATTATGAGGACTTAATGTCGAAAATTAACGGGTAAACTGGAAGACAATGAACCCTCTTGAATTAATTAAAAATTATGATCGCAATTAATTTTCACAGAGTGCTTTTCCCTGGTGGAGGAACATTTTTTAATCAGTCGGCCGGATATGCCGAGGCTGGAGCTCATATTTTTGAAGTTGCCAAGCAGATGAACGACAGGGGAAAATTCATGCCCATTTGGGGTACTTGCCTTGGGTTTGAATTGCTCACTTATCTCTCAGCAAATGGCACCGAGCATCGAAGCCACTGTAGCTCGAAAAATCAGCCATTGCCCCTGGAATTCAAAGATGGTAGGCATTTTCATGGTGACAAATACGGCGGTATTCCTTTCGCTAATTAAAATATATACCTTCCTTGCAGACTTTCGTCAGAGCAGACTGTTTGGGGGAGCTCCGCTGGATGTAATTGAAATCCTTAGAACCGAGCCTGTCACAGCAAACTTTCATCAGTTTTGTGTAACTGAGAAGGTTTGTTACCTATGTATATTTTTCCTATAATGTAATTTAACCATTAACCTCGCAATATACCACAGAGTTTGATTCAACTGGGTCTTGACAAGGAGTGGAAAGTTCTGTCTGTGAACCAAGACTGGAATGGATTCAACTTCATTTCGTCTATCGAGCACTTGAAGTTATAAAATCTATATTTTTGTTTCTACCCTGATTAACAGTTTTTATTTCTAGATATCCTTTCTACGGTGTGCAATTCCATCCAGAGAAAAATATCTACGAGTGGGCAAGGAACAAAAATATCAGCCATACTAGAAATGCTATCACAGCTGCTCAATATTTTGCCGATTTTTTTGTGAACGAAACACGAAACAGTGAAAACAAATTCCCGAATAAGTCGGATGAGCTTAATAGCCTAATTTACAACTATTCGCCAACCTTCACAGCCAAGAAGGGCTCCTCTTTCTTCCAGTCATACATGTTCGAGGAAGTACAAAGTAGTGATTCAGGAAGTACGTCGTCACATGATTTCCTCTGCACGACGTTGCTACTGATTGCCTGTTGCTTGGTGCACCTTTAGCTTTGCATGCTTCAAGTTGCTTTGCCATAATTTTTTTTCCGCTCCACTTACCTTAAAAAAACCTTTTACCCTTTATTCTTTACTTTCAGAGATATCAGTTAATTTGATACCTAAGGGAATTAACTGAAGCAGCCCAGCTGATTGGACTCCAAAATTAACAACATTATTTTGTACGAAATGTGTTCTCTAATTAAACTCGCATTATAGCTTTTTCACGTTTTTCATTCAAGGCCGCACTGAAATAAAACTGTGCAAATTTTTAGGGTTTTAAACAACGCTAAATAGATAAGAAATCATGGCCGAGCGAGGCCGAATATCGACATAACTTAACATAAGTGACGTCACTTAAATGGTTCGATCTTAAATTTGCTTATGAACATACCCATAATTGACATGGCATAACATGAGATTTTTCGTTCAACCCTCGTTAAATATATGTATATGTACCTATCGTGCGATTAAAATCATACCTGACATAAGGACTTTCAATTTAATTTTGTTTGCTTAGATTGCCTTTGGTAAAAAATGGAAAAAATGGAAAAATGGAGCAATGTGAAAAAATATTAATAAATAGAAATGTTCAGAATTATAAATACTCATTTTGTTCTATTTTAAAATTTTTAAATTCATGCCAATATGTTATTATGGCTTATGTTAACATTTGCCATTCGCTAAGTTTCTAAGTCATGCAGATTTGGCCTACATATTCCAGATAATTATGTCATACCTCTTTCTATAGATTTTTAAAAAAGGCAATAATCATTAACGATAGGTCTTAGAAGGATTCAGAAAAATTAAAAATGACATCGATATATAAATAAACAAATAATATTACTCCTTAAAGAATATCCCGTAAAAAATATATAAATTTGCAATATTTTTAAATTAAAGTGTTTTTTTTTCACTTTTAGTTTCGTAAAAAATCAATTAAAAAAATATGGAATATCAAAGACCAAATGTAGGTACATATGCGCCAATTTATTACTTGCACCGCGGTTAGAAAGCTTCTCCCAAGTGAAGTATGGGGGAGGTGTGCCAATAGTTAATGATGGCTCCTTCGTCGTGGAGCGTGGTGCAAATTTTGAGGTTAGTAAAAAGTTTGTTCCAAGTAATTTTTTGGGGTC
The DNA here is from genome assembly GCA_951509405.1 of Machimus rusticus. NCBI lineage: Eukaryota > Metazoa > Arthropoda > Insecta > Diptera > Asilidae > Machimus > Machimus rusticus. The sequence goes on along the minus strand of OX608050.1, from coordinate 49,105,693 downwards.
TGTAAACAGTACTTAAAGTATGGGACGATATTCATTATTATTACTTATTATTGCTATTGGACTTATCTGATATAACTCATGGGTTTTTTTTTTGTGATTCATAACACACAATGTGAATGAGAATTTTTTTTGTACGTACCTAAGGGTCCCTAAGTTCGGACACTCCCAAAGTCCCCTAATACCGGACAGTTTTACAGCAAGTTTTTTTTTATAAGTCATTATTTTTGTGTGTGTTTTTACGTTTCAACATAGGTAAACCCAAATCGAGATGTGAAAATACCTGAAATATTGAAAAAAGCCATCGATAAGATGTGCTGATGTTGAGGAGGGCTAAATTAGCTAAATTTGTGATTTTTGCAGGTTGTACAATTAAAGTTTTGTGATTCTATAGAAAATGTTCCTGATTGTGATCAAAGTTTATTAGAATTAAGATTAGTTTTCTTTATCAACATTTTAAATGTAAAAATGAACGAAAAGTTGGCTGTCCGTCATTAGGGGACATTTTTGAAAACGTCTTTTTTCTATGTTAATTATTCTTAATTATCTACTATATTTAAAGTAACATTTGAGACTGTTGATATATTTGTGTTGATTACGTATATAGTTGAGAGTTTATTAAAGTGAAATAAACAAATTAAACTATTACACTTTTTTTTCTATTTTGTTTATTCCTTAAGTGTCCGGGACCTCCCCCTACTACTTCACTCACATTACTGGAGGAATAAACACTTAAATAGATTGTTACAGGTATATGTGATTGTTTGTCGTTTCGATGTAAGCATTAAGAAAGGGGATATCTGGAGCGCATTAAAACACTAAACTATAGTAAATCCCGTGGTAAGCCATAGTTATACTTATCGAAGCCACTTAACCACAGGGTTATGGTTAACCATAAATAAGTATATGTATGTAATTCGCTATCGTCTCCTTGTACAAAACTCATTTTTTAATTTTTGTTTTTCTATCCGCATAGATATGCTCGTGGTTATGTTATGGTTAGCTTCCATATCTTTCGTGTCTTCTAGATTCGGTTTATATTGCACATTTGCTCTCCAACGTACAGCACATTTCTAGAAATTGTATCTTTTACCTCTTCCGTGCATGTCACTACAAATTAAAATTTATTAATCCAAATCTCTTGGTAAATAAAAGAAAGGATTATTGATGCAGCACTTTTATTTTAAGCCTTCACATAGTCTTATAATACTAAATACTCCTATCATTATTACTCAATGGAACGCTTCAATTAACGGGAAGAATTCCTTTTGGTACTAGGATATTTAGGTGCGTTTGTCAGCTGGAATGTAATATTTTCCTATAACTGGATGATCCTTGTCTACTTCACAAGCTCCTTCATAAAGTTGTTCAATTGCTGAAGATAAATTTTATAAACCATTGACATTTTCAAAACATAGAAAATAACTTACAATTATCGCATAACTTATCGCATTTTAAGGCTTTTGCGTTTATGAACGTTCTTTCTTCACCATTTACTTTGCCGCACACCGGTGATATCATTCTCCATACAGAACACCGTCCACATGTTTCAGGTTCGACAGATTCAGCCGAAATATGTTTAACCATTGCTAAAATAAGTATAGGAACTTTTAATATTATACAAAGTCAGTAAGGTCGAATATATACTAAATACTGAATCAGCATCTACTTTAGTGATTGCTTTGATAGCAAAAATTGCATATAAGAGAAATTTTTAGTACCTATGTAAAACTCTTTCAATTCATATAAGTTTCTACATAGAAACTAATAAACCAATTTGTTATTGTTTTAAATTGCGACATTACAACTACAACTTTCTTTTTTTTTGGGAATTGAAAAACAAATTGCGAATTATTGAAAATAATTACATATACATTATTTTTGGAAATGTAAATAAAAGAAATTAATATTTAATATAAATTAATCTAATACTAGCACGGTGAAGCTTACCAATGGCACAAAGAAAGGCACAAAGTAGGAATCTCATTTTCCTTACGATGGTTAACCACACACGAACTTTTGGAACTACTGGCGACGAGCTTGAGTTTGAAATGTTCAACATACGTGGTCTTATTTATACTTCAAATGTGACGCAAAACATTTCGTAAAAGAAAACGATTGTGTGTGTTGTCGCTGTTTAAAACAAAGTTATGAACAACTGGTCTAATATTTATATTAGATTACGTGGACAATTCGCTTAGTTGCCTTCAGCCCCTAAAGAATATTACGATTATCTCCATAAATTTTATAAAAAATCGTTTTTCGCTTTCTAAAATATTTTGTTAACAAAAAATAATAGCTGTGTTCCATTGGGCTGTGTAAAATACTCCCAAGTACTTCTGGCTACGCTCAACTACTCTAGCTCTAGTTGGCGAGCAGAAGTTCTGAGTAGTTTCGCCACATTTTCCCGCCAGGTGGATGGTGGTTTTTGTACTAGGTTTGCATGGAAATGAAAGCTTTTCCTCATTATTTGTTCAAGCTTTAGCTATTCTGGAGTTATCACAAGAATTCAAATAATAAAATTTAAGTAGTTTAGGCAGCAAAACATATTTATATATAAATATTTCCATTTTAATAAATAAGGCACAATCAGAGCAACAAATATAATACGATGAAATGTCAAAATTTGAATATATATTTTACTTCTGGCGATCAAAGTAGCGTTCCATAGAGAAAGTACTCGGGAGTACTTTACACAGCCCAATGGAACACAGCTAATATATAGGTATATGATTTTAAGAGTGATCGCCAAAATGATTTTCGTTTAAACGTAGTGTAAAACGTAAACTCTAAAAGATCTATAAAATTGTGGAAAGTAATCCTTTCTCGTGGTTTTAAATATACGCCTTGAGATTGAGACTTGATATGTAGTATTATATGTATGGATAAATCCTTAATGAGCCTTTTTCGTGAAAATATTATATACATCCGTCGATGGTTTGGGACATCTCTTTTTAAATTGTTACCAAAATTGAATTTATTATGGTAAATCCTTCTTCCTTGCTAAATATATGTAAAAATTTACTGCTGCCATATCAAAGTCTAAAATTATACCATATCCATCCAACCATCCTAACACATACATAATGTGTATGTACAATGTATATGTGTTTTATTACAATATCGCTTTTTTACATAAAAACTAGAACTTTCATTTATAAATATAATAAAAAAGGACAAACAAAAGGTAAAATAAAAATGTGTCACAAGCCTCACAAGTCTCACAGCCTACTGATTTTTTTTATAGCATAATAAGATACCTAAGGCAAAGGTGGATATTGGTAGCCATTTAAGTAAGGCGTAAATGGAGCATGACTATACATAAAATAAACCAAAACTTTAATCGAAATACTCTCTAATAGTATAAAAAGCATAACAAGAAAATAACAAACCGTCAAAATTTCTTCTCCTTAATGTTTTAAATCAGTGCTAAAATTCAGAAGTCCAATGTCAAAGGTCATGTTACCGGTCACGTATAACAACTGTGCTTTGAAAAGTAATAATAATAATAATACGATCATCGAGTTTTGTATCACACTTCTCAACGTCTTGCCGGAGACATGCAAGAGTTTGGCCTCTGTGGGGTAGGGTCCAACTAGCGATTTCATTACACTATAACCAAAGAACAAGTTTGCTTTGTCTTCGTCTTAATTGGAATACTAGATCAGTTTGTTTGCTAGCGTCATAAACTGTCATAACGAGATGAAGACGAAGATGACGACTTGGATTCGGACAGGCCCATAATAGCGTCGAAAAGTTTAGGGATGCAAGACAAAGCCAATATGTTTTAATTAGTCTGCTTTATGGCTTGATAATTGAAATTGATCAAAATACACCAAAAATAAACCAAAAATCACGAGAGTATTTAAAGAATGCTCCTAAAGCTTTTCTTCATTCCGTTTTGGTCAAGCTAAGCAATAGCCAAGCTCACAACATATTAAAGTATTAATTTTAGAAGGGAAAACAGCCTCAACTTTTTGTAAAAGCGTGATATATTATGCTTTAATTCTTTTCTAGAGAATATAAAAACAAATAAGATAAATTTTAACGTTTTATTTGCAACAATAGAAGCAGGGAAACCTGTTCAAAGGACGTTAATAATCGTACAACAATCACAGCCTACAGTAAAAATTGGGATAATCCTGCGGTATATTTAAGAGGAGCAGCAACTGGGGCTGCTGCAGCATATGCAGCAGGGGCAAATCCGGCATATCTGAGGAACGGGGCTGAAGCGTATGGAGCAGCGAGGGGGGCTGCGGCATATGGGGCGGCATATGGGGCGGCAAATGGAGCTGCAGCATATGGGGCAGCAAACGGAGCAGCGGCTACAGGAGCAGCTGCTGCCAAATGTGCTGGAGCAGCAAATGGTGCAGCCAAACGGGCAGCAAATGGCGCAGCTGCAAAGGGTGCAGCAGCGAAAGGTGCTGCAGCTAAGGGTGCTGCAGCCAATGGAGCAGCAAACGGAGCTGCAATTCGGGCAGCTGCAAACGGTGCAGCAAATGCAGTGGCGACAGGAGCAGCAGCAGCAAGGGGTGCGGCAGCAGCATATCGGGCAATTGGCGCGGAGAACGCCACAGGAGCAACAGCGGGGGCGACTGGGGCAGCGGCGACCAAAGGAGCCGCAGCGATTCCGTTATAGTTGCGCGCAACAACCTGGGAGCTGGCAGCGGTCACGACGGCCGGGGCAGTGTAAGCCAAAGGTGCACCAACTCCTGACGCTGAGGCGTAGGCGATGAAAGCGAAGACGGAAATTACCTGTAAGTTGCAATAAATAGGTGAATTTTAGCGAACTCGACTGTTAAAAAGGTAACTCACGTTTTTGAACATTTTCACAAAATTTGGGTATTGTGCACTGATTTGCTTGGAAAGGGTGTTGGAGCGAGTCTGTCCTCTGGCAGTGTCGCGAACGCTTTTATACCACTTGAATTTGCTAGCTGTCGCGACATTACGACATAGATCAGTTTGTTCGTCACTTCTTGCATTAGCAAAGGCGCGATCGTGCCGTAAATTAATCATTTTCAGTTGCACCACCAACGACGACGTACTCGAACTCATTAACATTCAAATCGAATTTTGGAAATTCAATCGGAGGAGGTGTGTAAAATTATAAAATTGCACGCGACCACTCTTTGAGCGGAACTGTTTGTCCGGAGAAATTGTAACGAATTTTCAGAACTTGTTTTGCTATCACAATTGAAAAATACTGAAATTGTGAGTTTAATATTTTATTATTTACTGGCTTTGCTTTGGCTTGCTTAAATATTTTTCTATAATTCCATAAATTATTGTTAAATATTATTTATATATAGAACGACTTCAATTAATTTTAATTTTTTAAGTGCACTTATTTGATGGTTTGGTTGAATTAGTATTGGACATTGAATAATAGGTATTAACACTTATATCGTAAAACCAGTTGAAATTTCTGCATTTTCATTATTTTGCAGGAGTTCAGTAATGGCTTTTTACATTTGTTACTAAATACGAAAAATATAGATTTATTGATAATTTTAATTGTCAGTTGTATAATTAGTCTTGGGCCATGCGGTGATATTTTTGTGATTTGTAGTTAGGTTAGGTTAGGTTACGTAGTAGTGGCTGCCCACAAGGGGGCACACTTAAACACTTAACTTAGTTCTTCCCTCTTTGATATTAATTTCCTCAATAAATACCAGGTATACATATGTATGTATGAAATTATAGATTGAGTTTATGAATTTTATTTTATACCTACATACATTTATATTAATTAATTCTAATTAATTACTAGTTGAAACAACCTTTCACATCTAATCTAGTTTAATGTGATCATTTAGATCATTTTAGATCATAAGTGACCACCTGCTGCGTCCATATAATTAATAATTTAATTAAAATAAACACAAATAAATTTTGAACACATATGGATTAAACATTTCAATTTATAAAATAAAAATGGATTTAGAAAAAGTACCATTAAGGCGGTTTAAATTAAAAAAAAAAATAAAATGATTTTATGCCGACTTTAAAGGAAAATATATTTGTTTTTGTGTTTCATAAATTCTAATATCGATCGTTGTCCCGCCCGTAACGCAGCGTCTAGAGAAGTTGTAAAGGGCACAAATCTACAAATCCAATTATAACCTGCTGGGCCAATTTTTATGTATGTAGGTCGAAGCCCAAATTGTATAATGGAGCCAATCAGAGCGCAGTGGTGGTGTGGTGGTGGCTACAAAAACAAGAGCCCTTGACTAGCTATGAAACAGGGCTTTCCACCAAATTGGTGCGGACATGTATCGATGTAAGGAATAATTTCGGGATCCATAGGACTTCGGCGATTAGATTTGGCTACTTCGTTAATCTGCATTATGGTATCTAAGTCGAGCTACATAGATTAGGATTGTTTCTTCTTGGTAACTCATTGCCAATGTTTTCTTAGTAAGTAAGTATTCGCAGCGCAGGGTATTTGTGGTTAATTTTCTCTAAAAGGCTAGTTAATTTTAATTCATCTATTAAAGACTTCACTTTGTAAAGTTGAATGCAATGTCAAATAAAAAATTAATTTGCCAAAAGATAACAAGAATTTTATTCATAAATATCTTCAGTACGAAGCAGCTTTAAGTTTGTTTAATGGACTCTTGATTTAATATAACCCGTAAATAATTTGGTTAGTCAATTAAAGATTGTTTTAATTATTGAAATTAAGACATTTGACTTCAAATAAATGTATATTCAATGCCCTTATAAACAATACTATGCAATTATTTGTGCTGATTGTCGCTGATGATTAATTATTTTTAATTTGCTAAGATTTAAACTGATACCGAAATACAGTGTTGTGTAAAACAAAAGCAGCCATATTTTAGTACAACAACTTAATGTAGATTTTCCTTCATTTTATTTAGTGAAAAATACAAAGCTGGGTCCTATTTTTCTATTTTCATGAAACATTACAAATTGGTGCTTTCGCAACAAATTTACAATTCAATTTAATTAAAATAATTTAAAAAATAACGGGAATTTTAAATTTTTTTACGACTCTTCAATTAATCTTTCGTATCTCAATATTGAATATTTCTTAAATTCCCTTTTTTACCTATATCAGTAAAGCATTATAAAAGTATTGCAAATGATTTTGAAATCAAGAAATCATTGGCTGGCTTACAGTCAACATTACAATAAAACAATAACCTAAATAGAAGGTGTCCTAAATTTACACCCAATTTCCAAACGGAAAGTCAAAAAAAAAATATCTCTAAGTGAGACTTAGTGGACTGATCTATACAAATGCTGAAATATTAATTTATTAAATCATGCACAAAATAACCGTCCAAACAATTTATCTCTAGAAGTTTAAGTCCCTGTCATACTTTTCATACCATGTAAGTATAATATCTGAAAAAATATTTTCTCAAAGCTTCAAAAGTTAAAATTATTTATTTAATTCAGTATGGTTGCCAGGAGCGTTATGAGTAACATAACATAATTTTACGAAATTGATTTTCAACAGAGCTGAGGCTGCTTATACCTCACGAAAATTTATTTATTTGATTAAGCCAGTATGTCAAATTCCAAAGGTTGTTTCAATTCAGAGGTGAATGTGTCAACAAAATTTCATTTGCTCTTGTCTAACCTTTAGCAATAATTTATAAGAATATACAACAATTCTTCCATTTGAGATATATTCAAAGGAGAATTTCACATTTTTTACGGATGTCTTAACTGGCAAATGAAATCATCTTCAAATCTCTTAACGATTCTAAAAGAAAGAAACCGCTGATGTGCGAGCACGAAGTCGTGCGGTGTAATATTTGAGTACGTTACAATTTCATAAGAATCCGACCTTGATTGAAAGAGTCCGCCCGTCGGGCTTTGACCTTGATAGGTGTAAATCTTCTTCATCCTATTAGCCTCAGGTCGGAACAGATAGCAAACGCAATCAGTCACGTTGTTATAACATTTGCTGCGAAATTCGCTCCAGGATAATTCCAGGATGAAAACAGCAAATCGCTGAGTTTGGGATACCTTGAATTGGCGTGTTCACAAATCATCCGCCCGGGTCTTCCCTTACAAGGAATATTTATATTTCTGCTTCGTATAATCCATTTTGACGGACTAAAGGTGCAAGAAATTTGAGTAGGGAGCAGTGATTGCAGGTCGTTTTAAATCTGTTGCTACCTCCCTTTGTTCCCAAATATGTGCCGGTTCAGCTTGCCAGACGAGCTCCTCAGACGCCAAGCAGCACGCCGAGCCCGGGCTTTAAACACTTCCAATTTGTGGCTTCTAAAGTCCTTACCTCGCCGGGCCTCGAAATTGTTTTACAATTTCGTCAGTTTCATGTAGTAGGCAGGTTGTGACGTTCGCCTGCCAATAAATCGGCAATGAGTCATTGAAACCCAGCCTTAGGGTAATCACAGCCTTCTGACGATGCGACGCCACCTGGCCGTTGATAAAGTCAACATCCAACTCACACGCGGGCACAATTGACAGCTCGTCTTGAGAGGCCGGAAGGCAGGAGAGCGGCCATTTTGTCATTATCCGTGGTGCAGTAAGGATCGCACTCCGCACTAGTTAGATAAAGTAAAGAAGAAACTAAGTGAAATTGTGCACACCCCAGGATATTACAGAAGGTGAGTTGGTTGCAGCACGAAAGCAGCCCTTCAAAATACCAAATAGTAAGCGAAGCAAACAAAGAAAATTTTTCCCCTTTTCGGTGAACCAGGAAATCGCGGGTCCTCCATCCACGCCTGAGAGGAACCATCGGTCCCTGGCCACGAGGGAACCCGAGCTAGTTTAACCAGCTCCCCAAGGAGCCAGAAGAAAAAAAGGAGAAGAACGTCCTTGGTCTCGGTGCTCCCCTCCCTGACTTGTTAGGAAGGACCCGCATTATTCTTTTTTTTGATTCCGGGGTTTATCCGCCGAAGGCAGACGATAAAAAAAAAAAAAACCGAGTGCGTAAGCCCAGCAACTGCCGGATCCTATAACTCGGGGCTGCGCCGCCGGAACTCACCTAGATGCGACACGATATCCTGTCAATTCGAAGTAACTCGAAGTCTCGAGCACCGCACCTGCTGCACCTCCCCACCATGTCGACCCCTATTGGAACCGTGTACGTCCAGGCTTAAGGAAGCCAGCATCGGCCGTGGGATGCTCGCCGGACCCCTCGGACGCCACCGGACAGCCAGTCAAGAAACCTCAAGATTTCTTTTGTTTTATTCATATCTTTTTTTTTCGGTTTAAATTGTATCGTGATAGTTTAAGGCCTCCTCACCCCCCCCAGTAAAGTATCAGCTACAGCCAGGTAGAGAGACGTAGGTCGCGTAAGCGTAAGCGAAAGGAGGACGTTTCCTCAGGCTCTTCACCCCCCCCAGGCTTCATAACGCAAAGGACTTGGCCCCCTCAAAAGCTAACTACCTTGCATTGCAGATTTCGTCGCGGGATCCTGCCGAGTCGACTCCAACGGATTCCCGGGTAAGTCCTACCTTGCAATAACTATTTTGATATATTTTTTGTGTGGCATCTGTGGTGGCCATGGCCCTCGGCTGCAATTGCCTTGCGTCCTTAGAATTTTAAAATATCTGCTGACTGTGATTTTTGGTCTTAAGTACAAGTGCTCAACTAGCTTCGGTGAAGTCCTCAAACACGTGTAAGGCCTGTAGGAACCCTTCTCCTTCGTGGAGGTTTTTCTTTAAACAAAAACAAACAAAAAAAAAATTTTTTTTGAACCGGTACTCATGTTATCACCTGATATTCCGAATTTACCTCATCTTTTCCCCCGTGGTACACGTAAATTAATTAATTTGTACTCCGGATAGATTAAATGCCAATGTTCTCGGTTCCAAAATTGTTGATTGGTTTTTTTTGAGCACCGTAAAATTTGATTAAGTCCAACAGTGTAAATACCGGCAAAGCCAACTAATTTATTCATGCTGAGTAGCCATTGTTCAATCACTATAAGAGCCGATGAGTTTATCTATATCGACTAATAATCTTAAGGCTGTATTCTAATTAGTCATTCGTACCTAGTATTATTTAATAGATTCGCATAAGAATCACCTATCACTTTTAGGGAGCAGTCTAATTTTGAATTTGATACTGCAGGGAATTTAAAGAGTAAGAATTGTCTCTACCTTATATTATAGAAAAAAAAAAGGAAATTTTACTGTTTTGACACCTTTAGAACTTGTTTATATGGACTCTTGTAACTTCAACCTAGCTTTGTGAATTATAGTTATCATGCATCGAACTTAAGAGTTTTTCTTTCGTCCGGGATGGAGGCATAAGCGAATCATTTCGTCGACGATTTAGGCAGGGGTATACCCACCTGTAGGGGGTTGGGATACTAGGAGGCGGGCATGAAGGAGGCTGGGTCCATGGAGGCAACCCAGCATCCTTACCTCTACACCGGGATGGGCGGATCCCCCTATTTTTTTTCTCCACCCCTTTGACTGTTTTGTTCTTTTTTGGTCGTTTATCCAACCTCTCCTGATAGCTGTTAATGTGTGGGGCATTAAAAAAAAAAAACAACGGAAGGATTCTCTCCCACCTTCCGATAGGAGCGTAGAAAACAAAGACTCCCTTAGTGCTCGTTTGGCTCAGAGTCCGCGAACCCCCCCCCATCCGGCGAGCTAGCTCGTGCCGCGCAAGGCGCTCCTGGGACTCTGGGTCGAGCACCCTCTTCAGTCTGGCTACACGCCGTCACCCCGAAGTGCTGTAACCTGTTCCGAGTAAACAGCCGTTACTCTCTCATACTTCACTTTTACTTTACAAAAATGGCGCCCAACGTGGGGCCCGAAACGGATAGGATTCCCTGTTCGTAAGGGCTGCCACATTAGGCCTACACGGCCGCAAATAATACTCGTGCTGCCAAGTGCAGTATCTTCTCTTTCCACGTCGGTAGTGTGGTAAGAGGAGCGCTTTAGGTTCCCTGACTACCATCCCCCTAGCGGTTGGGTATGTTCTCTCTTCTCCAGGATTGATCAAAGAGTCAGAACAGGTCTAGAGTTTTCGAATTCATTCCTTGCGATTCGATGAGGCTTCTTGGACGGGGAGAGGGAGGTTCATGCCTGTGGTTGGTGAAGTACTGGTCGCATGCCAGATCAAGATCAACGTCCACAGGATGCTATCTTTGCGACATGCCTCTGCGCTTCATTGACCCTGAGTGTAGCATCTCAACCACCGTTCCGCGAGTCTGGTGGATGACTGAGTGCGATCTGAGAGATCGTACTTGGGCGGGTAAATTCCCTCCCTTGCATGGCCTCAGACGTTCTCGGGCAGGCACTTGTAATTCGGTAGGCGTTCTTCTGGTCATTGGGAAACCCGAGAGTTCGGTGTTGCTTAGGCCCTGCCTGGCTCACTTGCCTCGACGTACCCCATGGTCACGAGATGCGCTTGCGAACGGCGCTAGGATTCCTTCTTCCCACCGCTTTTCCCATCCCATTCCTTTATATTCTACCGTGTTGTAGGTAAACTCTTTATACCTATTCCGACTGTGAGGTTGGAAAAGGGAAAAAGTCCTCTATTTCAGATTCGGTGCAGACGTGGTTCTAGCACTGTCAATATTGCTTTCCTTTTTGCAGACAATAATTTCAACACTGTCTATTTGAGTATGGTACAAATCAAAGATATTGTTTTTTTTTGATTCGTTGTTATCTTGTTCATGTTGCGCGTAGGAATGATCCGCTTATTGCCTCACCGGATATCACGTAATAGGTTCAGATTTTCTTAAGTTTTGCATTCATCTTGTTGAGTAGGAGACTAGTTTAGCTATATACGTGAGAGTAGTCTGGAACGTGAAGTGTTCCGATACTGAATTTTTTTTTGAATCGATAAGAAGCCAAGCTTCAAACTTTTGGTTGCGACACTTGTTTTCGTGAGTGGGAGTGCCTATTTGCACACGCCCACCTGCAAATTTTTTTTTCCTTTCTCTGCGTTCTTAAGGACGTGACTTATAAAGTCCTTATATAAATCAACCAACCTCACGAGTTAATAGATATCGCCTTCGGAATTATTTTCTTTTAATCATGACCGGTAAGCAAGGTGCTTCACGGGACGGCAGTCTCGATGATACCGTGGTAGAAAGGCCTGGTAGTGGTCCCTCTCGAGATTCTGGCGCACCTTCCCAGGTAACGGGAGAAAGCCTTCCAGCCCTGGATAATTTACGAACCGAACTGCACGCCCTAAGGGACGCCCTCAACGACATAAGGAGCGGTTACGGGTTAATACCGGTAGCCAATACACCCCCGAGGAACAACACCAATGTGTTTGGCAACAGAGGCGGAGGTCGAGGCGTAGGCCGAGGCCGACCTCCCAGAACTGGTACCCGTACTGGCCTGAGGAGTCAAGCTGCCAGGGCAGAACAATTCGCGAACTCGCCACAGCCAGCTACTAACGGTCAACTTCTCACGGGCGAACGCCAAACCTATGTACCCGATCCTAGAGGTCAAGGGGTTCCCTCCGAACCTAGCCCCCGCTCTCAACGTAGTGGCCTGATGTCAGGAGGTCCCTCGTTTATAGCATCTCCAGGCGAAGGATTAGATTATATACCTACCAGAAAATCTGTCGTGCTCTCGTGGAATTTTACTTTTAACGGCGACTCAAAGGGGATGTCTGCGGAAGACTTTATTTACCGCACCGAATGTGTTTCTCGATCCAGTGGCGTTAGCGACACGGAGCTTTGTTCAAACGTTCACTTCTTGTTGAAGGACAAAGCTGAAACCTGGTTTTGGACGGTGTTTCGCCGACAATTTAGAAACTTTACGTGGCTCATCTTTAAGTCCCAGCTCCAGGAACGGTTCCAGCCGCCACAATCGAACCATCGCATATTGCAGGCCCTGATGACATCTAGACAGGCACCTTCGGAGAGTTACGCCGACTTCGAGCAGCGTGTACTTGCATTACAGTGCAAATTGGACAGACCCCTACCGGAAGTAGATTTAGTGAAAATAATCAAGGATGGTCTCATTCCTCGATTGGCCCACCTGGTTTATGTTCAGCCGGCTTACTCACTGCATGAGTTAAGGGAAACCTGCAGACAGGCAGAACGGCTACAAACCAATTCAGTCCGTTTTGGTATGCAACCCCGATTCGCTATTGGGAAAGTCCAGGAGTTGGACCCGGTGGAAGACATCGCTCAAGGACTAAACAATTTAGAGGATTCGATCGATGCCATCCGTGGTGGGGCGATAGAAATGAAATGTTGGAACTGCCAGCGGTCGGGACATTACTTTCAGATGTGCCCCTCCGAACAACGAGTACTCTTTTGCTACAGATGTGGTAAACCCGGCACTACCACTCCACGTTGCAGTGACTGTTCGGGAAACCGGTCAGCGGGCAGCACGGTAGCCGGAGTGCCACGCCCTGCTCATCTTACACCGGCACCCAAACCCGAGACGGGGAAAACCTTGCTCTCAGGTCAACCCCGCAAAAACTAAATGACCCAATGTCTGTGGATCCTCCCACCACAGATACCGTTCTTTCCTCAGCCAATATAACTGAGAAGTTGAATGTAACCATGTCTGCCCCGGAAAGAGTCCCTAAACCCACCCTGCACGAACGATGGAAGAACTATCACATAGTGAGACAACGAATATTCAACTCCAGTCTCCAGGCAGCTGCCACTGCGAGTACTCATCTAAAATGTGTCTCTCCGCGAAAACGGCAAGCCTTGAAGAGACTGCGGAAATTGTATGCTGAACGAAAACGTGTCACGAAGGAAATAGCGTCGAGCATAGTCAGACTTGACGGGGATGATAGACCTAATGTTAGCGTGCTAATAAATGACACACCCATTACTGGTCTCTTAGATAGCGGAGCCAGCATCACTTGCTTAGGGGAAGGAGCTGAACATTTTATGCAAAAGGCGAATCTAACTCCAATACGATTGAGGAGATCTGTTATCACAGCGGACGGGAGAGGACAGGCTGTCACTGGGTACGTTAAGGCCCAGGTGGCTTACCGAGGCGTGACCCGACCTCTGATGATATATGTTGTACCAGGATTGGCCCAATCTCTTTATCTAGGCATAGATTTTTGGCGCACCTTTAATTTGGCCCCAGGATTAATCTCGGAGCTTTCGCTGGCGAACAATTTCAGTGAGCCACGACATCACCTGACCCCTGACCAAGAACTGCAATTGGAGGGGGCTATTTCAAAATTTCCCAACTTCGCTACACATGGTCTCGGAAAGACCCACGTGATGGAACATGTCATTAACACCGGAGATGCACCACCCATAAAACAACGCCACTATCCTGTCTCACCAATGATCCAGAAGCTCATGTACGAGGAGCTGGACAGAATGTTGGCTCTAGGAGTCATAGAGGAGTCTGACAGCCCATGGAACTCCCCAGTAGTTCTGGTGCGGAAGCCGGGGAAGAACCGACTTTGCCTAGACTCAAGAGCTGTTAATCGGGTAACCATCAAAGACGCTTATCCGTTGCCACATATTGACGGTCTCCTTGGTAGGCTCCAGGATACTCGGTTCATCAGCGGCATAGACTTGAAGGACGCGTTTTGGCAGATTCCATTGGAAAAACATAGTCGCGAGAAGACTGCCTTCACGGTCCCTGGGCGACCGTTGTACCAGTTTACGGTCATGCCCTTTGGTCTGTGCAACGCGCCCCAAAGAATGTGCCGGCTGATGGACCGAGTCATCCCTGGACATCTCCGGGAAAATGTTTTCGTCTACCTGGACGATCTTTTGGTTGTGACACCAACCTTCGAAAAACACATCCAAATTTTGGAAGAAGTGGCCAAACGACTACACCATGCTGGCTTAACAATAAATGTGAGTAAAAGTAAGTTCTGCGTACAGGAAGTGCGATATCTTGGCTTCGTAGTAGGAGACGGAACTCTCAGGACGGATCCGAATAAAATTACAGCGATAAAAGAATTCCCGGAACCGAAAACCCCCAAACAGCTCCGTCGGTTTCTTGGTATGACAGGCTGGTACCAAAGGTTTGTACCGAATTATGCTTCGATAGCAGCCCCTCTCACGGACTGTTTGAAAAAAACTAAGATTTTTAAAATAACCGATGAAGGCAGGAAGTCATTCCAGCGGTTGAAATCGGCACTGATCTCTGCCACAGAGTTATACACCCCAGACTTTACTGATCGATTCTATATTCAGTGCGACGCCAGCACTACAGGTGTAGGGAGTGTCCTGTTCCAAAAGGATAAAGAAGGTGGGGAACACCCCATCGCCTTTATGTCAAAAAAAATTAGCCCTACGCAGGCCAAATACAGTATTACAGAGCTCGAGTGCTACGCCGCCCTGCTGAGTGTCAAAAAGTTTCGCGCATACATCGAGGGACAACCCTTCACGATCATAACCGACCATGCCAGCCTGAGGTGGCTCATGAGCCAGAAAGATTTGAGTGGCCGACTCGCCCGCTGGAGCTTGAAGTTGCAAGGGTTCGACTTTGAGATCGAACATAGAAAGGGAAGCCAAAACGTCGTGCCCGATACCCTGTCCCGTGTACACATGGAAGAGCTGGACCTTGCAAAGGCATTGGTGATAGACGTCGATCTAACGTCGCCACATTTCTCCTCGGCCGAGTACGAAGACCTGAAGAAGTCCATCACGGAAAACGCAGACCGCCTGCCTGACGTGTGTGTGTCCGACGGATACGTTTACGCTCGGCGACAACCTCGGACAGGAGCCTTGGAGGACGATGAATTATGCTGGAAGTTATGGGTGCCTAAACCTTTGACCGGCGAGATAATAACTAGAGCTCATGACCCGCCGCATACTGGTCATGGAGGTTTCCACAAAACTCTGTATAGAATCCGTCAAAAATATTACTGGCCCGGAATGGTCAGTCAAGTTCGAGATTACGTCCAACGTTGCGACACCTGCAAAGAAACGAAAGCTAGTTCTCAAGTACAGCGACCGCCCATGGGAGGGCAAATGAAAGTTCTGAGGCCTTTCCAATTTCTGTACATCGACTTTATGGGACCTTACCCTAGAACTTCTCGAGGGAATTCGTGCATTTTCGTTGTTTTGGATGCCTTTAGCAAGTTCGTGTTCCTGAAGGCTATGCGCTCTGAATCCACTGATCTTGTAGTTCGGTACCTAGAAGACGAAATCTTCACCACATTCGGAGTGCCGGAAACCGTGTTTTCAGACAACGGGAAACAGTTTGTATCCAATATGTTCCAAAAATTCCTTGGCGACTATGGAGTACGTCATATCCGCACCGCTAAGTATTCTCCCCATCCAAATGCTTCAGAGCGTGTGAATAGGTCTGTTTTAGCCGCTATCCGCGCATACCTTAGAGATGACCAACGACATTGGGACCTTCACCTACAGAAAATTGCTTGTGCGTTGCGCAGTTCTATTCATCAGTCAATTGAAGTGGAGCCATACTACGCACTCTTTGGCCAGCACATGATGTTGCACGGCTCGGCCTACGCCCTCTTAAAGAGGATACGTAGCTTGGGAGAAGGCGAGGCACGTTGTCTAACAGGATCGGACAAGCTGGCTCTGATTCGGGAACGACTGGAAAATCAGCTGGAAAGCGCTCACGCCCGTCATGAAAACACCTATAACACCCGGTGCCGGGAGGTGAGATACCTACCCGGACAAGAAGTCTTTCGACGCCTATTCCCGCAAAGTAGCTTTCCGCAAGGCAAGAATGCCAAGTTAGAGAAAAAATTCGCCAAGGCCAGGATAGTGAAACCAGTGGGAAATTCCCTCTATGAATTGGAGGATTTATGTGGCAAGTCTTTGGGGGTCTACCATAGTAAGGACATTCGACAGTAGCTGATAAGACTACAAATACCTCCTCACAGGGCGCTCGTTCTTCTGTCTTCTTCCTCGCGGTAATACCGATCAGAAGCCGACAGCCTTGTGACGTTCGCCTGCCAATAAATCGGCAATGAGTCATTGAAACCCAGCCTTAGGGTAATCACAGCCTTCTGACGATGCGACGCCACCTGGCCGTTGATAAAGTCAACATCCAACTCACACGCGGGCACAATTGACAGCTCGTCTTGAGAGGCCGGAAGGCAGGAGAGCGGCCATTTTGTCATTATCCGTGGTGCAGTAAGGATCGCACTCCGCACTAGTTAGATAAAGTAAAGAAGAAACTAAGTGAAATTGTGCACACCCCAGGATATTACAGAAGGTGAGTTGGTTGCAGCACGAAAGCAGCCCTTCAAAATACCAAATAGTAAGCGAAGCAAACAAAGAAAATTTTTCCCCTTTTCGGTGAACCAGGAAATCGCGGGTCCTCCATCCACGCCTGAGAGGAACCATCGGTCCCTGGCCACGAGGGAACCCGAGCTAGTTTAACCAGCTCCCCAAGGAGCCAGAAGAAAAAAAGGAGAAGAACGTCCTTGGTCTCGGTGCTCCCCTCCCTGACTTGTTAGGAAGGACCCGCATTATTCTTTTTTTTGATTCCGGGGTTTATCCGCCGAAGGCAGACGATAAAAAAAAAAAAACCGAGTGCGTAAGCCCAGCAACTGCCGGATCCTATAACTCGGGGCTGCGCCGCCGGAACTCACCTAGATGCGACACGATATCCTGTCAATTCGAAGTAACTCGAAGTCTCGAGCACCGCACCTGCTGCACCTCCCCACCATGTCGACCCCTATTGGAACCGTGTACGTCCAGGCTTAAGGAAGCCAGCATCGGCCGTGGGATGCTCGCCGGACCCCTCGGACGCCACCGGACAGCCAGTCAAGAAACCTCAAGATTTCTTTTGTTTTATTCATATCTTTTTTTTTCGGTTTAAATTGTATCGTGATAGTTTAAGGCCTCCTCACCCCCCCCCAGTAAAGTATCAGCTACAGCCAGGTAGAGAGACGTAGGTCGCGTAAGCGTAAGCGAAAGGAGGACGTTTCCTCAGGCTCTTCACCCCCCCCAGGCTTCATAACGCAAAGGACTTGGCCCCCTCAAAAGCTAACTACCTTGCATTGCAGATTTCGTCGCGGGATCCTGCCGAGTCGACTCCAACGGATTCCCGGGTAAGTCCTACCTTGCAATAACTATTTTGATATATTTTTTGTGTGGCATCTGTGGTGGCCATGGCCCTCGGCTGCAATTGCCTTGCGTCCTTAGAATTTTAAAATATCTGCTGACTGTGATTTTTGGTCTTAAGTACAAGTGCTCAACTAGCTTCGGTGAAGTCCTCAAACACGTGTAAGGCCTGTAGGAACCCTTCTCCTTCGTGGAGGTTTTTCTTTAAACAAAAACAAACAAAAAAAAAATTTTTTTTGAACCGGTACTCATGTTATCACCTGATATTCCGAATTTACCTCATCTTTTCCCCCGTGGTACACGTAAATTAATTAATTTGTACTCCGGATAGATTAAATGCCAATGTTCTCGGTTCCAAAATTGTTGATTGGTTTTTTTTGAGCACCGTAAAATTTGATTAAGTCCAACAGTGTAAATACCGGCAAAGCCAAATAATTTATTCATGCTGAGTAGCCATTGTTCAATCACTATAAGAGCCGATGAGTTTATCTATATCGACTAATAATCTTAAGGCTGTATTCTAATTAGTCATTCGTACCTAGTATTATTTAATAGATTCGCATAAGAATCACCTATCACTTTTAGGGAGCAGTCTAATTTTGAATTTGATACTGCAGGGAATTTAAAGAGTAAGAATTGTCTCTACCTTATATTATAGAAAAAAAAAAGGAAATTTTACTGTTTTGACACCTTTAGAACTTGTTTATATGGACTCTTGTAACTTCAACCTAGCTTTGTGAATTATAGTTATCATGCATCGAACTTAAGAGTTTTTCTTTCGTCCGGGATGGAGGCATAAGCGAATCATTTCGTCGACGATTTAGGCAGGGGTATACCCACCTGTAGGGGGTTGGGATACTAGGAGGCGGGCATGAAGGAGGCTGGGTCCATGGAGGCAACCCAGCATCCTTACCTCTACACCGGGATGGGCGGATCCCCCTATTTTTTTTCTCCACCCCTTTGACTGTTTTGTTCTTTTTTGGTCGTTTATCCAACCTCTCCTGATAGCTGTTAATGTGTGGGGCATTAAAAAAAAAAAAACAACGGAAGGATTCTCTCCCACCTTCCGATAGGAGCGTAGAAAACAAAGACTCCCTTAGTGCTCGTTTGGCTCAGAGTCCGCGAACCCCCCCCCATCCGGCGAGCTAGCTCGTGCCGCGCAAGGCGCTCCTGGGACTCTGGGTCGAGCACCCTCTTCAGTCTGGCTACACGCCGTCACCCCGAAGTGCTGTAACCTGTTCCGAGTAAACAGCCGTTACTCTCTCATACTTCACTTTTACTTTACAAGGTAATCTTGCGTAACGACGCTTGCAAATTCCTACGTGAAGCACAGCACATGAAATGAAGTCCTGAAGGACCTTCTTGGTTCCTCCTTTATCGTTCGCTTGTTGCTACCCTGATTATTTCGGTTATGGTGACGCTGATCACGGTGCTCCCTGGGATTTAGACTGGGACGCTAAGCTACCGTAGAGACAATTTCAGCAAATGCTTTTGCGGAAAGTGCTTAACCTACTCGAGCATCTTAGTAAGCTGAAAATTCCTTCATATTCCTTGTCTTTCAACATTTTCCCAAACCCGAACAGAAGGTGTGTTTCATAGTCCCGCAGTTAGTAGCATAATTTGAGATCTAGTATTATGAATAAATAGATCTGCTGCTATGGGACCGCTGAAATTATATCTATTATTAGAATTAATTAAACCACGTCCCAAATTAGAGTAAGTTGAATATTTAGTAAAGTTTATGACGCTTGAAATCTTGTTTCTAATGGATACCTTCTATAGTATTTCTTTTTTTCAAATTGTTAGTGAAAGGGAAAGCAAAATGGTATTGGGTGTGACCAAGGTTAATCCACAAATAGGATAGGAGAATTAAAGAGGTAAACCAATTTTGAAAATTATGAGCTAGACGTAAATGGAATTTGAGAATAAAATGGAATATGTCAAGGCGAATATGGTTTAATTTTAGCATTCACTCTGATGGAATTAAGGTTATTCCTTCAGTAAAGAAATTTGTAATTTGAGAATTAATACGAATTGAAAGCCGTCTAACAAGTACCTATAAATAATGAATTCAAATCCATACTTTTAGTAATTTTCCACACAAAATTTATAATTTTAAGAACATTTACATAAATTTAATTGATTATAAGCTTATATAGTATTTATATTAAATCCCAGTACGTATACCAGATAATTTTGACTGATGGGCTGATCTAGATTTGTATTCCTTTCAGGAAGTGATAGGTATTCGTATTCGTTGCAAAAATTATATTGACTTATTCGAGCTTGGTTTCTTTATTTATTATGCCTTTTTTATGTTTATACATATGTTGTTTCTATGACAACCAATGTTTTTTTTTTCTACACAATGAATTGAAGATTAGACCTAAAACAATAATATTTTTCATTTTCTTATTTTTCCTTTCTTTTGCGCTATACGAGTAGGAGTAAATGCAGTGGGTGAATATTTAGATTGAGTAATTCTGTTTTAAATCAACAATTTAACAAATTTTCAAATATAAGATTCCTTGAAAAAACCAATTGGAAAACATATCTTTTATTTGAGAAATTCCTTTGCTTAATACGAAAAAATGAGACTAAAACGAGACGTACCACATACTTTTTGCAAATTATTTGCATTTTATCGTAAAGAATTTCTTTACAATCTAGAACTGTCAGAGATGGTAAGGATGGTTAGTGTTGTTTATTTTAATCTGGAATATTCATACGTATGAAGTTAATTATTATTAAAATAGTTTTTAATGGCAATGATTTCAAGCAACCTTGTAAATTTACATATAAATAATTGTAATAGAAATGAAATGTTGATGACAATTAAATATGTAATCAAAACTAATAGTACAAGTGATTGATTGTGTAACATTTTCAAATTTTTCGTAAATTGAGAATTAAGATTTGGAAATATTACACTCTCACTTTTTTGAATAAACAAAGATTAAAAATTGAGAACGTATTTTGACCAATTTTAAAAATACATAGGTACATATGTTTAAAAATCGCGGAGCGTCGTAAAAACTTAAAACGAAATTCAAATGAAAGCTGTTATATAAAACGTAAATAACGTGCTACATCTACTTTTATTTTTTTTTGCGAAGCATCTATTTCAAAAAACTGCTCCTGTCCCTAAGTACTCATATTGATTCATTATTTACCTATTGTAATGAGCTAAACTCGTCTATGAAAAGAGTTAAATTGAGTTCTTCTTGAGCTTTTCATATTTTAATGTACTAATGTCTGACTATCTAAACCAGCAACATAAAAGTCAAAAGGCTCCTAATATTTACTTTCTGATATTTTTTAAAAAGCTTTTCAAAGATGTACAAAATGCGACGTTTCTTACTTTTTAAGCACCATTTTTCTAGGCAACGTAATGTGATAGAATATTTTTGAATTTCGAATCGTATGTAGTAGGTACCCCAAAAGTTCATTTTCAAGTTTGATTCAGGTTTACTGGGAGAGAAAAATTGATTAAAATATCTTTTATACTATTAATTTTTTATCCAACTCTTCCAAGCAAAGTTCGGTAATCCAGGTATTATATCATAAAGTATAAATTTACATATTTTTCTAAATACTAGGACTCGTATGTATGTTATAAAATTCAATTTTAAATCTTTATCATCATCAGACCGCCGTTGTTTAAGCCAAGTAACATATTTATCAATGTTTGTATTTACAAAAGTGGGATATGAATATTGAATAAACCCGTTCTATTAACAATTGTAAAATTAGATAAAGTATTATACAACCCAAAACACTTAAAGAAAAGTTGGTAGCAAATTGGAGTTTTTAGGGCTAAATTAATTAATTCAACAGTTCAATGAGTCCCCAAAAAAAATCCTGGGGCATTGGCCTTGCTGTTAATAGCAACAGTTTTCCCTAAACTAATTTGCGTTAAATTTGCGATGAATTAAACCGAGTAATTAATCATTGGTGATGCCTTCACCGCAATGGCACTTCAGTTCAATGGGTATTTTCATTTTGTATTCGCGCCTATAGAGCGGATCCAACAGAAAGGCGTCAGAAATTGTGACAAGGGGCGGAGCTTTGTACCCGACAAGAACCTAATCCGCTTTTGTGGCTTTTTGGCAAGCTAAGGATGCATTAATCCTCAATAATGGTCTTAATAGGCATAGATTGTAACAACCAAACTGAATTGATGGTCTATTAATCACCCCCGGCACTTACATGACCTGTTAACAAATTTACTACGATCCCATCGGCCGTTTTAGTATTGAGGTCGATTAGATGTGTACTCATTAAACCTTATTCGGTAATTCTGTGTCAAATAGAGGAGCCCATTTGAAAATAATATCAATTTCCATGGCGATTCACGATAGGTTCGACGGCCCATTGGAGGGCGTGTAATCACCCGATAGAAATCATACAGTGATCCCCAATTACACTTCTCGCCATTACACTTAAGAAACATCTGGGGAACATTTCAATAATCTAGTCATCGTAATTATCTATGTATGTATGTATACGTTCGGATTCGACAATACAATATCGATTATCGAGGACGTTTTTATTAACTTCGAACGCCGTAAGACAGTGAGTGAGTGAGATAAGCTTGCCAATGTAGAGTAAAACTATCTATGTCTGATAATTGATTTTTTGTCGCCTAATCATGAGGCTCTTGGGTTCATTGCAACAATTGGAGTAAAACAAGAAGTTCATATTGATACATTATGCCATAGTTTTTTTCGACTAAAGTTTCATTCTTCCCGCCTTCTCACACCCTGTAAAGACCTAGCAAACCCCCAGTATGAAATGACTCTAATAAAAGATACATATGCATAAACGAGTACACACATATTCGATTTATTTGCTCCCAACCATAAGAATCCGATTTCAGAGGTTGAATGGCCTTAAACCGCCGGCGGTGTCGCTTAGTAATTGTGGGAGATATTAATCACGTCCAGACTGTTCTGTTGTAATTTCGATCTGCCGAATGCTGAATTTTCCACCAAAGTGTTTTCTCGGTAACCCTCTTATTTATCCAAGGACTTAATTCAAGAGTAAACAAGTCACTCTCGATCACAATTACGTTTACGTTTCTTTCCGAGAAAATTCTCAATTAGTAAATACCAGTGAAATTGGTAATATGTATATAATATCAACATATGTATGTATATACATGAACACGTATATATATGGTTTTTAATTCAATGCCATAAATTTTTAAATCAGCAATATATGTATATACTCTTTATATGTATGTTCAAAGATTGTCCAAGTAAAGGCGAAACATTTTTTATTTGTTACCGAATTTTAAAAATTCAATATCTCGACTCCTTAAACTTTATTATAGGTACATATTGTATACGCAGATTTCGGAAACTTTTACCTTATAAAAAAAAACTATGAAAAATTTAACAGCCTTCAAAATGAGAAAAGCACTTAAAAGTATCAAAATTTAACTTTTACTTTGGAACCTTTCGTTACTTACTTAATATAGAATAAAAAATCCTGAGATTTTACTAGATGTTTGGTGGTTTGGCGCGGAAACTAAACAAAAATTTAATGAATCATTCGACGATCAGTCAGGAAAATGTATATAGGACAATTTTATGTGATGTAGTTCTAGAAATGAAAAGTGAATCAAAAGAATATCCCTCTCAATCTTATCTTTAAAACTACCAAAACTAAATTATGAAAAGCAGGGTTACTGAAATGCTACCTTAAATGCTCAGGAAAACTATGGCAGTTATTCTAGCTTTTATGTTTCTAAGTTTTTACTTTACTCGTGGAGACACAGATTCATAAAATTTTTCACCGTTACCTGGACAAAGATGTTCATGGATATGAAAAAATGTTTGTACAATAATTTATAATTTATATAGACGTGAATAAATGTAAGCATTGGATCTCGAAATTATTATTATTATTATTTTGTCGTTAAAATAATAATCCATCTATCGCTGGTAAATAAAGTTTTACTTTATATTAAAACAAAATTCTTGGCTTAATTTTAAGTGGCAGTGGTTGTTTCTCAGTTCGGTTGTTTCTAAGCATTGGTTTTGCCAGTTCACTTTCTTTTCAGTTTTAAAATTCGCTGCTATGACAAAAACCATTAATACCTTTATTAAAATTCAATTAATTATTATTTCTTAAAAACCTCATTTTATTGATTTTCCTCAAAGTTTTATTATTCTTGTGCCATTTTAGTTTTCACATTACATATGCAGTAATTGTTTGATTTTGATAACTACAGAATTCTACCATTTATTGCGCAAACCCAGGTGCAGTGATGCAAAACTGAAAGTATTGCTTTTGTTTACTCAAGTCATAATAAGAACTGCGTTTGAATAGGGCACGAATTGTGTTAGAAAACTTAACTTTTGTATAACTATTCTACAAATTTCATTAAACAGCAGCAGCAAGGTATTCCTCTTTTGTTTAGATAATGTCCATTCGTTTGGGAGGGGAGGTAGATATTTTATTTACAGGAGAATGAGCAACGATATTAATAATATTTATTAGCTCTAAAAATATAAGACATACAAAAGCACCGAAAATATAAGTTATGTTACACAGCCGAATATTTAAGTAGTATGAGCCGCGAATATAATTTAATTACATATCTTAATACCATTCACTGGAGTGTCTCATGCTCCGGATAGTCGGCATCCTCAGTGAATAAGTATGCTTGATACCAACGACAGTCTTTAAGACCCGTGAAAGTGACCGGAAAATTGTAAATTATGTGACGACACTCCTCCTTGGGGCTAATAAAACGATGGTTGCTTTTCTTTGCTTCGCCGACAAAAAACAGGGCCAGATAGTGGGAGGCCTTGATGGCGCTTTCCGAATGGTCGATGTTTAGTGCCTCCGTGAACTCGTAGGCATTTTTCTCTGGGTGGAACTGGAGACCGTAGAATGGATATCTGTAAGAAAATGTTGTGTCTGAGGGTTTGAGAAATATTTTTTGGTTTCAACTTTTTGTGTTCAACGGAGGAAATGAACTCTAGGCCATTGTTGTCCTGGTTAGTCGAAATAACTCGCCACTTGTCGGCCAGGTCAAAGTCCCTTAGGTCCTGATAGGAAGAACTCATTATTTCTTTACGTTTGTAATTTATGGCCATACCTTCTCAGTTATGCAGTATCTATGGAAGTTGTGGGTCACGTTTTCGTTTTTTAGGATGTTTTCTATGTCAGCAGGGACTTTCTCGAACATTCTGCTACTCCGGTAATCTACAAATGGTCCTATAAAGGATGTGTCAACGACAACGACACCGAAAAGGATTCCTACCGGTCTTGAAATGGAGCGGCAACGACTGGTTCAATGCAGCGCAATCCCGCCGGACCTCGGTCTGTTTTGCGGAGGCATCAAGCAGAAGCTCGTAACCCAGGCAAATGCCCAATAAAGGGAAAAAGTCCCCGCGTTCGTTCATTTCGGTCGCAATGTCGAAAATTTGTCTGCCCGCGTCCGCAAACCCGCCCGGTTGGTCAAACCATACCGCACCGCCCGGCAACAGGACCCTGCATTCGAAAAGACACAAACAGTATAAAGAATATAATTTTGGGGGCGGCCTATATCTGCTCGTGCGAACTCACCCATTAATTTGCTGGAGAATGTTTTCGTAATATTCCCGAGTCCTACCAATCCTGAAAAAAAGAAAGATTTTCAGCAACTTTATTTTCCTCCCCCCCATTATTTTAGGCTGATATCTTTCGGACGAATTACTTGCTTTTATCGGAAATTGATTCCTATCGAACTGCTTAGGTGCCCTACATGAGATTAGGTCAAAATTAAACATTTCAGTTGGATTCTGGATCCATTTTAGTTTACTTTGCGTTGGCCGCTTTTTATTCGGCTGTTATTGCATGTGCGACGGTTTCGGATAGATAATCTAAGAAACCTCCCCCACAAAAAGAACCTAAAGAATTTTTGTTACAATTTGGATAAAATTTTACGTATTAGTTTCCATTATGTGGAGATGTACATTTATATACATATATCTAAATTAAAAATTTTGTAATGTGTGCACTGTGAATTTTAGTCTTTGGGTGATTCAACTTCCAATCGACTGCGGCTGGAATTAGCCATTTTAATTCAGATAGAATTTAGTGAATATGTTTGTTATTGTGTTATTGTGATCAGTTTCAAACTACCTTAATGGACAAATGTATATATAAATTGAATGAGAAAACTGACATAATGATAATTTGCTTGCATCAAAAGTTACCCAATTTTTATTCTGATGCAGAATGACATGAATGCTATTGCTATTTTAAAACCAATTATTAGTCATTTAATTGTATATAATCTTAATTTGTTTTAATTATTATGCATTTTAAAGTAAAGTAACTGATTAATTAAGTATATTTATATTCTATTATTTCACTTCTTCTATGTTATTGTGTTGTTAAACATTTATTTAAAAGCGTTGAGAATCGTTTCTCTATTTTTGCAGCTCACTGAAATTTTTACTGTCCGTGAACGTGTTAAGGCAATGAAATAACTTGATTTGAATGTTACCATGGTAATAGTTTCAACTAAACATTTTCAAATTTTAAGAAAATTAATTAAAGTATTAACTTAATCTATATAAATTACACTTACATTTTTGTTCAAATTAAATATTTTTATAGACTTTAGCCCTTCGTTTTGTCGATTTTTTATATGGTAGGTGCCACAAATGACCTCAGAACGCGTCGTCGGATTTGAGTGGTTTTTTTTTCTGAAAAAGGCCACGAGGCAGAGGGAAGTATTTTTTTTAGAAAAAATTTCGATTTTCCCGCAAGAAATCAGGAGAACGAAGGACCAAATTCAAATTTTGGGAATTAAAATTACCACTTTCAAAATTTGGCGCGATTTTGTATTTCAATCATAGGCCGCGCCATGCTCACTATTTTCTGCATACAAAAGGAAAAAAGATTAGTACAGTGAAACATTTTTCTTCAAGTTGAGCCTTTGTAAGGCCCTATACAGGAGGTCGTCTCCGACTTTGCCACTACTGACCATGAGCTATGTTTATGAATAAGCTAAAAGTGTGTAAAAGATTTACATAAAATACTATAAATTGGCTTATTTGATTTTTCTAAAGGTACAACTTGAGTTTTATGATTTCTTTTATTCTTAAACTTTAGCGGGTAACAGGAAGTGTGTTTTTACAAGCTTTAAAAACGCGTTTATATAAAAAAAATATGAATTAAACTAACTTTGGTTGTAGTTCGGATTCAAAAAAGAAAAGGATTTTTTGAGTGATTTCGATGTGACAATGTCCGTTCTGGGTACGGGAACTTACAGAAAAGCTCTATTTTAGCAGCATCGTGATTAGAATTTATTTATTTTATCAAATCTAAAAATAGCCAAGTTCTGCCATACAACGGCGCAAGTCGGAAATATGTCAAGAAGGCAGTGAAATTTCGGTGCTGCTAGAATAAATATTTCGTTCGCATTTTCAATATACTCGCGCGCATAATGAGGTCGTAAAACTAAAGCCGGAAAGGGATTTATATTTAGACTCAGTGAATAAAACGTTACCAGACTTAACGCATATTTAGCACTTTCAGCACTTACCAAATGGGTACGACTTTGGCTCCCGCACTTTCAAGGAATTTTACGGTTGATGCTCCGATGTAACTCTTGAACCCCTCGTTGTACTTTTCTGAAAGCTGTTTGGCGATGTCAACACACAAAATTCCAATAACAGGTGCCATGCGGGTTCTTTCCACTATATCACTAAATTAAATCACGTTTTTTGCTAAATCAATTAGCGACTAGCTCCGGAGAAAGCTTCAAAAACTTTCTTACTTCATCGCGCGACTTTCGGAACTCCAATGCGCAGTTCAATGTGCAACAGGGTGCTGTTTTTATAATTTCGTTTTTCTTGCTCAAACACCTCCTTTATGCATCTTTATGTGCCGGAGTATGACTCGTCCTATGCTACTTAGAAAATCCAGAAAATAAGTAAATATAGATGAGTAATTAATGAAAATGTGTTTATCCAGACTTCAGCAGCTATTTCGAACCTCAGTTTACCCTTAGCTCCGTGATAGTTGGACTTGGGATGCTTGCTCCGTGCAATGGCTTGCAAAGATTCAATTGTATTACTTAATTCAGTCGAATAAATCTGAAGCTTGCAAGAAAATAATGAACAAAAGAATTGTGTGGTCTTGGCTTTTAACTTACATATGTATATTATGAATGTCGGTTGAAATAATTGTTCATGCTGATAAGTGATATCTTTGGAGAAAATATCAGGTCGAGTCATAAGAAACTTGCGTTTTTTTTATCAGACATTTTATTTTGCTTTCATTTGAATAACAATAACTTGGCAGTTTAATAATTTCTCCCTTGTAAAATTTCGTTGGTTTGGACTGGAAGAAATTTTTGACAGCCTGACTGACTTGCTCTTCAGAATTGAAAATTTTTCCATTCAAAAAGTTTTGTAAGGAACTGTGGGGGCAAGGTCCAGGGCGTAAGGTCGGTGTGGTAAAACAGACCATCCAAGCTCAAGAATTTTTTTTGCTGTATATGTGGTTGCGCATTGTCGTCTAAAAGAATGACGATTTTGCGATTTACGAGTGCAGAACGCTTTTCATTTCTTCAGGTGTCGGTCAACATTGATTGTGAGGTATTTAACCTTTTTTGCTATATCTCTTGTTGATTGCCGTGGATTTTAATCCAATATTGCCTTTAACACGTTGTCGTCAAATTCGGAGGGACGTCCCACCCTCGGTTCTTCTTTTAAAGTTGTATCTCCAGAATGGAATTTTACAAACCAATTTCTAACGGCCCGATCAGTTATCAGTCCTTTATACCGTTGACAGAGACTAACTGAATCCTCATCTATATGTATAGTGAGATCAAAAACTCGTTTGTTTCGGTTACTTATAGTGGGCAAATATGAACAATAGATTCTACCTAGCTATACATCGGAAGTTATGACTCGACCATAAGATTAACAGCTGTTTCAAACCTCAAGAGTTTCAGCTTTGAGTCATCACTTACTACAATCGAAACTATATTTTGATATTATTTAGGTGCATTTTCAAGTATATTTTATGTTGTAGCTCATGATTTACTACAGAATAGAGTCAAAGAATGAGATTCTTCTTTATACCTACTAATTTTCAGATAAATTGGTTAGACGTCAATATTATGCTTAATAATTATAATATAATATACGTACATATTACATTTATTTTATCTTATTAGTTAATTTTATTTCATTTGCACGCTACACTTCTCCATTGCTAATTTAACGATTTTGCTTATAAAGTTCTCCTTTTGTGAAAAATTATATGAATTATAAAAATAAGGGAAATAAAAATTAATTTCGTAAGCAATCCTCTTTTGTTTTCAGAATCGGATAATATTAATATGTATGTATATGTAAGCTGCTGGAAAGTACTTCAACTATACGAATGTTAAAACATAATAATATTAGTTGATAGATCTAAAACATTGAGAAAAACATTTACAAAATTAGTTAGTTTCTCAACTAAATTAGTTGATTTCACTACTTTTAATTGTTATAACAACTAATTCAATTAATTGGCTGAATCAACAAAAGATTAGTTAGTATTGCTATTTTTTTTCAGTGTAGGTATATATATATTACAGAAACCGTTTTGTTGCACATAAAGAAAAAGGTGTTATGTAATATGTTTTGGCTGCTTTTCTATTCCACCTGTGGCACGAGCATTCTTAGGAGAATATCAATTTGGAAAATATCTTACAGGACGACTACGAAAACCATGTAAATAAATGCAAATTAATTCGAAACACGGGCCGAATAAAGTGGCTCACGATTGAAATCTCTTAACGGCAATATGCACAGGGAATACTTTGCGTTAGGCGGGGGGGAAATAAGCGCTTGCGGTTAATGAATGCAAGTTCACATACAATTTAAATTAATGTTTCTAATAAGTGATTCTAATAAGTGATTCTAATAATCACAAACAGAAAATAGCTTTGTAATTAATTACTGAAGAAACCGAGGTACTGTTTATCAGGGCAACTAAGAAATTCGAATAGACGACGAGGGCAATGGACTATTGTCTGAGCAATCGAGGCTACCACCTCCCCTTAATCTAATAATAACAATATAATAATAATAACTGAAGCACTCAAACAACAAGTTCGAGATATTTAAATACACATATATTATACATATACATACATACATTACATACATACTTAATAAAAACTTACCTATCATATTTCATTATCTGAAAGAACATTTTTTGGAAGTAGGTAGGGTAAACAAACGTTCATAAACCATAGACGAATTCTCTCCGTTAGAAAA
The DNA here is from genome assembly GCA_951509405.1 of Machimus rusticus. Classification (NCBI taxonomy): domain Eukaryota; kingdom Metazoa; phylum Arthropoda; class Insecta; order Diptera; family Asilidae; genus Machimus; species Machimus rusticus. Next base: position 49,075,450 of record OX608050.1, on the reverse strand, counting down.
AATTTCACGTAAATTAGCAATTTAGGTTTAATTATAACTAATCAAAATTACAGTAACAGTAGGCGTTGAAATTATTTGTTTTAGTTTAATTAAATTAAGAAATAAAAATGGGTAGTACGAGGTATGATAATAATAATTGATAGGGGATGTTAACTTATCGGTTATAAAGAAATCTAGGTTTTTAAAATATTTCGACTTAAAACAATTATTTAAGACAACAAATCACAATAAAAATTAAATAATTTAAATCTACATATACAAAAATTATAGCTTGGCCTAAGTTTGTATATATGTACATACATTGGTATATGCGATAACATAAACCTAAATGACTCAATGACTTCTGTTCGCATTGTCGATATTTCCATGTCCGAACTGAACTGTAAAATACTAGCTTTATATTAAAAATTATATAATTATAATATATTGTCACGATTCACTTCTATAGTAGTGTGTAATCTTGCTATACTCGTATTTAAGAATATATTTTATATTGTAAAATTAAAGGCCAGATTTAGTGAGCTGAACTTTTTATGTCTGATTTTTGCTGCTGAAAGGCTAAGTATGAAGAAAGCTGGAGTAGGTTGTTGTTTAATGTTTGTTTCCTTATCTTAATAATTATTTTTTACAAATGATATGTATTACCATTACAGTGACGACAATTTCATTACTATTTGATAGATCTTTGCACTAGACGGATAGGCAGAACGTGTAATATTACAGCCCAAGTCAACGACCGATTTCCTCCTCAGTCTTCCTTAAAACTTTCCTACGGATTCATAAAAATCAGTTCATACACCGCACTCAGGGAACTTTATGTCTGCTCATAACATAAATAACAGATGAACCCTTCACAGGGCCATATTCTCATGCAGATACCTCAGTCGTTGCTTTGGAAGGTTTTAGTGTTTTGGGATATAAGATTTCACTCCTGGCGATGTATAAAAATAAAACTCTTATAGGGACAGAAAGGCGTGCCTCCCACAAAATTCTTTTGGCCGTCGAATAAATTGTTCAAAGGGCTTCGCCGTATTCCGTGTCCTTGAGACAATGTCTGAAGTATGTTATTCGTACAATTTATTCGTTCTTTTCAACCACGGCTAGCTCACATATGGCTTTTTGCAATAACCTTTTACACAGTTAATCTAATGTTGGAGAAAAATCCCTCAACTAGGTTATTTACCTTTGTGACCTTTTGATTTGGTTGACAACAGCGACAGTGGTGTGGACTGATGCGAGCCATCATCCTTTAATGAAGACAAATCTGGCGAGCGAGCCTTCGATATCATTAGCATCGATGACACATGCTTTAACCTTTTTAAACTGCCGCGTCATTGAATCAATTTTATTAGACCGCCCTCCCCTGAGAAACCAGCCGGATTGCCAAATAAGGCTTAAGTCTAAGGTAACTTTTGTCTTTGCTTTTAACGTTATAATACCTAATTACCTACAGCTTAATGTTTTTTAATCGCAGTAACAGCCAAAATAGGAGAAAGGCATTCTAAAGGGCAACGACCTGAAGAATTCAATTACAGGAAATCGATGTCTTGCACATACCTTCTAAAAAGGGATCATCGAAATTGCCTTTTAAATATTAAATCATTTACGTCAGAGCCACATTATCTACCATCAAATATGTGTGTGTTCTTTCTTAAACTCTTTTCATCACGGAGCACGCCAACATCGGGCTATGTCAGGCTATATTTAGCGATGCCAAGCTCAATTTTCACGAAAACTCTAACATATTCGTTTGCATTAAGAAGCAAAAATGTTTTATGTAATAAACAAATTTACTTGAGTGTTTCCCAACGCCAAAGAGGAGTTTTCTGCCTTGAATATTTTAACAGAAAATTTTAATTCTAAACTCTTCTTTCCGATTTGGTACGTTTTAATTGAGATATCCATCACAAGAATGTTTTTCTTGAAATTGTTATGAAAATTGTTTCTGCGCCATTTCTTAACGGTTTCAGCAACTCCGCATTTTTCGCAAACCTTTACGATCTTCTTACTTATCAAGTAAATTATTCACTAAGAACGTCTCTGTTGACTTGTATTGTTCTCGTTAACAATATTTAAGAGGCGGAATAAGGATACAGAATATATTCTTAGGACGTAATATATTCAACCCCCGATTTTTATGGAATTTGTTTAGAGAGTGGGATTTAATTGCACGTCTTATGAAAAGAGGTCATATTCCCTAAGGTCGTGCATTAGAAACATTAGGAGAACATATTTATTTACCCTTCTTATTTTTATTTTTATCAAAGTGCAGAAAATCCGTTGTTTATTCACAATATAACTTTAGAAATCCAAAATCCAAAAGAGAGATTCCTGACCTTATTGTCATATTACTTTCCTCTATAATTAATTGTACTAAAGCAGAAGTTAACATAACAATTTTATCTGGCGGCAGTATTTTACATACATACTCTATGTTTGCATTAAATCTCACCATAAGCAATAATTTCCACATCCCAAGAGTATCGCAACCTCGACAAAAACAACTGCATAGAGCAATGCAGGCAGAGTTCATTGCCTTCTGCTGCAGATGCATCCGGTTCAAAAGTTCAAAAACCTTTTTCTAGGGCACATCCTTTCTCTCCAGTAAACTGCTGGACCCGAATGACGTCATATCTGCAGGACTATTTTTCTAGGTTGAATGTGAACCCTGGGTCTTTGGAGATTATAAACGGAACGATAATATTTTTGGTGTCCTTATGGTGCAGAGTGAAAGCAAATATTCGCTTTGCTACTATGCAGATCTTGGATTACTCCGTTTATGATTGTTACATCGGATTGCATTGACGCGGCGCAGTTTGTCTCAGGAATATATGTACATAGATTAAAGGGTTAATAGAGAGCTTGTTGGATGTAAATATGAGTCTAATTTTTACTTTCTAGATATCGTCATTTTAAAAAATTGAAAATTTACAAATATCTGTTTCGAAGAGCGTAAACATTATTGCAAAAAAAAAAAAAAAAAAACAAATAAAACCAAAATGATGAAAATTTGAAAAGTGACCAACAAAAATAACAGCGTACAACCGTTGTGCGCCCAAGAAAACCCTTTGTACAGCCGCATTTTTAAAATTGATCATTTTTAGTCGGGAAATTTCAATTTTTTCTGAAATTTTTCAAATCCAAGTTAAGTTCTAAATTTTGTTCCGTGGTAGTCGCTAAACAGTTTATATTTATTTGTGTCCGAATACTTCCATGATGCTGTAATTATTCGTGCAGACTTACTACATACAAAGTTTAATTTAAATCTGTTGAGTAGTTTCCGCGTAATACATACACAAAGAGGCAGAAATAAATTTTAAAGTACCTATCCTGTCCACTGCGATAGAACTTTAAAAAAAAAAACATCGTGTGTTGTTCACTCCTATTACCTCAAGACTGCAGAGACTATGAGAATTCTTTGTAGGTATAACCTTATCACCAAAACTAAAGTCTAACGAGATTTTATTCACGGAAAATGATCTAAAAATATATTTCAAAAATGGTCGTCTTCCTTTAGAACCAGATTCTACCCTTCGTCTCGAAAACTTCGGAAGGTTGTGCATGCACCACAAGTTCGTTGAACTTCTCTCTTCTCTAGGAAGTTTAGAGGCCACACCACCCTTATTTATTGGTGCCACAAAAGGTATGAAATTACTTTCTCTACAATAAACCCAGTGACTAATCTGAATGTTGCCAAACGGGACGGAGGATGGGGCTGGAGCTGCTTTAAATTCAGAGATGCACTGCAGATTTCAACCAAGGCTGCAAAGACGCTCGTTCAAACACGAAGCCCATTGTCCGCCTAAGAGTCGAGGAGGTGTTCCGATCTAATTTGTATTCATGAGGTGCTATCAGAATTTCAGGCAACAAATTTTGGGAAAATTGCCTCGAAGAGATTTTCTTCCCCATAAAATCCTTCTTAAGCAAAGGCGGCTTATTAGAGCCTGGCTAAAGGCAGGGGAGCAGCCGCCGTTCCTTCGTCTTGCCTGCGAGTCATTCAGTAGCCATTATCCTCAGTGTGTCAAGGATGCCTTATTAGGTCGAGATACTTGCGGTAGGCAATCATATCTGATGCCAGTAAATGGGAAATTTGTACGTGAGCCTGCACTAAGTGCATGTTAAGCGGCGGGTGAAAAAGGCGCTGCCTTGCTCTGAATGGGGCTCAATTTAGAGCGAGCGCTGCTCCACACCACCAAGTGGAGCATTTCTGCTCACCCTGTTTATTACTGCTGCGAAACCAAGAGTTCATGTAGAAGGAACGAGCACGGGGTCAGATGCAGGCTTGAGTGCCATTAAGTGTTCCTTGGAAAATCCTTGACATATTATGATTGCCTGATTGAAGATTCCAAGAGATTCCGCTCCCACTTCTGTTCCCGCTTTTCTTCACTACTGCGAAATGATGCCGCCGATTTAGGCATATGAAAGCATCATCAAAGCATGTACATAGACTTAATTAGGCGTAAAATGCTATTTTCAGTGAAACAGCTCAAGGACTCTGAAGGAGTCTCCTTCGGGAAAGTGGGACAAATGTCGTTAACCTGCCAGTTGGCCTCTGAAAAAGGGAAGGCAAGAGACATTTTAATGGATTCGCTGGGATTGTATTTATTTTAGAAAACAATGCCATTCGAAAATATTCAATTAATTCGATGCCCTCGTCCTTTCACAGATTTATTGATACCATTTCCGGGAGCATTGTATTGTTTGTTATAGCTACATAGACATAATTTTAAATGCTGCGTAAAATGGCCTACGCTGTTTTGATAATGTAAAGAACTTTTGGAATTTCATCAATATATTTTCGAGGTTAACGTCCTCTACTCAAACCATCAATTCGAATGTATTTCGGTTTAATTTGTGAAATACTCTGTTTATAAATTTTCACGAATAAGCGATTCACGGAGCAATAGCCGTCGAATTCACAGAAATATTCTTTGTTGCTGTTGGTTAGGCATGAACTTCACCCTGATGGATTTGATGTATTTCTTTGAAGTTTGAATCTAGCATATTGGGAAAAATGTCCATTTACAAACGTTTTAATCAAAGATTCCATGTAATTAGTATACAAAAATGTAAGCGAAGAAAATTGGTTTTTGATTCAGATACCTACATGTATTTTTCTATTGCATAAGTGAGAATCCCTCACCTACTTCTTGTAGACAGCTAATTTAAATTACTTCGTATTATATAATTCCACAGACACATGCGATTTCAAAACCATTGCATACTATCAATCTGCATAACTATGGTCATAGTAATGAATGATGGTATGCAAATTTAAGGACTCTCTTAATTATTTCCCATATAACGTTCTCGTTTTCTAATTTGTTTGCTTAGAGCTTAGACCTTTTTCTTTATTTGTTGAATTCGTAATTTGAAAAACTGTTGAACAAATTAATTTTTATACGTTGAAGCATAGAACTTTCCCAAAATTCGATTGCCCGAAAAGAAAGCACTTTTGGGGTCAACCTCCTGCAACACTAAATTGTTCCCAATCCTTTAGATATTTTTTTCTGTGTTTTTCTTTTCACATTTTGTATTGCTATTGACTGTGGCTTCAGGACGAGAGACAATTCTTCAAATTTTTTTTTCCAAGTTACATACTTTTTTCCTTCAATAACATTTCAATCGCTTCATCGCCTCAAGTGGAAATTTTTCAGAAATCGCTCTCTAATGTCATGACCTTTCATCTTTGGTTGCCAATAAGATAAGAGAATTTTTACGGATTCACAAAAATGCTACTTCAGAGTTCAGAGTTAGCAAACCAATTTACAGATTTCCAGAGAACGTCTTTTAAAAATATTGGTGTAATGAAACTTCATATTACAAAATATCGAAATTTTTCGTGCATGAATAGAAACTATTGTATCTTAAAGTACTTAAAGGTAATTATACATGTTATGATTTGATAGTGTCAATAGTAGAGGGCACACTATTCTTTCTATTCCCTTCAAGTAATTTAGGAGTGGGGACTATGAACGTTTCATGCCGAAAATAAAAGATTTTTTATCTTTTAAATTATCTTTTTTTCACAGTAGTGTAAAACTTTCGTTCTAATTTAAGAAAGAATTTTTGAATTGCAAACCTCTTCGAACTAAATCGTAACTACCATGTAGAGGAATGGTAGGCATGTTTTATCTAAAGGAAATTTGTCTTGATGTACAGTTTTTAGGAATTGAATAAGGGATAGAAATTTAAGGTCATATTAAAGTATTGTTACTTTCTATTTAGATATTCTTAGTTTCGGATATCCTTATTTTGCTTTCATCATATTTGTTTTCTTAGCCTATCGTATTTTTTATAGCACCTTCAGGCTCAAGATGAGTTTCACGACATCGCACTTATTAAAATCCATCCTTTTGACGGCTAGCTAAGAGTAAGAGGGTAAAATGATTCAAGCAAAAATTGGTTCAATCGTATCAAACTTCTACACATATACAAATATAGGTACCCATTTAAGCTTAGGCTTTAGGTACAATACTTTACTCATCCGACATATGATACCCTTATATTGCAGGCTATTTGGTTACCGTTGGTTCAATGTACACTGAAAAAAAAAAATAGCAATACTAACTAATCTTTTGTTGATTATCAGCCAATTAATTGAATTAGATGTTATAACAATTTAAAGTAGTGAAATCAACTAAAATAGTTGAGAAACTAACTAATTTTGTAAATGTTTTTCTCACTGTTTTAGATCTATCAACAAATTTAATTAGTTGGCTGAAAAAATAGTTAATTTTGCTGTTCTTTTTCTTTCAGTGTATTCAATTCTGTTATTTATTTGATAAATTTCATAAAGGCACAATTTGAAGGTATATCTAAGAATTTAATTAAGCACGTGAATCAAAACTTTATCTAACTCTCTCTTCTGCCCCCTCCCATGAAAGAAAGAAAGTTGTAAGATATTGTTGAAGTTGTTATAGTTATCAACACTTAAGGTTTCTTTTTATGTAGAGGTTCTTTAGTTCTCTATTTCTATTGCACGGGCTTTGGCAAAAGCAAAGATTGTTAAGAAAGTTTCACTTCAGCAACTGTTGACCTCGGATAAGTCGAGGAAAATGTGACCACCTCACATGGCTCCTCCGGTAGGTGAGGCAATCTAAAAAAAGGGTTTTGATTGGCTTGGGAGACATACATACCTACATATGTATGTATTACAATATAAGTAAATCGGAGCGGGCTAATTTGTCGTTGTAGAATGAATTTATTTCGCCCACTGTAGATAAAAATAGTTGAGCCATTTTGGGTGTCTAGCGTCGCGGTCATAGTGTTAAACAGGTTCACGTGAGGAAATTCAACTTTGACGTCACTGCACTGCGATATACTTCACACATTTGGTACAAAGACGGTTTTTGTTTCCATGACGCTCTACTGCCATGCTGCCGACAGATTTCATGAAAGCAGGTGGCCACATCTTGCGTGGAAAAGTCTTTCTCGTAAATGTGATTTTTTTCAAGAAATTTATTGCAGAGTTGCTCACCTCCACTCCACTCCTCCACTCAATGTACATACATATAACGATACAACGAAACCCGAATGTAAGCTTTGTAAGAGGAATTAATGTGAATATTTAACAAAAAATGAAATTACCTTAAATTCCTATAAACAGAAAGTATTTAACATCTCGTCAATATTAAAAGTGCATCTAAGAATTATAATTTTGAGTAGCACTACTAGCTTTAGAATGGATACTTTGCGCTTGAAAAGGTGTGTAACTTAAATATACATACATACATATGTTAAGAAAAACACTTTACGCATATACTAAGAACGCTTTTCTTAAGTTTTCTTTGCCTTCCATTGACGGATGTGACATTAAAGGTCGCTGCACACTTGCCGGCACGACACGACCCTGCACGACACAACAAAATATTCTTCTCTGTAAGCAAATGCACTCACGCACACTTACCGGCAACAGCACGACAACGGCCCGATCCGGCACCTACACTGTCGGTGGGTATCGTTGGAAAGAATTCCGACCGACAGTTGTCGGTCGCTGATCGGAGTTCAAGAATGCATCAAGAGAAGTTAATTGAGCTTGCAAGGGAAAATGTTGCATGGCAGATAAAAAATATAGTGACAGTATTCCTCTTTTTATTTTCAGGACCAATTTGCATGCAACCAATCAAATTGGGCGACACTCATCTGGAAATATAAGTAGAATTTTGACTCATTATTTACAAGCGTTTTGTAAAGAGTCACAAACTCTCCTTCTCTTCTTCTGTCCCAGAATACATGTAGTACTCTCGTATATTCTTCCTCGTCAAACAGCATTGCTATTGCAATTAACTATTTTTCATTAAATTTTGGCATCGTATATACATATTTCTATCTCCTTCGCAATTTATTTTTCGGCTGAACTGAAGTTCGGTCGTCGCCAACTGTCGGTATAGTGTGCATGATATTTGCCGGTGTCGGACGGTGCCGGAGCGCGTCGGTTTCGTGCCGTGCCGGCAAGTGTGCAGCGACCTTAAACTGGTTGTGAAATAAATTTTCCTTAAGGATATTTGCAAAAAGACATGAAATAAAGGCTTTAAATGTTGTTTCTTTTGTTCTCACAGGTGAATGAATTTTTGTTAACAGATATTCTAATTTGTTAAATGTAAATTCGTATGATCTGTAAATAAAACTTTTATTTTCACAGAGAAACGCAGAGTCTTTCAGAGTTTTGAAAAAGGAACAATATACGTAATTAAAATATTTTCTTTAATCAGTGTTTCGAAAGTAGGTACCTACCTTTTCTATAACTGAATCAGTGCAATAGGATCCATTGTAGTACCGCTTGGGTTGGTTTTGGAAATAAAAAAAATCATAAAAATTAAGAGATCTATTGTTATAATCTTCTACCAAACATTAGAAGTAGAACATCAGTAGAGGATGATGAAAATATTTAAGCTTTTGGTTCGTAAATTATAAATTATAATTTTTCAAGAAAAAGTTGTATCAATAAAACTGAATTATTTTTCGCGGAGCTATTTTGAACAATTTTAACAAATTTTGAGTTTTTAGTTTATCCCTTAATGCTTTTGACGAGTATATGCATATCTTGTCAAGACAATATCCATGGCATTAAATCATCAAAACAACTTTTTATTAAGTTGATTTTATTTTTTGAATTGATTAGCGAAAGGTAAAGAAATGGTTTGCATAGACGATATATGTATATATACATATATATATATGCTTAAATACACATTTTTTAAATCATTTAGCCAAAAAAAAACATAGAAAATTTTCGTAATCTGACATATTTGTAAATATAGTGTTAACATTTTCTGAAACAAGTACCTACTATATGTACGTGCAAAATAAATGTAATATTCAGGATTTTCATCATTATTTGCCTCGAAAGCGCCATTTCAATACGATAACTTCAGCAGCCGCAATCCCATCAGACCTTCTTAAATGTGACGCTGTGATGCACTTTACGAGCAACCTGTACCTTATGGACCAAACTGAATGAATCTGTTTTTTTTCGAACACGATGCGCGGGAATCCGGGAATTCCTATTTATTGGCATGCAAATTACTCTTCGGTGCAACGAGAGTAATTGCAATTCGCACACGTTAAGGAGAAATTTCTTGATGGCAAAAAAATACCCATCAAGGCCCAATTCGTCTTGGGAGAATTTCAGGCACAATTGACCCAGTGACCTGGTAAATATGAAACGATGACGGAGACTTTGGCCTTCACAGGCGCACCGAGTGCATCAAAAGACAACTTGGTTGTGTCCTCGGTTGTGCAATTCTCGCTATGTTTATCTTATTACATAAAAATCCACGTGTTAAGTGTGCAACGGGTGAAAGATGTCTAAGCCCTAACTCCCTCCAGGGCATAAGAAACTAAGGAGCTCTTTACGGAGATGTAATGGATGTCTTTCAATGAATTTTATTGATAAAATCGATGAGTGCAGCAATGGAGGCGTTTAAGGACGTGCCAACCACACGGCGAACTTTCAAAGGTTGTTGCATTGCAACACTCTGCGAAGCCAAGGGGAGGCACTGCAGTTTATTTGTGTGCCACCACTGATGTACGTCACTAGCCAGGGTCATGAACCCATAGTGACCTCTTTTCATTCTCAATGACTGAACAGTTCGCATCCATCCAAGGATGCTGTGATGCTCCTGAACCATTCCACCACACAGTTGAAGTCTGCAGAGCATGCACCCTTCATCTGTGGGGTGCAATCGAAGTCTCATACGGGTGCAAGCTGGACTCATTCACACATACACACTTAGTGCGACAGTGCAAAAACATCGCCCCAAATATGATTCTGATGGATTCCAGATTTTGAGGGATAACATTTCCAACAAAAGCCTTCATGTAAAGGTTACTAGAGCACTTCCAGTCAAGGATAAGTGACGCAGGAACCCGAATTGAACTGGAGAGCTAACACAAGGGCAAAATACAAATTAAACGTGTGTTCAAATCAGAGCTTCTTCTTGAGGTTGTGCGCCAATTCTAATTTTAACATTTACGATGTCGTTCGTCATACCTTAGTGTATTCCATGTAGGTATAGGTACTATACATATATACATATATGTGCATATTTCCGTGCCTATTAAGTATAATTGTTTGGTATTAATTTATAAAAAAAAAGATATCCGCTATAAGTTGGAAAATGCCATTAGTGAAAACTTTTTATCCTGCCTGCCCACCTATCCGCTCGTAGAACTATTAATTTAAAGCGGTCAAAACAAGTCTGGACATACTTGTAATAGGTTTCCGTAGCATGACTACAAACGAAAAAATACGAATAATAAAATGCTAAATAAAATAATCATACATAAGTTAATAAATAAACATGTATACACATATATATAGGTACATATATATGCGCATACGCATAAAAATGCGCGCGTGGTTTTTCCCGAAGAGTTGTTTGAGTCCAAACAAGCATAGCTTGATCGACTATAACTTTTAAACTGTTGGACTGTATAGTAAGTCGTGTTATTTTTAAAAGTAATTGCAGTGTATGTGCAAGTACTTTAGGTTTTTTCAGATTTTTCCGAAATTGCGTTCAGAGTGATATCTTGGCCGACAAAGCCTAATCGAAAATGATCACTTTCTGAAAATGGGGCGTAGTTTGAGAAAAAAGTTTAAATTCCCTTTTCAATTAAGCCTTACTAGATGGGGTAAGTAAAGATTGTGCTACATTTACTACTTACTTATATTATAAATGCGAAAGTAACTCTGTCTGCCTGTGTGTCGCGCAATCACGCCTAAACTACTGAAGCGATATAAATGAAATTTGGTACAGAGATAGTCTAGAGCCTGAGAAAGGTCATAAGCTACTTTTTATTCGCCGATTTCAAAATGGCGAATCCAAGATGGCGGCCAAAAATTGTAAATATTAAGAGATTGTCGTGAAAATTTGTATTTGGGGGTTTTTGGAGCTTTTGATTACGAATCTATTTATAAATTATAAATTTGGAAATTCATGATGGCGGATCCAATTTGGCGACTAAAAATTTCAACAAATTTTATTGAAAATTGGTACTATAGCAGTCTTGAGGCCACTCATTTCGAAACTACTAACAAAATTTGGAAATTCAAAATGGCGGGCCCACTATGTTTGTTACTCAATTACGCTTTTCATTGAGGGCACTAAATTCGAATCTATTATCAGAATTTAGAAATTCAAAATGGCGACCCAATATGGCGACTGATTTTTTGGGAATTAAAAGAATTTTCATGTCAATTAGTGCAGAGGAAAATCGGCGGCACTAATTTCGAACCTGCTAACAAATTTTGGAAATTCCAAATGGCCGAGTTAATATGTTTGTTGCTCAATCACGCCTGAATGTTTGGTCCGATCATTTTCATTTTTTTAATGAAGACATTACACATTCCTACCTAAGACATAGACTACTTTTTATTCACGGTACCCAGAATGGCGTGCCTAGGATGGCGGATGAAAATTGTCTATAAAATCTTATAGACTAAGAGGTGGTCAGTTGTAACATAGGCTACGTTTTTGTAATTGTTTACTATTGTTAAAAGTTACGAAATTCTGAACGCCAAACATATGTTTATGGTGACTCAAGCATGTGAGCATGTATCGCATGTATCGCACAACCTCCTAAGACATAGTCTATGCAACGAAGAGAGAGCAGGAATGTTGAGCGGTAATATGTTTATGGTGCGTCATATAAAAAGTATTTCTGCGATTAAGAAGAAATTCTATGGGCACGTTGCGCTTAACCTTCTGAGTAACATTTGAAATCAGCAACATTGTGATTTTATTAAAATTTACTTTTATTTTAGGGATAGTTGTGCCCGGGCTACGCCCGCTGCGGGCCAGCTAGTGAAAATATAAGTGAAGATTTGTAAAGAAAATATCATCGTGACATGAAGCGCCATACATGACTAAAATCTGCAGAGATACAATTTTAAAGATAGATATAGATTTGGTACACACAAGTGTTAACGTGTGAAGGATATGCGTTTAAAGGAGACTTACCGAAAGAATTAATTAAAAACTTTTACACGTGTCTGACAAGAAAATCTCGGTCTTCTTCGTAGCCGTCGCTGAGCGCCTTTTAATTGCATTGAAAGAAGTTGAGAAGGTCCAGTCCACACCTTCGTTACGGAGCAACAGGGCAGCTGCACGACGCGTGTGGAAAATGTTTGAAGTCCACAAAATCTAAATTAAGTGCTCATACAATTAAAGCCCGCATCATTATTTCATTATCTCAGAAAGGACACCCCGTAAGGCTCTTAAGATTTCTATGATGCGGAAAGGTCGTAGAACCAAAATTGATTAGTTAAAAGCAGGCGGTAGGAATCCACGTGCCGGCCCGACTAATTACCTATTCAAGGCATTGTTCGCCAACAGGACGTCGTAATCGCTTAAACACTACTTGCAATCAGTGTCGTTGGGTGTCTCAATTGCTCCGGAAGGACGAAGGTTAGAGGCCCAATCCAAGGGTCGAGCTACTTCTTCTGCAGCAGTGGTCTTAAAACTAATCGCGCCCTTCATGAATATTTGCCGGCATGGTTCGTACTTGCTGTTGTAATTTTCTGATGCGCCTTACCACGGTACCTTTATCCTTCGCGGAAGTTCCGAATTGGGTGGGGACGGGAAACCAATTACACCTGTTATAATTAATTCATGGAAATTGCTTCATTCGGCAGAAGCATAGTGCAGATGAATGCGCCACGTTCTTTACATTAACTTTTATGAATTGCCAATTGCCAGACATTTTTAGGAATACGTGTATATTTTTGGTCGGTACCTAGGCGGTCGAAGGTTCCCCCTATGTAAATATTTAAAAGGTACGAATGGATCTATTGTATATGTTCGCCGACTTGTTGCACGTGCCTTGTAGGTTAAAGAACTTTCTGTGTCTTATGCCTAATGTCCAGGGATGTCCATTATACATCATACACACATACTACATCATAGTATATTAGAAACATTTGAATTTACCTGAACATTAGTAATGTAGGGGCAGGGTATGTAATAATGGTACCAATGGCAATGTCTAAAATTGCTATTAGAATATCTACTAAATATTCACCAATTTTCATTCAGTACTTTTAAATATATTTCTTGATTGAGTATTTCTCTGTACGCTCATTTGCACTAACGTAACAAAGGACTGATTTTGGAAATAAAATTGAACAATTTCGCTTTTTTTAATGCTCCTTGGAAAAAATTGTGCTGGACTGAAAATGACAGAAACTGTCAGATGGCGATGATATAGTACATATGTATGCTGCGATAGTTATTGAGAAAAAACTTCAGGCGCCAGAGAAAAAAGAACACTCTGTATTTTTTCTTATTTTTTGATCCGATGTGTTTTCACAGACAGACAAGTCAAACAGTCCTGGGATAATTTTTACACTCTTTAGATATAAGAATTAAAGTCATCGATGTAAAAAAATAAAAAAGTGCGTAATTATTTACGGAATGAACAAGTGTATGTAAAAGAGAATATCACAGCAAAAAAAAAAAAAAAAAAAAATTGTCAGTCACAACTTCTACCTGTATACCTGCTATAAACAACGGCAGAAAAATAAACAAATTCTTGAAGGGCTGCTCTTATTTTATTTTATCTTTATTGATGATTTGGCAGAATATGTTTACCTTAACAAATGTCGTTTTCTGCCTACATAGGTACATATCAACTAATGGAGGTTAGAAAACTGTTGGTAAATTTTTTTGCCTTTAACGATTGAAAAAGTTGGAACCGGGCGTGCCTAGTGAGCGCTATCATAAATAACTTCTGGCAGCTATCGCTCTTCGTGTAGGTTTACTTCCTTCTTTTCCTCCGGGCATCATTTTTCTTCAGCGAATTTTGGAGAGTGTACACCGACCCATACGAGACGAAACACGGAACCATACAGAGATAAGCCGTTTAGATGGCCAGAACGGATTAGATTCATCTAATTCCACAACCGCGTTGAACTCCATCAGGAAGTCGAGGAGAAGCGTGTTGAATTTTTGCAAGTCAAACAGAAAGTTTTGTCGCATCCCGAGCTCATGGATCGAGTGAGGGCTGCTGGTTTGCATGTAAAACAGCGCAGCATCAACCGTCGCGTTCGCGTCCGTTGGGATGGGAGCCGGCATATCCGGGGCAGGGCGGCCCTTTTGACTTTCTTCAAAGCTAGAGAGTTTCAGGAAAACACCGGGGTGAAGGTAGTTCACTGGCTCTCCTTGGAACTCAGCCTCGGCAGCCCCGGCCTCCGCCCTGCAGGGCCCAGCAGCGGCTCCATTCTTAAAGCTCTGGAATGGGGTCGATTTCATTCACTACGAGACCTACTTTCGGGTGTGCAGCAGCTGCCTGTGACCTACTTTTCCCGGGAAACATAAGGGCGCACGAGCGGTCGGTGGAGGTTTGGTTTGGTGTAAATGCTTCTAAGGCCATTCACAATTCCTGTGACGTCAGTAATGACGTCACACAAGGGCCTAGTTGGGGATCGGATGCGGATTTGCGGGTTTAATGGATCCAGAAGGAGCAGGAGTAAATGGAATTGGTAATTCATTTGGAGATGTAGGTCACCGCAAAATTAAAAATCTTCCCAAGCAAAATCGTAGTAACTTCCGCGAGCGAAAGTTGCATCAAAGTTATCCAATTAATCAGTAGACGTATAGGTATAGGCTAATGAGTCGCATCCATTAAGTGGTAAAGTCACCCCCACCGTGTCTACGTGACTACCTACATATGCTCCAAATTTGGGGCTATATGAGTTACTGCCTGTAGCCTGTCACGTACCGAATCTATTTTTAGGCGGCCTTCTCTTTCCCCTACGGCTGCGCCATCTATTTTCATCCTTGAGATGATTTCGTTGTCCTTAGTCTCATCTGGGAATTTAAAGTTTAATAGGGGAGGCCCGACTTTGCTATCCTGAGTGCACTAAATTCTATTCTGATTTCTAGGTTTCGGAAATTGCTACAAGAAATTAAAACCTCTTTCAGTGCGTCGCGTCGTTTGTGTTCAACGCATATATAAAAAAGCACATTTGATACGATGGGAAGTAAAACAAGGCTTTAAAGGGCAATTTTTAATCCATTTAAGAAATACATAAAGGACTTTTATGCCTGCAACGTGCTCCTAGGAAAACATCGAGAAAATTTCATGTGGCTTTTATGGACAATCATTGAGTAAACGCTATTTGCCATTTAAGCACCCTTTATGGGCTTGTAAACACGATATCAGGTGTTGCTAAGCAGCATCAACCGACGAACAGGCATATAGGATGGTGGTACACGCTGTCTATAAAATTCTTCTTAAGACGCATCCAAGACTTACTCAAACTCTAGTTCAACTCAATTTCAGATGTTGAGTTTTGTTAAGAAATCGCAGTGTTTATGTGAACGGCCGATATAAAGAAAAATTGAAGAGATTTCTGTTTCCTAAATAAGTAATTTGGATGAACACCTTTAGAGGGATATAGGATATAGCCCATTAAGAAAGCAAAGCGCATATGGTTTTTTTATACGGCAAGTCAAATTTCCTACGATCATCTCATAAATTCACGATTATTGTTGCTTAGGTAACAGGTTGGATAATATTACGTATTAAAATGTTTAATAAAGAATTGTGCTGGATGTGGACTTCATGAATATTGAATTTTTCATATTATACCCTAATAGAAAAAAATAGCTCTTTTATAATTACGTTATAATGGGTAAATTCTTGATTCGGTATTTATAATTTTTATGAGAGCTTAAAAGTACGCTCGTTACAAAACAGTTTTTATTTTCAGAAAAAAAAGGAGAATTAGTGCAAACGTTTAATTTACTTAAGGGATAAAACCACTCTAGGGCCGAATAAAAATGCCTAACTTTGACGATTTATTTTAGGAGAATGGATAAAGGAATAGGATTTACACATAACGAAGTATGAAAAATAATTTTTTTATTGTCATTTTGATACAAAATGGCGGTGACAGAGTGAATCTTTGAAATTAGCTTTTTTTTTTAATTATTATACTTCACGGTATAATAGAAAGCATTTCTCATTAAGTATAAAGAGGGAATTTAAACCGCTGAAAGTTACTATCTTAGTCTCATCATTACTTCGCAGAGTGTATATACTTCTAGTCCTTTAACTCTTATTCCCTCAATATTATGTATTATATTTATTTAAATGAATATACATCTTATCGTAACAACACATTACAGCATACAGGTTCCCCCACGGATTTTGATGAAATGTCAAAAGTGATGATAATGCAAAAATATGTTGTCGATCCTCTGTATTCGAGCAATAATTTAAAAATGAGGAGAACCTTAACAATGAAAATATGTATATTTCTATTCATTTTAAGCAAAAAGCACTGAAATTGAAAGAATTAAGAAAACTTTAGATTTTTTTAATTCATCATTTAACTGCTTTTCTGTGAGGAATCCATCGAGGGATTTCAATCTCAGTATGATTCTGTCTTCCTTTAAAACTTTTATAATAGCCTGACTATTACGTGTGTCGAACTACATACATATATCTGCTGGATTTATGTACCTACATATTTAGTGCTGAAATCTGCTGGATTTACATTTTGGTTCACATGAATAATATTTAACTACTTGTTCATTAATACAACAGATCATCCTGTTTTATTAAAATTCCTTCATAAATTAATTTATAATCTTGTATAATAGCTGCAAACATTTTAAGAGCTAATCTAATTAGAATTCCCAGGAATTTCGTAACTTTATCTCAACAACGCTATCGCTCATTCGGTATGCACCTGATCACGGGTGACCTTCAACCTTTTAACATGTGCATGTGACCCTTCTCCTTTCTCATAAGAAGTACTTGAATCTTAGCATATCCAGATGCTGCTGAACCCACGGAATAATTGTTTTCTGCGAAGTTTGTTCACCCCTTTTGTGGCTTGAGGCAATGAACCTGAAACCTCGAAATAAGAAGCACCGGCTGACGATATCGCTTTATCTTGAGGAGTGATGATGGATTTCCTTCCCACATCCTCCGCTCTGTGTACAAAGCATAACATTGTTGTCATGTTGGGAAATTAATGTTTTATGAAGAGCTCCTGATCTGAGGAAATCTCGGCCGTCAATTTCAGGGACCAGTAAAAAAGAGTGGCTACTGATAATGAAGCGTTTTTGTCCTATACCTAAAAGCTTCCGTGAGTTGGCAATAAACTGCCATTCAAATTTAAATCCTTGCTGGTGGCATTGCGCGCGATTTGAGTTATTTAGTAATGTCTGGTCCAAATCCAAAAAACAACACGATAGGATTCAAAATCTTTTATATAATGTTCTGTAATAATGTGTGCGGCGCCTACCAACAGTACCTTTCGATGCGAACAAAGAGTAAAAAATTCAACCGCAGAGAGTTTTACGTAACGTAAAAACTTTCTAAATTAGGCTGTTAAAATTAGGCAACTGTGAAGGATTATAAAAGAGATTAACAACAGCTTGCTTGAAATTTGATTCAATAGAAAAGCAATTACTGAACGAAAAGAAAAAAAGTTACTTAATACATATATTCGCAGCCCTTTACCAACGCAAACTTTTTCGCATCAATAAACCTTAATAAGGTTTTTTCAAGAGAAATTAACGTGGAGTTGCAATCTCCAAAAAGTGATAAAAGGTATTTGTTTTGGAACTTGAAAGAAGTGTTGTTTTGCTAATTTTTTTTATTATATGTTATTCCTCCTTATCTTGCGGGAGTGCTTGGCAACAAACCATTTCGTCGTTTTAAAGTATCCTACAACAAAATTATCCAAACTTCGTACCAATTAATAATTTTCATAGACATTTTTCCATAATTCCGCATCAGTAAATAAGATTTTCTTTTATATTGCTTTTACAAAACTTTAGAAGAAATTTCTAGAAAACCAACATATGTTACAAAAAATTAGAATGAAATTAGTTGACTTTGTTTAAAGGAGCATTTGCTTGGCTTTTCCCAAATAATTCAAAAATGATAATATATTTTTAAAATTTAGTACGAAAGAAAGTCCAAATTTCGTTCACACAATTTGTCTAAAGAAATACATATGAATGTAGGGAAAGGGGACACTTAAATGAATTGCAAATAAAAATGCTATGAGCACAATTTCATTTTATATGTCTTTATTTTACTCTTAAAACAAAATTAGGAACTTCTTCAGTCATATTTATTAGAAATCAATGATTGCACCAAATGTTTTTTAATGAAAATATGTATTGAAAATTCTTCGACCGTAATTTTTTTTCAATGCAGAAATAGTAATTAATGGTGGCCCAATAGTTTTTTGGGCTGACAAACATCACAATAATAATAATGAGTGATTGAAGAATCTATGTAAACACAATCTTCATGGGTCCAGTCTTTGCATTCATAGCACTGAATCCAGTCTTCTTCAAAAATTTTTCCGCATATGATGCATTCAGTTTCTTCTTCCAGATCTTCTTGGGAAAGACTTTTAATATTTTTCTTGTCTTGTTGCAATTATAATCCATTATGTACATAAGCTAAAATAACATTACTTTTGAAAGAATAATATTTACTAAAACCAATTAAGTATCCTAATGTGCCTATTATAAATCAAATATACGTCACTTCTTGAATTAAAAATTTAACTTTGTCGTAATATTTTCACGGTACATAAAAGCCCACTTCGCTCAATTAGTATTGCCAAGGATATTCTAAAATTGGCACTTTTCTCTTGACCTGAAATATTAATTTTCAGATTAAACATCGTAACCACATCCCTGAAGATATTTTAAGTGGTGCGATACCATGAAAACTTGTCTGCGCCTATTTTATTTGCCAACCCATTATGGCGTCAAACAAGTAAATTTCACTTAACCCTTGGAAGTATTGTTGACCTAAAAAATTATTTAAGCAAAAAAGAGTGAAACGAGGTCAATCCATTGTCGAAATCAGTTAAGGTTTCCTATGCCCTAGATACGTAAGAATCAAAACAATCATGAAATCCTCTTGGAAGGCATCCGAGCTTCAACTATTGATTGATGGCCTGAAATTAATAGAAAATTGCACAAGAGACTGAAATTGGACGACACTCGGTGGGCTTTTATTCCGTCACCTTTGCAGCTTTGTACCGTTTTCCGCTCAATTGTAAGGAAACTAACATAGAATTAATTTTCGCTTTCGAAAAGTTGTAAGAGTCAATATTAGCTAGCTTGTGATCTTCTTAGCGCGGGTTAAGTCAAGGTAAGTCTTCCTATAATTAACTTCATTTGCTTAGAGGACTATAAATAGTGTCAACTGCGGGAGCGGATTTTCTCCTGGAGATAGCGTTTCCTACAAATCCTGCTTTAGAAGTTGTATCCAAAGTGGTCTCGTAAATGAAAAAATAACTCGACGGGGTAGTTCTGGCGGAAAAAATAGATAAACCATAAGTAAGCCCTTGTGCCCGTTGTAGCTGGCCAAAATAGGTATATTTGGTAGTCTCGAAAGCATTAACTTTTTGTTCGGGTGAAAAGGGCTCCGATATTTAAGCCTATATGGAGGCGTTTTTGTCGATGACGTAGAATGTCCTAATGTCCCAAAATAATCAAGTTTCGATGTACATAATTTGAACAAGGCAACTTCAGAGGCTTTCCGTCCGCAAAGTTGGCAAATGAGTTGTTGTGACCTGGAGTGCGTTGGATGTGTTTACTTTTGTACTCTCTTTTACAATCATCATCAAAGCGTTAAATTAATCGCTACATCGAACTGTGTCGGTCAGTTAGAAAGGGAAATTTTATCGGGAAAAATATTTTCTAATATAAATAGTATAGTAAATTAAGAAAAAGTACATTGAATTATTCGACAAGGCCATCAGTGACGTAGAAGCTGCCAATTTCATGTTTCGATGTTTATTTTTACCTACAAGAATGGCGTTATTTATATCCACTTTGCGTCAAAAAAGTAATCCAACATTTTATTCTGATGATGGGTAAATGTCAAATTAGTGCATCAAAATTAACGTATGAAAATATTAATGTACCTATACGTACCTGAAGATTTTCAAAATTCAATTCACAAATTTTCTATCTAATTTGATCCAGATAGGAAGATATAAAAAACCGCAGCTATTATTTTATAGTAGACATTTTGAGCTTTGTTCTAAGCATTTAATCGATATTTTAACCCCATTCTTTGAAGATTTATATGTGTTTGAATAAGGAAAAATGTAATGCAACATCTTGCACTGAGAAAAACATGAGTGGTTTCTAGAACCACTTTCGTCAGTAAGACTGAAATAGTAAACACAAGTAATAGTTGGCTGAGCGGTAAGATTCGGTCCAGCTGAAATCCTTTTCGGAATTATGGGTTTGAGTCTTACTTAAAAACCTTGGTTAAAAATAAAAAAAACACAATATGAACTTAGTTCCCAAGCGCACGAAAACTAAAGCAGTGAAGGAATAAGTTTTAATTCCTAGCTTTAATTATTCCATAAAGGGATTCCTTTTCTAAGGAGAAGTCAATATTTGTTATTGAGACATATACTCATACATTTAAGATGAAATCGTTTTATTTAAAACAATTTAATCGTTTTTTAAAAGATTTTTTTTTTAAATTTTTATAGATATTTCGTATAAAGAGTACGCGAATTTACTATGAAATATTAGTTAGAATATCTATGTTTATAACTACAAATCGTAGTAGAGCCCGCTTTGAAACTTCAGTATTTTTCTGAGTTGGGTTCTTTTTGAAATCTGACAAATACTTAAAACCTTGTAAATTTAAAAAACAAATTTTATGCTGGCTTATAGAGCTTGAGTGAAAAGTAATAAATCGTAAGAGTACTTTATTAGTGGTTTTTCAAAAAGCCAAAAATTATTTCCAGAAATCAAAAAAAAGGGGAAAGCGTCAAAACTTTTGTAAAAATGGAGAGATGGTAGGATATATACATATGTATGTAGGCTAGATAATAACTGAGCAATCACAGGAAAATCTGAAATGACTGCTACTGAATAAGTTTTCAAGGACAAGGACGATTTTAAAATGAATAATAAGGAAGTTACGGGGTCGTATAAATGTCATCATTAATACTATGCACCAGAGCACAAGTACTTACAACATACATACATATGTACCTTTTTCGGCGCAGATGAGGAATCCTGTGATAAAAAGTAATTAGACAGCCTTAGCTCGGCCACTTTGTGTAAAATTTATACGTAACTCAAATAGAAAACTATTTGCCCAAAGCAATTGATGTACAATATCCTTGTTCTACAAACCGAGTGAAAAGCACAACTTTATATGCATGTTTTTTAATCCCAAAAAGAGTTAAGACTGCAACACACACTATCCGGAAACGATCCAAAGTAGACAGAAAAGTATTAATTCATTAAGAAGAAAAACACAAATATTTTATTTTCAGATATTTTGAATTTATTTAAATATATTTTTTTATAAAAAGGCACCATAATTTGGATCGTAAATTCCACTTTTTAAAAGACATTAGCGTCATTTCATGAGATGCTCAACTGCTCATGATTAACTTTAATTTAATCGCCTACTTAATAGATACAACTAAGATTAAAAACACAATGCAAAAGAACTGAAGGCTAAGTACGAACCGTACGTATACAAATAGAATCTTAACAGTCTTAATGTGCATCACCTCAAATGAACAGGACTATAAAATTAGAACCTACTTAAAGTTATACTTGATAAACTTGCCACCTCGGTGTATTGCAATTTATTTATTATTGTACAAATTTAAAAATCTTCTGAATCTGGACTACTGTGGGAATAGAGTTTTAAACTACAAGGAGAAAATGTAGAAAGTGCAAGTGACTACTTAAGATTACGGAGCTTGACTGGACTTTGAAGGCCTCGAGCTGACCCTACCGTCTTAGAGGCTCTTACCGATGTGTGTAATGGCAGCAAACGGCTGATCGGGGCACTCGCTGGGTCGGCAGTCCGGACATACCCTTCAGGTAGGTGTAGGAGACAGGTTGCCGAAGTATCCTCTGTGGAGGCTTTTTGTTGCTCTTCTTAGACTTAGATTCCTTAGAGGGCGTGCCACTGCAAGACAGTGATCTTGTTGATATGGAGAAATTTTCTAAAGCTCTTCGGATCGATGAAGTTGACCGTCTGTGGAGTCGACTGGTAGACATGCTCGTTTTCTCAGTTTCATCCGCCGTACTGCTGGTGTCACTAGATCCACAAAATAATTCTAGGCTTGAATTATGGGCGCCTTTATTCTGGCGTAAATGTCCTGTCGTTGATGAACACGAGTCCGTGGAGGAGCTTCTGGAATCATCCTCCCCTGTGTACATGATATTGTCGTCCGATCTTCGGCCGAACCTCTTGCTAAGTTGGTGGAAAAATCCCAAATTCCTTTCGAGTCTAGGTGATGGTGTAAGTGGTGATACGCTTCTTGATTTATCTGCAGGTAAATCTATGAAGCACACTCGGTTTTCCTCCATAGTAAAAAACACAAATAGTGTCACTAGCTATTTTTAAGTCCTTCACACTTCTGATATTAGTCCCTTGACACAATTTAGCAAGAATGTGCTGCTTGGTCCTTGACACTTTTGCACTATCACAAGTTTTGAAGAATATACCAAAATTTTACCCTTCGAAACGTAAAGATTGCGGTACGTGACAATTATGAGGAAATTCTGGAAGACGCCTGCTTTTATACCTTTTGCCGGAGAGGAGGGCCACGTGAGATCCTGCGGGAGGTGACGAGCAGGCGCGTACTCTTCTCTGAGGTACAGAAAGGGGAGAGCGCGGACAACTGCATTTTGCGTGGAGACAATGTAAACAATCCGTTGCATTGCTCCACCAAGGACATGCCCCTTATGTGCCCCACCCCCGCGCCTGTGGTCATAACTCACTCCAGGTGCGCTTCCTGTCCGTACCTAGAGATGTCGTTGACTACATAAGCGTCATCATCCAGCAACAAAACTTTTTAAACGGTCCAGCTATCGATTACGCATTTCTACCTTTTCGCGAACTGATTGCAAATGGAAATTTTATCGAGTGGTCCCCGTGAGGATTATGAAGGCGTTGGGCTGAAAACGATGAGCAATATTCCGATTTAATCTCATTTCAATGCATCTGTAAACTGTATCCATGGGGGGTTATTTGCAAAACGAATAAATCGGTATTCTTTCTGAAGGTTATCTACTGATTTGGACTTTTTCGTTATCAACACAGACTTAACGATTTATTACAAAACAATGACCATACATATTATGTTAGCCAAATTTCGATACCCACTCGAACTTATTTTAAAGATTGCAGCAATAATTTCATTAAAAGAGTACGGCGAGTGTTCGCTTTAATGATTGGACAATGAAAATGTACGAAGGCATCTTGCATTTTATTTTTGTTATTGCTGATGCAGCTGTCTAAAAAAAACGTTTTCCAGTATTTTAGGTAACATTAAGAGATATTAAAATTAAGTTTACCTCTTTAGTGGAAATTACGGGCCTTTGCTGTCTTAAATTCGAATTTGACGGTCGTCTTCGCAGTATATTTTAATGTTTAAAAACCATATGAACTTCTTTAAACTTGTAAAAACAAAAATATTATTATATTTAAGTTTTATTTTATGATCGTTCTACGCATAGATTTGAGCTAATTTTAACTGTCTGCACGTGTACTATTCTTCGAGATTTAATCGTAAGGCAAGGAGTTAAACAATATTTTATTAATGTTATATTTTAAATATTTTTTTACATAATATATACTTTATACCCAATCACTTTAACAAAAAAATATATCGGTATCGGGTAGTCCATTAAGTCTGATTCTATAAAAGTTAAAATTTTTTAACTTAGTTGTTTTAAAAACATTACATGCTGTTTTAGGCCAATGTCATCTTTTATCTACAGAAACTTTACCTTGTAGAAAAATAAAATAAAAGTTTTATTTTCAGCATTTATCCAATCAACTATTTAAGTTTTTATAAGGAAATACTTAAGTATAACCCTTGCCTATCTATTTTATACTGTTAAAATTATCGACTGGGTCGGTTATTAGACCATAAATCTTTAAATTTCAATACTACCAATTTTATTGGCATTTTGTCCGTTGCAAGCAGAAAGGAAACATCCCTAACCTTAAAAAATAAATTATGATTCCTCAGGACAATGCCGTCTTGCGTTCTATCCAATCCATTAGTGGAGGAAATGCAACACCGTCTGACTAAATTCAAACCACACCTAAAGACGCAACTTCCTCCCAGTGTGCAGTGTCGCGGGTCATTGGCCCTACTATTTGCATTATGTACCCGGAGCCGGAAAAAAGCACGTGTTATTTGCCTCTCAGGACGATCTGAGTATGCGCAAAATTTCTCTTATATATACGAGTGCACAGAATGGAACTGAACAGGAAAAGAAATATGAATATAAGAGATCGCTCCTAAGTGTCAACAATTTGCATTCAGTTGCTGATGGCATGCCAAAGACACTGGTACTCAGAGCAGAACTTTGTTGATGAATATCTATTAATTACAAATAGTTGGATTAGAAAAGGCGTTGAATAAAAGAGGATTTGAAATGTACCACCAGCATAATTTTGAAACATTATAATTATTCGTTATGATATAAATAATGAAGTAAATGAGACACAACGTATTATGCAATATTATTTCATATTATGAAATATTTTCTTTTATTATGCGCTATTTAATGTCTCTAAATTAAGTTTTTTTATTTAACAATATTGTATCGATCTCTAAATTTGGTTATTATTAAGAAAAGTATTCCTTCGCTATTTATATAATTTATAATTATCAATTCAAACACAGAACACTATTTTCTATGTAAAAAGTCTAATTTTTCAATTCATTGTTGAAGGTCAAATATCACTGCTTCGTTACAGTTCATTGCTAGAATTTTTGTATATATATTAGTTTTCACTAAATCCTTTGATCTTTATTAAAATTTACGATTAAACAAGAACAAAAGGACGAAAAAAATGAAATTAAAGTACGAATTGTTATTGATTGGTTGAATTTTACTGAACAGGATTGACATATAAGTAGAAGGAACTATTTCTGGCTACTTCAGCAGTTGCATCCAAAAGAATGTGGTATGTATTTTTTATTTTTTAGCTATGAGACAAGCAAAATTGATTCTTTGCCTGCAATTTGATATTATCTGAATATTTTTTTTATGGTCTGATCCAGATGTGGAATTTCGTATAGAACTTATTATTTTAAACTGTTACCTATAGTAACATTTTTCAAATGTGTAAATTGTCCATAAAATTAAATTGATTGTTGCCCATCCAGACGCTCAAATATTGGATTTAGGTTTTTATGTGAATAGAGAATAAGTTGAGGCAATATAATTCTCTTTCACAAAATTAAAAAGTATTTCTGCGAATCACTATTTGTATTAAATTTCAAAATATGCTACGAAATCTGATCTTCAGATCATGAAAAAAAAAATAAAAAACACAGCTATTCTATAGTAATAGCGAAACCTTATTACAATAGAACTAATTTTTACTTTTCGATTTTCGAAATTATTATACATAAGACAATGTTGTGAAAATTAAATAGTTGTTCTATTCAAAATCTGTTTAAAAATAGTGGAAACTTTTTGGTGCCAAATTATTAAAAATTCAAGTCATGTAAAGGAGTATTTTATGCAGAATGTAAAATAGGGGTATTCTTAGGACTCTATTTATTTTTTATTTTTTAATAAAAAACAATAGTTTTATTATAGATAATTTTTCTTGTACATTTCAAAATATATATACAGTCATGGACACCTAATTAGTGACAGTATTAGAAATAACAAAGCCGGTAAAAATTCAACTTCATTACAGCTCGCACGATTGAGGTTGTTGCTGTATTAATACTCTTCACACATTCCTCAACTTATGCCATAAGAAATTCATTACACATTGTGCAACAATTTGAAAAAAAATTTATTTCATTTAAACAATATTAACTTCGACTGGACATAAAATTAGGGACAACTTATTAAATTCATAATAAACTTAAACATTTTTCAAAAATCAATGGGAAAACCATTATTTTTCAATACTTCTTCACACCGCTTGGGCATGGTTTTTATTATGTTTATGCACTTCTCCACCGGGATACTGTACCAGGATTTTTTAATTCCTTCATACAAATTGTCTAAATTTGTGAAGTTTTCCTTTGCGATATCCCTTTTAATAATAGCCCAAAGGTTCTCAATAGGATTGAGATCTGGGCTGCAAGATGGCCAATCCATTACATTAATACCATTCCTCTCGAACCATTGTTTTACAGTTTTCGCCGTATGCTTTGGATCATTGTCTTGCTGGTAGATCCAATTAATAGGCATAACCTCGTCAGCATACGGCTCCATAACCTCCCTCATGATTTCGAGATATTTGTGTTGATCCATTACACCATTTATTCTACAAATGGGGCCAACACCTTTAGAGGAGAAACATCCCCACACCATCACACTACCTCCCCCATGTTTTATACTTTTTTGTGTAAACTGTGGAGATAAGGCTTTGTTCTTAGGACGCCAAACCGTAGCTTTTCCGTCATTGCCTAGCCTAAATTATTCAACAATGAGTGTTTTGGAAAACAAATTTACTAAAATTGTTACCCCACCTATTAAACTTCGACTCATCTGAAAACAGAACCCGTTTCCAGTCATTTGTATCCCACGAGGTGCTGTATAAATGAGTTTTTGCAAACTCCTTCCTTTTATCCCGGTGTTTTTTTCTTAGAAGTGGTTTAACCCTTGAAATTCTTCCGTGCAAACCTACTTCGTTGAGCCTCCTTCTAACTGTCCTTGCAGATATTTTTGGCGCACTAGCCCCAAATACTTCTTTTTGAATATTTTTTGAGCTAAGAAAAGGATCCTTTTTGCTTGCTCGTATTATTGCACGATCTTCCTGCGCATTTGTTTTACGCGGACGCTTTTTGCGGGACACTTTGGAGGTAGTTCCATTGTTTTCAAAATATTTTACTGCATTGTACACTTTATTTCGCGAACAGTTTAATAAATTACCGATTTGTGAATAAGAATATCCCTTTCCAACCAAATTAACTATAATTTTCCTTTCTTCTGGTGTACAACTTTTCATTTTACCCATTATGTCCTTTAAAAATCACTTCAAGCAAAGAAATCAAAAAATTGGAGGGATTATGGTCTCGTTTCTGCAATTGTCACTAATTAAATGACCAGAAAATAAGTCATAGCTTCTGAACTTAACAGTTGGAATCGAAATTTACATAGGTAACGGTTACAATTTTTTGTGGCATGTGCAGGCCGAGAGTGCTGTGAGTACTTCTCAGTAAAAAGTTATTGTTTTTGAAAAATGAATTTGGTGCTGAAGCGAAGTACTTGCAGAATTCTGTAATGTCCCTAATTAGGTGTCCATGACTGTATATATAAATAAAAATATATTATAGATATACATATTCAAAAAATTAAAAAAAATTTCTTACCAAATAACATCTTTCAAGTGGCGACTCACAATCCTCGAAAGAGGCTTGTCTTAAAAAATAATTGTAGCTATTATTAACCATTGAATATGTCACCACCGTCTCTATAAATTTACGTGCTTTTATTGAAAATTAAAAACTTTACTAACCCATTTAATTACATCCACACACACGCATAAAATATAATTTTATATTTCTAGACTATAGGACCCAGGCTTTTATTAAACTTAAGTTTTAAACTTCTATGATGAACCTTTATTTTTAAATGATGAGTCAAAAATTATTGCTATCACCACTACAAATGAAATCTTTAAAGGAGGATGTGGGTATTTTTTCATTATTTTTATACATACCTAACAAATAAAAGAATTATAAAATAAACTGTGATACAGCAAAACGTATTTTTATTGTTGATCGGTGAATAAATAAAAGTAACAGAGATATCGTTTCGTTAGTCAGTTTATCAGTCGTATGTATATAAAAGTAATTTTTACTCATAGGAGATAGCGAACGAAGATTATATTTTTAATAGTCACAATCTAATCATAAGTAATGCTGTATTTGATTCATTATTTTATTTTATATGTTGAAGTAATTCTTGCTTTTATAGGCATTCTGTAATATGTAATTGTTAGAATGTAAGAAATCTTTATTCTACTTCCCCAACAGTGTTCTTAATTTTTAGAAGAAGTATTTTTCATTTTTTTGTCAAATCTTCTTAATTTCAGCGTACCTACTTGAAGAAAAGTTAAAAGGTTTTTTCAATTTGCCTGATATGATTACTAATTCAATTCAAACTTGAACGTCATATCCGTAGTATAATCGGATGTTTGCTTAGGAATTTGTATATTTAATGTTTTGCACAAGAAACCTAAAGAACATTGCCAAGAAGAAAGATCATCTTTTTGGAACGGATGTTTTCAATAGGATTTTGCAGTTAATCCCATGCCTACATCAGTTTTAACTTTTGAAATTTTGGAGATTAATGAACAACTTTGGAAAAGAGTAAAAACCATTTTTTTTTGTGAAAACATTTTATTAAACGTAGAATATAAAACGCTTAAAATCTAAATATTTTTATAAAGGCACTACGGAAATGAAACTTAAAAACCCTTCATTTCTCGACAATTAAGAGAACAAATCTACGAATAATGAACAGTCATGAAGCCCTCGTTCACAATTAATTTAGATCCCAAGGGATTTCCTCATTAAAAAGGGTAGTGACGTTCACAGAAGGTCCAGTGCTTAGCAGTGGTTGTACTGGCAACAGACGGCAGAACGGGGAACCCTTCTTGTCGGCAATCCAGACATGCCCTTCAGGTAGACGTAGTTAACAGGTTGCCGAAGTATCCTTTGGGGTTGCTTTTTTGCCTTGTTGGAGTTGGACTGCTTCAGAGGGGTGCTAGTGCAGGATGTGGATTTTGATGACGGAGTGAGGTGCTGAAGGGCTCTGCTAAACGACGATATTGAAAGTCTGTTTCTGGGTGATTTTAAAACGGTCTGCTTCGAGTCGTCTTCATTGCTGCTAATATCACTCGAATCACTTGAAAGGTCATAGCTTGACCTGTGAAACTCCTTAATTTCTTGTTGATGCGTTGATGAGCACGAATCGGAGGAAGTTTCGCGTAAATCCTCTTCACTGTTGTAAATTAAATCGTTATTATAGCGACGTCCTAAACGGCGGCTCAGGCTGTGCAGGAAATTTAGAGTTCGCTGCCGGCTGGGAGAAACAACATCCTTTGATTTTCTATGATCAATAAATCCAATGCGGTTGTCTTCCATGTTTTAATTATTTATAATCACTTTCGATATAACTAGTGATACTTCAAAACTGTGAAAACCACTTGTTTGGTTAGGTAGTACTAAGACCGAATTCTAGATGAGTCGAAACTCGAATGAATTTAACAGGTTGCGGCATCGTTTATATACTGTTTTTCTAGCCAGAATCCTTACGAATTCTTTGGTAGATACCTGCGCACTATGAAGATGATATAGAGAAATCCAGTCTGTATCACGATATTCATTTCGTCTTTTTAGAACGCTGAAAACGTGACACCTTTAAGATTTTATGTTCAATTTGATTGCATCGGAGGGTAACAATGGGAAATCTTTGAAACCAAAAGTTAAACACAATTTTAAACATTTCTGTTCGACGAAATCACATCGCTGCACATGTATTAATCACGGTATGAAAACCATACCTGGCTACACTTCACATTATTCAACGTGAACGTGAATCAGAAACGACGCACGGTGATTGCGGTATGACGCGACAAGGTTGAATAATGAATATGAAGATGAATATGCCTAATCAAGGATTATTAGGATCACATCACGGGGTATCCCCCATTGATACTTTGTCCGAGATTTCTGAAAAGTTCGTTATTCGTTGTGATTAGGACATTATATTGCATGTTTTTGTTAATAAAGTTGATGACAGCCTGGGTAGTTTTGGATTTCCTACAAAATTCCTGGATGGTTTTCCCTTTGAAATATTATATTTTGAAGTCGCCTTTAGAGATAGTTTTAATGAAATAAACTTTACGATAATCTATTCAACTCATAAATTATCTTAATTTAATACCCAAACGTATAACTTTAAGGGCTTATTTCGAAGTTGGGATTTTACATTCAAAATTGGTTGTTATTATTTGAATCATCCTACGCCGGTACATCTGGTTTGAAATCAAATAAAAACATCCTATAATTTCTAAACAATAAATCAGATTACCGAATTTGAATTCAACCCAATTTAAAGTCCTACAATAATGTCCTTTTATGGACCCAAAATATCAGCACGTATATTTAAAAATAACACAGGTTTACAAATTTAATTTTTTTTTTGTTGCCGTATGAATGGTACATTATTTCTA
This sequence comes from Machimus rusticus, assembly GCA_951509405.1. Lineage (NCBI taxonomy): Eukaryota > Metazoa > Arthropoda > Insecta > Diptera > Asilidae > Machimus > Machimus rusticus. The sequence continues at coordinate 49,044,739 of OX608050.1, read as the reverse complement.
TAGGTTTTTGCCCGTAGATTACGAATTCGGAAATTAAAATGCTCAATCAGCTCTTGTTTCCGATAAAAATAGAGTCAAAATATTCAAAACACCATATTTTGGCCGTTTTTAACGCAGCTTAAATGAAAGCCTGAGTCTAATCTATGAATATTAATTACAAATTATCTCCATAGCCCTTTTAACACACTTGGCGAATAAGTTTTTCAAGAGTGTGTACTTGCAGTGTTCTTCATTCGTCATCAATTGTAGGAAAAATTCAGTTTATGGAAAAAAGTAAAATTCACTGATTATTTTGAAATTCTTCAAAGCTTTTTGTATTTTTATATAATAGATTAAGACTTCAGCTATCATTTGAGCAACATTATAAGCTTCTCGATTAATCCGTTATTTTGTAATGATTTTTCATAAATGGTCAAAATATCGCATTTTGTAATATTCAATCCTATTTTTCTCGAAAACGGGAGCTGATTGGGCTTTTTCATTTACAAATTCGTAATCTACGGAAAAAATCCTTTAGAAATTGTTTGCCAATTTGTTGGCAACAAATTTTATGTTGACCTGTGTAATAAGAGCTCTATGTAAGTTAGATCGATTTTTCATGGAAAAATGTAGTATTTTGTCCAATAAACAAGTATATTGGTCTAAAGTCTAACCGGTTTAGGGAATATCAGCTTGCTCTAAGTTTCAAAACTTGGATAAGCTAGAGAAGCTTCTATCTGCACAAAAGAACACAGTTTATTTATACTTACACGGAAACAACAATAAACGACATTTTCTCTTAATATTTTAACTAAAAGAAATGCTTTCCCATACCTCAAATGAATTGTTTGAATGAGAATATATAGCTAAACAATTGGCAGGCTAAAAGTAAGGAAGTCGAATTTTATAAAAGTCCCACTCTTCATTTAATCCTATTTTAGAGCACTCAAATATTTGCAATTGTAACAGGTGTATCGTCTTAGGATTACTTCATACCTCAAATAAATTAGAAAACAAAGCACGAAGGTTTCCAGTTTCGAACTTTTCGAGTGTATCTCGTGTTTACCTCCTCCTCAGAAGGGCCTAAGGTTATTAAACTCAAATAAAATAATAACGTAACTCATCGGAGCTCATGAGTGCATCATTTCAGCGGTAAGTAAGATAAACCAAGTTCGAGTTTAGAAACTGTTGGATGAATTAACGACACGTGCCGGTCCCTCATAAGCCGCACTCCTACTACACCGGGAAATATGTCAGAGGTAAATGTTGGGGTGTATCACTTAAAATGCCATTTACTTCCTGAGCGACATCTGTCTTTTTATGCAGCTTTGGGTGATTACAACGACTTACAGCTTAATTGAATCTTAAAGAAAACGAGTACGCCTCAATAAAGAACGAAGAACTAGATCCTTCATCTTATCTGGAAAAAGAAGTCTTAGTGCGATTACCCAAGAGAGCTAAGAATAGCTGCCGTAGCGAACTGCACGTTTTAAATAACTTGATGCTCGTGGAAACCCATATTAAGACGTATTTAAACGCCTTGCTTGTGCTAGGCCTTTCTTTCAAGTTTTGCAAAAGTTTTGGGGAAGGAATTTAGCGGAGGTTGAAACTGCTGCTCCCAACGTTTCGTCACTTTTGCTGACCCGAGAATTTTTCTCGGGAAGCCGTTTAATACACGTTTCCACGATTGTTTCCGTGAGCATTTGGTTCGAATTGCTAGTTGTCCTAAGGATTCATTTTTATTTTCGATCAGAGATAGTGACGGATTGGGCGAACCAAATACAATATAATCAGCACGTGGAGGAGCACTCACTCCGAGCGCGAGTGGAAAAATGTGGCACAACCTCGCGACCTGCCAATTCCATTTAATAAATTCAAACGTGTCTCCTTATGCAAAATAAATCCCAACAATGAGTTTCCGGGATATCTATGGTTCTTCTTCATATAAAAATGTTTCACTCAATGATTCAATTTGATTCATTTTGATTGCGCATAGGAATGTTTGTATGTGCCGTGGTCTTTTCATCTCACGCGGTATACATTTGGTATGTCTTTATGTAGAATCATGCAAACACGTTTTGGAGCACAGTGCAACAAATTTACTTAAAATCAATTTTTATTCTGCGAAATATGACACATTTTGTGGATCTAAATACACATGTATAGGAGTATTTTGCTCTAATAGAAAGAAAGTTTCTGACCTATAACTAAGCAATTATTAGTTAACAAACTGATTTTGAACTCTCTTTAATGATTTGAAGGTTGAAGACCAACAATGAACAGGAAGGTTTCAACCCATATTTTAAAATGATGTTAGCTATAGTGCTTTGCTTAATAGTCACTTATAAAAATGTCTGCAAAATCTAGATTGTGAAATTGTATTTTATAATAATTCAGCAGGATATTTGTCGTAGCTAAAATAATAAGTAAACCAGTATTTAAGAATTTGCGGTTTAAATTTCAGGCAAAAAATTACGCATCAATACTTTCATGAACATTCTTCATTTAAGTGCCTCGTGGAACTCGCGGTTAAGCATCACGTGGAAGCTTATGAATCTAAAGTCGCATTTGATTTCCCTTTAAATTTTAAAACAATTGATTACTTTTTATTTGCAAACCTTCCTAGAAATTTGGATTTTAAAATGACTAGAGATATTTAAAGAGAGACCGCATTCAAAGTTTTTGAAACTTTGTGGAAGACTTTATGGAAGACTGTGTTTTATTTAAAATAACATTCGGCTTTATCATGGACATATGTATGTATGTACATAAATTTCGCTCGACTCGACTATTGAAAAAACATTTTTAAAGATTGGATGATCAGAAAATTATGGCTTCTAGTCGATTGAACTTAAACATTCATTAATAGGACCCAATATTTTCAAATATGAAGAAAAATTTGTTTATGTACTGTATTGTGTCTATTTGGTAGCGTCATATTCTTCTGAAGAACTTTAAAACATTAAGTAAGACTATTCCATCTGCCATTCAATCTTTTAATACTTGTATAATATACATAGCTGAGGAAATTGTAAATGTTTGGTCGATATAATAAATAATAAGTTACATACTTCCTATTAAAGAAGCGTTGGCATCTATTTTCGGACATTTTTCGATACTGAACATCAATTTACTGATAAAAATCACATCATTACCCGCCTGTACCGCACACTTTCATCAATTGTGTCCTCCAGAAGTTGAGGAAAAAGACATTGAAAGTGCTTCACGGCACGCACCATCGCATCCTTTCGCTTTTCTTATCATTTGGCCCGATTCAGCGGAACGAAGACTGTCGTCCTTCGTGTGGACACCTACGTGGCCGATAGCACGAACAATTGTTTTGGACACCAATTTCCCTGGTAGATTTGAATGGCACGTGGTATCCAATTTGCACAGACCAAACACTTCGAAGGATTTATTTCCGCAAGGGTCGGCAGGTTGATTGAAAGGTTCTGGACATGGGCTCGAAGGGTCGTGTACCTTGCCATGTTGCTCGAATCTATTCACTGACATTGTTTAATTACATGTGGCGAAAAATATGAAATTATTTCCGATGGTTTGCTATGCACGTGGCTCTCAATGATCATTTAAAAATTTCAGATAAATGGCTGAACAGCAACAATTTTTCCTCAAGCGCTATAACATGCGAAAGAGCAGCTTGCGTTAAAAAAACAACAAAATAATTGTGTCAGGCTCAAATATTTTAATGTCTTCTTTAAATAAGTAGGAAGGATGAGGTATTCAATTAATGCCACCATTAGCTTTCATAATTTTTCTCTGTAAACCCTACGTGTACTTGTAGGAATTTATTGAGCTCGCACCCTCTTGAAATATTAATTATTGAAGCATTAAAATATGTTCAATCTCCATGCAGAATTTCAGAAAATCTGGATCTTCAGATAATTTCAGTTCATTTAAACCTAGGTCGTATTATTATTATTCAGGGCCGATTAAAGGCATATGGTTTTCAAGAGGGTAAATGGGTGGGTGTGACATGTTTAATTTCAAGTAATTAAATGTAACAAAGGCTGGCATGCCGAGTTTATATTGTCAATTTAAAGGTTATCGGGTATTATTGGTTTAAATTCTAAGAGAGCATAAATAAATTGAATGGAAATGTTTAACTGAGCACAAAATAACGTGATTTGATCCACGGGGTTTCTCTGATTAAAAAAACGATTCAATTTTGTGAGATTTGCATACTTTCAGTACATCTGTTTGGACCGATCACATGTTTCGTTAGAACTTAATTACAAGTAGCTTTATATTTGGAAGTCTTTTAATTATGATAAAGAAAAGGCTTTCCAAAAATAGTTTGTTCATCTAAGATGCGTCAATCGCATTTATATTTTAAACCAGCTAACCCGCGCTTGGATTACAAACCTCTTACTTGACTCTTATAAGATGCCTAGTTTTCAAGTATCCCAATTAATATGTATAATTGTACAAATGCGATGCAGAGTGTAATGATTTTAAGTAAAAGACGAAAAGCGTAGAACACATCTTTTGCTTTTATTTAAACCAATTACTGTTAGCCATTTTGCTTTTTTCCTTCTTTCCCAGTAGCTGAAAAGCACTTGTGTAAATGTGAGAAATGCGCATGGCATAAAATATGAAATCCCGTTTTTGAATTTCTGTTCAAAGGTATACATTGAAATTGAAAATTTGAAGTCACAATTTTGAAACTGACCACTTTGTCCAAATTTAAAAAAGAATGGAGTTTGCATAGCCCCAAAGCAGCGGTATGTGCATCTGTATAGCGAATAAATAAAATTAAAATACATATGTAATGTCCTAAAACATACTTGATGTACCTAGGTATCTTGCTGGTCAATATTTGTGATAAACTGACAAAGTATAACTAATTGGCACTCGGAGGCTACGCATATTTTTGTAAGTCTGTGCAGGTAGCCTCCGACTGCAAAATAGTTATAGGCAAAGCAACTACCGCAAGTTTGATATGTCTATGTCCAACTGCTAAGAAAAATAATCGTAGCCTTGTGTAAACTTTTGTTAACCAAAAACGAAAATAGTTACTTTAGATAAAAAGACAACAAAATACAAGGGCACGTCCACCTAACATGTATATAGTCCCATACAAAATAAGTAGTTTTATAAAATAGTGTACAACGAAGAACAACCAACAATTAAAAAGAGTGAATACTACTAAAGTGTTACTGCTCGTTTACTGTAAATTAAAACGAAGCTTAAACTCACAAATAACATAAATTTTCCATAATTAAAACTTAATTGAATTACTTTAAAAAAATGCATTCATTTAATATACTTATAAGTACATATGTATATGTATGTATATCTTTCCAAATAGGTACTTTATATATACATATGATATATTGTGTAAAATATTGTTTAATTTGACGTAGGAATTTTATATAATTCTTTTCTCAAGGTTTGTTCTAAAATAAAGTAAATTCAATAAAAAATAAGTATACATATATACATAGGTATATACTCGTATTCCAATTGAAAATTTGTGTGTCCGTAGAAATATTTTATGTGTTTTGTATGTATATTACATTTTCTTTTTTCGGGATTTAACTTTTACTTTATTTTTATTTACTTTACTTTTATTTACTATGTAGGTATACGTATTGAGTATTCTTCCTGCATTAAAAATTAAACAGAAATTTAATGTTTTTGGAAAATACAAAGTAAAAACAAATTTTCTTTATAATGGCATAATTGTTTCAAGGTAGTGCGGAAATTTATTCACAAAAACAAAAAAACAAAAAAAAAAACAAAATTTTGAAGGTAAAATAATCAATCCTGTAAAAAATATTTCGCGCTCATACTCAACTGGTTCTCAATTTTACACCTTCCATCCTTTTAAGTATTCAGATATCAATGTTAAAGAACGAAAATTGAAGGTTTACTTTTGTGGGCTTCTTTCGTACAAATATTTTTGAAATTGAAAACAAATGTGATGAGTGATGGATAATTGCAAAACAAAGTATGTAGGTTAAAATATTTATTGAGAAATTTGCAAACAAATTACACCAGAAAAAATGTATTACGTTCACAAATTGGAGAAGGCACGAAGCTACTTTCGATTTTAGTAGACCGTGCATTGAATACTAATTCAGTTCCAAAAGTGCAAAGTAATTTCCTATAAAAAGAAATTGAGGTGACCGATTTGTATCACAAGGCATTCTCCTTCTTTTAGTAAAAGAACACTAGCTCTTTTACGTCAAGATGTTCAAAATTGTAAGTTCTACTATATTTAAATAAAATTAAATAGTGCATATACATATATTCTAAAAATATGATATTCTCTAATAACTTTCAGATGACTGTTTGTTTGATGGCTATTGCAAGCGTTGCAGCGAAACCAGGTGTCTTATCAGGTCTTGGGTATGCTGCTCCTTATGCCGCAGGATATGCTGCCCCATTAGCTGCTACAGGATATGCAGCTGGATATGCTGCAGGATATTCAGCTCCAGTCGTTGGTCCCTACACAGCTCCACTCGCTGCTGCGGGATATGTTTCGTCACCAGCAGCAGTTTATTCGGCGCCTTATGTAGCACCCTATGCTCAGTCATACAATGCGCATAACATTGCCCACTCTGTGGCATTTCCTGCCCCAGCTGTAGCCTCTCCATTTATAGCAGCTCCTGCTGCCGCTTCTATTTGGTAGACAACATTTTTATCAAAGGACTGACAAAATAAATTAATTTAATAATGCAGCAACTGTCTTTTACTTGGTTGAAATATTAAGTTTGATGGTTCGGTCTTTAGTTGGAGTGAAGATAATCGTCATGGTGGTAGTCACTGCAAAACTGGTATACGCGTCTTCATTATGCGCTAGAGAGCATTTCCCTTCGAGGTGAAGTTGTGCATACCAAGTAAGCAATAAGACAGCACTAAAAATACAACTCACTTGCCGACAAATGAATTTGCTATGAAGATTTCTGCGAACACATTAACTAAATTAATTTAGTTATGGTTCACGACACAGAAAGTACGATGGAAAATTCCAAGCAACTTGAATCAGAAAAAAAATTATGGTTATTACATTTAAGGACGATGTCTTCTTCGGCTTAGTGATTGTTGTGGACAAAACGGAAAAAAATATTATTATATGCATATATATACATTTGTATATAAAATTATAATAGGAAATTTACAAGTTAATGTCGATCAATAATTTCAATTAATTGTTTAGCCGTGATACCATACATAATTGAAAGGTAATTTAGCTACATTTTTCTTGTTAGATACAAATTTGTGAGGAATAAAGGAAGACGGACTTTTGTCTATCCCATCAAAAGTAATATTACTTTTGTGTGGTACATTCCTATTGGTAGCGTAGAATATTTTTGCTAAGAATAAATACATTAATGTTCTATCCTAATGTTATCCTAATGTTATATCAAGTTGGTGACCAGGCAGAATGAAATCATCATTAACCTACCTTGTGCACATTTTTGTGCGTTTCGCAGAATTTCACGCAACTCCCGTGTACACATACAATACATATGTAGGATGTGCGTTTCGTCTAATTTCACGCAATGCAATGAAAATATGCAGAAGGGAAGTGGGGGGAAGTTGGGTATGCATTTGCTGGAAAGCATTAGACGGTTAGCTATCATTTGAAAGAAAAACAGAATGTACACCAAAAAAATCACAGGGTGTTATCTTAATCTTAAATTATCTTAAACTTTAATTATACATACTCAAATCACATCATATCACGTTTCGGAGAAAAGTAGCGTCAAAAAGTGAAGAAATCCATATTTTGAACAATTTTTAAAAATTTGTTGAGCGTCGAAATAACTCAAAAAGGAATTCAAATGAAAACTTATACCCTTGCAGCTATAATTATGAAATATGATTAACATGCAACATCTACTTTTGTGACAAGTACTTATTTGAACTTGGCGAAACTGTTACTACACTGATATTCATATAAAAGAGACCCTAAAATTAGTCTACTTGATGGACCAAAATGTGTGCTAAATGAAAGTTTATGATGAAGTATTACTTCAGAGAAGTGTCGAGATGAGCATCTGTTTGCTAATTTTGGCCTAATTTTAGGGTCACACTTTATTGTAAGAACTAACCTCGTTTAGCACTAGAACGACGGACATATGTATGTAACCCTCCTAGAACGACAACGGAGGTCAAAATGACCGCTGTAGCTATGCTAAAGAATTTCATGCAATTACAGCTGTCGATGGCAAAATAACCGAATTACAAAGGTTGTGAAAAGGCTATATTTATATAATATGTTAAAAACAGTATTTTAGGAAAAGTCAGGAATTTGCAACCGCCTTAAATAATTTTTGTAGATATTACGACAGTTCAAAATTCATTAGCGGTCAAATTGACAAAAATAATTGTTTCTCAATCTTTAATGCAAATTTTCTTGAAAATCTGATATGATAGAACATTTTTGAATTTGGCTTCATATTTAGCACCCCAAAAATTAAAAAAAACAATAGTTAAAATTAAAAAGAGTTATGATCAGCCAAACCTTGCCAACCTGTGTTATAAAGATATCGATTCGAACAAGTGGAGAGGTAATTTATGAATAGTTACCCTGGTTACCCATATCGAATTTTCTTTTCTTTTGTAAACATAAAACCGAATTGCCTGGATTTATACCTACTTTGTGTCAAAATTATAATCCAAAAATTTATTTGGTTTTAGGTTTGAAGTTTGAATGTGCAAGTAGAATGGTAATTTGATGCGTTTTTCGCCAAACTTAAAATCTTTATATAGTTAATATAGTTCGTCAATTCATCTTACCTCGATTTTACTGTTTTTAAATGTGGACTAAAAAAATAAAAATTACTTTTTTCAAGTATACCTCAAAAATTACGTTAAGACCCTTTTAATGTCCTTGGACATTTTATTTGCGAATATTAATTAGTGTAATATATTTAACTTAATTATGTATTACGAAACATGCTATTTTTGCAGCGGCATTTTTAATATCCTTGCTACAGAAAAGATTCATTCTTATCTTACTTTCTGCATTGGATTGGAATGATTTTCCAAAGCAAATTATACTCAATTAACTATACCAATTGTTAAGCTAGAGAACTTCAGAGAAATTGTCTGCAAATTATTTTCAGGCGCATTCAGAATACCATTCAAATTAACTTCATTTATCTGTTGCGCAATATTGGTAATAATAAGTCGTTTTGTGTTATTGACCACTTTCTGGAAATTTTCAAGTTTTGTTAAGTAAGCAGATGTCTCCTGTTTAGAATGAAACTTTCTCGATGAAAAGATACGAATTGCGTAAAACAATATTACATAAATTGATTGGTGCATTTAAAGAGGAGCAAAATAATATCCCTTCATCATTTCAGGAAGGTAATTGCTGTGTGCGTCAGTCAATTTTGTTGATAGTTTGTAATTTGATTAGGTTCGATTCATCGCGTTGCCCACTTTTTCTGCCCAGGTAGAAGAGGTCAAACGCTTAGGGAAAGAAAGCGTCGTCACGAGGAGGTGTCGTGTCATAAGATTTCATCTTAACAAATCGAGAGGAATATGTTTCGGTGACATTTAATTACTTCGGATTCCTGTCGGTTTCATGGCGGCTGTCACTCATTCAGCCTGAAGCTCGACAAATCTTTTGCAACGTCTAGAGTATGAGATGGTCAACGACCCTTTTGTTATGCCAAAAATACCCAGAAATTGGAGGACTGCTCTCCGCAAGGCAAGGGGATTCGTGCAAAGGCATGAACAATTCCTGGGTTCCGTCACCGCAAACTTTGCTTGATTTATTTCCAAACTTCATGGTGACCCTTCGGGAATAAGGAGATTGAGGTACCACAGGATTCCCATATTGAGTTCGGTTCCGGACATTGACACTGGTTCGCTTCGTCCTGAGAAATTTATTTATCCGAAGTGCTTGAGGTCACGAGGGAAAGTAATTAATTAAACACAACTAAGCTTCGGAATTTGGCGGATTTTTAATTGTCTTTTCCCCACAATTATTTTAATGTATGTTTCATGGTCTGAGACTGTCGTTAATTTTCTGTTTGCCTTTAAAATGTAAATGTATTTAAGTTCTTTATAAAACCACATAAGAATATGTACGTATATTATAAATACAATGTGTCTTCCATAGATAAATTGAACACGTCGAAAACGATGTAAACCCAAAGGTTGTCGACTTGAGAGTCAATGATTTTCGTGAAAACATCGTTCGCCTCCTGTGTTCATCATGTTGCATTTATTTTTATGAAATAAAATTATTCATCTATTTTGTACCTAAGGCTCTTATTTCGGTATTGAATAAAAATATTGAAATGTCACACGTAGGTATACGAAGATGTATGTATATTTTCGAAATTCCAAAAGTGTCGTGAAGTCGTGGATTTTATATTTGTGCATCGATTAATAACTGACACATGTTTGATCTAAGTTTGAATTCAAAGATAATAGAATGTTAATATAAAATTTATTTTACAATACAAGTTCTTTTTTCCATATTTTTTTACTGTTGTTTTTCATTTTTGAAGAACATGGAATATTGCTGCTGTTTATTGAGAAAAGTTTTGGAAAATAATATAAAAAAGGGGGTCATTCAGTGTTTTCATACTTCAAAGATATTGTCGTTACATGAAACAAAAAATTCATGATATTAGACTAGGGAATGCAAATCTCGCGAGATTGGGGCTCAAGCGAGATCCCGCGAGATTATGAATAACAATACTGCGAGATCTCGCGAGATTGGCAGTTTTGTGTGATTTTTTTTGCAAATAATCACAATATTTGAATAAATTAGGAAGAAAACAATCAAAATTATAAGTATTATAAGATAAACATTTATTTCCACGAATTTTTTCAATAGACTTTTATGCATCAAACATTGTTTAACGTATCTGTCTATAATTTTTTAATAAACTTCTAAGTAATAAACTTTGACGTACGTATCTATCAAATAACAAATGAAAGAAACAACCAGTTTTCTTTTCTAATATCAAACAAAAATCTTTCAGTAATAAAACAGTTCTTTTATATAACAAACAAAACAACGAGAAGTCAAAAAAAAATGAAACTTATTATCTAAGTTGAGTTGACTATTAAACTGAGATATTATTATCAATTAAATAAAACTATATCTGCTTAGTAGATCCATTAGATATTACAGATTAATTAACAAAATATACCAATTAGTCAGACGCACCGAACGAAACCGACAAATCGCAACTCCGTCGGTGTCAGACGTCAGTCCGCACTTCGAATAAGACGAGATCTCGCGAGAACGAGATTGCATTCCCTATATTAGACATTTTTTTAGATAAAATTTTAAAATTTCATTATTAAAAAAATTACACAGGGTAAAATTTTTTCAAATTGATCCACTATTTCTCATAGATTTTCAGTCAGTTCTGTCAAAATGGAGGTCTAGTGTACTACAAAAATATAAGTTGAATTATAAAAATGTATGACGTTGAATATAATGCCAGTGAGTGGCAAAATTTCATGAACTCGTCAAAAAGAAACTTAAATGCAATACTTTTACATAATAGTAACAAATATGCTTCTTTGCCTGTATAAAATTTAGTTTATCTGAAAGAATGTTACGCAAACTAAACCCTATTCTTGAAAAACTTAATTATCAAGAACATGATCCTATGTGGTGATTTAAAAGTTTAAGGAAAAAAATACTGATTTGTTTATCATTCCTATATCAAGAACCTTACGTGATAGAAGAAAATGATTATCTTCCATAGCCGAATTTAGCACTTCAAACTTAGATATCTAAATATGCAAATAATAGATATGTACTTTCAATAATAGATATTCATCATCATTCATATCGACAATTTTTAAAAAGTGAAATTTTGCAGACTTGGATTATTCTTTCCGATATTATCGGAATTAGGGCTGTCCACACGTAATTGTCGCTTTACTCGTCCGAATGAAAAAGAAAAACAACATTTTACTCAGGAAAAATGTGGCTATAACCAGAGCCAGAATTTATAAAAAATATTAATTAGAAAAAATTTCGGCCATGGCTATGGCTCCGCTGATGCCAGAGTAAGCGATTTGCTATGAACCGGTCTTTTTGTACAATATAAAATCTCATAAATTCCTCTAAAAATGCTATGGTTTTATAAGCAAACCTATACTCTAGTAAAACGAAAGAGATGAGTTCATAAATAAATTCTATTATGATAGTTAAGCTAGTTCTAGGTAGTGTTCTTAGCTATTACTTCGACTACCAGTTTGAATTAATGAATTAAGATCCGACCAAAGATTGTATATGATTGTAATTAGAAATCAATGTATTGCGACAGTCAAAATGAAAGACATCATATATCTACATATATGGCATATATATAACACTTTATTCACAACAAAATTAAAACAAAAATCATCAAAGCAATCACAAATTTTAAACAAGCTGTTATTTATTTCACCAGAACGGGTGCATGAGGGGCGGCTACAAGAGGGGCAGCGTGGGCGGCTACAACTGGAGAAACCTGAGCGACGTAAGGGGATGCTGCAACATAAGGTGCAGTTGCAACATAAGGTGCAGTTGCAACATAAGGTGCAGCAGCAGCATACGCAGCATATGCAGCTGCATGAGCTACGGTATGAGCCCTGTAGCTAGACGCATAAGGCGCAACGAAGGGCGCATTATAGGCAAACGGATGCGCTGCGTAGGGTGCTGCAAAGTGTGCCGCTGCCAGTGGTGCTGCTGCAATGGGTGCAGTGTATGCAGCTGGTACCAAGCCTCCAGGCTTAGCGACTACGCAGGCGATGGCCATCAAACAAACTGTGAACTGAATTAGAGAAAGAACAACAGATTATCAACAATGAGCATTTTTTAGGTCGTATTTTTACTTGAATCCCAAAATTATTTAATATCCATAAAAGAGAAAACTTACAATTTTGAACATTTTTGCGTTATATGTTATTTGTATTGTTTGTCAAGCGAAGTGCGAATGCAATTTGCGATGCCTAACCATTTGCAACTAAGCCTTTTATAGGTATTTTGCTTCTCAACCGCAGCACATTTTTCGTATGCAAAACGCATCAACGTCTCGATTTTCGAAATTAAGGCATGGACTGAGTGGAGTTTCAAGCAATTACCCAATTTGGCACCGAGTACATAAAGCTATATTTCTTGGGTCTGCAGAGACTGAATTTACATTAATGGATTCAACTTATTCATGAGAAACCTTTTTAATATGCATATAATTACTCACTAAAAAACAGATTAGAAGCATTAATTATTCACTTCGTTAATTGTCAACAAGTTCAGTTGTTAGATTTAAAATACATGATCAGGAAGCTGGCTATTTTTTAACGCTTTTTCCACTGTTTTAAGTCTAGGAATAAATTTAATTAGTTGACTGAAAGAATAAGTACTAAGTATTTCTAATCTTTCCTTCCACTCTTCCTTTCCTTAAATATTTAAATTTCGAAAGTTCTCATTTGACTTGTAAAATCTGCTGGGACATTCTTAGGTAGGTACCTACACATCTATCTTATGAGAGAGCTCTGAACTCTTTGGCATAATTGTATCCCAAAATAGAATATATGTAGGACCTTTCCTTGTGATTTTATTTCTGGAGAGTCGACTTCCCGTACCTGAATTAATAGATAGAATGTCAACCATTAATTAAACTAATTAAATAACCGACCTGACGTCAGCAGTGTTGTAAAAGTATCCCTTGCAAATTTTGTTGGGCAATTAAATATTTCTAATTCTAAGCATCGAAAGTTTTAGACTTTTAATTATACTGAATTAAGATTATGAAAATTTGGTATTTCTGTCATCAGATTAAAATACTTCCCCGTAAACTTGTAATATAATCAATAAAGTAAGCCATTCTTCAAAGTTTATCGATTTTTATGATAATTTTTCATATTTAAATAGAATGTAACGGGATTTAATGCTAATTATAGATGCGGAAATTATGAAGAATAAAATGCCACAATAAAAATGAAATAAATAAAATGTCATGTATAAAAATGATTTATTTTGATCTAGATTAAACAAGATAAGTATGAAAATGTTACATGAATATTTCGTGAATCCAAATAAAGGTACGTTTATGAAATATGGTGCTTTTCTTTATAAATAAATAAAATAATCATATCGCGCCAATAAAAATCTTATAATTAGAGCCAGAATCTAAGTACATTTATCTATATTATATAAATTTAAATTATGTGCACTGCAAATAAAGTTGGTCAATTTGACAAAAAAAAAATTGTTATAAGACTGCGCGCCATACAAATCTGTAAATCTGTATGTCAAATCTGTAAATTTCGGTGGTCAATATTAACTATTTAAAATTGTTAAATAGTTTAAACTATTAAAAATAGTTAATTCCTAATTTTATTCTGAAGAGGCTACGAACTCTTTCGAATTATTATATAATGTGATAATTTGACAGCGTATTGCTAAAGGTGTAAGTATACACATCAAAAATTAAAAAAGGTTTAAGTTTATTTGTTCATATAATGTTTCCAATACTTCTCCAAATTGAACAACAAAATGACCATAACTCCTCTGTTTCGTTTTTAAGACTGCTTTTAGTCATAGACGGGTTTTAGATTTTGAAATTCATTATCTTGTTTTACGCTTTTAAATTCTGTTTAATTTCACATCATATAGCAAAAATGACGTTACTCAAAATTTGGTAGATAATATTATTTTTTCAAAATATTTCTCTTCAAGATTTTAATATTAATTAAAAAGAATAAGTGTAATGAAAATTTGGTTTAAACGGTTTGACAGATAACTTTTCTTTAAAATAGCAAGCTGTATTTAGAGATTTTATATTGTAATATATTCAAAAGAGTATAGCTCTATGTCCAAAAATTTGCACCTTCTATGTTTCACATCTCTGTTTAATTTTCCGCCGCTTTTAAGTGTAATTTTACCACATTATGAAAAGGGTCAAATGACACCAAGCGTTTTTAGGATGTAGCTATAAAGTATTTTTGATGAATAAAGGTATCCAGGGTCAATTTTGAACTTTCCGATTTGAAGCTTTCAAATTACTTATGTTATCTATGAATAGCTTGCTAAATTCTCAATACCTATTATTAATTTAAAAACTAATTCAATGCATTAAGAAATTTATTTATGTACGTAAATCCAGGATTTAATTTAATTACAAATTAAATGAAGGCTGTGTACGCAGCATACGGAGAAGCATATCCGAATGGTGCAGTGTAGGCGGCGGCGTAAGGAGAAGTGTAAGCAGCAGCCACTGGTGCAGTATAGGCTGCATATGCACTGCTGGAGTAGACTGGAGCAGCTACCAACGGTGCAGAATAGGCCACCACTGGTTTAGGTTTAGCCGATACAGCGCAAACGATGGCTGCTAGAACGAATAAGAACTAACGAAAAAAATTGATTGAGTTGATTTTTAATAAATTGTTGGTTTATATATAAATTCTTACCAATTTGAACATTTTTGTAATTGCTTAGTTAATTTCCCACAGAAAACTGCTACTGTTAGTAGTCGCACCAGCTACTTTTATACATGCGAAAAATTCTCTTGGCCCCATCAATTTCAATAATTACTTACAAATTGAAGGTAGGATCAGTCCAGCAATTTTCATGCATTGAATGCATTTACTTCTTTTTTTAAATTAACATTCTTGGCACGATAGTATCTGGCATAAATTTCATTGCTTCATTATGGCTGGCATTGTGACAAAAATGTGTTCTGTTGACATATCACTGTCATATAGCAGTCGGTCAGTCGCCGACTTACATAACGAAAGTGTGAACCCTGCCCTACGACAATTGAAGTGATAAAAAGATATCGTCCAAGGAGGAGAAAAGAGACCTTGGCTTGAGCGCACTGCCGGCTCAGTTTAGATAAGAAGACTTTCGGTTGCATCGTCATCCGGATATTTCGTTTACGAAAAGTTGATATAGGCTTAGCGCATCTGAAGGTTTCGGGTTGCGATTATGTAGTATGTACAAATGTATGTATGTAGTAGCTCTCAATCAAATTCTCGCAAACAATGATGTGATTTATGAGTTTTTGTACAAAAACACAAACATTTTTCAGCAAATTTTTATAATTTTATTAGACAGTATTATAAAGAAAGTTGTCGAAACGCAATAGGCAATAGTGCAAACTACCAACCCAACAACCCAACATAATACACAATAAGTAGAAATCAATAGTAATTAACAGTATATAATAGTAATTAATTTATAATAATAAAAATACACTAAAAAATTCCTACGGAAAGGATTTTTTGGGTTCCTTTTTTTTCTTAACATTTTTATTATGATATTTGTTTTTTTTTGTTTTTAAAAATATTTAAGCAAAATTGCAATATGCCCATGCAGAGAAAATATCGAAATTATTATTTTTACTGCATTTCAAATCAAATTTAAAATCAAAGAGGGGGCCAATAAATCGAACTATTAAAAATTATTTAAAACATTCCATAAAGTTTTACATGATTTTATTAAAATATTATAATGCATTGTTATTTCTCTGAAAAGATAAAACCATAAGAAAAAAAATTATAAAACAAGTGCAATTTATCATGGCCGACAGATAGAAGAGTTTTATCTGAACAACAAGCAAAATTACGAGCTCCACTTTGCACCCGACTGAGATAAATTTCTTTATATAGACTTCCTTTTATGTTGCATTTGCGCGTATTGCGGCTAAGAAATGCATTATTTCCAGTAGTTTAGCACGAGAACTCCGCGAATTTAGTCGAAGAATTGTGTCAGTCCTTGCAGAGGATATGAAGGCAGCATACGAATTAAAAAGGTTAATTCAGAGTTTAATTCTTTCTACTCATAATGAAGATTAAAGATTCTTTTAATCTAGATATATCCAGATATGGATCTATATGCTAATCGTCTCAACAACTTGGGCAAGTGAGGATGCATTTCTTAAGTGCGATGAAATGGAACGGGCATTCGACTACCGCGATATTTACTGCACGGTTACAAACTTCCATGTGACACATAGCCAACAAGTGAAAATTTCAGTTTATCAGAGCTTTCAGACTGTTGGTATAAAATTTATGAAGTTCTACGATTCTAACATCCTCTATATACCGCATAAATTATTCGAGGTTTTTACTAACCTAAAGAATTTGGACGTGGCCTATTCTGGAGTCATTGACATTCCAAGGAATACTTTTACTGGAGCTGATAATTTATCCTATCTTAACGTCAGCCACAACGCTATTGAAAAGATTTCAACATCCATTTTTATTGGAGCACCATCTCTTTTGAGAATTGATTTAAGTCACAACATAATATCTTCAATTAATGAATTTGCCTTCAAAGGACTCACATCTCTGGATCGTTTAGCTCTGTCAAATAATTTCATCACAGCACTCGATAAGAATTTATTCCTGGATAATATGTACCTGGAGTCAATAGCTTTAGATAACAATCAGATTGAAGTGATTGAACCGGAATTATTCAACAAATTGCTTCGTTTAAGAGATGTAGATCTGACTAACAATCGACTAAAAGTATTTGATCCAAAAACATTTCAATTAGCGTATAATTTGGAATCAGTAATGCTTTCCGGCAATTACTTGAAAGAATTTCGTTTGGATGTAAAAAATTCAATCAATCTTATACAGTTGGACGGCAATATGTTGTGTTCTTTAGTAATAAATGCTACAAAATTTGTTCGAGCCAACAATAACAACATAAGTTCCATAACAGCTCTATCTCCACAATTTTTGGAAAAACTCTACTTATCGAACAATAGTATAAGTAATATTCAAAACATTACAAACTATACACAGCTCAATACGTTGGACTTATCTTATAATAACATTGGTCCGATCAACATAACAACGTTTGATAAGCTGAAAAGGCTTAAAATTCTCAACCTGCGTAAGACGAATATTAAAGGAATTGACTTTGGAACATTTTCTAAACAGACAAGCCTTGAGGTCCTAGATTTATCCTACAACAATTTGGGCAGGTTGAATTTAGATGTTTTCGTGCCATATCTATCTAAGCTACAAGAATTTTATGCAGATGGCAATAATTTGATGGAAATCAAAGGTAAAATGTTTTCTTACGCCTTTCCCGGTTTATCAACTATTGGTCTATCAAATAATAATTTCAACTGCTCCTACCTTCACCACATTCTGACGCCACCGTATCTTTCGACGTTCGTCAAACTACACATTGAGGCGGAAAATGCAGGTGAAAGTGTCACTCACATCAGGGGGATTTCTTGTCGTACGGACAAGGACTTCATCGAGAATACAACAACGCAAGAATCCCCGAAGGACTTAAGTTTGGACTCCCCCACCGGATTAGTCTACAGACTGAAGCTGCACGAGACCCAGCTGATGCTCCACCTGACATTGATGAAGGCCTTCGTGGGCATCCTGTGCGCCTCCATCCTGTGCTACGTGGCCTTTCGCGTGGGTAAGGTGGTCACCGCGAGCAAGGACTCGCTGATCCGCAGCATCGCATACCGCTCGACCGCAACGGTTAGCACCAACATGGACGTTTGAACCTCGTCCTAAGCATAGGCTTAAGGTAGGCTAGGTGGTCTGTACATTTTATTGCCAATAAACGAACCTTACTTCGGAAAAGTGAAAATCATTTTCTGAATTGTTTTCAATTTTGCTCCCAGCAACACCGGAAAGATTTTTTTGGGGGAAAACACGCGTGGTGTCCCTGAGCTTCAAGAACAACGGAAGATTTTGGAGCATTAATTCAATGAAGTGACATATTTTTGGGTTTGCCGAGTAACACGTTCGCTTGCTTTGCTTTATAAATAAAGAGATATTTTTATCGATTCCAACATAAAAACAGGTGGGCTAGCCACGTGGGGCCATGGTATTTTTCCCTTACCACTTGCTAATCATGGACGACTGCCCTTCATGCAAGCTGATTGACGCGATTACGTCATTAGTTTAATGAACTTTCTGAACACTTCCTCCTTTGTGGCCAAATTGATTCCCAATGACGGCTGAATTACAACTTTTCTTTTTTCTTTTTATTGTATTATTTCCTCTAATAATTTTTATTTGAGATGTAAATATATTTGCAATACTCTGCACAACTAAGCTTTTCCATATATGTATGTATTGCAAATTTGAAGATTAAAATCTTTTCTAGAAAAATAGGGCCAGAAAGTGTCAAAACGAAACCTAATAAAAGTTTACAATGTAAACAATTATTAGAATTTATCTTCAATTCCTTCAAGATCTTGTGGGCCACACATATAATATTTATAATAGTTGTTTAATCTTCTTTCGGTATATGTATATTCTACAATTCCGCGCAAATTTTAAGACCTCCACTGGTTTGTTCAACATTTCCAATTTAGGAACCTCAATTTAAAAAGATTGCCATGTTTTATTATTATATTTATACAGAAAATGTAAAAATTGGGCAAGAGTTGTTCAAATATTCTTTGTATTCAACAGGTATTATTTATATTGAGATATATGTATATTTTATGTATAGGTATATAACAATAAATAAACGATAGTTCAAACGTTCTTAGTGTAATTCTGTTGTTTTGTATAATTTTCATGAAATGTTACACTTAATTTTGTGTCATAAAGTGTCAAGTAGGGGAAGGGGAAAATTAGTCTTCCCCTCCCCCTATAGCTGTTTTACTATATTGGCGTAGAATGTAAAGTTGTATTAATGCTAAATGGGCACATTTTCATTACAAATTCAATTTTTTTAAACAATTTGTAATATAATTTTTTGGACCTTTGTGCAACAACAGTATCTATTTAAGTGCAAGAAAAAAAAACAAAAACACGTTTATTTTATGCATCGTTTGCACTGAAAGGCATTATATTCACAAAAGAATTTTATTTCACAAATAGTTTTTATACGAAATATAGCTATACAATTAATAACTCTTGGTCACAACTTATCGGAAGAGAAGAGGTGCAGAGTATGCTGCCGGGGCGGCGACAAGGGGTGCTGAGTATGCGGTGTAGGCGGCGGTGTAAGGAGCAAATGCAAATCCATTTCCGTGGTATTCCCTAGACACAACAGCCGAGGCGGGGGCGGCAATCAAAGGAGCAGAGTAGGCGACCGGGGCCAAGACTCCTGGCTTGGCGGAAGCGAGGGCCACGATTGCCAAAAGAACAATTGCTAAAAACTTGAACATTTTAAGAATGGTTTACTGAAGTACGCTTGGGTTTAATCCACGAAACGGCGAATTAACAGTGATGGTAACCTAGAAGCTACCAGTCTTTTTATACTGTCCAATTATTCAAATACTGCAGGGTTTCCTTGAGCCAGCAATGTGCAATTGAAGTTCACTTAATGCAGCAATTCCCTAGAGAAATTTTTTGAATATTTCAAGTACACTTTGCCCAGAGGTAATGTGACATAATTTAAGAAAATTATCATTCAGCGCCTCACCTACACTTTTATTTGGCATTATGTAATATGAAACGCAAACCGTGAATATTAATAAGTACGGACGTGTAAAATTTCAGTATAACTCCATCAACACTAATTTATGTAACAAAATCAAGATTAAGCGCAAGTAGGCAGATACACTCTTTTTCAACAGCGAATTTTTCGGATTATTTGTTAAGTTTTTCAAAATTCTTTCTTTTAGGCTAAATGTATAAGAGTGTGATTGTTATTTAAATGATATAGTCAACATGATATAACATTTTATTTAAATATTTTAATTTCTTTATCTGTACACTGCTTTAAGTTACTCTGCAGTGCAGTACTTATAGGCCAATTTTGTTTTTTACGGAACAAAAAGTCAATGACCGAATTAGCAAATTTGCAACGTTAAGAGTACAGTGTGCTAATATAATGAAAACAATTAAATTAAAAAGTAATCCATTCAAATAACAGCTTTTGCGACATTGTTACAAAATATAATCTGAAGCTCTAACATTTTACCGAATAAATTTAGTACTTTCGGTGACCAAAAACAGAGGAACGACAAAAGGGTCAATGTGACTTTGTTTACAAAATTTATTCTGATCAACAATTCTGTTCACAATCGACGAAGGAGAAGGTGGTGTTTGCGGCTCACTTAATCTGCGCTGTGGGACGTTTATGTAAAACACGTAAATAAATCTGGCGAGGACGTAAAGCTATTGGTGGACCATTGATTGGGAAGATTGAGCGAAGGCGAAATTAATTGCTTCAGTGTTTTGCTGAAACTTCCATTACGTAAATGCAGAATATCAGAGATAAAACGAAAAGAATTTTAAGGGCATTCGACATTGGGTTATTTGAATATCATTCTATTTTTATGAAATGCGAAAAATACTGCGTGATTCTTTAGTTGCCGAACAAGATACACATATTTTATAATTACTTTAATAAAATATGAAAACTAAATTGATTAATACAAAATAATAATTTTAAAAATAGCAAAAAAGAAAATATAAGGGGAAGGAGGAGTACTGAACAAAACTTATTCAAATATAAAAATTAGAATTAATCAAAGTAAGCCAAAGATTCACAATTCGACAGTATTCTAGGAATAGGAAAGTTTTTTTTTATTCCGTCGTTCGATCATCAAGGTAAGAATTTGATTAAATATGTTGGATAGTGCAAATCAAAATGCATGGTATAGTGTATATTTTGATTTGCACTATCACTATAATGTCAATAGAATTTGTCTCCATTACCACTAAACATTTAGTGGTACTAGAATTTCGTTTCCACTGGCAGTAAATAATTAAAATAATGAAATAAACTGGTTGAATAAAAGTAATGAAACATCACAAATAGTGCACTATCCCCCACTCTGAATTATTAATGAGCAATATATAATAATATTTCCTACTCATGCAATGGAAAATAACTCTCCGTATTACCCTACCTTACGATACTTATAAAAATTGATCGAAAGATCGAGCTTGATGTCATTGATTAGCTTTTCAAAAAGTATTTGGCGCGCATGTTTTTCCTATTTTCGATCCAATGTGTATTTCATTGTTTTATCATCATAACTTATTTTAAGTTTGAAACGTTAAACGTTGGAGCATTTTGTTATAATATTCCTGAATTATCTCTTAGGGTTACTTT
This sequence comes from Machimus rusticus, assembly GCA_951509405.1. Taxonomy (NCBI): domain Eukaryota; kingdom Metazoa; phylum Arthropoda; class Insecta; order Diptera; family Asilidae; genus Machimus; species Machimus rusticus. Next base: position 49,022,760 of record OX608050.1, on the reverse strand, counting down.
GCTTTGATTCTCGTTAAAAGGTTAATACATTCCCAAATATCAATCACAAAAATATCGTAATTTGCGCAAAAACTTTTTTAATATCAAACATTACTTATACAAGAGTCCAAAAGATCAATTTCAGTTTTAGCTTAACAGTGTCCTTTTGCCGGTCCATATTACAAAACGTAAGTGTACGGCTTAACCGCTCCATACGTGGAGTAGGCAACCGGAGCAGTTTGGATGGCAGAATAAGTCAGCGGAAGGCCTTCGGAGTAGGTTGTAAGAGGAGCGGCGGCGTAAGTAGAAATCACGGGGCTGGATACTAGGGCTCCTGGCCTGGCAGCAGCAAAAGCCAAGAAACAAGCGAAAAGCAACTGAAATATTAAAAAGTTATTAATAATTTGCTTCGCGATAACCATCTTGGAGGCTGCCTTACGTATTTGAACATGTTTGGCAGATTTAATTGAATTTGTTTGAACACGATATGTTTCAATATTGTCCAAAGCTGAACTGTGATTTCTGCTACAACTGCTCTGCTTTTTATACAAAATCCGATCTTGCTAGGTGATGGAAAAAAAATTAATTGAAAATTTCTAGTAACCACAGACAGAACCAAAAAGAAGATCAGAACGGGATTGACAATTGAAATGAAGTCACCTGGGCACCGGGTAGACTGTAGGCCGGCTATTTGCATTTCACTATCACCGCCGCTCTTCCGGAAGGCTTCAGGTGCAAGAAAATCGAGGCGGAGCCCCGCAACGGCAGCGACAGTCTTGCTTCGCTAGGCTGACTTCGCGCGACCTTGGCGCAGGCCGCGCTCTCGCAGCATACTCGCTTATGTAACTCCAGATCTGATCCAGATGAACGACGGAAACCAGACACTGGACCCCCTTCGCTTGGGGATCTGAAATGAAATCTCCTCCCAAGGGGCTCATTTCCCAGCGTGCGGTTGAACTTGCATCCAGTGCCCGCTCGAAGATGTTAGATGCTCTAATTTCAAACGTGCAACTTTCAGAGAAGATTGAAATACGTAAGAACCGTAGAATTTGGAAACGTACATACTTCTCTTCCTCTTTTTAATTACGAAATAACAAATTTTGCAGAAACAAGGAATCCCTATCGAATACTTGTTCACCATCCATACTTTTCTGCTTCGTTTATTTTTATGTCTTCCTGACTGCTTTTCCTTTTCCTGAAAAAATTCGGGAATCAAAAATCAATTTGCTTCATTTATTTCCACTTAACTAATTCGGGAGATTTGAAACCCTTCAAAATACATACAAATACATCCGTTTTTAATTATAGAGTTACGTCAAGGTTAAGCAGCGTTTGTTTACAAAACGGCCATTAAGTCGCACATTTCGGTGATTAGTCAATCACGATTTTGATTTTGTTTATGGTAGCAGATTAGGATTGCCAATTACAGATTTAATTAAAATTATCACGATAGTATCGTCTCGTCTGGCAGAATCCAATTGTTTTCTATAATGAGAGTGATAAATCATTGTGCGTAAATATATTTTGAATATGCTATTATAAAGTGTAGATAAACATAGAAATTATTCAATGATTAGATTCATACAATTTATGTATTATGATGAAAATTTTTGTTTTTTTTTCAGTTTTGAATTCTGTTGTAACAGAAAATATAAAAATAAAGAATCGGGGTATACTATGCACAGAGTTACCATAGTAAATTTTGGGTATTTCGAATTAACTATTTATTTAATGGAAGTTTATAAATACGATATTAATTTTAAAAAAAACATTGTTAGAAAAAATATTTTAACTTTGTTCAATAAATGAAATGCATACAGTGGTTTCTAATTCTTAGACTTTAGCACCGTCGACGTTTTAATATAAAACTGCATAATTGCAAAACAGCAGCACCGTATTGAAAAATCTTTCCTAATTTGTGTGATTTTTGATCACTTCAGAACATCCATGTGGCGTGGAATTTACTATATTAGGCCTTACAGACTAGGAAATTAAATATGTAAGGATTATGTCAAATTCTTTACATGCTGATATTCAAAAATAACATTTTTACATTTATTTCTGGGCAAAGTAGAATCTATTGAATTACCAAGAAGCAACTTTAGAATGTATGACCGGTTATGTTGCTGAACACAGAGCAACGACCGCTATACCTTACACCCTTGTAAGTGGAATACTATGATGAAAAGACATTATTTGATACATACAGCCTTGTTCAAAAGTATTAGGCACCCCCAATATTTTTTAAAAGGAGCCATATGAAAAATGTTTGAATAAAAATACATGTATATTCTTAAAGAGCATTGCACTGTATTGCTATTATTAATATTTTGTACTTCCTTCGTTTGCTTTTATGACTGCTGCTACCCTTTTCGGCATAGTGTTAACTAGAGCGGCACAAACATATGGAGATATTTTTTCCCATTTTTCGAAAATAGCCTGGCGCAGGGACGAAATTGAAGTGTAATTGCATTTTTGGACTCTTGCTTTTAATATGGGCCAAAGATGCTTAATTGGCGACAAGTCTGGAGACTGTGATGGCCAATCAATTACCCTAATCAGTTTTTTAGACAACCACTCTCGATTTTTCTTAGCCGTATGCCAAGAAGCATTATCTTGTTGGCAGATGTACTCGTTGGGTACTCCGCTAAAAATTTTGGCTATTGGCGGTTCCAAAATGTCTTCCAGCATAGTTGTATATTTTTTAGAATTTATCCTTCCTTCGCCGACGAAAGGTTTTCCGACTCCGAATGTAGCCATACAGGCCCAGATCATTAGACTTCCACCACCATGCTTTACTGTAGGAACAATACTATTCGCGCGATATGCTTTCCCTGTCCTTCGGCGCACGAATTTTGCCCCAGGTTGACCGAAGATCTGTATTTTGAAGGAAAAAATAGCACAATTAAAATTTATTTCTTTTTGTAAACTGGGAGGCTCAGTTTATTGAATATTTTTATAAAAGTAAAGAAGAACAGCTTGCAGATTTATCTCAATATTTGTTTCGTCGGATCATACGACTTCTGCCCAATTCTCGACTTTCCAATTTTTGTATTCTTTTGCCCGGCTAAGTCGGTTTTCTTTATTTTGCTGAGAAAGCCATGGCTTCTTTCTGGCCTTACAACCTCGATGTCCTGACTCTAGAAGGAGTCTTCTTATCGTTGCAGCCGAACAACTGGCTCCCGTTTCTTCCTGCAGATCATTAACGAGATCTTTTGATGTTTTTTTCCCATCTTGAAGTGACATTAAAGTTAAAAATCGATCCTGCCTTGACGTTGTAGCACGCTTTCTTCCACCTCTCGGCTTGTTTTTAAAGGACTTAGACTCCTTTTACCTTTTGAGGGTTGTTTGTACTGCATAGCGTGAACACTTTAATTTTTTCGCAATTGCACTTTGGCTAACACCTTTAGCATCCAAAACCACTATTTCAGCCCTCAAAGACTCGCTTAGTTCCTTCACTTTGGGCATTTTAAAACCGTCAACACTTCTAAACAGAATAATCACAACCGCTTTACCGAAATCACCTCAAACCGTCTTTTAATAACAACTTGTCGGATAGAACTCAGTTACATAAATGAGAAAAAAATTAAGAAAAACTTAATTTTTTATAGTTAACGGTACTTTACAACCGGGAAACCCAAGTAATAAAACGGCGTCGTTACGATCGAACACCAGGTATCTTAAATTTTCCTAGAACTCATGTCAATTTCGTCTACCTACCGATATTCGAGGGTGCCTAATACTTTTGAACAAGGCTGTATAATATCGAGGTACAATCTGATACTTTTGTACCATTGATAAAACCTTTGAACATCAGCAGTCGTCCGGGGAAAGTACTCCTAGGAATATTTTTACATTTTCAGCAAACAGGAGACATACATTATTTGTAATGCAATCTATGTGCGATGTTACTAATAAAAATGAAAAAAGAGTAACTTCCTGGAGCAATCTCAGAGTTGGTAATAATTTCTCTTGAAGGCATATTTATAATTTGTAGGTACCTTTTGTAGATAAGATTGAAAACGTCCAAGAATAGAAGAATGAAAGTCGTTTATACATATTTCTAGCTTCAAATTTAAATACAATATATTAAATCTATCAATAATTCGAATATTCGACTTATGTTATCGAATAACTCAAAAAATTATAAAGAAATAAAATTATACTTGTGACTTCAACTGGCCAGCAATTATTCGTCATCTTTAACAGCTTCATCAGACTTTGGTTACCAGATGTTATCAATTTAAATCCCGTAAATTTAAATTAAATTGTACTTTTTGTACGGAAAAAATCCTATAGAAATGATATGCTGTTTGTTCGGCCGCAAATTTGGTATTGACTTGTGTTATTGAAAGTTGAAGTCAGTTGACTTAGAGCCGACCAACTAAGCTAATCGTTAGGCACATGACAACAATTAATAAACTTTCTCTTATCAGGTTTGAATTAAATAAAACCTTACTCTACAATACCTTGACGTATATCGGATCATTTATTTATAATTTCAAAAAGTCCAATATTTTTTCGCGTTAAGTTAATAAATTATAATAGCTTATTCATTTCATTTCAAATTTCGCACAAAATTTACTAATCTCCATTTCTTGGTTTGTTTTCGAATGAATACCTACTAAACCAATAAACTTAATAAAAGTCGGCGAACTGATCAAGTTCAGTCTCCAAAAAACGCAAATTTTAATGGTAGTTTAATTAGTGATTGCAATGCATGTATTGCTGTGTTTTCATTCTATTGTGTTATTTAATAATTAGATGGTCTTTTAGTCGTAGTTAATTTGTCTTTCCTCCTGAAGAACTTGCTTAAGTCAAGATGAGAAATAATATATTTATTACCATAGACCTTAACTTAGTCAGGATGAAAAATATTATATTTAATACCAAAGGTACTAAAATAAAACGATTAATTCAGTTTGTAGGCAATCATTTATGTATTTGTTTGCGCCGAACATATCCAAACAGAGTTCAGTTTTTTAGTAGACGTAAGTCAGAGGCTTATATTCATTGCGGTACGGAAAAGCGGAGTAGCCGTAGGGAGCTGCGTATGACAGTGGAGAGTTGTAGATCAGCGGGGATGAGTAAGTCAACGGGGCCGAGTAGGTAAGTGGAGAACTGACCAGCTCAAGAGGTTTGGCCGTGGCAAAGGCCACGAGGCAAGCGAAGATGAACTAGAAGAAATCAAATTAGTTATCACTTCTACAATTTTAAAGAATTAAAACTCTGAAATAACTCACGATTTTGAACATTTTGATCTCTTTAACTTGCGTTTGTGTCTCTCAGAAAGTTTCAAACACAATTGCTGGCTTTCTTGGATGATCGCATCCTTTTTATACTGAAAAAATCACCAAACGCAATGTAGTCCACTGAACTAGAAGTCGTATTAAGTGAAGGAATTGTCCTTGGATCTGATTGCAAAGGGTATCATTGACCTGAGGAATATAGTAATTGTTTACAGAAATCAAAACAAAACCTGATGAGAACATTCCTTAGCATGGAAGATACAGCTCATTTTCTTATTGCTAAACTCGTTCCCTTCTTGAGAATTACAAAATGCTTTTATTGACTGTGATTGCGTTGCGATTCACATCTGTTCAGAACCTGTTCTTATGCTATGCAAAGAAGTGTTTAATGAATGCCTGTTTTAGCGATGTATCTCATTATATTTGCATATTTAAGAAAAATAAAATAATCGGGAATATTAAGGGACCATTTGTGAATAAAGTGGAACTGAATGATGATGCACCAATTGTCGAGCCGACCTTATATTATGAGAAGTAGTTTCTAGCGAAAAAGAGTAATTTTGACCGTGAATAATTTTCGTGTATTAACTGAGTACACTGAGAGAAAAATCGCTGTCATATTGAAAAAGTATTTCCTGCAAAAACCCAACAAACGTTCTACTGTTAAATGGAAAATATATTGTAACCAAAACAATATTTTTTTCAAATCGACAGTTATTTCTACAGAAAATAAAAACAAAAAGTCACTCAACAAATGACCTGTTGTTAAACGAACAATGTTTTGTTAAATAGAAAAGTATTATTTTCAATGTTTAAACACTTTGGCCATTAAAGAAACCATTGACAAGATATTTGTGCATTTGAAAAAATTTATTTGTTGACACAACAAATTTTTATCCTTCACAAAAATTTTTGCGAAAAAAACTTGATTTTGTCCAATTATCTTATTGAAAATTATATAAAGTATGAATTATCATAATGAAAATTATACATTTCTGAGTAAAAAATATATTCGCATATTGAAAATAGTTTTTATATATTTGAAAATTTTCGCCGTATGAAATTTTGTCATATTGAAAATTAATCGTCAGTTCATTCAAAAAATTGTCATATTAACAAATATTTCTTTTGTGTTCATGGAAGTTCTGCCTTAGATAAATTCAGTTCCGTTTGCGCTTTTGTCTAAAGAGGTTCTTCATTCTAAAGGTAAAGTGAAAATAGTGACAAGTATACCTACCTACTTTTTTTGGAGATGGCACAGGAGGACGCAATATTCGGAATAAAACAATTTTTGTTGAATTGCGGCATCGAAGAAAATATAATAACAGAATTTAAACTTGCTGAACATTTCTATGGTGAGTTCACAATTATTAAATTTTGTTATTATTCTGAGTTTTTCACCAATAAATTTTTCTTGATCGTGATAGAATGTAAAGTCAATTGTGAAGCTCTCAAATATATAACGGAAGGGCAACTAAATACTTTTTTCAATTTAAAACCGGTTCCACTTGGAGTGCAAATAATTATTAGTGGACGTCTTCAGTTGTGGCAGAAGTGTTTTGTAAGTGTTCATTAAATTTTTTTCAAGAATAGATATAGATAAATGACAATAATATTCTTCTCCAATTAGGGCTACGACAGTGAATAATAATTTTATTTTATTAATGTACTGTAAAATTTCATGCTTTTTTGTTTTATCACACTTAAGTATAATGATTTGTTTCATTTGTAAAGCAAAATATTTTACACTTAAGTCATTGATAGTGCACTTTCGGGTTTTCCATAACTTAACTGTGTATAGCACGTACGAATGCTGTGAAGATTCTTGCTACCAAGCTTTTGGAAATTTAAATAGTTTTAGAAGGCATTTTAAGAGAGTCCATGCTTCTCAAGAAATTATTCAAGCTTTCGAAGAGGGAGTTGTAGATAAATCTGGTTTAACAGCTAATTCAGCATCAACAAGTAAAGCTAATACATCAAGGGTTTCAAGTCCAAAACTAAAAGATGAAAACAAAACAGAACTAAAAAAAATAGATCTTTTTCAATTTACAAAACAATTACATAAGTCGGCTATAGAACTAACAGTAAATTTACTTAAGGTACCTTTACACTATCTGACAATGTCAGATGAAAAGTCGGTTCCAGATTTTAAACAATGAGTCCAATTTGTCATCTGACTCGCATTTGCCACTTTGAAATAATTTTCGCGCTTACACCTACGAAGCAAAGTCATCTGACCTGTATGTTAATTTAAAATGTCAGTGAATAAAAAATGGATTGGAAAGAAACATCGCTACTGTTGTCGGGTGCTTTTATTGTAATGTATACCGTATTAAAAAGCAAAGAAAATCGGAGAAAGCAAAAAAATAAAACAAAAAGGAAACTGTGGAGTAGGAAGTGGCTTTTAAAACGAAATTCGGGTAAAGATCTTACGCATTTGGTGATGAATGAGCTACGTTATGAGGATCCTGGTTCATTCCAAAATTTTACTAGAATGAAGGCGAAAACGTTTGAAAAATTACTAAACAAAGTTCGGCCGGCTATTGAAAAACAAAATACGGTTTTGAGAGAAGCTATTTCACCTGAGACGAGGTAATATAAAATCCTTAATTGCACAATTGTGTATAATAATCCATTCTTTTTCAGGTTGCTCTTGACTCTCCGATTTCTAGCAACGGGACAAACATTTAAAAGTCTTTCGTTTGGTTTTCGTGTTTCTGAATCAGCTATTTCAAAAATTGTCCATGAAACATTACCTGCAATATATGCAGCATTAAAGGATGATTACTTATCTGTTAGTCGAACTTCTAAATGATTTTTATTTATACATACTTCATAAAATTGATTAAATTTTCAGATGCCTCATACTGAAGAACAGTGGAAGAATATTTCCGAAGACTTCTATAAACAATGGAATTTTCCTAATTGCTTAGGAGCTTTAGACGGCAAGCATGTTGCCATTAGAGGCAAAAAGGAATATGGTTCTTATTATTATAACTACAAAGGCTTTCACAGCATAATATTGCTAGCATTAGTTGATGCCAATTATCGATTTCTCTATGTAGATGTCGGTACAAATGGGAGAGTTAATGATGCAGCGGTTTATAACGAATCTACCTTATGTAGTGGAATTAAGGACAATAGATATAACTTTCCATCAGACGAAGCACTACCGGGTACAAATAAGAAGGTACCATACGTGATTGTCGCTGATGACGCTTTTAAACTTACCACCAGAATGTTAAAGCCATATGGCCAGAGGAATAACGAAACACAAAAAATTTTCAACTATAGATTAAGCAGAGCGCGGCGAGTTGTTGAAAACGCTTTTGGCATCTTGGCCAACAAATTTCAAGTTCTGCAAAAAGAAATTGACCTCAGCGTTGAGAAAGTTGAACAGATAACTTTAACATGTTGTGCACTGCACAATTTTATTCGCAGTGAAGATGGAATAAACACCCAACTATTGGACAGAGAGAATACAAACAACCTAACTCTTACGCAGGGTTCGTGGAGACAAAGTGTCTTTTTGACGCATTTACAAAGAGCAGGAAGTAACCGTTCCAGAGATGAGGCAATGGAATTAAGAAACTACTACTGTCAATATTTTAGCACTACTGGTTTTGTTAGTTGGCAGTGGGAAGCAATAAAAAAATTCAATTTTTAATATTTTATTGTTTATTGCGTTGTTTGCATTTTAATTCATATAATGTATTGGTTATTATATGTTTTGCTTCATCGCATAACTCTTCATTAAGTTTTTCCATTTCGGCCATAACATGTTTTCCGAACATTTCAATATCTTTTCGGAACCGCACGTTCCTCTCTTCCACGCAAGTCGAAGCAACCGTTTCTATCGCCGCACTGGCCCTCTCGAACATTATATCCAAATTTGGAGTTCCTTCGGTTTCTTGCTTGTGTTTTTTGGCTGGTGGTTGTGAAGGAAAAGTACTTGATGAGGTGGAATCGTCAAGCACAAAATCAAATTTTGCTGCCTGCGCCTCGTCCCCATCAAAACTTGAAGCAATATCCTTTCAAAAAAAATCTCTATATACCTCTCTATATACATATATATGTAAAATCGGAAGTTAGTTTGTTTGTTTGTTTGTGTGTTGCTCAATCACGCCTAAACACTACATATTCTGGCCTTACATGTAGACAACTTTTTATTCGCAGATTTCAAAATGGCGAACGCAACGTGGCGGCCAAAAATTTTAAATTTCAAGGGACTGCCGTGAAAATTGGTATTTGGGGGTTTTTAGAGCTCCTGATTGCGACTCTACGCTCGAAATTTTGATATTCAAGATGACAGATCCAATATGGCGATCAGCAATTATCGAACTCAGCGAATTTAATTGAAAATTAGTACTATAGGCCACTAATTTTGAATCTATCAACATATGTAAATTTAAAATGGCGGACCGAATATGTCAATCACGACTTAACTCTTGGTCCGATCATTTTCAGTATTTATATGAAAGTACCATACATCCCAACTTAACATATAGGCTAATTTTTATTCACGAGGTTCAAAATGGTGAGCCCAAGATGGCGGCCAAAAATTATAAATTTCAATGGAATGCCATATGAAAATTAGCATTTAAGTAGTTTTGACGGTCCTGATTGCGAATATACTTTCGAAATTTAAATATTCAAGATGACGGAACAAATATGGGAGCCAAAAATTTCCAAAATTCAACGAATTTAAATGAACATTAGTACCAACAGTACTTTGAGTCTTCTCAATTCGAATCTGTTATCAGAATTAGGAAATTCAAAATAACGGACCCAATATATTTGTAGATCAATCACGGCTTAACGCTTGGTCCGATCATTTTCATCTTTTAAGAGAAAACACTACATATCCCGACTTAAGATATGGGCCACTTAAACAGTTTGAGTTTCATTGGTATTTTTCGTTTTTGTTGTCTGAAAGTACTACATTTATTATTACTTGTATTAGTAACACTCCTAAGCTTCATAATCTGAATATTGAGCATTTTTTAAGTATTTAACTAAGCAGTATTTATGATACACCGGGTAAAACCGGGTTTCTCAGCTAGTTTTAAAATAAAATAAACCTTTGATTTTTTTCCCATTACCGTTTCACAATTGCTTTTGGACTTTCGAATCTTGATATGGTTTTCTAGGAAAGCCATCCCACCAAACCAATAAGCACTGGGCTCGTAGAGGTCGTCTGTACCGGTTCCGCTTTTTGATGCAGATTTTATTTTTCCCAACTCCCTTGTATATTGCCCTCGAAGGTATCCCATCTTTAATTTAACTTCTTCCGGCGTTATTGTTGGTATGAACAATTTTAATTGCTCCGAAATACTACTGAGCGCATCAAACCGCGCATGCTTATTTGAGTAGAGTTTCATCTTGGAATTGTATAAATACTCGTATTTTTCCCACTCCTCTAAAAGTTTTAAAACGGCTTCTTTAGGCCACTCCATAATCTATAATTTCGCAATAGTAAACAAAACTACTGTAATAATATATATTTATAATTTCATCAGTTACCTTTCCCGACATCAATGCGCCTGAAAATGAAAATTCCATCTGACTTGTCAGAACAAATAGCCCCGGTTCTAATCAAAAATTTTCAAGCTGACATGTCGGCAGACCTGTCAGCTGATAATTTTTAAAACATCTACACCGTATGACCGACTACTTGGTACACTTGAAATGACAAGTCATCTGGCAAAGTCAGATAGTGTAAAGCTGCCTTTAGCAATAACAATTTCACAAATAAGGATATGGAAAGTATTCAAAACGCTATAATTGAAAAAATTATAAAACCAATGGTTGCTATTTTAACCGACATATGTTCCAATGTCAATTCCGACAATATTTGCCAAACTTTGGAAGAGTTATGCATAATCTTCGCAAATCCCTTTCAGGAATGCAATACGTCTTACCGTTTAAATATGTGGTTAAATACTAATGACTTAATCAAAAATGTTTCTGAATTTTCTATTAATGAGGAAATTAATATAATAAATTATAATGGAGAGTCAGCTTATGGAGAAGTTAAGAGTAAAGCTGTTTTACTACCTCTTAGATTTCAATTTAGAAAACTTTTTGAATGCAAAAATGTGATTGATACTTTTATACAAAAATTGAAATCCAGGCAGGGTGATGACTATGAGTGTTCGCTACTTCTAAACTTTATAGATGGCAAATTGTGGAAGGAAAAGAAATCAATGTATCCGAATGAAGTTTGTGTTCCCTACTTTTTATACTTCGATGAATTCGAAATAAACAACCCATTGGGAACTCACACTGATGCCATTTGCGGAGTTTACTATAGTTTTCCTTTATTAGACAATTCATCTAAACTTGAAAATATATTTACAGCAGCCTATGTTAAATCTAGGGATTTAAAAACATTTGGAAATGATATGTTTCTTCAACATTTGGTGAATGAAATTACTTACCTGGAAGAAACTGGAATATTTATAAACACCAATGAGGGTTGTTTAAATATTCGGTGCATTCTGGGGCTGGTTTTGGGAGATAATTTGGGTTTAAATACTATTCTTGATTTTAGTAAATCCTTTTCTAGCACTTACTTCTGCCGCTTTTGTAAACTTCCGAAGAGCATTTCTCAACACACATGCGAAGAAGTTAGTGAAACTATCAGAACTATTGAAAATTATAAATCGGACATCAATGATGACAACTTAGGTGTTGTAAAAAACTCAGTTTTTAATCAAATACCTTCTTTCCATGTTGTTAAAAACTACTCATTTGATATCATGCACGATCTTTTTGAAGGTGTGTGCCACTATGACTTATGTCATATTTTTAATTTTTTTATCGAAAATGCAAAATACTTCTCTCTAGAAGTTCTAAACAATAGGAAACAACATTTTAACTATGGGTCGATTGAAATTGGAAATATTTCAAGGCCAATCTTAACTTCTCACTTAAAAAAATTCCGTCTCAAAATGACGGCAAGTGAAATGAAATGTTTTGTTACATTTTTACCTTTAATGATTGGTGATTTGGTCCCAGAAAATGATGAAATTTGGAACTTTCTGTTAACTTTGATCGATATTATTGACTTACTTCTGTTAAATTGCTTTAGTTCATGCGAAATTTCTCAGCTGAAACAACTCATACAAAAACATAATTTCGATTATGTTCGACTATTTAAAGATACATTAAAACCAAAACACCATTTCCTTACACACTATCCTACCATTATTCAATTTTCTGGGCCACCAAAATACTATTGGTGTTTTAGGTACGAGGCCCAACATAAAGAAGCAAAAATTTATGCTCATTCAATTACTTCCAGAAGAAATATAACACTTACTTTAGCCAAAAAAAGTCAAATTAAATTTGCATTTAACATAATGAAAAAATCGTCGGAATTGCCAAATTGCAATAAAAAATACATTAAACAAAGTAAAATTTTCAACATATTCTTGGCAAAAATTGACCCAGAAGCAAATACGTTGTGGAATTGTTATTCACAATTTTTGTATAAAGGTACCGTTTATAAAGAAAAACTTTATCTTACCAAGTCTAAAAGTTCTTTTGCTCTCTTTGAAATAATCGAAATATTTTCTTCAGAAAATTTCGAAAATGTTATTATTGCTGTTAATGAAATTCTTGTCAAACAATACTCTCGTCATTATAATGCTTATGAAATAGATGAAAGCAAAACAATAATAAGTGAAAATCTTTTCTTGGATGTAAAAGAATTTAGTGGACCACCAATAAATATTATTAAAACATCAACAGGGCTTCTAATGGCGAGATTGAAATATTTTTAAAAAACTCGAATTATCGACCTATGTATGTATATTTTATAATTTCGTCCTTATTTGTTTATTTCCTAGCATAATAGTCTTACATAAATTTAAGAACTAGATTTAAACTATTAACAAAAATAACAACGAAAATGGATGCATCTTTACCACACGATATATTTTTGTCTCAATATGATGCAACAATTCAAAATCTATTAAGTGATCAGATTGAAGAAGATCAAAACTTGAACTTGCCACAAAATTGCCAGTAGGCAATTGATGATATTCAAAACGATGCAAATGAAGGTCAACATCCAAATTCACAAATTACCCTATTTTTGTCGCCAAATGTGCCTACCAGCGAATATGTTGACGAAGACCTTCGTAATCTTTTGCGCACATGGAATGTAGAACATCTTTACCCCGCTTGTACACGTAAGTAATTTCGTTCGCAAAATAATAATAATACCTATAATATATCTCCTTTAGAAAACCGCATTAATCTCACTGCTTTAAAATATATGACACCGACCTATGAAGAAAAATTCTTCTCAACTTGTAACATCGACTTAGGAACTCAAATAATTTTTTCTCATCATTTGCATGCTTGGCAAATGGCAACAAATACTACAGTGACTTCGGATTTATCTTCTACAAATATTTCAAACGTCAGTAGTACGTTTAGTAACGACGATAATATTTCCCCAAAAAATAGTTCAGACAGCTTTGATTTTACATCTTTTGATTTAACTGATGTACTAAATTCAACTTCCCAAGGGCGCTCAATATGTGAGTACTATAAAACCCATTCTGAACTTAATGATGGATGCAGGAGAATTATCTTAGATTTGGTTGTAAACCATGCCATTAAATATGACCTGAAGTGGAGCGTCAAAGCAGCATCAAGCATTGCAAAAAAGATAAAGCTTAAGTTCCCTTCTGAAGAAGAAGTAATTATTGCTTACAAAATATATTTTGTTTAAGTTTAATCAATTATCTTCTAGAGTTTTTATTATATGAAAGAGCCTGGAAAATCTCCAAGTGGTGCCCTCTATATGAAATACTACAACATGTTTCGCAGGCTAAAGTCCTGTGGATTGCGAGAAAAACGACCATATAATAAAAAGGAAAATATATTCGAAAATGCATCCTCTTTGCCAGGTAATATACATACATAAATAAAAAACAAAATATATGATATATGTACATCTTTACATTATTTCTTCTTTCAGAAACTGATGAAAATCTCGAAGAAATATTAACTAAAATAAATCACAACAACTGTAGCTGGGCGGAATTGGAAGAACATTGGATTTCAACCAGCCAGTATCGCACATCTCTCATAAAAAGTATGAATACTACTGCCGAAATATTAGAAAAATGGAAACACTATAAGAAAAACATGGGATTCAAATTGGTAAAAATCTAAATTTAAATGTTATAGTATGTAATTGTAACACATTTCTCTTTTTATATATTTCAGATTGATATTGATTTTAAAACAATGTACCCAAATGCAGGAAGCTTAATTAATAGCTTCCAAGATGCCATTCCCTCATTGATAAAAATAATAAAAGAAAAAGTTAAAGATCCTGATGGTCAGCGTATTTTGAAACAATATACAGAACATGAACATGCAACGGAAAGTACGTTTTGTTTCATAACATTATTTTTTATTATTCTTTAAATTTCTTAGATATGAGCTCATCTTGTATTTTATATCTTCTGCACGCTGTTCTTGTTCCCACTTCCAGAGAAACTGTTGTTAAGGACAACAAGAAGCGCATCATTAAATATTCCATCAAAGATTCCCAAAATTCGTTTTTTTTATTTGCTAATACTCTTTGTGAATTAGAAGAAAAGCTTAGCAATATACTAAAAGCAAAACAGGCTATTCAGCCTTTTATTATGTTCACGGGTACAATTATAAATCCAAAAGACATAATGGTTTATTTTGATGGTGTTCGATATAAGTTTTCTGCTCTTCTACAGGGGATTGATATATGTTTTAAAATTTTTATGATATTTAATTTAAAATACCCCTCGCCTTCAATTTTGGTATGGACATTTTTACAAAAACATTTTTATAACATTGTTACAAACAAGGACAAACATCATCCATCGATTAATATACTAAGTTCTTGTATTAAAACTTAACACTTACTTAACTTAACGTCCATAACGTCCGTTATGCTGTACATGCTATTACTTCTTCCTCTTGTAAATTGGAATAAATTTCTTTTTCTGATAACATATTAAATCTACCTAAAATGTATAAATGGTATAAATGTTTGGATTAGAATAATATTGCTGTATTTATCTCACTGAATTTACTCTAGGTCTAAGTTTTCAAAATGTATATGTACTTACATATGAAATATTTTTAAATACACTTTTTTTGCGTAAAATTCTCATTTTTTATTTTATATTCGGTCAGACTCTGCGGTTAGCTTTAAAAATACTTATTTCATTTGTAAAATTGATGCCAATGTACTTTGTATATTCTTAATTACCTTGAAAATATGTATAGTTCAGGTTTATTTTCAAAGTATTATAAAAAGATACAAAAAGCATTGGAATAGTTTTACAAACCAAAAGCTAATTTTCAATACAACAAAGTGGGGTTTGTTGATTGGAAAATTTACAATTGAAAAGGCAATTTTCTATATAACAAATTGAAATTTGTATAATCTACAAAAGCCCTTTCAATTTTACTTTCGAACCCATTTTCCTATTGAAAGAATATTTTCATATTGAAAAATTAAAATTTCTAAAACTATTTTCATGATGAAAAGTGGTTTTCGATATGAAAATACTTTACGTACTTGTAAGGTTTTGTGAAATTGATAAAATTATTGTAATAATAAAAGACACTTCTTTTTGACCGTATATTGACAAGGGATTTTTCAATTCAACCTACATTTTTTTCAATATGATCGTTAAATTTTTCTCAGTGTATAAATTACTTGGAAAAAAGGTTATTCTGTTCAAAAATTAGGTGCAGTTTTCTAATTTTTATATATCTTATTCGATCGAAAAAGGCATTTAAACACAGACATAGAGTAGTATTCATTATTAGTTTTAAATGAATTGAAATCGAAATAAAAACTAAAAAGCATTTTTATTGTAGAATTTAAAATTTAATTAATTTAATTAACAATTTATAGTGATTCGAAGATTTTCAAGTTGAATATCTTCCTACCAAAAAGAAGATTGGAAACATTTTTAATTTTTACGTCAAAATAAGTAATTGATTTATTTATTTTTTCATCTTTAAGATTGTTAATGAAAGCATGTATATGATGTAGTTTTCATAAATTTTAGAATTTGTCTGCATAAAAAACTTTAAAGTAATGGCAGTCGAGCTAAATTCAACATTATTAGTTTTAATCTTTATATGGGTTGAAAACCTCGTTTTGAAATGTCTCATATGCTAAAAAAACGAGTACTCAATCTCAGTTTGTATGTAGGAAAAAAAAAATACAGCCGAATTGAGAACCTCCTCCGTTTTTAGAGTCGGTTAAAAAACTGAGCTCGATCTTAATTTGAAGCTCGGGTTTTCTACATCGAGTGAGTGGAGCTTTTGCCCAGTTTTCAAGATTATTATCCAGTTATTAAATACTAAAATACATACATACATTGGCTCATGTTCTAAAAAAATGAGCAAAATTGTAAAAATAAAATAATTTTAAGAGGGCTACATAGCAATTTTCATATATTTGAAAATTACTTCATTATTTTCATATGATATTATTTTTTTCGGAATTGAAGTTTAGGTTTAGGTAAATTATTTAATAATTTAATAACATAATAAAATACATTGGGGCATGGACTCCGCTAAAGTTTTTTTTTTATTACTTACCCATGAAGAAGAGACCTCCAACATTACTCAAAATAAAACAAAAATGCACAATTCGACAATATTCAAGGGATTACTCCTACTGCTTTTCTTCATTTTGTCTCGCTTGTTCAAGTATTTCATGTCCTAACAATCTCTCGGGGCATAAATAAAAGATTCCATTTCACCCTTTTAAAGTGGTGATTCCTTTTTGTGATGGTCAATTTAAAATTAAAAACTGACAGAAATAGTCCTTCTGGAATAGTAAGACATAAAATTTTTATTCGTAAAAGAATGTGAATTTTTAACATTTTACAAATCGGTAGAAAGACATCCCTTTGAGCGCTTACGTATATTATGATAAATTATTTGCATTTAAATTTAGCCATGGGAGGAATAAAGAATACACTTTTGCAAGGCTTTGTGACGTAAGTAAGAAAATGCGAGAAATTTTATACGTATGTACGTCTTACAGTTCTGGCATGATTACTGTAACATAGCTTCACGTGACTTAAGGCACCCATTCATAGAATGACCTGAGTTAGTTACTAAATTCCAGTTGGCCACGTGAGGTCAAACATAACCAAGTTGTTCGCAATTCACGATGAAGCTGATGAAGTGTAACACTTGATATCAAAGACGCAAAAACGTTTTAACGTTCATGCCCTTCTTGATTTTCTTTAGTGTTCCACACGTGAGAATTCGACACTTTCTTGTAAGACGCAGCCGGCAATTTTTACATATCTTCATGTGTAGGTGGACGTAATCAATCGGGGGTGGCGTAGGGAAACGCGGTTTATTGTACTTCGTTTATTACGAAAGTTCAAGTGCGAGGTGAAAGGGCACACATGCTGAAAAACAATTAGTATACCTAACTTCATTATAATGCTTGTTATACATTTACAAGTGCTTTCGTGTTTGCAGTCTTGAAAGTGCTTTTTTCTTATTAGTTTCTAATTTACGAGTATGTTTACTAAATAAAATAAAAGTATTCATAGAATTCCAGAAACAATTGAAGTTTTCAACATTATGTTATTTTGGAACTTCTAACTTACACGAGTTTATGTCTTAGCTCCGTTTCAGACTGAAGCAGTTTTGCAAGTCTTAAGTTATTTCATCATAGAAGTATAAGCATAGTTCATGTCTACATTATTTATGATTTGGAAACACATTAAATAACGTTGTTATATGTATGTACATACTTGGCAGTAATAATTTAACTTCAATGAAGAATCAATGTTTCTTGTTATGTTTGGTCTAGTTTTATGAAAAAAATTCTCACCATCTTCTCCCGTTCATCTCAGGCAATCAGTTTTCAAATAGGTAGGCGCTGAAAGCAGGAGATTGAGTACCTAAATGTTTTTATGTTAAGTTTCAATTTTTTAAATTTTAAAGCAACGACTTTTCCTTAAATTTAATTCTAAGTTGGCAATTTCATTTTATAGTGAGTTTTATTTTCTCTGAATCTACACACACTCACAGCTATTAATTAGCAGCAACAAGAAAGATTAATTGCTTTAAAATAGAGTCTTTTCCCATTAATCGTGCGTATTTATTTTATTTCTAAGAAGTTGCGAGAGTTTCCCGCGTGTTTTTGGGCATAAATTAACAAGGGAATTATGTAAATACAAGATATGATAATAAGTAGGTGGTTATAACAAAGCTAACATGAAATTAGTTTATGGTGGACCTTATTGGTTTGAAGTCCAAATAACCTTCAAATAATTCGATATTCTTCAAAAGTAATTAGATGCATTATGCACACAATTTGCCGTTATACAACTAATTTATATTATTCAAAATATCTATGGGGGCAGCGTGCCGACAATGTGAGGAAAAACGTGACACGATTCGGCCTTTCCTTGGTGCGTGCCGTGCATTCTAATCGTAATTGGTTCTGACGCAGTCAGCGAAATCATCCTAATAAAATGTGCAAGCCTTTGGGAAATTTATAAATATAACTCAAAAAAAAAAAAAATGTCTGTTAGTAGCTCGATGATATTTTAATCTAATCAATTTATAGATTCTTCTAGATTTTCGTTCTACGGTGTCAATTTCTGAATGTTACATGATTTGACAACTTAGCCCCAGGTGAAGTTACATAAAGCAAAACAAGTAATTACATATTTATTCTTATATTAAGATACAAAACAGGAAACTTTCAAACCTAAAAATGTTTTCCAAATATAATAGACTGTCGATCTAAGTCTGACCATTCCATTCAGGTTCATCTTTATCCCGCGAAGGCGCTGAATTAGTCTTGCTAGCAATAATGTCTTGAACGCATTTGAGCACCTGTATCCTAAAAGTCATCTTGTCCATGGAATTTAATTTCTTTATGTGTGGAATAATACTTTTGAAAAAGCTCATGTCCTCGTCAGCTACTTCCACTTCGCATTTTAAAGATTTTAGCAATTTTAGCTTTTTGTTTTCAACCTGTATGATACTTTTAACAAATTCATTGCTATTACGACGTCGTTTTCCAAGTTCATTTCTCGTATCTGTTAACTTCACTTCAGGTGGAACTGGTGATGGGATATTGTTTCTTACAGACAACAAGTCTAACGATGGAGAAGAATATTTCTCCCCTTGTTCTGCGTAGGTATTTGAGGCGAGGTCATGGGAAATGTCGTTACTTTTGTCATTATCCAAGTCCTGGAGCGAGTCGCTGTATGTTGAGGGGGGTCGAAGTGGTTTTCGATCGTTGAATTGCTCCTTGAGAAAAAATAGACTGCGATAGTATGGCCACGAAATGATACAGTCACTTGGATCACAGTCTCCACTTTGTTGCCTTTGAGTCATTTTGTTTAGAGTACTGCGAAATTTATCTCGAAGCGCTTTCCATCTTCCTCGGGCGCAGTCTCCTAAAATACATAAAATTTATTCAGTTTAAATTAATAAATAGTGAAAGCAGTATTTAATAATAAGCAAAAAATATATTAAAGTAAACATACGTAAAAGAACTTTTAAATATAATCACATTACTACTATTACAGTACATACATCCATGCTAGTTTTTATTTCCTCATCAACCACTTTTAGTACTACATATGTATTAAACAAAAAAAAATGCACCTCTTTTTTGTTTTAATGTTCACCTGTGACGAAAATTAATCATGCAAAGTTAAGTGAAAAAACAAATAGGATAAGAAATTGTCAATTGGCGAACTATTATTGCTTTTGGTACATATAGCTGAGGGAATGTTTAAAAATAAGCTTATTATAATTCGACGTTTTAAAGACATTTCAACATATCGTCATAATAAGCATAGTTCCCATCCTGAATTTATAAATATTAGCAGCATATTTAAAATAAATGTACATACGTGTGGCAAATATTTACCAGTGACTAAAACACAGTTCCATAAAATGTAGTTTGTAATTTGACATGGAGAATATATGTACATACATACACTTGTACGCAATGCATTAGCACGATTCAACAACTTTTCAAAATAGTAATTTGATAATTCGAAACTTTAAAATGTTAAGTAAAACTCGATTTTAACCATTTGTCCTTACTCTCTAAATTTAACAAAAAAAAAAAAAAAAATCAGATTTCATTCGTTTAATTCAAAATAATAAAATCCTATATATTTTTTTAAATATGAGTGTGGTATCTTGTGCTTTCTATTACTTCAGAAATTCTCTGAGGTATAGAATTCACTAACTTAATTACCATATCCATTCGCACTTTTTCCCAATTTATTATATGTATAATAATTGCTTTCAACAATAATTTTCTTGCGTTTTGGAACTGTTGACTACTTAATTTTCCTTGATAATGACCCACAAATCGATGTGGTTTAAATCCGGCGATTGTGGTAGCTAATCTATAACGTGAAGTCCCTTTTCTTGAATCCAACCATTCACCAACCTCAAAATGTGTTTCAGATCGTTATCTTGCAGAAACTCTTCGGGTGGCATGCCATCTTCAGCAAATTAATCGTTTCTAATATATGTATGTACATATCTCTATAAACATGCTTTGCTTTCCTTCTTCGGCGTTGTCTCATCTTTTGCGCTTTAATTTGCGACACTTCGTTAAAGTTTCATGGTGGTATTAAATCTGTTCAGCCGTACCAACTTAAGGACGCAGAAGAGCGTAGATCGTCCGCCCTTTCTGCACCCGTTCCTTAGTGCAGTGACGCATTCTTTAAACAGCGAGCACGCAGAATGAAAACAAACTCAGACAACACTGAGTAGAGATGTGCGAGCTAAGCGGCAAGAAATGAAAAATGTCTTGTTTTGGCGGCTTAACTTACTTGAGACGCTGAACTCGCAGCCGACTTCCTTCCAGAGCTTGTCCAGGACGTTGCGGTTGTGGTGATTTATGTCTTTTTTGTCCCAAAGTGCTTTTCGGATGAACACAGCACCAATAAACTTTTCCATGTCCATTTTGGAATTCCGGAACAGGTGGAAAATGTCGCGATAGAACCCGCTTCGGAGCCGCACTGCCTCTTCACTGCTTGCTAGAATCACACAACGCTTTGCCCTGGCGGAGCGCGGACGCCGGCGCCGCACACCGCCGCCTGCTGCTGGTGCTGCTTGCGTGCTCGCGACGCGACGGCTAGAGGAAGATGTGCGATGCGAGGAGAGTCGCATCGCAAGGCAGCAGAACTGCAGAACTCTGGGTGGCTGCGGCGAGGGACGGCAGCGGGCAGTGGCACTGCGATGCGAAGCGCTCCGAAAGGCAAAGAGTTTTTCGCTTCATCGTGGCTTTACGTACGCGTTGTGCGGCGCTGGCGCATGTGTGCGGCGTCAGTGTTTGGCTGCGGTGTTGCCAATTATATTCCTCGAATTTCAGAGACGTATTTAAAAAAAAGGCGGACAAATGTGAGTAGAACTCGCGCCTTGAATGTTCAAGCAATGCCTATGTTTTCCCAATAATGTCTAACAGTTTTTACTGTGTAGCGTGGTTCATAGGCAGCATTTTGGAGTCTTCTAATATATTGATTCAATTAGCTAATCCAAATAAGACAGTTTTGGACTCATCAGTCCAAAGGATACTCGTTTTTGTCGAAACTTTGCAAATTTAGTTCAATGGATGGTATGCGTGTGTTTCATAAATAATATTTTCACTAGTATGCAATGTAAAGGAAAGCAAAAGTTTGCAAACTTTCTCTTCGCTTAAATAAGTTGGTTGAACGAGTTATCTTTCTATTGTTAATATTATTTTCAATTGTCAACTTCCCCTTAAGGCGGGAAGTTCTTTGTTTTAATTAACTGTTAAGAGTACACATGGCAGCTAAATAATTAATTTTAAAAGCCTTGTCAATAAACAAAAGCCGCGAAAGAATAAATAGAGAACAGCTTTACTGAATAACGTGATTAAGAAGTACGCAATCGAAGGCGACTGTAAATTTAAATTTCCTCTTCGAATAGCGAGCGTCGCGTTGAAATGGTGTGATCAATCTCGCTTCGCCTTTTGCGCTTCAGTTCTGTGGACTGAAGCGTTAAGTTCGGCCAGAGCAGAGAGGTGGTTGCAAATGGAGCATCGAGCTTTTGCCTCCTACTGTACCCACTAAGTGAGTTTATCAATGACGTGCTAATCGAACTGAGAATGCCAGCTACTAGCAAAACGCTAAAATATCTCAGAAACTGCGTCTACCTTTAGCGATTCACTTACTTGAAACGTCGAACTCCCGCCCAACTTCTTTCCATAGTCTGTCGAGAATATAGCGATTGTGGTGATTTGCGTCTCTCTTGTCCCACAATGTTTTACGGATGAATACGGCGCCAATAAAGTTTTCCACGTCCATGCAGGGTGAAAATTCACGTTGAAAACACGAGAACGCGCGTTCACAACCAAGAGGGGTCTTCTTTATTGCTCGCTAGAATCACAACTCGGCGCGACACCTCGCTCTGGCCAGGTAGCGACTTGCCGGCACACATCCGCGTTAAAATCGCGCGGTAAAGTCCTTCTCGCGGGGTCTTAAAAAAGATGCACAGAACTAAAAGCATAAGATATAAAAGGCATCTTTGGAACATCTCGGGATTGCGACAGCGGATAGGTGTGCTGTGCTACGGGATAGTTGCAAAGAATTTGTCGCTTCGCTTTGCTTTACATACGCGAGTATGCGCCTTTTGTGCAGCCCTGTGCTCTGTTGCCAATTCTACTTTTTTGTTTCTCTGTAAAGCCGGTCCCACACAATGCGTTTGTTCTCCAAACATTTTACGATCGATCTCACTTGACGAGGATCAACTACCAACTGCAACGTCTAGTATCCCAGCTACAAAAATGCTTACTACATATGTGTAAACTATTGTTTATTTTACTTCGAAAGAATTACCAGTTATGTATCCTCAAAAAGTAGATATATGATTTTTTTCGTAAAAGATATTATACCTACTGCTTATCAGTAAAATTAGAAAGCACACAGAAAATCGAAAAAAATTAATATTTTTTGCTAAACAAATTAAACATATTATAATTTAAAGAACTCAAATTTGATCTTGATACTCTTGAGATATCACACTTTAAACATACAAATGGTTAGGTAGTAGTCGTTAAAGCAAATATAATTGTGGCATTTGAAGGGTTATATATTTTTTCGATGAAATCAAATCCATTTATGAAAAAATAAGTAAGTTAAAAAAATGCCCAATGTTTGTAATTTATGAAATAACACATCAAAATTCCAGATCAAATAATAAATTTCGGTGGAAATCCTTTTCTTCTTTTATAATATCTCTTGCGAGTATCATCTAATAAAACCTAAATGATATTATTTAAAAAAAACAGCAATGCAGCACTGTACGCAATCATAATTACTCTTTTACATACACTAATCATGCAAAAATAACTTGATTGACCAAAAACAAAGGATAGTGCTTTAAATGAGCAAAACAATATTTCTACTACACTACTCTACTTTGCATTGGCCTTTATAACCCTGAAAAAACCAAATGTGGAGAGAATACTGATTTTTAATTTATGATTATAAGGGGCAATGTTTGCTCGATGCCTCGCCACCAGCGCTGTGCGAAGTATCGAGCAATTTCTGGAATTGAGGCAATTCCTGGTACGAAGTGTGGCCGAAACCTGCCGAGTTCGCGGAAGTGCCGACCGACAAATTTTCGTTACATCGGTTTCCACCTCCCTTTCTAAAGTGCCGTATAGGCGGCTATAGAAATTTCAATTAAAAAATACATATGAACATGAGATTGTTAAGAGATATTCTTCTATATTTAAAGGATCTTCAATTCCTTCACTATTCCTGGCTCTCACGCCTTCAAACCCAGAAGTGACAAAGCTATGACGACTTTAATACCTAGACAGTCGAAACTATCTTTTTTCAGTTTACGATACCTATGTTGCTAAAACATAATTTTTATTAGAGGTTTCCATCTGAATGGTTGCGTTTTCAAGCTAATCAAATTTACTAAGCAAATACAGATGCTGAACTCAAATACAGATGGTAGTTATTTGTTTTGGACCAAGGCTTCTTGAAATTTGTCTTCTAATTCTGAGACCAGAAGCACTTAAATATGTATAATGGTCAAGTAAACTATCATTATATTCTGAACATTATATTTTCAATTCCAATTGAAACCTGATACCTGAGTATATTATACTGGAAAACTAGACGGTTATAAGCAACTTAATTTGAGCAAAAGGATTGTATTTAAGTTGTTAAGACAATTGCTTTTGTATTGTGCATTATCGTCAATGGTGCTGTTTAAACAAAGGTGTTTCGTATGCAGATTAGATTTGTATATAAGGAAGAAAGTTTTCTCGAGAGGGTAAGTTTTTCTTAAAAGGCAGTGACATTCATAGAGTAAAGTGGCGTTCGAAATGTTTTTAGTCATATTTGTATCAATGATGATGTTATTTGTACGTAAGTTGGAAGACCATTTTGTTCAACACAGTGCAAATATTTTAATAACCGAATCTATGTATTCCTTACAGAAATTAGTTCCGTACCGGTTTTTGTCACTGTATTTGGTGAGTAAAATTGTATTGTTTTATGAATTTATTTATTAGCCAAAAGACAACCGCCCTGTCCGTCGAATTGAATGATCAAGATTAAGTTTTGAAATCACTAGTAAATTTAAATAAAATGGCGTATCATGACATTTTTTGCATTATCGATGCAGTGATATAACAGTGCCGAAGACAAAATGACAATCACATATCTAGACCATAATTTCATATTCAATATAAAATGTGAATGGTCGCCAGCCCGCGTTCCTAGATACTTCACGATATTTACTCAAGTGTTAATTTAGTGATTTCGAAAGTTAAGTGGTTTGTAAAATGTATTAAACATATGGTTTAACTGCTGTGTTTAAACAGACAAACATGAAAGTTTACATTTATTAGGGGTGAAATCCATTTTACTTAGAAAAGTGCGAATCGAATTTCCTTAACGAAATTCCATATGATACAGAAATTATTAATGTATTCTATCGAATAAATATGACTTTTTGTGTATATAATCAGTTTTTGATTTCACCCTCTTTTTTCTAAAATAAAAATTTAGAATGAGACTAAGCTCACATTTTTAGCACATGGACCATCGATAAATTTTGGTAGCATACGGATTAAATTGTATTAAGGAAGATTGTTTTTTTTTAATTACTTCCTTGTCAGCATTTTTATAAAACATTTGTTTTTTTTTAGAAGCTGGATCACATCCACTATTAGCAGCACATGGCATAGATGATAAGGAATTGTTCGACAAAGACAACAGTAAGCACATTATGAATTTATCTTGCAACACAATTTTCTAACTAATCTCAACTAAATTCTGAAGCATATATGTACGTTTTTTGAAGTCTTCGTAATATTTTTGTAAATATACAACATTTATAAAATTTCTTTTCCAATATCAAATAGTACATCCCGGAAGTAAATCAAGGAATAAATGGCTTGGATTAATAAGGCCTGAACCTGTATACCATGCAACTATTCCACGAGACACTTTAAGTAAGTTTTGTTCGTATATATGTATGTATGTAAAATGAATAAAGTGGATGTCAATTAGTGTCCTTCTCCGGAAACATCAACTAATACGTGCAATATTTTTACAGGGATATTTGAAAATACATCTCCATTACTAGTGTCTAAAATGTTTGGAGAAACTTCAGCGTTCCAACCTCCGAAATTTCCACGTAAATTCAGCTAGTATATGAGAATTATGCATAGTTTATTAAATGAAAATATGTATTTTAGGTGGGAATATTTACCAAGAAATATGGAGTAAAATAAGGGTCCCGAAGGAGGCGCCAATTTGTAAGAATTTGAGTATTTTTCAAATGTCGAGAATATAATTAAATCTTTTTTACAGGGGTAAATGATTTTGACGATCCTCTATCAGAAATACCATACGAAGATTATTTTCCTGCGCCAGGGGAAGGAATTAACAATCCTTCATACGTTGAACGGACTATTCGAAAAATTTATGAGCTGCCATTCAAAGGAGATAACATCAAACGTATTATACAGGCGATTAAGTTTCTATATTTTCAAGAAAAATATAATAATCGTGAAAAAATCGTAGACGGTAAGGAAATAACATCGACTACAACAACTACGTCGACGACGACAACTGAATCAAGTGTAGGAAAAATTAATGCTTTCGAAATTGATGAATTTAATACGACGAATAAACCACAAGTAGTCGACAAAAATGAAAATAAAAATGCTACTCAGGGTAACACTAATGAAACGACAGAAGCAGATCAACATAATGTAACCGAAGAAAGTGTCAATAACAATCAGACTTCGACAACATCTTCAAACATTGAAAATGATGACAAAAAGGATGAAACACAGGAAACGTCTACTTCAAAAACTGATCAGCAAAAAGGCCTCCAGGATACTAACAATTATAATAAATCTTCAACTGTTACTCCTTCTACTACCACTTCTACGACTACTACAACGACTGCTACCACTTCTACGACTACTACAATAACGACTACTACCCCAGCTGCTATAGATAAAAACCAGAAAGATGATAATGATGATGACAAAAAAGAGGAAAACCAGGAAACAACGACTTCCAAAACGGATCAGCAAAAGGACACAGAAAATAGAAAAGACAATCAGTCTTCGACTTCTACTCCAGAGAATGTAGACAAAAATAATGACCAGCAGGAATCTTCAACTTCCAGAACAGATCAAAAGAAAGATCCCAACGAAAATGAATCTTCGAATGATGGCAGTGAAGATAGTAGTAACGATGGTCAATCCGCAAACTCCGGCAGTAACACTGCATCTACCGAAAATCCTCAAAGTGGCGGTGGGGGAAGTGGAGGTGGACTTCCTGGCGTGTCTGCGGGAGGAGTTGTGGGCGGCCTCATTGTGGGGGGGAGTATTGTAGGCGGCGTCGTTGGTGGTGCCTCAAGTGTTCCAGGTACTGTTACAGGCGTCTTAGGCGGTTCAAGTGTTTCTAATGCTGGTAGCAGTGCCCAATCAGGACAAAATGCAAGGCCAAGTAATCAGAATAATTCAAATAATAATAACAATAACAACAACAATGAAAATAATAATAACAACGACAACAAGAAACCTGATGGTAATGATGATGATTTTGATTTAGACTTGGATGAGCTAGAGGACTTGTTTAGAGATGATAACAAATTTGTCGTTGAACAGCATACAGCGGAAAACATATCGGCGATATTCATTGAAAAATTCAAAAGACTTGATAATGTTTGCGAATGGTTCAAGACGAATTTCACAAAAGAGAGTGGTAATCTTACCGAGTTTCAGAATAAATATTATTCAATGGCTTCTGAAGTAGAAGATATACGTGAAAAATTAGGTAAAAAAATTGATGAGGAGCCTTCCGACGAAATTTACAATGAAAAGGTTAAAGTATTTAACGAAGGTTATCTTCTAGCTGGTCTTCTGAACACGTTCTATGACAATGTAGCCAGCATTAACAGCAGCTTGGTTGCTTATGTAGAGGCTATAGAATACTTGCAGTCTGAGGAATATATTTTTAAATATAACATTACCGAGATTGTGTTAGGATCTGAAGGTTTCCATCACAAAATATACAAAGACGTGGGAAAAATTAGAGCGGTTGCAAAAACAGCACAATTTCGACTTATAGACTGCTTTGGAGCATCCCTTTCTGCGTTTAAAAATTGGCACATTTCTATTAAAAACTTTTATCTAGAAGGCATTGAGTTGGGTCGAAAAACATTTTTGTCTCTTCTAAGGCAAAGGAAGTACGACGCAAACAGCTGGAGTGAAGCTGTGCTTCGGCTTACGAATTTTGTTGAATCTGGTGAACAGCATTCAAACATTACCCAATCATTTATAGATTTAGAACAAACTACTCTTGACTGCATTTACAACGTCACCAACTTCTTATTTGAAAAACAAGGGCCTATTCTAACTGAAATATACAATCATGCTTACTAATTTAACACGAATACTGAATATAAACATGATAAGGTTGTTAGATTACAAATGAAAAATCTTAATTTTCAATAAATTCTAAGTTAAAAATTAATTGGAGTATTTTTTCTTTTTCTGTATTCATATCATGATAGTAAAAAAAAGTGTGTGGGATTGTAAACGTTGTAATGAAGTGTCGAAAAAAACATTTCTCTCATTTAAAATGCATTACTATTAGTACAAACTTTACCATCTAGTTTGTCTTATTTTTACGCACAAGTTGGATGTTGGAACCTTACATTAACTGATCTCAAAGGTTTGCTATGCGGCTGCCAGCATGGCCTGATGAAGTCGAACGATAAGTTTGTCTGTGAGGCATGAAGCCTAAAGCATCCTATCCGCTATCAGTTTTACATGACGTGCAAGATTGTTATGCAAGAATGATATGTTTTCATTTATTTTATCATACATGAAGTCAATCTTAACTTTTAAGAAAGGAATTGCGGTAGTGAATAGCTCATCTCTCAACATCATCTAAATATTCTCTATTTCTTAAATTTATCTTTTTATTCGCATTACTTTTTACTTGCTGCAATTATTTTTGAAACCTAATAACTCCAAAAATGTCGTCCAAAAAGCAAAAAGGTTTACTTACAGAACTTATCGTCTTTGAAAACTGTTTTTATCTTTTTAAATGTCATGAGTTTACCAAACTTCACTTGCTATTTTTGCGATTTATTTTATTTAATTTCTGTTTGTTTCATAATTAATCACTTATATGACATTTTGGCTCAAATTAAATCCTTGTTGGATAGTGGATGACCTTGCATGACGAAGGATCATACATGCTGGACCAGTTTCAAAACTTTTTGAAATCTTGTTGGCAGAGCTGCGTGACTAAATGCATGAAGTCCTGTGAATATTTAAACTGAAAATGTAGTACCTATGAAATTAAATTTGAATCAGTTGTAAATAATTGTAATTTAATAATTCTGGTAAATATTTGTAATTTAATTGTACGTTTTTTAGTATTCCATCATACGAATTCTTGGGGACATCTAGTAATAGATGTTGAGGAAAAATTTATACTAAGCTTTAACTATAAATATATCTTTTTTTAATGGCATTAAAAGAATATATAATTTTGTCATGCGAGTCTTGCTTACTGGCGGTCATGGTTAATTTCGAATTTTTTTAAAGTATTGTTTTTTTTTGTGAGTAGGTACATAAAGCTAATTGGAAAACAAATTTAAAATATACTAAATAAATACATTTGGAGCTTTACTGACTTGTTAAATTACTCTTGATTAACATTCTTTAACAAATTGAATTTTTTTAATAGCACTGATTTACCACTGATTGTTTGTATTATTAATAAACGTATTTACAATATTTGCCACATAGCACCTAAAAGTATGCCTAACTTGTTTTTCGTGCAAAAACCATTTTTGCATATGTGCTAATGAATTTAAATAAAGTACCTATTAATGCAAGAGCATGATTTAATAGGACAAATTCGAAAATTGTGTTATCTAAAATTTATGAAAAACATTTTAATAGAAAAAATTATCACAATATGTATTGTATATTAATGAACAACCAGTGGACCCGTGCAAAATTTCGCAAACACATACTTTTGTTCAAATCCACTAGAGGCTTCGGCCTCTTTTGTTATTTATTGCGCAAATTGGAAACAAATAGCGCATGTTAATGCTAAGTGAGTATGTGAGGTCTGAAGCTGAAACAAAAACACAAACGGGATGTTGAGAGTAGAATTAGAATAGTTTATTGGGCCCTATTCTATGATAGTATTTTTCAGTGACCGGTCATAAGTCGCAATAGAACTACAAGAATGCGGCGATTAATGAAAAATGAAATGACTTATGTATATATGGTTAGCTATAATTGATACCATTAGGTCCTTAATAATTGAATTTTGTTAAGGTGAATATGTTTAGAGATAAAAAAAATTTAAAAAATTAAAATAACATAACATGTACCTATGTAGGTCCTGTTTCTTTTTCTTCCCTCTGACTTGTGATTTTTTTTTTCAAAATATATTTAAAATCTGAAGTTTTCATGGTCTGCAAAATGTTTTATTGCATAAACACGTGTTTTTTTTATAAAAAAAATTTGGACCTTGAACATTTTAAATTATATTTTTAAATTATATAATTATCAACATTTAACCTGCTCTCTTCCGTTATAGAAAATAATTAATATCGTTTATAGTGACATAGAAACAACGATAAATTTAAACACACTTATTGAATGACTTTCAGTGACGACATTTGAAGCCGCAAAAGTTGTGTATGCTGATAAAATGCATGTTCTGTATAAACAAAGCTGTTTTAACATCAACAGTTGGTCTATATATTAGAGATCAAAAAAATTGAGTTAACCATTTGATAAGTGAAGTGATATGGTTTGGATTTACTTTGTGATCGTTTTCCTCCTTGCTCTGGATGTAGAGCGTAAGTTATTATACATATTTAAAATAAAAGTGCGATGTTCAAAGAAAACTTATTTAACTTTTATAGAAATTGAGTCCAGGCCCAACGACTCTAATCATCCAAATGGTAAGAAAATGTAATATTTATGCAGCATTTTATTTTTCAATACAGTTTTGCCGAATACAATACGATTTATCTTAATAGAATTTATTCTTCCAACTCTTCAAGAACATAATTTTCCGGTTGGACTTTATGGTTCCTTGCAAATGCCATTGTTGAAAAGCTTGCGACTGAGGACATTTTTTCAAATACGGAAATATAATGTTTGCTGCTAGGTTAGGATAGTCCCTACACTTGGTAAAGTGCCAGCCAAAAATATCCATTTGAACAACTTCCTTTTAGTTGCAATTCTAGTTCAGCTTAATTTGTTCTTTATCTATACCAAGATTTGATTGTTTGTTTGTTTGTTTGCATTGAGTAGGCTCCGAAACTACTGAACCGATTTCAAAAATTCTTTCACTGTTGGGAAGCTACAAATACAGATATTTTATACTTACGTATATATTATGTATGACAAGATATCTCAAATATTTAAAGAAGGCAACTTTATACTAAACTCTACGATGATCTGGTTCAATATAAAATTTGTTGCTCTAAAAAGTAGAGTCCAAAAAGTATGCAATGGGTTAGATAATATTTAACGTAAACTCCGAACAAAAAGTTTAGTTCCGTTTTTTATTAGACTTAAATCTTTGGTTTGCGAACAATTACTTGTTTTTGGTTATTTAAAATTTTGTTTTTCTTTAAACTTACTTTGTATGTTTGAATAATGCTTACACTTTACCCCGGACACTTACCCCATTCTATCAAAGAAAGTAAATGTAAAAAACGAACAAGCAACGAAATAATATGAAAATGTACGAAGAACAAAATTCTTGAATATTTTTGTTTTTCGGAGCGATACTAGCGATTGACATAGGTATCCACTTTTCTGATGGCTTGAATGCGAATTGGTTACGGCTTGCAATTCGTACAATGTTCTCTGCGTAGGTACATTTATTCGACGCATAGGTGCATAAATTATTAAAAAGGATAATTTAACATTGATGGAAACAAATTGCATATATGTATACATACATATGTATCAAGTTAAGGTGTAACGCTACTCTAAATTTTTTTTTAAGGGTGACTAAAACATTCAACCATGAAGTGATCTATTCTACTAAGACTATTTGCTATAGTAGTTTCAAAACTGATAAATGCCAATCTCTCTCTGCATATAACAAAATAAGTTGGAAGTTTTAGTTACCATATCTGTGCAGCAACACCGGATTACCTGGGTACTATAATATAAATATTATTATATTTTACAGACCAATTAATATTTCTTATTTTCGAGATCCTAAAGCAGCTTGTAAGCGCGAAAATAATTATAAATGTGTAAAAATTCTTAACATGTGTTGCCTTTTATAAAATGTTCCCATCTCCCCAAAATCTCGAGGTTTCTATGCGATTGGATTTGGATTTCCCATACAAGGAGGCGATTAGAAATCTTGAGATTTTGAGAAAATCTCAATCAAAATCTCATAAATTCATTGTGGTATCCCCAAAGAGTTTATTCAGAACTATTTAGCAGGCGTTAAAACTGAAATTGAATTGAAATGGAATAGGTAGTCATAAAGAAAAGAAAATATAAATGAGTGCATATCAAATGAAATCGCGCTACTATAATAGAAACACTTTTAAATAACTTATTCTAAACCCCATGGGGAAATGGGAACATGGTTTGTATAAAACTATTTTTTACCTTTTGGATTTGATGATAAAAATTAATAATTAATATTATATTTAATAAAATCAATATTTATTTCTAGGAGTACTCCATAGATATCGAAGGCATGTTACTGATCGTCCAAGTAAGTGTCTTTTAAATGTACATTTTAATTCTCACACCGTGGGAGAATTTTACAGTTTGTGTATTTACATATAGATAGTATAGTAGTATAGTATATTATATTTTCTATTCTATTCTATTCTAAATTTTGAATACCCATATTTTCATCTTATAATACAAAATAATTTTATTGCTTCATATTTTGTTTAAACATATGTATGTGTTAATCTACACTTAATTAAATTGAAATTTTTATATTGCATACGTACAAGTATATTTGTAGACTTTATTCAATTGAAATAAGATTTAAACTTAACAAAATCTCAGAAATATGGCTTTAATAAGTTTCTAAATTTTCTTACAATATACGATTTAAACATTATTTTTTAGTAGAAAAAATTGAAACAACAATTGATGATGTTGTAATTGTTCCGCTGTACCCTGGAATGTCCAAGTTACCATCACATATGAAACCACCACCAAACAATGATCATGAGGTGTACACCTGCGGTAAGATCTTAAATTTTGTTTTTTAATTATAGTGCTTCAAGTTGAATGCTTTATTTATCAATACGATTTTTTC
Source organism: Machimus rusticus (assembly GCA_951509405.1). NCBI lineage: Eukaryota > Metazoa > Arthropoda > Insecta > Diptera > Asilidae > Machimus > Machimus rusticus. The sequence continues at coordinate 48,989,642 of OX608050.1, read as the reverse complement.
CTGGTATTAAACAAAGAAATGAATTCCTATTATTAAACGTCATATAAATACACTTTATACTTTAACGTGTATACACATATGACTTGTATGTAATTATTTCCGTGGACTAAAATAAAATATTAGTATGGCGTTCTTGTGCACAAGTTTGGCATAGCTAAAGTAATAGGCTGTGCTGAATTTCTACACATAAACTTTCATTAACACGTTCGTCGCCCAGTTTTATTCAGCCATGCACTCAGCTATTGGGTATCACCCAAATATGGGTGACGGGACAGCGAACTGGTTAAAGTCCAGTCGTGACGTCACGCTCATGAAATTGGCTCATGTCTATGATAGTAAAAGGGGTCTTTCGTTATTAGTTCATTGACCACAGCGAAGTTGTTCTATGCAGTCGGAAAACTACATATTTAGAAATCTCATTTGCAGGTAATTTATTCACAAAGTTATAATTAATCATTTAAATAAATAATTGAATATTTACCTAATTTGTGATAAAAATATCGGGAGCGTGAGTATTGTGTGCAAAGAGTTCCGTATACTTACTAAAGTTGTGTTAATTTTTACCAAAAAAAAGTACATATTAGAACAAACTTCGTTTTATTTTTCCTGTAGGTAATCCTTACCAATTGTAATATCTAAACAACTATTTGAAGATTCAACGGAAGGATCCTACAGGTTTTGATGATCAGCGAATTGGACATTCCGCATTGCTTTGAAAGGCTAATTTCATGGAATTAAAAATTTCAATTTCAGTAAATTTTCAATCCCAAATTTTTTCATAAAATTATTCATACAGGGTGGATATTAGGTGGACCCATTTATTTAAAAAAAACATTTTTTGCTGTTTAAGTGAAAAATCGTTTAATTTGGTTTAAGGAGCTTTGATTACATCACTTTTTGAAAGTGATATCGCGCAAGCGGTTGCTCTGAGCTCGAATGGCATAATGTGCGCTGTTCTCACCATTTTCCATCGTACTTGCCAATGTTTCGGCCGATATGGCGACAGTAGCGTATCTAGGATTTTGAAATGGGGGGGTCGAAATTTATCCGGAATTCCAAATTTGGATGATGGTAATGGTTAAGAGGAGATGTGGGAAGAGGGGAAGTGTTGCGCTTGAATCAAAATATAGCGTAGCGTAGGCGGTCGAAGGGCAATTGACTAAGATAGTCGAAAAATAACTGGCTACATTTCTATAGAAAATCTGAATTCAGACACATAGTTTATCAACGTTTCAATATTTTATTCCAATATTTTATACTCCATGAATAACTTGACATAAAAAATATTCATACAATCTTTGTACGTAAATTTCCATAGCTATGAGTAACAATAGAAAAAAATAACATTCCTTTCCTCCTAATAAATGAATAGCTTTCACAGAGAAAATATAAATTATCGTTTAAATTTAAGAAAACTATAGTTTTTTGATAGTTTTAGTACTAGTACTAGATTATTCTCGTATTTTTCAACGGGGCGGGGGATTTGATTGAAGTCATGATTGGGGACTTTGTCAAATTTGGCCTTTAGGGGTCTGAAAAATTCTCGGGTGTGCTTAATTACTGACCTGACTGTGATAAATTTTCCTCTTATAAACTTAGAAAAAATTCGGGTTTCGGGACTTGGAAAAATCTTGCCTCGTCGTACTCTGATGAATTTTGCTTCGGGTGGACATAGAAAATTTTCGTTTGTGTGGACTCAGAAAAATTTCACTCCACAGGAATGCATCAGTAGACAATATTGTGCCAGTTAGGAATTAGGTTTATTATTTTTTGTCATAGTAAAGAATCTCTTTGAGTGAGCACAGCCGAGAAATTTTCATAGTCCGGAGAATAAAATTTCACCAAGTCTCCAATCATGATTTCAAATTCCCCGCCTCGTTGACTGGAGTTGTAAAAAGAAATCTAATAAAATTTCGAAACGATGAATTTTTTCCAGAAATATTTGGAATATGCTCAAGATGTAACTATTCACACCTCTGTACTCTTTCACTTTCGGGAGCTGTCAGTTAGCAAAGGACTTCGGCCTAAGAAAGTTAGCAAAGGACTTCGGCCCCCCTTTAGATACGCCACTGTATGGCGACTATTTCTTGACGGGTGTTGGCCTTAAGTTCGTTTAGCGTCCTTGGCTTGTTGATATTAATCTTTGACTTCAATTAGCCCCAGAGGAAAAAGTCTGGCGGTGTCAAATCAGGTGAACGTGGAGACCAGTCAAATGTCAAAATCACCATTTTTTTATATCCAGCGACCGGGGAACAATGTCTTCAATAAAGCGATTGTGTCACGAGCTGTGTGAGGTGATGCGCCATCTTGTTGAAACCAGAAGTGCTCCATACCATTTTCATGAACAATTGGCATAAAAAAATCGGTAATCATAGACCGATAACACTCTTGATTTGCTGTTGAGCTTAAGAAATTATTTTGAATGTACAGCTGAACAATTTCAGCGCGTTCGATTGGTGTGTAATGAGACATAGCAAAAATCTCACAAGACTGCCGCTTTAAACACGTGCTATCATTAGTAATTCTCACGTTCCTTTTCAAAGTTACAGTGTTTGCAGATGGGTCCATCTAATATGGCCAACCCTGTACCTATGTACATATCTTCCTTACAGAAATAATCAAATTACTTTAGTTATCAGAACGAAATTAATTTTTTTAATTCTGCTGAACGAATATAATTTACGAAATATGTAATTTAATTTATTACAGAGGCTATTTTACCACAACCATGGACAAAATTGCCAACAAAATCTCCAAAAGGAAGCACCACAAAATCGCAACCAACTTCGAATCTTACTACGAAGCCAACAATGCCGACGACTAAGAGTGTACCCTTTATACCATCATCAACTGAAGAGAGTATACAAACAAATCCAACTACACCAACGAATCCAACTACTCCAACTTCACCTAAAAGTGCAACTAATCCAACCACGCAACGAAATCCCATTACGCCAACAAATCCAACTAGACCAATAAATCCAACAACACCAGTAAATCCAACTACACCAATAAATCCAACTAAACCAGCAAATTCTTGCAAGCCGACATCTCCAACCACGTCAATAAATCCGACCACACCAACAAATCCAAATACGCCAAAAAATTTACCAAATCCGACAAATCTAACTACACCAGTAAATCCAACTACGTCAATAAATACAAACACCCAGAAAACTCCAACTACACCAATTCCACCATCAAGTCTAAACACAACAACTCCAACTGCACCAACAATTCTAACTTCACCGTCGCCTAAGCTGGAAAGTTCCACAACACAAACAACTAAAAATGACAGTAATGGTAAGCTAAATTGAGGTATTTGAGTGTACTCTAAAATAATCATCTTTTGTAATTATCAATAGATAATTCAGCGCCAGGGAAAGTAAGCTCTTTTGAAGTTGAAGGCAAAAATAATACTCAGAAAACTACATCTGCTAAACCTCCGAAGGAAGAAGATGATAACAAAAGAAAAAGTGAGAATAAGGCGGAAGATAGTGATACGATGCGAGGAACTTCTACCGAGAAGTCTTCAACTGAAGGAAATGATCATAAAAATGAAAATACCACTGGTACGGAGGATAAGCAGAAGGATACTTCAACCCCAGAAACTCCAAAGCAAGATGACGGAAACAAAACTGAGGATAATGAGGATAAGGAAAAAAATAACGAGAAGAACTCGACTTCTAACGCTGTGGGCCCTATTCTCTCATCTACTACTGCAGCTCCAAGTAGTTCGTCTTCCGCTGCTCCAACTAGTTCATCTACTATTGTTCCTACCACTTTGTCTACTACTGCTGCTCCAACTACTTCGTCCACTACCGCTACATCAACCACTTCCTCTACTACAGCTGCTCCAACAAATTCATCTACTACTGCTTCTACCACTTCGTCTACTACTGCTGCTCCAATTACTTCGTCCACTACCGCTACTTCTGCCACTTCCTCTACTACAGCTGCTCCAACAAATTCATCTACTACTGCTTCTACCACTTCGTCTACTACTGCTGCTCCAACTACTTCGTCTACTACCACTACTACCAGTCCTACTACAGCCGCTCCTACTACTTCAACTAGTACTACTACTGCTTCTTATGCTACTTCTGTTGCTGATAAGGCTAGCCAGCAAAATGAGGAAACTAACACTAATAAAAATACGGAATCATCTACTTCTACCCCTTCTGAGACAAATAATAAAAATGCAAATAGTAACAACGGAGATCAATCCAGCACTAACAAAGATAGCAACATCTTCGATAAAGAACACGAAAGCGATAATAGGAATTCTAGAGATGGCGAAAATCCTCCGCCCGCCGGAGGTGGAGGGGGGAGCATAATCGGAGGTTTATTAGATACGGTTGGGGGTGTTGTTAAAGATGGCGTTAAAACAGTAGTAGTCGGAGCTGGCACGGCTGCAGTAGTTGGCGGCGCTGCGGCTGCAGGTGGAGCTGCAGCAGGTGCTGCTGGAACTGCAGCGGGTGCTGCTGGAGCTGCAGTCGGTGCTGCTGGAGCTGCAGTCGGTGCTGCTGGTGCAGCTTCAGGAACCGCAAGTGGAACTGCAAGCGGAACTGCAAGCGGAACCGCAAGTGGAAGCGGAGGCGCAAGCGGGAGCGGAAGTGCAAGCGGGAGCGGAAGCGCAACCGGAAGCGGAAACGGCAGCGGAAGCGGAAGCGGAAATTCAGGCGCAGGCAAAAATCCATCGAATGGACAACCTCAGAACAAACCGAACAATAACAGCAAAAATAACAACTCAGGAAAAAAGCCTGATGATAAGAAAAATAACAATTCAAAAAAGCCCGAAGATAAGCAAAAGAACCAAAAAGAAAAGAATAAGAAAGACGATGATGATTTCGATTTTGATTTTGATTTTGATGAAGAGGACTTCATAGATAACAACAAATTTCTAATTGAGTTACACACAATCGATAATGTAACCGTCATATTTGCAAATAAGTTTAAAAGGCTAGAGAACGTGTGTGAGTGGTTCGCAAATAATTTTACTAACGAACTTAATAACCTGACGGAATTTAAAACAAAGTATTTCAACATGGTTACAAAAGCCCAGAAAGTTCGTGAACGTTTAGGTGACAAAATAGAAGAAATAACTGATGACGACCTCTACAATGAGATGTTGCAGGGATATAACGCAGGTGATTTGCTCGAGAAAAGTTTACAAAAGATTGATGGGGAAATCGAACATATTTACGAAGTCGTTTCTCAGTTTTCTGATGCTGCAACAATAATCGAAGAAGAGTCATATCGTATTAAGGCTTACATTGTGGGTTTAATGTTGAATGCATCGCATTTCACCCACAATTTATATAAAGCTGCAGGAAGTGTGAGGCTGCTTACAAATGTTGCAAAATTTAGAACCATTGATTGTCTCAGTCAATACACTTCCGTTTACCAAATTTGGCGTAATACTGTGAAGAAACTATATTTAGAAGGTATTCAACTAGAGCGTAATACATACAACTTACTGATCAATGACTATTACACTGATATTGATGAATGGAACAAAGTCAAAGGAACATTCGAAGAATTTGCTGAACGTGCACGGAAGGAATTGCAGAATGTCAGGCACAATGTTGATTCGTTACGAGATCCAATCTATAGTTGCGCCATCAAAGTTGCGGAATATATGTTCTATAAAGCACAAAAGGTTATACCGGTGATAACAAAATACTTGATTATGTAGTTATAAATGAAGCCTTTTACATATATATAATATAATACCAATTTTAACATTGAAGAAGTCGTATATAATTTCAAAACTACTTTTTCCGTAGATGACGACATCACATACGAAAATGTTTTTCACGTCACGTTTTCAAGACAAATACATAAGTTTGAAGAGAATAAAATATAGGATTTTGATCTTGTTTTAAACTCGTCACAAAATAATGGATTCTTGCAGGACATCGTAATTTTGCTTAAATAAGAATGTGAGCCCTTATGTAGCAATTATGCTAAGTACATTAAAATATGAAAGTTTTTAATACTAGCCGAAATATTTTATTAATTATATTTTTCCCGTGAACCGATTACTTCGTACATATAATAGTGATTGAAAATTGCAACCTAACTATAGTTCCCCAATATGCTTCATAAGATAACGTAGTGCTCAAAAATACGATTTGTTTTATGAAGTTTTCTAACCTAACCTAAAAAGTTCAGTGCCTCTAGAAATAAATACCACTCAGACGTCCATCAACGCTTGAGGGATGTAACCCTAGCTTGCTCGTAGTAGGGCAGGGAATATAATACTATCCCTCCAACATTTATTTCCAACATTTCCAACATTTATTATTTTAAATTACGTATATTGTTTTAAAAAACATATCTAGCTATTGGGGGGTCTGAAGTGAAGTGTTTACATAACTTACATTCTATCAATATTAAAAATTCCCTGAACATTTCATGGTTCAAGAAATCCTAAATACGGCCCTGACATCAATATTTCATACTTCACATTTTATGAGCGAGATTTTGGTAAAGCTCTTCATTGTAATGCATGTGCTGCGCAAATAAAGCTGTTCTAACAACTGTTCCGGATCCCTACATATATTAAATATTGTATAATGGAATAATAACATTTCAGTCACCATTCAACAAGTTAAGTGATAGTATTGAAATGGTTTGCTTTTGCTTTGTAGTTTTACTGATGTTCGTACTTTCTATGGGTGAAGAGCGTAAGTTTTTAATACAACTGACAAAAATTCGAGTAAATTTTATGAAACTTCAGCTTTAACCATCCGATTGAATTTTTGTAGTGAGCAACCCCTTGCACTCTTTTATTGACGAATCTTGTGGAACACTAACATTCGCGGTTATTAATTAATTGCAATACAGTTTTACAAATTCTTTTAACATGTCAATATCTACTGTATTTCATGTTTAAACTTTTGATTGATTGTAATTTTACTGACTATACTTAATTAATATGCAAAGTAAAGTAAGTAAGTAAAGTATTAGAAACAATCGGCTACAGTGAACGCATGGAGAGAAAATTAGGTTATACTCACCACAATTGTGTTGCAAGTATACGCATAAATGCAAAAAATTAAAAAGCAGCTTTATAAAATTGGCGATCTGTTACGTTAATATTATAGCTCTGCATCGTAATTTTTCCATAATACTCTCAGACCAGATCGATGTCATGTTTCAGAAGTTTTCCATAGGTACTTATTTATATAAAAATATTTTGTTGTGTAATATTTACTTTGCTACTAGTACATACCATAATTTTTAAATGCATATATATTTGTGTAAAAATTGATACCTAAGTTGCAAGAAACAGGCTACAGATTTCGGCACGACTTTAAGTGATTTATTAATTATTATAATTACTATTATTGCTGAATTCTGTCAAATATAACAATATCAAAAAAAGTAATAGCAAAATCATAATATTCGGCACCCTTCACCCTTTAAATTATTGAAATCGAAAATAATCGTTGCGTCAATTCATGTTTCAAAGTTTCAGTTATAGACTTCAGACGCTCTATTACATTTGTTTTTTAATCAGTCAACAAATAAATTTTGAAATATCTTTAGTAATACCTTGAGTTTTAATGATTTTGAATTGTTCAAAACATTCAATTTTTTTTAATTTGTCATACTCTCCAGGTTCATTCGCTTCGTATCTTAAAATACATATATATTACCAGAAACGAATGCATCGTACTAATCGCTTCAAAAGTGATATTTCAAATGAAAACGTATATGTTACTTGTCCGGTTAGTAAACAAAATAAAATCATACATTTGTTTCTGATCAAATCCAGAGATATATTATTTATTAAACAATATTTTCATAAACAAATTTACATTTTCATATCCAACTAAAAAATATCCAAGTAACATGTAATTATGGCTTATACTTTGTCCTGCATTGTTCTCCAACTCCTCAATGTTGTTCTAATATAACGTTAATTAAATTTCTTTTTTATACTAAGGATTACATGACTCGAATATTATTGAACTTTCGTTAGACAACGATGTTGGAACAGATGGTAAGAAAGCATATTCTACGAATTTTCCTAGGTTGCTATGCCCTGAAATAATCTTTCCCGTATTTTAACGTTGCATTGGTTAATCAATTTGCCATTGTATGACTAGTATATATTCCCTTGGTTTTAATCGAAATTTAATGAAATTGAAAGTCATTGTATAATAATAAATTGGATGTTCACATTTTCTGTTCAAGTCAACATCAATAGGTATTACTAATTTTAAAATTACTTATAAAAATACGAAAATTTTTAAATGGGATTTTTAAGTAAACCTAGATCAAAAACAAACATTAAACACTGAACAATTGCTTTAAATATGTATGTCAAATGATGAAAATAAACAATTAACACAAACGCAATGTTTTACCAGGGACATTCTCGAGATATCGACGACATCCTACAAATTCCCCAAGTAAGTAAATATTTGAAGCATTTGCTTGTAAGTGAAATAAAAAACTGTAGGTACTGATTTCATAGCAAGAGAACAAAAATAAATAAAATAAAATAAAATAAAATAAAATAAAATAAAATAAATAAATAATTATAATAAATAATATAAAATAAATTAATTGAAAACTGAGGAAAATTGCTCTAAATAAATATATGAAAGGATATTTTTTCTTATCCCGAAGTACTTATATACAATTTTGGATTGTTATCATTAGACTGCGGATTATATGCAAATGCGTATTACGTATTTATTACAACAACAAATAATATCACCGTAATAATTATTTATATCGATAGTAATTCCAATTTAGATATGCATATATGTATATACCTATATATATGGCTATGCACTATGTAGTTATTAATATAAAAATTTGAGAAAATTGCATATTATCCGCAGTCTAGTTATCATGCTTTATATTGCCAGACGAGTAATTAAAAAATAATATACGTTTTTATTAGAATCAACAGTAGCACCACCAGATGTTGTCCTAGTTGTTCCATTAAGACCTGGACTAGCGGCACTACCACCACATATGAATTTAAAGCCTCCTGATAGACATGATTTTAACATCTATGCTTGTGGTATGTATAGCAAAATATTCGAGTGTGTCCAGTCCATGTTTAAAGGATGAATTTTTATCAAACATACGACAAATTGTGTCATTTTATAGTTGCTTCTGTATTCAGTGAAATTTATTTATGCTTATGCTGCTTTAGAACAGGGTTCCTATTTTTTATGAGTAAAATTCATACTTATGTGTATATAATATATTTTTTCATTAGAATATGTACAAATTAAAGAAATTTCATTATAGAGGCAATACAACCATCACTTTGGATTCAATTACCCCCAAAACCTCACAAGGTGAACACGAAAATCCCTTCAACGAAGGAAATTCTTCCAGCAACTAAGCCTGTACATTCAACGAAATCTCCAGTTAAAAAAACTACGCCTTTACAGCCAATACAACCAAAGTATAGACCTTCTACAAATGGTACGTTAAATTGTACATTCGATTCATCAATAACACATTTTATTTATTTTGTTCTTTACAGAGGATTCGTTGACATTGAAAGTAAGTGCTTTTGATATTGATGGAAACAAAACCGAGATTAGTGACAAAAATCAGGAAAATTCGACTGCTGATTACGAAAATAAAAATGTTAATAAAGAAGATAACAACAAAGAAAGAGATAGAAAAACATCAGACTCCAAACAAGATGGCAATAACAAACAGGAAACCAGTGCCGCTCATTCTCAAAAGCACGACAACAATAAAGTCAACAAAGTTGAAAAGATGGATGTCAATAAAGGCAACGACAATAAACATATGACAACTTCTTCTCCTTCGAAGATAGACCAGTCTCAAAATGGAACTAAGACTATTGAGCCATTTCAAAAATGTAACAAAAGTGAAAATATAAGTCCAATTATAAATTCATCAGTTGAAGAAAAAGATAAGGGTGCACTTGGAACACTTGTTGATACTGATAAAAATGGTGCTGAAAGTGGTGTTTTGATACTCGGTGGGACGGTTTTGATTGGTGGAGTTGCAATCGATACTGCAGGCAAAGCAGCAGGCTTGGCTAGTGCAGGAGGAGGTACAGCAGTGGGAGCTGGAGGCAGCGGTTCACCTCAAAATCTTCCGGGCAAAGCTTCATCAAATCCTGGTGACCAGCTCCATCAAAATAAACCGAATAACAACAATCCAGATAAAAGTTCAAAAGGGAAGAAAAGCAATGAAAAGAAGGAAGATGATTTTGAAAATGACTTTGATTTCGATCTCGATGATATTTTCAACGAAGACGATTTTAACAATTATGATAAATATAAAATCGAATTGCATTCCATAGATAATGTAACCATCATGTTTGCGGATAAATTCAAAAGGCTGGAACACGTTTGTGAATGGTTTGCGAATAATTTTACTAATGAGCTCAATAATCTAACAAAATTCAGACATAAATATTTCGACATGGCTAGAAAAGTCCAAGAAATTCGCGAAAAGTTAGGTGATAGAATGGACCGCGAAGCTGATGATATTTACAATAAAATGGTGGAGGGTTATAACGCTGGTGCATTGTTTGAAAAAGAACTCCAAAATTTTGATAAAGAAATCGAACATATTCACACCGTGGTTTCCCAGTTTTTAGATGCTGCATCAATAGTTGAGGACGAGTCTTTTCGTATGAAGACTTACCTCGTTAACTTAATGTTACAAGCAAAGGACTTCAATCACCCACTTTATAGAGTTGTAGGGGCGGTGCGGATTCTAACAAGCGTTGCGCAGTTACGAACTACGGATTGTCTCAGTCCTTACATTTTAGTTTACCAAACTTGGCGCGGCATTTTGAAGAAGTTATATTTGGAAGGTATTCAATTAGAGCGTGATACCTACAGGTCACTCAGTAGGGAGTTCTATTCTGACATGGATGAGTGGTACAGTGTCAAGAGAAAGTTTTCAGAATTTACTAAACGAGCTAAAAATGAACTGCAGGAAGCTAGGAAGAATGTTGAATCATTGCGGGAACCAGTTTATAACTGTGTCGTCGACGTTGCCGGGTATATGTTCAATAAGTTTACGAACATTTTACCAGATATACAGAAAAATATTAGAACATAAGCAAAAAAATATTTATATGTATATTTACTTTACTATATCTTTTAATTCACCCTCTTTTTTGCCTTTTAATGTAATAACCTTCAAAGTGCCTCGCATGGTTAATTATTTTTAGGTATGTGTAGTAACAATGTCATCTTGCAGCCGACTTTTAGACTTTAACAAGAAAATGTGCTCGTATACGGACAATTAGGACATAGTGAATGATCATTTTTGGTTGAAATTTGGAAGAATTTGTAAAAGGTGGAAAAAGTAGTTCTATTTTTATTTGATTACTCGTTTGTTTATTTTTAATTGACAGTTACTTAGTAAGTAAGAAAAATTTGGTAAAACAATTATTATAAGAAAGATAACATTTGACAATTAACCCGCATTTTAAATTCAAAAAAGTTTTACTTTAGGTTTAATTAAGATAATCTTTTTTACTAAAAATTCTTCACATTTTTTTCTGTTGAACAGATAACATAAAAAAAAATAACAATTAGACATTTTTCATCATCACGACTAATTAGCGACTGTATACTTTTTTTTGGTTAACAACTGTTTTTCATACAGTTGCTTCCATAAGTTCATATAAAGTTAGCGAAACATCCCGTATATTAAAAATATAGAAACGAAAAAACGTTTAATAGCACAACTAATTAGCTACTAAAAAACGGCAAATTATAAGACCAAAAACTAACTTTATGTACATCTATAATTCACATTTGAAATTTTAATCAAGTGGATATAAGGACCGCCGCGCCGCTCAATCGTGGCGTATGTGGCAGGAACACTGGCCAATAGCCACATTGATGAGATCTGTTAGTTTGAATTAAGCACAATGTTGAAGCTATAATGCATACGTTTTATGTAAGGTAGATCCGCATTTACAACGCATAACTCCGTATAATCTTTGGGAAGATAATATAATATAGTATAGAATATAATTAGAATATAAGAAGAAGAAATTAATTTACAGTACGAACTTATACTTTCTCCTGCAATGCGAAAAAAGTGCTAAAGTTTAATTCTGCACCTAACGATAGGCAACCGATGTTGCTACTTACTTCTAGAGATCTAGACTCTAGAGTAAAGCTTCATTTCAGTTGCCATAGTTAAATATACGAAAATAATGAATTTATAGAAAGCCTTAATGTGTACAGAGATATTTTTTCAGTGTTAACTGTGGTTCGTATCTTAGCTTCATTACCTTTACTCTGAATAATATTAACATAGCCGTTTCCAAATTTTTATATTGTTTTTATAGACGGAAAAGAGACGAAAAAATATGCTGAACAATGTAGAAAGAAATCATACGGAGACAGACCAACCTCTGTGAACATTTTTCAGTTCGTTTTTTGCCTTCTTTGGGTCTTTAATTCACTCAATCAACTTTCCGATCGGTTTTCTAACTGCCTAGCTTTTAACGCAGACAAAATTGGTGAGCTTTTCAGATCGTTTTTATTATTTCTTCTCCGGGCAAAGTCTACTTAAGTCGAAATTTTAAAATTATTTCATTTTATCCATCACATATTAATTCTTCGACATTGCAACTACACTAAAAATGACTTCTAATCTTATAAGAAAAACAATAATACCTATGTACATATGTATTATAATTTAAGATGAAGCGCAAATTTCCAATTTTCGTTAAACCAGAAGAAGTGAATTGACGAACATTTGTTCTGACAAAGCATCATAAAAGTAAAAGCGTCAATCGTAGAGCGTCATTGAAATATTTGACTTCATACTTAATTCGTTTATGCAAGCATATCCGTTCGCACACAATATGAATCTAATATAAAGAAAAGCAACTTATCTGTGGAACCCATTTCAGAATCAAAACTGTTCGAAATGGTGGTTTTAAAATTTGTCCTACCATTTCTATTTGCTTTAGGAATTGCGCGTAAGTTGCTCCGTATTTAATTTTTGTAATTGTTTAACGAGTTAGTTTTTACAGAGAGTAAGTTAGTAATCAATGATGATGAAATTTCTAAGGGTAAGTGAATTCAGTGAAATATATGTAAAATCAGTGCTCTTTACAGATAATAAACAATAATTTTAAAATATTTAAAGACTGAAGTATAAAAAAAGTTTTTCTACTAAATTCAATATAATGAATTTATCGAGAGGTATACTGTACTGTACAGACTGCAGACTTGTTATGGGTCGATCATAGCATAATGATATGAACTGGCTTTTTAAATATGACACCATTAGAAGATGGTGAAATTCATGATTCTTTAGAATTCCCAGCATTAAAAAGTAATGTAATATATTGTCATTAGAAAATTGTTTATAATAATCAATCAATAAGTTGTAACAGTCGGGATCCATAATATTAGTTGGGTTAGTTAGGTTGTAAAATGAATGAATGAATATTGTTTGCCGTGTTGAATAAAATCAGAAACATCTGTTTTCACACTCAAAATGTAAAATATTTCGCTCTTTTTAGTTAATCTGTGGTGACTGTAGCAACGTTTTTAGTTTTTAATAATTTTTTTATGTTCGTCTTTTTAGTGATATACATACCTAAAATTGATACGGAAAGAACGCCGTTAATCATAATTTATCATCCATTAATACTTTCTATTTTATACACGATACATTTGCTTCTTTTGGTTTTTTATTTCAAGGTGCAAGCTTTCGACAGTTTTTGTCTACCATATTTATTTTTTGTTGATGTCACATAGCCTATATTTCCCGCCCCATTTTGGTGAATCAATTGATGTATCATTTGACAAAATGCGACGATTATTTTCAGAGTTACGGGGTAACATAAAAATACACATACATACATACATACATACATACATACACACCAACTTTAAGCATTAATACCCTCCTTTTAGTTCCGCCACAGTAGGGTAAAAATTGAATCACAAGTAAAAGAACCAATTTTTGTTGTTACAGTTTACAGTTACAGCAAATTAGTCTTATTTTATTATGCTTAAGACCTCGTTTAACTAATCAATAAAATGTATTAAAGCTATCAGCATGAAAGTTGTCACTTGGCTTTTTCTTTGAGAAGGGAAAATTTCATATCGATTAAGATTTGGCCTCAGTTTCTTTTTTGTATGTCTGGATTAATAGAATTTCTGTATAATTCGAGCTTTAATTACCTATTTATGTCCATATTTAAAAATTGCGTACTCAGTATAAAATCATTTTTGCATTGCTCAATTAATTTAAAGCAAATTAAAATTTAAATAAATAAAATAAAAATTAATTCATTATAATCCCAAAAAACGCCAAATGTATAAATTTATTCCAGAAGGCAAAAGAAACGAAGATGAAGTAACTATAATTAAATCAAAGCTCGACTTTCCGAATATTCCGATGATGCCACCTGCTGATTTTATATCCAAAATTTGGCCAACTATTGTACCCGAACTCAAGCATTTATACTGCGGTAAGTTTTACGCATCATCTTGTGTTTTGAAAGAAAGTTAACATTTTAAGAAATTCTTTGCTTCTTATTTTCAGAGTTGGGGGTAGTGCACTAATTCTGGTTTTTCATTAACTTTGCTGCTAATGGAAACAAAATTCCACTACCACTAAATGGTTTAATGGTAATGAAGTTACAATCGCACTACCATTAACCGTTTAGTGATAATGCAATTGAAATTACACTACCACTAAACGTTTAGTGATAATGCAATTAAAATCACACTACCACTAAACATTTAGTGGTAATGCAATTGAAATCGCACTACCACTAAACGTTTAGTGGTAATGAAGTCAAATTCCATTACCATTATAGTGCTAGTGCAAATCGAAATACACTGACCATTACTTATTATATTTATATTTGTAGGAAAACAAATGCATCAAATACGTGACATTATAAGAGATATATGTACATAAGTAACAATTATTTATTCATAATTCGTATTTATATAAAATGTTTGTTGGCTCTCATAAGGACAAGTTTTTCAAAGTGAGAGTCCAAAAGATTCGTCGTCGCGGAGTATTTACTATACCAGCAAACGAAAAAAGACGTTCCACTGGCGCCGAAAACTTCGGAGAAATTCAATGTGAGTAATCAATTAAAAGCGTTCAACTTTTGAAATTTGAATATACAATTCGTTTCTATTCCATTTTTACTATTTGAAATTTGAAAATATGTAAGTATAACGACCGTAAACCTATTTTTTTAATATCAGTTTAAAGCCAATTCAAATATACAGGAGCAGGATCACCTGAAGAGAGAGCTCGAAATTTATTTGACCGATATGGATACCAGTTTAGAATCTCTTCAACGTTATCCAATTATTCGCCAACTTTTTTAAAATATAATGTTCCAATCCCGTCTTCGGAGCCAGTGGAACGTCTTTTTTCGTTTGCTGGTATAGTAAATACTCCGCGGCGACGAATCTTTCGGACTCTCACTTTGAAAAACTTGTCCTTATGAGAGCCAACAAACATTTTATATAAATACGAATTATGAATAAATAATTGTTACTTATGTACATATATCTCTTATAATGTCACGTATTTGATGCATTTGTTTTCCTACAAATATAAATATAATAAGTAATGGTCAGTGTATTTCGATTTGCACTAGCACTATAATGGTAATGGAATTTGACTTCATTACCACTAAACGTTTAGTGGTAGTGCGATTTCAATTGCATTACCACTAAATGTTTAGTGGTAGTGTGATTTTAATTGCATTATCACTAAACGTTTAGTGGTAGTGTAATTTCAATTGCATTATCACTAAACGGTTAGTGGTAATGCGATTTTAGTTTCATTACCATTGAACCATTTAGTGATAATGGAATTTTGTTTCCATTAGCATTGACTATTTTACTGCTAATGAAAACCATATTGCATTCATTTTTCAATGCATTACTCCCAAGTCTGCTTATTTTATTACTTTGTCTTCATTTTGAAAACTTATGCTTACCAACATTTTCAATTCTACTCTTTTCCAGTAAATCAAACAAACAATGATCTTCTCACACAGGTTGGTACATTGTCTAACCCGTTGTTCTTTTTTTCGCCATTGATTAACATAGTGTCCAATCGTAAGTATTGAAATACATTTGTTTTATTTAAATTTTAAAGCGTGCGTCATATTTGATGAACTTCTTTTTTTTTTTAAGCACAATACATAATTTTATTTGAATAATTGCATATCTTCTAACGATTCTTTTAACAATTTCGTGGATGGCTTTTTAAGTTGGTTGATATTAATTACATATACATATGTATGTAAATGTATGTATATAAAATAATTTTTCTTTTTTTTTATGTTAACTTGCATATTAGTACAATTGAAAAAATTATAAATAAAGTGAACTGTGTACATATCAACACCGTAGAATATTTTAGGCCGTCTAACAACACATTAAATGATCTATCACTTTTATTGAAAATAACATTTGAATTAATTTTAAACAGATTTTAAAGATGGAAGAAAACACAATATTTCTGACCTACCTCCTTTAGATCTGATCTCAAAAGCTATGTCAATTGTCGGACCTCATATTGTGCAGCATAACTGCAGTAAGTATATTTAATGTTGAAATATGTATATTATTTATTTGGAAGAGCTTAATTTAGGATAATTGCATAAAGAGATTAAGTATTCAATGTCTAGTTATTTCGTTATCCAGACACCTTTCAATCCTTTATCAATTTTTTTTTTGTGTTTCAATCGTCCATTAAGTTTTGTTGCCCTATAATTTGAATAAGTTAGAATTTTGGTCCATATTAAAACATATGTAACGTGCTTTGAAAAGAACGTAACAATGATAATAATAAATATTGAGTTATTTTAATATACATATAAGTTTATACTTCATTTATTTTTATACCAAAAGTGCAACAAGTGTAACTAAGACGAGATTTTCGGAAAATACAAACTTTTCAAAATAAGTTAATTTCTGTACATATTTTTTCCCAGCAGAAGGGACCAAACATAATAAATTTATCAACACGTTCTCAAATACGTTTACTGGCACACCATCTTTTGGAATGGTATCAATGTTCTTATCAACTATTATTCCTGATCTTTTTCATAATAATTGCAGTGAGTATGAACATACTATATGATATATGTATGAATATATGTATAAACTACTAACTACATATTTAAGCTAGTTAGCTAAAGTAATTTTTTTTCCAGGTGATAAATCAAACGAAGAAAGAATTGTATCAAAAATTTCGGCTGTTATTATGCCGTATCTAATTGATTACTTTTGCGGTAAGTTTAACACTTTACTCTATATAATTATGTGTTGTTTGCTTAAATTAATTACTAGCATTAGTTGGAGGGTATTTTAAATTGTGATCAAGGCTAGCAAAAGAAACATATATTTAGATCTATAATATATAGACAAGAAACAAAGAAATATAGAACTTAGTAACAATGGCGATGTTTCTGCATTTTCTCCATATTTGCTTCAACTTTGAAAAGTTTAAATGTAAAGAGAAACAGTTGAGTATTTAAAAAAACTTAAACTATTTTTGGTAGGTAAAAGCATTTCGCTTAAAAAAATTTTAAACGGAATATATGTGTATTACATTAGAAACTACTAACTTCATTAAGTTCACACTGAATCTGTTTTTTCATATCATCTATTATTATTATTATTATTATTATTAGTTTTGTGTTAAAATTTTTTAGCGTGCTAATAATAATATAACACCAGAAATCAACTATTATATGGTACTCTACAATAATTTCTTGTGATTTTTGGTCCTCTCATTTTGTTAATTAACAATTAATTAATCTCAATTAAAACCGACCGATGGATCGATACCATCAATGCCTTCCTTACAGGAAAATTTGCCATTATAGGTGAAACACTTACAAACATATCAACAAATGAATTATCTGCTTTCGTTTTGGGATGTTGTTAAAATTAATTTATCGTTTTGTAATTTTTGTTTTTCAGATGTGAACATAATCTCAAAACAAACTAACGCTTCTATAAAAATAGGTGAGGCCACCGATATTTCTCAGAAAAGCGGTGAATTTCAAGAAACCAATAATTTAAATTCAACTAAGCAAAACCGTGATAAGGTAAATACTGGTAACGAAACGGTTGATTATTTGGAGGAAACAAAAGGAGCCAACGATGCAGCCTTTTCAAACTCTACAGAGGATAAAAACGAAAACCGAATAAGGAAAAACGTTACGCAGCAAAAATTGTCTGATGAAACAAATACAGGTAAAAAAATATCTTCTTCAGTGTCAACTAAGCAAAATGCAAGCAGTCAAAACTCCTCAAATACTGACTCGATTAATGGTTTAGCGGGTGGCGGAGGTGGAGGAGGAGGAGTTGGATTTATTGGTAAAATTGGTGGTTTATTTTTATTATTATTTGGAGCTATCTCAGGATTAGCAAACGCTATTGGACTTGGAGTATCTGGAGTTTTAGCTTTATCTTCAGGAGCAGGTGGCAGTGCATCACTTCCTGACAGTTTTGACAACCCAAGTTCGGACGGTAATGGTGGCTTGCCCACTCGCCAAAAAAGCAAGACAACAAAGAAAAGAAGAAAAAGGAACGAAACGGATAATAATGATGAAGATGATGAAAATGATGAAAATGATTCCATTGATTACGATGAATTTAAAGTTAAACTCCACACCAATCAAGATATAGCAAATATTTTGATTGAAAAATACGAAAGATTCATACGCGAATGTAATGGGACCATAAACAAATTGACTAAACAAATCGAAAACTTGAGTCGACTTAATGAAAAATATAATAATATGTCTGAAAATGTTAATCAAGCACATTACGTTTTGGCAGAAGAAATTATAAAGGAAAGTAATGATACTGTGTATCGACAAAAGTCAATTGTATATCATGCCGGAATTGGGCTCTATGATTGTTTCAATATATTCTCAGAAGACATCTACAAAGTTTCTTCTTACCTGACAAGCCTTGTAAATGATGTAAAATATCTGCAGAAGGTGGCGTATGACATGAGACAACTCATGGCTGAGGCCGTTTTACATGCGGTAAATTTTGATCACTTAATATACAAAGATATAGGAAAAGTGCGAAAGCTCGCCAAAGATGCAAGGTTTAAACTCTCTAATTGTTCGAAACCCCATTTTAGAGTTTATCACAATTGGCGTCAATATGTTAAAAATCAGTGGCATAAGGCTATACAATTAGGACGATCAACATACCCGCTACTAGCTAGGGAAAAAACGTATATTCCAAAGATGTGGCAAGATGCAACTGACAGTATTATATTGTTTACCAAAAGCTGCAAAAAACCATCATCACAATTTGCTGGCATTCTACAGCAAGTTACTAACAACTGTGTCGACAAGGTTATTCATCAAGCTGTATACGACGAAGCTCAAAAAGTTATAAAAAATTACTTGAAAAAGCAAAACAAAGGATAATATCCCTTCTCATGTAGAAATTATTGCAAGTTATCAAAATATTAATAAATTCGGTTATGCACCATAAAAAATTGGCAACAATTTGAAATTGTAGGTTTACCTAAGAAATTGTTGAGTCACCTGTCTTAATCACTCATACTTGTTTAGAGTAGGTAAGGGAAAACATTTTATTAGATATCAATATATTGCAATTGCTATTAGCTATATGTTCTTTTCATTTTGCTATCTGATTACTAGGTTCAAGCAAATTTTGCATTGCATTGAATTTGAAAAATCGTACAGTACATACCTATATAAAGATTTTGAAATTAAGGAAAAGTGTGTTAAATTTACGTTTATTTGATTAAATTCAGTGCAAAATTCTCTTTTAAAATAGGAACCAGATCCAATATAAAAAAACGCAACAATTGTTGTTAAAGGTTTTATTATTTATAAAAGTATGTAATTAATTAAGGTTCTAGATATTGTTCCTAATCTGGAGTTATATCGGAAAAATGAATTAACATTGCTTCCAAAGAAGTGAATGAAATCATTAAGTCAGCTCCCGTTTCCATAAAGAAATTGCTGAAACATACAAAGGCCCACATAATAACCATTTATGAAAAATCATTAAAACATAAAGAATTGTTCTTGCAGCTGATACGTTGGCTTTTTAAAACTACGAAAGGCTTAAAAGGTTTTTGGCGAAGTTCGCTTATTGGTTTAAATTAAGTTTTAAGTTTCTTATCCATTTTAATAAAATTTCTTGAAACCAACAGTGTCACAAATGTATCCTATAAGCTATAATCAAACTCAATTTGCCGCTTAATGCGACAATACGTGCTTGTCGCTCATTTATTTCCAGGGTTATTGTATAGATATTTTTATAATAAGAGGCAAGGAGATTTGTCGTTCTCTTTGTCTTTAACCGATAATTAAAAATTGTATTTGGGTTTTCAATATTATTCAAACTATTTAAATTACTTAAATTGTTTATAGGACTTTAAAAAAACAAGTATACTTTGTTCACCTGAAAACATGTACACACCTGCACAGAATTTATCAAATTATTTCTGGAAAGCCTGTATTATATGTATATAGTATAATTGCGCAGTTAAGAATTCGCTTTTGTTTTGGCTAGTTTTAGAAATACATTAAGATTGTAGGACGTAAATATTACTCACAAACTAGTAAAATAGGCACAGTAAGCTGAGTTTGTTTGTAGAGTTGCTTATAAGTTTGTGGAGACAAAAAACAATAATAAAAAATATTATAGCAAGCAATGATTTTGTAATTAATTAATGATTATAGTTTGCGGTGAAGCTTAGAATTTTTCAGTCTACGCACTTTGGTCTTGTCTTCCATTAATTTCGAACTCAAGTCATAGTTATGCATGCATGTATACACGATCTATGTAAGAGTCACATGTCAGTTGAACACATCTAAAATATTAACATACTTCATACTTAGGAAAGCCTCTTTAAAACAGAAAATGTTGCCTATTTGCAAGAGTGAGAGTTTATGCAACCAAGCACAAGTACGCCTGACGACGATAAGGCGACAAATTTTCGAAATGCCGTCACACTTTTATTAAAACACGTGTGTGGTGTTTGATTAAGAAAAGATGGTTTCAAACTACCATATATAATGACACCACTTTATCATTCCATAATCATTATTGTCGGAAATGAAGTCAATTATACTGGTAATTTTTTTCTTTAGTGCTCGGGAGATACAGCGTAAGATGTTTTAACTATTTTCAACTTATAATATGAAACCATATAACTGTGTCTTTCTAGGAATTAGCTGTGAACTACCTAAGCACGATAAACCGTGTGGTAAGTACGGTTATGTTGTATTTCTTATATTGTGTTCGATATTTTAGACATATGTTCTTCAAAATTTGTTATGTGATTAGGAAAAATGGCTCAAAACCATTTGTTCTTACACAGACTATTGATACAGTCGGAATATTTTTTATAAAATTTGGAATAATTTAAATAATATCTACTGCGACGTTCCACCAGTTTTGCGTATAGCACATAGTGTAACACTTTGTCTAATTTGGATTTCTACTAATACTTATTTATATTTTAGAACCAGACGTAGAACAAAATGGACATAACACCGTTGTTGCCAAACCGATGTGGGACCATTTGTCAGATTATCCGCCACATCTATGGCCAAAGGAAGTTGAAGAAGAATATTCTTGTGGCAAGTTAATTAAACAATATAATACTTTAGCATTTTATTTTTAAGAATAAGTGTAATATTTATTATTTTACAGAAGCAATTATACCTAAAACAAAACCAACGACAATTCCGCCAAAAATTGATTATCCGCCATCCGTTATTGATGATTGTGAGTTTTAATATATTCCAAAAAATAATTTTTTATTATCATAATTTTACTAGCGGAAGAAGATCCTACTGATGATTTCCCAAGTGTTGTAGCCATGCCACTTATTCCTGGATTACCGAATTTACCACCACATATGCAACCAAACGAAGCCACAGGTGAGTTTTAAACTATGCTTTTGTTATTATTTATAAATAATTCTTGACATTTGTTCCTCTGGACCCCTTTACACGTAGAAATCATATTAATGAATTAAATCGTTAAGAATAGAACATACCTATAATGGAACTTAGTTCTTTTAAGGAACAATTTTTGAAAATTAAAATTATACTATAATTCTATGAAAGATTTTTGTAAAAAAAATTTTGTTTAGAAGTTTGAATTATCTAAAAAAGTATTTTGTGCTTATGTTATAGTTTGTTATTTGAAATGTTTTGCTTAAACTAGTTCCTATTTAACTGAAACCATATTGAGTTAATATCTTATTATACTTTAAAATTTGGACGCTACAGTATAATTTTATAATATACGTACGTATATTATGTATGCCTATTTTGATTTAAATAAATATAATTGGTTTGTTCTAAATTAAAAGTAATTCTTCGTTATTCAGTTGAGCCTCCTCCTCCAGAAGTACCAGAACAAGTATCGGTGAAACCTAAAGAAGCTCAGTCTGCACCAGCTGAGCCAATAGTTACATCACCAGAGCCTCAAATATTGGAGCCTTTACCACCAAGTGCCATAATAATGGATATTATATCTTCCCCTCATGGTATGTATAATTATTTTACTAAATTCAATTTATTAAGTTTTATGGATATCTAGATAAAACCCAAATTGTGCCTAATGTCACAACTAATTCCGGACCTAAATTGTCAGGAAAGATAAGTGCTTTTCCTGCTGAAAATGCAACAAATACAGAACAAGAAAATGAAGACAGAAAAGATAGGGTCAACGAAAATAACCCCATTCAAGATATTCACGACCGTCACAAAAACCAAAAAATTAATAATTCAAACCCCGTAGAACATAATGAAAATACAGAAAACAACACTGAGATTCAGGAAACAACTACATTGAAGACTATTGAAGACAAGCAAATTAAAGACAGTAAGGTCAAGAAAGAAAAGAATAATCCTGAAACTCAAGAAAGAACTAATCCCAAAAATATCGAAGAAAAGAAGGACAATACTCGTACAGATGGAAAAAACGTTGAAAAATCAGAGAAGCGCAACAGTGTCGAAAAAAGCAATATTACTGAAAAGGCTGAAGAGATAAGTGAGACGCTTGAAGGAACCACACCAATTAATAATGAAGACAGCAATAAAAATGAAAACTCAACTGAAAATATTAATAATAATGAAAGGAAAAGTGAAATACTAGAAAGTACTACTGCAAAGATAAGTACCAACAATAAAAATGAAAATAAAGATGATGTAGACAACAAGAGCCAAAACGGAAATAATGGAAATAATGCAGAAAATACGGAAAGGAAAACTGAAAACCAAGAATCAACTACTACCAATACTA
This sequence comes from Machimus rusticus, assembly GCA_951509405.1. Taxonomy (NCBI): domain Eukaryota; kingdom Metazoa; phylum Arthropoda; class Insecta; order Diptera; family Asilidae; genus Machimus; species Machimus rusticus. The sequence continues at coordinate 48,966,324 of OX608050.1, read as the reverse complement.
TCCAAGACAACACTACTAATAAAAATGAAGAGACTACAGAAAATACGACACTAAAATCCAAAACAAGTGATAATAACGTTGACACTACTACTGCAAAGACAAGTAAAAAAATTAGCAACAATAAAGATGAAAACTTAGATAGTAAAAATCGAAACGCAAATGGAAATAATTTAGAAAACACGGAAAGGAAAACTGAAAATCAAGAATCAACTACTCCCAATACCATCCAAGACAACGCTACTAATAAAAATGAAGAATCTAGAGAAAATACCACGCCAAAGTCAACTAAAACCCGTGATAGTAATGTTGAAAAGCAAGAAGAAAATGGTTCCACAGGAACGAATGCAAGTGAAAGAAGTGAAAGTGATATGACAAAAAATGAAAACACAGTAAATGGACAAAAAGATAGTAACTCTGGTTTTGGTTCTGATCCTTTCAGTGGCCAAAATCCACCACCAGAGGGTGGTGGTGGAAGTTTTTTCGGAAAAGTCCTGAAAACTGGAGGGGGTATAATTGGTGGTGGCACAGTTACTGGTGGAATATTTCTTGGAGGAACTGCAGTTGCTGGTGGAAAAGGAGTCGTAGATTCGGGCACGGCAATTGGAGGTACAGTTATGTCTGGTATTGGAGGGGGTGGAAGCAGTGGCGCTGGCGCAGGAGGCTCATCAACCATTCCTGAAGCTGGTGAGGGTCCACTAAATCCAAGCAGAAATGGCGAACCTTCGTCGAATAATGGCAGAAGTGGAAATGAACGAACTCAACAAAAATCAAATAGTAATAAGAACGAAAAGAATTCAAAAAGGGATAAACAAGAAAAAGATGGAAAAAGTGAAGACGATGATATAGATTTTGATCTAGATGAAATAGACGAAGACTTATTTTTGGATAACAACAAATTTGCTGTAGAACAACATACGGCAGATAATATATCAGCGATATTTGTTGAAAAAATAAAAAGAGTCGATTATACATGCGACTGGTTTATAACTAATTTTACAAACGAAGTAAACAATCTTACCATCTTCCGAGATAAATACGATGGAATGGTGGCTTATGCAGCCCAAGCACCAAAAAGATTAGGCGATAAACTTGAAACCGAAATTGACAACCAAATCTACAACAGAAAAATAGGAGTATTCAATGCCGCAATTTTTCTTGAAAATTATTTAACATCCTTAAGAGAGGATATCTCAACAGTGAGTTCCAACTTGAATAGCTTCATATTTTACACAGATCAGCTTTGGAATCAATCACATAGCATGCAAACTGAGATCGTTAAAGAAATTTTGAGTGCAACAAGTTTTAATCATCACATATACAAAGATATTGGAAAGGCTCGATTGGTTGCGCAAGTTTCAAAACTCAGACTTGTTGATTGTTTTAGTTCGGCTCTTTCAACTTATCAAAACTGGCGAATCTTTATGAAAGAAATTTTTCTGAAAGCAATCACAATGGAACGCATCACGTATACATATTTAATAGGAAAATACTACAATGATATAGGGAAGTGGGATGAGGCTTATAAAACTGTTGTAACGTTTGTTAATGACGCAAAGAATCAGACGAACGAGGTCTTAAGTAATTTTATTAATCTGCGAGATAATACTGAAGAATGTGTTTATAATATTACCACATATGTATACAAAAGAAGATTTAAAATTCTGAATACTATCAAAGAACACCTCATCTATTGATATACATACAAAGCTGCCTTGTTTAGTTTTAAATTTCAATGTTTTTTAAAAAAATATTTTTTGAAAATGTATTAAACCCTGTACGTCGAATAAAAAGCTATTGAAATTAATAAAGTAAAATTTTAACTAAAATTGCATTAAAATAATTTCTTTTCACGATTTCAAATTAAGTACGGATAAAAATCATAAAAATTCTGTTTTCGTTAGATTTTAAAGGCGTCTTTTTATCAGAGCATTGATACCAATACCTACAGTGTATCCCAAAAACCAGCGTCCAAACGAAAACGGATGATGGGCCTTTTCATAACTGCTTAAATAAGCCAAACTTACCCTAAGTAAAAATCTCTGAAATAATGGCACTTCTTTGAATATAGAATTAAAACTCGAATTTCACTTCTGTTTTGTAAATCATCATCAGCATCTCTTTGGGCGAATATTATCCAATAAATTATATTTGCTTTTCCTTAATACAATATGGCTCGAACCACATTTCTCCATGCCCACTTTAAAATATATGTAAGTATATATAAAAGATAATATAGGCACACATGCACTTTACTTAACAATACCCACAAGGAAATAAATTTATTGACAATTTGCTATTCGAGTGTCTTATTAGTTACTAAATCGGGCATGGTTTTACTATCTGCATAGTCTTGAATTCCACTCTATTTTTCCCTGAAGACTTGTGTCGTGATGAGATCTGAATTTCAATTAGTTGATTGCACTACAGCTGACACTTGTACGAATAGACGAGACTCGATGCATTTCAAGGCCAGCTGTTTGCCGAATATCTATAAAATAGCTGGCACTAGAATTATTGGCATTATTCCATTTGTATCTTGCCTTAACCACCAGTAAATCCAATCCAGACGTTCAGAATGTTCAAATTGGTAAAAGCAATAGAAAAATTTCCATCTTAAATCTAGAATAATTTGGATTTTCAAATTTCAGACCATTTTCCTGTGCGTGCTCATCGCCAGTGTAGCTGCAATTCCATCTGGAGTAGCCCCACTTTCCTACAGTGCTCCTTTGGTTGCACCAGGATTCGTCACTGCACGAAGTTCGCAAGTGATTGCCCGCAACTACAACGGAATTGCCGCGGCTCCTTATGTTGCAGCTCCTGCTTCTTATGTTGCTGCTGCTCCTTTAGCATACTCCGCCCCAGCTGTTGCCTCTGTTTCCCATGGACCTGTTGCTTTTGCACCTGCTGTCCGAGCCGCCGCTCCACTCAAATACACTGCCTACTTTTAAAATCATAGTGTATTTTCTGTGAAGGAGTAAGGTCTTAATTATGTGATAGAAATAAATAAAAAAGCTTCTCTTTGATTTACTAAAATTACATTGGACTAAAAATTTACTGTTATTTTTTCAAACAAATGGCTGATAAGTTGTATAAATTGTATTTTCCCTAGATTATGAATTCGTAAATATAAATGCTCCATTAGGCCCCGTTATGTATTTCAAAGCTTTTTGTATATTTGGTCCACACTGTTGGACTCGGTCATTTTGCATTAGGATGAAATTTTCTGATTATGATTGTTATATCATTAAATTAAACTCCCCCAAAGAATTTTAGAAAAAAAAAATCAAATTTTATTATATCACTCACTGACTTTGGCGGACACGGAAAATTTCATTTAATGTACATATACTTATCTTATACTTATACCTTATACTTATTCTTATCTTTTTTTGAATATAGTGGTCGTGATGACTATATTATTTGAAATAATTGAATTCAAAGTTCCAAATGAATTTATAATTTAGCTAAGGGATTCTATATTCATCCATTTCCTTAAGTTAAATCGATTTCTTTTCAATACTAGGTATCCTAGACCGGTTAACCTTCTGGAAAACATTATAAGTACTTAAATATAGTAAATATTAAAACGGCAACATTCAATTTGAATTCTTATGCTAAAGTTTTAGTACTGATGTTTTTTTCGAAAAAGTGAATAAATTATTTGGTTTTCACCATAACTCCGTTAGTTTTTATGCTACTAACTTCTACTAAAGCTCATTAAGGATCTTTTCAAGTACTTTGTATTACATCTACATAAATAAAAAAACACAAACAATTCTCTTTTTCTGTAATGAGCTTCATTTTAGTTCAGAACAACTTTTTCAAGGTAAAGTTTTTTAGTTATTCGTAAAAAATCGTTTAAAAACATGAATTAATAAAAAAAAACTAAATTTTAAATCATGTGTAACTCAAAAAGTATTAACTTGTCAAAATATTTTGATATATACAACTTTTTGAGAATTATTTCCTAATTACTACCCAAATTTCACGTCAATCAGTACTATCCGAAAGAATTCGGAGCGGATGCGTTGAGGTAGACATATACATACATACAATATAATTATTCTATTTTAATATCACTATGAAAAATTATCTGCATACGAAGTCAAAACTCGTGACTTTCTGTCTTTACTTTTGTATACCTAATTCTAATGCTTCTAATTTGTTGCATTTTCTTTACATTATATCAATGGACATGAGACTTGGATTTAAATCTTATAAAATAGCACAAGTCTATAGTTCTACTCTCATACTATTTATTGATTTAATGCGTAAGAGACTTACGGTCAAATGCAATGCATGTAAGGCACCGCCAAATTGCTGTAGTGCTCTGATTCGGAAAGCGTCTTTAGAATATCAAGCGCCCAACTCGATTGCAAATTGAAATTGCATAAACTTCGTAAAGCGCCATCCTTTTGTGGGTGCAAGTGCGTCGTGCACTGTAATTGTCTCATAATTTGTTCAGACGTGCTTCTTTACAATCGAAAGTGATCGCTAGCTGTCACGAAGTCATGCACTCGGCAAAGTACAAAAGAGAGATTCGTGGCTGGAAAAGGTGATCGATGGCTAAGCGAAAATACACAACCTTTCCTGGACAATGCCTAATCAATTCAGCTGCATTCGATATATAACCCGCCTACGCCTACCTCAAACTTGTCACTTTGCCAGCGATTTTCGAACATTTTTTAAACTCAGTAAAAAAATTAAGGAGTGTCCTTAGGATTTAACTTATCGAAATGAAAATCCTCGCCCTCAAAGTGGTAAGTTGGTAGAATAGTCACCGTTTCTCAAACTGAGTCGCATAAATCACGCGAGGGAGCTATTCAACAAAATCGCAAACTAAACGAGCTGCGCGCGCATTCGAATCAATTTTCCGATTTGTGCTCTTTTTCGCTCTTCGCCTTTTTCAGTATTTTCCATAGCTCAGAGAGTCAGTTTGTGGTGCAAACTAATAAATTCTACTTGACAACGACATGATCTACGGCCTTCGTTGATTAGGGACTATGCGAGTTACTTTATTGCCCGTATAAATTCACGTGTCGACAACTTTTTGGAAATGATTTACTAAGCACCCAAATATTGTCGTCATTAAAGAAAACTCATTAAAATTTGCATTTCAGGTTTGCGCGCTACTGGTGCTCGCTGGAGCGCAAGCCGGTTACCTTGGAGCTGCTCTGACGCCGTACGCCTTTCCACCCGCTCCGATCGCCCTGCCGCCTGTCCCTGTTGCGCTGCCGCCCCCTGCTTTGCCACTGCCCTTGTCATCGGCACCAATTTTTCCAGGACCCGGCTTTGGAGTGTTGCCATACACCTCCGCTCCGCTGAGCCCCTTCGGATTTCATCCTGCGATCGTCAAAACACCGGTTCCGGTCGGGATTCCAGCGCCCATCATAAAATCCTACTCGCTGGGATATCCCGCTCCAGTGATTAAGTCTTTTGGACATTTCGATTACCACGAGACGCCCATCATCAAGGCGGCTCCTCTGGGGCACTATCGTCTGAAGGCGCCTCTAATTAAGGCGTTCCCACCGTACGCGGCGTCCTTTGGGCACCACCTCGACCACCACCTCTTTGCCTGATTACCCTTGAGTAATCGAGCAATGAAATCGAAAGCACGTAGGTCGGGTCTTTCTTAGTAAATTTAAGACAAATGTCTCGTTGCCATTTTTTATTTGACCAAAATGTGTCTATAAATAAAGTGTTGACTATTTTAATCTGTTACTAATATTCCTTTCCTATTTCCTTTCTATACATATGTACATATTTATCAATCTGTTAGAATTTCTTATAACAATATTATTTAAAAAGGCATTATGGTTTCTGTATGACCGCTTTTTTTCTAAACCTGAAAATGAAAAATAACAACTGCAAGTACAAAGATATTTTAGGTCATAGTGACTTGAATAATTGAGAAAAATGTTTGAATTTTTGTTCTATAGGTAATTTACCTGAATAATAAACCCAACCAAAACAAAAAGGTTTGATATCTGGGGTTTTACTTTTGGACTTCCGCTTAACGCTATTTTTGGGACACCCTGTACATAATGGTTATAGAGTAAAACTGCGAGATCAAAATTAAATTTAAAAAATTTGGCACAAATCTTCACAAGAACTTTATTTTTTAGTCCCCTTTGCAGCTTTAAAGAGTGCCTACTTACTATTTGTTTTGTAGGCTAAAATGACGTAGAAAAATTTCAAATTGATATTAAACAACAATTATTGACGAAGAGATTGCATAAATAATCCCAACAAGCCCCGATTTAAAAATTTAATGTCTTTACTACACATTTTTTAAACTTCAAATGCATTCATTTCGAGTTCACGTTTTCAAAATCAAATTAAGCAGATTGTTTTGTCCAAAAAACAACCTTTTTTAAATTGATGCCTAATTTGCAAAATAAATATTTATTAATAAACTTGTGTATATTCAATAACAAAACTCATGTATAGGTACCCAAATTATGAAAAACAATTTGTTCATATATGTATATGACACTTCTATTACTGGCGTGAAGTGTATCCAAAAATACGCTTGTAATGTATCTAAAATTAAGCCGCATTTTGATTTAAAAGTTAAAATAAAAAGATGTTTTGCACTTTAACACATTTTAATTTATAGATTCCTAAAAATCACAACAATTTCACAAGACCTTCTCATTTTTTCAATATATCAGTATATGTATTACCTACTTCTGTGTGGCGAACCTCGCTCACTGTGAAAAGTCATGGCTCCCTTTAAGAAGATCGAATCAATTTCATATATCAACTTAGCTTAGAGATTCTGCTTTTAAATTTTTTTTATTTATTTCATTTATTTAAGTTTAAATTCATTTGTATAAGGAACAGGAATTTCTCATTTTAGTGCGGGAAGTACATTCTTCATTGATCGATCATTCATCTATGATGTTTTATAATTAGGCCAGCAGAGGTTTATATAAATTTTATAATAATCTAAAATTTTGGAAAAATTAGTTATATTGTATTTAAAACCCAGTGAAATTATGTATCCTAACCTATCTATGCTTAACCTAAACCTTCTTTACTAACTATCAACTAACTGTCGCATCAGCGGATTATCTGCTAATCTACATTTTTCGAAAAAAATTTCAGCTTGATACCTTCTTTTAAAAAGATTCAACAAATTTGTAACTCTTTTCCCTCTTTCAAATAAAAATAAAAATTTAATTATTTAGAACTTTCAAGCTTAACGAATTCAATTTCAGCCTAAAATTAAAATGTATAAAATTAATTAATATAGAGATGAAGAGGATCTCTATATCTGGATTGACTTTTACAACTAAAGTATAGGTATCGTTAAATTTGCCTTGGTATTACTAGTAATTTAAACAAAACATTTTTTAAATTATACTTTAACTATTACTATTACTTCAAAATAACTTCGAAAAGAAAGTAATATTTACACTTTGATTTATAGTAAAATCACCATTTAGTACAAAAATAATAAATATTTAATAATATAAATTTGACTTTATTTTCAAAGCAATATAAGCTGTTTTTTTTTGATGATTTAATCTGAATCTCAAATTTCACATATAGTAGAATTGAATTGTTTAAGCTGTTACCTTTAGCAATATTTTTCAAATTTGCAAAAAATCAAATTGCAATGATTTTTGGTCATCCAAAGTTCAAGTCTTGAACTGAATTTATTGGATCTAGTTTTTGACGCATGTAAATTGGATATAAGTCAATGCAATTTGATGCTCTTTTCACAAAATAAAAAAGTTTTGCTGCGAGTCACTATTTGCAAATTTCAATTCAATACATTTGCTGTGAAATTTGATTTGGATCATAAAAAAACAAAGCTTTTTTATATAAATCACAAAATATGTAATTCGGGAAATGGAAGACGAGAGCAATTATAGTTAATCATATTACAAATTAAAAAAAACTGATAAAAGTAGAATCAAAAAATATTTTCTAATTTGTGCAATAGGTATTTTAATCAAAGCCAAAAGTTATAATGAGAATATTGAATTAACTTTAAATCAGGAAGTATTGGGTCTTCTTATCGTAATAACAATGAAACAAACTCACAAGATCTTTTGAGAACGTTTACAAGGCCAATTCACATGCACGACATCTCAAGAACCGAATTATCTTAGGCCAAACTGCCCCAATTTTCGATCGCACCAAGATTACACCCACAAAGTCTCATTGCGTATGCAAACGCTTAACGAATTAGCATTCAAGACCGGTAGTGGTTTTGCGACACGAAGACAATTAATTGATCAACTGGCCCCTTAAAAAGAGGCTAAATCAATGGAAAGTGCAGCACACAGTGACATAATAAAAATACACTTTTGGTTTTGTTTAGAAAGTGAATCAGTATTCAACAGGTGAATCCAGATTCAGGTGAGCTGGTATAAAAGAAGCGTGCTAGACATCCAGAGTCGTCAAATTAGTCAAACGTTTTTTTCTAGACAGCCAACGGAACAGAATATACCAAGCAGAATGATGGGAAAATACATGGTAAAATAAAAATAATCCTTTTGTAATTAAGGAATTGAATTTAATTATTATGAATTTCTTTAATTAGATCCTTTTCTTTTTCGCGTTCGTCGCCTGCGCCTACGCTGGAGTCGTGCCTGCTGCCGTTGTCGCCCCCTACGCGAGCTCTTACAACGCTCATGTTGTTAACCACGCTGTAGCCGCTCCAATTGCTCCTTATGTTGCCGCTCCTTATGTTGCCGCTCCTTATGTTGCGGCTCCCGCTGCCCCCATTGTTGCAGCACCCGCAGCATATGCTAATTATGTTTTCTAGGAATACTGGAGTGAACTGTTGGCCTTGCAGACTAAACTAACTTTACAGAAAAACAGGACGACATTCAGCGAAATGGACTACTTAAGGATAAATGTGTTCAGACCTTCAGCGATCAATAAAGTTGGGTTCTAGAAAAAAATCGTTTCTTTTAATAAACTTCGAAGCAGTAAACATGGACCGGATATTAAATTCAATTGGCAATTCATGGTCTAAACACAATACAGAGATGGGCGAGGCTATTGCAAACTAAAATTATCATATGTGATAGTAAACCAATTGCTGGATGGTTTACATTCTCCGCAAACGAAAAAGTTAAAATAAATTGGTTGCCAAATTCGAGGAAATTGATTTAAAATTAATAGTGAACTGTCTTTCTATCATTTTGAAAAGTGATGGGTTTAAAAATTAGTAAATTGTTAACATGATTATCTTTAAAAAGGTTTAAAAAGGGATGATTATGTACAAATCTTTGAATTTTTTCCCATTTGAAATTCCAGTTCGAGACAAAGAGAAGTTATGTATTGAAGGTACACTAAACTTCATTTGTTTTGGTTAAAGTTAATAGCAGAACAATTAATACTATTATACATCAAAACCTTTCATAAACTTTTATTTATTTCTGTATCATTCAAAATATTTATTAATTCAATTTCAATTCATTTATACGAAACGAACGAAACGGAAAAACGTTCATAATTTCTTAATTCTTAAATAATAATTTAAATAAAACAAGCGCCGTAGTTTTGCAGAAAATATGAGAACTTCATAACATATAAGAACATTATAATACAAGTATAAACCCCCATCTTTAAGTAGATATAAGATTCGAATTGTACTTGTGTGGCATTGAAATTTAAAAAAAAAATACTTAGAGTCTTTAAAAAAAATTATAAGCATATTTTAAATAATCGGTTTCCAATCTATTTTCCGTATAATTTTTTTTTATATTTATATCTGGATGCTTAGATAATGGATTGAAAACAACTAGTATTTTTCAATTTTTAAAATACAAAAGCTGTGGGAAATTGTCATATTAGAATAAAATATACTACATCAAAATAGAATGATTTAAATTCATTTTTTCTCAGCCGTTTACAGTTAAAAATGAATTTTTTTTTTGGTTAGAAAAATGCTCATCAATGAAGGTTTTTAATTTTTTTGTAATATATTCATATTTAAAATTTTGCACTTAGTGCAACGATGCAATGGGATATACAACAAAGCGTGAAAAGCCATATTGTACGAGTATGAGACATTCTAGCTTTGCTTAATTGATAACAAAAAAACTGAAATTGAACCTAAACACTACGCGGAAAATATTTTATAACGATAATAAGCCCTTTCCTTTGGTTGGTTTCAAGTCTTTTCCTATCCTTTTCCTTTTTGGATGTGCTTCATTTAAACACAAAAATGTCTATTTAAATGGAATACTTTTCTTAGCTGAAAGCATATATATATATAGAAACTTTTTTCACCTTGTATATTCTGCACACGAATAAATAGCCTTATCCACTTGAAGGTACCTGACTTCTTTCTTTAAAAGATGTTCATTCATTATATCTGGGCCTGGTGTAGGATTGAACACCAGCAGTGTCTATCGCGTGCATCACATTAATATTCTGTCTCTGCCCACTGATCAAATAACTCCTTTTACAGGACAGAACCTTCAATCAAGCTGAGTTTGCGGCAAGCAGCATCGATGTGGTTTCACAATTGCGGGTATTTGCGGACAACCAAGTCGTCTGTCTGCCCATTTCACCACATGCACCTTTATCCGTTTGCCGAGTTGGCGGAAACTAAAGACACAATTATTACTAACTGAGGCAGCGAACATAACCAGTTCGGCACTGCGCACATGACCCGTAACCATTCCCTCTAATCAAATTGCGCCATGCAATCACCACGACCGAGTCCACTATTCAACCGCGGCAATGCATTGAAATCGAACACAAAATAAAATCAATCGAGCAATTATCGAGATAAACACATTCTCCGAAGTAGGCAGATTTAAATCTAGATAGGAGCCGATTGCACTCGCGCGGTGCAGCGCCTGCAAATTTTATGAAACTTAATATAGTTCGGCACCTTTCATACTGGTGCCAGCGCCTAACTAAGGGCTTAGTTCAGAAATTGAATGTTAATGGAAATCGGCATGTCTTCCATGGGACACCTCTGCACATTCTTCAAACTTATTCGAAAATGAAAGGAAGGGTATCAATAAGCTAAACAGGCAAAAGATATCTCAATATGTATATACTAACATTTAAATGGTATATTTTGCAGGAGAAAACAAATTTTACTAATTTTACAGATATTCCAAACGAGTTTTCTTGAAATATTTATTTGCTTCTGATAAACGTTTGGGCTTGGTGAAAAATTTGTTTTAATTTTAATAAGAAACATTAAAAAATTAATTAGTACTTTTAGCATCTTTACAATTTGTAACTCTTCATAAGACAAAAATATAACTGGGCCGCAGAAACTCACTTCTAGATAAATAATTTAAAATTCCCATAGACCATGTTAATTTTTATGACTAAATTGCCACAAGAGTTCGTTGAATTTAAAAATGTTTCACAGCCATTAAACTGCAAAAGGATATAAAATATAAAAATTGAACTGCAAAAGTATATAAAATATCCAAATAACTGGAGAACGAAGTACGGACACTTTGGAGGAATTCCTAATGGTCCATGCGATTGAATCAACTAAAATATTTTTATGAGTGTCTCAATTATTGCGATGATTGCGGGAAAATTAAGAGCTGAATTTCTTTTTAGCCAGGCTCTAGAGTAAATGTATAGATGTACCAATTCCTGACTATTTTCTAAATAAGCCGTCATTTCAGGTTCCCCCACGATTCTGAACCAGTTCGGCTTGTGGCTTATGATTAAATCTTGGTCGTGAGCCTTCTGGAACTGGACGCGCCGGCCGGTGCTAACCGATTAGTCACGTCTGACGATCTGTCTAAAACCCAGGCAACTATAGTCCTTCTGATTCGCTTTACATGCAAGCTGCAACGTTTTCACTTTTTCCGCTCTCTGCTGACATGGCTGGGGTATTTTGTGCCCAATCATCGCTAAAAATCGTGTTATAATCCAATTACTGCTTGAAATATTAATTCCGATCCGCCGCTTTTGAGCCTTTAATTGACTATTATGCAGCTAGTATCTGCTTATCTCATTACCTTATCTTTCACGTTTCTTTGGCTCCTGTGTTCTTGCATCTTCCTTATAAGTAAGCTTGAGAACGGCTCGAGCACGCCTTGGGGAAAATACAAGCTTTTCTTAACTTGTTATTGAATAGAATCTCGACGCTGGTGTACCTATCCATTTTCAAAGTTATTACGACCAAAGTATGAATCATTCTTACAGCTCGATTGTTTAATTGTTGTATGCATAAAAACATAAAACCGATTTTAATAATCTAATGATAAAATAAAAAGTTTTCCTTCAAAGTGATTTTAATGATTATTTGCGATTTTCATTAAAGTTTTTCCAGTGGAGTCACGTTACCAACAAGGTGTGGTATTTACAATGGTTAAAATTTCCGGACTGCACGCTTCTCGCGTACCTATCCGTTGATTGATTGGTAATTTGCGGTCGTTTTTAATTACGCCGCGGTCCAATGCCTTCTACAGCAAGGTCGTATCAGTCTGAGGTGCTTGCCATACTTGGCATTTGTTTTTTCCTTCAAAGTAAGCCTCTGCAGCCGAACAGCGATAATTGTTAAAATTGTCGGTAATTTTGAGATAACGATCGATCCCTGTGCCATAGCTTAAAACGGTGCAGGTACGGCTTGTAGTCTGTCCGATTAGAATGACATAAACAGTCGTTGGACATGCCTGAGGTATGCGCGACGTAGAGCTATATCTGTAACTTTGCATAACTGGATAGGATCTCTTTCGAGAGCAAAAATTAATTGCCCTATAAAATATCGAAAATTATGACCAAAACCAATTTATGGGTGACATTATGGCTGTCACAGCTAGACTTCGGTCAGGTCGTTGTATTTGTCAAAATTTCATGCTTAATCCAACATTAAAGTCGTTTTGAGGTGAGCTTTTCGTTGCTATGATTTTGTGTGAGAGCTATTATGAAATGTAATATTATAGAAATGTGGCGGGTCTTAACTTGGAAAATTTTTATGTTGAAGATAATGGTTATGCTCGTTGCAGTTTTAACGGATATATTTTGATCATAAAGATTAGATTGGGATAATAGTTTAAGTGAAAATTGAAGAATTTGTTATTGGACATTTATTCCATTCATCCCATATGCTCCGATTTTTACTCATTTATTTTTTTTTTATTTATATAAATTGTAAGTATGTTATGATTTCACATACATACTTGGCTAGAGGTTACTGCAATTTAAGTATGAATAAAATAATCCGTTATGTCTTTGTTACTTTATGACAATAATATTATATTTGCAAGTTTTTGTGACAATATTCTTGTCGTAACAAAATATCCAAAAAATCTTAAAAAAAACGCAAATTCTATATGGGTATATATAGTTATCTTCAAGTCAGCAAAAAAGACGTTACAAACTAGGCGTCTTCTCGCCACGTATAATATACGATGGAATATTGACGATATCTAAAAAGCTATTTGTTGAGATAAACTTTTTTAGATGCCGTGAAGTTCAATCTAACCTGACATCAATTCTGTTAAGTTTTGTGCATCAATTTTGCAAACTTTAGAAAGTTATCATACATGTATGCATTAGGGGACCGGAGTGTAATGTCGAAAATTCAAACAAATAAATTTTTACAGGCTTTTATTTTTAAACAATGAGGTAATCATCTTCGTTATCAAGAACCTGTTGATAACGAGGATTTATTAAAAATAAAAATTTGATAAATATTTCTTTTTTAATTTAATGTAAAAACCGGTCCTCCAAATACATTGTTATGTACGAGCAGATAGCTTTTTCGAAAAATTCCTCTTTGGGCAACGAAGAATTCCAAAATTAAAATTATTTTACATCTTTTAGGCGTTCTGTTTTATTGAATGCATATTGGTACATATGAACTTCGAATGACACCATTTTTTAATTGAATTTGTGAAATCCAACATAAAATATGAGATAAGATACTCTGTGGTACTGCATTCTTCGAGTTTTAATTCGAATTATTATAAAACAGCTACTATTTTGCATTTATCATTCTAAATTTTCCAAATTGGACACTGAGTTTGAAATCGGCGGACTTAAAAGCTTACATATACCTACTTAACTTCGCGCACGAAATTAAGATTAAGTGTAAAGAGACCGCAATTTTTAATTTTAAAATCAAATTTAAGAATCGTTCAAATCGATTCTGGCGCTTACTAAATTAAATTGAATTAAATGAAAGAATCGTTCAAATCGATTCTGGCGCTTTAAACTTTATCAATCATTCATTATTACGTATGTATTTTCGTTTTCTTTTCATAATATGTTTATGACGCAATGATGCATCTTGTGGTACTCATAGTATGCAAGTACTACCATTTACGTTGTGCCTGAACGGAAAGAATGGTAATATTATTTACTAGCGAAGTGGAAAAAGAGGAAGCTTGTTAATATCAGACCGGGAAGTCTCTTCCTCTTATGCCAGCTCCGGATTCAGGCAACTCAGTTATAAATTCCATTTTTGAACATGACACAAATTTGTAATTGTTTTCTATCGTAGCGATTTTCCGAGAATGGCAGGCCCATTAGTCGCACGATCGGTCCGATTACGCATGACCAACAGCTTTGGGCTGGATTTATGCGACCGGGAAAAAGTTATTGCACACCTGTGAATGCTGCTGCACTGGTGCCCTGTTATTGTCAGTTTTTTTTTTGCTGTCACTGTCTCTTCCAGTGCAGTTTGTTAAAAGCAGTGCAAGAAAAGTTGCATCGAAGTTTCCCTCTGAATTCTTACGTAACACGAGGCGGCGGCTCACTGCTCACTGGTTTTCCTCCAAAGCAAGGAGTTTTGGGCCACTTCAGCACCTCACAGCGCAAACAAACGAAAAATATCTGGCACAGAATTTGCACAGGAATCCAAGTCGATTCATTAGCGGTGATTAGTGCGTTCCTCGGAGGTTTCCAGGGTTTCGCGATGCTCACCGCAGATGAAACCCACAAAGTGGGTGATGCACATAATTTCTCTACATTCTACGCACAAAGCACTGCGAGTTTCACTTTTTGCGCTGCAACGCCTTGGACTACATTGAAAGGAGCACCTCCCATCATAAAAAGACGACGAGCTGTCTGTAATTATACATCCACCTCACTTGTATCGCAATCGTCAATTCATTTTTTATCAAAAGAATTACTTTTCAGGAGTAGAAACAACTTTCGATTTTCCATGAGAGCTCATCGGCTCGAAAAGGTCCTTGAGTTGTGGCCCCATTTGCTGCTGCTATTGCTGCTGCTGCAGTCGGCAACAAGATGCTTGAACTAGGACAAGGATCTTGGGCAAAAAATTCGCCCTAAATAGAAGTGGTTGCCGTAGAAGCAGACAGGTCCTATTTGTAATGGGCTTTTTATCTAAAATGAACGATTTCAACATGAACAATTCACAACATATCGCAAATTATGTTGGGCGATTGAATCAGGTATAATACGAGAACTTCCCCGAATTTGTCGAAAGAGTGGAGACACTTTTGTCAGAAAAGTCTGCCTTTAAACCAAATTAATGTGTTCATCGGGATAAAAAAAGAGTAGTAGTAATAAAACATTTACTTACAATAAATTACATGTATGATTTTGACGTACATAATAATGGATTGGCGTACGGAAAGTGTTACACACAGCGCTCTTATTTTAATAACGTGCACTATGATTTTAATCCCAAATTAGGAGACACCCGTATAAAAACATATACGGAGTAAAACCGAATGGTAGGAAAAGTTCTTCTTCATTACAATTTCCTATAAGTACTCGACCTTCTCGCGGATATCCATCAATGAAATCTGTTTGTTAACAGAAATCTGTCATGGCACTCACTTAAAGTGTGTTTTTTGTTTTCAGTTGTTTGAATGAGAGTGAATGAGAATTGGTTCTTAGATCAAAACCGTATGGGGTAAAACCAGCCGGGTCATAACCCTATCGGTAAAACCGCATATATACGATTTTGATCCGGAATCTTTTACACATTATGTGATATATAGTACATACAATACGGTTTTGTCTATCTATCGGGGCAAAATCGGAATAGGTAGTGGTTTAGTTTTCTTCTAAAATTTTATTTCTTTTTATTATTATATTTTTGTTTTTATAATTTTGTTGCATTATGTTCCTAAGATATGCCTTCAATTAAAGTGTTTATGAAAACCATGCGTCTTTTCAAATAGCCAAATTACAGACCTATTATAACCTCCGCTGTATGATTTTGTACGGTTCACTCTTACATATGTAGGTACAATGTGCGTTTGTCACCCCTCAATCTATATTCTGCTAAAGTTTGTTGTGGTCCTATGGGACACCCTGTATAACATCAGTTATTGAAACATTCTATTAAGATTTGTTCAGAAGATAAGAATTGTCTTCCTATGTCACCAATTGATTTATTTTACAGTCTTAGTTTATGAATAGCTAATTCATTTACAGTTTTTAGTTTATGAATAACTGATTCATATCTGCAGTATCTCATTTATGTGTTTTAAAACGTTTTGAAATCGCTACAGAAACATTTCGAATTGTCAGCAATCTTAAAGGCAAACCATCGCAAATTGAAGACATTACAGGTAAAAAATCGGGAAAGACAATAAAGTCAGCTCTGTTACTTAACATTCAGATCTCATCCATGTGATTGTGAACAATGTGATTAATTGCCTGCGTTACATACAACTAGAAAAGGAATTTCATTCATTTGGGGAAATGAGTCCGTAAGTGGAAATTTTACACGTTAATAAACGAAATCTCGCGACAACACGTTCTGCCACATGTGTGTTATGTAATTGTCGTCAATCTATAGAGGAATCAATCACCGCGTATGCTGTCGCAAAGAACGTCAACTCCCTGTCTAGACATCTTCGCAATGACTCGTTGTAAACATTTTTGGGATGCAATTTTATACTTTGGATAAGAAGTGGAGAATTTTCTTTTTGTTTTTAAGATTGAAACAAAGTAAAAGAATTTGAAATTTTGCATAAAAAATAATTTATTTTAGCCAACCATGGCTGGCTGGGTATTTACAGGTGTGTAATGCAGTTTGACCACGAGAAATGCACAATGTGATGATGGATGCGCGCTTGCTTGCAATTTAACATATTTACACAGCGGAAATAAATACAATTTTGATTTTGAGTGATGTACCTAAAGTTCAACAGCGAAAATTCAGACTTCCTTGGGGCAGCCCTTAACGAGGCGCGGTGCAAGGAAATTTGAATTTTTCGGTTTGGTTTGGCTCATTGCTCGATCACTAGTGGACAGCTTCAGAACTGACTTAATCTCGGATGATTTAATGAAGGTATCCATGACCGAATCCCAATCCATGACCGTATCCTAATCCATGACCGTATCCCAATCCATGACCGTATCCGTATCCATGACCTATGGCCAAGGGGGCGTGGATTGCGGGGCCAGCAACGACAGCGGGAGCAGCGTGGACCACGGGAGCTGCAGCAATTACTGGGGCCGCCTTTACAGCAACTTTGTAGGTGTTTGCGTATGAAGTCGCCAGTGGAGCGACAGTCTTAATCACGGGGGCGGGGGCGAAGATGGGGGCTGGAGCAATGGTCTTGATCACTGGGGCTGGTGCAATGACAGGAGCGGCGATCGCAGCGTGACCGTATCCCAAACCAAGTCCGTGTCCGTATCCCAATCCGTGACCATATCCCAAACCGGGTCCGTACGCCAGAGGAGCGCCCAAGTATCCAGCGGAGACGGCGGCGAAGAAAAGTGGAAGAATGCACTGGAACAGAAAAATCCTTATTAGACGGTGATTTCCCGGCCAACAATCCTGGCACAACTTACCAGCTTGAACATTTTGGCAAGTTTATAGTTAGTTGCTGCTGAACTGTAGTTACAAGAGTTGTTGCTGCTTAAGATTGAATGATTTCGATTTGACCCCAGATGTGTATTTATACAGTAAAATGGAGCCCGAGAAGGGTACCCTCACTCCGAGTAGCCCAAGCGGTTCGGTTCGGTCGCGCAGAAAAAAGCCCCAGTTGGATAGTCGGTCTAACATGGTGTTGACAAGAGCCGCAAAAAGATAACTCCCCGGCAATAGCCCCTCTTTTCGTATAGTCAGCCTGTGGCGCACTATGCCAATGTGTCACTATCACTAGCAAATTGCGCCTTCGCTCTTGTTCTTTGGGGCCCCGGCCGGCTGCTTTGGATAGGCCGCCGCCACGACCTCGTGCGCGTCTGGTGTTCTTTTACTTTCCGCGCACTCACACCACGTCGTCGGTTGCCTGCGCTGCGCTGCGCCGTCGCAACCAGCCCAACGCACGAAAAAATCTCCGAGGAAAATTCTTAATAAATTCGATTATGATTTACGGGTATGTCTGCGCCAGTTGTTGGCTTTTCAGACATCCGAAAGTACCAAATCAGATCCGTCGTAGTTCTCAGGGGCCGAAACTAGGGCGCGCTGGTCTTGGGGCGTTTTTGTCCGCCCGTTCGCTTAATTGAACCCGAATCCATCTCCTCAACAGTGGCGGCAATTATTCGGCGATGGTAATCGAGCCAAATCACGCCAAATCGAACCTGTTCACAGGTACCCACCGCACAATCATTCGCCGATTAGATTCATTCGATGCGATTTGAATTGCAAATTAGCGGGGCTCCCGTGTGAACGCCGGCCGGCCGAGCCCTCGGTAATGTGGAACTAAACACCGGAAGGTGGTCGTTAAGGGTGCTGGGCTGCATTTTTAATCCAACTCAGGAGTTTTTGCGCGCTGACACCGATATTTGATTGCTAGTTTTGGGGAGAGGTAAAACCTTTCAAATATCCTACAGACGGCGACGGGTGCAGAGTTCATTTGGGGAGTGCTTGGCTCGTTGCCGAATGATATTTTAATACGCCAATGAGCTGGGTTCAATGATACCTAACGAAAGTCTGCTCTGATTTTGCTTCAAATCTGTTTTACAGTGAAGTGTGTGCCTTAACTGCAGTTTTACGTTGCAGTGCAGGTGAGAGGTGAAAACTGTTTCTAGACAGGACAGTTTGAAAGGCTATGTAATGTTTTAATTAAGTTTCGTTGAAGTTATGAAAATTCGAAGTAAACAAATATTCTCAATTTTTCAAGGGAGTGGGCAGTGTTTTTTAATCTTAAGCTTAAATTACTATTATTTTTTAGTCTAATCAACATTTCCTATATTGAACCAAAAAAAAAATTTTTTATGTGCATTTAGTTGGTACAACGAAAAGTATAAGAACATCTATAATATCTACATATAAATATATATACATATAATTGTAATTGGTGAATTAAACTTTAAAATTATTGTTTAGGTATTTGTTTATTTCTGCTTTATAATTTATAATATAGACGTACAATGTTGGCAGCAATAAAAGTTACCTTATCGTATAGAATTTTATGCTGAATACATATTTCAATCATACAATATAACCTCATTCTGTAATTTTCGTTTAGCGTTTGAGGATGAGAAGAAAAATATTCAAAAGCCTCTAATACAAATTTTAAAATTGAATCATCAGAAGGTCTTCTTTTTGTCAAAATCAACGAACTATGCACTTATTTAACTTAGAAAAATTCATAATTCAAAGAGAGGACTAAATAATACTAGTAGGGGAGCAAGGTAATTGTGACAATAATTAAACGTAAAATCTGTATATAAAGTGAGAAGCAAAAGTGGAAAGGTAATCCACACTTTTGCTTTTAAATATCTATTACAAAGTAATGGAAAGCCTGACGGAAATGCAAAGAATGTTATTATTTGCACTTAAGGCTGTATATTCAGAATATGTTGCTTTGAGTTTATACTTCATCTAAATACTAAGAAAAATCACAATTATGTCGAAGTAGTGCATTTTTCCGCTTTTGCACCACTTTTTGCGTATGTGAGCATTTCGTAGTTAACGTTATTTCAATTAGCTTTTTGCAAGCCAATCGAGTAAGATAAGTAGTTTTTCAAAGAACCTTAACAGAAATTGTGAAAATCTGCACCTTAAAAAGAGTGTTGATTCAAATTTTTAGTCACTAAGCTAATTGCAGTGCACACTAAGGAAAATGTCCTTAAACTTTCTCTCTCTCTCAGTTATTGCTGAGAAATGTAAAATAACCCATAAAACGATTCAAAAAATTCAAAAACGCCAGCGAAGAGTTTCCAAAACCAAAAAATGGCCGACGCGTGAAAATTTCTGATCGAGCTGCCCGGGAAATGGCTCGATGTATGTACTCGTAGTATCTGGAATAACAAAAACTCCTTAGCAAGCTGCTCAACAGATTAGTAATGAAGTTAGTAAATGGAGTGAAAAGAGGATAGTTTTCAGAAAAATCAAAAAATAATTTTGGAGTACAGTCGAGCGTTAAATCTATTCACAGAACTCCAGCTTCTCATAAAGATAGTGAGAAAAATAGGAAGCTGTGCCTACGCATTGCAAAGAATAGTTCTGATTCCGTGTCATATTTAATTACGAAAAATAATTTAATGTTTTTGGGCCTAATTGTGACAATAAAGTAAGAAGAAAGAGAAAGGCCGAAATGAATCTTTGTACGGAGCCGAACATGTTATGTTATGAGGCTGTATGACAGCAGATGGTTTTGGTACTGTACGATTTATTTCGTTATTTAGAACCATGTACCAATATTTTATTATTATTATAAAAATTTCATATAAAATTTGCAAACTTCAATTTATGGTGTAAGAATTTCAATAGATATATGATATGTACTCAAAAATTACGTATACATAATTCTTAAGTTTCTGTAACCAATTGTATATGCTTTCCTGTATAACCTGTATAACCTTATGCCCAAAATTATTCATACTCTTATGCAAAATCAGCATGAAAATTAGCCTAATCTTTAAGAAGTTTAATGAAGAAACTGTTAAATTTGTAAGGTAGACTTATTAAACCTATTAAGATTGCGACATTACACTTCTCTTGACATCTTACATGACGAAATACTATTACATAGAAAAGCATAATTTATTTGCCTAAACAAGTATCACCGAACACATACATACTCATTTTATCTGAGTCTCTAATTACTGCTTATTATTATAAAAGAATTTAAGCACCCTCATGAATGCCGAGTATTTTTCAATAATCGCTTCTTTTAAGATTTCTTAGCTCTTGAGACTGCCCTGCTATGCCAGATCAAACCTACTGTTACTGACAAATGTAACCGGGTTACTTTTACTTCTTTCGATAACTTCAAGAAGTATTGCATAATCAACATGAATGCGATCCCTGACCGACGAATAAAATTGCACCCGCCATAATTGGGTTAAAAGCCATGGAAGACATTTTATGTCTTTTGTCACCGTGTCCACAGCTTTGATCTCAATTGATGGCAAGGTCGGCGTGAATTGCAAATATCGTGCTGATGATCGCGATCAGATCAGTACTCGTGCCCTGAGTACTTCAACACTGCAAACGTAAACAGCTCGAGATACCTGTGCTAATTGCACAAATCGATGAGTAATTTATAGGTGCAAATGTCGTGTTGCAAATCCATGGAAATGAAAATATGCTGTGCTAGAGTCAACTTCAAGTTTGATAAAGTCACTTCGAAATGTACGCATATCACGTGGGATAAACAAAGTGGCTTCCCTACGGATCTACAGATCTCAATGACATTTTCTTATATGGGTTATTTATGGCAAGCCAGGAAATTTTACCTGATGTGAGAAATATAATCATGAATGGGATGTCTAGGAACTAGTTTTACTAGAGGAAAACAGGCCGACTTTGTAACGCATGCGTAACAAGATCTGCAACAAATGAGTGATGGTATTTAGCGACAACTTTTGATATAAGGATTTTTCTGCTTACTGCCTCAGTTGCGAAATCATTCACAGGAAATTATTTAATAATAATCTACTGACCCACTGACAGTCTTTATGAGACAAACTGGGTTCCGTATTTGTTGGAGATATTTTTTTTTCAGGATGGGATTGTCATGATTCCAAGTTATGCATTGATCAGGAATGCAAGTTATACAAGTTCTATTTACTAGCTATGTACGTAACGTGCCTTAATATAATAACAAATTGTACAAAATGAATTTATCACAATCCAATATTGAAGGCAAGCTGATCTGAGAAAATAAATATTGAACAGTTTTTGTTCCTGTTCCTGTTTTCACGATTAGATATAATTAATTCATCAGGACCGCGGTTTAAAAGTAAAAGTGATAAATTTTTTGTATAGATTAAACCATCTAATAGGCACAATGAAAATCGATGTCGATGAGGTAATTTTACCGTGTGCTGTGTAAACTAAATTATTGGTATCCTAGGCAAGCAACACCAAGGGCAGACAATTAGGTATTCGATAATAATTACATTTTAGTTTGTTTTACACAAATATTTTATTATTTTCAGAAATTAAATATAAAACCTATGTTTAAAGAAAGACAAACAATTTTTAATTTTCAAAAGATAAAAGTCACAATGTCAGACAATCTGTGTAAAAATGCTTAGCAAATTAAGGTCGCTGCACACTTGCCGGCACGGCACGAAACCGACACGCTCCGGCACCGTCCGACACCGGCAAATATCATGCACACTATACCGACAGTTGGCGGCGACCGAACTTCAGTTCAGCCGAAAAATAAATTGCGAAGGAGATAGAAATATGTATGTATATACGATGTCAAAATTTAATGAAAAATAGTTAATTGCAATAGCAATGCTGTTGAACGAGGAAGAATATACGAGAGTACTACATATATTCTGGACAGAAGAAGTGAAGGAGAGTTTGTGACTCTTTACAAAACGCTTGTGAATAATGAGTCAAAATGCTACTTATATTTTCAGATGAGTGTCGCCCAATCTGATTGGTTGCATGCAAATTGGTCCTGAAAATAAAAAGAGGAATACTGTCACTATATTTTTTATCTGCCATGCAACATTTTCCCTTGCAAGCTCAATTAACTTCTCTTGATGCATTCTTGAACTCCGATCAGCGACCGACAACTGTCGGTCGGAATTCTTTCCAACGATACCCACCGACAGTGTAGGTGCCGGATCGGGCCGTTGTCGTGCTGTTGCCGGTAAGTGTGCGTGAGTGCATTTGCTTACAGAGAAGAATATTTTGTTGTGTCGTGCAGGGTCGTGTCGTGCCGGCAAGTGTGCAGCGACCTTTAGTCGTTCTTCTTCATTTTGAATTAAAATTTTTAAACTAAAAGTCGAGTAGATATGCTGTTCCCAAGGAAACAGCTCAAGGCAAAAATGCACATATTCCTAAACGGAAATTTGACAGTAGGCCAAGAAGTTGTGACATCTTTTCATTTGTCACAGTATTAATTCAAGTTATGAAGATATTCAAATCTATGCATTATCCATTTCGTAAGTTTATACATATGTATATCCTCCAGGCAAACTGTCAATTTTACCAAAGTTTTTCCTTGGCCGATTCCTTGTGAAAAAAATTCATTGAGCACTTTTTGAATATTTTTTTACATGTATTTTGGCAATTATTCATAAGGGTAAAAGTTTTGGAATTTTAAAAGGAAATTCTACTGTTATATTATCATTTTGTAGGTAAAAAAATGCTTGGGTAAATAGGTAATAAATACATAGTTAAAAACCTCTTTATATTTATGTATTCGGAAGTATACATATTAGCGGATACAAAGTGGTTTGCAGTAATTTGGGCGCTCAAAATAATGTTTTGAGACATATGTGTACAAATAAAATCGTTTCTTAATTTTACCAGGATCGGTTTATTTGAAAAACTTTAAACGCTTAAATTTTAATGAGGGTGAAACTTGTTTTAGCATTTGAAATTAAAAAAAAAAATTTTAAGAACTTTAGGAGCATGGTAGTGCTGCCGTCAAGTCAAACCCGAAAAGAAGAAAAGGTGCTGTGGTATCTTTTTTCGCAGTTATTCGGTGTATTTTTGAACCCTCATAATCTCGGTCTGGATACTCACTTACTCCTAATCTCCTAATCTCCAATTTTCAGAATAGGATGATGTCACAAAACTTATGAAATGTTCCAAATTTTATTATTATATCTTTATTACTTTAAGATTTGTGTATATTAACAAAGTTTATTTAGTGTAATTTCCGTAGTCCTAGAAAGCTAAAATTTATGATGGAGGTAATGGCCAAGTCACGAATTTTCTAGATCTAACGATTAATAAGCGGAGAATAAAAGTTATAGAGCGCTTTAATAACTTCTGAGATTAAAAAGTGTAAAATTGCGCAGGAGGAATAAACTTGGTTCCTTATAAGATCTGATAACCAGAACTTTTTAAGAGTGAAGCAGTCTTGCTTCATTTTTGTTTAAATGTTTTTGTTGGGATAGTGATTATTACACACCGGGTGAAACCGGGTACCTCAGCTCGTATGAGTAGATGAATATAACAATGACCAAAGCGGAAGCGTAAACACATAATGGATTATCATCAAATAACTCAAAATAATCCTTTCAGAACTGGCCGACATTGTAATTTTTGCCTAATCAGCACAACGCGCTACTTTTATTGGTAATGAAAACACACGAATTGGATACTTGGAGACTTATAAATGCGCGCCACGTAATCAATCGTCCGCTATTTGTTAAAAAATGATTGATTGCCGCTTAAGTGGTCTGTTTAATCGTCGTCGTTTCATAAATTTATTTGCATTGCTTTCCCGGTAATCTGACAGAGGTCTTAATTTATATGTAACTAGCCATGGAGCGCAAAAGTTCATAAAGTAAAATAAGCATTGCTTGCGGGTCCGTAAAAAATCTTTTGAGATTAGTAGTCTCTAAGAATGTGCAGTCTATGAAATCGAGAATATGAGTGTTAAATTAAACATAAGAGCTAATTGTCCGTGCCTCGGAGCGACAACCTGGATAGTAGATTTTTGCATATTTTTGAAGGTTGTTTACGATGCAACGCACTGCAGCGCGAGGTGACTGCACCGTGGAATAGACTTTAGATAAAAAGGTCGGCTGAATGGTTCTTTGCGTAATTCCAGAGATCGGGCTCCGGCGACTATGCTGAAACAATGGCTCTGTGGGAACTGTGGGGAAACGTATCGGCGAGTGGCATTGTTGCTGTCACGATAATCGCAAATCCGTTTATGGCCGCTGACACTGGCTTACTGTCTTCAACTTGCTGTAAATCTGCGGCCGACTTATCTCGATCTTAGGCGATTAGAATGGGTATCAACACCTTTTGGTGCATGCAATCGAATCGCCAGCGGCCTAGCGCTCGCTGATTCTGAATTGCGCGGTTCAAGGCAATCCACCGAATCAATGAATCGATATTGGTTGCAACGGATCGACTTTTTGAACGCGGAAATGATCGTCTGGAATAGCTCCAGTCCGCCAGTCAGATGGGAGCACATGGGTCTTTAACCCTTTGGTTATGCAATCCCACTCCGCCAAGCAAAAGGTGTGTCGTTTCTACGATTCCTTGCAAGGCAACTGGTTCGTGTTCAATGGAGTGTTTTAGTGGGTGATATATGTTTCATTTTTCATTAAGGCACAGAAACATTTCAATATCTATAATTACCCTCGGCCAATCAGTGCTTACTCCTAACGAGATACCGACGGCATATGTTCTTTTGCGTAACTTTTAACTATGTTCTATGTAGCTTTAATAAACTGTTTAATTAGAGCGAACATATTTAGTAAGAGAAATATCATAAATAAGGTCCGGGCCTTCTAAGTTATGGTATGTCATGTCTACTAGGTATTAAAGGGTTACATTTGTTTGAACTTAATGTAAAATATGAATGAATTATTGTTTCAGAAGAAATATGGTAAGCTAATGTAGTATGTACATACCTACTACAATTTAGAAGTGCAATAAAAAGGCTCAGCGTTTTGAAGTTCGAGAGAATCAGCCAACGTCCTTGCCTTATTGGTACTTTTAGATTAAAATTTATTTTACCTTACAAAAACATGAAATTAAGGGATTATTTTACCTCTACGGCAATTTTGGAAAGTATAATCGAAGCAGAATCCTTTTCGTATGTAGGTATGATTCTATATTTTCTTACAGCAATGTATGTTTGAATCAGAAGAAAAATATCTTCCGCAAATCATAACTGCTTTTCAAGTGTCTTTCGATTGAACTGGTTTTATCAAAGTACAACGAAATTTCTAATAAAGAATATGTATGTTTATAAACACTGATTTGTAATTTTGTTGAGTTATATTGCATATATTCCTACTAATATTAATAGCAATCCATTTAAATTTTCAATTTTCTATCATTATGGCTAGCCATATTGGATTTTCAAATTTAAATAGCAGATACGAGATCAATGACCCCAAAAATTTCTTAAACCTACCTGGGATCTTAAAAATTGAAACCCCATCAAAATTCACAATTTTGTAGTTTTAACGTTATACGCTGTCAAGATATTGATATATGTACCTACTAACGAATTTGAAAACCATTGCTTTTCTGTTCTATAGCTTACATTAAAGTTCAAT
The DNA here is from genome assembly GCA_951509405.1 of Machimus rusticus. Classification (NCBI taxonomy): domain Eukaryota; kingdom Metazoa; phylum Arthropoda; class Insecta; order Diptera; family Asilidae; genus Machimus; species Machimus rusticus. The sequence continues at coordinate 48,939,993 of OX608050.1, read as the reverse complement.
TTTTATGCTGATTTTTTGTCTTAAATAGGCACTCTTAGGTACTGCTTTCTAAAACTCATAAATATTATTTTTCAAATTTCTGAAATGGTTACCCTGCGAACTCACACCCAAATAACTCAGCCAATTATGCCACCCGAGATTCCAACTCGCTTATCAGTGACTGCGTTAGTCAGTCAGTTTTTACTCGTTTTCCGAATAGAAATACACAGACGAAAACGAGATTAAATAAAACATTTTTACATCTCTGTTAATGATGTAACTTTCAGAAAACTAAAAATATTCCAGGTTTTTTTTTCTGTTTGTCACTAAATTTGTATTGCTGAATCGTTTCTAAGGAATATTTAATAAATGTTTATATTTTGGGAATAAATATCATTATATCAAAAATTATACAACTGGAATCTTTCAGGTATAAACTTGAATTAAATGCTAGCAATTTTTTTTCTTTTTCAAATCTTTTTGCATATGATAAGATCGTTTTTCAAAAAATCAAAAAAATCCCTTTTTATTGTACAATTTTCCACATCATTTTTTGTTTTTAAGATGCTACGCTACGAAATAGAATCAGAAAAAGTAATTTATTAATCTGAAATCCAATTTTTGTTTTATCTTTTTTAATGTAAAAGTGTTGAAGTTTAAGTACGCTTTTATTTTCATTGGTTTCAAAGTTTTTTAAATCTGACATTGAAAGATAAAAATAAGATCGAGGTTCATACAATCGAGGATAGCGGTTGTTTATTTGTAAAAGTTGAATTTTCGTTAAAATTTCTGTTTTAAGTAGATGCGTAAGTCTGTTGAATTTTTTATGAAATTTTCGACAATCAGTGTAATCGAACAAAAACTCAACTCGACATCATCCAATTTGAACATCCAGCAGCTGTTCTCTCACAATTCCATCAGTGTTGTCTACTTGCAATAGCACAGACATATGTGGATTTTGCTAAGTCATTGTGTATAATTCTAGCGCTCACCTTCAAGAACAGCTTAACGAGGCTGGGAAAAACAATAGGCTAATAAGCAGCAAGTTTGTGTTTCTGGACCGAGTAAGAACTCAGAACCTCTAGTTCTTTTAACTGACTTCGACCATTTCGGCTGCAGTCTAGTTGGAGCAATATACTCGGATAAGTAAACCGGATCCGCCGGAGCGATGGTGGTGGTGGTACGAGTGCAGTTTTGTCCATATCCTGCTAAGATCACGAGTCTCGATGCAGTTGCCCCTAGTTGCCTCTGGCTATAGGCAACGTCTTATATAACCGTCTTACTGCAGTGACATGGTCCGTGATTACTCATTAGCCCCTCCGTCGTCGGCTGGATGCTGTGCAGAACATGGTGGCTAATAGCGCTCTTGCAGTGGCTAACTGATTTGTGTCAATTGATAAAGGCGCATAAACGGCGCTGGGAAATTAAACACTGACAATATTCGCTGAAAAGTATGCGATCGCACGAATATATGCTGGCGTATTGTTTGTTAGGTATCGATCTGATTGCACCTTAACAAACCTTCATATATACGCATGTTAAACCTTTCGGGCAGATCTATGCCTTGCTTAGAAGTAATTGCTTATCTTAACCGCTGTAAAAGTTTTAATTGCTGTAATTACTCACATAACAGCAAACATAATCCGACTTGCAAGTGCAGCCAGAATGGTATAATCGCTCCAGAAACGAGCACTATTACTCGCAATTCATTTGCATTTTTTTTTAAATCTCTACTTGCAGTGCTGTCCGGTTTTACAGGTGGCATGAGTGTAATTAATTTTGATTGCCCAATTTGCTGCTGTATACCCGCCCTCAAGCCACTCTCGCTATGCTCCCATGTGACGGCCGCGAACAATTTAATTTTAGCGCTTGAGGCGGTGGCACTGACACTGTCACTTGAGACGACTTGGAGACGACTCAATCGTCACCTTCGCGGGCTATAAGGTATAAAATTTATGGTGGCTCTAAATGAAGCTCTCCTATCGGGCTTATCCTCTAAAGACGCCTCCGCGCTCACCCCTTTGCTCAGGACGTTTCATCTTCTAGAGCAGGCTGGCCGAAATGGCTGAAATTGCTAAAACTTAATTTCTTCCTAAGTTAAGCCGGCTGAGGTATGCGATTGATACCCCATTGAGCCCACTGCTTCAGAAATTATGTTGTCGGACAGGTTTTCCGCCGTGAGATACTTTACGAATTCATTCAGTCTCAGTGCGTGCATATAATTGCACATTTTAACGGCGCGGACATTGAAATTTACTTGTGTGTTATATAAATCTGCTTTTCAGTTCCATTCGTGCACTAATTTCGTGAATTATGTGTATAGAAGAGCGAATGAAATGCGTATGTTACGTTAAGATGTTAATTGCATTGTGACACACGCAGTAAATTTATTCAAGTCGATTCCATTGTTTTTGAACATTTACTTTAAGAGGGAGTTTTATGAAGAGGCCTTGTGCAATGGACAGTCTCTGACTTTCAGGGTTTTAAAAACAACCATAAAATATGATATATTCACAAGTCCAAAACAACTTAAAAACCTTCAATAATTTTCACCTCTCTTTAATTTTTTAGAAATCGTGAATAAGACAGACATAAAAATAAATAAATACATATATATAAGTCAAAATTACAACCTCCTCTTTTTAAATTCGGTTGAAATTAAAAAAGAAAAGAAATCATTAATGTCTTAACAGGTAATCCACAATTTCTGCTTGTTTTTTATTCCTTTTTTAACAGTGTACTCGCCAGATGGCAGCCACAGGTCACTAAATGTTGCACGAAACTCTCGTTTTTTGCTTATTCCGATTGTCCGTTTAAAAAAACAGAACAGTTTTCCTCTTTTTTAAGAATGAGTACTACTTAAGTATGGTATATCCGAATACAGTTTATTTGTTCAAAAAGGCAAGGTTTTTCAAAGTTTTCATTTAAGTTATTTCATTTCAAGTTTTTTAAACAAAACTTAACTTAATTTACACATATTCTTCTTTTACACTAAACCTTTGGTATAGTATATACAATGTTCTATAATTTAATGAATCTTATAAGGAAAATTGAAGTCCAAGTAAGTGTGATCAATTCCGAAAAAAGGTGAGCATTGTAATCTCAAAAAGAGAGTGATTTGCGCAATTAACGATCAGCAAAGATCAAAGTCACTAAAAATAATTGCTATGGACCTTGGTTCGAAATTACTGAAGAAACTGTGAATGAGTAACTTGCGGAAATACATTAAACATCTGTTGGGTCCTTCAAGATTCTAATATGATCCACTTAAATGTAATTATCTTTTATGGGAACGTTTTATGTCCAAAAGTAAAAGTTATACTGAAATATATATTCGGAAGTTACACCGTGCGGAGTACGAACGGACGGTGTAAGTAATTGCTAGTCAAGAGTCATTTTTGGGTGTTACCTTTTAATCCTATTATTGCGTTTATTTAGCGGCTAAAATTTGTATGGAAATTTCAGCTGCGGAACTTAAATTTCTAAATATTTAAAAAAAAATTTAAAACGCAATCGGGACAGTGTTTTTAGGAATTATTACTAAAGTAATTCACAATCATGTAGTCATTTCCATTTAACTGGATCGGGAACGACCTTTTTTTCAATTTTTTGCAAGCTAAATTGTTGACAATTGTTAAAGTGAGCGGTGCCGCCACATTCATGATTCAAAAGCAAGCAAGTACATATGTATAATATAATAATTGTTTTCAATATTTCAAAATTCGATAATAACTTCAATGAAGTAATATTCAAATAGCGAATTTATAGTATTTGTTTATAGTGAAGAGTGAGGGCACCCCTAATATCTTTATTTTGTGTTATTTAAATGAAAAAAGGAATAGGTACCTACTTTTTATATTATATTATACGATTTAAATTAGAAAAATGCATAGGTTATTGCCAATCATGGAAAATATATGTAATTCAAAGCACACATGACAGCTCTAGAGCTTTTAGCCGCAAAAACGATCTCTGCTGCTATGACTTACTAAAATATTTAGGCGATGAATGAACACAATACCAAGTTTAAATCTACAATTTTATTTAAGCGATATATTTTTTATTGTTTACCCGTAATGAATAAATAAATGATTTTATACAAGGCAAACAGTTCAAAAAACCATTTGAAACATTTAAAAAAGATGTTTGGAAAGAATTACGAAAATGTATTGTGGACCAGGAATAAATTGAATAGTATTACATCGCCATCTTTGAAATTATAGCAACTCCTCCTTTATCCTACAAAAAATATTGTTTCACATAAATGGCTTTTTATGGCCGATATTTTCTAGCGGATTAAAATTTAACGTTGTTTTCAGTTAATTTTCATGTATTAAACTCAATATTTTCAAAATGTTTTTATTATCACATTACACTCCTGGATTTTAATCGAATTAAATTCAAATCGACTTGATTAATGGTTGATCGCAATCATGTTAAATGTTTCGAAGTCAAGTTATCATAAGCAATTATTTATTTTGATTTTAGGTAAATACCTATTTGTCGACAGTTTAAATTAACCACATAACTACTTTTACACTGTTAACCTTTTACACAAATTGCTTCTAATCTCTGCCGGAAGTAGTAGATCATTTTAAAAACTCAAGAACCTAGTTTGAAATAGTGTTCATATATCCTTTCACTTCGGAGCAATGACCGAACAAATATACATACCAATAAATAATTACAATGTGATTTCAAATTATTTCCAGCAAATAACTGAAGTACTCCGTACCCGACGGCCGTATGAAAGAGTTGATCGCTGCAGCAGCTTCAAGAACCCACCTGTCAATTGATCAAGTGCTTAACCCCATTACTTATGCGTCTTGGTAAATGTGAGCGCAATATGCGAATTACTCGCACGACATCTAAAACCCTTATTAGCTTTGTGAGCTTGCGACGGATTTACGTTATTTTACGAACCCATAAGGTGCTTGAACTGTAATTACCGGCAGAAATTAGTAGCATAATTAAACTTTATTCAAATCACGACGCATGTAAACAGAATAAGAAGTATTGTTGATTTTTGGCATATAGTTACTTCAGTTGGTCCTGGAATAGGATATAGAGTACTTTTCATTCTAGCAAAATGTATAATTCCTATGTTCAATTTTGGTTTCGGTTACAAATTCGATTTTGATTTTAATGTTAATTTTGTTTCTCGCGCTTTCACTAAAAATGTACTTATCCGATTGAGAAAATATTCCATGTTGCGCATAACCTCCCAAGGAGATAGGCTATGCCTTACAATTGGAAAGTGTGATAGGGAGGAAGGGGTAAAGAGAATGTCTTTCTTGATTTGATTTTGAATCTTATAATTTTTTTCTTTAAAAAAATGTTTTCTCCCGTAAATAAAAAAAATATAAAAACACGCCTTTGAAAGTTTCAGGGTATTTTCAGATTGATTGAATGCAAATTAAATATGTAAAAAATTGGACCGCCATATCAAAATTGAAAATTGAAAATTATAGTTTATTTGATGTTGGCTTTATTATAAGAATAGTTGTACGAGGGCAACGTCAGATACAGGTCAGCTATCAATTGTATGACTATATAACCAAAACATTTTCAAAAGTTCTCACTGATGTCACTACATATGTATTTCAAAACAGCGTTCTGCGCCACGGTTCGATGTAACCGAAATAACTTTGTATCGTTTTTTTTATGGAAAGTGAATCGGTACATGTAGTTCTGACCGAAATAATTACGTTCCCTGATTTTTGTTAAAAGTCAGTCTAAAACAACAATTCAAAAAACAAAAATGATCATCTTGTAAATTAAATTAACATAAAAAAGTGGTACAGTACTGGGCACCCGCTTTGTATTTGTTTGCCTTTCTTGGGCTACAAATTTATGACAACCTTTGTGACAAGCTCTATTTGTACGCCATTTTACCCACAAACGGTGCTGGTTTTCATTTCTAGAGCGAATTTAAAAATCCTAAACAAAAGTCGCGACTCCACAATCTAATGTCTGAGCAATTCATCTTGACCAAGTTGCCATGATCAATCTTATGTTTATACTCAAGCTTGTACACAAAAAACCGTCCCGTGTATGGCCGGTTATTGACGTGTTTTCATCTATCATTCAAACATAGTATCTAAATAATTACCTTTCGATTGAATTTGACTAAAATATAGTGAAATAGATACAAAATAATAATCAATAATTGATAATTAATAACACCACAGACAGACCTACAGTAATCCAAACAATCATGTACATAATTTGAAATATTTTCATAAAATCGTTCAAAATCATTTTTATGAATGTTTTAAAAATGGTACCCGCTTTAGTCAGGGTGATCTCTTTGGGCCCGTAGAGAAAGGGGTTTCAATTAATTTATAATTATTTAATTATATTGATTGCTTAATTGGGGTAATTTGAACTGTCAATTTGTTTTGATTTGATACTACATATTATGCAATATTTTAGCGGTTCCTTAATGCTTCAAATTTAAGCAGGGCTTGAGACGACCTGACCCTGTTTGTATGTATTACAAGCTTCGCGTTATTTTTCACAGTCAAGTCAGCAGATCTGCACAAGTTCTAAGTACGTATGGCTTGGAGTTTCTGCTGCTGTGCCTGGCACCGATCTGGACCATTGAATGGCGGAAGTTGCCGTTTTTATGTCGATTGTCCGATTTGATGACTGGTCCGAATTGCGGGAGAAACAAATCGCCGAGACGCCCGCAAGCCGCCGTGCAAATCGATCAAAACAAAAGAAGTCGATCGAGGCGGTGTTTTAGTTCATGTCGACTGCCGAGCCACACCTGCTCCACTGAACGACCTTGAGAATGTCACGCAGCGGTGCTATCGAAGGCAGCCACAAGATGTTACGCAAAAGTTCTCTCCGCAGGTTTTCCTCAGCCACTTCGAGGTTCATTAACTTGTTTGCTTGGGATCCGGATGGCCCGCGGCCGTAATTCAAGGCCGCGAGGCACTTCAGCCGCCGCGAATGTACCGCTGTTGCAAGCTGAGGAGGAGCTCGGCCGCAATGAAAGTGAAAAGCTATTAGCGCAAAATCGACCGTCGCGTCGCGGCGTCTCTAATTGAGGATTGCCCACTCGAATAATTTGCTCTAATTGGGGTGATGAATAGCGAAGTAATGCAAAAATATGTGGTCAGTAAAGTGATTCTAATGAGGTCAAAGGACCTGCGACGATACTCGCCCAGAATAGCCAAAATTTTCGGGGTCACGAACCTATATTCCATTAATGCAGAATTGCTGTACCTAATTTGGAGGATATCAATTTAAATTGCGTCCAGTAAATAATAATTTTTGATTGCTGAAATCTTTCCATCAAAGACTTTATTATACTTTCAGACCCTACATACTTTCGTTGCATTTCAAAGTCATTCAAGCCAAATCATGACCAATATATATAAATATAAAATTATTTATAATATCATTATTGCATTGGATTTCTATTTGAAATAAAAGTACAAAAATTCAGAAATTAAACGACATCTTATAGATTTATACGAAAACTATTCCATTTTGATCGAAAATGAGCTCAGTTATTCCAAGCTGTCAGAACTTATATACCATTTTGATCGAAACCAAGAACTTCTGGTTCTATTGTATTTTTAAACACTTTGTATGAGGACATTTTAATTGAAAACGAGTACAAAATGAAATGAACGGATCCATGTACAGCCGGATTTAAAAAAACATTTGGTTGGTTGGTTCGCCAGCTCCTCATATAAAAAGACGATGGTTTTTAATATAGCCCCAATTATTCTATACTAAACCGATGGTCATAAGAGTGACCAGATAATTGTTTATAAGTTCGTATATATAAAATATTTAATAGCTTAATCATTTAAAGAGTGAACGTGAACAATTTGATTAAAACCAGTGAGTTTTAATTTTAATTTTTTTTCCCATATCGTCGCGAAGCGCAATCATTTTATATCTAAGAACAGATTATCGCAATTGCACTCTTGTTGAGTGCAAATTGTATGAAATTATTAACTAATAAATAAGCCGAACTCCTTTATCAATGAGTGGATAATGTCATTCATAGAAATCAATTTAAACTTTACAATAAAAAACGCCTGAAATTATACTTTTGGAAAAGCTGACTTAAACTAACATTAATTAGGAATGCCACATTATCAACTTTTACTGTTTCGCAAAGTTTTTCGTGAAAGCTTTAAATCTAGTTCAGCAAACTTAAAAAATAGTTTGTATATATGGCTTTGAGAAAGACGTAAATTTTCATAAAGAGTGAGACATTATATAAAATATGAGCTATGTATGTATGCTATATGGTCCATCCAACGATAAAACTTGCTTTAATTAATTTGAAGCTTATAGAAGCAAAAAATGTTACTAGAAATCGGAAGTTAGTTGTGGAGTTGTTAATGATAAAATAATATTTAAAATGATAAGAGTAATTTTGACTGTTAGGCACTCCTTTATCCACCTCTTCTACGCTGCGGAACAATAGCTTCTTTCTTTCACATAGTTCCTTTTTTAATATATTTACTAAGGTAGTAAAAGAATATGGTCTCTCTCACTTTTCTTCGTATCTTAAAGTCATTATACAATATATTGGAAGAGGAATTTTAATTCCAAAATATATTCTTTAATATTTTAGAAAATCGTTTTGATTTATGTAAACAGAGCTCATTATCATAGAAGTAGTATTTATTTTGAAAAAATAAATAAATTACAATAATTTAAAATGTCTGAATATCACTTTCATCTATTATTATTATTCTAAATCCATAACTAGGGATATAGTTTTTTGCTTTTTGCTGTCAACGAAAGTAATTTTCTGAGAAAGAGTAAAATCATTTTATTGGAAAGAGTTGGAATTTTAAAAATAATTAGATATTCGCAAAAGGAAATTATTCAAATTACCTTCTATGTTGAACTTTTAAGATAAATATTTATTTTTTTGTTATTCAATAAACAAACAAGTATGAAGTAGAATTTTTAAATATGTAAGTAAAAAGTTCTGCTAAAACCGCATTTTATTAAAACTACTTTAATTTGCTATCCAACTTTTTATAATATTGGCTGAAAAGGAAACTGACACGCACAATAATAAAAATTTTTCATGTGATAGAATTGAAAATAAAATTTCACTGACGTAATATGAAGAAATGCAATTACAATTCGAAAATTACGGCAATGTAATCTTAACATACTGCCCTCTGACTGTCCGAAAGCGGCGATCTATTTAGCTGTCATTATCTTGATGCGTGATGGCCCGGTGGTAGAGTAACACTAAAATGGAGGTCCAAAAGAGCGTGCTGATAGGCATCACGTCGCCTGCAAGAAATTCGCCACTTAGCCGTGTTACATTTTTCACTTACACAATCCCCCATTGTGATCGTTGATGTTTTATTTAACCGCGCAAATTCCGTTCGAGCAGCTCCAATGATCCATACCGTCGTCAACGTCAACATCGCACGCGAATCAATTCGGCACGCGATTATTCATCTGCACGTCTGAGGTCTACGCCAGACGAAGACCTTGAGTTGACAGTTTTGGGCCTTTTCGAATTAACGAACAAATTGGCGCAAATCTCTTCAACTAACTAAATAATTTGCGATTTGCCATTCATGAAAAAACAGTTGGGATTAAAATTGGACATCTTAATTACTTCAAACCGAGATGAATTGCCCACTAAGCTGGTAACAATAGAAGACACTAGCCTGACTAGATAATTGGAAAGGTTGACCGTGTAGGCCGTGCATAAGCCGCTGAGAGTGTTGCTTCGGAAGACTTCGCCTCAGTAATGGGTTTTTTGCAATTTTAGACTTCAAAAATAAATTTAAAAAAATTGAGTAATTTAGATAGGCTACTGCAATAATTATAATTTAATGTTCCCGCAACTCTTGACTCCAAAAATGTTCCTCATTGCGTCGCACTCCTCATTTGAGCACGTGGTATTTAAATAAGACTCTAGAAATTGAGATATGTATTTATGTATGAAATTGCATGTTGCGAGTGCACAGTAGACCGTAAAACTCGTTAACGTGCTAGCTATCACATATGCACATAAATCTCTTTCTGCTTTTTTTCACTTTGTAAAAATTTGAGTAATTGTAACCCGCCGTGTTGTTTCGCAATGACCGTAGTCCAATAAAATGTTTCCCAACCAGGAAGGCCAAATAACTAGAATTGGGCTGTGATTGTGTCTCATATCCATCAAAGGGCAGCAGTACAACTTTAACTACGCCGCACCGAGTTCGAACGTGTAATCAATGATCGATTATAATCGGTGACACCTAAACACCTTCCTTCGTATGTCGAAACGAATTGTAAAAAATTGAAAAGGTAGAGTAAGACCGGGTTTAGTACCTACTCATTACTTTTCCAGCTCATTGTAGCCTTGTGGGGCTGTTCTTGGCAGACGTAAAATAGCAAAACCTTACGTAAAATTGATCCAGATTCAAAGTTGTTAATTTATTAATGCTTTACGATTTATGTAGTTAAAATGAAGGTTATTGACTTCGATAAATCATTGTAAAGCTTAAGAATAGTCAATTTAGTTACCTTCGGTTTAAGTTTTTTTGAAGAAAATTGCATCGATCAATTTTTCTCTCCGTTGTCTGTTATCATCTTTCAATTTTCGGTGGCCTTTTAGCTCATATCTGAACCACTTCATAAGTATATCGCAGTAGGTATTTAGTTTACCGCAAATGCTTATAGCTCACATTACTAATTTAATAAATTTGGGAAAAATAAAAGGTAAAATAAAATTAAGCTTCGTAAGGTCAATAATATTCACACATTATCAAGGGCAAAAATTCATTTTTAAAACAGTGCAGAGACTGACTAAATTCATGTGAAATTATATTATAGGTATGTGATAAAGTAATATTATTTTGTTAATAAAATAAAAGTATGAATAATAGCATAAACAAATTAAATAATGCCAACTCAAAAATTTTAAAATAGTCGTTGATCATATTATATGGCTCATAATTTAGAAATATCTTAAGAATTTCAAATGTAGATATATTATGACGTATTCAAAGATTTATTGGATTTTATTAGAAATTTCTAAAGAAAATGGATCCTTTACCACCGTATTTTTCCAAATTTTCAAGGTTGAATGCTGCATTTTGTTCTTTTACTTTGACAATGAAGTTCTTACATTTTATGTGAAGTTTCATGCATAAACCAAGGAGTAAGAAATTGAAAAAAATTTGTCTTCTATTTAAAACATACCTAATATCTCCAAAACAGTGACTACATTTTAACAAAAGAAAAGAATATGTTTTTGCCGCAACTATTTTGTTTATTTCTTATATTACATAATTCGTATATCAATTATCACAAATTCACTTTGCAGTGCGAATAACTAATTTAAAAAAAAAAAACAACTTCAACGTCAACTTACAGAAACATCAACAAGTAGGTATATGTTTATTTCAGAAGAAAATTTGACAAGGTGTAAGGGGAAAAGGAATATTGTTTTGAGAAAAAACTACATGTAACACTCTAAGTTAAAGAAAATTAAAATGTTTGCCTTACATAAAACTCCTGCACATTATGTAAAACAAATCGGCTTAATTTCAAACACCATAGAACACCATCCTTTTTCTTATTATATCAAAAACATTACTTTATACAAGGTGACCAATAGTCACAAAAGGGTTTCATTCAAGAGCAAGTAGAGAAGATTTTACTGCATTTCAAGGTCCTCAACCGTATCATAATCGGATACAAGAAAATTTTCTTTTGCCGGAAGTTTTGTCGAATTCATTTTTCTTCTCTTACTGGCAAGGTCGCCCCTATTTTCCGCTGATTTATAGTTAGGCTTGTTATGTTGCCAGACAAGATTAATCGGATTTTTCTTGAGAAATTCCCATAGATGAAGCAAATCCGAAAAATCGAGCGATTCAATTGCACCACCTTTGATCCAATTAAGCCTGTTGTGCAGCCAGTACTTGTAGCTAGACACAAAGCAATTCCCACCCGCCTGACTTATGGAGTCTCACATAAACTTAAACTGAAGTCCATTATCCCACCGATAATGACACCAAATTAAGACGTTAAAGAAAACATTTCGATTCTTTATGTGGCCCAAGCTAAGGTCATTTCGAGGTCCAGACAGTGGTGACCACAAAATTTTTTCTTTGGACGGAGGAAATTTTTCGTGGACTGATAATTTTGTACTTTTTGGTTTGATGACTTTGGCTAATTTGGCGGTATCTGGGAGTTAGTGCAAGGCTGCGAAGTTCATTATATTCCATGGATTGCCGCTTTTGTTACATGGAAGTATTTCCATTTCGCGCTTATTCGGAGGAAGTATTTTTCGAAGTCTAAGGGTATAAAAGACATTTCGGGATTGGATTTTAGATTAGTTACTAGCTCGGTTTTACAGTGAGTCTTCTACACCTCTTGAAAATGGTTAAAATGGTGTCAAAATTCGTAAGGATTAACTATCACTCGGTTTTATAAGGTGTTTAATTTGTGATATTTTTTAAGGTGATATTGTTTGCTGTTATTGCTGTTGCAGTAGCTCGTCCTGGATTTCTCGCTGAGTCACCTATTTCTTATGCTTCTCATTACGGATCGCATTATTATGGAGGAGACTACGATTATGGACATGCTCACCATGTCATACCACCTGCAGTGTCTTACCAGAGCTCAACGATTTACCATACCAAACCGGTTGTAACAAAAATAATTGCGCCAGTGGTAAAGACTATTGCTACACCAGTAATTAGTGTGCCACACTACTCCGGATATGATGGAATTCATACAGCTTATGATGGTCATGGACTCTATGGAGGATATGGGGGTTATGGAGGATGGAAGGGATGGTATTAGAAAACATTTTAATATTGTGATAAAGTAAAGGTCTTAAGGGTAACAAAACAATTGTTTGTTTTATTCTAAATTTGTTTTGGAATCGTTTAACAGCTGCACACCTGATACTATAAATACACATGTTTAATATTCATTAAACTCAGACGAATTTTTTAGGCTATGAAGAACTTTTCTTATCCATAAAAATCAAGATACTGAATGGTAGGTATTAAGATATCTTATTGAATATGCTAATTATACAGCGAATATCTAAAGACTTCTGTCATATTTTTTTTAATGTGGATTTTAAGACAAGAAAATAATGCTCAATCTCAATTTTTATATAGAACTTCGGGCTCAATCTTAATTTGAGTGAGATAAAACTCGGGGTTTCTATATAAAAATTGAGAATGTGCTTTTGCTCAACTTCTACGCATAATTACATACTTGCGTTTTTTCATCCGGTTCAGGATCTAGATCTAGTTCACTGCTTTAACACAGAAAATAACAACAACATGAAACCCAGATATTTTTCGGGGTCTAGTTTATAGGACCGGGTAATAAGTTTGAAAATATTCCAGCAGGGGAACAATTAGCGGACAAAGTGATAAGATATACAGAGTATGTAAATAATGCTCAATATATTTATTTTATTCATTTGGTTTTTTTTGAGTTTTCGCAATTTCACCGAAGTAAACACTTTCCTTTTTACGTTTTTCGCGTCCTAGTTTTGCTTAAATTCTATAATCAAGCGGGAACAGGTGCTCTCAGCATGGTAAGGTATGGTTGTTTTTTATTTGACACTGAACCAGACCCAGACCCGGATGAAAAGAACGCAACTAATATTTCGTTTGTCAGCAAGTTGCTAGTTATTTTTGCAAGAATAATATTTAGATTCAATTCAAACTATAGCCGCCAATATTTTGATCAATCATAATTTTTTATTGTTACCAGTACTAACAACAAGAATTAAAACGAAGATAGGATCTAACCACGCTATCAACTTCCCATTTGGTGCCTTTGAAAACCATTTTAAATTTTTGTGTAGTTTTTGTGTTATAAAAAAACGCCAATTCAAATTTTTTGCAAACTACTTATATCAGGTTTTCATTATGTAATTGTTCGTCGAACGGAATCGGCCCGGATAAGTTGATATCATTAATTGCTCACGAGATATGCAAGAAGAAAGTTCACGAACGTGATCCCTTATAGCCTTATACATAGGGTTAAAATAGGTGATAAAAATTTGTAGTTAGTTTTGCAGTCAAAACCATGAAAATTAGTATTTTGGTTGGAAATTAAGTATAACGTTTATCAGCATTTTTGGAAAATTATCCCCTAAGGTTGAAAAACGGAGTAGTTTCGTCATTTGTACTATTAAAACCATAAAAACTGGTATTGGTTAAGGGTACATATTCCTAAAACCCTGAAATATGTTGAAAGCAATAGTTGTAATACCAAATTATACCTACATATGTAAGTCTTAAACTCTTAAAATAACTAATTGTCATAGAAACATTCATCCAGCATTTTTTATTCGAAATCCGACCAGATGAAGTCACGGGCAGAAAGAAAGAAGTAAAATGTGATTATTTAATAATAGCTAACCAGTATCCGCCATTTTCTGGACAATAATTTGTATAATAAAACAAAACTTTAATGAAAATATAAAGTTGTTGATTTCCCATTTACTATTAAATCTGGTACGGTGGATCCAATCTTTTAAATCATTACGTTCAATCAATCCGAAGATACCCTTGATATTTCAAGGGCGGGTTTTTTGCTTTTTAAGGAAGAAAACAATTTATAAGGTTCAAAAATTAATTAGTTTTTTCCGAAAAACTTTCTCTTGCCATATTCAGATTTTTAATATGGATTGAACGTTAATTATGTATAATAAATACTTCATTCTCCCCCTCCTCTACCCATTTTTCAATTGCGATGCATATAGCTTAACCTTAAAAAATAAGGCGCGAAAGTCGAGTCCTTGGAAAACTCTTGTCTCATGACGGACCGGATTGGCAAGTCTGAAGCAAAAAAATCAAAAGCATATCTTAAATAGGAAGGCTTTTTACACCACAAATTACCACCGTCAATGAAAATTCTATTCAAAAAATGGCGGGTGTTTGAACAGAACATTTGAAAAATCAAAATTTTTTTCACAATATTTTTCTTGCCACAATTATTTGTTTTTACTTTTTAAAGTCGTTTTATACTGTTATAACTCAGAAATATTTCAAGAGCTGATTCTGTGGGTCTAAGGAGTTGAAAAATGTGAAACAAACCGATTTTTTGAAACCTCTATAATTCCGTTTACGGAAATTACGAAAATGGAATTCTTACAAATCAAAATGGCAAATTATTTATTTTCTCTATAGAAACACAAATTCTTAAATGAAAATGTCATAAATTTAATAGCTTTAACGTAGATGAACTTAATTATAATTAATATTTTTCTTATTCATATTTGATAATCTGAGATCGGATCATTAAAATATGCAGTCGAAAGTTATTGGAAGTTATTCTTCTTAAGGGCACTTATAACACTTTAATTAAATATAAGTGAAATCAAATTAACCTTGACGATTTCTTCAAATGTATATGTAGAAATTAATAAAGGTTGATTGATATCATATGAAAATTTCAAAGATTATATGATTCAGAAAACTCGACGAAGGTGCACAAATTGCACCGAACGAAAGGCGTCCCTACCAGTGACAAGATTTTCAATTCCGGTCAAATACCGTCCATGTAAGGTGCATTCACGCTTAGCAGAGCAACTGAAATTTCCAGATGTCAATCACTACCGTCTAATTTTCATGGCCATTTCGTCGACGCCAGCGAGGTATTGTTAAGTAACCGCTAAGACAAAGTAACTCGTGTCTTACGCCAAACGCAAGCCTAAGCATTAAGTCGATTTTTCAGCATATAAAAAGCTTTGAGCCATCGGCAACTAGCATCAGTCCAAGTTTGGAGCTTCAATCGTTTTCAGCACAGACCTTCGAGGAACTCACGAAAATTTTTAAAATGTTCAAGTTGGTATGTAGGCGATCAAATACTTTCGATTAGATCAAATAAATAAATGACAATTCTTACATAAATATTAATATTATCAGGTGGTGTTCTCTGCTCTTCTTGCCGTTGCTGCCGCACGTCCAGGACATCTGAGCCATGTTGAAACTCCAGTGGTTTACACTGCTCCTGTTGTTCACCAATCCTACGTGAAAGTTGCCGAGCCCGTTATTACTAAAGTTGGCGCTATTGTAGAAAGTGTCCCATCAGCCGTTTCACATCAGAGTCAAACAATTGTCCACAGTAAACCCGTTGTGACCCCTGTTTTGGCCCATTCTGTGAAATCTTATGTTGCTCCTGCAATCAAAACCTATGCAGCTCCAGTGGTGCACTACTCTGCTCCGGTTGTTAAAACTTATTCAGCTCCCATTGCCTACGTCGGTGGCCACCATTGGTAAATAGGATCTATTAAGTTTGAGGACTAGATCAATTTGAATAAATATTTATTTAAAAAGTTAATTATTTTATTTTACCCTTCTTGATGATTCTGTAGTTTTATCAGTTCATTGAAAACTATATTTGTATTTATAGTTTTAGCTTTTTTTCATTGAGTAGTAAATTTTTAAAATTGAAAACAATTAAGGGGGAAAAAATGCTGCAAATGTTAGCAAAAATATTCAAGCCCAGAAATGGCTTTGTGTAATATCCCAACCAATAAATAAAATAAAAATTGATCAGCCATGAAAAGGAGCTGAAACGATCATATGTAGTTATTACTGATACATACAATTTTGTGTTATAGAACATCTTTCTTACTTTAATTTGCGGTACAAGTAGTTATGCAAAATTAAGTATTATAGCGGACGAAGACGTGATTTATTTAGATATTCATTTCGAAAACAATTGTTAATAAAAGAAGGTAGAAATTTCCGCATATTTAAGCGAGCAGTAAAACAAATAAATTAAGCTCCAGCTCTTAAATAAAGTGCAGTCAATTTTAAAAAACAAAATAAATATTAAATAGGGTGAAATATATTTTAATATCCTACTATCCTATAAAAAATAACTATACATATGTACATTTTAATATTTTTGGATATCGTTTTAAAAATCTCCTTGTAACTTTCTATTCACTTTCGGTGCTTTGGGACTTATTCAATAGCAGGGACAGCAGGAGCATAATGGGTTTTTTAAGGATGATCATTCATAAAATTTAAAATACTTTTATTCATCAAGCGATCGATCAGAATTAATCTTCATAGAATTTTAGTTATGTTTTAGAGTTGAGGTACGAAGAAAGTTTTTATGTAGATACTTTCACTTTTTTTTTGTTTCGATAAATTGTTGCAGTTCTGAAATAATTCCCTTTGGCATTACATTAATTTTCTCAAAATTGCTTAATTTTATTCGATTTACCGACTACGACAATATGAAATGATAGACTGGAGAAAGAATAATATTTATTTATACTTATTTATTTTTAAGATTTTAGTAGACTTATTTACAAAAATTGTAAGCTTTGGTTAGAAAGCTTAGCGCGGTTTTTTTATAGCTATGTCTGCGGAAAATTTTGTGTTAAAAATGTTTTTTTTTTTTAAATTTTAAAGTGGAATACATATCTCGAAAAGTATGTAGATATCCCGAGTAAAAATAATAATCAGCGGCTGAACAGAGGCTGAAAAACGGCCACTCACATTTTTTAGGGACGTACGCGGCCTGTACAAGTGTAAAAAATCTGAAAGTCTGTACATTAGGGCGTACGGCGGCCTATTTAGAATGAAAAATCCAATCAGCCATAGTTTGGGTCTTACATTGGGTTGTACTAAGGCTACAGTCTTGTAAGGCCGAAATGTCCTGCAAAACAACCTCGTACGACCATTGTGCGTCCAAGAAAAATGATTAAAACCCTTTGTACAGCCGCATTTTTAAAATTGGTCATTTTTACTCGGGATATGTACGAAACTGAAAACTTTTGTATGTACAAACATATTCGTCAATTTTGATTTTTGATCTTAAGCAAATGTTTCTATAGTGTTCCATGGAGAGAACGTAGATAGCTCTTAAATCCAAATTGTAAAACCAAACCTTACGTTAAAGCTTATAGTACCTACATATTTTAAAGTAAAACATGATTCGTTTAAACATATTGTATATTTGTTAAACAGGCCTTCAATATTGATTGCAAATAAACTTTTTAAATTACATGTGTTGCAGGGAATGTAAGAGGAGCAGTGTGTGCGCTAAGTAGTGGAGCAGAATAGGCTTTAATGACGGGAGTTGAGTAGGCCTTAACAATTGAACCTTCGTACGTGCGGAGAGGAGCAGCATAAGCCGTGACAGTTGGAGTAGAATAGGCTTTTACAACCGGAGCAGCGTACGTCTTCAAAACCGGAACGGAATAAGCCTTCACAGAGTGGGCCAACACAGGTGTCACAACTGGTTTGCTGTGAACTATTGTTTGACTTTGATGAGAGATCGCTGATGGAACAGTTTTCACATGTTCTCCAATTTTAGTCAACACGGGTTCAGATATGTGGACGACAGACTTCTCAAGGATGGGAGTTGAGTAAACAGACCGGACTTCTTTGTGGGCCAAAAGTCCTGCAGCAGCTACAGCGACAAGAGCAGAAAAAACCATCTGATGGAAGGAAAAGCAATTAACACTTAACATAATTGTTTAACATTATGGAAAATTTATTATATATAAATGGTCAAACAAAAATTAATCGTATACATTAAAGCGCGAAAATCATAAAATCATGAAAGTTATACATATCCTTTTTTCTTTTATTTGAAAGATATTTGGCCTTTACCTATACATTTCGCATCAATTATTTCTTACATTACTCGTATTATATGAAGCATTTTATTTCTCAAACCATCTAATCTTAATTGTGCATACAATATATTACATTTAATTGAATATGGTAATTTTTTATTTTAAATGTGACAAAACTCATTTAACGCTCTAAATTATTTGTGCACGTACTTATATACTTATTTTCAGGATTAAAAAAAGTATGTAAATACTTTACCTACTGAATTAATTATGTCAAATAAATATATTCAAAGTTAAATATTGAAAAAAAAACTTACCAATTTGAACATTTTGAGTATATTTTATGTTTTCTTTTTCGTTAATCTTTGAAGACTTACAATCGAAATAGAACTGATACCCTAACTAATAAACTGACAGCTTTTATATGCATGAAAAAACAATTTTACGCGAAGCTGGACTTGGGCCATTAGCAAATTATACGCTCGTGGAAGTATAATGGCCATGAAAATCTTATCTGAATCTATAGGCACCTGGAAACTTCATGTTAGCAATTGTAATCTAAATGCACTTAAGACACTTTCTTCTTCGATGAGCAGTACCTACCTTGATTTTCCTTATCTGGATTAAATGACTGATGAACTTGAAATTGCAAATGGAATTAGGAACTAGATTCGTTGACCTTTCGTACAATTAATTGTTTTAGCACAGAGGACAACTGTTGAACATTATTACAGTTCATTAACTTATGATGGCCATGACATTGAGATTGAAAATTGCTAAAAATATCTATATACATATATATATGTACATATGTTTTCGAATTCATAGACTTCTAGTATGAACATTTGAAGAATATTATTTTCATTTTGATAGATGCTCCGATTTATTTTGTTTACAATACATATGTTGAACCCAGCAAATCCATAAATTTTATTGCCATGACATATTCATGAAAAAATGAATTTATGAAAATGTTTGGCATGTTTGAAAATTGGACAATAATACCTAATATATCATAAAAAGCTCGGAAGCTCCAATAAAATTAGTGAATTGGAACCCATTGCCCAGGAGATCACATTTGTATAGCATTTGCTAGACTGGTTGTGAACTTTATTTGTTGTATGAAATTATTCGGTTTGGCGAAATATTAGATGAAATACTTAGGAAAATTTGAAAACCACTCTTATTTTGACACATGATGCAAAGTTCCAAATCTTTATATAAGCCACGGGACCACCTCCTATTATAATTCATTATAAATACTTTAATAATTGTTTAAATACTGCCAAAATGCAGTTTATTTTGTTCTTATTAGGCAATAAAATATGCATACATGGGATTGGGAAAACCATCCATCCATCATGTTGCAAAAACTCTACCAAAAACTAAACTTTTGAGATTTAACCACTACATCTTATAAAACAAAGTACGTTCCGTTTTCCTTATACTAAACGAGTTTTCGATTTTCGCGATTAATATAGATAGATTAATTTATGTGGAAAGTGTGTAAATTAATCGACCTATGACGAGGTAGTCTTCACGTGCGCTGGATAAAGTTAACAATTCGTATCACGTCAATACTGTTTGAGGGGAAGACTGAAAATTTAATTTTAGATGAAATTCAATCGGAAGTAAATCGACAATTCCTATTTGCACTAAAAATTGACGAAATGAAAACTAATATAATAAGAAGGGTTACGGCGATTATCTATTACCTACTTATGATACACCTTGTATACGTCAATAGCCGACAGAAAGAGAAGAATTATGTACTTTTCATTCACAAAATTTTGTTTAACCACTTGAGGGCAATGTAACTACATATCCATATTTACTTTGCTGCCATCACATTTTTACGAAACTGAAGCACCAAATATGCAAATTTTCTATTAAATTTCATCGCCTAACGCCTAAGCACTCAGACCATTTACTTTTCATTTTTCTAACAAAGAGGACTTGGCATCCTTCAAATTCAAAGCAATTTCTTTACAAAATGTCATCCACCTTCGAAGCACCTTTGGCTGTTTTTTAAAAGCATTAAACGTCTGGAAAGGGGCATAATTGAAAGGCAACAAATGTACCTTGCGGGGTAAGTCCTAATTTCTCTCCTCCTGTAAAGTCCTTTGAAGAACAGGAATAACGATAACGATTAATCTAAGGGTGAATAAACCTTACATATTCTATTTACAATCCCTAAAAGGCAAAACATTTGAAATTTTTGTTAAGGTATCAAAGACTTCTGATTCACAATTTCTAAGAATAGGACTTGTAAACGAATAATTGTTTTTTTTTCTTGGTGACCCAAACAAAGCCCTCGAAAGTGCTGCCCACCCACTGGGGGCACCGAATTGCGAGACATTTTTCCATATTTGTGTCCTTTCTGAGGTTAACGTACCAAGACAGCTCAAAGGAAATTAAATTTTTTTTTTGAGTCTTGTATATAAGACCTATAAGTCTTCTGGTCAAAGTTTACATTGCTCGGGGCTCTGTTCGATGGCCGGAAAGCGCTCAACTTGTGGGCACGCTTCTCAGATTTTATCTTGTTGTGCAATATCCTGTTCGTTTGCATATTTATTTGCTTCCCCTGCCTCAGTTGTATCAGTTCTCATAACCGATTATGTCCAGCGAAGCACATAAGTGAAGTCGATCATTCCGCAGATGGAATAAATCAACCACGATAATTTGCTTTATTGTGTCACCACGAAGTCATGATAGAGCCGGAGATATACCTGAGCTAATCTGGACTCGTAGGATCATGTTTGTAGCCGTTTGACCGAATTGGACGTGATTTCCGATTTGCTTACTGAAAACAAAAAAACGCCTGCTTAAAACAAATACAAGATGAAAAAGCACACGGTTATGATCCGGGCTTTAATCTCAACTGAGTGAGTAATATTCATGGTCACCTCAATTGCGTGCGCAAGTGATTTAGCAATTATGCTGATGAAGAAGAGGAAAACACGGTAGCGGTAAAGTCGCGGATTTTCTTGCAGCATATAAAAAGGTGTACCAGTTTACTAATTGTATCAGTCCGCTTTTGGAGTTCCAATTACCTTCAACACAGACCTTCTTAAAACAAGAACGATTTTCAAAATGTTCAAGTTGGTAAGGCATTTAACCAGAGTTTATTTTTGGATGTTTAAGTGAGGCAAAGATATCTTAAATGATTTTTGTTTTTCTAGGTGGTGTTAACTACTCTCCTCGCTATTGCTGCAGCCTACCCAGGATACCTCAACCATGTGGAAACTCCAGTTTTTTATTCCGCGCCTCCGGTTCACCACTCTTACGTAAAGGTGGAAGAGCCTGTTGTTACTAAAGTTGGAGCTATTGTAGAAAGTGTCCCATCAGCCGTTTCACATCAGAGTCAAACAATTGTCCACAGTAAACCCGTTGTGACTCCTATTTTGGCCCACTCTGTGAAGACTTACACTGCTCCAGTAGTACAACATTATTCCGCTCCATTTGTAAAGGCTTATTCAGCTCCTCTTGCATATGTAGGTGGTCACCATTGGTAAATGGTGAAATCTAAAAGAATTTTTGTAAATATTTATTAAAAAAATAATTTGCATTAAAAAGTCATTGAATATAACTCATTGTTGAATCAATGGTTTTATGAAATTTGATTACCCTAATTTAGAGTAGTATGTATCATTGCATCACGTTTTAGCTATATTTCGTATGACATCCCAAGGGATCTGCAATCATTTGTACCTCGATCTATATAATTACAATTAGAAATGCTTTGTTACTCGCTTTCATTCATTTTATCTCAACTAACAATATGGGAACAAAAATTTCATCAATCATAAAAAATAATGCTTTTTTATAATGCTGAATTCTATGAATTAATTCTAGCTTTACACAGTTAATACTAAAATATTTAAAAACAGTATCAAAAATAACTGCTCCCGGAAAAGAGAAGATGATTTTGATAAAATCTTATTTATATTGTACATTGATTAGATTAATACCTCAGTTGGATTAGAAATGCAAAAAACTTGGTTAAAGGGATGTAGGTCTACATATACTTATACCGTAATTGTTACCGCGATAACTCCCATGTTTTTTAATCTATTTCTATTACATTTTTAATACACATTCAGTGGGTCAAAACCTTAATGTATATTTGGAAATTGGAGCATTAGTCAAGACAGTGGGGAAGAGCTATAAAATAGTTATTCTATTGTCGTGAAGTTTATTTTTCAGGAGATCAAAGGTGTGGCAGTTATCGTGGTAGCTATTTTTAGAAATGGGTTCAGTCCCTATATTCTTGACCAGCCACTGAAATACATCTGCAGATATGCAGGCCATGTTTGGTGGATAGCGGTTAAGAAATACAAAAAATATTTATTCTTAACGATTTTAACAGAAGGGAACGTATCTCCTCTGATCCTCATTTATGAACTTAGCCAAAATATTAATTAATTATTAATTATATTAATATTAATAAGTAGTAAGTAACACAGTTGACTTGTGAATACCTTTTGGCTAAGATATTAATTTTTTCCAACCAGAATTATTTTCGCCCTTAATAATATATATAGGTACGTATACTATTTAATATTCAAGGGATTGTAATAATAATCCAAGGCGCTAAAATTTAGGCTCTGGTGGATTCTAATTAACATAAAAAAACAAGGTTGTTTTTATTAAAATAATAATTATATGATGTGCTCCCCAGACAAATAAATATTTGGTATACATGGGGAGGCACATATGATTAATAACATGATATGTATTTTTTTTTTAATTTAAAATTTTCGTCTTATTGCGAGCATTTCTAACATTAGTAGGTAAACTATTATAATATTGTTTTGCAGAATAACTCGGGTCAGATTTTAAATGGTTCGTTAATAATTTCCCATAGCTGCAGTCCTTGTGTTATGTCCGTGGATATCCAATCTCAAAAACAAATTTATTGATTATTTATTGTGCCTTTTATAATGTTGTAAATAGCCTTGGCCAACCTCCATTAGTTGTTTTAGATTTAGTTTTCTGGATTTTTATAAAATTAAATCCTGATATTATACAATTTTGAGTCTTCAAAAGCAAGGAGAATTTTAATCTAGGACTAAGCGACACGGGAGCGTGGAAATCTACTAGTACTTAAGGTGTACCTAAGTCAGTTCTTTGGCTAATTAAAGTGAACAGTATTTTTTCTACCTACACTTTAAGAACAATGTATTTTTATAAAATACTAAAATTATATATTTAACTTAAATTATATATTCATACTTCATACTTTAATATTTTGTTAAGAAGTCTTTTTAGACGCGGTATACAACTGATACACATAATACATAAGATTTTTGTATAAAATTTCGACTATTATGCGCAACTGACGAACTGAATTTCAAAATCTGTCTCAAACTATTTCCGAGTTAAGCAAGACTACTTCAGAAATGTTTAGAGTTTTGAATTTGCTGGCATAAAGTACGAGTACTTTCAGGCAGGACAAAGCAAGCGACTAACAAAGACCAATGTTTGTTTTCCTTTCGTAATCAAATAATATGAATGCTATGGGTGTGGATAAATCCAAGAAAACGACTCAATTTCATTCGGACATTTATTCAGTTCAACAGCTCAACCAAATTTCTAACTACCATTCGTGGATGAGAGGTGCATGGTAGGAGTGCACCGCCGCTGGTGCAATCAGAGGTGTCACGAGAGCCGCCTTTCCGTGGACGACGTGTTGACTTTGGTGCGAGATGGCCTCTGGGTAGGCCCGGACAATGGCGGCGTGGCCGGCCAGAGGGGCACTCACTGACTGGTGATTGACGTAATCTGGAGTGAGGACGCTGGCGGAGTACTCGTACCCGCTGGCACTGACCGGGCCAGCCGCGTAAACGAGAGGAGCTGCGATGGCGGCATGACCGATCCCTGGACGGGCAGCAGCAATTGCGATGAGCGCTGATAACACCACCTAAAGAGCAAAGGCCATTAATCACAACCCTCTGGCACCCGGAAGGAGTTTGAGCCACTCACCAACTTGAACATTTTGCAAACTTCTTGGAGGTCTGTGTTACTTGAACTGAAGACTTGAGTTGTTTGGTGGAAAGACAATGCGTTCGCGGCTTATATAGAATGATCACGATACTTTTCTTGGCGGGCCGGGTCGCTCACATTGGTGAGTTCCGCGTCTGGGTTCCCATTGATTTGCGGTAAACTGCTCTCTTTTTCAATGAAATTGCGACATATCCGCCTATGAGTAGCGCAATGATCGCGAGCAAGTGACCTTCAAAAGTTTATTCCATTCGATTTAATTTTTACTTTCGTCAACCTTAAATGCCCGAACAATATGCTCAGTCTTATTATTTGGTCGCCATCGGGCGTCTGAAACTTATTGCGGACTGGATTAGATGAACTAATGTAAACAACCCTTGGGGCGGTCCGATTTGAAAAGAACCAAACAAGAAATCAGCTGAGCTGTTATTAAGTGGATAGAAGCCATGTGGTTTTCTTTTATCCAGCTGTATCTTTTGCTGTAGGTGGGAAGCCATTTGCACAGAGCTTAAGATCTTCTTATCTGCCGGCTGGAGATGATGTCGCGATGGGGGCAATTGGACTTACTGTTGCATAAATCTCATTTCATTCGCTTCTTTCTGCTTCCAGAGCGAGTAATCGACATTGACGTCGTTAATATTTACTGCTTGGACAATTGCAGCAACATCTAAAGGTAATTACATTAATTCTATGAGTTTCTATGAAAACTGAGGTTGTTTGGAAATTGAGCAGAGGAATTTTTGGTCGAATGACCTCTTTTTGCGTTCTCGGTGTCCTCAGGAGTTTGGGAGGTCACTACAAAGAATGTAGTTATGCATATTTTAATTTCGCATTTCTAGAATTCTACGAAGTGAATTATACTTTGTTAGTTTCGCTCCGCAAAGCCTAAACATTTTTGCTCAATTTTTATACAATGAAAGAAAATACGTTTAAGCGTTTTTTCTTATTATAAATGTATGTATAAAAGGTAGATATCATACCAGCACTAAAACAGGAGTAAAAGTTTGTTTTGATTTTTTAAGAATGAATCCTCAGATAGGTATGTAATAGGTTGTATGCACCTTAAAGCATATTTTGATATATGTTTCATTTATAATATTGATCTAAATTAAGACGTGTAAGGTAAATAAAAAAATATTTCGATTGGCATGTTCAATTTTTAACTTTTGATAGTGGATTTGAAGTCAGTGACCCCGAAAATCAAATTTAATAGAATAAGACAAGAATTTGACATAAATAATAATATTTAATGTTAAGACTTTGATTAATTTGTGAACTGAAAGTCAGATACTTATACTTACATAATAGTACGTTTGTGTAGCCGCAAGGTCTTATTTAGAGGAAGCAAATAAGTTGACGAAAGTTGTACATATCTTTAGGTTCGATTAATCCATGTTGTATGTTTTGTGGGATTTCGAACTTATCACATTGTTTTCCTTTACATGGATTCGCATAACTTGGAGACGTCTGAACGAATATATCAATTTCTATTTTGGTCAGTAGTCTTGTGTAGACATACAAAATAGTTATATTTATTAAAATAATAAGCGTCATGTGTATTGTTGTATGAGGAAATTTACCCCACATCGACAACGCCTATGTATGTACAGGCTTTTGGAGTTACCATTCGAATGTGCCTACATTCTGTTGCGGTAATTAATATTTATAGCATTAATGAACTAACTTAATTAGCAGCCATTAAAAAAATCGACTTCCAGTCACAACAGAAGCCGTATTTTTGTAATACGCTAATGTATAGCTAAACCTGTGCATGCAAACCATACAGGCCGCGCCGTAAGCGTACAAAGTAATTAAGTGTTTCAGTGAAGTTGATGACAGTAGGTACGTAGCTGTTAAAATCTCATTATTAGCTCCATTAACAGTCATAACCCTGGCCAATCAATTATTGTCGAGCCGCAGAAGTCATAATACGTAAACAGGTGGCGGCGGCCAGCCACAATTTGAGCGTGAGTCAGATCATTGTCCACCTTAAGAAGTGACCGCCGAAGGAATGTGGTCTAAGTGTCCGGCACTCGAGTCCAAGTAAAAGATACTTGTCTGCTCCCATAAATTTCAACTTACGAGAAGTGCTTTAAAAGTCGGCGCCTATGCATACAATCGTTTCACTTGTGCGTTACTCGCTTAATTAAATTGTTAGGCAAATTCGCAACTGCGACTGGTTTTGCGTAATAATTGGAGTGTTTTCACAAGTTGCGATATTTTATACGTTAAACTACTTTTTCAAGTATGAGGAAAATAACGCCGACGCCTTGATTTGCGGCACTTCAAATAAAATTATTGTATAATATTAATTTCCCTCCCATAAAGTCCTAGTAAATTTATCATTAACGAACAGTGCCATTGCTACAGGACTTTTAACCTAGACATATAACTTTAAACAAATTCATAAAATCCTTGAGCGGTGTAAAACTATCACTAAAAATTGTATCAATTAAATATCTTGCGAGCAATAACTCAGTCAATTTTTAATTTTTTTTTAGTTTTTTTCTAATCTTAATAATTATGTATTTTCTCTATAGTCTCACAAGAGGTTCTTTTTATTTTTTTTTTTTTTTTTTTTTGTTGAACAATATTTTATAAGTTATTAAACACAACATTTTTGTTTTTAAAGTGCATATTAAAGTTTGAAATGCTGCAATTTCTTTATTTTTGAAAACTTCAGCTATACAAGATTATTCTTTATTTTTGCAGATTGGATAATTTTTGGCGAAGTTATCTTTCAGACAAGGAGCTACCATTTTTTTGACTAATGATGAATTTATACATGTAAAAAACAAAGTTCCTAAAGGTTTTTGCATAACAAAATTAATTCTTTTTTCACCATATTACCTTTATAATAACTTTTCAAATTGGTTTTCAACGCGTCCAGGGGTATGTGAGCCCCTAAATAGGGCTATTAATATAAATGGTATTTGATATTCCTAGATTAGGATTTGGGCTTTCAATTAAGCCAAGTTACAAACCTCTATGATAAAACTTAATTTTTCATTGATTCTTCAAAAATAGTCAAATACGGTCTTCGAAATGTGTATTATTACTGCCAGCACTATAAAAGCAAACTTTAAAGGAGGGTGTGGGTGTTTATTATTTTTATACATGGCAAATACAAAAATTATGAAATAACACCACTCGTTTATAGAAATAGAAATTAAATTAAGGCATTAATATTTTGAAATTTTTTATCGGGTAGATATCACAGTTTCTAATAAATGTAGGGTGTATAAACACTGTTTTCATACCTCCTATAATTCCTTTGGTCATATATTGACTACTGAAAATAAACGTTTCAACAAATAACTTGTAAGTGATAGTAATAACAATTATAATTAATGTAATTAGTAATTATCAAAAAATTCAATGGAAGAGAATTAAATTATGCCTAATCTCTTAAGTCTAAGATACGATTCTTTGGTTTCAGAGAAATTTGTTGCAAAAGAATCAAAACCATTTTAACGTAACGCAAAATATTGAACGGGTTAATCGAACGGATCATTAAAATTAATGTGCGCATAAAAAACAGAATTTTTAGAAAATGGAAACAAAGTGCATTTGCTAGTGGAATTCTAAGCTGGTTCGCTTTGCATAATAGTGTTACAAAATCTGATTCAAAAGAAATTTAGTCTAGGAGCTGCTCAACAGGGAAACCGCTGGTGGATTTCAACATATCCCCACATCCCAACGCGATTCGCGGTGCAGCCGCCCCACACACAGATAGTATTGAGATAAAATCTCACAATTATTGCCATTGCATTTAATTCAATATTATTATAATTAGTCCATTACGGAAATTACAAGTACTGATGCGAGCAGTCAGACTGTCTGCCGCAGCTAAGAGACTGCAGTGGATCATGTTGCCCCTGCCAATGCATCAGCACCGACCTTCGGGGCCAAATATCGACCAACAGAAGCACCAGCACCTAGCGCTCAAACGAGTGCACATTGCGCAATTGAGCCGAACGAGCTGGCGTTTGTTGGTCGCCGCCGAATAGGTGAAGATTTAGTTCTTGTATAAAAGGGTTCCGTGGCCCCAGTCTGGTATCAGTCTACTTTTTGTGCTCCATTCATTCGGCCAACACAGACCCGCGAACGCTCAAACTTTAAAATGTTCAAATTGGTAAGTATCAGATGAAGATCTTGGTACGGATGTCGTTTAACTCTGGTCTCTTCAAAGGTGGTGTTGTCTGTGATCTTCACTTTTTGTGCCGCTCGGCCAGGATACTTTGGACATCTGGACGTACCTCTGACATACGCCCATGCTCCGATCATCCACCAGGACTATGTTCATGTTCATGAACCAGTGGTCACCAAGGTAGGCGCCATCGTCGAAAGTATACCAACCGCAGTGTCACACCAGAGCTCAACTGTTGTCCACAACAAAGGACATATTGTCACTCCTGTCCTCGCCCCAGCTTTGAAAACCTATGTTGCACCCGTTTTGAAAACATACAGTGCGCCAATTTTGAAGGCTTATTCCAGCCCTCTGCTTTATGGATACCACCATTGAGTCACATAGATTTTGTTCTGATGTATGTCATAAGTAAAACAAAAACGTTTTAATTTGAAAACCTCCTTTTTTATTGTGGGAAACATAACATTGGGAATAGGAGGCCTTTATGGAAATTAATGAACTTTAAGTATTTTCTGAAGCAAAACTTTCATTCAAATGTATGTGTGAATTTCTACGTTTGTACCGCTCAACTGCAGGCTTCAATTAATTTTGAAACAGCCAGCACTCAAAATACGGTTTTTTCTTGCAGAGTTAAAGTTAGTTTGTTATAATATATTTGGAACAAAGTAAACATTTACTACTTTATGTATATGTATAGATATTACATGTTACAAGTCCTAAAAACGACTATTTCATCAGGAAGAGGGTTCGATCCTGTGATTTTCGATAATGCGTTTCGAAGCTTTAAGGAACTGAGCTACCGTGACCGGTTGCCAATGCTTTTGGGTAATTTCAAGTTTTAGAAATCAAAACATATTGTTTTCTGTAAAGCAGAACCCCCTCTCTTTGTACTTATACAATACTTTAAGGTTTACATATTGTCATTAATTTGGTCCAAAATCGACAGAGAATTTATTCAAATAAAACTAAACATATTTGAAATAAATAAAATAGCCAATGGATTAGGTAAATTAAATCTTTCGTGTGTGTTGACACCGGTCACATTTCTATAATTTATTTGTTTGAATAAGTAAATGTTCCTTCATTGAAGTTTTAAGTTATTTCTATTTTTTGACTTTGAAGCAGCACCAGATTGTTAGGAAGGATCAGTTAATTATTTTTAACACGCTATAATTTACATATTCAACATTACTTCATAACATTTTAAATTGTAATTTATAATTTTTTAAAGTTACAAGATCTATTTTCCTTTAGAAATAACAATTGTTTATTTTTATTTTTACATAATAGAACTTAGTAGTATATACAGAAAACTATTAGGTACAAATCAATCCTTTACAGAAAAAGTAAACAATTTAAAATTTCAACCATACATCCAAATATTATAAATATGTAAATTATATTATTTTCTGTTACACTTGTTCTTTTGTTGCGGTTTCACTACGTTTATATTAATATAACTAATTTTCTCGAATATGTTCATTCGTTATCGGAATGTATTCTTTAATATTACAAGATCAGAGATTTATGTATAATTTCAATAAAAAATTTAACTATAAAACTATAGTTCAGTTTATGTCCTAGTTTTTCACCAGTTTTTATTTAAAGTCATATTTTGGAAAGCACGAATAATATTCATAAATGTACCTACATTCCGTCTTTCTGTTTCGACATTTGTAATCAATTTTTATTTTATTTTCTATTGCTCGCAACAGCTAAAGTTTGCTATGTACATCCACAAAATCTATGATAATCCTGGTACATGCTTTTAAATAAAACAAGATAAACTATTTTTTATTTTAAATATAAATTGTGCTCTCCTGCTTTTTTAAAGTTGGTTATAAGTAAACTTTTCCCTTTTAGGAATATTTGTAAACTAAGTATAATTTTAAATTGTTGCTGCTTTTTGATAATGATAATGTTAATAATTTTTGAACAATTCTAAATATTTCACAAATAGTAGAAAGTGAGTTTTTAAACAAAATTTTCAGACATTTTACCAATTTAAATTTAACAGTAGACGTAGAATTTTGTAGGGTACCAATGGAAGACTCGAAAATTGAACTTTAGAACCAGCTCTTTTTTAACATCTTGATAGGACTTTTCCGTATTAAGTGCAATTACTATTGTTATTACTATCAATTACTAGGAAATTAAAGCTCTTTTTAAAGTAACCAAAAGGAAATACGCCACATCTTTAAAAAATAAAATTCATACATTAACGTCAAAAACATATTTATGCCTGAATCTGGAATAAACCTACATCTATAAAAAAAAAAACATCCAAATTCTTTAAATATAAATCACTTGAAAATAAGTGGTCTGATCTGAAAAAAATTATTGTAGAATATACGGAAGAAGGTATGTTTTTATTTCGCGAACACATTTTTCTACACAAATATACTCTGCTCTTAAAATATGTATACATATAGATATAGATATCTGCCAAAGAGCATTTCAATCCTTTAAAAAAAGCTCAGTCTTAACGCTTTTTGAAAATTATTTAGTCTTAGGAGGTTTCAAGGGCAATTATGGGTTTACCTTGGATATACAATTGCTTAAGCTTTTGTTTTTTGAAAATATTGAATACTAATAAGTATGAATGTGTAGAAACTTCAGAAAAAAATTACTTATTCCAAAAAGAGAATGTTAATGGAACATGGTAATACAAATCAGACTTTTAATTCTTAAACTTACGTTTAAAAACCTACACGTAAAATATGTAGGTACTCGTATGTAGAGTCAAATACAAATGTAATATGCATGAGAGAATTCCAAATGCATACTATACATATATGTACATTACAAAAACCGAACACCGAATGAGTTTAACTATAGAAAAATTGAAATATCCAAAAGGACAAACTTCGAAGATAAATATGTATATTTGCCGAATAATAAAGGAGCTACCTACATTTGATTTCGTGTTGAAGATATAAAATAAAAAAGAAAATGCGCCTAATCGTTTAAACTCTACTTTTGGATATGTCAAATTGGAATAACAGAAACCAATTTGAAACAACATAAGTGTTCTTTTTATGAAAAATATAGGATAAGTTTTCACTATACAGTAATTTAAAATTAAATCAAGCATAATTTACATACTTACGTAATTATGTAGGTACATAAGAGTTGAAGGATCTAACGTGAATCAAAAAACTATATATTACCAACCTAAGATAAAATTTAAAAACTAATATATTACAAAACAGAAACCTTAAAGATTTAAGAAAGAAGAGTAGTGAAATCAAAATTTATCAATTCTTAGATGGGTATTTAGAACGCAAATTCTATCTCAATCAAATTTCTTAAAGTAATGTTAAAAAAATCAGGTTTTGTTTTAGCAGTTCCATTCGAATACCCCTTTTAAATGTAATAAAATCCAACCAATCTACCTGTCCTCTCTTAAAAGAAGAAAATCTAAAAATACCACTGCAAGCCACAAAGAGGCCATGTTGACGGATTCAATGAGTGTTTACAAATAATCAAAGTTAATAATTCTCAATTATTATCATGATATCAAGTCGCAGACCAAGCATAGTGCTCTGATTGAAAGTGATCCATTTTCATCATCAGTAAGGCGGCGATTGATCGAGATCATAAGATTGCAGCCACTGACTTACTTGTTGCCTCGGAAATAGTGCAAATTGTCACCGGATACGTTAACGCAACCATTGCATAATCGATCTGCACGTCTTGTGCGTGTTAGACTAGGACACATCATTGAGGTATTAGATGCGTTAGCAGAGAATCCTATAAAAAGTTGATGTCAGCGACCAGAACGCATCAGTAAAACACCACCTGAAATCAAAGCCACACAGACCGCGTAGTCAACTACTCAACAAAATGATTAAGCTCGTGAGCATGCAAAAAGCACTTAGAATTAGGAAAAGAATTTTTAAAATTGTATAATTCTTTAAAGATCGTCTTCTGCACCCTTCTGGCCTTTGGAGCAGCCCTACCTACGATCTTCCACGACAACGACGGCACCGCAGCAGTGACGGCGATTGCCGCTACTCCGATCTTAGCAGGCGTTAAGACTGTCATTGCTCCAGAAACAATTCAAGTGCACGAGCCGGCAATTGCGAAGGTTGGCGATATCCTCCAGAAAATCCCAACTTCCGTTTCGCACCAGAGCCAGACTGTAGTCCACGAGCATGCTGACGTACGCACCCCGATCGTAGCGCCCGCCGTAAGAACCTACACTTCCCATATTCTTAAGGCTTACTCCACTCCCCTCGTCTACGCAGCGGCTGCGCCCGTCCTTAAGGTCCTCCGCCACTGAAGGTCCTCAGTATCCGTTCTTTTAAGAAAATCTTTTGCCTTTTTCTGTGCACTCTTTCGAAACTTCACGCCCATCTAATAAATGTCTGAAGTCATTATAACTCTTTTGTTTAATTTTGTTGGTTGAGCCATTTACGTTTTGTAAGCGTTGATTAGTTAACGGTCTTGTTTAATTACTTTCAGTAGGCACTCTTGAGTGTTTTCATATTTTTGTGGTAATTTACTGAACTACGTGGTACCTAGTAAATATGAAGAAACAAAAAATAACAAGGGTTTCTCAAGCAATTACGAGCAATTTTAGCTTGTAGTCCAGAAAATTTAGAAGTTTATAATAAACCTTTAAAATCAGCTGTGTAATTATAGCAACGTCAGTCAAAAAACTCTTCTTTCGTAGATTCGCAAATCAGTGTCAAGATTTTGATTCAGATCTTAAACCAGTCAATTTTAAATTTTAAGGTTTTCAGAAAAGTCGTTCTTTAGGCAAAAGAACACATCATACATAGAAGTAAAAGTATTTCTTCAAACAAAAACTTCAAAAGCTTCTGCTTGTGTTGCATGCAATTTTCAAACATTCACAAGAAATCAGTAATTTGTTACCTAAAAATGTTCAGGATATGAAGCAGACGTGTGAGTTGGTTAGAACTAACGTTTTGCTGCTTTTGAGGTGATATTGTTGTTGTATTTTTATTCTTGTCTCTAAGCCTATCTAACTACCTATTGTGGATGCAAAACAAATGATTGAATTCAGAAAAAGAAATGAAGATTTTATTTTCCGTGGAATTTATATAAACAAATCAATCCATTGATTTGATTAAATGATAAGAGGAGCATAATGAAGAGCAGTTCGTCCATATGTCGTTAGTGGGCCGGTGTATGCAGTAGCATGAGGAAAGGGAAAACGGACAGGAACGCGGGCAACGAGAGGAGTAGAAATTGTTTTCAACACAGGGGTTTCAACAGTTTTGATTGTAGTCTTAATGGCTGGGGCAACAATTGGAGTAACAACGTTTTCGCTGCTGTGGACAACTGCTGAGCTATGATGGGAAACTGAAGATGGGACCGATTCAACGACATCTCCTATTTTAGTAATTACAGGCTCTCTGACTTCCAGATGAGATGGTTCTGCAATCACAGCAGTTTCAAAAGTTGATAAACGCAGTGGTGCTTTTTTCAGGATTTCGGTGTGAAGATTGTTTGAATGACTCGGAGCCGCTGCAGCTATGGCAAGAATAGCTGATAATATCACCTGAAAATTTAATCATTAATTAGTAAAAGTCTTAAATAATTATGTTTATTGTATCATACAATCTTAAACATTTTAAGTTGTTTTATGAACAATGTACTCCAACTGATGTTTTTGCTAGGAAGTGACATCGTATTTATACCAAAAAAATCATTACTGTAACCAGTTTATTAGTTGCACCTACCTTAATTGCTAACAGGTTCATAAAATTCATGTGCATTTCCGATCCACACATGGTTTTTTTTAAATTAACGATGAACAGATTTACCTTTCTTTTTATCTGAATTTGTGTAGGGTTCCAAAATCAGGACTAACACGACTTTAACAAAGCTTTAGTGTTTACGCTTAATTTAAAAATATTCAAAAATGATTTTGGTTAATCTTTGTTTTGCTCGTTTCATGAATTAGCTACCTACATGAATATTTGAAAATTCATTTCCCTACTTATGACACTGATTTAAAATAAAATTTAAAATATGTATTAATTTGAAGTATCAGTTATGAAAACTCTATTCAAAACACCTTTCTAAATTTGTCTCAGCCAAAAAATTATAAATTCATCCAGAATAATATTTGTCTTTCTCCTAAATGTTAAAAGTAGAGATCACTCTTCATACTTGTTTATTGATAACCATTGTTAAGATATTAATTAGTGAAAAAGATAAATTTGAGAAAATGTAAAAACAGTCTACAAAGTGATAGAATACTTGTTATCAATTTTGATAATATTTATCAGAACCTGTTTCCATTTGAATAGCTTTATAAAGCATCTTCTATACAAATCTATAGCTTTAATGAGTAATGACAAAAGATGACAAATGACACCCTGTAGATATGAGCAGATATATACAAAGTGAGGTATGTACTTCAGGTTTAGTGCCAGCAGATAAATATTTCGCTTGAAGGCGCTTATAAACATTCTTTCTCGTAGAATTTGTAATATAAAAGCACAAAATCAAATGAAATGAGACCAGAACTAAGAATTCTTTCTAGTTTATAACTGACGAGGGCAACAAAAAATTCGGAAATGATAAAATTGGTATGAAACTTAATAAAGAAAAATTATAAAACAACATAACATTTTATTTATTTATTTACTTAATTTCTTTTTCAGGTAGTATTTCTTGGATTGATTGCAGCTTCTCAAGCAGTTGTTACTTCATCAGAGAAATTACTTGAGGCTTCAAAAAGAAATGCTTACATTGATGGCAGTTACGAAAATGTAGTACCAAGAGGCTATGGCTCTGTTAACTACATAGCCAGCTTTTCACCATTTGATCATTTGGAGACAGTAGTTCAGTACCCACAAACCCAGATCCCTCTAACTTTTGTACCAATAAAAACTAATTCCGGCCATTTTACATATCTTCCCTCATATTACTCAGCTAGAAACCATCAGGAGCAACTTTTTGTCCAGACACTACAAGAGCTATTAGCTGATCCAGAATTTGCAGATATTAGACCTCCCGTTCAACCTGGTAATATTCCTACACCTCTTGGACCGTTTGGGGATCTTCTAGAATTCATAGCGAAAGCGATCAGGCGTTTAATCGAACGTCGTCGTAAGGAACAAGAAGCTGACAGAGAATAACGTGGCCAATGTCTTAGCACGTGCTGTGCTAATGCCGTCTTTTTGCCTTCAGTATAGCACAAATATCTGGGTTAAGGTTATTTTTATCTATGTATCGAAATAAAATCGGGCAATTAGGTTAAAATTATGGGTTTTTACTACTAAATTAATTTTTACTTTACTATAATAATGTACATCAAAATTTGTTCAGAGGAGAAATTGTACCGTGATTGGTAAAAAATAATTATCAACATTATCGAGCTATCCGACGGTCAATTGGCTGTTACACATGACGGGTGGCAGACACAGAAAAAGCCGATAATTATTGACCGCGGAATAAAAGAACGGCCTTCGGATGGAAAGATATTTGCCACGCCGAGCTGGCTAAGACTTCCAACTTATATAATCTCTCTGGTGGCAGTGCACTATGCGGCAATTGCAACATTTCTAAATGGCGCAAATTTGAGGTCGTTGCTGACTTTATTTTATATATATTTATTATAACTTAGCCTTTGTGGCTGATCAATTAAGTGGAAAGGAATGCAAGTGTATCTGATGAGTTTAGAGCATTGAAGGTGAGAAGAATATTTCTGGGTTTTTTAGAGCATATTTGCAAAACATTATGATGTTAATCGACTTATTAAATATTTTCGATTTAAACTGTTTTGGCACAGTGCACTACCCGTCGTCCCGTCCCTTAATTGAGAAAAATGTTGTATTACTAATCAATCCCTATAAAGTGTTTGACTTTTCGACATCTTCCATTGAATGAAAATACAAATTTAAAATCCCAAATTTATTGTAAGATAATAATCCGATAATAATAATACCCCACTTCTTAATTTTTCAGTATTTTATAGAAGTAGTTAGGAATAAAATGATGAACTTTACGCAACAAACAGCTCAGTCAATGAGAAATTGTAATAACTTAATTTTTTTATAAATCAGAATTAAGTAAATCGTAAAATAAATTTTTTAAAGTCCTTGTATAAACGGATAGATGTCTAAAACGTGGTAAGATGCCGCAATAAATAAAAATTTATAAATAAATAAAAAACATAATACGGTGTTATTTATTTATATAATTTTATTTATTTTTTTCTGAAGTGACTATGGGTAGATATTTGATGGTAACAATAATTGATCTGTGGGATGGAGAAGAATAAAAAAAAGCTATTTTGTTAGTTAAAAGAGAGAGAGAGCTTTGATCCTATGGTAACAAAAAGTATTGTGTTGACTTTTTATCATTTTCCAAATTGTTAAAAATAAAAAGCATTCTAAAATTTGGTTTAAAGAACGAAGAACAAACCATAGTACTCGTAATATCGTTACTTAGCATGCAAATTTAAATAAAATGACGAATTAAGTGCAAACAAAATCACTTATTTTTTATTGTTTATTTATTTTTAAGGTTCCGTTTTCTTAATGGAAAAAGAGAACTTTTATTATCTTTTGATGTCCGTCTGGCTGTTTGCTTATCCATGGGTCAATTCATTTTTTAAAAACGACTTAAGGTATCAAGAAATTAAAATCGAATAATAAGATCTATAGTCTCATATGGCTGTAAAAAATTTAATTTTTGGTTTAACGTAATATAAGCCTTTCAAAGCGTATTTTCATACTAAAAGTTCCACTCACTGACTAATAGGGTACTTCCCGGTGACCTTTAGGATAAGTAATTTAATATATGTACCTATGTATATCTTCCTACGAATTAAAAAGCAAAGAGTTGTGGAACTCTAAAAAGAATACATAGTTCGAAGATCAAGTACCAAATGTAACCAATGACAAGTGAAATATATATTAAACACAAATATTCACAAAATAATAAATAAAAATTTATTTCAGTTCTAATCTTTCTCTGATTAAGAGAACAATAGAGCTGTAGTCAACATTGTCAGTCAAATCGATCGCTGCACTGTTTACCATCCGTGGGCAAGAGGAGCAGAGTAGGCAATAGATCCTGGAAGGGTTTTGATGATGGTGGATCCCGAGAGGGCAAGAGGTCCATTAATGGTCTTCAGAAGAGGTGTGTCGATGGTCTTCACAAGAGGGGCAGAAATGAGACCCTGAGTAGAAATAAGACCCTGAGTAGAAAGGAGGCCAGGTGCGGAAAGAAGACCAGGAGCTGCGATGGTGTTCAAAACTGGAGCTGTGATCGTCTTGACAGCTGGGGCTACGATCGGGGTGACAATGTTAGCCCTGTTGTGGACCACAGTCGAGCTCTGATGAGAAACAGCAGTCGGGACGCTCTGGACGATGTCTCCAACTCTGGCGACAACAGGTTGGCTGATTGAGACATGTCCTGGCTCAGCAATAACTGCGGACTTAACCAAAGTTGGCTGGGCCAAGATCGTCTTCGAAATGAGAGGTGAAGAAAGGGCCAAAGATCCTCCGAGTGGAAGACCGCTTGGGGCAGCAGCAGTAACAGCGAGAAGAGCGGACAACACCACCTATTAAAAGAAATTTTGCTTAGAAAGAAAATCTTAGAATTAATTCGTTTCGAATTTCTTACCAACTTGAACATTTTGATTTTTTTAAAAAGAAGGTCTGTGTTGAACCTGAAGCGATAGAACTGTGTGTATTGACTGATACCTTAACTGTCCCATGTCATCGCTTTTATACCCATTCGATCGAATATTGCAATCCGCAGAAATCTTGCATTTACTTGACAATTTACCGGGTTCCTTAGCTCCACGGTGCGCCAATGCGTCAACATTACGTGGATGACCATGAAATGAAGTTTACTTTCGCCCATTTACAGCTCTCGTTTTCATGGGTCATGCCCGGTAAAAATAACGAGACGACGGCGGCGACAAAAACATACGCCTAGCCATCTCTGCGCTCAAGAATCTGAAGCCTATAAGACGCCAGTCGTAACCTCCTAAGGCCTCGGGCAGTCACCGGTGGTAGCGGCGACGCGACGCGGCGTTTCCTCATAGCCACCGGATGGTAAGTAATTGAGCTGGGAGGAACCAGTTCCCCACATGTGCTGGATCCAGTTTTCTCCTCTGAGAACTGAGGCTGATCTAGAAGTAGGATGTCCACCGGTGCCACTGACATTGGGTCGTAATTGCTTCAAGATTATTTCTGCTCGATTTATGTCAGACGCACTACAGTCCATCCACCCACACCTGTCCGCTTGGGTAACGAAGACAAATTTTGCATTTGCGGTTGATTTTTTATATCCGGCTGTCTTATGACCGCCGCGATCTGAATTTTGCTTTTAAGATAAATTGTCTTGGACAGTAAAAGATTTAGTGAGCCGATATAAGTTGGGCGGCTTTTGTTGTCTGTCTTGGCATTGCTAGAAATAGAACCTCCTTACTTCCAAAGTAAGAATTCTTT
This sequence comes from Machimus rusticus, assembly GCA_951509405.1. NCBI lineage: Eukaryota > Metazoa > Arthropoda > Insecta > Diptera > Asilidae > Machimus > Machimus rusticus. The sequence continues at coordinate 48,900,845 of OX608050.1, read as the reverse complement.
CTTGAGAGTCGTAAAGAATTGTCGAACCACTTTAACTAGAATACCATTAAAGGAATTTTGGTGGAGGAAGTGCGTAGGATTAAAAGTTTAGATTAATGCTGGTAAAATGTTTATGCTCAGAAAACAATTACTGAAAGGATACATGAGAGTAACATATCATAAAATTAGTGATACAAATATAACCTTTTATAATAATTTACTACATTTCAGAATAGCTACATATTCTATGCTTCCACATAAACTAATCTCGCAAGGGGAAATACTTTCACACCTATCATTTTCTATGGTATTAGTATATTTTTTTTAACACCAGATTCATTTATGGTAACAACCAATTATGTTAGCCTCATTTCATGTAAATATAATATTGATAATTTTCAAAATCAATTTTTTAGTCTACAAATAAAAATATGCGTGGAAAAAAAATTGAGTTGATGACTGGTAAAAAGTCAATAAATTATAATTGAATAGAAATTATTGCAAATATATTCTGTAAATTGAGTATTTTAATCATGTTGTTAAACGAAAATATTGATAAAGATGATCTGAGTCCAATTGCGCGATACACTACGCAATAAAAGTTTTAGTTTTATCTTAATTGTTACTGGGAAGTAAAACTTTCTTCCAAGTTTGATTTGATTTTAATGTTAAAGACTGAAAAGAATTATTAGATTGAGAAGACATACAGATTATTAATTATTTACTAATAAGTTTATCAAAATAAGGCAACATAAAAATTTTTAATATACATACATTTTTTTTCTCATACAGCCGTTTCGATTCAATATATTTTTTGATTTAAAATATATTAAATTTTTATTGCAAGGAAAAAACTATTGTTGACATTAAAAGCATCCTTTTAAGAAATGATTAATAATGATAAAGACTCTCGATTCATATTAATAAATTTTGGGGTAGGTACAAAGTAGACATGATTTACCTCGATGTGATTGTTGAAAGTAATTTAGCAAATATTAGCAATTATAACAAAGAGAGACCAACTAGTTTTGTTTTCAATATATTCAAACATATTTAAAAAGAATGAACGACATTTATTTATTTATTTATTTATTTATTTACAACTAATAAGGCACAAAATAAATTAGTAATGAATGAAGTACAAAAATTCTATGCATATTATTATTAAAGACAGCTTTATTAATTTTAAAATTCTAACATTTGACTTGAGGAACACTCGTAGTTTGATGTGCTTGAAAAATAATTCTGTTTTATATTTTTACGGTATACATATATATTGTTGGTAATATCCAAATATTATTTAAGGCTGCCATATGTGCGAACATGATAATGGTCAGTTTGTGTGGATTACTCAATATCAACGTGCTCGTTCTGCTCATATAAATCCCAATAGGTTATGGTCCCAGTTTTACAATGAGTTGCACAAGAATGGCTGCAAATCTATTAGTGAATGTCCCTAAACTACGCGGACGCGAAAATTAGAATGAATGGAATTTTGCGGCAACAAATTATCTCGTCCTGGAAGGGTTGGAGAAAAGCATCAAGCAGGAAAATGGGGAAGCTGCAAATGATGCCAAAATTAAAACAAGATTGATAATAACTATAGATTCTTCGTTATACGTACATATAAAAGCAGTGAGTTCAACCAAGCCATTATGGAATACCGAAATATGTTTGATGACTCAGAGAATTAGACTACTTCGAAACTTATAAGCCCGACTAGAAATAAGTGAGTGCCCATAACAGCATATGTAACTCAGGTAGTAGAAAGATCCCAGTGTGGCCAGCGAACGTAGCACAGGCCTCGGACGCGAGTTCAATCCGACATTAGCAACTTTTGTCACAACTTAGAAGGCAGCCCTTTTTAAATATGTTATATTAAACCCTAAGGATTAATTAAGCAAAATGGTTGCCATGTCCGCTTTAATTCATTTTTGTTTGTTTTTTTTAAATTTTATCCCCGGAAACCACCACTTCCGCAGCAACCCTATGAAGTTTAGAATAAATAGTCAATATTCTTCCATTATACGTATGTTTTAAGCGTGACCTTAAAAGTAAAATTACAAATTTACCCCTGTGTACCCAACCCGCTATAACCTTTTCAGCAGCCTTTGCAGAATTGGAATCATATTTGCCTGTAAATTTGATTTTTACAAAAATTAGTCTTGTATCCGATCGAGTTTCTTGTTCCCAGCTCTTGAAATAAGTACATACATATGTATCATATATACTTATTAAATTGGTGAGACAGAAACTTACTCTACTTAAGACATTCAGTTTGTATTAGTACTCTCTTTTTAATTAAGTTTAACAAATCCAGTAGCCATGAAAAGAAGTTAAAACCTTAAAATTGTGGTTCAGAAAATTACGGTTGTATGTATTGTAAAAAAATAATACATTTACTTGTAGCCCATTTACGCACAGCAACGTTAAAAACATTTTGTAATATTGCAATTTATTTATTTATTATTTGTATTAAGATTTGCGTATAAACATGACATTTATACAATGGCAAAAGCTTTACCAGATGGTTTTAATAACCGCTGGACCAGCGACGGTCTTAACCAGTGGCCAAGGAGCAGCAATAATTGGAGCATGACCTAGAGAACCTGATACGACAGTTTTGGTAACAATTGGTGGATAAGCAACTAGGTGTGGTCCAGCAATAATTCCTGGTGCAGCAATAATTCCACTGGGACTAGGGTCGGCAGCAACGAAAGCAACAAGGGCGAATAAAAATGCCTGTAAGAAAATAAATTATTGAACTTTTTAAGCACTCAAACCTTATCCAGGGGTACTTACGAACTTGAACATTTTGGTGGATTTCTTTTGAATTATCTCAGCTGTTTACTTTAGGCGGCGAACGAGTTAACTGTGCTATAATTACAAAACCTTTTCCTATTTATACAAACCGTAATACATCTTGTCGCGCAAGTATGATAATGAAGTAAGAAGCGCTAATATTTCATCATCACCTGTCCAACTCCAGATAGTCTGTCCAGAAAGAATAGCAAATAACACAAAACTACTTGTTCTGGAGTAGTATTGCTTCCTACATTCAACTTTCCATGCAGAAAATTGCATTTTAATTAAAACAAATTAAATAAGCATGCCAACTTAATCTATATTCATTTGAAAGGTACTCTTTGAAGGACTAGTGGAAACCACAAGTAGTTCTGCTTCTGCATACCTGAAACTTAAGTGACAAACTACATACAATTCAAATTAGTAGATGAAGATCTCGACAGGGAATACTCAGTATTGTTTAAGCTAAAATTTTATTGATTGAATGAAATAATCATCTGCTTCGTGTCGTGACTGAGCCGTTGTATGTACACTTTGTATTATAGACAAGATTGCCGATGATGAACTTTTACTACAAAACAATTCTACAAATGGATTTCCATAAGAGATGTTAAATAATAGGATTTTACATAATTATCTCATCTGTTTAATTAAAACAATGCTATTTGACTCACTTTCGAGTTCCGCGTAAAACTTTCCAAGTTAAAGTTAATTTTGTTATTATATCATACAACGGGAAATGCTTGTAGATTAATAATTGGTTTTTAAATTTCATCAAATAAGAAGAAAATTTAGTTCGCATATTTTATTGCATATTCGTTTATTATAAAGGTTTATGTTTATATTGTTTGGACCTTCCCCTTATTTAGCATTTATTAATTCGCTTTATAAGATCCATACAGACAATATGTATAAAACTTAAAGTTAAGTTGAACTTATTGTGTATTGTATTGTGATAAGTGTAGAATTTCATTGACAGGAACTGAAAGGGTCAAATACCATATACCATGATTGTAGTAGGGTCCGTCATACCATGGTTGGAGTGGGATCCGCCTATTTTATTTCGCCCGTCTGACATTTTTCATATTGCACAAAAATAATTATTAGGAACGCTGTTAAAAAGCCATTATTTTAGTGAAAAAAAGGGTATTTTAAGAGCGTTCCTAATAACTATTTTTATGCAAATGAAAAATATAAGATGCTTTACTAAGCTTTGTTCTTCGCGAAAAACATTGATTAGACAAAGAAACATTTTTTAAGGCTTAGTAAATTTGCAGAAAGAGATGTTGGGTTTTAGGAGCATTCCGATTAATTATTTTAGTAAAATATATTTAAAAATGTAGGACGTACGAAATCAACTAGACAGAGTGTTGAGACCTCTTGAATTTTTTTTTTAAGAGCAAGATTTGAAAAATTTAAAAAAAAAAATACAGAAATGACAAAAGTGTTAATTTTGCTCAAAGATTTTTTTTTTAGGAAGTGATCAATTAAGTTTAACATCAATATTTAAAACTTTGAAAATTTTTTTAGGATAGTATACTCATGCTAAATATTCAAAACACTAAAGTTAAGGTTAAAGTTTTGAAAGATACATATACCATACATACTCGTATATGACGTAGTCAATTCAGAGTAATTTTTGGAACTTTTTAAAGCACTTTCAAATTTAGCCGCTAACTGGCTGCTTATTTCAGCTTCGAAGGTATATTACATTTCTAATGTAGTTATCTTATTTAAAATTAAGAGAATTTTCCATGCATGCTTAAAAATATGTAGCTGACCTAAGCTGGTTCATTTTTACAATCAGGAAGGAGGAAGGCGACATCAAAAGTACTTAAATCTTTCTATGGTTGCTGCTACATAGATATAAGTATAGCAAACTGAGTTCCCTGTCGGATTCAATAAAGAAAAGGGTATGCTTACAGTGACTGCACGAAGTGATTTACTCTTAAAAGTGTTTGTATACAAAAGTACTCGTTTAAGAACACACAAATATACATGTTTACAATTGCAATGCTGGAAACGAGGTTTTCCAGATGCAAGCAACTTTGTTGTAATTTAGTTGTTAACAAATAAATACACAATAAATCTGCAATTAACCGATTGGTGTACAAATCTGTTCTAGATAGATCCATTTTTACATTTTGTTCGAGATAGTTTCATAACAGCGTAAAAGGTAATTCACAGCCCGTGCATACTGTTGTTTTGAATGTAGAAGAAGGTCAAGAGGATTAATTAATTGGCCATTTAATTCAGATTGAAATATTCTTTATTTGATTGCGATTCGAAGCAGTTCATTTAAAATTTTACCATCCAAGACCCCCATAAGAGGAGATGATTGGTCCAGTAGAAATTGTCTTGATGAGTGGTGAAGTTCTCAGAATTGGAGTTTGAATGGTTCTAACAGCAGGTGAAAGAATTGGGGTGATAACATTATTATGGTGCAGAATTGTGGATGCTTGGGAAGATACGGCTGTCGGAATGCTCTCAATTATGTTTCCAACGCGAGCAATAGCAGGCTCATGGATGCTAAGTAATGATGGTTCAGCAATTAAACCACTTGGAGCAGATGCGGCAACAACGAGAACGGCAGACAACACCACCTAAAATATATAAAAATCATTTATTAGAAAAATTAATTTTTGTGTTTATATTATATACTTACAAACTTAAACATTTTAAAGAGTTTGGTTTTACGTAGGTCTGTGTTGTACACTTGAAACTTCCTTGCGGACTATGCACTCTACCTTGACTTTACACTATTTATACAAAAAGATGCTTCCAAAAATCGCAACTGGGCCCGATCAGTGCCCTTGGTTGTAACTATTATTTACCTCATTAGTGACTTAATTAAATAAATTTCTTCTCCTGATGCAAGAGCATCTAGAAGTTACAGTAGACCTCCTTGCCGAATTGTACAATTCACTTTTTCCTGAGATATATGCAAATGCAGTACGCGGTCGACGGATTTTCAAGATCAACGATACCAAGATCACTATTCGTGTTCCAGTTGGACTTAAGCTCATTTGTATCTCTAGTCATATAGTGCCGATAGGTACGATCTCAGCAACTTTGTTTACATCACGATTGCACTACATACATGTAATTGGTTGTAGAGGCACTACTTTTTATTTCCTCATGATCGTGAGATGAAAGAATCTAAATCTCAATAGCTAATCTCTAGCTACTGCATTGTTTGAATCGCTGCATATGCACGGACTTCGGCTACCTTCGAGCTTGGTTTTGCCGGAGAAATATTTTTTGATTAAGACCTGGGCTAAAACTAAGCCCGCACGTATGACTCAACTACCTCAAGTATGTGTGACCGGTTAATTATTATATCATTGAGTTGGCATGAGACTGTTGCGGAATATTAGGATTTAATGTTTATAACTTTTGACCATGATAATTTATCAATTTTTTGTATATGCGTCATAAAAGTACGTATAGATCTATTGAACAATCTTTTCTAAATACTAATAACTTAGGTACATAATTTTATTAGTGAAAATATCTTCATTTTTACAAAAACAAAAGTTACTCCTTTATCTTCTTCATCGTAAATCAAATGTAATAATTACGTGACAAAATATTTGTATCGAATAACGCATTTTTCTTAAACTGTTATTATTACAATGGTATTAAAATCAGTTTTTATGAAAAGCCGAAACTTAAAAATTAAAAGTGGTTCTTGAATTAAAAAGCAGAAAGATTTATGAAGAATAATTCGAAATGTTTTCAAAGAATTTAGTTTCAAAGACCAAAATCTTCAATTCAAAATCTTTATGAAAACCTCCCAACTGGAATGCCTTTTTATTACAAGGTTTGAAAACTCAACAAGAGAATATCGATTTAAATTTACAAAAAAATTGTCATTATCAAATAATATATCTACTTTTATTCCATTGATTTTCATATCAGACATATTGCTTTCATAATGTATGTATAAAAAGCATCATGGGTTACTATGTTCCCAATGCAATCTTTGAAAATATATTTAAATAATTCTAATTTATTTGGTAGTTTATTTAAAAAGCACTGCATTCTTTACAACATTTTTATTCAAAATATAGTAATTTTTCCATTAAAGTTATTTCAAAAATAAATATTTCTTGTGAATTATTTTGCCACTTCAAGACATTTTCTCAAAATAGTTCTACAAGTCCTATTTTTTTAAAAATAATATTAACCATTTGGTTTGGTTTTTGTAACATAAGTACATTAAAATATGATTCGGTACTTTTATTTAAGTCTTCCAAAACATCGTTGGGATCATGATTCGAAAAGATATAGAATTAGTAAAATATTCAATTTTCATTCCAATAAATAATCCCCTCGTTTTATACAATTATAAGCATGCTATTCAAAACACCCAGTTAGTTGCCATTATAATTAATTTAGTGGCAATTTCAAAATTCATAAAATCACTTTAGATTGTATATCTAGGTGAGTTGAAACCTGTTTTCTTGCACTACAAGAATTCATATTTTTGTTGCATTTATGATAGCAAAACAAAAGATAAAAATTTGCAGAGGAAATGCAGACGAACGAAGCGCACAAAATAATGAAGTTCTTGACATTTCGACAAATAAGACTTTCAGAATTCTTCCGAACGCTGCCCTGATACTCTTGTCGTGTTGTGATTATTTTTTAATCGCGTGATTTTCTTTATCGTTAAATTAAACTCGATTTTACCGATCATGACCTTCACCACCATACATGGGAAACTAGAATCTTACGTACTTGTTTCGCACCGCCTGGTACGAAATGCACTTAAGTGCGTTTTTGTGCAATAAGCCTACATGATCAGGTATTTTGCTACAATTTGTGAAAGCCTGTTTTCTTCAGAACAATGCATGTAATGTCTGTTACTCAGTACAGCTCACATTGAGTTGAAGCGAGTTTCACCAAAATGAATTATAGTTTTACGAATGCAATATGCTACCAACAATACTTGTTGCAAAAGTAAACTGGTAGCTAACATGTTTCCTAGTTTGACAGGCTCTTTTATTCAACGTTTATAAATTAGTTGCGCTCATTTGTTAATTGTTTGAAATTAACCGAGTTTCTGGAAGTGAGAAAACTACATGGTAACAAATGGGTTGCAAGGTAATTATAGCATTTTAAGACAAATTTATGTTTACAAGCAAATAAGAAGTTATGATTCATGTATAATTTTCGATTTTTTATAGTTTTCTCACGAGACATTGTACTAAAATCAAATTTTGGACTCTAAAACATCTAAGGCATTTTTAAAAAGGAATAAATATTGTCTTTCTCATAAATTCTCAGTATTACTCCCGCTAAAGATTTTTAAGTTAGTATACATTTCGAACGCTATTTTAGTTTTTAGTAAAAAATAATTACTGAAATTTTATTACAATATTTGCGGTTTTAAACTCACATTTTTTAAAATATGCAGTAAAACTTACATACGGGACAGTGGTAATAATAAGGAAAAACACCTTGTATTTAGTGAATATTAATAAATAATTCATTCAAAAATTAACACATAATTCAATAGGAAATCAACAGCTCCACATTATTTCCTAAAGGTATATAATTCAATTGAAAACTAACACTTTAGAGATGTTCCCAACGGATTGGTAAAATTGTTTAAGTTGGAAATTACAGGAGCTTGTTGCCACACAACAAAATAATTTTCGTTTTGAGGGGATTTGTAATTAGCCCGTAATTTGAATTGTCCTGTTCAATACGTGTCCCTTTCATGCCACCTTTCTCCTATAGTACTTAAGTACAGGGTATAAGAAATATTGTACATAACTTACAGCTTCTCACGTAAAGCCGGCTTTTTGATAGACTTGATAGTAAAATATTTATTTCTAACCATAATTTTAACAGATCCTTATTCGATATCTTGTTTCGTTTAAAAGTTAGAATAGAAGCCTCTGATATACATGCGGATAGGAAACGTTGCCACAACAATAGGATACTTTGAATTCACATTATGATGCTATGCATAAGCAAGCAAATGTTTTCATTTATCTATGCTAGAGATAAAATAAATAAAAAACGTTTATATGTATATACTACCATATCTGGTTTTTGAATTTGGTTTTAGAGCACATTTACATATAACAAATTCCTCATTATTTATGACTTTATAAATGATCAGATTCCTAAATAAAAAGTTAAAACACTAAAAGACAACAGAAGAATGTAATTGCATTGCACACTATCATTAAATGTGAAGCGGAGAAGATCTCATTAAAAACGAGATCTCACTAAGTGCGAACAGACCAGAGTAATGTTTAACGAATCTGAAATAAAATATCTTCGGCAATTAAGGTCTTATTGGTTTCTTTACACTTCAACGTTATTAACAGAATCCAGAATAATCTCACCCTAAAAACCGGATACGATGAGCTTATCGAAGGGATATAAATGGGGTACGCAGGACTTAGGTCATCAAATTAGAACGGAATTTCCAAGAGAAGCAAGCTCAATTGCATCGCAGTTAAAATGTTTAAATTGGTAAGATTGTGCTCAATGTTTTAGAGCAAATAGTAAAATGCCGTTTTAAATATTTTTGCAGATTGCATTTTGTCTCCTGCTCATCGTGGCTGTAGTTCAAGCCGGTTCGATCGCTACTCCACTGTTGGCCAAACTCGTTCCACAACCCGAGGCTCCAGCCAACACTGAACATGCAGCGCAGGTTGCAGCCAGTATTCCAGTTTTAAACTACGCACCCTTGACTTACACCGCAATCAACGCACCGTTGCCATACGCCTCGAAATATGTAAGTTTTATGAGATCAAATATTCGCATTACTTACTAATTTCGCTATTTCTCCACAGCTGGCGTACTCCCAACCACTCGCAGCCTCCAGTTACCTCATTTCTTATTGAGACGACCGTTTGGCGCCTGAAACGAGCTAAATGCACACCTGTTGATAACCTTTTGCCAATAAAGATTCTTTATTCCGACCTGATTTTTTATAATCTCCTACTACGACTGCTACTATAAATCTCAATACCTCATTACCATTTCTGTCCAAGATTCAACGTCGTCGAACTCATTTCTTCTGGACAATTGTCCCATTATCGTTGCTGCAATATAAACATGATTATTTTCACGGCGGGCGCTCACTGAACATCAGATATCAGGCAAATGAATGTCTAAGGAAATTTCCGGCCAATTATTGCCCATCTCCTCCTGATGGCAAATGTTTCTAAGGGATTAGAGAAGTTATTTGCGCCATTTCTGCATTTGTTCTGTAAAGTTAAATGGCCTCAATTCAAGTTGTTTTTCTTTCCCTCAAGGTTAAAAGGTAACTGGGAAAATAACGAAATACATTCTCGTTAAATCTTATTTCTTGGAAGTATTTATCTTAATGGTTACAGAACCGATTTGCAATTTTACAGTGTTCTTAGGTCAGTTAACTATATATCGATTGTGAGCCTAATTTGAATTAGTCATTTTAGCAGCGGTAAGTAAGAATAAATTTTATACCCAATATATACAAGAAAAACAATTTTGCTAATATTGAAAATGTGTGCTTAATAGCTTCGAATATGTAAAGTAAGTTTACCAGGCTTTTAATTACAAATTAGAATCATTATTTTGAATAAGCAAAAAATACTAATTTTGGTTTCAATAAACCAATTGCATCTTGTATGTATGTGCCGTGTTTTCAACAGAAACTATGATCTGTCGATAAAATCTTATAAAACACGTATTAATTAGTTTCCTCCCTTCTTCACTTACAAATATATGTATGTACCTACATTATATAGTGCAGTAATCAGCTATTTGTTGAATTGAGTGAATTATCAGGAATAAATTATTTATGCAATAATCTTTATCGATCGATCGAAAAATAAAAGTTACTTGATAATCCTTATTTTGTAATTTATATTTTTTTTATCATAATCAAAATAGTCCCCGATATTTTACATAACATACCTATTTTTGTTTAGTTGCTATTTTTAAGGAAAAAACATTGTATATAGTAATTTAACTTTATTTAAAGTAGAAATTAATTAAAATTGGTAGTAGACAAATATATTGATTATTATTTAAGAATCCCACACATCTGTCCTTACAATAAAATATTTCTACTTTGAAGTTTTTGTTTAAATGAGTATCATATTATTTCGGATTTCACTTACTTCTTCTGTCAATTATACTTCATGTACTGCCCTACTGAAATGGAGGAGGATGAAGAAGTAGAATCTGAATGTTCCTGTTTACGAAAAGCAATAAGGAATCGGTATCTTCGTGAAAACCTTGGATGCTACGCAAAAGCAACTAAAAGTTACAACGAGCTTCAAGAGCAGTATGAAGCTAAAAAGCGATACGAAGAAAGTCGTCTGCCTCAGAATGAAAATTCATCAGGTTACTTACAACGAGTACTATTTCCACATTTAAAACCTGCAATGGAACAAATGATTTACCACGCAATTAGGAAAAATGGAATACAGGACAGAAAGCAGGCGTTCAATGGAGTTGACTACTTGGCGGAGGTTTTATGGAACACAAATTCTAAATATCCTGATAGGAGAGCAAATTGGACATCTGCTTATTTTATTTTCCGCAGTAAGGGCTGCATATGCGATAGACCGATATATCCTCTTCACTGGGTCCTACCAAAGGAAATCGCGGCCATTTGGATACAAAAAGCATACAGAGGGTTCTGGGTTAGGAAAACGAGTGCTGTTCAGGAGATGAGGATGTTTTGGAAGGTCTTTATTTTGTATATTTATTGATAAACTTAGTTAGACGCATATATACTGGAAAGCTTAATAGAGCCGCTTTTGTCCATTACACAATTCAATTTTAAAAGGATGCCAAAAATTTCGTTGTAGCATTTGTCATCGAATAACAAACATAAGTTATATACATATATAAGTTTCTAGTTTTGTTTTACGGTAGGAAATATTGACAAATTTCAATTCAGCATATCTGTTTTGATAGTACTATCTGGCATACATCAGCAGAGTTATGTTAGTTTGCTAAATTAAAATAATTGTTTGCTTTCAAATAAGTAAAAAATTATACATAACACATTATATGTATGTAGTATGAATTGAGTTAAGTAACGATCTAATTCAAATTAAAGCATAATTATTTTATTTTCAGAAAATTAAGGAAGAGAATTGGAAATTGAAAAGCCCTCCTAAAAAGGAAATTCGAGTCCCCAAACGTATTGCTCCTGACGTTCGATTTTTTTAAGGAAACAAATTTATTTACTTCGCAAACGCTTAGTTGTATATTTTGCATAAATAAAAATCGTATAAACAATGAGATTATCTTTTAGCATGCAAACGCATTACACTTATCTCCAGAATTTTGTCTGAAGAACAACTTGTATCACTAACTGTGACTGGGTAATGAATACAATAAATATATTGTTTTGCATCCTAGAGCAGATCCTACAGTACGCTATTAACTAGAATCCTACATGCTATGAATAAATAATTTTTAAATTTGGCGGGAAGACCTGTCATAGTCTAGTAGTTTCTCGTTATTTGGTGGATCCAGTCGAGGTAGTAGGATACGCGAACGTAAACACCAGGTACGTTAACCTGGCCACATCCGATACCCCATGAAACGACACCGACAAGGTTCCAGATGCCATTGCGTTCGCAAACCATTGGACCACCGCCGTCACCTTTGCAGGCATCCTTGCCCTCCTCTCCTCCAGCGCAGACGAATCCTGGATGCAACTTAAAGTTATATCCTAGACGAGTATGCTGTAGCTGAGTTTGGCACTGATGCTGACTGATTACAGGCACGTCGACTTCCTTCAGGATGTTTTGATATTTCCCATAATCACCGAAAGCGTCCTTGCCCCAACCTGTGGTCCAGCAGCGAACTCCTGTGAAGTCAGAGAATTTGTCTGGAAGGCATGCCGGACTGATGTGGGGGTTCTTAACAAAGTCAATTGGCCGGTCCAATTTTAGGATAGCTAAATCATTATCTAGGGTTCCGGCATAGTATTCGGGATGAACATGAACTGATACAATATCTCGTTCTATATAAGGAAAGAATTCAACATCGTGGTTTACATCCCATTCACCCAGTCGTACACGTAGGTCAAAACCGCCGAACCTGGAAAAAAAGGTTATAGGGTTAAAACAAGATTTTGTAGATATAAAGAACCCAATTCTTACGTTTTAACGCAGTGGGCAGCGGTGATGACATGAAGTTGGTCAATGACTGTTCCTCCGCAAACATAAACAGATTCCTTAGGGTCCTTCTTAAGAATTGCAACTTGCCAAGGATATTCGCCAAATTCACTGTCGCCATCGACGTACACAGGGTTCTTTATTCGGCCAGTGATACCATGGGCATTTCTAGTGCCACATCGGCCTAGCTGCTGTTGTGGCCGATGTGGTCGTCGGCAACAAACTAGTCCAGGGGTACACTGTTGTGGCCGTCCGCCGTAGAATGCTTGTCGCTGCAAAGTATTAACATAATTGTAAGATTTAAGGGTAAAACAAGTAATAAAAGGTCCCTCGCAAAACTGCCTAATAGGTTATTTAGAAATGTACAAAAATAGTAAGATAGATCCATTCCTAAAAGTTTTCAATATATAAAAGAAAATAAATAAAGTCCTACGTGTGAATAGCTCTAAAATATGAAAGTATATATAGCAGTATAACAATTTTTAATTTTTTCGTCTTATCGACCATCGTCCTAATTTATTTTAAATAAATAATAATTAATAGAAAAAAAAAAGAAGAAATTGTAATATTTAATATTCAACTAAAAGTATTTTTTTATATCAAACACATTGGTCGTATTCATACGATTTAAAGTAAGCAAATTAAAATCTTGAAACTATTAGGAATTTAGCTATCGAACAATTTGCAATTTTTATTATTTCGGTATTTGGCAATTAAATAGTGGACAACTTGTAGAATAAAAACATCAAAGTTGCTAAAGCTTTGGTTACCTTTTCTCTATTACTTTTACCGATTTCTGGTTCCTTAATATCATTTTCGTCAATACTTCTCCTCCGCCTATTGTTTGGAAAGGTAATACGCGCGTTGCCTGGTTCAAAGCCAGGTACTTGCGTCGGGATTGATTGCAACGCATTTGACGGTCCTTCAAAGCGGAGGTTTTTTTGTTGTCTGTATCTACCACCATAGTTATATTTGGAAGCATATCCGGAATCATCATTGCTTATATTGTAACTTCTTTCATAGAGCCCATGTTGATCGAAATCGTATGGTGGATACCCAAAACCGGGTCCAGATGGAGGACCAGAGGGATCACGGAAATAGGGTCCAGTCGGAGGACCAGAAGGTCCATAATAGTTAGGTCCAGAAGGTGGATATGCTATCCCATAATCACCACCAATACCACTTGGATGGTGAAACTCATGACCGTGTCCGTGGGGAAAGTGGTGTATTGGCGGTGGGAGTGGTGGATATGGGATATGCACTTCTGGAGGAGGTCGGTAATGCGAATGCTGATGATAATGCTCGTGCTGATTGAAAATCAACTCCTTCTTAGCCTGAAACAGGCCACCAACCTTGTGGATTAAATGCTCGTTGGGCGTAACATGAAGATTCACTAATGGCTTAACAAGTTTTTCGCCGTGCTCATTCTTGGTCACTTGTAGTGATACAAGAGGATTTATATTCACCAAACCCAAATTCAGACCATTTGGACTAATAGACCCAAAGTATGGATTTTGGGCGGGATATCCACCGAAATTATTGAACGGGTATGCCCCAGTTGGATAAGGTAAACCAAACGATACACCAAAGGTAGGCAATACCTTCTTTTTCTGCAGAGTAATTGTTGTCTGTGGCAGGTTGTTGTTGACAATTAGACGCTGAAACGGTGAGGTTTTTGCACTTTAAGATCATGTTTTTCGATGCAAAATTTTACAAATAAAGGCTTTAAAATCCCCAAAACCCTTCGTGCTGTTAGTGAGTTTATGTTAGTCGCAGTGCCACACATAAACCGTACTAGCAGCACAAAAGAATTTCATTATGTCTGTGGGATTAACTGCCTTTAATTAGGATTATAAGGGAAGAAAGGAATTCTCCAAACTACAGGCTATTTATAGTAATTTGATTAGCGTGCATCGTCAAAAAGATATAAGAGCATAACGAAACGGTAAAATCAGTGATTTGTGTGATTAATTCACTCGTTTTAGAGTGTATTTGAGAAATTAGCAACTGTGATATTTTAGACTACAGTGATTAGCAAATTTAATAAACAAAATAGCTTACCGGTATTGCATCAGAAGCAGCCTCTTCGCCTTCTTCAGACACCTTCTTTTCAGCCACAGCACGTTTAGTTACCTTCTTATCTTTCTCATTGTCACTGGGCAGGTCGACATTTGAAGAAGTGGAATTTGTAGAGTCTTCAGCTTGAATATCACTGCCCAAATTCCTTGGGTCTATTGGCAAAATAAGATCTTCTTTGCGACCAATTCTATCAGCGGCTGGACACTGATTGTAAGGAACACAAACGCAGTCAACCACATGTTGCCTGGATGTTTCATAAGCACTATAGTCTTCTGTTCCTGCATATTGATTGAATTGTCCACCATACTGTTGCTTGTTCTGTTGACCATATCCCGAAAGACTGTTGTACTGGCTACCACCGCCGTTGTAATTAAGTTCCTTTTTAAAGTAATCTGGACTAGTAGAATGGAAGCTTCCTGAGTTGCTACCATATACAGCGGAATTTGATAAACCACCTGAACCATATGCACTGTTAATACCAGATCCATAATTGCCAAGTCCAGGTTCCGAAACTGGTTTTACTGTTTCGTATAAACTTCCAAGAGGGCTTGCTCCAGTATTTACTCCGTTATATCCGCCAAATCCATTTCCATTATTTCCAGAAAGTAAACCTCCCTGCGAAAGACCCGTATACCCTGTATATGCTGTGTTTAAACCAGAAAGACCAGTTATGCCACTAACTCCACTTAGTCCAGCTGCATTAAGTCCACTGCTGAAGGACGCAGCAGATTGTCCAACTTCTTTATTTATGACATAACCAGGAGAGAGAGGAGCAAATCCACCGGTAGAAGATGCCACTGCTGCAAATTCGCTGTTAATTGCATTTCCTGTGGCAAGTGGAACAGCTACAGGAACTGGGGGTGCTTTGGCATTAGCCTCATCAATGTGGTGGAAATGGTGGTGGACATGCTGTTGAAGAGTTGATGGAGCTACACCTCCTGTAGTAGCGGCTGTTGCGCCTGAAGTAGAAGCAGCTCCACCTTGTGCATTCACAACAATTGTTGGTTTACCAGTAAAACCTCCATGAAAATGTTCACTTTGCCCAAATGACGATTGACTATGCTCAACTTGAATTTTTTCACCAACTAAATGTTCAAAATCATATGGAGCATCAACTCCTTCATAAACCGGACCTGGTGGTTTTGAGCCATAAATTATAGCTCCTGGTGGTGGTTTTGAGAATGTCATGGAAGATCCAATTGAAGGTGGGGGTGATTCTAAATAAGGACCATTATATACAGGTCCTGGTGGTCCAGAATATACTGGGCCATGTCCTCCAATAAATGGTTTGGACACTAACGGCCCTTCATAACCCACCTTACGAGGAGGCACCTTGTGAAATCCTGGCGGTGGTGGCGGCATAGGTCTTGGAGGACCGTAGGGTGGCCTAATGGGACCTTGAGCATATATACCACTTCCTGGACGGAAGAAGGGACGTTTTCCTTCAATTTGACTGTCACATTGCATCAAACCTAACGTACACAGCTTTTCTCTGATAAGATTTCTAGCCTGAACATCATCACCTTTATCAAGAGCTTCTTGTACGTTTGGATCTGTGCAAATTTCACCATACTCATCCAAACCTCTGCCCTCTCTAGTTCTATGTAATATGGATTCGATTACATCATCTAACGAAGTATCATTGCTGTAAATTTCTTGATCATTGTACAAATGCCTTCCTTGGCTCTCAGAAATTTCAGTTTCATTTACTTTAACTTCTTCATCAGATCTTCTGCTTGCTTCAGATGTCGCTGTATCACTTGAACCCCACGACCAGGAATCTGCCGATACTTGCGTAAACAGTAAGGCTGCATAAACAGCCAACAAAATCTTCATATTGCCTGCAATTGAGAAGTAAACAAAACTATAATAATAATCATTTAAAATTCTTAGTAAGGTAGTTGTACCATACTTTCTTTCTAGCCAAGAGGGCATTACCCGAGCGGTACCTAACACCTAACTTTTAATATGTAAATTGATGCATTTTGCAAATGGCTTGAGTAAAATGATTTTTTACGTGGGTGATAACGCATGATGTGCACATCTTAGGTAATAGCCAAACTGGGACCCAATCAAAAAACCAGTTTCCAACGAAAGCGAACGATTCCGGCGCGGTACCAAATAACCACAACTTTTACTTTCTTACGCTTCGTCCCACATGATAATGACTTTCTTCAAGTTACGGTCTTTTGCTCCTATTTTGTCTGAACAGTGGTTATCTTCGTTACTTAATGTTATGGAACTGTTTCAAGAAGTGATGATAATGGTAATTATAAAATTTTGGAAGGTTTACGATGACGCGTTGTAGTGCGGAACATTTCACTTGATTCTCATTTATTAAAGTTTTAAAAACTTTATTGCTACCTGTGAGAAAACTTTCTCTCCTTTGTCTTTCTTGCACAACTCTGTCCTGAAATCGTATCTTATGCAAATTTTTATTGCACTCCTACACAATGTGTGTTAATGGTTTAATGGGACGAGCTGTATTTGCGGAGAGATATTTGAAATGTTAAATGACAGCGAAAAATACTTCAAATAACTTAGGCACTACTGCAATTGAAGGGTTTGTTTGTTCGAAATTTGCTGGGATATCTCTTTTTTGGCCACTTCTTTCCACCAGGTTTGTTTAAACTTATAAGTATACTGATAATTTGAAATTATTTCTCCAAATATTTATTTAACTAGCAAACTATGAACATTCAAAGAATTATCCTTTACCATGCATCTGCCTAAAATCTACAAAATCTGTTCGATCGATGTTATATTTTACTGGAGGCTACAAAGAAATATTATTTGTGTATCAAATAACCAATATTTTGTAAAATGATTCGATAAATAAACATTAATAAAACGATTAAAGAAGAAATTGTTTATCGAATTCTCAAATGTTTCTCCTTTAAATTAATAATTAGAAAAATTAATGGCGTGAAAATGATGATGATCTGTATGTAATTTTTGTAATTTTTAATACATAATTCAATTCCTACTCGCTCATAAAAAACCGAATTTTCCTCAACATGATTTTATGTAAATTTTAAAAATATATTAATTCAATGAATACTGTAATGTATTCATGGCAACTTTTAATTTATAGATTTTAATTTGTTCTTATAAAAGGTGTATTAAAAGTAGTGTTCCTAATTCTTAAAATGCATATAACTTTATCTGTGATATGAATGTGTTGTCAACTGTATATTATTTGTTACGTATCTGAGAGGTAATTAGAATTTGACGTTGATGAACTTAAAAAATTAATTCATTTATAATAATTAATTTAAACCAAGCTATCAAATTGGCTCCATAAGTAAATTTAAGCTTCAAATAGAGCAAATTATCGAGATAAAACTATTTATATGCGAAGAAATGGCACAATATAACCATTAAAAAAGGAGAGTCTATCATAAAAAATTAAAACTCTGACTTAGAAAGTCATGGATACGTATGTATTTAGGTAAAATTAAAAAATTATTAATGAAAACTCTTTACATATGAGTTGTTAAACAGGAATATGGATATACGAAATTTAACCATAATAATTTTGAATTAACTTCGGAAAAAATTCAACATTTTTAATTAAATTTACAAATTCAAAAATTAATACCTAACTATATATAATTTCCACAATTCTTACGTCATACATAAGTACATACATACATATGTAAATAGAACAATCTCCTCGAATTTCGTATTAACATTCAAATTTACTTTTTTAGTCACAACGTTACAATAATCACCTACAAAATATTTTTGAAGGTAAGATGAACACGAATTTCTCAACCTCAAATCTTTGAAACGCACTTTGCACGATAAAAGAATATCACGAAGATATCACAGCATGGTACTATACACCTTAAATTAATCACTAATCAAGACATAAAACAAAAGTTCGAAGAACTGCATGAAATGTAGATACAGTGCAACAAAATAGAAATGAAAATTGAAAATCGGAAAATTTCACTTTCTTCTGCAGCCTTACCTTTTATTGTTAACCGAGCAAACGAAATAATTTTAATCCACAGGTTTTCCTTAGCACTCACTTGTACCGAAGAGTTGCTGGAGTGTTTCTTAGTTCGTTAATAATCCAAATAATAAGTAGTCACCGAAAGTGATGGCTCTGAGTGACTAAAGACAATTTCACTAGGCCCCTCAATTTATAAGATCCCACCAAAAAACCGTCGCGATCACTACCCTCACCGGCGTCAACTGTGATTGTGACCCAAGTAAATCTTTCGTATTTTTTATTCTCCACTTTAAAAGGCTACGCGATTTATCTTGAGAAATATTTTGGAGCAGATCAGTGTAACCGGTGCGGAAAGACACAATACAAGTGTACGAAAGAAACACTTTCTCCAAGTTCCGCTCAAAGTAAACAGACTTCTGCAGTATATCTTAAAGATTTGCACTTTCTTGATACCTTCAGTGCGGAGGCCGACTGAGATTTTGGTAATTTTCGACTATGGTCAGCGGTGAACTGGTGCACACTCATCGCAAATTTGGATTTATATATTAAAAACTCTTTTGGACCTTGGGGTTCTTTCAATGACGCCTTCCGAAAATTTCAGAAATACTAAAATATCTGAGTAAGCCTCTCCTTCCACTGTACTGAAGAAAGTGTTCCGGATCTTACTGACGGTTATGTAAGTTTCATAATCGATACGTAGTCGGCAAGTACCGATAATTTTACAGTCTTGCAAGTGTTGGCAATGCAATTTGAAGGAATTCAAAGTTGTGGGCAGAATATACAGAACCATTTCAATCCAATTTTGGAGCTGCATTACAGATGTTTTGTGTTTTCTCTTTCGAGTAATAGCGTTTAATTAGAACAATATGATTATTTTTGCTATATAGATACTATATATTTTGTTTTACTACTGTTATTTGATAAACATAATTACATATTATGTACATAGGTACAAGAGTCTATAATAGTAAATACAGTAACTTGATTTTACTCTAAATTCCCCAATATGATACTTATCGTCTATCAGGATAGGTGTTTGTTTATCTTGGTGTTTTTTTTTCATTAAGTCGAATCAAAAGAATATTCAGCATTCGATTGAAACTAACCAAGTAAATAAATCTTTCCAAATTTGGTACAAATAGAATTAACGATGAGTTCCGTGGTTCAGGATTGACTGACTATGACTCAGAACTACAATGTGGGGGAGATTACTACATCTTTTCACATCAACAATATTATGCTCTTTTAATAAAATAAAATTATCTAGATCAATGATCAATAATAATTAATTAACGGACTAGTGTTTCTTGTTTTAGAGCTATGTCTATGTCTATGTCATAAATTAAACATATTTATTATGTACAGATCTACTTCGTTTTATAATGATTATTGTTATTATTCCAATTTAGCATAGAGCAAAACCTATTGGCACAAAAACAAGTAGAATAGACTGTCATCATTTTTGAAAATAAATACTTAAGGGACTATACGTAAGTTAAATAACCGAAATTTGCTTCAAGTTGGAAGAGCTATAAAAATTAAAAACGATGAATGCAATCCAATCAACAACCATTGAAAAAATGAATTAATATCAGGATTGTTTTTTTTTTCGAGTAATTTAGTTTGTTGCTAAAGTATTACTGCCCACCAGTTTATACCACATCAAAAAATAAAATTTGTGAGGAACTGCTTGCCTTTTGTTTTTTCAAGAAGGGTAAATTTCAGTCATTTTTTTTTTTTAAGGCTGAGTAAACCTCGGTCCTAACTCCTGAAAGCGAAACGAAACGAAAACGATGAAGAGCAATGCAAATGCTACCTAGGAAGACGAAAATCGTCTTGTTTTCGTTTGTTAAACGATTCCATCTTGGTGATCATCTTTCGTCTAGTCTATAGACGTTTGTTAATGTGACGTATGGTAACATACAGCATAATCGTTTTCAAGAATAGAGATTTTTCTAACGTTTCGTTTAACAATTTCATTCCGTTTCGTTTATCGTCTCGTTTTCAGGATTAAAATCCCTCATCAAGAACTCATCTTTAAATAAGTTATGACATCATCAATATGGCGATACCAAAAGACAGTAGATGTAAAAGTATAGTAAAAATATTGGCTTTTAATTCAAATATAAAATCGTTATAAAAATATGTTAAAAGGGTGCAAGTTTTCCAACTTAAACTAGGTGTACATATGTATACTAGGTACATTCCCAACTCTACTCTACATACGTGAAAATAAAAAAAAATGTAGATACTGTGTTATGTGTATTTTCACTTTTCTTAAAATAGCTTGTAAACATATTTTAAGATGAAAACAAAGACATTCATTTAAGTATTAAATTTGAACTCCAAGAAAACAAAATCATTGCTTTTACACCCACAAATCGATCGCACTAATACAAAACAAAGTTACGCCCAAAACGTGTAGTTATCTAACTGCTGTTAAAAATTCAGACAACAGATTAACGGTAGCACGTCACTATTATGTCAACGAAGTTGCCAAAAGCATGAAGCATGAGCCGCAATCGCATAATCAATCCAATCCCGCCATTTATTCTACTCTTGGTGTTCGCCACCTCTACTACCTGAGGAAGGCCGAAGAAAGTGGTCAGCGTGATGAGTCACTCCGTCGCCTGCTTTGCAACTCCATCAGGCTCTGGCCTATCTGCTTTACACAACAGTGAGAAATCAAGAGACAAGGAAGAGTTGGCCTCGTAAAATTACTCAAGCAATTTGGAACTTCACGTTCTTCAAACTACAAGAGTTTCCTGAAGACGACAAAATTGACGTCACCTTACAAGTTGATTGGTTCGTGATCGGACGTTGTTGCAACCGATGCGCTGACTTCATAACCATGTCCGAGCTCAGCTTGGGCCAAGTCGCGGTTAAACAAACCAAGAAGACTTACGTATAGAGAAGAAGGTGAAAGTGCTAGTCCCCGTTTTGTAAGAAAATTTTCAAGTTCAATGGTCTCATTGTACATACTATAGATGCATTTTGCAATGTAAAAAGAAAAACTCTGCATTTTCAGCGAAAGCATAAAATATTCTGTAACAAATCTAATGTTTAATATCCTCATCGGAAAATCCAAGCAATTACTACATAACTATGAACTGCCGTATTGCAGAAATATTTAGTCAACTTTCATGCTCAGCTGAGTGAATAAAGGAAATTCGAATTTGGGAAAATCCCGCAAAATCGCAAACAGCCAGCCAAGTGAGACCTATTGAGGTCTCAAAGGGTACCTACAGCAAGCCAAATCGACTGCAGTAGGAGCCTTCGGAATTCCCCAAAGCTCTGACATAACATTAAAATACCTGACGAGCGTGATTCAGCTGCGTCGCAATAAGGCCAACGGCTCCATTGCATACGCAATTCTCCAGCTAACGTTGGTTCAGCCATGCTGGGAATCTCCGCCTAAGAAATATTAAATTGATTGTACATTTGTGTATCATTTATGGCTATTTAATTATTTTGCTTTTATTTTAAAATAGTCAAAACCTATTTGGGTCAAGGCAGGTTCCTTGCGGGTCAGCTTGCGTTTAATTCAATTAGTGGAATCTCCAACTCTTCTGGCTATGACAATTCGTAAAAGTGAAGGTGGTTAAAAACAAACTATGTATATTTTTTGTAGTTCCAGGAATTTTCCAAAAGATTATACATGGTATTTTGTCCAATTAGTCAAATTTATATCTGTAAATATGATTTTTCAATTATATGTATTTGATGTCATATTTAACAGTTTTTCAAAAAAATAAGCTCTTACTTCTCACTTGAGGTTAGTAGACATCCTACTCTTTTTTAATTTTAGTTAATGGGGGTATAAGTAACCAAAATCGAATTGTTTTTATTTAGACTTCTTTAAACTTTAACATGCCAAAAATATATGAAATAGGTCAACTAAAGAGACCCAAACTATACGAGAAATTGTTTGAAAAAATAAATACATAGATTAAAACTATAGTTTTTATAATTTTGGATGCATTTAGACAAAACAGCACAAATGGTAGAAAGAAAGAATATTCAGAATTCAGTTTATTTAACTTCTTAAATATTAATGACGGGAACATTTTGCTAAGAACCACGCACCTAGGGTTAATGACAGGGACAAATCAACACCAAAATACGTTATAACTTTTGTTTGCCACGCGTAATGCTTATAATAATATTTTATTATTTTTTTAAGAAGTAATTGAACAAGAAAACATTTGATGGTCTACGATGCATTCAACATTGCTCGAACAGAATTCTAGATTCTTTTTTTTCTATATATTAATACGTGAAGGGAAAACTTTGTACCCCTTTTTAAGCATATTGGGCGGACGGAGAGGAGTGTGAGATTTGGCATAGGTAAAGTTTATATAGAGAAGAAGTGCAGAAAGCTAAAATTTATGAATGAGATGTGGTACAAATACATTAAATTAAATTAAATAAATTCATTATTTACGTTCATACTATCAATTTTAAACGCATAGTAGTCTGTGGTCAAACTGTCGTAATTTTATTATTGATAGTGCCGAAACACATAGTAAGCTGTGTACATTCGTATTTTTCGTAGTAACCCCAATAGGTCGAATTTCGGCCACAGGGCGACCACTAGTTTGCAGTATTCAGTGAACAGTGGGGAGGGTGAATTTATGTCAATTTCCGGTTAGGTAATAAACTTGGGTAAACATAGAAGAGAATCTTAGAACAGTATGGAACTGCTGGCAACATTTTCTACAAATACAAAACAAACCAGAATTGGCCTCTTGCATGTGTGCGTACGTGGTATATGACAGCTCGAGAAATTCCTGAGTGAACTGTCAATCAGCTGGCAAGTTAACCTAAAAAAATATTTCGTCGTGAAAATGTCAGCGGTTATAAAATATATCGGCAAAACAACTGATTTCAGGGGCAAAACTCTATGGGAAATCGTAGGAAATCTGAAGAATTTTGGCGTTGGACGCGTCATCGTCCGCAGTATGTTCGAAAGGTACCCGGAACCCTCCTACATCAAAATTCTCAAAGTGGAGGCTATGCCCAACGAGGTAAGAAAGTCTAAAGTCTTGAAAGAAATTCATTAATATTTTCGCAGGATGTTAGGAAAGTGAGAGTCACAGTCGAAAAAGTTTTCCGGGGAGTAAAGTACCCAAAACCAGCCACAATATATAGCGCATCGTACAAAGCGGACTACCGGTTACTTTCCAAAGAAGAGGAGGCCAACTACTGCAAAGTGCGGGAGTCATTCGAGGAGAAAATCGTCCCTCAAACGATAGAGTTGCCGCCCTTACTAAAAGAGTTTGTCCGCGACGAAACGGGGCAACAAGAGCCCCTGATTAAACTTCATTTCAAACTGAGCAGAGACAAATTTGTGCGAATGGCGAAGGATGGCGAAACTCCCAACGTAGAAATTGGAATGGGGCTAGGCAAGCCAGCAGCGGGCAGCGAAATGCTATACAAGAATTTAGATTTGTGAGATATTCTTCAATAAAACCACCTTAAAGTATAGAAAACCATTTTATTCAGTCATCTCTCCAAACCACTGGAACCTCGTCAGTGCGAAATCTTTGAGTAATTGTGGCGTCCTCCCACTTCATCCTCATTCCCGATCGGAACATTTCCGCTCCGGCATGCGCTATCATCAAGCCGTTGTCGATGCAGAACCGCTCATCCGTTGCAAACAATTTTCCTCCTCGCTCTTCGCACATTATTTTCATCATTTCCTGCAATCGCTCGTTGCAGCCCACTCCACCGACTATTAACACCTGCAAATCAGCCATTTATGATTCGAATTTATTAAAAGATGTTATAAAGCATACCTCATCAGATTCGCAATGGGCCATAGCACGTTCTGTGGTCTCCACTAACATCGCAAAAATTGTCTCTTGTAGCGAGTAACAGAGATCCTCGTCTGAATATTTCTCGGTGGGCTCTTCAGTCCGCTTTTGACTTTTCCGAAATTTGGCAGGGTTCGCTTCCTTTTCTATGTGGGACAAAAGTCCGGAGAAGCTGACGTCCATTCCTAAAACCAGAATTTGTCTGATATATAAGTAAAAGAAAAGTAGGTGTAGGTACCTTTGACGACGTAGGGCAGTTTTAGGAATTTTTTTCCTTTTTTCGCCATTTGTTCAATATTGTAGCCAGGGCTTGGGTCATTGGAAAGCTTAATAATCCTAGCGAAACGATCCAAGCAGTTGCCCACAGCAATGTCGATAGTCTCCCCAAAAATCCTGTACTTTTTTTCTGAGTAGGCAATCACCTGCGTGTTTCCGCCGCTAACATAGAGCACAGTTGGATTTTTGGCGCCAGTTATATACCGCCCCATTTCTATGTGGCCTATGCAGTGATTAACTCCAAGAATGGGCTTGTTCCAGATTTGGGCAATTGTCCTGGCGACAATCGCCACTGTGAGGAGCGGTGGAGCCATTCCCGGGCCCTTTGTGTAGCATACGACGTCTATATTCGCAGGTAATATTTTTGCAACAGTCATAGCTTCTTTCAGCAGCTCGATGATTTTTGAGCGATGGTGCTGAGCAGTTTCCTTGGGAAGGAAGCCTGAAAGAGGAATTGCTTAAAAGGAACTTCTGCGACAGTGGAGACCATAAATACCTTCTCCTGGAGGAGTTATGTAGGTTCTTCGTACGTTGGCAAGCACTTCCCCATCTTTTATAATGCCAATTCCCAGCTTATTGGCACTACCCTCAAATCCAATTGCTATAACCATTTGATAACTTATATTATTGTAAACAGTCCTCGATCCTCGCGCTTCAAGCTGTCGCCGCCTTTTTGACAATATGTGAATTAGACAGTTTGGTTATTTTCCGATTTCATTAAACAGCATAAATGCTTTGAGAATTTACTAAAGCATCACAAATGTTAAATACTACACTGAACTTCCTTCTTTAAATTTGTAACCATTTCCTTCATTCATTCATTTCAACTTCCTTTAAAAACTAATTTAAATCAAAAGTAACTCAAATGAATTTGTTACAATTTTAAAACTAACAATAAACCTACCGGCGAAATTCGTAAGGTTTTTGGATGAAAGTTATGTTATGTTATTTTTGAAGGCAAAAAGTTTTAGCAAATACTCACACCGAGGTCATTTTGACTACGCGTGGTAGGTTTAGTCAGATTTATCTTAATGCGATATCTTCCTAAAATTGCAAAAAATCTTTGGAGTTACCCCGGTAGATAACGTTTAAGAAAAAAAATTCACAGACTTTACCCTGAAAACAATGGATTTTCGAAAAAAGAAGGAGTTGTTCGCCCTGACTTGGTACAAATGATTACGAAAATCAGAGATGGACAAGCCTGCAGCTTACGTGAAGATGGCAACCAAAAAATTGATAAAGAACTCAAAATTCTCAACAGAAATGAAAAGCGTATCTGGTCTTCTTGCCCAAGCTTTTATATTTTAGGGAGCAATGGTTTATGGAGTTGGCAGTTAATACAGATATGTATTCAAGAAAGGCTAGAAAGAAATTTAAAAGGCAAATGAAAATTTAAGTGGCAATCCTTTTAACTATGAAACGCTCCAAGGAATACAGTATTTAGGTATGGTTGTTACTGAAGTTTTACGCAAATGGACTCTAGCAGTTTTCACGGATCGTATATGTAGTAGGGATTATTTTTACGAAGGTAAAGATGGACTAAGGTTTCTTATCAAAAGGGGATCTTACGGAATTCATGTGGATCCTATCCTATCCTGCTCCAGAAAATTTTGATCCCGAAAGATTCAATGACAGTAATAAAACTCAAAGCGATCAGTGTATTAACTTATTTGCCATTTGGAATTGGCCCAAGAAGTTGCATTGGTATAGAAAAATATTAATTAATTAATAATATTAGGGTTACATTATTGGAGTTTTAGTAAGGACCTCTAATTTTTTTGAAAATATAATATAGCCTATGTCACCCGGGGATAGTGTAGCTTCCCAACAGTGAAAGAATTTTTGAAATTGGTTCAGTGGTTTCGGTAACACACATTACATTTTCCGAATTTTCTTTTAGATGCTTCCACAAGAAATATTGTAAATTTTAAATTTGTTAAAATTTTCATGGAATAGAAACAGATGTAAAGATTTTATAAATAAATACCTCTAATGAAGCATATACCTACATATTATTTTAATGATGACATCTTTATTTTTATACAACAAATTTATTTATTTAAATTATTTTTTGCATATAGGTAACAACAAAATTTTTATACAGTTTTTATATTCTTTCTTGGTTCAATGCATAATTTAATTTCTTTTTGAGGAACGAGCCCAAAAGGCGATCTCTTAAATTTAAGAGGTATTTGAGTTTCCTTACACACGCTTACTTTACAAGTCAAAAATAAGTGGTAGAGGAGTACCTTGACCTCCATCATAGCAAATCGTAGTCCTGAAAAGAGGAACAATTAAATCTCATTTTGCATTTCAATTTATACATATATGTAAAAGATATGTATGTAAATATATTTACCAATGCAATTTCTTGGACCACATCCAAACGGTAGAAAAGTATATGGATCATTTTTTAATTTGTTTTCGTCATTAAAACGCTCCGGATCAAATTTTTCGGGGTTGGGATAATACTTCGGGTCGTTATGAAAGCCATAGATAGGCAACCAAATAATACTGCCCTTTTCGATAGTTAGTTTTAATCCATCTTCATCTTCATAGTTATATGTCTGGACGCACTTTCGATCAGCCACTAAGGCAGGTGGCCATTTCCTTAGAGTTTCTAATACCACCATCTCCAAGTATTTTATACTTTGTAGCGCTTCATATGTTAGACTCTTTCCGTTTAAATTGTTGTGAGTTTCATCAATAGCTTGGATTAGTTTTTCTTGAATATCTTGGTTGATTGCCATTTCATAAGCCATGTATGAAGCAACATTCGATCCCCCATCAAATCCAGCAATGAAAAATATGAAACACTGAGCAATAAGTTCCATTTCTGTCCAAGTGCGTTTCACATCTGCACCTAATATCTTCGCGTCATTATCTTTGTCATCCTCTCTTTCTTGATCATCCTCTTCTATTTCACCATCACGCATATTCATTAATATTTGCAACAAATCTGGACGTACAATTCCCTCTCGCTTGCGTACATCCATTGTGTCAATTATCATGTTTCTGAACATTTTTTCCGTTTCACCCGGAATTAACTTTATTCCAAGAGCCTTAGCCAAAGCAGGGAAAAGTCTCATCATCATAACTTTAACCGTGGCTAATCCTGGTTTTTGGAATACAAGCGATTTTTGACCAAGTTTGTAAACTTCATTTTTCGGATATTTAAGTGAATTGCATTCGACACCAAAAGCACAAGTTGCGATTGCGTCATTCGTGTATCGGGAAAAAATATCTTTTAATCCATAGGTTTGCGAACCATTTTTTTCATGTTGCTCAGTAATGTAGTCCGTGAATTGCTTGGCACATTTTTCAATTAATTCGAACATCATTCGCATTTTCCTACCAGTAAAAATGGGGCTGAGGGCGTATCTCATATTCCTCCATTGTTTGCCCTGCATTGCAAAGAGCATATTTCCAAACAATGGGTCCATCTCCGCATCCATGAAGAGATTGTGATCTTGAAAATATGCAAAATCCTTTACTGCAATCTGCTTTACTAATTCTGGACTTTTGAGAAAATATAATGGTTGTCCAAAATCGAATATGCCAACGACCCTTAAGAAATATACAAACAAATTTATATTTGTTTAAATTTTGCGACAGAAATAATATGATATGATGAAGATATGATATGAACTAACCAGATAATATTTTTTAAATGGTACTCACTTTTCATTTGGAAATCTATTATATATATCCAATACCCTGTCTATCAATCCTCTGCCACGGAGCAAATAGTCAGAATTGCCTATGAAAGGGTAGGGCTTCAAATATTTAATTCCTTGCTTTTCAAAAACATCATGATTTTTCGTTGCCCACTTTAGCGCTACGTAAACAAACAAGCTAACTGCAACTATCGCGAGTATTATATTAATCATGATGGCATTTCAGTACTTTAGTACATATAGTTAATGAACACTTTCTTAAACCGATCTTCTCGAACGCTAGCTTTGAACTGAAACGTAAGTTTAAAAAACGTGCCCGATAAATGGGCTTTACGTACATTAAGCTTTTACCAACTTTTGCGTTATATCAATTTTGTTTGAGTGGTGTCGTCGGCGTACCATATATGTTAAGATTATGAACGTGTTTTGGGTTTTTTTTGAGATAAGTCAAAACCACAAATCAAATATGATTACAACAGTTGATCGCTGCAAAATATATATTTGCCCTTACTCTCTCTAATGTATAAGCTTTGTGTAGGGCTTTGTCGATAAGGGGTTATGTAAGACATTTGTTTTGTATATTTCGCGTAACTAACCGAACGTTGACCTTTTTTGATATAACGTTCGCTGACGTAACGTTTAGTACTGATCAGTATATCCTCTGTGTGAGTGAATGACCTTGATCGCTATTATTTATTCACTGTTATGAATTGTAACTATGTGCGTACTATTTTGCTTCTTCTACATAAACTTAGAGCTTAATAAAAGCTTTTATTATAAGTGTATTCATTTATTAAAGCGATTTTGGTGTACATATGTATGTACAATGCAAATTTGTGTAAGCAAAAGTTTAATGAAAAAAAATATCTAAATACTTAAATAAAAGCTTTTAATTTGATTATCTTCAATTATCCAAAAAGTCTGTAAGCACTTTGGCTGGTATCATAAAATAAGTGACATTAGAAGAGTAAAGGCAATAACAGTAGTATTAAGGCAAAAATGATTAATTTATTAAACTGTTGTTTTGAGCGTTTTTGTGTTTTTAAAGTGGGCTACGAAAAATCATGATTTGTTTGATAAGCAAGGGCTTAAATATGAAAAACCACTTCTCTTAATTGGGAACAGTTTGTTTGTATTTAGCCAAGATTTTCTGGGAAAAATCAAACGAACATATTCTATGTTTCCGGATGATAAGTAAGAATTGTCATGACATCACTAATATTTTGCGTTGTTAAAGTAAAATTCGTGTTTGCGGGCAGCAGGTATCTTAGCGATAGTTTGTTTTGATTTCATACTTTTACAATAATTTACGACAGCAAGATTAGGAACGCAATAATTTGTATATTAGTATTTCCTTTGAAATATGTACACATACTTTTTCAAAAACTGTTCTAAATAAAAATATATAGCAATTTATCATAAACGTTTTTCCAGAGTTGTTGGAGTTTTTGAATTTACAAAACCATCCTACTTCTTGCGATCGCCTGATGTTATAAAACAGTTAACAGTGAAAGATTTTTTCTACTTCCAAGATCATTTGACGTTCACCAATGATAAAACGAATGATTTTTTTGGAAAAAACTTAATGTCGATGAAAGGCAAACAATGGCGAGACATGAGATCTACCCTAAGCCCTATATTTATAGCAGCAAAATGAAAATAATGTTTGAACTTGTAATAAAGTGTTCCGAACAAACGTGTGAATACCTGAAAGAAGAATACGACAAAAATGGTTCAGCAGTGTATCAAATGAAAGACCTCTTTTCAAAGTATGCTAACGACGTAATCGCAACATGCGCTTTTGGAGTTGAAGTAAACTCACTTAAATATCCTAACAATGATGTTCACAAGATTTGTCGACAAGTTATGGAAAATAGAAATTTTTTTCAAATAATGAAATTCATTATTATAAGATTTTTTCCCACCATTGCAGAAATTCTCAAAATACAGCTTCTTCCAATCGATATTTATGAGAAATTCTCTAAATTAATTTTGGATACTATGGAAATAAGAAAAAAGGAAAACATTCAAAGACCAGACATGTTGCAACTGTTGATGAAATTAAAGGAGGGGCAAATGCCTAAAGCGAAGGAAATGGATGAAATTGATCCAGAAAATAAAATGATCAGGGGCGAATTTAAAAGCAGCTGGACGAATAATGAATTACTTGGCCAATGTTTTGTATTCTTCTTGGCAGGTTTCGACACAACATCTACTTGTCTCTCATTTTGTAGCTATGAGCTAGCTATAAATCCCGATATTCAAGAGAAACTTATTCTGGAGATCGATGAGACATACGAAAGTTTAGGTGGACACCCATTAACATATGAAATTATACAAAAAATGAAATACATGGAAATGTTCATTTGCGAAGTATTGCGAATGTGGCCACCAGTTGTTGGTACAGATAGGGAATGCAAACATACTTATACTTATGAAGATGAAGGCGGTCTTAAATTTACTGTGCAAAAAGGTGATATGCTTTTTGTGCCTATCTATGCGCTGCATATGGATCCTAAGTATTTTCCAAACCCTCAAAAGTTTGAGCCAGAGCGTTTCAGCAATGAAAATAGGCCAAAGATTAATATGCACGCCTATCTTCCGTTCGGAGTTGGTCCCAGAAATTGTATTGGTGAGTACTTTTCACATTTAAGTCTGAAAAACTTTTTATTGCTTTTAATAGGTTTCAGATTTGCATTGATGACAGTAAAGGCAATTATATTTCACTTGTTGTTCGATTTTAGAGTCACTGTTTGTAAGGATACCCAAGTTCCCATAAAAATAAAGAAATCCATGTTTGGCCTTAGTGGTGAAAAAGAAATTAAGCTTCAATTTTTACCAAGAAAAGAAAAACAGATTCATCATTTGTAAAATTTCGTAATAAATTATTGATTATTAAAAAATACCGTAATATTTTATTTTAGAATACCTACATATATATGTATGTTGTTTTTTAATAAAATTATTACATGTGTAAGTATCTCACAGCAGCAATCTGAGAATAAAATATATGAGTAATTTTGCTAATTTACAAGTTCAATGTACAGGGTGTTTCGTTAAGGTCAAAACAGGGTATGCCAATGGATTCTATATGGTTTCTTAATCAAAGTTTGTTCGCGGACTTCCGACTCTTAAAATCAGTCCTTCAACCCTAAAATCGCAATTGAAAATAATTGAAAATTTGGACGAGGTGAACCCAGAAAACGCTTAATAAGTTCTTTTTGAGACATCATAGGACGGTACTGAACCACTCTTGCACCAATAACTTCAGAAGGCCAAGTCGGAGACCTCAAGACAGTCAAATTTTTTTTGCAGAACTGTGACTGTGAAAATATGCATCCTTGTGAAAACCGTAATTTTATGTATATTCTATAATATTCTTGCATGCGATGTGGAGTCACATAGGGGAGTAATAAGAGTAATACGAATGTAACAAACTGTGACATAGATTGAAAAATTATATTACAGAAGGGAATTTTGGTTAATCAACTGGGTATTCTGTATATTTGTTTGCCTATTAGTGACATAAAATAAAATTAATTGTGGGGACCGTCGATTTAACAAATTGAATGAAATTCATATGCTAAAAGAGATATGTAAATTAATACCAGAAAAATTCCGTACTCTAAAAATAAATATCTAAACTCGAACAACAGAAAGAAAGCGAATTAGTGCAACTTCCGGATCTTAAAAACTGTCTTTCAAGAAAAACCTAAGCATACCGAAAGCTCAACAAGACCATGCGCGAAAAATTTGGAGGGGCGGCAAACGAGAATGAATTTGTTTGCGATAAAATTTGGTTCGCGAAACAAACATTGATTTTAGTACGTGAGAGGCAGTTGAAATTGAAACTGCAGTCATGATCAACTTGGTCCTAATCGGTGTAGCTTTCTTTCTGATTGCATTTTGGTTTCGAAAGTGGGCAACCAGACGTCACGATGTTTTTGAGAAGCAAGGGCTAAAGTACCTGAAGCCCTATCCTGTAATAGGTAACAGCCTCTTCTTCTTCACGGGGGAAGGCGTGGTAGAACCAGTCTTAAAACTGTACAAAATGTTCCCTGAAGAAAAGTAAGTAAATTTTTTTTTCTCCTATAACAGGAAGTGAAGCGAGTGATAAATAATTCAAAACAGCTTTTTATACTGATAAAAATAATTCAATACTTAAGCAGTTCATAAATTTTAATGTTTTGTCTGTCAGTACCTGTAGCAACCGGAAAATGTTGCGAAATTTGTATAATTGTATAAAGCAGCCTTTTACAAATATTGCTAATATTTGTCCTTGATAGTTTAATTAATTTCTTGTTTTTGTTTTCTATTAATTTTTTTTTTCGTTAACAATTCTTTCTTTGCTACACAAATTATATTCAACTAACTTTAGCACAAATATTTATATTTTCAGTAGAAAAATTTACCTAATTTGTCTTTTTTTTGCTACAATTTCTTTTTCGAATAAACGAACGGTTGAATTCTTAATATATGCATAGTACATACATATGCATATATAGGCGCATAGCAAACACAAGGGGGGTAGGGGAGGACAACTTAATCATGAATTTTGCGAATTTAGAATCAGTCGCTGCTTACGATCTTTATGGTTATGATAATATAAGAATTAAATAACATATAGAGGTAATTTTTGAAAATGCAAAGTAAGGTAGGTGTATATGTGTATAATATACTTTGTTTGTTGTGAATTAATTACTTTATGCTGCAAGAAATGTGTATGTGTGGGATTTTCTTTGACTCTTATTTATAGTAAAACTATTAAGAAATTTATATTAGAAATGATTCCAGATAATGTTTATAATATAATTAAATTTCATTGCTTATTTCCAGACTAGTTGGACGTTTCAATTTTAGAACACCACTATACTTTGTAAGAAATCCAGAACTAGCAAAACGCGTTACAGTCAGAGACTTTTCACACTTTGAAGATAGAAAAAATGTTCTAAACGCATCATCTGATGAACATTTTGGCAACGTGTTATTTGCAATGAAAGGAGAACGATGGCGTCATATGAGATCTGCACTGAGTCCTATGTTTACCGGCAGTAAAATACGATCGATGATCGAACTTGTGAAAGAAGTCGCTAAAGATCTTGCCGATTACTTGAGAGAAGACCAACAAAAGAACGGAGTAAAGACGTACAAAGTGAAAGATTTATTCTCAAGATACACGAACGATGTGATTGCTACCACAGCCTTTGGCGTTAAAATCGACAGCCTCCGAAATCGCACAAATGAAATATATGAAGTAGGTCAAGAAATAATGAATGTTCAAAAGATTTCAGTGGTTGCAAAATTCTTTTTTATCAAATTTTTCCCGAAAATTGCGAAATGTTTTAGAGTAAGAATTTTAAGTGATAGGGCGCAAAAAACCTTTGATGATTTAATCATTAATACAATGGAAATCCGAAGAAAGGAGAACATTGTGCGACCAGATCTGATTGAATTACTAATAAAATTACGTGACGGACAGGCTCTTGAGTATGCCGAGAGTTCTACAGTTCAAATTGCGAAGCGTTGTTGGACTAATGCTGAGCTGATTGCTCAGACACTTTTATTCTTTATAGCGGGCTTTGATACAAGTTCCAGCGTTATGGCGTACATCGCATATGAGCTCGCAATTAATGCTGATATTCATGAAAGGCTTACTACTGAAATTGATGCAACCCACAAAACCTTAAATGGAAAAGAAATAACATATGAAGATTTGACGAAAATGAAATACATGGACATGGTGGTTTCTGAAGCATTGCGGAAGTGGCCACCTGGAATTGTTTTAGAAAGAGCTTGTACAAAAACTTATCACTATGAAGATTCAGAAGGACTAAAGTTCACTGTTGAGAAAGGCAGCGAGTTATGGATTCCTGTGTACGCTTTTCATATGGATCCAGAATACTTCCCAAACCCAGAAAAATTTGATCCGGAAAGATTTAGTGATGAAAATAAATCGAGTTTTAATATGGATGCATACATGCCTTTTGGTTCTGGTCCAAGGAATTGTATGGGTAGGTTATGCGTCTACCATGTATAATTGTACATTAATTAATTTCTCTTCAGGTTCACGATTTAGTTTAATGGAAATCAAAATGTTATTTTATTATTTGCTACTAAACTTTAAGCTTGATGTGTGCGAGAATACCCAGATACCGCTAAAACTACAAAGATCTTTGTTTGGTCTTATACCCGAGAAAGACATCGAAATTGCCATACATCCAAGGAACTAAACAACTAAACTAGGTCTTGTGTTAGCAATAACTGATCTAATAATATATGAAATACCTAAATTAAATATGTTTTATAAATCTCTTGGGGACAGCACTTCCTAAGAAGAAAATGGATGGACTATATACATACATATTTATCTACAAACTTAAAAATTGTCCGATAAAATAAATTTATATGTATCCTTACTTTCTGTACCAAAATTAATATTCGTTGATTTCAGAATACATAGCTAAATAGTTTTAATTCTATTTCAATCATTGTCTTAACTAATAGCTTGAAAAAATAAAAACACAAGGTATTTAAAGATAATATATCAATAAAACTGATAATCACCCAGCGACATTTTCTTTACTGTCATTTTTTATTATAAACAATAATTTAACGCTAAAATCCACACCTTACTATCACTCAAAAAAATTACATAAAAAACTGGAATAATTGGCTGATCATTGATTTTTTTGACTCATGCTTTCACCGCCTCATTTCATAATATCCGCTTGGTATTAACGGCCGGCGTGGCGCTTTATTTGGCGAAGATTTAAATTTGGACTCCCGCACAAAAAATAAGCGAGAAAAAAGTGTACGAAAAAGTGAATGTTTTGAGGAATTTTTTATTTACCTAGATAAGATCAATTTGACCGTGAACTCTCTTAAAGCTTGAATTAAAAGCTCAACGAATCACGTGCGCAATTAAAATGACCTACAACTACAAGTTTCCGCTTTTTTGGACCAGAAAATATTGAAATACGACGGGGATTTTAAACTTTTACAAATATTCATTGATCATGAATATACGACCTTGAAAAGGTGCTCTCACAATATTAAAAACTAGTTGGCGCTAATACGCATTTTATTGATGAATTTAATTAGGTATTCGATTAGTCTGTAAGTTTATGTGTTTAGACATTAGTTAAAGGAAGATAAACAAAATCACAAAAGAGCTTTTAAAATATAAATTTCTTAATCTATTATAAAAAAATAGAAGAAGATTTTATAAAATATTATGAAGAAGATGATTTCAAAAAGGAAGAAACGAAGTAATTTTTGTAGGAATAAATAAACTTTTATTTTTAACAATTCTATCTTGTATTTGTTAACGTTTCACGATATAAACGATGGGGCTAACGTTTTTAAAGTTCCCTACCAGAAATTAACCCTATTATGTACCAACGATCCTGTCTGGGGGCAAAAACAATTTTGTTTGTACCTGTTCTTGAATCTGTTTATATGTATGTATATATTTTTAATTTTTGACTGTTTTTAGATACAATTTGTGATCCAATCTACAACGAAAATGGTTATACATAGTGAGCTGAAAGTTATGTACAATATTATTCTTCCCTGGTACTAGAGCAACAAATACTAAAAGCAGTTTATTATACAATGGGGAAAAAATTGTAGTAATTTACAAAAGCATCTAAACTTTCCCTTTAAAACAATCAATTAAGATTTTACGTTATCGATCACTAAGTTGAGATAATTTCTAATTTTGATTAAAACTTAATGATCAGTTATTTGTCTGGCATTAAAAAGCTCTAAGTTTTAAGTGCTTGTCTAAAAACGTTCAAACATCTTGTTAGTACATAGAAAGACTCCGACGGAATATAGTCGACAGTTGGCGCGTAGTATTGTGAAAAATCGCGAATTGGTTTTGAACAAAATGATTCACTGTGTTTTTACTATCGGTGCTATTTTGTTAATTGTGTATTTGTTGTACAAATGGGGAACAAAAAATTATGATTTATTTGAAAAGCAAGGCCTTAAGTACATCAAACCATTACCGTTTATAGGAAGTACTCTGGAAAGCTTTAAAGGCAATGGTATTACTGATCGATTATTATGCCATTACAGACAATTTCCCGATGAAAAGTGAGTTAAGAGTGTTTTTCTCTTGTTTGCATCATCCTTCATTATTTCGTTAAGTGACAATTGACAATTTAGAACCGAAATTGTTGTACTATGCTAAAAATAAATGAGATCATTTATTGATGCACATATAAATATATTCCAACAACAAGTAGAGGTACAATATAAAATGTAAATTGACAGAATGAAATTATTTTCTCAGAAATATTGTATTTAAAAATTGTTAATGTATAAAATGTGAAATTAATGATATAAAATAATTGAGTAAACAAAACAAGGATGTTCGAAATTAAAGACTTTATTAAGAGTTTGCTTTTCTTTTCTTAAATATAAATATAAGGTGATATACATATGTACATTGCAAAATATTTATTAGAACATTTAATATTTATAATTGAAAAATAAAGTAAATTAAACCTGTTTACTTTCTTTCAAAGATAATGATTTTATATAAACATACCTACTCGTAATTAGCAATTTTCTTAAAAAAATAACACCTATTTTGGAATAAAATTTCTGTTAATGTCATGATACGTTTTGGTTTTAAACTATGTAGGTATATGTTTTATGAATAACTTTGAAGGAATGAACTCTTTTTCAATAATGTATTATTTTATTAAACCTTCTTTGCAGAGTTATTGGTTTATTTGAAATGGGTCGGCCAACATATTTTCTCCGATCTCCAGATGTAATAAAACAGATAGCTGTTAAGGATTTTCACTATTTTCAAGATCGTATGGCTCTTATCGACGAATCAATTGATGAATATATTGGAAAAATGCTTTTTTCCATGAGTGGAAAGGAATGGCGAGATATGAGAACAACGCTAAGCCCGATGTTCACCGGCAATAAGATGAGAACAATGCTGACGTTAATTGTGAAGTGTTCTCAACAACTAGTTAACTTTCTTCAGGATGAGTATAAAAACAAAGGATTGACTCCTTATCGCATCAAAGATATGTTCTCAAGGTTCTCCAACGATGCCATTGCCACTTGTGCTTTCGGAGTGGAATGCGATTCTTTGAAAAACCAAAATAACGAAATATATAAAATAGGACAAGGACTTTTACAATTCCAGAAGAACTTTACAATTTTTAAGTTTATTATGATGAGATATTTTCCCGGAATTTCAAAACTTTTTGGAATTACTGCGATTGATAATAATAAGAAAGAACATTTCAAAGACTTAATATTGGGAACTATGAACCTGCGGAAAAGAGAAGGAATAGTCCGTCCTGATCTCTTACAAATGATAATGAAGATTCGAGATGGTCAAGCCTCAAGTTTAAAGGAAGACGACCAACATGAAACGAATAACGAAACGAAAATGCTCAAAGGTGATGAAAAACGTGTCTGGAGCGACACAGATCTTTTGGCTCAAACGTTCGTATTTTATGCGGCAGGCTTTGATACTACTTCCACTACAATGACTTATGCAGCTTATGAGCTGGCAATAAATCCAAATATTCAAGAAAAACTTGCTGAAGAAATTCAAGAAACTCATGAACATTTAGGTGGAAACCCTTTGAATTATGAAAGTCTCCAAAAGATGAAGTATCTGGATATGGTTATTTCTGAAGTTTTAAGAAAATGGGCTCCTGCAGTTGGCACAGATCGTCTTTGCAATCAGGATTATTCTTACGAAGATAGCGATGGATTAAAATTCACTATTGAAAAGGGAGCTTTCTTGTGGATTCCGATGCATGCATTCCATATGGATGAAAAGTATTTTCCTGAACCAGAAAAATTCGACCCTGAACGATTCAGTGATGAGAACAAGGCCCAAAGGGATACAATTACTTTTATGCCATTTGGGGTTGGCCCTAGAAATTGCATTGGTATTATCAAATAAATTTTATTATTTGTTCAAAACGTAATTTTAAATTTTTATAACTTACAGGTTCACGACTGGCACTCATGAGCATCAAAACAGTTTTTTATCACTTGCTGCTTCACTGTCGCATTAAGGTCTGCGCAGAAACTGAGGTTCCTTTGAAGTTTAAGAGATCAATATTAGGATTAATACCGACCAAAGAAATAAAATTATATATAGAACCGCGAAATGTTACCAATTAATTAAATTATTAAATTTTGTTTTATTTATCATTTAATTATGTTCACAACAAACATCATATTTTGTAAAATTTTTGCTTTAGGATAAAGTGATACCCTTATATACAGCACAATTATGGTTTCATGTTAAAATAAAATAAACCTAGAATTATTTTTTTGATTTTACTCTTCGAAGTGTTCTGGGTGGAAAGATATACAGCGTGTAAAAAAGCTTCGGGGATTGCCGAATAACTCATGAGGTACACATCAAATCAAAAAAAGAAAAAAGAAAATTTAAATACTTATTTTTGAAAATCTATGGATTGACATCAAAGATAAATGTTGAGTAGTGTATAAATTTGAAAGTTCTGTGTTAATTTCATTATACTTCACAGATATCATACCTAAGCTCTGTAACATACATATGTGTATGGATGAAATTTTTTTTTTTCTTAATGACCAACGTATTCATCCACTCTGAGTTTTTTTGCGGTCTTATAAATTGACGTGTGGTAACAAATGAAAAAGGAAATGAAAACAATAAAATTAATTATATAAATAAATCTTAAATTTTCAATTATAGTTTTAATCATATTTAGTTGGATATGAGCAAGTGCCCATTAATCAAAAAAACATCATATTTTAACTCTAGCTCTAACTTCGACCCCTGTCAACTTATTTCAGATTTTTTTCCCAAAAAAAAGAGACATATGCAATACACGTATTAAATAAAGATTAGATACCTACTCAGAATATTTTTGTGCAACATGCATTCCTTCGAAAAAATAAATTTACACGAATTATGTAAACTGAAAATGGCAACGATAATTCTTCGTCAAAAATATAATAATAATACATTAAATAAAACTTATTATTGAAAAAACTTGTCAAATACAGTACTTATAGATATACCTACTATTCGAAGAAAAAGAAAAAGTATGAAACCGTCCTACATAATAAATGTGTATTACATATATTACGCATATGAAAAGTACTTAAAAAACTGTCTCATATCCAATCATAAAAAACGAGTCTATTTTCCCCGTTTCTAAAGTGTACCTACCTACGTAATTTATCAATCAGCACGCGTATTGGGTGAATTTTTCATATTGGTGCACCTACATGTTGTTTTTTATTAAGGCTTATATCTAATCCAGGTTTTTTTTAGAAAAATGTTTATATTAAACAATGCTTATGAACGAATCTTAACTCATTTGCTAAATCCCGAAATTGCTCGTGTCGGTTCGGATTAAATTCGATTAATAGGCTACATTCTCGAGTAGATTTGAGTCTCTTCGGTACGTTCAACATTTCACTCGAGTCGAGTTGATTTAATTTAACTGAAGTTAAACAATGCAAATGAATGCGAAAATGTGCAACAAAGGCAGATCAGATAATAAAAACGTAAAAATGGATGGAAAGGTAATCATTTTCAATATTTCCACGGT
The DNA here is from genome assembly GCA_951509405.1 of Machimus rusticus. Classification (NCBI taxonomy): domain Eukaryota; kingdom Metazoa; phylum Arthropoda; class Insecta; order Diptera; family Asilidae; genus Machimus; species Machimus rusticus. The sequence goes on along the minus strand of OX608050.1, from coordinate 48,860,504 downwards.
GGTATGGTAAAAATTATTTTATTTATATTATACTTATGTCCACTATAATTTTGTCTCTTTTGTATACATAAAAATTATATAGGTAGGTATTAAACGATTCAGCGACATCTTTCCATATTTTCAGATAATTTAATTAACTCTTTTTTCATAGATACCTTTCGAAGCTTAATTACTATTATGTAAAATATAATGTTCCTTCCTGAAGTATGCATTTATTTAGATATTCTAATGCACTTAAATCAATTTTTTGTTCTCCAACAATTATCTCAATAACAGTAATTCACATTATTTTGATAAATCTTCACCAAATTTCATCATACGTTAAAAAATTTGCAATTTTTTCTTCTAGATCTGAAGTGGTAGATTTCCGGTGAAGCTTTTTTTTATCAATATTCTGAAAATATTACATCATTTTAATCCAAAAATTCCCTCGGAGACTCATTAATGATTTAGAAGCTCTTCCAACCAATAATGATGTTTTTATGTCAAGACTCTGTTTACTTCGCTACATCAAAAGCTCTATTATGCTTTAAATCTAATCGAGTAAGAAAATATTAATGATAGGTACGTTAGCTTAGTGTATAGAACGACCTAAATGCATTCATCGGTTGTCAGAATATAAAATATTAAAGTGAAAAGAACGTAAATTGTTATTTAGTATCATGATTCACATTATATTTATTTTCGGTGCTATTTTTCTAATTGTGTAATATGTAATAGGGTATTTTATGAGTAATGTTTATTATTTTAAAATGTAATATATAGTATCATTAAAAACCACAAACAATCTATTTTTTACAAAAATTTTCTATCCTTCCTTGGTTCAATATGTAGTTTGATCTCCTTTTCAGGAATTAACGCAAAAGGAGATGTTTTAAATTTTAGAGGAATTTGAGTCTCCTTGCACACGCTAAGTTTACATTTTAGCAATAAATAGTAGAACAATACTTTTATCTCCATAAGAGCAAACCGTAATCCTGAAAAGAAATTGAACGAATTACAAACTATAAAATTTGAACCATTTCGGAGATTTACCAATGCAATTCCTTGGACCAGATCCGAACGGCAGGAAAGTATATGGGTCGATCTTAGACTTGTTTTCTTCGCTAAAACGTTCTGGATCGAATTTCTCAGGATTAGGATAAATATTTGGATCCATGTGAAAACCATAAATAGGTAACCAAATAATACTTCCTTTTTCGATAGTAAACTTGAATCCATCTTCACCTTCATAATTATATGTCTGCACACATTTCCTATCAGCAGCTAAAGCAGGTGGCCATTTCCTTAGAGTCTCCATTATGACCATTTCAAGATATGTCATTTTCTTCAATACTTCGTATGTTAAAGGCTTTCCATTTAGTTCTTCATGAGTTTCCTCTATGCTTTCAATCAATCTTTCCTGAATATCTGGATTTATCGCTAACTCGTAGGCTAAGTAAATCATAACATTAGAGCTAGTATCAAATCCACCCAAGAAAAAGAGGAAAGATTGAGCTACGAGTTCCATTTCAGTCCAAGTACGTTTAACGTCTCCATTCAATACATGATGACCATTTTCGTTAAGGTCTACATGATGACCATTTTCTTTAACTTTCCCATTATGAATATCTTCCTTGGTTTCATTGCTCAGTTCTTTGAGTTGTCCGTCGCGCATGTTCATTAAAATTTGGAGCATATCTGGTCGTACAATTCCCTCCCGTTTTCGAACATCCATTGTATCAATAATCATTCTTCTGAAAGTTTGTTGCGTCTTCTCATCTAAAACCTTTAATCCCAAAATCTTAGCCAATTTTGGAAGAAGCCTCATAATCATAAATTTAGCAGTCATGGTTGGTTTTTGAAACGCCAACAAAGCTTGACCAATCAAAAAGATTTCATTCTTAGGATTTCTTAAAGAATCACATTCGACACCGAAGGCACAAGTTGCAATTGCATCATTGGTGTATCGGGAAAAAATGTTCTTTACTCCATAGGTTTGTAAACCTTTTTTTTCATGCTCTTCGATAATAAAATCTGTAAATTGCTTTGCACATTTTACAACCAATTCCATCATCATGCGCATTTTACTGCCAGTGAAGACAGGACTTAAGGAAGATCTCATATCTCTCCATTGTTTTCCCTCCATTGCGAAGAGCATACTTCCAAAAAATGGATCAGCATCTGCATCGATGAAAAGATTGTGATCTTGAAAATGTGCAAAGTCCTTAACTGTTAACTGCTTCACCAATTCTGGGCTTCTAAGGAAATATAATGGCAATGTAAAGTCGAACATTCCGACGATCCTTCGAGAAAAATTTAGAAGAAAAAAAATATTATTTATTAATTATAGACGAATTATTTGACGTAAAATAAAAGTTTGTTTTAATTTGATATAAACTGCTGAAGTGGTAAAATAAAATTTATATGTAGAAAAAATCAACGAAATAATTTCGTTCTTTTCTTCTTTCCATAAAAGCCTATTCCGACCTTTGATAATTGTTATAAAGAAAGGAATAACATATGTAGGGCAAAAAATGTTTAGGCATCATTAGGCATATATTGAAGTATATAGCAGAAACATCTTTTTATCAAACTGTCTCAACTGCATGCAGCGGAAGTGTCTTAAAAGTTACCCTGGAAAGTGGAACAAAAAACGATTTCTTTAATTACAAAAAAATTTAAATAGATTGGAAAAATAAGTTTATTTCGTATAAAAACTGACAAATATTTTACGATTTTCAAATATTTAAATATGTAATCAACAAAGCTTTTTTTTTTTTAAGTCAATCGGCCGAAATTTGTTTGAGTTCTACTGCATTTAACTTCACAAAACGTGTTTTGTGGGAAAACTCGCTCGTCGCTATTTTGTGTTTTTCGACTAATAAACTGTTTTTCCGCTAGAGAATTAATAAAAAGCAGAACAAAAATTGCCGAAAAACGATTTCGTTAGTATATTTTATTTTTAAAAGGTGGAATATTTAATAATTTAGAAGCTTGCCGAACACTATACTCAACATAACACAGATCAAACTATCAAACTTTAAAATACCTGCCGTTCTCGCAGAAAATGAAAAAATCCATTCACATTATTCAGTGCGTAATATTTATTTATTTCTTTTAAAAAGTATTATAACTTACACCATCAACAAACAGGAAAATATTTTTAATAATTTTTACTATCTTTTCTTGGAACGAAATGCAATTTAATTTCCTTTTCAGGAACAAATGTAAAAGGTGATGATTTAAATTTCAGAGGAATTTGTGTCTCTTCGCAAACTGTTAATTTACATTTTAACAACAAATGGTAGAAAAGCACTTTAACTTCCATAAGGGCGAATCGAAAGCCTGAAAAGAAATTGAATGAAAAGTTTACAATTGTTGTTTATTTTACAAATTCACCAATGCAATTTCTGGGGCCGGATCCAAATGGCAGGAAGGTATATGGATCGATCTTGGATTTATTTTCTTCGCTGAAACGTTCTGGATCAAATTTCTCAGGATTGGGATAGATGTTCGGATCCATGTGTAATGCATAGGCGGGGAACCAAACAACACTATTTTTGTCGATAGTAAATTTTAATCCATCTTCATCTTCATAGTTATATGTTTGAACACATTTCCTATCCATGGCCAAAACAGGTGGCCATTTCCTTAAAGTCTCCAATACGACCATTTCAAGGTATTTCATCTTCTTCAATGTTTCATACGTCAGAGGCTTTCCATTCAGTTCTTCGTGAGTTTCTTCAATACAATTTACCAACTTTTCTTGAATGTCTGGATTTATTGCCAATTCATAGGCTAAATAAACGAGAGCACTCGAAGTTGTGTCAAATCCACCTAGGAAAAATATAAAGCATTGAGCTATCAGTTCCATTTCAGTCCAAGTACGTTTCACATCTCCATTAATTATGTCATTTCCATTTTCTTTGAGTTCTCCACTACCATTTCCGTCTTGGCTATTTTCTTTAGCCTCATATTCATTTTCCTTTAAATTTCCATCACGCATGTTCATTAAAATTTGGAGCATATCTGGTCGTAAAATTCCCTCTTTTTTTCGAATATCCATTGTATCAATAATCATTCTTCTAAAAATTTTTTGCGTCTTCTCATCTAAAACCTTTAATCCTAAAATCTTTGCCAGTGTAGGAAAAAGTCTCATCATCACAAACTTAATAGTAACGGTTGGCTTTTGAAAACCCAGCAATTCTTGACCAACCTTGTAAATTTCATTTTCCGGGTGCCTTAGAGAATCACATTCCACACCAAAGGCACAAGTTGCAATTGCATCATTGGTGTACCGGGAAAAAATATTCTTCAATCCATAAGTTTGTAAACCTTTCTTGTCGTGTTCTTCGACAATGAAGTCTGTGAATTGCTTGGCACATTTTATAACCAATTCCAACATCATGCGCATTTTACTGCCAGTGAAAGCAGGACTTAAGGAAGATCTCATATCTCTCCATTGTTTTCCTTCCATTGCAAAGAGCACACTACCAAAAAATGGATCAGCCTCAGGATCAATAAAAAGATTATGATCTTGAAAATGCGTAAAATCTTTAACTGATATCTGCCTAATTAATTCCGGAGTTCTGACGAAATACAATGGTTGCGAAAAATCGAATAATCCAATGACCCTTTGAGAATAAATTAAAGAAAATATTATTAATTCATTATAGACAATTGCTCATTATATGTATAATGCGAATATCCTCATAAATTTCCTGTAAACTGTTGAGCATATATGAACTATTAAATATGAAGAATTAATCTAAACTCTTCGTTTTTTTGTCCCAATCAATAAATTTGATTATAATTAGCTAATAATAATAAGCTATATGTATATAATCTCAATCTGACCACAGAAAGTCGATTCAAAATACAGTGAAAGAAATTGTTAACTATATTCTACGCTCGCATGCACAACTCTTAGCCAAAAGTCCGTTTTGAACAGTGAACTCAATATCAAAATTCACCGACCTGTAACAAGTCTGATTCAAACATTCAAAGAGATTTCTACTTATTTATGGATTTTGATTATTAATATCTGTTTTCTCGGATATATAATGTTTTTATTTCTGTAAATAAAGAATATTGTCGATATTATAGTGGGCCGTGCCGACGAAGTCGTGGGTATCAGCTAGTATAATATAAATTCGTCCGGAAAAAGGTCCAAAATAACTTTAAAGTTTAAAAAATGTAAATAAATAAATATACAATATTGCTCCATTAATGAGATTTATTATTAAAAGCTTTGGTATTACAGGCCAGTTACCATAAAACAGCTACTCTTGGTGTTCCTAAGCAGCTTGTCTATCATCCCTTGGCTCAATATGTAATTTGATTTTGTCTTTTGGAACCAATGAAAAGGGATGGGTAAGGAATGTCAAAGGAATCGGTGTCTCTTCACATATTTTAAGTCTGCAACTTTGCAGTAAGTAATAAAACAAAATTTTCATCTCCATTAGAGCAAATCGTAGTCCTGAAAATTTTTAGCAATAAAAATACAATCTTTAAATGAGCATAAATAGAATTACCAATGCAATTCCTGGGCCCTGCTCCAAAAGTTAGAAAAGTGTATGCATCGATTTTAGATTTATTTTCTTCGCTAAAACGTTCAGGATTGAATTTCTCAGGGTCAGGATAGATATTTGGATCCATGTGAACGCCATAAACAGGAATCCAAATAACGTCTCCGGCGTCCACCGTAAATTTAAGCCCATCTTCATCTTCATAGTTGTAAGTTTTTACACATTTCCTATCAGCAGCTAAAACAGGTGGCCATTTCCTTAAAGTTTCCATTATGACCATTTCAAGATATTTAATTTTTTGTAGTTTCTCGTATGTAAGGGGCTTGCCATTTAACTCCTCATTTGTTTCATCAATAACTTTCATCAATTTTTCTTGAATATCAGGGTTCACTGCTAATTCATAGGCAACGTACATCATAACATATGAAGATGTATCAAAGCCCCCCAGGAAAAATAGGAAGCATTGGGCCACAAGTTCCATTTCATTCCAACTTCTTTTTTGATCTCCATTTAATAAACTTTGGCCATCTACCTTAATATCTTCACTTTCAATTTCCTTACCTTCTTTCAAAGCCATCAGTGTTTGTAGTAAATCTGGACGTAAAATTCCCTCCTGTTCTCGAACTGCCATCGTGTTAAGAATCATATCAGCGAAGATCTTTTGTGTTTCCTTAGGTACTACCCGCAGACCCAAAAGATTGGAAATCGTAGGGAAGAACCGCATGATGGAAAACTTCCAAGTCATTGAAGGTTTTTGAAATTTTAACAATTCTTGTCCAATTCCAAATATTTCATTGTTCGGGTTATTAAGAGAATCGCATTCAACACCATAAGCGCAGGTTGCAATGGCGTCGTTAGTGAATCGGCAAAACAAATTTTTCAACTCATAAGTTTGAATTCCGCTCTCTAAATGCTTTTTCACAATATATTTTGTAAATTGGTTAGCACATCTGACAAGCAAATCAAACATCATTCGCATTTTGCTGCCGGTGAAGACAGGACTTAGGGAAGATCGCATTTGTCGCCATTCTTTTCCTTCCATTGCGAAAAGCATACTTCCAAAAAATTCATCAGAATGCGGATCAATTAAGAGATTGTGATCTTGAAAATATGGAAAGTCCTTAACAGTTATCCGTTTTATCAGCTCGGGACTTCTTAGAAAATACACCGGTTTCCCAAAGTCGAAAAATCCAACGACCCTTGTGGGATAAATTAAAGAAATAATATATGTATATTGATTCAATACTTACTTTCAAATAAATTAAAAGTAAAAATGCACTATGCTGATCGATTAAAACATTTAAACCACTATAAGTACAATTTCAATCCATGACATTGACATCTATATACACATGGTATCCGAGAAACCAACGTCCAAATGAAAAGGGATTAAGATTAGATATGTGTGGTTTGGATTTGCTTTTCCAAAAAGACAATGCATGGCATCCAAATTTCTAATAGCCAATTACTATTCTATATTGCAATAAAATTAGGAACTTTCATGATATTTATTTGAGAAAATAGCGTAATTGTCAGTGGCTTTATGTAAATTTAAACCACTGTACTTTCATAACGACAGCAATGTGAAAGCAATTGGAAAAATACTTTATCGAATTAGTCCAGCTTTTCTTGGAATTTAATTTGAGAATAATAATGTACCTACTCTGCAAGGCTTTAATTAAAAAATAGACTATATACATCGATTGACAACAAATAATTTAACCTCGATTAAGATAAGCTCTATTTGAAATTTCATTTAAGTTTTTAGGATGTAAAACGCTAGTTAAAACATATTGAGTAATAAACACAAGCTTTGCTGTTGTTTTTTTTTTTTTTTGGTATATCAAAAACAATGCAAACTTTACAACGTTGCAACATTCACTGAGGCGATAAGATTCTGAGTTTATCGAAACTATGTTTCTGTTTTAAATAATAACAGAATTGAAATCAGAAAAGTTTTCATATTTGTCCTTGAAAAACTTTCTCACACAAGAATAATCATTTACATTGAGCAACGACTAGATAATACTGCTAATATGCATTATAATATAAGCTTATCATTTGGAAAGATAAGTAAAAATGTTATAAAATAATGTATGTATTTACAGCGTTTACTTGTCTTTTGCGGTGCTATAAAATATAGTTGAAATCGTTATCAGGTTTATTGAACTTTTCTCGATTTACTGATAATGATATTATATATGTTTATGTAGGTGAAACGTATGCAAACAGATTAATTGGAAAGTTGGTATTGATTACACTTACTGAAACTTGGAAATTGAAATATTTTTCAAAAGTTATATTCCACAATTTACTTCATCCAAGTTTGAGTGTGGAATTATAACTTCAAATTGATAGAAAACAACATATTAAAGTAAAATGAACTACTTCTGCGTTATGATATCATTTAATTTTGTTATCAGCTTTAAGTATATATAATTAGTATTATGTAAGAAATAATTGTCTTCCTGGAATTAACTGGATAAATGCGTTAACGTCGCACTCTTAAAAGCAATCAGCAGCTTTGCACGTAAAGCGAATTAAAAATGACCACATTCTGTTGTTTTTGTAGACACTGCGTTGCAACAGCTGAGCTTTTCACGTAAATTATATCTTAACTCAAATTTATTACGCAGTAAAACAAAACAAAAAAAATATATATATATAAACAAAAAAAGAACAACAACTATGGTGGAAAGGTTGCGCCGGTGTTTGCGTAATAATTTATATAATTTTAAATTATTTTAAAAGTGTGAATTTGTTCAAACGTTTATTAATTATGTAAAATTATTTCATGACTGCATTAAAATTAAATTAAATTAGCTTTAAAATTTCACTGTTTTAACATTGAAACCACATTTAATATGAACAAAGTTTTACAATATGAATGTTTTTGATATATAAATATTTAAATTTACAAAATTAATGTTGTCGTTCGTAATAAAACAAGTTTTAGAATAACACTTTCTACGTCAATAAATGAACAACAAAAAAGTGGTTATCACTAAGAATTTGTAAGCTATTTAAAAGTCGTATGCTGCTATATTATAAACAAGAAAAGTACTTCAAAAAAAAAAGTCTTCAGCAGTTCATATCACAGAATGAGATTTTGAAATTAAAATTCATTAATGTAGTATAATTAACATATAAAAAAAAAGAAATTTGAAAATAGGCTCAATTTAATTAATTTTATTTAGCGCTCTTTGAAAACAAAACTCACTTTTCATTGGGGTATCCATTGTATACATCTAGAACTCTATCGACCATGCCCCTTTTACGGAAAATAAAGTCACTATTCCCTAAGAAGGGATAGGGCTTCAAATGTTTAATTCCTTGCTTTTCAAAAACATCGTGATTTTTGGTTGCCCACTTAAGAAGGCAGTAGACAAACAAACTGAACGCAACTACCGCGAGAATTAAATTAATCATGTTGGCGCTCCAGCGTTCTAACACTTAGTGACCTTCACAAATTGACTGAATTGATCTTGTTAAACACTAAGTCTTAACTGACACGCATATTTTCAGAGGACCACCAATAAATGACAAAGTTAGCTTTGAGCTTTCAAAGCTTTTGTATAATTTCGTTACTTGTTTAAAAGGTTGCGTGATCCGAAGATACGAGATAAATTTGCAGCGCGATTTTTTTTTCTTTATTAAAAAGAAATTGATGGGACAACAGTTGATGGGTAAACTGGAAACTGTTATGAGAAATGGTGAAATATCTCATTTCGCTTACATATCTTCTTCTGAAATTCTATATCACTAGGTCTATATAATATACTTTTTTATATCCATCGACGCTTATCATAAAATATTTTAGATTAAATTAAGAGTACAATGAAAGTACTTAATTTGCTTTTATAAATTTTTAAGAGTTAGATAAGTCTTGCGAAATTAATTGTTTTGTACATTTCGTGTACCTATCTAAAAGGATGTTGATTATTTTTGTTGGTAATTATATATACTCATTTTTATGATGTAATTCTGCGAAATCTAACTGACACATCTTTCTCATGGATATGTATATAGAAAACCTCCACTACGTTAACCATAATCAGAAAATTTTAAAAGTATATATGTACCCGACGAATGTTAATTATGGCAAGTTGGTATTTTGACTATTTAGATTGCTGAGTCATTTTTCAAATTTGAATATAAAACCGATAATTTAAATTCCCACATTAAATATGTTGTCTTAGATTTGCGTCGTTTTCCATTTGGAAAGATAATTATCTCTTAGTCTCTTATAGCTTAGATACACACACATATGGATGAACAAATTGTTTCCGGATTTTCATTATAGAAACGAAATATTTTTATTTATTAATGTTAGCGCTAATGTAGAAATACCACAACAGTTAATTATTATAAGCCAGTGTACTTTTATTTTTAGGATTGAAATTTTTGAACGAATTCGTAAAACAAAAACAAATTAAACATAAAACAAATATCATTTTCCATTAAATCTTTGCAAGAAAAAATGCATTTAATTTAATTTAATCTAATCAACGCCCTGATATTTGACAAAATTTCTTCAAGCAAAAGCTAGCATCGCAAATGCTCAAAAAATTATTATATACGTATTTATAGGAATATATATGTATGTATACATGGAAGACTAGATACTATGTAGGTACTTGAGTTCTACACTGAAACAAATTTTTAGCTATTATATATTCCGGAAAAGCGGAGGCTATATGACTATTTTATTGCCCCCAAATCCATAAAAAAATTTCTTAGTGTACTTAGAAAAAAATTAAGCGTTTAATATACATATATTAATAATTATTGTACTAACATAATTTAACTTCTTTCCCAAAAAATTTTCATTATTGCGAAATTTTTAATCATCACGTTTGAAATCCAAGCAATTATGTGTAAAATTATGTCTTAAACTTTGTTTCTTTTTTTATCAAAGAACAAATAAGCTTTATTTGTTGTTCTTGATTATGCGAGTCTACGTTAGTTCCCAGAGTTAGTAGCCAAACGAGTTGTCACAAACCACTGCACAAGTTTAGACGAAAGGAAAATATGATCAATTTAATAATCATATCGTTAACTTTTGGCTTCGTTCTTCTGCTATTTTTTAAGTGGGTGACGGGAAATTATGACGTATTTGAGAAGCAAGGTATTAAGTATGAAACGCCGCTTCCTTTAATTGGTAACAGTCAATGGATTTTTACTGGAGATTTCGTAGGCAGACTTAAGAGGATTTATTCGAAATTCCCTAACGAAAAGTAAGTTTGTTTATAAATAAAGTCGATCTTCTGTTTATTATACTGTTTGCGTATAAAATTTTACTGATGTTGTCACAATCGTTGATTCTTTAAAAAATGTCTTACTTGTGTGTGATTCTGATTGTATATGCGTAACACATTGTTTGTTTACGACACTTGAATAATAAGTGGTTCAATTGCTTGTCTGATCTCATCATGAAAATTAATTAAAGCTCATTTGTTTTTCTTTTGAGTATGTACTTCATAATTGGCATAAAGAATTTGAGGTTTCCTCACGGATTTAGATTCAACCAATTCAACTTTGTAGGGCCAAAAGTGATAAATATGCTTAGATATTTCTGAAAAGTGATAGTTTCCCGCTGCAGTTTCTCAGAAACTGCAGCGGGACTCTATGTTCTTACAATTGTTTGATGACTTCGGCAAAAAATTCTACACGAGTGCTTAAAATAAAAAAAATTGTAGTCTACTTCCTTCGTCACTTTATAAGATAAATTCGCATGCTCGTGTCGAAAAAGATATTTGTCTTTAATTCGTTAATTGAAAAAATCCTTGAAAAATGATTTAGATAAAGAGGTGAAAATGTCCTTAATTTAAAGTATCTATACGATTGGCATCAAAACTTTGTGGAAATAAGCAAAAACACGTGGCGGTAAAATATAATTTTCTGAAATTTCAATGTTGAATACCTCGGGAAGTACAAGTGACCGACGAATTGTTTTGACATATTTTGGCACTTTTGGCTTCAAAAAACAACCCTAAAAATGCTTACCAAAATCCGGGAAAGACCTCAAACAAATTCAATCTGTTTCATTTTTATTTCAAAATTCTAGAAGTAAATAGATAAGGGAAACGTAATGGGAGCATAACGCGTAACTAATTCTAAAAAAAATATGCGAATAAAAATTTCTTAACAATATGGATATACAAAAATCTCGCCATTCATTAACTTAACCAAGTGCCTATGTCTATTAAACATCGTAAAAAGCTTTGCCTAAAGATAACATATTATCATATGTACAATGTGAATACTTTAAACGTTATCTACTTACATTGGAGCTGAAAGAGTTCATTCATTTCATATGTGTTTTTGTTTTTGCAAGATTATGCAATTAGTTTCCGCTTAGACATTAACATAAACATACCTTAACTCAGGGCTTCTTAAACTTTTTTCATTCACGACCCCATTTATGATTGTGAGTTTTTTGGCGGCCCCATATTAATATAAAAGAAAGATATATAAATATTATGTGATGATTTATTGATTAGGTAACAATATGCATACCTACATATGAAAAATATTAGTTTTAGAATTTGTCTGGAAACATACAAAAATATAAAATTAAAAATTGCACAAAAAGTTGTAAAATTGTATTTATTATATTTACAAAACTTATATTTTTCATCAAAATTGCATTTTTTAGAATTGCGTCATCACCTTTCTTATTTAAGTTCAGCCATTTATCCATGGTATGAACATAAAATATTGTATATAATATAATTGATTAATTAATTACCCAATAAAGAAAAAGAAACTCTTGTCGCGGTGACTGCAACAACAACTGAGAGCGTCAACACTAACTATAGTTCACACTACACTCTACAGTCGTGTGTTGCTGAATTGAAGATAAAGCCTAGTGCTTATAATCTCCATAGAAAACCAGACCTATCTCGCTCATTTTGGTCGTTATGCGCTAGCTTTTCCCTCTGTGTGGGTTAAACCATTCTGAGTTGCCACATGCAATTCAGCGCATTTTCAGAAGACATGCAAGAGCTGAGACCTCAAAATTACATAGCTAATAATGTGTGCAGATTTGATTTTTTCAGCAAGTGAGCCAAATGGTTTTGTGGTTTTGGCTTGGTTTGGTTTTTATGGAGATTAGGCATATGGAAGCGCGATATCACTCTGGGAGAGCAGTAAAATCCGACTAGTGTTAGATTCTGTCACAAATGCACATCTAGATTTTATAAATTCGTGTATTTAAATATTTTACATTAAAATCTCGCGACCCCAGGATTTTGCTAAGCGACCCCATTTGGGGTCGCGACCCATAGTTTAAGAAGCCCTGCGCTTAACTGAACAATCAAATACAAAACGGATTTTCTGAGATCTATGAAAATGTGTGGGTCTGCATTTATTTTTTATTTATGCGCTCTTAGGGGCAATATCACGAGGGTAGCGAATTTTCAGTTTGAGTTTGTCTTGAAAATATTTTCATAAACTGTTGTTATTAACCATTATTTAAAAGGAGCAAGCTAGGCATTATAAAATGTTAAAATAAGAGTAATATATGTATTTAAAAAGAAAAAGTGGAAAGCTATCGCCATTTAGGGGAAAGTTTTTAGGTAGATTTAATATATGAAATACCACCTATTGCAGCGTATCTGATCAAAAGATTTCGAAATATGTGTGATGTCAAAACTCGTTTTAGAGGTATATATGCATACATATATGTTTCGGATAATAAGACGGCCAAACCTCTTGAAATGTTGGGGGCATATACATAAGAAGGACTTAAATTAAATTAACGATCAAATTTTAAAATATCCCATGCTGATACTCGTACTTGACTTAAGGATTTGTCTAATTGGCAAACGGACATAAAAAAAAATTTAATAGTTTTTGGTAAAAAACTGCAAATAAATATTTTATAATTGTTGTATGCTTGTGATATGTTTAACTTTCGTATCTCTTCTAATAAAATTGCTCATCCATTTACAGGGTTGTTGGAATTTTCGAATTTTCGAATCCTACGTTTTTATTAAGATCACCTGAACTGATAAAACAATTGACAATAAAAGATTTTTCCTACTTCCAAGATCATGTTCCATTCACTACTGCAAAAAACGAGGAGTTATTTGGAAACATATTATTTTCGTTGAAAGGTAAACAATGGAGGGATATGAGGTCTACACTCAGCCCTCTGTTTACTGGAATCAAAATGAGATTAATGTTTGATCTGATAAAAACGTGCGCTGACCAAATGTCTGAGTTCCTTCAGGAAGAGCATGAAAAAAATGGACCGACAGCATATCCAGTAAAAGAACTTTTTGCAAAATATTCCAACGATGTGATTGCCACATGCGCTTTTGGCGTTGCAGTAAACTCATTCAAATATCCGAACAACAAAATATACAATATTTGTCAAACAATTATGAGCGGACGAAGTATAATACAAATCGCTAGAATCCTTATTGTTCGGTTTTTCCCAAGGATTGCCGAACTTTTCAATATCACGATTGTTCCGGGCGTAGTCAAAATTAAGTTTAATGAATTAATTATGCAAACAATAGATGTGAGGAAAGCACAGAATATTCATAGACCAGATATGTTACAACTTCTAATGAAGTTGAAAGACGGGCAAATGCCTAAAGAAAAGGAAATTGATGAGATCGATCCAGAAAATAAAATGATCAATGGGGAATTCAAGAAAAGCTGGACTGATGCTGAGCTCATTTCGCAGTGTTTTATATTCTACATAGCAGGCTTTGATACAACATCAACTGCTCTTTCTTTTTGCAATTATGAGTTGGCTGTTAATCCTAATCTTCAAGAGAAGCTAGTTTTAGAAATTGATAAAACACAAGAAAGTTTAGGTGGAAGTCCATTGACTTATGAAGTCCTACAAAAGATGAAATACCTGGACATGTTCATCTCAGAAGTACTTCGCATGTGGCCTCCAGTTGCTAGTTCTGATAGAGAATGTATAAAAACTTATAACTACGAGGACGAAAGTGGACACAAATTTACTGTACACAAAGGTGATACTCTTTTAGTGCCTATTTATGCTCTTCATATGGATCCTAAATATTTTCAAAATCCCCACAAATTTGACCCGGAACGATTCAGCGATGGAAATAGACCTAGTATTAATGTACACACCTATCTTCCATTTGGCGTTGGACCTAGGAATTGTATTGGTAAAATCTTTGTAGTATTGCTTTATGAAACTACAGATATATTTTAATCGATTTAACAGGTTTCAGGTTTGCTTTGATGGCAGTGAAGATGGTTATTTTTCAGTTACTTCTTAATTTTCGGATTGCTGTTTGCGAAGATACCCAGGTCCCTTTGAAGATAAAGAAATCTATTTTCGGACTTGTTCCTGAAAAGGAAATTAAACTTAAATTCATCCCAAGGAAGGACAAGAAAAATATTTGAAACGAAAATTACAGTTTAAGTAAAATTTTATTGTTTTAAAAAAATTTTGGTTTTTTCATATGTAATATGCATACAGAAGGTTTCATATAGTGTATGTGTTCTTAAGGTAAAATAGTTAAAAAATGGCCGAAGCAACTTTTGAAGAATACGACGATATAATTTATAATTACGGTACAGTAGACGGAAAGAAGACAGAGGCTTACCGAGAATACCAAAGGAGATTCCCTAATCTATATACATACGTACCCCAAAGACCACGAAAAGTTACATTTTTATCTCCCCGAATCGACCGACTTGTTTTGACCTTGACCCTTCCAATAAAATTATAATTAAACTTTTCATTGTCGTTCAACTGACAGAGTCAGAGGTCATAAATATTAAATAATCTTTTAAAATAAACTGGACAAAAGTACTTTGCGTATTTACTTCTAATGAAACATTCGATGAATAAATAAAAGTTTTTGAAATCTTCTACCCTTACTCCTATTGGGAAATTTGATACTCAGTCGATTGAACCAGATGTCGGGGAAAGAAAGAACCAATGGTAGACTTTATACACAAGAAGAGTCATTGAGCAAATAATGTAAATTTTTATACTAATATCGCTGAAGATTATTTTGAGTGTTTATACCTACAGTAAGAAAATAAGAACCATAACTACCTACTTTATGAACCATAAACCATTTCCTCTGACGAAGCATATTGTTTTACTTGATATTATATCAGGGCAACCATTTACGATTTTCTAATCCTCACTATCAGTAAGTAAAATTTATCGAAAATTCGGCACACACACATAATAATAAAAAAATCAATTCTTTTAAGACCCTAGACACTTTTGTAGCTATGAACTTTTATTCTGAAGAGCTTCGACTAAAGGCACGCATATGCTATTATATATGGATATAATTCATTCAGAATATGAAGAAGAAGAAGAAAGTCTTATTGGCAGTATTAAAAAGCTCTTTCCTCCAGCAGTAGTTAAGCTGACTTTTCAGAGCGAACACGTACATATTTGATCAAAAATGTTTAGTTTAATATTGATATCGTTGGCCATTGGCTTAAGTGTTTATTTGTTTTTGAAATGGGCGTCAAAAAATAATGACTACTTCGAAAAGCAAGGTCTCAAAAATGAAAAGCCGTTTCCCTTACTTGGGACCAGTTATTTTTTTCTTAGGGGAGATATAATAAAAGGATTTAACAAGCAATATTATATGTTTCCTAATGAAAAGTAAGTTTCGAGAGCATCGAAATTATTTTGTTTTGATTTGCAGTGATGCAAAAATATCTTGTTTAGTAATATATGATATGCATACATATGTACATATAACAGCACTGTTTTCTGTGTTACTCATTAAGATAATGTATTCTAAATTTCAAATAAAACAATTATCTATTGTGTCGTTTACATATGTTTATACATAATGCACATTAAAACGCAGTAAAATTATATATTTGGTTATTTAGCGATTTCAAAGAAGTGAAAGAAGTTCTTCTTCGTAGCTCTATTTCTACTAACCTACAAAAACGATCATAAATGACTGAATTTCGATTCCAGGTGCAACCTTAAGTTTCTTAACATACCCAAATACATGTATATATTCTATATGTATTATATAATATTATAATATTTTCAATTCTAAGTATATCAGCAGTAATTAACTGAAAAACCATTTGTTTTTCCAGAGTCGTTGGCACATTTGAATTCTTAAAACCCGCTTTTCTTCTTCGATCACCTGATGTAATAAAGCAGTTAACAGTAAAAGACTTCTCTTATTTCCAAGATCATGTATCATTTACAAACGATAAGTCGGACGACTTTTTCGCAAATGTTTTATTTACCCTGAAAGGTAAAAAATGGCGAGATATGAGATCTTCGCTTAGTCCAATGTTTACGGGCCGTAAAATGAGAGTAATGCTGGAATTGATAAATAAATGCTGTGACCAGATGTGTGAATATCTCGAGGAAAATTGTAAAGAGAATGGAGCAACGTCGCAACTAATGAAAATGTTTTTTTCTAAATATACCAACGATGTGATCGCGACATGTGCTTTTGGAGTGGAAGTAAACTCCTTGAAAAACCCAAACAATGATATCTTCAAAATTTGTCAAAAACTCTTGGGTCGTGGACAATTTAATGCTTTTGAAATGTTAAAATTTTTATTTTTTCGATTTTCCCCTAAAATTGCAAAAATCCTAGGAATGAAGATTCTTCCGGATGAGGTGACCATTAAATTCACCGAACTGATAACTCACACAATGGAAGTTCGACGAAAAAAAAATATACAAAGACCAGATATGTTACAATTATTAATGAATTTAAAGGGTGGTCAGTTATCGGAAGAAGCGGATATGGACGAAATTGATCCGGAAAACAAGATGATAAAAGGAGATCTTAAAACCACCTGGACGGATAATGAGCTTATAGCTCAGTGTTTCCAATTCTTTTTGGCAGGATTTCATACAACATCTTCAGTGCTTTCTTTCTGTGGATACGAGCTGGCTATAAATCCCGATCTCCAAGAAAAATTAATTTTAGAGATTGATGAGGCAAACAAAACTTTGAATGGAAACTCGTTAACCTACGAGGTCATTACAAAAATGAAGTACATGGACATGTTCATTTCTGAAGTCTTACGCATTTGGCCACCGCTTCTTATGACTAATAGGGAATGTAATACGTCTTATACATACGAAGATGAAGATGGACTTAAATTCACTGTCCGGGAAGGAGATGCGCTTGAAATACCAATTTATGCGCTCCACATGGATCCAAAATATTTTCCAGATCCCCAAAAGTTTGACCCCGAACGCTTTAGTGAGGAAAACAAGTCCAACAATAATATGAACGCATATCTTCCCTTTGGAACTGGTCCCAGAAATTGTATTGGTATGTATACATATCTATTTATTTAAAAATTTTCTACATATAAGTATTAAACATAACTTTTATTTAGCTTTCCGATTTGCATTAATGGAAATGAAGGCTGTGGTCTTTCACTTGCTGTTGAATTTTCGAATAACTACTTGTAAAAATACTCAAATACCAGTGGAACCAATTATGTCTACTTTTGGTCTAATTCCAAAGAATGACATTGAGCTTCAGTTCGTCCCAAGGAAAGATAAAAATCCTATATGATATGTATATTAACTATTTATAAAATACCAATGAAATAATAAATAATTTTCCTAAAAGTATCCTTGGGTTGAAGAAGTCTTCCTTCACGTTTAAATACCTTTTTAAGCAAGTCGTACTGTAAAAAGCAGGTTAAGGGCTAAGGATTAACAGGTCAAACTTGTATACCTAGATCTTTTACGTAATATTTTTCTGAAATTAATTTTAAATCTGATTAAAAACGATTTTAAAATATGTAATCTAAAGAATATCAGTAGTTTCAAACGTTTCAAAGTTCTTGAACATCAGTTTTTATACTATAAAAAGTTAAAAGTTGTGGCACTAAAACAGTGAACAGTTCTTCTAGAATTTTATAATTAGGATTATCAAAGAGTTTTAGAAAAGTGTTTTTAAATAGTATTCCGAGAAACACTTAATTCGGGCAAAACTACAACAACATACAGCAAAAAATGAAAGTGGGAAACTTTGTGAACAAATGTAAAAGTTTGTAATAAAGGATTAATTGAATATATTCTTTTATAATAAAAAAATTAAACTGGAATCTGAAGTTTCGCTTATAAGGAACACTATGTATAATCATTTTAATTTTTTTTTAAAGTTTAAAGTTTTTTTTAGTCATATGTAATTGTATTTCATTTCGAATTCAAAATCTATTACAAAGTCAACTTATTCTAAGATTTTACTTACATTGTGTTGTAATTTTGCTGTTTGTAAATTAACATACAGGATAGTGAATAACTCATCATTTCTTTCGATATCCTTAATAAATAAATACAAGAAAAATTATTGTGCTATTATTTTGTAATAATGCAAACTTGCATATTCTTTTGTGGTTCATAGAGAAAATAATGTATAAAAACGTAACAAAAATATTTGTATTATAGTATTTTCTAAATCAATAATCCAAATAACTACTAATGTGACCTTCACCCCACCAATTAAAATTAAAGCTCTATACTAAGTTCTTCGCTCAACACATACCACTAAGTAATCTTTTGAAATACTTCTACAAAATCATGTGCGCGATTAAGACTGACACAAAACCAGATAGATCGAATAAAAGCTTTTGTGATAGTCCATCGCGAATTGCAAAGCACGATCCCACTTAAGAAAGTTTATTTTGAGTAGAGTGGTTGTAGAGTTTGCAGTTAGACGAGCTACCCGGTAGTGCTAACACGTTTTAGAAAAAAGAAAATATGATACATTTAATTTTGATATCACTGACAATTGTTTTGAGTGTCTATTTGTTCCTGAAGTGGGCAACCAAGAACCATGATTACTTCAAGAAGCAAGGTCTTAAAAATCTGAAACCGCTCCCCTTATTAGGGAGTAGCTTATTTTTATTCACCGGAGATCATATTGGTGGAATCCAAAAGCATTATACTAATTTCCCTAATGAAAAGTAAGTTTATTTATTATAATATTTAATTACGTAAGTAAGTTAACGGGCATTTATGTTTTGTTAAGGAATTACAAAAACTAAAATTTTAAATAATAAGTTAATTATTATTTATTCCTTTTAGACTTGTCGGCTTTTTTGATTTTTCAAGACATGCGTTTTTCCTGCGATCACCTGACGTAATAAAGCAGTTAACAGTGAAAGACTTCTCCCATTTTCAAGATCATGTAACGTTTATGGACGAAAACTCCGAAGATCTTTTCGCAAATGCTTTATTTTTTCTAAGAGGTAAAAAATGGAGAGATATGAGATCTTCGCTTAGCCCTATGTTTACCGGCCGAAAAATGAGAGTAATGCTTGACCTGATAGCAAAGTGTTCTGAACAATTGTGTAAATACCTCAAGGAAGAGTATGAAAAGAATGGACCGACGGCACAACCAACCAAAATACTTTTTTCCAAATATACCAACGATGTGATTGCTACGTGTGCTTTTGGAGTAGAAGTAAACTCCTTGAAAACCCCAAACAATGATATTTACAAAATTTGTCAAAAAGTCGTTGGAAATGGAGATTTTAGTTTTATACAAGCACTAAAATTCATTATATTACGATTCCTTCCAAAGTTTTCAAAAATGGTAGGATTAACTTTTATTTCGGAAGATATAAAAATAAAATTCACTGAATTGATAACACACACAATGGAAGTAAGAAAACGTGAAAATATACAAAGACCAGATATGTTGCAATTACTAATGAAACTAAAAGAGGGACAATTTTCTAAGGAAAAAGAAATGGACGATATTGATACCGAAAACAAAATAATAAATGGAGAAATTAGGAGCAACTGGACAGATAATGAACTTGTTGCTCAATGCTTCCAATTCTTTCTCGGAGGTTTTCATACGACATCTTCAGCTCTAACTTTCTGCAGTTATGCTCTGGCTGTAAATCCTGATTGCCAAGAAAAGTTGATTGCAGAAATTGATAGGACACATTCAAATTTAGATGGGAAATCGTTAACCTATGAAGTCATAACAAACATGCAGTATATGGACATGTTCGTATCTGAAGTTTTGCGCATGTGGCCTCCACTTGTTGCATCCAACAGGGAGTGCAAAGAGTCTTACTCTTACAAAGATGAGGATGGATTAACATTTACTGTACAGAAAGGTGATGCACTTATTATACCAATTATTTCACTTCACATGGATCCCAAGCATTTTCCAAATCCTCAAAATTTTTATCCGGAACGTTTTAGCGATGAAAATAAGCCCAACATTAATATGCACGCATATCTTCCCTTTGGAGTTGGTCCTAGAAATTGTATAGGTGTGTATCACTTGTATTTATATATTAAAAATTTTTAACATTAATTTTAATAGCTTTTCGGTTTGCACTGATGGAAATTAAGGCTGTACTCTTTCACCTGCTATTGCAATTCCGGATCAAAGCTTGTGAAAGTACTCAGATTCCAGCAAAAGTAAAGTTCTCGTTATTTGGCATAGTTCCAAGAGATAACAATGAACTTCAATTTGTTCCAAGAGAGGATATATAGGATAAATTAAATAGTATTTAATTTCCATTAATTCTTTTTATAGAATAGTGGATCTTTATAAATTTTTAAAATAAAAAAAAAATAAAAAATAAAAATTAATTCTGTAAATCTGTAATGCCAATCAATTAGAAAACGATTCGGTAAGAACATCACATACTATAGATAACTAATATAGTTCACGTGTTCAAACAGCGTTTTTCTACTCGCCATTGCATTTTACTTGTTAAAATTGTCTCGCCTAGAAAAATGTTTCGTTTCCGAGTTACTCGATCGGGGACCCTACGTTAATCTTTCATGAGTATGCGCTTGCCGCGTTCGTTTTTCGTCATGCATTATATGAAATAATCAGTTTATGGAAAAAAGTAAAATTCACTAATTATACACGAAATGTTTCGTTACTGTGGAATAGGGGAGGTATGTAGTGGTCCATAGAGTCAACGGGACAAATAATATTCTTAACTTTTTTTCTGGATTTCTATGCCGTAACTGTATGCGAAACATAGTATGTACGAACAAATACACAAGAACCACTAAATTTGTGCTGCTTCAAATTGAAGCTACATATTGTACGAGCTTTTATTTTAAAGAGCGTGTAAGCTTTTTTGTGCTATCTATTTTAAGACCGAGTACAACCGAAAAACTCTTCTGATCAACAGTTCTGCAAGTGGCCTTGATAATATAAACACGCTTGGAAGTCCCAACAAAAATGATTAATTTAATGTTAATAACGTTAGCCGTAGGATTGAGTGTTTACTTGTTCTTAAAGTGGGCGACGAAGAACCATGACGTCTTCGAGAAACAGGGCATTAAGTACGAGAAACCACTTCCTCTATTTGGGAATAGCCTGTATATATTAACTGGAGATTTCCTTGGAGGAATTCAAAGAACATATTTGAAATTTTCGGAAGAAAAGTAAGTTGTTATTATATTATGTACAGATGTATCTTCTACGCTATTTACTGGCGATTTTGAACAGGTTCATTATTTATATTAGCAAAATTGTGTAACTGTTAATGTTGATATTCGTACATTTAATTTAAATATTATTTAGAAATAAGCCCTACCCTATCCTAAGATTATTTCAATGCTGCGCCTACTTTTTAATATTCGAGTAATACGTACATAAATACAGTTCCGTTCTAAATAATAGCAGTCTTCAGTATCATCAGTATCATCACATAACCATAAATTTTGTTTGTTTCTGTCAGTAGTCGGGAGTTATTCCTATTTGGTTTTAATAAGTAGGTATATTGTTATGAAATTAAAAAAGCAAATTTAGATGAAACATATTAAGAACAATATCACTTGCTCATGATTTGTGTAAAGAGTATCAAAATCGCGTCGAAATAATAGCAGTTCTCTATTACATTTCAGTAAAAAGTTTTTTTTATTCAAAAGAGTTATTAGTTTTTTATACTAGTAAGTAGAAATGTTCTTTCAACATTTTACAAATGTTTACAATTTCAATAAAATTATTTCAGCAAAATAGGTCTATCCAAGCATTGTTTTGAAGCTTAGCGATATATTAAAAGGAAACTAATAATGTTGTTTGTTTCGGCTAAATTTGCTTTTTTTAAATTTCATTACATTATACTTATTAAAACTAAATATAGAAACAACTTTCGATTGCTTAGGCATACAAACAAAATTTATGATTATGTGCGATGATACTGAGCATTATTGCGAGAGGAAGTTTATGTAACATATCTCTGATAATTCATCTCTAAATAATGAAAATTTTGCTGCAAATTTATTTATAATTGTTTGCACTTATGAATGTATGTACCTTTTTTTTGCCAATATTTGAATGTCATACCCGAGATAAAAGTTTTGAGTATCCCACGAGTATCTCTCAGCGTATTCCGGTGTCTACGCTTGTGTTAAAAAAAAAAAACATAAATACTCCAATCTCTTTTAGGAATGTAGAAGACGCTAACATTGACATCTTTCAAGTTTGTTGGTCTTAGGAAATTTTAAATTGTCCGTAAAACATATCTTATGGAGGATTTCAAATCACCCGTAGAGGTACTAAGTGTGTGAGACATTTATCTTGTCTCCTTGAATGATATGCGGAATATTCTACAGGAGACGGAGACACACGTCTTTTGTTGGAATACTCTGGGAAACTAACAATTTTTATTTCGAGTGCTCATTAAGTTCTATGTAAGTTTCCCCTTTTCAAACATTTGATAAGTTGAATGCAGGAAGAAATCGCAGTCATTAATTTGACATGAACAACATTTTTATTCATTAATCTTAGGTTTTTATTCTTCTGTGTAAAATATACATATATTACGCCGATTTTTCGCAAATATATGTATTATGGATTTACGTGGATGCAATTATTATTATTTCTAAATTGAATCCGTTTAATAACATGAAATTCTTTCATAAATTGGCTTTACCTTGATTGACTTTATATTATAAAATGTACATTTATTTGCTTATTTTTATGTCTTTGTATTTGTTTTCAGAGTTGTTGGAATTTTTAATTTTCTAAAACCAGCCTATTTTCTACGATCACCTGATATGATCAAACAGTTAGTTGTGAAGGACTTTTCCTATTTTCAGGATCACATAACAATTTTAAATAATAAGTCCGATGAATTAACTAACGATATTTTGTTTTCAATGAAAGGCAAGCAATGGAGAGACATGAGAACCTCCCTCAGTCCTATGTTTACTGGTCGAAAAATGAGAATAATGCTAGACCTGATAACTGACTGCTCTGAACAATTGTGTAAATATCTTCAAGAAAATTATGAAAAGAATGGACCCACAGCGCAATCAATGAAAACACTTTTTTCTAAATATTCCAATGATGTGATCGCTACATGTGCCTTTGGTGTTGAAGTAAACTCCTTAAAAAATCCGAATAATGATATTTATAAGATTTGTCAGCAAATGATGGGTGGTGTCACTGGAAAAATTACTTTTATGCAAATGGTAAAATTTATTATAGTCCAATTTTTACCAATAATTGCAAAAATCCTCAAATTAAAAATGTTCCCAGACGATGTTAAAATTAAATTCACTCAACTGATCACACACACAATGGAGGTTAGAAAGAAGGAAAACATACAAAGACCAGATATGTTGCAATTGCTAATGAAGCTGAAGGACGGTAACTTACATAAAGAGAAGGATAATGACGATCAAATCGATCCAGAAAACAAAATGATCAATGGTGAAATTAGAAGAAACTGGACAGATAATGAGCTGATCGCTCAATGCTTTCAATTCTTCATTGGCGGTTTTCACACGACATCTACAGTTCTGTCTTTTTGCAGTTATGAACTTGCAGTAAATCCTAGTCTACAAGAAAAACTCATTGTAGAGGTTGACGAAACGCACAGAAGCTTAGAAGGAAAGCCTTTAACCTATGAGGTCATAACCAAAATGAAATACATGGACATGTTCATCTCTGAAGTTCTTCGTATGTGGCCACCACTTATTGCTACAGACAGAGAATGCAAAAAATCTTACAATTATGAAGACGAAGACGGACTCAAATTTACCATCCAGGAAGGTGATGTAATATATGTGCCTATATATTCACTTCACATGGACCCCAAATACTTTCCGAATCCCCATAAATTTGACCCAGAGCGTTTTAGTGATGAAAACAAACCCAATATTAATACTAATGCTTACCTTCCATTTGGAGTTGGCCCTAGAAATTGCATTGGTTTGTTAATATTTCTCATTAAGAGACAAAAGTTATTTTAATATTTTTTTTTATCAGCTTTCAGATTTGCATTGATGGAAATGAGAGCTGTTATATTTCAGTTGTTATTAAATTTCAGGCTCACAACTTGTAAAGAAACTCAAATACCTTTGGAAAAACATATTTCTATTTTTGGGCTTATGCCGAAAGGTGAAATTTATCTTCAATTCATCCCAAGACAAGAAAAAATAATTTGAATCAATTGTATATATTCGAATTTTTAATATGATATCATTTTAAAAATATAAGATAATAAAAGAGTTTCACCTGTACATTGAGTTTTCTTTAAAAATTTTGTTATGAGGAAAGTGACTGAAATTCCATTAAAAATAAAGAAGTCTATTTTTGGTCTCATTCCTCAAAAGGAAATAAAGCTTTAAATCATTCCGAGGGAGGAAAAGAAGATGACCTTCAACAATCTTTAGTACAAAAATTATACACCTCTGACTTTAAATAAATACAATTTACTAAAATATGTATCATCATTTAGCATGAGTATATTATATATACATTCAATTAAAGCTATGAATATATGTATGTAAAAGCATTGGTATACCTACTCAAAAAAAGAAATTAATTTATTATTAGTTCTGCTTATACATATAAATAAAACTATCACAATCAACACATTTAAAAAAATTTTTGCTACTTATGTAAGCTGTAAAAATAGTAAGCTTTATTACTTCATTACCATGATACCTTCAACTTGAACTCTAAGCCCCCTCAAAACATTGATATTTGTAAACAATGAGACACCAATTAAATTGAAGCTTTTGATTCTCTGAAACCGACTGTGAAATACAAACTTTATCTCGTAGGAGAAGCAGATTCAGTTTCGTAAACCGATGAGGGAGAGAATATAAATAAAAATATGATCACTTTAATGTTTATACATATTGAGTGTTTACTGGTTTCTCGAGTGGTCTGCAAGTCACTATACCTTTTTTGAAAAGCAAGGACTAATGTACGACAATTCAGGGATTATTCCTGGAGAACCTGTTACAAGATGTAACAAGTTGTATTCGATGTATCCCACAGAAAATTAGTGAGAGGACCTACATAGCATACGGATTTTAAAAAGTGCCATAGTTTCAGTTGCTAGGAAATCGCGCATTATAATAAAAAAAAAGTCTAGTTCAGAAACACTAAAATTTATTACGATACTATTTTCTCTCAATTCGTAAATTTCAATATTGGCGAAAATTTTGCATTTTGGCTTTTGAATTTATTAACTTTTTAGTTATCTAGCTGCAGAGCTATGGCTGAGACAAACAAGACACTTATCTTAAGTTAACAATGGTAAAAACAACGCCAACCATATCGGTAACAAAGTTCCTTTTTATGTATAAAGTGGTGACACTCGAGCGTTTACTTCTTGCCATTTTCAGAGCAGACAAAACAGAAAAGGAAAATATTTGCGGATGTTCCATGTATAAATGTAAAAGATAATTTTATCAATTTGTATAAATTAATAATATTAGGTATCAACTTATTCACACACAAATCAAATGGCCATTCCAATCGTTATCAATTATTAAAAATTTCGAAAGCAAAATTGCAGCAACTTTTCGGTATTACTCCCGTTTGAACAAAGCGTCACTTAAAATTTATGACTTTTTTTTAATTTAATAATAATTATCAATTTATCCTGATGGCACGCTATAGCTCTGACCTAATTTGTCCGAAATCAAAGTATTTGCGAGTATTATTAGTATTGTTTGTTCTGAAGACTGTATTGGATTTATCGGAAAAAAAAATTAGTTTGGTCAAGTTAAATTATAAATCTAAAATTAACTTACATAACATCACTTAAGTCAAATGCAAATCTACCTCTTATTATGTATGTCTAAATTATAAACCGTATTATGACAAAAAAGTAATGAAATAGCTTTTCAATCTGCTACGTACCCACCCAATCATTTACGTCATAATAGCTTCAACGTTTTGTCCGTGGCAAAACACACTTTCTCGAAAACATTTTAAAAAGCTCACCAGCCCCAGTAATATTACTCTTTGCTTTATTGTGAAAGGACTGTTCAGATCAATTGAAGTCGCTCTTCAAATGAGTGCAACGTAGGAGTTTGTTTATAATTTGCGGTCGACAACTAAATTAAATTGATGTCAAAAGTTTAACAAATAATCTTAATACGACCGATAATTTACTTTGTATTATTTCAACATTTAACCAAAGTTCTATCACCAGTTGCATTTACTCAGAGACGGTTGTAAACCTCGTTTTGTTAATACTAATAACGCAATAATGGAAGTGTTTAGTATTTCGGTTCTTTTGATTGTATCATCGTTAGTTTTACTTTATAAGTGGTATACAGCAAATTTCGATCATTTTGATAAAAAAGGAATTAAGTGTATCAAACCAGAACCTCTGAAATTAGGAAAACCCGGCTGGCCGTTTAAGTCAATATGCATTACAGAAGCTCTTTGCGAGATGTACAATAAATATCCAGAAGAAAAGTAACTAACAATAATTTTTTGAATTTTTAATTATACTAAATTTCAAAAGTTGTAATCTATCGAATGCATTAACTTTTCCACAAGTTATTTCGTTCAGCCGAATTCACTTCAGCAATTTTCAACTTGAAATACATATCTCATAAATATGTTGTTTGAATGCGGTAAGAGTAAGTAACTAAGATCAGTGACTGTAAATTTATTTAATGTTTGTTTTGAGTTGAAAATAGTTCATTAGAACGCTGAAGGTTTCAAGATTTTTTAAATACCTGCATTTAAAATACATATAATAAATATAATAATTTAATTTTTTAGACTGATTGGAGTGTTCCAATTTCGTAGGCCCGTATACTTCATTAAGTCAATCGAACTTTTAAAGAAGATAACAACAAAAGACTTTGCACATTTTCAAGATCACAATGACACGATTAACGCAGAATTCGATGAACTTTTCGCTAGCACACTTGTTGCCATGAGAGGCAAACGGTGGCGAGAAATGAGACTAGCATTAACGCCAGCTTTTACAGGCAGCAAAATGCGCTTAATGCTACAATTTATTAATAAATGTTGTCATCAGCTCGTTAGCTACATTGGCACTGAACAGCAAACTTCACAACACAAAGCCTTTTCAGTAAAAGAAGTATTCACAAAATATACGAACGATGTGGTTGCTACTTGCGCTTTTGGGGTTGAATGCAATTCTTTTAAGGAGCCTAATAATGAAATATATTTAGCCGGCAAAGAGTTTGCAGACTTTCAAAAACCTTTCCGAATTTATAAACTTGCACTTTCGTTCTTTCTCCCAAAATTGGCAAATATCTTTGGTCTGGAGGTTTTTAATGAAGAAGAAAAGATGCGATTCCGCGATATTATTATTGAAACAATGGAAACCAGAGAGAAGAACGGAATTGTTCGTCCTGATATGATTAATATCTTAATGGAACTTAAAAAATCAAACACAAGTGACGAGATAGAAGGCAAGCGAGTGTGGACAGAAACAGAGTTGATAGCGCAATGTTTCCAATTTTTCTTAGCTGGATTTGAAACAAGTTCAACCCTTATGATTTTTATTGCTTATGAATTAGCTGTGAATCCTGAAATTCAAGATAAATTAATTCAAGAAATTAATGAGACACAGGAAAACTTAAAAGACCAACCCTTAACGTACGAAGCTCTGAGTAAAATGAAATACCTAAACATGGTCGTTTTAGAGGTCTTAAGAAAATGGCCTCCGGCGGCTGCAACCGATAGGCTTTGCGTTCAAGATTATCAATATGAGAACAATTCAGGTCATACAATTAATATAGAAAAAGGAACTCTGTTCACTGTACCAATCTACGCGTTTCATATGGATCCCGCCAATTTTCCAGATCCTGAGAAATTTTATCCAGAAAGGTTTAGTGAAGAAAATAACCCAAAGCTAGATGCTTTTCTACCTTTCGGAGTTGGTCCACGAAATTGTATAGGTAAACATGAAATGTTCGCATTAATTGGACAAAAACCATAATTCAATTAATGCTTTATTATTATTTTTGTTCTTTTCCCACAGGATTTAGATTTGCTTTAATGGAGACAAAAGCCCTTTTTTATCATGTGCTGCAGTCTTTTAAAATCGTAGTTGGAAAAGACACCCAAGTGCCCTTGAAACTCAAGAAAACTGTTTTGGGAATATTCCCGGAAACACCAATTATGCTGTATTTTGTTTCACGTGAAAAACATATATAATTTTTTTGTTTCACATGATGTAAGATGTATGAGGTCATACAATAAATTTAAACTCTGTGTGGGATGAGTTCGCATGATTAAAATTGTTAACAAGCTTAATTGGCATTTGTAAAATTTCTTTGCATAAAAATGATTTGACGATGTTTGTTCTTATTTTCGTTTTTACGTGCGAATTTTTGTTTTGGTTTTGCACAGGTTAATAATCTCATTCCACCACTATACGGCCTAGGGATATGTATACATTTATGGCGCAAAGTTGTTTTATTTTATTTTTATTTGTAATCAACTTCAAAATTCAGTAGGTTTTACCGTACAATTACATCTATAGTATTCTGTGAGCTTTGGTTAACCTTTTAATAATTCTTTTCTTCATTTTAGCTTTAATTCAGTATTCCCTGGCAATTGCTATAAGACTCAAAACTTTTGATTGTTAAAATGTATCAGAATAAATAAATAAATAATAGTTTTCAAGATAAAAAATGTGTTTTGGCGAATTTTTTAACAATAGTTCTAAAACTGCTGTTGATATGAAAGCCCATTTTTAGGAGAAAAATAAAAGCTATTGTCAGTTATAACCTAATTAAAACACTTTCATTTTTTTTGTTTAATTTTGACTAGGCTTGAGAAATGCGACGGTCAGTAATTTCTAATGCCGAATTTGTGTGTTTGTACGTCAGTCTCTTAGAAAAACGATGGAGACAGATAGACGCACAAGTGTGCGGTTACATGAGGGTACATGGAATGCAATACTAAAAATCAAAAATAATTATGTGACAATATTTAAGGAACATCAGTAATTAGGTATGGCCAAATTGTAAACAGCATATGCTAACAAATATGCCTAAACAGCTTTTGAATTTCATAATTTATCAATGGCTTAATATGTAGCTTTAGCAAATTTCTCGGAGCCAACCAGTTTCTAGAGAACGATGCTGAAGAAAACCCATTGCCTGAAAATATTTCTGAAAAGCTCTGCAGTAATATTGTTTGCTTTGTTCTGAAAAGACCGCTTGAATTAATGGAAAACAATTTTCGGTTTTTAAAACTCAATTTAGTGAAAGCATCTCGTTATTGTTGTTTATTGGAGGTCACTCAATTGTTGTAAAAAAAGCTCGATACGACCGGTAATCTGAGCTTATTTTTTAATTTCACATTATTTCGACATCTATCCAAAGTTCTTAAAATGAATTGATTAGACCGTTAGAGCAAAAAGAAATCGATAGAAGCAGATAACACATTATCTCAATATATCTATCAGTTGTTGTTTTTTACTGTACTTCCAAAAATAGTATAAATAATTTTAATTTATCTTACCAAGAGACAGTTGTGCATATCGTTTTGTTAATACTAATAATAAAATGGAAGTGTTTAGTGTTTCGATTTTTTTAGTTATATCATCGTTAGTTTTACTTTATAAATGGTACACAGCAAATTTCGATCATTTTGATAAAAAAGGAATTAAGTGTATCAGGCCAGAGCCCCTGAAATTAGGAAAACCCGGCTGGCCGTTTAAGTCAATATGCATTACAGAAGCTCTTCGTGAGGCATATAATAAATATCCGGAAGAAGAGTAAGTAACAGAAAATATCTTTCCATCCATAACACATATATTAATATTTTAAACAATCAAACTAAATATCAAAAGTTGTAACTTGTGCACAGCATATTTCATCATTAATTTTAAAATTGCTTTTCGAACTCGAGAAGAATAAATAAATGTGCATTTGTTGAGAAATAAGGGAGATTCAGAAAAGTGAACTTTAGGTGTCATTCAAACCCCAGACTTCCAACATATGTATATAAATATATAACGAACATTTGCAACTAAATAATGAATTTGTTTATGAGAGGAAATATATATTTAACTTTTTTTAAGTGTGTTACTTTGGATACTAATATGAATTCACATGGACTAATAATGCAACAAGTAATTGCTGGTACCACTTCAAAAATTTTGTCATAAACTTAAATATCTAGTTTTCAACTTTAAATACACATAAAGTGATTCCTATATGAAATGTAAATTAACATATTTAAAATCGTTTCGTTGCTTATGACCACTTATACCCAGCTTTATGTTTCTCATATCTATATTTCTCAAAAAGTGTAATCTTTCTTTAGAAAATATGATAAGAATTACAAGTATATTTAAAAATGTTTAGTATTTATGCTTAATTAAAATAATAATTTATTTTTACAGACTGATTGGAACATTCCAATTTCGTAGGCCCATATACTTCATTAAGTCAATCGAACTTTTAAAGAAGATAACAACAAAAGACTTTGCACATTTTCAAGATCACAATGACATGATTAACGCAGAATTCAGTGAAATTTTTGCCAGCACACTTGCATCAATGAAAGGCAAGCAGTGGAGAGAAATGAGATTAGCATTAACGCCAGCTTTTACAGGCAGCAAAATGCGTTTGATGCTACAATTTATAAATAAATGTTGTCACCAGCTTGTTAGCTTCATTAGCGCTGAACTGCAAATTTCACAAAACAAAGCCTTTTCAGTAAAAGAAGTGTTCGCAAAATATACGAATGACGTGGTTGCTACTTGCGCTTTTGGGGTTGAATGCAATTCTTTTAAGGAGCCCAATAATGAAATATATTTAACCGGCAAAGATCTTGCAGATTTTCAAAGCCCTTTCCGACTTTACAAAATTGCACTTTCATTCTTTTTCCCAAAAATGGCAAAATTTTTAGGCCTAGAGGCTTTTAGTGAAGTAAAAATGAAACGTTTTCGCGAGATCATAATCGAAACAATGGAGACCAGAGAAAAGAACGGAATTGTTCGTCCTGATATGATTAATATCTTAATGGAACTCAAAAAATCGAACACAAAAGAAGAGGTAGGAGGCAAGCGAGTGTGGACAGAAACAGAGTTGATAGCGCAATGTTTCCAATTTTTCTTAGCTGGATTTGAGCCAAGCTCAGCACTGATGTCTTATATTGCTTATGAATTAGCTATTAATCCTGAGGTTCAAGATAAATTAATTCAAGAAATCGATGAGACACATGAAAACTTAAAAGACCAACCCTTAACGTACGAAGCTCTCAGCAATATGAAATATCTAAACATGGTCGTTTCGGAGGTCTTAAGAAAATGGCCTCCGGCGCCTGCAACTGATAGACTTTGCGTTCAAGATTATCAATATGAGAACAATTCAGGTCAAACAGTTAATATAGAGAAAGGAACTCTGTTCACTGTGCCAATCTACGCATTTCATATGGATCCCGCCAATTTTCCAGACCCTGAGAAATTTTATCCAGAAAGGTTTAGTGAAGAAAACAACCCAAAGCTAGATGCTTTTCTACCTTTCGGAGTTGGTCCACGAAATTGCATAGGTAAACATTGAATTAATTTAAAAAAACAAATTAATACTTTAATTGTCTTCTTACAGGATTTAGATTTGCTTTAATGGAGACGAAAGCTCTATTTTACCACGTGCTGCATTCTTTTAAAATAGTAGTTGGAGAAGACACCCAAGTGCCTATGCGACTCAGGAAAACAATTTTAGGATTATTCCCGGACACACCAATCAAATTATATTTCGTTCCGCGCGAAAAACATATATAAACATGTTTTATCTTTTATAAAAATAAACAGAATGTTAAAGAACTAAATCATTCATGAATTTAAGCTTTTTTTTATATGTTAATTCAAATTGCTGGGAAAGTTAATTTTCAAAGTTGTACATTTTCTTGGTACGCATTGGTGTAAAGTGCTTTAAAGATGTGCTTTTGAATTAATTTTTAACCATATTTTGGATAACTTATTAACTAAAATGTTGAAGTCTGTATCCTGACTTTGGATTTTATAACTAAAATCCAATTTCGAAGAGAAAAACATTATTTCCTGTTATCTAAATTCTAAAAGGATGACGTAAAAAAAGAACTAAAAAAATACTGGTTTTCAACATTTAAAATACTAAGTATTTAAGTATAGTTTCTCATCTGAATGATCTGGAAATTAAGTCTATTTGGCGATGTTACTTTTTCACGGTCGTGATGGCAAATATATTTTTCTGTTCGAAAATCCCCATGTTAGTTCTGCTGCTATGGTATTTTTTATAAATAAAATAAATTTAAATTTAAATTATTGAAAGTAAAGAACTTAATCTCTCAAGCCGCTATCAGAGCACTCGATGTGGCAAGTCTTTCATCTAGATTGGTTGAAGGTTGTCGTGAGCAACTAATCCTGTTGGGACAGCGCCATATCTCTATCCTACTCTACTGTGGGTTCCAGCTCATAGGGACCTGGCGGGTAACGAACAGGCGGACAAATTAGCTAAAGAAGGTGCAACCCTCGACGAGTCGGTCGAAGATGCAGTTTACCCTTGCATGAAAACCGTCAAGAAGGGCATTCTGTTGCAATTTCTTTCAATCGCGAACGAAAGGCGGGCGGGTCTCGAAACATGCACGGTTTCTAGGAAGACTTGGCCTTCTTTGAATCTAGGGAGGTCACAGGAGCTCCTCAAGCGAAATAGTGTGGATATCGCCAGAGTGGTGACGGTTTACACGGGCCACTGACAAATTGGGAAGCACGCAGCTAAGCTGGGGATCCCCTTCAACAGTCATTGCCGCAGTTGCAAGGATCCGGCTGAGAAGGAGACTCTTTCTCACTTCCTGTGCAGCTGCCCAGCCTTAGCAGGGGCTAATCATCGGGCACATGGCAAGCAATTTCAAGACTGTATTAGCGATGTATCTTCGTCCAAGATCAGGAAGATAGTTCTCTTTCTGAAATCCACAGGTTAGACTTCCTCACTCACATTAACGGCCTGGATACTCCTTGGGTATTCTGTGGTTTCAAAATGGCGCACTTCGCGTTAATTGGACCCCGATGCGGAATTAGGGTTGCCACTTGAACCAACCAACCAAATAACTTAATATTTTTATTTAAGGGAACCATTTCTATTAGAATTAAGAAAAAACACATATGTGTAGAATGTTTTTTTTTTCATAAAAGTATTACATTTATTGAAAAAAACATTTTTTTTGGACACTGTTATATATCATATTAAGATTATAAACACATTTTGTTTAAACAATTTTGGTCCTTTCCGACGGCGTGGCGGTAGAAGGCGTTTGCGAAAGGTCGCGTTTGAAATGCTTCAACAAAATAATCCAAACATAGTTTTTTCTTAATTCTAAAAGGAAAGGTCGCCTAATAACATTATTCTGTCGCTTTTGTTTACTTTTTTCTATCTGGTACAAAAGATATAAATCAGATATGTAGATGGTTTCCCAATTTACCAATTTTAATTTTATCGATTTCCAAAAAAGAGGTACATTTGAATAAGAAACTGTAAATTAAATTTTAATTTCTTTTATTTACAAACAATACCTTAACAAGGCATGGAAGTCAGCTAGTTTCACATAAAGCATCGTAAAATCGTATTTACAAAATATACGATCGACGTAGTTACTACTTGTGCTTTTGGGAGCTCAATAATGAAATATATTTGGCTGGCATCTTGAAAACGGGGAAAGGGGTATCGTTGAAAAGGGAATTTATGAATGTAGTATGAATTATCCCTTATCCTTCGAAGATGAATAAACGATAAGGTAACAAATAGAAAATTCTAAAGTAAAACACGGCTTTGAATGATTTTAAAAAAGCAATAATAAGCAATAATTACATTCAACTTTTAACTATAATAGAAAAATACTTATACAAACAATGTGGAATGATTGAGCAAAATCACTAACCTAGTCAGAATCAGAAATATCATAAACTATTTGCGGTGCCTTCTTTTGCCTCTGTGATGTCCTTTGTGAGAAGCTATCCTGAATAGATGGTTGCCGTTCATCAGCAAGCTGTAGGAAATGAACATTAGAATATAATAGAATATAATACGAGTATATTAAAAAATAGTATGTATATGACATTTATTAGGATTACAATTTTTGGTATCTATAATTTGTGGTACCTGCACATATAAAATGTTAATTATTTTCTTTAAACGGCAACAAAATTAACGAATTTAATTGGGAATTTTTGTTGGAATGATGCAAATCATTATGCAACAGTATGTCGAGTGGCATATGTCTGCCTATTTCTAAGAAGTATTCCAACAGAATAAGGACTCCAAACAATTAATGGGATGGCAAAACTTTTGGTTGAAAGAAATGTTATTGATCGGCTAGTTAAGTCATTCCTCAATCCGATAATGTGAAGCCAAACGAGTTTTTTAATGAGACTCTAAGACTGCCCAACAACAGAGTGCAATCTGAATGGGCAGAGATATCATAAGAGAGGTACCAACGTTGGACCACACCGATATACAGTTATGCTCATAAAGGATTCGCTACCAAACTAATTTAATGACAATTAATCACAACCTTCTAAATAAAATTTCAACAAAATGTTTTCGATTTGATGTGATTTTTTTAATTTTAATTAATATAAGATATGAAACCGCTATTATTTTGTACGTGTATGAAAATAAAAAAAAAAAAAAACTTTGTACCTTGCTACACATATAACACAGAGTCTTAAATAAAATAAATGCAAGTTAATAATGGATGGCAAATTACTTACACCAACTGCTATGTCTAGCTCCGATTTTTGGGCAGCCGCACCCCTTCCACGACCGCGGCCTCTACCCCTACCACGGGTTGTTGCCCTTGATGATTCACCTGCACCTCTACCTCCTCGTGCTGATCGCTTAGCTGGCTCTCTAATTGTTTCATCACCGTCGCTGATATTCAGTGAAGATGCTGTAGCATTTTGTGATCTTGAACCGCGTTCATCGAGCATCTATAGAGCATTTTAAATTGTATTATACCGATTTTTAAAAGTTGTGATCTCGTTCATGTAATTTTCCCAAAATGTAAAAGTTTAATAGACCTACCTTTAACACAGCATCATACATCTCTGTTGACTTCTCTTTAAAATTGAGCAATTCAGAGTCAATTTCGTCTTCTGTCGGCAACTTTTCCATAAGAAAATGATTTGCTTTCTCTTTGTAAAACCTAAAATCAAGTTTTAATGAACTATTGCAAAAAAGGAAAATTTAATTAGTAACTTTATTATATTTTCTGCAGCGTTTGCATCATTACGATCAACTAATCTCCAGCACATTTCTGACAATATCTTTGACGACATGATTTGCAATTTCTTAGAATCCTCCACATTTTCAAAATATCGATCAACAACTTGTTCCACTCTGGTTTCATGGCTAATATTCTATTTTCAAAACGAATTATACAAATTGTACAAGTTCTGCGAATGTTTAATATTACTTCCTGATCGAATGCTTCCTCCATTACTGATTTATCGAAACCCTTCGCGTCTGATTTCACTCGTCGGGCCATACGTTTGAGCAAGATTACATCCGTGGGATTAGCAATCTATACATAAAAAAACTTATAGCACAGATATCAACTCCAAAGTGAGTTAAGAATTACAATTTTTATTTCTTACCCGTTCATTGAATTGCTGTCCAAAACGAATTGCATTGAACATTTGCTCCTCCTCTGTATAGATAATTTTCAATCTAATAAGAGGCAGCCAAGGTTGTTTCTCATGACCGGAAATCTTCTCTTCCGCCTTAGTAATCATTTCCTCCACCTTTTTAGTTGCAATTTCTATAACCTTAAGAAGTGAATTATCGACTTAAATAAATCTTCGTTCGTAACGAATTTATAATAATAAAGCTGAGACGAAATGTAAGCATTTTATGTCTATACCCTTCTACATAGCATTTTTTAAAAATTTTGGAAAAAACCCCACGTATATCCAAAGTTTGTGGGCAAAAATATAAAAACTTGTAGATTACATGAAAAATACATATAAAACGATGTGTCTGATATTAAAAATTTAGATAAACAAGGTGTAAAATTTCTCTCAAACATTTAAGCTGTAATACTAGAAAAAAAAAAGTTTTCAAATCAAATGCCAGTATTTTGGTACCAATCGCAATGACTTAAATTATTATTATTTTTTTAGAATTACTCTGCCATGGTAAGCATTTCCTTTTGTAGTTGCATTGTACGGAATATTCTGATTGAACGACATTTACGATCACTCTTGGCTGTTGAGTATGAGTAATATGAGTAAAATGTGTAACCACAAATTTTAGCATTTCCAACCAATATCAAAAAACTTACTTTTTTCTGAACATCGCCTTCGTCAAAGTTGTATTCTTCAGCGTAGTCAGTTAGAGAAATACAGTCGTATATAAATGGTCTGACTGTCTTTAATGGAATGGGATCCAATTTGAATTGTTTTTTGTCAACAAGTAAAAGTCCCACATGTTTATCAAGTGCCTCCCCGTCCGCTAAAGATGTAGCCACCGAGGACCCAGGCTGGATTACAAAGAAATTATTTTTGTAATTTTCCTCCGGAAGAATTCGACAGTCATGTTCGTGACCCCAAATGACTAAATCTAAGAAAGCAGGCAGAATTTCTTCCGGCACATAATTTTTGGGACCTCTGTCCGCTCTGTTTTGGTGGAGCACCATTATATTGAACCATTCCCCAGTTTTGGGATCGGGCTTCTCCATGACAACTTTGCAATTGTGAAACAGTCTGACTAGGCGATTGTCGTGGATGTGGCTAAGACCATAGAGAGCAAGTTGTGTTTCTCCCTTTTTTAGCATAATGGGATTAATGTTTACTTTCGTCAAATCAACCCACTTTCCAAAATAGTTTATCAGTCCTGATGAAGAAAGGATATCTAGGGAACTAAGTCGACCAAAGCCACTGGGGTCATCGTGGTTTCCATGGATAGAGAAAACCGGGATGGACACGTTCAAGTTGGGGTCTTCGTAGTTAACAGTCTGATTAATGACATCAACGAAGTTCACCGCCTGGTCGCTGAGAAATTCTAGCGATATGGGCTTATCTCCCAACGTGTACGTTCGAAGCAACTTTACGCATCTAAAATTCAAGTTTGTTATGCTTTTAAGAATTACATCCGAAACTAATTTCATCACTTGTGCAAGGCGTTCTGTGAAGGCGTTGCGTCGTGGAATAAATCGCCTCCAAGGAGAATAAAATCAACATCTTTCTCCACGGCTATTTGCAGTATTTCCTCGAAAGCAATGAAGCTATCTTCACCTGCTCAAATATAATATTAGAAACTACTTCCATTAAAATAAAAGAGCAGACCTCTGATCGTGTCCTTCTCGTTGAACCCCAAGTGGATGTCCGATGCAACCAGAATCTTCATTAAATTCTCTGGATTTGGCCCAACGTCCCTCTCAGCTTCATCTGCCATTTTATGCAATAATGTTTTTGAAAGAACAGAAAAAATATGAACACGAAAACAACGAGAAATCCAAAGAAACGTTGAAATAACCGGCACAATCACTGGACTCGATACAAATTCGCACAGAAACGTCAAAACGATATGCACTGCTACTTTTTCCCACCAGGCGGTATCGTGGTTGTATGAAAGATTGTTCTTGAGCCGAAAACTTTTAATTTATGGCGCGAAAAGCCTTCTTTTATATTGAAAGGTGGCAAACACAATCAATGGCAGTGAAACTATATAAGCTTTCATTAAATAGTTTACTCCTGTTACTGCACGAAACTTCGTCTACATGGCGACAATCATAAAAGACAGACCTTTTGCACAAATAGTTATAATAATTTCAAATCTTGTTCAATTTGTATATTCTACATACATATGTATATTACAACACTGCTAGTCCGGCAGCAAAGCTGATAATCACAGACAAATAATTAACAATCAAAATCTGTTTTGTAGCTATAACGAGATAATGAACGAGTAATGTTGTTTCAATTTCCACGAGAGTTTTATTAAAGATCTCCAAAATTTACTGTCTTAATCGTAATACATTGTATTAATGAAATCGATTTTTCATCATTCTTGCGCGTTTTTCTGGAATGATTTTTCAAAACGGAATATCAAAAGCTAACGAAAATAATGATTGAATTAATTTTTTTTTCCCGGAACACTGTCGAGAGGATTATGAAATTTAACACTATATTTACGGAATGAGCAAAAGTGACTCAATTTTAATGTAAAACTCCATTTTAAAAAAAATCTAGTAACCAGATCTTTGTAATTATTTAGACACATATTAGATATTTTATTTACAAAACGTACATTTTTGAAAACATTTACTAATTTCTATTTTTTTAAAGCAAACGTATGTTAATTTAATGGGGTAAAAAACGAGAATTATTATATGTTGTACCGTGTTTTATTCACTTTTCCACTCCCGTTGTGTTCTTCATGTATTTTTTTTTTTTAAGTGAAAAAAAAGAGATTTGAAGCAAATCAAATATAAACGATTTGGACATTATACCAAAAACATTTCTAGAAAAATGAAAACAATGAATATGGAATGAATGGAAAATGTTCGAGCACGTTACGGACGTATAAAACTAATGTAGATATGTATTCTCACTTGGGTTGAAAAAAATCTGTTAGGAAAGTTTTGATAAGTACTTTTAATTAAAATTATTTTGATTTTATTTCATTAAATTTATTAGGCCTTTATACAAACGTACATATACCATATGCATATACGAACGCAAATGAACAGAACGTAGTAATGATAACTAAATAAAACTATACCTAGTATGTTTCTTAAAAAATTAAAATATTCAACTAAATGAAATATATATATCACAACACATTTTTCAATAACACTATTCGACTTTATAATATAGGTTATTGCTAGCTTATTGCTATAGTTATACATATGCATGTAGGTGTGGTTTAGCTGACTGTTCAAATCCCTTTGACCTAATTTGTAATATAAAAGCGTTGCATAATACATGAAATTCAAATCTTAATGTCATTGAATAACTCTTAAACTGTGGTCTCTGGTTCAAAGATCGTTGCATTTGTCGGTAGGTAGTCACAATGTTTCCCTCATTTCAATGACACCAGAAACACCTACTCGATTTTGCTCAATCTTACTTAATAAGTTTAGAGTATGTAATCCGATAATTTTCAAGCCCAGCCAATCACAATTTCCTTAGCACCAGTAACGACAGCTCTTCTCTGGCACTGTAATTGTAACATTTGGTAAGTGACGATTTTTCTTGTTTCTATTTAATGGAAATCCGAGATTGGGATACATTTGCGAGATCGCAACAGCACAGCAGACTTGATGTGATCGAATTTTGTTTTATAATGCATATCTGTTTTCATTTAGACTGAGATCGTATAAAAGGAGTCGACATTAGTTCGCTGAGAATCAGTAGGTTCAAGTATTGTGGTGCGCTATCAATTTTTACCTTAGATAGACTGTTCTCCGGCCCAAAGTGTGTTTTTCAGGTGTTTACAGACCTTATAACGTATTCAAACATTTTTGGACGAAGTTAAAAAACTTAATCGGTTTAATGGCCTTTCGTGGAAAAAATGCTGTTGTTACAGGAGGTGCTAGTGGTATCGGATTCGAAATTTGCAGACAACTTTTGGATAATGAGATTGCTGTATTTAGAAAAAATTGTCTAATTTACTTAATGGTTATCTCTTACAACATACATTTCTACAGAATGTTGCTGTAATCGACATCCAAGAGAATCTTGAGGACATCTGTAAACTAAGGACAGAGCATCCCGCTCAAACCTTGATGGTAATCAAGATGGATGTAGCTAATAGAAAAGGTGTAGAAGCTGCTTATGATGAAATAGTAAAGAGTTTCGGTCAAATCGACTTAGTAGTAAACGTTGCAGGAATCTTTAATGACCTGGATGTACAAAGAACTATTGAAGTCAATATTGTAAGAAGGATCAATTTCTATCAAACCATATCTCGTTTCAATTATTATTACATACTAGGGAGGCATCATTAATTCAACATTTGCTGCCATGGAACATATGAGCAAGGAGAAAGGTGGGAAAGGAGGTATTATTGCAAACATGTCTTCTGTTGTGGGTCTAGATCCACTCTTCCTGATGCCAGTATACACGTCCACAAAGCACGCTATTGTTGGATTCACAAGATGCCTTGCGGTAGAATAAATGAAATCTGTTAACTTTTCATTTTCTACTTTAAAACTTCACCATATAACTTTTACTGTACCGGTAAATTCGTTTAATAATTTGCAAAATTTTGTAAACCAAATGATTATGAAAGTTTTAAAGGAAATTTTGAAAAGTTCTTTAAAAAAACAGCGCTGTAGTTTAAAATGATATTTTGTTTTCTACTTACTTACTTACAGAATGAATACTATTTTGACAAAACTGGCATTAAGTTCATGGTTCTGTGTCCTGGAGCAACAATAACACAAATATTTACAAATTTCACTGAGAAAATTATATTCCCAGAAATGGGAGATGATGCCTACCGAGTTTTGGATCGTCTTCATAAACAAAGGTGCGAAATTTTATTGTTGCTACATTGTTGTATATTATTGAATATTACAGCGCTGCTGATGTGTCTAAATGCATAATAAATGCAATTGAAAAAGCGGAAAATGGTTCAGTTTGGATTATTGAAAACAAACAACTGTATCCAATTCAAATGACACGATATTGGAATTCTGCCGAGGACAAAGTTTAAATAGTAAACAAAGCAGGTTTTAAATTTCTTAATTTCGCAAATTGTTATATAGTTTCGTTTTTGTATAAATAAACGATCTCAGTAGGATGAGTTCTGAAAGCTTAAATACATATGTTTATTTGTATATTTAATCCATAATCTACAACATAATGTGAATAATTTCCTTGTTAAAATTGTTTTGTGTTATAAAATTTGGCATGTGCAAGAAGGTTTTCTACGTCCTTAAATGTCCTTAACCACTCATTATGATCATTCATGCTTTGGTAATATATTATGTATTCCTAAGGGATCGAAACAAAAATAATAGCTCAGGCGCCTAGATTCTGAACACACATTGCTGTCTCCGTGGCTCCTGGAGGGTGTTCCTGAGACGCTCATACAATTACCCATGTAAACCTGGCACATTCAAGACCAAAGAATATGGACTTACAAAGAATGTTCACTCTATTTTTGCGATGCAGTTATCCCCACCATAGTCAATTTTGGGAAAAATAACACAACAAATTTACCCATTAGAAAGAAAAAGAATCTTTCCCTACTTTTTCCAAGTCCGAATTCCCATTTAAATCGCTTAATAAAGAATATAAGGACGGCAACAGTCAAAATCGCCGCATACACAATGAAACCAGAGTTCACCTATTACGGTGCGGGCTTGTTTTTAGCATTGCTTTTTCTGGCACTGTGTTGGTGCCGGCCCGGCCGTGCTTTTCATATAGGGATAGGGTAGAAATCGAATGGCTCCCTCACACATTGAAGGCGTACACAGATTAGGTTTTTTTGCGTTTTTTATGGTGAGGCGAACTAGAGCGCGATTCGCTTGACAGGACAGGGTGGTTCTTTTATATTGAGTTTTTAGTTAATGCGTATGATAAATTGTGGCTTATTGGGCCAACTGTTTTTCTAGATTTCTAAAAAAATTATGCTCAAATATAAATTGAATCAACAAATTAATTTTCGCATAAAAGACGAATAATAAGACAGTTTTTCGTTTATTTTTTCTCGGCACCCTGTGACACCGTATCAATTCCTATAAGTTCCAAGCTCCCCCTCCACATTTTTCATCCCTCTTCCACCGCAGTGCTTAAGCATGCTATCGACTTCTGCCAAAATTGTGGGGTTAGGTGGAATAACGGTACAAAGGTCACAAAAACATAAGGAGATAATTGCCGGAGTGAACAGTCCTTGTAGGCTCTTTAATCTTTGCTATAAATTCGCCGGAACACTTAGCTGCCTTTAATATTTCGGCTCCTGTCCGGTATTTAAGACATTATGACTTTTTTACTATATGCAAGGCATCGTACGAATTATGGCCGCAACGAGCCTATATCATCGATGTCGCGCTTTTTCAATGGCCACTTTGGTATGATTGATTTCCACATGAGTAGGGACCAGTTGAAAAGTCGGCTAAGTTTACT
Source organism: Machimus rusticus (assembly GCA_951509405.1). Classification (NCBI taxonomy): domain Eukaryota; kingdom Metazoa; phylum Arthropoda; class Insecta; order Diptera; family Asilidae; genus Machimus; species Machimus rusticus. Next base: position 48,817,674 of record OX608050.1, on the reverse strand, counting down.
TTGCATTATTCTATTTTTTGTACATATGTATGTATATACAATATATCTTTGTAGTAATCAGTATTTTGATGAAGCTGTGATAAATAAATAAATGGCTTGTAATATAGAAAGTTTTACAGTAGGTATGTATTTATACATATTGCATTCATTTATTTAAAAATTCCTAGAATCACAATAGTCGCTACAATTTAATAAGCAAAAACTCGAGTTTTGACACATACATACACATTTTAAAAAAACAAAAATAAAAAACCAAGTAATAAGGATATTGAATGAAGACCTTATATTCATAAGTATGTATTTTCTATGGTTTATTTAAGTAATTCATTTTGCTTTAACGATTAGTTAATTTATTAAACGCATTTTTAAAAAATAATTTACCATGAAGTATGATAAATAACTTATAATGGGAAATAAAGGATTTATAATTATGCCTAAAGTTCGTCTTTTAAGATTTCATCCTCTAAGATTTCGTCCTGTCCTGAATGCTCCTCTCTATTTTCGGGCTCAGTTGTCAATATTTTATCTGCGTCTTTTCCTTCCTGCTCTTTTTGTTCTCGATCTTTTTGTTCTCGATCATTTTGTAATTTCTCTGACGATGATTTTTTCAATTTTTCTATCATTTCATCAAATTTAGTATCCCCAGGACATTTCCCTTTATGAACTTCCTCAATATCTGAAAATAAAAACTAATTTATATAACCAATTTTCTTTCATAAAATTAAAATACGTTTCTTATTACCTGAACCACAACCTTTTAGACATGTAATAAATTGTGCATTCATAGCTGTCATTGGAGTTCCTTCAAATTTTGTACAAATTGGATCAACAACGCCATCTTTGAAGCATTTGGCAAAGCAGTCAATATTCAAATTTCCTGGATACACTCCATTAATTTCGAGAACTGAAATAAAATTTATAAATGATAAAAACATAATTTTTTGACAAATATATACATATAAGAAGGCAACGTATTTAATACAATAAATAACAATAAATATTTCTTCAAACCCTGTATTATACATTAAACATTTTTATTAGCATAAATCTTGAAGAGTTTAAGTTATTTTTTTATTTATGTTGTCATGTCACAACATTTCTTAATATGTATGTATGTACATATGTATTTAGAATATTTTAATTCAATTTCTGCATAGGCGAGCAGTAGGCTTTACTTTGATTTTTGTTTTACCCATATTTTTGTTAGTCTGTGTAGGTAGCCTCCGACTGCCAATTACCCAGTAGGAAATGCGATCATCCTACGATTAATCACGGAGCGCTCTATAGGATGTAACGAGTGCTCGCATTTGCATCCATTTGCCCTCCTTTTAACATAGGCATGTCCTACGGAGAGGAGTGTTCCAATATTGCTGACATAAGAGCAATAGGAGAGACCTCCTTTGTAGCTGCCGAGTGAGCAAAACTGGAGCGCATGGTTTCACCTTCAAAATCAGTAATAAAGGAGGCCTCATTTTAAGCTCCGAAGCGAGCAAAACCGGAGCGCAATAAGAGAAACCTCGTTTTAAGCTCCAAAGTAAGTAAAACCGGAGCGCACGATTTCACCTCCAAAATGAATTAAAAATCTAAATTGTTAGCCCTGAAAAAGAATTGTATTAAAAACAAAACAAAAAAACACATGGTAATAATATTAAAATATTATTTTATTATTAAATACATATATTAACAGCCTCTTTTATAATGATGAAATGATCTTTCCTTCTCCGCATGGTCCAATTTCTATGACTGCCCTCCTCTTCTTAAATTCGTCCTTGCGCTTATCTTCCGGGAGGAGATCTATGTACTTCTTACTTCAACGAATCTAATCTTCTGCTTAAGATTGTCTCTGAAATATCTTGAGTTCCTGCCATGCTTCAGAGAGTCAAATTCTACGTCAAATAAACTAAGTTTTTTGAATTATTATTCATTTTTCATTTTTTGTTACTAATAAGTTGTACTAATCAATCACTTGATTCAAATCATTTTCAGGTGATAATTACGTGAAAGTTTTAAATAATTTTACTCACCTTTAAGTAATAAAATTTTAAGTATCACTTCACTTGAACAATTAAAAACTTGACAGGTCGATCGCACGAAAATTCAAATAACAATAAAAATAAACGCAACAATTTGATCAGACTACTTCGTTATAAAAATTTTCGCATGCACCTTGTTTCAAGGTGATAATCTCCGTTAATATCCTCCAGTTTTCCTCTTTTGGGATGTTTATTGGAGAAAGGTAAGAAACAATGCAATTTTATGTGCTCCTTTATTCATCCCTGAGGGAGCACTCCTCACTTTTCCTACTGGGTAGTTATACTTTGTCAGTTTATTACAAATATTGACCAGTTAGACACCTAGGTACATCAGTACTCATGTTACTTCCTTTTAGTCGGAAGTTTTTCAAAAATTTTGTATTTATTCCTTTATCGATTACAACATTAATATTCGTCGTGGGATTTTTCAAAATTTTTAATTTTGTTTTTATTTCATGCACTAAATGTAATTACTTATCAAACATATAAAAATATTCTTTAGATTTTTGTGCCGGAAAAAAATAATGCGCAGACTACAAAAATAAGAAAATTCAGATATCTAAATTAATTCTTAGAGTTGAGCGCGATGGAGGTTGAAAAGAATGTATGGCTCAATTCACAGTCGAATCGCAGCTGTGCACACACACAGATTCAATAAACATGCAACATTTTTTTATTTTCGACTCTTGTCGAATAGCGGCGCGGCACATATCGTTGTTGTTAAGCGGCCTAACGAACCACATATTTATATGTAAGTTATTCCAGACGCAAACTGAAACGGCGTAAACGTAAAACTTTGCGTGCTTTTAACAATATTATACGCTTACGTTAACGCCTTTTCTGCAATGTCCCCATTACAAAAAACATAAACGGTGGACGTATATTTTTAAAATTTGACAGTAATATTGAGGGCAGAAAGACACTAGTTTCATTCTGTTAAAATTTTGGAACATTGTACGGAGATTGCGTGTGCGAAATCTTAAATAAATGAAACATGCAATAACACAAAATATTTAAATATTATTTTTTCCCATAATTTCGTTAATTAGCTAATTTAACTTACCAACAACAATTAAACATAGAGCAAACTTCATATTGTAACTAGACTAGCACATAAAATTCCAAAGATATTATAAAGAACGTTCACTTCGGAGTTCAAATCTCTACTGTTACAGTAACTTCAAGTTTCTAAGACAATGGCCTTATTTTAAACACTCATTTGTTCATATTGAATCCAACAGTTGTTATTTGGCTGGTGGATTTCTGGCAATTGTTTTATGACTTGAACTTACTTAATTTCATTAGAACTCAGAAGACGCTTTATCCGAGAAATAATTTTGTGTAAATGTGAATAATTTTTAACTGTTTGTCTAATTATTGTTGGATGGTGATAGTATTATTTTCAGTGCTACTGACGTGTAGGTACTCAAATTGATTGACGTATGTTTTTTGGCAATTTGCCTTGAGATATTCTTCGATATTATAATATATTTAGTAAATTCTCCATGTTTGTTTTCAACCCTATCAGAGGTTAACAACATGGAGTTATTTTTTTAAACAATACCTAAAAGTATACAAAGGCAAGCCCTAAATGCATTTTAATATTATATCATTAATCACTATTAACAGAGTTTAGACTCTAGGTTTAATTAAAGCGATTGATTGTGCTTAAGCTCATCCATTTTTGATCTAAATCGCAATCTGCAATTTCTTGTCTTGTATGTATGTACATACATACATACATACATACATACATTCTACATTCTGTATATTGCAAACAATAATTAGGTATCGCAATCCAGCGGCTGTGCATCCGGTACTGAACTTCAGATTATGATAAATTATTAAAATAACCTACTTTTTGCTTTACGTACTATTTGTATCTGTAGATACGTCATGTTAATTATATGTTTTACCATGTTACCATGCTATTAGATGGATTATGTGAAACACTAATGTAATTACTTATTTTAAGAAAAACAAAACTATTGAATGTGCCTATCTTCTATTCGGAATATTTTGGAATAAAAACAGAGTCAAGAAAGAATGTTGACGAAAGTGCACAAAGTGCAAAAAATCAAAAGCCGATATAATTTCAACAAAGTGTTTACTAACATCAGAATTGCATTATATTAGTCCCCAAGTTTTATTTGGTATATTTTGATATGTATAACGATCATGTAAGTATGTACATACATACATATCTATAATATGATGCGTGCCACTTTGCAATCGCCACGTGAGCCATTTAGACGTTTTAACGTAAACTGACCCTCCTACTTAAATTTTAAATTTTATGTTTTTTCACATAACTTAAGATGCGTTAGGCGGAGACTGCAGCCCCTCAACAACAGAAGTTGGTTAAGCAATCAAACACAAAGCTTTTTATCATATCACGATGATGTATTATAATACTCTCAGTTTTCAGAGCAAATTTATGAATGAATGAATGAATGAATTATAAGTAAAAATGCAACTGAACGTATGTACTTCATTTTTTTCTATAACTACTAGCCATTACTCATGTACCTATATGAACAAATTAACGTCACTGCTACTTACAACATATTGATAGAATTCAACGTTGAAAGCAAGTTTTTTACTGAACCAAATTACGTATTCAAGTCTCAAGATGGGGAAAAAAGGCTAAATGAACATGTATAAAAAAGCCGACGCTTTAGAATTGCAGTAGTAGGGATAGCATTAAGCGCCGGGAAGAAATTTTAAAACATTCGAATAATAATGGTTTCAATAAGTTGAGGCAGATCGATGGCTAAACAAATAATTCAGAAATCAAACATCATCTGAGTGTGAAGGTCGAAAATCCGTGGAACGTGTTCCTCCGTCATTCTTGACAACAAACGTAATCGGCTGTGATGATGACTAGTTACTCGTCTAATTTATTTCTTATAAGTGAGTAAACAAGTTCATTTATTTAAATATTTATTTTAAATCTGGTAAACAAGTGATGCAAGAAGCTTAAGAATTTTTGTTTTCAAGTTCTAATTTGTTCACTATACTTTGTATCTGCTGGAGTTCGCCGGAGGCGCCAAGATTTTATTTTCCCCGATGAAACTCAACCCAATGGTATACCGGCTTGGCTATTAACTTCTTCAAGTCAGCCTCCGATTTTTCAACCGACTCCAGGAATAAGCCGTCCCCGAGAAACATTTTCAACAACTGCTGCATCAACTAGTACTGCAGGGAGTGCACCGGCTGCAAAAACTACACCAACCCCAGAATTTTTACGATGTTTTAAGAGCTGCCCTACAACTTCGGAATATAATCCGATATGTGGGAGTAATCAGGAGGTATATTTAAATGAGCAAAAATTTCTATGTGCCCAACGATGCGGAGCAGGTGAGTCGAATGGAGATTTCTTACGAATTTAAGATTTTATTTACCCGCAAAAGTTAGGAAAATCCATGCAGATATAATCTTGCGGGTTCTTAAACTGACGAAGGCATTTGAAAGTAAAATCGGAAAACCCAATTTAAAACCGCCATCGTTTGAGAGTGCAATATAATGATAGATTAAATAAAGTGAGTGTTTATTTTGTGGTCAATCACTCGAATAGGAAAAGCAAAAGACGTGAAAGAATGTGTGCGCCGCAATAGTCACTTTATCTCATTAAAATCACGCGAAATGTTAAGGTTTTTCCCGGTATGTCTGTCATCTCTGGAAAATCTATTTTTTTCTGCATCTTACAATGAGTGATTTATTAGATTCTGCAAATATCATGAGTTCATTAAAGCGTCTGATATTTTTGGATTTATAGAGATACAAAACCATCGCAGACAATTAATACTTACACATATAATATATTTTATTCGCTATTTTCTGCTTTTCAACATTTTTTAGAATTTTTTACGTACGTACGTATACACTATCAATGAGGACTTGGATTAAATTTATAGATTTCAAATTGTAGGTAATATTGCATCGCGCATGCATGAAAATTCTTCAAATGGAATCAGTATTTATGTATATTAGTTATATTCAGACAGAAAACAAAATGTTTGTAGAAAAAAGGATGCCAAAGTACCTATACCTACATTTAGTAATAATGATCATATTTTAAATTAAATTTCTTTCGGGATTCCGTACTCAAATTTTCTTACTATATTACGGATTATTTCATTTCGACGTCTTGAATGAACTACTAATAGAATTAATTAATTAATTATATATTTTAATTTATTGGTTTATTTACTTTGTCAACATCAAAACACGTACGGATTATGTCTTATTCTAGAACTACTTTTCGGCTTGTATTTATAATATTAATTATCATATAGATAAATTATTATTTCAGTATACTATATATGGACATACGATTATTTTTATTTTCAAAACCTTAAAAAAAATTATTCGGTAAATCTTTTTTTATTTTTTCAGTTGTGGATATTGTAAGGAGAGGAAATTGTCGTGGACTTTTCGGACGGCAGTTATAATTAAAAAATCAAAGTGATATGAAATCTAAATTATTTTAAGTGAAATACAAAACTACGTTACAACATGTTCTTTTAGATTATCTAATGTATTAATTCTGAAAATTGTTTAGCTTATATTTATACTTTTATAATTCCTTGCACACAATATAATGTATTTTGCAGAGCTGTTCATAAACATTTTTCAATGAGCTATTCTGGGTTTAACCGCCACACACCAAAGTACCACATGCATATATATATACAAAAAGTCTAAGCAAAAGACGTCGCATCAAAGAGACATGCATGACATAAAACGGTTGGGGGAAAATGAAATTAAATCAAAAAACATCTATAGGCTCATTATTATATGGACAAGTCGGTTTATTTACAGCTGTCATAATTTTATTAGGTAAGTATGTACTTACATACATACCAATAAAATCAAACAAAACTGTCTGACTCCACTTAAATAACAATTTAACAAGGAGAAGCTTAGACGCTCGAGTCACCGGTTTTGCTAAATTTTTAGCTTTGTAGAAGATGGCTAGTATAAGATCATGGTAAAGTAGTAAGCAGTCAGCATACATATATCAAAAATATCTAAGAAAGAAAATCGAAATTTATTTAAAAATCCTACAAAATCCTTTAAAAATGTTATGATTTACAAACAGCTATATTTTTGACTAGCTTCTTACTGCATTAAGTGAATTATTGTGCTGCTAATGTCAACAAAGAAACTATTTTAGCGTGCTATTGCTGCATGTTTATTTAATTGAGGCCATGGCTTAAATAACAGTAAAACAAGATAAGCGAAATGAGATGATTTAATAAACAAATTGTAATGAAGCTACTTCCAGTGTTCACACTTATTGCTTTGACCACCGGTGTATGTACCTTAAGAACTAATTTATTAACCATAAAGATACCTTTGATTTTAAACGTTTTTCATGTTCCTAATAAAGGGTTACATTACACGCCTTGAGATTTAAAAAAATAAATCTATTTTTATTTACTTTAGGATTATTTTAAGCAATGCACATACCAAGGTCAAATTATTACTTCTAAATTAAAGTGATTTAAAGTGATCGAAACAGAGAATAGATCTGCATCTCCAGATAGTGAGGGTATTTTTGACAAAGTCTTTTTAGGAGTTTTTAAAGTGGCTACCGCGTTCATTTTTTATTAATTCTTTTAGCTTCAAATTTTAATACAAAATACAGTATTTTTTCTAAGAAAGAAAGGCTGGCCTTTTCAAGAAAGGGTTCAACTAAATATAAACAACTCACTGCCATTTTTTAATTCTTTTCATAAAGCTATATACTAGGTATATTTGTGAGAAATAAAAATTAACTATTTTAATAATCGCATGAAAGAAATTAGTTTTATATCTGCGTTTTCTCTTAAAGATAGGCAGTAAGTATATTTCCAGTATTAAATGTGTCTTACTATAAAATAATTTACATTTTATTACGCAAATAACACAGATTTGACTATAAATCCAAAATGCTTATAAATTAAATGCGCAGAAAAATTCGCAAATCGAACAAAACTCGATCGTCTTAACTTATTCAATTATTTCTCTTTACATTGACCATCGTAAAGCTCTTCAATAACTGAAATAAAAAAAGGCACAGTAAGTCTTGAAATACCATTCAATATGCATTTAATATTTACCTTTTCCACACTTTCTTATACATCCAATAACATGTTTGTTACTGAAAGTCGCAGGTTCTCCATCAATAAGTACGCATTTAGGGCTGAATTCGTCTGGGACTTTGCATGGACAAGGTGGAAAAGTTGTGGTCGTTTTACAGTACACGCAAGCAATGCCAAGTACTAAAAGTAGAAAAAAAATTGTTACCATGAAGCATACCTATAACAAAATATGTAATATATAATTATATTTTTTCCTCAGTAACCTTACCAATTATAAAGAAAGGCAGTGTAAACTTCATCGTTATTATATTATTTTAATGTTTTTAGGTGAGCTGTGAAAAGTTCTTCCCCTGATGGAGTTTGGAATAGATCTAAACCACGCAGAGCTGCTGCTAAAGCATTATATATGCATCTTGGGACTAGATCTTGCTTTATTAAAAAAGCTCGGCTTCTTCAAGCAATTATGCAACAACAGCAACTGAAAACGGTGTAGCCGGTTTAATTTCAAGAGAACTCTTCGGTCGCGTCGTGTTAAGAGCATGCGTCACACATGTATCTCAACGATATGGATTATAAACCTTTTCATCATTAAATAGTAGTATAAAATTATACTATGATTGATGATGATTTTTTTTTTTTGTAAAAATAGAAATATTATAGGGGTATTCACTCTTCGGTGTATTTTATATTGCGTTATAGCAAATTCTTGTACTTAAATACAACGTGCAGCACAAAATGCACGTGGCGCATTAGCCTCTAACTTTTGAATTTTACACCTTTATAATAACTAGAGGCATAAGGCTACTGCGTTTTTCTAATCCAATTTACGCATGCGTATTTACCGCTAAAACTCAAAATCCCTTAAGTAATCTATTCACAGTCAACTAAAAAGCCTAATTATACATTTGGCTTTCCACTTTAGAATTGAAAATGTACCAACACTTATGTGGCTACATCCTGTCTCATGAATAACTTCCATGTATGCAATATAATATACATATATAATATAATTTCATTATTTCTTTTTCGTACCTACGTATCAATCTTAAACACATTTATGATATTTATGATAATTTTCCATCGACTTTCAATCAATTATATACATATGTACATGTGACAAAAAAGCGGTGCGATCTACGACGTGTTAGTTAAGTATAGTTAAAAGCTTCATTATTAAGTATAGTGAAAATATAATAAATTGGAAAGAACATACATTTAAAATAACGTATTTTGCTACACCACATAACAATGTATATTGAATTTAATTTATTGGCAACCGTTCTCTAAAAGTGAACCCCAACATTCGGTTGAGAACTCTCGTAAAAACATGTGAAAAATATTCAAATTTGATCAGCTTTTGTCTTATACTGTTAAATACTAATATTATAAATTAAAAAACATTATGAGTTTGTTAGGGGTAATCTAGAAAACTATACTGCACCGATTTAAAAACTTTTTCCATCAATTGATAGGTGATACTTTTCTTTAGGACATCTGGACATCTATTAACGTGTGTTTATTTATCTTTAATAACTAACGAACGTCCAGCTCAAAATTTTCAGTTTTTTATCCAAAGGTACTTAACAGTCTATGCTACAATTTAGAGTTTCAAGATGATGAATTCAAAATGGTGGCGGGTTTCTATATAATCATTACAAATTAACAATAAAACTATTTAAATTTTTAAATTTTAGGCAATGTACAAATGAAGATGGGCTTAAACATCGAAGTAAGAAAGACTATTTTAGTTTACAAGTTTCTATCTTCTGATTTGTAATTAAATTTTTTTCTATACTATAAATCACCGTAGCGAGGACAACTAACCCACTAAGTAGTGCACAATATTAGAAAAACACTTAATTTTCCACATTAAAAGAAAAAAATGTATGGAAATTTATTCACAGTCGTAATACTTATTCTGGTTTCTGATTCTTGAAGAAAAAGAAAAGCATGAAAGTAAAGTAGGAAAGAATGTGTTATAGTGATTGTAGATATCACTTTCTAGTAGCATCTTTCAAGAAAACGTAAAAATAAAAAAATCAAAGTTATGTTTTACATTTTATTTGCGCTTCAACAAAACAACTGCGTTTAAAAAACAACTTCTTAACATTGGCCTGGCCGAATTACTTGTACACCTGCAAAGAAAGTTTCTCAATCAAATGTATCACATTTTGGTTGAATCATATCATACTTTTTCCACACTGTTGAGCACATCTTAAGCTACCTTGATTTGACACAGTTTCACGTCTGCCATTAACGATAGCACAAATCGGAGCATATTCGAGAGTTGTTGCACATGGTGGACATTGGCCTCTTTGAGGAAAGGCGTAGGCACCAACAGCTAAAGCAATAACTGATATTTTTAACATTAGATTATACATATTTTAATATTACACATTTTTTAAACAATTTCTTTAAAATCTTATGTATACTTTATAACTCACAAGCAAAGAAAATCAAAACAAACTTCATCTTTGGCTAATATATCGCTCTGTATCAAACTCAAATTGTTCACAAAGTGTAGCGATCAAACTCTATGCAATTCTATTTATATTAATTTATAACACCCTTCACTGCTTTCTACCGCAAGTGTTAAATGTACATACATACTTAGAAAACTTAGAAATATTAACTGGGAAGAACACTATTAATCATATTCACATTTTTCAAGGCAGCTGAGTTGAGGATGCAATTAAATTGCACCTTTGCTACAAAGAACTGTCTAGCAGAATCTACTTTACTTGCATCTCCCAAGCATTCTCAAATTACTTTTGCAAATACCTACATATAAAGAGCTCTTGGATGAATACTGACTGAATATGACTCGCGGGGAATTTTTGAATTTTTATTTTTTCTATAGAATTAAAACTAGCTGCACCTTTCATGGATAAGTAGAATTTAATTGAAGTGTTTAATTACATTCTCGTAAAAACAATTCAAAAGGTGAATAACACCTAAACACTGCAGGTTGAATTAAAATTAATAAAAACAAAAATTTTGTATGCAACAATATTTTTCAAAGATATTTTAAGTATACAAAATTCCCTTTATAAAAAGCGTTAAATTTACTTTCTTTAAGTTTTATTAAAATGGTGACTTATTTTGAACTATTTTCTGAGAGTTACCAGTTTGGATAATACTTTGTAAGAACATTCATTTCGTATGAAAACTGAAAAAGTGCAAAAACTTCTTTTCAACAAATTTTGGAACAGCTAGTTATTAATAATGTCGTATTCACCGTTCCTTTATGTTACTTTAATGTTAAGTTAAAATAATGAAAACAAATTGTAGTGCTCAAGAAATTTATTTCATTTTTTTATTAAAATTATTTTCACAAATTTTTCAACATGCAGAACGTCGAACCAATTGTACTCCTACAAAAGAGAACATTTTAAAATTAAAATTGTTATATACTTTTCGCATTATACATATATATGCACGTACTTCTTCCACATTTTTGAGCACATCTTAAACTTCCTAGATTTGAAAAAGTTTCTAATCGTCCATTAACACGACCACAAACTGGAGCATATTCCATAGTTATTATACACCATGGGCATCGATTTCCCCTTTGAGGTAAAGTGTGTGCTTCATAAACTAAAAATACTAGACAAACTTTTTATCATTTTAAAATATATAATAATTATTATCATTGCTATACTTAATAAATTAATATTAATAAACTTGTGTATAAAAACAATTTTGTCACGTACAAGCTAAACAGAGCAAAATGATCTTCATCTTTTCTTTATTTAGCAATGAAATGGCACAATAAATTTAAATAACGTTCCACAGCCTATCCGCTTTGAATGCGGCGAATGACAATTTTACAGTCTACTTATATTTAAATTTTGTTTGTAATGAAAATTTGTGTATATACATATGTAAGTATTTACCTATTTTTATACTCAAAAAACTACGTACATTGTCCATATTCTTTTTAGGTAGCCGACTTATAACATTCAAGTTAGGTATAATGATATTTAACTTAGTTTTGAAAAGAGCTAAAGATAACCGTTGCAGATACTAAGAATTCATGAATGCAAAGTTGATTAGTACTTTGTTTTACGGGGAATTTTTGAAACTTTAAGAAGTTGAAATATTTTCTGTTGAGCAATTAGCAAGTTTTTATGATATATAGAGTTAAACTAATTACAGCTGATGTATGGCACAAATGAAGTAGACCCAGTTATCTACATTTACTGTTCAATTCGTCCATGCAGCGATAAAACCCCTTTTGTATATGTTTAAATTTTTAGAAGTTATTCTTTGTCACAATTTTGGTTTAAAAACGAAGAAGTCCTTCAAATAACAAGATTCATTACATTTTATGGCTAGAATGACTTTTTTTAATGTATAGAGACAAGGACGTACGTAAGAATTGATCTTATACATACATATACCTACTTCAAAAGCAACAGATCTTATTTGCACGTATATTTTTATATAGGTAGTAAAATTACAATAGTAAATTATATCAAGCAATGCACAGTTTTATTCATCTATCCTTAAATCCCAATGACAAAAAACAAGAACATTTTATTCGTTTATTTATTGTAAACACTATTCCTCCAGAAACAACCGTGAAAAGCAATACTATATTTTTCAACTTAATTTAAATTAAATTTTTTTATGCGCATGAAAATTTGTTTAGGGGTTTTTTGAAGATACAGAATGCGAATACTTATTGGAAATTTAAAAATCAAAATGGTGTACCATATATTATATGATAATTTACAATTTACAGTAATCCTGTCGAAATCATAAAAATATACTAACATATAAAAGAAAGCAGTAGATTTTTTAAATATGTTTGTTTCTATATTTCAAACCATTTAATACATGTCTTTGATTATAATTTGTTCCACATTCAACAAGGTCCTCCACGTAAAATTGAAATTTCTAGAAATAAAGGAGAAAAATATACATTTGTTTTAGTTTTCTTTACTTCATTAAGTGTGATGACGTACCTTTTCCACACGTCACACTGCAGGCTACAGTACCACGATTTGGATACGTTTCACCATCGCTAGCACATACTTGGTTGAATTCATAAGTTCTTGGACATCTTCTCATACAATCATCAAAATGATCGGCTGTGACGTTTAAAAGGCTGAGTGCAAGGAATGCTAATTAATAAGAAAAAATATATATGATAAAATAAATAACAGTATAGCATTATGGTATAATAAATTTACCAATAACACCAAAAATGGACAAAAGCTTCATTTTGCTTCGAATTTTAAATTTTAGTTCCTCAACTTCTTTATCTGTAGCTTCGGTAAGAATGTACCAATCAATCAGAACCCATCGTTTATAAATAGTTCAAGAAATCGAAAAGTTGACGTCACCTTTCTCCTTCAAGAAAACCAATTATGCAATGCTCAGTGAAATAATGAATAAAGTACAAATAATGGTTTTTTGTTAAATTACTATCAATTTATTCATATTTTAAATGTAAAAAAAGTTATATAAACAAAAACGCTCTACAAATCATATAAAAACGTTGTGCATAGTAATAAAGCTTTCGGCAAACATTCAATTTTTAGAGATGAAAAGCACATTGCAAAAACGTCACAGAAAAAGATGAATTCAGTATTCATGAACAAAAAAGTTTATATAGGCAAGATAAGAAGGTGAAGCAAAGATATTTGCCCATATCCGGGCTAACATACTAACAACTAACATATATCATAAAAGCAGAGGGCCATTTGCAAAATCTTTCAATTATTTCTTAGAAACCAAACATTCTAAACATTCAATTAATATCTGCCCACTTTAATTATTTTAAAATGAAATAGAAGAATCTAAGATATTCCTAATTGGGTTGTTCAATTCATTGTATTTTTTCAGCAAAAAATGCTAACAGACTAACAGATGATCGGTAGTGAACTATCACGCGAGTAAGAAATGACTAACCTAGTTTTTTTGTAGTGAATACTTACTCAAATATTTTCACTACTGACTACATCTTGCATTATTTTAATCATATCATACTTATTCAATCAATTTTTTTTTTATTTCATAATTTTCTTATTTTAAATAGGATACTCATACTTGATTTAATTTAACATTTTATAAAAATATAACTTTTTTATGGCGTAGGAGAGTTCAATAACGCACACTGTTTTAAACGAAGACTTGATTGTAATTATATGCAAAGCTATTTTTTATTTACATACATATCAATTCTTATAAATATTTTGAAATTGCTTGCACGTGTTTTATTTGATAACTTTTCATTATCTCCCACCAAACAATTTCCATGTTTTGGATATGTTATGATATGTTAATAAAACTTCCAAACTTTCTTCTTCATACATAACTTAATGAAATGATCAACAAAATTTTTGTATTAATTCGATGAAAATTAGATATAGTATATGATATATCTTAGACTAAGCCAAAAAAGTAATAATAACGCTGTTATTTCTTTAAAGACTATAGAACATTTTTTTAATTGTAAGTTACATAATAATGTCGTACAGAGAGTATTGCATTTACATTGTTAATATCTGTATTGGTCCGAAGAAAGCATTTTAATATTTTGGGGTTATGTATTTCTATAGAAATTAAGCATTATAGTCGAATTTTGAATAATTTCATGAGTTTAAAAGAAAATACTTCCGGTAGCCTTGTACTGCTTATTATTGTTTGTTAACATATATTGTTAAAAATTGTAACCATAGATAAAGTAGAAACTGTAGAAAAAGTGTATTGTGACCATAAATGACAATTTTATAGCTAGTCTAGTCCCAGAAGTTGGTATATGTGAATTATCTGTTGACGTTCTTTTAGTTTGTTTTTGAGTTTTCGGTTTTTAATTTACTTTTTATTCTGTGAATTTTCACAATTTTACTACTAAACAATTATAAAAAATCAAAGGTAAAGAATTCTTACAGTTGACTAATGACCAGACTAGTAATTATTTAATTTGTATATGGAGATAGTCGGTATTTCTTTCAAATCGTAATACACATGTTTAACTTAAGAACTCTTCAATATGTTATTAATAAGAAATAAATAAAATATCGCAAAATAAAAACGTTTGCACGTTCAGTACGTTATTATGCCATTAATTTGATAATCCGATTCTCGTGTTTACGTATATTCAAATATACACAAATTAGCAAATATGATTCACAGTAGACTGGATGTGGTAGATAAGAATTGAATTATCTATGTACTTGATGGTAAAACCAATACAGAATATTATACCATTATATTTTCCTTTTTAATCTTTTAAGAAGTACTAAGAACCATTTACTGGATAGAGGAATTTCCAGAAAAAAAATGATTTTATCAGCTCAAATTATTCTATTTAAGAGAAGTTCCCTGATTATAAACTGCGTAAAGCGATCATTGAATTTGAAGAAATAATCAAATCTTGAGAACCAACAAGCAATTAACGTCCAAAATGAGAATTTTTCTGACTTTGCCTTTAATAGGTCAGTTTGAAGTTGTATAATTTTTCACTAAAGTCTTTATTAACGAATTTTTATTTTTCACATGTTAGCACTTTTCTTATCGTTTGCTATGGCACAAAAAGGCGATAGATGCAAGCATTGCCTAGTTACAATGGACCTTCGTCCTGTTTGTGGAACGAACGGACTTACCTACGATAACATAAGTGAATTGAATTGCGCAGATGCATGTGGAAGTTACGGAACTCCAGGTAATTATTTTTGTATGGGTTTATTTTTAAATTACTAACACATTATACTTCCATAGTTAGCCTGCAACATACTGGTGCTTGCCAACCTCCTAATTCAAAAGGTCATGCTCCACCTACATTCGATTCTTAATTTATTATTCTTATTGCGTAATAAATTTCTTAAAAATAAAATTGTTACATTGTTAACTTCATTTCAATTTATTAATAAAAAAACATACAATTTATATTTTCTATAATTGCTTATTCTCTTATAAAATATTAGCATTAGTAAAAACGCCGTAGTCACACGTTTTATCTCAATCCAGATTATTAATTTATTAATGTAGTGTGAGTACGGCTTTTATTTTAATCCCAATATTTTATTACAATACTGAATGTAATAAATATAGAATGGTGTTTTCAACTTTTTCTTAGTATTAGCACAGGTATTAGGTACAATTTGACGTTCCATCATTATAAACTTATGCAATTTTTGTTTATAACTTTTGAATGGGCAATTAAAGCCGTAGTGGGGTTTATTTTTTTTCCTTTATTTTTATTTAAAACTTTTCGGGTTTTCTCTAATTTATTCGGAATGTGCGTAGGTATTTAAACCTTTAATTTGCTATCAACCTTGATATATTTGTAAATAATTTTCTTGTTTTGCGTTGGATAGTTTGGGCTTCTTAGCCGTCATATTAGATTTAACGTGACGTCATAGCCTATATTACGCGCAACATTTATACAAATCCAACGACATCTCATTTGTCCAAATCTGATAAGTAGTTTAAGAGGTGCGAACAGACTGGAAATAATCCTCCTTTTCTGTGTAGTCGGGTAATTTAAAAATAGCGAAGCACTTGTTTTAAGAAATATTTCTCACAAAATATTTTACAATTATTTTTAACTAATCCCCATAACGTACACAAAAGGCGCTCGGTTTAAACTCGCGCATGGATGGACTAAAAGCATTAAACAAATTTCTAAACTCTCAATTGTTTTCAGAAATTGCTAACATAATTTTCAGGACTTATGCTTTAGTGGATAAGACTCAAATTATTTGTTGGGCGAAACCAAAATAAAAATATTATCTCGTTTTCTTAAATGAGCATAATAATCTTATTAACTCCATAGAGGGACTTTCGAAGAGAGACTTTTTATCATCTAAGGTTATGAGATCTTTTTGAAAGAAGCTTTTTTCATATATATTGTATTATATAAATATTTAATTTTCTAGTATATTCGAAATATCTGAATTGAAAAGACGAATTCTACAAAATGAGGACTTTACTAATTTGTGCGTTAATAAGTGAGTTAGAGTAATATTTAAAACCGGATGTTGTTTACATATAATATATTTTAAATTACAGCTTCTCTATCAAACGTTTTGACACAGAAGGGCGATAAATGCATTTGTCTGATTACAGCAAACCTTCAACCTGTTTGTGGCTCAAATGGAATTACCTACGACAATTTAAGTAAATTAGAATGCTTTAACAAATGTAAAGGAACGGGTAAAAACTTAAAATAGATGTGTACTGCATGGATATTAAATTCTGTATTTTCCACAGTTCACCTGCAACACAATGGAGCTTGTCAACCTCCTTATGCAAACGATGCTAAAGCCAGAAACAGATACACTTGCAGTTCAGCAACGTGCAGTGTTAATAATCATTATGATTGAATAATAATTGTGCACATGACAACTATTCATGAATTTTGATATGTCAACTTCATTTTATAAGCCCAAAAATATTGTATGGTGCCAATGAGTACTTTTTTCTGGTTGTAAATTATTCAAGCAATTAGAACAAATTATTGAAATGATGCAGACTGCATTTTGTGTCCCTTAAGGAATCTTTCTTGATCTTGATCTTGAGAATGAAAACGATTTTTTTTACATTTTATGGAGGGATTCAAGATACCGTTTTGAAAATTTTCAGGTATATTTATTCACGCTAAAAAGAGTACAATTTTGTCAAAAAAAAATATCAAAAAATGACGGTTGACATGATTTCGATCGTTTGGACCGCCGCGAAAAAAAAAATGAAAAAGGGGCAAATTGTTAAGTGTTCGCTACAGTCCGGATCAAAAGGAACTTTTTTCATCAACAAATGACAAAATGGTGGCCGTTTTTAAAAAACAAACACTTTTTACATCTATCTTTTTTGTTTAGGTGCGGGTTACGTTAAATCTGCCATGCCTGAGCCATACGTAAGACCTTCCTCCACCTCATACTCCTCTTGCAATCTCAATTTATTGTGGCTGCAAGCCGTTCTAATTTTTTTTCTGTTCAAGCTGGAAAGACCCCTTAATCGTTATGTTGCGAAAAATTATAATAAATGCAGATAGCTATTGTGAAGAGCATCTAGTGTTAAAACTATTTAAAAACGAGCCGTAGCAGATTATCCACTCAATTCCGCCTTCTTGTGACAATCGGCTACTTTGGACCCTCGTATCCTAATATACCTACATATACTCGTATATGTACATATGTATGCAGTATAACAATTACTTTAAATGTGAGTAATTTTTCTTAGTTCTCTATAGGATTAAACCTGAATTTAGAGCATGTTTACATATACACAGACAAGTATTTAAGAATAGATTTTCTTCGAATTTTCCAAAATAATAAGCTAATGTAATACAATGCATAAATATATAAATAAAAAGAAACTACACAATAGATATGGGCAAATTGCAATAAAGTATAACTTTTATTTCAAATACATTTTATTTATTATTTCATAAACTTCAATCAAGTCGATATTTAAATCTTTCATAATGCATTTAACATTTTCCAGCACGGACCAAAGTAATATCTGCAAAAATGTAATTTTAGTAGATAAAAATTGATAAGTTATTACTTATTTTTACCTTTTCCACATTTCTTGTCACATTCTAATTGGCGCAGATTATCATAAGTCGTATTGTCACTTGCGCAAACTTCCGACAGATCCAAAGTTACAGGGCATTTGCTACGACACTCTTCAAATGCTGTAGAAGCTCCCATAGCGGCCACGATAATGTAAGCTGAAGGAGATAAGTTTTTTCAGTTTCATAAAATAATAATATAATAATAATACAATACATAATTTCCGTGTTTTGGAAACAAATAATTCAATAAAAAACATATAAGTTATTTCAATAGGATGCAATGAAATTAATGCAATTTTGCCGCTTACTTGATAATCACACAACATGTAATTTAAGGTTTCAATCGCCATTTTCAACATAGAAATATTTGCATAATCGGCAATTTTCATCAGAAATTAAAACATTTTCAAATAATCGTACTTGAATTTCTTTATAGTTATTTATCTGTGCTTATAGGTAGTTATAATCGTGCTACTTTCTTTATTCCTTGCTAATCAAGTTCTCCTGATGAAAAGTTGAAAAACATTCGAAAAACTAAGTACATTTCCTTATTGCATACTTCCAATAAATCTCTTTTGAAATGGTGTCAAAACTATCAGTTAAAGAAGTTTCCACTTTATCTTTAAAACATATTCCGAATAGATCCTAAAATAAAAAAATTAAAGGCACATCACTCGATTTATTGACGGAGACCTGAAATTCAATTTATGTGCTGCACACTAATTTCAAGAAAGCCATTTCACTTTAACGATCCGATAAGAATATAAGAAAACTCTAACATTAAGGGCTATATAAAATGCTGCAACAATTCCTTTCATATTTTTGTCAAATATTGTATACTTTCTACATAATCAAACATTATAACAATGATGCACAATTTTTTGTTATTTGACACTCACCAAAAACGAACAATAATAAAGTAAGCTTCATGATAACTGAAATAAGTATTTAAACGATGTAAAATAATCACTGCGACCTTTACTGAAGAACAACAACCGTCTTTCTGATAGATTTCTACAGTTTGTCAGTCTATAAATAAGATCCTTGTAATTTGAGAGTGCTAATAAAATGTGATAATGATGCAAAGATCAATTTTTCATTCAGACAGCGATAAGTGCTTATTACTTAAGTAAATACATTTAGGCTTCGAACTATTTGTCTTATTAATTTAAGATTGAGCATTTTTGTGTTAACTAAAAAATGTTCGCTTCATTTCCAAGAATATCACAAACGGGAATTTCTCAATGTTTTTGTTTACATATCCTTCAAAAAGTAATTTTCAAAGTAAGTAACGTTGTTTACTGACAATTGCATTATCGGTTTATGATTTTTAATGATTTCTAATAAAAATCAATTTTAGAATTACATACTGAACTGAATCATATTTTTGTTGAATTCATAAACAAAAACCAAAAGGAACACGTTATTATAAAATATGTCAGTGGAAATTCAAGAGCCCACGTTGTATGTATGTATACGTAACTTATTAATTCATTTTCTGAATTATTATATTTCTCGAACAAGAGAAAATAAAAGGTGTTCGTTTTGAGCCGACTAAATAATTTGTAATATCCTCTTAATTGATGATTTGTCTCTATCGCTGAAGTCAAAGAGCAAACTGAAGAGATTTGTCTTAATTTACAATGTTTATTATTGGTTATGCAAGATAACATTTGTAAAAATATACTTTTTTTCATATAATTAAAATTAATTATTAAAAATTTGAAATGAAATATAATTTATAAATTTTTCTAAAAAAAAGTTTGGTTTGTATTCGCATAAAATATATTTGTTAGCAATTAATTACTCTCACATCTACTATACAAATGTTTATTATAAACTATTTATACTTGTTTTTTTGCCTTAAAATAACATATACTATTCATTCATACAGGATATTGTGCTTACATATCTTTTTATGAGTTCTATACAGTTCGGAAGACACATGTGGTCTAAATCATCAACAATACGTTGTCTTGCTTTTGGGTAAAAAATGTCTAAAATTCAGGATTATCACTGTAACGATTCGGATTCCTGTAGAAAACGATTTTTGCATGATTTAACCCTTAACTTGCACGTCTCCGCAAAATCGCATATGTATATACAGTAGGGTTCGCGTAAACCCAGCCACGAAAATGCCTGCTGTTAACAAGCTAATGATTTTTTGATTTCACAAAAATTTACGATACTTTTAGAATGCTCTACTGATAAAGATAAAAAAGAGGAAATTTAAGTAACATCTCATTTTGAAATACGAAAAATGAATTGAAAAATGGCAAAAGACGTAAGGTACCCAAATGGGATTTACGAGGCGGGGGTCAATCGCACCCCTAGGTGCCAGCTAACTGTTAATGCAACAAAAGAAAAAATTTTGTTTTTATAGTACATGGCGAATATGTTTTTTTAATGTTACTTCGTCTTTGATGTTATTTCGCAGCATATTATCTTGCTACTGCTATTTGTAAAATTAATATTTTTTTTTTGTGTTAATATGAATTTAGTGTTGTAAAAATGCGGAAATAATAAATAAAAATAATTGAATTGAAAAACAAATGCCTCACAAAATATGAGTCGTTGATAATGATAACGACATAAGTCAACAATATGGTCTTTAAGAGTAAGTAATAAGATTTCGGTCTCAACTCAGTTTTTGAAAGTTTTTTACTTGCACACTATGATTCTCAATGGCTCATATCTCACTTAATAGTATACTTATAGGCAAACAAAACAAAAGATTCACAATTACTAACCTAAGCTTTCAAAAAATAATTGTATACTCTCAAATTAAGTGATTAAAATAAAATAATCTCTATTTGAAGCTATGCAAAGCTGTTACATTCTTAAACATTTTAACTTGTCAATAGAAATACAAGTCGATTTATAATTTTCATCTTCGAAATTACTGTCATACAACGTACTGTATGTTTGACTTCCCCAAGAATCTATTATATTAATAAAACAAGCAGGCAGGTTATTGAATATTGTACGCAGGTACCTACTTTTCGTCATTCTAAAATTAAGAAAATGTATTTTATCTTTTAAAAAATAAAAAATTCCAATTAAAATTTGACAAAAATGGCGTTTTCTACAAAATTGAAGAAAAATACGTATAAAATCTCTTGTAATTAAAATCGTTTCTAAAACAAAAACACACATCAAATCTTGAAATATTTAACACACAGTGGAAAGTTATAAGTCAAGGCTACATGCAAGTGTAGTCTTTGCCCGTATCTTGAAATATATTAAAATAGAAATAGAAAGCAGTCAATTGGATGATAAACTTTTGTGTGGAAGCCGGTCATTTAAAAAGCTACAAATGTGTATTTTGGTATTTAAATGATTGGTTTGAAATTAGTTAGAAAAAATCTTTAAAATTGCAAAACTGGATGAAAATAAAATTGTTAACATAATATTTTGTAAACGCAAGTAGTTCTTGGTAGTTTTTATTGAAGTTATAAACAACTCAATTAATATTACCGAAGTGGTAATTACAATGAGAATTTTGGGTTTTTATTAAAAAAATATATTAATTTCCGTAAGAATCCGAAATAACACATTAATATTCTGAAAAATTAAACCAAAGATGCATTAAACTAGCTTAGAATTGTAAA
Source organism: Machimus rusticus (assembly GCA_951509405.1). Lineage (NCBI taxonomy): Eukaryota > Metazoa > Arthropoda > Insecta > Diptera > Asilidae > Machimus > Machimus rusticus. The sequence goes on along the minus strand of OX608050.1, from coordinate 48,795,410 downwards.
AAATAAAACAAATATTTACACAAAATTTTATTAAAAAGCTGCAAACAAATTAAAGTATTAATAAATTCATAATTGTAATTTATCTGGCGATAACGAAGTGAAAGTTGATCTATGTGCACGCGCCAAAATGTTTGTATGTAACTCCTAAAATAAAAGTTTGATTAGTCTAATGTCTAGTTAATTAGTAAAATTTTGTTTGAAAGGATTTTACCTGCTCCACACTTTTGCTCGCATTGCAAAGCCTTTAAGTTAGGATATGTCTTTTTGTTAGTTCCACAGATAGGAGTATTATCTGTTCCCCTATCACATGTTGACAGACAATTCAAAAATTCTTGAGATTGTTGCCCTGATTCTGACCCAAATCTTGATCCTTGATTTTGATTTGGTTGTTCAAGTGATGGGTATAAACCGCTTCCAGATGAATGATGGCTTCCAGAGCCGGGTGAAGGGTACGAGCTCCCACTTCCAGGATAACTACTTCCAGAGCCAGCTGAGGGATAAGAACTACCACTTCCGGGATAACTCCCCCCAGAGCCAGGTGGGGGATAGTTGCCAATCCCAACACTAGACGGGTATGAACTTCCAGGATTAGACGGATAATTTCCGGGAGAATGGGAAGGCGGGGTACCACCAGGACCAATTATTGGATAACTTCCACCATTATTATGAGGATACTCCCGCCCAGGAGTATATGGCGGGTATGTTGCATTTATACTAGGTGAATGAATCCCACTCCCTCTTTGTGGATAGCTTACAGTCCCTCCAGCTGGATAAATCCCGGTAAAAGTTTTATTTCCTCCATACGGATAGGGACTGCTTCCGCCAGGTTGAAAAGTCCCAGTGCCACCAGATTGGTGAGTTCTATTACCTCCGTATGGGTAAGGCCCAGTTCCTCCTAATGGAAAAGTTCGATTTCCTCCAGTACCTCCATATGGTTGATTTCCTGGACCTCCATATGGTGGATTCCCATGTGTTGGATTTCCGGTATTAGGATAATTTGTAGTTGGGTAAGTCCCTCCAGAAGCAGGATAACCCGGTCTTGACGTACCATATGGCGTATTCGGTTGGAAACCACCTTGTTGAGATTGATTATAATGATTCCATGAACCAAGAGGCTGCGAAGGGCTGCCTTGATTCCAAGGGGGTGGAGTTTGCCTATTCGGAGGATCATACCGAGTTTGGTTCCACTGATTTCCAACTACACCACCAAAAGCTCCTTGATTACCTGGTCTCGTTTGATTATATTGATTCGAAGGTTGGTAATTGTTATTATAGCTACCAAATTGTCCTTGGTTTCCTGGACGAGTTTGTTGACTATTTCCATAAGGCTGGTATTGGCTGTTCCCATATTGGCTCGCATTGTAAGGGTTGTATTGGTTGCTTCCGTAATAATTTTGGGCCAAATTCGAATAACGTATTTGTTCCACCAATAAAAATGACGGTAGGAAAAAAGCTAAAGAAAATATAAACCAATGTGAATAATTTTGTCCTCTTTTTAACGTTATTCTAAAAAATGTACTATCATCGACTATATAAAGCGGATTAAGTATACCCCATTTACACAATCGAACACTTGTCGTATAAGACTCAAAAACTATAAAGTTATGAAGGAGATTGCCTTATTCACGTCAGAACAAAGCTGAATCAACAATATTGCCAAACAAAAGTTCGATCGTGTGTACCTTATAATAAAATAAAACAAATATTAAAAAAGGCGACTATTGCACACTATTGCACTATAGTTCATATGATATTTTGGTATATTGAGTATTTAAAAAATTGGCAAACAGAACACTAATTGAATCACCACGTTTTGAAAGACCATGCAATGATGAAACATAGTATACAGTACTTTGACCTTGACTTTGTAATACTTAATTTCAGCCCAAGCATACATAGAATGAATCATAATCATAATTTGTAATTTTGAGAAATCAGGGAACGTAACTCTATCTAGGAGTCAAATGAAAGCTATTAAATATTTATTCTAAGGTCCAGTACGTTCATCAATACCTACATATAACTAAAAACTTCTAAACAAAAATTTCGAAATTGCAATACTACACTATGTACCATCTCTTGAAGCAGCTTGAAGCAGTATTATTAAAAGTTAAAGAGATCGAATTCTAATATTAATTCTAATTCAACATAAGGTCTAATTAATCGAAAATTATCAGGAATACAAAACAATAAATAAAGTGGTTGATTGTTGAAATATGGTAAAAACGTCAAAGTAAAAAAAAATAAAATAAAAAAAAAATAAAAATATCTTTCAGTGCAAAGAACAATTTTTTCTATTGCTTTACCTATACAATAAATTAAAATATTTATTATAAATAGTCCAGTTTAAAAATTTTTTTGAGTTTATCATTGACAACATGCGAAAAAAGTAATGTTTTTAATGAGAATGAAATTGGTAAGTTTCTCACCACAAAATTATGTACATATGTACGGAAAAAATATTGACAACGACCTAAACAAAAGAAAACATTATATTATTTTGTTTCAACAAATTACAATGGCAAGATTGAAGACGTACATATGTACATATACATATAGAGGCACGGCCTTCGATTAAAAATTTACATGAGACCTAAATACGAATTGACTAATTTGTTCTGTGGCGATCGATCTCAATGTTCCCAAATGATTTGCTGACAAACCTCAACACATAAGAACTGTAGGTCGATCGCCAGAGGACGTTCCCGAATTTAATGAAAATTAATTAAGCATGAAATGTGATTTGACTACATGCAAATCAAGGGTTTCGTAGAATTTGTACGCAAGACAATTGAAAAAAACCACACGAATCAATTGACCAAAGGCACTATATTTCCAGAAAAAAAACCCAACATATGCTACACAAGTTGATAAAACTCAAAATTAGGGGCGGAGTATAAATAATTATCAGTAAGATTCTCAGTAATTTGCGTAAAAATTTAAATGAAAATAAGACCAAAAGTATATAATTACATTAATGATAAGTGAAAAAATAACTTACAAAAAATCACTAAACGGGAGACGCAATGCATGGCCAAATCCCAATTGGTTTGATATTTTGGTAAAAAAAATTGAACCAACTTTTAAGAAGTTCTATTCCCACAACACTGCTGATAAACTAGATACGTTCACGTCTGAAGTTCAACTGATTGCAGCAGCGTCTTCCTTTGATTGTTTCGTTGACTTTCTGCAATTAATCTGCTCGCACGCTTGCTCATTTCAGCAGAACTGTGAGAATACCGAAGACAATTTTCTTTGGATGTGGAGAACATCTTTGTTGACTTATGCGTCTCAGAGTTCATCACAAAATTAAGGAAAAAAGCAAGAATTCAAACTTTATTAGATAGTTTATGATGCAAGGTAAATAATAGTAGGTTGGTGTATTTGACGAGAATTTTATGATTTCCAAAGTTACAACGAAAGCTTTTTGATAAGTCACTTATATTATATTATTAAAACATATTGTTTTATCACATTTGGTTTTTACACAATCTTTCTTTACTAAACTTTGCACACTTGGGCTTCCTTAAACTTTAAAAAAATACAATTTATGGAAGTCTGCAAAACGTATAGGGTAGGTATGTCCTATTTTTTGGTCCAACGATAACCTTCCAACCAACCGACGCCATACCGATAAATTTTTTCGCTCTTTGGTTTTTTCAAAACAGCTCTTTAAACATTCATGAATATTCGCCAAGATATATGCATTTTCATTTTATTTATTTTATTTTATTTTATTATTCTCCATTACATAAAAGATATTATTTATACATTTAAAAAATTTCTTTCATTTGTACAGAGCGCAGGCAGAGAGGTCATTATAAAAATTTGGTTCGTAAGAACGCGTCTCCAATCGTACTCTGAAATTTCACCTACATACCACAATTACCTACTTGCAAGACCTACAATAGTCAGAATATTATAAATATTTATTGAGGTTAGGCTCGCTCAAATTATTTTTTTGATACGAAACATTTCAGGTTTTTTTCTATAATATAAAAAACACAGGCCTGCAAATTAAAAAAAAAATCTTCTCAGACTTTGTGAGCTTTCTAATTACGAATCTGAACTTAGATTGCTTCTAATTTTTTGAGGCGTCTAAAATCTTCGAAATATACATTTTTACGCATACTGCATTCTGATATTAGTAATATTATTATTTTAATAGAAAAATATTTTTATTTCAATATGAGGTGCACAATGAATTCCCCTTTAAAAGTTCGAGTAGCGATTCTTCCAGATTTCGGTATGCTGATTATGGGAAAAAAGAGAAAAAATGCCATCACATTAGGATTTTCGGCAATTCATGTAGGTAGGTATATGTATATACAAATATATGCATATGTATATACATACATATAATATAACTTCTTCTTCGGTTTTTTTTAATATTTACTTATTCCATCAATCAATCAACTAAAAATAAAAATTTTTTATTTATTGAGACATAAACATAAAAGCAATTTGTATTTCGTCCTTCTCTGAAATTTCAAATTCCGTAATTTATTAAACATTTTCTTGTGGAAGAGCTAAAAATGGCCATCATTATTTTGAGTTGTATAAAGAGTTTCTTCACTTCAATGTTTTTTTTTTTTTTTTTTTTTTATATATATACATATTTTATTATAAATAAAATTTGATATTTGAAAGAACTAAATGTTAATGTTAACAAGTTCCTCTTTTCACCATTTGTACGTCTGAAATGAAAAATACATTAAATTTTAAGAAAAATTTATGATTAGATTCCATTCAATAACTTACTTGAACCACATCTTCTAGAACATTCAAGTTTGAACTCATTATAATAATTGTTACCATCAGAACCACACACTGGATTATACTGATTAACTGATGGACATCTTCCCAAACATCTCAAATACTGACTACTGGCGGGTCTATCTTGTTGTGTTCGTTGTTCAAATCCTGAATTAAAAACACCACCGACTAAACCTCCTTCGCCACCAGATGTTAATCCATTTCCAGGTTGTCCACCAATTGGTGGTGGAGGATTAATTGGATTAAAAATTTGACTTCCACCATTTGCAGGAATTGTTAAGCCGCCTCTGCCAGTTCCACGAAAGTCTTGACCCGGTTCAAATTGACCGAATCCTGTAAAACCACCACGAATAAGGGTTGGGTTCGCTGGAGTACGTCTTTCAGGAGTTGCATTCGTTAATGAATTTTGGCGTCGAATTCGGTTATGAGGTGTAGCAGTGATTGAGAAAGCCAATAAGCCTTTAATATTAAATTATGTGTTAGTTTATAACAAGTTTTAAGCTACATATGAGAGGAAAAAGAATAAATCAAAATACAATAAAAACAGCGGTTTTATAATGCCTTCCCCTCTTTTAATAAACCGTTTAATAAAAATAGCGTTATTAAGGAAATTGTGAAAATCTGCACCTTAATAAGTGTATTACAATAATTCAAATGTTAAATCATGAAGCCAATTGCAGTGCACACTAAGGAAAATGTCCTTGAACTTTCTCGCGAAGGCGAATCTTCAAGTGTTATTACTGAGAAATATAATTTAATATCGTCGCCTTGATTTATCCCAAAAAATGTCCGGCCCGGGAAAATTTCCGATCGAACTAGCCGGGAAATAGCTCGATGCGTAATGTCTGGAGTTGTAAAAATTCTTCATAAAGCTGCTCAACAGATCAGTAATGAAGCTAGTATAATAGACTTGTTATAAGGCCTTGAGGAGAATTGGTCTCGAGCCTAAGGAAAAAGCAAGAAGCCAGCTCTCTTTGCTAATAATATTTTAGTGTGTAAGAGGTTTGCTAAAACACATCGGAACTGGCCTGTGGAGGATTGGAATCAAGTAAGTTCTTGTAATTATTTCTAATAGTTCGCTTTCAGATAACAACAAACAAAAAATGCATCATTTTAATATAGGCATTTTGTATGGGGCGAATAGTTCATTTTTACATGTCAGTGGTCCAATCAATGTATTGAAAAGAGCTCTCAAGAGCATTTTAATGTAGGGTTCCGTAGCTGTATCTGTACCTACAAACGGTAAAATCGTTTTAAAGAGGATCTTAAATTGGGCTCAGCATTAAATTCAAGCCTCAAAATATGGTTTATTATTTCATTCCCGCAACTACGCAAATACCACAATTACACCACTAACAATGTTATGAAGCTATAAAAATTATCGTAGACCGAAGTCTTCGTGCAAAGTTGTTTTTGCGGTTTTTCCCAAACATTTGTTTGGATCCAAATAAGTATAACTTGGTCGACTATATCTCGTTAAGTATTAAGTAATTTCAATCCATGTGCTAGTATTCTACATTTTTTTCAATTTTTTCCGAAATTGCGTTCAAGGTAATATATCTTACGAAACACAAACCTAATCAAAAATGGTTTGGAGCCGAATATTTCAAAAACGGGGAATCATTTAGTTTAAGAAACTTCTGAATGATTTCAAATTTCCTTTTGAATGATAGGTATCCTACTCGATGAAATAAGTAAATATTTTAGTTTTCATCCCCATTTCTCATATAGGTCAAATATTAGCACATATAGTTTTAATAGTCTATGAATAAAACGTATGAGACATATGGACTTATTATAATTATTGTTATTATTATTTTCATAGAAAAAAGGTTAACATTGAAATAAAGTTTTTTTTTGTCTTAGGGAGACTCCTCCATACTATTTTTTTATGTCAATTTAATTGTGTTACTTGACTCAAAAGATCGTACACAAGTGAGTAATTAGCAATTGTGATCTCATAGATAATAAATCATCCTAACCAATATCCCTGTTATAGAGAAGAGAGAGACTGAATTGTAATTCTTGCTAAATATACCTAATTAAATTTAAATTAACAATACCAAGTGATGATGAAGCTACGAATCGAATTATAAGTTTGCAACTTAAAAGTCAAATTTAAATTTCACCATTGCAGTTTTGTAAACTTTAAACTGTTCTGTTATAGTTAACTCATGGCACCTTTAAGAATTTCCCGTCTTTTCAAAATTCACATTTCAGTCTAAGCACGTCTTATCTTAAAGTAAACGAGTAAAGGTCTTAACCTTGCACCTTGTGGGTTTTTACTTTGTATTCACGGACCAATTTCGATGTTACATGGTTTAATGCTTATGACAAATTCTTTCACCTACCCACGATTGCTAATTGCAAAAAGCAAACCATTTTATTTTGATGATGACTATTTAAAAGTTGAATTATCACGTATTCTGTTTCTATCTCTTCTTCTAAACTAAGACCTTAAGACAAAACTCTTCTGCGGTCAGCAAATCGAATGTAACTGATCTGATCTACGGATCTGCTATAGCTTTTAAGTTCAGCATTGTAAACATTGGAAGCTATATAATCAGGCGGTTTGACGAGTTGCCAGCTAGTTCCACTTTTCGAATTAAATTCCATGACAATAAGGCAATCCATTATTGGATTCTGTTAAAGTTTAGCAAGGCGAATTGTAAATTGGTCTGAACCATGGCCACGTTTGTATCATTCGATACAAAAATTATGCTTACGAAAACGTAACCTTAGCTTAGGCAAAAAAAAAATAATAATAATAAGGAAATTCTTAAGAGCCTCGCGGATATGATGATATATGTATATCTTTACTCACTGTATTCCTAGCCTTATTCGAGCTTACTGGTTATCGTTAAGCATTTTATGTGCCAACCGTCCATAAAACCGAGTTCTTCCAAAGCCCCTCCTAAACGTCGTCAGGCCAACAAAAGCCAATGGTGGCCAGCGACGAGTGTAAACGAATACCTACAAAGTCTTTCGACATAAGTTACAATGCAATGCGAGTATTAAGGTTAATCCATATCAAGTTACCGAATATTTTTCCTAAGTGCCCTCGATTTTTACAAGAAAAATCCATGCAAAAGCGAACATCAACAAAAAACTATTCCACTCGGTACTTGTTATTCACCAAATTTCGGCCAACGAGTATGTAAGAAGCGGCTTAAGAACTGCAACAGAGGAAAACTGCAGCAATTTTTAAGCAATTTTTAAGGCGTAGTTTCTAACTGCTTTGACCTCAGTCGAATATAGAACTACAATTCTCTGTTATCTGGCCTACCAAGATATCGTTGATCTCGCGAGAACAAATGTGCATTCGGTACAGGAATGGTACAGGCCCGAATCTCAGTCCATGATGAGTCGTACTTTAGACATACAGCACACGCTGGGCAACTACCCAGTGTTTCTTGCTAAAACAATTAGTTAATTAGCTAATTGCGCTTATCGAATATGCGATATTCGGACGAGTCGCCACGGTCAAATATAAAAAACCTCCATCTATTCCCGATAAGAGGCGACATAGCTAAATTTTACGCCCTTTCCACCCGATCTGAATTCCCAAACAGTAGATTGCATCTCTTTCTGAGATCTCACAAGGTGATTATTCTAGACAAGGCAATTTTTCTATATGTATATCGTTGCTAGAAAAAACCAAGACGTCGTCGACATAGAGCAAAGGATGAGTTATTTTCGTTGACGTACATATGTCAATGCGTAGATCGAAATTTATCGGTGTCAATCCTACTCCGTTTAATACCCTTTCGATCTTGTAGTAATCCACATAAGGATTTGTAGAAGGTTCCGCATGGTTCCGCATGATGCAGCTGTCGATATAGCTTTAATTCCTAGTATCACATCTTCGTCAATTTCTGACATTCTTTTCAGCATTGTTTTCAAAATGGCTTAGGTATTCATGAAAATATCTTCGTCAATTTTTCCATTTAAGTAAGCTAATCTTGACCTTAATCCCAGATTCATTTCAAGGTTTTTTTCATACCTTGACGCCAATATAGGGCTCATTTCATCAATTCTATGTTAACGAGCAGCGTCAACGGATCTACGACAACGTGCGTCTCACCGTATAACCAGCTAAAATAAAGCCTCCAATAAAGTCAAACATTCATGCCATGTCCAATAAAATACCCGTGCTGTGCTTGAACAAATTGTCAAAGTCAAAATGAAAACAGCTGTGAGAGATTAAGCTTGCCGTAGTCGCTACCGGATTTTCTGGGACATCCCTCTGTTATATTCAAACAACTCGTCGCATGACGTTCAAGCCCTCATAACGTGAAAAGCACTCATTGTAGAAACTTGTGCTCATGAGACTTTTGCTCAGAAAAGCAAACGCTACAACTAACATGTTCAAACAGAAAATTCGACTGAGAACTAATCTCCGTACAATTTGTGGGTAGTCCTTTTTAATTATTCTGTGACAGTAGTAATAAAAACTTTCTTCAATATGCTTCTTAATATTATTATTTTTTTCATTCTATTTTATTTTATAAATACATTTTAAAAACTATAAGGCAGAGGTAATGAGGTATCTAATTAAAAAAATCGTAATAATTAAATTTATTATCCTGCAGTAACTGGTACACAACTGCCAGCTCTCACCAATTCTACAGCTGGAAGATAACAAATGTAATTAGATTGCAATAAAATATAATGTTTTCATTTGTTAACTTACTTAAACCACATCTTCTAGAACATTCAAGCCTGTATTCATTATGATAAGTTTCACCATCAGAGCCACACACTGGATTATACTGATTGGCCGAGGGGCATCTTTCTAAACATGTCAAAAATTCTGGAGAAGAAGTCGTGCGACGAGTGGCGGGTCTACCAGTTGTTGAGGATGTAAATTGTGGTGGGAACCCAAAATTGGTTTGGGCTTCTCTTTGATCGCGAATGAAGAGGTTATTTAGGGACCTTGCTTGATCTTCCTGTTGCCTTTGTTGAAAGCCTGAATCAAATACGCTAGTTCCGTCTGTTCCGCGAAAACCTTGACCAAATCCTGAAAAATCCCCACTGACAAAGGTAGGATTACGCCATTCGGAAGTTGTGAATATGTCTTGACGCCGAATTCGACCGTAAGGTGTAGCAGCAATTGCGAGGCCCAATAAGCCTGTAATATACATATGTATAATTTAATAATAATTTTTAATAATGAATTGTAAACTATAAGAAAACAAAAGTAGACTTGAATTTTTAACATACTTATATAAATAAAATTTTTAAAAAATTTTGCTTTTGACAATGCTGAAAGTTTTTTTTCGGAAGGACTCCAAAAAAAATATTGTTTTTCTAATCTCAACTATAAGTAGAAATGCTTCGGATACCCTCATTACTTTATCAGACGAATAGTTTAAGAAGGAAAATAGCAACAAGAACACTAAGTTTATAGAAACACAACCTAGATACATTACATATGTATATCAAATTCAAATGGAAATTATTTGTGTAACATTTGTGTCATGTATGCTCAAAATGATTTAATATCATTTTATGGAGACCTTAAGACATGCTTTACGTAATTTCAAATATTTTAATGACTGGACTTGTGCCCTTTTTAATATAATTTTTACTTTTTATAAACACATTGATCATTGTCAGCTTTTAGTTTAATAATTTATCAACAATAAATCTAAAACTTTGTAATACATCTTCAAAAAAAATTTATTTTGTATTGTATTGTATTTTTATTGAATAAGCAAAAACTGAATAATGTCCTATTTTTAACTTTAAAAAGCAAGGCGGTTTTAAATAATTATTTTTAAAACTAAGAAACAACTATGAATTACTATGTACTTCATAAAAGTTACCCTGCTATTGAGATTTATAAACTTGTACCTACATACTATTCAAATAAACAAATATAATTTCGAGGTAATTTTCTATCACTGTTAGAGTATACATATGTGTCATATTCGTTTTATAAATATAAACATAATAAATACATATGTATGTAAAAATTATGAAATTGAAGTCATACGATCATTTTTGAATCTTCAATGCTAAATACATTTTATATTATAGTCAACTATTGACAAATTAGAAATAAATTACAATATTAAATGTCTTTTAAAAATTCATAACAGGTACTTTTAAATGAACCTAGCACGCAATAACTTTCACTAATTGTATTCAGTGATCTCAACCGGTGATCTCCTGTTCTAGTCACTAATATGATAAAGTCTATCACTTACAAAAAATTGCTAATTGCAGAAAATACTTCATTCTATTATATTTGACAAAATTAAGTATCGCGTACTCCGAACTTGTCTCTCCTTTTATTTAAAAACTCGTCTACGATCTGCGAATCGAATGTAACTGATCTTCGTTCAGATCTGCTCACAATTTATAAGTTTAGCAAGTTGGTGCTAAGTCAGACGGTTAAACGGGTTACGGGTTGGATATGCAATTAATTTAAAGTGTGATTTCCCTGATGTTTAAACGATTTTTGGAGAGTTCAGATCTTAGAATGCAAGTTGTCACTGATGCGCTTGAACACACACCAAACTAAGTTAATGCCATTAACAGTGGGAAGCCCTCGAAGTGACGAAGAAATTCACTTAAATAATTACATCTTAAAGGTGATGAAAAAATAGAATGATTCATTTGAGGTCAATGGAAACATTTCGAGATGAGAGGTGTGTGATTTCTTTAAATTCGGTAGATTTTTTTTTTTTGCTCGGGGATTCCTATTTATATCTTTATAGTTTATGCTAACTCTTATAAATAGGTTCATATATTCAGGGTACTCAATTAACAAAATTAACATATTGCCTGTTTTTACTTGAAGCGTCACAAATACAAACATAGGTAGTTAAAAACTGTTCATGCTTTATTACTTGAGTAAAAATAGCAAATTTAGTTTGTTTACACTGTTTATAAATGTTAAGTGAACATCTTTGAAACTTTATAAATTACAATTAAAGAAGTAAATGACCTCATATTTTTATTTTCAAATATACCTATGTACGTACATACATACACGTATTTATGGTATCAAATTATATACCACAACCACTTTCTTCAACATTTAAAATATTATAAATTTATACTATATAAGTCTAAAAGTTAGTTTTTTCATATTTGGCAATGTCTTGCGAAACAATGAGTTTTTAAACATTTTTGTGCTTAACATACTTCTGAATCAAGTGTCTCCGTGGTAATTACTTAAACTTGATCCCCTCAAATGAGGAATTGAAATAACCTTCTCTACTTTTTTAGGAGGTTATATGAAGAGTTTTTCGGTTTCATTTACCAAACTACTAACTCCTACAAGTGGCAATCATCCTTGATCGATGAAACAACCTCGCCTATAAATATGTGAAATGTACGTCTACGTAAATAAGCCGCAGACCTTTCAGCTCATCAAGAACAACATTCGACAAGAAATCGACAATGTAATGCTACAAAACGAGCCGAAATTTTCATAAATTCTGCTGGCGGGCATCTATCAGATATCATTTTCGAAACATGATAAAATGGAATTTTTTGCATCAAATAAACATATGCCGTAAAAAATAACATTTTTAATTCTTGTTGGAATTACAGCAAAAGAAAATCGTATGATACATTTCGCACCACCTTGTATTTGTCATTGATTGAGCTTTATGCAGTGGGGCACCTTCTCTGTGTTTGCCCTACTATTCAATTTCTTCCTAATTTTTGTTTAGTGAGATAAATAATTATTATTACAAATCTTACAGTTTAAACTTTTTTCTATCTATTACGTATTTTTTGGATAGCAAACAATTTCGCATTTTTCTTACGTACCAACTAAATAGGGTATGTATTTTTTAATTCTCTAAGTACCCTTACTTCTGTTATTGAATAATTGGAACTTTTTCAAAAGTTCCGGAATGACTTCCTACAGTTGACATTTATTTATTAAATTTAATTCTTCGGTTTCGGTTAAAATATATCTTTCTAACAAATTTTGATGAATAGAAAAGTTAATCGATAAATATGAGAATATTTTGTGGACTATAACATAAAAACTACCTACTTTGCCTTTACCTTCTCTTCAATAAACTGAATACACCCTTATTTTAGTAGTGAAAGTGAAGATATGTGCATACTTACATAAATATATAAGGAGGTAGAGCTTATCATTTTTGTATAACGATTTTCGAAAAAATTTAATTTAGTAATAGGAAAATATAAGGAGTTTATTAACCTTAAAATATTTAAGATGAAGATGAAATACGAATCACGATCGATGCATAAATACAACATGCCTCCCAATATAAACTCAGTATATAAGAATACTTTGTACTAATACATGACTTGTAATCGTCTTGATCCATGACTTGTAATCTTAAGGTAAAGTATATTTTTTTTGTAAAGAGGAACAGGCGGGGCGGGGAACTTTGTTTGATTACATGGAGTGTAGTGATATTAAGTTCTCTTTCTACGCGATTTTACGTCTTTGGGAGATATTAATTAATGTAAAAATAATTAAAAAATTCCATAACATAAGGTTTCTTAGATATCCTAATAAATGGAAGTTAATCACAAATTAATTAAGCTACAAATTCCCATTTTTGCTAATCAGTAAAATGGGTAGTTTACCCGTACTTTTCCTATTCTGGTAGAAATTAATTTCCTTCTTTACATCAAAAATTGGCTTCGGCTTTGAGAACCAAGTTGAGTGATTTTACTATAACATACCAGTGCAAAACAGTATGTAATCATAAAACACTAATTACTTGACTTCATTGTTACCAACAGTTCTCTCGATTGAATTAAGGTTATATTAGGGAACTATATATTTCTGTGCGTGGCTAATTTTCTAAAAAAGTAAATAAATTCAAGTTCACAAAAATGCAACAAGTTACCCGTTAATTTTTGTTTTTGTTGGAGAGCTTAAGGTGAAGAACCAACGAAAGAGTATACTGTTTTTTTTATTATTCCTATAGGTACATATACCTTACGTGATAGAAAAAAATGAATACCAATCCGAATTTAGTAGCCAAAATTGTCTTAGAAACTTGTGTAATGTGTAATCATTCACTTGCTAGAATTTTTATCGGTAGTAATAGGATTTGTTATTCTTTTTTGCGTATATGTACTTAGAAAGAAGAACATTATTTTAAGTAACAATTAGAAAACAGTTTTTTAATATATTTTTTTGCTTTTATTTTCTTTTTCTTTTATAAAAGTACAGAGGTAATGTAATTCTAAAAAAGTTTTTTAAACTAAAATTAGATTCTTATTTATTTATTGTTTAGATCTTTCGAATAAACTTAATTTCTAAAGTGGTTGACAAGTTCCTGCTCTCACCATTTCTACAGCTGAAAATATAATATATTTATTAGATTTAAATAAAAAATAGTTTTCTTATTTCTTACGTGAGCCGCATCTTTTAGCACATTGAAGCTTATATTCATTATGATAATTTTCCCCATCTGAACCACACACTGGATTATATTGATTAACTGATGGACAATTTTCCAAACATCTTAAAAATTCTGGAGAAGAGGTTGTGCGAACTGCGGATGGTCTAGCAGTTGTTGTGGATGATGGAAATTGTTGAGGAAATCCAAAATTGACTTGAGTTTGCCTTTGATTTCGAACAAAAAGATTATTCAGCGCTCGAAATTGATCTTCGGATGTTTGTCGTCGAGTTCGGCTTACTGGTGTAGCAGCGACTAACAGGGCCAATAAGCCTGCAATATTAAGAATCAATTATTATTAAGAATTTAATCAATTTTATTTTATAAGTTTTTGCCCCTTTTTTCAAAGCTGTTCCCTTCCTTTTCTATATGGACTTTAAGAAGTATTAACTTACTCAATATTTTTTATTTTGGAATAACCAGGATAATAATAAAATGTTATGCAATAGGAAATGTGAATTTTTCCACTAACAATATAATGTATATCAATCTTCAGTATTGCACTAAAACCATAAGTTTACCACCTTACGGCAAACCCGGAAAACATTTTGCGTGACGCAAGCAACTCGAAGTGAAGCTTCCCATATTGCATGGTTTCGGAGGAAATAATAACTATAAACAATAATATAACTTCTCGAAATTCAGATTCTCTCGATTCAGAAATGTAAGAAAATTGATATAATTTGCTATTTGTTTTATCTCCGCCTCTTTATAATCTTGAATTGTTTTACATATTTTGATAATTATTATTCTGGTTGTGTCAATTTATAAATATTCAAATCTGAAACTTAATACGAATAAAATATGTATACATATTTCAATTTCACAATATTTTGCTATCAAATACTTGTTAAAAGCTTCTGCTTTATAAAACATCGGAAAACCCGTTTTATATGATAATCGAATAGCACACAGTTTAAATTATAGAAGTTGACTTCTTGATTTTTTTAATGACTATTTTTAAGGACTTCAATAATTATTAACGTTATATATTTGCAGTAACTCGAATGCGTCTGTCGTTTTCTTAAATTAAGTTAAGTTAAGTATAGTATCAAAAAATTGTCTGTAATGCTCGAACAATAATGATGCAACAAAGAACTAAACCTACCAATAAAGGTACGGAAACTCAAACCAAAGTCAAAAGAAAAATCTCACTGGCTTAGTCTCTTTTTAAATAAACTCATGCCTATGAGAAAAGTATACATATATTTATATGTCTCACATATTAAGACTATACAAAATAAGAAGAAATATATTTAAAAAATTTAAAAAATTGTAAAAAATCTTTTAGCACTTTTATGAAAGGCCCCAATTTTGCACTGACCACAGCCGATTATCAACACTTTACTTACCAACAACAACTAATTGCAAAAAACCCTTCATCGTTTTCTAATTGTTTTTTAATATAATGCACTTGCCAAATGAACTATCACGTATTTTAACTCCGCACTTACACTTCTAAAGACAGACTGCAAGTAAAAACTCTCCTATGGTCGATCAATCGAATGTAACTGATCTTCGTTCGGATCCGGACACAGCTTATAAGTTCAGCAATGTGGATGCTATCAAAGTCAAGTTGTTCGACTGGTTGCCGGCTGGTTCCACTTCCATTTAATTTCCATAGCAATAACGCATACCCACGACGCACGGGTCATTGGATTCAGAATCTAATTGCAGTCTCATTTCCCTGATGCGAGTTCGATTTCTCGAAAGTCCAGCACTTAGAATGCCGGCAGTGAGCAGTGATGCTATGCCAGCGGGAAGTTATTGAATGACGAAGAAATTTAAGTCATAATGGTCTTCTACCTCCTAAAACTGATAAAGAAATGATTTATAACATAAGTCAGTGATAATTTATTTACTTTTTAATGTGAAATGCAAATTCATGTTTATCATTCAGAATTCTTGCAGTCAATTTAAACCTTTTAATACAAAGAATAGGAAAATTATAAAACCAAACTCAAAATAATCATTCTTGCTTATAAGCTTAATAAGGAAACTAAATGTTTATGAAAGATCCAAGTAATAATAAAATTTTTCAAAAACGAATATTACATATAGAGATAGTATTATAAATTAGATAAAAATTCATCAGACACCGTTGAATCAATTAGCTTTGAATTAAAAATCTAGAATTAAGGTGACACTTCGAACAGAAACTAAAAAAAAAGGGCAATTTATATTATGTAAAATAACATTTTATAATAAAGGAACATTGATCCATTATTATATCATCTCACCGCATCATGATGATACCTACATATATTCAAATCCCGTATTTCACAACTATGTAGACTAGTCGCATACTTTGCATTTTTAGTGCTTATTGAAAACTAGTAATTATTAACGAAGAAAGGTCTTACCACTTTTACTGAATCCAAAAACTAGAAATTCAAGTTGAAAGACATTATTTACCCTTGGTACCTATGTATGTTTCACTCACTTATTGTTGCTAATTGCCGAAGGAATTTTTTCACTTTCTGATTGCATAATTATTTTTAAAATGCATTTCGGATATTTACTTTTTAAATTTGCAAAACCTTTTAAAAGCTCTTTGTCATAATGACCTTTATCTTCTATCTGAATTTTTTTCTTCAATGTCGAGCAAAATTGAGTAAAAATTGTCCGAGCATTTAATACCATCCGATTAATAAAGACTGGCTGGTTCACGTGATCACAGGTTTATAACAACATGTGGATTCGTAAAAAATGAGTTTTAATTACAATTAAGTGCGATTTAGAATATTCACTCGATCACGGAATATTTGTTTCATATATTATACAATATTCACGTGTATCCAAAAGCTGAAAGGTGGCAAATCAGTTTGGTTGATGCTCGAATGAGTACATCTTTACAGGGAGGAAAATATTCAAAAATTCAATATTTGTAGCTTGGAGGTTTTTTTTATTATCCATCTGATGTGAATGAGATGAAATTCATACAAAATTATATACAGATGTTTCGTTAATGTTTGAATGGAGGTGTGCCAAATCGGTCCTTCAGCCTTAGAATCGCAATGTTATTGAATCGAGTTTCTAATTTTATAAAGCGCAACACTTATCGTGAACCGATTATGTCAAAAACTTAAAAAAAATACTGTACTTACTATTGCCTAGTGTAGCGCAATTGAAAAAATCTTAAGACTATCAATTTATTTCGTAATCTTACCAAAATATTAATAATATTATAACTGATTTCTAAACGTAAAAATTATTTAAAAAAAAAAAAAACCGCCTTCAAAAAACAGCTAGGAACTAAAAAGCAAAAAATAATTGGTAACATTTACATATACGATTTCCTACCTACTGATGTGTTTGAACTCGGTGCCAAGCCAAATAGGTCCCCCGCTACACCCCGCATGTGCGACGAACTTTCGAGCGAGCGTGGGTAGGCTGAGCCAAAACCTTCTATATTACAAGCCGTGAAGTGGTCCGGCGCACGCACACATCTATAGGGCAAAGTGGTCTGACAGTTTAAAGAAATCCCATTGAGTCTTATGGGGAACGTCGCAAAATTGGGAAAAAATTCGCGGCAGCTTCCAAGCTATAGCTCGTATCGAAAAATCATCTTCACTCAAGGTTACTTTAAGAAGTTCTCCTTGTAATTAATAGCACTTTTAATCACCTTTTCGAACAAAGAATATGAAATTTTCGAGTTTAACCAAAACTCAACAGAAAAGTCGGGCGCCGGACCACTAACAAATGTACGGCAAGAGAGCGAATTGGCTCCGAACCGAACCGAAGAATCGAAAATATCCTGTTTTTTCGCTGGAAATTCATTAATGTTTTTGGCCTATATGGAGTAAAAGCCCCTATGGTTTTAATTTCTTAAGACTTGTATGTCTCTAGTGTCCAAAAAACCCGATTAAATCCAATTTTTCCAGCATATTACATCCAGCGTCCATAAGACTAAATGTAAATTTCTCGAACTGTCAGACCACTTACGCACACATGCAAGAGGCCAGTTCATGGCTTGTAATATAGAAGGTTTTGGCTGAGCGATACAACCCAAACGGGCACACACATGTGTGAAATACGTTTCGTTGTTAATTCAACTCTTTATAAGTCACTAAGTATAAGTATTGCTCATTGTTATTTTTGGACTTTGGCACCGACTTCAAACACATCAGTAGGTAGGAAATCGTATATGTAAATGTTACCAATTATTTTTTGCTTTTTAGTTCCTAGCTGTTTTTTGAAGGCGGTTTTTTTTTTTTTTTAAATAATTTTTATTTTTTGCTTTTTAGTGGTGTTTATAAAGGCGGCCATCTTAGAATCCGCCATTTTGGTTTTTTAGTATTTGTTAGTCAATCCCTTATAATGATACATATCCTGTCAGAAAAATAATCTTCAAAATCGATCCATAATTGTTGAAATTATCGCGCGATGAAGTGAATGAAAATCAATAAAATTCAGTCATCCCCTAATTTTCCACCCTTTGAAGTGGAATATTTTAATGAAATTTAAATGGGACCACTTGTGAGGCATAACCTATCCATTAAAAAAAGAATTATTAAAATCGGTCCACAATTGACGGAGAAATCAGGTAACAGACATAAAAAAAAGATTCCGACGAATTCATAACCTCCTCCTTTTTTGAAGTCGGTTAAAAATACATTAAAATTTTACCATTGTCAATGTCTGCAAAACTTTCGCTCATCTTTATTGAAAATTAACCGTAAAATAAATCAAATGAAGAAAAAATTATTAAAGAGATGTACTTTTGCTGTTAAACGACTAGCAAGCAACCGTGTACGATGTGCAGCACCATCGAGACCTCATGTGCCTATTTCCTCGGTCTGTTGATCACCTTAACGAAGTGTTGCAGAGGAGCATCATCATCGACTTAACCCAAATTCTACTATAAATCGAGTTTAATTATTCAAATCGACTGAAGCAAATTTCAATTTGAACAGATAGAAAGATATGTTTTTTAACCATTTGAAAATTTAACGGTAATTTAATAATGCTTTTGGTAGCATAGTAACGAATTTTATGGAAAAAGTCACAAATGCACTCAAGTGTAGTAGATAGGAGGTATGTAATTGTAAAAATTTACAATTATCTAAGTTATAGTGCGTTTAAATGCATCTACTACAGTTTTATGAAGGCAGTAAAATTATAGAAGAAAACTAAAATGAAATATATTTATGTATAGTGTAACATATATAGAAATACATATATTTACATGTTTATATTTACATGTTTAGCGACGTTTGTTTCCTATATTTTACCGGCAGCTACTTAATAAGTAAGTATTGAAAGATACAACTCCACCGGCACGCCTTTCTTTTGTTCAAAATCTTATTATGTGAATTATACTCCACACATTCCTGCAATTGATTTGGGCTTACTTCTTTAGCCTTAATGTCCAAATACTTAAAAAATAAGTTCCGGTCAGTCTTGTCTTAAATCTGTAAACTGATTTAATTCCAACGAGCAAGTGAAGAAATATTTAAAAATAATCATACTATCATACTACCCACTATTCTTTATTTAATTTATTTATTGCGCCCAATGTAAAGTACAATGAGATACAAGCTATGCGCTATGCTACCGTAATTTTCTAATAGACGTTGAAAAGAAGTCCTTGTTTTGTTGGTTCTGATATAAATTACAATTAATAATCCTCACTCATGGTAATGTTCCAATCCGAGATCACAAATGCATAATTTAAGTATAAAACTTATGATGAATTTCTGAACAATGCTCGCATTTTATGTAATTTAGAACAGGAAAGCACTTTTTGCCTGAAAATTTAACTCTGGTATCTGATCTGCTTAAAACCATCATTGTCATGTCTTTAACTACAAAAAAATATAGAAAGTCGTTTTCTATTAATCTTCATTTGTTCTTTTGAGTCCCAGTTACCCATTTCGGCATCTTTTCATCCCCAAAACAAAAGGTGTCGTCCACTTTAGTACTTGACCATTAGACCAAAATCTCGTGCGTAAGTCAAGTACAATTTAAATCCGGTGCGCCGCCGCATCAGTTGCGCGAACAAACGAGCTCAGTTTTCCGATCATTAAAAGCAGCCGCACGACGCAATGACAAGAGAGCGCCAATTCATTCGAAGTGAACTTTCCCAGCCACTTATATAAAGTACAGCGGGAATTGGTGGATCCACCTGAAAGATCACAACTTGGAGTTTATTCGTATTAAAAGGAAATCATGAACGGTTCTACCGTTAATGCTAATCACCAGAAAGAAAAGAAAGTGGAGGAGAGAATCTAGAGTGTCCGAAGTGGTGCAGTTTTATCTGAACCACCGAACAAGTCGCCTGGCAATCGAACAGGTGCAAGTTGTTCAATACCTAGATTTATACTTCTTGGTCTTAAACCTAAATTTAATTAATTTAATTCTATTTTACCAACTATGCGTTCTTTTATTTTTGTGTCTACCGCTGTTCTCGTTACACGTAAAGTGAATTATTTTCGGTGTGCCGCTGTGATAATAAAAAAGAGTTTCCAATTTCAGTGCTTGCGGTGTATGTGAACGCAATCTCCTACAATGGTACCAGAAGTAGAAGACCGAAGCAAATTTCCATGCCTATGCTTAAAATAAAAATTGTTGAAACCAATAAGGGTCCGCCAAAAGTTTCTGCTAAATTACTTGGAAAAGGAAAGCCCATACCGAAGATCATGGCTAGGATTTACCATGGTGCGCCTTTTAGTTAAAATAGTTTTTCATGATCTTAAACTGTTGAACATATTTAAGGTCCTAAAGCAAAACAGATGTTTCGACGACGGTACCACAATCCTGTTTTGAATCAACAACCTTTCTACTATAATCAGAGGAAATTTGCACCGAATAAGTTTTTCACCCCAACAGCCACCAATTTTGGTATATCCAACAGTCAGTCTCATATTCGATCATCTTCGTCGTACCCAGTTAAATTACACTTTACAGCATCAAATGAAATTGATTCAAATGACTTAGGTGAAAACTCCATTGCAGGACCTCAGAGCCCCAAGGGATATATTCCTTCAGGTGTGCCGCAGACGGACTACATAAAACTTCTAGGAAGCATTAAGAGCTCCGAAAATGACTTTTCAAGCTCCTTAAATTCACATCCAATTACAGTGACATCTTTCAAGGAAGATGCAAATTCTTTTAACCTGCAACCCCAAACATTTACTTTAGAAAAACTTAATCCAAATTTACCAGAAGAAGCAAAACGATACATTGAGTTTATGGCAAGCAGCGCATACTTTCTTCCTAAACATTATCCTGACTATCGATATAATCCTTCAGTTCAACCCCAATATTATGGAAATCAGCCAAAATTTGAAGAAAGACAACCACCACGTTACATACCCTTAAGTCGAGGATCACACAACTACCCACCTGTCGGCAGTCCTGTGAAAATTGAATTTACAGAAAAGGATGCGATTCATTCTCAGTACAGCCCAATTCCTGTAAAAGATCCAGAAATCGATATCAGAGGGAGATTTACCACAAGTACAGTCTTCGGAAGGAAAAAAGAGTATGATACTAGAAATCCGGGAAATTTCCTTTCAGAAGGGGTTGTGAAAGAACAACCACAAAATTTTAAGAGACAACCGGAAAATGATGACGATGATGATGAAGATGATGACACGGATGATATGCGCGGAAAAATTGTTAAAGTTCCTGGGTACACCGTGACGGAGTATTGTGATAAAAAATGTTCTGAGTTCTCGGGGAAAAATATCGATCTTCTCTGTGGAACTGATAGAGTAACATACTATAATGAGGCTCAACTACTATGCATTGTGTCCTGCACTAACTCCGGTGAGTTGTCTCCCATTATAAATTCGAAATAATGTAAATTAGTATAAAATACTTATGTGTCCATTAGCTGCAAGCTGCGCTTATTCTGTTTTTCGTAAAACTTTATAAGCTCCCAAATCTTCTTTTTTTTAGTATTGGACGATTAAATTAATACATATACATAAGGAAGAAACACACGCTGTGATCCATAATATATTTAGAATAGGTATATGTACTTTTTGTTTATAAAATTGCAGTATTAGACAATTTAGTCTGAGTAAGTAAATAACTTATACTTAATATGGATGAAATTGGTTAAAGCTGTTTAAGGCACTCCACAAAAGATGATGAATATAAAATTATGATATTTTATACAATTCTTTCTAATAAATAAATTCGCAAGGCCTTTAATTCACGTGATCAATTAACATTCAATAATAAATCGAATATCTTTCACTCTAAACTACGAATTAAAAAAAAAAAAGATAAGTTTAGTTAAGCAATATTTTGCTGGCTTCGAAGCATAGCGCTAAACTTCGAATAATGCAATTGTTCCAGGTCTATTCCGCAGAAAATTAGATATTTTGATTTTAATTTTTCATTAAAATTGTTTTGCTAAAATTTAAATGATTATTACATAAACTAAAACAAATTAGGTATTGTATATGCGGAAATCGGGACTGCAAAAAATTAGGATTTTGAAGTGTTGTAATGACGTAATTATATATAAACTAATTATAATATACCTACTAACTAACACGATTTGTACGTGCTTGAACTATTGCTTCTTGTTAGGCTTTTCTGATGGTGAGATGGTCGGTTTAGGGTTCTTGCAAGTTTTAAAAGAATTACTCATGTTTATCAAGCATCCATTAAATGTATTCAAATTTTCAATTAACATGCAATAAATAATTGGTACCGACCGTATATGTTAAAACGCGTACTACAGAAATTTAAAAAGAACGAATATCGACTTGTAATAGCGTCGAAAAAGAAAATAGATGTGAAATTGGTTTCATGGGCATTTTCTAATTTTCAAGATCAATTAGAGCAATTCGAAATATCACGCGGAAGTTGAAAGTAAAAGCAAAATCAGTGATGAGGATCAATGCCATTTTACAATAAACTTGAAGAGAACGGATTCATTTCATTGAGCAGGAGAAATTCTTGAGTTGCTAAAATTTTTCTTTTCTTTTATCGTGGAAAGTTTAATGGGAAATTGTGGTATTATCTAACCTTGGGCAAATTAGAATCGTGAAGTTATGTGACTGACTAAATTATGTTGCAAATTCTCGCATGAATATTAAAACGTATCTGTTAGAAAAGTTCAATATCAGTTTTCATCGTACCAAACTTTACCTAAATATAATTGCAGATTTATTAAATATGATATTTAATATTTCTATTTTTAATGGGTGAACTGAATTTCCACATGAATGATACACTGAAATCATAATGGCCATAATAATTACATTATACATACATATATATACATAATAAGTATACACATATTTTTTGAACCTTATATGAATTATTAAGAATGCAAACTATGTATACCTATGTTTAATCTATTCCTATTCTTCTTTCAGATATCGACATTGATTACCGAGGTCCATGCATTCATGAAAACCACTAGCTAAGGCGTCTTTCCACCTAATAGTTAAATGAAATAAATAAGGACAGAATAAAGAACTTGAGAGAGCAGTAAATAAAATTAAAAGTTAATATAATATTTTAAAAATTAATTGTATATATCAAAAACTTTAATAAACGGTGTATATTATTAAGTTGTAAATTAAATTAATTCAGAACCGAAATTTTACTTTACCCAACAAATTGTATCTATCCTTTACAGCTACAGGATATCACTTACACTAAGTATGTCTATAAGCGCCAGGCCTGTCACTAGAGCGCTGTGTTTAATTACAGGGCATAGGATTAGGTTTCGTTCTCTTTATAAATGAAAGCAAATAAAATAAAGAAAATTAATTTATAACATAAAAGTGTGTTGTACTGACTTTTATTTCATTGTCATCAATTTTACAAAGCTCAGATTAGAGCTGGACTCAAGGATTATGTTCTTTCGATCGCCTTTAAAACGATCTCATCTTTCAATTGGAAATATAATCCTTTAGATTGTCCCCCTAAAAAACACTGCCTATATTCAGAAAAAAGTAAGTAAGTAAGTAAGTATTTATAACGTATTAAATTAATTACTCAAGGTGGACAACACGGAAAGATTGGAAAATTTTATTTTATTAACGTACATATATTGATTTTTATTGCGCACCATACTGATCAGTGTATGACCTTAGCTTAGTCAGTATGCTAATTTAATGCTTTTGTTTTGTCTAATATCCAGTTCAAGTTTGTTACTGTTGTTACTATTCAAAATTAATGAAGTTTATATTTTATCTAGACCCCTAAATTGTTTTCTAGTTAACAATTATCTAATCGAAAGTGTCCCCTAAACTTAAGTCACCAATCCAATAATTATCTAATTAACAAATTTGTTTCATTTAAATATTTATTGGTTCCCAAACAGGAATAATCTAGTTTTTATATTTCTACAAAAACTCCATTGAATTTTCTCTGGACCATAACAAACATGCTAGAAAATTATACTCAGGAAATAATTTTTATACAAGGAAGCAATGAAAACACCTTAAACAAAAAATAGAGTAGAGGAATCCTAGAAAAATTTAATCCCCTCGCGCTTCAATAAACAAGCCCACCGCAGGGCTGACGCCGCCGCAGCAGCTATTTGGCTGTAGTAGGACCCCGCGAAATTTGCAGCACCGTTTTTGCTGCACATAGGACGCAGCACTAGGTCCTAGTGAAATTTTTCGTGAACACAGAATTTGTTCGGCGTGCGACATCTTTATAGTTATAAAGGCTTTGCTAATAGGTTTTTGTTAAAGGAAAATATTCAGATTTGTGAGGGAAATTTATAAGCCACCATCAAAATTGGAGTTATTTCTGCCTAAAAACAATTTGTTATGACAAATCGTACACAAATAGTTAGAGAAACAGTTTATGAGGGAATTAAATTATCGGGCGACTTTTTGAAATTCAGATTCAGCCAACTTCTTTCTCCACATACTGAAAAAGCCGTTGGGATTTATATGTCCCTATGGGACCGAAAGAGTTAAGGTTTAAGATGCCGCTTGGTGAGTCACTTTTGAAATTAAAAAGGGCAGCATTTTAGCCTTTAAGGAAGAAAATCTTAGCATTATTTATTTTTCAAAGAAAATCGCCCGTTGCTGATGTGTTGTTCGTAATTTTTTAAAAAATTCCAAGTTATATGGGGAATCAAAGAGAAGTGGACGATGGACGATGAATGAATGATTTATAGAGGAATTCCCTCACAAACTGTTTTTCTAATTATTTGTGTACGATTTGACATAGGTAGTAAATTGTTCTTTGGCAGAAATACCTCGAATTTTCGAATTTTAATGGTAGCTTATAAATATGAAACGCACTGTAGTACAGGATACCGCTGTTGTTTTTTTTGTTTTGTTTGTCATTTTCACTACAAGTTTACTTGTGGCTACACTATAGGGCGTTGAACATCAGCGCCGAGTACATGTAGTGGCAAAAAAAGAAGTTAATAATTACTGATAAAAATTGAATTCATTTTTCGCTTTTTAGGGGAAAATAAGCGGTATACAAAGCTTTTCAATAGCATATTCGGAGGATACAAACGATTTCCGATCGATTGAGTACCCGAAAGTCTATTTGATAATTGATTTTAAATGATTTTGAAAAAGGTGTTGGCTAATCGTAAGCCTTAATTAAAACCATAATTTCTAGTAAAGTGAAGGGATACAAACGAAATAATTTTTGGTACAAACGGATACAAACGAGTTACAAACGATTGGCGGAGTTGAAATTTTAAAAATTTCACTTTTAAAATTTCGTGCTGGCTATTCGTAAGAGGGTATTAGACTCCAATTTAAATTCAAATCCCTCCTTTAAAATTATATTGAATTGGAAACTACCATGAACAATCAATTCAGTTTTGTGAATACCATCCTAAGAAATTCTCGTGTACCCAACTTCGCAGCGCACCGTTTGAATTGTCAAAAATGCATAAAAAGTTTCATTGAAGCATCGCCACAAGGAGGTGTTTTCTGTCGGATCTCTGTGATTCCCATGCTAAATTATTGCCGTATGCATTAAATTAGAATTGTTCAGCAAGATGTCTGTGGCGAGCGAGCAGGTGAGCGTTAATTTTCCCCTCTTCAAGTCGGTGAGTCGCTTCGCGAAAAATTTGCATTTTGCTATAAACAGAAACACAAAAGATGGCATCTGTCATTGAACTTTGCGACGAACTTTCAAAGAAAAACAAAGACCCAGTGTCTGCAAGAGGCCTATTATGCGGATTCTGTCAGCACAGCGCCCACCGTTCATAGTTTGTCAAACTGAGCGGGTTTTTGTGAGCGGGAACGGATTATCTACTGGCAAAATTCTCATTGTGTTGACTACCGAGACTTCACCCGAGCGAGAGTTTTCATTATCTTATCACAATCAGAAATGGGATTTAGTTGTCTCGGCAGAGTTGTTAATTTAGATGCCTGCTGAGACAAAGCCTCTTGTTTGCGCTGCTGCCCGCTCAGCCCGCCTTATCAGCTCCTCCGCCGAGGGTCATGTCGCTCCTGGTCTCGGGCTAATCAGTTCCTACTGCGTCTCATGATAGTTTGGTGTGAATTGCTGCTTCCCTTTATTCTCTGATCCAATTACTTGCATAATTTGTTCGTTTTAATTTGTTAACGAGCGTCTTCTTGTCTGTCCCCTGTGCAGAATAATTGTGATGTGCATTTGCATGCGGAAATCGAAGTGTTGAAGCAGGCGCTAGTCGAAAAGCAAAACCAATTGATTGCCATGGAGACGGCTTGTTTGCGGGAGTCGGACCGTCAGGTGGAGCTCGAGGACAGCATAATCGCATGGCAGGACAAATACGACCGGCTGTACGAATCCCACAAGCGCGTGCAGAAAGTCAATCAGAGTCTCGAGGATAAGCTCCTGAAGCTAGTCGACAGGAATTCCGGGGAGCGAGCCCAGCTGACCAGCGATGTAGCCACTCTGAGCGTCCGATTGGCCCAGGCCAACTATAATATAGCCAAGTTACAGAGGGAAATCGTAAGTACAATTGAGGTTTTACCGCTTCATAAGTTGCTACGGAGATATAGTCTTTCACTTTTGCATGGAAGTAGACCAGTCAATGACCTGAGAGGGTTCGATTTTCCACTGCAAGGAGCTTGCGGTGTTCGGTGCACGCGAAAAATGTCTCAAATGAGCTAACGAGCGCGGAAAATCCATTCGTGCCGGCCGGAAAATTTTCTTTAAAAATTTTATGTGATTTTCAAATTAAGATTGATAGATTTTTATTCTGATAGCCCAGATTAAAAAAAATATATTTTTTGAATTGTCGGCAGAAATTTGTGCTTTAAAATTAAAAACTGAACTCTGCTTATGTAATTGTTAAAATAGTAAGTGTTGAAAGTTGCAAAGTTGAGTTGTATCGCATGCACACTTTCAATAAAACAATTTGAGGAGGTAAGAAAGATTGTGCTCGATAAAATAATATAATTACCCTATTAAAATATACAATAAATGCATTACAAAAGACTCAAATGGGTCAAGGTGCAAGTTGAATGAGAAAGTGCAATATGTTCCCCAACGCTCCTAGTTTCAGCGCCATCAAATTTTAAGTTAACCAATAATCGCTTTTTAAAAAGAATAATGTATGTATTACCGAAATTTTGCGTTTTCGCAATAAAATAAAATAAATTAAATGAAGTTTTATTATTGTTTAAAAAATTAGAATATTTCATTCCCTGCATATTCCTATTCATTTTTTTCAACTTATTTCCTATACATACAAATACATACTTACTCCTTAATTATAATTTTACTTATAAATATCTGGATTACAAAAAAGCATACATATATTTATTAAAATCGAAGCTGGAAGTAAACTGTCATGTTATTATTGAAACCGAAGTTATCCAAATCCGGCCTTAAAAATCGAGGAATTCTTTAAAACAAATGGAAATGTTAATACACACAAATTTATTTCTACACAATTTTTGATAACACTGTATAGAAACGAACGGTTGTTAAAACATGACTCGCTAAAGTGATGCAAATTGTTGGTCTCGCTCAAGGGTGGCTTAAATGATCTCATTTCAACTTAACTTTTTTTTTAAAAACTTTGTTAACAGTTGGCTTAAATTTATTTAATTCTCGCTCAAGCAAGAATCAGTCTTATGAGATTCTTCAAACAAAATGTTAAGAAATTAGTAGTTAGGTACTTTCACAAAAACGAAGCTTATGTTCAATTAATTTTTCACTAACAAAAGTGACTATTCTTTTAAGTAAGTAGTATGAGATTTTAGGAAAAAAACTTATAATGAATTACTACTAATGAATGAGTTTCATTATTTTTAAGATATTCCCAGCGTTACAAAGTTAGTTCAAAATAACCTGAAATAAGAATTAAATTATGAAACTTAAGAAATTTAACTCCTCTCATTAAAATAATAAAAAACGTCGTTTATAAATGTGAATAGCATGCGCTATTACAAATAAATAAATCACGGTGGCAGTCGTAATAAGAGGCTGCAAAACAAACCTGTCAAGGCTTATCTTATCTTTTCAAAAAATTAAAATCTTAGCAATTGGTACTGTTCTGAGTACTTTGTCAATCTTTTATCTCATGACAGTGTAGGGCCGACCTTAAAATTGCAGATAAGAGGAAAACGTAAAGTTTAATGTGGTGGAAAAACAATTTATTAAGAATTAGAAAAATCATACAAACTATACTAAATGGGTTGACGTTATTCCATATCAAATTGAATTAGTAAAAGAAGACATAACGTCATTGATGTCATTGTTGAAAAAAAGAAAAGTTTATCAATAATGTAAAGTCCGCTTATTTTGATAGAGACGTCTTGAATGCTTAACGTCAACATTAATGTTTGTAACTGAAATTCAAAACTTTATCTCTTTATATTAACATTTTTTAAATTCTTACTGTTTCTTCCAAAGGACCCTCTGACTGAAGAGTTGTTACATAATATCCGATTACTTGCTGGGCTTTATTGTAGTTGTCTTTTAAATTTTCGCAGGTCCAAATTAGGCAATATATTTGAATGATAAAACTAATTACATACGATGTAGTTATCCTATTAGCTGATTCGGGAGTGTGCGTTGTCCGATAATAAAAAATGAAACTCTGAGTAACTACCTCTAAAATTGCATATAGTAACCAGAAAAGCGTTTGGTATTGTAATATTTGGTTTAATTGTTGTAAAATATTCGCAAGTTTTGTATATAAAATTCCAAGGCCGTGTAATGCATCTGAGAAATTATAGCCTTTCTGAATGTATAGTTCGGTTCTCTTCGTACCCACGATTGCTTTTAAAAGTTTTTCCAGGCGCGTATTGGCTACTTGAAGAAATCCGCCAACGAACATCAATCCCAGCGAAAAAGTATTTACCACAATTGAAAATATAATGAAAATAAACGTTGAAAACAAAAATGGAATGATGCCTCGGAAGGATAAAATTGGCAGCAACTTACAAAAATTAATTGTTGATACAGTTAATTGGTACAAAGAAGAAATTAATCTAGAAATTATCACAATTTTCATAGTTCTGTTTAAAAAATCACGTTTGATTAAGAATCCATATTCCTCAAAAAATTTAAAATACTCGAGCAGAAGCTTTCTTTGTTTTTCTCCATTTATCAACTGCACTATTAATGTGATGACTGTGTTAAAATAGAGGCTATAAATATGATGCAAAGCTACAACTTTCAATAAGGTTTTGTCCTGTTTTTGCTTCACAAAAGTTGACATCACTGCGATTGCAAAAGGTCCAGATACAAGTGCAATTAGTGTTGCAAAAATGCAAAGCAAAAAACATATTCTTGACGGAAGTGCGGTGTATGTGTTACGTCTTCGAACTACCTTAAACGTGAACAAACAACAAATTTGTCCCAAGTAAAATGTGGCCAATATTATTAAAATAAATTTGTTTCGCATTTTTTAACTTCTTGTCTTGTTAATGAAACTACTACTGAAGAGCACAGGAGGAATATCACAAAATGTTGATGTCGGTGATGACTAGGCTGTTCCAAAAGGGGGTGTTCAAATACGCTGTGTCAGTTTGAATGATTGTTTGGTCATGGTTCAGGGCCACATAATTCATTTATCTGTTGTACGCTACGCACGTGGCATAACGTACATTACTATACTATAAGTCGTTTCTATACTTTAACAAGAAAATCAATTATTAACTTTTTCTGAATTCAACACGTGCAGAAGAATGGTGTAATTGTCAAAACTTTTTAGGATGACTTAAGGTTTTAGTACTGAAGAGAATAAAAGTTAATTTTTCAACGCCCTGTCGAATTGTATTAGGAGCAAAAGATACATTGTGGATGCTGCACAGATTGAGAAAAAGAATTCCTTGTTCAAGGAATGTAATCCGCAAATGGTGATAGTAATGTCGTCCCTTTTGAACTCCAAATGAAGTATTTTCATCTGTAAAATATTATATTTTATAAAAACTGTTTAATAATAAAAAAAAATTATACCGATTTCTCTATCCGTGCATCTGTATTAACAAAAAGAGAATACGAAGATAAAATTCTCGAAGCTTCCATTTGGTCAACTTTGAGAACGTCCGAAATCCAAATCAAGCAATAAATTTGCATGATGTATGTTGCTATAAAGAATGCTGTAACAATACTTGAATCTTCAGGATTATACCTTATCCGATGATAATAAAAAAAACTTTGGGTGAGGATTTCAATAAAAGCATAAATTAGCCACAGCATCATTTGCATTTGGCAGACTTCGTTTAGTTCTTTTGAAATATGTAATAACTTGCGGTATAGGCATGTAAGCTCGTCCAATTTATCACTAAACTCACAGAATGTTTGCATATTGTAACCAGCTTTATATGTATTTGCAATATTCTGAGTAACTATCTGCAGTCGAAAATTCGTCAATCGGAAAAACCCGGCAATGATAAGCATCCCAACAGAAAATGTAGTCAATAGTACTGAATAAGTTAAAAATAGTGATACCCAAAATACAAATGGTGCAACATTAATGGCACATAAACTATCTCCATCGAGTTGAGTTATGAAATTAAAAAACGCAATAATTAATTGATATATAGATGTTAGTAGTCTGCAGCCGAGAACTAAAGCTGCCTTCTTATCCAGCAATTCCGTACTGCGCCATACGCCATACTCCTTTAGTAAATTTAGGTATTCACAAACGAGATTTTCAAACTTCTTGTGATTTTTTAGTTGCATTATAAAGGCGAACACAATATTACCATAGTGTAGGAAAATGCGATAGGAGGCCACAACTTTAGCCAAAGATCTCATTTTTAAAATACTATGATTATGTGTAAGTATTTTTATAACAATTGGCGCCATTATTATCAACAATGCGTTGGCAGCAAAACAGAGAAATGTTGATTTAGGTGAAGCTAAAGAGGTGAAAGTACTTCTTTGATGCGTAAAGTTAAAAGTAAATAGACAGAGCACTTTTCCAAGGTAATAATTCACTAGAATTATAAAAAGGAAGAATTTGTTTGCCATAGCTAATCCCGACGATTTTACTAGAAGAACTAAAATTACAAAAGCTATTTACTTCTTTATTCTGTTCATTATGTAATATTGTTAAGGTAATGAGAATTGAATAAATAATTTCGTAATAGCCAATTTGTTCTGGTACTTAAATATACAATGGATTGCTTAAAAGCATTGCAAAAATCAAAAGGTGTTATCATCCTGCTTTGGTGCATATTTTTGCATTATTGGCAGGTAGAAAGACTGTTTAATATCAGCAGTGATTTTTAATATTAATAAGTTTTCATTGAACCCATTCTTTTATCCGTTGGAATAGAATTGAAAGGAGCACCTTTTGAATTTACATTCCTTAATAAATTTTATATTTTTTAAACAAATTCATATCAGTGATATTTGAGTTCAATCAATTTTTTCGTTCAGAGTGGTTAAAGTAATTCGCCAGAAAAATCCATTCGAATTATTTGACGTTATGTGCAGAAAAATTAATTGAAGTCAAAGGTAACTAAAATTAATTTGTGAGAGTTTTAAGATTTTTATCCAAAAAGGGTTTTAAGAAGGCCTGCTTTAGCTCTGGGGGTTAACTTTGGCTCAAAAAGAAAAAATTGAATTTCCCACCTCTTCGTAGCCATGGCAAAATGTTATATGGTTTTACTGGCGTCTATTTGTAATTGGTTGCACGAATTTTTTCAAAATTAAAGCTGTCATTTGCGCTTCAAACTTACCTGCTGTGAATATTTACGTATTTTGGGTCTGAAAACTTTCTTGTGTAAAAGAGGTCTGTAGAAAAGTAGATTTTTGTTTTTTTTTTTAATTAAACGCTTTTGTACGTCGGATGCTTCATTTGTTTATTTTCTATTATTTCAAAAGACTTACATTGGCTTAATACTTGCTTAACTTATAAAAATAATAAAAAAATTTACTATATATAAAAGATAATTACTGATTAGCTATTATCCTCGTCTATCAAATGTAAACATACACCTAGTAGTCTAACACAATCTATATATTAGAGCGATTTCTAAAATTATAAGAAAAAAGTAGCCTAAGTATCCCGTATCTACATAGACTCTTGATTTCTTATTTGGGTTTTCCAAAATTGTGCTCACATCGATGCATTCTTGGTTTTCTTGTTAACATCCATTTGACAGTCTGTTTGAGTTCAATTTCTACAATATTTACTATTTATATAGACATACGTAGGTTTTGCTCCCACAGGTCTATCAGGAGCAAATTATTTTGCCACTTATAGTAAGTATAACAATTTACAAGTTGCAATTATTTATGCACATTTTCATAGCATAATAATATAATATTTATCCTTTTTTCCACATATTCCTTGCCAATTTTTCAAAGTATTTTTCAACATCAAACTTTTATTACCTTTCTATTCACTTCTCAAATTAATTTAGAAACAATTATATCATATATACATTATCAAAAAGTCATATATGTATGTATGTATCAAATAGTTTGCAACGATGCAAGATCCATTTATAAGAAAATGCGATTATCTTTACGATGCATTCGCTTCTTTTCATGTGTTTTAGAATGAAGAATAATTGAGCCAAGTTTAATGTCGTTTATGTACCCCATCCATGTGATCTGGCAATAGAGTGTATAATAAAACAAAGTTGCGTAACAGCGGCATATATTCCAGGATAAAAAACATGAAAATATAGTTAATTAATTGTTTAATTTATTTATTGTTTTATTCTTTCTAATCAGTGTGAACATACATATGGGCATAAAGAAAACACCCAAATTTTGTAAATTAAATGCCCCCATTCCAGATAAAACTATGCAACATTTCCGTCCGATGAAAATACTAATTATTATATTACCGCATTTAATAATAAATACTAAGAATAACTTCGAAAATGCTGAAAACGATCAATTCTAATTACATATGTAAATTTCAAACATATTAAATTTACATTCAAATGCAATATCATATCAATAGTGGAGAGCTTTATCAAACTGAATTAGAAGAATTATGTAAGTTACACTTGATTTGAAGAAGCATAAACCTTGCTTTAATTCAATAGAGAATATTCCACATGCAACCAAGTCCACTTTTCTTGTCATCAACTGAAAGTACAGTGTTTCAATCTGTAAATAGTTAAAATAGCCAAGTATAAGTTTAAATTTATATTTTTCCAAAATATGTAATCTACCTTCTTATGCAGTAAACAGTTATTGTCAACTGTTAGCAACTTTGTATTTAAATAATCTGCAAAACTTGATGAATTCTTTTTGACTAAACTGGATATGTACAGGACGCAGAACATTTCCAAGAACAGATCTGCGACCAACAGCAGACCAAATAGTTCAATTGGTTTAGATAATCTCAATATCAAATGATATATAAAATATATTTGGCTTGTAATTTGCACAAATGTATTCAAGATTGATATCAACAAATGCACTCCAAAAATCGAAAACAAGTCCTCTGTCAAGCCTAATAGATTTAACCACATTTTCGAAAGATTATTAAACTCAACGAATGATTTTGCTTTTTTATTCACTTCAGAAATTTTAAAGCTACTCTCCACATTCAGTTGGAGTCTAAAATTTAAAACAGAAAAACCAGAGCTCAAAATCAATTGGGAGAACAAAATTAAGTTCACAACAGTTGTTATAACCAAATGAATATATATCCACAAAATCCATTCAACCGTAAAAAGAAAATCCCCACTAAGACCTTTATAGAAATTTTTCCAGTTATTAATGTACTGAGCCGAAATAATTATTAGTCTTGAAACAAAAAGAACTAAACACTGTTTATTGTAAAATAAATTTTTGTTTATAAGCTCAACAGTTCTCCAAGAATCCAAAAATTCATTAACTAATTTAACCACCGAACATCCTTTTGTAAGGTCGGCGAATAAAGTCAAACTAACAGCGGCATATGAAGAAGAAATATTGACGAATGAAACAATTCTCATTACATAGTCGTAGTTGATTTCACTGAATACTTTAGCAATATGATATAAATTCAGAATTCCGGCGTTTAAAACTATCAAACCTGCTAAGGCTGATAGAAATGTCGATACTTGTGAGGTGGATGCTCTATTAGTATTTTTATTAAACATGCATACAGGAAGAAGAAGAGCTTTACCAATCAAATATTGAACTTTTATTGCGGAAATAACAATTTTTCTGCGAAACATTTTGAGAAATTTTATAATGTAACTAAAGCAACTGGGGGCTTTCATTCAAGGCACTACATTTCGGAAAATTACTAGTAATATACTAATTAGAAAGATAGTAATCAATCGTTCTATCCTGACAACTAAATATTTAGGGAGGACTAAGTGTTTAGCAAGATTATCTATGTAGATGATCACCTAATCGTTATTTGGTATTCCAGTGGATAGAAAACGGATACTTCATATAATGAAAGTTGATTAATTACATTATTGATTGTTACTGTTACTGTTAAAGGTCTGAATAAATAAATTGAATGGCTATTTTCTATTGACATTTATTAGCTATTAGCTCCTATTGAAAATGTTCTATAACACATTCCTTGTATGTTTCCTCTTGTCTTTCCGATTCTTCAACTAATAATCGGGAATATAAGGAAATCACCGTCAACTGGAGCAATCTTGATTTTGTTTTAGGTGATTCGATTTTTTCTTCATAAAAAAACATTGACAAACAATCATAACACTTGAAATTGTAGTGCAAAAAGTGATTACTAAATGAGCTAAACTACTACTGCGTTGTTGGATGATACAAAATGGGTTAAACTAAATCTGACCAACTAATAATGTAAATAAGGTAAAATGGTATTACAAAATTTGCCTTCCTTGTAATTCACACTTGAGATTTGAATCAAGTGAAGAGATCTGGCTGGTGCTAGAGATCGAAACGCCGACCAATTGTCAGGGTCGTCTGCCTCGACGGATGAGTACAATTCGAAACAAAATGTAAACAAGTCGCCGCGCATCTAGTGAAAATTCACACAATTAAGACCTAGCAGTGAGATAATTTAGAAGACAGTGGCTTCTACAGTGTCAAGACTGTAGCAAACAGGAAAGGGCGATACACTATAATTTGGTGCCAGTTTTAACCAGAAAACTCAGCTAACTATTTCATTTATTATTTTTTGGTCAGGGGGATAGAGTCTCTGTAAGGGAGTCATGCCACAGAGGCACAAACGTCCTTTCCTAACGTTTAAACTTATTATAGACCATCTAATCCTGCATTCATTTACATAGATAAAGATCAAGACCAGAACACTTATTGCAGCCTTTTGATCCATAGCGACCAGTGCTGAAGGCACACAATTGTTAATATACAACGACAATCATAATCGGAGGCAATTTAGTAGAAAATTTCACCTTCTTTATTCATGACAGTGTCTCCGCACCTTTTGTTACATGTGATTAATTTGCTCGCAACCACGATATTGATCTAGAAGCTTTATAGAAAAGTTTGTCTAGCATCGACTTAAACGTCGGATTATTAAGACACAACAAAGCATAAAAGGACATTATCGACCTACATCACTCATGGTGATTGAGACAATGAGAGTATCGAGGTTTCCAGCTAAGGGTGCCTTTGTAGCGTATATTTGATTTTTTTCGCAATAGTTATCCCACCATAGGCTTCATTCTTGTCATGACAATGTAATGCAGAGCCTGGGAGGGACACTCAGTCAGATGGTAAAAACTAAGTCTCATCTGCCAACAGACAATTGTTTTTTTTTTTATAAGATAAACCAAGATGTACTCCTTTTTAGGTTTCAAACTCTGGCAAGCAAAAGCGCCATGATCAAGTGAATTTTCCTTTAAATTGTGGTGCAGTTTTATTCTTAAGGAGTCTTTTTATCATACTAAATATTGCTATTAGTTGATTTCTTCTGTTCGAGATTTTTGGATCCATTAGGTTCATTTATTATATTTCGATCTACATATGCTTTGATCTTCACATACATTTTTAGTTGATTCTTCTACCTCAGATATAATCAAAATTTTGCTTTTCTTCTCTCACCTATTATATTCTCACTAAGTCATAATTACTATTATTATTATATCAAAACTCCCAATGAGATTGACTTCTTCAATGTGGTTTGCGCTTTTTTTAGATGTGTTTAAGTAAATATGTGTTGATGAAAACATTAATTTTTTAGATTTATAGTGTTGTTGTAATTTTTTACCAGTGATTATAGAGGAATAATAAAATGTTCCCATCCCATCAAGATAAATATTTACTTAATAATTTTTATAACACAATTGTAAAAGCAAATATTTTCACATTCAAAACAATAACAAAGTTACTATTTCAACTCTTTATCAAATTGGATAAGAAGAATTATGTAGGCAATACTGGATGCAAACAGGGAAAATCCTTCTTTCAATTCTATAGAAAGTATTCCACATGCAACCAAATCCAATTTCCTTGTCATCAGTTGAAAATATAGCGACTCAACCTGAAATATTGGAACAAATGAACTCGTATTTTTTTAAAAATATTGTTAATTCACCTTTTGATGCACCAAAGTGTTTTTTCCTACAGCCAGCAATTTTGAATTTAAATAATGTTCTAAAATTACTGAGTTCCTTTTGATTAAAGTGGATATGTATAAAATGCAGATCATTTCCAAGAAAAGAGCTCCAATAAGAAACGGACCAAGTGGTTCAAAGGGTTCAGATGTATTCAAAACCAAATGATATATAAAGTATATTTGGCTTGTAATTTGTACAAACGTACTTGAGATGGATATAAGCAAATGCACTCCAAAAATATCAAATAAAACCTCAGTCAAGCGCATAAGATTTATACTAGTTTTTGATAATTTTTCAAATTCCAAAAGGAAATTAGTCCTTTCCTCCATTTTATAAGTTTTTAAGCAACGTTCCAAAGCGATTTTGATTCTCAAATTTATAACGATAAAACCAGATCCTAACATCAATTGCGAAAAGGAGATTAGACTCACAACAGTTGTTACAACTAAATGGATATAAATCCATAAAAGCCATTCAAAAGTGAAAACCCAATTCCAGCTTAATCCTTTAAAGAAATTTGCCCAGTCGTTAATGTATTGAGCCGCAACAATTGTTAGTCTTAAAATAAGAAGAACTAAACATTTGTTATTGTAAAATAAACTCGTGTCTATATCTTCAACTTCACTCCAAGTATCCAAAAATTCATTCACTAATTTGATTATTGAATATCCTTTTGAAACGCTGGCGAACAAAGCCAAAATAACAGATGCATATCCAGAAGAAATATGTATGAAGGAAACAATTCTCATAACATAGTTATAATTGGTTTCGATGAATAATTTGTTAATGCGATGAAGCGATATTACTCCGAAAACAAAAATTAATAAACCTGCTAAGGCAGAAAGAAATGTTGACACTTTTGAAATGGATGCTTTGCTAGTCGTTTTATCAAACACGCACATTGGAAGAAGAAGAGCTTTACCGACATAGTATTGAAATTTTATTGCGGAGATAATAATTGTTCTACGGATCATTCTAGGAAATCTAGTGACCAAGTTGAAGGAACTATCATCAAAGACTGAAAGCAATTGCTTAAGGAAAATCGGAATCTAATAACCAACTTAAATTATTACATCTGTAATTAAGATTTTCTGGGTAGATAGATAATGACTTAATCGTTATTTGGTGTTTGATAGTGAAAGGACATTTATGTAATGCAAATTGAAAAATTAGTAAGGTATTGACCTATTGTGAGTACGTCGTCACATGCTATTTAATAATAGCTTTTATGAAGTTAAGTAGTTAATTTTTGGTTGTTCTTTCAATCTTATAATGACTGGAGTTATGTTAAACATTACTATATCGGATATTCAGAGAAATGTAGTAGTTTCTTTTATCCGAACATACCGAAATTTTGCACACGTCTATAAGTTCCGTGACAATACAATATAGGATATCTAATATCTTTCTAAATCCAATATGGCGGACTAAGCAGCCTTTTGATATAGGTATCAACATCAAATGAAAGGGTTTTGCGAGTTTAAAACAATGAGTTAGTTATATGAAGGCATTTTAAACTCAGAAAACTATTTTTTTTTCAAAAATATTTTTTGTTTGTTTATAATTTTATTTAAAATAAATATGTATGTACATAAAGATATGTATTGATTGTATGAGAAAGAAGTTTGAGTTTATCTGGATATTTACTCATTATCAATAGCTGGTTTACTTCTATCATGACGTTATGTATTAGACTTTTTTCGGGTTTAAAATATGTTCATAGCAGCGTTCGTTACTCAGGAGCAACTTACACTTGCAAGAACAGGTAATAAAGTAATTTATATTTTTTCGTTTCTAGGAACGATATAAAACTGATATAAATCTTGCCATACAATTATTGCAATGTAAACCAGATAGTTTTGTACCACAGAAAGTATCATCGGTAAGAGCCATTTTACTCTAGGAAATATTGCCATATTTTATAGTTTCCATTACCATTTCAACAGCTTCCAATGGATATCCAATCAAAAGTATCGTCGTACATGAGATTAGAGACAAATTCTCACTCCGATTCCGAGGGTAGTACGAGTGGAGTCGGTGTTGCCACATCAGGTTCCTACAAAGTACTTCCAGCTTCAGACTCACCACCTCCTATATGCCCGTTTCCACCAACAGCAATGGTATATTCGATGCGGGGCATTGGTAAGTGTTAGTAGCTTTTTGCCCTTGCTTTTTTTCCTACTATTTTTCTTAGGTTTACATTTATTTTCACGCGCTATGCACAGCAAAGTTTATTTTGATTGCAATGCGAAATTACACCTCTTAGTGCTATAGTTTTGCTTTCTAAATTATTTTATTTGATGGTAAGGTGTGGATTTTTAATATCTAAAATTAAAAATTTATGAAAAAAATAAAATTATTTTTGCAGCAGGTGAGAGCCTTTTGTTAACAATTGCTTAAGTCGCTATATTTTTACTTTTGCATGTTTTTGTGTATTGTTTAATATTTTGCTTCTGTACATATTGCACTTAGTTTGATTTTCAATCAATCTTAATAATAACTGATAGTTCATGTTGGTGAAGTTATTCCATTTGAAAAATTAAAGTCTCTTCTGGATAATAAAGGTGATTTCGTATTCACTACTTAATACATATTAGATGTTTTAATTTTTATAAGACCTCATTCATTGAGAGGACTATAATTAATAATTTATTAATAGTAATCTTAAGACATGAATTTAGTTTGCCATCTTAAAAATGTATTCACACTTAACTAAATTTATTCCTCATGTTTGTATTTTATCTTTATCCAATTCTTTTTTCAAATGGAGTAACTTAAATATTTTTTTGTGACCTTTTTTCTAAAACATCTTTATATTATCTTTCCTAACAGATGCACAAAATTCTGAATGTACTAATAGCAGTGAACAAATGATCTCTCCATCAATAATGGTGAAATATCTAGAAGATGAGCTTAAAGCGAGTGAAATTAAACATTGTGATACATGTAAATGTTCAACCAAAGATTTAACTGTGTTGGCTGATGAGCCTAAAACGTATAACATAGGAACACAGACGGTGGTACAGGGCGAAGGGAATTCCTTATGTCTTCGATGTAACAGCAATCTCAATTCTCCGTCACGAACAAACAGTCCATATATAATGAAACTAGTTAAATCAAGCGACTCAGTTATATCCGAGACAAAAAGTAGTGTGTCCGACTTAAACGATGGCGAAAAACTATTTACTCCAGTCAAAAAAGATGATCTTATGGTTAATCCAATCTTAGGCCATCACAGATTATGTGATCGAACTTCCAACAAACAAAATCAGCAATTATGTGACACTGCCAAATTCATTGTTGAAAATAGAAAACTCGATGGTGACTTAATCGATCTACGAAAGTACAATAAGTCACCGAATGCGAATAATGTTAGCGTTGATCTTAGCAATTCGTACAATCGCAGCGTAACCATAGATAAACTTTTAAATGATTCTAGTCGGAAGATTGATACAAGTAATTTACTTGTCGATATGGGAATCGAGGGGACCGACAGCAATTCGATACAGGGTAAAGGTGATATTAGTACTGATGAAAAGAAGTCAGATGGAAAAATCCATCAAGAGAATGGCAGCAGTGGATACTCAAGTACTGAGAAGGGTAATCTTCAAACGACTATTACTGGAAGCACAAATAGTCTCTGGAGTAAAACTAGTAGCAGTGAAGGTGCTAAAATATTCGAGAATTTTAACAGGAATTTGATAAAAACGATAAAGGTATGGCCCAGTGCTGATCACTTTTGTGTAATAAGGACCGCAATCACTTAAAACATCTTATTTTCATTTCATCGATCATTACAACAATTTTGTTTTTGTTCAAAACATTGTGAAGTTCACTTTTAGGTTAGTATATTATTTCCATTTCATTTTTTCTGTATAATTTTTTACTCATTTATAAGCCCATCTCTTGATTTCCTAGTGAAACGGTTTTCAAGCGGGTTGAACTCACTTAATTGTGCAATTTGAAGAGTATGATTAGTGAGCACATCAAATGCTGTCCATTTAAGGCTAATTAAAATAACAGAATGCAGCGTTCTGTTTGCAGTCATGCTAGTAAATTTTAATTAGCTGCCAAGTCATTGAAAGTAATAATTTCTTCGTACCCCGGATACGGACTTCGTGTACTTTGAATAGTGAATCAGCCTTTTAGTATTGCTTCAACAAAATTTCGTTTATGTATTCGATCCATGGAAGTTCTGATAAATCACATTTTTTATAGTATTTATTAATTGTACGGTGGTAGCTTAAAAATTGTGTCAATCCAATTTTTATTTTGTAATTAAGGGGTATTTCAAGACAAATTTTTTTTTTTTTTTTTAGTTACTAGAGATTTATGACTTCTTTCTACGCTGAAACATTAAAATGCTTGAAGAATTTTCTGATATTGTAGTTCATTCGATAAAAACTTTAAAAAGACGAAAACCAGATTTCAAAAAGCTAAATCAGTCCAGCATTCTTTGAGACATCGCAGATACCAGTTTTAAAACAATTTCGAGAATAATGTATTGCAATTATTACCCAGAAGTATAACTTACACTCTCTGCATCTTCTACAATCCTTGGAATTTTTGAAAACTTTCATACACGAGTTTTTAAGGGCTTAAATATTAATAAAAGGAAAAAATACAAAAATTTAAGTGTCCAAATTTTAAAATGAGAATCCCCTAAGGAGGGGCATTCATGTCTAAAAATCCGTAACGTAATATTTTTCTAATTTTGTCCTTTTTTTATTTACCCTTTTTTGGTATTTAAATTTTTACTTATTTATTTATTTAGGTTTTATTATTTCTCACCTTTTAACAACAAAAATTGTTAGGAATTTTTAGGTAGGCTGAATTGGCTACATTTTTCAAGCTGGCGTCATCGCCGTATTAATTACTTAAAATAAAAATGTTATAAAATATGTATGTTTTACGTACTCAATCTTCAAAATCTCCTTATGGTAGTGGTATGATTCTCCCCTTATTTTTTTAAATTTTTGAGAATGTTTTTGGAAAATCGTCTTCACAAAATGAATAGCTCTTGTAAAATTTGACGATTGTCCATTTTTTCATTTTATGTGATCATCTTAAATGTGTATTATGAAAACATCTTTTTGGAGCTATTTCAGCCCTAACTTAAAATTAAAGTAACTAAAGGTACAACCTATATGAAAGTAAACTAAGAATTTTAATATCAAAAACACAAAATAATAATGTGGACATTTTAAACAAGAAGCTTTCAATGAGTTTAAATCAAATATTTTTTATGGGCTTGCATAACTTTAGGTTGTTTTGTGTGATGATCAGTTAGACTTCTTTTTGATTTGGTTATTGTTTTAAGTAATGTATGTATATAAATCGATGTTGAAGTTGTATTTGAATGTAAGACTCAAGGACCGATGGCCTTAGATGCTAGTATCCACGACGACATTAAATTTATTTGCTAATTTAATTATAAATAAAAGAATTAATACAACTACCAATTCCTTAAGCAACGCTTGGGTCGCATATATTTTCTTTTGATGAAAGTAAAATTATAAGAAGAGCTTACACAGTGTTATGTTCAAAATATCAATTTAGAGCAATTTTGATACATTT
Source organism: Machimus rusticus (assembly GCA_951509405.1). Lineage (NCBI taxonomy): Eukaryota > Metazoa > Arthropoda > Insecta > Diptera > Asilidae > Machimus > Machimus rusticus. The sequence continues at coordinate 48,752,767 of OX608050.1, read as the reverse complement.
TAGTATTTTTATGCTGAAATACATCACAAATTTAATTTAAACTAGTGGTCGCCCTGTGATCGAAATTCGACCTACTGGGGTTACTACGAAAAATACGAATACACAGTCTATTATGTTTTTGAAATTGGCACTGTCAATAATAAAATTACGAAAGTTTGACCACAGACTACTATGTGTTTGACATAGACAGTATGAACGTATAAAATGAATTTATTTTTTTTAATTAAATGTATTTGTAACACATATTATCTATAAATTTTAGCTTTCTGCACTTCTTCTCCATATAAATTTTAACTATGCCAAATCTCACACTCATCCGTCCGCGCAATACGCTTAAAAAGGGGTACAAAGTTTTCCCTTCACGTATTAATATATAGACTAGTGGTCGCCCTATGGTCGAAATTCGACCTACTGGGGTTACTATGAAAAATACGAAAGTACACAGCCTACTATGTGTTTGAAATTGGCACTATCAATAATTAAATTACGACAGTTTGTTAACAGACTACTATGCGTTTGACATAGACAGTATGAACGTAAATAAGAAATTTATTTAATTAAATTTAATGTATTTGTAAGACATATTATATATAAATTTTAACTTTCTGCACTTCTTCTCTACATAAACTTTAACTTATGCCAAATTTCACACTCCTCCTTCCGTCCAATATGCTTAAAAAGGGGTACAAAGTTTTCGCTTCACGTATTAATATATAGATAATTGTCTTCATATTTTGCGATCACAAGCTGAATGTCAGAAAGATAGTTGACTTGACCATACAAATGTCACAAATATGTATTACTTATGCTATTTTTCGTTTTCTCTCTAGGCTGAAAATCCAAAATATCGCGGTCCCAGATTATGTGCACTTCGAATCCAAAATGGTTCAAATAACATCCTACTGGATAACATTGAATCAGAGGTCACACCAATTGTGTATACAAGACGACAACGCTTCCTTGATGAGGAGCTCGACGACACGAAAGATATAATAACATCAAAAATCTCAATGGTTATGAGCAATCCAGGAAACATTCCCAGTTCAAACTCCATAATGACATTGAGTACAAGCGATCAGAAGACTTCTGGTTTGAATGCCGTAGTAGAGGGCACCGCAACAAATAGTAGTAAGCAAGAAAATGATAAATTTTGTGATGCTGTACATTCCAAAGATAATACTAAGAGCATAGCATTAAGCTTAGATAATACAAAACTGGAGAACGTTCTCGTTACTTCAATCACGACGATAAGCAATCAGACAGCCAATCAACATGAAAGCGATAGGAAAATAGCAATAGGTAGCCAATCTCTGCTTTCGAACAGCTTCATCGAACAGCATTGTAGTGGTGTTAAAAGTCTAAATAACTCAAATGAAATTAATCAACAGCACTTGCAATCCCAAAGTTTTGAAATTTTAACCTCATGCGAAAATTCAGGCAATTCAAAGTCATGCACGCAATCTAGTTCCATTTCTGGTAGTGGCGCCGAAGTTGACTTACAAGAAAACGCCATACTCAGACGCCAACAATTAAATCGAGTAGCTGAATGGGTGCAAAATAATTCTCAAATGGAACATAAGAACTTAAGCAGCAACAGTTGTAGTAACTTCGCACAGAACAATAATAACAATAATTTCATCGGAAATAGAGATATGGAGAATATGCCGTCTTCCATATCCATTACCGGAAGTTCTATTGAAAAATTATCAGTTGATTCTGATTACACAAAAGCAAAGCAGATGTACAACGTAGTTTACAGCAGTTGCATGTCTAATCAGCCTGGTAGTAAATCGTCTTTCAATCCTTTATACCGCCACAATCAGCTGGTTGACGAAGGCAAACGCGTTCATAATGTTCATTCCAGTGATTCAATTGCTCAAGGAAATTTTCTTGTAAATCGTAAGTATTATTTCGAAGAACTCACTCAAAATATGTCACAAGCACAACAGCTTCACCAGCACAAGCAATTCAACAGCGGTAAAGATGAGAGCAGCCAGCAGGTCGATCTGGCTCAGATGGAATACAATGTAAAACAGTTTTTGCTCAAACAAAATGAGTGGTCCATTCGAAGTAAATCTGCTAACTCATCGGTAAATAGCACTAGTCAAAACTCATCTGTGGTTAATAAGTGCAAGCCGAATGGGTTTGATCCGACAGCTGTTAAAAATCATCCGCGTAGAACTGAAACAAATCTCTAAGGCGAGTTCGTGCTTGGACTCTATCCGTTTTTTGTGTTTAGGCTCAAATTATGAAATTTCAATACGCTTTTCCCCCCTCGTTTACAAAGGAGGGGACCAACGTAAAAATGCCATGGTCGTCTTGGTTTTGGATGGCTGTGTATTTGCAAATTGTTTAAATTTAAGTAAAACTATTCATTTATAGTCATATGCATATTTCTTGTACCAATTATAAGCTTAGCCGCGCACTTAGCAGAGTGGGGCTTGGTAGATTGTTTTTAGTTAATAATACATTCGTTGATATTCTTTTACAAATGTTTTACGAATTTTGGTGACATTTTTGGCAATTGGGCAGATCTTGAAATATTTATGTATATAGAAAATTTCTTGGACAAAAGTAACACACCTAGAGTTTATAAAAGAGAAATTTTATAATTTTTTTAATAAAATAAAAACAGATTTCTTTCACGGGGGAAGATATAAACGGTTTAAAACCACTTAAAAGTGTTATTATTTCTGACCTTAATAAAATTTAATAAATTATAAAGCTGCAATATTCTCGCTGTAGAAAAATGACGTAATTTGGCAGTTCTTAAATAGAGAATGGAAAATTGAAATTTTCTCGTAGAGATATCTTGTATTTTCTATACCATGAGGAAAATATAACTACCTAAAGAAATAATTGATATATGTTATATTATCCTCCATACAAAAGAGGCTTTCTAGCTAGTGTTACTAAAATTACTAGAGAAATTTTATATATACATATCTGTAATTTATCTTTTATTAACAAGGGCCGCGTGTTTTTATAAGTAAGGCTTACATGAATACAAAAAACTAAGGACTAACCTTTATTATATTCTCCTATTAAAATTTTGCTATGCATTCTTTTTTAAAAAAGTTTAGTTTTGATCAATACTGTATTTCAACTTTGCATGTTCTTATAATATGCTTCTTTAAACATAGGTAAGAAGGGCACTTTTTTCCGCAGAATTCCAGAAATTTTTTATATAAAGTCAACCAGGAAAGGAATGCCGTAAAACATTTTTCGAAGCTGTGTAAATTCTCAATAAAGCACTAAAAACTTTGAACAATTTACGAAAGTAGCTTCAATTTAAGATAAAACAACCATGTTGTAATTTTATTCGATTTTATGTAAATTTTCACTTCTCTTTACCATATGTTTTGGCAAACTTTCAGAAATCAGCATTATATATCATTCTCAACAATTTAAATGTAATTTTCAATGCCGTAAAAGTAATTAAGCGCACAATTAATTTTCGCTAATGCGAAATTGTCAAAATGTCACTAAAGTAACCAATTTTTCCTAATTATGGATAAATTGGATGAAAAACTATTAAACATTGGTTTTATGATTTAATGTGTTTATTAATATGTAATATAGAAATCAACAGATGCCGTGAAATGCTTATGATTTTTATAGTAACTACTCATTATGTTGTAAAGCTTCATATTGAATTTATTCAAAGAGATGTTTAAGATTTGTTTAAAACTTTAACTAGAGTGCATGAACGTACGAATTTCTGATAAATATTTTATTGAATGATACTTGTAATACAAGGTGGCTTATTATAATTTAACTCAATTTTAAATTTGGTATACTTTAGCTTAACTTATATTTGTAATGCATTTGGCAATGCATAATTTCTACTTTTGTTAATTAGAAGCGTTGCGATCCAAAGACTTTACATAAATCTTAAATTTACTCTAACTTTACTTACTCAATAAAATACTTTAGTACAACCACATAATATCTTAAAGTCGGATCAAATATATAAAATAATACCGACAATTAAAATTTCAGTATAAGTATTTGATTTTGACTATCAAAAGCAATTATAAATGAAAAAAAAAAACAAATTTTTAAAACATATCTAATAAGAAAGAGGGATCACAATATAATAAATGCTCAATTATAAAAACAAAGGACATTGCCAAATGATTTTCCGCATTATAATTTGCCATTTACATATTTATAACAACCTATAAAGGGGATGTATGAAAATAAAACGGTTTGCCAAATTATAATGAACCACCCTGCATATTATTCCCACCGGATAATTTAGTTACATATTACTCTCGCATTGCCTTAGTTACACCACGCTTATGATTTACATATCACAAAAGTATATTTAAAGATATAATGAGATAGGCTTAAATGGCCATCAAAAATGCTTGCGATCTGCTGGCTTTGAGGTAAATCTCCATTCGTTCCTATAAAATGAAATAATTGAACAGTAATTGTGCAGTTAGTAACAAATAGTTAACATTGTGCATTTCGTATAAAAATATCGTTGTGTAAAATTGTTTAGTTTCTAGAGCCCCACCCAATATAATAAACAAGAGCTTTTTAAGCTTTCTTGAATAATTATAAAAATAAAGAGCAAAAGCAAAAACGTAAATAAAAATGCAATATATTTCCAAGTATCCAGAGATGCAAATAAAAGTGGAAATAAAATGATATCACATCAACTCATTTATATCCACATATATCCATAGAATAGCGTTGAAGCCGAAATCATATATTTTAGTATAAAGAGTGAAAAGGAGAAGGAATATTAATTTTTTTTAAATTAATATATGTATATTCGATGTACATTTGTTAGCAAACACTTTGAGATATTTAGCTAAGAAGTGTATAGAATCATTAGTAAATATCGCATGTGAAACTGTAGGTGAAATTTGTTGGAAGATTCTTAACATTTCTATTATTTCTCTCAAATTTTCTATTACAAATTAGAAATATTAAATAGTAAAGGATCAGCCTTCAAGGAAGACTTGCCAAAATATACATTATATAAATGGGAGAGCTGACCTCTAATCTGATCCCAGCGAAGTGTAACCTGTATTTAAGAGACTAAAAAAACAAAAACCTGTTTCCTATGCTTAATTTATGTATCAATTGCTATTTAACAAATCTTTATCTTATAATTTCATACAGAATAAATTTCCTCAATCATTGCCAATCTTCATAGAATCCCACCGCATCATGCAAAGGTGCATTTTATTTCAATTACATGTTTGTCCTCTTATCGTTTCCAAAATAAGGGCTGCTATCCCATATAACAACATTGTTCACTTGAATTCGTATCTAGGTGAAAATTCTATAGTAAGTGTCTTCAAAAATACTTTCGTAACCATGAATCTTCGAAGAATTGTGTGAATTTTTATTTATTTTATTATTTATGGAGAAAATGTTCAAAAGCTTCTTTGAAAGTAAAGCGCAGAATTTCAGTTATTTCTCCTGTTTATTTTTTTAAGATTTCATATGATGCCACGTAAGTGTCGAACATTTTCTGATTTTGTTTTCTCTCTGTTCACCATATTTCTTAGATTCCTTAACCAATTTCAGTAAGATTTTTAGGAATCTCTACTCTTATAGACTAATGTTCCAGTATTCAACACTTTTCTTATCATCCTTTACAAAAATATTTCGGAAGAAGAATGTTTTTCATAAACATTTTTAGCATTTCAGATCATCTAAAATGAGCTTAAATCATTCTACGGATAAAGTAATAAGTCGAAAGATGAACGAATTGAACAAAAAACATTAATTGGTTGTATGAAACAAAGATCGTTTCAAATATGTATGTACATATATACTTTGGCTGGCAGTCTCATTGATTGATTGATTATATGTATATCAAGCATATCCACACAGATATTTAGAAATGTTTGAATCCTCCAAGAAGCCCTGCAAACCCCAAAATGAGTACTTGAGTACTTCATTAAAAATTGTAAACACAAGATCAGATTCGCGCAAGATTTGTATGTTTATCTAGCTAGGTATATTAAAAGAGCTAAAAACCAAATGAAATGGAATATATCGGAAAATGTACATTTAATAATCCTGAAGAGTGCTATAGTTTAAAATCCAAAGATAAAATGAAAACAAAAATTGCAAGAAACCAAAATAAGTTGATTGTAAATATATTTAATCATCGCTTCTTTTTTAAGGGAATCCTAAGCTTAATCCGTATTTAGAACATATTTACTGCTGTTGCTAGTTTAGTAATAAGCTGGGAATTGCATTTTCTAGAATGCTTGAATAACAAAACAATATAACGCTTTTATAAGAAAAAAAGAATTAATGCTGCAAACTTCTTTACACTCCCTCCCCCACCTATGTATTAATACAAAAGAATAATACCATTATTGTGGATATTGTGTAGATCGATCGAAACGAGAATTTTTGTAATTGAAAATGTCCTTTCAGCAAAATGCGCGTTTAGAAAAATTTGCGTAATAATATGAAAGATTTTTTTTAAGTTTTGTTTTGCTTATGGCAGTAAATTTTTTTTAATTGTTTACAAGTATGCCCAGAATTAATGAAATGTGAAATGTGTTTCGCTACGTATAATTAGTTACTTGGCGAATTTGTATTTGGTGAAAAATGAGTGAAATATACAGCTACATAATATATTTTGTATTAATGTACAAATTAAGTATTCTTTGTTAAGGAAGAATGTTATTTTACGCTTCTTTTACATTCATTATTTGATTATTTACAAATCTTACTTTTTACAGTTACTAGTAATATTGGGGAGTCAAATAAATGTGTTTAAATCCGTACTTAATTGTTTCCTTTACCATCATACGGAATTCCATTTTTCAACAATTTCAATATTAAGTCAGCGGTATCACACTTCTCGGTCGACAATTTTAATTATTTTTATAGGACTGATGAATTCAAACAAAACACTTTTTTGAGTTCCTAATTTTACTGACATACATATATTTTAAGAATTCAAATTAAAAAAAAAACATGTTTATATAGTTATTTATAGGTTTTTTCTTGCAAGTTCATGAAAAAAAAATCACAAAATGGAGAAAGAAACTAACCAATCTTTCGAGTTGTGTTTTCAACAATTTATGTTGTCAAAGAAGCAATTTGGCTAAAAATTGTTAAAGGATTTAAGAACTTGTGGCAATTCCTTAATTGTAAAGGCAGTATAGATAGAAGACATTTTATCATAAATTGCCCAAAAACTAGTGGGTCGGACTTTTACTATTTAAAGACATTTTCAGTTGTTCTGATGACTATTGTTGGACCTGAATATCAATTTATATGCGTAGATATTGACGGTTATGGAAAAAATAATGATGAAGGAATTTGTAGAAGAAGCTTAAAAAAGTTGTACCTACTATGAATGGTTCCAAAGAAAAAAATCTTCCCGGGAAGATTCAACCATGTCCGCACGTCTTAATAGGGGGAGATGAAGCTCTAAAACCTTTTCTCATGAAACCATTTCCCTATAGACAATCGAGAAGCTATAAACACAAGGAAACAAGTCTGTAAAGCACGATGCGTCGTAGAAAATGCATTTAGCATATTAGCCCAAAAGTGGAGAATTGATTATAGGTAAATTGATGTTAATAAGTACTACAATTTATATAATTAAGGCAACATGTGTCTTGCATAAATTCCTGAGAGCAAAACAATGCGATTCTCTTTACTTTATTGATTTAGATTTTAGAGAGATTTAGAGATTTTAGGCCTGAGCCGATATTGGTATATTAAATAATGTTAATGTCGCCTCTAGACGCGGTGTACAAATATGGTATTTGAAGTGTGGGAACATGTTGAGTGATTTAAATTATAACTATTAATCTATTCCTTTTTTAATTTATAAACAGTACAAAAACAATGAAAAAAATCAACTACTAGTCTTTTACTTACCAGTTTTCTTCAATTCCACGCCAGTGATCTCAAACCCTATTTTTCTTATCAAAATTGTTATACCCAGGGTAGGACAAATCAAAGAAAATTGGGTGCACTTTGACTAATTCGATAAGTATTTTAGCATTATTCTTTCCCGCTGCCGCAGTATTGTGTTGATCTGTAAAGGCCTTAAATCTCTCTACCCATTATCGCTTTAATTCCTGAAAACTAAAATAATTTTGACCATTCCTAAAATTAAAGTTCTAATTTTATCAGCTATCAAATCATCAGTCCTACCAAATAAAATCATATTCAAATTTAACTTAACATCGTTTATTTTATTCCTTCGATATTCACAAGAAATGTTTCAAAATGAATGTTGATGTGCATTTTCAGTAAATTAATAAACTTGTATTATAAATAAATAAATATTTCCATAGTATGAGTTCTAAGCCAAATTTTGGCCACTAAGTCGAATATTCAGTCGTAACTATCTAAAATCAAATTCTATGCTAAAATCGACGCATATAAGCTAGCTTTGTGTCAGCCGGGTTGGACAATTTTACTCGGAGGAGTCTTCTCCAACAATTATTTCCTGCTCCGAATTTTCTGAAGACTCCTTGACCTCCTCGCTGTTCCTCACGGTCTGAATTTTGTCATCGATGGGCTTGTTGGAATCGGTGGAAGCAGCCGCACTATCGCTCTGCTGACTTGGCTCCGTGACGCGGTTCCCTGTGAAGAAGCTCTGGACGTTCGAGATGACTGCTTGAATTGGACCAACAGGCGTCGGGTTCACATTTGGCTCGGATGGTGGCCGGAACACGCTACCTACAACATTTTGGAAATTTTCTAAAATAGTCGGTGGACGCGGTGTTGAAGCGTCTTGGTTCTGGTTTGGTAGCAATGCGTTTGTAATTTGGTTTCCAAAACTTTGGACGCTAGCCTGGAACTGCTGCAGTAAATTAGGGTTCGTTGAAGTCTCAGCAGCATCTCCTGGAGCTGACGTTGAGGTAAGAGGACGTCGAATTGAGTCAATGAATTGGCCAATTGGGTTGTTGCTAATGATTTGCTGGGCTTGTTGTAGAAGCGTTGGTCGAACCGTGGTATTACCGCTTTGCCGAAGCCCAGGCAATAAGTTTTCATCATTTTCGTTCATAGAAGATTCTTCTTCAGCAACTACCTGCGGTGCATCAGTTTCAGTTCTTTGCTCGTCAGCTTTGTCTTCTAAAGCATTTTCTGAAGGTATTTCATCAGGAACACTTTTAGCGAGTATTTCATTTAATGCAGGAGCTGCATGTTCAGCATCAAAATTTGGTTCTACATTTTTAACTGCTTTTATAGGGACAATTACTTCTTCTTTGAGTAGGACTACTGGTTCTACAATATCTACTTCAACCGGTACGATTTCCTTCCTCAATTCGCCGACTATTTCCTGGGCAGAATCTTGGATTCGAATTTCTTCTACTGGTATCTCAATTTCTCGGTATTTTCTGTAAATAACACTCGTTCGGACACTAGAAACAGCGACTAATAGCACTAGACACGAAATGAGGAGCTCACGCATCTTAAAGAATTTGTAGAAATCTCAGAGATAATCCAACTGAAGAAATATTTTATAGGTATTACAATCTTAATAGACGGGGGCAGCTATGACCGTCCGGATATTCAACCAAAACTGAGTGGATTTTAGAGCTGGAGCCCATTTATATGGACTTAGGGTCGAATGGTGAGGATGTGCAAGAAACACCGAAGACGTGCCAATGACCCGTTATACTCTCTTCGCAACCACTGTCTTTCCACTTGCCGCACTTTGCAAGTTTGTTTGGCTTTGGATCGGTTTCAGGTCTCGTTGGACTCACCGAAAGATTCCCTTGACCGTCGTCGTCTTCATGTTTGATTTACCTGAATTCAGGTTTTCTTTAAGTTGCACAAAGCGACTTACTGTGTAGAGATGCATATTGATTAATGCAATCCACCGGGGAACATCTTCGGCGGTCGCTAGCTAAGTAGATGGTGACCATTTACAAGAAACCAGTCTAAAAATAACACCAAAGAATGTTGCACCGCTGGAAAGTGGTGCCATTATTTAGCTAAAGTTAGGTTCTCTGTCAGACAATCAGGGGAGCCGGCGAAGAAGGAAGTCGTTACGGTTGAGAACCTTTTTTAGTGCTATTTGCTTTTCATTTTCGATATGTAACAAAAGGAAACATTGTGTTTCAATAAACAGAAAGTTTTTTTCTTGCACGTTTGATTGACAGTTTTGTATCCCATCCGTTATGGACATTTGTTAAACCTTTGCTTAAATTTTTTACCCTCTTAATTAAGTAGCAATTTTATTATGCAATTTCTCATCTAGAGATTATGAATCAAGATCTGTATATCCATATCCATATCCAGTAATATCTCACAAAGAATCAAATTATATACATAAGTACATATGTAGATGACAGACTGTGAATGTTTCTTTTCTCATGGTGATATGATCTTAAATAAGGTGCCTCACAAGTCACGGACCAATCCTGTGAAAGGTGACTTTATCATTGTGGTTTTTAGTATTTGCAAAATGCATTAACACAATAACTCCCAATTTAACGAAGCGTTCCAAAACAGTAGCCCTATCGACTGTAAGCTAAGCATTAATCTTTTGAATACTTAATGTACATAAAAAATTTTTTCATAGCCAAAGCAAAACTGCTGACTTTTCGAAAGAATATATGTACATAGTTTGAGTTTCCAAAAAAATACATTTTGATCTTTTTTTAAGAATCCGTAGGAAAGTAACATAATATAATTTAAGCTTTCACCCTTACCTATAATTACAACATTTGTCGAAAACAAATTGTTCATATAAGCGTATACGAGTATCGATCTTGTTATTTCAAGGGAAAACAAATTGTTTTAATTATGTTGGTCGATTGTTTTTCACGCAATGTTCATAATTCCAAAAACTTTTGTAGCCCACTTTAAAAAAAAAACACCAAATTCTAATAATTTCCGCGTTTTAATTTAACTTGATTCTATTTTCGACACAAAATGCATAAATAATAAGAAAATAGTTGGGCGTTTAACCTTTAGCTTTATACAGACAGAATAACAGACTAATTAATTTTTGTTCTTATGACTATTATATGTACCTATTTGACGCTTTATAAAACTACATTTGAAATTTTTTTTTTCAATCTGCTTAAAAGGAATGTAAATTTTCATCATTTATTGTAGTATTATGAAAATTTGAAGAAAAAACACCAGTTTATATGAGACTTAAAAAAATTGAACTGGAGATTATAAATTCGAGTGCCAAAAAATAGAGTTGAGTTTGGATAGAGTTTGGTACTTCTTAGAATACATAATAACAAATTAATTAATGTCCAACTAAAAACATCTGATAAAAGATTTTGAATAAACACACACCAAATGAAATGTTTCGGTGCAATCAAATTATAAATGACTGCACTTTATCAGCATAAAATTCTCATTCAAAATTATGCAAATTTCTAGTTTTGATAATCGGTAACCCATATTAGACCGGTACCCGAACAGGTTAATTATTTCTATGGGGTCACTGTCCTGGAACAATTTTCTCTCGCCTGATATATGCACGTGTAATAGACAGTAGAATGCATCTGAAAACCTGCAGTAAAAACTAGGAAAAACCTAAGAACAAAACTGCTGATGCATTTTGTGCTACATCGGCACCATTGTTGCTTTTATGACAACCGGCCAACTGGTGGAGTAGTAAAATCGGTTACTTCCGTAGCAGAATGTGAGTCAAGTGGCTCAGCTCGGGTGAAAGAAGTCTTCGGCGGCTGCGCCAGACAAGAGTACCTGGGTTAAGGTGATAATTGCTGAGAGTTTTGCAATGAGGTCGCAGAGGCGACTGTCACAGAAATGAACAAAATAAGTAACAAGTAACGTTTACTTTTCACCTGATTTTTGCTGAACTCACGTTCCGAGAAAAATAAAATATAAAATGCGCGCTGAGCTGCAAATTAGTTGGCAATGATTCTGATGCGATTTTTTTTAGATTTCTTTCACTAGAGAGAAAGAAAGGACAACAGAAAGTAGTTGTCAACAAACTTATTGGAGATAAGTATGTTGATTCCGCACTTTCGGTTTCAGAGTATGTTTATGTGTTTGTTAAAACGCAAATTTATGCAAGTTATTAGTTGAACTATAGTCGTAATAGTTCGGGAAGTAGCAATGAAGCATTTGATAAGACTTATACACAATGTTTTGTCCATTACAATGAACGTCAGGTCTAAAGGGATTAATGTTTCATATTATTGCAAAACAATTCTATTTTGGAACGTAACCATATTACTAAAATAAAATACTTAATACATGTGAACCACATCAACAGACTGAAGTAAAAAGGTATATAACAATTAGAAAATCTAATCACTTTCTTGCGGTTTCCACTTATTAGAGTTGCATTTTAATTATATATTTATGCGGTACGCAGCATAACAATGCATCAGTAATCTACATACATACATCTATGCTTCTTTCGCCACCTTGCGTTAAGTACTTAACACAAAGGTTCAGATGGCGGATGCAAATCACGCTCAGCACAATAGCTGATTTGTTTACAGAATATCAAGTAGTTGCCGGGGAAATGGTCCAATATTTTCTAAATTTTCTTCACTTTTCCAAAACTACCATCACACAATGCACTTATGAAATGGCACATAGAATGCAAATTTTGTTAAATCAAGGAAATTGTCGATTTGCGTCTGGCGGAAAATGTGGAGTTTAATAGACTTTTATTTTGTTTTTTAAATTCATGCTATCCAACATATTTCAAGCTCAAGGTTGGGTAAGATTACTCGCCGCATTCAGTGAAAGTATTCAAACCGTTTGCCGTCTTTACACTTGTTAGTGGTCTTATTTCCTTAGACAAGTCCAGACGATTTCTCAACTTTGCATTGAACTTAGTGATGGAAAAAATTGATTTGGAAACAAGATTAACAAATTATTATTTACATCTATAACTACACATGTTGATAAAAATATATCAAGAAAATAAGGCAATGATTTTGAAATCTATTTGGCAATTTCCTTCCAAGCCAATTTGGCATTAATTGTTTTTGAGTTGCTCTCATGGGTTCTGATGAAACTTTGTTCATTTTAGATCAAAAGTACGGATGTGTAAGAACAATTTGAAAATTGATGGCTTTTCACAACGTTTCATTCCATTCTTCCACAATTCTAAAATTAAAGGTGTTACCGCTTGATTTCTATAAATTATATTACTCAATTATTGAAAGCGAACAACATTTTACTTAACTTCGATTTACCATTTCACAAAACAAATGTGTGCTTGTGCTAGAATAGACAAATAAAAGTATCTGTTACCTAAGGTATTTATGTATGATAAATAATTTTCAACGAAAATTTATGAGAATATTCAGAATATTATAATAGCAAAATTTAATTTTTTGAAGTTTTAAAAGCAAACCTCAGACTTTAGTTTGCACTTTCAACACCCCATGAACAATTCTACAAGGCTTTTAAAAATCCGAGAAGAGACATTAAAGGTAATCTGTTCCATTAATTTGAGTTATTACCTTGTCACTGATTTAGTTGTGATTAGACTACATATATTTTATATTCTGGTATTTACGCTTATGCAAGTTCAGATAATCTTTTTTGTTTAATTTTAGTTCGATATGAGAAAATTAAAAAAAAAATTAGGCGTTTTGAATTTTACGATTCACTTAAAATTCAACTCGAATTGCATTATTCAAATGAAAGTTTTGTAATAAACCGCAAGGGGGCGACTAATATAGAGTTTTAAATTTAATGGAATATTAATGAGACTCGAAGAGCTAAGATATATTGCTAGTCTTTGATTGAGTTGATTGACTACAAACAAGGCTAATTTCTTTAAAAAGAAACCTATTTTTCTTAACAAATAAACTTTTTTGCAATTAATAATGTCATAGATGTCTTCGCGATATTTAAGTAATACCTATAGCATCAAATTAACTCGTACCCCCTCCAATTCTGCCCGTAGGTGGTCTCTCCCTCTTCCCCAACCCCAGCGGGAGCTCTTCGAGTTTAGTACCATTGGATAGCTGTTCAAAAAACATTCGACACGTATTTTTTCTTTTTTCGATCCCATGTGTAGTTCGCGAGATATTCGACCTTTTCGGAACCTTTTTTGACAGACAACACATCCTCCCCCGCGTTCACTGTACCGAATTAACGTTATTTTAAATTTAAAACCAACTTTCCTTATAACGAGCCAATATAGGTTACACATACATATGTATGTACGAGTGCTTTAGATAAAATAGAGTACCTATCTATACATAGGTTATTTATTTTACTACCTTAAAAACACTTAATTTTGAAATTTACAACGGGTATGCTCAGATGGGAATTTTTTGTGTTTTGGTTCAACATTTTAAATTTCATACAAAGCTGCAAAGGAGCATGAAAATGCAATTGAATGAAAAACATAACAAACACGGAGAGTCGTCGAACCAGACAGAAGGAGTTGGGCAGTAACGAGTTTTCCGCATGCTTTTATTTTCCCGGGAAGCCATCAACCTCTTGCCGGAGGATCGCAGCCAGCTCTCGAAGACCGTTGTGTAACTCAATATGCAACTAAATGTGAACTTTCGACGTCTCAGGGAGTTCATAAAATCCAAACGAAGATGTTGATGGCCAAAGAAGCTGCGTCGACCAGCGAGATCTCATCTTGAACTTGACATTGGCAGCGATAGTTAGTCACATTTGCGTGGTTTCATGTTCTCTTGCGCAATGCTGCACTGGCCGGCATCATTTTATTTCTTCATTTATTGCAGGAGTATAAAAGCATTTATCATTAATATCAAGAGGAATGGTAAACTTCACGATTTCAGAATTTAAAACAAACAGAATATGGAGAACGGACGATGGGCAGAACAGTAACATGAGAACTTTTTAGAAAAAATTCTTAAACGAAGCCTCTTAACATTTCATTTTAGATACACAGGAGACTTAAGAAAGTTTCTTTGAAAACGTATACTAAAATTAAAATAACCGTTCAACTACAATAGTACCGGAAATTCACATAATTTAATCATAAAAAATATTTTGGGGACATCTTTGGCCTTTAGGTTAAAAAAAATCCATAATTTTGACTACCTCCTTTTATTGTATTTGGGACTACAGAGTTCAAAAGGTTTTAAAAAGTATTTTCTTAAAAATATATCATAATCTGTCAGTTGTATAGCTTTATCATATTTACCTTGTGAATTTCTGAATTACAAGCAATACGGAAAGATCAAACTACAATCGTTAATTTTGATTAGATTGGCTCTCTTTTAAGGCCTACTACTACTACTCTGATAATACAATTGTGATAAATTGTTTTATTTATATTGATACAATTTAAATAAATTGCTTTATTTTTTATTAATTTAATTTGAATTATAGGCTGCTGACTACGCGTTCCTGATAACTTTTGTTTTATTTATATTGTTTTGCCTTTCAAATTGAAAACTATAATCTGAATATAATCTTGAATGTTTATTATAAAAACCATAGTAGAAAACAATTTTATAACAATTAAAATGTATAATTAATTATGGAGGAAAAATACTTGTTTAAATACTTGATTGAATTGAATGATAGCTTTTAAGCGGATTTAATTTAACATGTTTAATTACAATTCGAGGTTAGTTATAAATACATATGCAGCCCATAAAAATTTAACTTTTAATTATAAAACTTGATATGTAGATATTATTTCTTAAAGATACAACGAATTGTTCCATAAGGGTTAAACAATAATCAATTACATAAATTAATATATCCTAGGGTGAGGAATTATTGCAACTAACCAGTGAAACATAGAACAAGCTAAAAATATTTCTATAACAATTAATAGTCACCATAAAAATGCAACCTCACCTATATCTAGTAAAACTTTTTCCAAATTTTACTTTTCGTCTATGGATGACTTGATGATTAGCAACTTTTTTAAATTATTTGTAACAATACGAAAGTTGATCGTTTTAAGAATTATCAAATAACATACATATTTTGATGTATAATACTTTTTAATAATGTAATTAAATGTGTGTTTGTTATTGTATAAAGCTCTTTTTTCAGACTTCTGTCGGATTTATATAACATTTCCGGTAGCTAGTGAATCTACTTCTTATATAAAATATATTTTAAAAAATTGACGAAATTTCAAAATGAAGAACACTTTTTCAACATCCCTATTCGAGAAAAAATTATTTTTGAAAAAATCCTAATTGATGAACCGCAAAGTTAGCATTCGACTAGAGTTCCGATGCTATTTAAGCTCACAGATGTAGCTACTGCAGTATCCATGATACGAAGCCCGTCACTTTTGAATCTAAATAGACATTCCTACCAAGTTACATCAAAATGCGTGGAGATCTCAAACTCAATTTTTGTCTCTTCTTCAGCTATGTATGAATTTATATTCGCTGAAAAAAAGGCAAGAGCCCAAGTTTGACCTTTCTTTTTCAGATTATTTGAATACCTATTTATTGTTATTTTTGTTACGAAAAAATTGCTATTTGCTTATGCGAGTGTTTTTACTTTCTTTTCGAAAAGAGAACCCCAATAAATTTTAATACGGGGCCCCCTGAGGCCTAGGTTTGCCACTGTTTGAGCTGTTTTATTTTCTTTATTTCTTAGTGCGAATTACCATAAAAGTTTATTTAATAAATAAGCACACTTTATAAAAGATCTTATGCTACAATGCATCGCAGATTATGTTATCAATAATATAATAATATAAAATTTACGACTGATTTTTGAGATACGAGTATGTACTTTATCAGTAAGTTCAGCACGTGAATGGAGATTTTTGCTAACTGCAATCTGCAAATTACTATCTATTACCTGCTTGATTTAATTATTAGTGTCTTTGGATGAATAACGACGTAAATTATTCTTTAAACTTTAGGTCATAGAACAACGAATTAAAAAATTGTTTTAAAAATTACAAGGTGGTCTAACGAACCACTAAGTTTATGGATGGAAAAAATTTAAATACAATATAAATACATAAAATGTGTTCGTCTTCTTCTAGAATATTACTTCGAAATCACCCCCAAACTACAACCAGAAAGTACTGCGCAATTTAGCAATTAATTAGTCTTGTTAAGCTGAATTGCGCTTAACTGCGGAAAAGTTTTGAAAGAAAAACAAACTTTATTAAAGGGAAAATTACCTTTATTTTGTATATGAATAGTTCAATTAGAAAACAACACCCCACACAAAACCCGTCTGGGGCTCAATTCGAAGTTATAAAACTTAAAAACAGAAATAAATGAATCTGAAATTCTAGCCAAAACCTAGGAGTACAAAACATTGTAAATATGGTTGAAGGCAAATTTGAAGATCCTTTCCTTGGACAGCTCCCCGTTGAGGACGACGATGTCGTCGCGGTCGCAGAACTCGCGGTAGTGCAACTCGTACATGGGCCACACCACGGACTCGAAGTACCCGACGACATCCGGGGGGTCGTAGACTCGGGCCCTGCGTCGCTCGAAGCACCTCTCGTAGGGCACGTGCAGGTGGAATTTCACCTGGCACAGAGGCAGCAACTGGGGGTGGTTGAAGAGGATGAACCCCTCCAGGATGAGGATGTTCACTCTGCTCTGGAATGTTGAGTTGGAATTTTGGTCGTCTGGGGTCTTCTCGAAGGGCTGGAAGTCGTCCTTGAGGAGACTGCGGACGTCGGAGATCATCCTGTCCATGTCCAGGGAGCTCATGATCTCCCAGTTGATGTGATTCAGCGACTCCACCCATTGGTGTCTGGGGTCGGTGACGGGCAGGAAGTAGCTGTCCTGGGCGATGAGGAAAGTATCGCCCACGACGAGCGGGGTATCGAAGGGACAGCGATCCTTGTGGCTGCTGAAAAAGTTGTACAGGTTGGCGGCGAGTGTCGTTTTACCGCCGCAGGTGACGCCGCTGATTCCGACGATCAGCCACCGCGCCATGCTCTTTATGTAACCACCTCGACTTACACGCGATTGCTAGGAACTGTTTTTGCGGCAACTTTCATGCGCCAGGGGAGGTCGCTGATAAGGCCCCTGACGCGACTGCCACTGGCGGCTGGAATTAAGCCGTATTGTGAACCATTTCAGGCCCACTTGATGTATGGCCGCGTTTGATAGAGCGTGAACGCGGACAGACCCCCGATGAAGAGCACTCCGAAGGCGGCTGGCACCGCGAAGGCATAGTCCAGCGACGGGAACAGGGAGTGGATAAAATTGTCTGAAATTTGAGTTAAATTGCATAACAATGACTTGGCAGCGGCGTGCACTTGTTACCTTGATCGACCAGCAGAAAGGGGAGCACCGACACCCAGAAGGCGTAGTAAAGGAACGCCGAGAGCGCTGCGGCCAGGACAACTCTGCCCACGAGCGAGTTCGACGCCATGCAGCGACTTCGGTTCTGGCTGCCGTGGGACGCGCCTCCGCTGCCTCAGAACAAGTTCACTTAGCTTAGAACGGCGCACTTAGCCTGATAAAATCTGAAAAAAAGCTAATCTTAGTAAACAGCAGACGGCAGACGGTGACGGCGCGCTCGGCTCTACTGACGCTAAACAGGTGTTTTTGACAGCTGAGCACTCCACGACAACGAAGTCATTAAAAACAATTCACAATTGTATGCACAACATTCACAATCACAATTGTGAGCCGCACTGAACCTACTTTCAGGCGCAGTGTAGCTTGTCGATAAAGTAGTTCACACAGCCGACCGCACATTTTTGCCTATATCGAGCGCGAATGATTTTCTCAAATATAGACAACAATTAAGCACTTATAAGTATTAAACGCAATAAAGTGATGATAAAATTATTAAAATATAAAAAACATATTTCAGTACTGCATTGCATTACACTGTTAAACGGGGAGATTTCCCCGATCGATCGTGCACTGACATTTTACAAAACGGGGAGATATATAACGACATTTTCATTCAAAACTCAGCAAAGGCTTTTATTTTTGAGTCCATTCCGTTCAAATTGAATCCAAAAGAGCTTACAAAAACCCTCCTTGGTAATTATTCAAAAGTTGAACTCCAGGCTTAATTGGTTCCAAAAAATTGTTTAACCATATAGGGTAATTTTATAGTGTAATAGATACTAGGCATTTTAAAATGGGTGAAAAGGTTTTTTATGTATATATAATACAAGCCTAGTAACCGGAGGAATACCAACTATGGTCGTCGGGAATATTATATAGATGGATAAATCGCGGATTTCTTATTCAGGCGACATTTCCCACATCATTCCATGCGAGTGCATGCATTAGATATTGCACTCTTTGATTGGGAAAGGGAAATAAAATAATAATAATAAAATTGGAAAAAATAACAATCTACCAAATTTAGCAATAAAAATATAGATTTTTAAATTTTATGGCAAATATTCGATTAGAAACAATCAAACAAATATCTTTAATAAAATAACAAAATAATGTATGTATATTCGCAATAAATAAAGTTTAAATATTTTAACAAGACTCTATATTTCGTATCAATGCAAACCCAAAAAAGTACGAGAAAATCAGTTCAAGTCCTATTTAATGCGGAAAGTTTAATCCTTATCTCGATTATTTCAAAAATGAGGTAATTCTTCGAAAAAGTTTTGGGCCATATCCCTGTTAATATTTTTTCGCAAGCTCGGCAATAGTATGAAGTAAAAGTCTAGCATTAGATCGTGACTCATGTGAGTTCTTGACTCCCGTATCTAGTACTTATACCAAACAGCCGTAAAAAAACGCATTCCGAGGAGGGACATTATTTTTACAAGAAATAATAGCAACAAAGGAGAAAACAAAACATGCATTTTTTTGATTTTATGAAAAGTTCTGTCGTCCACGGATTTACATTGTTTTTTCATAAAACATTTGGTCTTAGCGTGCTCTCAGCATTTACATTATTTTTAAGTGCTATTTTTAATAATTTGTAATTGGATCTTAATAACGAATATTTTTGCTCAGATAAAGAACTTTCTCTCTCTCTTGCATTACACATGGTAAATATAAAAAAATTGATATCAACTATACATATTTTCCTTTTCTTTCCACTATTAGGAAAATCGTTACCGTCAAATATGATTATCTTAATAGCTAAGCAATAAATGTTTGATCCGCAGTTTTACGAAATCACAAAAAAGAAATGGAATCAAATAAATTGATTTGATAAATTCAATTCCCACCACCCTAATACACATATCCTGTTCGTAGTGGGTAGTGGTATCTGGGTACTTCCCCACAAATTGAAGTTTACTTCCGAAATACTTACCCTTATCGATATCACGGAAATGTAATGCAATGTAGTTACATAATAATTTATCGCCAAAATTTTCATTAAAAACGTGCGGCAAAACAATCTTAAGCAGTCGAACTAAACCTAATCATGATTTCTGTAGTCTAGTAAAATATAAAAATACTCCTTGTGATAGTAGCCAGAAAAAACCTAGATTTCAATTTGGTCATTAAAAGAGGATATCTGATTAAAGCCGAAAAATGTCATCAATTTGGGGCTTTGATCAGACTAAAATATATCCATGGGCTGTTCTAAAAAAAAAGTTTTCTACTACATGCGTTTTGTTTTTAAATTAAAAAAGATTCTTAAAGACTCAAGGAATTTTATGCACATGTTTTTTAAAAGTATTTTAGTTTCCATCCATACTTCAGCGAAAATTGAGTTTCCGTAAAACTAGTCTTCTTCTTATTCAGATTCTGAGCTTATTTATATAAATTTAATTCAAGTTGCAGCTTACCACAATAAAAACAACTTCTTTCAAAATTGATGCTAGTAATTGTTTATGCACATTATGCATATCATCTCTAATATCCTTATTTTCATAATGTAAGCATGTGTATACATAGAGTTTTCTTTAAAATAGGAATGATTTACCGAGGAAAAGACAGTAACCTACCTACATACATATCTATAAAATATAAGGTTTAAAGCATTTACAATGCTCTGATAAATTCTTCGAATCCAAATATCGATCTTGTAGAAGTCATAAAGATCGATATAGGTTTACGAAAGATTTATTGCATTTGCCAGAGTGCATAGGATCTGCGATTGCAACAAAGGCGGTTCTAGGGAAATTCGAATCGAAAACTTGATTTCATCTGGCATTTAGTGAGGCCCATTTCGAGGAAATTTTGTAAATAATGGGCTCTTGGCCACCTGCAAAAGACATTTCGCTCGATCCGGGTTAATGTGAATAACCTCGTCGCACTGAGTAGGTACGTCCGCAAAGTTTGGTTGAAGATGACGATGATTCCCTACCCCCGTAAACGGCCTTGACGAATAAAATTCTTTTTTCTGCCGGCCGTTGGACAGCCAACAATTGGGGCACATGGAACGCGTAGAATGGCATTTCCGATGAGTAAGACAATTTTTCTCAGTTTTTGATCTACCGAGTTCTTAGTATATTTTTTGATGGCAAAAAAATGACGTTTGACATATTTTTTGCATAAACATTCCTGGCAACGTTACCATTGCGTGCTAAGCCGCAACTTAATTAAAGTGGCGGCGGCGCGGCACTCGAGCTATCGCTATGATGTGATCTGAAATCTGTTTTCTTAGAAGGTGGCGATGCTCAGCTGTTTTCCGAACCTCGAGTATTTTTAGACGGATTTTCATTGAAAGCGAACCTGTTTGAGATTTTCGTCATGGTGAACATTTTTTGAGAATTATATGAATGAAACGTTTACAAATTTTTGACGCGATCGCATCCAAATTGAGCCAATTTGATCCATATTTTTCGCTTGGCGAAGAATCAATGTCGGATCGGAGTGTAACGCGAACATAATTAGATAAAGTTTGTTTTTTTTTCAAATGTAATTGTTTTTTTGCTGTTGAGTTTTTTTACGGAATTTTACTTTTTTTAAATGATTATACTTTGTTTCATCAGAGTTTTTGATGACGATTAATGACTTGCTTATGATGACTATTTGTATTTCGAAATACTTGCATAAAATTAATCATCACTGAAGTTTTTTAGATGAGCAAACATGAAACTATGAAGAGTTAAAAGAGTTTTACTTAGTTCAGTATGGGGTTTCAGATACGTTATTGATTTTCTATGGAATATATTTTATGATTACAGATGGAATCACTATTCACATATGTATCTATACATACATTTATGTACATACATACACACGTACAAACATATTTAGGTCAATTTTTTTTTTGAATATTTACTTGGTTAGTATTTCGCTCATAAGGCAGGCAAAGCTGTTTTCAGTGAAACTTTTACATAGATAATAATATAATTTTCTTTTAAGTTTTTTTAAGACTATAATCAGACAGTCATCAAAAGATATGAAAATTTAGCGAATGAATCGAAAAGCCTCAAAATAATAAGATAATATCTGCTACATTATCGACTGATTTAAAATCTATTGAAATAATTAACGAATTCATGTCATGTGTGTACGTCATATTATGACGTCTATGCATCGCAGCCTAATTGTGTTCTGCTATGATTGGTCATATTTCGCTAGTAAACGTAATTAAATCAAACGTATATTATTTCGGTACGTAATTTGTTTGAAAGTAAATTTTTGCCAACAGCATGTTTTAAAATTCAAATTGTGATTCATATTTTCTTATAATTGGTTTTGTTTTAAAATGTTTTTCTTAAGTGAAGTAGTAATAAAAATAGCTTCACAGTCTAATTCAGATTTACCCATAAAGGATAGTTTTTGTTTGCTTACTGTTTGTTATTTGCGCTTTCTAATGCACCAATATGGAAAACTGTTTTGAAAAACTTTATAGAGTAGTGACAAAACAACAAAATTTGAAGGTAAAACCAAGAAAAGAATTACTAACTAAAGCTGCCAAAGAAATTCAATAGATAGTTTCTTTTAATAATTCGTTGTGATGAAAAATTATTCAAAATTCTGCAAAACTAAAGATATCATAATATTTTGGAATTCGACTTTGTTAGTAAATAGTTTTTGAAGGTTGAAACAAATATATAGTTTAGTAGTATAAATAAAGGTAATAAAGAATTAATAGTTATCATGCGGACAAGAACGAAAATCCTGGTTTCTTTTCATTTCTTCCCTTATACATATATTTAACAACAAAATATATTTCAAAATGTCAGACAAACTGTGAATAAAATAAGATGTAATAATAAACATAAAAATTCAATTTCTTTCAAATTTCTGGTTGCATCATAAAAATGTATAATATTACGTGTAATATAACTAATTCGTTAAATATATAACGACTTTAAGTAAAGTAAGTGAAACGATGATAACTTAATGATAAATAATGAAAAATAACTCACCAAATATTGAAGTGCAGATTCCGGTCTAATTTAAGAGACATTTTTTCATTGTCTCTTTTGTGATATTTCCCTACTTTTTCAGGAATGCACATGTGACGGGATATTTCTTCCATTTGCTATAAAAAGCTAATTCGGATAGATAAACTTTAAACGGATCAGCACCTTCTATAGACCAACAATTTATAATTAGACATAATCGAAAAAGTTTAATTGTCCACTCAGTGTCATCGAAATTTTACTTGCCATCGCAATAAATGATCAGTACTGGTGAAGCCGTTGATACGTAAACTACAAAATTAAGTACAAATTGTGCAAAGCCAAAGGAATTAACAAAATTAAATTTTTTATAATTAAGTTTTTGTTACCCACAGTGATATTTGAAATGTGCAGATAATAAAATATAAGTAATTAAATACGCCAATTTTTGTTTCATCACTTAAATTGATTTTTGCAAAATCCAGAAAAATTTATGTTACATATTTAGAAATTTGTGTATCTTCTTGGATATTCTGATAATGTTAAAATGAACCAAAAATCCCTAAAATCATGTTGTTTTTAGGTTTTTTCTTGCGCTATATTTAGTTCTGATATATGTAAGATTTTATGTGAAAAACAATAACAACTTGACTATCATGCTTAACTATGCTGCTGACTGCACAAAGAAAAAATGCTGATTATCAAAATCTGTTCTAAGTAAACTATAACCGCTTAATGGTAAAAAGCACGCTAAAGTATTCTCGTAAAAGCAAACAATCCGTTCAATAACTTGTTATAAAATATTTTAACTTTCACTAAATGCCACAGATAAGCAACTCTTATCTAAAAAGTTGTCGGCAGTGTGCAATTTTGGAAAATATATTTGTGAATTGGGTGTTTTTGAATAAACTAAATTCCAGTTCTTCCCCACAATTTCATGGGTCAATGGCTGGTCATGGAAAATAGAATATTTCAAATTCCATATGGAGTTTCCACGAAGAGGTTCCAGGAAGTAATATTGGTGAAAATGTCACGTCTGTCACGGTTTAACAGCAACAATATTGGTTCAGCACATTTCACACATTCTAGAACAGATAAAACCCAGAAAATATAATTTAGCACAGTTTCTGTAATCTGTGATTTATCATGCAAATATCTTGGTAATCTGCAATCATTTTTACGGTAGTTCATCTAAGTGTGCCTCTAATAAAACTTAAACAAACAGTTCATTTAAAACATATATTTTGTAATTGAACTCTCAATCAATTCTTAAATCTACATAGCTTTAATATATGATATAACTATAACCTCTTTGAAAAGTGTGGATTCGAATTATTGTATTTAACCAAAACAAAATTAAGACGAAGATCTGACGTATTATAGATCGTGTAAAGAAGATTGCAAAAAACAAAAACATAGCGCAGATAAATCGCACAAAAATGTAAGTTTCTGCCCCAGGAAAGTGCCACCTACTCATAGAGGTGGCGAAATGTTAATGTTGTGCAGCTATTCAACTAACTAAAATAAAGATCCAGGGACATTCCTTGCGCGTGAATAATTTTTTTATAAAAAAACATATCGTAACCTCAAAAATTTTCACTGATCTAGTTGTGCTTGCGGGCCTCATTTTCCCATGCTGCGCATACCTACACTTTGAAGGACAGTTAATGTTTACTTCGACCCATAAATACCAATTGCAAAGTTTTGGCTCCTTACCCACCTGCCGACGATCTGTAAAACCTCAAGATGAGAATTATCGTACATACTTACATATGTGCCTAAGTAATGACTACTGCCAGCACGCCGTAGATTTATGGCGTTGACTTGACATATAAAAAGTAAAATCACTTCCGGATACACGTGGTCCTTGTCGTGATTGTAAAAATTCTAGTAGCTTTTATATCCAAACGCATTGTGACGTTCGCCTGCTAATAAATCGGCAATGAATCATTGAAACCCAGCCTTAGGGTAATCACAGCCTTCTGACGATGCGACGCCACCTGGCCGTTGATAAAGTCAACATCCAACTCACACGCGGGCACAATTGACAGCTCGTCTTGAGAGGCCGGAAGGCAGGAGAGCGGCCATTTTGTCATTATCCGTGGTGCAGTAAGGATCGCACTCCGCACTAGTTAGATAAAGTAAAGAAGAAACTAAGTGAAATTGTGCACACCCCAGGATATTTCAGAAGGTGAGTTGGTTGCAGCACGAAAGCAGCCCTTCAAAATACCAAATAGTAAGCGAAGCAAACAAAGAAAATTTTTCCCCTTTTCGGTGAACCAGGAAATCGCGGGTCCTCCACCCACGCCTAAGAGGAACCATCGGTCCCTGGCCACGAGGGAACCCGAGCCAGGTTAATCAGCTCCCCAAGGAGCCAGAAGAAAAGGAGAAGAACGTCCTGGGTCTCGGTGCTCCCCTCCCGGACTTGTTAGGAAGGACCCGCACTATTCTTTTTTTTGATTCCGGGGTTTATCCGCCGAAGGCAGACTATATAAGAAAAAAAAAAAACCGAGTGCGTAAGCCCAGCAACTGCCGGCTCCTATAACTCGGGGCTGCGCCGCCAGAACTCGACTAGATGCAACACGATATCCTGTCAATTCGAAGTAACTCGAAGTCTCGAGCACCGCACCTGCTGCACCTCTCCACCATGTCGACCCCTATTGGAACCGTGTACGTCCAGGCTTAAGGAAGCCAGCATCGGCCGTGGGATGCTCGCCGGACCCCTCGGACGCCACCGGACAGCCAGTCAAGAAACCTCAAGATTTCTTTTGTTTTATTCATATCTTTTTTTTTCGGTTTAAATTGTATCGTGATAGTTTAAGGCCTCCTCACCCCCCCCAGTAAAGTATCAGCTACAGCCAGGTAGAGAGACGTAGGTCGCGTAAGCGTAAGCGAAAGGAGGACGTTTCCTCAGGCTCTTCACCCCCCCCAGGCTTCATAACGCAAAGGACTTGGCCCCCTCAAAAGCTAACTACCTTGCATTGCAGATTTCGTCGCGGGATCCTGCCGAGTCGACTCCAACGGATTCCCGGGTAAGTCCTACCTTGCAATAACTATTTTGATATATTTTTTGTGTGGCATCTGTGGTGGCCATGGCCCTCGGCTGCAATTGCCTTGCGTCCTTAGAATTTTAAAATATCTGCTGACTGTGATTTTTGGTCTTAAGTACAAGTGCTCAACTAGCTTCGGTGAAGTCCTCAAACACGTGTAAGGCCTGTAGGAACCCTTCTCCTTCGTGGAGGTTTTTCTTTAAACAAAAACAAAAAAAAAAAAAAAAAAAATTTTTTTTGAACCGGTACTCATGTTATCACCTGATATTCCGAATTTACCTCATCTTTTCCCCCGTGGTACACGTAAATTAATTAATTTGTACTCCGGATAGATTAAATGCCAATGTTCTCGGTTCCAAAATTGTTGATTGGTTTTTTTTGAGCACCGTAAAATTTGATTAAGTCCAACAGGGTAAATACCGGCAAAGCCAAATAATTTATTCATGCTGAGTAGCCATTGTTCAATCACTATAAGAGCCGATGAGTTTATCTATATCGACTAATAATCTTAAGGCTGTATTCTAATTAGTCATTCGTACCTAGTATTATTTAATAGATTCGCATAAGAATCACCTATCACTTTTAGGGAGCAGTCTAATTTTGAATTTGATACTGCAGGGAATTTAAAGAGTAAGAATTGTCTCTACCTTATATTATAGAAAAAAAAAAAAGGAAATTTTACTGTTTTGATACCTTTAGAACTTGTTTATATGGACTCTTGTAACTTCAACCTAGCTTTGTGAATTATAGTTATCATGCATCGAACTTAAGAGTTTTTCTTTCGTCCGGGATGGAGGCATAAGCGAATCATTTCGTCGACGATTTAGGCAGGGGTATACCCACCTGTAGGGGGTTGGGATACTAGGAGGCGGGCATGAAGGAGGCTGGGTCCATGGAGGCAACCCAGCATCCTTACCTCTACACCGGGATGGGCGGATCCCCCTATTTTTTCTCCACCCCTTTGATTGTTTTGTTCTTTTTTTTTTTTTGGTCGTTTATCCAACCTCTCCTGATAGCTGTTAATGTGTGGGGCATTAGAAAAAAAAAAACAACGGAAGGATTCTCTCCCACCTTCCGATAGGAGCGTAGAAAACAAAGACTCCCTTAGTGCTCGTTTGGCTCAGAGTCCGCGAACCCCCCCCCATCCGGCGAGCTAGCTCGTGCCGCGCAAGGCGCTCCTGGGACTCTGGGTCGAGCACCCTCTTCAGTCTGGCTACACGCCGTCACCCCGAAGTGCTGTAACCTGTTCCGAGTAAACAGCCGTTACTCTCTCATACTTCACTTTTACTTTACAAAAATGGCGCCCAACGTGGGGCCCGAAACGGATAGGATTCCCTGTTCGTAAGGGCTGCCACATTAGGCCTACACGGCCGCAAATAATACTCGTGCTGCCAAGTGCAGTATCTTCTCTTTCCACGTCGGTAGTGTGGTAAGAGGAGCGCTTTAGGTTCCCTGACTACCATCCCCCTAGCGGTTGGGTATGTTCTCTCTTCTCCAGGATTGATCAAAGAGTCAGAACAGGTCTAGAGTTTTCGAATTCATTCCTTGCGATTCGATGAGGCTTCTTGGACGGGGAGAGGGAGGTTCATGCCTGTGGTTGGTGAAGTACTGGTCGCATGCCAGATCAAGATCAACGTCCACAGGATGCTATCTTTGCGACATGCCTCTGCGCTTCATTGACCCTGAGTGTAGCATCTCAACCACCGTTCCGCGAGTCTGGTGGATGACTGAGTGCGATCTGAGAGATCGTACTTGGGCGGGTAAATTCCCTCCCTTGCATGGCCTCAGACGTTCTCGGGCAGGCACTTGTAATTCGGTAGGCGTTCTTCTGGTCATTGGGAAACCCGAGAGTTCGGTGTTGCTTAGGCCCTGCCTGGCTCACTTGCCTCGACGTACCCCATGGTCACGAGATGCGCTTGCGAACGGCGCTAGGATTCCTTCTTCCCACCGCTTTTCCCATCCCATTCCTTTATATTCTACCGTGTTGTAGGTAAACTCTTTATACCGATTCCGACTGTGAGGTTGGAAAAGGGAAAAAGTCCTCTATTTCAGATTCGGTGCAGACGTGGTTCTAGCACTGTCAATATTGCTTTCCTGTTTGCAGACAATAATTTCAACACTGTCTATTTGAGTATGGTACAAATCAAAGATATTGTTTTTTTTGATTCGTTGTTATCTTGTTCATGTTGCGCGTAGGAATGATCCGCTTATTGCCTCACCGGATATCATGTAATAGGTTCAGATTTTCTTAAGTTTTGCATTCATCTTGTTGAGTAGGAGACTAGTTTAGCTATATACGTGAGAGTAGTCTGGAACGTGAAGTGTTCCGATACTGAATTTTTTTTTGAATCGATAAGAAGCCAAGCTTCAAACTTTTGGTTGCGACACTTGTTTTCTTGAGTGGGAGTGCCTATTTGCACACGCCCACCTGCAATTTTTTTTCTTTCTCTGCGTTCTTAAGGACGTGACTTATAAAGTCCTTATATAAATCAACCAACCTCACGAGTTAATAGATATCGCCTTCGGAATTATTTTCTTTTAATCATGACCGGTAAGCAAGGTGCTTCACGGGACGGCAGTCTCGATGATACCGTGGTAGAAAGGCCTGGTAGTGGTCCCTCTCGAGATTCTGGCGCACCTTCCCAGGTAACGGGAGAAAGCCTTCCAGCCCTGGATAATTTACGAACCGAACTGCACGCCCTAAGGGACGCCCTCAACGACATAAGGAGCGGTTACGGGTTAATACCGGTAGCCAATACACCCCCGAGGAACAACACCAATGTGTTTGGCAACAGAGGCGGAGGTCGAGGCGTAGGCCGAGGCCGACCTCCCAGAACTGGTACCCGTACTGGCCTGAGGAGTCAAGCTGCCAGGGCAGAACAATTCGCGAACTCGCCACAGCCAGCTACTAACGGTCAACTTCTCACGGGCGAACGCCAAACCTATGTACCCGATCCTAGAGGTCAAGGGGTTCCCTCCGAACCTAGCCCCCGCTCTCAACGTAGTGGCCTGATGTCAGGAGGTCCCTCGTTTATAGCATCTCCAGGCGAAGGATTAGATTATATACCTACCAGAAAATCTGTCGTGCTCTCGTGGAATTTTACTTTTAACGGCGACTCAAAGGGGATGTCTGCGGAAGACTTTATTTACCGCACCGAATGTGTTTCTCGATCCAGTGGCGTTAGCGACACGGAGCTTTGTTCAAACGTTCACTTCTTGTTGAAGGACAAAGCTGAAACCTGGTTTTGGACGGTGTTTCGCCGACAATTTAGAAACTTTACATGGCTCATCTTTAAGTCCCAGCTCCAGGAACGGTTCCAGCCGCCACAATCGAACCATCGCATATGGCAGGCCCTGATGACGTCTAGACAGGCACCTTCGGAGAGTTACGCCGACTTCGAGCAGCGTGTACTTGCATTACAGTGCAAATTGGACAGACCCCTACCGGAAGTAGATTTAGTGAAAATAATCAAGGATGGTCTCATTCCTCGATTGGCCCACCTGGTTTATGTTCAGCCGGCTTACTCACTGCGTGAGTTAAGGGAAACCTGCAGACAGGCAGAACGGCTACAAACCAATTCAGTCCGTTTTGGTATGCAACCCCGATTCGCTATTGGGAAAGTCCAGGAGTTGGACCCGGTGGAAGACATCGCTCAAGGACTAAATAATTTAGAGGATTCGATCGATGCCATCAGTGGTGGGGCGATAGAAATGAAATGTTGGAACTGCCAGCGGTCGGGACATTACTTTCAGATGTGCCCCTCCGAACAACGAGTACTCTTTTGCTACAGATGTGGTAAACCCGGCACTACCACTCCACGTTGCAGTGACTGTTCGGGAAACCGGTCAGCGGGCAGCACGGTAGCCGGAGTGCCACGCCCTGCTCATCTTACACCGGCACCCAAACCCGAGACGGGGAAAACCTTGCTCTCAGGTCAACCCCGCAAAAACTAAATGACCCAATGTCTGTGGATCCTCCCACCACAGATACCGTTCTTTCCTCAGCCAATATAACTGAGAAGTTGAATGTAACCATGTCTGCCCCGGAAAGAGTCCCTAAACCCACCCTGCACGAACGATGGAAGAACTATCACATAGTGAGACAACGAATATTCAACTCCAGTCTCCAGGCAGCTGCCACTGCGAGTACTCATCTAAAATGTGTCTCTCCGCGAAAACGGCAAGCCTTGAAGAGACTGCGGGAATTGTATGCTGAACGAAAACGTGTCACGAAGAAAATAGCGTCGAGCATAGTCAGAGTTGACGGAGATGATAGACCTTATGTTAGCGTGCTAATAAATGACACACCCATTACTGGTCTCTTAGATAGCGGAGCCAGCATCACTTGCTTAGGGGAAGGAGCTGAACATTTTATGCAAAAGGCGAATCTAACTCCAATACGATTGAGGAGATCTGTTATCACAGCGGACGGGAGAGGACAGGCTGTCACTGGGTACGTTAAGGCCCAGGTGGCTTACCGAGGCGTGACCCGACCTCTGATGATATATGTTGTACCAGGATTGGCCCAACCTCTTTATCTAGGCATAGATTTTTGGCGCACCTTTAATTTGGCCCCAGGATTAATCTCGGAGCTTTCGCTGGCGAACAATTTCAGTGAGCCACGACATCACCTGACCCCTGACCAAGAACTGCAATTGGAGGTGGCTATTTCAAAATTTCCCAACTTCGCTACACATGGTCTCGGAAAGACCCACGTGATGGAACATGTCATTAACACCGGAGATGCACCACCCATAAAACAACGCCACTATCCTGTCTCACCAATGATCCAGAAGCTCATGTACGAGGAGCTGGACAGAATGTTGGCTCTAGGAGTCATAGAGGAGTCTGACAGCCCATGGAACTCCCCAGTAGTTCTGGTGCGGAAGCCGGGGAAGAACCGACTTTGCCTAGACTCAAGAGCTGTTAATCGGGTAACCATCAAAGACGCTTATCCGTTGCCACATATTGACGGTCTCCTTGGAAGACTCCAGGATACCCGGTTCATCAGCGGCATAGACTTGAAGGACGCGTTTTGGCAGATTCCGCTGGAAAAACATAGTCGCGAGAAGACTGCCTTTACGGTTCCTGGGCGACCGTTGTACCAGTTTACGGTCATGCCCTTTGGTCTGTGTAACGCGCCCCAAAGAATGTGCCGGCTGATGGACCGAGTCATCCCTGGACACCTGCGGGAAAATGTTTTCGTCTACCTGGACGACCTTTTGGTAGTAACGCCCACCTTCGAAAAACATATCCAAATTTTGGATGAAGTTGCCAAACGATTGCACCAGGCTGGCTTAACAATAAATGTGAGTAAAAGTAAGTTCTGCGTACAGGAAGTGCGATATCTTGGCTTCGTAGTAGGAGACGGAACTCTCAGGACAGATCCGAATAAGATTACAGCTATAAAAGAATTCCCGGAACCGAAAACCCCCAAACAGCTCCGTCGGTTTCTTGGTATGACAGGCTGGTACCAAAGGTTTGTACCGAATTATGCTTCGATAGCAGCCCCTCTCACGGACTGTTTGAAAAAAACTAAGATTTTTAAAATAACCGATGAGGGCAGGAAGTCATTCCAGCGGTTGAAATCGGCACTGATCTCGGCCACAGAGCTATACACCCCAGACTTTACTGATCGATTCTATATTCAGTGCGACGCCAGCACTACAGGTGTAGGGAGTGTCCTGTTCCAAAAGGATAAAGAAGGTGTGGAACACCCCATCGCCTTTATGTCAAAAAAAATTAACCCTACGCAGGCCAAATACAGTATTACAGAGCTCGAGTGCTACGCCGCCCTGCTGAGTGTCAAAAAGTTTCGCGCATACATCGAGGGACAACCCTTCACGATCATAACAGACCATGCCAGCCTGAGGTGGCTCATGAGCCAGAAAGATTTGAGTGGCCGACTCGCCCGCTGGAGCTTGAAGTTGCAAGGGTTCGACTTTGAGATCGAACATAGAAAGGGAAGCCAAAACGTCGTGCCCGATACCCTGTCCCGTGTACACATGGAAGAGCTGGACCTTGCAAAGGCATTGGTGACAGACGTCGATCTAACGTCGCCACATTTCTCCTCAGCCGAGTACGAAGACCTGAAAAAGTCTATCACGGAAAACGCAGACCGCCTGCCTGACGTGTGTGTGTCCGACGGATACGTTTACGCTCGGCGACAACCTCGGACAGGAGCCTTGGAGGACGATGAATTATGCTGGAAGTTATGGGTGCCTAAACCTTTGACCGGCGAGATAATAACTAGAGCTCATGACCCGCCGCATACTGGTCATGGAGGTTTCCACAAAACTCTGTATAGAATCCGTCAAAAATATTACTGGCCCGGAATGGTCAGTCAAGTTCGAGATTACGTCCAACGTTGCGACACCTGCAAAGAAACGAAAGCTAGTTCTCAAGTACAGCGACCGCCCATGGGAGGGCAAATGAAAGTTCTGAGGCCTTTCCAATTTCTGTACATCGACTTTATGGGACCTTACCCTAGAACTTCTCGAGGGAATTCGTGCATTTTCGTTGTTTTGGATGCCTTTAGCAAGTTCGTGTTCCTGAAGGCTATGCGCTCTGAATCCACTGATCTTGTAGTTCGGTACCTAGAAGACGAAATCTTCACCACATTCGGAGTGCCGGAAACCGTGTTTTCAGACAACGGGAAACAGTTTGTATCCAATATGTTCCAAAAATTCCTTGGCGACTATGGAGTACGTCATATCCGCACCGCTAAGTATTCTCCCCATCCAAATGCTTCAGAGCGTGTGAATAGGTCTGTTTTAGCCGCTATCCGCGCATACCTTAGAGATGACCAACGACATTGGGACCTTCACCTACAGAAAATTGCTTGTGCGTTGCGCAGTTCTATTCATCAGTCAATTGAAGTGGAGCCATACTACGCACTCTTTGGCCAGCACATGATGTTGCACGGCTCGGCCTACGCCCTCTTAAAGAGGATACGTAGCTTGGGAGAAGGCGAGGCACGTTGTCTAATAGGATCGGACAAGCTGGCTCTGATTCGGGAACGACTGGAAAATCAGCTGGAAAGCGCTCACGCCCGTCATGAAAACACCTATAACACCCGGTGCCGGGAGGTGAGATACCTACCCGGACAAGAAGTCTTTCGACGCCTATTCCCGCAAAGTAGCTTTCCGCAAGGCAAGAATGCCAAGTTAGAGAAAAAATTCGGCAAGGCCAGGATAGTGAAACCAGTGGGAAATTCCCTCTATGAATTGGAGGATTTAAGTGGCAAGTCTTTGGGGGTCTACCATAGTAAGGACATTCGACAGTAGCTGATAAGACTACAAATACCTCCTCACAGGGCGCTCGTTCTTCTGTCTTCTTCCTCGCGGTAATACCGATCAGAAGCCGACAGCCTTGTGACGTTCGCCTGCTAATAAATCGGCAATGAATCATTGAAACCCAGCCTTAGGGTAATCACAGCCTTCTGACGATGCGACGCCACCTGGCCGTTGATAAAGTCAACATCCAACTCACACGCGGGCACAATTGACAGCTCGTCTTGAGAGGCCGGAAGGCAGGAGAGCGGCCATTTTGTCATTATCCGTGGTGCAGTAAGGATCGCACTCCGCACTAGTTAGATAAAGTAAAGAAGAAACTAAGTGAAATTGTGCACACCCCAGGATATTTCAGAAGGTGAGTTGGTTGCAGCACGAAAGCAGCCCTTCAAAATACCAAATAGTAAGCGAAGCAAACAAAGAAAATTTTTCCCCTTTTCGGTGAACCAGGAAATCGCGGGTCCTCCACCCACGCCTAAGAGGAACCATCGGTCCCTGGCCACGAGGGAACCCGAGCCAGGTTAATCAGCTCCCCAAGGAGCCAGAAGAAAAGGAGAAGAACGTCCTGGGTCTCGGTGCTCCCCTCCCGGACTTGTTAGGAAGGACCCGCACTATTCTTTTTTTTGATTCCGGGGTTTATCCGCCGAAGGCAGACTATATAAGAAAAAAAAAAAACCGAGTGCGTAAGCCCAGCAACTGCCGGCTCCTATAACTCGGGGCTGCGCCGCCAGAACTCGACTAGATGCAACACGATATCCTGTCAATTCGAAGTAACTCGAAGTCTCGAGCACCGCACCTGCTGCACCTCTCCACCATGTCGACCCCTATTGGAACCGTGTACGTCCAGGCTTAAGGAAGCCAGCATCGGCCGTGGGATGCTCGCCGGACCCCTCGGACGCCACCGGACAGCCAGTCAAGAAACCTCAAGATTTCTTTTGTTTTATTCATATCTTTTTTTTTCGGTTTAAATTGTATCGTGATAGTTTAAGGCCTCCTCACCCCCCCCAGTAAAGTATCAGCTACAGCCAGGTAGAGAGACGTAGGTCGCGTAAGCGTAAGCGAAAGGAGGACGTTTCCTCAGGCTCTTCACCCCCCCCAGGCTTCATAACGCAAAGGACTTGGCCCCCTCAAAAGCTAACTACCTTGCATTGCAGATTTCGTCGCGGGATCCTGCCGAGTCGACTCCAACGGATTCCCGGGTAAGTCCTACCTTGCAATAACTATTTTGATATATTTTTTGTGTGGCATCTGTGGTGGCCATGGCCCTCGGCTGCAATTGCCTTGCGTCCTTAGAATTTTAAAATATCTGCTGACTGTGATTTTTGGTCTTAAGTACAAGTGCTCAACTAGCTTCGGTGAAGTCCTCAAACACGTGTAAGGCCTGTAGGAACCCTTCTCCTTCGTGGAGGTTTTTCTTTAAACAAAAACAAAAAAAAAAAAAAAAAAAATTTTTTTTGAACCGGTACTCATGTTATCACCTGATATTCCGAATTTACCTCATCTTTTCCCCCGTGGTACACGTAAATTAATTAATTTGTACTCCGGATAGATTAAATGCCAATGTTCTCGGTTCCAAAATTGTTGATTGGTTTTTTTTGAGCACCGTAAAATTTGATTAAGTCCAACAGGGTAAATACCGGCAAAGCCAAATAATTTATTCATGCTGAGTAGCCATTGTTCAATCACTATAAGAGCCGATGAGTTTATCTATATCGACTAATAATCTTAAGGCTGTATTCTAATTAGTCATTCGTACCTAGTATTATTTAATAGATTCGCATAAGAATCACCTATCACTTTTAGGGAGCAGTCTAATTTTGAATTTGATACTGCAGGGAATTTAAAGAGTAAGAATTGTCTCTACCTTATATTATAGAAAAAAAAAAAAGGAAATTTTACTGTTTTGATACCTTTAGAACTTGTTTATATGGACTCTTGTAACTTCAACCTAGCTTTGTGAATTATAGTTATCATGCATCGAACTTAAGAGTTTTTCTTTCGTCCGGGATGGAGGCATAAGCGAATCATTTCGTCGACGATTTAGGCAGGGGTATACCCACCTGTAGGGGGTTGGGATACTAGGAGGCGGGCATGAAGGAGGCTGGGTCCATGGAGGCAACCCAGCATCCTTACCTCTACACCGGGATGGGCGGATCCCCCTATTTTTTCTCCACCCCTTTGATTGTTTTGTTCTTTTTTTTTTTTTGGTCGTTTATCCAACCTCTCCTGATAGCTGTTAATGTGTGGGGCATTAGAAAAAAAAAAACAACGGAAGGATTCTCTCCCACCTTCCGATAGGAGCGTAGAAAACAAAGACTCCCTTAGTGCTCGTTTGGCTCAGAGTCCGCGAACCCCCCCCCATCCGGCGAGCTAGCTCGTGCCGCGCAAGGCGCTCCTGGGACTCTGGGTCGAGCACCCTCTTCAGTCTGGCTACACGCCGTCACCCCGAAGTGCTGTAACCTGTTCCGAGTAAACAGCCGTTACTCTCTCATACTTCACTTTTACTTTACAGCATCTACCGCCCTCGAGAGTCTGGTGGTATCCAAAACGTTTTGTCCAGGTGTAGTGCAAGCGGTAGAAGTCGTGAGCAAAAAAAGTGCAAAATTAGAGAGCGCTTCGATCGTGGCTTTCAAAAAATATATAAAAGAGGAAGCGATCGATCTGTTCGAATCATTCAGAAGGCTTTGCAATTATGAGACGGTTCAGAGGCGGCTCTTCGAACAATTTTTGAGTTTTTAGTCTGATGCAATAATTCGGTTGTTCGATAAACGGTGCACTCGTGCGAATTAATCGCGACACCACAACTTTCCTCTCAGTGATAGTTGTACTTAAAGAGTTTATAGTGAATTTGGTTTTTATTTTATTTATTATAATATTATATTTCTGTGTTCTTTTAAAATGGCTTTAAAGGTGAGTGTATTTAGTTTCGATCGATATTGTGTAGTTTTAAAATTCATGCAGAATTTGTGAAATAAATTGATCTTGTTTAAATAGTGAAGATGAAAGTGGACGTTCTTGGAATTATTTATTTTATAGAAAAAAACAATTCTGTTTTTTGAACATAGATATTTATTTTTCTATTTTTATAAATGTTGCACATTTATGGTAATTTTCGTGTTGCCAAAAATAGCATTGTGACTATATCATAACAGTATGAAAAACAATCGAAAACCAAACAATTGGATAATAATACTCATGTTGGTCTACTAAGTAGTCTTAGTTTTCAGTTAAAAATAAATAAATAAATAAACTGTGGTTATCATTAAATAAAATATACCTTATAAAATAAAAATTTTGAGCAATCCTGAATTTTTGGATTGAACTCTTATAACCATAACACATATTTTGAGATATCATATTATGCAAAAGCAAACTCAAATATGAAACTCACATGCAAATTATATAAATTCTTCTTCTCCTTTAGTCGACTTCGATTATGGATGAGAAAGTAAATTATGAATTGATATGAATAACAAAATACTTATGAAAAACGGA
The DNA here is from genome assembly GCA_951509405.1 of Machimus rusticus. Taxonomy (NCBI): domain Eukaryota; kingdom Metazoa; phylum Arthropoda; class Insecta; order Diptera; family Asilidae; genus Machimus; species Machimus rusticus. The sequence continues at coordinate 48,715,787 of OX608050.1, read as the reverse complement.
TAAAATTGTCTACACTACCTACGGTTCAAATTTTAATTTACAAACAGGTAAACTACTTAAATCTATGACAATTGTAAAATTAAAACTTTTCCCAGCAATCAGGGCGATGTATAGTCAAAATATATTTGATGAAAAAGAGTAAATATTGCTAGAAAATTTGTTCTTAAAAACACTGGTCCATTATATGTGTGAGTAGTAATTTAGAAGAAATTAAAGAGTTTTTGTTTCAGATTAAAAAAAAACTCGTTACATTTTTGAATCGTAATAGTTCTCCGTTTTTGAAGGACTTAAAAGTATCATTTTACGATCTTAATTTCAATACTTAATGTGATATAATTACTAGAATGAAGCACGCTGCCTCGTTTTTAAAACTAAGATAAAACCGGTATCAGCCCGACAAGACAGTACCAGATTTCAATAATTCGACACTTAAACAAAAGGACTATTCAGTATTCATGCTGTGTTGAATTTCTTATTGTATTCTTGTGCCAAATATAATACTTTTATATTTTCAAACTTGTTTCTTTCAAAATGTTACATATTAGTAAGTACGACAAATCATATACCTATATTTTTAAAATGTTAATTTCAAGAAAATATTAGGAATAATGCAAAAAATGCCTCCAAATCATGCATAAAATTGGAAATCTCTTTCTAAACTTTTGATTAGCTCAATTACTTCAAGATGTTTCCGGTCACTTCAAACTTTATGAAAATCGTTTATTTGAGATTAAGCCACATTAAATAATATATTTACATATGTTATAAGCACTTATCTGTTATCTATATGGGCTTATGTCACAAAATATCTCTGTGATTGACAAAACTTAGTTTTACATGTTATTGTGAGATATACGAAACAAAACACGGCAAATTTGTTTTATTTACTTATATGATTTTATTTAACTTCCATTGGCCTTATCTTACACTTTTATGAAAGACAACCATGATAGAGCAAATATCATGTTATTTTTATTTTTTTTTTATCATAATATCATAAATGAATAAATAACGGCAATTGTAAAAGTGATAAAATTCTAATAACTAAAAAAATACCCAATGATTGATTGGTCATGGAATGTGAAAATAAAAAACTGCATTTCCCATTTGGCACGAAGTGCACCAAACCAATTTATCGCATACGACATATTAACCTGATAACTTTGATACGGTCAGTCGTTGCTTATTAAATATAAGGTACAAACTAAACATCAGGTACACACCGGATACGAAACAACAAAATATTTTCATATGCAATTCGCGATTTTTAAGCGCTTTGTTTGTCTTTTGATTTAAGTCCACCTTATAAATATATGTATAAAAAATGTCCAAAAATTTGAGTAATTAACATTTTAGCTTATGAGTAGGAAGCAATAGCAAGGTCATATTTATAACTTGTAAACAGGGTTTTATCAACTACGATCCAATCGTGTCGAAAGCGAAACCTTTAGCACTGTCGGTCTCTCTTGAAATGATAACAAATATGTAATTTCTCAAATAATTGCTATGTCGTGTGAGGTGTGGGCGCATGTTTTAAAAGCATCCACGAGGAAAACTGATTGTAGTTTAATAATGTTCAGTTAAAGTGACAGTCTGACATAGTTTAGTTTATGATCCGAAAATAGCCCCACATTAATTTAATATGACCTTAACTTGAAAAATTAAATATATTGAAAGACAACTTTAAAGCATTGCGAGAAATCGTAAATCTTTGATAAGACTTTGTAGCTGAATTAGGTCAACTCCAAGGAATAAGTCTAAGTGATCTACTCTACTGCAGTATTTACTATCACATAAATTGCGATCATTTTATGTATGAATCATTACTACGATGTTAAGAATTTTCAATTAAATTTCTACTGGAATTTTTCCGTTGCCTTTGCCTAGTTTATTGGATGAATAGTTACAATGTTTTTCTATTTTGTTTTGATTTTTCGCTACGTGGTCGAATAATCAATAGGAGAGGTACTGAACCTAAGCTTTACAATTATCATTAAAGTGTTTAATATTATGAATTGGTAAAAATACATAAATAAAAGTTTTTTTGCTTTTGTGTAAATAGAAATTATTGTTATTTTTCCTCAGATCCAATGTTTATTTACATTTAATTATATTATAATTTATCTCTATAAATTCTGTACATTAATGGAAATAAGTGAGTGTCAAAATTTTTCTTTGTCAGCCAATTCTGCCTTAATCAATTAAGCTTGTCATATTTTTAAACTTTGCCCTTTGAGATGACTTATTTAAACGTTTTTGCGTCAATTATCATTGCTAATTTCTTCAGAATTTTTAATATCTCCTCCTGGGGAATTCACAATTAAACGTAGTAGCAAATTTAGGAATTAAATAGAAATACAAGAGCAAAAACTTTAAATTAACACATTTCCGATTTTTTATACATTAATCTAAAATAAAAACACAAAAAACAAAAAATGGAAAGATTAAAAACAGCGCGCTCCAAATGTTGAGGTTGCTGCTATCTCTGATATCAAGCTTCCGAAAAATGAATGACATAGGCATTATGAAATCGTAATTTTCTTAATAGCTTTTTTGTCTTCTTATTTATTATGTTCCAGAGTATTAAAAATGGGAAAATATAAGTTATACAACTTTACAAACAATTTTCTTAAATGGCGATGACTGTGTTATATATATTTATTGTTGAGAAAAATTCAGAACTCGTAAAAACATATGCAATGTAGGTATACTTATTAAACATTTTTTTAGCATTAAGTGTCTTTGAGATAAAAAAATTACGTAAACGATTGAAATCTTAGCCGTGAAACTTTGACAGGTGAAAAGACGTTTCTCTCCATTTCTTTCATCACAAAATATCTTAGTAGTGTGAGAAGTTGCCAAGAAAATGTGCTATTTTGAGGTTCAAATGCCTTTGACTCAAACATCTTTCCTGTGACACATAAAATTTAAATGTGCTTCAAGTTCAAGAACTTCCAGAATTAGCTTATTGCGCTAGGTCGATTTTATTATTTGTAGTATATCATCATACGAGTCATCGAGACGTCATAGACGTAAGTGGTGGATTAATAAGATACGAACTGAAGTAATGAAAATGCTTTTAAAACAATAAAATTCTTATAAACCAATTTTGAAATATTTTTGACTTATTTTAAGCTGGTTATCAATCTTTTCTACATTTTTCCGCGATGAATTATCGTTGGTCTAAAACAAAATTCAACTGAAAGCATTGCTTTAGGTTATTATTAATGTCTTGATTATTTGGAAGCTACAAAATATAAGATACAAAGTTTTTGCTATTATCACTAATAACAGCGTAATTGTAATGAACAGTTTTGTCTTCGCAGAAATAAGATTTTAAATGTAAATGTTACCAGGTTTTACTTGAAAAATCAAGTTTAAGCTTGGTTGGAAAATGTAAAGAAAACAGAGAAACTTTGGGAAACTGTACAGTTATTTTTTATTTCATATGAAATATGTACATATGTAGGTATGTAGGTATGTACGAAAAAATATTGACTTTTAACATACTTGAAGTTTCATAACATATACGTTCATAAATAAGTACCTTCTTGAAAATTCGAATCAACGGTGCTCATACCACGCCAAACAAGTGAAAAGTTCAATAAACAACGAATTAACTCTTAAGTTGTTCCTATATTTATTCATTGATACCAAGAACTATGATTTGAAACTGTGGCCCAGTTAAATAACTTTTTTCATTGATGAAATCTACCGACTCATTAATACGCATCAGTTTCAAAAATCACTTTACCTGGCACCGATTTCCTGCCATGAGAGCACAACGCTTATTTCATATTCACAAATCTTCAAACTGATTCCGAGAAATATTTAAATTTCCGCTTGATGGATTCCTAAGAAAATTCTTCCTTCAGTTCCTTGACTTTTACCCCTCCGGAAAGGTTAATACCCCGAGGTCTGTGCGCCCAGCAACAAGATGTCCTTCAAACAAAAGAACATTCAGAATCAAGGAACAATCTGAAAACTGCAGGCCGGTGCCCGTCTTGATCACCTTACGTTTTAAGATCGCGAAGCGCCAACTTACGGACGACTTATTCCTTCTTTTTCTCAACGAATTTCGCAAGGTGCAAGGCAAATTTTTCCTTTAACGGAAACCCAGACCAGGCTCAACGCCGCATTCTTAGACGGCATTTCGGGACCCGGTGTCTGGATCTCTCTTTTAAACCAATGAACCCTGCGCAGAAAAGAGGTCATTATCCGGCTGGTCGACTGCCTCTAGCCAGTCGGGCCGACCTAAAGTATGCAAATGACGAAGAAGAGGAGAGATTTGGTCCATCATACACAGGTGCCATTGGAGGCTAAGAAAAAAATAAAAGGAAATGGATCTCTGAAGTTTCGAGGGCTAGGCTATTAAAGATATCGCAGTGACTCACTTCGACCATGGTCCCTTGTAATGCGAGATTGTGCATCCACCGCCAAATTATGCATATTAAGTTACTGCTCGTGGTCTTTCTTTCATGCGAAACGAACTACATAAATAGCAAATTGACGGTTGATACGAAATGAGCAATTCAGTCATTTCGAAGAACCTATAACTGGCCTTAGATGACATTTTCGTACTATTTAAAAAAAATCAAGGATAGTTTTATTATGTACATATGTATATGCACACATTTTTGGGAAACACTACCCGCAAGAATGCGGATTGTTTTTTTACATCAGCATCATCTACTATCCAGTAGCCAACACTGACGGTGAATAATGCATTGGCGCGGATTCAGTATTAAAATTTTTACCTAAATTTAATCACCAAGAGACATCGTGGTGTGGAATTTTAAAATAAAACCCCCAGACAGTCCAGTTCGGTTTCATCTTATATCCGCATTTCTAGAGCTAGTCTTGGACTACTTTGTGGTTTTTGTTTTTATTTTTATTTATTTTTTTCTGTATGTATACATTTAACGGATATGCTAAACGTTTCCTTTTATGTTTTGTTTACTTTACATTTCGCTATAAATAGTTTCGAAATCGTTTAAATTTACCGAAACTGGCTACACCCAAAGACGAAAAGAGAGATCAATTCGATTGGATTGTCGCGCGCGCTGTCGCAAAAGCTGCTAAAGTCATACCACCATTCACTGGAAAGTGGGTGAAAAAATTATTTCTTTTACCCACGGTTTTCTGCAAGAAGTTTTATTATTAACTTTATTGGAACTTAACAGCTTCTGATGATTCACTCATTATGTCAGTGGATATCAATTTCCGAAAGTTTTTTCTTATTCGACTATAACTTTTTGTATTAACAAGTAGGTACTGAATCATTCATTTTTCAAATTAAATAAAGCAAAAATTACGAAGGACAAATGTGAGATTTACTGAAATTTACTTAATTCGGATTTAATTGGAAGAATTTCATACGTTAAATGGAATTCCATAGCGCTAAGTGGAAGTAGTATGACAAGTACTATGTATGTATTACATACACGCAATATGTAGGTTCAGAAAATCGTTTGAAGTCATACTGATGTTTGTATTCACGAGCATATTTTGTTATTTTCAATGTTTACAAAAGTATATCATTTATGTTTAATTTATAATAATAAGTAGTAAGAAATTGGGCGATCCCACATTTTATGGCAAAACATTAGACATTCTCGGAATTTCGAGAATCAGAGTTGTACTTTATTATTTGTACCTAATGGACTCGTAAGCCGAGCGAATTTAACCTACTTAACAACAGTTCTCATAGAAAGCTCTTTTATAACTCACTTATTTAAAACAAAAGAATATTCCAGTAAGTAATAATCGAACTAATTTTAATTAACAAAATAAAATTCTACAAACATAAATAACACCATAAACAGATTCATTTTAACATAATAATAGTAAACTCTCAACATCACACACAATTGAATTTCCTGATAAAAGGACTACCTTTTGACAGGATATACATACATATAAAGAAATAGACTTTATTCATTATATTTTAATTATAATAATTATCTGAAATAACTGATCGCTGATCAGAGATATAGAATTCAATTCAAAATTTTAAAACAGTGCCGCCTTACTGTTTATAACTCGGAGATATGTATATCATCAGAATATCACAAGAATAAATATCTGGTTTCTCTTCTATGTGGTTTCCAAATTATATAGGAAAACCAGTATTTTCCTGTAGCGTGCTAGTCAAACTAACTTTAATCAATTTTTTAAAATTGACTAATTAAAATACAGTTGATAATAAAAAAAGCATTAAAATTAAAAGATTAAACCACTCAATTTACAAACGTTCGGTTGGATTTCGTATTCCAAAACTCTTTATCTGGCAGCATTACAACTTTCATTATTAATCTACCAAATAAGCTGATGATGAAATTGGATATACTTTCCTGGCAACGTTATTATCTCACACGCCTTTGATATTTTTCTGAAAAAAATCGTTGGACGAAACTTTTTGAAAGGCCTATTAAAGCTTTCCTGTTTTTAGAAATCCACTTCATTAAAATTGTATAATTTTAAGATGCAACAAATTTAGCCAGTTTCCCCTAAATAAAATTATTTTGTAACGCAGCCAAAATAATTTGCATGCGTATTTCTCCCGCATTATAAAAACCTGACATCATCATCATTATGACAAGAGATAATTCCATTTGTTAATCATATTTATATAATTTGAAAATTTATTGCAATTAAGTCCAAGTAAAATTCCTGATATTATGGTTCAATGTTTTTGTAAACCAAGAAAGAAAACGTTTGCTTTATCAATAATTTTAAATGAAAGTTTAGTTGGATTTGGTGGAATAATTTTCACAAAAGCTCCATTTCAGATTATTTATATTTCATGAAGATCCTAGTCTCTTTACTCACACGAATTCTTAAAAGATATACTAAATATTCCAAAGTATCTTTATAAATAAATAAGTATCGTTTTTAAAGAAGTTATTTTCTTTTGCATGTTCATACGTATATTAAAATATGTGCACACATATGTACGTATGCACATAAACGAAATACCGCATGTAATTTCTGAATTATTGAACTTAAATAACAAAAACTGTGACATAAGGCAACGGTTAACTTTCGGTTGTGTAAGTATTTTGTGGAAACTATAGGTATTGTCATACATATACCTAACAACTATTAAGTTAGTGCGTGCATAAGAATAGTAGATGATTTACTGAAACATTTAAAATACAATTTGGGGAATGAAACTTCGGTTTAATAGGTTTTTATACAGGCAATGTAGCTTTATCAATTTAATACAATTTATGAAGTAATCTTTAATCAATTAATTAATGCTAACTAATTACAGTTAGTTGTCAGTTTAACGAGCCTATAGAAAACATTTAAGGCCCATAGCTTGCTTGTGAATTCAGCCTGCAAGGTCAGATTTCTGCTATTTGTTGTTTCTAAATAACAGTATTTGTCTTCAAAATACCATTATTTAACCGAAATTTGTTCTTATTCATTTCAGTTGCAAACAGTCATTGTTCTTACATTCTCTGCCATCTTCAGTATATCAATTAGTTCAGCGCACAGAGTGTGCACGTTAGACGATATGAGACTTCTAGCTGCCGAAGCATGCGAGCACATATTCCAAAACATAGGAGCACATTCCCAGCACAAGCGAGACGTGTCCAACAACGAGGTGCCCAACGACAACAATGTCTCAAGTAAGTTCGATTAAATTATTAAATGAAAAATGTAAGACGCAAGACAGGAAAGACGAACGCTATGCGAAAGTCGACAACTTGCACTTCACCTGAGGGAGCTTTTCGCAATTCATTCGCAAAGTCAATGTGACTGGCATTGTCTGAGGTCAGAGAGAATCGCCCACATCTTCGGCCCGAACGGCGGGGAAAGCTTTACGACAGTCGCTGGCGGCGATCGTGTCCCCAGCAAAGTCGACAGCTATTCCGAAAGCAATGGTGAACTTGTTATGCAAATCGCAGATCAGCGCATGATCAGCACACTAATTAAGACGATCTTCTCACCTGGCGACGCGGCCCAGCTGACGGGCACGCTTACGCTTTACACGGGATCTTCGCGATCCCCTCGCCTACGAAGACATCAAATTTCGAGGCCGAAGATAAGAAGTGATGTTGTTTTTCTCGCGCTATTTTTACCCCGTTCTTGAAATTTTTGGCTAATTGAATTAACGTGCGGGCAAAATAACTGTTGCAATTGCACCATCAGAGGCTGCACGGAATTAGAATTATTCATTGGCGTGCGGCTACAGTTTTCGAAAGCGTCGGGGACAGTTGTTCACCTTTTGTTGATTTCGCAGAATCGATAGTCTCATTTTATGTGGGCGATTTAAGGCTGAGGTCGGTCGGTAAACTAACTGAAGACGAATTCGTTATATCATACAATCAAGGGCGTTTTGATCGCATTCAATTATGTTTCCTTCATGCATACATATGTATGGGGTTAAGGCGCAAATGCAAACAGTGTATGTATATGGAATTATCCAATCCAAACTAAGGCTATACTAAGAAAACAATAAATATATATCCTTGATCAACATTATTAAGCAGCTTATATTATAGAGCAAGCGTAAGTAATTTCAATCAGAGCTTACCTGTATAGGTATTACGAATCCGGAAGCTAAAATTTGCCTGAACGTCGAGGTTTTTATGAAAAACAGAGTAAAATAAACTCTTGAATCTCAAATCATTTGAATAAAGTACAAAGTACCTTAAAATTTAACGGAGAACCTTACACTTTTTCCAAATATAAAACTTCGTCAACTTATTTAGATTTCTGATTCTCAGTTGTTGTTTAAGTTTTTTCATAACACTCCCCTTCTAAAAAATTAAGAATTAAGTTTTTTGGTTTACTTTATTGCGATATTACATATTTCAAGATTCTACGGAATTTTGTTATTTTCTAAAAGAATTGCAAAATCGGACCAGAAATGATTTACATATTTTCAAACACCATTGTTACATACAGTGTAATTTATCAATATTATTATACTATGAATCTAGGAAATAATTCCATCCCACCAAAAAAATTAAAAGGACTGCTCCAAATGACAAATATATTTTTCATAAATGTTTTCGATATTGAGGTACTTATAATTGAAGAAATAAGCAAAAGTAATAGTAACAGAAAATGGAGCTTTTAAGGCGTGAGAGTTGATCAAATGTATTTTATAGGTGAAACATGTTATTTAAATTATAGTTTTATACGTATATAATGTTTTATTGAAATAAAATCATAAATGACAATACAAACGTTTTAAATGTAATTTAGAGAACAGGTTTCGATCTAATAAGTTTCAAGATATTTTTCATTTAATCCAAAATGTCAACTACACTACCCTGTCCTCCTTTGCGTATGCCTATGAAAATAATAGTTGAATGAACTACAAAATTAGTTTTTTGAATATGAAATTTATGATATTATTATATCTCGGCTGATGGTAATTTACGATCTCCATAGTATTAATAAATACAAAATATTGAAAGAGCTACGTTTTCTGGGTTAATGGGAAGAACTAACAGCGTGCCTTGACTTGCAAATTTTTGTACAGACGCATAAATCCTAAGCATTTGCATTTTTCCATCGTAGAAGAATCGAATTAGCTTATAACTTTACGCAGATAGGGTGAATTAGCACAATCTATTCGGAAATTAAAATAAATTTTCCATAAAGGAAATAACTTTAACAAAATGCCGTTTTATTAATGTTATCATAATTCTTTTTCACACTAAACATGCCTTGTTTGCAAACTAATTATTTATTTTATTATTCTTTGCAGATCATGACATACACTTTCATGAGCATTCGAAGGTTAAAATACATAGAAGAGACTACCCGAAAGGAGGTTACCTGCTGCTTAATAATCATCATGCTAAAATATTGCATCGGATGCGACATGAACCTGAGTATAGAATTATTCCTTTACGATCATATCAAAAGAAACTCCTTGAAGTCAGCAACAATTCGACGGAAGGCACGCGAGGGAAAAGGGAAAACTCCGAGGAGTATATCAATGTGCCATATTGTTGTGTGCATAAGTGCCGAATGGACTACTTCTGCAGAAGCTGAGAAACGCCTAAATACCTCCTGAGTAAATTAAATTTTAACTCATTGCTGATCCATCACAGTATTGAAGATCGTTCCGATAACTTAAAAATCGTTGTACATAAACTTCCATCTACAATAAATTATTTTTTTTAAAAAACTCATTATGTAATGAAGTTGTGTTTTACTTGTATATTCATTTCCAGATTTTCTTATGGTTTTTATGATTTATAATTAAGTAATTTAAGTGCTAACGATCCTCCACGCCAATTAGCAACCTTAAAATTACATTATTTATCCGAGACTTAGTTGAAATATTTATTATATAACCTGTAACTATATTGGAGAACGAGATTTTCTCTGGATTTTAATTTCATTAGTTTGCGCTGAATTGCTTTTTTCCTATTAATTGAAAAAAATGTTTTGCATAGTATTCAATCCGCTTCTTTTGTTATTTAATTTATTTCTATTATTAAACGCGTTTTTAGTTATTATTTTATTTCTAATATTATTTCTCATAATAATGTTCGCTATACAAATTTAATTTTTAATTTAATTTAGAAGAATTGTTTTAATATCTTGGCGGTCATATTCACATTATAATCTAGTTAACTTTAGGTTTTGAAAATAGTTCCATTATAATCTGGTTAAGTTTTGAAAGCAAAAACGTTTAATGTCGAAAAATAAAGTTCAGTCACGAATTCATAGATGTAACATCGCTAAGAAAATATGTATAAATATTTCTAAAGACTTGTGCCAACTGAATATCATTTTAACATCATATCAATCATTTGAAATGAAGTAGCTGTTAAATGTCAAGATAAGTGTACCATTTCGTTTGAAGTATCTTTTCGAATTTTCACATTCTAACTGAGTTTTGGAAAATGTTGTAATAAAAGGCGTTCGTTATAAACATATTAAGTTATGGAGATAAATGAGATAAAGGAAATAAGAGTCTAACCTTAATATGCTTAATAATAAGCTAAGTAATATAAATTCCAACTTCAGTATTAATATTGCATCATTTTTATTTTCCTTGTCACCGCTTCGGAATTCCGAATTTTACCAGCAAACGTACTGCGAATACGCTTTCCATTGAGATGCCAAAAAACGATTTTTTTCAAGTAGCTGTTTTGAAGTGATATCTAATAAATATCTTACAATAGGTTCTGCAATGTAGAGCAAAAGTTATCTGTTCAAATTCATCTTATAGACCAACTGATAAGTTATCCATCTGATGATTTTTTTCGTAAACTGTTGCTATATGATAACAACTCCAAATTATAATTTGTTTAGAGTTTAATTAGATGTCATTTAAGTGAATTTGTTAAGTTAACGTTAATTTAGTGTACTTGTTTACATAACAATTAATATATGTATGCACATATGCGTTGATAAATTGATAAATATTTACTTTGTGATGCTTAAACTACCAATCACAAGTTTTTATTAGCACATAGAGGTCATTGCATTTTACAATTAAGAAGTTTCCATTTGACGATAGATCCTCCTAACAGCCTAGAAAATTTTACTAGTTAAATTTAGAACTTAGATAAAGAATTTGTTTTTCTAAATTTAAGATGCAAATATTTTTATTTGAAGACTTTTCATTTAAAGTATCTTTTTAAACACATATTATTATTTCAACTCTGTCGATATTCATGAGTCAGAAGATAATTGTAATAAAAGTATTTCATTATCGGTCAAAAGAGTTTTGTAGCTGAAACCATCATTCAAGTGATCACATTGATGAATGCCAAAGATAGGCCAAAATTAACTTTACTTGATATGCACATATGATATTCGTAAATCATTTCTTACACTTGAAATTTCCAGCTTATCTTTGTCTGAAAAAAATTAATCGAACTGATTTGTAGCGCTGACAAGTAATCAAAAATTTCATTTTCAGTAGCAATTGAATGGAAACCAAACGTTTTTTGGAAAAATTTTGAACCAACATTTTTGGCAACAAATTCAATAGCAATTTTCATTTTCCTGATAGCGTGTTTCTTAGTGGATATGCTCAAATGAGTGGGTAAAAGATATGTCCTAGGCAAATAAAACATTGTATGGTGAGAGGGCGGGTTGGTTGTTGACATTCGCCCACATTCCAATTCCACTCATTTTGGCATACCCACTAAGAAACACCCTGTATAGTTTTTATTTCCTTTAACATATACGGACATAAAGTTATGCTTTATCATATAAAAACATCGTGGGGGCATCTATTCTCAATACACACATCTATTTTTTTCGTGATAAATGTCTTTTGATTTTAAAATGAAAATCACTATGATTAAAAAAATCATAAAATGTATTTTTGTCCTCGCTTATGATCCAACGGAAAAAATACCCTTTGACTACATGTTCCAATGATAACTTATAAACATGCAAAAATTATAATTTTGCGAAATTTATTAATCATGACGACATGAACATTCATAAGTCTGTTACACTGTTATTGCAGAGCGGTAGGGAGTACTTTCTAAATTTTTAATTTTACAGGCTAGCCGAAAGATGGTAAAAATAATATTTCAAACAAATGAAAAGTGGTACTTTTCATATTCTCACATTTATATAAGCCAACTTGTTTTGAATTGACTATAGCTTGAATACAAGAACAATATAATCCTGTTTTGAATTCTTTTAATTTAACGATTTTTCGCATTTAATGCTAATATTAACTATCTGCATTTTTTGAATTCTCCAAAAACGGATATATGAGTTTGCACTTTACCACATTTTAGTGACTATTCTTGTTAAACTCGATATTCACAAGTTTATCGGATACTGAAAATCCGGGTTGTCTATTCAACTAGAGTAAAATAGTGGTCAGTTTTGTTTGCAGATCTGCAATCAGCTGTAAAAAGAACTGATGAGCTGTTTAAGACTTCCGAAAGTTATTATTTAATTCTAAAGCAGGTACGTCAAGGCTTTCTAGTTTTCGTAGAAGAAACAAAACTAAGGTTATAATCACTCAACAGACTAAAATAATTGAAAACATCTGGCTTGAAGAAAACTGTTCATTACATCATAACGCAGTTCAGATCGAGTGAATAAAATTATGGATAAAAAACTGTTTAACATTTTCAATTTATAAATGAAGCAATCTACAGGTAAATTCGATATTAGTAATTAAACACCTCAAATTATGCTACTTTAACAATAATTTTCAGTTATAATAATAATTCATGTCATTATGGCTTGCATACTTATAAGCGCACGAAAAATGATTTTCTTAATGAATCTTAAATAGGGTTTTTGAAGAAGCTGTTTGAAGAAATTGGTTTCAATCTTGGAAAATAATTTATAGGTTTAGATCTTTGGAAGTATCAAGCTCATAATTTATAATATATGTTGAAGAAATTCTTTAAAATAAAAATAAAGAATAATTGTTTCGGGCAATAGATTATTCAATACAATTTACCTTTTTATTATTTTTTTGCTTGTTAAGTTTTATTTATTGAGAGAGATCACTTATAACATATTAATAAAGTTTATTTGCGCAAAGGCGATATAAGAAGAAATTCTTTTCTCAAATGTACTTTGCTCATTAGCGAATTTAGATTTAAGAAATTTTTCATAAAGAACTATTTCTCGATAGTTTTTCGGGCTCGTATTTAGTATTTTTATTACTACATATTATTAATAGCTAAATTGCCATCATTTTAAGACAACGTAATTAAAATTTTTCAAATCTAGGAAATACCCAGGAGATTAAGCTCAGGTTTTTCGAAAAATAACAGTCACCAAATACTAATTTGGTTTTCTAAAGCCCCCGCACGATGCTAAATGACTTGACTCCAAAATAGGTACGCCTCTGATTTACAAGATAAACTCAACTAAAAAAATCTTAAAAAAGAGCTTTTCTCTGTAAGTCTCACCTGCAATTCCAGAAATGTCAATCGTTAAAGACGAACATTTCTCTCTTTTGCGAACTAAAACTCTTTGTTGCTGGTTAAATTCTACAAAGAAGCTACCTTTTTTTTATGTAGATGTATGTTTGTCTCATAACCCACGCTTTCCTTGGCTATTGAACTCTTAGATGACAGCAAGTGCAAATAAGCGATAAGTGGGATGCAAGGTAGACGTTAAAATTGAATTAAATAAATTATAAACAAGTACATACATAATTAAATTAATCAGCTTGGGGTTGCGTTAAGTCGTAAGTGTGTCTAAAGTGGGGAATACCAAATATCTGAAAACCTGATTATTTTCACGCACGCCATAATTTACGGAGGAATACCTTGCGTGGGTATGAATTGCAGCGGTTTTTCTCCGATCAGACTTATTAAAAAGATGCTTTTGACGTCACATCGTTTTGTAGGCTGTGGAAGTTGACTGGACGCTCTTCTTGGGGAAACACCACATGAATGATTCATGCTTCGCATGACTGAACATAATCATATATACATATATTATGTATGTGCATATAAAGTTTATTGGCGAAGGTCCAGGTAATTGTCATGAAGAGCGACGGAAAACTGTGCGGGTTTTTCAGGTGTTTTCACAAATATTTTTTCTTGATTTGGTTGCATGAAAGGGACATATATGTTTTAAAGCTTCTACATAGTAAATAAATGAGTTGCGAACATAATCTAGAAACCTCAGTTAATTCGCACAATAATAAATATTTCTTTATACTTTATTGTATTATACATATATTTTCTAAGTTTAAAAAAAAACACCTTTTGTCTCTTTCATAAATGTACTGTACGAATTGAAAGGGACACGATTTTTCAATAATATGTAGTAGGGAAATTCACCTTGAACTTTACTGAATATTAATATCTATAGATTTGTCCATGCTGTGCTTTAAAATCACTTTTTTAAAACTAGTTTTAGTCTTCTTTTTCTTAAAGATTAAAACTAATTAAAAATTAACACTTACAGACAATTTAATAGGAAACAAACTGCTTCACATGTTTTCCAAAAGATATGTAATTCAATCGAAATTATAATTTAGGAGATTGTTTTTTATAACAAAAAAAATCAAAGAAATGCAAATTAAAATTCACGACACGCACATTTGTGTATACTTTGTTTTAATGATAAACATTTTAAATGAAATGTAATTTGATGCTGACGGAAGTTATTTTTAATTATTTTATTAATATTAATCGATTTTCACGTACATACATATATCGTACATTGGGAATAAATAAACCTTGTTATACCTACCTTATTTTCGGCAAAATCATATACATATGTAGAATAGCTGTAATTTTTAATATTATTGATTTCAGATAAATTAACTTAACTTAAATATTCCCATTAATGTTAACAAGGAAATAAATAGTGTGCAAAATATCATAAATGACATAAGCATATCAAATGGCTTTTAGTCAAAACGTAAAGTTATGAAATATTAAAGCTCAAAAATCTTCCAGAAAAAATAGATACTAACCATCTCACAAATTGACGCTCTGTCAAACAACCCAAAACAGCATGAAATTCCCTAGGAGCTTTGGGTTAGTTCAAAATTGTAGAAGAGCTAAAAAATTATTTTTCACTAATAAGTAGAAAAAATAGACAATAATTAGTAGATATATATCACATTTTATATAGGATACTTACTTTAATATGCAATAGAACAATAGATTTTATTTCATTTGATTTTGAGAGAAACATTTGTAAATAAATAAATAGTTTTTGAACTTTCGATTTAAAATAGTGGAGCTGTTAAGAAGAGGATGTTTATTTTAAGAGCGTTTTTCTTTACGATGCCTCAGTAATCAATGCAAAGCATTTTTCCAACTAAAAAGAAGGTATTTTTAGTATATACTCACAAAACAAAACGATCAAGTACGACCACATTCGACAAATAGTAAATATAAATATAAAAATATTTTCACTTTTTCACCTATAAAGTATTTCTTGATTAGGTAAAATATTCAATTCAGTATTCTACGGGAATTGCAAGATTTCGCAGCAGGTTGGCGATGTTTGTTTAGTCCTTACATTCACTTTATTGGATATATAATCAGGTAAGTGCACGAACACTTACCCCATTATTCATAGAAGTTTGATTTTACGTTTGGTTTATGTTTATAAGAGTCTAATAAAGAAGAATATTTTGACTTAAACAACAAAGCAGTTTTATTTTGGAGGAATCTTTTTAATAAATTGCGTAAAATTACTCCACGTGACTCTGTGTGTTTCATTGGTTGACAGTAAAAAATTAGTGTTGAAAAAGTTAGGTAAAAGCAAATCCTTTCAAATCACACAAGTGATATTAGTTGGTTAAAATCGATAACAATCTACATTTGTTGACCATGACATAATTTTTGAAAATATGTGGTAAATAAATGTAGGTATATTTAAACTAATTAAAAGGGAAATAGGTGAAGCGTACTGTTCGCATAATTTAATAGCTTTTTGCATGCACCAAACATTTTTTTAACAAGTTGTAGCCAAATAACTTTCTTCTTCTTGGAAATTCCTTACAGGTAAATCTGAACTCTACGCCAATGGGCATGACATCAGGCCAGAAAGGAGTTTCTGAGCCCCATATGAGCTATTATGGGACATTAGACAAATAGGCACACATTCTTTGATTAGTAAGCTAAAAAAGTTCCGAACGTGTTAGAATTAGCAAATCGCATGAAACCGGTTGCCCATAGAAAACCAAATAGAAGCCATAGAACTATGAAAAAAGTGTGGTGTCATACAGTCCAACAGTTCTATTGGCATTTCAGTCAGCGAACCCAGTCTGCTACACGCGCTTCAATTTAAATCGTCTAAACAAAACGTAAAATCAACAAACCATTTCGATTAGTCAATTAATGTTTTGAATAAAGTGTTTGTTGCTATAATGTTTGCAATAAGTTTGAAAATATATCTTAACATTATGTCTTAGAATAACAAAAGCGGCTCACTGTACTTCGTATTTTTGAAAGAAATATAAGCATTACGTTATAGTTCAAGTGAGACAAGTTATAAAAAAAAATTCGAGGAAGAGAAAATTGTAAGAAAATATCTTAAGCACGAAGAATTGTGGGGCATATGTATCCCAGAGAGCGAATTTAAGATTGTGTAAAATCTTAAAAAATACATGTAAGATTAAAGTTTCAAACACACATCTTTTAAAGTTTTTCGTCAGTGTCTTATGTTCAGCACACCGGGAGAGTTGGTTTACGAAGAGGCCGGTGCCGGCGGTGATCGTGTAACACCTGACCAGTTTTAAAGTGATTTTGGAATATTCACACCAAATTTTCGGCATTTGATTACTATTGCGAATTTAAGTCAAATGATAAAAGGAGGTATGGAAACCAGAGATCATGTTGCTGTTCAACTTGAACCCTTAAGAAGTCGTGAGAGCAGTGTAAGTATAGACAAAAAATGTTATTTGTTACAATTTTTATTTAGGCCACGATGAGAGTTCGCTTACTGAAATAAATATTTATACCTAATGACTTCGAATTTGTGTATGCAACCCTTAGACTTGTTGTAATTCCACACTAATAACACCGCTCTGCAACGTGAATTGTGAAAAATAAAAAACAGTGATTGCCTTGCTGCACAATGCCCAATCAATGCAATTTTTTAAAAGAATTGCTTATTGCCTTGAGATGAACGACAATATTGCGAATAGAGTCTTTTGAAGTCATCACTTCAAGGCAATTATTTCTAAGAACGTTTAATTTCATAAGAAAGTAGAACCCATGAACACATAAAGGAAAAGCAAATGTTGTGCCTAAGCCCTAAAGCCTTATGAATGCAGACTGGTTCTGCATTTGTCCAATGGAACATACGGCTTGCTACGTGCATACTTAATCTTATATTTTTCGCCAGCGCTTCCTTTCACAGTTCGAGATAATTAATTTTCGCTGCACATGTAATTTATTTTTAGACTTCCTATCTTATTCATGTACATGAGGCATCTTCTATTGTAAACATAGCGAAAGTTTTACAAACGATTTTTATGTAAGCTTTTGTTTAGAACCAATTGAAGTTGATCTTATTATAGAAGCCATGAACGATTATGCTGAAATTATCATGGAGTTCATGGGCCCCATTTTATTTGCGGGGGTATGCAAAACCTGTTGATTCGAAGTCTTTTCATGATTTCATCGAATATTCCTGGTAAATTCTTTTTTGTATTTGGCTGATGCAGGGTAGACGGAGATGTCTAGGCTAAATTTTCTTTGTTTCTTAATTTAATTTTCTTAAGAAAAGAAAAATTAGATGTAACTAAAAGAATTAAATGATTCTTAGAATTAGCATACAAAAGCCTCTTTTCGTTTACATTGCTTATTTATTTATTTCATAATACAACTATTACAATTACTGTTAATTGATGCACAATTATTGCATTTTTCTGCAACAATCTGTGCAAGTAACAATGTTTCAATCAAGTTATGAAAAAACGTAGCATTTTAGTTTCGATTACAATAAAACTAAAAAGTAAATTATCGTAAGAATAAATTTGTTTGAACTTTTAAAAAATTTTGTGTTGTAATGAGGTTTTTGCATATCAAACTTTTATAAGAATTATATGTACTGACTTGTATACATATGTATGTATATAACTATATATCAGTAGGTACCGTGTTTAGTTTTAGTTATTAAGAAAATTTTTGATTTTTGTATCTCCATAAATTAGTATAAACCTCCTATTTTGTATTATTTGATGAGTAAATGTATTTCTTTTGTTTAAAAGACTAGTTGTTAACATGGTTCCACTTTTATTGTCCAAATAAAAAATGTATGTCATATTTTTATTTAAGCGAATTGTTATAATCATTATTAGATATTCCAATTCAAATTTTTCTCAATTACAGCCAACTCGTCCCAAAAACAGAAATATTGAATTAGATGCCGAAGAAATAGATGTCAATACAGACGAGGTCGACAGAACTATTCCAAGACCACCCAAAGCAGGTAATTAAATTGTATAATTCCATATTAGCAATATTTAGAATAATTTTTATAATTCAGAACCAGAAAGTGACGACGAAGATGACTACGATGATGAATATCCATTTACACCCCAGCCTGGCGTAGATGATGGATTCTATCCCGCCACTCCAAAACCGAAGCCAGAGGTAAGGCCAAGTAGGCCAAAAGATGAACACGACAATGATCCACCAAATGGAATCATTCCTGTAGCACCAGTCGAACCACCTTACAGAAATTTTCCATATGCTCCCGGATATGGTCCAAGCATAGTTACATTAAATGGTGTTCCTACACCTGTTCCAGATGTTAATGTTTACCAACACAAGAAAACTCTCGCTCAAGGAATGATGGACTTAGCTCTGTTGTCTGCGAATGCCAATCAACTGAGATATGTACTTGAATCGTATAGAAGACACCCGTATTACTACGTTAGTTTGATTTTCATCTCCATTAGCTTAATATTTCAAGTGAGTATATATTTGCTTGAATTTGACTGGTGACCTATGAATCGAAACTTGTTCATATTTTGCACCTCATTTACGATGTTTGAATTGAAAACTGTCTTGAGTCAAGCCTATTTTGAAAGTCTTTGCCTTTTTCAATCTTCCCTGTTCTTAAATTCATTCGAATTAAATCGAAAAGCGCTTACAAAAGCTCTTATTGAAAAAATATTTCTTATAAAATTGCTAAAATTATCATAAGTTCATTTTATAAGTTGACTCTAATTAATTTTGCTATTCAAAGAAGTTAACGGATAAAAAAATCCAATCGAATTATTTAGACGTAATTTGCGGAAAAATTAATTTAAGTCAATGAAACGAATTTGTCAGCATTTTAGCAACTTTATTAAGGAATTTGTATCAAAAATTGTTTTTTTTTTTCAATTCGATTCAGATAGGACAGGCGTTTGTGGCACTTTTTGATATGGATCAAAAATTTCAAGCTGCTTTGAAAGTCTCGATCCCATTCGAAAAATATTTATGGAAGTGGTTTGGGTCGATCTACATCGACTGGAACCGGTTTGAAAGAAGTCATAAACGAAGTAATAGATAATCCACAAAGGTGCTTTTAATCTTGTAAATCGAATCTAAAAAACTGCGATTATAAAATACAAACAACAATTAATTTATTTTTTTCCATCCTTCGTAGATCGCAGTAGGCATTGGGTTAATACTAAACAGCAGATACAACATAAAAGATCAGAAGGAAATTTGTAAAGCGAACAAAATCAACAATCTCACCGTGGCCGGGATTTTTATTGTAACAGTCGTAAATGTGTTTATATCCGCTTTCGGAGTGGCGGACCCTCCAGCAGATATGAACGCGTAAGTGCACAGCGTTAGATAATTGTTACTATTCGTAAGACTTGTTTTATCAAAGTACTGCAAGACACATTTTTTGTGTTTTTGTATTGTTGTATGTATTAAGAGTGCAACTGATTGGAAATGAATGATACTCATAAAAAATTAAATTTTTTTCATTATATTACTTTGGTATACATATATATTGTGTATTATTGAATAAATATAAAATATTTTTACAATTAAGGCATTTTTATTATTGTATTCTACTTCAATATAAATATTCAATTCTTCGATAAATAATTCTTCACCGACATTTGGTGGATTTGCTAAAGCTTCAAACCTAATTTTTTAGTTGGCGCAATCAAAAATTTGATGGCGTGTGGGCATTTAAATAAACTTGTGGGCTTTACTTATAATACTAAAATATCGAAAATGCATGAGGCTCTGATGTAAATATAGTAAAACTATGACGATAACTAAAAAGAAAAATATAGGTATAAATAAAACTGAATTAAGCTAAAGTGAATTTTTACCAATGTTTCAACTTGGATAATTTTTGAAAACATCTGCGATTATTATTTAAATCGAACGATAAAATAAGTGGACGATTAATATCCAAATTACATTAGTGTTCAAATTGAATAAGGCTTGCATTCAAAGGTACCAAGAATTTATCGTTTTAAAATAGAAGGCACTCAAGGATTGTAGGCAGGAAAATGGTTTTAATAACAGATTTACATTAGATCGTGAAGAAGTATTTTTGTTGTGTAAAATAAATATCCCAAGACGACATGTTACAGCAAAACAACGAAAATTAGTGCGCATATTACAATTTACTTTACATTTTACTTTATTTAAAAAAAAAAATGGTTTTGAATTTGTTTTAGTTTTTTATTATAACATTTCATTTTATTAAGTCTCGTGCAGTGATGTACTGTGTAACAGGCATGCATATGTATTTTATGTAATTCAAGCCAGTTTTTGGAAGACTATGTACGATAAAAAACAACAAAAATATCCCATATATCTATGTATATATTTCTAAGTTATAGAGGCCTAAGTGAGAGATATTACTATGACTTTTATTTAATCTCATATTCCTAAATCTGCCACGCCGTTAAAACATGTAATTTCTTTCTTATTGCTATGGTGCATTATTTGTTTGGCATTTGAATTGCATGCGAACAATCGTATGTAAGTAGTTTGCATTAAATTTTCCGGCACAAATAAACCATATTAGGCAAATGAAAATACCTTGAAGTTTCAAATGGAGTATGCAGTGACATTCATGAACTCGAACAGGGATCTGGTTGGCCTTTTATAAAGGTCTGAACCAAATTCACATTTTAACTTAACATGCCGAGAGAAAGACGATTTGCGGTATTTTACAATTATTAATTTTAAAATGTGTATATTCAAAACTTCTATATAATACTTTTATTTTTGAGCTCATTTTTTTTATTAGTTTATCTTCACTTTCGATCTGGTAGACAACTTGACTCGTTAAACTGTTTTCCAATTCTGTATCATTTTATCACAAGAAAATAAGGGATGTATTTTATGATTCATTCGCAATCTTTAAATAAGTACCAAAATAAACACCTACAAGAGAGATCTCTTGGCGGTGAAAGAAAATTACGTGGAAAATTATGACGATACGACTCAGCTGGGTAATTCTGGTACTTCCCAATACAAAATGACGTAGCTGCAGAAAACGAACTTATTTAAGAAACCAGAGCTGTGCATGAAAGCTTCATTCGGTAGGAGACCATCACCGGCTAAAGAGCAGTCGAGCGCTTCGGTGCTGTTTATTAATTTTCGAATTCATGACAAGTGATTCTCATTTCTGCATGTGAATTCTGATATTTCGATTCAGTATTGTTATCCAAAGTGAATTTCAGTTGATATTTTTTATTTCAATATGGAGCTTAATAGTACGACTGTAAGTGAAGTTAATTAGTGCTAATTAAAAATTTAGTGAGTTTTAAGGTTGAGCTGCTGATAAAACTACATTTTATAACCAGAATTTATTAAGTTTTCTGCTGCTTTAAATTCCTTGTCTGCCCTTCGTCGGGTTAGAAAGGTTTATACTCAGAACCTTCCTGCATTCACGGGGATTTCTTTAAAGTGCACGGTCTTATGATTCACGCTGCATACGATAGCCTTGGGCTTTTTGAACACGCACATATGAAACGCAGAATATAAAATTATAGACAAAAGAAGCATGGAAAATTAGTGTAATTGCGGAGTGGTGATCAACTGCAAATCTGCAATAAAAATGCATATACAAATAATGCAAATTATATCTCTGCGAATTTCTTGTTGCCAAAGTAAATATAGAGCATTCAAAAAGTCAATTGTATTTTTAGATTATGTATTTATCAGATTGAATTGGCACAGAAGTAAACCATGTGTATTTTGTTGCTTTTTTGTTTGAAGGAACAAACAAAAAAATATATACATTTCTTTAGAGTCTTTTCTCATTTCGTATTTCTTTAACTTTATTTTTTACCTTTTTTACATAATATACGATTCTCATGATAACAATATAAAACTATTCATTTAACGATTAATGAAATTAATTACAAAAGTTTTATACTTCGTTGTATATTTCCCACAATCAACGGGAATTTTTCATAAGCGCTTAAATTTTCATTCAGTCATAAGGTGTAACACACATTGAAGAGTGTACCTACTTATACTACCGAGAAGAAGTGCTTCATTTTAATTAACAACAAGTTATCACGTGAATTAAAAATTGTGACTTCAATCTTAGCCAGAAGACCTAACTTTATTTAATGTGTTATTCTAGTCAGTCCGGAAGGTAATTTTGCATATTTTGAAAATTTCTTTTTTTCAAAAAATTGTTTTTTTCATTTGGTCATATTTGCCAACCAACCGACGATGTTGCGATATAAAGTGCTCCTTACAAAGATAAAGTAGAATGATAGTACTTTTCGTGCAGTCTTCAAACATCAAATAATTATATTATTAAATGACATGATAAAGTTAAAATTATTTCATACTCATTTTGAAAACAAAGTTAAAATGTAAAATGCTTTCAAAGCCTAATCTTTTTAAAAATTATTATTACAGCCCGGTTTGAAAACACTAGATGTTGAAGCACCCGCAGATATAAATCCGTTGTTTCAGGGAAACAAAAACACAGTAGTACAAAATGATCCAATGTTTCCAAATAATTTTGGTGGAGCAAGGGAAGTAATCAACATCAATGGAGTCCCCACAGTTGTTCCGGACGTCAACTTCTATCAGCAAAAGAAAACTTTAGCACAAGGAATGATGGATTTAGCTCTTCTGTCTGCGAATGCCAATCAACTTAGATATGTCGTCGAATCTTATCAAAGACATCCTTACTACTACGTTAGTTTGCTCTTCATATCAGTGAGCCTTATATTTCAGGTACGATAATAATAATATATTTTATTTTGCGCACAAATTATTTTCCATTTGCCTATCTCATTTGTTTAGTAGAAATTGTTCCTGCGCTAAGCTCACTTACTTCCTAATATGATTAAAAGGTCGCTAAGATTATAATTATCATATTTTAATGTGACTTTTGCTTGATTCTTATTAATTATATTTTTGTACAATCAAATTTAGATTGCTGTTGGAGTTGGCCTTATATTAAATAGCAGATACAACGTAAAGGACAAAAAGGAGATTTGTAAAGCAAATAAAGTCAATAATCTTACTGTTGCTGGAATTTTCATTGTGACTGTGGTTAATGTTATCATATCAGCCTTTGGAGTGGCAAGCCCTCCAGCAGACATGATGCTTTCTGCCGCACCAGCACCAACTGCAGGAGTTTCGTAACAAATTTATTTCCAATGCAAAGATCCACACCAAATATTTTGTACATAGTATTAATTTGTGCTCCTTTTATACCAATAAATTAGAAATAGAACGTTTTGTAGAACACCAAATGAATGCTCATTATATATTAAATACATTTTTATATTTT
Organism: Machimus rusticus; assembly: GCA_951509405.1. NCBI lineage: Eukaryota > Metazoa > Arthropoda > Insecta > Diptera > Asilidae > Machimus > Machimus rusticus. The sequence goes on along the minus strand of OX608050.1, from coordinate 48,691,604 downwards.
TTAATGATGAGTTTTAATCACTTCACATTTCGACTTTTCAAAAACTACGACCAAAACTGTTCGGCTCTACACTTTGCAATTTCGTAACATTCATATTTCGACATTCGATTGTTTTTTGAATAGATTTTATTTCATATTTTCAGCTTTTTTATCTTTATGTACACATTCAAAACACTCAACCGAATTTAAAATATACTACCTACACGTTAATTGGCTAACTATGTACATATACACGGTTGAAAAATGAGAATAGTTTTAATCAATCATAATGGTAAACCTTACAAAACATTTATTTTGCATTTTCATTTCATACTAAAGTTTAATTATAATTGTTTCAATAAAAATTGCAAAAAAATATAAGAAAACCCAGGGAAAGTAAAATGAAATTTAATAAAATTTGCTAGAGTACTATTAAAGATATATGTTACCTCAACTTCAGTAGATATGATTTCAAAATAACTACATTCTGCAAATAAAAACACTCGTAAACACATTATCTTTATAAGAATAGAATCTGTTTGAATGTTCAGTTGTTGCATTTTCTTTTGCTGTGTTAGATCAAGCTCACGAAATACAAGGGGTCTAAAAGAGCAATTCTTTAAAATGGAAGCTTTCATAATGATGTCGACCTTCGGTTTTAGATGCGTATATAATTAAAATTTCCTCCAAAAACTATACATATATTTTTTCATTATAAACTTCCTTTAAATATGCAATAAATAAAACACACCTAACCACATTGAGGACGCCTAAAACTACTTAAAAGTCAGAATTAATCTGCTCTTGAGAGTGTTGCCACCAACTTGCAATTCCTCAGTCTAAAAGTTTCAATATAATCATGATCAAAATATAAACTCGGGAGGTAAGCTAACAGACATCCATGTGAGATTATTAATTTTTAAAATATTGCGAATGAATTCAATGAAAAAGACTGGTTGCAATAATATAACTAACAATGCATATAATAATACCTATTTATGATGTCTGTCTTATTGTATATTTAATGTGTTTTAATTTATTTTTATTTACTTCTAGTACTAATGGTTGTAAGTGATATGTTAAAGTTTATTGTAAAGTTTATTGTAGCTAAACTACGGTTGTCACTTGTCATACATTTTTGAACTGGTTGTAATTTCTTTGTCATACATTTTTTAACTGGTTCCATTATTGTTGCAAATATCTCTATTTTTTAGGACATTTCTGTCTTAACATGAAATTAAGCATACCATTAGTGGTCTCCACTAGACATTTTGTGAGCAATTCTTAACAGATATGTCCTGAAAAACGTCTAGTGGAGGCACAAAACAGGGGGTAACGATTAATTTATAAGTGACGACCACTTTTTAAGGTTTGTTCAAAAAGACAGAATCTAGCAATTTGTTTTTACCGAATTGGCTATATATATATATATGTTTTTTACCTATTTTGATTGCTCCATTAACGTTAAAATTATCTATATTACCTACATACATTGAACTGTTGCACGTTTTTTAAAATGTATTGATTTTGTTTTACAAAAGCCCATTTCGTATTTTTTAAGAATAAAAATACTTAAACTAGAAAAACAAATTCAGGCAAAAAAAATTTATTCAGAATCAAGTGAATCACAGTTATGTAAATTTCTTTTAGAAAAATCATAAATTACAGGGTAAATTAACTGCAGAGTTCTTCTTACGATTTTCTTTAAGAAAAAATGTTACGGGATATTAAAAGGCTACAAAATTGCAAAAATTTATCATGACAAACAAAAATAATTAGAAAACCGCAGTCTCATTAGAATAGAGTTCTCAAAAATTGGCAGACAGTTTCGTAACTGACCACAACGGTGAAAACAATAAAAGCGTGCTAAGTCGTAGCCGCAAGTCATTTCCTTACGCAGAAAACACGAATTCAAAATCTCTAATTGAATAAGACCATCTAATTGCAGGGCAATCAAAGAGCGCTTCGAAAAGGTGTTCTTTATCGGTTAGTTGAATCTCCCCCTATTAGCGGCACCCAGTGTAGTGGAACACGCATGTGTTGCAAACGACGCTCAAGTCCACATTTTATTAACAACAATAAGTTAATTGCGATGACGTCGATAATACCTTGTATCATAGGTGCCACAAGGTGGCCTCAACGGCCACTAGTGGTAGCAATCTGAAAATCTAGAGAAGTGTAGAATTCGGTTAGTCGTCGTCGCAAGGCCTTCTCCCGCCACCTTGCGAAAGATTTAATTTTCAGTAAAGCGACTAGCGAGGTAGCGCGCGGCCGAATGGGCCTATCTAAGTAGTTGGCCATGTTTTCTGCTGTAATGCAGCAATTGATACGCGGGGGCGTGCGTACCTGCAGCCACATATCTCACCTGACCACCAGCGGATGTAGCATCCACTGATGCTCGGAAAATTGCTCGCCTCCGGGCTTTCAGTTCCCAGCTCGACCAGGTGCTGCAGCATCATCGTCTTAAATGGCGGCGTAGGTGCCCTATGCTTCTTGTGATGTCGTGCTTGCGTCAAAACAAATACGATTTTTTAAATTATGCTGTTTAGTTTCAACTGTGACAGATAAAGAATGGTAATAGCAGACTTGTCGACCCCATATGCTGACCATTTGTTTATATGTCAAATTTCGACCGGATCTTCCGGAATAAAACAATATATTTAGCCCTTGGCGTCACACAGTTGGGACACTAATTCGATAATTATTCAAACTGGCCCTGAATTATATTGGGTAAGTAGTTAAGGAATTGGCTAGAAGTATATGTACGTACATAAGTTTACTAATAAAGTTAAGATAGAAGTTTTATTTAAGTAATACACTGTCCCGCCAAGCGTTGCTAATGGTATTTTTTGTAAATACATAAATTTAAATTTAAATCATTGAAAGTAAAGTTTTAGTTATTAACATTATTGTAGCGCTTTTGGATATACAATGTTTTTAGTTTTCCCATCTGGTGCATACAGATATAAATCAGATGATTTCCCAATTCATGAACAGGCTACATATAACCTGCCCATGTGAGAAGTAGAAATTTTCTAAATTAAATTCACCCACTTCTATCGAATGCCCTTGCGTATTGTTGTTTGTTATTGCAAAAGTATGCCTTATAGTAAATTGCAAACGATTCAATTCGAAAGGCATACTTGTATTCGTGGGGGTAGAATTTCTTCTCCTTCGAATTCAACATTTAAAATTGTTACTTCTATGATATTGTTTATCATCTTCTCAACTTTAAATCTGGCTCCCTGCCTATATTTTTTCTGAAAATGAATTCCATCCGTATATATGTATTTAAATTTCACATTATTAGTACATTCCTAAGTTGTCTAGAATTATAGTGTTACATTTCATAAACAATGTTACTCCTGAATTCACTCTACCAACACACCCACACACAACATCGTACAAAGCAAATGATTTTATTTTTTGTTATATGGGTACAGGTGCATTTGTGCATCGATGCGCTGTCTTTATCAATTATTATTAAGAACAAAAAATTTCAATGATTAATATATTTATCTGTGCGGAACCCCAAGACAACACTTATATTGATCGAAATTCAAGACAAACCTACATATGTACCTACTTAGGTTGGATGTTGTTGCAGTAAAAAAATCGATATAAGATTCTTAGTAATAAAATTCAGAAATTTTCAATAGTTTTGGTCCAAATGAGCCTACGTCCATCGTAAATAAAAATGTGCATACACCACCTGAAAGAATTTTTTATTGTGTAAAAATAGTCAATGGACATAAAGCGAAAAATTGAAGGGAAATCATTAGGCCAAAATACCGTTTCCAAATGGAACTGGCCTAGTTTCTTCTAATAATTCTCAATTATTATTGGATCTGTAGTGACCAGTAATTTTGGTTTTTGATCTTTCGATAGTAAAGAAAATTTAGCAGACGCTTCATAAAGCTTTTTCTTTCTTTCGTCAGTTATAGTTAGATAGAATGTCTTGTCTAGTGGTCCGGCACAAGCATTTTTCGAGTCTTTGCATTTGATCCTGAAGGTTGGCGATGAATGTTGGGACGTTGCCGACGAACTGCTGCTGGTACTCTCTTTCTTTCGTTGTTGTTGTTGCTGTTGTTGAAGTTGTTTTTGTTTTTGTTGTTGTTTAAGCTGTGCTTCAGTTGCCTTTGTACTTGAAGCTTAAGTAAAATTAGATTATTATTATTAATATTTTTTTTCTTTCAGTCACAGTAAAGTTAATTCGACATACAATGCTACACTTGGTTGGTGCCGAGACTTCATGTCCTTTCAAATTACTATCTAGAATCTACATACAATATATGCATCTCAAAATTTGACAAACGAAACAAAAAATTTATTTTTTCAAACGACACTGTCTGCAACAACCAGTCTTATAGCAAAGTCTAAAGTTATTGGCCGCTATTGTAATATTTCAGATAATGCCACAAAAGTTATTTATTTTAATTATTTATTTATTGCCCGTTAAACTAAAAGTACAAATACATATGTGATTGCGATAAAAATTTCCGCATTTTTCTTGACGATTCTAAATTAACCAAATATTTCTAAACTTAACCGAATATGTATTTCCAAACATAAAAAAAGCAAAGTGAAATATGAAGATAAAATGAACATTGCCTTAAATTGGGAGAATAATCTTTTTGTTCTTGTAGTAAGTAATCTATTTAAAAAATGTTCACATTGTACATTGCTTAGATTTTGTAATTAAAATAAGGTTTGGTCGAAAATTATTTTTCAATATCATACCCACAGGCAAATTTTAATAACATGAAACCTGACTACTCAAAGTAATTTTCAAACATTTTTAACATAAATAATAATATAAAACAATAAACTATGTGTGGCATTTTAACGTAAAAAATAAAAGGACTTCTTACCTCGATGAATGCAACTTTTCGGGTAAGCACAGCTACTCACTTTTACCTTGGAATCTCGACATTTGGCGCAGGGGCCCCCTCCAAACATTCCACTCAGAAACATGGAGCCGAATAGTATGATGAAGATGCCTGCTACCACAAGCTGTATGGATCTTTTGAAAATATTATTCATAATGTGTTAGCTTTATATCACATAACTCGGTTTAGTACATATTTGTACACTGAAAGAAATTTTTATATATTCTGAGAGAAGAATCATACATATATGTTAGTTCGATGAAATATGTGTATTCTTGCACTATCTTAGAACTATAAAACTATATTCTACCTTAGGGATGCCGGAAATACAATGTAACTATTGATATATTTATTATATTAGGCAAAAAATTATTGATATCATGACCATTTTATTGCTCTCAAATCAATAAAAATTTTTCTCAGTGTACTCTGTTATATTTTAAGAGAAAGACTATAATTAACACTTATAGAAAACAGAATACTTTTAAGTTTTGATAAAGTTAAATACTTGTCGCTTTTCCTATAATAATAGTAAAATAACGTTCCCCGATACCTACCTATCAGCATTAATTAAGCATAAAATAACTCTATACAGGCAGTTAGCTATGTTAAGCCAAAATTGCATCATCCAAAAGAAAAAGAAGCTGGAAAAAGATACTACTAATTAACTCTGCACACGGTTTAAAGTACAAAACCGAAATGCTTACATAACAGCAGCTAAGGCATCCACCAGAAAAGAGCCGGCAAATCGATCACAAGGTGATGGTTCCAAAGAACAAGGAGCCCTCGAAGGCGGATCACATATTCCACAAGGGCTCCGGACTGGCGCCGAACCTCCACATGAGCTCTTTCCAAAAGTGCATTTGACGTATGTTGGGGCACAAGCATCCTCCTTTTGGGTGCAGCAGGTTGGACAAGGCATTTTTCTCTTTTTTTTACTATATAATTTAGTTATTTTCTTTTCTTTTCAATTCTGGTAGCAAATTTTGAAGTTTTTTATTAAGAAATTTTTAATGTTAAAAGTTTAATTTTAAAATGACAATATTTGCTTAACCTACTTAGTACATTCCGATATCCAAAGGTCAGAGCTATAAAATTTATGTTATTAAAATTCTTTGCTAACAAGTTTTTAAGTATATTGTACTTATATAAAAATAAAGTAATATTTTTAATAAAATATAAATACATAAATCCCTACATAAATAATGTTGTAAATTCGAAGGAGTAGTATAAAGCTATATAAAAGGGCTTAGGAACCTTTTGTCCCGGAAAACTGTATACATAGTACCCAAGGGATAAAATTTTGCGGTCGAAATGTGGCAACCAAATTGTTGAGAAATTCAACGAGTTTAAGAAAATATTAGTGGTATTTTGAAGTCATTAATTTCAAATATGCAATCATATTTTGGAAATTCAGAGTTGTGGATCCAATATGGTGGCAACAATATTAAGTGTGATAAATTTAAGTTAAATTTTAATCTGAAACGAATGAAAGAACAACGCTTGTTTTCTGCACAAAATGATACAAAGATGATAAAACGTAGTTCTGTGGACAAGTTAATAGATAGTTTGTAAGAAGAATCTACCTAATCTCAGTTAATATTTTCAAAAATTCTTAAAGAAATTTAATTTGCCGGCACTTTACTGCACAATAGGAATTTTGATAAGGTATAAATATTTTTTAAGTCGATCCTTTAATTTTGTGCTATCTAAAAGTGTATTACATCCAAAATGCCTTTCAGAAAAATCATCCTTCCTGTAATTGGAAAATACATAGACTGAAAATTGTTTAGCTCTAAATATAACACCAATCACCTGGATCAAACCTGTGAACGGTGCAAAGAGAATTTAGGTCCCCATACAATTTATATGAAAAAAAATTACACTTTTATTAAAGACTTTAATTCAAAAGCGTCCTAAGGACTAAATTCGTAGTTTAAAAAAATATCTTCGTATTCTAAGAAATTGTTTTTAAAATCTCAAAATGTATAGAGCGGTAGAGTTCTATCAATATGAATTTTTACGGTAATGTATATATAAACGAATATATATAACATATCTTTGAAACTGCTTGATTAGCGAATTTAGTTCTTATGACGTTTTTGGTAGTAAATTTAACTATCAAAAAAATGCTGATATGATATTGTTTAACTTTTTTAACGTTATTCATGTGTATATAATAATGTATGTGATTGAAATAATACACAAAACAACCCAATATTGTGGGTATATAAAATGGAATTAAAGCACTCAATAAATATGTTAATTAAGTAGAAAAAAAAAGAAACATTAGAGAAAAACTTTCGAAAACGCAACGAAATGTAAATGCATGTATGTGTGTATCAAGTAATGCCCTTGGTTTCATTTGTTATATGTAATGTACAATTCAACTTCTAAGCGTCCTCATCATAACTCCCTTTTATTTTGTGTAATCTTATTCAACTGATCTTTCACTCCTGCAAGCAGTGCAAATGTTTTAATGGGTTCCTGTGGCACATTAATTTAAAAATGATAAGGCAATAGTAGAAAGCTAAAACTGGAGGCGCTTTGGTGTCTTGGCCACTTTAAGACATCCATTAGTCATTACTGCCCTCCCTGCAAAAATGCACCAAAGTAAGACAGCGATCCGCATTTCCCGCCGTCCAGATACCATTGATGGTGTAAACGTGACCGTAATTATATTTGAAGGTAATTTCTAATCAGGTGTGAAAAATTACGCCGCATGTATTTCAATGGATTTTAATGTCCGATGGTGCAAATTACCCGACCGCTAAGGGAATTAAGAGAACAGTCCAGAATCTGTTGGCCGGTTAAACAAAGGGTGATGGGAACCCAACGGTGGTAGACCGCCTGTTTCCACACCACCGTCTTCAAATCTAGCCATAGCCAGGATATTTCGAAACAAATCCGGAATTGCGTGTCTACTGAACTCGCTTCCCTCGACCTCTTGGCTTCATTCTCGGGCGAATTTTCAAGTTGAAAAGACCATCGGAGTGTAAAAGCGATCTGATTTCCATAACTCACCATTTCAAGTATAAATAAAGTCTTGCGCCTCTCCTGCGGAGGTTACACGGTGATCCGATCAAAGACGAATTTATTCTGCCGACTCTGTCGAAGGCGATTTCTTAATGCTGGACAATTGCCGCCTTCGCACTTTGGCCGAAATGTTATATATTTTTCAGGCCATTGAGCAATGAATGCACGACGGAGAGGAAAATCCAAAAGATGAATATACTTCGTGGCCATAACTCTTGTGTAGCTTCCCCCAGAGGTTTTTGTCTTCGGATAGATTATGTAAGACGAATGTTTTCCCCGTAAACAATGTGTACGCAGAACACGTGCTTGGTGGACCAAAACATTGCATTTTCCCTTTTTAGTTGAATCGGTTAGGGCTCCTCAAGCTGAGATGCTTTGTTTGCCGAACGAAATAAGAAGACTGCAGTTTGCTGACTTTGGTTTACCTTTAATTGCACAGTCGGTTTTAGCAATGGTCACGATTATCAAAGTACACTATTTGTTGCCAGAACTTATTAGACTGCAAGAAACAACATCATCCATTCAGAAAAATTCTTATCATTAAAATAAAGAAAATGTACCACTGATTGTTTTTTCCTATTTTTAAGAACAATTTTTATTTACCATGTGAAATATTTCTCAAATCAAAGAAAATCGCGCTAAGTTTTAACATTAGAAAGTACTTGCTTATAAGAGAGAAATTTACTTATTACAAGGACGGTACATACATATATTTGAAATAAGGGAAAAATTTATTATGAAAGAAATTGCAGTGTTAAAATTTAAAAAGGGCTTTGATCATCCAAATTTTGCAGGCCTGTGAAATTAGAGTAGATAGATTTTTATACAAATATTACAGGAAAAATAAAAAGGTTGTCTTTAACTATAGGACAGCTTATTAGAAATCAGCAAAAAATTTTTAGAATTAGAAACAGTCTTTGTTATGTATATGGACCCAACAATTAAATTTATTTCTAATAGTACCTATAAATATTCATAGAGTATAATGAATAAAAATAACTTTTTATACCTTTCCCTCTAAGGTATGGAACTCTCGGTGCGCATAGCCGGTTTTTTCTTCCATATTTGAAAAGTTATGAAAAGAAAAATATAAAAAGTATTTAGGTAATTAACGCAATTATGCTCTATTAAAAAATGGTATGTAAAATAAGAATTAATGCCAAAATGTTCATATAACCTGTGATGATTTGCCCTTACCCAAAACCAAAACATTCGATCAATGTAAGCGCCAGCACTTCAAGAGTGAGTGCTTCAAGTGCTTGGTGCGAATCTTTTCGACGGATGGAAAAGATGCGCTAGACCAGATAGATCCACGGAAGAAGTCGAACGATAGTCACTCTTTCTTTATATAAATCGCATTGTTCTGCGGTTCGCTTCACACCTCCTTCAGTAGCAGTGCGATCCGAACAGTGAGCACCTTGCGAGTCGTAAGAACCCAAGAGGCCTAGGGTCCAGTCATTTGCATTAGTCCCCAGACGTCTTAACACCAATTTTCATAGTTTCTTAAAATCTATGAGTAAATCTCGCCGACGTCCAAAGTGCTTCCCGAAAGATCTTCCAAACGGCGAAGGAAGTCCGCTGGCTAAGTGCGTGCCTTACAGGTGGAATAAATTAATGAAAAGTGAAAACTGATTTATGATGCATGCAGCCCGACTGCAGAACTCCCGAGGTGGCTGCTAATTTAGATGTGCAGATAGCAAGTGGATAATTGCCCCGTGGTCATTGAAATTGCGGATGGTCAGTGTTTTGTGAAGGTCTCCCCATTAATGATCGCTGGCTGGTTTCTACTCGATCGTGAAAGACTCTTACGCCCGTCTGCAATTTTCGCAAGGTGCCAGTCCAACCTGGCCGAAAGTGTGCAGCGACAAATCGGAGCTAAGAAGTGCTAAATTATTATTTTTGTGATATAAAAAAAATGGTTTTTCTAACTGTTCGCGGTAATTCCTCGAGAACAATTTTCACACTTAGGTGGTGGTGAGGCTGCTGGCTTCAAACTCAGACGAGCGCGACATTTTCCATCCGCCTGCGATCGGAGAATTGCTTCTTGTGGCTCGCGGTTGCCATCCAGTTTTCAAGTGTAAACTCATTCTGTGGTCTTGTGGAGTGTTTTCCATCTTCGGGTAAGCCGCCGAGTGCCACCAGCAATTAGAGTCATATTCGCCTTCGGAATGAGTTTGAAAAAGTACTCCAGGTGAGTGATTCGATGATCTCGTGCATGTGAAAATAGGCAGATTTATGTAACTCCCTCAACCAGGTGGATATCATAACTTTGGCTCAAGCGCGAAAGAGATTTTATCATACGATTTTGGGTCGGAATAAAAATATTACGTGAAAGCATGTTTTTAACTTCATTTTATATGTACATAATACATGTATGTACATACATATATAATTTAATTTTCACGATTACCTACTTGAGTTAAAGCGGATAATATATTGTATTGAATAATCTAAGCATATAACGAAAGTGCAAACACTCGTGCCCAACTATTAAGGGAAGTAAATTTTTTGGGTAGCACCAATTTATTTCATCAATGTTTTACTTGTGATGCATCAAAATAATCAAAAAGTACCCTTTGTCTCCTTAAAGTTTGCTTTTGTAGTGTTGGTTGTAATAATATAGGAATTTTACTTATTTTTTAAAAACATTAAAACAAAAAATTGCCTCAGCAGGGCTTAAATAAAAACCTGAGTTCTAATCTAGGAATATCAAATGCAACTTATTTCTATAACCATAACCCTTTTCATAAATCTTCGCGAACAAGTGTTTCTTACCATGCTCTTTATTTGCCATATTTATTGTAAGAAAACACCCAAATTCATTGATTATTTCGAAATATTTTGTAAACTTTATACTCTAAAATAGCTAAAGATTCAAGCTTTTAATTACGTTATATGTTGACCTTTTGTACTTTCTAACACTAATTTTTTTGAAAAAGATAGAAAATTGGGTATTTTTATTTTCGAATTCGTAGTCCGAAAAAATCCTATAGAAATAAAAATTTGCTTTGACCTATGAATCTTTATAAAAATACAACAATATGGAACAAATCAATTGCAACCAAATACATAAAATAATGGTCTACATGAATTTATTAGGTATCTACTTGATTATGGCTTTTCCAAAAACAAAAAACTACTTGCATTATTAACCAACGAGAAATTTTTGGATGCTACTACTACATACTACTATACATACTTTAGTATATTAGCTTATTAGATTATATTAAATTGCTTTTTATTGTTTGAAAGATATATAATTAACATTATTATTACATTCTGGAAATTCTGTAAAAATAACTAAAATTTTGACTCTAAAATCGGTGTTGTTAATTCTCCATCTCCATCACTGCGCAAATGCTTATCTAAAGATTAGCTAAGTTTTCACCAGGGGGTTAATACATCTGTCTTTGAGTACAACAGATTACTAGGTACACATATTAAATAATCTCTTATAAAACAAAAATCCGGAAAGTCACTTTCTTAATATGTAAATAGTTACTTTAATTATTTTTTTTTTTTCTAAAATATAAAAGTGGTAACCCTTTTATCAAACATTATACAGTTGTAAACAAATACTTATACTTATTTATTGGTGTGTGGGCTATTTCGGATTACCTTCTTAATGACTTTAAAGGCGAAAGTGATTAGTTACTTAATTTACTTAATTTCCTGTGTTGGCCCAAAAATTTTGCTTGTACTTCCAAAATTGGGACAAGTTCTAAAGCCGCTTCTTTTAAATTAAGTTATGTTTAATATATGCATATCAATATACATACGTATTTTTTAGTCCTTAAATAAACCTCTGCCACGGTGAAGCGAGGAGAGACGAAAATTTTTGTTACAACATTATTTTTTTAAAAATAAGATCCAAGTGTTGACTTGTAGGAATTACTCATATATGCATAAATATTTTGGTTTATAAAAGCAGGGCAAAGAATTTGTTAAAAAAAAAATTGTTTTGCTTGATAATTGTTAATAAGTGCGGCCATAATTCATGTGTAGTGTATGAAGTTTTACGTGGTCCTAATAATACATATGAAGCTACAAAGCCTTATTAACCTTCCAAAAGTATGAAGGCACGTACATGTTTTACACTAGGTTTACGCAGTTTTCTGATATACCTATCTCTTCGATCAAGCGTCAATTTGTGTACAAAAACACATATTTTGTATATACACATGTCTTGATATATAATATTTCTATATAAAAACATTAGGTATTTTTAGGTTAGGAATCATCTAATTTCTAATTATAGTCTTTTGTGTTTTCGATTGATTGACATATGTATGTAGATATTTGATGTTAAATACATATCTCCCGCAAGCATTTTAGGTACAAAATCTACAAGTGTTGTTACTACTAAATATCTCTTATACAAAATCCGATCTGGCCAGGATAAAATAAAGAGAACAAATTTGAAGTTTGAAATTGACCAATCACTTTTCAAAACTCAATAGACCTCTCCAAATTGTTCAAGCAACCCCAATTTTTTCATCATTCGTCAAAGCATTGTAAAATTGAATTCATACTAAGTATTTGCAGATACATACAATTAGTATATTCTTTTTCGTATACATTTTGGAATTTGAATATGCAAACGTAAATAAGTAGAAACATAAAACATAAACCCATTAGAAACATTACAGATTTGAGATTTCGAAAAAATAAGGCATATACAAAAATAAATTTGAAGAAAAATTCATCCAGTTAAATAAATAAAAGTCAGCATGAGTGTTAGGAGAAAAATGTACCTAAATGGTATTCATATTCTTCCTTGCGAAATTCGAAATGCGTCAAATTGACGCGTTCCGTAAACTTCGTGTTAATATTGACAAAGATAGGATATTACTGATTGATTCAAACATGACTATAAAATAAAAATAATAATAATAGATTATTGTTTGATGATTGCTAAAAAAACCAATATATCATTGATCGTGATTCATGGCCTTGTATGCAAATTAGTCAAGTAATACCGTACAACATTGAATCGAGGCACTGTGAAAGCAGAAGGCATCTTGGCGGAGACGATCGCAACCGTTGTCTCCTAAAAATTCAATTTACATAGGCAGCGGTCCGACAGAGGAAGGAAACAGCAGGCAACAGTCGCGGCAGCAAAATTATAAAACTAACCAACCGATAAACCTTTGAGATCTAATTATTGCCGAGAACGCTATTTCTAGCAGAAAAACCTCTGTAGGGCAACCGCAGAACTTTACCTCGGATTTCCTAAAGCATCTGAAGCAGCCGCCGGGGCTTCCAGACCGAGGCGCGATTATAGGAAAACGAAAAATTCTTGAGAAGCACCGCACGGATGGTGCTATTCCTCATCCGGGTGAACAATGCTTCAGCAGTGCGCCATTTTTCCACCTGGAGCGGTTCGGGGCAGTACTCCTTTAATTGAAAACTAAACCTACCGTTGCGCCTTTCTTCCAGCGACTGTGCGCTACCTACCCGAGGTGCCGCAGACGGTTTCCTCGGCTTTAATAAGCCAACGGGTCTGAAGGTGCATCAGGTGCCGTGGTGCTAATGGAGCTGTTCCGATTAACAGCGGTTCCCAGGTAAATCGCGGGCGATAATTCAATCACCAGTTATAGCACATTATCGCCAGGTGACGTATTTGAATAAAATTTACGCCACTTTTCATCAATTCGGGTATGCGCGCCAAATGCAATCTTTTACGGAGGTGGCGGCGGCGGCGCAGCAGCCAACTGCGGCGCGCGGCTTCAGGTTGAACCATTCCCAGGTGGTGTCCCCTGCGGTCGCTGCAAACCCGGAAGATTTGCTTGAACTCCTCTGGAATTTCACGGAGTTGTGATTTTTACATGTCACCTACTTCAAACACCGCTTCGAAGATGCCATGCTAGTGTAGCGGTGTTCCGATCGCGCATAATTGGCCATCTCTGTAAATATTACCTGACTCCCGGCGCGGTTTTATGCTACCAAATCATGTAAAATGAGTCGCCGAGCGGAGTGGGTGGTAGTGGTCTAGGTCAGTGTGGTTCTGTAGTGTGGCAATTGTCAACCTATCTCAAAAAAAAAACAAAAAACCTAGACAAATCGTCAGGTTGAAGCGGGTTAATGTCCCTTTAATTCACGCGACACGTCCGGGTTTTTAGGGTACCAGGGCTTAGACATCCCATGAAAAATTGGATATCTCAAAATTTGGCCGAAAACATTAAAATTAAATTCGTTGACGGTAGACGGGTGGAAATTAACTGAAATTATTTTCCAGAAAATTACGGAAATGATTTGTCGGACAAACTGTGCAAATAGCAAGCAAGCAGACTGAAACCAATTTTGTTGGCCCATTTTGCATTCCTTCTCAACTATTCTGGATATGTTCTTTCTGAGTTTTTTTATTATTTCACCTATGCCGTTGGATACAATCGGAAATTTCACGATAAAATTGTTTACTTGTGTAATTGTGCAATGAGTTTGGGAAAATTGCCTCTTTTGATTTCCTTTTATGCACTTAGGGAAGAAAAGTGCGAAATTATTCATAATTATGAACATGCTCTTACATTTTTACAATTAAGTAACTTATAATGGCCAAATAATTAGCTGCTTTTTGTTTACTGATCCACATCAAAAAGAAATTTTACATTTGTTTATCATTATTTACATCATATATACATATGTATTTACATATTTTCATACAATCAAAATGAATTATAACACTGCAACAAATTTAAGATGTTGTATATAATATGTGTATATACATTTATTGCCCAAATTTGTTCAGGAGTTTGGAAAAACGTCCCTCGTTGAAAAACCAAATGTTATAACAAACCTTACTACAACCCACAAAATCGATTGTGATGTTTATACTGATGCAAAAAATTTCATTTCAAAAGAATCGATTGTTAATTTAATAAGTAAAGCAATTTCGAAAATGTGAATGCAATGCAGTTTGCTACGATTGAGTAATGCAATTTCGGATCAAATTAAACAATTTTCGCCTGAGCTTAAACCATTAAAATCATTCTCAGATTAAATTAAAACCATTTTCAATTTTGGAAATGTTAAATTAGCATTAAATTATAGTTCAAATCTTAAGTTATGGCAAAAATATTTAGCAAAATTTACTACTTCTTTACAACATATGTATATGTATATTGTATAGTGCATTAAAACTATTCATTACTGGTGAACGAATGTAAAACTACGGAACGTCTCAGTAAGAGTTATATATAAATTACACAATATACCTACATAGTTAAAGTTCCTGCGCAACTATAAATGTTTTTAATAAATTAATATGTTTTTGTTCTCGAATTCATATTTCAAATAACTATAAAATTCACTAAAATAAATATAATCACCACATATTTTTGTATTTATTGTAATATGGATTGGCCCCCAAAATCATAAAAATTGTTGCCTTCATAAGGTTTTATGAATTCATTTTCCATAATCAAAAAGGGATTTTGAAATTGTGGATCATTACTATATCCAGTCTAGTAATTAAGATTTAAAATAAGAAGCAAATAGAAGCAAAACCAAAATAAATCCAAGTTTGGGTGTTATAATTCTAATCATGATCTCAAAGTAATCTTCATTTTACGTAAATTCAAATTAGATTTGCACCTAATTTAAGTAAAGCGTTAGCACACGCAAACCAAACCGCAGCCAACTTTTTGGGATCACCATAAATTTCCAAACTCTATCATGATTTCCAGCAACTCCCATAAAAGTGAAGTCTACTTCTTCAGACTAAATTGCGACAATTTACAAAGCTGTAAACGACGCAAAAAGATGGTTCAGCATGTGGTCACACTTGGAAGCCTTTCGGAGCAATTTGGACTTACTTATCTTCATGACTTGTTATTATTATTTTTTTTTTTAAATTTAATAGAAATATAGGTCACATTTCGGGGAAATACAAAATATTCTTTAAAGAATACTCTCGTAGTACATAACTTTAAATAGCTAATCATATTGTCATTAAATGATCAGAATTTGAATCAAATTTTAATACCTAAAATCGAAACATACATATATGTATGTATTTCGGTAAGAATTTTTCCAAAAAATTACCTATTACAGTATGTATATATGTTTTAATAGCTATTTCTAGAGATGTAAAATGTGTTCAGCATATTATAACACTGTTACTAAGGAGTGGAATGAACTTGCCTTTTAATTTTTACAAACATTTAATAGTGTCTGCAACGACGAATATGAAGTAAGTAAGTACCTAATAATAATATAATAATAATAGTTAACAATAATATACACATGGTCGAATATCTTTTTACTGTATTGTTGAAATTAAATTGTTAAATTTTTTATTAAGATTTTAGAACTGAATGAAGTTATTAAAAATATTTTTTATGATAGATTGCCACATTTAGCTTAAAATCACTGTAATTTTAAGAGTTAGCTGCAGAAGATATATTATATTTGCTTAAATGATAAGTACTAAACAAAATAAAGCCATACTATATAAATGAGTATACATCACCTCAAATTGAATGTTATTTTAAAAAGCGTTTTCTTTTAAATGTACCTACCCTGCAATGTTGCGGTCCTTGGCAAAAGATACCAAGTTTTAACTTTAGGTGCACGTTAAGGTTTATACGATAACAAGGCTGGGAAAAGAGCAAAATCGATTTCCATTTAATAACATTGCTTCACCGCACGTGTTGCATGCGATTAAAGTCATATCCATTCCCAGGAGTCAGATAATTTGAATGCTTCTCAGAGCCACTCATAAGGCCGCCTTGTACACCTGTCAGTGAAAGGATCTCAAACCAGTCAGCCTTTAAATTGGCAAAGCCTTCAACTACGTGATTGAATTCGCAAAAACAACGGCCTATTATGAAAAATGGATTTATCGCCTAAATGAGGCTCACGTACAGTGATCCAATTTTGCATAATCTTGCGCCCTTGTACAGCTATCGCACGATCAGTGGCATAAAATACACATATTTATGCGTTTGGCATAAAATGTACAAAGGGCGTCGAGCCGAGATCAGTTCAAAGGCTCTTTGTCCGCTCAGTCTGAAATAACCCACAATTCTCAAACGTGTGATTATACCTCCAATCATCTGCACAAACAGAAATTATCATCAGCCAGTGGCTGTTCCGAGTTCGGATCAGTCACATCTCCGGATTAGCATATTGCTGCCGATCCTCGGTCATTTGATCCGAGAATACTGAATCTTCCCAGATTTTTTTCTGAATCCACGGATTCCGCCGGCTCAATTTACCAGTAACAGACAAAAAATCTTGAGCAGTGCGAAATATTGGCACCAGGTTGGCCAGATACCTTTAGTGCGCGCAAAATTGAATAACCCAGTAAACGAGATCACGATCAAAATCGTGTCGGAAATGGTAACGGTCCCTTCTGGAAGGCTCTTGTTTTGGAGCTCTGTCTTCCACAGAATCTAACACTGATTCCCTCACGTGCGGCTCCATTCTTAATCCCCTTTATTGTTTAAAATGTGTGAAAATCTGAACATGCGGAGGTTCTTTGCTCATCCAACGAGCGCACGTCTCACTGTGCCCTGACCTAGTCAATATACATAAAGATGCGACTGCATTGTCTTGAGGCAGTGCTTTATCAAAATTCATATCTTCAAGATTCTTGCGATTATAAGACAAAAAGGCCGCTGATGGTGTTGATTAGGTATGTTGTTTCCAAGACGTCTGATGATAGGTGATCTGCGGGAGCAAAAATAATGTTTGCTTGGTTTTTTCTTGTAAGTTGAATGCATGCTACGCGTAGGAGAAGAATATTCGTTACTTTAGTTGCGCTTCAAGGTTTTTCTTATTATTATTCTCTGCATACAGCAGTGAAAACATCATCACGCTCTGTCATTTTTTGCTTCATTATATGCTTTTCTTCTTAGGTTTGGATTTAAATTGGAATTTCTACAATTTAATATTTAGCGTAGGTAAATCATCCTGCTTCTTTAAGTTTTATTTAACTACATAATAAGTAGGTATATGTAATATGTAACTACAAGTTCTAGCTCTGAAATTGTCAATCTCAAAGCATCCGATCTTATTTACACAATATATTTTCTTCATCCGGCAGGTTATTGGTTAAATTATAAAATTCTGCATGATGATATTTAAATATGAGTTCCACATAAGCTAATTTTCTGTTGTAGGTATGCCATTATTATATCGAAGTATTAAATTAGTTAGTTAATTTGCAATTTTTTTGTAAATTTGAAAGTTTTATTAGTTTTTAACAACGTTGCGTAGCAGCGAAACTTGCAACCTTGGCGTAAGAAAATATGGCAAAGATTCTCGCTGATATTTTGTGTCGACGCCAACGTTGAATCGAACTATAACCCCCAGCAGGAGGATGAAATCGAATAGTTGTGAACGGTTAAATCGCCCACCTTTTACCTTTCACAACTTCCTTATGGGCGCCGCATGGCTACCGAAAACGTGAATCTGTGCAGTGACGCAGGGTGTTCGGAAGATCCGAGGGGCAGCAATGGCCCTTTCAGCGGTGCGCTTCTGTTGGGCATTTGCATGAAAAATCGATTTGTGGTCATGGTCATCGGACTCAAAATTGGGCATGCGCTCGGGAAAATGCCTCTGCGGTTGCGCAATTTGACATCTTGACGACGCCATTGAGAGCCTGCAAAGGCCCATGCAGAAGACGAACGAGCAAATCTTATGCACGAATGCGCAGGCGAATGCAACATGTGTGGATGAATGATTTGCGGGTAATCTGCTCGATGCGATGGTTCAATTGACAAAGTAAAATCAGAAGACATTTCCTCTGCGGCCGTGACAAAGGTAATTCTTAGGCCTGAGTTTAAATCTTAAATACGACTTGTTACCGCTGCGTGAATTGAAGGGGCATTACTCATATTCAGTCAAACGCATTTGACGGTGTTGCGAGAGTGTTACATTCTTTAACAGCATAAAGATTTCATTCTTAAAGCAGGAAATGGACCGAGTAGCTGCGGCAATTGCGCCCATTGACTATTTTGCTCTCGGGTTAGCCGCGGCCCGGTAATTTTCACCTGTATTACATATCATTAGAGGCGTTCTGTTCTGTTGTCTGGGCTAAAACGTAATTTGCACTTTTAGCGTTAACTAGAAGCTATCGCGGGAGATTTTCAGTTCACATTAAGATGAAGACATGGGAGAGTGGGTTCAGGGCTAGCGTGATTCAGAAGGACTTTTTAAGTGCATACCTTAAAAGTGGGTCTTAAGAATAGCTTGTAAGAAACTCTAATATATGTATGTACGCTTTCCTCAAGTTAGAATTTAGAAATTATCTATAGCTACTTCATGCTGTGATAGGTTTAGAGTGCCCATTGCTCTGAATTCTAAAATGGTATAATATCATGCATTTAACTAACGAATTTAGGGCATACCTAAGTATCTGTGGAATGTGATCGTGGAAATTGTACCCAGAATTTCCACGTTTATATCGTTAATCTTTAATATAGTTATCCTAAAAATAAAGATAATCATCTATAAGTTCTTCGTACTGTTTTTTATATTGTTTATGTGCAGAAAAAAAGCTAAATCAAATTTAAATTTTACGCTCTATAACGTCTAATATGTGTTGTCTAATTTAGACTTCTCCAGGTCGATTGCTTGGTGTAGGTAATACACTTAGTTGAAAACATTATTTTTCTGATTCCGAATTCCGTTCCAGGTCCATCAAATATGATACATAGAAATACCTTCTTCTGATATACTATACAGTATATACTGAATTAAATCGTGATTTATTCGCTTAACATTGCAAGTAAGAATTCTGTATATTGCAATAAATTTTTATCGTATACCTAGTTACTAGTTATTAGGAAAATAAAATATGTAAATTCAAAATAGCTACGAACCTATTTAAGAAAAGCTGGACAAATGCAAGCTGACTTACGTGCTGAATTCTTCGTAGGTAATATTAGACAAAAATTACAGCTTCCTCGGCAATGACGTTTTTAAGATAGTCTAAAAACAATAATTTTTTTGAAAGCACCTTGTTAGTAGGCGAAATAAATTTATCCTTACATGCATAGGCAAAGAAAAATCAATGTTTTATTTTCTTTCTGTTTATAATTTTTAGTACTTTGTATATTTTAAGTCAATATCTTATTTCGTTTAGAAATTAGAAATATCTGACAGTCGAATAGCGTTACTACAACAATACGGTTCCGTTCTCGGGCCCCTAAAAGCCATATGTGTCGTTAAGTTGATTCTCTCTCATTTTGTTTCGGGTGTGTGGCAGGGCAGGTCAGAAGAAGTGTTTTGGAATTAATCTTTGTTACATAATTTAATTTGCGGAAATTGTTCTAGAAATCATGGTAATATTAAGCCATAAACCTTAACCACTCCATTCCGTTCCGTTACTACTGATGTAAT
Source organism: Machimus rusticus (assembly GCA_951509405.1). NCBI lineage: Eukaryota > Metazoa > Arthropoda > Insecta > Diptera > Asilidae > Machimus > Machimus rusticus. The sequence goes on along the minus strand of OX608050.1, from coordinate 48,671,352 downwards.
AGATATATTTAGATATTATTATTATTATTACCTTTTTTCAAAATTATCGGGGTTTTTGACCACATTTTGGGGTGCAGCGAAGAGTTAATATTTAACCACTACTACTAATCTACTATAGTCAAAGAAACAGAACCAATTTGCATCCTCAGTTCGCAATCGAGAGTCTTGTTAGAAAAAAATCCAACTGAGCGAACTATTAAAAATGCTAACCAACCGTCCAACTTATGATCTCCACTTAAAAATTCATGGCAACATTCAAAATCATTTTCAAAACGAAAAACAAATCATTGCAGGTTTCGTCACAGGGCAGCACCGCCGTCACTGCCCTCGCTGCCGCCGCGGCCGCCACCAGTCCAGCTGCCCGCGCCGACATTGTCTTCAGTGGCTTTCGTCATCCTTCTAATGTTTCAGGTATGAATGAATTAAGACAATCCCCCGAAGAGCGGACAATTCATGCAAAGGCGAAACATAAAAACTCGGGTTTCTCGGAGAATGCGGCGCTTTTCATCCGATTCCGATATTTTTGCAATTAATCCCAGCAAAAGCTTCGTGTTTCCTGCTGCAAGATGATCTCATGTGTGTTGGTTCATCCGATGCACGATCCAAGCAGATGAAATCAAACGGCGATCGTGCACGGATCACTGCAAACGCGGGAATTAAGAAAAACCCGCATAAAAAGCAGCTATGGCCTATGGCTCGCGCGCAAAAAGCTGTCTGCGGCCACCCAAACAAATGATCATTTGCACGTGGGGAAACGAGTGCGGACCATAATTGTACTTTGAAGAGACTTTTACGACGGTTTGATTAATTTTCGAATTTTTCATTACTTTTTTTAGGTTTTAGCTTTAGGCAATGCGGAGCCTTTAAGTAGTTCTACTGAGCATAGTACTGTTAGTCAGGCAAGTACCGTTACATCAAACAGCAACGGATTGCCATCATCTTCTACAAAAGTCTATATCCCTGTAACGCAGCCGACAAAAGTTAGTAAACGAGCTGGAACACTAGCAGAAGCTAAATTGAAGGTAAGGCTTTAGTCTTTTATATGTACTAGGTATTTTAGTCTATTGAAATTTTAGTATTTTTAAAAATGTTCAGCGTTTGGTGTAAAATATTTATTTCTTTTTTATTTTTGACACAACACTTTTATTAGATTTTTATTTAAAAAAGACTTATGTTTGATGTGAAATTTTCAGCAAAATGTAAATCTGAGATATGTTTTTCACTAAGATAAATAAGTGAGTAAGTTACGGTTTCGGAAAAACTGAGAAATTTAAAAATCTTTATTATTAACCTTAATATCCAAAATATTTGTATATCATACATATATGTATACGTTCGATTTAGCAATAGAAAAAAATAATAAGAACTGGAAATTCAGAAAAACAAATAACAGGATAAATATCACACGTGCGGTAATTATCACAGGTAATTATCACACGTGCGGTGAACAGCTTTTTTGCGTCGGTGGTTAAAAAAGCGAAGTCCGATACTCATCACCTACTTCAAATGTGGATACTCATCACAATTGTCATGAATAGTCTGATGTTGATGATTTAGGACTCACTCGTACCAAGGAAAATAGGATGCAAAATCTCTTTACTGAAATACCCTTTATTCAGAAGACCGCCACGTCGAGGTATGAGTTGAATGTTCCTCCTGGAATAATTGCAATCATGAAGAATATGCTGGATGTGAAAGAGACATCTTATTTCCCGCTTTTGTATAAACAAATATGCACGTGGGCTAATATGGACTACCTGGTTCTATATTTACCTCTCTTACTCTACTTTTTTTTAGGTTAAAGTGATTTTTTTTCGAAATTTATATGGTTGCATCTGAATTTTAAAAATTTTTAAATTAATCAGTAATATAGTAAAATGTAGAATAAGTTTGATTTTAATTTGGTTTGGAATTATGTAGTTGAATGTGATTCGGTTGTCGTTGTATTTTATTTGAAGTTATATAGGATATGATAGAGGTTCTTAGTAATATAAAGTCAAGGTAAAATTTATTATTCAAAGCACTCACAACGCAATCGTTTAAAACTTTTGATGAACCCACAAGATTACCCCAAAAACCCCATCATTTCCAGCAGCACCGCAATGTCAAGTTCAATGCACCTAAATCCCAGTTGTAGCTGCCGTCGCGCGATACCATTCAAATTAGCCCATCAGCCAGCAGCCAGCAGCCAGATGCCATTAAATAATAATAAAAATGTTGTCTTTTTTACCATTGCAGAAAACCGCGGCCGCGAAAGAGGAACCTCTTCAGAACCGCTCGCGTGAGGCACTCTCCCATGAAGGAAGCGAGCGTGAAGCGGTGAGTAGAAGCAGCCTAACATTGTAAGAATTTCGCAACTTCCCAACGCGGTGTCCTTCAAACCGCCCCACACGCACCGCTACTAACCTTTTCGCTGCTCCTAATTAATTTTTCCGAGCAAGTGCAGGTGGTAATAATCGCTCATTCTGTCAAAGGCTGGCGCAACGCAGGGGAAGGAAGAGACCGGCCAGTTCCTCCCACAATTTTTCGCCTCTTTGGAGCCCCGCGGAGCCCGACTGGGCCTAGTGCGAATGTGCGTTTTACTCCGGTGGTTTCCACAGGTAAACAATGTGGCCCCGGGGAAAACTGTTTCAGTTGTAAGACGCGGATAGCTCCGCGCAGCGCCGGGCTTCTAATGCGCCGCCGTGAATGGCTTTCAGCACGCGGCCTGCGTTCGGGGTTTAGTGGGTTAACAGCGGTTGAAAATGGGCGACGGGCACTGGGGCCGCCGCGTTGGGCCGCGCTCCACCTCGTCTGCCGACGGTTACCTGGTTGGATGAGCAGAGGACCGAAGAAAATCGCCGAGTTATACAAATATGTCGAAATTGCGAAATATCTGAATCGTTTCCGGTTGTTTCGCTGATTAAACGATTTTCATTGTTGTTACTTTCAGTTTTCTGCTACGAAACATTTTTATCCCTCTCCCTCTAAAGATCGAAAATAGGAGGAGTTGAGGTCAATTTCTGCTCATTACATAGATCTAAATTTAGAGGATCATTATTTACTTATGTAGGCTATATTGCAGTTAGGTGCAGGAGTTTAAGACTAGCATCATTTTCACAACATTACATCTTTAACAAGCCAGATCTTTTAAAAGATCATAAATTTTTATTAGACAAAAGGTCTTTACATTCATAGATCATTAGGGATTAGTGTTGATCAGAGGCATAAAAAAATGTTTTTCAATTCTTTTTAACAGTTTTATAATATTTCTATTTTGAATTTTATACCAAGGCAAACACTGATAAAGCTATATTTTAACATCAAGTATTTTAGAGTTTTTTATTAGCGAGCGATTCAGGTTCTTTTAGACCAGTACCTAAGTGAAAAAATCGTTTCGAGAGAAACGCAATTTTAATAGATCAACTTTGCATACATGTTGATTGCATTCACTTAAAAGGTTCCAGCACATGCTTTTACATATTTGTCATCAGCCAAAACAAAGAAGTATTGAATTCAGTACATGACTTCGTATTTAAGTTAATATATTAATAAATTAATTAAAAATATTTAAAATATAGCATTGAACTAAATAAGGCCCCCCATTTAATCGAATATATTTATGTATGTACATACATATGGCATGAGACTATAATTAGACTAAAAACTTGTCACCTATTTGTCCAAAGTGTTTTATACCGACTCAAAACTTCCTCAATATTCTTTTGTATTTGCGCAAACTAAATAAAAGAATGGTTTTAGGATCGTTATTACTAATGCTGATGATAAAGCTCGAAAGCATTAAAAAGGCTGAAACTTACGCATATTGCGTACGATGATTTTTATTTTGCTATTTCTATTTTATATGTAGGTCGTGTACTTGTCTGAAAATGCTGGATATGTTCCAATCGCTCCATACAGACCGACCCGCCCAGTAGTGCCATCTGGGTCAGGATCGATATCGCCAAGTGGAGCTGGGGTCTATCATACGGCCCCTGAATTAGATGCATGGAGACCGGACCCATGGGATGGCAGCTACAACAAGCGGTTTCGCTTTAACAATACTCGTGTCCAACGTAAATACCAATTATACTCTCTTAACCTTTTAATACTCTGTTTTCATTGTTTTATTTTCCAAGATACATAAGTGGATTTTAATTGTTTTTGTTCGTAGACATCGAAGCCGAATGCCAAGACGATTACATGAAGATTAGAATTGGGTTCAATGGGTCATTCACAGGACTTTTATATTCGGCAGGTAAATGTAAACTATTAGTCATTATTACAATTTAACATAATATTAATACCTAATATTTCAAAAAAAAGTCTTCCGTTTTCTGACTTCCTGCCAACTTTTTTCGATTTGAAACTTTGCAGCTTTTGATTTGATGTGGGGTACTTGAACCGCACAATTGTTGAAAGGTGCATGTCAAAGGAAAAACTTCGTCGCACAGAAGTGATCCAGACTACACTCCACGAACTACCGAACTGATACAAATTTTGAAACTTTACCTTGCTTTATAAAGATGCCAATATTGAAATAAATAAATAAAATAAACTATACCTAAATATGGTAGTAATTCTTTTAATCTTTTCCACAAGATATATGTGAGAGTATTGATTTAATTTAAATAAAGGCAAGAGAATTCAGGTGAATGGAAGTTTATTAATAAGTTAATATGAATATAAACTGATTTTAATGCAGCGATTAAAGGGCGAGTAGGGTCAATTTGAAGCCATTCTTTTGAAAAACAAGAAACTGATAAATTAAATGTTTAAAATCAGCATAAAAGGTTTTACGTGGGTATAGAGTTAATTCAAACTACATATAAAAATAATATGCAGATTTAAGAAACAAAATAATCATTAATTATTATTATTATTAAAAAATATAAAATTTATTTAAAGGTTATGCATATGATCCGGACTGTATGTACATCAATGGTTCTGGAAGAGACTATTACGAGTTCTACATACAACTTAATCGGTGTGGCACTTTAGGAAAGAATGCCCTTCATGATGATAATCGAAAAAATCCAACGGTAAGAAGACAATTTATTTGGTTTTTATTTTATATGTGATGAGTACATTTTTCTAGAAGAACTTTATGTGGAACACAATCACCGTACAATACAATCCTTTGATCGAGGAAGAGTTCGATGAGCATTTTAAAGTCACATGCGAATATGGCTACGATTTTTGGAAAACAGTCACATTTCCATTTTTAGATGTCGAGTATGTAAAAATTACAAATTTATTGATTTCTCTAATTTATAAACTTTTTAATTTCCAGAGTTGCCACGGGAAACCCAGTAGTATTCACGCTCAGCCCTCCAGAATGCTATATGGAGATTAGGAACGGATATGGACTTGGAGGACAACGAGTCATCGGCCCTGTAAGGGTTGGAGATCCTCTAACCCTTATTATTTATATGAGAAGCAAATATGGTAAGATTTCGATTTCTTTAAAAAGATCGGATATATGTATGTGCGATCTCTCTATAGATGGATTCGATATAGTTGTAAATGATTGTTACGCTCATAATGGGGCAACAAAACGCATTCAGTTGATCGACGAATACGGATGCCCTGTGGATGATAAATTAATTTCTAGATTTCGTGGCAGCTGGTCAGATACTGGAGTTTACGAGACTCAAGTGTATGCTTACATGAAGACTTTCCGATTTACAGGATCACCTGCGTTGTATATTGAGTGCGATGTTCGTATGTGTCACGGAAGGTGTCCGGTATGTTGGAATTATTAAAATATTTAAAAGCGTATATTTATATAATAATTGTTTTTTTTTTATTTAGAGCCAACCATGCCACTGGAGGAATTTGAAAGGGATAACGAAAAGAGACATTTCAAATGATACCTTGAGCAAAGAGCCGAAGAAATCACAAGCTGAAAAGGAAGTACCACTTTCAGAAAACATCAACTTATTTCAATCCTTACGGGTATTACAAGAAGGCGAAGGTGAAGAGGAAGAACAAATTACACATAACCCAGGTGAGGGCATGTATTTGTATATGTAATTTTCTCATACATATATGTATTAGCATAAAAGGTTTTATTAATTTTGGATTTGCTGAATAATTTTAACTTTTAACAAGCTTACATATACATACATATGTATTGTATATTGACTATCTATCTTCTGAAGGACTTTTTGGACCTACTTTAAAAATCGAATTCGTATAAGGCTTAATCGATACAAATTAAAAAAAAAACATGATCTTTTTGTCAACTATGGCATATTTTAAGTGAAAATTTTAAAATAAATAGATAACAATTTGATAACAGCTGAAATTCGATATTATGTATACACATACATACATACATATATAGAGTTTCAGTCAAATTTGTTGAATAGTTAGTTCAGTTTAATTTGTTGGGTAACTAGTTTTCTTTAATGTTTTCCTCTTAGCCAATTAACTGTGTTTGACGAGTATACTAGTCATGAAAAAAGTGCAAAATTGTGTCACATATAACACAAAACTTTGCATTTTCCTCATGACGAGTATACTCGTCAAACACAGTTAACTGCTTAAAATACTTTTCTCGTTGTGTTAATACTCGAATTGTTAAAAAGCCACAATTAAGATAATGAAATTAGTGCTGTGCACCCATCAAATTAAAACGTACATACACTCCGTGTCAAAATGATAGCACACCTATGAATTTCGCTGTTTTCTGAAAACGGCTGATCCGAACAAACTGCTCCTTTTAATAACAAGAATCAGGATGTGAAAAAATATATTTATTGAATAAATTAAGCAAATAATATTATTATTTATCTGTTTTATTTCATAATTTTAAAAATTACCGCGTCAAAAAGATAGCACATGTTAAACAATTTATTAAAAATACAATTGAAGACGGGACTTAAGTCCAGTTGTGGGAATTATAAATACCGTTATTCTAACTATAGCATTGGAGAGGCAGATGGTTTCCTGCTTTTGAAGTGAAAATGGGAAGAGGAACAATTTTAAGTGCAAGTGAAAGAAGGGTTATTGAAAATTTAAAGAAACAAGGTTTTACTATTGCTAAAATTGCAAAAACTTTAAACAGAAGCAGAAAAGTGGTAATGAATTTCTTGAAAAATCCAGAAAACTACGGAAAGAAGAAAAGTCCGGGGAGGCCCAGCGCTATCTCTGAGCGCGATAAAAGACAATTGTTAAGGAAAGCTTCAAATTCACTGCTCACGGCGCGTCAAATTGCGGCGGAAGTTGGAATTTCCACTAAATTAAGAAATGTTCAACGAGTACTTCAAAAAGCGAAACACCTCCAACGCAGAAAACTACAAAAAAAACCACCTCTTACGGAAAAGCATATTAAGGATCGTTTAAAATTTGCAGAAGAACATCTTCACTGGAAAAAAAGATGGCGTAGAGTACTTTTTACAGATGAGAAGCGATTCTGTTTAGATGGACCAGACGGCTGGAGCTATTACTTTCATGACCTCAGGAAGGATACGATCTTTCAACAACGTCGAGCAATGGGTGGAGGCGGTATCATGATATGGGCTGGGATTGGCTATCAAGGAAGAACAAATATTCGTTTCATCAGCGGGAAATTAAACTCCGACGGATACATAAAACTCCTGGACGAAGAAATTAAACATGATGGATCCACAATTTCGGGGGAATATTTTATTCTGCAGCAAGATAACGCCGCAATACACTGTGCTCACAAGGTAAAACGTTATTTAGAAGAAAATCGAATCCAGTTACTTCCATGGCCAGCAAGATCTCCGGATTTAAACATTATTGAGAATGTTTGGGGGCATCTTTCTCGATGCGTATACGCTGGAAATAAACAATATAACTCTATTCAGGAACTAAAAGATGGTATTTTACATGCTTGGGGTTTGGTATCCAGAAAATATATTAAAAAATTATTTAAATCGCTTCCAAACAGAATGAGGGAAGTTATAAAGAATAAAGGAAAGACAACTCATTATTAAATAAAAAACAAAAAGAACTAAAACTGTAATTACCTTTATTTTGCTTAGACATTTATGAAGTGTGCTATCTTTTTGACGCGGTAATTTTTTAAAATTATGAAATAAAACAGATAAATAATAGTATTATTTGCTTAATTCTTTCAATAAATATATTTTTTCACATCCTGATTCTTGTTATTAAAAGGAGCAGTTCGTTCGGATTAGCCGTTTCCAGAAAACAGCGAAATTCATAGGTGTGCTATCATTTTGACACAGAGTGTATGTATTTAGTTTATTATTATAGTTAACTAAAAGTAACGGCGGCGTAGTAATAATTATCAAATACTTTTATACGAAACTTCCTTCTAATATGTTTGGTGAACAATTTGTTTAATTTTCTTTTTGTAAATATGTTTTTTTCCAGGAAACCACATATCATCGGAAACCTGCATCCGCACAACAGTTCTGTCTGCTTTGTCAGCAGCATTCTCCATAACTATTTGCCTCCTCTCAGCTGCCTTGATGATAGCCTGCGCAAAACTGCGGTACCGAAAAAAAGAACGAGTAGTTTACGAAACTTATGTGAACCACAAAGGACAAATTGACTAATAAGATCCTTCGTCCACATCTAAAATTACAGCATAGAAGAAAAGAAGTCAATGGGAGATACACCATAAAAAAACATAACGTGACTGACCCAATAATTTATTTGTACCCTAGAAGCGTAACATACAATTTAAGTAAGCCGATTAGGATTGAGCAGCAGTGCTAACTAGGTATAACTAATTAAGTAGTGTAAATAACTTAAGTTGTCATGAGCGAGCCATTCGTCTTCAGATAAGCATCTTACATTGACAACATATTTTTGTATTATTACTTTTCATTTTCCATGCATTTACTCGATTCACATTTGTGGACCTAGCCTTATGATTTTGAAAACGTGCGATGGCATAATGAATTTGGGAACTTTTTGGTGGAGGTGGAAATTATTTATCGAAATTATATTTTGTAGCAATTAACATTAGAACGGAAACTGAGTGCTGGACTAAACTTACATTGATACCTCAGTTCCATGCGCCTTTTTTTCCGCATAGTTATTAAATGACTAGAATTAAGTATGTAAATAGCAGAAATGCAACAACTTACGCATTGTAGTCAAGTAACTATTTAAAAATAAACTCAAATTTTTACCACAAAAATTCTTTACTTTTGCTCAGCTTTGTTGTGTTCGGGCTGAAATGTGTCCTGTTAAAATTCAGCAAAAATTGCTTTGTCGCTTGCTCTTGCCGCCGTTGTTTTTCCAATTTCGTTTTATTGGTGAGGAGTTTCGCGTAAAATTTGAAAGTTGCATAGTAGACTATCTCGACCAAACTAAGAACTGATCCTCCCAAGCATAGACCGAAAATTCCACCAAAGGAAGCTGAATAAATGTAATAAATAATATTACGGTTTTAGATGTGGTGGTTTAGATTAATTACCTAATAGATCATCCCATGTCATAAAAATTTCCCTGCGATACTTGATGCACGACAAGTCTTTAAAATATACCTTGATCAGGGTGAAATTAGTGATGTCGGTGTCATTTCTGTAAGGATTTTTCTATGCTTTTTAAGGTTTTTTTTTCTTAATTCAATTTGCAGGCAACGGGTATAAACTAATATATATCTAGATTATATGGTACATATAATTGTTTTTTGTATGAAACCAGTGGTTTCACAAAAAAGTTAAAAGTATCTATGTGTAAATGTAAGTAATATAAATTTATATAAATATTAGAGCCTTATTATTTCTGAGTGAGTGTATAAGATTCATGTCTGTATAAAAAATGCTAGTTTAAGTTTTATAATTACTAACTTTTCTAATGAAACTACTTAGCTTCTAATCTCATTCCTCCTCTCTTTCTCTGTTACTCTCCAAAATTCATTTTTGAGGAGGATTATGTTTTTCTTTCTATACTTATTTTTTTGCTGCTAAATAGATTATTCGTTAATTTGACTATCGAACCTATTTGTATTTTTGTAATGTGTAAAACCCTACTTACAAAGTACTTGCTATTTTGACGTCATTAACTCTTTGGGATATAAAAGTTTCAACATTGTAAGACTGCTCAGTGCAGCTTGGCAAACAGTCGCAACTCATTCCAATTAATGTGTTGTTGAAAACATAACCAATATCGGAAGGAGGTTCAAGACTTGCAAACATATCTGAAATGAAAGTATTTTCATTTAATTTTAACGCACTTAAAAAATGCAAAAAGCATTTCCGATGGCTTTTAGTTCATATATAAAATTCAGCACTCGCCGACAAATTTAATATACTTAGGTACTTACGTTTATTATCACTTAAACATTTCACATCCTGCAGTGTACAATGCCGGCTAAATGAACTTTGATTTCTGTAATCTACAAAATATCGATGTATTACTTAGTAATAACTATGAACACAAACGGAATAAAATAAGCAATTATACATACAATTCAACTTATAAAATTATATTTTTGTTATTTTAATACCTCATAATACTTCAGTACAATAACAATAAGAAAAACAAAGTCAAAAAGTTCTTCTGAAATTATAAATATGTATAATTAACAAAGAGATATAAAAAACTAGTTCATGTAAGCAACATAGCACGAGGTGGTTTTTAATTAAAACACATTCCTCGGCTTTTGAATCTTATAGACGCACGAGTTTTGGCCTCTAGTCCAATGTGTTGTACAGCATTTATCTGTGCGCCCAAAAGTGAAATTATTGAATCTTTTATATATACTTACTGACTTCTGGATAAAAGAATGGCAAACATCCACATTTTTCTATAATAGTTCTAGCCCGGCATTCAGTTATGCACGATTGAAAGCTATATTTCTTAGTTATTTGAAGTCGCTTCTAGAAACGTTATATACATAATCTTAAATTTGGTTTTAATTTTTTATTAATGGAAGTTTCAATTACCTCATGACTGAATCGGCAAAATCTCAAGCTGACTGGCAATGTTTCGACTGTCTTTTCAGTAACTACAACAGATGGAGTAACTGCAATAGACACTTCAAGACCAGGTTGCCCAAATGCTGTTAAAAGGGATTTCTCTGGAAAATCTTCTGGATCATGAAGTATTACTTCAGCTCCATAGAAAAATCGTTTTGGTGACACATACTCTTCCATTTCGACATCCAGTAAAACTTTAAGGCCAACATCTTCACCAGCTCCTGATATTCTTATCACTGGTGTGTTGATTTGATAGTAGTCATCAACTTTCGTTTTTCTTGTCATAAAAATGTTATTCTTTAGTTCGAATTTTTCGAATTGCTTTAAAGTTGTAAATTAAAATATGTACTCAAATTACGATTTACGGAATTGTCATTCCAACGTTTTCTCACGTTTTAGTGCTTTTTTATTTTAAAGGAAAAGTGGATTTCACTCTCTGGATATTCAAACTTTGATATTATTATTGTTTAATTTTATGAGTCTTCCAACAGATGAAAACTGAACAAATTAAGAGCATCCCTAAGAATAAATAACAATACTAAGAATAAATAATGACACCAAGTCAAGCAAAGGTCCTTTTAATGAAGTCTTTCTTGATGCTCATGTATTCATTATTCGGTAGTACTCGTATGTAAATATATTTATAAGTATGGTCATTGGTCTATCATAAAAAAATCTCACATTACATAAAATCGGCAACTACATATAAACTAACACTAACCAACAAATTCGAGAATGAGTAAGTAGTAATTTTTTATCGCATTTTTCATAAATTACGAATTCCCTAAAGAAGATAGTGTACATTTACTTCCCATTTTTGGAGGACTTATTTGATAAATTTTAGGAAATATTTTAATATTTTTTTATGTTTTTATTAATTTATAGAACTCAAATATAGTATTATAAAACTGGTAGTGCCTACTCATCAAATATAGTAATATTCCACGCAAAGGTATCAAAACAATGCGTAGGTTATAGTCTTCACAATTTTTTCAAGCTCATTAAAATGAATTTCTTTTAAATGCTTTAACCTTTACTTAATGACACATTCTCGTGTCCATTCTCGTTTCCACTATTGCACTATATCGATATTTTTTCACAATAATTTTAGAAAATATGAATTTTTCAAAAGATATAGTTAGACTCGTTGTTAACGGTATGATTTTGTTTATTACAGCGCTATACTTTTCTTTTTAAATTTCTCAAAAGTTATAAGCGATTTGAATTTCCACATCTTAATTTTGAAAAAAAATTACCGTCAAAAAAGACATAAATTGTTCCAAAAGTTTACTCGATGGGTGTTGTAACTTTGCGAAAAAAAAAGAAACAATAATTCGTAATATTTCGAACTTACATTTCCAAAGATGATCTCAGCGCCTTGTAATTAAAAGAGCAGCAAAATCCTCCGCCACTTTTCGCTAGTCTAAATAATGTATTGCACGGAACTTCCTTGCCTAACCAAACGCATTGTCTAAGCATCAATTCGCATGGTTGAGCCAATTCAAACATAAGCCTCTCCGTGGTATAACCCAATTCCTCCAGAGCCCGGAAAATCTTAACAAACTCACTATCAACTTCTTCGAAGGTAACGAGATTTCCTAGGCTTTGAAAAAATTTCTGCATACTTGCAGCCGAAAAGCCATTCTTATCTCTGGCAAAATAACAATAAATAATACAATAAATCCAAACTATTCAAGATCCTACAGAGATTGTGAAACGTTAACAGTGTTCGGTTTGTAAACCGTATTTACATTGCAGATGGTCACTCCAGGAAAGGCAACGTTCCAAATGGGGAAATTGTTGGTTTCAATTGTAGTTATGGTCGGAGTGGTTTGGTATCGACTCCACACAAGGAGCATTAGATATATTGCAAATCCGAGGCCCATGACCACCGAACTTATCCAGATGGATGAGCTCAAGAGACGAAGGGTGTTTCTAAAAGAAGTACAGCTCAAAAATTGTGTTACCGAAAAACCTAAAATTGGTATTTCGATTTTTTTACCTGAGATAGACATTGCTGGTGTCTTCGTAACTGTCTACTATAAATCGGCACCCGTGCAGATTCGTCTCTTTGCAGAAATCATATCCTGCATTAAAGGCAGATTGGGTTATAAAACTTTTCCCAGCTTTCGATAGAACTTGGTTCTGCAAAGTGAACCTTCTTTTTCTGCTTTTAATAGGTCTACGCTCGATTATCATTCTTGTTAACCTACCAAGTCAAATGCTTGTTACAAACTGTCTAATGACTACAATTCTTGATACAACTAAACAAATAAAGTGCTAAGTGTTTCAGGGCCCAAAGTGAATAATTACTGGAAGAGAGATATCAATTAAAAAGCACTTGGAGTATGCTAAAGACATTCTTAGAATCAAAGTTTCCCAAAGGGAAAAGTTAATGTTATTTTATGGGGCAATTCATGCAACTGTGCTGAAAGATTTTTATTTACCTATAAAGTAATTGAACTTGAATGTGGATAAAGAGATATACCACACAAGTGAAACAAAATTAAAATAGACATTGTAGTTAAAGTTTTTGTAAGTAGGTCCATACCTCTTGATATATCATCAATAATTATCTGTTTTTTGAAACTTTGGAGGCTATTTTTAAAAATAAGGGTCTCACTTTATAGAATATATACGGAGGAGGAAGGATAATGAAATATATAATACAAATTTTATAAAAGTACATATTTGAATAAAATTCTGAAAAATACGCGTTTACCATATTGAGTTAAGAATGACTTCCAATAACTTATCGTATTTCACTCATCGAACACTTTCATTTGATACCCGGATCATTGTTGTAAAAAAAATCAATCCGCCATTTTGATTGCGTCACATAGCTTATCGTCTGCACTGATTAAACCATTTCATATGATATATAGGTATGGGGTTGTGAAAAAAAGATAATCTGGCGTATTGGAACATCCGCCATTTTGAGTTTAAAATTATGTTATGTATGTATTCATCGTATTCTACTCGTTAAACTCCAACGATACCTATATCAATGGAAGGTAATACGCCATCTTGGAAGCGTCCACCGTATTGCATTCAGAAAGATATTAGATATAAATACTATATTGCATTGCCACGGGACTTATAAACGTGTGCTAAATTTCAGTCTGTTCGGATAAAAGGAACTAGTTCAAATTGACTTGCTAGATTCCAACTAGGGGCGGAACGATGTAAACTAAATAAAAGCTTTTAAAAATAGCTTGTCTCATTCGATTCGAATGGGTATTTATTTGAATGGCATGGAAATAATTTTCTTACTTACATTTCGAACTGCGATCGCAAGGCCTTGTAATTAAAGGAACAGCAAAATCCCTGTGCACTTTTTGCAATTCTAAATAAATTTTTACATGGCGTATCCTGTCCTGACCAAATGCAGTGTCTCAGCAACTTTTCACAAGGATGCGCTAATTCGAACATAATTCTTTCGGTCGTATAATTTAAGTCTTCCAAAGTTTGGGAAATTTTCAGAAATTGACTGTCTACTTCTTCGAAATTAACCAGCGCCGCCAAAGTTTGAAAGTACTGCTCTACAGTCTCTGCAGGGAAGCCACGTATAAGTCTAATTATTAAAAAAAGTAATAATATTATATTTTTTATTTCATTTCTTTTTCTTGATTGTCACTATCACCAAAAATTAAGTACTTTCAAAATACTTACAGCTCTCCGGCGATGTGCTTCGTATTCGGCTTGTAAACAGCGTTAACATTACAAATTGTCACACCAGGAAAAGGGACATTCCAAATCGGATAGTTGTTCGTTTCGACTGTTGTCATTGTTGGAGTATTTTGAAATCGGGTCCAAATTAACGCCATTAGGAAAATTGCAAACACAGCGCCAAGAACGTCCACGGTTAACCAAACAGTCAGACTCACAAGTCGTCGAAACCGTCTTCAAATAAAATGAAAAATATATGTATTTAGTCTTCATAAGATATGCCGTAAATTATTTACCTTATGTAACTATTCCCGGTGTCCTCAATCTCCTCGAAAATAAAGCGACAGCCATGAATGCTGGTTTCTCTGCAAAAACACATAATTGTTTGCATAACTGACTGGGCGATGTAATTCTCCTTTGCTTTTATAAAATTTCGGCCCAAATGGGCTCTTAAGGCTGGTCGTCTTTTAATATGACTATGCAGCGATAACATGGCAATGCGACTTTTCCTTGAATAAAATTTATAATAATTGATTTGCCTGTTTTATATCAACTGTGCAAACCACGCCACTTATGATTAAGTGGGTTGCACCCAATTAAAAGTTAGTTGGCTTGTTACTGTATCATATCAGTTAATTAACAATTAATTCTTTTAATTTGTGTTTCCCTGCATGGGAGTAGCGCAATTATTTTATGAAAAGAGGAAAATCATATTTTCGTTGACTTTTACTTTTCTGTTATGTTATTCTTTTCCTAGATAGTAGTGCGTGCAAGTAAATCAATAATTCTTCCACCAAAGAAAAAATATATAGTTTCCGTATCCTTATGGCTCAATTAGGCATTAGACTGTCATATGTGAGTCTAAATACAAAGGTAAATCTAAAAATGTATTATTTTTGTTAAAACGCTTAAATAACTATTATAACTTTAAACGCATATTACATGTTAGGGAACATTTTCATTGTACTGAATAAAATAGCTAAACAGAGTATATTTAATGTAGTTAAACCAAAAACAAAAAATTAAAACTAAGAAATACTTAAATTAACACATTTAAGTCTAAGAATTTGCTATTTTCGGGAATTTTTTTTGAGGATGCTATGGCAGATATGGATAAAAAAATTATTAGGTACATATGATAAATCAAGCCTTGAAATACCAAGGAATATTTTTTATTATTCATATTTTTCCATTTTTTTTATATAAAATCCGTCGTTGAACGTAATGCCATAATTTGTAGGCAGGTCGGCTCCTCACGATATTTCGGCAACGTTTTATCTGAAATTCAAAAACCTAAGTGTTTTATATTCGGTATGACAATGGCTACAAAATGAACTACGGATATTAATTTTGAACAAATTTTGTTAATTTTACGTAAAACAAAAACCAAAAACATAGAAAACAATTTTTTTTTGATTTGACATGATAATAGTCCACTTTGCGAGTACTTCTGTGTAGAAGATGTAGCTACAATTTCAGAAGGATCAGCCTACGGGTTCCGGGGAAATCACCGCCGCCGACCGAAAAACGTTGTTTGAGAAAACCACCTTTAAAGTTTTTTTTTAATGAAAAATTATGAAAGGTAAGACACCTTAACTTAATCAGCGATGTCCGCACCTTACAAAATGCCTTCTGTCTTTACTTTTAGATACCTAGGTACAAGGAAAATCGATTTTTTGAAAACTATAAACCAGAATGATGCCTTAAAGTAATATGATAAGGAAAATCCCTTTTATCAGGAGTTAACTTTAAACCAGTCAAAAATGTTTTAAAAAATTTTCAAGGTACAAATAAATATGCATTTATGAATACTAAAATTTAAATTCGGCACCAAAGTTATTCACTAGAATCGCACTACGAAACAGATGCAGATTGTTTTCACTTCGAATCGAGCCCAACTTCAGCAGGTACAGCAGATGCATCTCCTCGATGACATTTTGAGAGACGCACATAAATAAAGATTTGTTTTTCTTCCGTGTACATGCAATTGCCTTCGTCTCACACCCAAAGGCAGTTGCACGAATGTGTGGAGAGAAGTGCAGCTGCATTTTGATTGTATCCAATAATTCCGAGCGGAGTGCGGGACACACAACAACAAAACGTCGAACGGGACATTAAACAAGCAAACCTCAGCTGAGCAAGAAGGCGAAGTCACTCGAATCACAGGAACAGGAAGGACGTCGGCTCGACAATACTTTTCGTGCGGGGCTACCGATCTAGACGGGACAATTCGTTCGAGAGGCCGAGGAAGCTCAATTCTGGTGAGTAGACCACTTCTGATTTCGCTTAGACCTTGAATTCAGCCGAAGTGTTGTCGTCCGCCCTTTGCGTCTTATGGGTGCCCGCGGGGTGATTTCGGGAAAAAGCAGCCGCGCTCCGCATTTATACCAAAAACGAGAATGCGGAATTAAGTGCATAATTTTCACCCTGCGTGACTCCCTAAAAAATTTGCGGACTGTATCAACGGATCGCAACTGCAATTCTTGTCCCGTTATTCGACGCTCTATTATTTCAAAAAGGGACGTTTGCAGATGTCACGCTGTCTATCGACTTGGGGCTCCGCGAACCGCGGCACAGAGTGCAACTGACATTTGGGGCTGAAATTTGGTGGGCAAGGCTCATTAGAAAATTCTGACACATTTTAGATCGCACGTTGAAGGGCTTTATTGATTCCTTCAATCCAGAGGATTCGTCGAGGTCGCTGGAGGTGCCTTATCGCGTGCAACTAAAGGCTCCCGCTGTAACCTTCGACTCCCCCGGAATTACTTCGTCGACGAATGCGGCCAGTGCAATTAAGAGCCGAGCTCGAGATTTTTCCGTCTCTTGAGAAGTTCGGCCCGGGCGGCAGAGGGACGGCCGCGAACCGTTTATTGCCTCTCTGGTCGCCACTGGTTTCTTCCGGATTAACGTTAAATCAATTTAAATATTAAAGGGCCGACTGGTTGCTGAGGACTCCACAAATAAAATTTAATAAAATTGCGACTATTATTCAGTCCGCAAACAACAACACGAATTGGCTGTTGAAGGTCCAACTCTACTTCCGCCAAAGCCTATTAATTCGAATTTTAAGACTACCTACTGATTAATTATCCGGGTCCACTTTTACATTGTTCACCCATATTCATAACACTATGTATATATGTATTTATGCAAGGGCCCAAGAAAATAAAGGCTTAAATAAAGTAAATCTCATTGCCTTTACCGACTTAGGTTTTCCCTAGCGATACATTCTTGTTAGAAACATGCCTTTGAAAACAGAAACCAGTTTTCTTAAATTTTTTGGCAACAGTATTTCAGATTTCAGATATATTCCTTAGATATTGTGCTATTCAAATAAACATACAGAATCCCTTATAAGGGCTAAAGCGTTTTGCCCAATTTTACTTGTTTCCTAAATGCTAGATTTTCATACATACGAATCGTATACATAAGTAGCAAAAGAAATTTTATGAAATACTGAATGTAACCCAGCGCACACTAAATATTTTATCTTTGTGTGATTATAATCTAGCTGAACGAACTTTCCCAGACATGAAGTCTGGCTAAACCGACTTTCAGTCGCCGATTCATATTTTGCAAAATTCATCAAAATCGAAAAGATTCGTAGTATGGAAATTTTTCGAACACATTTTTAAAATTTCTCTTTACATGTAGGCATAAAATTATCAGTGTTATTTGATAGAAAATCGATTGGATATTTTATTTTGGGAATTCCACGCTTTTATACTACAAATGAATTCCGATTAAAATTGTTAAATCTTTGAGATCCAATAAGTGACAGTAGTTAATGCTTCTTCGAAAAATTAAACTTAGGTTGTCGGCTACAGCAATATTAATCCAACTTAAAATTCGCGTTTTGTCTTTTCCTACTTTATGTATCTTTGTATGTTTTCCTTAAGCAATTAATAAGATTTCTACCGAAGTGAATAAATACAACTTTTATTAGTTTTGCAGAGATCCACTAAATAGTCGCTGTGCATCCACCGCAAGTGGCCAACACAAAGCATAAAGGACGTTAAAAATAAATTATGAAATATACAGGCGGTAGCCCGTCGACATTTTGCGAGCAAGTAAGCACAGTAACATCGCTTTTCGAGAAATGGAGCGACTGCGAACGTACCGTGGTTATGTACGCCCTCCTGAAGCGCCTTCGGTACCCTAGCCTTAAGTTTCTACAGTACTCCATAGAGAGTAACTTGACGCAGAACTTTGGTTCACAGAATTTAGCGACGAACGACATAAACGCCAACAACCCTATTTACCTACAGCAACTGGTGGCCGCTTATAAGACAGACAATGATCCGGTCATTTACGGATCAGATATACAAAGGGATGGAGAGAGGGGCTCTAACAAAAAGGAGGAGATCCTAAATGATGTTCTAGACATGTTGCCACTGCTTAAGCCTGGAAATGAGGAAGCCAAAGCAGTGTACCTGTCGCTGATACCCTTAGCTGTGGAAGATACAGGGAAGCAGGTGGTTGACACGGAAATTGTTCAACAAATTTTCTCGTATCTGCTTATTCATCCAGCGATCACAAACGAGGACAGACGGTAAGACATAGGGACTCCACAGAATCACTTTTGATTACAAGTTTTTAAGTCTTTTTAGATCACTTGGCCAATGGTTGCGCCATTTGGAGGAAAATATCCAATCTTCATTCTGTACAGGCCATCAGAATTTTTACGTGCTTACAAATCCCCTGGACTGTGGACCTAAGTCGGGCTCGGTTTCATCTTTAAGCAATGACAGTATTCGTAGTTGGCAAACGATAGCTCCACCGACGCAGTCGGGTAATAAACAGCAGCAGACCCAACCGCAAGTTCCTCCAGCATCCACTGTGCTGCCGCACGTGCCAAATGAATGGGGCTCGAGCTTGCTGCAACTACCTGACAACCTCTGTGAGGATATCCAAAGAGCCAGCCTGGGAGAGGTTCCTTCTAGTCAAAATAGCCTCGGGCTGATATACGATAGCCAAGTGATAGGCACTGACCCAGGGAACAATTCAAGCGATGATTTACACGTATCATTTTCTAAAAATGGCACCGAAATCATCGACTTCGAAGCGAACGATTGTGATAAATGTACCAACCCGATGAGCTTTAGCTCTCTGTTCTCAAATCCATGCGAACATGTTACACCGCCTCGGTGGAGCCTAGACAACAGCTCAGCTGCAATTAAGACACGCCGATCGAACAGTTTGACCACTGCGGCAATATCGTCTTCATCTTCATCTACCCCTTCTGTGATTATCGGCAACGAGCAATGCTCTAATTCATCCGAAAATCTTGCACAATACTCCCAGAAACCACGGAGTTTTTCCCTATCAATAGAAAATCCAAGAGGAACACTCACATCCAGTGGATCAGACACTCGTCTAGATGATCTCAAGCCAAACTACTTAAAGTTCACGTCGCACAACATTGGCATGTCGAACATCGGCCAGTGGTTGAAAAGTCTGCGACTGCACAAGTATATCGGGCTGTTCACCAACATGACCTATGAGGACATGTTGTCCATATCTGAAGATTTCCTGCAAAGCCTGGGCGTTACCAAGGGCGCTAGTCATAAGTTAGCCATTTGTATAGAAAAGCTGAAAGATCGATACAATCGTTTGACGAAGGTTGAGCAGGATTTGCTGGCAAATAATGTGACAATAAACGTTGCCACCGAAGAGCTCACCAACATTGTGCTCTCTCCCATGAAACCTGCTGACGCAAGCCCCAATAATGTGGCTGCAAAGTTTCTTCAAGTTTTGGATTTAAGTAAGTTTAGGAGTCAAACACCGAAAATAATAAAATTCATTTGTACGGATTTTCAGTTTGTCATGCCATAGCGAAGAAGGACATCAACTGTCAACAGGATGAGGATTGTGTGAATGCGCTTCTGTGGATCTTGGAAAGATCTATTCATAATGAGGCATTCGTAGCTCACACCAATCAGTTGAAAGAGCATAAGTTCAGGTTGTCGAAAATTAAAATGCAGTTCGCTCCGAAAAATCATCATATGAAAAGCGGTAGCAATTCCAGTTTGAATAAACCGCGGTAAGTATAGTAATATATTAGTAGTTCCTATCAGGAATGCATTTTTCCAATACTTCCCTCCACCAGCACCGTTCCGTTTAATACAACATATATCCTTTTATTACCCACGACGGAACGGAGAACATATGTGCGTTTAAGGTGAGAGGTTGTTTGTGTGTCAAACGATGCAATTTTTCTCCAAAACGATTTGACCGATTTAGATAGTTTCTTGTAGAGGGTTTGTGATTCATCGGTGAATGCTCTTAGATAGGTATTATGGTGTTTACTTGCCAGAGGGCTTGATGAGTTGCTTACAGAAGCAGCAGACAGATGTGCAGATATCAACAGCATCTTCGGGAAATTATCGATTTCACATAGCATGTTTAGGTTCTTGGAAAACATACAGAAGAACCGACAAATAGATAGATATTTAGACAGTAACGTGAGAATTCTAAAAAGTTTAAAATAGAATCACAATTAAGAATTTTGAAAAAACCCATAATGGATGTAAACGTAATCGAAAAAAGGGTAAAATAAAATTGTTGAAAAATCGCCGATTAAAAGGAAGTAAGTAAGGAAAGATAAATATAAAAAAAACCTTTTAAAAAGGGTTGACTTGTCACGTCACTTGTTTCTCTAGAAACAGATACGTCAATAATATCAAATATAGGTGCTACACATAGAGGAATTTTAGAATTTCCAATCGTGTTTTTTTTTTTTTTTTTGAGGGAAAAATTACTTGTATATTATATCCCTTACATTTGCATTTATTTTAAGGTTCAACATTATGTTTTCCAGGTGGAACGGAAAAACTCGTAAGGTGGAGAAGGGCAGCAACGATAGAATAAATCGAAAAAATTCCAACGAAACCCTTACATATTCTATTGGCACCCTACAGCATACTTCGACAATCCCAAGCATCACGTCCCAAAGTTGTAATGACGCCGAAAAGTATCATTCCGTAAAGTCTTCCCAGCCGTATAATTCCTGCCAACAATACAAAAGTTCCTCGTACCCGAATTTCTCGAATACTGGGAAAGCGGGTGTCCCACAGCCCCAATACAGGCATCACAGGCACTCCCTGAACAATTTAATTGTGGTTTCAACGAATCCCCAGCAACCACAGCATGTGTCCTTTAAGATGCCAAAATCCGTCGTGAATTTGTCAAAGAGCAATGGCAACATAAGTAATCCTAGTGCGGTAGACAGTAAGCCCCGACAGGGTTTAAAGAAGTCGTCAGTGCCTACGTCCACGATTACACCTCAGAGCGTGCCATCAGCAGCAGTAGCAGCAGGCTCGGAGCAGTTGTCAACCCTGGGGACACCTCTAGTTGATTCATCTGTGGCCCCGTGTAGCACGGTTAGTAGTACAAAATCTAATTTAACTAGCATTAGTATAACCCCCTCTAAACAGAGTAAGGATAAGAGTTCGAAGAACACTATCGGTGATATAAATAGTAGCTTAGAGTTTCTCTGCCTGCAGATGACAGAGCAGGCCATCAATTAAATTTCTCCGCTCTCGCTAGAAAACGTAAAACATAACTAGTCAGAAGAGGAAAGTTTTCAGTTCGCCGGCCCTATTTGCAGCGCATTGTAAAAGGTACCTCTGTGGAACTAGCAATATGAAAGAAATGACGTGCGTGTATACGTTAAATGTTGACAAGAAAATTGTTCGTCCGACGTTTTTATTATATTTTTTTATCGCTTTTAAGGTGAAAATGTGAGGATCGCTTTGTGGTTACCTTTAAGAAAATATAACGCAAGTTTTCATGACTCGAGAGTGCGTACTTTTTATTTTACCTATTTGTAGATGTTTTGCATTTTCGCGGTCAAACTTAATTTCTTTTTGTGCTTAGGTGATTTTATCGTCTGTCTTATCATGTAGCCTAACCCTCAGAAGTTGATTTTCGCAAAACTCTGTGTAATGGTATATATTTATTTCTGTCAAGCTATTGAAAAATACCTTTTATTTATTTATATTTACAAACTCTTTTCGAATTTAGGGATATTTTCGATTGAAATGAGACCATTATAGCTTTAAATGAAACTTTCCAATTTGAATAGAACTATTTTTGAATGAAATGAAATTATTTTCCAATAAAAAGAAACATAAAAAAAACAAAAATTATGTAATTTATTTTCGTTTAACTGTCGTATGAACAAAATATCCTAGCGGCATCATCACAAAATAATGGTTTCTCATAGGAAATTAAAGTACTTTAAATGAAAGTCGTAAGTCCTAATCTATGAATATCAAATACAATCTTGGTAAAGAAACTTTTTATGTGTGTGCTTGTTTTTTATTCGCCATCTATTGTATAAAAAAAAAGGTTTATAGAAAAAAAATCATTGGAATATTTCGAAATGTTTTACAGTTTTTTAATATCTCTAACATTCAAGCTGTCATTCGTTGTTTTCATAAATGCTTAAAATATGGTCTTTGTTACTTTCTAATCCTATATTTCTTAAAAATAGGTGCAGATCAAGAATTTACATTTATGAATTCATAATCTGCGGACAAAATTTCATACAAATGAATTCCCATAATTTGGGTTTTTGGTGTTCACTAATTTTTAAATAGTTTCAGGTCGACTTGCATTTTGAACTGATGCCGGAATCGCCTTGTCGGTATTTGGTTCAACTTACGCCCTAGATTCCGTTATTGTCAATTTTTTAAGCAGTTGCAGCATACACAAAATTTTTCGATTTGTTTAACTCTTCCTTTTGGAGTCACATAGAATTTCCATTGCAAGTTATTAAGGGCATTTTATCGCCTTGACCTTTTAACTAAACAATTCATTCATTTAATATCCATGAATGATTACATCGTTGTTATATCTTAAGAACTCCTGGTTATATTTCTCCAGAGCTACGCAGTACGCAGTATGTGTTCGAGTGCACCAGTTTGATTTCGTAATATTAGGCGGAGTGCGCTACCGTTGGACTTAAATCACACGTTCCCTGGCGTCCTATTTTTGCATCAGTTCGAGAGCCTTTGATGATTTCCTTCGCTGGGACAAAAAATTTGAGGCGATGGAAAAAAGTTTCACTTTAAAATTCATATACGTATATTTAAAAAAAACATAAAAATTCATAATTTTAAAGTACATATAGAAATTAAAAAAAAAAACTTACATATGCAACTGAGCCAGCAAATCCTGGGTGAAGTAAAAATGGTCAATTCTTTCAGGAGATTAGGTCCATATCATTATCGTTGCCCTGGAAAAGCTCCAAAATCTCTTTTAGCTTGATGATGTTTTTGTTGAAAAATTTTGTATGCTAATAATGAAGTAAAACCAAAATAAGATACTGTAGCTCAACGTGGCTGGGTCGTACACGCATTATCCCGCTCCGAGCGTATTTCAACTTTAGGAAGGGAAAGGGACGTTGCGACACAAGGTTAATTCCCCTTTTTTCTTGATCATCATTACGTGATCCTCTTGATCCAGAAAATCTCTGTCTAAAATGAGATTTGACAACAGTAAGTGAACCTAAGATTCATAATCTGTTGCAGGGAAGGTGGACAAAAGTTCCCTTTTCATTTCACTCCAATTAGTTATTTTGGCCTGCCTTGATTGCGGCCAAAATTTTGCGGCTCCTTTCAACCGCGAAGACGCCAAAAGTAAAGTCATTTTATTACTCATATCATAACTCGAGAATCAAACTTACAGAATTAAGTAAGGTTGGTCACGCGGACGAGCATGTAATCTCGCAGAATAATTAAATACTTTTAGATTTAAAAGCTGATCCCACTTCTGAGATGTAAAAGACGCGTTTGCGTATGCCAAAGTCACGTTTAATGACTTAACTTTAATTGCTACAATGGCACTAAAAGCGATGTGATCCGGTTCGTTCGACGTTCCGAGCAAAAAGAAAGAGTTTCCGGATGCGATATATGGCGTCGCCTACGATGGGGTCGGCACGCTTATAGTCGTCCAATCTTATAACCCTGAACAGCGTTCATATATTATATATATTAAGAATGAAGATTCTTTCTTCATTCAATTTTCAGCAAACTTATTCTGCTTTAAGATCAGCAATAAGCGCAGTCAATGACTCCAGTTACTTTAAAATTATAAAAGTAGTTTTCGAAAAATTGCCACAAGGCTACTTTTTCTTGCATATTCTAAATTAAATACTTAATGTATTTTGAAAGGAAACTGATAATGCCTTCAGAAAAGAAGCCAAAGAATAAGTAATTCCGTTTAAATAACAATAAAAAGTTTTCATCTGGCTTTCTCCTACGAGTATTATACATATTATATATATAGTAATGTACGACTGAAAAGATATTCATAAATCTTTGTATTTTTTAATTTACCTTTCAATACATGAAGATAGGCAACTATACGTCTTAAAAGAAAAAAAATATATCTGCATAAAAACTACGAACGAACAATTAAAACAAAAATATGCAGCGCAAATGAATCCCGTGCATCTGCAATAGACGGCTTCCAAGACGTCACACAGAACTCAGTTGCATTGGATATTATTGAAGCAAATTCCATCTTGACGATGACGTAATTGTCATAGAGCAACTTCTTAAAATTCGTCGACGAAGGCACGTTGTAATAAGGAGCCAATTCCTACATTAATTTAAAAATAATTCCACTTAAGCATTTGCATTTGTAGGAATCCCGACGATGCATTGCATCAGTAGGAATCCCGACGATGAGCATTTTACTGGTGATATCCTCTGCTTTCTTTCCTGGCTCTCCAGGACATCGGCTTAAAGCATCGGCATGACTAGTTGGTTTCCGGCGTGGAACACCAGTTCAAACTCAAATTCAGAAATTTTAAGCCACCAGCGAGCAATACGTGGAATAAGATCTTTTTTCTCCTGGGTTAACCGAAGAGAACTGCAGTCCGTGATGATTTTGAACTTTTTGTGTAACAGGTAATGTTTGAATCTTTCTAGAGTTTCTACTACAGCTAAAGCCTCCAGCTCGTAGCTGTGATACTTGCTTTCAGCGTTAGTTGTTGCGCGACTAAAATAGGATACTGGCCGTAATTGTCCATTTGACACTGCATTAATATTCCAGCGATTCCATGGCTGCTGGCATCCGTATGAACTTCGTGTTCTGCATTAACGTCGTATAAAGCTAATACTGGTGGTTGAGTTAATATTTTTTTAGATCCCTAAATGCTCGCTCTTCATCCTCAGTCCATTTGAATGGTTCATTCTTCCTTAAAAGTTTATTTAAAGGCTGTGCTATGTGAGAAAATCCTTTGACAAAACGCCGAAAATATCCTGCTAATCCAAGGAACTGCTTCACTTCTCGTGCATTCTCTGGTCTTTTGTAATTTTCGATGGCTACAGTTTTTTGATTTCCGGGTCTTATACCCTCCTCCGAGATCTCGTGACCCAAAAACTTAATGCTCTTTTTGAAAAACTCACATTTGTTAATGTTTAATGTGAGGCCCGCTTTTCTCAGCTGAGTCAAAAACTCCCTTAATGTTTGAAGATTCTCTTCCTCCGTAGTGGATGCAATGAGAATGTCATCCATAAACGTTATTACTTTGTTACGTTCCATGGACTGGACTACCTTTGACATTTGCCTCATGAAAACGGCAGGAGCATTTGTCAAGCCAAAGGGCATCCTCTTGAACTCGTAGTGCCCTTCCGGTGTTATGAATGCGGTTAGATGTCGGCTGTTGCGTTCCACTGGGACCTGATGATATCCACTTAATAGATCAAGCGATGTAAATATTGCTTTGTTTGCTAGTGAGTTTAGAGTCTCCTCAATATTGGGTACAGGAAAAGATTCTCGTTGAGTTATGGCATTTAATTTTCGAAAATCTACACACATTCGTTGTTCACCATTCTTTTTTGGAACCAATATCACAGGGCTGGCGTATTCTGAGGTTGATGGTTGAATTACGTCCAATTGCAAGAGCTCGTCAATTTTTTCCCTTAGCACTGATTTTAGTCCGTATGCCACTTTATAAGGATGATACCGAATTATTTTTTTCTCCTTTAATTTAATTGTCATCTCCTCTAATTCTGTTTTGCCTAACTCACTCATGTTCAACGCAAAACAGTCCCTGAATTCATTTATCATCCTAACTAACATAATCTTGTTGGTCTCCTTCGTTCCATCCTCTAAAATGACGTCACTTTCGTCTATGATTCTTCGTTTAGTTGCATTTGATTTCACCTCCTCTTCCTCTACTCGCAATATTTCTAATATGCCCCACTTCTTAATCACTTTAATCTCCGGACGGTCTAAAAAATTACGACCAATTATCATGGGTACATTCTGACTACTATCGTCTACCACCATTATATCTAATGAAATCTCGATTTCTGATACCTCCACTCTCTTGCGCACTTTGCCCAACGCTCTAGTTATTTTATTCCCAAAGCCTATCAAAGTGATTTCACATGGCTCAATTTCCCACTTAAAATTCGTACATATGCTTCGAATTAATGTACTACACTCACTTCCTAAATCAAAATATGCCATGATTTCGTTCCCTTCGACTTTCACGAATTTATGATATTCGTCCCTAGGATAAACCGGTAAGACTTTATTCAAGCTAGATATTTGTCGTGCTTGACAATCTCGCGCTATGTGGCCTACTTTTTGACATTTAAAACATTTTTGCAAATTTGGTGTCTTGCAATCCTTTGCATAGTGCCCTGCTTCATTGCACTTAAAGCAAATCACGGCACTTTTACCTTCTCCTTTCCCTTGACTACCTTTCCCAACGGCCTTATTTTCAGCTTGATCCTGGTTGCTGTATTCTCTCCTTGTTCCTTTCCGATAATTTGAAAAGGGCTGATACTTCCTCTGATATCGAGAATGAATTCTAGAGGCACCTGCTTCATTCCTAAATTGCTTCCGGTGGAAGCTCTTCTTCCGAATTATCATTTGAATTTAAGATATTCGGTTCCTCCATTTTATCTTATCTACTTATATCTAGGTTACCTGAGATATATATATTTAGTCCTATATATATGTTTTTGAGTCCAACCAAGTAAAATTGCCTCTTTTGTTCACTTTAACCTTGTTTTGCACTATTTTCCACGTTTTTACGCTGTTAGTTATAACTTTCACCCACCACCACCTTTCACTATTTCACACAGTTTTGCACCTTTTCACTACACTGTTTACCCTTCCTCTAGGGTTTATCACATTAACCAATTTTCTTTTCTTTTTCCTGAGCACTCCACCGTTGTTTCGATTACACTCCACTGTTACTATTTTTTTTCATTCTTACTCCACTATCACTATTGTTTTTGATTCACCCCACACCTGCAATTGTAATTACTACCGCTCGATTTATTTTCGCCAACCACTGGTTACGCCCGACGGTACATCTCATCTGCACCTCAAGAACATTTTCTTCACCCTTATATACCCTAACAACACTCAACATGATCATTCATGCAGCATTCATACATTCTATTTCTAAGAAACGATCGCAATAAAACTAAAAAATACACATTTCTGTTCTAGAGGCTCCAGAAGGGTTGTTCTTGAGGCGCCGATACAATTACCCGTAACCAGGGGAAGGCTCGACCTTTCTTACTTAGTATCTTAGGAGGGTTTTTCCTAATTCGCACCTTCTGGTGCCCAGTTGCTTGCAACTGACAGATTCAGGTTGCAACTTGTTTATGCATGCTACACACAGTTGTTTTTTCTCATACA
Source organism: Machimus rusticus (assembly GCA_951509405.1). Classification (NCBI taxonomy): domain Eukaryota; kingdom Metazoa; phylum Arthropoda; class Insecta; order Diptera; family Asilidae; genus Machimus; species Machimus rusticus. The sequence continues at coordinate 48,643,096 of OX608050.1, read as the reverse complement.
ATAATTATATTAATCAACATATACAGTTATAGAACGGTCTTCAGGCTGTCTTTTGTTGTTATTTTATGGCTCTTGATCCTAGTCCTTAAAGTAGACCACAAATGCTCAATCGGATTTAGATCCGGTGAGTGAGCGGGCCAATCATAAAGCCGAGTGTTATTTTCTTCCATCCATTGTCTTGCTGTCCGAGATGTGTGAAAGAGCATTATCCTGTTGAAATATCACTTCGTTGTAATTCCCTTCTCCAAATATCCTCCAAAACGATAGCTGAAAACAAGACTCTAATACATTTATATACTGTTGACCATTCATGCGACCCTCACATACGAACATTTCTCCCACGCCGCCGCGCCGAAGGACCGTTAACCGAAACCGAGCCGTCCACTCACACGCTCTCAGCGCCCGCCGTTTCGGCAGCATCCGAGAGTGCACGAGCTCTTCTGGCTCTTCATTTACCGTTCCTTGAGTTTCGGGCGACGAATTTTTGGGTAAACTTACCACCGGCCGAAATTAAGGGGCAACCCGGCCGAAATTGAGGGACAACCCGAAGCCCAGCGCCCATAGGCAAAAATAATTTATGTGTTTGTTGTTTAGAGTCCCTGACCACAACAGTTGTTCCTTGTTAAAAACTCCGTAACTCTTTGCTGTATAGCAAGGGACTTCATCTTGCATGAAAACTCCTCCATTCAATTTTGCATGCATAGTTGGGATCATCTGTGTCTGAAGGACTGGTAAATACTGCTCCGCGTTCATTATCTGGTCAACGATGATGTTCCCAATCGTCTGTAGTCCATGCCAAATGTTCATCCGCCCATGTTTTTCTTTGTTGACCCATCCTAGAATTCAGCCTCTGCTTCTTGCGTGGTCGTGTGCCAAAGCCCAGATTGGATAAGTTGACGTCTCACTGTCGGCTCCGATATTTCTGCACCAACATCACGCATAGTAGCCCTTAGAGACTTACTAGATAGGGTGCGGTCCTCTTTAGCTTTCCGCAGCAAATAGCGGTCCTGGCTGCCTGTTGTTTTTCGGCTACGACCACATTTTCCTTTTATTTTAGGACTTGTTGATAACTCAGACAGCAGTTATTTTTTTGCAAACTTGCTAACAAATGACCGACTGACTCCCAATTTTTAAGGTATTACTCCATGAGAATATTGTCCTATTTCCAAAAACGTCGAAATTTTCGGTTTGGTCACTGCAATGATATCCTTTACTTTACCCATATTAAATTTTATAAAATTCAAAAACTCTGTTATCACGTTCACTATTCGAAGCCACAAATGAGACTAAATATAATCAGCTGGGTACTCATCCTTAAATATTGCACAGTAAGCATAAAAAAGAAGGTTGTTTCTGCTCGCCAGTAGACCGTTATTCCTACTATATTTCTCTATCATAAATATTAATTAGATTATCATCTGGATTCTGGAACTGCACGGTTGAATCGATGTTCAACATCATTCGCAAAGCCTAGTTTTAAAAATAAACTCTGTAGTTTGTTGATAACTGGAATTTGAAGGAAATAAGCGGTGCTACCTTGCTCATGTGATGTGATTGTAGTTACTAGCGGGGATTTGACAATCGCGAATAATTTGTGAAGCATACACATACACGGTTTTTCGGAACCATGGTGTAGTTTATATTAAAAGCACTAATAGTTTTAAAAGACCTGTAGTGTGCATTAATAACAACGTGCGCGGACACCGGAGCAGATCTTAACGGACTTTGGTACTCTTCTGAAAAGTCATACCATCGGGCTCACAGATGGCGTTGTGGTTGCCTAGAGTTTCCGAAAAAGGAACTCAACGAAGTTACCGTGCAAAGCATAACACACACACACACACACAATTTTTTTTTCGTGGAGGCCGTCACGAGGACGCAGGATAGCATTGATTCAATGCGCGCCTAGAGGGTGCACGTGCATAGCTCGCCGGCCTGGGGAGGGGTTTTTGAGCTGTTAACCTGCGCCCCATACGATGGGTTATTGCGAGCTAGAAGCAGAGGGAGAGAGAGGGAGAGGGGGTGGTCAACCCCCATGGAAAATCAAAAATTCAACTACAATGACATGTTATTTCAGTATAAACAAATAATTAAATATAATAACCTTCAAATTCAAGGGCCATAGGCCTATACTTAGTGATAATGATATTACAATCCTACTCGAAGTCACAAACGATTACTGGGTATTTCTTTAATAAACAAGCTATCAAGAAAATTAAAATAATGACAAAAAGGGAGAACTTGTTAATACTATAATAGTCCCTGAATATATAACTATACTTATCTTAGAACACCAGATTAGAATACAAAGTTATTAGATAAGGCTAAAGTAATTTTTTGTTTTCTCAAATGCAAAATTTGAAAGAAAGTGTTGGACGCTTATATCCTATTTCACCACACTGACTCCGGAAATAACACCAAGCTCAAGTTATTTAATTAACAAATTCAGTTCTTATTTTATTCACCAACAAAATCTCTTCTTTTAATAAACTCTGTTTACAACTATAACTTAATCTTCAAAAACAAGATGTGCCTCGCTTCACTGCGTATTCTTGAATGTCAAAATTTATCTCAGGGTTGTCGCCTGGTAAAACAAAGATGCAGGGGTGTGTAGTTTAGGTCCTACGTTCGTCAAAATATTTTGGCCCAAAGTCCTTTCTCCACAGAAAGTCTCGTAAATCAAAAGGTACACGAGGCAGACCAAATCCCCAATATTAGTAAAATAATTCGCGACGTAGCCGGTTGCCGAAGTATTCCAAATTCAATCAAAATAACGAAAAAAAAGAAACGTGATAAAAACAAAATAAGGCAAAAACGAATAATCAATCAAGGCCCTTCCTCCACCGAATATCAAAAGGGGTAATATAAATAGTAGCAGAAAAGGTAAGTATTACGTTAAATAGTCACATACCTGTTGGGAAGCTGAAGTCCTGCCGATCGATCGCTAGACTGCTGCACCTGTAGGTTGGGAGAGTAATACCCCTAAATGTAATAATGGTGGCGATTATAAAAATCGATGGAGAACGGTTAGGTGAGATCTGTATATGGTCACTTCCGAACCAGAAGGAAAAGAAAATGCTAGAATAGCAATCGGGGATGTGCTCTACTTACGCCTATAGCTCAGTGGGAGGTGAGCGTATAGCTTTAAGTTATCCAACGCCTAACTCTGTAAAGAAGCGCCGTAAAATGAGGGAGATTTTTACATATAAAAGGGGGCGGCGAAACAGGCAGAAACTCCGACGATGGCGCTGGGTGGCGGCGATGATCTGGATGGGGCTCCTCTAACTCTTCCGGGCTGGTGAGATGATGGTCTTGCACATAGAAGGCTCGGGTGGCTGGACGGGGCTAGGCCTCGTCATGGGAAGAAGGCACGGCAGGTGGGTCGACGTCTAGCACTGGTGGGCTCAAGGGGGTAAGCTGTTGCTGTCTTCTAGGTGGACTCTTCCCGCGGTAGAGTAGGTCCTGGCGGGGCGTCAGGCCGCCAGACGGTAAGTTAATCCAATTGGCACTCCAACTCTACAAGGAAAAGAAAAGACGTGAGTCGGTCCTGGCGGGGCGGGGCGTCAGGCCGCCAGACCGTAACTGTAAATTAATTTGCGGGGAGCTCCACCTCCAAAAGAAAATATGATGAGGGGCCCTCCTGCTGCGGCCTGGACAACACCAAACACAAAAAAAAAGGTGAAATGGTCCTTCCTTTTCTCCGTGAAGGCCCCCTTTCGGGTGCAGGATGTGAGTGCTCCTGAAAAAAAGGGTGCCACAATTCAGACTTGGCACTGCAATCCTTGCGGAAGGATACTCACTTAACACCGACTTTTTCTTTTCTTCTTGTTGGTCCAGGCAATAGGCCCACTCCGGGATCCTTCGTGGCTCATGACATTTTGTCACGGCACAAAAAAAAACTGAATTCCCGCCACTTGGGTGCTGCTGTCTGCTCTCTTGCGCTGCCAGATGGGAAATGCAGTAATGGCGGCGCTCTGGCGATTTCCTTTCCACCGAGTTGCCCACGAGGTGACTAAACGCCAGCTAAATTTTTGTTCAGTGGCGCCTTAGGGTTAGGGAATGCAAATCTCGCGAGATTGGGGCTCAAGCGAGATCCCGCGAGTTTATGAATAACAATACTGCGAGATCTCGCCAATTTCGAGATCTCGCGAGATTGGCAGTTTTGTGTGTTTTTTTTGCAAATAATCACAATATTTGAATAAATTAGGAAGAAAAAAATCAAAATTATAAGTATTATAAGATAAACATTTATTTCCACGAATTTTTTTAATAGACTTTTAAGTAATAAACTTTGACGAACGTATCTATCAAATAACAAATGAAATAAATATCAAACAAAAATCTTTCAGTAATAAAACAGTTCTTTTATAACAAACAAAACAACGAGAAGTAAAAAAAAATGAAACTTATTATATTATTATTATTAGATATTACAGTATTACAGATTAATTAACAAAATATACCAATTAGTCAGACTATTAGCAATTACAGATTAATTCACAAAATATACCAATCAAAGGAAAAATTTGTTCAGTTCAAATCACAAGCCATTATTACGAATTATTTTGAAAGTAGCTCCTTAAGAAGCACAAAATGTCCAAAGAATCGTCTGCTAAACGGCTTCTTATTTTGTTGGCCAGATAGCCAGCCGCTGAGAAGGCCCTTTCGGATTCAACGCTAGTTGGAACCACAGATCTCAGGCAGTTATCCACGAACTGTAAAAGTTCGCCTTTTGACCCCCCAGACTCGTATAAATTCATTTCCTTTTTAATTAATGCTTCCAGAGAATTCGTAGTTAGTTTCCTGTCTCTAGGTTCTTTGAACGCAGCAGTCAATGTTTGCTGAAGTTCTTCTTGCAATGAAATACTCTTGCGTGTCTCAAAAAGAGATGAAAGCGGTTCATTATCGTCATCATCAAATTCAGCTATATCATTAGCGGTGGCAGCTGATGTTGATGCGATTGACCAAGATGGATCTGAATTTGTCTGTGTCTGTGAATTAGTCAGACTGTATTGCGGATGCAAACGCTCTATAAGTGATTTAATTTCAGTTCGAATCACGTTTTTCGGAGGCAATTTAAATGTTTCGTCTTTCGCAAACTCTTCTTTTTCTGCTTGGTATTTAGCTGGATCTCTAATATACAACAAGCATGCTGTCAAATTCGTCCGACGCTCAACAATGCGCTTTCTCAAAGAGCCAGCTAGTTTTTCTGCCAATGGAGTTTTTAGCTCTTCCAGTTTGCGAATCATAAACCTAAGTGTTGTTTCTGCGATAGCCAAGTCTGTATCTTGACGACATAACACCTCCACAGCTAGTTTTACAGGTTGAAATGCCTTGTCTAAGTTCGCTAAAACCGTATGTTCTTCCGCGTTCAAAGAGTAGTTCGGATCAGCTTCCAGGCTGAGGTCGATCAAAGCTTTGCTGACACATAGCTTGATTCTAAGAAATGCAGAAATCATGTCTGCTAGGCTCGACCATCGAGTTTTACAATCAAGTTGTAATTTAATATATTTTCCAAATTCTTGCTTTACGTATATTTGCAGAGTATCATTTTTAGTAGGTGATCTTTTAAAAAGTTTCACCAATTTCCTAACTTTCTCAATAATACCCGCATATTCTGCATCTAGGTCTACTTCTATTCTGGGCATAGAGCAATGAAAAACATCATCTTCTGAGTCTGAGTCTGTGCTAGAAATTTCGTCCATTTTCAAAGGAATCTCATCGTCGTTTTCCATATTTTCAGATTCTACCTCAACATCAGTTTGTTTTTTATAAATAGTATCTATTATGCCAAGTTGAACTCCATGGGCATAGCAGAGCTGATGTGAAACTGATATCAATCGACCCAACTTTTTCATCACACTTGCCCCATCTGTAGTAATATTGATAATATCTTTTTCCAGAATGAGGCCAAATTCGATTAACTTCGTTTTCAAAATACTGACACCACTTTCAGCAGGCATACTTCCAAAGACGCGAATCAGCCCCAAGTTCCAAAACAGAGCATTGCCGTTCAAAAATGTGTGTACGTTTACATTCATGTATCGCTTGTTCATAGAAGAAGTCCACTCATCAAATGTTAGCGTAAATCTGTGATCATTCTCCTTCAGTTGAGCCAATTCACGCATTATTTTCATTTTTAATGTCATGCCATAATTCATAACTATAAGTTTAATTGTGTTTGGGGACATAGGCAGTTTGTGTCCCGAAGAATTGAAGAGATCTCTTATATCTTTGGAAGTACAGAAAACACGGAAAGGTAGTCCATCTTTGGCTACCATTCTTGATACTTTTTTCTCCATAGAAGTATCTTCAACCGGGAGGAAATGATCAGTAATTTTTTGCCTCTTCTTTCTTGCTGGTGGCACTGGTGCCGATGATCCTAGTGATTCTGGACTAACATTCGACGTAGATGCGGATGCTGTTACTAATTCCATGTTTTGATTAGTAGCCCCAGTATTTGAGGATGGTGGCGGCAACGGCAACGGCGGGGATGATATGACATTCTTTGTTTTCGTGTCAATTTTATGAATCGATTTTAAATGCACATGTAAGCCACGCGGAGATCGATCTTTGGTTTTAAGAATCTTCTTACAAAGTTTGCACTTAGCACTCAATCCATTTTCCGCTCTCAAAAAGTATTTCCATACGTCCGACACACTCTCATAGTCTTTATAAATTATATTCGCTGACATCGTTCGTTATACCACTCGTAAATCACATAAGAAACTTTTTTTGCATGAATAACCAAAAAAATACTCGAATGCAATCAAACTGAATCACGTTAGCTAGCAACAACTATTAGTAAACAAAACAAATGCGCGCTGATGACGCAGCACGCCGGCTCAATTTTCGACCAATCGCACGCACGAACGAATCTGAGAGACACCTCGTGACGTGACGCGACCGCTACCTCAGCAGGCCGCCGCGCACCGAACGAAACCGACAGTTCGCAACTCTCTTTGTGTCAGACGTCAGTCCGCGCTTCGAATGAGACGTTTTTATGCTCTAGTACAATCTCGTTAAACTCGCGAGATCTCGCCCGTTTTTCGTCCGAGATCAATCTCGCTAAAAAAGGCCGAGATCTCGCGAGAACGAGATCTCGCGAGAACGAGATTGCATTCCCTACTTAGGGTGAGGTTCACCGGTGGCTACTCTGTCGGTCTCAAAGGAGCCGTGCACATCACAGACCACTAAGACAAGTACAACTTAAGTTAAACTTCAAGACAAACGTTGTTTCCCTGACAGTTAAGTTGACAATTCGAAAAAGAGTTTCGTCACCATCATCTCCATTCAATTCCGTTTGTATCATAATCATTTAGATCATTTTCGTTTCCATTATTGAACTTAACTTTATCGTTATTTTCTTCACTGCTATCTGCTAAAATCACGACTACTGTGATAGTTTTCTTCGGATTCGTCCGCGGGTCTATCATTTTTAAAAAATATAAATATATATATTGCGACAAACCATAGTTTTATATGATACTGATATACCACGATTATCCGGATTACATTTCCATTTTATTTGATTCAAAATCTTATTTGCAAAACATCAAATAAATCAATATTCACAATGAGCATGAAAACTAAGTTTTGAAAAAGCAACGACGTTTATCACACTTGAATGAAAACGGAGGGTGTGAAAGATATAAAAAAGAAAAAAAAACAATAAAATTAAGCACTTTCTTTAAATTGACTTGTTTGAGTAAAGTACATTTAATTTTTTTTTCTTTCTCCATGTCGTCACATCTTCCTTTTTTTTCCGTACGCATTTTTTCCTTTTTTCATGCATTTTTCTTTTCTTTATTCCCTTAAACAACTATTTTATTTAAACTCAATCCGTATTTTGGACTTTGAGAATTTGTTTTTTTAGAGTTCTGAAAAGAACTTTTAGACAATTCATGTTGTTACGTATTTTACCTTATTTTACACGCAGTTAATAATCAATTTATTTTTTGTATTGCTCGTTCCACATGAATTTCCTTTGTAAATTTGTTCATTCAGAGGAAAAGAATTTAAGTAGAATATTGAAATCCAATGTAAAGCAAAAACAAAGCTATTCGTCAATGAAATATAGGTATATGTAAATGTGTTAAACCTAAATACGTTTAAAGTTAGGACAATATTAAGGAGCAGCAGCCACTTAAAGAAGTTTCAAAAATATAATTAAATCGCTGATGATTAAACAAGAGCTAAGATATTCTAAGGGATATATATGTAAACGACTTTTCTTACAAAAAAAGTGTTAAAGAGGAGCTAAACAGTTAATTAGAAAATTTGTGTAGTAAGCAACTGAGTAACAAAAATTTAAAAATAAAAATATGTTGAAGAAAACAAGATTTTTTTTAAAATACTGCACCGACAATGAGACTGAATAAGGTTATTTTTCGGAAATAAAAAATTTAGAAAAAGAAAAACGAAAAATAATTGCTGAATGATTATTATAAATAAATTAATGAGAAAAACTTTTATTATTACATTGTATTGTCGATATTTCGATTGAACGTAGTCTTAAATATTAACGAAGCTATGCAATTGAATTTGAGATGATCATCAAAACGAAACTTGTAGCTAAGGAGTACTTGTGCACTTGTAAATAAGTTAGGTGAAATGTTTTTTGTATTTAAGTTGTAATGTTGTGTTTATTGTTATAATTAAGGCTCGGTACGAAAATTAAAAAACAATGGCGTCTTACTTCGATACTTTTCGTTCCTTTGGTTATTTATTTTTACTTTTGGCAATTGCTAAATGAAAATTGTTACTTGTATTTATTGAAAATTTAACATTACAAAAATGCTTTAAACGTTCTCGAGAACATTCATGTATTTGGTTGGCATTGTGAAAGTTTAAATCACTATAAATTTCAAAATACTATACAAGAGTTTTATTTCGTGCATACTTTTCTATTCCTTTAACATGAGTCCTCACCTAGAAGTCAAGGTAAGTTTGTATACATTTCTATTTAAAAATAAATTATCGTTTAAAGAAAAATGCCAACTTTATTTTTCTTTATATGGCTTCACAAGATATTACGCCTGTTCGATAACAAGCCACGAAGCGCCAGCAAGCGACGTGTGGCGCCAGAAAACGCCATGAAAGCGTTCGATGAAAATTTTGACAGCAAACTTCTGGCGCCGCCGTTTGGCGCTAGAAAGCGCCATGAAAGCGTTCGAGGAGAATTTTGATAGCAAAGTTCTGGCGTTGGATTTTACCCCGAGATTTATGCTCGGGCAAATATAACTTATTAATATTGGTCAGAAACGCATGCTGCGTGGGATACCTGAGTTTTTACAGCATACATGTTTATGTATCTTATGCGACCAGGCGTTTGCTCATTTTTGAAATAATAAAACTGTCACATACGTACATAGTATATATTATCGTAAATATGTTCAAAACGGCAACGGTTTTTGAAATATTTTGTCCGCATTTAAAAATTTGGTTGCATCGCTTTTAATTTTGTTGAAATTGTTTTATTTTATAGAAGTATAGAATGACGCAATCCTGATTTGAAGGAAAAACGGTGGCGTTGTCGTCGTGCGTTCTTCTTGTTCGTAGAGGACAGAGGCAAGAGTACTTGTTTGTATGGACGCCACTCATAAGAGTTAGATATATAAAAACATATTCTATTTTGTCTAACACATGCATTTGCCTGGGGGCCGGATGGGGGAAAGAGATAGCGAATCTAATCTCAAAAAGTGGTCTGAATTTTGAAGTGCGATTTTGCCAGGCAACAGATACACTGGCTTCAGACGATAGATAGACACAACCGTGTCATGGCCACAAACATTTCCGATCTTGATGGCCTGAAAGCGACCTTCGTAAGGCTATTGTAGAGCCGACGCTTTGAGAAGTAGTAAGGTCTTGCTGAACGAACGTAGGCCTAAAACCATGTCGTGTAGTCGGCTTCGGACGAAGAGAGCTGGCACTCCTGGCAGTCTATGATGAAGATGGGGCCACACGTTCTCCTGGCTGTCGAATAGTCACGCCAAATACAAGCTGCGCCGCCGTAGCGCTAATGTCTGCTTTGAAAGTAGCGCGCGGTCAGAAGTAAACTGTCGTCGATGATCTGGATGAGCTGATTCGCAGAGGAACACTATATCTATCAGCGGCGCGGAAAAAGGGCAATTGCAATCTTGAACGCGATGTCGAATTAGCGTTGAGCAATTTTGAGTCTATCCGTATCGGATTATACATACATTATGTACATATAGGTATAAAAAATATGTCAGCGAAACTTTTAGGTTTCCATAAGTGAATTTTAGGGAAATAAAAACTTGTAGTTCTTTCTTACAAACATTTTATTGGTAATTGATTCTTCACAATTTACTCAATTACATCCATAGAGGTTTTTCTATTAACTAATTTTAGCCCTGTAATGTAAATTTATTCCCTTTCTTCTCGCATATCAATTTAACTTGTAATACAAACGCAATTGAAGACTGAACAACTTTAAGCTTAAGATCTGCCTACAAATTTATTATTTCTGCTTTTTTTTCTTTATTTTTATTTTCCTTTCTGTAGTTAATTATTTACACAAAATACTTCTTAGCTTAGGCGGTCGATTAATTTGCAAAGAATTTTTTCTAAACGTTTCGTTTTTAATTGTTGTTAATACTTCTTTTAAAATTTTTTTTAGTCACAAAAATCGTATACATTTACGGGCTATGAAGGGAGGGGTCGAATTTTGTGCTGAAAGTTACAAATATTAATCCCAAATCTTCCGGTTGCAAATTAGATTATGTAACAAGTAGCTTGAAAATGAGGCCAACATTTTATACAAACAGAATACAGATATAATAGGAGGTACAATGCAATGTTATTGCTGTTAAAATTGTTTTATACATACGAGTATGTATTATATTTCTGTTTTGCTAAAAGGAGTAAATATGTACAAACGTATGAAAATCTCTTGTGTTTATTCCAAAATATACTTACTTCACTATTTGTTAGTAAAGGGCCCAGTCATTTTAAAAGGAAGTAATCCATTGCAATGGAAATTTCAATAAAATTAAAAAGAGATTAGGTCTACAAATAAATTTTCTTATAGCTTTTTATCTGTAAACGATCATACAATGAATATATCGCAATAAGAAATCCAAATTATCTCAAATTAAGATTTCTACTGTCTACTGCCAAAATTGAAGATATTTTTAAATTTGTCAGTAACTTGGTTTTTAAAAATCTTTAATCCGTGTTTTTTTTTTTTTTATTTATATTCATACATGGTCACATGGTCGCTCGTTGCGCTATCGTACAAAGCGGAAAACGTATGATAATCGCAACTTCGTTTCAAATGAAACGCTTTTTTCAAGTAACTTATTGGATTTCATGAAGTATATTTCGATGAGTTATTTTTAATAAGCTCAATTTACTAACCATAAATTACCGCTAACTTCAAGTTGAACGGTCAAAGGAAACAAATTCGGTGTTAAATAACTTCTTGAATTTCTTAGAAAATCTACTTCGAATTCACTTTGCGCCATTTTCGAGATGTCGACGGTCGCTGTCCGAGACCCATATATCGCCGCATAATTTATTATCGACCCACTCACTTGAGCCCAATGGGCTAATAGGGGAACATATAAACAATATGAAAATAAAGAGAAAAAAAATAAATAAAATAACTTAAAAAAAATTTCTCTCATTTAAGCTTCAATAAGATTGACACGCAAATTTATCTTACTTGAATTTTTAGTATTCCTAAAATTTATGATTTGGAGTCGTCTAATTGCACGTAAATAAACTGAGTACAATTTAAGATAGCATTCTAATTTAAATGGCCAAATTCCAAGCTATTTAGTGAAATTGTTTCTTTCGACCTGCTTAGCCAAAACATTTATTTGGATGTAATTTGCGTTTTTGTGTATTTTTGGCTAGTTACGTCGAGTGCAAAACAACATTCGGAATTTTATTTACAATATACTCGCTCATAGTGAACATTTTCTAGATTTCATAAAAATGATTTTTTCAGCACAAATCGCCATTACTATAATGATCACGACAAGATCGAAGGAACAAAGCACGATCTACTCGCGGCACGGTCTTCAGAAATAAAACTGCAAAAGTGGCTAGTAGTAATTCCTTGGCTTTTTTTTAGCTACAATATCAGTTTTACAGCAATTTTTCAGTAAATATCTAAGAGTAACCTAACAACAATTTCAATTGGCTTTTGACAAATATGTGTGTGTGACTTACCCTTATTGTGTTCACCCCTCGCAGTACTTCCCCCGTTTGTCTGCACGGACCATAATTTCAAATTATCTAAACCTACACAGAAAAAAAGACGATCTAAAACCGGTTCAGATAATATTTACATTCAGATTCAATTGATGGCATAGTCCTTAACAACTTAAATCAAAGCAAACCAGAGAGGTTTTGAACCTAAGGGAGGAGCTTACCAACTAAGAAATGATCGTGGGTGTCGGAAGGCGGAGAGAAGAGTAACCAGAGGTACTTAGCTTAGTCCTTAAATATTAAACACTGCGCATCCTACCAAGTGTTGACTTCCAAAGCCTATTCAGCGCTTCGGGCTGTTTCAGCCCTCCTCCTCTTCAGCCTTTATTTCGAAAGGTATGTAGAGTTTGTCCATAACGTGGATTTTTATGTGATTGTTCAGTGTGCTCGATTGCCGAAATTGTTTTTTGCATACGGCACACTCGAATGGCTTTTCCCCCGTGTGAATCTTAAGGTGATTCGTGAGTGTGCTCAACTGACGAAACTGCTTGCCACAGTAGGTGCAGTTGAAAGGTTTTTCACCAGTATGTATTTTCAGATGATTCGTTAGGGTGCTGGATTGCCGGAAGTGCTTCTCGCATATTGTACATTTATAGGGTTTCTCACCAGTGTGAATTTTCACATGGTTTGTCAATGTGCTCAGCTGGCGAAATCGCCTTTCACACACGTTGCATTGAAAAGGCTTGTCTACGGGGCCGTTGGCTACAGTCATTGTACGACTCAATGCACGAGACATAGGATTCCCAAGATTTTCGAAATATTTTGTTACGAATACGTAATTTATCATCGATCGAGACTACATCGGTACCAGACCATCCGTGACTCAGTCGTTTATTTCCATGCTGTTAGCCGAGTGCCTGAAATGGATAAAAATACTTTTAAATTAGTAAAGGGAATATTCCTTTTCCGAATTTATTTATTTAATGTGGCAATAATAGTTTATTTAAAGTTACTTGGTCATGGTTCCTTTGGATGTGACTTAGCAGAAATTAAAATATACTACGAGAACGGCAGTCTAAAAATGTCTTTGTTTCTACTACTGACTGCAGGAATCCGCAAATTTAATTCACGCGCTAGTGTTGTACCAAATATTCCACGATATAGGAAGCATTCGTGGAGATACAGTCGTCTACCAACAAGTGGGGACAGGTGCAGGATGAATAGCCTATCAAGATAAGGAACATAAAGTTACCTAAATGTTCTAACAAAACAGAATGCAGGGAAATTTAATCTGAAACCATTAATTTGATCTTTTTTTGTTTGCCGAATTTGATCAAACAAATGAATGAGTTAAAAATAAAAGCCTGGTTGTAGAAAGTTTTCCGCAGGTAGGTAAAAACCATATAAAGCTGAATTAATAACGTATTAAAAAGCTAAGGACACTATATAAATTAAAAGCATTTAACTACATTTAAGAAAAGGTAGTTAATAATTTATTGAATTTTTAATATTTGCACTGTTTGGCATGTTGTCCCGGTTTAAATCTTATGAAAAATACGTTAATGCAACATAAGTGAGCGCCTTTTACATCTATATGTTAGAAATTTTGATAGAATTATTTGCTCAAAGATCTATGGAGAAATATGTACATAATAAGAAAAAAGTTCAGTCTTGGGGCGGACTTGTAAATTTTCAGCAGAGTAAATAGCTGTGCGTTTTTTCGTCTACTCAGAACTAAAGGAGATTTTACTTAGATTTGAAATTTATCATGATTAACCTATGGAAAAAATTTAAATTTTTCTAAAAAAACATCAAATTGCAACGACTTTTATTCAGTTCAGTTCAGTTCAGTTCAAGAATTAAAATTTTGCACGAATAAAAATCAAATTGATAATTCATATTCTGTTAAACTATTAATAAACTTCAGCTCAATATAAATTTTCCTATTGTGCTGCAGATACGAAAAGAACGCAGCTAATGTGATTGTAAATATGTAGCATCATAAAAGAACAATTACAATGGTAGCCGGCTCTTGTAGCAAAAGAATGAGGAAACTAGGATAGGATGATTGTCAAACTAGCGACTTATCTGGTTATAAAAATAAGAAGACATTGAAGAAATAGGTGACCCAGTCTATAGACTGCTCTGAGCAAGGAAGTGGAAGCAACCCTAGATGCGAAAACCACGAACTGATTGGCGGTGTTGCTTATATATTCATGGATGATGATAAGGAATGTACAACGGTTCCGCAGGACATATATTTCTTTATTGTCCAGTAGCCAGGGCTGCTTTAATATGAAATTTTATTTTGGTTAACGCCCGGGACTGTGGGATTTGCGGAAAGAATATTTGCTCATCGTTTCAAACTTAAATATTAAGCTCTCTTCGCGGATATTTTGGACTTAAGTTCAGAAGGTCGTGGAGATATGAAACTGGAGCTGCGACAAAAATGGTCATATTCCATAACAGCGTCCAGACGGAATGCTGCAAGTTTCTTCGCTCAAATAGCAGCAAATTTCATGATGGGATGAGGTTAAGACCAAATATCTAACTCACAATCTCCTATCGCTGTAAATAAAAACAAAAACAAGCAAAGCAAGCAAAAAATCTGCAGATAAACAATACACTCCCGAACAATTTGCTCGAACGACAGTTTCACTTTACCTGCGACTCTTTGGCTGTTGCTGCCTGTTTTTCTGATCCCACGGTCAAAAATATTTTCTCCGTATCCAGCAGTATCTGCATAAATGTTCACTTTGTCCACAAATTCACCAGCGAATCTCCTACAGGGCAAAATATCAGTTCGCTTTCCGCTAGAACTCCATGCAAATTCACAAATATCAAAATTGGCAGCTTTGTTTGACAGCTGTTTGTTTAACGCCTGAATGATGTTTCCCTGAAGTACTAGATGAACATTTTTTTCTAGTTTTGTATGTTGGTACTTAAAATATTAAATAAACCTTTTTTGATTTTACTGCTTTTTGAAATTGTTTTTAGAGAGTGAAACTTATTTATAAATTTATGTTTTTAGCGCTTATTTTTGAAAGTTGCATTATTGATCGATAAACGTGAAAAATTAAAATGTTTCCTGGAGAACCGCTGCATTAAAATATCTTTATATTAACATCCAGGCCGCTGTCATCGCAGTGACAATTCATCGTGTTTCTTTTTAAAAATCGCTTGACGGTTCGCGCGGTGTTGTGTTTAAATTTCGCAATATAAACGATTGTTCGGTAATAATAGTTAACAGCTGCATTATTGAAATTATAACGTACGTAAATTGCGGTATGTAGCCCCAATATATATTGCCTCCAACCGCCCCAAAACATTAAGTAAGGTTAGACCAGGCCAAGTCCGGCTGAATGCAGTTCTTTTTATTAATTTCTTTTAATATAATAACACAGGACAGCTGGATGGAATTATAAAAGCGTACATAGAAAGCATTATTATAAAATTGTGCAAATTTTCGATGTCTTGTTGTCATAGCGCTCATCAACAGCCGAATAGACTGGTGGCTCGTCTGTGGGGAGGCAAACGTGTATTAGGCTTTTTAAAGGAAAAATTCAATTCATAATTACCTTCCACTTGAACAGAGCTTTTATTTCTGCAGGTTAAATCTTTCCCTTTATTTTTAATGTCGGCTATGAATTGCTGGACTCGTTTTTTGCCGGCGTCGACCGGCCCTTTACGACCATCGGCTTCGTTCTCCATTTGGGGAAGTTCCTTTATTTTATCGCTGATTTCACTGACGTTACCACTTATGTTGGAGTTCACAGATGCTGTAGTCCTTTCGTCATCCTCGCTCGTTTTCACTTTCAACTCATCCCGGGACTTCTGGCTGTCGCTGTCTGATGATCCAGCCTCAGTGGATTTTGTTTGCTCTTTATGGCTCTGCATGACAATCTCGGAAATGTTGTCTTCAGCTTCGTCCTTCAGCACCTCTGCAAAAGCTAAATTATCAGTGATCTTGTGTGTTACGTCCACGCCGTTATTAATAAATCGAATCTCGTTAAGCACAGTTTTGTCCAGCAGGTCATCTGCGGTGCTTATCTCAAGAATGAGTTTCTCGTCCTCTTTAGCGTAGTCATCTAGGTCAAGGTATCGTTCAGCTGCCACCGTAGTAGCAGACCGTTCAGCGACGTTTCTTGCAATTTCCTCTACCCGTTCTTGTGGTAATCCCCGCTCACGGTAATTAAGGCTTGGCCGGCGTGAAGATTGTGGCTTTTCGGGTATATCATCCAAGTTTTCGTCTATTTGGGATGGTGACTTCTTCACCGTTTGTGGAGTATGTTGCTTACTTCCTTCAGGATAGGGGGTTCTCGGTCGGATAAGGCGGTCTTGTGACTTCTGACTTTTTAAAGATTTCTCATCAAACTTTATAGACCGTGATATACTTTTGGGGGTCCTTTGCTTGTACGGTGACTGAGAAAATTCATGCGCCCCAAGAAAAGTTTGTTGATGCTCCACAGAATTAACTGTTTCTTTAGCAACCTCCATTTTATCATTGTCCGCCTTCGGAGGGCTTGGAGATTTATGCAAACTCCGCACGCTCCGCCCACTCTCTGCACTTGTCTTCCGTGAGCTAGAGGATTTTGCAACGTTTTCATCTTTAGGAACTTCTTCCACTTCAACATAACTACCATCGAGCTCGTTTCCTTTTTTAAAATCATTTTTGGTTGGTGCTACAATCATATCATTTTGTGTGCCATTCCCCACAGTCTTTCCAGCGAGCTCAATTGAATCTTCCTTTGTTTCCTCAATCGTGAGCTCCAGATCCTCTTTATTTTTATGACCTTCGTCTGGCATCTGGCTCTCGGCTCCATTCTTCCCAGTATCCTCCTGAATTTTAATCGCATTGTCTTCCACTGCAGGTTCGTCCTGCACATTGCTACTTGCTTCACGAAGTTGATTTGCATCTGTTTCTCTGCCGGGGGACTCCACTTTGTTTCTGTTGAACTCAAAATTATTTCCGCCCGGCACTGAACCCTTTTGCTCGTCTTCCTCAGCTCTGTTTGCGTCGAGCTCGGGTGTTGCAGCAGCAGCAGCAGCACCCTCGTTCTCTGCCTCAAAATCTCCATTTTTTAAACCGTCATAATTCGCCTCAGTGACGTCGTTCTGGGAATTTGAAACAGCGCCGTCCTGAGGCTCCCCCTGAGACTTCGTATCGTCATTCTCCGCACTCGCTGAACTGTTTACTTCAGCGCCCGAATTACCATTTAAGTCCTCTTCAGCGGCAGCATTTGTTTCAGCGCCAACTCCATTTGAATTGGCCGGAGCTTTGTCAGCGTCAGGAGTAGCGACCTCCTCAAATATCTCCTCTATTTCGGCGCCAAGGGGCTCCTTGAAGTTTCCATTGAGCAACGATGGAGCAGTTATGTAGGTCTTGTCCATCATCGTGCTGGGATTCAGCATAATTGGAGTTTTGCCCGTCTTCGGTCTGCCAAAGACTAAAACGTGCTTGTCCCCAACTGCAATGTCCAAGATGCGTAGGGCTCTGAACTTTGAGATCTCCCGGAAGGTCTTCAGATGGTGACCACTCTCCGAAAAGGTCGTAAAAAATTTATTTTTCCTCGTGAGCGCCGCAAAGAACAAATTGCCTTTCATTAGCTTCACGGCGGGGCCGTTCTCCTCGTTGTCGTAGTCGTAAAATTTCTGGAAAATTAATTTCTTACTCCGCATCGACTCGCTGCTCTTGTAAATGTCCCCCGCCTCCGTCACGTAGAAGATTTCGTTTGCCTTGGAGACATACAGGAAGGTAATCTGCTCGCCAGGTAGGGCGACGAGAAGTTCCGTAAAGGACGGGAACTGAAATTCGTTGAGGCTTCCTGCAAGGAAGAGGTTGTTGTTCTCGGTTAGGAGGAGTGTGCACTGCGGCCCGCACGTTACCTCTTTTATTCTTCCGTCTATGGTAACTTCAACGGGGACTAGTAGGATTTTGTCTGGTAAGCCAAGCTGGCCAGCCTCGTTAGCCCCCCAGCCGAATAAACGACCTTGTGCTAGAAAAAAAGCAAAAGGGTTAAGGTTGAAGTGGACGATTTTTAATCCAAATTATTTTCCCGAACTATTTTCTGCAAAAAAGTGGTGGAGCTGTTTCACTTGAAATCATCTTGTGTGTCCAAAATATAACATACAACATTTAAATTTTAGGGCTTTTTCAAGATTATCCACAGAGTAATGAATAATTAAAAACTCTTATTTGAATGTGTTAATAGGAGTTAGAGGATGAATTTTATTTAATTCCGATTAATAATTTCATTCTAGAAAAATCCTACGATGTATGTAAATAGTTTTTAGCAATCTAGATGTGGAAGATTCATATCATATTGCATTCAAAAATTCTTTGTACTTTTTATTATTTTTAACCTTTTTTTAAGGTTCCGTAACCAAAGATTCCATTCTTAGTTTATTTATAAGTTCGTTTGATTGTCTGTTAGACAGAGCTTTCGATAACGAAATATGCCAGAATAGAAAAATATACTTAGAAAATTCTAGGGGAGAGGAGGAAGAAAGTTTCTCAAACAATTTGTTGTATTGTTTAAGGCTCGGTGTTTGTGTATTGTAAAAATTCAGTTTACTTTAAATTATTTTAGTAAACCATAGTTTTGTACTGAAGAAATGCGTCGGTTAATTTTTAACTTGTTTGTCTTTTTTCGCTTATAAATAAGATTTCTTACTCTTTTAATTCTAAGCTATTGTATCGTTCAGAAAACTATTACTAAAAAAGCTTGAGCAAATGCAAAATTGAAGGACTTGATAGCAACAAAATATAAAAGAAAAGCTGGACAATCAATACTAAACTTTTGGTCATTACAACCGAGATTGTTATAAAGTAGTTTTATGTTCACATATCTTTTGTTTGACTTGCTAAATCTTTCTCAACATTCCTGGATTATAACCAATTGATCCATTAAATGAACATTGAAGTCAACTGCCACTTAGCCAGCCGTAGTAACTAGGTCAAAGTAAAAACAACACTTTCTCATGCTGCCGAAAAACCACTTGCTCAGTAACTTTGCTTGACATCAGACGACACAACTTTGTATCGATTCGTCTTTTTCGGCTGGAGTTCTCAAGCCCTAGGGTGATTGACCCGCTTGCATATTAATGGATTTGTTGCCCCAGTCTGAAACTGGATGAACGCTCCATCGACAACTTGGGTCTTGAGCACGGTGGCTGTGATGAATTTCGCCACCGATCGAAATGTGACGATTTGGTGCCCGGGCGCCAGATTTGGCTCATTGTTCTGCCAGATTACGTGATTAGATTTTACTTACGACTGGATGGCGGCAATACAAGAAGTCCTTTGTTTGCGTTTACAGAAATCCTGATGAAGAAAGGAAGAGTCTGAATTAAGTCGTGATTGCTTGAAGGTCACGCCGTGAAGATGGGTTGGGTAAATGGGTCAAATTCGATGAACAGTAGGCAATAAAACAGCCTTCAACAGGCGAAGGTCTTTGCTATTTCTACTAAATTTTGTTCTACGGCTAATGTTGGTTTTTCGTGCAAATTTGTCAATAATGAAATGATTCCATCCCACCGGCTTTTTAACTCCTCCCATTATCGTCTGATTGCTGAGGACACGCACAAAATGTCGAAATATAAATACAATCCAGCAAAAGAAAACGGTGAAAATTGCTATAATAAACTTGTTGGATACTGCAAAATACAGACGGTGAGTTTTGTTCTTACTTTTTTACTCATAAATAAAAGGCCTAGTGTGTTTTTATGGGTAACCTTAATGCCCTGCTTTGAGATCGAATTGGAAGGGCTAACAAAAAGTAATTTTTTTTTCGAAAAGAGAAATGACGTAATTTAGTAAACATTCCCCTAAATAAATATCTTTAGGTTGCGGTAAGAACAAAATAAGAATTCGTTTGTGTCTGCTCTTCCAGCCTTGATGATACACCTTTGCAGGTACTTTGAACGTCATTCAATTTGAATTGGATTTCGTTTCATGGCTCCAATCATTGATGAAGCAGTCTCCACAACCTGGGCGTCAAGATGAACCTGGTGACAGAGCGATGGTTCTGGGAAAGCTCAATTTGTGTTTTCGATAGATTGACCATTTCGGGTACCGATGCGATAAATTTAAAATTACTTCTCTCAAAGTCAGACAGAGGTTCGAATAAATAAGAGTAATTGAATGGAAGGGAATGAATAGTCAATGCATAACTATGATCCTTTCAATAAACATAAAGCCTTTAATAGTAGTTTGGTAAAAAATAAAAAAGTTTATCTAAAAAATATTTTTAAAAAAAGCTTTTATTTAAAAAGTTCATCCGTAAAAGATGAAAATTTAAAATATACTAAAAAATAAAAAATAATTGTTTTTCTGTCATAAAATAACTTTATTTTTGGCATGGAAATCAACTGACGCAGAAACTACTGACAATTTTTCTTTAACACATCATTTTAAGATTTGCACATTTTTACATCTGGAAACGAACTGGGAGCGGTCAATTGAGAAAAATAACTCCGCAGTGGTGTGACAATTGGATCAATGAGGTTGAAAAAAACAGTAAATCTGCCATATTGGAGCTTCCGTAATTTTGTGTTTAAAATTACGTCATGTTATTCATATGAAGTATTCTACTCGTCAAAGTCTTTTATTTGATATCTATATCAAGGGTGTTGTGAAGATAATCCGCCATCTTCGAAGCGTCCGCCATTTGCATTTAGAAATATATTAGATATGCTATATCTATATTGTATTGTCACGAGGCTTATAAACGTGTGCAAAATTTCAGTCTGTTGAAATAAAATTAATTGATTCAAAATTGACATGCAAGATTCCAAGCAGACATGAGAAGTTGTAAACTAAATAAAAGCTTACGTTTTTTCAGACCAATATTTTGTATATTTGCACTGGCCTATAAGTATTATTAATTGTTGCAGCTTTCTTATTTTAAATAAAACACTTGATAAAATTTTATCTATTGCATTGTATGTGTAAAACAATGCTCAATACAGTTGTTGTGACTTTTTTGCTATCTCTAGGAAATCGTATAATTGGAATATTTATGGTGATAGAACTATTCGTAATTCCCTTATAAAATTGACAAATAATATAAACTTAACCTATTTTCAAATACACATGCACTTTCACCCGAATCTATTTTTCCCATAAATTTTTCCAAAAATATATAGGGAATTTGAAAATATACATACATAGATAGCATTGCACTAGAACTTTTCTATCTATCAAACTAGAAGTTTTCTCTAAAGTCCACAGTGTTAAGAGCGTGTGTAGTCCGAATTAATTGTGTATTGTTATGTCAATTAAATTAATTTTTCAATTCAAAGACATGCAATACAATGAAGCCAAGCTAGCTAAAAAACTGTTCTTTAGGTGTAAGACAAGAGAGATTCTAAGGTCCATTTCATAACAAATTACCAAATCATTTGGTCACTTAATTGAAATATCGTAATATTGTTTTCTAGATACTTGTATTTGTGCTTTGTACACTTTGTAATTTTGACTTACAAGATGCTTATTTTTAGAAAGCAATTTCTGCTCTTGAGATATTCATAGAACCATATTTATGGGTGAATTT
The DNA here is from genome assembly GCA_951509405.1 of Machimus rusticus. Classification (NCBI taxonomy): domain Eukaryota; kingdom Metazoa; phylum Arthropoda; class Insecta; order Diptera; family Asilidae; genus Machimus; species Machimus rusticus. Next base: position 48,621,362 of record OX608050.1, on the reverse strand, counting down.
CTTGATCACATTTTTTTCGACCTTTTTATCCTCTACAACTCCTTTTGTAGTCACTTGATTTACTTTCCGAAAAACCAAGCATTCGATAGACGTAACTACTTCCTGGAATCATCTTTTTTCCCCAATACGAGTTAGATTGCTTAGAATTCAGTCCAGAACCGATGCCAATTTATCTGAGATGAAATTACATTGCCGGTCGCAGATATCCGCAAGGCTCATGGTGACCCGAAAAAAGGCTATTTGAAAATGCCAGCTATTGTGAGCCAGACTACATCCATTCGACTATAAAAGTTGATAAGGGAAACCTTCTAATAATGTGACGAGTCCCACGTTCTCAGACCCGCCCAGCGTGGCATGTTGATATGATTGACACGGAGTTGCTCGAGAAGTCATGAAATATTCAAATGCCTTTTTGCTTCAGGGATTTTCTTCCGAGGATTAAAGGAATCCTGTATGTTCGAGAAATATGTATTTTTTTTGGCGCGGATGCGCTATACTTACATGTAAGCACGACAAAGTGATCATTTCCAGCGGAAAATTTGTGGAAAACTTCTTCCTTGTTACCGTCGAGGAGCCCATCAAATTCTTCCAGCCGAAAGGGTTTTCTTGAAATTGTAAACTGTTCGCCGGCTACTTGAGCCGTCGCTGAAAAGTGTGAAAAAGTTGCTGAGTCCTCAGGGAAGATATTGCGCCCGGTGAAAAAGATATCGTTGTTATCTGAAAATTTTTAATTAAATTCGACTCTGCTGCACTGTGGAGCCTCATTTCATAAAAGTACCAAATCCTTAATTAGTGCAAGTTTGTGATTTTGGATAATTTGGCTTTATCAAATTTTGTAAACTTTCGGAAATTTAATAGTGAACATTAGTAGAGTAATTGTAAACGCCGAATTATTCTTGAGGTAAATTATGGGTTTACAGAACTTATCGGTTTATGAATGGTTAAGAGTTAACTTTTATGTGATGACATAAACTAAGGTACATTTGAGATCACTTTCAGGTATTTGGTCCACACGCTAAAATATTTTTAGCAGAGAGCAAGCTTTTTCTTTTTTTTATCCTTAGACTCAGACCATATACTAGTTTCATTTCATTGCTGATTTGTTGAGCAGCTTGCTGAGGAGGTTTTTTTACTCCAGACATTACACATCGAGCCACTTCCTGCCCAGCTCGATCAGAAATGTTAACGAGTCGAGAATTTTTCGGTTTTTAAAATTCCTTGCTCGCACATTTTTGAATTTTTAAACTGTTTTATAGGATAGCTTACGTTTATCAGCAATAAATCTTGAAGATTTGCCTTCGCAGAAAGATTAAAGACATTTTCCTTAGTGTGCACTGCAATAGTTTCATTGTTTAAAATCTATATATTAATACGTGTTTAAACAAATACTAAATGCACATAAATACCCGATCACTTTAGATTTTATAAAGAGACACGGTTGGTATCTTAGTACAATTAATTAACAAAAAAGAAAAAAGATTCGCTTATTTTCACGAAAAATAATAGAAGTACAAATTGGCGTCTTTCAGACCCTTATTCAAGTTCACATTCGGACTGTTCGAAAGCTAAGCAAGTACTGACCATCATGAGATCAGCCTAGGATCTTTAATTATATTTTAAGGCTACAGGGGAAATGATATTCTACAAGTTTAAGAAATGGTAGGGCGTTGAAATTTGCGTGGGCTTAGTTTAACCATTTGTAGTACCCAAAATGTTAAAAATGTGTTTCCGATTGATCTTAAAATAAGTACGTATAGGTATACCAAATTTACATGTTTATTAAACGTTATTTATATTAGTAATTGTAAGTATTTCTTAATATCCGACGAATTGATGAACTTTTGGCTTTATTTAAGTTTGTAAATATTGGTTTGGTATTTTTATGAAATGGGTCCAAGTGGAAGTCCCTCCTTACTTGTAAGGGTGATACTCCAGCCCTCGCCAAAGGTGACATCGCAAGCTTTCTGCCCGAGAGCTTTAAGTGATTTAACACAGGTGGGTTTAGTCGCGATTTCAGTCGTACCATTGGTGCCAATGCCCAACTGACCAAATTGATTTTCGCCCCAAACAAACAGTCGTCCAGACTCTAAGGAAGAGAAGCAGAGGGTTCGTGAGACTTCAGTGGAACGGGTGAGTCCAATTTGAAGTAGGTGAAAGTAATGTAAAAGGTGAAAGTCGTAATTAGAGACGCGTGTGCTCCTCCGAATTCGGAAAGCTCATTGGGTCGGTTCATTCACCAGACACCTTCACCATTTTTACATATGCTACTTAGCAAAGGTACGGTGTGCAGTACCGCAAATCACAGCGCTCTGAGCCGACCCGGACGTGAGCCTTCGAACAGGGTCGTTCTTGATGAAAAAGTAGCTCTGGGCATTTTCCGCCAAGTGGGATTTTCCCAGGGTGAATATGGCTCCGGAGTCAGGAATATCCATCTCGGGTCACTTTTAAAACTTTGTTTATCCTCTCCTTTTGAATTTTTTGCACTTGGCTAAAACTGGGAAAACATCACTTGTGCACAAAACGGACGAACCGTGTTGTATGCTCCCGCGATAGCTATGCCAACCGCACTCCCAGGCCGCGTGAATCGATTCTGGACTTTCCTCCAGTTGTGGTCAGTTACCCGGTCACTCGAACACTGTTTTCCTTTCGATGGGAAGCCGCCGGTCACAGGACTTTGGATTTTGCCTCTATTGTTCATTATTTATGGCGGAGCGCGATTCCAGTACAACACTCGGCCTAATAAAGTTTCTTCTTTGTTGTACGCCTTAGATTTAGTACAGTCGGTCAGTCAGTTCGACTATGTGAATGGTATGAAATCGACGAAGGGGCAGGGGGAGAGCAACAATTTGGTTCTATGTTTCCATAAAAATGACCCACTTTTAATTTTTTCTCATGTGGTCACCCGTTATGTGACCTGCAGTACAAACAATCGACGAAATTAAAGTAAATGCTAAATGTACTACTGTATGCAAACTTTATTTAGGATTCGATTTACTTTTATATGGATGAAGACCTGGTTTAAATAACGATGAATAATTATTATTTCGAATTCTTAAATTTAATTGAAAGGTGAAATGCGAATGAATAATTTGGTTTTTTCTGGTCAATCCTTGAACAAACTAGTCATAATCAGACCTAACGCGCTTGCGATGAATTAATGAGGGTTTTTCCTTTAGTCTAAAAACTTTTTCAGAAAAAGTTGTCTTTTGTTGTTGACATAATGTAGAACATTTTCTTAGCCGATTAAGATGGAGAATTTATGTTAATTTTTAATGTGCTCCCTACCAACATATGTAGGTATAAAAAAAAAATATGCACAATTTATCATTCTGGTGTGGACTGGACCATATGCATACTTATGCTGGGAAAATATTTGATGTAAAGAAATGAAATATTATTATTAAAACGAAAATGGCCACTTTGGAGTCAAATACTTCGAAAACGGTGCATAATTTTGAAACACGGTTCAAGAATCTTCATAATGCTGAGTCTGGTCATCTTCTTTCCTCCACTTTTCTTTGATTCCCCATATAATTTGGAATTAAAAAAAAATTAACGAACATCACATCGGCTACGGGCGATTTTCTTTGAAATTTCGCTAATGCTAAAATTTTCTTCCCTAAAGGCTTAAATTTTGCCCTTTTCAATTCCACTAAGTGATGAACCAAACGGCATCTCAAACCTTAATTGAATGAATTGCTAATAAAAATAAAAATTTATTAACTGGTGCACAAAAGAGCTGCTTCGATTTGCACTTCTCTAGAAGTGTCTTATAAATATGAAACGAGCAGAAATTACTAATTTTCAAAAAATATATAAAAACAAAAGTATTTAAGAATGATTCATAGAGGAATTGCCACACAAACTCTTTCTCTAACTATTGGTGTACGATTTCACATAGTAAATTGTTCTTAGGCAGAAAAAACTCGAATTTTGATTGTGGCTTATAAATATAATAAACGTACTGTATGTATATATAAAACTTCAATTAATCTTTATCTTATACCATTCTTACTAAAAGAATTTACCGGAGGGCTTACGATTCTTTTCCAAACGAGAAATTGCTGCAGTCTATAAATTAGTCAAAGGGTAATCCCTCACGTATGGGCTTATAGGGAGTCGGACTGCCTTAAGAACCCACGTCCCCGAGCAAAGAACAATGAAAAGGCGACCCGAGAACCTCAGAAGGTGTTAACATTTTACGATTGGAAAGGAAAGTAATCACTTTCTTAAACTTTCATGTGTTCGGAATTACAACGCAATATTCTTTGGAGCGTAAGACCCGACGGCCCATAAATACAGACACCCTTTATGCGACAAATTTATTGAAACATAAAGTTTCTGTGGCGCAGAGTACTGGAATCCGTCAACTTTCACTTTTCATGGGAAAATTTATACCTTCCGGCAGTGAACTCAATTTTCTTGAGAAATTTTATTAAACAACTTTAGCACTGCTAAAGGCATTCCTAGACGTTTTCGCTCCACGCCTTCTACCTATTTCCATATGTTCCAGATTCGCGTAAATTAACCCTTTCGGGCCATCCTGGGGGATCTGTTTCGTTGCGTCGTAGCAAAAGGGCGTCCAGGTTGTGTGGCCCCTTTGGTCAAAGGAAATGCAGTTCGGGGCGATGTCCTCTAATGACCGATTTCCATAGACGCTTTTTTCATGTGTCGGCTCGCGTTGTCTTTTTTACTGTCTATAGACGGCGGCAGCGTGGCGGAGCAGTGCACCGTGCGGCCAGAACGGCCAACGCAATTTCGTAATTTCCATGTCCTGCACGATAGCTCAAAATTATATGATATCGGCGCTTTTATCTGGCCGGACATGGGGCAGCCTGTTTGCTGGGCCTCGGCGGGACTATCATTTTGCTGCGGCGATCTTTGCACCGACAACGACGACGCTGCCGACTGCCGACACTCGCAACGAGCCTAACTGGGAAATTTATGAAAATTTTTCTAATCGATGCTATTTCGTGACTCCACCTGTGTTTGGTTAATTGATGGCACACATGAGTATCGATCCGCCGGTCAAATTGCATCAGACAGAGCACTGGAAAAGCTCTGACATGACATGAAAAGGTATTTTCACAGACGAATATATCCGACTATCTCACCGCCGCTATTTTTAAGTCGATTAATTGCCTTTTCGAAGAGCTACTGTAATTGAGTGTGAAAGTTTGTTAAAAGTCGAATGGTTTTGATCCGATGGTGGATAACGACGTGGGTTTGGCATAAATGGATTTAGTGATATCAGACTTTCTGCTATTTTACCGAGCTAATGTAGTTTGATAGTTTGAGTATTGCCATTTCAAATTCCTATAGAAGTTTTCTTTAATAATTAATTGGAAAAAGTAGTTAACGAACGTGGAGCTGTCGGCTCCTGTCTAAAATTCAAATATCAAGAACGCTTGGAGTATTTCAGGCATTTACGTTCATTGCAGCTTTTGTTTGTTTTCATTGAAAACTTTATGCAATTTTTCGAATTAAAAATAAAAGAAAAGTTATTGAAACAACTTTTCATTACAATTGAAATTTTTTAAATTATTCGGTATAAAAAGAAATCAATCCAATTTCAAATAACTGCAATTTTAATTTAAAGACTTTAATCATTCAACAAAGAAATCTTTGTAATTCAAATAACATAGCTGATCGATTTATTTGTTAGAGAAATTCTTTCAAGTTTAGTATACATATGTATATGCGGGTTATATGTAGTTAAATTCTCCTAATAAAGTGTATTAAATAAATTAATATCATATCATGCATTTTTTTGATAATTAAAATTGAAAAAAATCATTTATTTTGTTCCAAAAATTTCAGTGCAACATTCATATATGTACATATAAATATTTAAAATGAAATTGTTACCGCGAAAGCAGTATGGACGCAATAATTCTTAAAAAGTTAAATTTCTCGAAACAGTTTATTTTTGGCTTACGTAGGTGATACAAAATAAAATTGGTTCAATTCTTACTTTCACTTTTATACTCCAATTTTTACACGGCACTACTATTCATTTTTAAACATAAATGAAGTTAAGAGCCAGTAAATTTCTTATACTATTGACACATAGCTAGTATCGATACCACGGTTCGGGTTGACTCTGTGTGTTCTCCAAGGATTAAGGTTACAAAATTAAATATACATTATTAAACAAAAAAATACTATTTGGCCTTCCAAGATGATTTATATTAAGTGCGAATCTTGGCTCGCTATTATTTAGTGGGGTTGGGAGCTAATCTTAACAAATAATCATCCATTGCTTAAGCAAATATGAAACGGCTAAGTAAATAAGGACAGAGAATACCCAATAATTTAGCACTTGAAATATATTTCTGCTTTCTTGAGGAAATGAATGTGTTCCACTTCCTCCTTTAGTCTGTGAGTAGCTGTTCAGAACCTAAAGTAGAAGATCTAAAAAGAAAAATGTTCGCGTATTCCCTCATGTGAAACGTGAAATAGAAGTCTCTATATATTTCACTTATTTCGAGGTAACTGCCAAAAAGCGCAAATTTATCTGTGGTGCTGCGAAATGCGAGTTCTGTTGGTATCTTCCATTTCCTTCAAGAAACTTCTATTCCGGGATTTAGTTAGACAGCGTATGAATCTGAATACCACGGAAGCACCTTTGTATAGCAGTGCACGTCACTACAAATAAGTAAGAAGACAGAGCTATTTATTTATCTCCAGCAATAACAAGGATAGGGTTGGTCGGGATGAATCTGCCACCCCACTGTTTGCCAAAACTTGAAATTAATTAGTTCTTGCACAAACAATTTGTTTCCCTTCAGCACGTCTGGCCAACAGAAAAGGCGCTGCATATGTTGGTAATACAGAGCATAATTAGTTTTTTCAATTTAACTGTAAAAGCATAAGTTTTATACCAGTGCCTACATTTCTAGCTAAATTATAAACTACGGAGAATATCACGACATTGTTTTTAAACAAATTTGTTCCTAATCGAATTATGATTGTCATTTCACTAAATTCAAATTGTTTTAAAAAGAGGTCCCTTTTTGTATTTTGAAATGAGACTAAACTAAAATAGGAAAATTCAAGGAATTTTTCCTCTTGGCTAAGAAATTGATTAGCCTGAATTATATATTTAATCGAATTAACTAAGCTTAAATGTTTACAATTTTTGCTTTGATAAGAACGAAATTTCAGAAGATTAAAATGGAGCAAAGTAACTCTCTCGGGCCAAATTAATCCGAATTAACGACTACAACCTTTTTATCTTAAAATTTTAATTAATTGTTTGTTGTGGATCTTCGTAATAATAGTTAAGGCATAAAAAACGTAGTGACGCTCACAGTATTATCGCTTGAAATTTAATATCGGAAGTTTTTGAATCCCCTCATTAACTATTAAGGAGTACATATGCAGCTCAGTATATTTTGTTTGTGCGAATTTCAAGGTTTTACTTTGAACAGTCTGAGAAAGAAGCTATGGAGACAGACAGTCGGGGTCTGTTTTTTCCTTATTGCGGCCTTAAAAATCAATATTTATTCAAATATTCATACAATAATTAAAGTGCAGGTGCTTTAAAATCGCTTGTCCCAGTGGTGCATTCCCAGCGTTGTGCATACCGAATAAAAATGTGATTTTATGACTTGGTTTCAGCGAACATTTTATTGCCCATATCCACCATATATAAAAGCTGAAATATTTTGGCGTGTGATTTAAATCGTTGGGGGACTTTTTAAAGAAAATTTATTATACGAAAAATAAGAAGGGGTTAGCTCAATATTGTTCGTCTAAAATGCCCGATAGCCCGATAGATTAATTGTAAGAATTTAGATCTGAAAATGACCTCATGCAGGGTTCCCGCCATTCGAGGGCAATTTGAGGCACCGATAAGTCCCTGAATGACGTGGGGGATAACGAAGCACAGGATTGCGTGCGACAGCACTTATTCGGTGCCTGACACATTTCTTTGTATTTCCGGGCCTGTCACAAGCCCGGGCCCCAAGGAGACCCACAGACCCTCGCAGTCAAGGTGAAATGCGTAATGACCACAGGCCGAAAAGTTCCTATCATCAACTCCTTCGATTTATATCTTAATTGCCCGACGTGAACATTATTTTCTTTCTTTCTGGAATTGACCAAATAGATGGAGGACCCGCCGTCGAGCAGCGAAGCACCGCACCAGTCGAAGGAGGAATCGATTGCAAGTTCCGCGAATATTTTGAGCTCATCGGAGAACGCGAATAACGAGAACCGCGAAAAGGAGCTGCTCACCCAAGGTGACGCGGCGGGTTCAGCTGGTGGCTCAGGTGATCCTGGCTCAGAGGAGGTGGTCACGGTCACGGCTGAAAATGCCGAAAATGTCGAAACTGATTCGAAAACAGAAAATCCATGGAGTGATGAATACGCGAAAAATGTTTCGTACAACGAACAGGGTGAAGCCATTTACACGGACCCGAAAACGAACCACCAGTTTAAGTGGTCGGAGGAGACGAGCTCCTGGGAATCGGTGAGCACACCGGCTGCATCCGGTGAGTCCAATCCCTATGAAAACGAGCACTATCGGTGGTGCAAGGAGACGAACCAGTGGATCCCGAAGGTCCAGACGTCCACCTCCTCCGACCCCGCCGGGGATAAGCTCGAAAACGAGCACTATCGATGGGACAAGGAGACCAGCCAGTGGGTTCCCAAAGTCCAAGGAGCCGACGTAACCTACGACTTCGTGGACGGGGTCCACACCTACACCGACCGGGACGGTGCCGTGTTCTTCTGGGAGGTTGAAAAGAAGGCATGGTTCCCCAAAATCGATGATGATTTCATGGCGCGCTACCAACTGAGTTATGGATTTATCGACAACACCGGCAGCGGTGAGGGCCCCAAGCCATCCGATGAAGTCCCATCTGGCGAGACAGCGGCGAAGGAGGGGAGCACCAGCCCGAATCCGTCGACGGAGCCCCCCAGCGGGACGGGGGGCAAACCACTGAAGCGGAAGGCCCCACAAGAGCCACCCAGTGAGTTCCAGTGTACCTCGAGCTGAACATGCATAGACGAATTTTGTTTGTTTGCATTTTGCAGAGTGGTTCGACATCCCGCCCGAGCAGAACACCAAAGTCTACGTGTCGAACCTCCCGCTCGACATAACCGAGGAGGAGTTCGTCCAGGTGATGTCCAAGTGCGGCCTCATCATGAGGGACCCCAAGACCCAAAAGCACAAAGTGAAACTCTACGCGGAGCCCGACGGACAGCTCAAGGGAGACGGACTCTGCGACTATATCAAGGTAAGTTGGTTTCGGTTCGGTCTGATGACTGACCCCAAAAATGACTACTTCAACTTTTCGGGATTGTGGTTCACTGCATTTCGCCAGGTTGGCTCCTTCCATTATTTTTTTTTATTTGTTGTTGTCGACCCGTGCGTTGAGCGGATTTATTGCGATCGAATTCCCCCCGGTTATCTGCCGGGAAAAATCTGCAAACCTACCAGCAAATTCCGGTTAACTGACACCTTTTCAATATTCTTGGGAGTTCCCCGGGAAAATTTGTTTGCCCTTTTTTATCACTTATCTTGGGAATGTGTCACTTTTGGCCTTTGGGTGTCTGCGATCCACGTGGGCTCCGTCACAATTTCCCATACGGGGCTGATTTATTACTCGTCTTGCTGTGATTTAGTGCAGGGCTGATGTATGTCGTAGATAAACTAAACGGCGGCGGGGGCGTAGGTGTGGAACTTTAAAATCGAAGCACTTCTTATGGAGTTGAATAAGTTTTTTCAGGAAAAAGTGTCAGAGGTACTAGTTTCGTTTGGAAGAATAAAAGACATGCAGAGCATTTTATTTCCAAACTTTCTTTGGGAGTTGGTTTAAAAGAAATGTCTTTCTCATTTATTCACAGATAACGCGAATCATTGTCAATTTAAACGGCGATAGAATTTTTCAAACCTTATACGATTTTTTTTTCTTTGGCATTAACGAATGATTTACCGCATTGCTTTTTATCTTTTCTGCGGAATCCCTAAATGCTCTGCAGATTTCTCGTATTTTACAATAGTTTTCCACAGCATTCAAAATTCGTATCATACTGTGCATATTCCAATGTATTATTACTAACGAAGATATTTCATTCAACTATTGATAAAAATGTCTAAACTCTTCATTTTTATATCATAATTGCAAACTCGCTGTTCTACCGCATTAAAGATACAAATACTTACCTTTCTAATATTAAATTTAAAATACGAGGTAGTTTCGATCATAATATTATGTACGGTACGTATACCAATAGAGAATATTTTATCAATATAAACAAGAAACTCTGATCGAAATATGCCACTGGTAATTAAATTGAACAAAAATCAAGAATTATATAAAATAAGCAGGATATGTGTATAGTGGCTTCATACCTTTAATATTTTACTAAATCAAAAATTGCAATGCATTATTTTAATTGAATTCTGATTGCAATTTATTGGACTATTTGCTAAGAAAATAAAGGATTTGGATTTCACTGATCGGCATAATTTACATACATATATTTGCAGGATTATTGGGTATTGACCCGGATTCATTATCGTGTCTATTATGTTAACTGAGTAGGGGCGTTATTGTCGTTTTATTATTTTCTTTAATATATCTGCACCGACGAGGTACCCTTCACGCTTTAGATAATTTAATTAATTTGTCCTGTTCATGTGTGTACTCAATTTACTTACTTTAAATACGCGAAATTTTTTGTTTTGGCCATAGAGTTGGTCTCCTTTGCCTATCATATGTTGAAATTTATTTTCACTTCCCAAAATACAAGACATTTTTAAATTCTGTAGTATATTACACCAGAAATATGACTTGATAAGTGAATCGAGTTAGATCAAAGTAATAGGGAAAGAAGGCAAACTTATCCATAAAAATATTAGAAGGGGTATTCAAGTTTTCTGAAAAATAATGTTGTATTTATCAACTGAATTAAATGTATTGTAGATAAAATCCGTGCATTGATTCATATGTATTGAAACCTAATAAATTTATTACCACTTCCTGTGTTCCTTAAAAATATTACTTACTCATTGTTGAAAATTATTCGGATCTACTTTACTATCTCTTCTTGCATTTAAATTAAGAAAGTTGAATGAGCGTCTGCTTTACTATATTGGTGAATATGTAAGTATTTGGAAATGGAGTCCAGGTTCCGATATTGTGTTTTTTAAGATGGCTTAAAAAATACATCCTTTTCAGAAAAAAGTCTATGTTAGGAGAATTTATAGTAAAAGTGAACTATTCGACTACAACTTTTTGTTTAAAACAAAATTAAATAATTTTCACAAAAAAAAAGTGTATAATTCCAAAATGTTAAATTAGAGGGTGCTTATAAAATTAGTAAATTCTACAATAAATTTGCGATTTTGCAATGTTTGATTCCAATGAAATTAATCAGCAAGCTCTCAGAAATCGTTTAGAACTTCTTTCGAATTATTGCTTATATGCAGAAAAATTATACATAAATTTTAAAATTCCGGGGAAGTTACATTTTGTGGAGTTTTCCGATAAAAACGTGGAGCAAAACCAAAAATATTTAAAACTAGTGTTTCCTAAAATTTACAAAATTTAGAGATTTTCTGTACATATGTATGTTTACCTTTCATCAAACAAATTTATTTATTTAAAAAACATATTTTGGAACATCCTGTGCCCCTTTGTTAAATATTGACCGGTGTATTGTTTATGCTTAGCTGGGTTTTGGTTCAAGAAGTACATATAAATATGTGGCTATCAAAATTGTATTAAAATTAGCTATAGTATAACCGTTTTAAAAACTTATCGGTTCATCTATTGCATCGAATGTTTATTTAATAATACGTGTTTATATTGGATCTCAGTTACAACGAAACATAGAATTGCTATGCTCCGTCTATAAGGAACTATAGTCCGAAGTTTAATAATTTTTTATATGTAGTACTTACCTAATATTTACGAAGATGGAAAATATTTCTCTTCATTTCATAATAAATCAAATAACCCATGAGTTTTTGGCACTTACTTTATTATAATTTTTTGTAAACAATTTAACAAAAGTGTTAATACTTTTTATTGCTTTTTATTCATATTTAAAAGAGAAATCATCAATCAAACGTTTAGAATTTTTCCAATCACTAAAATTTCAAACTTTTATTTATTTCGTTCACTTCCAAACACGGCGGTGATCCAAGTGGAACTAAACACAAGCGCTTATGTCCCTCCGATTTTCGAAAATTGTTAAAACGTTTGTGTAATACCTACGTGTATTTCTAATCCTATGATAGAAGGTTTTCTTTGGGTCTGTGACCTTCAAAGAACATAAAATCGCTGTTTTGTTATGGTAAAACAGCCAAGAGTTACATCTTTAAGCTGCTTCTGTGCGTTAGACAAAAGATGATAAATTACAAAAAAATACAGAAAGCAATAAAGGGCTATTTTAAAAGAGTGAGTTCTTAATGCTTAGCAAGAACTTATGCTTAAAGGACTTCATAAATATACGCGCAGAGAACTAGATGTCTCGAGCATATTTTTACCTAGTTAAAAGTATCTTCTAGGGACTACAGTATATGTTTTTACACCTCTTCTTCAAGTTTTGGTTAATGTTTCTAAGGCTACCAAAGTATACATTGAGTAGTCATGTAGTCCGGGTTTGTCCTAAAATTAGCTTCACAGCGTTACGGGGTAAGTAGCTGACTGATTCGTTTTTACAACAACTTAAAGAAGTCCTTACAGACTAGCCTACATACTAAAATCTTTTGCGGTACTTATACTCAGTTTTAGGAGACTTTATTTTCATGACTGCGCTTTATTTAATTGATAAAGAGTTTTTTTTTCGAAAAGAACCGAAAATTACGAGGGTTTTCTTATCTTACTCTGGAATGATGGACTCGTTTTCGCTGTTGTTCTTCGCGCGTTTTCTCTTGCGCTGTTGTTTTAGTTCCCAGAATTTCTGTTGTTCCTCTGGTGTTAGTTTGGCTAGTCGTTCACGCAGTTTTTGCAGTTTGATTCGTTTTTCTTCCTCTTCAGCTGCCTGTTTATTGCTTTCTGCTTTTTGTCTTCTTAGTTCTTTTAATCTGCGTTTCTCTTCTTGTTCTTGCTTCTTTCGTCTTTCTTCCTCTTCCTTTTGGCGTTTTTCTTCCTCTTTACGACGTTGCTCTTCTTCCCGCGCATTTTTTTCCTCTTCTTCACGTCGTCTCATTTCTTCTTGAAGACGTTTTTCTTCCTCTTCTTGCTGCTTTAGTAGCTCTTCACGACGCTTTATTTCCGCATCGCGAGCTTTCTGGTTTTCTTCGCGCCTTCGAGCTTCTTCTTCGATGCGTTCTAGTTCCTCTTTTACACGTCTCTGTTCCTCTTTCTCCCGCTCTTCTTGGATTCTTCTATATTCCTCCTCTTGTTGCTGTTTTTCCTCTTGAAGTTTTTTCACCTCAGCCTCAGATTGCCTTAATCGTTCTTCCTCTTTTTCCTTTTCTTCATATTCCCTTTCGCGTCGTTTTTCAAATTCTTCCTCATAAGCCTTTTGTTTCCGTAATCTCTCTTCTTCTTCCAAGCGGTTTTGCTCGGCATCTAAGCGCTCCTTTTCTAGCCTTTCATTTTCCTGACGTTTTTTGGTTTCGTACTGTTGCTTTTCAATTTCCTTCCTTCTCTTATGGGCTTCTTCGGCTTGTGCTCTTTCCCTTTCGACTTCTTCTACTTGCTGTTGCTTCAGTGCTTCTAGTTCTTCCATTTGTTTACGTTTAATTTCATTCTGTTCTTCAATTCTTCGTTTCTCTTCAGCCTCTCTTTCTGCAGCATAACGAAGTCTTTCTTCCTCTTCAGCTCGTTGAATCCTTTCTTGCTCCTCTTTCTCTTTCTTTGCCTTTTCACGCTGTTCCAACCTCCATTTGCGATGTTGTTCCATTTTTCGTCTTCTTTGTAGCGCCCTACGTCTTTTAAGCTCTATCTCCCGATCGAACTGCGTCCTTTGTCTGGGCTTATTTGGCTTCGGGTTCAAAATGGTCTCATTGGTTTCAACATTCGAGTCAGGTCTGTTTTGCCTTTGTCTTCCTCGTCCCCGAATGCGAATGCTTGGAAGCGTCGTGTCTTCGTCGTCATTTCTCGTTGAAGAAGGCTTGAAGTCGTGGCGGTTCTCTGGGGCGAATTGGGCAATACCGTCCTTAATTTCATGGGCTCCAATATTTCCATTTAACACGTGAGCATCTCTGGGCAAAGGGGAAATTGTGTAAGGCTCCGTGCCTTGGTAGCCTGGGGTGGTCGTATGGGGGCGCTTTCTGCGTCTTCGAACTGCGTTCGATCGGCGGTGGATTGGGATTGTGAAAACATCGTTGTTGTCAACTGCCTTAACGCGTCGGTGAGTCCTTTAAATGAAAAAGGGGCATTAACAATTTAGTAAGAAATACTTGTCTTATAATCTTTTCTATTTCTGGACAATTTTTGTAAATAGCAAACATGTAAAGTTTTTGTTAAATAATGAACTGTTTTCCGAACCTCCCAGAATTAGTCTGTTACGGGTATTGTGCCGTAAAGTAAGTTATTTTTGTTACTGTTACATGCGGTTATCTGAACCGTTTTCCATTTATTATTTTATGTAATCTAACTACAATGAAGTTTTGATATAGTCAGTCTCTGGAAATTAGCCTTTCTGGTATTGATTTGATTCAGACAAAATGAGGTTTACAATTGTAAAATTCTGTAAAACAATTCTTTTGTAATATTACCAGTTTTTTGGGTTATTTTTAAATATTCCTTAGCTTAGCTTCTGCCATCGGTTTTGCGTCAGTATTAGACCTATTAGACTACATCTTAATTTTTCTATAAAGTTAAAATACCATGTTCCAGCATTGATTTGTATCTACATTTATTTGTTACTAACAATCAATCTTGATATCAAGACATTTATTACTTTACAACAAAACAATAGAAGTAGTTAAGATTTACAATATTTGTTAGTATGGATTGCATTATACTCTTCTTTTTAATTGTTGTTAGCATATTTTTGTAATTGCTATTCTTTTATATATATTTTTGTTTAATTGTAGATTGAGGGTTCATCTCTCGTATTTGTTTTTATGTTGAGTCTCCCGTAACTCGTTTAAGAACCAACTCATTTTGATCCGCGTTTGTTGTCATAATTTAAAAACATATCCTCTGTAGGTACGAATAATCTAGTGAAATATTAGCGTTTTTGTCACGAGTTGTTAACATTCACAACCTATACCTATCATTTCCCAACTTGTTTTTTCCAGCTGTTTAAACTAATGACTTCCTTTTTTTACATATATTTCGGATTGTCACCGTATATAACAGATTCGTGGAGCTATCACTTTCATCAAATTTGTTAAAAAAAAATCAGGGAATAAGATATTAATCCTCATTGGAATGCATAAGCAAATGCTTCGATCACCTTGCCCACGTTTGTGGGTTTAAATTAATAAAAAGTAAATGAAATTATGTAGATAAAGAAGAAAAAAATTAAAAAGCAATCGTAAGTGGAAGGGTGGATTCCAGGTAATCCAAAAAGTTAGTTATGTTTTGTAAATTATTCAATTTTTCAAATTTTTGTTGAGAGTAAATGAATTCTTTATTGTATTTGTATAAAATATGTTTTCTCGTAGATAAGAATGCAGAAGACGCAATATAAGAGTAGCTATTCTTTCAGGACAAACAATACATTTAAAAGTAGCTACTGATTCGACGGAATGCATGATTAAGCAGTGTGTGACCAAACGTGCACTAAAAGAACCTTCTACAGTATGTTTTTTTTACAACCGTGCCATTTGCATGTTTTTAAACTACCTTAATCACGAACACATAAATGTTTAAAAAACAAAACACGGTCTGTGCCTGCACCAGGACAGGTGTACTTACACTCGCCGGATCTTGCAATCCACTGCGTATGTTGCGTTTCGAGTTTTTATAAAACTTCTGCTTGTGTTTGTTTGTGTAGAAATATTTTTGACGAGCAGGAGTTAACAAAAACAAAAAGAATTCAAAAAAATAATTTTCTTTTAAAAATAATTCAAAACCAAATTGTGCGATTGTAATTCAAAAGAAATTGTAAAGCTCTTTTGTTATTTTGCTTACCTCGTGCCATTCTCTCCGCTGTCAACAATCTCGAGAAGTACTTCGTTGGCCAACTGATTCGGATAAGTTTCGTTCCAACGGTTGTAAACCTTAAATCGATTCTTTTCGCTGACCTTGGGCATTTTGTGCTGGCATATAAAACGGTGCCTGTCAACAGATGACTGCGCTGACCACCTGCAATTACGATTAGAGGGGGAAATTTAAATATTTTTCCTTTCAAGGTGCACTCGCTTTCGCCTTAGGATAGAAGAAAGGCGGTTTTGATTTTTCTAGTCATGCAATGTCAATCTACACTAACGATGCATCAGAGTCGTGCGAAGGACAGGCCTCCAAAGGGCCGAAGAAACCTATTTAAAGCCGGGATGGGAGTAAAGGTTTTGGGCTTGTTTACGTTATAAAGGTTTATTAGCGCAGGCTAATGACCCTACGATTATACATATAGCAAATGTTCTAAATGGTCTTAAGTGAGGATATCCAATTAACCCCAATTACAAAGTGTGTCTTTAATTAAGCCGTGGTAATTGAATTGCTTAAGGTTGGCCCTTTGATTAATCCGCACAGGTGTGCTGGGCTCCCTTTTCAAAAGGGTTCTCCTTTATGCCCTGATTATCTCGAAAACGAGCCAATGCAGACTTGGGGTCAGAAGGGTGCAAAAATCTAGATCAATCCAGATAAACAGCACTGTGACCTACTTGCATCGGGCAGATTTATCTAGTTAATTTGCTTATGACGCAAACTGTTCCCTATGTCCGCTGTCCGTTTTATACTGACAGACAAGGGACTTTTCTTTAACAGTTGCCACTGTAATTAATTGGCCTATTTGGGTGAAATATAGTGGTCATATCCTGGCCATACTTTCACAGGAGACACTCACCGGTCGGAAGCGCTCAGAGCCCACCGAGTGATTTAGTGAAGTAATCGTGAGTGTCTTTCTCGAGCAAATCAAAGCATTTCCCGTAGGTGGTGCGGAGATAGTGTTCAACTCCAACTATGGCCAACGACACCCCAGGTGGCTATAACCAGCAAATGCCGGTAGCAGTTTCACCTCCTCTTCCCTGATTGAAACTTGTCCGCGATACACTTCATTTTTGGGAAATTGCTCCCAGAATTTAATAACATTTACTTTGCGGTGTAATATGGGAACGCTCGAGAAATTATATCGGTTTAGGCAGAGTGGAGAAGGTCTTGCCTGTAGCTGAAATGCTCGTTTGGGAATTGCTGGAATTACTTTTTTAATGTTCAGAGTGTACCTGTTTTTGATATGATAAAGGAACTGTGATATTATGTGAATTAGCTTATTACCTAGCTGACATTTTGCCACCGATCTATAAAAGCAGTAATCAGAATTAGTAAAAATGTAGAAGATCAGAGAATATTCGCATTGTACAAAACGAGAGATAAAGTGTTAGGCCGATTTGTCTGCGCATAGACGTTCTGTATAAAAAGTTATGAATAACTCTATTACTTTTCAAAAACCGAAATACAAACCTTCAAACTAAGAGTAATTGAAAACTCTTATAGAAATAATGCTTTATATGAGTGAATTTAATCGATTTTTTAGGTTTTCGAAGCTTAATGTGTACACATACATATGTACATATTTATGTATCTGTTTCACTCTATAAACCAAAACAAATATAAATCTTTCGAAACAGACACGACAAAAATAGTTTGTGACACTCAAACGTTCACTATCTTTATTATTTCTAATCTATGATATGATGATCACAAAGTAATTTCACTTACACGTTTTCTCTCAAACTAAGCAAACCAATCTATTGTAGTCATAAATGATTTATGACTGCAAAAGACTGGTCATAAATATGCTTTTCGATCATGTTGAGCAAATTACCTTATGACTGTTAGTTTATATCTGTCTAGTGCATTCGTCCCTTAATAACTCATATGCGGAAGAAATGTCAAAGATAAATTAACTGAAAACGATTATATCTTTGTTCCTTTGAAAAATTTCGTTCTGGTAATATTTTGTATTTGTTATGACCTAAAAACCGTTTCAATATTTCTAAACTTGTCTCTGATTTTGCCAATTTTTAAGCTTGCGAAAAATGTATGGTATGATTTTTTTCAGGATTTAGTTATAAAAACGATCTTTTGAATGTGTATGTAAATAAATTATAGTAGGTATCTAAAGTTTAACATTTTTCTTTCAAATTTTGGTAAATCACAAGAAACTGAATTTTAGGGTTGGATTTAAGTGATAATCCACTCTAGAGGAATTCTTTTCTTTTGTGCTATAAAACTTAACTTGAAAAAACAAATTTTTAAAAGAGATTTCGGCTCGAAATTTCAAAGTGAGCTTACTAGGTCAAGTGAGGTATTATACGAAAGGGCTTCATTTGTACATTCATCTCTTTTTAGGCCGAATAGTTTCCGACTGATGATGAAATATGTCTTGAAAATTACCACTCCCTTATCTCCGAACTTTGCAAAACAAAAAATTTAAAGTATGTAATTAAAATCGATAGAGGTTTATGTAAAAATCACAGTAAAAATAAAAATATGTATGTCTCTTAACTAGCACAGTTTTTTAGAAATCAAAAAAAAATCCTTTAGAAACAAGCTTAATTATGCGATCCCAAAAATGAACTTTATTGCGTGCTAATAATACCTATAAATATTCATAGAGTATAATTTAATGCATCACTAAAACTACGAAAAAAGATTCATAGAGGCTTACTGAAAGTTTATAGTAAAACTGTAGCGCTAATTTTAGGTTTTATTGTTTTTGTGGCGGTTGATGAATTTAACTAAATATCTTTTTATACATTTTTTCTTCTAAGTCACGAAACCCTCGTTGTGCGAGTCCAACTCGAAGCTGGTCGGTTTTTTATGTAGTAAAGACACGAATAAAAAAAACTTATTTTATTTAAAAACAAGTATGATTCCGCAATCATAGAAGTAAGTTAGTTTATTCCGGCAAAGACACACTTAGATCATTAACATAAGGCCCTGTGGTAGATATGTTCATTCTTAAAAGTTTTCTCGATGCGGGGTGAATACAAAAATATGGGGAAGAATTTATGATATAATGTAAACAAGCACTTTCTTTAATTTGTGTGGGTCTAAAGCAGTACAATGTTCTAGAAAGTAGCAGTGATAGATACTCAAGAAAATTACATAATTTTTGGAAAATTTAAAAGATATTTTCTAGTTCAATCTAAATAGAGAAATATCAGTTTGGAAAGATTTTTTTTCCTAGAAAGCAGCAGAAGGCACAAGAATTTTTTTTTTAAAGGGAAAATCCAATATTGAAGAAAGCAGAAGGTTGAAAAAAGTAAGCAAACATAGAAAGTAAAAAACCTTCCCTGTACTTTACAAAGTCATTTTTAGAAATAAAAAACCTCCTCTTCCGACGTTACACAATCTGCCGACATGCCCTTGGGTAAAATATTACGCGAACATTTGCTAGTCAAAAAAAACTGAGAAATGTTTTACTTGTGCACGGCACAGCTTCCGGAAGACTGAACAAACCACCTAACCCTTTTGCTCGGAGGCGAGCACTGTTTTCGGTCTTTTCGGATGGGTCCATTCGCGCGAATCTTACCTGTATTTTATGCTGGGATTGAGCACAGCGCAATGATACCTCAGGTCTTGGCTGCTCCTGCAAATAATGCTCATAAGTAATGCACACACGGGGAAAGGTTCGGGAACATTTAATTTTTAACTGGAATCAAAAAAGTGTACTTACTGCGTTGCTTTTCCTGCGAAAGGAGCTTACCAGGTGTATATTCGATTCAATTAAAAGTTTAATTGGAGCCGGCCGACCACCGCGAAAAGTTCGTAAAGTGGTTTTTTATGGAAGCGCATCTTCAGAAAAATTAATATTTTTTATTCTTCCCCTCCGCTGTACTTCATACTTAGAGGTTGTTGGAAACCAGTTCTTTTACATTTCACTTGCCGTTGAGCAAAAATAAAATATAAAAAAAACGAAAGGAAGCGAACATCTCGGTCCAGCAGCTCCCCTGGCTTTCTTCGAGCGTTCACGGCGTTTTAACTCCAATCTTAAATCGTTAAGGAATTCCACCATTAATAATTTGAGTGCTTGTTAAGACGGAAAGAAAAAGCATTTTTATCTGACTCTCACGATTTTTCCGCCCGTTCCGTTTGTCGCAAATAAAAAATTAAAGGCTCTCGTAAAAAGGCAAAAATCTTAAAAATTGTGCGAGGGTAAAAGTTCCCCAATTACCTTGAAATATTTATGTGAAAAATATTTTTGTGTTCTTTATGTGCCAAAGTGTATCCACTCGGCTCGTGTATCTTGTTCTATTTCGCCTCTTTACTTAAGCCCAACGGCGCGGTATTGCGGGTGGTGTTTGATGGCGATGGGCAAGATTCTGGAGATAACATCCAGGAAAGTCTCGAGATGGGATGAAAATATGTTAAGGTACCAGCCTTCCTGTGGATTCTTTAAAAATTCATACACTTACATACCCCCTACCATTTTGGGTGAAATTTATTCGACCCTTGGGTGTAAATGTTTTGCGGGAAGGAGTTATGGAGATGATGTCCCTGAACATCCTTTTCTTACATAGCTCCCAGTCAGTGCCTATACTTAATTCTGCGCGATTTAAGGCAGACTTTTTCAGGGTTTGAAATCCTGAAGGATTCGAGAGGATTTTTTGGATATCAATAACATATAATTGACTTTCTATCGGCATTTCTTTGAGCTGGTTAATTTTTTAATATTTGAGATTGGTTTCGTCGTTTCTTCAGAACTAAATTTTTTTTGGGGCAATAATTTTGTAGTCGAAAGAGCTAAAAAATAGTCAAAATTTACGTTTTAAGTTCAGAACAGAAATCTGGCATACTTCATACGTTCACCTAAGGCTAAATCTTGTTTTTTGATACCTTTTTATCATGTATATGTACTTTGTAGAATATGGATAAATTACATGTAAAATTTCTTGTATACAATTCTATAAGCAATTCAACTACATATTTACATGAGAAATATAATACCATTAAATCGTATCAATTTACTTGATTAGGAATTATGGTGAAGGTCTTGCCAACAAAGTTTTCAACAGGCTAATGCTTTCTAAGCAATTTCATTACCTAAATAATGCATTAGGTAATAAAAGCAAAGTTATGTCACAAATGCAATGCATTTGTATGCACTTCTTGAAATCTCAAATAAAGTAATCAATGAAATCGATACATCTCTTCCTGAAAATCTTCGTTATTCATGTGCAACTTTTATTTCCGAAAGCTCTTATGTTCCACAGTCGGTAGCTACATAGATGGATTCTGTTACGTCTATACCTCTGGATAGAACTTCATTTCTGTTTACATAATAGCCTTTGGGCAACTGACTTGTGGCTGCATTGCTTGTGAGATGTAATACCATTGAAAGCAATGGAACGCTGTGTTGCACCAAAATGCTGTTGAATCAGTCCATAGAATTAAGTTAGGCAGATGAAATTTTCAAAAGGTTTAGAAACTGTAAAGGCTTCTTAGTGAAAATCAATCAAAGAGTTTTTCACATTGGATTCATCGTTTAAAGAAAGTTTTGAAGTAGTGGCTCGTGAAACCGTTTTGCTTTCTCGAATTCTTAAGTTGTCGAGACACAAGTACTCAACGCAACTAATAATGAAAAAACTGAGGTGGCTTTATTTTTATGCACGACTGTATATTAAAGTTAAATGCGCAAATTTTCAAAAAATCTACCTGTCTAACTAAGGAAATGTGGATTTAAAATTTAAAATTGTTTGTTATCTTAGAATGTAAATTTTAGACTTTATTACTGCGCAAACTCAGGGACGATTTTCGATAAATTACAGCATAGTGCCCTTAATTTGCTGTATGCTACTGTTCAGTTGCACCTAGTAAGCTCCTCTGTCCTAAAAAATTAAATTTTATCTTTTTTCGATTATTACCCAGGATCCAGTTGACTGAACGATTGATGTGTAATCTCCTTTCCATTATATCCCCAATGCCATTTATGAGTGTTCCAGTCATAGCAGCCTCCAATCCAAATTTCATCAGGATCGGTGTCCATGGCTATCAGATACGATCTCAGTTTTCTATCAGCTGAACTGCCAGGCTCCGCTAATTTGCTATTTTTATCCTTGCACTCAAAGTGAGCATCGAGCCAGTTTAACCTAGACGAAGAAATGAAGTAGCATTCGGATCCGATCCTTTTGAAGTTTGGCGGGCACATGGCATACATGCGCCTCTTCACTCTTGTGTGTTCAGCCAGAGCAGCGCAAAGAACTGAAGATTTTTAAAAGTTATTGATAAGAGTTATTTTTAAATTTCTAAAAAAACCTTACTTGTGGCTAGTACAATTAAAACGGTTTTCCACAGCATTTTGAATATTCTACTTTTATCTTATATCCTATATAAATCCGAGAAGCCCTTCTTTTCAATGTACCAGTCTCCGCAAACGGGACTCTCTACTTCCTTTAAATTCCGGACCTTATTCCGGCGATTGAATCTCGCAAACTATTTTGCAAATGCACAAAATCATTCAATCCAGGTGTGGTGATTTGCAGCCGCTTACATTGTTCCTTCGGTTCGTCAACGTCTGCGACTGAAATAAATGGATGCAGAAAAGAAACGATTATTACCTCATTCGGGACGGGATTGTTTTATTTTCGCGGGATTAATCGAAGATATATACATATGTACTTTCACTGCACTCATTCGGGTGCGGTAAAAGCGTTTATCTCTGAGACGAAATCTGATCCTTGCTAAAATCGACGTCTGTCTGCTGATAAAGGGGTAAACCGCAATGAACATGAAAATAACACTGAGATTGTGCCCGTTTGTGGGTTTTGCGAAAACGAATTGCCGGTGAAATTGAATACAGCGCATTTTGAAAACAATCGGAAAAGCAATAGGCGCCGAGAAAGAGGCACTGCTGACGCGTAAAGTACCTCTTGAGATATTCTTTCGCGCATAGAAAATTAAAGATTTTATTTTCATAACTTATCTAAAAAAAACCAAATTTGTATGTACTAACAAAATTGTTCGTGGATCCATCATTTGAAATTAGGCAGAACAGAGATCTTGAACTGTCTAGCTCTTGATGTTAGAATGACGCAATACGCAACTAATTGATAAATAAATTTTAATGGAAATGATAAAATTAACGGCGTGATCTGAACCAGTTCAATTGAGACTCGTTTGGCTAAGATAAGGCTATAGCTTAATACTTGGGAAAATGATCGGAAAATTTGGATAACTTTTATTACAAAATTAAAGTTTCAGTTTAAGACCAATTTTGTCTGGTAAGATTTTGATTGTTCTCTATATGCCATTTTTGAGTTTGGGCAACAGATTTAAAATCAATATCAATCAATTCAAATACAATCAGTCAACGCATAATGAATTTTGAAATTATTATAATTTTTTATGAAACCTGTCACAAAGATCGTTATAATTCAAAGCTTAAATACAATATTTTTATTATAAGAATATTAGAATATATGATGGGAAAGTTAAAGTATGTTCCTATTTCAGAAGGTACTTATATAGAATGTGTAAGTCTTGTTTATATCTTTGCTCGAAGCCTGCTGCTGATTATAGAGAGAGTCGATTTAAGTTCCGCACAGATTCTGAGATACATTCAATTATTGTCTCATATATCCAACTTTCCAACGACATTTGCATACGGCATCGGGCAACTTTTGGGATAATCCTAATAAGGCGGTCGTCGCAATTCCACGATCGATTAAGAGCCCACCGCCCAAGGAGACGGCGAACAAAACACGAGTCGACAGGTGTTTAACAACATTCCAAATCGAGAAACCTGGCTCAGTGCCCGCGGATGCAAGCCGCGGACACTTGCGATCCACGGACTGCATCTCGCGCAGCATCCACGCTGCACCTCGGACCCCGGGGACAATAACGCGAACAAGTTACGTTATATAATTCCCGGGCGGCGAGTGGATGCCGTTAATCGATTACAAATCTTTCGGGCGGGCCTACGAGCGCTCGGTCCTTCTGCGGCCGCGAAGATTGCGTCTTCCTTTTTAAGGTCGCCGATTTAATTGAAATGGAAATTTCAGTCCACGGCTGGGTTCGCGAGACCTCGGGACTGGCCACGGCCATTCAGCGAACACCGAACACAAAATGGGCACGGATGCCGTGCTGCGTGTGCACTCATCCGGGCATGGGTGGAACTGCATTTCCGCACGTGTACTGCACCTTCGATCTGCACCGCAATATTTCATTTCACGTTTATTGCAATGGAGCAGACAGATCTGGGACTATCTGATGATGGGTTTGCATTTTGTGGTGTGAACCACTGCTGGTTTAAGAGGCGGACTCATCCTTTAGGGTTTAAGCTGAAAGGCGAAGCTGTCATCAAACTGAGGGCTGTGGGCTGTTGTATGTTTCTTCTTCCGGGTGTTCGAATGTGGTTATTTGACATATTTATTCAAAGATTAGGCAGTTAATGCATACATATGAAAACTTTTTTAACTATTCCGGTTTATTTTACCTTGGATCGAATTTTTTGATTATTAAACAGGTATGTAGGTAGAGAGTCATATACAATACATCATAACCACAATAATTTTTATTTGTTTTACATTCTCCAAAAATGTTTAGATTCTTTTCTCGATTCCTTCCTTCAATTTTATGATACTTCTTGAATGTGCCTCCAACATTTTTTTCATTGTTTTTGCTTATCGATAAGGTTCATTAACCTCAAAACAAAAACATACTAGGTACTCGTAATTGTGGCCTAAAAACTTTCTCTTAGTGTCATTTAAAAACAAAATTGAAAGAACAATTGTATAAATCCAAATCATAATACATATTTATTCACCTGAGCAAAAGCTTTTGTTTCGAAGATATAATTTCGGGGGAAAAATTGATTAAATCTAGCAAAAGCATTTTCTAAAACTTTTATTAAAATTTTAATCTTGGTAAAATATGAGGGTGCTTACTAAGAACTTGCTTCAATATATAATGCAATTTATAACTTAAATACTTCGTGGAATAATATTATTTTTATTTTGACACTTATTCTGGCGAATTTGACCTTTGAATATCCAGCCGAGTCTTGAATAACATCATAAAATATTTTTATCTGAAAGTTCTTAGTTCATACCAAGTGATGGAAATTCAGTATTGGATCTTTTTATTGGATTGACTAAGAAAACGCCACATTAGCTTACATGCTTGACACATTAGCGACATTAGCTTACTTGCTTGACTTGAAATGTGCACTTTTTATTTATAAAGTGTGATTTTATTTATGATTGACAAGCCGTTTTAAGGTTCCCTACACAAAGTATCCCAATTGAACCCTATTATTGTGGCAACGTTATCTGGCTGCCTATCTGTTTATAAGATGGTTTTTAATTTCTAAACAAAATAAGAAAGGAACTTGGCATTTAGACTTAACATTACCTTCGTCCAAAAACGAAAATCTTATGTTTTTGTCGTTGAAAAGAGCTTTGCAAGAAGGTATAAATATATATTCTTAACTATTTGTTCGTCTAAAAGTTAAAATTCTGCTTTATAGAATGTAGTTAAAATGACTGACTTGACAATTTAAACTAATTAGAAAAAAAAGCATCACCAAAAACGTGTAATAAACCACTTTTGATTTTGACTCGTGCCCAATGTTCGATAAATTCTGTTCATAATACATGTCATCGGTATCTTCCGGTACATGAGCATGATTCCAATTCAGAACAAATTGGCAGCACCTACTAGAAGAATTCGCTTTTTTTATTTCATCGCGAAATATTCCTAATCCGGAAAACTCTATTAAATCGAAGAATCTCTGAAGCTACCTATCGCGGCGTGTACGGAATGCCTGGCAAGGCGTGTCATTAAACTAGTTCCCTTTATCTTTGGACTAGTTAGTTTGTCGCTGGCGTCGCTCGATTAATTTGTCCCTGCCACTCCCCTGCTCACTGCTCACTGCTCAACTTTTGAGCCACTCGTGGATGTTTCTATTAGAGACGCTCGGGGCGTTCTTATTGCACCGCGTTTGCGCCAAGTGCTAACCGCGGGCCTATCATCGGGCAATAAGCAAACATGCGGTGCACAGTGCACTTGATTTATTGTCATTATGTTGCCCCGGTAAACAATTCGTTGGGCTCGCTTCAAGTGATATAATTGCTGTTTTGGATCGGCAGCTTTGCAAATAGAAATTGCAGTTTTATTCGTTTGCTGTGGGGGATTATATTAGTGAAATTAGGTTATGTAAGCAAATGTGCTTAACAGTGCCAGTCACATGCACTCAGGGACAACATTTCCTCATAGTTTTTATCTAGAAGGAAACTGAGTAGAGAAAATATGTTAAAAAATTTGAGCATTTTCAATATATGTACATTGACTTAAGAGGGAATCAGCTAGTATTTTTAAATGCGACTCTACATGCAATAAGATAACACTTCAAATCAGAGGCTTCAAGAAAAATTTAATCTTCAATTTTTTAATCTTCTAATTTTATTCATGTTTAGAAATATTTTTTTTTTTAACATCCTTTATTAGAAATATTTAGCTAGGCTTGAGGATCGACTCAATTTTATATTGACATTGAATTCCATATGCAAAAGACATCCAGTATTTAAAAACAAAAAATAATATTGCAGATAATTTTAATTGAAGTCATACAAGTGTTTTAAAAATCTAATAGAATTACATATTTTTTTAACTGATTTGTATGTTTTGAAAATTTCAAAAAATTAAGAATGGCGAGCAGTCCAAACATTGAAGATATTCATTAAAATTGATTCCAATCTTCAACTTTAATTTCGATATAGTATATAGTATCTTTTAAAATTTAAATTCAATTGAATTTATACGTAAACAAGAGTTTAAAAAAACGCAGTTGCACTTTTTCATACAAAACCAAATTCATCCATACAAAATAAAATGTAATTTATTTCTTGAACCTCCAGTTTTTCGATTTAAATGTATTTATTTTCTCGCATTTTTTTATCTCAGACTGTAATCTCCTTAGAAGTATATGTACATATTTCGTCTGTCTGGGGTCAAAGAGCAGAATTACTGGCTTTGTTATCTGTGAACCCGAAAAATCGTCAGTTTTGCGAAGCAACCATTCATAAATAACTCTGGCAGACAAGATGTCTGTCTGTTGTAGATTTCATCAGGAAAATGTAATTGGGAGCCATGCATGCCATTTCGTGACCTCTACAGCTCCACACTTCACCAGCGTTGGATTTTACGACTTGAGACCTCGCTACATTGCGAGCTCGTGCCATGGCACAGCGCTATCATTTAAATTATTCAAGTATGTTCGCTTCTTTTGACAACGTGCCACATAAGTCCTCAAATGCACTTCCACCGTTCTAATGTCTCTCTAAGCTCCCCAGACGGTTGGATACATGTGGGTGGATGTCTGTAAAACGTTCACGTCCCTCAAAAATAGACTTTCCATGTTTTTTCGACGCATTTGCTCTTATAAAATCCTCCCTTCCCCGTACTTATGAACGTATATATCGCATTCGCAATCGTTTAGGTGTCCTTTCCTGTGCAAATTTTTGTGACATCAACCGACTACTCTGAAAATGTCTTAATTGATTATAGCCGACAGCACGTGTACACCGTGCACTGTTCAGACCTTTTTTCGTTCGGTAAAAAATTACACTCAGAAAAACGATACTGTTCTCAAAAAATAACTAGATTAATTTTAATGTAATTGCATCATGATCTGACGCAAATGAAATCAAGTATTTAAAAATTAATTTTATTTTTCAAAAGAAAAGAAGAAATTATATTAAAAATTAATTTTTTTGTTAAATCAAATTCAGAGTTATTAAATCCAATTCGATTGAACTAGGTATTGAAATAAACTTCATATTTCCTTGTTTCAATGCAAAATTCATATTGTGTTATATTTATGTATGTAAATAAATATAAATAATACATTAGTAAATAAATTATATAATAATCATGTAATGTTTTTAAATGCCTTTTTCAGGTAAAAGTACCTAATATATTTAAAGGAAGTAAAATTAAGTTTTTTTTTATAATTGGTTTTGCATAATAAAAATCATTTTTCAAAGTAAAGCGGTTTACAGAAATATTTTGCTACCACAAGGAAAGGGACTTACAATTTAATAAGGAAGCGACAATCTTTTAAAGTTAATATTATACTTGTGATAAAAAACATTTCGCTTAGATTAATGAAAGTTCTTGAAAATAGGACAGGAATTTATCAAAGAAAAGAAATTTTAGTAGCTTTAATACAAGAAAAGATTTTCTTCCAATTTAAAGTATCAGATTTTCTGAGTGTGTGAATCGGGCGAAGAACGATTCACGAATTCTTGAGATGTTTTTTCGAGTAATAAAAAAATAACATGATAATTGTGGGAGCTTTCGAGCTGTCCAAACCCCTTGAGATAGGCCGGGCGGATGATCGCTTCTGCAAATTGCCGGTTGCACTGCCCCTTGATTAATCTATCTCCGGACCGTGATTTATTGCCGGTCACTGTTTCCAGCTGCTTTTCGCGAAGCAGACTGGTGGCGGCAACCGCGACGAGCTTTTAGATGTTCAACACTCTCACAAAGATTGCGTGGACCGTGACCTATCTGTCGAACGTAATGAATTGGCGCCGTCTCCAGATTACAATTCCGCAAAAATTGCCGTGTATGCTAATTGAGTGCATATCAGGAGCTTCAGGAAATTAGACTTTTTTATTTGTGATGAGTAATACTCGTTAACTAATTTTATGATGGTGCTTTCCATGTTCTTCTAATCAGAACCTCTGCTTTTAGCTTCTGTGCCGTTGTCGTTTTACTATCTCATTTCAGTCATTAATTTAAGTGCGGTCAAATAAATTGATTATGTGATGCTTTTGCTATGCAGTTTACTCATACTTTTCCCACAGAAACAAGTTTTATGATGCCACTAAACATGAATATTTCAATTTTATTTGTATTGTTTATTGTTTTAAATGGGTTCATTGCAAACTGTATTCATTCACATAAAATAAATACATATATGTACACTGCGTGGCAAAATTAATTCTGCGATCACTGTGTATGTTACTAGTTCGAAATTCAACACATGTTAAACGTCTTTTCACCATTATGTACCACCATCTATAATGTTTAAAAATTAACTATTTTAAAATATTTGCTTCCATCGTTACATTGCCTTTGCAACAACAACAAGAAAAAAGTTTTTCCAAGCTAAAATTTCGCAGTCTATCGCAAATAACAAAAAAACAGGAAGTTAATAAAATTTATTTTATAATTTTGATAGTAGATAGAGTAACCATGACCTTATCTATTAATACATTCTTGAAAGTTCAAGTTTTGTCTATGAAGAATATTTTAAGTGATTCATTTTTCAGCGGTTACAAGACTATACAAAGTATTGTTCTCATTTAATAATCGGCGGACTGTTAGCTTGTAATTGGTAAAAGTTGGAGCGAAATTTTACTTGGCAAAGAATAATAATCATTTAAAACATTTGTTTCCCTAGAAGATTTTTCACAACTGTTAAAATTATCTACAATTGGCTGAATTCCAAAAGTCGAAAAGGTAAAATACAGGTGATGTTACTGTATGTATATTATGAAAAAATATTCGAAGCTCTGTTACATTTTTGAATGTTAACTTTACTGGGACTTCACAGGGACCGCTAAAATAACAAAGGCTGAGGCCCTAAGCTCATTTCGATGACCAAGAATTCTGGCAATTAGGGTTCTGTGGAGAATGTGAAGCTTTCGTTCGCTATCATAGGTATGCATGCTATGTCCCTATTGAAACTGTTGGAACTATTATGCCACGGGCCATTGAGGGCGTTTAATTGAGTCTTTCGACAGCAAAAATCGGGCTCATTCAAATTTCAATTACATTATCATATCTCTCCCCAGGGCACTGTTGCATTATTAATTGCTACAGCGCCACCATCCCACCTCCAGTTGTTAAAGCTACACTGCAGGCCATCCGAGGCTTTGGTAAGGCGAAACATCGAAAATTTCTACCGCCCCCTGACAGCATCCCTAACAACCTGTGCAGCATGCCTACTCTGCGCTAAATTGAAAATTCGCTCCATTATGCGGCCTTAATTTTCGTGGATTCCATCCATTCTCATTTCGACGTTATTACCCCTTTTTAATTTCAACCGCTCCAGTAGGTACCAACTTCCCATCTGGCTGTGCAAAATTTTAATTGACACTTATCCGATAGCAAAAATGAGGCTCTCGTAAAGAACCGGGACGTGGCCCGGGAATTCTGAACCCATTAGCCCTCTGCATCTAGCGATACTCATCCATAAATCACAATTGCGCGCTCCAAAGTGCACCAAAAGGGGCAGTCTGTTTCCAGATAAAAATATTGTTCCATCCCAGTGCCTGAGTACTGAATCACACACTGCTGGGATTCACCCGGTAGTGGCAGAGCCCTCTTCCGGCCCCTCGCAATATAAAAAGTCATAAAATTGCCACAAATCATTTGATTATCGATTCCCGCGTTGAAACCCGCACCCGCAACCGGGAGTTGGCAACGGGCTATGCCGCTTTTTTAACAATTAAACGGCCATCAATAAAACGAAATCTCGGGAACTGCGAGATATATCCAGATGGGTGCGAGTCGAAATTCCCAGCCAAGTGTCTTCAATTAATTCCAATAAAATCGCCATAAAAAGCAATTAGCATAACTAGAAAGTGGGGCACACACTTTGCGGGAGTTTCATTTCGTGCATTTCTCCTGGGGGATATGATTTATGCTCCCAAGTGCTCCGCAGTTGCCCCATTCGCATGTCGCACATGAGACACAGGTCAGGGCCGTCAGCCGTTTTTATGTCCTCAGACATAAAACTCGCGGCTGTCCCAGGCCACCAGCTTAGTGACCGCAATTGTCTCAGTGCATTTAATACGCAGCTTCTCAACGATTTTTCTTTTATAGGACAGTGCTGTTGTCGCGCTGAATTACTCGATTTTCGAATTTTGCATCCACATGGCATCGAAATTTCGACCTTTTTCGATGCTGACTTCGTTATCTGCCGGATTTCGGTCTTTTTGTCATCCCAGGCCTTGGTGATAGTCACTGTGTGATACTTGGCCTTGAGACGGGATTTGCTAAAATTTAATCTAGGACTGAACTTAAATGCGTCCTCGTTCGACGCTTAAGAGGATCAATTCGAAAATGCCAAAGGGTAAATCGCCTTTGATGGAACTTTTGCACATCGTTTGACTCTCATAGCATTTTAAAGATGATCTCAAATTTCTTATGGGCGAGAATTTGATAATTGGAGACTGTTTTGACTGTATTTTAAAAATGACACTAAGATTTTAATACGGTTTTGTTACAAGCCTTAATGGTATTGAGTTTTATAAAAATAAAAATAAAAATAATAAAACAGGAGCAGATCTCTGTGGAATGTGGATTTGGTATTTTTGCAAAACTCCGTATTAACCAATTTATTTATTGGCGGTTTAATAAAGAACTTTAAAGTTAAAAATTTACTAAATTCTGTTAAATAAAAGTTATTTTCGAAAGTTATATCAAACTTAAACAATTATTAGAATTTAGAGAAAAATGTTGGTTTGGGATATACGAATATAATATTGTAGAGTTTTTAGAAGGCCTTTGTTGGAACACTGATATTTTGAGACTAAACTAAATTTTATTATGTCGAAAGAACAGTATACCTACTACAAAAAAGAGTGCAACGCGTTTCACTTTATTAGGGCATATCAGGCAATCGACTCGATTGTAATATACTTGATTTTGGAAGTAATAAAAGTTGGTTCGTCTTGAGGAAATTTGATATATTTTCGATTTACATATGCTAATAAAATGACGAACTAAATTTGCCTTGAACATCTACAACTATTGTTCTTATTTCGTCACTGTTGAATGCATTAATTTCCTTATTGCTTCCTAATCAAATGAATGCATAAAATGATTTATTTCACAACGACTCTGCCATCGCCTAAGCGACAAGATCTAGCGAATCATAAATTTGATTAGAATAAATTTCGAGGGACGCCTCATCTTGGCTGCGTCACCAATGCTAAACGATTGCATCAGTTCGCCTTCCCGCCTAAATAAATCCGCCGGTAAATAGCTGCTGATGAATAAGAAATGTGACTGTGACCTGCATTCCTCCTTAAGGTCCCTCGCGGGCTGAGCCGGGTGTGCTTCAGTTGCTAAATTTAGGAACCGCTCTAACCTTGAACTATTCTGGGCCACCGGCGGGTATTTCTCAAGAGATTCTACACAATGGAGCCCTAGTCCCCTGGATTGAGTAATGGGACCGGCGGTAAAGTAAGCTCCTTCATATTCGGGAAGGAGTTGGGCACCCACCGCAAATTTCTTCATTTCTTCGCAAAATTAATGAGCAAACACTTGAAGAAGGTGCAAATTTAGGGATCGGTTATTAAAATGAAGTGTCGGGGGAGATTTATTAAATGGTTCTGAGTACCCAAGGAATTTTGAATGCCCGCGTGTATTTGTTGGCACGCTTTCTTAGGGGATTTTTTGAGATAAACTTTTCGTACGACCAGGGAAGGCGGATGTCTCAATGCACAGCTAATTTTGTTTTAATTGTGCGCTAAGTGAAGATATATTTTAATAATTTCCAACAGAGTGCTTTTGAAATTCTCTGAATTTCAGAGCTATGTGCAAATAAAATGCTTTTCTCTTGGTGTAACGTTTTATTTATAAAGTAGGAAATTTGGCGTAGCTTGAAACTTTTAATTTAATTTTAATAACGATATGAAGAAATACTGGTTAAAGTGAATAATGGGGGGACTCTTTTGGAGTATACTTAGATATGTATACCTATATAGGAAATTAATATATTTCACGGACGGCTTTCTTTATGTATTTTTAAAATATTTATATATCTATATAATTTGATTTACTTTTGTTTTCTTTTTCAGGTAAGCGATTTTAACTGTGGAAAGAAAAACGTGAGTAACTTATTTATAACCCTAACTGCTCTAAAGCCGACATAGATCTTTCTTTTAATTTCTTTAAGATTGATTAAGTTTCTGAAGTTTCACTGAATTCGTCTTAATGCATTTTTGACAATTGCATAATAAGACAATGCATAAATTGAGATGCACTTCCACTCGTTTCACTAGCACAGTTAAATTACGTAATGCATCCATTTTTCTCAATATTATGACAATATTAGACTAAACGTCACTTTCATCAAGTTTCTTTAAGATTTGTACGTTCGGCGCCCTTAAGGGGTGACAAAAGTTTCAGAAATTGAACAAACGATAGGATGAGACAATTAGTTGCTATTATGACACTCCATTATAGTGAGTTAGGATTTATGGGATAGGAATGATTTGTAAGTGTTTAAATATATGTAATACATATATATGTATTTATATGTATTTATATGTACATATGTGTATAACATATTATATACATACTCAGAACCAATCACTGACATCTGGTGATAGTTTCCAAAGCTCAATGAGCGGATAATTTATAATCTACTCGAATTATTTCTCAGAATTTTCAAATTGAATTAATATTTAAAAGTACATAGTTATTAGTATTTCTTCAAACAAGTAGTGAGTTCAAAATATAGCAATATTTATTTAACTCTTTTGCTACCAAAATATCAGAATAGAAAATTTATATTGTTGTCTGTTCAGAGCCTAACAAAAACCTTCTCAACTGTAACCACAATCGCCCCTTTGGTTGTCTCTATCTATGCTATAAACTACGCTATGCGGTATTCATAATTCACAAAAAACAATAACCGTCCTTTGACACAAAAGTCAAAGATAGGGTCGAATTACCTGTGGTAGCATTGTTCAAACAGCCGGCAGTTACAGTTTATCGCGCATTCAATTTCGTTCAGCAAATATCTCAAATTGGCGCAGCATTACCTGGCGACAGAGCGCTACCTTCCAATTACCGCACAATCGGCCGGGTACCTTAACCCGTCCTAACCACCTACGAAAACTGTGTCTATTTGAATCGGGCTTCGATTGGCTCTAGAATAAATTGGATTACATTCGTCGCCGTGTTTATATTTCAAAATCGAATTGATAGCATGCAATCCGGCTCATAAAACCCGTAATACAGGAGGATTATGGGCGCTTTCACGGAGAAGGTCTTTCGCGCGCTCGGGCCTCAAAGAGGTTTAATCAAATCTGGAATCAGAGAAAATACCTCCTCTTCCGCACAAAAAGGTGATGAAAAAGTTTTCGTGATTTGAACATGAGATAAAAAGAGAAACGTTTCGAAGCATTTATCTTTTGGAGCGTACAAATCGCTTTGAGGAGCTTTCATGACGGACGGTTCCTTTCAGTGGCAGCCGTGAATGCCGCCTCCCACCCACATCCAGCTAACCTTTTCTACAAGAACGACACTTAGTATAAGCTGATTACAAACCAAAATCCTTCATTCCCTAATATGATGTCATTCCCACCGGGACCTTCTCCCGAAAGGATTAAGCGTATTTTCACCCTATCTGGAGCTTACGCTTCTTCCCATTTCCAATAATTCATTCCCAGTCATCCCATTCTTCGACGTGTTTGTGGTTTTTGTATCCCGACCCCCTGGAGCTCCATCGATGAATCCAATATTTAATGACTGCGTGCTCCATACGCCCAGGGCTGTTTTCATTGAAAATTTATTACTGCGATTGGTGACAACTTCCACATGGACCAGTAGAGGAGGGTTGCCGCAATTTCTTTTCATATCTCAACCACCCTCCCTTCCACGCAGTGTCGACACTCGACAGAATGGCGCTCTCAATATTTTGTCGATTGAAAAATTTCTACGATGATGGGCGCTCGAATGGCAGATCGCGGCTAATTTCATTAAGTTCTAATGGCGAGGAATTGTGAAAACATTTATTGTATCTTTTCACCCAATTAAGGCTTGATAGGAACGAGACGCTTTTAATATGCCAGGCACTCAACCGACCTGTTGCTAAGCAGTGTCAGGGGTCCTTTATGAAGGGGACTTTTTAAATTTGTTATGACAAGAAGGTCATTGTAAAAATCTATGAAATAGTACTCTAAAATTATATTAAAAGAGGTTTTCTTTATGTAGATTTTGCGACAGGTTTCCTGGGCTTTTTGTATTGTCGCATTTAATTCTAATAACATGAAATACCTTCATAAGTTACAACCTCTTATGATCTAACCGTCGTTAAGCATAGTTTTAGAGGCTTTGACTCACGTATAGACTGTAAGTATTTCTTTTTCCTTTCAAATTAAAAAAAAAAAATCTGATATTACTGTTTGGAGCAAAGCTAATCTGGTTTTATACTATATATTGAATAATATTTTTGATATCCAATTTTTGGGAACAACTTCGAAATTTCTGATCTTGTCCCACTTTCCGTCACTGTATTGCATTCGTCAATTTCAGTTTCTAAATTTCACTATGAGATTAGAAATGAGCTACAATTTTTATTGCTTTAGATGGAATAAGTAGTGCAACCAGGTCCAAGTATCAATTTAGATTTAATTTCCATGGCTCAAATTAATCGTTCAACTAATTAACAACAGCTTATATTTTTAAAGAAAGTTATCAAATTCAGAATAGATGAATCAAAGTCAAGGTTGCCAAATTGTAAATTAATACTATATTTAATGAGCGTAATTGGTGTAAACAGTAGTGCGTTCATTACTCAATATCTGACGTTAAGACAAAGAACAGATATATTCAGTAAAGATAGTAGCTATGGTCTGTCAAATTTATCACACACAAATTTGAAGGTAACGACAGTCAGGGGAAACGATTATAGGAATAGGAGATTAATTCAAGGAAAGTCGAAGAGCGAAGAGCTAAGAGCGAATCGAAGAAATTAATTTAATAAAATAAATTCTATCTGAGTGGGTGCCTTATGAAAAGGATTGGCGTATTATAAGTTATCGTTATACAGATTTAATAACTTGTGACTGAATACATAACTTTGTTTCGACTGTGAAATTAAAAAGACAAGCAGACAGAAACAGCATATAATTTTTTTTATGTAAGTACTATGTACTTTATATAGATATAGTGTGCAACCTTTAAGAATGTCTCAAACAGCATGTAAATAATTGCTGTGCACCACACATGTCTCGTGCACGATAAAAGGTAACCGCTGAATTAGCTTCTAATCGTACCAAGAACGCCGGTTTCTGCTACGAAGAATTCCGATCATGCAATGGCTAGCGATCAAACAGAAGAAGAAACCACAAGATGCCACGCATTCTTATCTCCTCAGAACAGCCACCGGCGGTATGCACTGGCGCACTGTCCGCCGCAACATGCTCAAAATCAATTATGTCACACAGGCGAGTTCGAGTTACGCAACTCGCATAAGTTCACCGACTCCAGTCGCCCTGGAGCGGATCATCATTGGTGCCATTCAGAGAAATGCGGCATCTTATCCGGGGCAGCATCGATTGCGAAGCGCGCCAACAACCTTTCATTTTGCGTATACTCATTTAAGTGTGGGGCTCGCGAAATGGGGCTCATTATTCATGCGTGGCAGCACACCCGATCGCATCTCTGAGATCGTTCGGACTGCCCGAAGCGAACAAACCGAGCACGGTGTTCCAGCCAGCTTTTTACCATGCTGACACCAATGACATCACTTTTCTTTGGCGAAATCAATTCTCCTTAGTCGCCTTTGTTGTCCTCGTTGCCTTTCTTTGCCCACTTCCCCCCGGCGGCAGCGCATGCCACGCAGCGTCGCTGCGCCCCTCGTCCAGGCCAGAACAAGTGCGCTGTCGTGAATAAATGAATAAAGTGAGCCACTTGCGCCTGCGCGGAAGACTTACTGACAGCTCCAAGTGCAACAGCATCCATCGCTAATAGAGGAAAGTGGGTTGCTCAAATCTTCCCGCGAAAAGTTAATCACTCCGCAATTGGACGCTAATTGATCAGCAGACGACGGGCGACATATTATATTATATTCAATTACAGCACGAGGGGGAGGAGACTTTTTCGTGTAGACCACGGAAACAAACTTTTTCACCGTCATTCTTGTCCGCTAGTTAGTCAATAGAAATCTTCTTCAGGTATGTTTGCATATTCGTTAGAGCAAGTTCCCACGCCGATATGCGAATTTCATCTATGCACTGCTGAAGAAAGATGTTTTCTTAAAGACCCTCAAGGTGTTAATTTACACGCTCTTAGAGCCGTACTTCTTCGCTTACTTACACGGAATTTTTTAACCTACGATAGTACCTACTCTCATGAAGTCGTTTACAATAAAAGCATTTAACAGTAATGAATCATATATGTATGATTTTACCAATGACAAGGTTCACAATATACCGAGGTTCATTGAAATATTCTTGTATTTTATCCTTAGTTTATCATTTGTAAAAAGTGATTGAAGAAGCATTGTTTAACAGAATTTTGTTTTTCTGTTGAATTTGGCCACATGCGAAACAAATATTTAAGGGGGCCTTTCATTTTGTCGGTTTAAAAAAGTAAGTTTTCGCGTCTATCTCTTTTTAGATTCCAAACTGTAATTGTGTTTTTGTACTTTGCTGAAGCAACGATTCTCTCTAGAATTATATAAGTCATTTTGAAATGAGAAGTTATTTTAAAAATGAATGCATAAATTTTAATACTTTTGGAATCTTTTTATTGTAATTTTAAAATGTAAGAACATAAAAGTGAATTAATAAAACATCATAGTATGCGTACAAAAGTGTAGGCAAACGTACGCTCATATTTATCAATATTGCCACACATGAAGCCGAACCACTGAAAGTTGCTTCGCTGTTGGCGACACTTGGAGCTTTGGGAGTCACGTCACGTTTTTTACATACATTCGAAATGTCGACAGGTATTAATTGGAGCACTGAACGTGTTTTCACCGGTGTTTGCGCCCATTAACTGGGACCTGACGGCAGAGTGTGTGTCTTCGAGATTTATCGCACGTTAAATACCCTCTTGTGGTAATGGCCCTGTTAGCAAACACCTGCAGTGGAGCCCTAATGCGATTAAACGCCATCAAGAGATTGCCATCTTCATGCACGAGTGACGGGGGAGGCCCAAATGAATTATATTTCTATTAGATGTCGAGGAGTTCATTTACAAATTATACATTAGATATTAGGCGAGACTCCGGGCATCGGCTGAGGACACACAAAATATAGGGCTCTTAAGGGATCAGGGGGCACGCGTGCCTCACCTGAAGTCTTACAGGTTATTTCCCACGGCGACCATCAAGATTTGGTGAAACTTCCTTTCAGGGAGGCATGCGTGAACGCCTCGTGAAACGCAAATAGAGCGCTCCGCCTCTGACTACACGACTGGGTCAAACTTTGCGGAACTTTCACTTGCACTCGATTAGCTCTGGTGAAGAGCGAAATGTTTGGAGTGCCCCATTAAGAGGAAGTGTAGTGGGCTTCCCGGGCTCATTGGGATTTCCAGAACACTGGAAAGTTTGCCCAATTGGGGGCTGTTAATTAACATTGGCTCCTCAAAAGAGGCTAATTACCCGAAAGCTCGCTTGTTCGCATACTTTACGCAAACGGGAGGGTAAATATGCTTCTTTTCTGGTCTCGTACCAGTGGAATCGATTGCAATCTTTTGAAGATGGGATGCATTCGAAAACTAACATATGTGCCTTGTATGTGTATGTAGATGAAAATACATAACTCAAATGCATTTACCAGGGCCTGTGAAAACTAAGTCTTCTTTCCTAAGTTTTTTGCTTCCTTAAAATCAATCAATATCGAAATCTAAGAAAAAATTATGCTAGGCAGCATATTGCATATACATGCAATATCGAATAATTTTACTTATTTCAATAATATAATGTTGTTAGATTTTTCAACTTCATATCTTTTTTCTCCTTCACTATTGTTTAGTGATTCGTATGTATTTTTTATTTCTATTTTATTTTTTTATTTTATTCAAAATTGTATACCTACTTATTGAAGCAATGAACTATGGCGTCAAATAAAATATACAGAGTAAAAAGTTTTGCTAGCAATATAATTAACTTAAGAAATCTATGTAGTAAAATTTGTTTAAGCTTTTTTTATGTTCTTTTTGACTCTAATAGATTAGATAGAGTATTTAACATCTTTTATAGTAAGCTATAATCCTCTTAAAATATCTTAAACCCAATCATCCCTACTTAAAAATATACCTCACAAATTCCGCCATAATTCGGCAAAATTATGCGGTATTCAACGACTTTTTACATTTCGCCCGAAAAAAAAGAAGAAATATCGCCCAATTTCTTCGTCATCCTGAGGAACGATAAGCGCTCCATCAATATTCAATCGGTCGCATGTGGCGGCGAAATTGTTTTGTGCCATATAAATATAAAAAGGCGACGGCAAATACCAGAAAGACTCGAAAGGTCACAGGTGATACCCAGTTTCCCTGTGGAGTGGTGCCACTTTAACTCCCGTCTATCGATCGGAACGACTTTTCCACTTTTGTCTGTCGGATTATTGCCCTAATTTGTAATTCTGCTAAATGGCACTCCCCGCCCGCTAAGCCGGAGCAACATGCTCTCAAATGGGCAGAGTAAATCTTCTTTTTATTTTGCCATTGTTCCCGTGTAATCACCACAAGTATAAACTTTTACGTTTCAGCGTACGGCACGAAGTGGTAACGCTCGGTTTTTGATAAGACGCCGCAGTTTCGAGATGATATCATGAGCAGGTTTATGCTAAGATAAATATGTACACGTTAATTATGCAAAACACGTTGTCCGACTTGACATTTTAATGCCAGGGGAGATTTATGCAATCGGCTTGGCTATTTTTAGGGCATTATTTATGACACAATCAAGTACGGTAGCACTTTGATTTGCTGTATTACTCTGGGAATTGATTGTTCTAATAAATGCCATACAATTTGTAAATATGCCTTTTTTATGTTCCCAATTTATTTCACTTTAAACCGTA
The DNA here is from genome assembly GCA_951509405.1 of Machimus rusticus. Classification (NCBI taxonomy): domain Eukaryota; kingdom Metazoa; phylum Arthropoda; class Insecta; order Diptera; family Asilidae; genus Machimus; species Machimus rusticus. The sequence goes on along the minus strand of OX608050.1, from coordinate 48,581,491 downwards.
ATGCGTCTTAATTAAAAACGGCTTTCAAGAGATCAAAGGAGTTATGCTAATAGGAGGTTAGGTCTTTGATTTTTAGCTATTATTATTAGTTCTAGTAAAACTGGATTATCTAGCAAACAACTTGTTTACGCACGTATGTCTTTTTAAGTATACTTTAAACAGTTTTCGGAAAATACTTTTCACACATGCTGTTTTTAAACTATAATAATTACGAAAAATCCAAATATAATCGATTTGTTAATTAAGTTTCCCTCTTTCTACTGAAATCGTTCATGACAAGATTAAGGTATTCGAACTCTTCTACTTATCGTGAAATTGAAATGAAATCGCAATATCTGAAGCACTAAAATCAAAATATAGATAGATATTGGAATAAATTAGCTACCAAAAAGAGCTGAAAACTTGTATTAATTTACCTACTATTTTATTATTTTATAATAATATTAATTGTGTCCGCGATTTCGTACGCGCGGATCCCTAAATTTTTGGTGTACACTGAAAAAAATGTTTAGAATATTTATCTAAAAAACTGGGCATTTCATCTAATTTTCGTAGGTGTTTTTCAGCCAGCCAAGTCGATTAGGTGCTTTACCTAATTTGAAATAGGTGATTTATGTTGTAAAATTATCTACTACAATAGCTCGACTACCTACAAGCTTTAGGTGAAGGATCAATAAAAAGTAGGCAAATTTCCTACAAATTGTGAATGCAAAAAAAGTTAATCCCGTACGGCTTGAATTTGAACCTTAGCCCTGCGTATTGTGGTGGCTTTTTGTTCTTATTCTTACTCACCGACCTACACCAATTCCGATGTCTTTTTAGAAAGTGAGATATTCCTGACCCTGGGTAGATTCGAACTTGGAACTCCGGAGTGGAGAGCTTGTTGCTCTAGCCCTGAGCCATTCTGAACAATCAACGCACATAGGGTTTTAAAGTTTATGAGTAACCGCGTCTTTTCATTTTTTCTGTATAATCTGTGTATTGTACAAGATTTCCCTTCACTAAGTTACACTTCGAATTTCAATCAGGCAAATTCAAATTATTTATGTAATTAGATATTTTACCTAAACTGAGAGTTAATTCTCCAAAACTTTTATCTGACAAAAGACTTTTTTTTATACAAGGCAGAATTAATTCTACCTTGTTTTTTTGTTTTTCGCGGACTCGGGAATTTAAACCCCTATTGGGCTTTCTTCTGCATTTTTGTTTTTATGTTATTATTTATTTGATATATATTTTTTACTATTTGTGATGTTTTGCTTTTTAACCAAGGTATTTCATGTGAGAATCGAACCCACAACTCCGGAGACAAAAGACATAAAATAAAAATACCTAAGATTGTGGAGTTATTACCAACTTACTCAAGTCAATTCATCTAAATCTGTAGAGTTTTTACCTAATTATTTATCATCTATATCGGAATAGACGATTTTCCTAATTTCGTTTTTTGCTATGTCGGTGTTTCTTCTAAAATGTAGATGAATTTACTATAACACTGCGTAAATTTAGGCACCTAAACTGATTTAGGTAGTTCATCTAATCACAAATGTAAATTTGCCGAGAAATAGTGGAAAATTTAACTAATTTGTCGGAAATTCATCTAAAGACTATTCACCTAACTGACATTAGACAATTGCTCTAAAATATTTTTTTCAGTGTACAAATTTGTGACAATCTTTAGGTGTTTGTACGCCATTTTACCCACAAACGGTGGTTTTCATTCCTAGAGCGACATTTAAATCCAAGAAAGAAATCACGACTATCCCTAAAAAGGTAATGGGAACGATGTATTAGTTTAAGGAATATATAAAAATTTCGAAACTGGAAAGTGATATGTTGAATGTTATTATAGACCGATTTGGATAATTGCGGCTAGCTTGCGGTAGAAAACAATATTTTTAACTTCGAATCGGAAAATATTTCCAAACCAGAGGAATGACGTATTTAGCATTTATTGTGATTCTTTCAAACTTAATGAAACAAATGTTTCAATTGAATGCTAGAAGATAATGAACTTTAATTTTACATTTTGGAAAACTTACGTTAGGTACCTGTACTATATGGACTCGGTGAATAGGTATTAGATAATTATGAAATTGCAATTTCAAGTAATTGCTAACATTCAAAAGCCCATACTATTTGTGAAATCTTCCAGAAATCCATTTCACACATTAACTGGGTGCTATTAGGGCCGTGAAAAACGTAAAATATTTCCGAAGAAGCTCTATCACAATCAAAACAAATCAACTCTGCAGCCCAGCGGGCTTTTCATCAAACATAATTGCATTATGATGAAAGCTCTTGAGCCGTTTCTGAAAATTGCTCAATTCTATCTAATGGCATAATTACAATCTACAAAACGGCAACGGACTACACTTCACTCAACAAATGTAGCCGTGATGCTCCGTGACGACGCGGCACATCCGTGACCGGAAGATGGACGCTTATCGTAAAATTCATTTATGGTGCAAAAACGATTGAAGGAATCGAAAAACAGCGGAAAATCGCGGAAAAAATTCGATGAAAAAAGTTAATGTGATCGCTTCAAGTTTACGGTCATCGGATTGCCGTCGATCAGGGTCAGATAGGCGGGGAAATGTCGTAAGGTGTCTGCAAGTCCCAGAGTCAGATATTATTTCCAAGTTCAATATCACTGAACTTCTGATAATTAGCGTTCAAAGTTTAAGTGATACAACAATAGAGGGAATTAGCATAATTTTATTTGGGTCGACGGTAATAAATCAGGTCATGTGCTGCTTGCATGAAACAATCGTCATGCCTCATCAATTTGTTTTTTGTATATTTAATTTATATATTTTTTCATTTCGGCTAGTCTAGACGTACGTACCTACCTATATGTATCGGGCCAATTGAAGAGAATTTATTTGCGAAGAATTTCACATTTTGTGCAGTTTCCGGAGGATGTGCCTGATAGCGCCTAGAATGTGTCCATTTCCGGCGATGTATCAGATTCCAGAATAAATAAACACAATTTGAATTTCGTGCGAAATGCCCTGCTAGGGAAATGGGGCAATGATTTAATTTCCCTTAATCGATTTTGCCCTTCTGACGAAATTACCAAGCATAAAAGCAAAGAGAACATGTCGTAAATCTGTTCAGCTCTAGAATTGTTAAGATTCCAGTCCAGAGCACTATGAAAATCAGCCGATTTTTTACTTGTTCGGCAAAATAGTTCCTGGGAAAAAAAATTGGAGAGGGCGGAATGAGCTTGAGCGTCTTTTTGCGTAAATTATGTTTCAAACTGACCGCCTGAAATATTCAAGTTTCATATGTCTTCTGTAAACTTTGTCTAGACATGCCCAGCAAATGTGTCCGCAAAGTGTGGGGACTGCGGGCGAGAAGACGTGCTGCTACAGTTTGTTTAGGGTCTCTTGGCTTCCTGCTTGTTTATGCAAAAAAATAAATATTTTATGAGACCAAGAACCGAGAAGGCACCTATCCATTGCAAACAAATTTGATGATGTTTGAATATTGCTTCCCCTGCCGATTTTCTGGCCGCCGCTTGGACGCAATGTTTGTTTGGGCCACCAGTTTTTATGCGAAATTTGAAACAAATGCAAACACTGGGCGAAAGGATGCCATTCTGGTTGGAAATAATTATGTATGTTTAAGAGGAAATCGTTCTTGGTACTTCTTTTATCAAGCTCCTTATGCAAATCATTTGTTTTCAAAAAAGGTAGAAATAACATTAAATTTTCTACATTTTAGTCCGCTCGCAGAGAAAAAAGGAATTCTAGAATCAATATAGAAATTTATTTATTTTAAAGCAAGATATGGAATTGATAAATTATGTTAGAATAAAGAATTGAATAATGAAATTTGTGCCAGATATCCACATTCCACATTTTAAGGATGGATTTCGTAAATAAAACGCAATTATTAGAAAATAATCAAAATGAAAGAAACTTCAGTCTTAAAAATGTCTTTTATTTGGCAAGTCCACTAAAACTCGAACGACACTCGTATAGGAGGCCCCTTACCTACTAATGTTTGAATAAATAAAAACTCTTCATCTTCCGTAAGTGTTCGCTTGCATATAAAATTTAATCCACGGTCTACTGATATCTACCCCAGGTTTCTTGTTGCGAAAATGGTGTCACATGTTTATTATAAGTTATAATCATCCGTAACACTCTTTCCCACGCTTGCTTTATGAAAACCTACATTTTACGATATTCACTATAAATACGTTCTTATTTTATTAGGGTTTTTATTATGAGTACACTCTGATTCCATCATCAGAATTCAAACATTACCCTCATCTGTTTTTTCTGTCTCGTGCAAAGATGTCTTTGCGAACCCAAAGATAAAAAAGCAAAGAAGTGAAAATCAGGCGTGGCAAATTGTCTTGAGTAATTCGCTTGTTGCCCTTCAGACAAAGTTAATAGTAGCGAATCCGATTCACCTTCCACGGGACGAAAAAAATAAATTTGAATTAAAGTCGCCTAATGAACGCGCCAAACCGAACGCCTCCTCATGAAATGAGCTCGGCAATTTTTCAATTTGTCACAAGTTCCATAAAGCCGGCCGGCATTTTTGCCGTCTTATGGCCATGCGCTTTTGGTTTAACGAATATTGCACCTGCGCAGGTATAGCCACATTTTGCCGCCTTCAACCTTATCTTAAAAAAATTTGCGGCTAGACTACGCGAAATTGCCTCAATAATGCGATTTATGCGATTTATGTGAAAAATGCTGATCACAAATCGGTGCGGCGGCACGGGCGATTCGATCGCGCCACCATCCGGTGCTATTTCATCCGCGTCTTTGATACTCTTTTTATTTTATTTATCTCGTGCTATTCGCGGATCTTGTATCTTGGCTAGCTCTGCGGTTTTTGATTGCACGATGAATTTTATGAAGATTGGAAACCGATAGAACGCGAAAATGTACGCATTTTTCTTCTATCCTGCCTAGTTTGCGACACAAACCAAACTAGTTTCACTGAAATTGAAAGTGACATCGCTGCTGTTATGAATGAAATCGCGATAGATTGCGTGGGTGTTCAGGGATTTAGCTGGGCCTCATCTACCTTTTAAGACTCCAGTCGTTACTTTACCGCCTTGCTGACTTTCAATCCGATTCTGGAGGTGCTATTCACCTTGCCTCCGAACAAAACAGGATTTTCGCCGGCTCTGTCTTACCGTGATTAAGATTAATTAAACTTGCATCGACATTGTATTCAAATCGAATGCTGTCTGCATAATTCGATCAGCGCATAGCACTCCCGTGCCGTACAAATCTGATCCCATTCAGCGGCTTCGATGAGGCAGAAATGTCACCTCTCAGATTGTCTTTGCTTTGTTTCTAGATTGGACAGCCTCTGGAGATTTCCTCAATAGTGTCGCGCTCGACTGCTAACTCTATTCATAAATTTAGCCTTATGAGGAGTTTATTGACTGCGAACAAATAAACGGAGGCGTTATTGCCTTTCAGCAATTAAGGGGGATTAGATTGCGTAATAACCCACTCAGGAGGAACTGGAACGTTAATCTCAGTTGCCTTAATAGGTCAAATCTTAAGAAAATAAATTCCTGATCTGATCACACTTTTGTACGAAACGGGTTGATTGCTATTGTTAGGCAAATTTCGCATTATCAGGAATTCATAAAAATTTGAAGGCTACAAACTGTTTGATAAAGTCATCAGTTGGGAATTTGGATTGTTGGAAATATCTGCAACTAAATTTGGCAAAAAGTTGTCAGGTGTTCAACATCCTGAATAGAAGAAGGGAACTTTTTTTTCCACAATTTGTAAGATGAATAAGATGAATTGTTTAGAAACGGATTAGACAACATGGATTAAATTTAAGAGAAAATAGTAGATTTTAAAGAACCTTTGCTTTTATCATACCCTTGGGCTCATAATATGCAATAGAAAACATTATAACTTTTATTTTGAATTTATCAAACAACTTTTACTATCACTGTTGTAGTGGAAAATTTCAGTTTTATTAAAAGTCTAAAATTATTTAGATGTATTATTTAGACAATTTAAAGAAAAATTACAAATTAAATGCAAACAAGTTTGTTTCTATAATGCAAAGAAAAACGTTCCAATGTCGACTTAATTTATGTTACTTATATACAATTATTCCATTTACATTTTAGTGCAGCCTATTTAGCTATACATTTTAGGTAGTACTATAATTTACTGATATAACCCAAAAAGCGTCTTATAATTTACAGGCAATTTTACTAAAAGCCTTTTAAAGTATCTTTAAGCGTGCCAACGTGCTCAACCGTGATAATCATATAACTCAACTAGCGCAAAATTGCCACGAGCCTTTTTAAGAAAATGAAACACCTCCTACTTCCCTAGTAAATTGCTGTGATGCTCTATAGCCACCAAGAAAGAAAAAAAAACCTAATCGGTACAACGAGCGTAAAGGACGTTAAAATCACATTTGTTTAATTATATAAATTGCGCAGTATAAAATTTAAAGGTCTTCCGGTTCTTTTTGGCTATTTCTAGAGCTTAGTGCTGCAGTCAAGAGCCAAAAGATAGATCTATTAGCGAGGAAGTGTAATTATTATTCCACCCCCTTTGGAGCGGCACGCTCTGAATTCGTTCCATTTTCTGTTTTCCCGGGTTGTTCAGAACCGAGTAAAGCACCCAGATGAAATATTTACGCTTGCTAGATTATCCTTATCTTTATTCGGCTGGGCCAGGACTTTAAGCACGGATACGCTTCAGTGACGAGGGTATATGGGCACATTGAAGTTATTTCCATCCGGAATCTGATCCGACCAGTTTATTCTTGATGCGGATAAATAATTTAATTCCAGCGCCGAGTACAAATAGTCCCCCTTTTGATATTTCCATTACAACGACGGCGGGGGTTGGTTAACTAACGTATTCAGTCGCTGCCACTCCAATAACTTTGTGAATTAGCGCCACGCAGGGACGGTTCTGGAAATTTTAATTTCAATTCCATAATCCTTGTTTAACCGGCTTTCAACCTAAAGACCTAGAGACCAACCCCAAACTGTGCGGAGTCTTAAGGTCATTTGACCCGAAACAGCACGGGCCAATTTAATTCAACCTCGCAGTGTACGTCCACAGTGGACTGATTCTGGCTAGGGGATGAATTCGCTCCATTCAGGGTGCCATTCGAAATGAGCTGACAGAGTTAACGCCTTGTCCAAGCGTTTATTAAATTGTTTTCACTTTTTTGAGGGAAAACAGGAAAAAATTCTCTGCCAGATATAATGCGGGCGAAAATTGGCATTCCAGCAGATTTCATTTATGTGAAATTGCTGCTGAAGCAGAGACGGAGACAAATCAGGCTGCTGAGTATTTTGTTTGGGAGTGTTTGCGCTAAAAAGACGGACGACGCAATTTTACGTTTCAAAGTTAATCGCATAACAGAAAAGGAGTTTATAAGATTTCAGCGAATTATTTTCACTTACAGGAATTTATACATAGGTACATATGTACATACATATATTTATATAGTGTTTTACTTACATTTCTTGTACTGGGTATGAAATATACATTAAAGCAGAAGTTTTGAGCTGGGTTGTTTATAACGTCAAATTATTATTATATAAGGTACTTAAAACAGTAGGTAGCTATACCTATTTAAAAATTATGGTATTGTATTTCGACGTAAAGTCAATGATTCTTAAAGCACGCTATGAAAAATTTTCATTTTCGTTAAGCCCTTTCATTTGATATGAGAATCAAATGAAATGGCTTAACGAGTAGAATACAAAACCCAATATGCCGGAAATCTTTTTTTAAATAAAATCTTTTCGTTAAAAAATATCCAGTTCAAAATTCGACAGTTTTTGGTGAAAACAAAACAAAACTAGGAGTTAAACAAATTATTAATCATTAAAAGCACAACAAAATTGAATTTTGAATAAAATTGGAAAGTGGTAATATAACTGACTGCACCTAAGAAGTTTCGAGTTTAGTTTGTATTAAAGAAGGAAAATTTGATAATTTTGGACGTTCTTGAAAAGAATATAAAAAGCAAATCAATTTTTTTTAACCATGTTCTCCTAAACATTCATATCTCTGCTTGGATGATTTTAAAAATACAACTTCAAATCGAATTTGCTGAACTGTGAAGAACCAAGGACTGGTATCATTTAATTGGTACTCATCATTATCAAATCAGGATGCAGGTATCGATTTTCTAATAAGTAAATAATAGCGGCGGTGTTACCACTCGTGAATTATAGGATGCGTGCACTAGAACTCTTTTTGATTTATTTTATCTCAATAGTCGGCCATTTGTCGCATCATCGTACCATCGTAATAAAGTAATTTTCTCCGATGTTCACGATCAGCGTTAAAAATAAATTCCTTTGCCACTTTGCTACAAACAGCATTCAGCACCCTACGTTCCACAGCATTGAAATACATCGAGATGGTTTTTTCCCGCGCGACTGGTAATCCGATTTAATTAATGGCGTTACATAGCATTTTAAGCGATTTATGCAAATTGCCAAGATTAGCAGCATTCCGTGCCGGTGCAATGGAGGCTATCTCTTAGCCGCACGGGCGACGATAATTAGTGCTCCGAAACGCTTTTACCTTTTCCGCGGGATGTCGCGCTTAGAACGTGCTTTTCGAAACGAACATTTTTTGAGACCTCAATTCAGTCAGTCACCAGGTGTGGTGCAAGCTATGTCAACAGCGCGGCAGACTCACCTGGAGTTTGTTAATTGCTTCGCGGCACTGATACAGCTCAGTAAACACTTTGCGTAACGTAAAAGTGCCTTCCTTGGGCGAAACCTGCCGACACTCCACTCGGGCTGTCGTCGCAAATAAAAACGAAATTCAGTGGAGCGCTTCAGTGGATCTTAGCCCAATTTCCCGGCCGGCTAATTGGAAGGAAAAAGTGGATGACACTCTTCAGCTCCTCGAGTTTTTCTGCTTTTGTGTCTGGGGCTGACTAGGCACATGGAAGCGATGCGTTCACCGAGCCGAAATCGAAATGGACAGTGCCTACGGAGGGCCGGCGTGTGTTCACTCGTTTTCAGCCATTTCATCAGGGGCAATTTGGCGCTGCCGAAATGATGTGTAATTTTGGGGATAGCTCCATTTGCCCGGCCCTAATTGAGTGGAAAACTACTTATCTCCCTTCACCCAGTTATTTTTTTGCCGGCGACTACACTCCGCTTAGTGCACTTGTTTTGTGACACAGAAGCACTTTCGCCGCACACTCCCCGAGATAAGAGTTTTCTTTTGCAGGCGAATTAGATTTGCAGAAGAAGTACGCCGCCGCCTTAACTAGACTAGCTAGACCCATATATCGCGATAAATTTAGACAAGAGACACTTGTTGCCAGCGAAATGGGTCGCAGATTCTGTTTCGTTGGCTACACCTCTGCCCGCCTTGCCCCATGCCAATGCCGGGATGAGCCCCACTCAAGTTTTGCAGGCGTATAAATATCTGGAAAATCTCGGGGAAAACTCTCTCGGCTTTTCTGGGTTCAATGACTTAATTAACAGACCGGGAATCTGGGAAATACGCGGCCATCAATTAAACGTATTTCGGATTTTACTTATTGCTTCAGTTTTTGGGGGAGTTTGCCAAATTTAGTAGACTAAGACTGTCACCCCCGAGTAATTTGGAAAATTGCAAACAGATATGAACTAATTTGTGGCAACAGTCGTTCTTATCGGCAAATAAACTTTTTTATATAGACGACAATTGAGTCGGTATTTAAATAATTGTATTCTTTCATTGGAATAAACAGTTTAGGACAATTTACCCATAAAACTCGGTTTATTAAGAGAGATAAAATTGTTCGAAATCAGCTTAAACTATCTTAAGATTCCTAACAAACGATAGATATGGATGTTCTTTTTCTTTATATGTATGAGGCAATCTTTTGATGAAATCGCTATACACTATAATGACGGACACTTGACACAAACTGCTCGCAACTTTTGTTATCAAAACAAAACGTGTGTGCAACAATTTCAATAATTACAACCTCGTCTTGACTCGCATTTGCCGTAGCCAAATAAGGAAAAAGTTCTCGAAAAAAAGTATAGAAATTTGATGAAATTGGACATTCACATTCATTGGACATTTGGTCCCTATATTGGTGATAATGTCCAACGCGACTGTTTAAAAAAATTATTTCATGTTCATATTTCATTGAGAGATATTGAATTGAAGCTTAAACCTTATTGCTAGATCTGTAGAAGTACTGAACTATTACAATATATGCTCTCTGGAGTCCATTTATCGAGTGTAAAATGTCTTTGTGGAGATAGGTCCAAAGTAACTTGAAGTCCTATTCTCCTTCGGCCTGGATCCCACCTGGGATAGAGTAAATTTTTATAAAGTCACACAAAATGGTAATCGTTGGAAGCCTCTGAGACTTTTAACTTTTCGCACTCTAGCTGGATTGTGAACACCGCTCCTACCCACAGGATAACCTGCAATAAACCACTATCAAAAGTTTATCTCGACCACAAATAAACAATGGAACTTTGTCTGCATTTCAAAGCTTCCCGGGGGTGCTACGCCTCTTTGGTTGGCGTTCTTGGATTTTTTTATTTTTTTTTGCGGAATTTCCATAATTCATGACAACGTTTTCCCCATAGACCTCAGGACTCCCATTCAGTAGGAGTAAAACCCATGTCTGGGGCCCGAATTTATGCAAATGCGAAAAGAGCCGTCTGGAGAAGTACGCCCCGCACTCCTGGGCCTCCTGGTTTCATTTGACATTCAATTCGAACCATCGCAGCGACTCAATTGCTTTTCGCTTGAGCAGAGGTCAATGGGACCCGCTTCCATCGGGGTAATGTGGTCTCGGTCAATAAATTTAATGCCTCCGATCGCACGGCCGAGAACGGGTCGCAATCAGATTACATGGCGAGATTACCGGCCGACTGTAATTCAGCATTGTAACCAATCGCCTACCGGAGATTGTCTGTCCAGCTCCGAAGATTCCGCAGATACTATGCTATAAATGTATTTGCACAAAAGCGGTGAAATATTCGCCATCGAGCGTGGCTTATTAAAATGACTCCCACAATATGGCTGCGGTTGGAACGCTTGTCTGTCTAGGGATACCTGAAACTTTATTGCGCTTAAATTCGCCTAGAAATATTGGTTATTCGGCGCAGCATGTCGTGCGCCAATTCAAATTCAAAAGAAATGGGAAGGAAAGGCGCGAATAAATCGAATTGTATGCAATAAAAGTTCCAATCGAAGCGGCAACTACTTCACGGTGTGTGCGCTCCCCGGATCAAAGGTGCCCGAAGAACAATGGGATTACGTTTTTTCGGGAGGGCCATGTGTGTCAGATGTTTTTGGTGGCGCACTTTCCGGCACCCGAGGTGGATCAAAGCATGAATTCCAATTAAACGGAAAGCGTATGTTCAATACACCGTGCCCACCCAAAAAGCAGGTGAGGTGAACAAATTTCTCTCCCGCAGAAACTTCAGGTATCTGAGATGTAAAAGGCAAAAGAGCGAGATATGCAGATTTTTCGGTTTTACTGCAAATACAAATTTCACGACGTTTTCCTGCTGAACGGGATAAACAGGACAAACGGGGAGACATCGTTTCATTCCTCGGAGGATATTAAGTCGTAAAAACACTCATAAATTTGTAATTGGACTAGAAATAGGATCCCCGCCAGTGCTATTGATTCTATCTTAATTCGCAGAAGTAATAAGAATTTCAATGGGCTGCTTGATACCAAGATGAAGGAATCGGTTCTTCCTTCCATAGTTTGTTTTGCAAATTTCGACAAACAATTCAGAGGAATTGTTGATAAAAGCGCATAAATTATTAGAAGAATGCCTCTTTCAATTTCCCGAATTTCTAAATGATCTTCAACCATCAATAAGAAACAGGAAAGGGGGAAAGATATTCTATCACATTATGCATTTTATAAATTTCATCATCCTTTTTGAACTTTTTCAGTTATTTCATCCAAACTTTATTTGCATTTATGTATAGCGAACATATTTCTGTGTAGGTAAGGCTAAACTATAAATAGAGAGTGTATAAAGTAGAAACTGGATTTGAATTATTATTTCCGTCAAAAGCAAAAACATTTCGATTTAGTTATGGATTCGATCGAACAATGCATATTCACTGTAATAAAGTGCAAAAATTAAATTAAAATGCATCCTGTCATTCCAGAACAATGAACGGAATGCAAAATACATATGTATATAGGTATGTACCTATAGGTATGACATAATTTTAACTGTATGTCGAAAAAAATTTTGAAAAATAAACCTATCAAATGTTTACCGAGAAAGTTAACTACACAGATTACACATACGTCCTGGCCAGGATTGCTTGATATGGAACTAATTATCATCTTCTACGGAGGATTTTCTGATCAGACTTTATCCAGAAAGGCAGAATTATAAGTAAATGCAAGTTTGTAACAATATTTTTAACATTCTGAGTGTACTATTTATTTTGATTCTAATGAGGTGCTTATTGGAAAGACCCAATACTTCTAGTTATTTAACGTTTGAAATATACTTTTAACTAACGTGGTTCTAATCAGGAATACCTGTTGCTACTTAATAATTTTAATGGTACTACTACTACTTTTATCTATACTCGGGCTCACTGTTCTCAAACTAGGTTATTATGTCATGAATCTGACTTATTTCTGAGAATACATTAAATAACGCCTAAACAGGTGCTGATATATTCTAAAGATTTCCTGAGATTAATTCTAGTCGGCTTGTTAACGAAGTGTTATTTCTGGTGTGAGAAAAGTATTAAATTTACTTGTATTTACTGCATAATAAAAACATTCGCCTTTACCAACCATTTCAAAATACAATTTTCTTATGCTTCGGCTATTCTTATTTTTAACGAGGAGTTCATTTGGTTTGTTTTACGTAAAAATATTTATGTCACGTTAATTTTGTCACACAATGGGCCTTTCAGAAGCAAAAGAAATTTGCGTGACTTTTTCACTCCCACTAATTGGTCTGCCTACAATACATTAAAAGCGTCCATTTCCACGCTTCTTTGTCCTCTTTTAATCCTTGGTATTTCACAGGAATTAAAATACTGCGGACCAGGCATGTGCATGACTTTTTAAAAAAATCTGTTTTCTGTGCTAATTTCCACTGAAACCCCCGTGGCGTTTCGGTACAGAAAAATGAACATCTGAATTTTTTTATCTGCCTAAAGGACATCAAATTTGCTAATATCCTGTTTAACCCGCAGAGAACGGATAAAAACCAACCGAATATAACCAAATATTCAATTTGCCACTGGTAAACATCCGTTTTTGGGTCCCTCGGTTATGTAAAAGCAGTCGTTGTGGTGTGAAAAGAGGGTTTTCACCCCCGTTCAGTAACCGGTGGATTTGTTCTCGATCGAGGACAATTCACCATGTCCCTAATACCCTTAAATTGATGTACCATTTGTGCTCGGCAATTGCCCTAGAAGCAGATTTCAGTGCACACGACCCGCTGTAATTCAATATCGTCTGAATTGTGTAGGGTCTGCGCCCGCCATACGGCTAACGTTCAGGGCTTTCTTTGAACGGGTCCTTTCACCGTGGGCGCGTCAAACGGCCATTCAATGCGCCACAAATTGATGCAGGCCAGGGGAGAGTCGATGGGCGCCACACAAAAGACGGAGCGTCCTTCGACGACGACTATCATCGGTGGAAATGAGCTCGCGATACAAATGCGTCCTGCCGGACGGTAATTTTAGCGCCAAGGACGAACCCACTCTAAATATAAGCGAAGCCTCTGAGGGATGAACTCATTCATGCAGAGCCCTTGTCGTTTAGATTGCTAAATCGAACGAGAATTTTGCGGAGATTTTCCGGGAAAAGCAGACAGATGAAGGTGACACGATAAATTTAGACAAGTCGATGACTTGACCTTAGCTTAACCCACGGGGATAGTCCTGTAAATTACGCAGCACACTAACAGAGATGTGGTTTTGGTTCAGTTAGGGATCGTTCAGAAAAAGTTTACAAGAATGTTCATCTGGCTGCAGGCAGGCGCTATCGTAGGGAAATTAGTTTTGCTTGACTTGAAAGGAATACTCACTTAAATTGATTTTGTATAGTGGAGATGAAGTTCGAAGTTCTGAACTTCAAACGAGCTTTGTTTTCGATTAAAACTCCGTCAGTGGTCCAGATGGTGTGGGAAACTGGTGAGATCCTTTAATTAACCTCTCTCTTGAAGTCGTTTCTTTGAATAAGCGAATTACTTCCCGGGGACGTTTTAATACTGGACTTTCCGTATGTAATTAAACGCGCCATAAATTCCTTTAAAATTCAATACTTCTGACGGGCTATGTACCTAACTACTATATTTAAATCTTTGAACACATCCTTTTCATACATGCAGTATGAATTCGTTACACTGCCGGTTTAAAAATCAATACTTGCAAAATTTGCAACTTTGTAATTTGTTCCCTTCAGAAATTGGTTAATTTGCTTAATTTACTTTTGTGCCACATAGCTTTTAATTAACGATGAAGAAAACTGTCTTTCTCCGAATTTTGCTAAGCGAAATTCTAGGTTTATGTAAATATTACAGGAAAAATAAAACGATGTCTCCAACTAGCACAAGTTTTAAAGAAATCAGCAAAAATCCTTTAAAAACAGAGTTATGCGTTCCTAAATAGAACTTTGAGGCGTACTAATAATACCACAATAGATAATAATAATATTCATAGAGTATGATTTTTATTTAGTAAATAAATAACATTTTATACGTTTTCTCTCTGAGGTACGAAACCCTCAATGGGCGATTTCGAATTGCACTTGGTGGGTTTTCTTTAACTTCTTTCACTCAACAATTTTTTTTTGTTACGCGTATGATATGAGAATATTAACTTTCTTTTTTAAATTCTGGCTTAAATATATATCATAGTGGAGATGAGTTTGAATATTAGAAGATCGTTTTGGTCAGAGGGATTGCGTAATTAACCTTTTTATTAAAATTGGTTCTCCGGAGTTCGGGTAAATTAATTAATTTCCCTGTGGTACTACAAAGAGGCAGTAATTCACTTAAAAGTCGAAAATTCAGGCTGACTGTGTCGCAAACTATTTAAAAATCTGAACACACCCCTCACTTACATATATACATACAAGACCTTAGCTCGGCCAAGCGCCATTAAGCTGATTACAGCGCCCGGCGCGAATATTGATATCACGACAAGCGGTGCTCGGCCCTGAAATGCGTCGTTGAATTACAGAAATTAATAAAATTTACATCGTTGATGTCCAATGTTGGAAATCGGAGTGATTGACTTAATTAGGTTAGTGCGCCTCTGCGCATGTAATGCGACGAATTCAATTTCAGACTGATTAAAATTCCATCAAAACGCACTTGCGCGCACAATGTGTGGCTAGCGGTCGTGTAAATTTTTTTTTTAACGCGGCGTGCATCATCAAAACCGCGATGCATTCATGGATAATCAAAAAGGTAAAACAAATAAATAAACCGCGTTTGTGTACATACAATCACCCTTGTGGGACTGTCGCGGGTGGTTTCACTTTTCATGTTTTACCATCTGAAAATTGTACCTGATTGAAAATTTCCGGTTATCGGATAAGTATTTTGTTCATATAATTTTTCTAATTAATTGGCGGCGAAACGGGATCTCTATGGAGGATTGGGGCTGAAAATTTAAATCAGGATGCCTCCTCATTAACCTTATATGTCGCTTGAGTTTTTATGGATGATACTCCCATATTTCATATGACTCGTTAATCAACAAGAATGTATCCACCCATGCACAAATTCGCTTGTCGACGTTAATGAAATGATTTTCATTAATTCTGTTTTTTTTTACTTTATAGTGACAAAGAATGTCGCATTTTATGCAAATTGATATAAATCTGTCCACATTTCTGGCGCTTTGTAACCATACTCAAGCTTTTTAAAGCCTCGACCACATATGCACCCCATATTGACTCTATCTCTATCGTTTAGAATTATAAATCTTTAAACGTATTATTAAAACGCAAAGCCTTTCATCAAGCAAAGTTTCAGATAAATTCTTATCGCAAGGTCATTGCTATTGGAATTTTTTATTTTATTATTTCATTTTATTTTTATCCACATTTTATTACTTTGCTTATTTCTTTGAAGAATCGACTATTTTTTGTTACCTACCCTTACATATTTTCATTATCTTGACTATTCGCACAGATGTTTCCTTTTTAAATTGACTAGCTCGCAGCAGATTTATAATGACGGGTGGTTTGATAGACTTCATCTGATAATTTCACAAACAATTTTTCTGCTAGCACCTCGAAATATTTATTTAAGGTAGATATAAAAATAATTTCAATTTTGTGGAATTAAATATTAAAGGAGACGGTTTATACGCAGAGTGCAAAATGAGTTTATCTGTAGGAATTATTTCATTAAAGTTACTCTTTTAAAAATTTGAAAGAATAATTGAATACTGAATGTTATGCAATTTTAGTGCGTTTCTATTCTCAAATAAATAGAAAACTAAACTCTCTAAATTTGAAGTATCAAATTGAGTATACCAAATTTTTAAAATCACAATAATATATTAAATCTAAAGTGGTTTGAGCGCACGATTATAGAAGGTATTATTTAACAGCTTATTTTTGTTGTATGAAAAGATCGTTCAATCTCGATCGGAAAACCTTCAATAATTAAAACAATAAATATTACTAAACAAAATTGTTCTTCTATCTCAAAAAGTTGAACCGAAAATCTGTCTTTTTAATTTAAAACTAAATTTCGTCGTATAGAGCGAACTCGAAATAAGAAAAATCAAGCAGTGCAATAGTTCAGAAATAAGAAAAGAAACCTGAGAATGCAAAGGAATCTCGGGTAGAAATGATTGCACTCCCAAACGATGCTATTCACGGAAATTGGTTGCTCCCGGATTTCAGGCTCTAAGAAACGTAATTTAGAGAACAATGCATCCAATCAGTTGTCAAAGCGCTGGCTGGCATCAATAAAAAAGGTTTATAACTTAAAGACTGTGTTTAGATATTCTATGGAACACTATATTACTACGTTGATAAGTTATTTTCAGCTTCCTAGAAGACAGGTTGTATGTACTTATATATTCTAAAGATGCGGACATTGATTTTTAAACTAACATGAAATCTATTGGAATCATTATCTTTAATAAAAACGTTATTTTGTCCATCATCCCTCACTTTTTTACATATTTTGACCAAACTACAAGAGTTATCTTGAAACAAAATATGCTTTATGGGTCGATAAATAATTGACAACTCAAGTGCATATAAGTTCAATCTCTATCCATCGACGCATAAATGATATCAATCGGATTTTTCATGAGAAAATTATATATTTTTTTAAATTTCAAGAGTCAAATATTAATATTGAAAATGAAAGCATTTCTATCACGTTCACGCATGTATGAGCTTAGATTCTTTACCTTTCCTGCAAGTTATGTAAACAAATTCTTAGTGTGTTTCTCTCGCTATTGGTTAGTAATTATATTAATATAATAATTAGTAGTCGATAATTCCGAAAGAGATGGCTTTCAGGAAAGTTGTAAAAATTATCTTAATTCTCAATTCTTCGAAAGGTTAAATATTTGCAACTTCGATTGTTATGAAGCTTATTTTTAGTTTTAGATCTAAATTGCACCCCACAGAATCCACACTGTATTTGATTTATAAATGCTAAACTCATTAAAGTTTGGACTGGATATTCCCTGCACAAAGCGCTCTTTGGTTTTTTTTTTTTTTAATAGGATAATGCCCATTTTGCGAAAAAATAGAAATACAATATAACTGGCAACTAATAATACTGAACGCAAATACATATTATATAAATAAATTACAATATCATCGCGAGCTAGGAACAAAGATTAAAGAAAGCAGTTTCAATTTTAAACGGTTAGAACCACCTTTTTTGAATGCGCAAACGATGCACTGTGCTGTATATGAAAAACGAGAATGACTCTTTCTGCAAAACTTTAAAACGAATTTATTTCATGTAAATAACTCAGATATCATTTTATAATAGGCAAAAAAAGATAATTCATCTTGTCTTTTGTTCCACTTCAGCAGGGCCCAATAAGAGATACCACTCATAATTTAAAATATTCTACCAGCTACATTTTATAGAGATTAAGTGCAGATTGTTTAAATTTCGTGCAATGAAATGAAGTAAAATGCCTCATGCGCAAGCCTTAATCTTAAACTAATGTTAAATTAAACTAAACTGCCCAGTACTGGTCCTTGAGAATATTTCACAACTGTTTATCTAGGATCTGTCCTCAATCCCATTTCCGATTAGCATCTGGCCAGACCCAAGGAGAAAAGACGTACAAGAAATTTAAAGAAGTGTGAAATCGCCTCAAGAAAACGTATTCCTGCGCCTCTCGACTTGCTGGAGGTTAGCTACGTACTGTTCCATTTAATGTATGCATGCTGCGAGCATTACAACAATGAATCATATGAATCATTCATATTTTAGCGGCGAGGTAACCGGCTTATTCACTGCTACGCCGAGTTATTCTTAAATGTCCGTCATTCACGTTTCTTTTAGAAATTCTCACTCGTTTCTATTTAAGATTGAAGTGACCAATGCTGATTTTCGTCTAAGAGGTCAGTCTTTCAAGACACGATTCATATTTTCATCATGTACCTATTTATCTCTGCTTCAGATGACCATCACCTTGCTGCCCAACATATGGTTTGGTTGAAAAAATAATTTTTTGACAAATTTCTTTTGAGTTGAAAAACAACCTTCTCTTCCGTTCATCTGTTGTGTCCGTCACGGTCCGGTTCTGTTCGCAATTTTATACAGTCAGGAGGAGCTAATTAAAAATCCGACAAAGTGCACAGCATTCGCAATATTTTCGCATCCCAATTTGCTGAGATTTTCTGTCATTGGCACGTGAATTAGATAATAAATTCAGCGGCAAAGCACTTCGTTGTCACGGTGAGAGAGCTCTGTGCGAATTATTTATTTTTAGTCTTCCAAATAAACAAACAAAGTATTAATGGATCCTGCCGCCGCCGTTCCACTGAGGAGTACCTCGGTTCATATTTCATTTTGTCCGGGAATAAATTTTCACTAGAGATCGATTAACCGAAATTGCGTTATATCATCTTTTAGACTGTCGGTGGCGAAAAGAAATAAGGTGCAGAGGCTGGGGCTGGGGGCAGACACGGATGTAAAGAATTTATGTTTTGATATTAGGGTTGCCGCCTTTAGTATGCTCAAGATAAATAAACCGTCTTAACAATAAATCTAGGACATAGAATACTTTTAGGTAGGCGATTTTGTTTTGTTTGAAATTTTTTTTTATTTGAATAGAAATTCAAATTCTTAGAAATCTCTATATATAGAAATAAAAATATTTTTAGGCCTTCATAGTGAATACAGATACAATAAGTTTGAAATAATAATAACCGTGCTTTTATTTTTAAATCGGTTTCGATTCTGGGTTCAGCGGGAGATTTTGCACTGAATTTAAATTTGTAAAAAGTAAAGCAGTAGAACCTCATAACAAATTCGTGTCAATGTTAAGTAAAATAAGAAATAATTATTTTATACAAACCGATGTACCGACATATAGGCTTTGCGGGGGCGAATAGTCGGTCTAACTAGGTATCATCTCTGGGAAATCACGTTTTCTGTCAATTTTCACTAGCGGAGAAAGTTCGATCATCCTGTATTTCTTATTATATAAGGAGTAAAGTCTTTGAATTTAACTGACAGAAACTGAACCCTGCTATACAGATTTTTTTTTACATAGATTTATAGTAGGTACAATGTTTAACCAATTAAATACCAACATCATAAATTAAATTTATATAGGTAAACGCAAATGTCTCGTTGACATGCATATACATACCTATACCCAAAAACAATTGTGGTATAATTCGTTCGAATTGTTTGCAACCCGAAATTCATTTCAGAATTTGTTGAAAATAATATTTGAATGCGTATATTTTGGGAAAGTTAAGTAAATATTATTTTATCGAAAAATGGAATAAATACTGAAAGGAGTGTTATTAATAGTTACTTTAACCGCGGCTCATGTTTCATTCGATCCAAGAATAAATTTATTTCGTCGAAATTGCGTTACTCATCTCCGGGCCGAAACGACAGGTTGATATCGATGGCGGAAAGTAAACGAGATGAGGCAGGAGGTCGGGACGGAGGTAATGAATTCATGTCTTAAGACTTACACCCGCCACCGCCCCCGGGCCGTCCTAGACAAGTTGCCGATTTCGTTATCGAAACTCTGCTGTTAGCCAATTAGTTACACTTGACAAACTCCACCCAGAGCAGCGAAGTTATGAACTCATCGGGGGTATCATCTCCGCTCCCCAAGGCTCATGGCTTTATTGTGTAAATTCAATTGCCGTGGTCGTCTAAGAGCTCGGGAAAACTTAAGAAAATTCCATCGTCTCATCTGAGTGCTTCCTCGCAAGGGCTAATGGTAATAGGGTGTGTCGGCGGCCCTTACACCTACACCCACCTGTTGGCTGCGAATGGCTCTATGGCGACACCGTGAGGCGCCAGCCGTGCCACAGGGTGATTACAAAAATAAAAAAATAAATTCGTTTTTTCTCAATCACTTCCCATGGGATCGATGGATTTAATTGAACCTTTCAAGGTTTCTTGGGTATTTTCGCTGTGCAGTTTTATTCACGACTACCAGGCCCTTTTGCTTAACTAGGCGAACTTAATGGAGAAATGTGTTTGCGCACGACATACCTCATCACCACTATTAAGTGCGCGGCATTTACGCTGACATATTTTGCACGGGAGGGCCGTTTTAATTAAATCACAACTTTATGAATTTCAACTAGACGACCTGAAGGGGCCAGGAAATAGGGGCGCCTAATGGGATTTCAAGGAAGATCGGGTTCTGAAGTCTTCAATTTTGGGGAAAAACTCCAAAACCGAAGACTGTGAGCTTAAATTAATGCGAGCATCTACCAAAAACGTTGAATGTATGTGCATTCCTCCATAAGGCATATTAAACCGAAATACCTTTCTCAGTATACATAAATAGGTATCTCTATATATTCCACAGAAAGACTATCTGTGAAAGAGTTATGATGTCACTTTAATTAGTTTTCACTTATCAGAAAATGTTCATGAATAGCAAGAACTTTGAAAGTTCCACTCAACAGGTATTATCCGGGCTTCAGAACGAAAATGTCAGGGTGTGCCCGGAGGATTTGCCTAATCTGAAGTATTGATGAATATCATATTCAAGTATGAGGGCGCAGAAGAGCCAAATTCCACTCATCCAAAAAATTAACTTATCAACAATTTTGCTAATAAATTCAGCTATCGAAACATTAAAAAACATTAATAAAATTTAGTAAAATTGAAGGATTTATGAAAATTACCGTGACCACAGAAGCGGTGGAAAAGCAGCAGTCTCGGCTGACATCCGTGGCTGTTTGCGAACATTTCAATTCGACAGCCATGAAACTGTTCAAAAGCGCCTCGCTATAATTTGCGCTTGCGATGCACTTCCATTTAAAATATTATTTGAAATTTACCCGGCCTTTGAGTTTTCTCCGCATAGCTTTGAAGAGTGCTTTTTGTGGGTGATCTTCAAATATAATAGTTTTCAATTTAATTGCTAGTGGGAGGGCCACTAATGGATTTTCTGTGAAGAGCTATCATAGTTGCACATGGCGATGAGTTTTTGAATGGCTAAAATGTTGAGAGAAAATTAATAAAAGCCTCGAGATTCACAGATAATTTGTGAAGTTGAATAGGCGAATATTATCGATTATGATTTTCACGCATTTTCTCAGTGGTTTTACCATATGTCAATACTTAATATCTATTTCATTTAATAACAAGTACAAAGATAATACAAAAATAGGTCAACAATTTTTTTGTTTGGTTATTTCATGCATATGTACCTATTTCTCACGATTTTCTATAAAAATCCCAATGGAAATTCCATTAAATTAAGTAGATTCTTAAACATGTCATTAGTGAAAATGATTTAAAGCTTGAACTCTTTAAATCATTTTCACTAATGACATGTTTAAAAATCTGGAGTTTAAAATATTTAAAATCATACTATGTATAATTTAACCAATTATTTAAACTCCCAATGCGACAAACTGGTGACAATTCCCAATATTTCCATATTGAATTCATGATTCTAAATTCAAATTTTCTATTACAAGTCAATAATCCGAATTAATTTGCAAATTTAACGCATCTCACTTATGAAAACTTGATTTTTTCATTTATTTCTTTTTTCTTAAAGCGAGAACAATTTATGCATATTTCGCTTTGAATAACCAATCTTCTTTTTTGCGCTGCAGATTAAAATTATTCAAATATTAAACTATGATAAAGTATCACTTCCAAACAATAAAATAAGAATGAAAACGTAAAAAAAATTTATTGCTACATAGAATGTCGATTAAATTATAAGAAACATGTTTGCAAAATTTGTAATTATCTATAATCATAAACTTCAATTTATTGGTTATAACTTTAAAATAAATTGGTTGAATTGGTGGTCGATAGTTCTTGTCTAGTTTTCAGGTGCGGTCCTTATTTAGTTATTAATTCAAAGTTTACTATTGGTTGAATATTAAACTGTCACATAAAATTACATTGTTTTGTAAGGTCATAGTTATTTCGTATGTAAGACAGTATTAAAGAAAAATAATAAACCAAAAGGTCAGTGTTAACTTTAAAGAAAAATTGTCTTTCTAAAATTCATAAATAGTTACGACGAGGGCTTTAATAGTATGTTGTATAACAGCAATTAAAAAAAAACTATTTCTGTTTCTAATATTGTCTTTTTGTTTAGGGTTTCTATTTTATACTGCCTATATATGTACATACATATGGCCGTATGTCGCAGATTAATAATTCCTTTATTTTGTACAATTCATTTTTGCAATTGTGTACTTATGCTTTTCTGTAGAAATTAAAAGAAGACAGAAATAGACAATTAAAGGGCTCTATATTTGAAACGATTATTCTTCAGGCAATTTTGCGTAGCAAAAATACATAAATGAGGTCAAAATAAATGACTACCATAAATACATACCTATATGTATGTATTTGCAATATGTTTCTTATAATTATCTGATTAAAATAATACAACATTCAAACTTGTGTTTTAAACTGATTTTTACGTAATTTCGACAAAACAAGATCGTTACTCATGATTTTAAAATTTTCGAAATTGAGAAGAAATCCTAAGCATTTACACAAAATAAATGTAAATGTTTTCCGCTTCATTTCAGTATTTTTTCCTCTTTTCCATTTATCATTTTCCACCTCTTGTGCACTATCTCAATTTAATTTCAGTTCATTTTCCGAAGTTAGATTTACCACAGAAAAAGTTGTCACCTTGTTCAGTTTATTTTCAATTTGATTTTTTTCACCCGGATTTCTATTCACAAAAATTTAAAAAAAAAAATGAAAACAAGGTTTTTATGCTATTCCAGAAAAAATAATTTTACTTTTTTTTATTTTTGGTATTTTTGAAGATACATATATGTATTTGGATTTCCCAGAAAATTGCTTCTAGGGAACTTGGGAAAAAAGAGTCCTAGTCTGGAAATACTATAAACGAAATGAAATAAATTAATTAAAATAAAAATAATGACACACAAAATACATTTTAATTGTCATAAGAGTTCCGGAAAGGAAAAGTGGTTAACATTTGGTTCCTATTTGAAATCACATTTTTTGCTGAAAACTGATAGGTACGTCTTTATATACCCTGGTACAATTATATCACTAACTTCAGGTAGGAGCTTCCAAAAAGTGTAGGTATATTTAGCTTCGAATTTGAAAATATTTGGTGCTATATTTAAATTTTTCTGTCGTACAAAGGAATGATGGGCAATTAAAAACAAATATTTAATGTAAAACTTTCAAGTAAGACTTTTGGTAGTTTCATATCATAATGTGCTACATTTCAAGGAACTATAGAAATGATAGAATTCCACATGAATGCCTGTAATCTGCTTAACTACGCAAAAATTTGTTTTTTAGACTGAAACTTAAAGAACGCAGATTTTACCACATTATAAAATCAACTCAGTCGTAGCACTAATAAGAATTCAAAACTTAGTCGCATTTTGCATATTTATACCTATCAGCTTTAAACTAAACCACAGCAAATTATCCAACGAGCAATAAATTCAATTACTCATTCTCCGCAAACATCAACTCATTAGTCCAATAATCTCCTGAAAAGCAAACATTCGCCTGATTGCGGGATGGCTCGTCATTTAATTTGCATAATTGCATGCAGCCACCGCAGCCCGCAAACGCCTCAAGAGCATCGGCTAAATCTTGAATCGGACCCAGCCAATCGTGCGAAAATCACGGTGTTTTCTGGAGCGCCTCCCGCTAATAACTCAATCCGAATCCGGCAAGACCGCGAAAAATGACCTCACCCACTCCGTCGAGGTTGGCGTGTCACTTAATAAAAATCCAGTGGAGATAAGCTCCCAGGTGTGGTGAGGTGGAAGTAATTAGTTATCTTTTGATGGGGAGATCAGTTCCTTTGGGGCGAGCCCCGGGGCTAATCTCCCTCCCAGCGACTGGAGTGGTCAAGATCAAAGGCGGTCAACCCTAGCTGCGGTTTAGCATAATTTTTTTTAAAAGAGCATAACCACAGAGCGTTATCAGTCTTGCTCCGATGGTCCATTTCATGCAAACGGAGAAAACTTTTAATCCGAATCTGACCGAAGAGTGTCCTCTTATGTTCCACGCTGGTAGGCGTTCTGTTTATCTTTTCTTAAAGGGATTTAGGGCGAAAAGGTTTTTTTTTCTTTTTTGGGATTATTTCATCTTACGCATTGAACCAACACCTAAAGATATCCTAACCCAAAAGGGTCACATCCTCTTCTTTCCCGCAATTTATTTATAATTTTATTTCACAGATTTCATCTCGTTTTATTTTATATATATTTTTTTAAAACATTGCTTTAACCACCTTGAGATTCGAACACCAAATCACAACAGGACAATGCTTCACTTTATGCAGCTAAATCCTTTTTCTGGTTTTTTAATAAAAAACAAACAAAAAAAATAACAAACACACAAACTCCTTTTTGAAATTTAAAATTTTTTCCCAATAATTATAAAAGAAAAAATTTGAAAATTTCCAATAAATTCAGTTAATTCGCGCGCACAAATGCGATTCAAATCCTCTTTTTTGCAATTTAAAAGCCGGGATTTGCTTTCAATCACGTTCAACTCGCAACTGTTGATCAACGAGCACTGAATCCCAGAAAACACCGGTCGTTTTCTTCAAATATGACATTTAAGAAAAAAAATTAGAATATTGGCGAAAAAGTGCGTTTTCCTCCCCCTCGAGTAGCACCCAAACTCCCAGAGATGCCGCGCTTGTTCCGTTCGAAGGCAAAATCGCAACTGAACTGGCTGAGGCCGATTCTGGCGGTGTGGTTACGTTCCGAGTTCGCTTCTAGAGCAAGCAACAAGCCCAGCAGCAGCAGCAACAGCAGCAGCACACCGTCATCAGCCGTCGGACAACAAGCCGAGGAGCCCCAGCCGCACTTCATCATCGAGAACAGCTACCACGGGTACCCCGGCGGAGCCCGCGCGGGTACCCGCGTTGCCGCGATGACGACATGCCCGCCAAACCCAGCTGCGGGCACCGGAGACGTTGAATTGAACGGATCTGGGGCCCGCCAGACGATCGCCGCCGCCGCCGCCGCCGAGGTGATGCAAGAAACGTGCTCGCGCCAGCCGCGACGCCGATGTGCAATTCGCCCAGCAACCGGCGGCCACCACCCTCAGGGCAGCTTTTGCGCGGTCCTCTCCAGAAAGCTCCACGGGCGGGCGCCGGCAAATTCACTCGCAGACCACCGCAAGCTCCCCAGTCCCCAGAATCCCCACTCAGGCGAGCCGATGAATTCGCTGAATGAACCGGCCGAAGAGAGCAAATTGGCGCCGAAGCTCCCCGGCAGAGCGGGACGCAATTCATCCAGGTGTAATCGGTGTAATATCGTGGCTAATTTCCTCCTCGAACGAATTAATTGAAATTTACCTTTACCTACAACAACGACTCGGGCGGGGCGCCAGATAATGAGGAGGCGGATCTGGAGCTCGCCAGGAATTTTGAACTCAATTATAACCTCGTTTCGCGAATTTCCCATCATCGCATTATATTTGCGGTTTTATCACCGATTTAGTCGCAGTCACCAGCATTTTTTGCCGGTCAAAAAAGTCGCTAATTATTCGGCTGCGTGCGTTCAGCGATAAGATCACTCGGCGGGGCCCGGAGAGTCCCGGACGCCTTTGAGCGACACGCCGCGCGGCTGCGCCGGCCACTTTATGCTGCTTATCACGTTGCAGAGCGGCCTGTTTTCAGCGCTGATAACGCGCATGCTTTTGAGGTGTTATGTGCGCGCCGCCGCATTCAACTCGATTTTTATCGCCGGGAGCAGACGCGATTTTCTTGTAATTAATTTGCTATTCGTATGCTTCGCTCGTCGCTTAAGATCCCACTCGAGGTGTGACATAATCACTTTCATTTTTAAGTATTTTTTTTGGTCACTGTTTACAATAGTAAGTCGCAGCGGAACCACAGCGGAGTAAAAGGCTGAGATTAATTAATTGTTATCATTGGACTTATGGTCCGCGAAAACGTTACATTTCAAAAGGTTTACCCTACATTGTGGGTACGGCAACATTTGATTATTTCGTTGCGTCACTCAGAGAAAAGGGGGTATTGTAAAATTATATCAAATCAATGTACATAAATTGAAACGTTTAGATTTACATTTCAAATTATAATTACGTCATTTTTAATTTAATGCTTCACATTAATTTTACAAGTTTCATTGTATTTATAATTAACATGGATATGTCATAGTATTTCTTCAATTATAAATTACAATTTTCTACCCGAAGAGCGCATGCAGGGTAACGTATAATTTTAATACTTATAGGGTATAATAATATTTACACGGAAACAAATTTTTCAAAAATAGCCCTGTATTTTCCGACGGATTTTGGGATAGTGCATTATTTCGAGAGCATTTGTGAAAAAAGACAGGGATTTTAACTAAAATTTAACGGCCAGCGTAAAATGTTGACATTATTTCCTGTAGCTGTTAAGGAGATCTGCTGCTTTTTCAATATATGTTGTGGATTTTATGGCAAACGTTTGTAAATTGGTTGGGAAGATTTTTACTATCTAAATTTGTTTTTCCGTGTATATCATATTATATCAATAAATCATATCATATAATATACAAATATAAGTAAAAACAATCTGCTACGTATTTTGAAAATACGTATTAGATCGAAAATGAGAGTGCGGCACACACAAATTTAAATTGAGTTAAAACCAAAATCCAATGGTTCTTGTAAAACAAAAATACTTTGTGGAGCAAACTAAATTGGGCACAATTTGAAACTTCGTTAACAGGTTCAAATTGACAAATTTACCATTTCGTCGGGGCTCACAATGCTGACCCATATGTCTCAAAAACAAATATTTCTAACTTCCAATTTAAAACTAAATAACTTATATATGTATGTATGTATATATAAATATATTTGATATTAGCGCGGTGCATCGATTTATAGTAATTTCTTCGTAAAAAAACCCCAAAAAAACGGGCCTAAAAATGTTGGATTTTTGTTCCGGAACAAACGGAAATAAAGTATCTAAACAAAATCTTTATCTTCGCCGTTTTCTAAATATTTAAAATTGAAAATCGAAAAATTGACAAAACTTCATTTTGTAATAAATTTTGTTTTCTCCCAAATTCTAAAAATGTAAATGTAATTTAATGACAAAATAAACATATACACAACATTTCATCAAAAATAAGAAATGATCGAGTCCAACAGTGCGTCGATTTGAAATGGTCTCACACACATTTCTATCTGTAACTACTGTTGGATAAGTAGAATAAAATTAAATAAGAGAAATTACTTTTTAAATGCAGCAAAATCATGTATAAGATCTTCTGAAAATAAGAAATTTTAAATAAGGTTCTAACCGAAATATTTTGCACATTTGTTTGCTGCACTCGTATATCACATGTATAAAGTATACATCTGCATATGTATAGAAAAGAAAGATAACAGGTGTATCCACAGTCACTGTTGAATGAAAAGCGGTCTATGAGATAATTTCTGAAAAAAACCGTGTAAACAAACATTAATTAGTATTATCACATTCACGAGACAGTAGTAATTAGGTCGCGAATTGAATTGCGAAGAAAAGATAACTTTCTGCAGCCATTCCCCTGAAGGCGGCGAGGCATATTCAGCAATTCGCAACAGTGCCACTCCGGTGAATTGCCTGCGTGCTAAATTCCTTGTGAATGCGAAGCTCCCGACCATAAGACCTTTTGTCCCACCTTTTCTTTGCCTTCGCGGTCGCGGGCGTCGCGCCGCGCCGCCCTGCGCCAAGCACCGTAGGAGTCATGACGACGCAGCAAAAATGCACCGAGTGCAACAAGCCAGGGCCAGCGTCGCTGCAGTCGCGAAGGACCAGCCCGGCGCACCTTAATTGACTTTTATGAATGAACGGCTCGGGCTCCGCATTATTTATTTTCCAGCGAACTTGGATGCATCAACGGCCTCGCGGGCCCCATCCTCCCGGCCGTTGCAGCTGCAGCTCCATTGTATCTGGCTCGCTTTACGACCGCCCGCCAGTCTGTCCGAGCTGGCGGATCTTTTTTAAGCTCTGACCTAACGCGGATTTCTGCAGAGCTGCCCGAATGCACCGGGTAAATGAGAAATCCGATTGAATGCAAATTATCGGCTGCGCCGGGGCTTTTGCGTAGGTCCGCGATTTTCCAATTTGTTTACAACTGCGCTGGGCAGAAGGTTCTATTTTTGGCATGCACAAAGCTCAAAAGAGCCTCCTGGAACACTATTATGCATCGAGCATAGAACAGCCCCACTGACGGGATCCAACGGGCCGCGGTGTTTACGGCCCGCGAAAATTTCCGCGAATCCATTGAATTACGGTATACTATCAGAGGCGGGATTAGTTCGTTTGTACCTGTCCGGCTTGTGGGCAGCCGCAGATTTCATGTTTCAAAATTAGGCTATTTTCCACGAAAACTGTCTGACCATGGCGAATCGGCTCACAGTTGATTAATTTATTAATAATGCAGCGATTTGAGCCCTACTCAGCTGTTTCCCACGCGGGCCATCCTTTGATCAAATTAACCCATGCCAGTGGAGGTTTCGTTTACATGGCCAAAATTCCAATGATTGACGAGTCAGTTGCCACACGGTTTGGAAACCCGACTGCACACTGCTCGAGTGTTAGCAATTACGCCCATCTGAGCATAAATTGTTTATCAGTGGGAAATTAGAGCAATTGCGTCCCTATTTTCGTTAATCGCTTTGTAATTTCGTCTCTTCGAGCGTCATTCCATGACCCGAATAAAATTGGCGCAGAGCACTATTATTTATTAAGGGATTTGTCTCTAAAAATTCTGAAAAACAGATTTTTTCAATTCCTTGGATCTTGAAAGAATATGTATTTAAGAATATTATCTGAAAATGTTACTGGCGAATTCTCAATTTTTTTTTCTAATTTTCTAATAAAGTAGTTGATAAGAGTTTCAACAGCTGACCGATTAATCCTAGTAGGTATATTAAAACTCAATTCAGATGAAGCTAATCATTTTGTGAGTTCATTATTACAAACAGATTTACCAGAATTGGTAATTTTGAAATGTATAGGATGATATGTATAATTCTTGATTCAAAGAACAAACAAACATGATTTATTTCTTGAACGACATATTTATTTTCTAACTAATTAAACAACTATGTTGTTAATTGCAATGTTTTTGGTCCATGCTGCTCCTTGGGCCTGCTGTTCAATTTATGATCGGAGAAAGTCCGTTTTGATCTATAAATAACAGTTTTGCGGATCATATTTTATGCTTCCACCTGGGCAAAACATGTTTGTCGCGCCAATCTATTTTCACCTCCCATAAAATTGCAATTTTGCGATTTAGAGGCGTTGCGCATAACAAATGTCCACGAAATCGTTGTTTATTTTCTCAACACCTTTCGGATTCGTTTCATAGCTCGGAGAAAGTCGTCTAAAGTCGTTTATTGTCCACAGAATGGACGTTGAGGGCTTTGCTGGGACTTTGGCCAATGGAACTTTGAAAACAATGAGCAACGCGAAATTCGGTGCAGGACGTTCACACTAATTTAAAAATGTTGGTGGTTTGAACTTTGATTTATTTCAGCGAGTATGTTTTTTTTTAAATTGTTATTGTAAATTTCGTTTTTTTTAAAGTTTTAAAGATTTAAAATTGTTTGAATGCATGCATGTATTGAAATTTTCTATACATAAATTTAAAAAATATCACTGATTCTAACATCGTTTTCTTTTCTTTTCAGGTAAGATGCATACATACTTGTAATAATAATAATAATTCTAGGTATGTAATATGTTGTTTATCAATCGAAACGTGGCCAATTTGGTATTAATTGTCTTTTACTCCTCCTTAATTATCATGGGTTGCCTGCGCCTCACGTTTTTCTCTCCAAGTCTTACAAAAATCTCTATAGCCACTAAAAATTCACCCTCTGGGCCCTTCAGAGGAAATTATTTTATACTCTTAGTCCGTTTGAAAAACGTGGTATATATTAAAGTTTTTTTTTAATTAAATTAATTAGGTACTTTGTGTTAATTTTCAATTTACAAATATTGCACTGTAAAATCAACCGCTTATAATCCTAAAATTATTTAGGCCTATCTTTATTTCTACATTTCTTTTTGTTATTTTATATAATTGTAGTAGTAGATTTGTAAGGAGGTCCTTGTATAATTAATCTTTTTGCTTTTTATTTCGTGTAGATTTTCATTTGATTGTACAACTTATAAAGTAGGTACTATCTCATGACTTTTTCTCTCACTGATTATATCTACAATGGAATTGGATTGGTACGTCTGCGTTATTTCAGTTCAACTTCTTTCCGTTCATGAAAACCCCCATATTTTAACCCCAATACGCCAGGAGAATAATTTTAATTCGAACCTAAAGTGACATGCAAATAAAACGGTGTAACCATCCTAAAAATTAACAAGCGCAGGGATTGAACAGCAAGAGCCCCTGGCTCATTGTCCATCCAATTAGATCCGCTAAAATCACGGCGCCATAAATATAAATGAGGAACCGAAAAGTTACTCCTGCTAATGAACCCTGGTAAAGCCCGGGACCATCAGTCATCGGACTAAAACGCCATAATACCGCCGGGCCACAAAAGCGGCGCTTAAATGTCTTCATCAGCGCGATAAATTATCCCTGGAAGAGATAAATCACGGCGTAAGATGGCAATGGCGATGACACCACGGGGAAGTGGTGTAGCCGGTGGACCTTGAAAATCGGCGGCAAATCAATCGAAGCGGGGCTGCTGGAGGCTCGATTGAGGTCCAATTAATGTGGGTGACAATATTTTATAACGCCGCAATAAAATTATACCAACGCAATTTTGGAGCGTGGTTTGTTGGTGAAGGCGCAGGAATCGCAATCCCCGGAAAATCCAAAAAGGCGTGCCCTCAGGACTTCTTGTCTTCCCGACAAGGGATGATCTCGGGGAGGGCGTTGATTTCTTTTTTGTTTCCATTTATTTCCTGCGCCTCGTTTATGACTGTGAGCGCATTTGATCTGATTTCCATTTTACTCATTTTACCATCGCTCCTACGCTTTGTTTTTTACAGGAGCACATCCTGCCTCCCAACAGGAACAGGCTGTAATGAAAAGCCCCGGGTTGGGGCCCGTCCTTGGGTAAAAGTTGGAAATTTTACCGACACGATGCGTTCAACACAGCTTCACGGATCTTCCCGATGTGGAGTTCCGTAGTAGAAACCAAACATTTCCCTGTGCACGTTTTTTCTGACCCGAATAAGTAACCCACTGCCGGAGGATCCAGTAAATTCGCTACGAAACCCTATACAAGTCGGTTTGTCCTGTGGCTTGACTAACTCGCCCAATTACCTAGTACTCTCAAACTACTTAGCATCAAAAAGTTTCATGAAGTTTTCTTAGAAAATATATTTTTTGAATGTTTGAAAGAAAATATTGTTTTGTTAATTAAAAACTTTAAATTTCTCTTACTTTCAAAATTATTTTTCAAAAATAAAAAAGGTATTCTTCTAATTTTAGATAAGAAAGATCAGATAAAACATCATTATTTTTATCACTTAAAATTAACGAATAATAAAATGCGGGTTTAAATAAGATAAAATCTCATACCCCATAACTATTAAATATTGTATTTTTTATATAATAGTGACTTTATATTGAAAAAAGAAAAAAAGAAACGAAATCTACGATTTTAAATTAAGAGCCCTATTCTAGTAATTCTCAGTGACCGGTCATAAGTCACAATCGAATCACAGGAGTGCGGCAATCAATGACAAATCTTGCGACTTGTGATCGGTCGCAACGCTCCGAATAGGGATGTAAAAGTAAGTTTGCTGATTTTGTTTAGAAACAATATACGTATAAAAAATAAAATTATTTGTATAAAAGAAAATTGATTTATTTTAAAAGAGTTAATGGAGAGAATATCCCGACTCTCCATAGTTCGATTTCCGCATTAGATATTAGTAGCCCTTTTCGGATCCTCCATTAAACCCGCGGCAAGGTGTTGCAGCAATTCTTGGAAGCGGGATATCAAGGCGCCCGGCTTGCACCTAGGTCCTGGAAAAAGGCGCCCAGAGCAAATATTTACCAATGAATAGTTGTCAGCTTGCTCCGGAGCTCTATGAAATTAGATTTATTAAGAGATGAAGTAGAGAACTCAATCAATAGATGCTCCTTCCGCCCGACTGGCTAAGTGCATGCCGGGAACCTCCGGGCTGGACCCGGGATTTATTTGCGATTGGTCATGAAATATTGAAGCAAGGTGCCGGCGAATTTCTCCTCAGCAGGGCCCCACTGGGCGGCAGTGTCAGAGCTTTTGACTGCTGAAATTAAATCGGTCAGGGCGCCTACCTTTTTTGCTGGTCCATTTGGGCACTGGAGTCTGGGGTCAAGGGAGTGAACCTTGCCCAATTTCGACTCGTGAATCATCGGTTCAATTGGAGACGATAGAAGCTCCGTTGGGTTCAATTGATTAATTCGGCTCGCTGATTTCCCCGGGAGTATCTCAGTTGCTGATGAAACCGGGCAGATTCCATTTAGCATTCGAACGTCGTGCTCTGCTCGTATAGGCACAGTTCGATGCTTTTTGCACCTTTGACACGAGATTTTTTGTCCCCCGGCTTGAATTTTATTAGTCCGAATTGCTACGTGTTACACGCTTTGAAACGACGCGATCTGATGCAATACTTCAAAAGGACAGGGACCAGAATGATAGTAACAAAGTTCCTATGCGAGTTGCATTTTTTCAAATAAATCAATTGGTATACATTGCACCTTGCAGGGTGGCATATTTAAAATTCAGAACACAAAATCATTGATTACATTCATAAAAATATTCATACCATTTGCAATTTTCACATAGATTTTTCAATCATTAGGAATTTGATTCGATGAATTCTATTTGTTTAATGAATGGGGAAAAGAATTAACGTTTCAAAAACTAATATGCTAAATGTTCTACATAAATTAATATTGGCAGAGTAGTCTATTATGCTTTAAACGCAACGATGACTTACCAGTATAACTTAAATACTTTACCGTATCTGGCTTCAGGGCCCAGATATTAAAATGCATACAATAGAGATGGTATACCTTTAACTAACCATCACTAGTATTTCTCAAAATCGAAATGCCTTAAACTGAAGTTGACGAGATGTGAAGTCACTCAGATTCCAACGTCCCATCAATGAGTTAGGTATCATTTAAGCTATATAACATTTAAGCATCACATTTTCCCAAGTAAAGCCAAACCAAATATATTTGATTCTAAAAAGTATTTATATCACCTAATATTAGGTGTTTAAATAATTAATTAGATTCGATTCTCAAATAGTTCTTGGCTTGATTTGGTGTAATTGTTAGATGCATATTCATGTCTTATGAATTGGTTATTTGGTAGTAGCTACGTTCTATCAGTTTTTGCTAAATTTCTTAAAGAATAAGTAAATTATAATTTTTCCTACACCCAGCCCAGTCATAAATGCAAAGCAGTTTACGTAATAATATAATTCTTTAACTTTATCATGTTTGTAGACAATGTCTCACCTCTGAATCAGCTCCGAGATAAACCGAGCGCGATTAGCAATTGCGTTGCCGTACTCTAGCCATCTAGAAAAGATAAACTGCCTCTAATGTGGTGGTTAAGTTTGCATAAATTAAGCCAGCCATTAACGAGCAGTAAAATGAGAGGAAATACCTTTCGCACCCGCAACCCTCGCCCAAACAATTTCGCGGCAGCCCGGCACTTCCTGCCGCTTCCGCGGATTGCATAACGCGAATGTCCACGTAATCTGGAGGCATTGAGTCATCGGTTATTGATGCTTAAATTTTCGGGAAAATTTTATATTTAGTTTTATTGGCCATTTGTGAGCGGACAGCCCGCCGATTAATGGATTAATTTATGGGCACGGCCTGGTCACCCTGTGTGGTCCTGCTAGTGGACACATCTGGTGCTGTTGTTTATACGTCCGCGGAACGGATGCGCGAAAAGCCTCGTGAGTTATCACTTTCAAATAGCTTACAATCGAAATCTGTAGGGAAAGTGGGTGGTCTGTCGGCGGTTAGTACCGAAATAATTTTATGGGTCTCCTTGCACTCAAATTAGCGCTTATCTCATCCAGTTGGAGGTGTACTGAAATGTGACATGACTCAGGTCATTTTTATGGAAACATATAAAATCAGCGTCATACTCTGCGTTTCTTCCGCAAAAATTTATTGCGCCGCTTCCAACTGCCTTGGTGGTTCGAAAACATATTCGATTTTTAGGGAACCTCTAATAAAAGCCATTTGAAAATAATATGTAGATAAATATTATCTGTTGACGAATATTTAATAATGCTAATACTAGAATATAATATATAATACATACTTAGCATGTTAGCTTATTTATGTTTGAGTTTCAGGATTACCTAGAATCAATTGCTAACACATAATATAGGTAATTATCATATCACGTATAACAGCTACTTCCATTTCTTCATCAGTTCATAGACAATTTATCCAGTTACCAATTTCTGGGCTAGTATCGCGAAATTTATCAAGGTACTATATCCACATTGCCTCAATTTAATTCAAAACTTTAATTGGTTCAAGGTTTGAAGTTTGGGTGGGATCCACTTTTCTTAAATTTTAAAAATTTTGATATACGTGACGGTTTTTAAAATTAAATTCAATGAGATATTTGCTGTCTAACCTGAACCAGGTGGGAAAATAAAGGAAGACAGCTAATGTTGTATTTGAATTTTTAAAGTACCTACCGGAATGTCCAATCCGCGGTTTTAACGCACGCAGTTTGTGGAATGATAAAATAAATATGTTTATATAGTCTGATGTATATCGAAAAACAAGGCGATGGGGGCTGTCCATTATGCAAATTACGCGATATACGCTAAAATGGCATCGACCGACTCACTTTGATTATTTATTCTGTGGCCGCAGTACTCGGCAAGCTCCAAACTAGGCCGCCCAAGTGGAGCATTTGCAGCTACACATGCCTCGGCCGATCTTCCCAATTCGATTTATTTATTCAACTGCAACTCGGAAATTAGAGCAGAATCTCTCAGTCCCTCGCAATCACATTGCATACGCTGTAAAGTTGGAATACTCTCAAACGTTCAGAAAATCTGTCGATAAAACGTGATTGCTAAAAGTCCTTCGGTCACCGGAGTCTCTTAAAGGAGTCACCTGAGGTCTCCTGAAATGTAATCGGATCCCATATAAATCAGCCGCAAATTTATTCGACTGGACACAAAAAGGACAGGTCGCTTTATTACGCCCTCGAAATTTTACGAGTCCGTCCGGTCGGGCATCCGCGACTTTGCGGTGGTAGGCACGTCCCGGCGGTCATAACTCTCGCGCTCTCCTCCCGGCCCAGCATCCTAAACAAGCCATTTAGCGGACGTATGACAACATAATTCGCGGTAATTGCTTACATAAATTCCGCTGTTATCCGATAACGATGTTATCCACGTCTCGAGCCTGCCTGGGCAAGGATCCGGCTAAGGCTGGGGATCCGTCCGCCGTGGCACGATCCAGCCCCGAGCAATTTCATGCAACTCTTTAATTGATAACCGAGCAGGTCGCTGCTGTTTGCGACTTAATTATTGCGGCCGTAAAGGTTTTCGCGCTCTGGGAACGGAGCGATCCAGCGACGAGGTCAAGGGTGCCCCCTTCGAGGTGCGATAAGTGCCTGCGATTTATAAACCGTCTGCGGTTCAAGTTTTTGAGACTTCTCCTGTCACGTAGCTGCCCATAACTTTAGTCTTTTGGATTAAACGGTCGTCAGATATTTCTCGTCGAGATTTCTAATAAAGATCCAAAAGCAGTGTGCATGCTTTGCTTTACTAACAATAAATAAAATCCACATAAGCCAAAGACGATGGGCTTTAATTTGTAGCACTGTAGAATGATTGGCGCGTATTTTGTAATGTTTATAAAGATGGCAGAGCATTTCAATCAAGGGATAAGCTTACAAAGACAATATCAGCTGAGTGACGAAAACTCCCGTAAAATTATATTCTTAATCTTTATAACAAATTACCCGATAGACCGCTTTTTTGTTAACTAAGACTAATCCCAATACTCTTCAGCAATATGACATATGTACCTATATATTTAATTACAAATGTCATATAAAACAATAATTAAAACAAACACAATCAAGAATAAATAGGATGGCAAACAAAAATTGAAATTTATTTGCCTAATGACCTCAAATTCTCGAAAAGCTCATAAAAATTAAGGCGCACACTTCCCGTCAAAAGTTCAAGGCTTAAATGGACATTGCCGCCCACACCTTGTTGACTGAACTATCAAAACAGCAATTAACAAAAGATTGAGCGATTCGACATGATCATCGATCGCCTTTGATCGCCCGAGATGACCCAGATCGGCGGACGCATTCCCGACCAATGACAGATTCCCCCAATTATCCCCTAAATTAAGGCAGTAGGCAGCTACCACGACCGGGAAAATGTTTTAATTAATCCCAAGATCACCCAGGCGGCGCAGAGTCTGTCGAAAAATTTAGTAACAGAGAGCCCTGCAATTAGGCGTGATCGCGCTGATGACCAGCGTCGGGATCGGGCATGGCTGACTGGGTATCAAATTAACTCGTAATTCACGGGCCAGAGCAGCAATTAATCACCTCTCAACTTGGCGATAAATAAAAGATTTCTGTAGCCGCCTGCTTTCCAAGGCCTCTATTTCCCTTTCGATTCTGTTTTTGCTTCGGCAGTCAGCCCAGATGTGCTAAAGTTGAAAAGGCTTAATACAAACAGTCGGGAGGACCACGAAAGATTTCCGCTGAAACAAAACGCCGCGCCGCCGTCCATTTTCAGGTGATTTATTCGGCAGCGGGGCCAGTTATTACGATAATCGATGAAAAGATTAAGATAGCACCGCGGATGAGCTGCTTGTGGTGCAATGGCTCACGACTCTGATGAACTGGGTCGATATCAATTTATAACCGGGTGAAATTATGATTACACACCGAATTTATTTATGGTCCATTGCCAGATAAGAAGCGACTTCTTATGGTGCGAGTCGCTCAGAGCGATGAGTGACCTGAGAAGTTGACGGTTAAAAATTAGGTGAATTACAGATCTCTTCGTGAGAAACTATTGCAGAGCTCATGCGCCCGCATTCAATTTGTCTCAGGTTCGGGTGCCCATTTAGGTCTCAACTAGCAAAAAAGCAGTGATTGAGAAATTTTGTAAAATTAAAGAGAGTTCCTAAACATTCCGAACAACTATCTTTTTATAATTTTATGTTGACGTTACCTAACATGAAATCAGCGTTAATTGGAATTTAATTCCACAAAAACTTACGATTCATTTCTAAAAATTGAAAGAAGAAATAAATAATTATTTGTAACTGCCTTCAAGGATTCTAACGTCTTAAATAATATCGACAATATCAACAATTTCGTTTCACAAAATCTTACGACATGTCTCAAACCTGTACTGCAGTAGGTGTTGATATTGTTGCATCGACTTCAGATATCTTCTAACAATTTTAAGATATAATATCACTCAACCAGAAATCCAAAATTGAACTTATTTTATTATATATATTTTTTTGAAATGTTGCAATGTGATGCCTAAACCTATCAACTGTTTATGTATTTGGGTCTTTATAAGTATGTACAAATATAAAATATTTATGTTAATTTGTTCAAAAGTATACTTTTAACATAAAGGGGCAATGTTTGTTTTAAGTAGTATACACCAGACAACCGTCTAATGAAGTTATTTAAATATATGTATTTTAAATTTTAAACTGCGAAACTTCATGCAAATGCATATTTTTGCATTATTTTTATATTTGTAACTTATAACATATATATGAATAATTTTTTAAAAGAAATTTATGCATATTATCAGTTAAAATTTTTCAAAAATATCAATATACTGCAGAAGTCCAACTGAGCATTGCTATTTTAAAATATTAATGGATAAATGGGAAGTGAGTAATTCAGTTCCAATGCATCCTACTAAAACTGATAAATAGCAACGAAATTGGCATCACCATCAATGTAGTAAAAGCTTAACTGTGTATTTCTAAATAATTTCTAAATTAAAACGTTTTTGGAAGATTGTTTTGTTAAGTTTTTGTCATTGAATTATTTCACTTTATTGTTGTAAAATAAAATCTTAAATTTTTTAATTGTCATTTTAAAATTAAAACCCAACTTCAGTCCTCATTCTCATATTTGGCCACATTTACGTGCATGCTTATGTGCATGTTTCGCCTATTTTAAATGCGTAAATTTTCATATGTATAAAACAGGGTATTTTATTTGAAAATATTAAATAATACCTAAAAATTTCAATCTGGTAATTTCATATCAATTCTATTTGAATAATAAAAATAGCGCACGCCTGAGAAATTCGAGATATACAAATAATTTTTTTTTAATTTGGTTCCGATCTGGCACTGCTTTCCCAAAAAACACTGAAAATTGAAAAGTAAATCCATTTTAATTAAAATAAAATCCACCTGCGTCGGATTACTCCGAGCTGAACCCGGGAAAGCGTTGAAAAATTAAAATCACCTGAAAGCAGTCGGAATGGTTCATTACGTAATTACGAGAGATATCCTCGGTCGCGCATCCAAACATATCGCAAATTGGGACAACCTCACATTTCTCGATATTATCGATAAAATTTAATTTACTTTTTTCACGAAAGTATGGTGGTGATATATTCGCGCTTCATGGGGCTCAAAATAAAATGCTAATATGCAGCTTCTGCTTTTATCTAATTAAAGTGGGAGTATTATGATTGACCAGATTTCGCCATATTTTGTCTTCGTCAATCTAAGTTGCTTAGTTTTGGGAATCTCCAATGAGGTGAAAGTCAGTTTTTTGTTTTTTTTTCCTTATACATGAAAGGAAATATTTATGGAGTTGGAATGTTTGTGAAATTACTTGCGTGCGTGAATTATGCGAATTTTTATTTTAATGTTCAAAGAATGGCAAAAATATTGCAATAAAAATATAACTCTTTTGGAAATTCGAAAACACCTGTAGCTATTACTAATTGACCGGTTTAAAATTAGAAGTTAATGACAATTTTATCAGCAATCACTTTGTTCGAGTCCGCTAGGTTAATATCTTACTATTTTTAATATAATAAAATCATATTTTATTAACACATACTCCACTGCTGAAGTGTTCGCTGTTAACTCAGTCTTTTAATTTTTACATCTTTGGGAAATTTTAACAAAATCGTTTAAAAATATCAAAAATATGCTATAAATAAAATAAGTGCTCTTTTCTTCCCAAAACAATAACTAGCGTTTGGGAAAATTCTAAGATAGTAGGATGAAAATATATGTAATAGAAAACTTTATAAATGAATTAAACAAACAATGAAGTAATGATGGTGATTATATTATGATTTTATATAATATATGTATTCTTCGTGCATTGCATTTATATACATATATAAATGTTATGCAATTAGATTACGTTCACTGTATCTTCATCAAAGATACATTAGTTTTCTAATGGTTGCTTTACTCCAGATTCCACAAAATGTTCTGTAATATCCCGAAAACTGGCATTAAATGAAATCTTAGTTATAGGGCAAAGATCTGTGGCATAAATTTAGCTAAAAATAGCAGCAAAGTAGCAACCTCCATGCAACTTGTGCTGCAAAAACTTAAATTTTCTAGCTTTCAATATTTTTCCATAAATCGTACAATAGCTTCTATAAAACTTCAACGCACGTGAATTTTTTTCTAAATAAATATTACTCAGCTTCCAGCAAATACCGACCGACTCCCAGAAAAACCAGGGCATTTTTGTCCAGGTATCTGCTGCGTTTTCCAGAATTTTATTAAAACTTTTCCTTCCATATGTTACCCAGGAGCGAAAACAGCTCCCACTGTTGCAATTCAGGTGCAGTATTTTCTCATGAAAATACATTTTCGTGGTCTAGCTGGCGAATTTGTGGACCGAACCCACGAAGGTGACCCAGAAAGCCATTTAGCATAGAACTCCCGTACCAAGTTGGGCGATGACTCCGAGATGTCGTTAAATTATTTCTGCAGATTGCTCAAAGCAATGTAAACATAGAGACTGAGCAAATTTGCAAATGATAAATAATTCCCTTGCCATGTGCTTCCACTCTGGCTAAGCGAATTAACGACTCCTGCTTATTTATGTTAAAATTTCTTTTGAAACTCAAATGTCGCAAGTAGCTAGAAATTTTGCAAAGATATACCTACTAAGCC
This sequence comes from Machimus rusticus, assembly GCA_951509405.1. Classification (NCBI taxonomy): domain Eukaryota; kingdom Metazoa; phylum Arthropoda; class Insecta; order Diptera; family Asilidae; genus Machimus; species Machimus rusticus. The sequence continues at coordinate 48,540,646 of OX608050.1, read as the reverse complement.
GCGACAGCTCAACGATGACACGATTGCAACAGGCGCGACGCGACAGCCGTAAAACCAATCGTAAAAAAGAATATCTGAAGAACTCAGTGGCAGGAATTGGTAGGGAACGAACTTTGGTTTCGTCACGGAATTTAAAAAATAAGAGAGATGAACGTGTCCCAAGGCCATTCTAGAAGCCGGACAAAAAATGTCGATGTCTTATCTAATTATCTCCCAGAAAAGACGCGAATGGTTCCAATCACTTCCACGCTTGCCCGTGGTCAGTAATTTTGGATACAAAGTGAAAAGTTTATTTTTGAACAAGCCGCTCGCTGCCATTGAACTTTCCAATTTCGGAACACGGTCCGTAAATTTCTGTTGGCCACTCCACACTTTGGGGGTTTCGTCGAAACTTTAGCTGACCCAAATTTTGCGGGAAAATTAATTTCCGGATTTTCTTGGATGGTATTTTGCGGATTTCCATTAATAAAATAAAATTTATTTGGGTTTTGATGCAACAATTTCATGAGGCCCATTGAGCCAAATTTTAGTAGGTAAAGCCCAGTTTTGGAAATTTAATTTCAACTGAATGAGTCTAGCAACATGCATTTCTCTTTTGAGTCTAGCTCGAATAAAAAACACCTTTCGTACTTTAAGTAGGCGTTTGCGTTTATCAATTATAGAGTTCGTTTTCGTCACCTTTATGCTGAATAATAAGCAAAAGTTAAAGATTAATTTCTGTAGAAAAAAGTTAGTAATTTTAAAAAATAATTTAAAATTTGAATATGTGCTTTTGAACCTCGACACCTTGACCTTAGTAATGTTTCATTCAAACTGTCAGTATTATTATTATTATTTATTAGTCGGTATTGCGGCAAGCACATCGGCAAAGTATCGTCTTTACTTGTCGTATGCCCTTTTGTTTTTAAATGAACTTATATTGATTTTACTGGAATAACTTCGTCGAGTCTCCGAAATTCATTTTAACGTGTTTGCTAAGTATTCTAATATACTATCGGGGACGGCATTTCTCTAAAGTTCATCCCATCGCAAATTCCCACAGGTTAGCCCAGCTCCAGTAATGGGTAAGAATTGAAGAATGTAATTTGCGCGATAAAGGAATTAAAATGGCAAGTGTGACGACTAAAATCGAATTGCTGGGAAAGGAAAATTTCGATACTTAAAAATTACAAGTGGAGACCTTTTGATAAAGAATAATAATTGGGGCTACGTAAGCGAACTATGGAGATTGATTTCCAAAGTTAAAAGTCTAATTATTATATGTATGTATTTTAATTGGTGGTTCTAAATTAAACTTTTTTTTAATTATTATTAATTAATTTTCAACACGTTCTTGATTCGAAACTATCAAGACTGATTTTTTCTTTATTAATTAAGCAAACAAAAACCTTTTTTTATGATAACCAGATTTAATAATCATTTTTATAAAACGAAATTCTGGAAATTAAAATGCAGCCCACAGGGGAAAAGATCAAACCAAAAGTTACAGCCGAAAATAAAAAGTCAGCAATTAACCCTTAGAAGTGAAACCAGATCAAAAATTGCGGAACCTGCAAGAAATTATACGAAATATTCCAGTTAGGGAACCTGCCCGCAAGGCTACCATGTTGAAAAAATGTATCCTTCCTAAAACAGGAGAAGGAGTCAACATTTGAACACACATGCAAGTGATTTAGGGGATTTAATTGGGCACGATGGGGCCGTAATTGGGCACCAGCCTCGAGTGACAGTTTGCCATTCCCGGAGGAAGAATTCTTGCCAGGATGCAGCTGGACCACTCCCGGGTCCCATGTATGAGCGACTTGACATCCGAAATGGCCAATGTATGGAGTCACTTGAGCCTGGGAACCAAAACCGGTTATGCAAATGAGGGGCGTAGCTGGGGTGTGGCTAGGGCGTGGCTAAGGCGTGGTTAGGGCGTGGCTAGGCCGTGGCGGGGGTGTGGCTAGGGCGTGGCGGGGGTGTGGCTAAGGCGCCCTAGCCACACCCTAACCACGCCCCAGCCACACCCCCGCCATGCCTTAGCCACACCCCCGCCACGCCTTAGCCACACCCCCGCCACACCCAAGCCACGCCCTAGCCACGCCCTAACCACGCCTTAGCCACGCCCTAGCCACGCCCTAGCCACACCCTAACCACGCCCTAGCCACGCCCTAGCCATACCCCAGCCACGCACTAGCCACACCCCCGCCACGCCCTAGCCACGCCCTAGCCACGCCTTAGCCACGCCTTAGCCACGCCCTAGCCACACCCCCGCCATGCCTTAGCCACGCCCTAGCCACACCCCAGCCACGCCCTAACCACGCCTTAGCCACGCCCTAGCCATGCCCTAGCCATGCCCTAACCACGCCTTAGCCACGCCCTAACCACGCCTTAGCCACGCCCTAGCCACGCCCTAGCCACACCCCCGCCATGCCCTAGCCACGCCCTAGCCACACCCCCGCCACGCCCTAACCACGCTTTAGCCACGCCCTAGCCACACACCCGCCATGCCTTAGCCACGCCCTAGCCACACCCCAGCCACGCCCTAACCACGCCTTAGCCACGCCCTAGCCACACCCCCGCCACGCCCTAGCCACGCCTTAGCCACGCCCTAGCCACACCCCCGCCATGCCTTAGCCACGCCCTAACCACGCCCTAGCCACACCCCCGCCATGCCTTAGCCACGCCCTAGCCACACCCTAGCCACACCCTAGCCACACCCCCGATATGCCTTAGCCACGCCCCTCATTTGCATAACCGGTTTTGGTTCCCAGGCTCAAGTGACTCCATACCTACTCTTGTCCACCAACGAGCACCTCTTTAACTTTGATGAACGAGCCGTGAACTTTATAAACAAAGTTCCGCAAAGTCAAAGAAAATTAGCGAGTCTAATTGAAAATAAGTAGCCTAAAAGCTATGAATATACAGTAAAGGAACGGACATAAATCACTGAAAGTGAAGCATCTCACGAATACCAGTCTGAGCTTACTACTACATAGAAAATTGATCAGTGCAGTTGCAAAAATTGAGTGAAAATGAAAAGGCGTTTTTCACGTACTTGATTTAATAAATATTTGGGTGCCCATTTATATCACCATTTAAAAATATTTAGCGACTTCTCTGTGTCAGGGCGCGTCGAAATTGCGCATGAATGTCGTGAACTGACATACACCAAAATATTTTTAAAACTTGAAAATTTAGCTTAAAATGAAATAACATGTTTAATGCATCAAGAACAATAAAAACCACAGGTATCTATCAATCACATCGGCAAAAAGATTTCAAATTCCGGCTTACCGGTGAAAATAAATTCGTTAATTTAGTCGCCGCTTCACCTCGCCGCAATTCTTTATCACACACATCACTATCTTACACTAAATACACACCAAAAAAATTCCAGTATCATACACACTATTTTTAACCACATTTCACCTTCTGTCTTTGCATTTTTAATTCAAAAAAATGGTTAGAAAGGCTGCGATCCCTTCAAATCACAATTTTTTTAAGTTGCCAAAGTATCTTCTTCTTACTCAAGGCTCACTTCCCCTGAAATTTTCCCCGCTGGAGATGCTTCATTCACACAGACTACACGTACAGGGTATAGCCGTTCCTTTACTGTATATTCAAAGCGGCGACAGGTAGAAAAGTATGAGTCCTGAAAAAGTTGCATGGAAAGTGAACCTTAAAATTTGAAAACCGAATTTCCTTTAAAACAATCGGAAAGAGGGATTACATTCAACGACTGGTGCCCAGATAGTGGATGTACGTCCCACAAGATTAATTGAAGGTGACTGAAATGAATTTGTTACAATTTGAAAAATTTTAAAGGAATTTTAATTCAAAAGGAACTTTGGAAGCTTTTTTTGATTCTACTCCAAATCCAATTTCTTCATAGAATCGCTGCTTAATCACGTGGAGACTGCGTATTTCGCATGCGCTTTTACTTTTACATACCTACCTCTTCATAAATCGATCAAAGTATTCGAAAGACAGACAAACGCACTGACAAATGAGAGGTCATAAATTAAAGTAACGCGTAAAATCAATTGGAAATTTGTACTCAACGTTTTTTTTTTATACGTGGAAGCTCGCTGTGTCCAACAATTTTGGTGTTGCAGGGGAAATTAATTAATTATAATTCTAACGGAATCGAGTACACATATCATAGGTGCGTGTCGCTGGTATCCGCTAGAGGCATAACTAAAATCGTTTCTATGAATTTAATTAATATGCCGCGCTAAGCTCTGGGTGTTGAACGCTAAAAATTATGTTACCTATAGCAAAGCCAGGGAGCGGTATTGGACGTTCTGTTTTCATTCGCATATGTATTCGCAAATGTTTTCCACGTCAAATGCATTTTATTAATAGTAAATTTACCACAGGTGAACGCTGTGATGGCCAAAACCGCAAACGCATTAGCGACTGCGGAGCCAGGTGAAAGGTGCATATGTTCGTTCGCGGGTGCATTACTGCGGCAGACCAGCTGCCAGCACGTATGCAAAAATCTAAAATAATTCATAGATGGCGATTTAACCCGCTTCGGGAGATGTTTACGATACCCCAATCCCCATATGTCGATCCCGGCTAATTCGCTACCCGTTTAGGCGACTGCTTATGCTGCCGCACGAATCTCGTTGTGATCTCCTGCCCTCCAGACCCAGAACGAGCCTCTGCAATTTGCTGAGTAGCTAATTGATTTCTGCTGTTTATCGGCCGACTATAGGCAGTCTTGGGTATGGACCAGCACAATAACGAACGTCTTGCTGGAGCAGCTCATAACCGCGCAGTCGATTAATAATTTGCCTATGCGCCGAATTTGGTCATAACTTCTCTCGCTGCGCCTCGTAGACGATAAATGGCGAAGTCTGATCGTAAAATTGATTGCCTGCAATGGACGCATGCCTTTTGGGCGTCTTTCTGCCCGGCACGCAGGTCTTTATGGTTCGTTGGAGCGAAAATATGCCCTCCACTTTTGCATCCAGATGTCAGTTTCTCGTTTGTTCTTGTTAGATTCTGGTCCAGAAAGGCAAATTCTTCAGCGGAGAAGGACAAGTGATGGATGGGCGCGCACTTGTTGACATTAACGGCGCGAATCTCTGTTTGGACAGTGGTCTGCACTTGGTCAACTGTTTGCCTGCTCCAGTCAACCTCTCAATGAACGCCATTTTCAATTTGCATACAAGTGGACTAGTTAAACAATTTGACGAGGTGTCATCTTCGAGTGACGCTTTGAAGAGAACTTTAGCCGCGGGACCACAGTTGCAATCTTTAAGCTAGATTTTTAAGTGCACTTCAATGTTGTTCAGCTCGTTGCCATTTATGCACGTTGCGTCTAGTATCATCAAGATTTGCGTTTCTAAAAGGCTTTTGACGAGTCAGTGTTTTAATTTTCTAATTTTTTGTTCTATTTATTTTCATTGATAATAACTAAAATCTTAGCAAACCAAAACGCAAGCATACCACAAGCAATGAATCATATTGCTCTGCCTTTTTTTAACGAAGCATGAAAGTATATTCTTCTAGAATTTAAAATTTTTAGTTTTTAGGTTAAAGTTGAATCGACATTACAGTATATCGCCAGAACTTTTAGAACTAAAAGTAAATTTTTCATAAATTGAATTGTTAGTTAGTTAGGAGTGGCCATCGAGGAACTCCGACTTGTATCCATAGTTGAAAATTTTTGGTGAATAATGGCACGGCGCCTGTATTTTAATGGCAGACAGTTAAAAACCATACAAGAGTTATAAATTGAAATTTAAAAAACCTGGGAGAACATCGAGAAAGATTGCCTGGAAAGAATCATAAATTCTATGTGTAATAGAATTTATGAAGTCATAAGAGCACGAGGTGGTGGCACTAAATATAAATGTTCAAATGAGATTTGAACAATAATTTTTAGGGAAGAAAAAGTTTTCTTCTTTTATGTTATTAGGATACCTCTATATTGATTTCGTGTGCTGTATTTTAACCCGAAATATACGTGATTAAAAATTCGCGTGCTGAAACAATGCGTCTCTTGAAGGTTAATTCCAATTGTCTTTTATATGCGGACGATCTCAAAATGTTTACATTGATTGCAATTGAGTGCAATTTAATCGCTTTTTTTATTTGCTCATGTGCTTACTTTTAGCTTTTATAGTTTTTCTTACGATTTTATACAATTTCAAAATGAAAGTAATTAAAATTGGTTAATACCTTACGGAGCATAATATTGTGCAAGAAGCGTGACTATAAAATATTAAAAGATATTTATCTTATCTTATGTGTCTCACTTTCACTGAAACCAAGGCGCGGGTATTTCGAATTGGGTACCAATGTCGCACGAAAGCAGCATTTCATTTTATCACCTTTGGCTCAAGGTCATGCCATGTCGAGGCACCATAACTTCTTCGAGTACCTTCTTATGTACGTACTTCGTATGTCATGTACTAAAAAACCTCCTTCGCCGACATCTCGCAGCCGTCCACCATCTGCTCAAATGGGGCCACTGAAAAAAAAGTGGCAATTTTCTGCAGAAGTCACATATTTTCCCTATTGCCTGACTGACTCTGATTAGCGTAATTACCCCACCGGCCGGGGGACTCTCCGTCGGTGACGGGAGCTAATCGGCCATGCACTGTAAACATGCAAATTGCTTAATTGACGCATTCGGACATAAAACGCGAGGTAAAGTTGCATTTTTCTGCATATTACTCTTAAGCATATGACATCATCCGGTCACGGCTGCACCTCCCACTCCCGCTGCAGATGATCGAAACCCTGACAGACACGCCGGCAGACAGGATTATGCACTTGGGAGCACCTCGACGGCTGTCGCAGCCGCGAAAGTGTTATGCGATCCGCGTCGGGGAATTGCGTGAGCCCCGGCTGCAGGGCGAATCACGCGGGCATGGCTTAATCGCAATTTTCAGTCGGCCTGGGAAAAGTGTTGTCACTCGCATCGGTGACAGGATCTGAATCCCCGCGCTGACTGCAGCCCCGGTGTGCTCCACTTGGTACCCAAGAAAGTGACACACAGGGCCTGATGCTGCTTGAAATGCAGTTGCACGGAAGGCATTCGCAGAGGAAATCTGCTGTTGCTACGTGCACCCGGTGCTTACCTGGCCGGCCTCAGATCTGCAACTTGATTAGCATGCCGGGCACGTCCAGGCCTCCCAGCTCCAGCAACAAGCGGCGATCGAAAATCGCCGATAAGTGGATCAGCATGAGCGATCTCCGCGCGGCAAATGATGAACGAACTGCCGCCGCTGCCGGGCTACTTGAAATTTACGGCGGCGTGACTTTAGCTAGCAAACGACGCGACGCGACGGCTAGTGGCTCAAAAATGCATAGAAATCTGCTAAAAAGGGCCCCGCGAGTCGGAGCAGAGCGTCTTCAGGTTGCGAAGCGCTGCGCTGGCCCAGTTCGACAGGTAAGCGGCGATTTCTTGCTTTGCCAGCGGACAATGTTTTGAATTTTAAGGTGCTCTTTGCCATTGTCGGGGGGTATAACATTAGCTTTAATTGGGGAACGTTCCGAGCGCGCAAAATGTTGGAACGTTTGGGGCAATGTTGCCCATTGGCCCAAATGGAGAGGTATCCGGCTGCGACAAAAAGTTGGAATTTATTGTAAAAATTGCTGCATTGATTTCACGGCAATACTCATGCCAATCACGATTTGCTGACGCCAGCAGCGTCTGTCGCGGTTAGTTTACTTTGGTACTGTTATCCACTTTCACTTTTTGCTAATAATTTTCTTTGGACTACAATTTTGTATAAAAAAGCTATTACTTTATAGGTATCCACCATTTTGATTTTCCAAACGTAGACACTGATTTTGAAATCAAGAAACTTAAAAGCCCCATTATGTTCATAGGTAGGTACATACATATATGCATAAAGGAGAGAGTGCTGATCGCTGTGAATTAGTGTTAAACACTAAATCATTAATATAACAACGGTAACACCTGGATATTTTATAAAAACAAATACACCTATCCCTCGACGTACACGGTACTTTATTTACACGATTTCGCTTTTACACGGTTTTCAAAAATAACGTATTTTCAATTAAAACTGGTCAAAATGAACATTGCGCATAATTACCGGTTTCATTTAGAAAATTAAAATTAATAGCTTATTAAATTACCGCAATTAAATTTAAGGATTTTAAATTTTTTGATTTATTCAATGATTTGCATACTTATACATTCATACATATTTAATTTATAAATAAAATAAGTTATTTTTACGTTTTCAAAATACATAACATACTTTTATTTTACATTGAAATAAATGTCTAAATATGTGCATACATTTTAGTTTATTTTCATTTGCACGGTTTTAGGTATAAAAATCCTCGATTGTAGTTATTACCCCATATTATACCATAACTACATACAAAACTAAATATATTATGTAAAATTCTTATATCGCTGAGGACAGAAATCGCAAGAAAGCTTAATACCTCGAATGTTAGAAGGCAGGTTATTTTTAAATTAAAAATCCAAGGTAGATTAGCCCCTTTCCGTGCAAAAATTTTATTCTGAGCGAGAACGAAGGAATCACTAGATGAAAGTACAACAAAAAAAAAGCTGTCGCTTGTATAGACGTCGTTCGTTGAAATATTTATAATACGCAAATTTTTCATGAAGTCAAAACTGATTGCTTCTTCTTCCACTTTCTACTATTTTACTTGTCATTTTCATTTTGTTTAATTTTAAGTTCTTTGATCTCATTTTAATTTCACATTAGTATTATTTGAAATACACATCTAAGACTTCATCGTTGATTTTTTGAGCTACGAGCTTCTGCGTCACAAGTAGAACAACTGTCACTTCTTGGATATAGTTTAATGTGATAATTTTTCATCAAAAATTCTCCTATACGTTACATAGAAAGCAGGATTCTTATAAATTGATTTTAATGTACATTTCATACATGTTATTTACATTAAGGTTTTTTCTGTCTTCGATTTATTTTGGGTAATATTATGTTGGTATACTATATAGTATGATCATGCTGTAAAATATTCAATATGTGTCTTGACTTTGAAAAGAGTTTATATATTATTATATTTCCTGTTGTATGTTGTTCTCTTTCATTTACATGCCTTCTCCTCAAAAAGGGCTTTTACTGAAGTTCTTAAAGATTTTTGAATGGTACAAACCCTTTAATCAATTCCACCATGGATTGAAATAATTGCCTTTTGGCTTTTCCACTTAAGTTTTCATTTCGAATATTAATTAACTTTATTGTTGTTTTTTGCAGCTAATTAAAAATTAAATACCAATTCCTATGATACATATGTATGCACGGAAGTGGTAAAAATGATAAAATAAAAAAAATTCAGAGCATTATTCCCCAAGCTCTGCAATAGTGCAAAATAAAGTTCTAGCACTATGAGTTCTTTATTTCTTATCTACATAGTTAGTATATATGCCAAATAGTACCTAGTGGAAGAAGGCGTTCCGAGGAGGGCCATTATTTTTATTAGAAATATGAGTAACAGCAGATAGCAAATGTTATCATAGGCGTAGAATTAAAAAAAAAATCATTTAAATATTGTAACAGTTTCTAACGACCACGGACTTATGTAGGTACATTGCTCTTTCATAAAACAAGTTCGGCTTCTTAACATTTTTAATGCGATTTTTATAGAAATAACTGACGGAGGGATATTTTTGCAAAATTTGTCTTCATGAGAACCATGAATATTAAAACGTAAAATGGACAAATATTCTTAAGTTAATCTTTACAATCAGAAGGATATATTTTTTCTCTGTTAGTGTTGTATTTTTTATACGTAACTCTTTCAGGTTTCTTAAACAAAACATGCTATTTGAACATTTTCGATTTCAGATTTGTATTAAGTATCCGAAAAATTACGTAAAACAGGTATTCATCAATCAAACCTGTGTGATTAATCAGCATTTACTTTTATAAAGCGCCTTGTAATTGTGTTTACTGACGGCAATTTGTGAATGGACAAGTACTCCAACACGACTTCTAATTGCCGTACAACAAATAGCTCTAAAACAATGGCTACGCTAATAACAGCAATAGCCGACAAACACAGCAACTGGGGTGATCTAATCGCCTAGATCTGGCGCTTTGATCCGCAGTAATTAATCCATTCATGTTCATATCTGGCAATTACCATCCAACAATGGACGACGTGCCCATAAACAAAATGGTATAATTTGAGTAATCAGCCAATCGCGCATTTTGCATGCAGCTGCTTGAGCATGCATTTGCTTTCTACACGGGATGTGTTATTGTTTTTTTTTTTTAGTGATCGCCATACTAAATGGCGCTGAGCGACGCGACGCTGACCGCCAAAGTGTGTCATCGCGAGTACTTTTCACTTGGGCCACGTCCTTCGATTCTTAGAATTTCTAAGCTAAAATAGAACTGACCTCAATGCTTACAGAAGAACCAAAGCCAACGGTGAATTTTTCGAAAGACTTCCTCTGGATGAGCAAAGGCACTTACATCACCTGGGCCTGCTGCGCCAGCGCAGTCATCAAAAAAGCCACAGCGCGCAATTGGCATGGAGGGGTGATAAAAGTGCCATCCAGGTGAGTTCTAGGGAAATCTCCACTCGGGGCGATGACCAAGAAACAATGCCACCATTGCTATTTTTTTTAGTTGTCAATAAATGGTGGTGTGAATTTTACAAACTCATTTGCTATTTCAACTTTTCAGTGGCAAAAGATACTTTCGCTCAGCGACTGTGAGTCAGTCTCCTTTGGTCACGTAAACCATTAGCCGATGGCGTTTTGGATTCACAGCCTACGCACTCCGTTACGTGTTTATTTGAGTTTCCTGCAACTTTCCGTAGAAGCGTTTTAAGAATGCGCTGCTCAAATCCAGGTGTGAACAAGTTATGTTTACAAGGAATATTGGTAGTAAGGTATTACGTAATTTCCATGTAATTTTGGGCAATCTTGGAAATATCATGATTACTTTGTCCACGTTTTGAGCTCGTTCGTTTCACCACAAGGCTCTATGAAGGCGTATGCAGAATATTTTATAAACTATTCGATGTGTAGGAGTAGAAATTAATTAGGTAAGTGTAATTTAAAATAACGCTGCGTTTAGATAAGATATATATCGAATATACTGTAACGATCATAAAGCACAAGTACATATTCTTAAGGCCTGTCCCAATCCAAGTCTTCGTCTCGTTAAGACAGTTTATGACGTCAGCAAACAAGCTGATCTAGTATTCCTATTAAGACGAAGACAAAGCAAAATTTTTCGAATTCGTTTGCTTAGCTCGATATTGATATTTAAAATTAATCGAAGTAAACCAAAAATACATGATTCGAGGAACACTCCTACAAATTTTTTCATTCCGCCTCGCGAAGTCAACCCAAGCCCTGACTCGCTCAGCAAGCTAACCAATCTAAACTGTTATACTACGTAACTAAGCTCACAGCATGGACATGAATTTGAAAAGGGCTTAGACTGAGGATAGTTCTAACACAGGGTTAATTTTAACTAATGTTATATGACCTGACTAAAATTGACCTCAAGTCATCCTTTACTAATCTCTATATGTATAGAAAACCAGACCAAAAAACCATTTGGCTGACTTGCTGACAAATCAATCACATTATTAGCAATGTACTTGTGAAATGTCAGCTCTTGCATACCTGTACAAAACGCACTGAATGTCTTTAACTCAGGTTTTTTATTAGTAGAATCAGTGTATCCAATTCCTAACTGAAAATTTAAGTTTCCTTCCATTTTATGGCCTACCACAAGGCTTATTTAGCTTTTCCAAAATTCCCGATACCGTCTAATTGCGTTTTTTTACATTATTGACTAAAATGCAGATAATGTACATATTAATAATATATATTATATTAATTTTTATTCAATAATAATATTTGATTTTAGTTTTCTTCTTTTCTTTATTCATTTTATTACTACTTATTTTACACAATAATTTCTTACCTATAACATTTTATTCTAAGAAACTCGTTAATCTTATCGGCATTTTCATCTTCGGCAATCAATATATCTACAATTATTGAAACACAAATAATGGTTGAAAAAAGCTGTTCAGTTTGCCAATCACAAAATACTTATATTATTTCCAACTTTTCTACGTTCAGTAGATGGTATGTACTGCTTAACAAACAGCCTCCTTTCATACAATAGAAGGCCTTCATCAGTGTAACGATCTTTAACTTCATACTCTGTTGAAGGAAAAAAGTTGTCCACTTTTTACGTTATGTGACCTTATTTACTCATTTCTTTAACTTTTTGTCCAAACGAAACATCATTTTCGATGTCCGTTTCAGTGCAGGTTTTCGGGGTAATGGAGTGAAAAAGTGATGCTTTTCACACACCTGAAGCATTTAACAATGTAGTCCACCGCCTTATGGTAAGTTGTATATTTTGTTGGAATGTACGCACTCAATGAAATAAAGGGCCTCACATAAACAAATAATGCATTCTAGTTCGTTAACTCTGTACCTGGAAAACTTTCTTCTACCTCTCAATTTAAGTTATGAAAAACGACAGTTAAAATTTTCCAATTACCCACTGGTTTTTCCTTATTAGAGGGACCTTTTAATTACCTTCATTCGTTTACGTCATGTAAATATTGTTTGACTAATTTGATGTCGCTTGGACGTTGCTCCATAGTACGCGGTCAACATTCTACAATCTCCATTAGGAATTGTTTACTTTTAACAAATTTCTGAAATTGTGGTGGACTGTTTATTACTAAAAGTTTTAATCCCAACCTTCGTTCTCTCAGAACGTGACCAGTCGCCTGCAGACTCTGACGATAATATTGTTTCCAAAGTGACGACTTTCACGGATTAGTTTAATATCAAAATATTTATAGCGTTCACGATCTTGACGGCCTTAATCCAATCCCATCACATTAGGTATTTCAATAAGTACTCTGGCACTCAACTGCATTAAAATTCATATCATGTGTAATGTGTATAGGTAAAAACATTAGGTTCATTTCTTTTAATTGAAATTATGACATATCGGGCTATGAAGCAAGTGAATCTGCTACCGAATTTATTTAGAAAAATTCTCAGTCAATAGAAATATTTTATAAAATTAAAATGTTAATGCAAATTACATTTGTTTTTTAATTTTATTCTATATTGGAAGAAAAAGTCGAAAATAATAGGAAGTATATTTTTCGTGCCTTTAGAAACTGTTCTCATATTGAAATAATAGAATGCCCGAACTTTCAATTATCCTATTGCAGAAAATTAATTTGAATTCTTACCACGGAGTTCTAAAACAATTCTAAACTAATTGAAGCGACACAGCACCAACAATCAATGTTTTACTAATATTTTTGATTACTTACCTTTTGTGCTATAAAAATAGATTTGCACTTGCTGTACTCTGCCTAGAAAATAGGATGACGGTAGGTTAAATGGGATAATCTATTTCTCGTCGAAATAATCAAGAGAGGGCATGATGACAAAGCTTTCCGGGTTTTAAAAATTACTAAAAAGTTTTTGTTAAAATAGTTCAAAGTAGTAAATTGTCATGTATGACAGCACTTTTCCTATTATTCACTGATGACAAAAGAAGTAAAAGAAATAAACGCAGCAATTTGTATACCATTGTCAACCTTCCACCTCAGTTACAAGTTTGCAGATTTGCGGCGTCTTCTTAAATGTATATACATAATATGTAATACAAGCGTTCGGCTTCAAATGGAGCCATTCAACCGAGTGCAACCGCATTTCATATGCAAATGAGGTTCATGACCGAAGAATGTTGCAGCCTCCGCTGTAACGAGCCGCTCCGGAAAAGTCATTAATCTCCGGTGCGCGTCCCGTCCCGTTCCGCGAATCGCCTTGACCGACGCATGTCACTGAGATAAATCCACTCGGCCACACAATTCGCACACCTCGTGGCCCACTCATCCGAATCGGAGTTTGCCGCATTACATGGCGCAGGTAATTCATCAAAAGTAAATTTGTGTCTGATTACCTGGCTCGGAGTTGTCTTCCTGTTCGGGTGGATTACCCTACGCTGGATGGGGCCGACTCCCCCGGGTAATCCCCCCTCCAATCCAATCCGACGTTCCTTAGTGCCTGGCTGTCTCGGAAGACGAGGCACTTTCCAGATTGGGGCCAGATAGCGCCATATCGGCGGAATATTAATCGAAGCCTACCGAAACAAAGGTTGGCACATTTAGCCCCAAATTCAGGGCTCCGCCGCGCCGGCAGCTGTGTTCCATGTCGGATGGCATTAGGGCTCCAATTGAATCGCCCCCGCCGCAGTAATCGTGCGATATGCCGACATGCCGTGACTGCATGAACCTAACGCTGTACGAAAACTTTCTGCGGGAACTTATCTGCGCACTAAATTCATTACGATTTTCATTCTAAAAGTTTTAAAACGTAATTACTAAAGTTCTAGTTTGTCGGCAGCCCGGTGTAATCCCCGAGGAGTCTCCACGTCGTGGCACCGTCGCCCCACGGAAGCGCTCCTCGAGGATTCTAATTGTTATGAATTCAGATGCCCACTCGCTCCGGCACGCTACGTGCGATTGGAAGAAATCTCAGTGAGCCCGGGGCCTCCTCCACCTATGCGCTGTCGGCAGGTGCGCCGCACGGATCCGTCCCGACCTCAGGCCCCGATGGGTTCTGGATGGAAATTGATGCTGTAAATAGGGAAGCATCTTGAATGGCATTTACATTGGATGAGCTCTCGTGGCGCTATGAATTTTAGGGGCTAAATTTATTACCGATCAAAGGTTCTGCGGCTAGGGTACTTTTCGGAGGCAAGGGCCCTCTCCCTCACTTAGCAACTGCTAATTTTCGGGTAAAAATATTAAGGGGCTTATTTGCTTAAGTGATGACTCGGGTCCGGGTTAGGGTTTTTATTTAGGGAAGGTACTGAAAGTATCTGACGTAGGTCTGAGGGAAGGGCCTGAACTATGTAGACACATTTAAACGTTGGGAAAGTTAAATTTTGCTGGCTTTTCACAAATTAATAAAATTTTCATTTGGTTCAATAATTTTATTCCTTACCTGCAGAGCCTACAGATTGTACATTTTAAGAAAGGTTATACATTTTGTACCTATCTCAATATTATGTTGCTTTATTACCATCGTAAGGACTTTCAGCTTAAAAATGTATATACAATTTTTCATTGTTTAGATGACATGATTAACCGAGGCAAGTTAACTTCAAATATGTGATAATATTTTATACCTTAAACAGATTAAAGCAATATATACATATAACTATAGGGGAGACCGGGTACAAAAGTAACGGCGGGTCGAAAGTAACAAAGGCTCTGTAGGTCTGTCCAATAGTCAAAATACCGCTTCGCTGCCATCAGTTGATGGCCGGTGGCGCCCCCCTCTCTTGCATTCAGTAGCCGCGCGCGCCACGCGCTGCTAGGTTTTGTGAGAGGACAATAAGTGATTTCACAAGTCAAAACTAAGTTTTTTGACGTTCACTTATTTTATGTTTACTAATACTACTAAGGATGATATTGATCTGAAAATTTGCATATAAATTCTAGATTAGATTTATTGCACAGTGTTTTAATTCATTTTTGTCTAGCACGTTCCGTTTTCAGGTTATCGTCCATGTTTTAACAAAAATGTGGTAGGGTACAAAAGTAACATAGCCCTATGGATAGACAAGTAACATGTTACTTTTGTCTTCGAATTGATTTACTGATTGCGAGTCTGAATAGAAGACTGATACTGAATAGTGTGATTAGAAAAAATTATTATCATACAATAATTTATGTCATTAATTACTAAACACAGTTTCTAAGGAGGAGTTAATAATATTGATTTTTTTTTCGTAAAATATATATTTTTTTAGCATTTAAAATGAAAGTGCTTATTTGTGTTATTAATAAAAAAGGTTTCTAATAAATAATTTGTTGATTTAATATGTAATATCATATTTATTACAAACCATTTTGTCCTCTTACTTTCGACCTGCCAATGTGGTCGAAAGTAACAACGGACGAATTTTTTTAAAGTCTCTGTGATTCATACAAAATACACAATAATCAGGCAAATCAAGATACTAATGTAAAGAACATGAACGGAATTTTTATATGGCTATATTAATTTCATCGAAATAATAACACCTAACCAGATATCAAGGCAAAAGTAAAAAATGTTACTTTTGTACCCGGTCTCCCCTAGTTCATGACGTCACTTTTAACATATGTATTATATTTTACATCAACATCGAGGTGATAGACTCTTTTCCATCTAATTAAATTTATTTATTTACTCTTGGTAATATTATTTATAGCTACATTGATTGTTTTTTTTATTTGATTCCGCAATTAAGGGATCACTTTTTGTCATTCCATACTTAACTAAAAAACCAGTAAAATGAGAGTCTGCCTCCTATCTACCTAAGGGAGGTTTTCTTTTTAAAAAAAGCCTTTATTTTTCCTTAAGAATTTCGTTTCAAATAGATTTGAAGAATGTGTTCCCCAAATACTATGAAAAAATCGTCTTCTAACCGAAGTTTTAAAAAAATTTTGTAAATTTTAAAATAACTTTCTCATTCGGTAACAAGTTCCAGTACATTGAAAGGTCATTGCGCACCATAAAACGCACGTGTCCCGAAGGCAGAACCGCGTTAGATAATTGCGTTAAGCAGCCTCAATTCTTCCCAAAAATACCCCAAAACGTTTCGGATGGTTCGAGCTGCAAATTAAGAAAATGGATCATGGCAGAAAATCTGGGATTGGAATCGTGAACTTCTTGAACGAGGCTCGCTTATTTACAATGCCGACGAAACTATCGTCCCCAGCGATTGGCTACTCGTAGGCTATAAATACGCACAAGGAAATGCACGACAATCGGTGCGAGTCGATCAGAATTCAGAATTCGCACATATATCAGCTGAATCAGAATTTGCCAGAATTCGTCCAATTGAATTGTAAACAAGTTCATATCGCGAGATCAGCGCGTTCACAGGCTATAATTAATCCCGCCACGCGCGCCTCCGGCCTTCTTTTGCAATATTTAAAATTAGCAGTAAGCTGAGTCGAGGAAAACTTTACGAGCTTCTGCCACGGTCATTAGGCGTGGATTGGGTCCAGCATAAATCGACTAGAAACTGGAGCTGCACTAGAACTCGAACGCAGACTCTGGGATCTGGAACCTTATACGGGGGCAGATCATCGAATTGACATCGATTGGTGGCGTCAAATAACTCGCTGACACAGTCCTCGGACAGCTGTCGACGACTTAATACCCGAATGATGTCATGCGGGTCTGGTGAGTGAATGGGCTTGCTGCGATTAGCATATGACATCATTTGCGGCAATGGACACTCGATTGCCGCGATATCTGCGATCTCTTCGCTAATCGGCTGCATCCGATGCGCAGTGCAGCCGGTGCATGCAAAGCAGGATGGATCGCACAGATAGCGATTGCCGTCAAGGTCCTAGAAGCATCACCTCGTGATCGACTGGTGATCGACGCCAGGAGGTGACGGCATGAACTTGCAATCACGCGAATTGGGTGCAAGTGCAGTAATCGATGAGCCCGACTGATCTACGCCCAACCGCAGCGAGTGGGTGGAGGTGTCTAGAGTGAAGTTGTCCGGATCTTATGCAGGTTGCGAAAGACGATCTATAATGACCGCGGCGCACCTTCCCAGGTATTGAGACTAAGTGCCAAAATAATAGGCTCCCTGCGTCGAATTTTGTCTGTTGCAGAAGATCGATCGTATCCCGAATCGCTCCAGGGCGTAAGCACTTATTGGTGTCGATCGGGGCAGGGGAGTGCACGAAAAATATGTAGTTGTTAACTGTCACTCGGGGCCAAGTCGATTTTGAGTTATTTTCCGGTCTGAGACATTCGTTATGGGAACGACGGAGGGAAACAGAGATTTTATCGCTAATTGCGTCTTATATTTCCCCGTGGCCACATAAATCGTCCCATAAGCCTCCGTATCCGCGGAAAGTGGCTTACTTGCTGCGCTGGCACTTTGCTTTGCCGGGAAATGTTAATCTTTCTGAAATAGGGCTCCATATCGTTTGCTGGTTATCTGATCCAGGTATCCGGGATTGGTTCAAAAAACATACGGACAGTTTTGCTTAAAATTAGTTGTTTCTTTCCTAGAGGGATTTGCATACCTCTCGAGGAATTGAAACCATCTTGTTAATGTTTATTTTTACTAACAAACCGCATTCTGTCTTTTTCAGTCACCTTGAATTACTTTTATACAGAAATTACTTTTGGAAACGTATTTTTAATTCGATAAACATTTTTAGTTTATAAAAAATCTAAATTTCCTCGATCTTCAACTAATTTGGAAGTATGTATGTTTAGGATTGTTGTCCTGCTGATATTTCCAAACTAAGTGTATGTTATCTTCCACGTAGGATAACATGACATTCATCATAATTTCAAAATATTCAAACTTTCTCTTTAGTGTCCGTTATACGATGAAGTGGGCGTCATCAAACAACAAAGAAAATTATGCCACATTTTTTGAAAATCTGATCGGGTTCAAGATATGTGGTCTTTCTTTTCTTTTTTTTTTTTTTGTCGAAGCAAAGGAATTTGTGTCCTATACTTCCGGGTAGATTGGCATCCACTAGCCTGCTAAGTTACAATGCGGGAACTCACTCCTTTGCCAATCTCAGCAGCAATAACTCTTGACGACTGAAATGGGTCTATTTTAACGAATGCCATAATTTTTAGATCCGTCTTTGGGGAAGATTTTCTCTGTTTTCCATGTTTCGTTGGCTTTTTCTGGGTTAAGAGCATTGCTGATGAAATTAGCAGATTGAAAACGTTTGCGTTAGATCGGATCGTTTGATTCTCTTTTCTTAATTTTAGGAACAAGTCCCTCCTCTAGAGTGTAACTTGGCTTTTTAGGCACTTTTGTAAACAACATTTCTAAAAGGTTTTCATAAATATAATCCTAAAGTACAGAAATCGTATTAACACATTTATGCACTAAATAAAATCGTTTGAATTACTTTACAATTTTTGTTGCAAGCAAAACAACGTTGTAGCTATATTATTGTTCACATTAGAAAACTTTCCCAATTGCAACAATTCTCAGAAAAACAGAATTATAATATATACAAAAAAGTGGAAGTAAGGCTAATACTTGCCTGAAAGAAGATTTTAGGGTAATGTACCTATTTTATATTGTCCTTATATGTACAATGTACGTATCTGTGTATGGAAATATGATTAATTCACATTGTTCACCCAATAAGGGCTAAGTGCTCCCTTGAAAAAGAAAAGTTTGAACTCTAAATATGTATGTATATGTACCTTTCTAGCTTTCACCACAATTTATAACATCAAATGAAACTAGAGCCAGGTTGATGAAATAAGCAAATACAAATACGATTAAAAAAATTTAGAATTTTTGGCAGATTCCCTCTTTTTGATGTCATTGTTTTGTCTAAAACTTAAAGAAATAGTTTTCCTAAGTGCCAAATGATATTAACCAGATTTGCGTGCCTTAAAACAACTATCCCATTCGATATACTTCCCTACGCATTCGTCAGTGGAAAAGGTCAGAATTCGTGCCAAGAAATTTCTCTTTTTCCTGGCACTTCACGAGTGACATGTTAATTAAAGCTCGCAGCAAGCACGCAACTGGCCATCAGCGGCGGCAATCGGCTCGAATGGACTGCGGCACCGATGAGACAATCAAAGGCAATCCGAAGGAGAAATCACTTCAAAGATTTCCGAGAAGATATACCCAGTCGACGACAACGAAAAAATTGTCCTTGATCTCGGGCACTTGCAGGGTTCCGATTTGCTCCAGCCATTCCCCGAATTCCCTTATCCTTTCGGCGGAGCCTGGCGAATTATTCAAATTGCTTTTCTGCCCGAATGATGCTTGGTCCGTGCCGCTGCGTCTGTGCGTCTCGAAAATGGCACGCGCTTCTGGTAAATTGCTGGCATAAATTCGCACTCCTCCCAGAAATAGAACTCGCGATCAGGGATGCAGTTCAATTCGCGCATTCTGTGCAGCACCTCGCCTCAATTCCCACCGTCTGCGCGCATTTCTTAGCGCTAGACCAGACAGCCTGCGTGTCTTGATAGTGCTAATGGAAACCAGACCTCCGCCGTCGAAGGCAGTTAGCCGTTTTTTGGGTGCTAATTGGCGTCGGCCTTGGACAGCCAGAAGTACCCTCCGCCGCGTCCCACTGTCGGCTACACCCGGCTGGAGCAGAGCCCCGCATGGCGTTAAGATGCAGCCAATAACCGAAGTTAATCAATAAGACGGGAGGATGATAAATTGCCCGCCAACTCGAAGAAGGTCAGTGCAGCGTCAAGTAGAAATTGTGCCTTTTGATTTGCCCGTGATGGATGGCCTGTGGGTCTCATTTGCATTCCAAAAGGCCGCTAAAAGTGGGACGATGCAAAGGGCATATGGCTGCACTGGACCACTATCATCCCAAATCATCCCGCTGCCTGATTTTGGGAAAAGTGTGTCCTGCACCCTGTGCCTCGTTGAGAGCTTGGCAAGTAGCTTTCCATAAATTTTGGCAACAACTTTGGATTTATGTGGTAAATTTATGGTCACGTAACTCATTTGTCTGCAAACAAAGATGTTGCATCGGTTTTGTGGCGTAAATAGTTCCACTGCAAGCGCAGTCAGAGACTGGACCATGAAACGAATAATTTAGGTGGCATCCGTCGACGAGATGGGATATGGGACGCGCTGAACAATTGCCGGACGGAATGGAGTAATCACCAGGCTACGTGGTGTTTTACAAATTGCTATTCGTGGCTTTTAAGCCATGTTAAAAGCGAAGAGAAACTTAAACGGATATTGGACAAATTTTGCAAATCTTTGGAAAAAGGAACATTATAAGGTTACATATCCACTTTAAAACGGAAAATGCAATAAAATTTAATTTCCACAACTTATTTTGGTTTTATTTATTATGCATAAATTTTTGGTGAAAGTCGCTTATACCGACTTCGCTTGAGAAAAATCAAAAAAGTACATAAAAATTAGCTACAGTAGAGGAAATTCCCATAAAACCACTGACATTTATGCTATTTTCTCAAATAAATGTCGTTATAGCCCCAAATTTTATATTGCATTAGAACAGTAATTGGCTGTTATATACATGTGCATAAAAAAAATTTGATTCGGACTTGACTACAAAAAAAAAATTGGGAAACAAGCAAAATTATTAAAATTCAGGTGGAAATTCCCATAAAACCACCTAATGTTTTTAACAAACTATTAGCACTAAAAACTTACATTCATACTTATAATAAGAAGTGAGTACTCCTTTGTCTTTTACAATTCAAAAATTTATCCTGGCATTGATTTAACTAGATTTTGGAGCTTTTTTACGGAAATTTTAGACCACGCTTTTGTAAAGCGATTTTAAGCCTCTTAACGCTATTGTACGGTCGTCTTTTAGGGTACACATGTCTTGAAAGTATTGACCAGAGATTATTCACATCGTCTGAGGCCCGAATTTTTACAAATAAGCTTATTGTGCCGATATTTTTGTCCTCCAATCATTTAAAAACTGTCTTAGAAACTTGTATGCAGCGTTGTCTTGTTGGAAAAGCAAGTCCAAACCACACAAATCTTCTGCTCGCTGAACCATAACTTCTTCTAAGAGTTGAATACTCATTTCGGAACTCATTTTTTGTAGAACAAATGCAATTTTCGTCTTTTAATGAGGAGCAAAGCCAACCCACACCATCACACTTCCTCCACGGAAGATATGGCTCAGTCTTAACTCTTCATTAACCTTTTATCGTGCCAATACATATTGCCCAATTCATTTATCCTTTCGGCCAACATGTTTTGGCATGATAAAAGGCAAAATGAAGAGTTAAGACTGAGCCATATCTTCCGTGGAGGAAGTGTGATGGTGTGGGTTGGCTTTGCTCCTCATTAAAAGACGAAAATTGCATTTGTTCTACAAAAAATGAGTTCCGAAATGAGTATTCAACTCTTAGAAGAAGTTATGGTTCAGCGAGCAGAAGATTTGTGTGGTTTGGACTTGCTTTTCCAACAAGACAACGCTGCATACAAGTTTCTAAGACAGTTTTTAAATGATTGGAGGACAAAAATATCGGCACAATAAGCTTATTTGTAAAAATTCGGGCCTCAGACGATGTGAATAATCTCTGGTCAATACTTTCAAGACATGTGTACCCTAAAAGACGACCGTACAATAGCGTTAAGAGGCTTAAAATCGCTTTACAAAAGCGTGGTCTAAAATTTCCGTAAAAAAGCTCCAAAATCTAGTTAAATCAATGCCAGGATAAATTTTTGAATTGTAAAAGACAAAGGAGGACTCACTTCTTATTATAAGTATGAATGTAAGTTTTTAGTGCTAATAGTTTGTTAAAAACATTAGGTGGTTTTATGGGAATTTCCACCTGAATTTTAATAATTTTGCTTGTTTCCCAATTTTTTTTTTGCAGTCAAGTCCGAATCAAATTTTTTTTATGCACATGTATATAACAGCCAATTACTGTTCTAATGCAATATAAAATTTGGGGCTGTAACGACATTTATTTGAGAAAATAGCATAAATGTCAGTGGTTTTATGGGAATTTCCACTACTGTATGTACCTAACTTTAACTCTGGATAAATTTGGCTACACCTACATATTATATAAAGACGAGAATTTGCCCCTTAATGGTCTTTACAAGCAACTTTCAATGTATTAACATAAAAAATAATAAAATGTAATTACCAAATAGCTACTAGATATGTATGTATGTCCCAAAACACAAAAAGGTCATATTTGAAATAAGTTAGTCAAAGAATTACTAAATTAAAAGCACATATCGAATAAACTACCAATTGAATGAAAGACGCCAAATTCCTTAAGCCAATTTAAGAGAGCTTGTAGAATCATTCTTACTTGATTAATTAATTCCTTTTAGCTTTTTTCTTTTTATTCCTATGATGCTGTTTTCGTTCATTTATGTCCCTAGCTATTTGGATTTGTTTCTTGATTTAGATTAAATCAGACTAGAGTTGATAATGTTATTCCTTTGTCACTCTCAGTCAGTCACAATTTTGTTTTATTGCTGTTTTCTTTTACTGGGCCGAAATTGTTTAAAGTTTTTGAGTAGATTATTAAATATTTATTAAGAGGATCAAATATGTGCGTATTTCTCAGGAGACTTGTTCTTTTTGTTGATGATTCTTTGTAATTAAGATTATGATATTATCAGTTTTGAGGGAGATGGAATGTTAAGAAGATTTCTGCAAGAAAACGACTCATCTCTAAATGAAGATAAACATTAATTCAATTGCTCGTAGCATTTTGTCTGCAGCCCTCTTCTGAAACCTAATGAAAAAGATAGCCACAAATGAATTAAAGTGACTCCAAGTGGGCACAAATATGCAAATGTGGTGCTCTAGATCCATTTGAATTATTTATGACATTTATTCGGGTAAAGGTATGTAAATATACATATATAAATAAATATATGCCTGGAAGCTAAGCAAATCCTTTCATAGGCAAAGAAAATAATAAAAAAATAAAATAAAACTGGGCAAATTCCCAGAACAGGGCTACCTCAAACATTCAGCGGCATTAAAATTCCGCTCAGGACGTGCTCCACAAAAATCGCACTTAAGAAATTAAATGCTCATTCTGTCATGTAAATCACAGCCATAAAGTCGCCGAGTGCGGGTCCTCAGCAGTCTCAGGAGGCAGCGACCTCCGGGGCGGAAGCCCCTCAACCCCCGGGCGCGGGTCCAGGCTGCAGTGCATGGCGACGTTTCTAATTTTCGTGAACCGGGTGCACTCCATGCGGAAATTATTCATTTTTCCGCGCGCAAATGCTAATCTCACAGGCGTTTTAAAGACTGCGTTAATCCGTGCAAGGGACAGAAGTGCTCATTCTCAGACGAGGTCTGCGTTATGAATTCCTCCAGTAACGCTGTCGTCGGGCCTTGTTTCCCTTAGACTTTAGGAGTCATCGCATGTTTGCGTGACGCCAAAAATACTTCAAACGGAGGTATTAAAATGACGAACGAATTAGGCTGTGAAATATTTAAGGAATTTGCTATTAGTCACTGCTGACGCGATCTTCATTACTATTATATATATTTTCAACAGAAAATAGTATAACTGTATTGTTTTCTAAATTTTGACTTGGTTATTTTATTACTTTAATTTATACAAACTTCCGATCACGCCAATGTCTTTTGAAACGTCGATATTTGTCCGATACAAACCTTGTTTTTTTTTTTAAATTTATATGATCGATAAGCATTAAATAGAATCAACAACCCATAAGTAAATAAATATAAGTTTTAAAAAGGAATTTCGTCGTCGTTTCGAGAAACGGTTGGTTTCTATCATATTTAACTAATTTAGATGAAAGATGGATATGTTTGTTGTAAAAATATCAAACCACCACCAAATGGTTTTGGAAAAAATAACAAAAACGTATTCAAAATTTATTAAGAAACTTGATTTGATGGAATTTTTAATATCGGTTTACAATAAAAATGTATATCTGGATTAATTTAACTATTGTAGGTATATACATATGCATATACGTCAATAATAACATGTTGGCAAAAAAGTGCTTCAGGGCGGATTGTATCATTTGCCCGATATATACATATTTGTATGTTGTCATCTGTCCTTGGAAACAGGTGTTTTTCTATGATTTCCGATGATAAAAGTATCGCCCACTACATGTAATAAAATCTGCATCTGCTTTAAATAAAATCTTAAAAGTTTTATGGGCTACCTTTGATCATACTGTGAGTCAAAAAGGTTTCTTGCGAAATAATGACCTCATTCCTTTCGAAATTGCTATGTGTTTCACATCATTATCACTTGTTTTTTATTTGTAATTTAATATTTAGTCCTTTTCAGTTAAAACTAATGAGTCGTTTAGGTTTTACACAATATATCTTTATATGATATCAACATATATATTAATTGTTAGTACATCCGTTAGGGGTCGTGTAACAATATTGGTATGTGCTAATCTGCGAGCATGTTTTTGACAAAAACTGAATTTAAAAGTATTGAAATTAAATTTGTGGACTATATAGATATTACATATTTAAATATGTTCCGAAAACCATTCTTCCTCCATCCTTCACAATAAAATAAATGTTATTGGAATAAAAAAAAGATAACACTGTGAACAATTTTTTTTTGCCAAACAAACAAACAATACTAGTTATAAACGGATTGTGTAAATTGTGTGGATAATGGTTATAGGTAACAATAGTTCAAAAAGAGAACAAATTCTCATATATAACACTTTTCTACGGCGCCTGCTGATCAAGAAAAGTTTTACTCCTTAGTTGCTATTAAGTTAAGCTACGTTCCTCTGAGAAAAATTTAAATGAGGAGAAATTAAATATTTTATTATATTCTCGTAAGACTAACAGGCACAACTTTCGAGGTCATTAAAAATATTACGGACGCCCATATCGCCTTAAAATAATTTTAAAAAGCCCGCCTCGGTACGTCCTTCTATTAAAAGCAATGTCGCTTAAAATAAGTGCTAATGAAAAGCATCAGATGCATTCCCACGTTTCGTGTCGCTTTACTCGATGTTTATGGTCTCGTTAGTGTTATAAAATTTCAGTTTGCATAATGAAGCCTGCTGAAGTAGCCAGAGGGGTACCTACTTGAAAAGACATAAAGTGGTTTTACATATATTGTCACTGAAATTATTTTTGAACTTGACATCACTTGAATATAAAGCGATGCTCGCAATTAACTCGCCCGCTAGATCTGATCGAGTCGGATGTCTGAATGGAGGCATCACTCCGCCCAAAAATAGCCGCACGCCGCTGACGAAAAGGCGCAGTCGATGAATTTTCAGAATTTGTCATCGTTAATTGATTGGGCAAAATCGCGCAATCTCCCTGCTGCCGGCAATAAGCCCGACAATGCTCCAATCGATGGGGACAATCTTGACGGGATCGCCTTAAGCTCGGTCCAAGGCCAATTCTGTTTACTTCACGCCGTGCGCATGGAATTCATTAAATGCGCCCGGCATGGGGTCCCATTCAGATGCAGGCAGGAATTCTACAAACGAAACCACTTTTAACTTTGCCTCATGCAAAAAGGTGAAGAAAAAAGTAAGCACAAAATCAAATAGCTGCGCGCCGCCCCGGTTGCGTGCGATTTAAGATTTAATTGTGTGACGGACGCGACAGTGATTAATTGGAACGCAGTTCAAAGGATTTATTCAAGTGGGACGGCGGCACTGGCGCCAGAGGAAGTATGAATGCGGGAGGAATTTTCGCACAAGCCTCAGTGTTTCGCCGTCTTAAATTCTTCTTAAGTTTTTTTTTACATAGGGAACATCCGAGCAGGTATCACATTGACTCTATTTTTTCGAGTGATTCGTCCCCATTCACAAAAACAATTGAGTCATGCAATCTGTAAACAAAGTGTTGACTTGTTGATGCTCGTTCTGTGTCTTAAAAAATAATTGTCACAGTTGTTATCGGGTTATGTAAATTTGATTAGAAGGCCAAAATGACGATCGTTAGAGCCTCAAAAATAGGAGCAGCGCCATTGTCTAGAATTAAGAAAGCCACTCACTGTAAAGTAAATTGTCTGTCGAGCTTTTATTGACTTCTAGTCTGTCGACTTGACTGACTGGTTGATTGACTATCTTCGTTTACATATTTACAGAAATTTTCACTCCATCGAATGAGGTTCATATATTTATTTTAACCCATTTGAAACATATTTTAATATCAGAAGTTCATCTGCTGCAATTTTATTTACTTATTTTTTTATTTGTCCAATTCATCAATAATCTGATTACAATTAAGGCAAGCAAGCAATCGATATCAACCGCAACAAAGCCGATTTCTCATAATTTTCCTAAAAAAGTGAAAATCAACACATTAATAAATATACATAATTTAAGGCGCGCGACATTACTGTGCTTATTTTGGGACTAGTATTGCAAATCAGTACAAGTGAAGGTTATCCGATTTGGATGAGTGTAACATGTATTGTATGAAATAATAGTTTATGGAGAAAAATAAAATTCACTGATTTTCCGAAATGCTTCAAAGGTTTTTTTATTTTTGTTATTTTTTAGTGATTTTTCATAAATGATAAAAATATCGCATTTTGTAGTTTTTAATCCTATTTTTCTTGAAAACGGGATCTGATTTACGAATTGATAATCTAAAAAAAAATCCTATAAAAAGTGTTTGCCAATTTTTTGAAAAAAAGTTTGGTGTTGGCCAATGTAATAAGTAGATAGGTGTACTCTTCATGTTGACATCTTATAAAAAGATAAATTTTGCAGACCTGTGTTATTACTATTATTGAATACGGTTTGATTTTATTGATCTAGTCTTTAACAGTATTGTTCTAACAAATAAGTGTTGAAATTATGGTAAGCAATCTGTAGATCTTTCCTTTTGGCGGAAACGTGCCCTCTAGGAACATGGTTTGATATTTGGCCATTACATATGCGTAAAAACTCAATAGTGGAACTAAATTGTCATGTCTGGAGTGGGCTATCAGGCATAGTAAGTAACACGTCATTTAAGTTATTTTAATAAACACAAGTATATTTTATGTGCAAACGAAAACTTGTAGGCTTTTTATGTAAGTTTTAAAGCCCAAATCCAATAAGAGTTCTAAGTACCTCAGCTCTTAAACGAGCAATTGAATCACGCAGTTTTCGCTAAATTTACATTTGAGTGGAATAGCGTCCAATTTTCTGCTATGTGAGAAACAAAGTTATCCATCAAAGTTCTTCGAGCGATGATATGTAAACAAGGCAAAAGTGCAATCCGGAGCATACCGCCGACACAGACTTTGTGAGAAGTCGTTAAAATTTGTTTACAGAAGACGAGTCGGGGCCGGAGGGAAGTGGTGATGCAACCAAGTAGGCCTGCAATATCACTTGCCATAGAAACTTAAGAAATTGTTACTAAATTGGCGACTGGGGCGAACTGCATGTAGCGCGATTCGATTTTTCTAAATTATGCTCAAATTGGCGCCATAAGCACCAACAGCTCCGTTGGATCTTTCCAAGCAGACAGAGCGCGAAAACTAAAAATAAATTTTCGCACGATGGTGCCAAGCGTTGCTTATTTATTTGAAGAACGGTGTAGTTTGGACCAATTGGCAGTTTGGTGCGATTTATGGATTTTATTTATTCTCCTCCTCGAAGGAGGACCAAGCACCATAGCAAAGATGCAGATTTGTGCGGGGACGGAACTCGTCTTTCAATATTTGTCATGGAAAGTTTAAGCAGCTCCGGGTGATTCTAATAAAGCTGCTCCCAAACTGTGAAACGCTCCAATGTTTCCCTTTTTTCAGCAAGCTGAGCACTTAAGTGAATTAAAGTTCATCTCGCAGATATGCAGCTCACAGCAGCCGGGACCCTAGCTGACACTTTTATCCCGCTTAAGACCATTACGTAAGGGATTTAAGCCGGGGAAGGCGAAACCGTGCAAAGATTAATTTCAAAATTATTTCAAGCTAAATCGGGGCCCGCTCTGATTAAGTGGAGAGCGCTTCAAAGAAGGGCGGCCACCCCCGGGCTCTTTCGAAATTTATTAACCCATCCGGTTGGGTGGCTGCTCCCCAGCTCCTCGTCACTGCTCGTTTTTGCGACTCCCACCTCCTGCGAGGTGATTAATTTGCATGCGATGTTAATGATCAAGTTACGCGCAAAAAAGGCACCCGCCGGAGCGAACCCGCGCGCCGGTAACGAGAGGAGGAAGTGCCCACCCGGAGGAAGCCACTTATCAGAAATTTGATATCAAAAAGTGGCGCAGCGTCCTGCGTATGTTCTTACGGCGCAAAGTTTCGTTGGCGCGGGCTGGGCGCACATGTGAGCTCGCCTCGTCCCGCCTCGCCACTTTATCTGATTTTTCTAGGCGCATCTTTAAGATATCGCTGTGGAGGTATCGCAGGAATCCATCACTCGGATGCTGCAGGTGCATCAAACGTCACTGGAGGTATCTCGGCTAAATATCTAGAATCCTTGTTGTTACGTAGAAAACACCTTGCGATTTATTATGCAACGGAGGCGGGGTACTGGATCTTCAGCTGATTTCACGGAAATACCTGGGATTATGGAAAAGTTTCTGGGCGGAAAGGGACTTGGGAACTAAGCAAGGCACGCTGGCATAGAAAAAGTTAAGGTGTTGCAAGGATACAAGTCGAGTTGTTGTCCTTACCCTCGAGAAGAGCCCCTTCAGGTTTGCTTTGCTTTTTGCATTTAAAAAAGGCGAGGATGCGTCATATTGCGCTCCTCGAGAACACAAGCTCCCTTCAGACGGTCTTAATAAAAGTGCATCATTTTGACGGATTAAATGGGAGGTCTTTGGCCTTATCATCGGATTTCCTTTGAAAAATTGCAATAAATTTGCACGGAGAGATGCTGAGCTTTATTAATGCGCGAAAAATGACTAAGCAAGACTTTGATTGCGTTTCGTTGATCTTATATTTATTGTAATTTATATATGATCTTATATTTATTGTAATAGCCAATTTAGGAGGATGAAAATGTATCTTCGTTAATCGAAAAGAATTCTACTTAACAATTTTCAAGGTATTTTAAGTTTAGATAGAAGGTAATCTTATTATTGAAAAGTGTGCCAAATTTTAGAATTATCGGTCAAATAGTTGATTTCAATTTCTAATAACTATTAATATAAGGCAAAGTCCTCACGTAATCTGTGGATTAATATTTTTCGAATCATAGCAGTAGTTGACTATTTTTCTAATAACGACCACCCACGACTGGGGGTGGAGAAGGGGGAATTATAAAATCTTAAATGAAATCTGTCTTATTGGATGGAAAGAGGTGTGGGGTCGAGTTTGATACCATTAGATAGCTTTCCAAAAAATATTTGATACGTATTTTTTTCTTGTCTCGATCCCATGTGTAGTTCGCGAAATATTCGGCCGTTCCGGAACATTTTGTTTACACACTATACATCCTCGCCCGCACTCCCTGTGCCGAATTGAAAAAAAAATTTTCAGATAAAAGTTTCGTCTTTGTCTCCATAAATTTCGAATCCGCAATAAAAAATTATTGTTTTATTTGAAATTTAAAAGATGACTTCTCCCCCACCCCCCCACTGAGACAGAGGGGGAAGGCTGATTTTAGGACAGTCCGATGTCCCTCTTGGTGATATTTATTTTTTGTCTAGATAAGTTTCTTGTATGATGTGTATTTTTCGAGTTATTTTGATATGTCAGGTTAAATTGGACACCCGGTATATAAGTACCTACATATTAAAATGTTTTATTGAATGACTAATATTTGTCAGTTGTAAATTGATTCCTCTACTCAAAACATATTGTGCTCTACATACATATATAACATTTTAATAAAACGTGGTGAATCTGGAAAAAAACTCGTTTTCAATCCCTACCTTAATAAGCGACAAAATCCTACGACTATTTCAGAGGAATTCGACTGATCAAGCCATTGGTTAATAATTTCCCTTAAATGGCACCAAGAGCCGCTAATATTGAGTTTAAAGAAATTTGCCATCGCCCACCAAAAACGCGCGCATATTTCCGCTACAAGAAATTGTCTCACCCACGTCAAGCAGAAAGCATAGATCACAGGCCAAAATTGGACGAAGGCTCTTCCTGGTGCCGAAGAAGAGAATTCCCTTACAAAACAGGTGACGAGTTGGCCGCGAAATGTAAAGCAGCGCTGATAGTGATATCACCCGGTGACATCGTTCGGCGCGAGAAAAGAGGTTTTTTGTAGGCCTACCTCAATCTCAATGCCGCCGCATATGGGGCCGGCTTTAGCCGCATTCGGCTTCAAATTAATCGGCTGCCAATTCCCATGCAAATGGATCGATTTTTCCCATAAAAAGCGAAAAGCTCTTAGCACATAAGCGAGATTTATGCCTGTGGATTGTGGAACGAATTACAAAAGTTTCGTTTCTTTCAGGTGGAATCAGTTGATTTGGCGCTAAACTTGCTCGACGGCACCGATGTTCGCGGCAACAAAATCAAAGTTCAGCAAGCCAAGTTTCAGATGCGTGGTGAATATAATCCGGCGCTCAAACCCAAAAAGAAGAAGAAGGACAAAGAAAAGCTCCAGAAGATGAAGGAAAAGTAAGTGGTCCATTTTAACCGCCTTTGAATTTAATCTTAACCCCCAAGATCTCTGTTGTTGTTAAGGTTGTTCGACTGGCGTCCCGAAAAAATGCGTGGTGAACGGTCCAAGCACGAACGTGTCGTCATAATAAAGAACCTTTTCACGCCGGACCTTTTTGACCGCGAGGTGCACCTCATCATTGACTACCAAAACGACCTGCGGGAGGAATGCGCCAAATGTGGCACTGTTCGGAAGGTGGTGCTATACGACGTAAGTTTCGTAGATTAGTTCGGAATTGGTGGTAGAAATTTTTAAATCAAATACCAAATGTTTCAAATAAATAAAATATACTAATTACCACATCTGGCCTCACGTGATTGCTGGATACATTTGTTAGTGTTTTTTTTTATCTAAATAATTCGTTGATCCAAGGTATTTTAGATAAAAGTTTAAAGTTGATATTAAGAATGAGATTTTGAAATTAGCGACTTCTTTTCTATAAAAAACCTATTCAGAGTTTTGAATTTGTGTTTTCTACCTAGACTTAAAAAGTACTAGATAATAACAACTTCTCTACCCAATATATTTTAAATTTTTTCACTAAACATATAATTATTCCCAGCTTTTTTGTTGGACTTTAAAATAATTATTCACTTACTTACATTCGCAGCGTCATCCAGAAGGTGTAGCACAAATTACCATGGCCGACCCGGACGAAGCCGATGTCGTCGTGCAAATGATGAATGGCCGATATTTTGGCAAGAGGAAGCTCACAGCAGAAATATGGGATGGAAAGACAAAATTCAAGTAAAAAAACATTTTTGTTTTAGGGTTCTTGCGGAATTACGATTTATTTTCCAAATTTATATTTTATAGAATTGCAGAAACTGAGGCGGAGATAAAACAGCGACTCTCCAACTGGGACAAGTTCCTTGTAACGGACGAGGCTGCTCAACAAGGTGAAAAGCTCAACCCCGACCACAACCGTGAAGAAGCAAGTACTGTGCCGGAAAACGATGACGGCAAAGATTCTCAAGCTGAAGAAAGTGCTTAGGAAATTTCCACATAAATATTTTTGTGAATAAAATTTTAAATAAATGATCTTTTACCAGTAGACTTTAGCTTACCATTAATCTTTGCAACTGATTACTGAGAGTTTGAAAACCTGCCATGCTTATAAAAATTCTATCGATAACGAATGGTTCTGTTAATAAATTTTTTTATAATTTAAAGCGTTAAATGAAATTGCAAATTCTTTCTCAATTCAATTAAAAGATGATCTTGACGATATCCTCGTAAAATTTTGTATCTACTTATATATGTATTAATATTTTTAATATTTACACCTATCCGGATATATTCTATGTATGTAATGTCGTCGATCATTATAAAGATTTATTTGACTCCATCAGTCAGTTTTTCTTATCTCCAGTTACTTGTACATATTTTGGATGAATCTTTGGTTTATTTTATTTGTTTAAGTATCAGGTTAACATTTCATAGATAAAGTTGCCTATTGCCCATAACAAGTATTTTTCAAGATCCACGATGTATTACAGATTCAAGATCCATTAATTGCAGAATTCATAAAAATTGTATCATCTGCGTATATTATGTATGTATTTGTCTTCGAAATCTGAGTGTTGTATATTATGAATGTAGATGACATATAGCATTGGTCCTGGGGCGGAACGCTGTTGAACCCCGGTTGCCTCTTTATCTCCATCTTTGAATATCGGCACAGTAATAGATTTTTTTAAGGCATGCTACGAAATACCCAGTTTTCCCTGGAATCGTTAAGTCTTGTTATGTTAGCACTGCTTTGAGAAGTGTTTCGATCTTTGTCATATCACAAACGTCGAAATTATCCCATCCAGGTGCACCGCCAGTTTTTAGTTATTTGATTATTTTCCCTGTTTCTCGCACATTTGTAGTAAGAGAGTCCTTTCCATCATTTTCGAGGTGTTCACCTTTTGTCTTCTTGATAATGGCTACGGTTTTACGTTTTTGTCTTTTACATTGAAATTCCGTTTCACTGCAGGTAGAGTGCCTCAGATGTCTTTTGTACAGCACATTTCTTTTTTTGATTTCAGTAAGAACATCTTTGGTAATCCATATAGTCTGATAGTATAGTTCCACTTATATCAATTTCCGTATTAAAATTATGGCTATCCATTATCCCATGGTCTATAATAGTGCGAGTACAAATTTCTGCAACAGATCTTACTCTTGTTGCAATATCTTCGTTGATGATATTTTTCACTTAATAGCCATTTACTTCAATTATATCAAGGTAGTTGTTCACGTAATTATTGATCTTAAGAAGGTTGATATTAGTGTCTCCAACAAAGGTTCTGTCTATCGAATTTCCGATTGTATCAGTTTTTATCCTTTTCGTTTGTTTCCAGTTTTCCATTACTATAGTATTGAGGTCTTGTTTGGCGTTATTATACCGTCTCTGTAAACACAACATAATATAAATATCTATCAGTACAGTGTGAGGATACGCCTTAATGATGCTGGAAAGTTAAAAATAGAAAATAGAAAATTTGTCACCTGTGGTTTAAACTTGAAAAACAAGATTTCGTAAAAATATTTCGTTTCCATTCAATGTTTATAGTCTGTTCATTGGCCAATTTAAAAAATTCTGGAAGTTGTATGTTTTCTGCCTGATTTAAGAATCTAGGTAGAGATAAATATTTGCATAATCAAGAGTGAAGTAGCACAATATTTGAGGAGATTTGTTTATTCCCGCACAAACAGTTTCAGGCGATGATCCAACTGTGTCGCAAACTCAGTTGAAACCTGAATATTGCAAAAATTACTCATAAACTCGTATAAGTTACCGATTTACCCCACTCGGTGCCTCATAATTTTTTTTCGAAAACTCTTTGATCTGGACAGCTCCACTGGATTTACCGGCCGAAATAAATCCCCATCAGGTAGCTGAAAACAGCCACGACTGTCGTCTGCAAAGTTTATATCATCGCGTCATGAATCAGAGCACATGGAAATGAGCAAAACAACGCTACGCGCAATTCTGCTGCTGGAGCACGCTGGCCCGCGCCGGGTGTGTGAGTGCAGCGGTCGAGTGGGTCTTTCTGGCCAGCGCGGCCCCAGCAGAGTGCTTGGGGGCAAAAAGAAGCAGCGGCCACCGCGGCACTGGAGCCACGCAGACACCATGCAGGTCACGCCGCGGAGCGCCCGGCCTCCTCCAGCTCCATTCCGCCGCGCCGCGCCGAGGAGCCCTAAAGACCGCCAGACCGGTTGTCAAACCCCATCGTGGAGCCCCGGCACTGGAACTGGAACTGCCGAGGCTGCTCTGGCGGCGGCGACGGCGACGGCGACGTGCATGTGCTTTCAGGCTTTGACATTTCCACAGTGGCACTAGCGCTTCCATGGTGTGCGGCTCAGTTTATCGGCAGCATCGAGAGTGTTATGTTCGACCGAGGCTCGTTTTTCGCGCGAGTACAGTAGCACTTTGTTTCGTTTTTCCACCTTTCTTTTATTTTAAGCCCTCGCAGGGAACTGCCATCCGTTGTTGACCACTGACCGCTCCAAATATCCCGAATTCGTCTACCGACACGCTCAGAATCGGACCGATTAATTTCTCGTCTCGTCCGACCAGCGAGACGTTGCCGCTGGCCGTCCATCCGACCGTTTTCCTTGTTGCGTGACTGCCGAGGTGGATTCCCTTGCGTGTGCATCGAACTCACCACAGCCGGTTAGCCTTGCGGCCGAGAAGAGGTTTTTCGAGTCCAGGCTGCGACACCGTGCCCAGGCCCGCACCAGAGCGCCCTGGACGTAAATCCGGCCGATTCCCAGTGCTTTGATGTGTCTGCGAAGAATCACCTGTGCTCTGATCCGCCAACACCTCTCAGCTCGCCCCCGTAGTGGAGTGCTGTGATTAGCGCGCTAAACCGTCGCCCGCCCTCAAGATCGCGCCGGTTTAAATTTGAGCAAGTGATAATCGCTGATTAAGCATTTTGCTATTGTTTTTGTGCTGTGCTCGTTTCCCAAATTGTTTCAAGTGCCCTTCAATTCGAGCGGGAATAATGTCGCCGACAAAAGATGACTTGGGGACTATCTCCCGAACCCCGAAGGATGAGTTCGCTGAAGAGGTAAGTTCTGGACCACGTCCATTTCTTTCGTTAATTAAAACGCACCGGCAGCACTTCGCGTCGTGGCACCGCGGCGCAATTAGATTGCTCGCTGCAACGGCTCGTCTTCATCTCCTGCGATCATTCGCCGCCTGCGAGCGTCGGTGGAGGCGCCAAAAACGCGGTCACACCAAGCACTAACTTCTAAACTATCCGGTTGGCTAAATTTTAACTTTAAGCCGGCATGCGATCCTCGCTAATTGCAAAAAATTAAAATCTCTACGGTGTTACCAGATCAAACCCAACTTCCATGTAACTCACTCATATGATCGTCTACACATATCTAAATGAGGGCCGAGGTTAGAGGACAAAAATCTCAAGTTAATATACAAATGTTCGAACCTTGGAATATGCTCCAAGTTCGCGCAAAGTCAATTTTAATCTATTGCTCAACGAGTTTGTTTTTTTGTTTTTAGTCAACGATTGTTTGATTTCTTCTTCTTGTTTTTCCTTCCGAATCGAAGACAAATAGACAGAATGAGGCATGTGCTAATTTTATTCTCATCTGCGTGAGTAGCGTGCTAATGAAGCGATATTTAATATGTGCATCGTTCGCTGGGTAGTAATAAATTGAATTAGGCCTGCTGGATCGACAAGCCATAACTTCAGGAAGATTTCTTTTAGTAAATATAGGCGACAAAATTATCAGATTGGTGTAAATGTCATATTAACGATAGAAATTGAACAGTTGTATCTCTTCTCGTAGGTAAATGGAAATTTGTCTTTTCTTAAACGATGTATACTGTATATGAAGTCGTGAAATTATTTTATTTACTTAATTTTGCAAATTAGATGTAGAAATTGTTTTCAAAACAATAGTTTAAAAGAGAAAAAACTTGCACTTTTTCTAATTCACTTGATAATGGCAACATCGAACGAGCAGCGTCTCTTTTGTAGATTACTCTGTATTCTTCAACAAGTTACTTACTTAGTATGTTATAAAAGGCATTTATAATGCAATTGAAAAAAATATTTATTTTTTAATTTTATTATTATATGAACCTTTTCGAAATATACAAAAATCTTTAAAAGTGGAGTTTATAGACAAACTTTAATGCTTCAATAAAGAAAATGTTTTTATTATAAATATTTCTAATAGGAATTTGAAAGTGACGTTATTTTTACTTATTATCCGAAGAAAAAAAAATCAAAATTTTAAAAAAAAACTCCTGTTTTTACTTGAAGTCATAAGTATGAAGTAATAAACCGAGAGCCATACTTATATCTTGACGTGAAAAATAATTCTTAAAATTACATAATCTTTTAGGATAGCTACGGGTAGAGCGTACTTACAGTCTTTTAAATCCTCTAGTTCAGTTGAAGCGAATTTTTCAAAATCAGTACACACCGCCACGCCCGTTTAAAAACCGTGCACTGTGCAGCCACCGTACTGTCGAGATATTGCCGTCGTTTATTTTTATTCAGGCAATTATTTTGTTTCTCTGCAAAGTGCAATTATTGAAAACTTAAACTTACCCCTTTTAATACTAAAGAATTTTGTCATATTATTAAGCACACTTTTCATTTGCCCTCCAATTATGTCAACGCAAAATAACGAAAATGTATGAAATTCAATCCGTATAAGTTTATACAAATAATTGAAGATAATAGGTGACCTTTTTTCATTATCCTATATGGTTCAGGTTAGATAGCATATGTATATTGTATTGAATTGAAATTTAAAAGCCCTGACGTATGTACATATATCCAGATTTTAAAATTTGAGAAAACTGCATCAAATTGCCGTGATATTTACCCATCTAATGTTTATGATGCACATGGGATAAATTTTACCGAATATTTATTTTAGTTCAGGGTAATTAAATTACCCAGTTAATTAGAACCCTCTGACACACAAATCGAGTAGTCTTTAACGTTTGGTGCAAATTTACCTAGTTTTTTTTCTCCATATTTAATTTCGAAAATTTATTGACCTTTAACAGCATCCACGTTTGGTAAATTAATTGCTTTTTAATAAAGGGGGAGATTACCCAGCAATTTTTGGGAGTATTTATATACCTCGAAATTACTCGCTTGTTTTGCTTGGATATGGATATTTTCAGAATATCCATGGTATTATATAGTGTGTTAATAGGGGGTAATTTAGGGTAAAGATTTTTTTGTTCATCCCCAGTTTGCATGTATAGGGAAGGCAGCCCTAAACTTCTTTTTTCCAAAAATCTTAATATACATACATACATATGTATATCTTTGTTATCTATACGAGTACCAAATTTCAGCGCTATAATCTTAATAGTTTATTGCCGGCGTTTCATAAAAACTCGGGCCTGTTCTGGCCGTATTTTAGGGAAACGTGGACCTGTTGCGTGATTGTTCGACAACTATGCCTTTTTCGATTTTGAAAAATTGAAAATATTTGGGTATACATCGGGTGCGTTGCGGGAATGCAATATATGTACATATATCATAAAAATTTGTTTCGATAAGATGTGTAAAAGGGCTTTAGAAATAAGTTGTATCTAGTATTCGTAGATTAGGACTTAGGTTGTCATTTCGGTGACGCTACAAACGCCTATGATGAACCTTTATTTTTTAATGATTTCTCGAAAAACATTACCACTTGTTTGGGAAAACAATATTATGTAAATTTATTGACCAGTGTTCAAGGTTAACTATACATATATTGAGGATTTCGTAAATTTTTCTTTTTTTCGTAAGCCTCCTTGCTTACTATGTACTATGTATTGAAGGTGAAATAAAATTTGCTCACATCTCACATAATTGAAAGTAAAACTTACATCCACATATTTTTAGCTGTAAATTGGGAAAACAAATCTGAGTATTCAAGAACAGCTGGTCAATAAAATTCGAAAGATCCTCGATCAGCGCCAGTTCCCATGCATCAAATGAGTCGATCGAGGCAAATTTCCTGTTTACTCAAAAAATCAGCTAAAATCCCATGAGCCACTCCATTCTGAGAAGTTAAACATCGTAAAATACCCCGAAATCGGCGGATTACACAATCCAGTGCTTCTTACTACTCTTCACAGCGCTACGCTGAAGAAGTCGCAGCCGCCGACGACGGCGCACTTAAAAATATCTTCGGCGAGCGCGGCATATCTTCGATCTTTCCGAGCCGCTGCGGAGATCAATGCACCAGTTATCGGCAAAATTCACATCTGGAATCAATTGAATAAACCTCGCTTCGAGATGCCGTTTGCGGGACCTTGATGCGGCTGGCCAGAGGCGCAATTCCTCGCGCATTAATAATGACATAAAAATTCAAAATTTGAATTAAATAGATTAAGAAACACACGGCCTGCACAAAATAACTCACAAAGCCGGAAAACCGATCAAAATCCTTTTTGGTAAACTTCACGCCTAGAAAACTCTTCATTTTTAAACTTCAACCTTCTAGAAAAATCCCTTGGAATTGACCAATTTTTAACCGCTAAGTTTTCTTAGAATCGCAACATTTATGTATTTAAAACCTGAAGAGAAACCAATGCATTTCAATCCAACATTATACTTCACACTTATTATTAAGATGATCCTACAATTTTTTACAATATCTGTTGAAGTAAAATTCCTCTATTCGTGTTATTAATTATTAAAAATGAACACAGTTATTTAAAATGAAAAAAGATATTTTGAGGTTTATTTTAGCCCTATACATTGAATATTGATTATCTCTTCTGACCAAAAACGGCATGCTTTGGAAAACTAAAAGTTCCCGCAGTGGTCCTAAACATGTTCATAGTACCGAATATCGGATTCTCCAAAATTTAATAAAACCCTCGCAAACCTAATTACTTCGATTATAGGAAGTTGGCAAAAGTACAATGAATTACGAACTCCGATTGTTTGCATACCTTGTGCGGGTGGTGAAACATATGTTAGAAACACTCAGGGGCAGGGGGTTTCACTGACCATGCAACGCACGTCCCCAGAAATAATTTATGCAGTGAAAGCTCGGGAAAATTAATCCACCAAATGGAACGGAAGCAAAGGCAGGTTGGCAATTAATTGCATGCCTGTGGATATTAGACGTGTTTGCAAATCGGGAGTTACCACGGAACGCCAATTTTCCCATTTGATTCCTGCAAAATTCGCTGGCCCCGCTGCGAAACAAAGTTAGGCGTGCATAGGGCCGGTATTTGAGGTGGTTACGAGGACGTGACCTTTGTCGCAGTCGTAAGCCCCATTTGGGGCACCTGGAGCCCCGCCACAATGCACCCGTGACCCCCTTGCGCTGCTGCGGCGAAGAACGCTGCAGATGGTGAATGTCTCGAGCCCCATAATCGCACCGCGTACGCATGCGATAAATTTTTATTGTTTATTTATTTGAGCCCCAGTGCTGCGGACGGGTGTTCGACGTGCTCCAGAGAGTGCTCACTCGTCAATAAAATCGACATTCGCCGGGGACCTTAATGGAGTGTGCTGTCAATTGGCAGATTATTATGATTGCTCCACACTCCCCAACATTCTGCGGCGTTGGACCACATTGCCATGCCGACTGGGTTCGGGCAGTAATTTTTGTGAACGTTTCAATCGGGCTTATTGGATGGATGCTTGGTTACTGTTGCGTGCTTTCAAATTTAGTATATGGCAATGAAAGATAGTCTTTAAATATATTTTAATTGCCCTCTTCCTCTCCAATGTCTGCTATAAAAATTCCTTTAAAATCAAACTCGAACCACTTGAAGCACAAAATAACAATCAAATATTTAAAAATGGAATATCTTGATTTCAAAACCTGTAAACCATAGTCAACACAAACAGAATATTATTGAATTATGTACATCCTATAAGTATTGCACTTTCCCCTTTCATAATTCGAGTAATTTTTATTAAAAAGATTAACTCAAGTCTTCTAGACGGTCTGACTCTCTTTCTCTAAATATATAATTCAAAAAAAAAAATATAAAACCCTACCTATTCATTGTTCACCCAAAAGATTCAAATTCAATTCTTGTTCAGGAGCTGATCAAATATTATCAGTGAACAGAGTCATCAAAGACATAAAAATACAAGTCCTCATTTAAGAAATTTCCTTTTGATCAATTTACTTAGAGTAATTACGTTGTCGAAAGTCATTTTTATGCATTGTAATTTGCTTAGTTAATGGATCTGTCGGATTCAACAATCGACATGATTATTTTACATGAAATTTGTCCTTAATTAACTCTTAATTCACCTTTAAATTCATTTAGATTCGCTTATATAATTTCAACGAGCTTCTGAAATCTGGTAAATATCGATGGTAAAGTAACAAGTCAATAGTTGCCAACTAGTGAGTACATATTAACTTACTTATTAGCGCGAAAGATAAATTTGATGTGTTTAATTTCATCAAAGAAATCTTTGTGGGTGTGAAAGTTTTTTTAATAAATAAAATCATCTTTATTAATGAATTCAAGCTGCATCCATGTTATATTATATTTCAGGCACGGAAAAAATCATGAATGTATATCCTCTGATTTATTAAAAAGTATACATGAAATATCTTAAAAGCTCATTTAACCCATTCACTGCCAAGGACGAATAAACTCGTAGTTGGCAATAGCTGAATATTTGACTGAATATGTGTGTTCTCGGCAGCGAATGGATTAAAATCGGTTAAATACCTGATTGTACTTCTTCCATAAATTCTTTTTGTTCTTACAAGTTTTATTTTCAATTCATTCCACAGTTGCTTTTTCATTTCTCTTCCTATCCAAAATATCGTTTTTAAATATATAACTACTTTAATACCATCATCGTTGTATCGCTTTTGAGGATGTTCTGCAACAAATTCTTTCCTCTTAAAATTTTTTTTTTTGCCGATTCGTGTCCTAATACCCTAGATAGACGGGCAAGGTCGAATGAATGTTCACGAAGAATTATCGTTGCTCTGTCGTTTGTCATCAAGAATAAAGTTTGAATGAATGTTTATATGTAACTACATTCTCTTCCTCATCAATGAAGTTCTGACCCTTTTAAATGTAGATAAGTACATTGCGCTAAAAAATTCTGGTACCTGTGTTAAAATTCCTCCCCTTTGACATTTAGAAACGGTGAAAGGACCTGAGATTCTAAACTTACAGCTTATAAATACTTAACATCATGTCTATCTTTAGAACCATCAATTGTTTTTAACGGAAAATTTGGGAAGTATATTCGAGTTTGTAAAATAAGATAGAAAATATAATTTTGTATTTATTTAGAAGAAACAACATTCTATTTGTAATTCGCTCTAGATCAGGAAGCAAATATAAATTGTTTAACATGTGTGGGAAAACCCATACGATCACGTTAAGTGCAATTTCAATCGGAAAAATAAATCATTCCTTGTTTTACTTCCATTATTTTCTTACATTTGAAGAATTGCAACCACATCGGCAGAGATGAGTTAAACGAACTTAGACTGCCAACCTGGCAGAAAATTTGGAATGGCACGATCACTTTTGAAAGGAACGAGCAGTGGAGAACGCTCGACGTGCAGCACACGGCCCCGGCGAATAGACGTGTACCAACGGCCACGCTCCCCTTGGGGCTGATGACTTTTTACGATACTAACCTACATGCGCACGTCAGGCTATAAACTCCCTGGTGACTGCAAGACTTTACTATGAGGAAGGAAAAGCTGCTGCATTTCTCCGCATGATCAATGCCACGGATAAGAAGTACAGCCGCGGCGCGGCGATCGGCGGGCCTGCCATACAAAGTAAATATGTGCATACCTTCGAACGGCGCGTCGGCAGCTCCAACACCGACCGCTTTTGGTCCGGCCAGGAGCAGCATACGCGACTATGTGCCAGGGGGGGTGAGGAGAACCGCGAGTCAGGCAGGCACAGGCACAGGCACAGGCGCAAGCCCACACATCGAAAAGCCTTCCGAGGTATGCGCGACCCAAAACCAGTTCTGCTTAATGCCCGCCTGATAATGGAGGAGCCCCAACTGGCAATTATTTTAGAGCAGCCCGAGCTTGTAGGTTGGCCGCTTTTGTTTTTCGATTGCCCTTTTTATTTTATTAGCTCCGGCAGATTTCGCTATTGATAGCGTTTTCAATTATTGCAGCCCGGCTAGGAAAGTTAAGCGAGACTCAACTGAACTGAGGTTTGGTTGGAAAGGCAAACGCATACTCTGCATTTTATGTTGACAACGGGTGCATTTGAAGGCTGCTTACCGTGATTTCATCATGATTCTTGGGGAAAAAGCTTTATCAAATCGCAGAGTATATTGTATCTAGCTTACAAAGAAATTATTATTTAAGATAAGATTTAAAATATTTAGCTAACTGTTTTGTTCTGGAGAATACTCCAACTAAAAGTTAAAAAGCCCAATAGAAAATCGTTCATTGGAATGGAATAAGTAATTAAAATAATAATAAATAAAAGAAATAGAGAGAGAAGATCTAAAGTTAAGAAAATGTCGGGGGTTGAGACTTAAAAATACTTGTTTTTTTTGTAAAATCACGGTGCAAATAAGAAAGTATGCATAAGTGGCGTTCCACTCCAATTCGATGAAAATGTCTACACTTAAAACAATACAATTAATACCTATACTAATTTACACTTAGATATTTATTAATTATTATTATTTATTTGGTTCCAAAAAGCCTATAAGGGTTAAGTGTACCTACATAACTTCAGCAGGCAGGGGTCATTCTTGGCGCTGTTGATGTATCTATTTTCATATAATTTTTAAAGGTCTTTAAAGTCATTTTGTGTCAAAAAATAAACTTCTCCTAAGGAGGCTGTCGTAATTTCAGCGTAGTTCCAATGCCCAGATGTTGCGAATTCACAACGGTCGTTTTTGCGGCTGTCATGCGCGAAACTGCCGAGCCCATCAAAATCCGCGAAAATGTCCCCATCGGTGGGACCGGTTGTCTTTCCAGCACGAGTGAAGTCAGATGTGCTTCGCCGAGCACTCAGCCTGTCGCGCATGCTTCCAGAGTGGCGCTGTTCCGCTGACGAAAACGCACGGCCCCAAAAAGACGCCGCCGTCGTCGCCAAAACAATGCAAAACGCGCAAAAAGGAGCGCTCACCGCGCGCTGTTTAGCTTCTTAAAATTCCGCGAAGTGAGCATTACCTCAACTGGGTGTCTGGGGCCCCCGTGATACTATTTGAGCAGCCCCAATGCGAGCTGTCTCCGCGCGAAAATTTTCCTTTCGTTTGGCCCGTGCACTTTGGTTGATGCTTTGCGTGCGTTCGCGGAATAAATCATTCCCGATGCTGTCGAGTAACGAGCCCGCGGAATGGTGACGCAATTTCGGCCAGTGCCCGGGGGCAAGGATTAACGAGACAACCTTTCTGGGCTGATGGCCACAATAGCGCTCTCGTGTCCGAAGATTAATCAACTTCCGCTTGTGGGCAGAACAACTAAAAGGCCTATTAAGTGCCACCCCGGAGATAGAATGAAGTCGTAACTCCCGCTGTGATTCGAGAGTGACTCATCACGCCCAGGCCCAACAAAAGAACTCCAG
This sequence comes from Machimus rusticus, assembly GCA_951509405.1. Taxonomy (NCBI): domain Eukaryota; kingdom Metazoa; phylum Arthropoda; class Insecta; order Diptera; family Asilidae; genus Machimus; species Machimus rusticus. The sequence continues at coordinate 48,497,041 of OX608050.1, read as the reverse complement.
AAGCCCTCCTTGCGGGCTGCGGCTGGGTCCCAACTCACGGCCTGAAATACGCCTGCTGCGTTCGGCGGTCATAAAATGACTCCATAAAATCGCCACGCCGCCTCCGCCCCGCCGGCCTTTTTCCCCTATACGCGCTGCCTCGGGGGCGGGAATCGCGCGGGGGCGTCTGGGGCCAGCATACGCGTGCAGCTTGCCCCCCATCCCATGTCACAAAAATTCTCATCTGCTCTGGATTTACACTCACCTGGAATTTACAAGGCTATTAAATTTTCAAATTGCCTCCGCTAGGATAAAAGGCGCTCTGGGGACTCCAGCGCCGTGCAGCGGCCCAGGGATGTGTTCGGGCATAAATTATTAGACAAAACAAATTCCTGCTTATTGGCCGAGGTGGCTGGGAATTGCGCTCAGATTTTGTTGGCTAACCACCGGCACATATAACACCATTACGAATTTATCGGGAACACCAACCATGGGGCATGCGGAGCCCTAAGTTATTTGGCCAGGACAGGATGAGATGGTTATTCAAATCTCTCGCTGATAATGAGGGCTCTGGTTTCTGGACCCAATGAAAAGTTAATGAAAGAGCACTTTGGGCACGACGACCAAAAGCAAGCGGTCCCCGTGGAACCGATCATGACCTTGTCTGTGGGAATCTCCAGACAAAACAGGGTGAAACTGATCAGAGAGGAGCACTATAAAACTCGATTATTACACTCACAGGACCAGCTAGTTTGATGTAGATTATTTGGAAAGATTGCAGAAATTAATTTCCTGCTCTTGGTCCCAGGTATATCATCGAACGATTCAACTAAAATATATTGGAGCCAATATATCACGGCTGATTGATTTCTGAGGGAAGGGAACATGCTGCACAACCCGATGCTGGTAGCAATTTGTTGAAAAGGCACATCACATGAAGATATGTAACGCAATAAATTTGTACATTTAAAGGAATAAAATTTCTACCCATTAAGTGAAAATAGATCTATATATTTTTGGTGTCATAAGAAAAGATTTTATAAATGTTGATTGATATGTAACATACATTTTTTATGTTGATTCCGTCAGTTTTATTTATTTGTTTAATTCTATAGATACAACCATCTTACAGGCTAAGAAAATTAATTAAATTAATAATTAAATGAAGTAAAAATAACTAAGCTGACCTTTCATATTTAAAGCAAGTGTAATATCTTTGAATTCATTTTTAGGCAAGTCAAATTTAAAAATAATTCGTTCCATGACTAGAAGCATACAGGAAATCCCTTATTGGTTCAGGGGCTAAAAGCTAGTAGGTAATTAGAACAATCTATATGTCTAATAAAAATATATCTTTAAAATAAAGCACGCAAATATATTCGTCTATTATTACGCATTTATAATGCTAAGAATTAACAGCGAGTTTAATATGAGTCGTTGAGAATCATAGTGGCGTAAGTTAAATTTTAATACATATAGTTAATATGGTTCTTCCTTAACAGAGTGATGGGTGAGTGATATGGTGTTAGTCTTAACTCAGTTTTTGACTGCCGCATATTCTAACACTGACCTAACTATGAAGATAAGGATAGTCCTGATTTTAAAGGAGTTAGTTACAAAATTCTTTGGTGCTTCTCTTTATAAAACCTAACTATTTAAACGCCAGTTTAATAGTTATAGCTGCCCTAATATTGAATTTCGCAATGACGCGCACAAATAGTGAAGTTAATTCAGCCGTTAGGTTTTTTTATTAAGTGGTAAAATAACTATCTAATACAGTGAATATAGTAAAAATATTGAATTTTTATAATTTATAGCAAACAAAAGATGAAACTTCAAAAAGAATGTAACTTCATCGAAGGTAATGTTGCTAGTAAGATGCATTTAGATTTAGAGCTGAATTGATTGTTGATAATTTCAATGAATCGTCTCGGATTTTAGGTTTCATAATTTGGTAAATTTTCCAAAATGTTGATCAATTAAATATGGTACACAGTATGAATTGTATCCTATAGGCTGAATTAAAATAAATTAATTTAGTAAAATATGATACAGTACAACATACTTTTAATACAACTTTTAGGTTTCCCCTCAATGGCCGACAATTAATTATATATTGGTTTTCTCGAGACCCGTAGGTTTAATAAATGATGCTCTAACTATAAACTTTTCCTGATTATCTTAAAATCGTTAAACAGACACCGCTTATCATTTCGAGCCAGCTTCGTAAACATTGAGCTCGACTTTCGCAACTATGTAGTCACAATCTAGAACTTGTCTTGTCGTCTGCCATCGCAAGAGCAAATGCAAATTTACACCAGCCCCTCTCCCGTCGTGCCCTCGTAGTTGGCTTCAAAATTCGGTCATCGTTCAGCCAGCCCGGGACGCCTCAGAAAATTGCGGAGTCGCGTGTAATGCGTGTCTTATCTTATCTCCATCCCGAGTACATCAACTAATAATCAGCGGAGCTACTCCAGCAAATTAATTCCAGAGCCAAATAAATTGTTCAGAGCACACCGCCTGGTGCTGCAGGCTCGTCGCGCCCCGGCCGAGGTGCCGTCCCCCAGAATAAGTCACTTAAAGAGCCCCAATCAATTATAGAAATGCAGGCTCACCGCACCACAGACGCTCGGTCGAAATGGGGCCAACTGTGGGAGCAGGGAGCCCCATGTGGGTCTGCCGTGGCATCGATCTAAGGACTTGATGCATACGGCGGGGCTCTGGCAGTGGCCTGCTTTCGGCGCTCTCGGCCTACTCCACTCTGCGTGGATTTGTCAAAGAAGATTAAAATTTGACGTCGCTGCCCGGTTAACAGCTCTGCGGTAGTCCTCCCATCGCACGGGGTCGCCTGATACCAGCCGAACTGAGCTGGGCGGCCTGACACCAGGCCCCTCGGGCTCCGACATAAACAGCTTACGCGGGCCCCACAACTCGCTCGGGGGGGATGAGCTCATGCCCGCAAATAGGCTGCCGCGCCGCAGCCGAGTGGAGCTGGAAGTGTTGATCGGGGCTCGGGCGGCCGGGGGCCCAATCGAATCTTCGGAGTATCTCGATTTGATTGCATGCGGAGTTGCCGTCTGACGGATGGTGGAGCCCTTCGTCCCGGCTCAAGTCGACTTAACATCTCACTTAGGGCTGCCGTGCAACCGACGTTAATCGATGACGTCAACAGATCCAGCGGGTGACACCAGAGCGACAGAACGCTACTTACACTCATCTCCACGCCGCCACCGACTCAAGCAGCACGCGACAGAAGCATTTTGAGTCGGCCCCAACGCGACTCCGCGCCCCCGGGCTGCCCGGTGGCTGGGTGTGGCTCGGTGCGGTTTTTAATGCTTAGTGCGACAATTAATGCCGCCGCCTCTAAAAATAGCTGAATCTGCAAAGTTGGAAATCGCACTATCACGACCAACGTCTCAGCACTGCGGAATGTCTCAGGATAAGTTTCAGTGACGTTGTAAGGCTGGTTTTGAGTTGCGCCTGCGGCAGAGTCGCACAACATCACCGATTTACGAGCCGCAAGCTCAACAATTCAACCCCAGAATTTTCAAAACGGGAGTAGGTAACAGGCGAAGGGTGATGCAAAAAGGGGCATTCTAAAATATATTTATTTATTTTTTATGATGGTTTTGGAGGTTAGGAACAAGTTTAAAATAGGGCGAAACAACAGCAACGTTCAAGCGCTCAAAGCACACATCAAAAATTTAAACGCGTTTTCCTCGAAACTGCAATTTTTTACCTAGCGTAGGTGATTATGCAAAATATACTGCACCGACTTGAAATTTTAGCTACTGACTCTTCAGATGTTTCGCTAGAGCTGGAACTAGAGTTATTAATTTTTATTGTTAAATAAATAAAGTTTCAAGTCAATCGGATCATCCTGTGGCGGATCCAATGCGTCGCTTCAAAGGCGTTTATCTTATTATAACTAATACGTCGCTTCAAAGACGTATATCTCCTACTTTGTTGTTTCGTGTTATTAACGAAACGGTCGAAGTTACCCTTTTACTGAGAACTCAAAAAAAAGGCAGTCGGTGAGAAAAACAATAATTAAAATGTTGTGATCAAAATTTGATATTAAAATAATTAAAATAATTTAAATAAAATATAAATAAAATCAAATAATTAGTTTCTCAATAAAGAACTAAATAATAAAAAATAAATATCTTTAACTATAATATTAATAGGTCAGAAACTTATTAACTGACCTATAATCCGTTGTCGAGAAATCGTCTACGACAGCCAACAAGAAGTAAATATTGACAAAATCATTTTAATAAAACTAATAACGAAAAAAAAAATTTCTCTTATCAATTCAAGATGTTTATTTGGATGTATAAAAAAATTTGGTAACGAGATATTATTTGTACTACAAAATAAACATATTTGAAAAAAATACAAAAATCACCCCCTTTCGTGAATGTACTTTTTGGCAATTTTCGTAAACGCACACATTGGTAACTGGAATTGTCAATTTGCTACAAATGTTCTATAGATTAAAATGTTTTTTACATTAACTCTCTTGAATTGTCGATTTTTTGTGGAACAAATTTTTGAACTTTGATAAATACAAACTTAGACAAATATTGATAAACTTACAAAGGAACATTCCCAACCCGAAATCTCTGATTTTGATGAAACTTGGCACTGGCACTTGGCTGCCTTTAGTGAGACATTTGAAACCCCGTTTTCAATTCTTGCTGAAATTTAGTTTTTGGGGGAAATTCCTCTCAAAAGATAAAAAATGATGACCTGATCATATGTACATATCTGGAATTAAAAATTGTTATACTACTGTTATAGTACATATTATTTTCCTAAAAAAGAGACTAAGGAACAAACAGAAAGACAATAAAGCGAGTTAATATTGCATTGTCATCCAGTTTTGCGCTATGTTCAAAGTTTCAAGTTTCTGGCTCATCGGGAACTTAATTTAAAATCGATTGCGAAATTTGTATCGAACAGACAGAATACAAAGCGGGTTAATAAAAACGTGGTAAAATTGACAATTTACTTACAACTTTGAAATTTAAAGTAGTTTAAAATATATTAAGGTATCCGCGTAAGTTGGAATAGCAAGTAAGGAGTTATTGCATAACATACTCACAAGCAGACAGTCACAAAATTTATTGAATTTTATTAGGTATACATATACCTACGTACGTATGTAAAATTAAAGTTACTTTTCAGGATTTCATTAAAACATCGAAATAAAGATCACCACAAAACTTCAACTCGATCGGACTTTTCTAGATGTCAAAATCTAATTTTACTGGACTGGAAAACCCAGGGGAATAGTAGTGAGATGCAAAAGGGGACCTTCAAGCTCCATTGGGCTCGGTGCGTTCCTGCTTTTGCGGTCGTCGGCGGCGCTGAGGCAGTTGCAAGGTCGGAGCCGTGCACTTTCCGATTATATCACACCGCTGCGAGTGGATTGATGGGGACAAGTGCCAGCGGAGCGCCCGCAGGGAGTACCTACAGCTCGTGCGGTTCCACCAAGCGCGGGTATCGAGTTTCGCACTCTCGCACTAGATCATACCAATGGAATTTGCCGTTTTGCTGCGTTTTGCATTAAGAATTTTTGTCAAAACAAAACCGGCGACAGACACTGAATCACTTTCTGGAGGATTTAGCCATTTTGTTGCCGCTTTACATTAGAACTCGCGGAATCCGGGGATGTGGATGAGGAAATTCCGTGCCCAGTGCTCGCCTGCTGGTAATGACCGGTGGCGACTTTTATTGTATATGCGAAGTTATAATTTAGCTGTGCTCGGTGCGGGTCAATGAAAAATGATTTCGGGAAGTCGAGGCGTTTTTGCCAGCCGTCTTTAGAAATGAGTAATTGCAAAGAAACAGGTTTGCTTTCAGAGCAATAAACGCAATTTTGATTATGCGGCAAATAGCAGTGGGCTGGTGGTTCTGGGGAATTATGCTGGCTAAGAGAATGGAAATTAAATATAGTTGGTTGACATGTATTTTAGCTTTACCACATGAATTAAGTACGAACATTCTAAAGTAACAATGGCTTGGTTAGAAACATTTTGTATGAACATTTGGCTAGAAAATCAGTGGAAATATTTTATTTGGGTTTTGTTAATTAGATGGCAGGCAACTTTACTAAAACGACTCGTAAGATGCAGAATAAAAATTTATATAATGTATTAGTAAATGTGTCTTCAGCATAGTTAGAAATAATGAACCGAAATATAGGCGTTACCTCATGACAACACATATCCACTCTCTACTCCTGTTCGTTAAAAAGCAAACAATGCTTAAATATAGTAAGCGTTGAATTTCCATTAATGTTCAATCAACCAAGAATGTTTAATAAGTGACCTGTTTTATAATCAAAACCTACCAAACATGGTATTAAAGGTTTATGTATATGCTTAGTGTAAACTATGGCTGTGTGCCAAACCAGACTTTTCTTTTCAAAAGTCGACTATTCAACGAAAAGCATGCTGGCGAGTAGACTTTTCAAATAACAAATCAGTACTTTTCCTTATAGAAGGCTATGAGCATATCACATATTGATTATCCTATTTTGCATGCAATTTTTAGTTTTCCCTCCTCCCCTTTATGTATTTAATACATAGTTTATTAGTATTTGAAGAAATAAAATTATTACTTCGATACCTTCTTCGTCCATTTCCCGATTTAATATCAAATATGCTAATTAATATCAAAGTGTGCTTATACGTCGATACAAAAGTCACTTGAAAAGACTCTCCTTGTTTGGCACAGGCAAATTAATCTAGTACATTTTGAACGAACTTTTGAAAAGAAAAGTCTGGTTTGGCACACAGCCTATAATTAATATCTCTGGGAATTTAATTAATAGGTGTCACGTGCATCATCGCAGTGATCAAGAATAAATATGCTATCAATACGCAATAGGTAAATTAGCTCTATGTGCTAATGTGTTAATCATAACCCGTTACTTTTATATAATTAATTAACCTGGATAGTTTTTATTAATCTGATATCAGCACATAATTTTTTGTTAAACAAGCCTCTAATAATAAAACTTTAGCTATTTTTCTGCATGTTACGCCATGAATTCTAAGCCCTCATGAATTTCAAATGCACACATATATCAGTAAATTATTAGTGACAAAATAGGATATAACTTTTTCAATTTGAGTCATGCAAACCACCTGGAGTTTGACTTAATCCTAGCCAGGCTAAAACCAAGCTTGAGTTAAACTTGACATTCAAAAAGTGGATCTAATACAACCTATAAAATTAAAAGAATTCGAACAATTGGGAGTTTTTAAGGTCGCTGTTTTCGATAACAATTATTATTTTTATTAATAAATAAATAAATGTATTTTTCGATCTCTTGAGAAGATTTTCCTGCTTCAAACTAGCAGGCCAACCTTTTATATATATATTTTAACAAAATAGGAAAGATTCTGTTTAATTTGTTTTATAAGCGAAACAATAGATTATTATATTTAAATTGCATACTTTTCTCTGTGCAATTAAAAGATGGCCTGAGTTACACGTGTAATTAATGATTGATTATATAGTTATACAATCAGATATTTTGCAGAACAATTTTTAACATTACAATTAAAATTATTGTTTCCAATAGAGTGAAACATTTAAATTCATACAAACCGTAAGTTATGTAAATAAAAATTCAATTTTTCTTTCAGTATTGTTATCGGATAACATTTTGTGTTAAAAAAATGTTCACGTAAAAAGGAATTTACTATTTTAAAAATATGATATACTCCACAAGTGCGTGCTTTTTTCCGTGCGAAAAGTGCGTATTATAATTGAACAGATTTAAATGGAATATTGCAAAGATAAAGGAATTTCGCGGTAGAATTGGCACAAGTCATTTTTGTTGTCGTTTTCAATTTTTTTGCTGATAATATTTTATCGCCCAATAAATTATTGAACACATAATTTGTACTGTCATACTGACAGAAACTCTAATATATTACTGTCACTTTAAATCACTGCCAATTTTCAATTCAAATACAAATTAAACAAATGGATACGGTGGGTATTTAGGTGTCCAACAACGTTGATAAAATTGACTATGTACGTGCACAAGGGTTATTTAAGGTTTTTCGTATTTCACAAAAGTGACTATTATATTTCGATTGTAAGAAATATGAACTAACTTTTCTCGTTCCCAGAAATTCTCCTTTCGCATACTGCCTAGAAAATGCGACGAATTCCACTTTGATCCCATACCTGAAGTAATTTGCGGAATTCCCTTTAAAACGTCTATACATTTCCTGCTTTTTCGCCGACACAAGCGCGATGGCTTGTAAACAGATTCCTGGAAGTCCTGGCAGATAATTGAGTTGCTGAACTTCCGGCGCTGCGGAGTGGTGCCTCAAAGCCGCTTAATAATGTTGCAGCGGCCACTTTTAATTTCCCAAATAGCATTTACCTTGCGAGTGAATGTCGGCGAAAAGGATGCACTTGGGCGAAAGTTTCCACCTCTTCGGCGAGTAGGTGCAGGCTTAATTGCTCTCTAGTCAGGTGCTTCTTTCGAGAGCCCGTGACAATTAAGCTGAATAAATTGGAAGTTTTTGCTCCTGCACAAAGCCCGTAAAGCACCTGAGCGAGAGCAGTTAATTAGTTAAATTGCATCACCTGTTCCGCCATTTAGAGTTCCCACATTTATCCGGCAGAGGGTGGATGCTCTTCAAATCAGTTCTAAAAATAGCTAGATTGACATCAATACTTTAAGAGTTGATGAAACACCCGAAGGACCCCTATGCATGCTTAAGCGTCCTTCGCCGGGCTCCGGGTCCCATTCAACCTCAAAAGGTGCGGGATTGGGATTCCGTCCAAACTCCTTTCTTCGGAAGTTTTTATCTCGCTGCGTGCATGCTTAATCTCTCGATCGAGCGTCTTGTTGTGACAACAAAGCACCCGTTCCGACCGTAACTCCGGGACGGGCGGGTGTGTTTGCACTTCATGATCCCGGCGAAGTGCTCAAAAGGTGCTCAGCCGGGGCTAACAATGGGAAGACGTTGTCAGCAGAATACCGAGCAATCAGCCCCAATTGCTCATCTCGTCTCGGCGCGTGGTGGTGTAATCTTATTAGGGCGAGTCCCGGTCCCTGCTGAGGTGGTTAATAAGATATGAGCCTCCGCCCGAGAGCCGATGTAAAATTCATAGCCCGACCAGCCAGCGCACCCGCCTATTTATTTGAAAATTGAATATGAACACATAAATTGGTTATGAGCAAATGATTCGCTGTGCCCAGCCCAGCGCCCGCCCGCACCCGGTCCCGGCCGGGAGTTATGAATAATAAGGTACCACTTGCAGGGATTTCCGACAGGGCCTGATACTTTATGGGAAACTGCCTCGGGCCCTACAGCGGAACCCTGTGGCATATTTTTATTGTTCCGGCGAGAGTGACGAAGAGCCCCATTTAATGGCCCTGTTTTCCGTGCAATTACACCGCAAACATAATAAATGTTCGAATCCTTTTGGTCTTAATGACTCAGGAAACGATTCTGATGCGCCCGTCGTAAATGGAGTAATGAATGAGGTTATGGCGATGAATATGCATATGCCACCCAGCAACAATGTTCGGTAACGACAGATTTATCGTGAAGACTTAACTTTATGCCGAGGTGCGGGAGTAATTAAGGAGGAAAGCTTACATTTAGGGGAGTCGGCAGTTGATGTTTCTCGTCTCGGATGCGACGTTATCTGGAATTAAGGTTTTGTTTAAATTTGTGTAAATGTGGGTCAGTAGGCAATTGTGCTACTTTGGTAACTTCTATTATGTATGTAAGTAGACAGAGGGAAAATTGGATAGTTATATTGTCTTCCCAGTGGAATGAGTTCGGGGATTCGAAGAGAAATAGCTATGGAAGGTATTTATTTCAAAGCCCTACAAAACCTTGGTACACTTTCGTCCGGAGTCAATTAAACCCTAAAAGGCAAAGTATCAAATAAACCCAACAAAAGAAATTCATTTTCCGTTTTTGAACAATAATATTGTTACTGATTGCCCAACATTTAAGGCGACTTAATAGGGTCCAAATCCTTTATGTATGTAGCTTAATAAAATCATTCGCCGAAATAAACGGCAATGATTCCTTTTGACTGGAGCAGTCCATTAGTCGGTGAAAATTTGCGACACGGACCGTCAAAGAGTGTTTTGTGAATAAGTTGTACACTGAGCTACCTGCTAGTTATTTTATAGTTAACTTGCCATATTAAATTAGAGAAGATTAAAATAGTATTTCATAACTTAGCACTATACATAAAATCCAAATTTCCACGATAATCCGTTGAAATAGAAAATGTCCAGTCTCTATAAAACTATCGCTTTATTTTGTTAGTACGCATTATCGATTACTCATGGCCTTAAGAGAAGGCGTCTTGTATGCGAGAGTAATTCAAGGTCAGCGAAAGTTATAAATAGATTTGTCCTTCTTTCAATTTACATTCATATCCATTAAAATCAGTTGTTTTAGAATTTCAGTAACGTATAATTTCTTTGCTATAGATTTAGCTTATAGGTTTACTGAAATTTACGTTGGTAAGAGCGATGCGAAAAAATAATAAGCTCATCAGCGCCTAGAAGTAAGCATTCTCTTGTGAAAAATAAACAATCTTTTTTTAGCAACCACTTCACATTTTTCTTATTAATAAATAATTCCAGGTTGCTATAAATTCATCTTACAAAAATGAACATTTTAGAACGGCAGTATGGTGTTTAATTCCGAAAGGAAAATGTTTGATAAATTTTTGCGTTTATACATAAATTTTTTATCAACCGGTTTAGTTGTGTAAGCAATCTCGTATCTGAGGGCGAACGTGATTTGATGATGAATTTTTTATCGCAATTCCTCTTCTAATTGACAGAAAGGAGGGTTTGTTATCGTTCGACTCGGGTAACCTGAGTCATCTGCCGTGGTCACCTGATCAAACAAATTGCCAGCTATAAAGTTTTACTTAAAAGTGAAACTCTGTGTAATTTCCGCACTGAGCGCTTTTAGCCGGCTCGAGTCGACAAATAGTGAAATTTTTCAGTTGTCCCCTCCGTGGCCCGGCCCACCGAACCGACATTCATTAAATATCGATTCGCCGGGAGCAAGCTCTGAACTCTTCCCGGGAACAATTATAGCCTCAACCTGAGGCAGGCAAAAGGTGTTAAACCGTGCCGTCGGCCAGCCGGATGACTTCTTCGTTCAGCAGGTGTCTGCTGACGAGCTAAAAACGCGGCGTTGAATAAAACCGCCGCTTACTTCGCGGGGTGAATTAGGAAGGTTCAGGGTTTTAGACCTTCGGACCGGGCAGAAACAAATGATTTGTGAGAGGTTCGATGAATGGACGCATTATTGTTCTTCCGGAGAGGGGCGGATGGAGCGGACCGCGGGGGAGTCCTGATGGACGGAATAATGAAAGATGAGAGACGCGCTAGGGCTCGCTTACATTTCAGAGGGCTCGGTGACGCCATCGATGAGCCCCGTTTTGTGCGTCATCACATTAATTTTGGATGGATCCCGTCCCCTGTGCAGCGAGGTGGGAATAATGGCCAAGCTCAAAGCAGGCACTCTGTCGGAATGGACTGGTGACCTCTTTTCGCTCCGCTTCCGATTTTTATCAATTAAATAGCGCAAGTTCGGGGACGGGACTGATAAGCGAAAATATCGCCGCATTCCCGAATTATCTCGCTCAGCTGAACTTGAGCTAAGCCGGGGTTTTTTCACAGCCACCGCGCACCCATGACGGATTTTATGCTCCTCAGCTGTGGCGAATTCGACTAATGACAGGGGGCCCAGCGCGGCATGCTCCAGCCCCACATATGAGGGCTCGGGGGGAAACTTTTGCGCACAGTTGTCGACAACTCAATTAGGCGATGATTCTTCGTTTCGGCGATGAGGTAATCGCGTCGAGTTGTAGTGTAATACTGCGGAATCTGCCGTGGTGCTGCGGCTTGCGTTCAAATCGCCTCTATCGTATAATCGGGAGAGGGGAGAGGGCGCAGGCATGCGAAGGGGTTAATAACCGCCTGCTAGTTGAGCAACGCTTGATTATTTTACGTCGATTATCACTGTGGCGTGCTTGTCTTCTCCCCCAAAGATAACAAATTCTAAACATTATTGTTTTCCGATATCAATCCTGCCATATATCACTTGGTCCCGAATTGGTTCTTTGCAAAATAACATGAAAACGGAAACAATTTTGAAAGATTTATTTTAATTTATTGTAAGTGTTAGATGTTCAGCGAAAAAAAAAGTAATAATAATTAATTCATTGAAAGCATGCTAAGAAGTGCAACATTTAATTGGATGTCCTGCTAAAATTATGTCTAATTATCTAAAATGAAAAATAAACCTCGAAATCGTGATGGGAAACGTGTTACGTCTAATTAAAAACGGTTCAGTTAATGAACAAGATACCGTCAATACCAGCTATAACTGCCAAAAATTACCTAAATTTATATGTGATGGACGTACCATCAGAAGACGTTTAGAAGCTATTTTGCCAGCACAAAATACGCACACTGTCCTATTATTGATCCCTAGACATAAAAATATACTATTCCATTCTACTTGTTAGCTCCATTGATTGAATAAGTTGTTAAGAGTAATCAAATCTCGCATAGGTATTATTCACACACCTGAATACCAAATTGTGTGCAAAAGTGTAGCCTCTCACAGAAATGAGAAGAAACTAATGAACGAAAATGTGTTTGCTTTCATAATTAAACATACTTATTTAAAGTAATACTTTCATGTCAATACTGTTTTTAGCACCGAACCAAGAGAAAAATTGAAAGCTAATTTACATTTGCCAATACCTAATTCATTGATAAACGACAAGCAGTAGTATTGATAATACCATATGTTATCCGAACCATGATATCGATACCCAACTGTATGTCAGCGTTATAAGTAGTGGAAATATAAAAGCGTTAGGAAAACAGTAAATTATTTTCTATAAAACCGCAAATGCATATAAGTTTGGCTGTTTGAATCTTTTTTTAGTAATACCTACACTTTAAAAACTGTACAAGGTTTCCATATAATTATGTTGGAATAAATACAATTTTGTCTTTATTGAGTTTTTTAATTAGTTTTGCTTACGAAATATGGACTAGGGCGTTGTAAGTAACGTAAATTATTTTTCCATAAAGTTTGCCAAAATTTTTCACAAAATACATATAGTGTACCTAGACGAAATATGTATTTTATGTAATACCTTATAAAATCATAACTTTTCTCAAAGAAGGTTAAGACGACTTCAAATAATATGACTCATAGAGAATAAGCAATATAGTGCGTATGTTTAATTGTTACACATAATCATTATTTAATTATACCAATTGTAGTGCACTGTGTAGTGTTTATCTTAATACATTTACCTACTTTTTAATCACCGGTTGGTCGTTATAGAATAAAGCCAGGGGGTGTTCGAAATATTGCTAACAACACTGCTTTTGACAATTAACATTTCACTTAAGTTATTTTTTTCTTTAGTGTATTACTCCCCCTCCGGGCCATTTGAATAATTAAATGAACTCGAAAAAGTTCATCAATCTTGATTAAGTCGCTCAATGCATAAATCTGGACGAAGTTCACATATGCAGAAATATAACTTGATCCCAAGGTAAATCGCTCATAATTCTTCCAGAAAATTTCCGGGGTAGGATTAGATGGAGCTGCCTCTTCGTCGTGCTAACTGAAGCGGGACGGGTGGCGCAAAATTTAATCAGAATCCGTCGTCTGTCGGTTTTGTGCTCGCACTCATGAGCTCTCGTCTGTTTTCATTTCACTCAACAGCCCTATAAGCGAGTAATTAGCATTCACACAGATTGGGGCTGCTCCACCCGAGCCCTAATCCCTTCTAGCGCTGCGTCCCCAAATCGGCAGGAAGTCACTGTGACGCAACCATAAGTTACTTCGGAGCCAAGTGGGTGCTCCACTCTGCCACAGACGTCTGCCCCACGGGCTCCAAGCGCTGGTGGGTCCACTCCCGACGAAGGAAACTCGAACAGAGTGAGATTGTTTATATGACAGAAATTGGAGTCCCATTCATGAATTGGCCATGCACTAGGACACAATGGACCTCGACGTACCGCAGAGCAAAGCGGCTAATGGGCTGCGTCCGACAAGCTCCGCAGCGCACTGCGGGACGCAGGACTCTGTGCAGGCTGTCTGCCGAGGTTTCTGGAGCAGCACTTAGCCAGGACGCATTACGACACTATGAATTTTAATTAGGAGAGGCATCTGCGGCCCATCCTATCCCGGCCCTGTCTTGTCTGCTAGCCGAATGTAGCCCCGGCTTTGACGCGCCTAAAACGCAAATATGCTCATGGGAAGGTCAAGGATGGAAGGTCGTGTGTTCGAGCTCCGCATAATTTGCGAGGAACTATCAAGGCGGCGGAGACATAAAGCACACTCATAAAATTTCTTTTTTCATTGCTCCCCGCATACACAAAGAAGCATATTTTGGCGACTATTCAAATTCGTCGCTTTGATGTGGCATAACTGGGGCACCCCACAGGCGGAGAGGTCCACAGTCCTCTGCTCCCCATTTTCACTTTTCCGCTTTTGTGGGTGGCTTTGTAAATTCATAAAGAAAGAAACCCTCCAGCCCCCATAGGGATTCATGATGTAACAGACCTTGGCGCGGGTCCCCCCCGTCCGAGATTTATTAATGTGCCGACTGACGGTGATGGCTCAATTGGGATGCAGTGATTGAATGGCCGAGATGGCTACTGCTTTCGGACGATTTGATATCGATCTCTTTTGGTACATCAACTCCTGAACAGACGACGCGACGTCCAGCGCCGATTGGTTACATCACTCCTCAACTGCGCCATTCGTCCTCTCATCTGTTGTCCGTCGAGTTCAAAGCGAGCCTACTCCACTTCTTAAAGGAAATTAGTCGATTATCGATTTTGTTTCATTGATGAGATGTACAACTTCCGGAAACAAAGCACTAAAGAAGGATCCTACAAGGCTACGAGTGATTTTTAGCTTGATAATATTTAGGCAAAAACATTGTGCTTTCCAAACTTCTAGGATATTTAATTTAACCCTGGAGATTTGCTTTATTTTATATTGTTTACTTATAAAAGATGTAAACAATTTTATTGCTATAGTATAGAAAAAACTATAAAAAATTTACACAAAGAACATAAAAGAACATAATAATATGAAAGGCAACAAATTGTGAATACTCCAAAAAAAATCGTAAATATGTATATACATATATGACTATGATCCAAAATAAATTTAATTTTAGTTATGGGGCGACTGTAGGAATAGTAACGGATGTAAAAAGGGAAGTAGTTTAATGAATTTATTAGCTGGCTGACTCTTACCCGGCGTTTCCCAGACACAACTATCCCTGTAAACTTTAATACAATTATGACGTTGCTGGTTTCAAATTTGTCAAATGTCACTCAAGAGGTTTAGCGCAACATGCCCATAGAATTTCTTCGCAATTGCATAAATACTTTTTGCATTACTCACCATAAACATATCACTGCTATACATTTCCCCCTCCCTCCTCCCCCCGTTTTCCAGTAGCGAGCGATTTATAGCCTATGTCACTTAGGAGGTTGTACGCAAATGCTCGTAAAATTTCATCTCAATCGGATAAGTGCTTTTTGCGTGACCCGGTAAACATATCACTGCTGCTCAGACTTTCGTAAATTTTAACAAAAATAAACAATTACAAAAAGTAGCCTTTGTCACTCCTGACAACCTCCTCTGCATGTATGCAAAGTTTCATGGACATGATTCAACCATTTCGAAGGTTAGCCTGGACAGACAGACATTAAAGAGTAACCTATGTCAGTACACTCCTTGTAATTACGGAGCCCCAGTAAACTGTTTTCCACAAATTAGTAGTAATAGTATAAGTAAAGTTGATTCTGGATTTAAAAATTCATACGTTTACTTTGTATTATACTAATGACACACTATACTTCATAATGAAGTAGAATAGAAATTCATTATGAAGTAGAGCCTAATGAAGTAGTGACACACTAGGTTCTGTACTCCATTGCGTTTGATATTTACACATTTTTCTATAAGGAAAAACCAAATTAACTGTGTTTGTTCATGTTTCCACTTCACCTTCTCACCAGAATATGCTCAAGAAAATTCAGGTTATTATACATTTATGTCCCCCTACTATTTTGCGCACTTCTTCATATTTATATTTTCCTAAAGGATGCTTCACTTAACTTTCCCTGCAGCGTTCAATAAATTATAAAAATATTTCAGGAAATATACTTAACCAACATGTCAACCC
This sequence comes from Machimus rusticus, assembly GCA_951509405.1. Lineage (NCBI taxonomy): Eukaryota > Metazoa > Arthropoda > Insecta > Diptera > Asilidae > Machimus > Machimus rusticus. Next base: position 48,480,799 of record OX608050.1, on the reverse strand, counting down.
AATAGAGTCCCAAAAAAGTACCATAAATATTTGTTCAAATTTTCAAGTGCGAATATCCTTTTCAACTTGAAAAATCGCATCGTGGAAGACGGCGAATTCTTTCGTGTGCCAAGAAATGAGGAGTTAACAGAAACGTTCCACAGAACTTTGCAACGGAAGTGTTTGTGGGGGTGTAAACCGCTTTCAGGAATTGTGATTCCTCCTGAGCAATTTGCGAAGCAAAACTATTGCTTTAGGAAACGAAAAGTGGCGGAAAAGTCTGCAATTTGACGAGAAAATCTATGCCGTCACATCGTCGATAAAGCATAATTTTTGTTCGCGAGTCATCTGAATGGTGGCCATTAGGAAAATGCTGCGATCTGACGCAACTGGCAATTTGCAAGGATTGAAAAATGGTGGCGGTTGGAGCGCGTCTCTTGGCTTCTTGATGACAGTAAAATTTTTGAGGAAACTCGCTATGACCTGAATGCTCACTTAAGTGTGCACTGCTGCATTTCGAGCTCCGTCGCGTGAAGGGAGTCTGGGATGAAACAAGGAGCATCAATCGCGTTGTAAGGAAAGCAGTTTGCGAAAACGAACCAATTTGAAATGAACCAGTTTCATTGCTCGAACATTATTTTCATTATCTGGACATTGGCTCCTAAGCAATTATGAGGTCCCTCCAGCAGCAAGCTAGGATATTTTTATCTGATTGAAATCAACTTAGAATTTTTGAAAATAGCATTTTTTGAAAAAATCTTAATGTGTGTCTATATCTTCGAGATGAATGAACCAATAATTATGTGCTCAACTCATACGTTCGGTGCCACGGAAGCTCGAAACGTTTTCAGAAAGAATTTAAGTAGATTTTCTTGTTGAAAATACGTAATTCAGATTTACATAATTTAAAATAATTTATACATATTTATTTAAAATTAAATACATAAATGTCCTGTGCAAAAATCGTTTCTTCTTGTGTAAAAATATTACAAATATGTACGTCGAAAAATTATGCATAAAATATGTGGAGTTTCTGCTACTAAACGCAGAGGCAAGACTAATTCGAGTACTAAAGATATGAACAGCTTTCAATTATAAATAGGTACGATATATTTAATATATTATTTAGTAAAAACCTATATTTGAAAAAAACATGTAATTTAAAAAGGACTCTGATTAAAGTAGCACAGCAGGCTACCTTTCTCGTCCCTCCGGATCTATGCACTTTTCGAGAATAAGAAGTACCCATGTTATTCTTTGCCTTTTATTTTACCTTCATGTAAAATTTCAACGAAATCGGTTCAGATGCATGGAAGAGTAACAAACAGACACACTTTCTGATTTATAATGATAAACACTTCTAAGTTGCACTTATTTCTGTCTGTCTAAAATTACTTACAAATAAACTATTTAATTAACTCGAAGTCGTAACTATAAAAGTTTTATTTTTTCACATAAAAGCACATAATTTACTGTTTGTAAGTAGAAATGTAAGTAAGAAAATGATTTTATTTCAATGTCATATCTGATTATGCGTCATCATTTATGTATCAATTAGAAGAATTTTTGAAGAAAAATCCCCATTGTTTCGGCTGCCTTTTTGTGCATCACGATTTGGATGATTTAAAAAAAAAAACGGCATGAAATTGATGAAGAAGAATTAGTGCCTAAATTGTCCATCAATGAGAAACGTAATGTATATATGTAAAAGCAAAGTACAAGAAATAAAAGAACTAATGATAGCCCGCACGAAGTTTATAAATGATAAGTATTGTGTTTTGCAAAAATACAAAATACATTGACTAAAAAATCGATACAGCAGCTGCAAAACACAAATCATACGGGTTTTAATATAAAAAAAAAATATACTACTATTGGTTACTTCATTTCATTGCCCAAAAAAACCCTGTTTTTCCAATCACGTGACATCATCTCCAAAATAACACCTTTACATTTGCCATAAACAAGTACTAGTGCAAGATCACAAAGAAGCAGTGGGGAGCAACCACAGAATTTGAGAACGTTTAAAAGCTTTTTAAAAGCCGTCTGATCTCTGCGCAGCCGAATAAAATTTAATGAATAATCCGCCACCATTATGATGTCACTTTTCTTCTTAGACGCTTTCCTACTTTTACTCGGAAGCTGCGATCACAGTTTCAAGCAGAACCAAAGCGAAAGGTCTTCAAATAGCGACCTTGTCGAGTCGCTCTCAGCTGTTTGTTGATCCCACACCTGGAGAAACACACACCGGGTGGATTCGATATCTCTTCTACCTCCAGAGCAACTTTTTGCAGCGGCCTTCCAAAAATAGGCAAGTTAACCAAACGGCGCAGACATATGGCAGTGCCAGTCTGGGGCCTTTTCTTATATTTCGTTTTTCTGATCATTTGCATATCTCCTACGCAACTTACCATTTCGAGGCAAGTTTGTGATTCGAATATTTTCTTAAAGCACTTAGTCGATTTACTACGATTTATCGATTTCTGAGAACCTGCCTAGGAAATGTTGAAAACTCGATAAGATTAGATTAGATGAAATTAAACTTCATCTTAAAAGTAATAGGGGCATTTCGTGCGAGAAAGATTGGTACAAAATCCTAATTGCAGACAGTCAGGTAAATGAACCAATGGGCCAGAATCGACTCTATTTCAAATTAAGTCAGACTTGAGGAGGTGGATAACGTTTTCTTTCCTTTTTTGCGAATTTATTTGCCGGCTGGTCGGTTAGCAGCGCGATCTCAGTTCAGTTAGTGTTGCAGAGCCGGTTGAAATGAATTCGCGTAATATTTAATGACGCCTTCTTACCTGAAGCTGTGAGCACGTCTTCATTCGAAGTATAATTGCAATTAAACGTTAAAAAGCTTTAGTTTTTCTCAATCTCTGCTTGCGTCCGCAAGACCCTTGAAACTTAAATTTTTATTGTAGGCGTAAAAAACTCGTGGTGTGATCATGTCTTTCCTTAAAAATCTTCGCAGCTCAGTTTCACGTAAACAGAACGAAACTAGTTCCGCGAGAAGAAGTGAGTTAAACGGTGATAATACACGAAGAAGTACGCGCAGTTTGTTTAGCTCACGGAAAATCGAAGATCGGCAGTGTGACGGTCTAGTTCGGAGTGAGACGTTTACTGTAGATCAACAAGAATCGATTTTTGTAAGAGGCCAAAACGTCCAAAGGCAAAGTATGTTCGGAAGGTTCAGTACCTTCACCAAGAAAAAAAAGGGCAAAGACAGTAAGCAAAAGATCGATGAGCTCAAGAACGAAAATCTTTCGAGCTCCTACAAGCGGTATCCAACACCTAGTGACGTCGTTTCTAGTCGAAATGATCCGTTTCACTATTTGTACGATCGTGGGAGTCCTACAGCTGTAACGAAAACCGATCATTCGAAGAGAACCTCACAAAAATCTTCAGTTGACTATGGCACATATAAGAAGGGAAATTTACCGATTCAAGTTTTGGATAAATTGGAAGAAGGTAGGAGTATTTCTGAACCGCCAAAATCGAAGCATGAAATTGCGCGCTCTAAAGAAAAGAGATCTGATTCAGAGGATAAATACAAAACCGTGACGATCAATAGTTTTAGGAAATCCTTTCGAGAGCGATTCCTCAAAGGACAGAAAGATGTTCCCTACAACCCCGCCTGGTTCGTCGAAGTCGAAGCTCCGAAAGCAACTGAAAAAGACATCGAGGATGGTAACAACCAACGAAGGGATCTTCTTGTTTTTGAAAACGATCAATATCGGCCCACGGCGCGATCACCTATCCGAAAAGAATATAAATCCCCTACCAGACAGGCGGATCGATCACCAACTCGTCATGCAGCCAGATCGCCCACGCGACGTTCCCGATCCCCTGGAAGATCAAATCATAAAAATAGGGGTCAATCGCCACAGCTTTCTCCCATTCGATCTTCCACTCGATCTCCGGTTGTTGACTTGTATGACCGGCCCAAAGCACAGCCGGTCAAGAGAAATGAGACTTTTAGGATCGAAAGAGAGAACAATGAACCCTCAATTCGGATTGAGATCAAGAACTCCATTGTACCAAGTGAGCCAGGTAGAATTGTTCCTGTAGGCGTTGCCAGGCCTATGCCCTCACCTGTAAATGGGAGGGATCCCAAAATTATCCAGAAGCGGTGGACTGATCCTGATAGTCAGAATTTATACCAAACTTGCATTCAAATCACAGATACCAGAGATAATTCGAATCGATATCTTCGTGACAGGAACCCTAACGGCCAAATTTATCATCAAGTAAAGTCTAGGAAACCTCCAGCCTCTTCCGGACCAATTATTACAAACTATTCACCCCTAAAAAGTTACGAACTCCTATCTAAGATCAATCGGCGGGATGAAGTTATAACAAGGGAACGACCTCGGGCTCCTCAACCTCCACAAAACCCACAACTCTACGACAAGCGGTGGCCAACGGCTCCAACTTACTCCAGTCACCAGAAGACCTCCGCAGCAATCACTACAGATAAAATGGTACGTAGGGAACCAGCCACTAATAACATCCGGAACGGTGTCGCTAACACGAGACGACAAGCTCCAATAAAAACTCCGTGGAGATGAACTAACTCCCCCAGCTACCGGGATGCTGTCTACTCTGCTGATTACCAACCACAATCGCCACCATGACTGCTTTTTCTGCTGCTTTCTATAACTTCGCCGCATTCCCTTTCAATTTTGTTAATAATACTACTGCAGTTATGCAATCCAATAAAAAAAGATCAAAAATAACAGAGTTCGTTATTTTCTGACGTCCTCATTTCCTAAGCTTTTATCAAACCAAACCTTCATCCCTTTTCCTTGTTATGACATTCTTCTACAACGCCTTTGGTTAAAAATGCAATCACTCCAAATTTTAGAACACATTTTAGGTAGTTATAAAGTCAGAAAGATCAAAATGACACTATAAAGTGAAAATATCCACCTAAAAATAAAACGAATTGAGTACAAAATTACAATAATACATTTTTTCCTTATGAAAGCATTCGTAGATATAATTTTTAAGATATGATAAAGTAAAAAACGTAAATACCTGTCCTAACCTTGTAAAATTCGTACCTGTGCGACCCCTTCCCCGTTTTGGTTATTTATATTTGACTTTGAAATTGAGATCAAATAGGTCACCTAAAGCATTCATTTTATTTTTATTAAATAATGTCGATAGTTATTTTGTAAAAAGCTGCTAGTGAAAAATTAACTGGTGACGGTCAGGATGCAAGAAACAATTTTTTTAATGTCGGTTCGCGCATAACTATTGAACGCGAGAATCGATTTTGATTTTTTTGTGGTATATACATACATATCATTATGAAAAATCTAAGGGGCCGGGGGATGCCACAACAGAGAGGTAAATCGAAGTAAAACTGATTGCCTTAATTATTTAGTATTGGATTTAATATAAGTCAGGTTTCAGGTTTCAACGACTTTATTAATTATTTTATGGAATGGATGGAATTCAAATATAAAACCTCCAGAATTCCAAATAACTAAAACGCGGCGACAAAATCAGAATACCGAAATTAGGAATTTTGGTCAGATTTTTAGTCACTTGGAATACTGCGGCTTTTGAATAAAATATAAAAATTTAGATATTGTAAAGTATACTTTGTTCTATTGAAAGTGTTTTTTTATTATTGCATAAAATTTATCTTATACCTTTTGAACTTTTATATGAAAATATCCAAGCGGAATGTTAATGCAATAGAATTTATTGACTTCTAATGAATGCAATTGAATACATGGAAATTATAAATCTTAGGTAGAATGAAAGAATAGTCAATGCTTCTTTACTGAATATAAAAATAAGCTGCATTCTTTAATAATTCTGGGTCCAAAACACATTTTAAAGGGGTAAAGGATTTGCAAGCCTAAAATATAGATTTCCCTTTAAAAAAACAATAAAGGTTGACCTTCGAATTTAGCAGGAGTTTTTCTGTAATTAAATAGAAGATAATGCAAACGACCGCTATAAAAAGAACCATCAGTTAATTTTTTTAGAGTGCCACTGAAATTGAATTTAATGAAACAATAAACAAAGATCTGAAATAGCAGAGCTTGCTGTTTGCTCACCTCCTCACCGTCCTCACCATGAGACATACTCCCACACAGTAAACTTCGGTTGTTGAAATAAGAGTTTTGGGAACTTTGGTATTTTCAGCATCGTTTATCACTCCGCGATTACACCAAGGACGCACCCTCGAGGCAGCGCAAAGAGCAGGGTGCTGCAGCTTCCAGCAGCGGTTTCGGGGCAATTTGCAAAGTTTGGACAGGTCATCATCATCAAGTAGCTCTTCCGGTGCATTTTCGAGACCCCTGCAAAATTTATGCTATCGCCGTCACCATCGCGGTCTAGGCGACGACGACGGCGGCGGCGATGAGCTCTAATTCCAGAAAGTCCTGAGCACCGACGCTGACTGGTGATTATGGTCGTGTTCGGCGGGAAGACACAAATTTTTTAGTTCCCTCAAAGTTAGGGCTGCTCTGCATATTGGGCGTGGACTAAGCGTCCTATTTAAAATTCCCCTGTGGGTTGGGGCTTACACTTTCAAAGTTGGATTACGATGCACCGCGGCGGTAAGGACGGAACGGCGGAAATGAACGCAGTAACGCCGCAGCAGAAGTTTCCCTTCCGCGGGTAGTTCTTGCAATTGCAACAGTCTTTGCACCTTCAGGCAATGCCACGGTGGGCGTCGGAAACAATAAAGTTTCTCACATTTGTCTCCCGCATATTATTTTAACTTTCCTAGAAGATTTTCTTTTGTGGCAAATAAGTTTAACTTTATGATGTATTTTTATTAGAAGTGAAAGGCTCTCCTGTGCACATACTACATACATACAAATGTATATTAAGAAAAGAAAAAGCACGCTTGTAAACATAATATTTTGAACGTTTTATTCGTTTCATTAGCCGGCAACAAATTTGTGATAATCTTTCTGACAAACTCTGTTTGTTCGTCATTTAACCCAAAAACGGTGTTCGTTCTCATTTCTAGAGCAACATTTAAACTCAAGGAAGAAATCGCGATTCCACAATCTAATATCGGAGGAATTAATCTTAACGGATGATAAAAAAAGTAAAAGCATGGAAAAATAAAGGCGAGAAATATTAAGGACGGTTCTAAGTTTGTACGCCAAGTTGCTCACACACGATCAATCTTTTTCGGCAAAAACCGTCCCGTGTGTGGCCGGCTATTGGTTCTTTCCATCATTTAATAGGCATCGGTTGTGTGAAATCCTTATAGTATATACTTATTATTAACTCGCTTACGACCTATTTGAAACCGGTTGCAGTCGATGTAGATCGACTCAAACTACTTGCATAATCACTTTTTCGAACCGGATCGAGACGGAAACGGATCGATAAGTCTTCATATTGATGCAGCCTGAAATTTTTCGATCCACATCAAAAAGTGCCATAAACACCCAATGGATTTTCAAACCGGTTTCACTTTTTTTCTCGAAATATAATATTTCTTAGACGGAGAAAGAAATATTTCTTAGACGAAGAAAAAAATAACAATGAATTTGAATTTAATAAAATGCACTCCAAAGATAGAGGTTTTTTCTTAAAAAATTGAGGAAAATAATAACCAATTTGATTTATAGTAGTATATGCTTGTTCTTTTTGGTTATTAATTAAATTTCAGACTGATCAATTAAATGATTTTTAAGTTATCACGTAAAACGATTAAAAAAGTTTTTTTGAGAAAAAATTGTTTACATTTTTGATAAACGAATTTTCACATATAACATCAACTTTCGTTCAATAATAATCTATAGTCATTAACTTCGAAAGTAAGTAGAATTTATTTTATTTATTTAGAGCCGGGAAAATGTAAGTGTAAATTTCCTTTGCACGTGGGTTCAAATCGTAATCTATTTCGATAAAATATTATTAGGTCAGTCATTTCCCGAAGATGATTTGTTTAAATACATATATTGCTAATTTTCTTCTTCAATCAATAAGTTTTATATATTTGTACTTTCATAAATCGGCTCTCTATTTTGCAACTTTTGAAAAGCCCTAAATATCAATAGGTTAAATATAGACACTTATATGAAGCTCAGTGAATCAATGACAGAATTCTAAGAAAAAAATTGCCAAATTGTTAAAAATCTCCATTCCGACAGCAATCTCCAGTGACGTGAAGATCTTTAAGCATTACTTATCTTTTAATATTTCCATCTTAGGTACTTTCTCCTTGAGAACATGTCAGTAATCCCTTTTATCTGGGAGGAATTTCCCAACAATTCCACCAATACCACTTTGAGTCTCTGTTAGTGGCTTCAGTGATTTCCAGGGAAAGTAGCTCAGAAACGCACCCATAACTAGAACATAAAGAGCCCGGAGCCGTTTGTTAGGGTGTCACTCGAGCGGACATGAAAGCGCCGGAAAAAAAACCTCAAACACTTCCAGGATAGACTGGAGACGTAGAGCGTCCCGGCGCTCCGCTGCATGCGCCCCGGCAACGGAGTTATTGTCCCCATCAATTTGAATGTAACAAACTCTGACATGAGTGGGGCTGCGGGAGCGAGGATACGTCACCGTAAACAAGTGGGTGACAGGGTTCAAATCCATGGGATGCCTCCATTCAGACTCGAACTGCCCCAATGGAGCGTAAAAATCCCTTTCATCCCGGGGCACTCTGGCCAGATCGTGAGGAAGGAGCATCCAGAGACTTCGCTGGCGCTTTCAAACGCATTGCAATTTTAAACGGGCTTTTAAAAAGTCCACCCATTCTTTTTTTTCACACTTAGCCCCAGTGCTGCGCTCAAAATCTGCTTTGGCTCGGAAAAGCGATTTTCTTACGAGAATAGGAAAAAACCTCATCTGGATAAGTGCAAACTCATCTCGCCCGAGCCGCAGCGCAATTTATCAGAATGCCGATTGTATGGCAGGCGTGATCTTCAGATTCGCTTTAATTTTCACAAGGACTTCTACTTCAAAGATTGATTCGAGTCGATTGTTTTCTCGAATTATTTGCCAAAAAGTGGCAAAAGGTATCTGAGCTACCAACCTGGGTGCCCTCGACTGATGGGCCGCAAGTAACCTACTTTACGTGTAAACAAGCGAAGTCATCATACAATTTTTGTCTCGCCTCCGCACCGGTTTCAGCATATTTGCTCGAATCGAAAAGGCTGGCATCCTTCCAGATGAATCTCGTCTGAATCTCAGAACTCCTCTTACCCTCGGCTCTTTTGGACTATGCTTTTTTTTCATTCCTCCCCACAGCATCCCTGCAGCCGGGTGAAATGAGTTCGCGTGGCGGTGTATGAAATTTAGGCCACGGTTCCTGCCGCGATGCTCAGCATCATGCAAAACGGTGGAAAACCGAAAAAAAATAAGGTAGAAAACAAGATCGACAAGATTCGCGCTCCAGGCCCTTTTAATTTCCTAATCATTGCCGGAGGTCAGCATCGGAAATAATATTTTACGCTAAGACAGCGGGGGCGGGTAGGAGCTACAGCTGCAATGCAGTAAGATGAAAAGGGTGCACATCACTGGGATGCTGCGGAGAAATGCTCCCGCATTGGGATGCTGAGGCATAAACAGACGCAAAAAGTTCAATGAAATATGTGCTTGAGGAAAAAATCTTACGATTTCTCCTCAGCCGGAGTTGTTAGAAGGGGCTGCCTGTTGGCCGGGTCCTCTCCCCGCCAAACGTCTTGTGCCCCTTTAACCTGGGCTGGGATGGATCTTAATTCTGTTCTCAGACCGATCGATTTTTTGCTTTTTGTTTGATTTGCTCAGAGGAGGATGTGCATGAAAAATTAAGGAAATTACCGGGAAGTACCGAAACAACAACTCTTCTCTATCCCTCCCCACACAGCCTCGAATCGGGATCGGCCGGGATAAACAGCGGAATTTCTCTGCAGAAGATAACAAAGGAGACATCTAAGGATAAGGGTAATTGGAGTAGACTAACTAGGGAATCATTCCTGCAACGCAAGCAGAATTTTTTATGTGACGGAAATCTTACTGTTTCCTTATTTAACGGCGGAGCTTTGCTCTTCGGCAAAATCCTTCGTACGCGACCCCGTTTTATATTAGCTAAAAGGCATCTCCTTGCATAAGTTCACATTCTCATCCTTCGGAAATACTTTTCTCTGATAGCTTATTACCAATGCCGAAAAGACGGCACAAACCAGAACCGAACAATTCCGCCATTAGTTAACATGCTATCATTGGCAACTAGTGGTCTATGAACAGATGAACACTGATATTAGAAAATTTTCCCGATTTCAATCGGTATCTCATTTTCTCAATGAAAAATAACATACATATATATAAATATCGATGCATCAAGGAAGGCTAACAGTCGAAAATAATGTAGGTAGTGTGGGAACAGTAAAAATCGAGGATTTTTAAAATCATTGAAAATTTTAATGCATGAAAAGATATTCTATTTTGGATTATGATTACGAATATCAACATTTAAACCATTTTTTAAGTTTTTTTAAATCTTCTTTTGCAATGAAAATTATAGCTTCTGAGTAATAGAGATGATGCAACTTTTATGCGTGATAACTAGTGGAGATTCGTTAGACGTAAAAAATTGGAACAGTTTTGGATGTAAATAAAAGAAGTATTCGAATCGGCTCAGTAGTTTCAGAGACTCTTTAAAAACTTAGAAATTCACAATTTCTAAAAAAAAAGGAGGGCAAATTATTGCAAAATTCCTAATTAGTATAAATTTATAGCCTACAACGACTGTTGGGCTATAAGCTTTCTATTGGTAAAAAAGCTATTCTTTTACTTATAAACAAACATTCCCTCAAAGAACTTAAAAAGTATTTTCTTGGCTACCTCCTACAAATTTTCAATTGCGATTTTAAGGGTGAAGAACTGATTTAAGGGGAAGGTCTCTGATTAAACGTTGATCAGGAGATCATTGAGAATCTATTTGCAAACCTTAGTGAAACACCACATACATATTAGTACAAATTTGTAATACGTCTTCCTCATAAATTTACCCAAGAGATATATAAAAATGCAGCAATTTTAAAGATTTCTTCCCCTTAAATGCAGACCGATAGAAAAATAGAAAGTAATCTCGCATCTGAAATAAATTAATTTAAGAAATTTCAACCTTAAATTTACAGTACCTATTATAAAAAAATTATAGCTATTTATTACGAATAAAACTAAAAAATTTAAAAGGTAAAAACAACGAATAGTTTTGTATGTAAGTACATATAATACAAAAATCTTTTTCAATATAACTGACGAGTTTGTTCGGGTTATAAACCAAACAAATCTCCACTAAACGCGCTCGTGAAAAATTTTATTCCTTCAATAAATTTCTCTGGCCACTTAAAAGAAAATTTTTAAAATATCATAAAATTGATAATTTATAAAGTATAAATGGCAAATGAAAACCTAAATGGCGAAAATATCACGTATTTTATAAGTACCTATGTAATTATGAATAATTTATAATCCAACTACAATTACGTTTCTTAAGGTAATTTATGACTTCTTCATTGCAAATTTTCAAATGACTGTTTGAAATTGACATTCCATTTTACATATATCTATAAAAATTTACCTTACGGAAGCAAAATAGCTTGCTGAAAATTCACACAATCTATTATTCAAAATTCACGATATAACAATTGAGTTTCTATTATGCGAACGAATTCATTAAACTTTGAATTTGAAGGTATAAAATTGCATTGAAATTTAACACTCTCAACGGAATTATTTTATGTACTAATAGAACTTTTCAAATAACGAGCTGAACCAATTCAACATTTTGCATCAATCAGTTTCAATTAAATTACAATTTGTCGTCATTTTTCATTTAAAATTTAATATTTAGGATGTAAAAACATTTATTACCATATATGTTAGAATAGATGATTTTTCAAATAAAACTCGAATTAAAATATTTTTACTACTTCTAAATGGATCGGATAACAACAAAAACAAAAAATTTCAACATTCGTATATTGCGTTCGAAAGCTAACAAATTTATTTCCCTAATTGCTTATGCGCATTGCATTGCAAAGTTGTTTATTTTTAGCTTTTATTCGGATATAAATTTAGATATATCTCAAAGCATAACAAATTATATGTATGTAGTTATTATATTATATAAATTAATATTCATAAATAATTTAATTTCAATTAATTATTGTAGAACATAAACATTGAAGTATAAATAGACAGCATAAATTAAAATACAGTACACAATTTCAAATTGGTGTTTTTTCATCAGAGAGGAATGTGCAAAATCTACCGACCTTATCACGCGGTGCTGCACGCTTGTATTATTCAATAGCATTGATTTATTTAAGCAATATTTCATAATATGTAATATAAATGTAAAGATAAATACATTGTAAATAAAATTGGGTAAATTAAAAGTAGACGTAGTTCATTTAACTACGCGGCAGGTGTAAACACGGCGAAACGAAGGAATCAGTTCTCTGAACTATACGGATATGCTAGAATTCTATTCATCCAACTAAATATTTAGTTAAAAATATTATTTTCTAAGTTTAACATAAATTTATAAATTTCTTGCCATTTGAACAGAACATATATATAAATTATTAAATTAAAAGAAAACATTTCAATTGATGTAGTAGTTAATCATTTTATTTCAAGTGGATATGCATTTCTTGCACCAAATTACGAGTTTATTCCAAACAATTTCTGCCAAGCTAATTCAACAAATACTTAGAAAACAATGTTGTTGCAGTCGTACATAGGTAGGTTACTGCACCCAATTTATATTTGGGAAAAACCTTGCGTCGTCTCATCCTTAAATAATGCTGGGCAATAAAATATAAGAAGCTAGGAGTTATTATACGGAAAATAATTTCAAAATATAAGTTTCAATGCAGAATAGAGGAGTTATTTTTAAGATAACTTCAACTAAAATAAATAAATGTTTTATTCTATTGAACAAAATAATATATTTCTTTAAATAATAATGTGTTTGATGTAGGATTGCTAAATCGCGTTTATTTCAATTTTTAGTTATATTAGGTAGGTAGCATTGGGCAACTACATGTCGTTGTTGGGTCGACTATTTTATTTTTTACAGTGTAGTTCTTCCGAATTGTTAACTTTTAAATTTGTTATTCGACTAATTACAAAGTACAAAGCCTTTGCGAATGTTAGTAATCCGACTTAATAAAATTGAAGCCTGGATCCAATTATCCTGCATCAATCGGGAGCAGTCTGCCTTGACACAGAGCAGTCTATTATTCATACTATGTATTAACAAATATCAACTGACGTGATCACGAAACACAATCACAGGCTGTGTCAGTTAAATTAGCAATCAAAAAGCATCCCCAGGGGAAAGTTTCTGCTGCCCATCGATTCCGGCCCAAAGGTGCACAAAATCATGGTGCCCGGGCGGACAATCAAATTAAATCAGACCGCCCTGGCTGGCGTGCCATCTGCCGGAAGCAATTGTAGTTGCCCACATCCCAAATAGTGCAGCACATGTGTAAAGTGTAAATAAAACCCCGGCGGCCGCACCCCCAAATGAATTCGAAAGCAGTGGCGGCCCTTTTTCTGGAAGCGTTCTGAACTCGGGGAGCCATTGTTATCGGCGGCGTCTATCTGACTTTTCCCGGAGCACTTAAGAGTTGGCTCCCTGCAGTGATTTATCGAGCACAGCGCTATCGGATTTCCAATTAAATGCGGTTGCCCCACCGACAAGGCCCCGACCGCCCCCCGTCCGCGCTGCTGTTTGCTGCTTTTATCGTGTGAAATTTCCTTCACAAACCCACAAAAAGCCCATCCCCCGCCGATCTGCCAAAGAACTGACCTCGGAGCCCGGCACTCTGGGGCTCCCTGGCCCACTGACTGGAAATCATTTGGAGCACCCCAACAAATTTTTGGTGGTGCAGGTCTAAGGATCCGGGGACCCGTGCATGGAGCCACTCCACCGTGCCAAATCGATAAACACCTGCGGTAATCTCGGCGGTGAGATGAATGTGGGACGGATGCTGCGCGGGCGGGGGCTCCAAACGTATTTTGATCTCGTCGCTGTTTTTTATTCAATTCAGATCCAATTCCTTGTCCCGCACAATTGAAACTGTCGAGCGAATTGCTTATCTGGCGCGAAAATTTATCCTTTAAGTTTTTGATAAATGTGACGCCCTCTGCTTGCGACTAGTGTGCATCGCACCAGGCGCTAAAAAAGCTGCAATCGAAATAATGGAAAAAAATAGCAGCTTCCACGCTACCGTCACAACGCCATTGAATTCCCCGGAAACAAATTTCGGGATGATTCATTCCGCGGTTTGCTATCGATTGAGGCTATCTGGGTCCTCGTAATAGGGTTATAGAGGGTCATAATTATTTAAATATTAAAACGGCTGGAAAACCAGCTGACTTCGGGAAAAAAGATCCTTAAATCACTCTCATATGATTTATAGTATACAGATGTGCTGCATAATCCTATAAACAAAAATCAATATTTTAAATTATTTTATTCATGGATGTATAATTTCATAATATGTTTTAGAATTTCATAGATAATTTTCTTTTTTGCAGGGTGTGGTTATTAGAGAAGTTGAAGAAGGAACACGTTGCGAACAGTGCAACAACATTTGTGCTGGATTTTCACCACACGAGTGGAGGTAAGATTCCATTGATTTTAATATTTATTCAATCTTGACTAGTATTTTTTTAAATGTTTAAATATTACAAGTTTCTCATAGCCGATTTCACAGTGCGAGTTTAAGCTCCCACTCAACTAAGTTCGAGGTGAAATTTAAATGACGGCTTAAGCATTTTGAGCAGTTTGAGACAATCCAGTTTCATTTCACACTTAGCTGAGTGTGGAACTCTGTATTTGTTTCAGCATTTTTCAGCAATACTTTTGTAAGAAATTTCTCAGTAGCGCACTGCCTGAACATCCTGAATCGCGAAAAAGATTCCACATAATCTCAATAATCGAAACATTTTCTTATATGGAATTTTTTGCCGCATGTAACTCGAATAATTATTTCATAATATTCTTCATCACTTAGATCAATTACAATTTTGCGCATACTCATTTAAAAAAAAAATACCAAATTTTCAAAAACACTTTGTTTCCTTGTTGAATGAATTTTTTCACATTTAATGTCACAAAATATGTATCTCTAAGTCAGATTCGGCGACTTAAGTAAAGCGACCACTTAAACTTAATCTGCACTTAAATACACACCGTGAAACCGAAGATTGCAAGAGGTTAACTGACAATCAGAGCTAAAGCTAACACTGTAAAATCGGGTAGGTATATTACAAATTTATAGTAAGCCCAAAAAGTTAGAATCAGCCAAAACAAAAAATGTGCGATTCAATATCCAATGTTCTCGATTGTGAAAAATTTGTATATAGAATACCTATTGGTTCTCAATTGTTTTTAAGAAAAAGAGCGCACTGTTCAAACAAATATAACTCTTACTTTTAGGGTGTAATAATAAAAAGGGTGTTTTCAATAAATAGCTGCCTATTCATTTAATTAAACTAGCGTTTATTGTTTCCTAAAAATATGTTGTTATTTTTTCCTGTTTCAAATATTTATTATGTGTAAGCTTACATTAATTTAAACCAAGATCATGTGATTCGTAAACAAATTATAGAAGCGTGATATGAAAATTCCAAAAATTCGCCATACGGATAACAAATAATATTTTTAATAATTTATTTGTTTTCTAAAACTGAGCTATGAGGACCTTACAAACAATGCTCTGTGATACGACATCAAATGATAGAAAGTGCGGCTGCGACAAACTTTTTTCACCAAAGGCTGCAATGTTTAAATCTCATAAATGATTATAGGTATTTTTTTTAAAATTCAGTATCCAATTGTGAAAAATTTAAACTTCGTATGTAAAATACATACATAATAATATCTTTTTGACCTCACATTTTTTATGACAAGAAAATATGCGATTATATCATCGGAAAACGGTCGGTTTTTGTTTTATTTTAATATTACGAAACATTTTTCCAAATGAAGTGTTCTTCAGTTTTTACAATAATCATACGATAGTTTAGTACTGTATCAAAGTAACTTTTTGGTTATATCACATTTTAGTTATATCTTCTGTAAAATATCTGCCGTAAATTCCCGAATTGCTTTTTTGAGCAACATAATCCGCATTAAGCGGATTTTAAAACTGGCTGGGCCCCATAAATAAGACGCAAAAAGCCTCCTCCTTCCGGTGAAATCCAATATCGGCCGCAAGCGACTCCTTTGTCGATTTAATAACCCCGGACTTATCCACTCTCAGCCGGCGGCAGCAGGGTGAGATAACACATTGAGACTTCTTGTACACCCTGTAGTTCCACGTTTTCTCAGATGGCCCCGGGCTTTCTGAGCCATTTAACCCAACTGCAGCACGCCATTCAAAATTAATCAGTCTGCGCGACATAAAAGAAGGCACTGGGGAATCTCCAGTTCTTCGCCAACAAAATCGAAACATTTAAAAATACCCACCCTTTGGACGGTGAAGACGTTGGGGCTCGTTGGGGAGCAATGCCGACGGCTGTCTTCGTGCAGTCAGCGCCACGATAAATGGGGATCGATTTCGGCAGCAGCGACTACGCCAGCTCCGCACGGCAGGCGGATGGTGCATCTTTTTTGCAATAAAAACTGCAATAAATCGAAAGCCCAGGCTCAATAATGGCCAAAAATCCTTTATGGGGTAATGACCATCCCGTCCCAAGCATGTTGATGCTTCTTCGTGTCCATTTAAAGATGTAGCCACCGGAATTTTAAATTTAAAGCACACTGAGAAAAAATATAAAAAATTATAAAAAGATGAGAAAAAAGCAGAAAGGGAAAAAATAATGTAAAGAGCCAAATTTCCTCTCCAAGAAAAGAAATGGTGAACATGTGTACTTGCGGTGGATGCCACCATAAAAAGTTTTAAAGGCACACCGGCCAAAAGTTGCATTTCGGAGTTAGAAGCGAATTTTTCTGTTGTGAGGACTATGCTCACTTTAGACATTTACAAAATTAATCGAAATGGTCTGAGTAATTGTGACTCCAAGGAATAGTCAAATTACAGGAGTGCCAACTAATTGCCCAATAAGTCTTAAGTCGTTTACTTAAATTTAAGCCAAAGTAATGGATATAACTTGAAGATGCAAGTAGATTTGATGTGATTTATTGCTAAACTTTGAAGAAAGTTCGCTCGTGAGCTCAGCTTCCCTCCAAATTTCAAAGTTGTTAGCAATAACTAAATTACTTTCAAAAAGTATTTGTCAGGTATTAGCATTTAAAGAAAGCGCAATATCTATTCATTTTGAAGCAAAGCAGCGACTGTTTAAATAAATTTTTTTTTTTTTAATTCTATGAAAGTCTTTAATTTTTAAGTAAACTGATTGAACGTAATACCTTACGGATTGCCCAAATTTATTAAAGAAAAAACTGATTTCAGTGAACAAAATAAGATTACTTATAGATATTTATCTTACACACCGGTAACCTTAATTTGGGCATTTTTGAAAATTGCTAAAATATTAGAACGTGAAAAGTACTTTTAACGTAAATACATAACTCAAATGGAAGACTGAATTTATATGTGGATGTATCAAAAACTGGTAATAACTCTACGAACGTTGATTCATGATTAAGATTAACTAAACTTAATCTTAAAAAGAATAACCTAAAATGTTCCCTATTTTATTCTCCATAAAAATTTAGCAGTCACATATTTACTTATTTAATATTATAAGTTTATTATTTTTTAAATTCTCTTGAACTTTCATTGCGCAATTTGAGTGACTATACTGAAAAACAAAGTGTACCTACTAAGCTTTACTGGCAACATGTCTTAAAAGCCTAGCAAAGATTTCACAAAATAAGATTATTTTCTTTATAGTTACTTCCTTTCATACTCATAAGCAAGCTAGTTGTTTAATGATTTCCATCTGTGTATGTCATTTCCTTGGGTTCCATAGATCTTTCCTAACTATGCCATAATTAAAATAATAAATAAATAGGTCAATTAAGGTTGAGTTAAATTAAAATTACGCATCAAAATCCACCTTACCTAGAAGTGATAGGGAGATTCATTGGAACGATTTTTAATCTTAACATTTCATAAACGGCGCTTAAAAAAATATGTACGGTAGTAGTAAATTAAAACCTTTCATTCAATACTGAAAATCTTTCTATCGATACCTTACAAGCTGGGACAATGTAGATACAGTTTTCAATTCAACTGCATTTCATTAATTTAAAAAATCGAACATCTGCAACTTGCAGTTCTGGCAATCTCAGCATCCGTCTTCTGAGAGGCCGCCATCTGCAACACGCACTTACCAGAGGCAACTTCTCTTCGCTGCGCTCAAAGAGGGGTTGCATGCAAAGCCTCGTATAACAGTTTTCTCGCGCTCGTTTCCTGCGGACGGTGCTCTCCTCCGCAACTGAAAAGTTCCACCCAAGACAATTACTTTGGAGATTTCAGGGGCTGACTGCAAGATGGCAGATAGGCGGCTTAGTGACCAAGTGGCACGAAAGCTCGCGTTTCTAAAAGTAAAAGGAACTTTTGCTGCCGCAACATGCGCCTCAGCGCGCCACCCAATTCGAAGCCGGAGTGGAGCACTTTGAAAAATTTTTATTTTTCGGTTTTCCAGTGGAAATGTGAAGGCCGCCGTAAATCAGAGGTGCGAGAAGCAGCGCAGGTGGGCGGCAGTTGGCCGCACGCAACTTTGCCTTTTTGCGACTTCATACTTAGCCTAATTGGTGAGACATTTCCGCCCATTTCGACTAATCGTGATCGGCCTAAAAATTTGCTGATTGAACGGCTGAGTGGACCATTGGCTTCAGCGGCTGATGGCTTTGCTGATAGCCGTCGTTTGCATTAGTGCTAATTTACGGAAATTGGAAGTTAATTCTTATTAGCGCCTCGCACGCATTTCGCTGAATTTTGTACGCAATAAATAGCAATCACTTGGCTCTGATTTAGTCAATCAATTAATGGCAAAGATCTACAATGCTGGAAGAAATAATGTCGGATAATCGAACTAAATTAATTTTTATCATCGTCTAAAGGTCAAGAACGCACTCAATTCTTACGACTTCAATAAAAAGAAAGATCTTATCCTTAATTTTCTCGGTGTTATCTAGTTAACGAATTTACTAGTCTTTTAATACAAAAATGACTTCAACATGCTCCTCCACCCTTTCGGCCAAAAAATATATCACTTTCATACGCAACCAAAAAGTCAATATGTACTTTGCTTTATTTATCCTTCTATTTATCGACATATTTATTTGCTTCGATAACATTCGAACTTCAAACGTTTATTTTATTTTTATATTAAACAGACAGACAAACAGAGCACATCAAATTTATTTTACGAAGTGGGTTAACAGTTATCACCATACATTGATACATTGGTTCAGAAATACTTAATTATTTCTATGAAATCGACCTTAAAATCCTCGATAATAAAATTTGAAGACTCAATTAAGCCATAGTGAATTTTTATTCCACTATTATTAAAAGTTAAGTGATTGCAAATTTACAGCGCCTTATACCCATATATAATTCGCAATGACACTACGTTAGATTGAAATCAAAAATTCCCTAACTCTACCACTTATATTTTTTTAATTTCTGAAGAATTATATGAGGTTTTACTCTTTGTTATATTTAATTTTTATTATTTAATTATTTTTTTTCCATAGTCACATGGAATTGTATAGAAATCTATTCTATTATAAGTTTTAGCTTTTTATTAATTTTAAATAAAATCAATCATTGCTTTTATTTTCTTGCGTAAACACATTAAATAAGTTCCCTTTTCTAATTTCGATACTACGAAAATACCAAAAGCGTAAATCATTTTTTACATCTAAGTCGTGTACGTGCTCCAAATCGAACAGTTTAAAAACATGTGGAGCCATAAAGCTACGTTAAATCAACTTCACATTCAAACGTGGATACTCTATTTTTGTAAATTTCGTTTTTATGCTGCATGCTGTTTTTTATACTTGCCTTTTTCTAGAGTCTTTGCGGCGACATATAAAAGAAATGTTGGCCGTTTACCATTTCTGCCCACGACGATCACAGAAAATAGAAAAAATAAGCTCACCATATATCAGATATGGTCCAGCCAGCGCTGTGGTATTCATGGTTTTGTTAATTACTACACGGTTTATTGAGCACCTGATTAATGCCGATGTTGGCAAAAATGTCAGCGAGGTGATGCACAAAAGCAAAATTAATTAAAGAAGATAGGATAATGCTGACATATAATTTTATGTAGTAAAAAGAGAGTGGGAATTTTAGTTCTCATGTGTGCAAGCGATGTTGTATTATATGGGATAATGAAAGGTATTTTTTTTATGTTGTTATGGAGTTTAAAAACGGTTCTCATACATACGTTTGTGCAGTGTTTATTAGACTACGAAAACATGTCTGAAGGCTAATTTTAGTATCACTTGATTCGCGGTAAAACTTTTGTTAAATTTTAAAGAAGAATAATTTAAAAGTTGGATAAACCCATCGAGTTGACTAACCAAGTAAAAGTCTTAAAAATATGATAAGCTTCTAACCTTCCAAGTGCGTGGAGGCTCGGCAATATGAAATCGCTGTATTTTTTAAACTGTGGAGCTGAGGAAGAAATTTGTAAAGACATTTTGGTAGTTAAAATTCGTACTTAAAAATGGTACTGAAAACGTCTTTTTACTTGCTCTTAATCTTTAATATGAAAAAAATACATTGTATAGTTTAACAGAAAGGACTATGGAGAATGAGTTCGGTATGGTATATTTTGTTTTAATGTCAAAACAGTTATTGATTCCAAATGTAAAATAATATTGAAGTTTCAATTTCAAATAGTCATTCGCTGTATGAAGTCGAAAAAGTCAAAAGTGTATTTGGAGCAAAATCATTAGCGAATTCGTGGCTTTTTATATAGTTGCTATTGTATCAATGAACTATAATCGTAAAATGTTGACATTTTCATAGTTTGATTATTTTACAATGATACAATATGAAATACAACAAATCTTGAATGCCCCTTTTATGATTCAAACCTAAAAACAGGGAAAATTTAAATACTTAAGGAAAAATTATGATTTATAAATTATTCAAATTAGAATCTGTAGTTTTCCTAAGTAACATAATTAATTTTTCAGACAAGATAACTATTACATAAATGAACATACTAACTATAATAAAAATTAGAAGGT
This sequence comes from Machimus rusticus, assembly GCA_951509405.1. Lineage (NCBI taxonomy): Eukaryota > Metazoa > Arthropoda > Insecta > Diptera > Asilidae > Machimus > Machimus rusticus. Next base: position 48,459,642 of record OX608050.1, on the reverse strand, counting down.
ACAAATTTTTTAGCTTTATTTACAGAAAGAAATAAAAGAAATTTGCAGAAACCAAAAAAGAAAATCTTATAATAATTAAGCTCTTGAATTATACAATGATGTCAAACATTTTATTTCATAAAACAAATACTTAATTGACAACTAATGACTGACTAATCACCGATATGATGAAATCTTAGAACAAGGATAAACAGGTTTGGCTCTTTTATATTTCCAGGGGATTGAAGGGAGAAAATTCCTTTTATTTTGTATCAGCTATAAATATGAGGCTGTATATAATTTGAAACATATTTCATATACATTTCAGTTCGATTTTTCTACCTGTTTCTGACAAAAGGGTTTTGACGGACAAATAGACGAACAACCAAGTGATCCTATACCTACTCTAAAAGTAAAATTGTATATACATTACATAACTCTCATTTTGACTTTCACCTAATCAACTAAATATATGTCGTCATATAGTATACAGGGTGTCTCAAACCACCCGTACCACCTATTTATCTCGAACAGTTTCGACTAAAAAAAGAAAAAGAAAAAAAAAACACGTAGCCAATATTTTTCGAAACTCTATCCGACCATACCATAGAGTTTCGAAAAATATTGGCTACGTGTTTTTTTTCTTTCTTTTTTAGTCGAAACTGTTCGAGATATATGGATGGTACGGGTGGTTTGGGACACCCTGTATATAAGAGAGAACCATAAAAGACTCCTTTAATTCTGTCTCAACAATCTATCATCACTTTATTTCCCATTAAAGTTGTTGTCACACCTACGGAATGTGAAGTACGTAATAAGTTTTAAAGACTCTGCTGACCTTTTAATTAATTCCTCTTAATCCATTACTTCACAACAAGAAAGAACACCTTAGCAAGTGAATTGTTGCTCAGCTCTAGAGCAACATGTGGAGGGTGAAGCATCCCATCGCATTGGTGGTCAGCATCAATCCCACCCGCCGGATTCGCAGATTCATTTGCCGCCCCAGCTCAGCTTGCGACGCCGCTAGAAGAAAATTTTCTTGTAAAAACATAGCCGAGGAAAACTCGCGCTGGCTTTGCTCACTCGCTAGTTTTTCAGTATTTTCCCGACCGCTCAACGACGGTTTTAGCCGTAGTGCGACAGTAAGCGAAAATCGTTTCAACTTTGGCGCAAGCAAAAATCTTTTTGACTTTGGCGCACTTTTTGCAGCCGTTTACAAAAGTTCAAAACTTTTTCTTTCCCATTTTGAATTTAAAGTGCAACGAAACAAAGGTGGAAATATCTTATTTTTATAAAAAATAATTTTTTGCGAAAATGTGTTGTGACTTTTTGTCAAATTTTGAATGAAATATTTGGCATCTATAATATATAATTTAGTGTGATTTGTTTCTTTTAAATTAGAATTTAAATTAGAAAAAATCGTAGATTTGCAGCAAATCGCTTAGTGTCGGCAAACATTCTTGATCCGTAAAAGGCGGACCCGCAAATCTGGCATAAAACTATAAAATCTAAAATAGTGCAAATACCGCTGATTCAGGCTAATTAATTTTCCAAGTGACACACAGTCGCGAGAAAAGCGTTTCTTTTGTCGTCATAGCCGCCATTTGCGCAAAATTTATAATATTTTACTGTGCGATTAAATTAAGAAAATTTATGAAGTCTTCTCTCTAAGTCCAACAGGTGGTTAAATGTTTTGATGCCGAACGTCTGACGAGAAGAGCAGAATCTGCTCGGGGATTTTCATTTTTTCAATTTTCGTCAGAAAGTTTCTGAGGCAGCGCGCTTTGTCGGTAGATGCGACACGCGTGTGATTAATTGCTGCGGCGTTTCGAAAAGATACAGGCAAAGCGCGTAGTCCAGGTGAAGCTGAGCTGATCGCATTCCACTCGTGCCTTTCACTAGGTGCTCATTGATACATTTTTAATTAGTTTTTAAAGTCCATTCAGAGTTGCACGAGCTCCCGATTTTCCCACACCCCCGCACTGTTTCGACGTGATTCCACAAGGAAATTTGGGCGTAATATGCGATTTATTTTTAAAATTTATCACTTCTGCAATAAAGTTTGAGAATAGCTCGCCGAGTGTTTGTTTACTAAACTGTGGGCTGTAGCTGTTTGCAATTTGAGAAATCATTTCGAATGGAATCAAACGTTTCTTTGATTTATTTCTACATATATGAGGAAAGCGTTATTTGGTTATTTGTAAAAAATTTTTCAAAGAAGTCGTAAAGTGTAAACCACCACTAACTATTCATTTTCTACAATTCTAAACTTCAAAATTAGTTTTACAATTTCATTCCTACCCCGCAATAACATTACGAGATTTTAACTACCTATAAAATTATACGACGACTGCACCTTTCTTGCACGAAAATAAAATTGAAAAATAGAGCTTATACCTATGACGCTCACTCAACAAGTATGTAGGTAGCATATGTATATGAAGAAAAATAAGATAAGTCTATTATGAAAAATAAGTCAAGTTCATTTATTTATTTATTTGCGTTTTAATTGAAAACAAAAAACAGAAAAACAATTAATTATTCAAACAAAGGCAATATAATCTTTAATATGACCTAGATTTAAAAACGGCAAGGATCGAAAACACATCAAATATTGTTTGCAGTATCGAGCTCAACCCTATTGAAACTAAGAGCACTATTATGAAAAGAAAACTCTGCAACAATGCCGCATTAATTAACTTTGGCGAAGGACAGAACAGGAATGAAATAGTAGGTACTCCAAACTATAATTAATAATTTATATTAAATTACCTGTACCTGAGCATATCAATCTCGCAATAAGAATATAATCGAAACGCAAGACATTGAAAATGTACTCGTATGTTTGTACATATGATATGACTTAATACATCTAAAATTAATAAATTAAACCGAAACCCCTGGAAGGTTTCTTTTTCTTTCAACAATTTTGGCAAGCATAAATGCCTATGATTGAAATAACTTACTTGATGACACACATACATATGTACAATACATTACTTAGGCCTATAAAGAAAGTGTGGTTATGAAGAGTATATATGTAATTCATTCTTGGTTTTTGTTCTGAATTTATGGGTAATATTTTTTAAATACAAAATTAATATAAGTATAAAAAAAATACACCTCAAAGCCAGTGCTCGGCCGTCCGTAAGTATTTTCATAGGAAAGTCCAACTGTGTTTGCTGTTCGCAGCCGTTTCCTCGAACACTTGTAACAATAAAAAAAGGAAAACGTAAGCAAAAACCAATTCATTCAAGAGTAAATCTAAACAGGATTTCATTGAGGGAAAAATGAATTGAAAAAATCACTCATTCCGTCTTTTCCGTCTGCTGCTTTGTTTTCTGTCTGAATTTGCCGAAAAAAAAATCACAAAAAATTGGATGTTGGGTGCAAAAATTGGAAAGCGCCAAAAGAAAATTTCCGCAGCCGACAAATGTTTTGCTAACAGACATTGCCGCCCGAAATCAACCGGATGAGGCAGAAAAATTGGAGCGAGATGAACTCTTTCGACAATTGAGCCCTGTCGAACGCATAGAAGCCCCCAATACCAACTGAAATTGATAACTCCACTAGGAGATTTATGTCCCCCCGCCCGCGCTCATTCGGGTGAAATGTGGCCAGGTCCAGTGTCGAATTGCGTTCAAAAAATTCAACAAATCCGCCATCCGTGTGACCGACTTGATTCAATTCGCGTTTAACAGACCCGCAGCAACTGGACTATGCTCCGGGTCCGGGTAATTTCTAGTGGTGTCGAGCATTCCGACTTATGCACTGGGACAGATTTATTTTGGGCCGGTATTTATCAAACAGCGCGAACATATGCAATCCCGGGAATGCACGGAATGCTTCAAAATATTAATTCGTGTTATGCCGACACTCAAGGCTTTACACGCATGGCTATTTCGGGAGATAAATTCGAGGAATGCGAACGATACGAACTGAAGGTGGACTTTTGCCCTTGAACTATGAGCCATGAGGTATGCACATAGATTGTTATGGAAATGCTTAAATACCGCAATTCAAAAATATACGTAGTAAAGAGAAAAGGAGAAACTACGATTTTGTTCCGTTTTTTCAGACAAAAACCTAAAAAATAACAAACTTTGCTTTGTATACCGAAAATATTGACCTGAGTAAACGATTTTCCTGAATTTGTAAAAACTGCCATTATCTCGAAAACCAGAACTGTGGTTGAATATTGCGAAAAGCAGTTTCTTTTTTATTGGTAGTATTTAGTACATAATAATATATATTTCCTACAAAACCTATACGAATCTAAACAATAATGAAAAATATATAAACTAGAGGAAATGTAAGCTCATGTGTAAAAAGTAAACAAAATCTCAGACTCCATTTTTGATGGAAAACCGAATTAACCGGGCAATCTTTGACATTTGGTAAACATTATTGTTTTCTATGTTTAATTTCGCAAATTATTTGACGCTTTGGCAGCATCCACGTTTGAAGTGACTACTTTGGTTTGAAATGACTACTTTGGAACGCTTGCGCTTGTAGATAAAAAACTCAAAACCTACTTCTGCACTGTCAAGACATAAAATTGTATTAAATTTTAAAGTACATATAGACAAACTTTAACGTTCTATCATTCTACATACATACGTAGAAAAATATCGAGTTGAAATGGATGAAATGTGTTCAGCGCCTGGCTGACACTGTCAAAACCTTGCGATTCAAATTCATGTCACACGAAAGTCGCTTCGCTTTCGTTTAACCGTCTTAGCTCTTCAATCTGTCGCTCTAACGCGGCGGGAGCAAAAGTGCCAGTAAATCAGTCAACGTCTTATCTTGAGAATCTTTGGCTGAAGTATCGGGGGACTGGCCTGGCTGCATTGGTCTCTGCTCCGCCCGCGAAGACGCAACGAGCAAGCCACCAGGATTTGCATATCTATCAAGAAACAGCCGCGAGGAAATCAATTTCCATTATGACAAGCTCCCACGAGGACGGCTATTGAAATTCAGATGAGCTCCGCCTGATCCGGGATCATTCGTATTTCTAACAAATTCCTTCTTGGGTTTTATTCCGCTGGTTTCGCCCAGGGTGTCGGCATGTATTGCTCCTTAGCGCTGGTGACAATAAAAACGAGAATGGCTCGAGGTCGTGGCAAATTGGCCTCAGGAAGTCTTCGATTGCAGTTTAACTGTCTTGCAAATTGGAAGTGGCAGAAACAAACGAGTCCCAGAGGCAGATGCCGGGGTGTCACGTGTCGAACATGGCGTGCAATCGGCCAGTCGTAAATGCCACTTAATGAAACGCGAATTAAACAGCAAGTGAGGAGGAATCAATCGGGCAAAGGTGGACGACCGATTGATTGCGCGATGGCACGAAAGCAAAACAGGTCCAGCACGCCGCCGCCTCAGGTTCTTTGGGCTAAAAAGATCCGGCTAAAGAACGCAGTGGCGCTGGCGTCACTATTAAATCTGACTAAGGAGGTCAGATGCGAGCCAGAAGACGACTCAACCGGCAAGAAGTTTTGGCCTGGGCGGATTTTTTACGCCTTTTTTCTCTATTTTTTATGCTTTTTCGACATTTGCACACCTTTTAAAGTTCACCTGGCGCAAGGTTGAGCGGCGGTTGCTTGCTGCAGAATTTATTTTGTTTACCTTGCCAAATTGGCTTATCGCGCTTTTTATAGGCCACCGGTTTTCGCTTACAACGTGACTGGGTTCGATAGCAGGTTTTGGTGGTTCTAATGGAATGGTAGTTATTTCCAACGACTTTAGTGATAAATTTAAACTTAATTTAACAGCAGCTGCTGAAGCGATGATTTTCGACAATGATTTCAAAGGACGATTTATGACAATATTTTGGATGGATTTATGAAGATTTACAGTGTTGGTAAAAACGAAAGCGACTCAACACAAGGAGATAGATTTTAAATACAATACATTCAAAATAATCTTCTAACATCCTTCTATATATGTTTAACGACAAAATAATGTTATACTATGTAAATTCAACATATCACAGTTTCAAACAGTTCAAGTTCTTACACGTACCTAATTAAAATGGTCTGGAAAAAAATAAAGCAAATTTTATTCAGGTCAGAGAATGCAGGGTATTTCGTTCAGATCTGAACAGGCTATGCCAACTGATTCTAAATAATTCGCCTCTAAATTCAATCCTTCCCTAAAATCGCAATTGAAAATTTGGAGGGGGTGAACCCAGAAAACACGTCATAAGTTCTTTGAGATATATGCTTGTAATTTTGATTTCTCACCTCCTAAACATTTCTCGTGTTAAAAGTATTTAACATAGATGCAAAAAATGTCGCTCCTGGAATCGTTTTTAAAATTATTTCTCGTCTGAATGGGTTAAAGCAGCAAAATTGGGTTGCTATTAAATAAAACTGAAATGCTTTGTGCAAAAATCTGCGCAAGCCAAATTGCATATTTTATTTTGTGTCTTAACGGAACCAGTTAAGGCGAGAAAGGTCTCCCACCCCTGGAAGATTACGCGATACATGAAGTTACACAATGAGAAGAAAAAGTCGGCGCTACATAACGTAGCGATCACTCACGGCTTCGTTGGAAGTGATCGCGAGCTGTTCGTTGGAGCCGTAAGGTCGAAGTACAAATTATCTTGTGGCAAATAAAAACGATAACTCGACGGAGGGAACTGAACTGAACCCCCTCCCCCGGGAAGTCCAGCAAAAGCGGAAAAAAACTCGTACCGCGATCATTTCTTTTACCTCATTCCCCGGTGCTCTTTTCGCGATTTTTTACCCATTAACTGCTGCCGTGTGGTAAACAGAAAATTCAAAGTTAACTCCAGTCGTTTGTGGACACTTGTTGCGATCGTTGCGGAGTTGCTTGTGACGGGGCGCTTATCGATCAGACGCCACTGGCATGTGCATAGCCCCGCCTAAAACAGCTCCAATTCCGGCTTAGGAGATTGTCGGAAACCGCGTTGAGGAACTCGGCGCGCCTCGTTAGGTCCAATCGCGGTTAGTCGACTTTTCGCTAATCAACTTACGAAGAAGATCGCGCGTTCCCCAGAAAGCCTTGGACTCGATAGAGAAATTGCAAAAATTTTCAAATCTTTTCGACTGTTATTATTGCGCAAAGGTGTTCCCTCCCTTCCCAAGGCGTCTTTGTTTTGTAACGCTTAAAAAGCGTGAGCTAGCGCTTAACCTTGAGGCGTATGTGACACGTTCAAAGACTCGTCGAAAGACCTCGCGGAGAATCGCAGTCTCAAATTGGATTAAAGGTTATCCGCCGCTGGTTTGACCGTGTTGCGCCCGGTCGCGGAATGTGTACTAGCGGGGTTAATACCTCCCGAGCGTGAGCAGTGCGCAGTAAGCCCATTTAACGCTTGGGTGCCCGCTGTCGACAAATCGATTGTCACGTTTTCCGCCGATTATCGTTGATTTCCGAACAAGCCAATTTCCCGCATTTCCCTTCCACTTTCGGTGACTAGTCGCAAGTGGAAAATTCAAGTTGGCCCACAGCGACCAGTGACAGTGTACAGTGTACAGTGCACCGCTGCATCTTCCTGCTTCCCGGTTGCATGTGCATCGCGCGCCGTTTTGTGCTCTTCGTACAGTGCGCCCGGCAGCGAGGCGACTTTAAGGTCTAGTCTAGTAAGATAAGAATTGATCGCGGCGGCTGTCTGGCTCCAAGTTGAGGACGCTCGATTAGGTCTTATCACGGCGTCGTGAAAAGAAATATAGTTTTTGTGCGGGTGGAACGAGTAAAGGTCGATTTTGGAAAATGCGCCTAATCGACGAGTTCGACGAGAAGCTGTGGCTGGCCCACAAGGAGCACCTTCTCAAGAGGTCCGATGTGGCAACGTCCAGCGACGACGAGTTTCTCGTAACGCCAGTTTTCATCCGGAAGACACCGAAATTTCCATCGCGAGAACGGCATATGGCCATCAGGCGGAAGAAACCTTCGCAATCTTCGACACCATCGCTGTCCCCTCAGTCGAGCGTGGAGTGCTCATGTTTGGATACGTAAGACATGTCTTTTTAACTTCTGACAGTTTTTCAGTTTCCAATTCACCAAACACAAGAATGTATATTGTGTAGTGAGAAATCGAAAGGGATCGATAACTGGTTGGTAACGAATGTTTTCATGCATGTAAGGAGAAATGGTAACCCATTACCAAGGAAAAAATAGTACAAGTAATTCAAAACGGAAAGGATAACGAACGAAAATTTTCGAGAACAGCGGCAAGCCACTTGCAACTGCGTATTGCGTAATCCAGCAAGTTTCTTGTTCTTTTTTTTATTTTCATGATTAGTTCAGGTTTGGTAGCAGCAACACGTGTTTAGTAAAGTAATGCGCATTGATTGAGTCGTTATTTTTGAAAGTTGTATAAGTCCAGTTTTTAAAAAAAATTCACTTTAAGATTTAACTGGCGAAGTTTTTCAAACCATATGATATAAACACGGACTTATACCACTTCCGAAAACACTGGGTCTATTAAGAATAGCATTTTTCATCATGTACAACCTTTCAGTCATGCTATCATGCATAAAACTGCAGTTTCAGGCAGTAATTATTGTAACATTATAAAATTCATAAAGCCGTTTAGGCCACAGGGCTTACCAAAGAAACATACATACTTACATTCATATGTACATACATACATATATACCTACATACATGCGCACACCCGAAAAACATTACCCTTCTTCTGAGTCAGTCGGGTAATAAAAAAACGTAAAAACTTTTTAAGTTAAACAACTTTATTATACAGTAGATGATGTGCTTACATAAAGCTAGAAAACAATTATGGGTCACTAATTTCATGCTTTGATCAGACCAAAATAGAATGCACCCATGGCTTTTACATATATTAATGTCAAATTAGCAACCCATTATCATTTTCTACCTTTTAACAAATCTATATTGTGCAATAAACCAATTTTACTTTAAAAAATTATTTATCATTGTTTTTTTAACTGTAAGACAGTAAAGTTTTCCAAAGTAAATGAATAAGTGTCCACTGGTCAGGACTTGGTCCTTGGGTGTAAATTTAAATTGGATGACCGAGTGACAACCGGTTAATCCCAAAAAAGATTGGAAACAACATATTAATTAAAATTATAATTAAATTAAATTATTGTCATCAGAAATTAAATAAAACACGGCATTTTTGACATGAATATGTCTTATCCCTGGGGTCTATTTAAAAGAATGTATGTCACAAAAATCGTTACTATGACCAAAGAACTTCTAAATAACAAGAAGCTTCATCTCAGCCCAAAAATTGTGCATTCCCTTCGTTTGTTTATAGAAGAAGGCGGGAAGTGACAGAGGGGGCCCTTAGTGAATGAGAATGAGAGAATTCTCTTCGCACAGGACGACTTGGATTTGTGTAAATTCGGCTAACCCATAAAAGTTGCACGCGCCGGCTGTTTTTATACATGCAATATTTTGACGTGGGTTTTGCTTTTTTTCGATAAAATACTCGGAATCAGCGCCGCGGATAACTCGCATCCAGACCACGCACTGCCGGTTCCTAGAAATGGGAAGAGTTTCCATCCTTATAATAAAAGGGGGCTCTCACGGCGGGTTGCTACGCTCTAGATGACCGTTTCCAATCCGATAGAAAAGATTTTGTAAGATATATTTGTATATAAGACATATTCATGTCTACTGTGCCATCGAGAAGCCATGGCACTTTTTTTCGATTTTATCGTTATACCAACCTTCCCGAAATAAATTTGCAAAAAATGTGAAAATTGAAAAAGTTAAGCGGGAAATACGCGATACAACGGTTGTATCGACCGTCGCGTCGGCCGGATTTGGCGTCGCATGCGATGATTGTATCGTGTGTGCGCGTGAAATTCTCGGTTGGGTAGATATCACACGGTCGCAAGGTCTGGACCCAAAACTAGCGGTCGCATGCGATGGATTGTGTGTAAATTGTATGGTGTGGTTTTTTTAATCATACAACCGTTGCATATGATTTCATTATCTGGAAAATCCCATAATCATAGCCATTCAGCAATTAGAAAACGAATGGCGACAAATTCGGGTTGCACGAAAATCGCACACAAATCGCACCGTGTGTGTGCTTCAATGCGATCGTCGCGTCGGACCGATATCGTAACAACACAAGTCGGCGTAACCGTTGTATCGTGTATTTCCCGCTTTATACTGGTCTAGACAAAGTTTCCCTAGCCTCCTTAGATAAGGAGGGTACATTAAACATTTTTATAGCTATATGAAAATGATGTATGAATACGAATATAAGAAACTAAAGAAATTGAAATCGAAGCAATAGTGTTTTTACGTAGGTATAGAAAATATGTACGAAATGTCTACTCGTTGAATGTTTTGCAGAAACTGCCTATAAGAATAGGAAGGCAATCCAAATCCACAAATTTCTCAAGCTTTTGTCGTTCTGAATCAAGGAACTTCGAGAGAACACCACTCGAGAACAAGATAAATTTCTTAAGGCAAATTTTGCCTTCGAGCACTTAGAATCGTTCAGCAGATTTTTTTTCTTTCATGAGCCTCACCTTGATGTGAATCACCTTCTGTAATTAATTGCTGTTTAGGGGCTATTGTGGATTTTCTTGTTAATTGATTTCCCGTCACGATTTTACCCTTTTTCCCCGTTACCCTAAGGAATAATCTCTTGCGTATTTACGAAGCATTTCTAAAGTATTTTCTTACTCTTGAAAGAAAAGTGTATAAATGTCTTTCTTTTATTTGAAAATAAAGGTGCACCTAGTTGCAGTCATTTACAAAAAGATACTCAAGCATCCAACTTTTCAATTTCCATTTCCTGAAAATTTTGTTACGCAATATTTCTTTGCATGCGATGCAGTGCGAATGGAAGAGAGTTGGAATGCTATGTAAATACGAGTACGTTTGCTTAATTGACGGAGGAAGCACAGTACTTTTTACCAAAGAGAAAGGAAATTGATCTTGAGATCACTAGACGTAATACGTGGAAGCTATGATTAGATTTCCGGATTATACTTTTCAATATAAGAATAATTATAAAATAGCTATGTTTTTTTATCTGCAATATTTTTAAGAAAGCTTAAACATAAGAAATAGTACAACATAATAATTTAGTAAATATAGAGTTTAAACGTAAATACGATAATTAATCTATGGTGCTTCAAACTATAGATTGAGATACAATGGACGCACTTTTGTTGCGCCGCGTCGGGGAATGATGAGAAAAAACACATTACCAAATACAGCGCACGCGACTGTACATTTTTGTTGGACTAGACTTCTATTTGGCTTTAAAAGCACATCAGGATTTCAACAACAAGCTTAATGATAGAAAACAATATCAACAACATTTGATGTTCCTCACAATGTTTAGGACAAGGCTTCTTATGATACATGTATATAACTTCGCATATTTTTAATTAAAAATCTTTTTAAAAAAATATGAACTTGCCTCCCATTTAATTCTAATTTTTGAAAATCTTTAACCGGGAATAAATGCGGGCAAATGGCTTCCACCATTAAGCCAAATTTTACGTTCATAGCAATAGTAATATTTGAAAAAATCCATGACACCAGAAACCAAAATTTCATCATTAGGGTCTTTTTTCAACTGTTCAGAAATTGGACCCCAAAGAAGATAATTCAACAATTCCATATTCATCTACTGTTGATTATGCTCCTTATTTGCAAATCCACCTCGAGGATTTAGATATTGGAGAGATATGACGCTTCATATTTTTGAACAAGAAATTTTAGAGGCAGGTTCTTTACAGTATAGGAAATCGTTAGCAGTTATGAAACCGAAGAAATTCACTTTGCTCCAGCAAAATTAAAACCATCTAAACTTTCATTTGCAATTTTGGAAAGTGATCGGAAATCGTAGCTAAAAAGCCGGAAAGCTAAAATATGTTTTAATGAGGCAGTTGAGTGCAATTCCAGGTGGTGGAATTTGCATGCGAGTTGCATACGCAACCACACGTTGAAGGTACGCTGAAAAAAAAAACCAGAGCATCGATCGTGTTAAGACAACAGCAAGAAAGAAATACTCCAGTCGCTTTGACAATGGAAGCCACTTCCTGGTTGAAAAGTTTTAAGGAATATTCTGTTTTGCATACGGTGAGTACACTTCCTTAAACTCGGGGAGCGTGCGTGATCTTGCTAACCAGAGCGAATCTGCTCGTGTCGTGCGCTAATTGAGATTTTAATCGCATTGCACTCGCTGCGTTAGGAATTGAAGTGCACAAAGAATCTTGCGAGCATGGAACGATGCCACTAAAGTAACGTAAAATATTCATAAGATACCAAACTATTTCTGTGCACTCTAAACAAAGTAACAGAGTGCACTCAGGTAATCAGAACAAAGAGATTTAAGTGGTGAGATCATAAGAAAACTTGCATATGTACGTCTTCAGACATAATTAGCAACACAAATGCTAATGCAGCCTGTCTGCCCCTAGTTATGAAGGATTAATGATTTACCGTCAAGCCGCAACGTGGGATTTAATCAAGTTTTCTTCAGCACTTTTTAGCGATTGCAAATTTCGTCCAATAAATTGGTCGCCGCCGCTGATCAAAAGGCATATCGAGCAATTGCGTTTTATTGGGCCTCGATAGTCATAGCCATCATTCGAGCAACGGAGTGCTATTTTTGCGGCCAATATTCACTTGTTTATCTTGGGACTGAATTATACGGGCAATTTGCGCCTGAGTCATGGGGCCCAGACAAGAAGTTGACGTGTACCCATGTGCCGGTGCAATAAATCCAGAACGGAGAGAATCGTGCGGTTGCTCGACTGAATGCAATTAGCCCGACTTATGTCGCCGGTTAACGAGTCCAGCGAATGAAAAGTTGACGGTGGTGGACATCAACAGGGCAGGTGGAGCCCGGTAACTAACCATATTGCATTAGGTCAGGACTGTCGATACTGCGACTATCTAGCCATAAATTTCCCGACTCAATTGTTAGACCACACTGTGCCAAGAGTATGTCTGCGGTTGGGATGTGGGGAGGTGGACTCGAGGAAAACACGTGTGGCAGATAGAGCTACCGGAGGGAATTTATTCACCACATTATCCACTGTCGTATATTTCAGGTATCCTATCATGGCAACGGCAGAAATCGAGAACAGCTCCAACTCCAAGATTGATGGCCGAACGGTAATGGCTCGACACGGCTTCGGCTGAGATTTCTTCCACCTTAAAGGAATGTGTTTCGGTGGGTGTCGTTTCTATGTCACCGAGGTACAATTCTGGTGTGACATCAGGCAAAATAATTGGATATGACTGACCATAAACTAGAACACCGAGGAGGCCGTGACCAAGTGCTGCGAACCCTTGTGTGCCACACTTTCCAATATTCGCAAATCTGATTTGCGAGGCACTGCGTCTTTAAATAGAATAAGAACTGAAAAGTTGGGTCTTATTAAATTTACGTTAAAGGGAGTCTTTTAGAACTTATTATTTACAAAAGGTTTGAATCTTTCAAAAAATCTCTAACTTCATTTGGAAGCAAATTAAATTTGTTTAAATTAGGTAAAGGCTATATTTTGCTCAACGAACTCAAAGACCAAACCCTGATACCATTAACACGCTATTTGGTTAAAGACTTAACCCTTATACCTACCATTGACACACACGCTGGTTACGACTTAGTTCCCTTTACATTTGAATTGGTCATAAACCACGAAAAATTTGCTTGGTTTGGTGCTTAACAAAATACTTTTCAGCAAACTACGTCACACTTTTCAATACTATTATCTTTTCATGATAAATGAAGCCTGTTTTGCATTTAATATGTATTCATATAATTTAAAAAAAAAAAAACATTGAAATACAAAAATCAACGCAATGTGCATTTACTTTTGCCTAAATGCCAACAAGCCAGAACCAGTTTCGATATCGAACGTGCCATCAGACATCACTCGCCAAAGCGATTCAATCTCATTCGCAACGACTCGCATCTGTCGTCGGTTTTCTATCTAAGTTGCATTATCGGCCATAAACGTACGCGAACAACATATCTCTAGACAGGTCGCAACGCTGTGAAAATCCAAACAAAAACAACAACCATAAAATCGTGCCAATGTATATTTTTCAGATTGAAAAACCTCAAGCTCTACCGCATTAGTAAATTACGTCAATCCCCATTAGACATTTTTGCTAAGCAGTGTCCATCTGTTTTTTGGCTTTTTGCATTTGAATAAATTTTCAAGAGGCGCAGTGTGACCACATAAGTCAAAATATATTATGAAGGATAAGTCTAGAGATTTGTTGACACTGTGCCATGGCGCTCTTGTTATTTATGAACTTTTTTTAACTTTTTCGTGTAATAATGGCTGGCATTGGAAATTAGCAAGCAACAATTTCGAGTCCACCGAACTTCGCCGCAGTTAAAGTTGGTGGTGCGGAGGCTTACGATTAACTCAAATGCTAGTGGCAGTTCGTGCTTTATGAATAAACATTTTTAGTGAGATATGTACATCCGGATTTTTGGTGAAGAACCTTCCGAGAATTTGTGGGCATGACAAATTTAAAAGATGAGTTTTGGCGCCAAACAGTTTTGGACAAGACGAAGTTTTGAATAATCTAAACTTAGATGACGATAAAAATAGAATATGCATTATAAAAACATTTGGCAAAAGGTCACATCCTAAAGTTGCTTATGAGTGCATAACTTATTCTACTATTTTATCTTTTTTTTTTATAATTATGCAAATTGTGATCTAGTTTTACTTTTTAATTTTGAATAGTGGTGGTTTTGCTGGTATTAAAGAAAAATTACCGAAATCATATTTATAACTACATAGTAGCTTGTTTTCATCGCGCCCTATTTTGTCTGTGCTATATCTATATTATTTTATTTAAATATAGTAATTTTTATAAGGTGTGTTGGATCGGGTAGTCTTTTATAAACAACAACTTCTCATTGTCTTACCTACAGGTTTGAAACAACGAGTATTTCAGATAATTTTCTAGCAGTTCTAGCCAAATATCGAGAGTATTAAGGAATTCGAGCTTTTGGATGGAGATTTATGTAATTACTTTTTCTTATATTTAAGAATAATTCAGTTTCTTCATTACTCCTCAAACTCTATAAGACGCTATTTCACAAAACTACAATCTACTAGTACATCTGCATAACTCAAGTAAATCCGGACCACTTTCGTTGTATTTAGCTGGGTTTAACGAAACTTCACTCAAACCGTGTTTTCCATGGGACTTTAATTCGGGCTAACCCTGTAACTCTGCAAAAAAATCGGTTTAGTGCATTTTTTGCACTTTTCATAAGTATGTTACTTCAAAAATATTCAATAATTTTTATAATGAGTCGTTTTCTCTTTCTATATTTTTGCGAGCTTTTTGTGAGCATTCTGTAAGTACAAATTATGCATGATTTTTCATTAAGAACTTAAAACGCTAATAGAATACTAGAATCAAGTTCAAAAACAAAATATTTTCTTGTTTTTAAAGGAAATATTGCAACGAAAGAAGCCTAAATTTGCTATTTTTAAGGTTTCGTAGCAAAACAAGGAATAGTTTCACAATACATCTCTAAATAAAATTAGCAAATTAAAGAGAAGTTTCCTTGCATAATAAATATATCTATAAGATATATCTTATGTTGCAGAAACTAGTGAAAATGTTACAAATTCTTGATAACCTAACAACATTGAAACATTCTTGAATATAATGAATGATAAAACCACATGTCTACATTTCATACGGGTAATGTATCCCCTTTATCTTTCTTGCTTCACCTTGGTACCGTAATAAATTCAAAGATTTTGATTACGCCATATTCTTTGAGATAAGGAATAAGGCGTATGTATTTAAGTATTCAAAACAAACTTCAGTAATCCTGTTCGCAACCCTATTGAACCCTTGTAAACCTGCTGAAAGGACTATTTAGCCCCTCGTTACTTAGACAAGATTATCTTTTCCCTTTTGTAGCACTTTGTCATCGGGAAAAAAAACCTACATATGTGGAGAATCAACCTATTTCCTTACTTGATTAACAACTTTTCGCTCTGTCTGGTGTGTTGCATACATTTAAATTTTTAAATTCAGTAAAATGACACGTTTGTGTTTTTAGCAGTATATGCAACACGTTTATCAATACTGAGATTGCTATTCTTATCTGAAAATACGCATTCTTCGACGCTTCATAAACAACCTGATTCGCAACTTTCGCCAAGTTTATTACATTTGAATTAAAATTTCTTCTTAATGAAAACATCGAAACCGATGTTCGCTGCACCCACTGCCGAATCGCACCTGTTTCATGTCTTAAGGTGTCGAAAAGAAACATGCATCCACCCTCCCGTTGAGGAGGAAGGGAGAAGACGTCGCATAAGATGCAAACTGAGTCGGAAACGTTATCACAAACGTTCCAACTGGTCTCTTGGAAAAGCTCTCACCGACTTTCTTCGAACGGGAGCTTTCGTCAAGATTTCCCTTTCGTTGGGTGGCTTTCTGTCTGCGCCCTTCCGGCCGCCACAACTCCATTTGTAAACAAAACTTTCCAGCCAGTGGCAGTGAGGCGAAATGCGAAATCACGTAGTTGTTTTGTTCGTTCTCTTCGTTGACTTTTTTTCACTCCGATAACCTCCCCGTACACACGGCTGAAAATGTTCCTCGCGGCCCGACTGGGCGGTTATTGAAAAAGTTTTTCAGTTACGCTCGAATTGTGGGACTGGTTGGGTCGTCTGTTGGCAGTGGTGAATTTAGTGCCGGCCTACGTCTGGTGTGGTGAAAAACGCTCGATTCTCGATTAAAAGCGCGGGAGTTTGCACTCTGTGAACAAATAATAAACAGCCGCTCGTCGCTAGTGTTGTGGTGACATAACCTCAAAAGTTTGTTTATGGTTTTTATTGAATTTGAATTCTGTGTCACTTCACCTGAAGTGAGACTTTATCGCTCTAATCCTGTTACTGTTTCGAAAAATAACTTGCGGTTTTTGCCGTCTGGATCGGTTAATTTATCGGTTTTTCCTCCAACAAACCACTGGTAGAGAGTTAATTGGGTGAACCGCGAATATAAATGGCTAAATTTTGCTCCCAGATTTGCTTCACCTATGGCGGGTAACATAGACGACCCCCATTTAATTTGGGCTCAGATAATTCTGATCTAGTCACGGACGGAAGCGCCTCATTCGAAAGATAGTCGCGCCGTTTGATGATAACGAAATTAGCGGCAATTAGTCTCTTTGGCCGCGGTTTATAAGCGGTTTTACCTCAGCCAATTTGCTTTGCTAAAAATTACTCGTATAATTTTCCATGTCGGGGCCCAATTTGTGCTGCTCGCAGCCCCCAGTCGGGGGTGTCGAGTTAACATACAATTTTGGTTGCGTAGAACTTTTTTTTCACTAATTGAAATCTGACCCATGTCCCATGGCAGGCTACTTTCAGCTCATGCGGGATTTCTGCGTTTAGAAAGCGCCACATGCTCGTTATCATTTCCAGTAGGCCTTCAGGGTGTCTCCGGCGAATCCACGAGCACTCATGGGCTAGTAGCATATGTAGTTAGAAAAAACAAAAAGGTAAAAACAGTGTCGCCCAAGGCCGAGAGCGACTCGATGCCTATGATTGCGACATTTGCATTAATGTGTCACTTTGGTGGGTGCCGCTTCGATGGAAAGTAAATTACCCACAGGAAGGCTGTGGCATTTCCAGGAAGTTTTCGTTCAATAAATTGCTTAAATTGCTTTTATTAGAGTTGGACAGGTGAAAACCAGGGATGGGCAATTTGTTAGCCTTATTTTGTTGGTTGTATATTAAGATAGTTCAGATGCTTAATTATCACCATTTCTCTACAATGTTACTTTAACTACACTTAAATGCTGGCGGTTGTTTTAAAAAACAAACGATTACACAAGTCTCAATTTTTAAAGTGCAAAATGGAATTTTCGGGACAATAACTTAATTTAGTCAAATACTTACATACCATGTTTCCATTTTACTCTGCGAAAAAAGTTAATGTAATATGTGATACGCATGTTCCAACGTTAGTCCGAATATACATACATACATACATTACATATGTATCTATTTCTATCGAAATATATTATGATATGCTCAAATTTATTGTACATTCATATGTAGGTATGTACATACGTATGTTCATCTGTTTTACTCTTGTAAATTAATATTTAATATTAACATCAAAATCAATGTGCCTACACCGAAAGAAAAAATAGCAATACTAACTAATCTTTTGTTGATTATCAGCCAATTAATTGAATTAGTTGTTATAAAAATTCAAAGTAGTGAAATCAACTAAAATAGTTGAGAAACTAACTAATTTTGTAAATGTTTTTCTCACTGTTTTAGATCTATCAACTAATTTAATTAATTGGCTGAAAAAATAGTTAATTTTACTGCTCTTTTTCTTTCAGTTTATCATATCCACGAACTATCCAATAAATAAAGCATCGAATTAATTCGTTATGTTAATTTATTTGTAATTCTGAAATCCAAAATAAGGAAGCCATTATTTGAATCAAGTCGACTTTGAACTGGCCCCCGAATTTTCCTTTAAGCTCAACACACTATAATATTTGCTTAAAACATTTCTGCAATGTTTTATTATAAATTAATTTGGTAAATCAATTTAAATGAATTTTTTTACCTCTATAATTCAATAAATAAGCACTAAACTGCCTCGCGCCTATAATTAATTTTGACTATTTAAATTAGCACTAACTTTGACATCATATCTGAAAGTCGCACCATTTTGTATTCATGCATGTCTTATTTTCCAATCTTTGGTTAGGTATTTAAAATCAAAAACTTTTGAGTCCCATTGCGTTTACTTTTACTAAAACACTATTGAATAAAATATTTCATAGCTTGCCATCTTCTTTTACGACTCCAAAATCTTCTCTGGTAGACGCCGACAACTGAGTGAATGTTTAGAAAACTATCGTACTTACTCAAGTGATGCCAAATCACAACGGATTAGTTTTCAAACTTCTTATAAATCAAACTATATAACTCAGCATCACTATTCCTTTAGAAAAGTACCATTATTCCGAAACCTTAAGACTAAATAACAAGAAAACAAAACACAACACGAGATTAAGAAAGTGATGCTTTAGTTATTCAGTACAACATAAATTTCAACTTCAGTAAAACAATCCCGAATATGAAAATATAGTCTAAAATTAAAAAAGGATGATTAGTTATGCTTTTGTTTTGCTATGCAACAATAACATTTTATTACCTATTTCTATAGTTAATTAATTAGCCCGTAAATATTGATTTAAAAAAATACACATTTTCGGCCAGCTATAAAATTAAGACAGTCCATGTCCTATGTCGTGTTTCTTTATTGATTTTATTTATTTATCGAACAAAATCTCTCGTTTACTTACTAGAGCTTATATGTACATATATGTTAAACACATCAATTTTTTTACATTTTTAGAAAATCCTCAAAATTCTGATTAAATTTAATGTGCACCTTGTAAAATTTGGACAGCTAATTAAGGCATTTCAATAAAACTTTTAAACATATAAATATAGAAATCATTAACAAAATCATAATCTATTTTTATAAAAATTCGACAAAAGAAATCCAAGATGTTCAAGATTTGCTAATAACATATATGTACACTGAGCGAAATTCATATAAAACATCACTAAAAACTCTCACCCTCTCATATTTGGAAGTTAATATTTTAGCCTTGAAATGAAATGATTGCATGAGATGGTAACATTTCGAATCATCAGAGTCTTGTCAATAAACCGTTAAGAGAATTTTTTGAAATGTACTCTTCTTCTTCCAAATCAGCACATTTAACTTTTCTTTTAAAGAGTAAGTGAGCATTTTGAGGCGAAATTCATATAAAACAGTGGAAGAAGTTATTGAAATTGTAGGGAAATATAACGGGATTTTAAAAATTGTTAAGATTAAAATGAATAAAGGTATGTTCTTAAAAATATTAGTAAATTGGAAGTTCTCAATTTATGCTTTATCCTGGGAATATAATTACTTTTTAATCATGACTCGTGGGAAGGTCCTTACAGAGTAGAAAAGGGTAAAATGATCGCATACCACGATATGGATATGCCACTGCAGCAAGTTGCGATAAAAATCAATCGTTCTCGGGCCGTTGTACGAAATTTCTTAACCCTAAAAGAAAACTACGGGAAAAAAGTTCCATCGAAACAACAACAAAAAATGGGAAAAAGGCAAATTGTTTCTTAAATTCAAAAAAATTATTCATATGCAACACAAATTGTGAAGGAGTTGAGCCTTTCTGTCACTGCGTGTCATGTGCAGCAAATTCTGCACAACGATGAAACATGATTTTCAAAAAATTCTTGAGAAAACCAGCTCTTACTGAAGTGCATAAACAAGCAAGCCCTAAATTTTGCAAGAAATCACACAAGTTGGATAACTGAATGGTCAAAACTTCTATTTTTGTATGAGAAGTTTAATATTGCAAGTTAGAATGTCAAGAAATATTGGTAGAGGCAGCGTAATGGTTTGGGGAGGATGCAGTGCCAATGGTACTAATAAATTCGCCTTTTTACCCTGTAAAATGAACGTGGATGTTTATTAAGAGATGTTGGAGTGCATGATGGTAGACCAGGCAGAAGAACTGTGAAGCAAGGATTTCACCTTTCAGCAAGATAATGCCACCATGCATACTGCAAGGAAGGTGAAAGAATGGATGAGCTCCAAAAATATTACTTCTCTGAACTCGCCTGCAAGAAGTCCCGACTTAAATCTCATAGAAAATTTGTGGGGACTTCTTGCAAGGCTTATTTACGAAAATGGGCGGCAATACTATAGCATTAGCGAATTGAAATGCGCCATAACGGCCACCTGGAATTCAATATCCAACCGTTAGTGCAAACATCTCGCAAAATCTATGCCCCTTTGGATTTTTCAAGTAATTTAGCAAAATAGAGGTGCTACCCGTTATTGAAAAGTCCCTAACATATTTTTTTTTAAATAAAAGTGCATTTTATTCTATTTTTATATAAAGTGTTTTATATGAATTTCGCTCTGTTCACTAAATGGTTTATGGTTTTTTTATATAAATATCTATTCTTAGTTTTTAAATAAAATATTTAGGGTAAAAATGAAAGACTTAATATAATTATATCAAATACACAGCTTTTCGATCACTTTACTACAATGTTTTTTTAAAATTTTAGATATATAAGTGGTGTTTTATATGAATTTCGCTCAGTGTATATGGTCGTATAAAAAAAACTTACAAAGAGATAAAGAAAAAAAATTATAAATTGTAAAGACTTAATATGTAGGTCTATTACCGAGATTGAAAAATTGGTGTAACTTAAAGTTCTAAAATTACCTAAAAGTCACTTGTAGATTTGTTTCTGTTAACTTTTTCGCTTTATCGCGAAAATTGTTAAGGGAAAATTACCCTAATAATAATTTACATAAAGATTACCTTATACTTTTAAGGCAATGATGATGAAGAATGCTCGGAATATTAACGTAAATGTTAATTTGCCCTAGACCTTTAACGCATCAAGTACCAGCCCCGTGTCATCACGCTAGACTAAACGATAGTCAGCAAAGTGAAAATAAGCAAATGCCAGAAGAGCCGTCGGGGTGCTCTTTTAATTCTTGTGTGCGTGCAGTTTTCATTAATTTCAGGCGCCCTGGGAATGGCCAGGTTAATTAGTCCCGCAGTCCCGGGAACAAACAAGAAGCGAACCTTGCTGCCATTTGAGCGAATTACGCTGTCATCGCCAGCAGTCATCGCTGATGCCGTAAATCCGCCTTTATCACTTTAATTAGCAATTAGGCGTGAATCCGCGTCTTCCATTTATGGCAGCGCCGGATAAGGTGGCTGTCGCGCGATGATACAATCGAGGCACTCTGGGTATCGACTGACGGGTTATCACTAAGAAGAAATTTACCTGGGCAAACCTAAGACTGACCAGCAAAAGGAATTTTTGTAAGGAGGGCGACTTAAAGTATGTAAATGCATATTTTAAAAGAAGTCGTGCTCCATTAAGATCAGCGCACCGAGATGAATCAGACTCGTTTCTGAGCAGACCTTATCTCAAGAAAGTCCGACTGAAGTCAGGAGCTAGACTGAGCAATTTCTCAGAAGTGTTTGCATGTCTGCATATATTTCTTTTCTGTTCACTTACTGCTAATTGTAGGAATTACTCAAGCCCCAGCGAGCGCAAAGAACTGATAGCTTCTTTTTTTTCAAAAGCAGGTAGTCGTATCTGTGTCATACTTAAGCATGCGCCTTAAGACGATCAGTAAAAGTCGAGATAATAAAATAAATATTAACTTAGGGTGTGATTAACTTCCCACTGCACTGCTCTTTATCTGTTTTGAACTACTTTTTTTCAATTTTGAGGCGATAAAAATTATGGGTGTTTTCTGATTTGCCGAAAAGCAATTTTCTCAGAATAATTAAAGCCCCTATAACTCAAACGGAATGCAAGAAAAGTCATAAAGCAGTAATTCCGGGCATAATCTCGTAATGGGTTTTTGTAAAATGCGTCTTACGAAGCTTTTCGAAGATGAAATGAGCGCCAACATTGATTTGGAAGCGTCTTTCGGGCAAATATAAATTGTGCTGAAGTAATCCAGGAGCTGAATGCACGTTAAGGAAGCTTTTGATGATTCCATCATCAGAAAGTCATTAGGAGATCGTAAGATGTGGTGCCAAGTTGTTTCCTTTCAAAATTGAGGAGAAGATTGCAAGATTGAATTTTAAACATGCCTTACATTTGTTTTTATGTTTACCGATTTGGAAATATTAATTTATAGATCGAAGTCCGTTACTTCAAGTTTATTTTCTAATCGTTAAATAATATTAGTCTGTGAAGCTTTGTAATTAATGATAGGTTTTTTTTATAGATATTGTGCTGGTAAAATTTGGCAATTTGTAATTACCACATCATTTCGCGTTTTTCAACAAACCAAAATAAACTATTTATTGCATTTTTTTTTAAATAATAAAGAATGTCGTAGAATTTCGAAAGATAGACCAAATTAAAAGTTGAATCCTAAACTATAAGTAATTTGTGACCGAAAAATGTGTCCTGTGTTATTTTTTCTTCTTCGATAACAGAATGAGAGATAATCAGAATATCACAGGAAAATCAACTTTAAAAGGCATCGGCATGGGTATAAAGTACCTACATGAGTACTTTTACACTTTTACGGCGTAATTTTACTCTTTTGCAAATTCCTTTACTCTGATTAGTAAATTTGTCAAAATCCTGAATTTAAATCACCAAGTGAATGAATATATACATTCTCTTAAAGTAATGCTACACATTGCTGCATCATTATCACACTGCATTGTAAAATTACCACGCTGAACATTCGAAAATGTTGTGCCAACGTTTAATTATTATTATTTTTTAGAATGTATTAGGTATACTATGCAACATGTTTAAATCAAACTTTAATCTCTGCTTTTTGTCCATAGTTCGTTTATTTCAATTTTTGCTTTTTGTCAATAATTTGTTTACACGCCACAAAAATAATGGTGCATTGTTTATGCCTCATAAAAGTTCTGAAATTTTAAACCTGAAATTCTAATTATGTCTGGGGCAGTTTCTCATGCTTCAGGAGGTGTGCTCAAAAGTTGTATTGTACAAGACCTCCAAATGAAGCATACCAGGGCCAACAATCGGCCATCGAACTTGTTTTTCCTCTCAGAATTTAGTGGCACCAATTAAGAGTCCGCAAGACGTTCATGTTGTTCAAGTGTCCGACGACCGATAAAATGCGACAATTCGCCCCGCTAAGATATTTGCAACATAGCCGCAATCACTGCGCCGACGATTGGTGTTAATGGACTCATTTCCTGACCAGAGCCCAGCAAGTGCACTCCCAGACATCATCTGGAATTGGCGCGTCGTCCCACGGGCAGCACGCTACAACGCAGCCTGAGCAGCGCGCTTCGAAAGATACGCGGCCGTTAGTAACCGATATCTGGAGCCACGCGATTTGCCGCCGTGCAGCCAAGAGCAAAAATACTTGGGGCCTGCTGCAATTCATCATTTTCCCATTTTGTTTATTGACACATTTCACGGGCGGCTGTTCCCTGAATTGGGCTCCACAGCCCGCGAAGACGCGCCTCGACTTGAAGAAGATGAACCAGCGAAGCGCAACCATCGTTCAAATTGGCGCTGCTCTCGAACAATCACAAGGTGTGAAGCCGAGGAGTCGCCAATGACGGCAAGTGCCACTTAAACTGCCGGAAGTGTCGCAAATCGCTGCGATCGAGGGGTGCCATCGCATCCGTGTAAACATTCCGTCGATTCGGGCAAATATCAATCGACTTCGACTCACAAAGGCGGGAAAAGGTGCCAAATTTTGTGGGATGGTGCCCGATGCTCGCAGCCACGAGCCACCCGCAAGTGGTGCGGCGTTAGCCCGGGACCAAATTGAGCCCTTCACCGCAACATCCTGAGAGCTGGCAGGGACGCGTGTTGACACATTCCCCAAGTGATTGATCCCCTCGGGGGTGCTCTAGAACGACCGCCCTGATGGCACAGCCACTGGTAAATGGGTTTTGATTATGTGGAAACTGCCACTTCGGTTTCGACTCAGATTTGGGTTCTGCTAAAAATAGATTTTCTCATTTTATGCCCTTTTACTTTTTTGGGAAACGTTACACACATATGTATCTCACTGTAACAAAACATTTTCTTCGATAACAACAAAAGATACCTACCTTTTTTAATAAAAAATTTTATATTTCTCCTTCACTCAGAGAAAAAAGTGGGTATAGTTAACCAATAAATCCAGTAATTTAAATCAATTGAAATTTGTATAGAAAAACATGTCTCACAACACTTACAATTTCACAGAAATTACAAATTCTGATGCTGTATTCGTTAAATTAACATTAATGAAGTCAAATGAATTGATATGCACTAGCGCTCATAATTATTCGAACGCTTCATAGTTTTGCAATTATGTATGGATATTTATATTAAAAGAACCTTTTTCCACTGAGTAGCTAAAAGGAAGCCCTTCCTTCGGCTTGCAAATAAGAAAAAGCCCTTGAATTTGGCGGTGGCGTGCCACGAATGAACCTTAGATCAGTGTAAAAAGGGTCTACTAGACTACTATGTTAAGTTTCTGTAGTTGAAAGATTGTGTAAGTGCTTTAATCGATTTTTTCAAAAATAATACGTACATTTGGAAAAAAATATATTTTAGTAACTGATTTTTATGAGCCTTATGTGTTTTTTTTCTACTATGGCTTAGAGCTCGAAAGCTTTCATTTGTGGGTAATTGTTTTTTTACTGAGAAATTTCATTTTTCGCTAAGCAAATTTTGGAGAATTGTGTTATTTATACTTAGCTTAGATAACACAACATGATTTATTCGTTCATAGTTATTGATTTTTTTTATGATTCAGATATGCTTTCATGAAATTGATACCTTCAATTACGCGACAGGCAGGCTGATTTCACTGTACAATATACCATATGTTTTATAGGTGTCTATAATTGTATCTTCCATGATCACCATACCAGATTAAATTAAAGGCGTAAAAAACAAATTTTTACTTTTCGAAAGAAAGCTTTCATAAAAGTTTAGTTTAAAAATTTAAGAAATATAACCTTTCATGAGAAAGGGCAAGACCGTCAATCATCAATGATGCAGTCCGACTATTTAAAATCGCATAAATCTTGCGCTTAGCAGCACCCAAAAGTAGTTTCTATTTTCTCGGAAACTCATTAAAAATAAACAAAACTGCCGATCATGTGCACGTCGAATTTTCCCACCCGATTGCCTAAACAAACAGATTTCTGTGATTCTTGTCAGCCGTCCAACCCATCAAACCGTCAAATTGGACAAAGGCGCGGAGTTCCTCCTTTCGGCGATAAAATTTATTGCGGGTGTGATTCCGCAACTGAATATTAACCGACGACCGGTCATTGCCAATAATTCTGCCAAAATTAGCTCTTCTGCCAGTTGCGAGGGAGGACCAAGCGAATTGCTGCAATAATTTGCGCTGCATATTAAATAGGCACTAATTTCATTTTGATAGGTTGACCGTCGTGCGTGCATGCGAAAGAACATTTAAAGGATTTAACTGCCGCGAATTTATGGACAAAAGGTGCGCGGTGTAAAATGGTAGTAATGATTGACCTCTACCGGCACTCAGAATGCCCCCTGTGGGAGGCCATGGCACCTCCTCAGATCCCTTGGACTGGGATGCGATATGCTTGCCTCAAAGTCCTCAACGCTTACTGCAAAGTTTTCGACCGCCAGGAACTGTACGACCTCATTGTTAGGTACGTAGCTATCTTAAAGCTCACATTTGTTATTCTTTAAACTAAGGTAAGTAATGAAGTGGCCAAATCTTATTTCTAGTGATATGTTACTAGACTATCTAGAATTGTGGTCCTACGGTGCTGTTCACTAGAAAATAGGTTACTCTGACTGAGTTTCTTTTGAAATTGCATTAAAATCTAGAGAAAAAAATTAGAGATCTATTGGCAACCTGAAATTCTAGTGCACTGTACTGTCCTTCTGCACAAATTCATTGGAATCTTAGTTCTTTGATTCGACACAAGAAACAGCCCTTGGTATAAAACTTGTCATTTCTCACCTACTTTTCATACAGAGGGGAGTACCCTCTCTGTTGTACTTTCTAGCTTCTTATTTTATGAATTATTAATAGTGTAATGAATTTCAAAAAGTTCAAAGGAATTTCAACGACTTACCGACTAATTAACCAATTCTAGGGCTAATTACAACGCGAGCTTCTTTTATATGAATTTGATAATCGCGGAGAAGCAGTTTTACTTCCTTTAACGTACATATGTATGTTTTCATTTTCAATTTTCAAACTCGTTTGCAAAGAGTGAATTTTTAAGCGTCTAAGCGCAGATGAGATATTTTCATATACATATTTTAAAAATTACTCCACATTCTATATTTTTGAGATGTTGGTAATATTTTAATAAGCAATGTTTTCGAAAAAAAACCTAATTTTGAAGTTCTCCTTAAATTGTTGGTTTTATTTGGATTAAGTATTGGTAGGCGTCAATCAATTGCAGAAATTAAACCATTAAAATAATGAGCTATGATATAATTGCACTTACTCTTATTCTTCTTATGTTCAAACTTTTAGTCAATTTTTCACAATTCAATTTATATCAGTAATTTAGAATAAAAGCAAAAAGAAAACAATAGCAAATTGAAAAACCTTATCAGAATAATCGCTAAAATGGCTTCACCTAAATTGCCATTCTTAGAAGTGCCGACGAAATTCAATCGCCTCAGGTGCCTCAATACCCGAAATATGGAAACTTTTATGATAAAAAATATAATGCCAGCTGCACTGATGACTAAACACGCAAAATACGCAAATCGAAGATAATCCCTAAAAATGGTATTACAAAACTTTGAACTTTCTGACGTCCTTGAAACGAGCATGAGAGTGGGATCAATGAAATGAGATCTGAGTGCCACTTGGGCTGAGTTCGGATAGTAAGACGGATACACGTGAAATAGAAATAAAATTAGTTGTAGGAAGAAAACTTATAATTTACCATCTATAAATGCAAATAAATGTACACTTAGTACAATAAATAAGTGCAAAAGCTGTTTTAGGTGCACAACTTTTTTATGCTTTTTAATGAACCCTAAATGGAAGGTAATACATTTATATGCAACAAAATTTATGATTATTTTTTTGTTGGAATCAATTATTGCTTCATCAATTCCTTTCGTTGTTTTTTCATAAAAAGTAATACTTAATTTAATACGAATAAAAATGTAATCGCCTGCATTAGAACTTTGACGTAGATAAAACAAATGTCGAAACGATGAAAATAATGCAAATGTCATTGAGGTCAGCGAAAGCCCAAATTAGTTTTTTTTTTCATACAGATAAGAGTCCTAGAATAAATTCTTGTATAGATACATATATTAAAATTTACAGAATTTTGAAATTTTTACTAAAATTAATCATTATATAAAAAAGTAGATACAATGGCGATAATTTTTTGCGAATAGCCACGACTGTCATATATTTTGCAATCTAATCTTTTTTTTCAATATGAAATCTTCAATCATTAATAAATCTGCTTGGGATAAGAACGGTACTTACCTTACAGTACCTATATAGAACGTAGTTTTAAAATCTTTGACAATTCGTTCGGATTGTTTTGGTTTTCTACAAGCTTAAATCTTAAAAGGTATCGGGGGACAAATAAAATTTACAATAGTTATTGTGGTTGTGTGTTTTCCCCCGTATTTTTTCATTTTTAAATAAAAGTCAAAGAAGAAAACGCTTCTTTTTGCATTCAACACCGCTTAAATAAATTTCTAGATTATACATCTTGAAGTTTTGTTCCTTCAGGGATATGCACGATCAATCATATAATTCAATACATATGAGTCCTTATGCTTGTAAAAGTCTCGTAAACGTTGCAAGTCTTTTGAAGAAGGGTTCGAGGGTTCTAATAAATAGGTAACTATATCAAGGTATTTGGTTTTAGAATATCCAATTCATTGAATATGTTCATTATATATTTACATAAATGTACATTTCAACTCGTTTTTCAAGACCTTTCAATTGATACCCATATTAGTGAATTTGCAAATAACAAAGAAACATCACTTGCGAAAAAGGTGACGGCTGTCAGCTATATTTAGTTTGCTCAAAACTTATACATATTTATATCCTGTAGCACTCCCACGATCAAGACGAAGACACCTCATTTATTAAAATCCATGAATTTGTTAGACTGCAGGATGTCTCAAAGAAACAGAAGACCATGTAGAATCGATTGGCGTACCCCTGTGCAGATCTTTATGAAAACCCCTCTCTTATAAACAAGTCTTATGTTTAAGTTGTGCATTTTTCCTCATTTTATCTGAAAGAAGAATCACCCTAGGATCAGCTCACCTCAGTTTTTAATGCTAGTTTCCCTGCATTTTTTTTTCTGTATTAAAAGCAAAAGAAAGTTAAGTTTAAAATAACATATGTACTTTCATTTCGTCTATCAATTAAGAGAGTTGGTACCGCGTATTAAATTAACAATACTTATATCCACTTTTGTACGACTTTAATTTTACGAAACTGTTCATTATCTTATATACTGTATCTTTGAATACAAAAAGATCATTCTTCCAATAGTTTCTTTCTATGATTTCGTTAGAATAAGAACTAATTTCGTTTGGTTTAAGGAAAATTTTTTCTGATCACAAGGAAAATTATTACATTCTAATGAGGAGTCCCATTCTTTTAATTAATTTATTACTTAATATTAATAGCTTTAATACAAGAAAAGAAAAGTGAACACTGATGAACTTTTTTCTGTTTGGTATGTTATTCTAAAATATTGGAAATTAAGTTTTAGCCGTAATTATCCGCTGTCGCTTCGAAGTTCGCTGTATCTCGCACTTATAAAATTTCTACTAATAGATATTGTTTCTTGTTTTCTTTACTAAAGCATGAAAACGGAAAAAAATGTGAGTGCACCTGGCGATGTAATTTGTTTTAGAAGCGTCGTTAGAAACGATGAAATCACACTCCTCAAATTTCCCCTCTTTTCGCCTTCCACACCTAAATTGGGGCAATAAAAAGCTTATTGTGTATAACAGCTGCACATTGCTTAGCCAGCGCGCAAACCACACAAATTGCTGTGGAGGGAGATAAAATTATAAAAGCGCTAGAAACTGGCCACGGTCGTCGTCTGGTTGATTAAGCAACGGCTGCAAATAGAATTTTATGAAATTGTGACTCGTCACTTCCATTAAAAGTTCGCACCCCTCATCACCCCCGATGTTACGACATGTGACGGAACACCCTTTTTACACTCGTCGGCAGCCTTCATGAGGCGGAAATACCCCGCAATTTGCACCTTCGTTTATCGGTCGATTTCTACTAGGTAAAAGAGGGTCGCAGGTGGAAACATCACCTGGATATCACTGAAAAGAATCGCACGTCGTGGGCGTGTGTCGTTGCTGGCATAATATTTCAATATTGGCCTGATTGCGCAAGAGTGGCTCCCCCGGGAGCGCTGGGTGTTGCACAAGGCATTCCTTGGTAATTGGCGCATTCAATGATTTCGCACCTGCCGGCTTTAATTGAAAAAGACTCCGCTCTCATTGGACATTTTGGTTTTGATTTCCAGGAAGACGTGCCAGTCATGCAAGTGCCCTCGCGAAGCTCACGCCATCTACCAGGAGCAGGTGACATCCGTTCGCGAGCGACTCGGTCTCAAGGCAGAAAATCAGACCTCGAGGATAGAGCCGCGTCAGCTGGGCTACACGTGGGTGCCCCCTGGCATCATGACTTCGGCTAAGGTGCAGCGATACTTCGACAAAATTCCTCCGGAGAAAGTTCCTAAAGTTGGCACCTCTGGCGAACGTTATCGCGAGCGACAGATCACTCTGCAGCTGCCCAAACAGGACCTAGCCCTGGACCACTGCAAGCACATAGAGTCACAGCACCGTGCCTCCTACGAAGACTTCGTGGCTGCAAGAAATGAAATTGCCTTAGATATTGGTAAGCCCATTATAACTTCCTTTTAAGTTTGCTTACTTTAAAGAGTTTGTGACGAATTAAATAGTGCACAAAGTACAAACACTTTTTTTTTTAAACGATTGCCACGGTTGGAGATAAACGGCTACAGTTTTTGTCTTTTAACATAAACACATAGGCAGATATATAGACATAGACGATAAAGTAATGCATTTTTAACTTTGGCTTTGCACCCCCGTCACTTATTTTTTGAGCTTTTTTGATTTATTTCATTAAGTTCATCACGAGAGCACAAAAATAAATTTTAAAACCCACTTTGATTTCTTTGTTTCAGTTGCATAGAATTTGCCTTATCTTGGCAAGTTTTTTCAATTTAAAAATAAACTCTGTTACATTTCCATTACTTTACACCTTACTACATATGCTCACTGCACAATTCGATTAACCACCACCAGTCACATAAAAATTGTAACATTACTTACGATCATTTTTTGGCTATTCTTTCTTATTAATTTTATATACGTTAGATGAAAACTACATCTGTATTTATAAATTTTACAATATCTATTTCAATTTATATTATAACGGTAATTTTAACAAAAAAAAGTACATTTTTTCATCGCATTTCTCAATTTTTCCTTTATGGAGTTAATCGATTTGTGCAATGAGCGGCTTATATGTGAAAAAAAGAAGCGGAAAGAAATCTCAAAAATCTGGGCTCAAATCAGGTGGAAAACATACTCAAATATATTTTGTGGTTACGTTAATTAATTCATTTTCTGACTGCCCTTTAAAACAGAAAAAAATTGGTAGACTTGTTCTACCTAATTTATGATACTTTTACATATTTAAATTTAGACGTTTCTACAAAATTGAAAATTTTATTGTTGCAAAATTTTCTAGGGTACATCAAGGATGCACCCCAATCAACAAAATGTGTTAACTGTGATGATCGCATCGCTAAGGGTGACTTAGCTGTGATTGCACCGAAATTCAGGGATCAAATGATGTGGCACCCAAAATGTTTCTCATGTGCCACATGTGATGAACTACTCGTCGACTTGACCTATTGCGTCCACGAGGAGAAAATTTACTGCGAGCGTCACTACGCCGAACTTCTGAAACCTCGCTGCAACGCCTGTGATGAGGTAAGTGATCCGAAACACACCCCTTTACCTTCACTGATAAAAGACAAAAGAGCTCTCGCCCTATGGACAGACAGTTAATTAGTAACGATTGAAACGAGCACCAAGTCATTAGTGCAGAATCACTGCAATAAATACATTTTAACTTTACGATTACAGGCGCGGGTGGGAGAGGAGCTCGGTTACCTTCACTGTAGCCTTGAAGGTTGCAATTTATAGTGAGTTTTTCGAGCCAAACGAGCCGTTTTAATGTCTCGTAAAAGCGCACTTCGACCTTTGTCGCTCGTGTTTTGTGCTCCAGCCGTAAAAATTTAAGGGCGTCGTCAGGTGCCCCCTAGGGGTGGGAAGCACATTGGAAAGAAATATTCGAACCTGATTCAATTAGATGATGAAGCCTGAGAATTTTATGGTCTCATTAATTTGTCTTGACGGATTATTTTTATCGCTATTATCCCAATTAACGTCCATTTTTAGTCGCTCTTTTATTGGGAAGAGCAAGTGTAAATCGATTCGATTTATAAATAACTCTTACAGTCATTTTAAATTGGGCGCACAACCTCTAAATGACTTATGCAAATTTTGGCAGTGACACAAAGCATTCCCTCACCAACCACCCAATTAACAACTTTCTGCAATTTACAGCTTCTGCCCAAAAAAGACTCAATTCAGAAGTCCCAATTTGGGCAACTTTTCCACTTTTGGGGGAGAATCCCTTTTGTTTTATTGCCACACCTCTGTGGCCCCAGCTTGATCTAGTGCTGCCCATCAAATTAGTTCAAAGTCAAGAAAATCTCATCATCGTGAACTGCTGTCCCTGGTAGCGATAAAGCGGAAACAATGAGGAGCCCTGATGAATTCCTCCACTTTGGTGGTTTCGCTATCAAGCAGCGATGAGACACTTGGAAGAACTCCGCCATTGTCCTCTGTCTATTTTTGGAAGAAGCGTTTCATGGCCCTCGACCAATTTAGAAAATAGAAAATTTGCGGAGGAAGGGCCACCAGTCCTAGGTGCGACGGACCGTTTACGATATTTATTAAGGAGGGTTGAAGCAACTCGTATCTTCTCACAGCAATGGCAATGGGTTGCGCACAAAATGAGTCGCTGCTATTTTCGGGACTTGACTTTATTTGTAGAAATAGAAACAAACAAAACTGAATTGCGTGAAGATGAAATCTTTTTGAAATGAGTAAAAATAAACCTATTCATTAATAGTTGATTTTTAATCGGAACTCGTCACATGTGCCAAACTATTTGAATCTTTTATACTAGGCAAATTAAAATCCCAAACTATTTCTTTCTTTCAGTTTATTTTTGACAAAACTACATCTGGTGCTGTTTTTTGTTTTTTCTCCGTTTTAAAATACTTTCTTTGGAAATATGTATCACCCTCTTAAAATAATAAATTCATAGTTTCAGCAACGAAATATTTTAACATTTTTCCAAAAAATGCCAAGCAAAATATTTTTTTTAAACATTTCTTTAGGTCCATACATATCGTCCGTGAAATTGCAAAAGTGCGTAAGAGCAGTTGCAGCCATTGGCGCAATATCTAAATTTTACGACTTTTGTAAATACGCTATATTGCAAACTGCTCTCCTAATTTGAATGTGACCTTTTAGGAAATACATATATAAAATACAATATAAATGAACAATAAAACTACCATCTACATATAATATGACATTTTTTGACTTGGAAACCGTTCTTTTGATCTTTTAGTTTAGTTTAAGTCTGTTAGTATTACTTTTAGGTATTCCCTTTTATAAAAACACCTATTTTAAAACATAAAGCTAATAAAATATTGCTATACACCTGCTCAGAAATTGTTAGTAATTTCCTTCTTCAAACACTAAAGTGAAACAATTACTTCCTATAAACCTACGGAAATTGTACTTCGTAATTATCCGGCTGCAAATTTCCTAGCTTTACCATCACCCCATAAAATTAAGAATCTCGTCAACGTCTTCCAAAACTCTTTACAGGAAATTTAACCCGGGTAAGTTTTCTCATTTTCCCTCATTATAAGGAAACCCGCACGGTCCCCCAAAGTCCCTGACATCTTTATCTCAGCCTGGCTATTCCAAGCGAACGTCTTCCGAGGAACATCAAAGGCAGGCAGACGGTGAAAATTCCTAAAAATATCGCTGCAGCAGCAATTAACCCGTCTCAAGTCACTCCCCGGCATCGGTCGACGTTATTACAATCACAACAGGATTGTGACCCCGCCCGCGGCCACCGTCGTAGCGTCTGCATCAAGTCCATCGCAAAAATTAAATTTCCATTTGACGCTTCATTTAATTTCCTCTTGACGGTAACGAGCCCTTTGCGGAGCTCCCTGTTGCTGCACGGCTCCCCAGGGCCTAGGTGACAACTCCGGCTCGGGAAAGGTGTGCAGAAATGCAAAAGTATAAAAAGGCCAAAAGTGGGGAGCTCATACCCCCATGAACCCCCCCGTCCAGACCGAGCGGACAGTTCAAATGCAATTTGAATTTCCCGCTCCCGCAACAACAGCGACTGGGGCTACAGAAAGCTTTCAATCGACCGCCCGTCTGCGTCGCCACCGTTGTCGTTGCTGCTCCAAGTGGACACTGGGGAGCAGCGTGGGGCGCTTTACGAGTGTAATTGCCGTAAAGCTCGAAGTAATTCCGTAATCGCCTAGAAGTATGCAATGTCAACTGAAGATATTTTTAACACCTTTTAACTTTTGTACTTTTTTTTACGATTATCTACAATTTGCATCAGCTCCAACATTTAACATATAAAGTAAATGAATCGTATAGAGCATATTTTAGTATACATATATACTTTTTTACTTAAACAATGTCTGTCGTATCTATATCTATATTTCTTAATGATTTCTTTGGCACTGAAAAGTCCCTTCCGATGGGTTCCGCCAATTATTCAGCTCCACCATTTGGCGCTAGTCTCTACATCGGCTCCTGGCAAAATTTTCCTGCGGTTGGGGCACCCAGAGCACCACTACCAACCCAGGAGGCAGTACGTTTGACACGCGGTCAGGCCCTTTCGGAGCATCGCGGCGCTGTTCTTTTATTTCGGCTGTCGACCGTTGTTAGAACTCGGTTCTCTGATTTTCCAAACGGTCGACTGCGACAAGCTCCTTCGGTGTTTAGTCAAGAAAATCCTTTAACTAGAAGGAGGACAACATTTTTATTTCCTAACTTGTAACGATTCTGTTCCAAGCCAACAAATTGTGAAATGTATAAATTCGGTTTTTTCGTGTTTTGATTTTACATTTTCAATAACAAACAGACTTGTAAAATGGAGAAAGACTGTCAGTTGCATATACTTCAAAAGAATTTTTGTGAGAGTTAAAGATATCTTAGGAATAAGGATTCAAGGAAAAACTTCTGTATAAATGTGCAACCGTTCAAATATATTTTGAAAAGTGATGATTGTGAATTCTAATTAAAATCATTAGAAAACGACGACAAGAGTTATTCAAGTTAAATCAACAGTGTAATATGATACCTTAATTATATTAATTGCTTGACAATTGGCAAATAATAATGCGTGCCATTTTATGTTCCGAATTCCATTCCTAATCTGAAGAGTGTCTTTGATAGCTACCAAAAAATATAAAATTCTAACACATGTACATATGTCCTCGATGACTACTGATAAGGTAATTCGTTATTGTTTATTTTACGAATATTAATTAATTGGCTTTGAGGTCTTTAAAATTTGAAGTGAAAATTAACGCAAATCTTTGCACTAAAGGTGTTTTCAATTTTAGTACATGTTCTGCCGAAGCAGGGTAGCGCACAAATTTATTTATACCCTAACTTTTAATAAATAAATAAAAAAATAAAGGTGTTTTCACCCTTTCTAAGAAAACACATTGAAAGATCCTTGAAAATAAAAGTTTTGAAAAAATTAAGTTTCAGTTTTTTCCGATTTATTATTTCATACGGCAACCCGCCGATAAATCGTATAAGTTATTTACAATTATTCCAGCAACATTTTTTTAGAAAAGGGTGGTAATCATTTCTTACTTATGGTTTTAACACAATTTTCAACGAAATCTATATATTTTACCTATGTTGAAACAAGTGAAATTTACGATGAGAAAATATAGTTAAAATATCTCGGGATGGACAAGCGATCGACAAATTTTTTTTACATATTACTTGTTTCCCAAAACAAATGGTTTTAAAACCTTTCATCAAATTCAGTGAGGAGTTCTCAAACTCATTTGGTCAAATTTTCCTTATTTTTTAAATTAAATGAAAACCTAATGATTTCAAATTAACAGAAGGGCATAGAAACACTGCAGCAAACCGACATACAACTTTTTGATAAATTATTGTGAATAAAAATCTGGTAGCAAATTATATTGTAAAGATATGGTACACATAGTAAAAATTTTCCAATGCTTTCAAGGTAAGAAACCAAGCCAAATGCCTACTTTACAAATGTATTATAATTTTCATAACCAATAAAAGTGCATACAGGCTTTGCAAACGAAATAAATTAATGTCTGTTAAATTACTCGAATTGATGGAAAAATATTTGAAAATTGCGAGAAATTTACACGAAATTGCCAATTTTATCCTTTTTATGTAGGTGCGTGCATTTTTGCAAGTTTCAATATGAATTTAGGAATCTACTACTTAGATATGTAAAGTTTTACTACCATTATGTATAAGTAAATCCAATTGTAAAATATTTAAATTTTTTTTTATTGCATACCATCAAAAGTTAACAATATAACAAACAGATATGTTACCCAAAATTTACTTAAATTGTCAGTAAAATTTTGAATTGTTATTTTATTATATTATCATATTTTATTATGTTTATTTTATTATAACAAAAGTTCTAGAGCATGTTTGTCAAATTCACACTTTAAAGCATTTATTTCAAATCAAATCAATTCTAACATTAAACATACATATACTTAAATAAAAAACAATTATGCTCTTAGTTCCTCTTTTTCAATACCATAAGGACATGCGAAAACAAATTGACGATCTTGAGTGCCTATTTAAGGTAGAATATAGTGCCATCAAAAAAATTTGTGACTCAGCTCAATCATCAATTTCTTTTCATTGCTCAATCTAATCCTTGTGCGGAAAAATGACCAAAAATTAAAGGCTTCAAACGAGTCGTAGATCACAAATAAAGGATAAAATTTGTCGGGTAGGAATTTTTCCTAAGCGGTAAAGGCGTCAATTAACCTGACAAATGTTCCCGTAGGCTTTGTGGAGTTCTCTTTACGGTTATTGCGGTTTTCAACGGAAGAAAATGAGGAAATACCACGTGCAAGGAACGGGTGTTACGGTTACGCTCAAGGCGATTTGCGGACGAAATTGACTATCGAACTATTTAAGTGTCTACATTAAAACTATTATTGCATTTTCGCCAATCTAATTGTTTATACCTTCCATTCCAGTACAAAAACTTGAATGTATGTAGTTTTTTCCTCAGAATAAAAAGTTATACCCTATTTTTCTCCTTTCATGAAACATTACAAATAGTTGACTTCGCAACAAATTCACAACTCAGTTTAATTAAAAAAATTTGAACAAATAACGAACTTCGGTTTATGATAGTGTGTAAAACTAAAGTAAACCTTTTACTTGCCTTCCTAGCACTGCATACAGTAGTCTTTATTTTGAATAAACTCAGCACACCTTTGTGGGATAGACTCTATTAAATTCATAATAGTAGATTGAAGTATGCTTTCCCATTCTTTTTTTTCAGTACTTCCATTAGTGCTGTTTTATTCCGGAAACGCTGAACTGGACTCGCCATTTAAGAATCCCAAAAGATTTTCAAGAGAATTTAAAACTGGTGATTTAGCCGGGAAATCAAGAACTTGAAGCCCATTCTCATTCACCAGCTTCGATGTCTAATTCGGGTCATTATTGTACTGAAACACCCATCGAGCGGGGTTTCCTGTTCGGTTCACCGAAAAACAGGGCCAGAAATTTTTTGGCTATATGTAAGTTTATATTTATAGTAAGGATAAATAGCTTTTATTTAAGCACCATTCTGACTTTAGATATTACAGCTTATAAAAAAATAGTTTGGTTTTTTAATTATAACACTAGCAAAATTGTAATTTTAACGATGGCACAAATTTTATATAGATATTGAGGACAACGACAAGTACACAGTTCTTATATAATTGCTATTAATAAATATTAAAAGACAATCTTCAGTAGATAGACATTTTGCAAATATTTAATCAATGAGCATTAACTACAAGAAAAATCTCAATAACATTTTTAAAAGGTTTAATATTGTGAAAAGCATAATATTGAATCGTTCGAAGTTTCAATTTCAATTTAATTTTAAAGCATCTTCTCCTCAGAGAAATGCTTTTAAAATTTGCAATTTATAAAATCTGTATAGAAACTGTGCAAGTGCGCAATACGAATTTTGTCAACAAATAACACCAATATCTGAAAACGAAGTTACGTATGCATTCAATAACGTCTCCACCCACACCTGGGAGCAGTCGTTAATTACAACTGATGACTTTGTAAATGGAAAGCAATTAACTTGAGAATTAAATATAAACAAGTAAATTGTTTGAATTGCTCCAAGTATTTATTTGGCGATAAATGATTTTTTTCTGTAATTGGCTTTTCGAGGATGCTTTGCTACTTTAATGCAAATCAGAAGACATTTCTCAATCTTCACCGCCTCTAAACAAAAACAGATTTGTTGTTTGGTGCGAAATGATTGCATTGATTATGCAATCGATCTGAATGGGTGGAAGAGGTATTACAATGGCATGCAATTGATTGATATACATAGGTATATGGCCTATAAAAGGTGAACTTGCTTCTTCGAGTATGTGAGTGATTGACAGATAAAAAGACAGACCTAGAAATTAAATAAAGTCCAATTTGACCTCTAAGGTGTTTGAATTGCCTTCTTGTTTCTTAAAAATCGAAAGCACAATAAACAAAACAAAATTACCTTCTTAGGAAATTAGTCCTAAAAAAGAAGAAGTATTATTTTAAAATTTTTTTCGAAAATGTTTTCATTGTTATTTGTTTGGAGGTGGTTTTTTCCGTTTCTCCTCAAAATGTTTTCTATTTATGTAGCTATGTAGTGTTTTATAAAGGTGTAAAAACACTTGTCATGTTAATATTAATGAAAACAAACGTCTATTTTTTTTAAAAAGTTTACTAATTAGTTTTTGCTACAGAGAGTATAACAAAAAATAAAACAAATATCCAGAAGTCAGAAAACGCGTGGTCGCGGTTTAAGTCGAACAGCAGCCCCACACTAAGCGAATGATAAATTGCTGCCCCCTGACAGCCAATGTTAAAGTAAATGGTAGGCGAAAATTCTGCGCTGCGCTTGGGATAAGAAAATTGATAAAAACATTCTTAGTCGCGTGTGCACCGCAGTTCGAGAATGCCTCCAACTAATTTTAGCCACAACGCGTAGGCAACCTGCAGTGCAACAGGAGCACGACGCTCTAGACTAGTGCCAGTGACGAAATAAGTCTGATCTTAAAACCCTCTGACGTCACAACTAAAACTTACGATTCGCAAGCATTCTCTAAGATCCCGCAGGCGTTAGACGGAGGAAACTATAAGACAATTAGAGTAGCATAGGTGTCTATTTTCGGCGAACTGCGCAATCGCAGGTGACTCCATGTTTACATCACCACTTCGAAAATAGACATTTTCACTTTTAGCAGGCTTACGAAAATAATTTGAGATTTTTCGTTTGGCGCAAAGACACTTATTTTCTATTTCGAGATGGTGCTCAGTGTCAAGCGTGAGCCGTTGCAATTCAGATCACTGATTCATGCTTTAGCTAGGGGCAGGTATCTTTCCAGATTTCTTTTGAATTATTTGAAACATTTCTACATTATGGTTTTTTTTTTTTTGTCAAAAATGTCTCATTTTTATTTTGCTGCTTGTTTAGGTAGGCGGTCTTTTGAATAACTTTACACCGCTTGACTTTGGTGATTGACACTTTATTTTTAGAAATTAGAAAATACGAGATCTTTTTCTGATATTTTACGAACCAAAAAGGAAACATATTTAATTTTAATACATATAAGCAAAATAGAAGTTTGTTCTATTTCTCTTTGTTGTAGTCTTTAGCAACAAAATACCTACAATGTTTTATTTATAAAAGAAACGCAAATTTCTAAGAAAATTACTCGAAATAGGAAATTCTAGACTGGGCAATATGAAAATTCTTATAAAAATGATTTTCATTTGGAAGATAAAACCGACCCTGAAAAAGTAAAAATAAAGCCAGGAAAATCATATCTAGTCGCATTTTTTGGTTATGAAATTAAATCTACTGGTCATCAATCTTTTCAAGTATTCTTAAAACCCAAACCATTTTTGACTCTAAAAATACGAATAATATTATATTATGAAAAAAATGCATCGAAAATTTATAAAAAATATGCATATATACAATATTTATTTATTAAAACCTTTACTTAATTTTTATTTATTTATCGAAATCCATGGCAAATACATGCATATATATATACAAATATATGTTTTTTGTTTTTACTTTTGGTTTCATAGGTTTATGTAAAAGAGTATGTGAATTATATAGGCAACTAAAATTTTCTTGCGCCGTTCACAACTTTGAGTTAGGAATCTGAAATTTCGGCAGGAACAAGAACTTCTAGATCTAGAACTAAAACTTAAGCCTATGGGATTGAAGAAAGAAAATAAAATTATCCTAAATTGTATATACTGTTAGTGCTTGTAATTGGAGTAGTAAAGTTATTACGTTTGTCTGTTCTATTGATTTGTGGGTTTCCTTTTCCGAGGTACTTGTGGCAATTTTCGAAAAATATCAAAATTGATTGACCACTGAATTTTCGATGCTTTCGAGCAATTCCGACTTCTGATGAAAAGTTGAACCGATCTTACATACCTTTTTTGTCAGTTTTTCAATGTTTGTCTAACTATCTGTCTAATCCTTTCAAATGACGAAAATTTAGCACTGTTACTTAATTTTCTGCTTTGATCCAGTTTGCTGTACTATTATCGGGTCTGCATTAATGTTGCCTGTTCGAACATACAATAATAAAAATCATTGTTGGTGATCTAGATTTTTGGGCTATGTCTATATCTACATACAAATAGCTTTACGTGTGAAACCCCTACTGCACATAATATTTCGAATGGTTCGATGCTAATACCTAGAGAACAAAAATGATACAAGAAAGTAGCATAGCGTGGCACCAACTAAATCAGGAAATTAAACGAAGAAATTCATTACGACCCTATCATTATCATATGGCGCTACATACATACATACATATATTGGCGAATAGTTCTGGGTGTTTTGCAATTTTATTTGATTGAAGTCCAATAAAAATTCCAATGTGCTTAGTATGTTAGTACAACGTACCAAAGTCTCGTTAATCGAAAATAAAATGTCACAACATCTACCCTCAGCAAAATTGCCGAGATATAATTGCAGAAAAATTTTTATACAGAGGCAAGGTGGTCACGCAAATCGCTCAAAATAAAATTTTACGACGTGCCAACCATTTCACGACCATCTCGCAACGGATCGCCGGCTGCACATGCACAGATCGTTTTTTGTCCGCTCGTCACCGCGCTGTCCGACCGAGTGTTACTAATTAGCACAAATCTGTGCATTTGCGCATCCTAGGCCGCCCCGCCCCACCCCTCTAGATCAAGCTACCAAAGCTGCGTCCACCCTTGCGATTGCCAATTTTCGGCTACCGAGTGCTCATTACGAGTGTTGTCCTCTCGATTTCGTTTGTCTGTTTTGATTGCTCAGCCCCGATGATGTCCTAATGTCGTGCGATTGATTTGTTTGCGGCCGTATTTTTTATATTATTTTTTCGCTATTTGTCTGGGCGATCTGCCATGTCCGAGTGATGAATGCACGTCGATCGGTGATCGGGGAGTGATAGTAATCGGGAATTGCAGCGACTTTATCAGAGCGATGATCCGCGATCGATAAAGGTGCTAGTCTCGCTCGCAATCACTTAGTGTCACTCAGCTACTGGTCATTGCTGCTTTACGCGCTGAGTCCTTTCAAGATTTTGACGAAACTGCGAAAAATCGAAATTTTAATAAAAAAAAAATTTCTACGACTGTGCAGTGTAGTGTGGTGAGAATTGAAAGTGTGGTGATTTTGCGCCACCCAATCGCAGCCAGCCAAGGTTTTTCTCGTGAATCTTTGCATTTTCTGGGGCGTGTTACGAAATTTTGCGATTACGCAAGAGGGCAAAAAAGTGTTATCGGCAAGTGTTGAAAATGTGGTCAGCTATTGGAGAAATTATATTTACAGTGGTAGTGGGCTACATGGGGGCTATTGAACTTCTATTTGTAGCCAAACAGCTCTACCACTTAGCCTTCCAGCATCAAAGACGGCAGATGCTTCTCGCTGACGATCGCGGATTGAAGGCATTGCAAGAGCGAATTGATAGAGAAATTGTCGAGGCTGCTGAAAAAGAAATTCTCGGATACAAAGCTATGAAGGACGGTATACTGTACAAAGACGGATTTAGAATCGATCCTGGGGAGATCAACGACCATGAAACACCGCACCGTCAAGCCAGTGGAGGCACGAAAAGCGGTCGGGAACTAAATGAGGATCGGAAAAAAAATATCGTGACGAAAGAGACGAATAAAGCCACAAGTGAAAGTGAGGTCAGGCAAGAAGTGATCGAAGAACCATGCGTTAAAGTGGTTGCAAAACGTGTTGCATCGCCCCGACTGGGGGCTACAGAGTCACAAGGAGATGAAGGTCAACAAACGATCCCAACACAAAAAGTAAAAACTCAAATAGGACAAACGAATTTAGATGAATATGTTCCACCACCTAAAGTAGAAGCATCGGTCAAATCGCAAACTTTACCAGAAAGTGTTGAAGATACACAATCTTCGCCGTTAAAAACGGAAATGCACTTTGAGGAATACCAACGAGAGGAGCCTGAAGGTCAGGATGTACCAGAGCCCCAGTATTCTGATGACTATCTTCGATCATTAGATGGAATTAAGAAACGACCCCTTGTTCGAGATGATGGAACCCGTCGAAGACGGGCATTTAAGAAAAGACATTCAAGCGACTCAACATCTTCGCGTGAGTCGCGAGCTTCCAGAGAAGAAGAACTTAAGATGTTCACATCTCTTGAAGAAGAAGAATTTGAATCGATTCGAAGGGGGGATAGTCAGTATGCTCCTATTACATACTCCAGCGACCCGAACCTACTTAAGACTGGGAAGCACCAAAGGCGTCATAAGAAGAGTCCCATAAAAGACACAAAACACGAATCTGAAGATAGCAAAGGCTCATTAGAAATGTTAGACGAGGAAAACTTAAGTCCATGGGGCGATGTCAAACCGGAACACTACAGAGACACTGAGTTTTGGAAACGCGAAAAGGCTGTTTCGATTGAAGAAGAAAGTGACGAAAATGCTGCTTCGATCAGGGGGGAGGATATTCAAAAGCAGCAAGCAGGGGAATTAATTGCGTCTCCGACACCTACAAAAAATATACCACAATTTTCTTCCTTTGAAGAGGCCACGCATTCTCAACATCAAGATGCTATGTCTACTCTTACTAATCAGAAACCTAAGGATGAAGTAAGTTCGAATTGTTTCCTGATTGCTTTTGTCAAAGTATTCGAACAAAGAACAATTTCGATCGCTGATTTACGCTTGTTCATATTATGGTTCATATCTTATTTGACTTTGTTTTTCTACCACAATTACATATCCAATGTGCAAGTATGAAATGAAGAAAATATTCCATTCAATGGGTGAAAAGGAAACCGATTTGCCGAGATTTTGTAAAACAAATTGCTACTTTCCACAAAGAGCCCTATAGCGGAAGTATGATTTGCACAATTCCGTTACCGAAGACACTTTTTTAAATCAAACAATTCGTGTCTTCACTGGTGGAGTCTAATCGACTTCCAAAACACGGCCCTATATTGAACGAAATGAATATTGTGAAAAAAATTGTAGAGAATAAAGAGATCTTCTATTTTACTCGTACGAACTGCAACGGATTTTGGAGATTCCAAATTAAAAATTTCTTATAGTTTTTTCCCTATCACAATGGACCATGAGGTATTTACTTCTAAACTAGAAATATGACGGCTAATACACACCTCCATAGTCCCACAAAATGGGAGAAAGGAAGCATGTTCTAAACTTTCGGACTGCATATTCTTTTTAAAATTTGATTGCAATATTTAAATAACTGAAATATGGGGAGGATAGGAAATTCGAAAAATCCTAGATCGAAGTCTAATCAAAAATCCCTAGTATGCAATGTTTTGATTAATTGAGGAATTCTTAAATGGAGAAGAAAATTTTTCGTAGAATGACTTTTAAATATCTAAATCCTTTTCACACTTCTTTGATATAAAATAATTGCAAAATAAATTTATAAGTATTGTGATTTGACTCAAAGCAAGGGACTATCGTAAAATCAATTATTTATATTTCAAAAGTTTATTGGAAATACAAAATTACTAGCTCCCTGTGAGAAAAAAAATTTATAAATGCGCTTTATCTAAAAGCAACATTTTTGACCTAAAACTTAAAATCAAAGGAAAAAAATGTTCTCTTCGACTAGCCACACTATTTCGTTTTTAAAACATTCTGTTCAGATCATATTCACAATTGAAAACTCTAGAAATGCTCAATTTAAAAGCACATATGTGTATGTATATATTGATACCAATACCAATAAACTATTTTAAAAATTTTTCATTTGACATATTATAACCACATCTAAATTTTTAATCGAGATCCTTATATTGGACGAGT
This sequence comes from Machimus rusticus, assembly GCA_951509405.1. Classification (NCBI taxonomy): domain Eukaryota; kingdom Metazoa; phylum Arthropoda; class Insecta; order Diptera; family Asilidae; genus Machimus; species Machimus rusticus. Next base: position 48,415,318 of record OX608050.1, on the reverse strand, counting down.
ATGACTGCATCTGCGTTAACTTTGTATTGTACATATATGCAAATTAGAAATTTAAAAATAAAGCCTTGCTGTCAATTTCTCTTGAAAACTTTCTAAAGCAGCGCAGTTTCGAATACTTTGACACGAAAATCCCTTATTTTCGGTTAGTTATATTTACGAACCTATATTTTTTCTTAGGCCACAAAATCATCCGAAAAAGATGTCGAAAAAGTAAGTAGTCTTCCATCTCAGAGTGATGCTGGCTTACAGGGTGTTTTAATTGAGCAAGAAACTTCTGCCGGGACAGAAGAGACAGTTGCATGTGAAGAAACTGATGAAGATGCCCACCGTAATGTTGGCCTACGGAGAAGTCCTCGCATAGACTGCATTGATCGCTATGAGGAACGCTTATGTGAAGAGGATGCAAATGCAAAAGTACTAGCTATGTTACCCTCTGCACAACCCTGCGATAATAAGCTTGAAAGTCCCCTACTAACAGAGCCTGGAACCTATGTAACGCAAACTGGTTCTAAAAATATTTCCCCATCTCCAATAAGAGAAGGTATGAGAAATGAATCGCCATACAAATTCAGCGATAGACCACAAACTCCTGTGATTGAAGTTATCAGAGTTGGTTCTCCCACCGGAGAAACTTCTGAAGAACCTGGAAGTCTTCTCGAAGGCATAAGTGAATTTTATGACTTCAATGCTTCTATTAATCCCTCCAGATCGCCATCAAGAGAAAGAAGTCTTAGAAAATCAATTAGTCCTACCCGATCACAAAGTCCTTCTACAAAGTTCTTGGAAAAGAAAGATAGAACCCAAATGCCCTTCGACACAAATGATCTTTCAGGGCTTAGCAGCTTCTACGACTTTTGCGTAATGATGAATCAACATGCATACGGTCATTCCTTTCAAAGAGCACATTCGGCTCATAGATCCTCAACAGATTATTTAGAAGCCAAATTAAAGGCAAGAAAATCAAAAAGCAAATCTCCCTCTCATCTTCTGTCGGCTCCAAAAAACGGGGTCGCCAGCCTCCCAGAGACCGGTGGAGGGACGTCAAACCCTAAAAACCCGCTCACACCACAAGGTACAGCGGATGTCTTAAATATGGAACATTATAAAAGATCCCCAAGTCCTTTAGATATTTCATCTATTTCCAATGGAAGAAAAAATTATGATAATACCACTCCAAGTCCGTTAGATAACCCACTAACCCCGATGAGCTTAAAACACTTAAATTCTGGAGGTGATCCCTTTTACACTGTTTCTACGCCATTAGAAACGCCAGAAACTCCGGAATTTCAAAGATCTTTCTCCGCCAATATGAGATACTTGGAGCAAATGAAAGACGAGTATAGAACAAATGCGTTTAAGAGATCTACTTACGTAGGAGAATCTATGGACTTTGAAAATGATTTTGAAGAACTTCGCGAAAGAACGCGACATTTTAAGAGGTCCCGAAGTAGAAGCCGATCTCCTTTATTGGAAGATGTAATGGACCCTTGCACGAGCAAACAAGCAGCGCAGAGGGAGCTACAAGATAGAATTTTAGATGAAATTACTAAAACAACCATACATTATCAGGACTTTTCACGTGATATGAGCCAAAGATTTATTGACTACGACAGACGAGGTTCTGATTCTGCTCTATTGCAGAAAGAGTCCATACCAATTGAAGACAATCTAAGAGAAAAGACTCTTCAAAGTGATGAAGATCTGTTGAATGAACTCGAAGGAGAAGAGTACCACCACTTTAGGCGATATTCTCTAAATCTGGAAAATCAACAAGATGATTATTCAGATGATAGTAGCTATGTCTTTCTTGAGGAAATAAACGTTCAAATTGGATCTGGAACCAGAAATTGGTCAAGAAACGACTTCTACGACAAAGATGATGTCAACAACTTAGAAACTGAACCCGTGCAAGAATCTACCTTTTCATTGGATATTACTGGAACTGACTCAGACCATGCCGAAGCCGATGATATCGACACAGAAAGCGAAGATGATCGTCAAACTGTTGTCGAGGTCGATGACGAAATTGACGAAGATGTTTTTGACTACGAGCGACCGGAAGAACAATCGAACGAACAATCAGAATGCGAAGAAGCTGAGCGTGAAATGGATAGATATGCTAATAAAAACGCTAGTGACTGGAACGACGAAGGAGCTATCGGTGGATTTGCACTACCTTCAGATAAATCTGAGGATGAGTCGATAACCATTGATCAAATGTACAATGACGCCGTTAGAAACACCGAAGAGTCTGGAATAGAAAAGGATTACGACACTATTGTAAAAGAAATGAATGAAGAAGAACGAAATTCTACTGAAAATAAAGATGTAACGTCTGTTTCAACTGAAGATATACTAGATAAAATCCTAAGGGAGGATGAGAGCCGAATTTCTCAAAAATCGCATAGAAGGGACAATATTGAAGCCACTTCCAATTTTATCAATCACGAAGTTTCCAGGGAAGTATTAAACAAAAGTGCCGCGACGTCAACAACAACCAGTTCAACCCGTCTACGGTCCAGATATGGTTATGGTCCTGCTATTTTACATAGGAATTATGATGATTTAGACGATCTGAATGTTGATATTAACTATAAACCTAAAAAGCAGTATAAATGGAGACAAAATTTTAAACTTGATGATGACGAATACTCTGAAACAACGGTGTCATCAGAAAATCAAAATATTAAATACAATTCTAATTCCGATTTAAATTTAGGTGAATTAGACGATAGCCAAAAAAGTGAAAATGTACAAAATGATGAAATTTCGTCTCAGTCAGATGAAAATAAAAATTTGGAAAGCAGTAATAATTTTGAGGACCTCACCGAAAAAATTGTTGAAGAAGCAAAAGATAGTGGAGCAAGTAAAGGAGCAGTTAAGAAGCAAAAAATAGTGCAAGATGGAATTTTAAACAATATGGATGAAAGTATACCAGAAGGAGAAAAACTTAAACTTCCCAGAAATGACGAAAATGAGAAAACGTTAAGAAAAAAGAAAACAAAACGAAAATCTCGAAGAGGTTCAAAAGCAAGTATTGGTAACGATGAGGGCGAAAATGAAGAAACATCTCCACAAAATGATGAAAACAAAGAACCTGATCCTGAAAGTCTATCAAAGAGAAAACCTAAACGAAAAAAGAAGATCTTAGAAGTTGTAAGCCCACCAGCAGCAACTAGAGTATCTGCCAATTTTGTCAAAGATACTCTGAAGCCCGCGGAAAGCGAAAATTCGTCAGAAGCAAATCTTAAATCACCTTCCTCTCCTCAGCCAGACGCTTTAATAAATACGACAAACTTTCAACCGCATACCAAATCGCTTTCCCCCTCCCCTGCTAAAACTCCACCACCAGCTTTAAATTCTAGAACGCCTAATTCGAAAACGCTTGAAAAATTACCAGAAGCTTCTAAAACTTCAGTCCATCTTACAGCCACTTCCGAAGCGGGAGAGTCCAAATCCAAGTCCAAGTCCAGCTCGCCAAAACCAGCAACAAGCAATGGATCACCCAGCACACGACCAGCCACCTCCCCACGACCTCAACTCGAACGAAACGACTCATCTGGTGTTTACGAACTAATCAAGGATGGCAGCATGTATCCCTGGTTTTGAAATAATATTTTTGATCTTTTGTTTTATGCTTTAGTGTTTTTTGTATTCAAATTTAGAATTAGATTTTTGAAGAGTTTTGGATTTTTGCCCAACTCACTCAACTGGAAAGTCTTCAGCGGCGCTGTTCCCTGAAGTAAATGCAGAATCCTATAGAGTTTTATATACTTCGTTTGAAATAAACACCATTACAAAAATACCTTAAAGTTTTATTTTTTGTTAATACATCTTCTAAATCTATACATAAAAGCGAAAGTTTATTTATGTATGTATGTGTTTGGTACGAATGGACTCATACACCGTTAAACCGATCATTCTGAAATTTGTACCACATATTATACTGAAATTACAAGGAATGCACTACGCTGTCATTTTTAACTGTCAGAATTTCAAAATGGCAGACTGTTAAATTTTAAAGTTTCTGCGATTTCCAACAACTGTTGTACTTGGGAGTTTTCCGGGTTGCTGATTTCAAACACAACTATCAAAATTTACGAATTCAAGACGGCGAACTGACAAATTTTGAAATTTATGCGCTTTCCACTAAATTTATTACTTGGGAATTTTCGGGGTAAAAATATCGTTTATCCACACACCATATTTCAGAGCACCTAAACACAGAAAGACCAGAGAACTTACAATAAGATTTAAGTTATTAAAATATATTTCATTATTTTGGTGATTTGTTTATTCTGTTACAATTCAACAATCAAAAGACATGAGTCTTATAGCGATTGTTAATAAATTCTGAGTTAATGAGATTAAATTACATATATTAAAATAAAACTATTTGAACAAGATGAAATTAAATTGAGTTATAAATATCAATCTAGGTTTAAACATCCCCAACATTTTTATCTGAGAGAATAAAACTGGAGCCTTAACATTTTCCAAAATTGAAAAGATTTTCATCTTCAGGTGATTCGTTTTTTACACAACGCTAAAAATACCCACCCGAATCCCCAAAGTTCCCATATTCTCGTGATTGTCGTAAAAACACATTCCCCAAGTTGAAAGATTTTGTGCAAGCGTTGTTTTGAGCAACATTTCGAAAATAAACTGCAGCAAATTTGCCACTTATTCTCATCACAGTGGCCTCTTGACTTTGTTTCTGTTCAGACGACTGAGGTTTTTTCCCATATATTTTCCACCTAGTAAAAACACAAAAATTTACGAATGTAGCTCACCCCAAAATAAATAGAGCGGCGAAACTTGACACGTAAACACCCCAAAAGTGCTTTAAGAAATGTTAAAAAGGAAATTTTACAAAAGTTATGTTTTTCATTGAGGAAAATCAGAAAATTCTTGTTATGCAACCGCACGCCAAATTGATAATCTCGAGAATTTTGCGAACACGTCTGGGTCATAATTTTTCAATTTTTATAATTTTCCTGAGGCACTTAGCTTAGCCCGGCTTTATTATGCAATTAGACTGGCATTTTCGTGTAAACAGCTATTTTGGAAATGGTTTATTTCACTCAAGTGCTTCTTGTGATTTTCACGAGCTTTCTTATTTTTGGGAGCCACCTACTGCTTGTGTAATTTTCAAGTAGGATGAATTTCCTTATGATAAAAAACAGCGATTTTGCTTTAAATATTTGGATGCAGTAATAGCTTTACTATTCAACGTAATATTAATTAAAATAAAATAGCCTACAAAAAAATAAGAAAGACATTGACCTCTTCTAAACAGATGCATTTTGCATATATTGCAATGCACATTTAATTTAAACCAATTACCCAAATTAAATATTCATTGCTTCAACATTGTGGCTCATGAGAGCCGAAATAGGCTCAAGTAACTGCTCTACCTTGCCACCAATTCCAATTCAATGAAAGTCCTCCCACACACCCAATCAGTGGCGAATCAATTAACAATAATTGTCTACGCTCAACCCAACGATCGCTGTCGCCCGATTATATTATAATGGTAGGAAAACGCCGAAAATCCTATGAATGAAATTAATTTGGTCGGCGACATTGCTTTCTTTCTGGGCCAGCTCCCGGCCCACCCGCACCTCCCGGAGATATTTAGCCTTGGGACTCTGAACTCAACCCAAAAGATTTTACTCATGAAAGTGACGAGGCTAGCTAAGCTCACGCCCTGACAGTTTGTACGGATTTGGCGATAGTGCGACTGGCTTCGAGCTGGCTAAATTAATTAGCGACTTCGTGAGCGGACAAAATTCTGGCTTCCTGCAGGGAATGGCATTTAGGTTGGACGAGACTGTGGTGAGACATTTAGACGGGATAATCTGCCATTTATAGCCAGGCCATTTCTCATTTTAAATCTTAAGTCATCCTACTCCCATTAGGACAAAGTGGCGTTTGTTAATTCCCAGATATTTAAATATTATTTAAAGAACCTATGGATAGTCAATTCTAAAAGATTTAAGGGATTTTTTAATTACTTGACCTTCAAGTTAAAATCAGTTGATCTCTTGAACAAATGAAGAAAGAGAGAGAAGTGAAATTAAGACAAATTTAATAAAAATAATAGGCATTCTTAATTCTGATGGAATTCAAATCCGTTTAAAATGTACGAAATTTTCAAGGAGGAATAAAGGGTCACAAATTACAAAGAATAACACATTGCGTACATATTGTTTATTTGGCTTTTCGGCTGAATATTATATTATAAATAAACGGCAAAAATACCAGCATAAAAAATAAATCACATAAACATAATCAGCACTAACGGCTACATCCATCTATTTAACATTTAAATGGTAAACAATATAAATATATGTATATGGATATTTATTTATATTGCAAAAATGTTATTTTTTATTAATATCAAATTCAAGTTTCGTTAAACGCAATTTTTATTCATTTATATGAGAATGGTTATATTTTATTGTGGGAGTAGTAGTTGTAACGAGATTTTTAAGCTCTTATGATAAAGCTTTTATTGTTATTGTAAGTTATTATGCTTAAGACTCTTAAAGAGGTATTCTAGGAATTAAGTATGAAAAATAAAGTTATAGATTCGGATTTAGTATTGTTTTAAAGCAATAACGAAAATTTTAGTATAAATATGTTTTTTACTTTGTTATTAAACATTCTATTCTACTTACCGAAATTATAAAGAACCAAAAGAAAAAAAGGCCAAAAATTTATGAACTGTTGTACGCCACAGTAATTTTATTCAGAAACTATTAGGACAATAGTGCTGAAATTTTGTACACGTATATATAAATATACTCGCTTTAAAAATATGTATTAAAATTTTGTGGGCAAAAAATATATTGGCTATCTCCTCTACATGAAATGTGGGGATGAAAAAACAATTTTGCTTACGCCATCTTGTGAGGTATCGTTGAAAAGAGAATTTAAAATCTTTAAAAAAATCGTTGTGCCAAAACCATAAGTTAAAGTCGTTTAGATTTCCTTAAAAAATCGGGAAATGAACGAATTAAAAGTGAATATCTTTAAAATAGTGAAATTAACTAAAATAGTTGAGAAACTAACTAATTTTGTAAATGTTTTTCCCACTGTTTTAATTCTATCAACTAATTTAATTAGTTGGCTGAAAAAATAGTTAATTTTGCTAATATTTTTAGTACACGGACTTTCCTAAATTTTTACCACAACGTTGAGGAAATACACAAAAAATTGCTGCACAAGTGAATATGGGGATCAAAGATCAATATAGTTTATATTAAAAATATTAATTTTGCAACCACAAAACCATGAAATCCCCAAAGCAATTCTAGAAAAGGCCTTGAAAAAAATATAAAAATTTCCTGAATTCTTTAGTGTGAGTTCTACTATTTCTCTATATTTTACAATCGTTGGTGATGATAAGTTTTATGTATTATGGTTGCGATTTTATTTACACTGTTTGAAACTTTGTCAAATTTATTTTTAATGTTTCCTCAAAAATCATATTTCTTGCAAGTGCCCATCTGTCGCTTCTTTCGTCAATTATTTTATGCTGACATATGTAAATTTGAGTTATTTAACTTTTCTGGCAAACGCCAAACTTCCTCTTCCATTTTCATAGCAGTGGCATCCATGTTGATCACGACCACCAAAAGAACGGCTGTTTCGAGTTGTCCGACCTCATTAAATTCGCGTTTTTGATAACTATGGCGGCAGGCACCCATCCGGTGAGCTGAGACCGTCCTTGCGTCTCTCGTAAATTTTCAAGTTGATGGCATCCGGGGGATAAGCTTTTGGGCGATGATCTTGTTGCAGATTTGTGAATGTTTTGCACATTTGTCGTCGATTTTAAGAAGATTGTCTTCAAACCTCGATTCAGAAGCTTTTCTTAATCTTCTAGGATTTGTTATTTCACCTCAATGATACGAAAAATGTCTATTAAATTACGGCGCAATATTTTTTCGAAATATATTTTTATTTTTATTTCCATTCTCTTTATTATTTTTACTGCGACAAAATCAAATCTTTACTGCAGAATTATAGCGTTGTGTTGTTTGGGATCTTTCTGGTATTTTCTATGATCCGAATGAATATTGCACTCGGCACAACACAATATTTAATTCTATTTCAAGCTATTTTTCAAATAATTCGGACAAATTCCCAGACATTTAAATGAGCGAGAAGTGTAGATGTCGACCTGATTGCATGGGAAATATGCTTTATTTCCCTTAGATTTAAACGTTTCACAAAATTTAAGAAATTGTCTATTTATTTCCTATTTATAAAGAAAATTAAAATCTATTATAAGTCTTTGCTGCATTATTAGAGGTCAATGAATTTTTGTTGAAAAATTCATTGCCTCCGTATCATTCGGCACTAAACATTAAATGAATGTGATTTATTGCAAAAGTTTCACGAATTTCACTCAAAAAATTGTAGAGAAAGAAATATTTCTTCACAAAATTAAGTATTTCTATTCACGCGTCATTGGTGGGCTATATGTTCTATGGGAAATTATTCAAAGTCTTTTTTGAGGTGAGATGACCTCTTCAATTTAAATTAAAGTATTTCCATACCTAATTTTAGTAAATATAAGCTTTTCTATTATTGGAATAAAATATCATTGAAGAATTTTATCGAAATAAATTTTAGTTGTAAATGATAATATCCATGATAATTGTTTTAAGGTTTATTTTGTTGTTGTGAAATTAGAAAAATTAATTTTCCATAGGTGTTAGGTGAAATAGATACGAATAAGGGCAACATTATAAAATTGCTGATTTCAATTATAGTATTAACATTTTAGACTTCGGGTGCCAATATGACCAAAATCAATTTGTAAATATCATGTAATTTCCTTTAAACAGCTTCCAAATAAGGTATCCAAATTTTAAAATTAAAGCATGTTGGGTTCAGGCTGACGGAAATAAAAAGAATGTTGTTATTTGCACTTATGGCTGTAAATTCAGAATATGTTGCTTTTATTTTCTTGATCTAAATACTAAGAAAAAATTACAATTATGTCGAAGGAGTCCATTTTCCCACTTTTGCACCACACTCTGCGTACGTGGGCATTTCATATTTAAAACTATTTTAATCCGAAAATTTCGGATCCAGCTGGGCGAGAAATGCCTCGATTTTTAGTGTCTGGAGTAGCAAACCTCCTCAGCAAGCTGCTCAACATGATCTGTAATGAAGCTAGTAAATGGACTTGCCATAGAACCTTGAGAAAAATTGTTCTAAAGCGTAAGAAAAAAAAGAAGAAGCCTGCTCTCTTGGCTAAAAATATTTTAGCATGTAAGAGGTTTGCTGAAACTCATCGTAACTGAGAACTGAATGGGATCTATATATTTTCATTGATAAATTCATAATCCAATTCAATGGAGAAGAAATGCACACCTTGATAGTTTCAACAAAATCGATTATGTACCTAAGGAATTTTGACGTTGGATCTTCTGTATGTAAGGTAATGGTGAAATTTAAAAGTAATTTGTATTCCCTTATTGACTTTCAAGAGATTTGAAACGTTTTTCTCTAGTACGCAGTGTTGTTTTAATTATTTATTAATTATTATTGACATTACATACGTGGTTTTACTACTACTATACAAAAGCTGATATCAATCTTCCGTTTCAGACCCTTTGATGTGAACAGTGCGTTACTGGTAATGAAAAGTAGATGATATTTGTCTTAAATTTAGTGTGACATGACAAAAAAATGAAAACAAAACAATTTATATGGCACATTAAATGAAATTGTATAAGCAAATTATAGTTTGAAGAAGCAATTTGAAACTGCCATATCTTGCACAAGTTGACCGAAAATTAATTGCGGGAATGTTTAAGTGACATCATTCAATTTATCCCCCTCAAGGCCGCGATAGCATCAGATGCCCTTGCCTTTGGCGGCTTTTTCAAATTTAAATGAGTTACACCTGCTTGAAGTGCCACTCGGCCTGTGCTCCAATTTCCTTGCGACATTTGGCCTACAGTACTACAAGGCGATATTTTTAGACATACCAGCAATGTCTAATTAATTGCAGCAACAATCACGAAGAAAGCAGCGATCATTTATACTGAAGGCATATCGCGTTCGGAGCAATGTAGCCATAGGCTGCTAACTGGGCTGATGTAAGTTCCGTGCATCCGGCTAAATTTAGATAGCTTAAGCCAGCCATCCATCTATTCGTGTTCATTTAGCAATTAGTTAAGAATGGCTGCAGTCTGCGCTTGTACAGCGTTTTCACGGATCGGAGCTTCCATCCCCTTCAAATAGCACACTTCCTCGAGGAGCTGGGCCCAGACTTGTGTAAAATTAAAAGTAGTTGACCTAGCCAACAGCCGTCACTAGGCCTGAAGGCATCAATAGCCTCTACTTGTGGAACTTCTGTAGTTCGAACATATGCCATTTTCTTGAATTCAAAAGTTTTTGATAAAACAAAGAATTTCGCCAGAGCGACTGCTAGTCGGCAGTGGAATTTTTGGCAAGGCTTTATGCTGGAAGACGAGAAAGAAACGTTTTTTTTATCTTCTTAGTACATATTTCGGCCAATGTTGCGGGTCGTGTGCACAAATAGCTCATCTCGACTGTTCGCAGAGTCGCGCGATCGTGATAATTTGGGCACTAAAGCACCAAGCATATACCACCAATACCATCACCCATCAACCTGCCCAAAATACATGTTAAATATCGTACCTGGCGAGAGTTTTCCTCTCTCTTCTTCCTTATAAGACGAATTTCACAATCTCCGAAAAGATAGAAAACTGAAGATGTTTTCTTAGTTTTCCAAAATAAGATCCAGAGAAATTAGGAAAAACATGTGTCCCATACAACTTTTCATTTGACTTTCTTAAGAAGCAAAACTGTCTTGATTAGTAAAATTTTCTTTTTCGGAAAAATCTCATACACAGGCGATCAGGACTGTCGCTGTTCACATGCGTAGTCTGACGATCGGTGATCGATCTCTCGAGCAAACTCACAGCGAGTTGGGGCGCCCTGTTGTAACACAAACGAGAAAAGCCATTCCGTGCGACTCATAAGAAAAATAAAAAAAAGGCCTAGACTACCATTAGGAAGCGAGAAAATTCAGCGGCCGGCGGACGATCTATGCCTCCACACAGCATCTATCTCGTTCTGATGAAAATGCATTTGGGGAAAATTTAAATAGGCACCGGGATCCACAGTTGAAATTTTGACTCGCGAATGTTTGCATCGATCGTCGTTTTGTAAGATCCGATCTTGTCGCCACGAAAAAAAATAAAAAAATATTAAGAAATTAGTCTCGAATGTTCCATTTGGAATAAACAAATAAGGAAAAATTGTCGCGTAGTATCTTTCCTGTTCGTTTAATTTTATTTGTACTGTTAACGCTGTTCGGCGATCACTGATCGATTTAAATTAGAATTATGGCGGATGTCGATGTACTGCACAATATATCCGAAGTTAAGAAGACCAAAAAAATCAAAAAGGTCACGAAGCGAAAGGAGTCCCATGATGCAGGATCGGAGATTACAATTACGGAAATTGACCAGACCGTCAATGAGGGGTACGTGTCGACTGTGGTCCTTCAGATGATCGATTCTATGCGAAATCGATCAGTTTCTTGCAATTTTGTTATTGTCGATTGTTTCATTCGTTTTTTGCCTCTATACATATGCTTCATTTATGGTGACCAAAGGCAAGAAGGTGTCAATGCTTCACGAAATTGAAAGTGAATTTTATGTGATTGATGCAGAATGAGAGAAAATTCTAAACCGGGTGCAAAATTTTGTGGTGAATAAGTGTGCACAAGAAATTTGATACTTCGAAGAATTGTGAAGTTTTCGAAAAATTCGGCTGAACATCGACCGGGTGGTACCAACATTTTTATGGCAAAATTTTTATGATGTATTAAACTATTTTTAGAAAAAGAAAATTTTATATTGTACTGAACTATGAATATTGGCTGATTAAGTATTCATATTTGACTCGATAAGCACATATGCTTTTAGTACAAATTCTGCTATTTATTACCCTAATTATGGTTTTACTTCCAAAACATCCGTTCAATCAACTTCAATCTTAAGGCATATTTAATTGAACCTAGATCCTTATTTACAGCTTCTTGCTCTTTTAAGAATAAGAATAGAATACCCTAACAGTGGAATAATTTTATCTCTTGACCTTCCTTGAAAAAATTCAACGAATTAAATTTGTTTTACCCGAGACGATTAGTTCTACTAAATGCTTTAAACATAGTTTAGAGAGACGCCTCTAAATTTGTCAGTTGTTTCGAACAAAATTTGTATATAATTTTTGCTTTTGAGCAAAATGAGGGACTGAGCAATACCTAAAATTATACAAAAAAAAATGATATGATGATCATTTTAGCTTTGAAATATAAATAAGGCTTTGTTTATCAGATACGTTCACTTTGATATATATTCCATTTATTGTTTAAAAACCATAAATTTTAACAGAAATAACAAAAAAGGACAAAATATGGTCCATTAGTCCATAATTATATTTTTCATATATTTTTCATGGTCAGGTTCATGGTTGAATTATTAACCATATTTGAAATAAATATGCGGAAAAGAAGTTGACAATATCCACTTTTATAAGATTTTTAAGTATTTCGGTAGATTATAATAAAGATTCCACAAAATTGGCACTCGACTTTTGGAAATTCTAAGAAAAAAAATTAGAATGTTCTTACGTTTTATTCTTTTTATTATTATAATATTTCTGGCAATCTCCATAATCTCAGATATACCACAAAAAGGCTCTGAGGATGATGGTTGTGATCCCTCCAAAAGCCATCTAAAAAATTACAAACATTTTTATGAACTGTTCAAATACTTCTAAAATTAACGCATTTACTTCATTAAAAGAAAATTATTCTTAGATATATCGACGATTAAAAATAATAATTTGAGAAAAGCAAGTTTAAACAAAATTTCACACCTTGCCCTTTTAATTAGATTATGTTAGCGACACTCATACAGATAGCCCACATACTAACAGCTAGTCCAAAATAAGTTTTCGATCTTCCAATTATTATAACCTTTTTAGGTGTTTTGCAATATTTGAGTATTTTCCCATCGAAAGAAAGGTGAGCCAAATGAATATCGAAAGTTGTTATAAACAAAATAGGTCTGGGTTAAAAGTCCAAGACCAAGATCAATACTATACATGCGGTAGCAATACCAAGACCAAGTTCTTATTTCTTTTTACTTTACTGATTCAACTCAACATGATTAAAGTTGTTTTTTTTTTTATGAGTAATGTTATCGAAAAAGCGGAGCGGTCAGTTGTCAGAACTCTACTTTTATTTATTTCTTATTGTTGATTACTTATTTAAACGGTGTAAGTAGCTGAAAATAATTTACTCATTTTAATTATATAATTTATATACAAAATTCGAGTAAATAGTAAGTTATCTAAAGTAATTTAGTATAAAACTACAAGACTGTAAACGAGACCAAGACTAGATCTATTGATGCAGGACCAATCCCAAAACCGAGTTTGCAAGAACCAAGACCACTACCAAGACTATGATAAACTTGATCTTGGTCTTGCTTTGCTCATCATTAATCGAAAGATCAATTTTTAATTTATATTATAAACATATTTATTTGTTCTATAATATTAAATTCAACGAACAAAGTTGAACCTTTTTAAATATATATGAACTAAAACTGCCTTAGAACTCCACAGAATCAGCCAGCAGTCGTTTTCCTAATAAAATTCATAATTAATGATTTTCATGGCTATTATTATAAATAAAGTTAATAATGCAACTTGTCATTTTTCTTCCTTCCTTTTGCAAACACTCCTTGCCAACTAGAGCAAAAAAATGTGTACGTGGGAACGCTGCATACAGAAGTCTTATTAAGTTTTAGCTTGAACCAGTTACACGTTTTCTTAATTACGCCTTTTAAAATTGAATTCGCGTAAAGCAGAAACGCGCGTATAAAATAACAACGACCATCAGTTTATCGTCAAGCAGAGAATGCATGGAGTTAACAAATCTTAATTTTCATAAAATACCCCAGCTTCCTCCTCCAAGTATGGACCCAATTTCCGGTCATCTGAATCACGTCGAATTAATTACTAACCACGATTTTGCTCTCCCGAGAGCCGCAAATATCAGCTGCAAGTCTGCATAATATTTTAGCGCGCGTGCTCGCCACTTGAGGTTATTTGCTTATTGCAGCGAAGATTGTTTTGTCTTGGGCCTTTTAAGTCGCGGTTTTAACCGACACTCTGTTCAATATTTCAATTAAGCCGGGAGCGATTCTGCGAAATTATGGTGAGCTGGGTAATAAACAGTTTGAGTATTATTGCAATTGCACAAGTTGGAGGAAACTTCATGTTCTCATTGGGAGAACTATTAGAGTTACTTCATCTGTACTTTAGTGATTTGTTACTTTTATCAATTAAAAATACCTGGTGACTTTCTCAAAATGGACACTTAACTTTGGATTTTATTATACATTAGATTAAATTAAAGAATGTGAACATTATTGCTTGTATTATATTGATATAATAAACAAAAATTTCAATTAATGTTACCGTGAGCGTGATGTGTGTGCAGTGCTGTGCCTTTGATTCAATTCTACAAACTCATCAACAACATGATTTAAAATTGCAATTAAAATAATGAAACATTTTGGGAGTAGCCATCACTCAACAGATCTTAAAGCTTCTAAATTTAGATCCATCAATAGTTGTTTATATTCGTGAAGTTGTATAAATCTGCAAATTCAATATTGATGTCCGCCTCCTTATTACGTTATATCAAATTATGGAAATGAAAAAGTACTGAAATATGTGATAGCTTATCTTGAAAAGTGGAAAAAATACTTTTATGGCAGAAGTGAATCTAGATTTTTTATTGCCTTATAAAAATATGTAATACAAAGAAAACGAAGAAATATTTGATATTTTCCTTTCAAAATGTTCAATTATAAGTGAATATAGAAATTAATTATTTTTCAAAAATCATTTAATCAAACTCGCAAAAAATCATTATCTGAAGTCGTAAAATTTTATCAGGTTACGGCGATGAACTTTCGGAATAAAATCAAACCAAAATTGAAGGTTATAATTTTTTTAATTTTAGTCTTCCATACCCAAGTCGGGAAAACGGAACGCCTATGGCTTCACCTTCGTGTTTTCCTGTATGTCTCTTTGTCACCGACATACAGAGACAATTTGTCGTAACAATTGAATTTTCTAAAATTTTTAGTAATTTATTACCTTAATACAGACATGAACTTCAAAGCTTGAATTTTGACTTTGAAAGTTACTTTTGGGGATTAAATAGGAAGTTAAAAAAAGTGTTTTTTTTAGTTCATCATATGTTATTTTTTTTGTTGAACACAAATGGAAACTTCTACTACAAACTTTCCTTTTCTTTTGATACTACATATTAAACTCAAGGTAACTGACACTTGGTTGACTTTTGCGTATTTCAACTTTTTGACAAAAGGACCCAGCACAAAATGTATGGAAAAGTGCGTACAGTAAAATGGACTGAAAATTTAATATGTTGTACTTCATGACGTCCTGATCAAAAGTTCTCATGGGCGAATGTCTGAAAATGGCTAGTTTTAAAGATACGGGGTGTGTCATTTTAATAAACGCACTCAAATATCTCGAAAATTACGCACTCTAGGAAAAAATGTTTCGGACAAAAGTTGTAGAGTACCGAAGGGGTCAATTAGCGGTGACCTTGTCCTTGACCGTGAGATCAAAAATCAAGGCTAAATCAATCTTTTACATAGAGATCCCTACTTCTGACTCCGGAAATTAAAAGAGCGCAACATTTTAAGTTAAGATATTGCATCCAAATAGTTACGTGTCCCTATTTATTGTGAAAAATGCATACATATTAACGTACTACTATTTTGAATACAACAACAATAATTCTACTCACATGAATTGGAGCACGCACAGTCCAAAACCTCTACGTATAGGGTTATAGGACAGATCCTAACCCTAGTATATTTCTCATACTACTTAATTAGCCCATTAACAACCAAAATATGAGACCAGTTAGTGGAAAAAGTTGATGAACTTGAATAAGAATATGTTTTGAAGATATATAGGTACGAGTTTTTTACCTTAAATTTATGATTGAATTTTAATAATATTCTGATATTTTACAAAAGTGTTTCGGTTAAATAAAACTGAATTATAATTATTAATATCATTCTGATCGTTTTCATTAACTTAATTAATAAGGAAAAAATCTATTAATATTTTTATAACTTCTAATTCGATGTAAAAATCCAATCTATCGGCTCTGTTGAACTTCATGTAACAATAAAGGAAATTAATTAAAAGAGCAAAAGCCAAAACATGAAAAATACTTATATTCACTATGGAAATTGTAAATCGCTTCAGTATTTTAAGTTTTATCTAGAGCCATTTTCTCACCCTGAAATTATTAATGTTTTCTTGAAACATTGTATTATCAAAGAAATTTCATAGCGTAATCAATCGAAAATGCACAAGAGTGCACAATTAATATATCATCTCCGTTTGATTTACGATTCTTTCAAGAGAACACGCTCTTAATTGCCACAGGCGAATTACTCATTCCCAAAATAATTTATGAAGTTCATTTGCCTGAAATCAATTCACGCGATAAAACTTATATCACCCAGAAGACATTCAGACAGCCAATTAAGTTGCATCCAAAAACGATTGCAATTTTACTTTATGAAACAACTTAATCACTTCTTCAACTACAATTGAACTCATGAAAATGTGCGCACTTTACCAAAGTAACTTGATTCAATTAAAAACATTACAAAACTTAAATGTGCAAAAACTAAGAAATAACTTAAATAAACTCAAAAGAGACCACCCACGTACAGAAATTAAATAAGAATTATCTTTGTAACATCAAATTCAAAAATACGTTCCTGCCAACCAAGCAACCATTCAAACAGGCACAAGAAGAAATGAAACAAGAACAATAACAGAAATAAATAGAAAAACCACAGCGACACGTACCAGACTAAACCAAAGGTACATGCGGTTAAAATTAATTATTTATTCATTGCAAATTCGCCACTAAAAATAAATGTTCATAACAAATATTTGCCGAAAAGTAGGGATATTCGGCCTAACCAACAGTCAGTCCATAGGCGCAAGCAAATCTCTACAGCATCAGCAGTCTTTCGCTGCGCTTAAGGAGGCATTTTTCACCAATACTGTGTTCTTCTTCTTAGCTAATTTTCAGTGGTGAATACACAAAGGCGATGTCCAAGGACTGGCACTCTGGCCACTTTTGTTGCTGGCAGTGCGACGAGAGCTTAACAGGTCAACGATACGTCATCAGGGACGACCATCCCTACTGCATCAAATGCTACGAGAACGTCTTCGCCAATACCTGCGAGGAATGCAACAAAATCATTGGCATCGACTCTAAGGTAATAAAAATGCTCAAATGTAGTAATAATATATTAATTATTGCAATTGTTGACATACAGAAGAAATATTTAGCTTCTAATTAGGATTCTAGCTGGAAAACATTATTTTTAGTTAGATACATCAAGCTATAAATCTGTTCTGTGTATTTTTTATTTTAAGCGATGCATTTTGGATCATTATCGTGCTCTTTTTACAGGATCTTTCCTACAAAGACAAACACTGGCATGAGGCCTGCTTCTTGTGCAGCAAGTGTCGCATATCACTAGTGGATAAGCAATTCGGTGCTAAGGCGGATAAGATTTACTGCGGCAACTGTTACGATGCCCAATTCGCGTCCAGGTGCGATGGATGCGGTGAAGTGTTCCGTGCCGGTAAGTCGAAATATATTTTTCAGTTAAAACAACTACTTTTGTACAATAAAATCGCACAAAAGAATCTTTGAACTAATTTTTTAAAACGCTTTTCTCGTTTATACAATTTTTCCCTTTTTTCACTGCTTTCACTAACTTCACTGCAAAAAATAAACAAACTAATTACAAAAAACATTATTCAAAAAACTTCCTCTGCAACAAAAATTACGAAATGAACATTTCGAAACGAAAAGGAGGTAAGTTGAATTTTCTAAGAAAAGAAAAAAACATGTGTCAATGTGTGTTTTCTTGTATTGAACGTCGCTTATATTCGTGTTCATATGTTGGCAATTAACGCGCAGCCCGTGAACATTGTGCCAGCGTCCTCGCATTCATTGAAAAGCGTGACATCACACGACTTGGGAGAACGAATGCAAAAACCTTCCCAATTAGCGCTATTTGCGAAGATTCGCTTACGTCCCGCGTAAAAAAGGTCCAAGTGGTAGGTGGGCACCGCGAATCACTTTCATTGACTCGCTTTTCTGCTGCCAGCAAAATCGTTTTGGTCTAAGACCTCTTCGCTTTTGAGAAATTAATGACAGTGGGCCATTTATTCGTGATTTATGATTGCCGTAAATGGTTTGGGTCCACTTTTTTCGTCTGCCAGATGATACAATGTTTACTTTTAGTGACTATTTGCAATCGCAAATAATAATTGTAATTGCGTTCAACAGCTTTTGTATACAATCTGTTGTCTAAATATGTAAGAGCGTATCCATAATATTAACCACTGTGCTTAAAATTTGTACTCCTATTTATGGCTTGGTAATATTGTATATTGTTTAAACTGATATTGATATGATATTAATTAATCGAATTTCAATTATCTGCTATCATAAAATGAAACGCATTTGTAATGAGGAACAAATTATGTGTTCTTTTCACATCGGATCCGGATCCAGGTGTAGCAGCAAATTTTGCAATTTATATTAAGTCACTCATATCGTGCACTTTTCTCAAATTTTAAAATCTTGATATACGTTACGGTTTTTAAGATTCAAATAAATGAAAAATATACTACTTATCTAAATAAACCACATAGAGAAAAACAACTAATTTTTATTATTACTTGTTACCATTGGAATGTCGTATTTAGCATTTGTTGTAATTATTTTCAAACTTCCTTTATGAAACGATTATTTAAGTTGAGTGCACAATGCAAGAAGATTAAAAAATTTTAATTTTGTATGGTGGAAAACTGACTGTAACCACAGTAGGGTTAAGATTTCTGTAAAAGAATTGTCAAAATCGGGTCAGTTAGTTTCTAGGATTACCCCTTACCGCAATAGTAAACTGTGTAAATATGTTATGATAGTATGTATGCCTACTTCAAAAAAATATATATATAAAAGAAGATGCAACTTCTCATCCCTTTATTCTTAAGACCACCTTTTGTCAAGAACGAGCTGTTTTCAGTTTTTAGAATTTAAACTTTTTCATGTTCATAAATGTTGCATATTATGAATGATTACCTGATGA
Organism: Machimus rusticus; assembly: GCA_951509405.1. Classification (NCBI taxonomy): domain Eukaryota; kingdom Metazoa; phylum Arthropoda; class Insecta; order Diptera; family Asilidae; genus Machimus; species Machimus rusticus. The sequence goes on along the minus strand of OX608050.1, from coordinate 48,396,011 downwards.
AAAAACAAAAAAAAAACAGACCGATCATTAAGCTTTTATTCTTTATTTGTATTTGTTTAAAATTAACTGACTGCAAACACGTTTCATAAAAACGTTATGCTATATGACTAGTCAAACAAGTTTTTCGCTGTCCAGTATATTACCAACATAATGCCAACATAATTGACACTAATGAATCACGAAAAGTCAATTAATAGGCGTAAAAGTCGATACAGTAATCTGTCAGTCATTCATACAATTTTTTGCCAGTGAATAATACTTAATGTAAACGTTTTGCTCTCAAGGCCGACTTAGTAACATGAAGATTTAAAAAATATGATTCTATTTTAATTTAGTAAATTATTTATTTTTAAATATACATATGTATAAGACAAGTTTTGTTATTGTGGTTTTTTCAAAGATTTTCTTAATTATTTGAAACATTTAATTTTTCTTTTAAAACACGCAATAAACATATGTTTTCATAAAAATTTATGCTTCAATCATTCTCATATAAGGTTCTGCGTAAATATATAGAGTTAAAAGTAATGTAAGATAATCATTTTCGTACTGATTAAACAGTAGGTATGTCTAATGAAAACTTTTCTAAAAGTCTTTCTTCAATATACTCTGAATGTTGTACAAAAATAAAACAACCAGTTATTTATTACTGCTAACCATATATGCAGACTAGATAATCTCAGTTAAAAGTTAGCGATATTTGCCCGTAAACTACATATAATGCCAAAAATCGCGTAAATCATTTCGAGGAATTTATTTACGGAAGTGTTTGAGATCACACTTCTGTTCTTAATTTTTTCGATGTAAACAAGATATTGATGTCATTTAAATAATTCAACATAAATAACGTCATTGGCAAGGTTAGTCTACCAACAAAAGTAGTGTAGAATTAATCTAACAACCCATGATCTGAACACGACCACTTAATTTTTGGCAAAGCAACCCATAAGCCAATATACTGTTGATCTCATCCAGACGCGTGAGTCAAGTGACAAATTTGATTTAGGATCACTCAGTTGTTGGAAGCGTGGATGCAAGGTGCTTTGAAACAAACTTTATGGTAAATAATTGAATGCTTTGTTTACAATTGTTGCCGAAGAACTGTTTGCATATATGAGAAACAGGTTTCACGACATATGTAATATCGCTAAAAGTAGCTTTCAAGGATCCGGTATTTACGAAAAATAATAAAGGTGCGTTTGGAGGCTTTCAACCGTAATAACATTTCCAAGAAGCGCACGTCCCGTAAAACATTAAAAAAATTAAAGCAATGTTGAGGTGAGGCACCTTCATATTTCTTCCAGCATATTGGAAAATAAATCGTGACAGTGACACTTGCGACAATTATTTATCACGCACAAGGTGCTGACTGTCCAAAAGGTGCCTACGCACTATGATACCGAACTAGACCAATTAGCATACTAGAACCGGGGATAAGTTTGTTTGACCGTAACATCATCTCCATCGGTTGTAGCTGATAGCACCAGTTTTTTTAAGAAAAAGAATGAAGCAAGGTGCGAAACGCAAGGTTAGTCAATTTCCAGGTGGGCGATTAAGTGCAACAAAAAAAATGCCAGGGATCAATTTAATCTATTTAAATTTCGCCGGGCATCTGCTGGACCAGTTGAGCGTGAAAAATGACTCAATTGCTTAGTAATTTTCGGGTTTTTGTATCGCAAGAACATCAACAGTGATTGCTCGAGGCACTCCAACAAAGTCACCTATATTTAGGATTGCCAGATTTTCTCAATATCCATACCTACTAATTCGTGATTATTTTATTCTGATTATGCGACTTTCTAAATCATACTGACTTTACTGATTTGTTGACCTGAAAACTGCAACTCAAACAATAAATCAATTGATCATAAATTTAAATAAACTTTTAAAAATGCGGAAAATCAGCAAAATTCGCTGGATATTAAAATATTGTATGTTATGTTATACTATCACCACCTGAAGATATTAAAATTTGGTTTTTTATAAAACTACTAAAATATTATACTAGAAGAAATACTTCTGCTAATTAATTTGCTTACTTTTGGGCTTCTGAGATTGGTACAGGTATGCACTGATTTTTCTAATTTAAAATCTGGTAAGTCTATCTAAACTACTTGCCCTCATTTGACCAAAGCGGAATAGCACTTGCGCGCAGAGATATTTTAATACTCAACTCGGCTTACCTTGAGGGCAATAATTTGATTCATGCAAATCTGGTGCGCGCCGTCCATGTCCATGCAATTCCACCTCGCTGCTTCCTTGGAGCAGGTGAATTTATGCAACGCGCCCGAGGAGCGCAATGCGTCTCTATTGTGCGATGGCAATCCGTCGGCATGTGCGTGGTTTTTTCTATAAGTTTTTTACATTCGGGCCGTCACCTGAGGACATGCATCTCAGTAATTGCTACCTGATACGGTCCGCCCGCGGCCGTTTCGTCGACGAAACAATTCGCCACGTTTACCTGCCGACTTGCTTCTTCGCGAGTGCATGCAAATTCCTTATCTTGTTTTGCTCATCAAGTTCCTACGGGTGTCATGCAATTGCAATGCTAAATGGAATTTTAATAATCGCCCTCAGGCCCCGGGCGATGCCGCCGTGCTCACGCTCAACAAAAGCGATAAAAGTGAGTTAAGCGGGGGCGCGCACCACCGGCGAACCGGGTCATGTTTCCCGCGCCATTGTGCCAAGTGAAAGTCGACCGGTGTAACGCACCGCGCTCCTGTTTACAAGGCGCAAATTGCTGGTGGATGTGTTTACAACTGCAGCCCGTGGGCGGGCAGCAAGAAAACTCACTTACGACTTAAGACGACCGATAGACTTCTTTTACGTGATAATTACACGCAGGCAAATGGACTTGCTGCAGCCGACGGAAATGGACGCGAAGATAATTAATATTTAACACAGATAAATGCCTGTGGGCAGGTTGTATGTCAAAAAGTTATGAAGATATAATTCCTGCAAGTTTTGTATTTTAATAAAATTATATCAGATGCCAGCATGTGGGATTAGTCTAGGAATGTTTTTACTTCCCCATGCATTGCACTATAGGAAAAAGATTATCACGTTAAATATTTAATTGGAATTTCAAAATCAAAAATAGATTTTAAATGAATAAAGCTCCTTATGGGTTCAGTACCCAACAGCTCTTATTTTTTTATTTTCAATTTAAAATAAACAATAATAAAATAACGTAATGAAGAACATGTTTTTTGGATTAATCTCAATAGGTTAGATAAGTAATTCGCTGGTGGTCTCTTAGACAACAGAGACAACAAATTAAAATAAAACTTGTTTATGAGCTTTATGCATTATCGATTTAGAAATGAATTTCAATTTATCTATTTTTTTTCATCGTTGCAATAAGTTTTAGTTAAATTTGTTTAAAAATCGCCATAAATCTGTTTTGTGTAAAATATGATTTCGCATTCATCGATGTTATGTCTTTTGATACATACATGTGTGACCATATTTTGATATTAAAATACATGCATAAGTTATCAGAAATCGATGTATCTTCGAATCGCCCTAAAAAATCTAAAATCGTAAAACGTACGCTGATGAACTCCCCTGGGGCTAACGCTCTCTCAGCAGCTGGCGAAAAAGGCTGTTAGCCTCTGTTTTGCAGATTTTTTTGCATCGACGACAGAAGTTGTGTGTTCCATCGCAAGAGGCCGGAGTCGATCATGCAGGGCAGACGATTCTCAATCCGGGGTCCGCGGGGGCCCGTCCGCAGTCGTGTCATTTCATCGCTAATTACCGCATGTTTACAAGGTAACGCACCGAGTGCACCGCGGCGCGAACCCATGCGGCGCGGATGCATGCAACAGCCCCTGGCAACGTTTTTATTTTGCACCCCGCTGCGAAACAAATCGCTGGCTTACTGCGGCGAGTACATGCGAGTTACACTCGAATTCGAGAAATGTGGCAGTGGCAGAGGATCCAACGTGATTCCACCCACTGAACACCTTGCACACCTGCTTTTCGCGGGGGGTGAGAAGGGGCCTTGTCCACGCCGCGATCACCCATTGCACCCAACAGCATCTTCCGCGCAGTCGGTCTTTGCGCGTGACGCGATGACACTCACTAATGCGCCGACCGACGCTGCTCTTCTCCAAATTTAGCGCGTTGCAGGCCTTCTCGCGCCCGCCGCAGCCTCCGCAGCCTCCGCAGCATCGCAGCCAAGCACTCGAATCAGAGCTCCACCGTCTGAGTGAAACTGAGGTGGCCCCATGGGCCCCCGACTGCCTGGAAAGTTCTCAGCTCAATCTTGGAGCCGCGGCGCGCTGTGCCTTGTGTCTGGTTCTTGGCTTGGCGCTTCCTCCTATCCGCGGAATTACACCGCGGATTAGCGACCCACTCCCCCCCGGCCGCTACGCAACTCAAACTCAACTACTATTTGTTACTACGATTTGGCAGTGAACTGGGTCTGGGTGATGCGACCCCAGGCAGCGGAGTCGCGCTCAGTTACGACTAAACAGTTGAAGTGAGCGGTTCGCAGTCGTTTTTAGTGCCGTACGTAAAACGGGCGAGCGTCCGACGTGCGCCGTGATTCGATTGATTCATCATTACGGCGGAACTCAATAAAAATTTGAATTGATTCGCTCGGGGCGAGTGCCGCGGAGTTGACCTTACATAGTACATACAGTCGCCGGGGAGAGGGCGCTGCAAGAAGGTCCCGTCGCCGACCGGGAGATACCGCGATATCTGATGCCAGTGCCCGATAGTTGTGGGGACAGTCGAGTGATAACAAAGCGGTTATTGTTTCATAAATGGCGCGGGAATCCGCCGAACCCGCCAAATCGAGCGGGGACTCCAGGCGTTAATATTCAATCCAAGCCGCGCCGCGGTCTGCTTGCTCCACTTGCACCGATAACTCATTATTGGTGCATTATGGGCTTGTTTTGGCTCGTGAAAGTTGCGATAATCGCCGATCGCCAGTGGATTTATTCCCCTCTGGACTTCCTGTTTTCGTTCTATTCTGGCTCTCTAGAATGCGGGGTGTTCTGGTTTTTCGCCTGAAATATGTTACAACTTCTTAAGATATGTAATTCATAGTTCAAAAATAGTTTAACATGAGGAAAAGTTGCAACGTTAATTTTCCTCTCAAAGAGAATTTCAGGATCAGTTTTGTATTAATTTAACAGGGTTGAAACGTTACAAACGTTCTAGTGAATTTTGAAGGTTACTGTAACGACTTTTTGTATACTGGTGTCTGTTCAAAAGTTGACAAACACATATTATATAAACTTTTTTAAATCCAACATAGAAATGACAATGACAGTAATTATTCAAAATAATAATTAATGAAGTCAGTTTAAACGAACGAACGTAGGAAATACTGCTCCTTGATAATTTTATTTTACTGGCTAGATTATGCCAATATGAGAAATTTTATTGAAAAATATTAAACGTAGTTCAACTCCGAAAGTCAATGAGCCAAAATTGCTCCTTTTGATTGAAGTAATAAAAGGTAATATTTCTGAGTAACTTGGCAGTTAAATAGTTACATTAGTAGTGAAATTAGTAGAAAAAATAACTTTCAAAAGGTATAAATAGCTCATTTTGAGAAGACACTCGTCAATTTTATTACCCGTACGTACCCCATAAAAGAGTAGTAAGTTACGAAATATGGGTAATTAAGAATAAAAATTAAATGCACAGCGAAGGTCACACTAATATTCCATCTAATGTGGAATAATTACTAAGTGTTAATCACGGTCCGGTTTTATTTACATTATTAATCAATTGACATGTGCTGGCACAATAAGTTCGAACATATGTTTGTTGTTTATTTATTTTTAAGATCACAATCTGTAAAATTATTTTGTCTTTTGTTTTCTAAAAAGAAAAGAAACAAGGTTTTCATTATTTTGATTATTTCTGGAAAATTTCATCCCACCAAAAACATTTTCATGTAAAATGTTGCCAAGACGAAACCATATGGCTTCCACTGTCAAAAAGTTATCAGATCTAATGTAGAGCCAAGCTTCTAACTCTACACGTCCTAACTCTACAAGCCCTAACTCCACAAACTCTACACCTTAGTCAAAATATGTGGCCTGGCCGTTTCGTTACTGCCGGCTGCCAATGCTCTAGATGACGACTGCTGGTGAGGTGGATTACTGATGACCTCTAGCATCAAAATTTGCGGAAGTCTCATACAAACTTCAATCCCCTAGTTTAAGGGGTTGGAAGTAAAAGTTCCAAGTTTTAGAATTTTTTGTTGTTGTGTGTGTACTAATACTAGCTTACATACCAAATTTCAGCTTTCTAGGACTTCAGGAAGTACCCTAAGAATTTTGATGACCATCAGTGGCTGAGTGACGAAATCGGACGTTTTTTAGATACCAATAAAATCTAAAGTGTAAGGGCTATGCAATTGAAACTTTATATGTTTAATAAGCCCACTGTTGACACCATACATCATATCCCGAGAATTTTGCTTGTCCGGTATAATCCAAACCGAAGCTATGAGGGTTGAAAAAAACGACGAAGCGCTTCGAGAAAAGGTAGGTAGTGCACGTCTTGGCGGTAGTAACGAAACGGCCAAGCCACATATTTTGACTAAGGTGTAGAGTTTGTGAAGTTAGGGCTTGTAGAGTTAGGACGTGTAGAGTTAGAAGCTTGGCTCTACATTAGATCTGATAACTTTTTGACAGTGGAAGCCATATGGTTTCGTCTTGGCAACATTTTACATGAAAATGTTTTTGGTGGGATTTCACTTCTTTTTGTAAGTTGCTTATGACGATTTTTTTTTATTTTGCTCCCGGCATATGAACCACACGATGATGGCGGGCTCCCAGCTATACTTCAAGTGAAACTATTTCACAATCCATGTTCACTTTTAAATCAGTAGGAAAATCGACAACCTTCAATTGAAACTAACGAAATATACCTACGTATATATAAGTACAAGCCTGTCAAATCTAAAGAAAAATATCTTGCACTAAAATAACCCTTCTGAATAAATTCTAAACGAATACTCGATTATGAAACTTTCTGCCTACTACGTCTAATAATAATTTTCAGATCTCTGGCATGAAATAAACTTTGTATGGGAAAACCCAACCAAACTTCCATTCCCTAATTTGAAGGGTGGGGGTGATTTGCTTAAGATCCTGAAACATGTATTTTATTATTTATAACAAGGAGTCCCTATATCAATTTTCAGACCTCTAGCATTAAAATTTGCGGAAGTCTCATACAAACTTCCATCCCCTAGTTGAAGGGGTTGGGGGTGAAAGTTCCAAGTTTTAGAATTTTTTTGTTGTTTGTGTACTAATACTAGCTTACATACCAAATTTCAGCTTTCTAGGACTTCAGGAAGTACCTAAGAATTTTGATGATTATCAGTGAGTGAGTGACGAAATCGGGGTTTTTTAGATATCAATAAAATCTAAAGTATAAGAGCTATACAATTGAAACTCTATATGTTTAATAAGTCCACTATTGACATCATTGTCCGAGAATTTTGTTTATCTGGTATAATCCAAACCGAAGCTATGAGGGTTCAAAAAAACGACGAAGCGCTTCGAGAAAAGGTAGGTAGTGCACGTCTTGGCGGGGGCACTACCGTGCCCCCAGATACGAAATTTGTCATATTGGTTAATGGTTATTAGTTTCTTCTTTTTACATACATACATAGGCATATGTTCTTTGCTTTTGCTTTTATTTTAGAAGCTGAAAATTGTTTTTGAACTGAAATGAAGAAAATAAGATAAACGTAAAGAAAAGTATTTCTAATTTTTCTAAGCTATGTATGTACATATGTATTTACCAGTTTTCCGGGAACTATTAGAATTAACCAGCAGTAGTCATAAAATATTCCTAATAATTTAAGAAAAGAATGTTTTAAAAAGGAAATAATACAATTGCCAGCCAATTTTGGCTTTATTTATTAAATCGTCAACACTTTTTTTTCTTTTTATCATATCATAACATTCCTTATGTTCAAAGAGCCTAATCCCAATTTTCTATGTGAGTTTTGTCTATTATTATATATTATGTCCATATCTCATAGACTTTTTAACAGTCAAACAAAATTTTATTTTTCAAACTGATTTGCAAATAACCCTAAAATGAGAATATATCATATCACAATTGTAATTTAAGGTCGTAAATAGGTGAAATTCTTCCTGAATTTACCGCCTTGACCTGAGATAAAATAAAATGAATCCGATTTTCCAAGGCAACTTCCCGCCATGCTATGCCCCCGTAGAGGAAACAGGCAGACCATATTTAGTTGTTCCGACGGTTCATTACAATCGAACAGTGCCATTCGAGTGCGCATTAAATAAACGACGCGGCAGAGCATCACTAGTAAATCGGAGTTATGAGGCGCACCAAAGAAATTGCGATAAAATCGCCGAATAAAACGATCCCAGGCCATAAAGAGCAACAGAAAAGGCCAAATAAATCGACAATTGATCATGCTCCATAAACACATAGTGATCGCAAACACGACCCAATCGCCTCGTTCTGCTGGAGGACCGAACAAGATATCGCCAGGGAAAAGTTGCATATCCCGCAACCGCAAGGCACATATAGATCGGATAGATCGAGCCCCGGACAAAGCGATTTCACAAAATAAAGGTCTCTCCCTCGCGATCGTGTCCCAGTGATCTTCGATTCTCGTAAACTTTCTGCGGTCGCTCCAAAATCAATTAACCTCAAATTGCAATCAATGTCATCCATCCCGTTTCTGATATTGGTGGAAAAATATCAATTAACAAGTGGAAACGATAGAACTAAAGTTAAAACAAGTAAAATAGGTAAGAGATGTGACTCAGATCGCACTCTGTACCGCGGGAATCGATCGTGCGTAGGTCGGCGACGGCGGTGTATAGCACCACCGCAGACCCATTTCTTTGCGTAACCCACAACAAGAGTGGCGGCAGGGGCCACATGTAAGTCTCCTCCGCAATAAAAGATTTAGGGCGATCGAGTTTTTAGGTCAGCCTTCGATGGATATCTTTCTTAGTCTACTGGTGATACTATCGCAGCCTATTGTTAAAAGACGAGGACTTGGTTGCCTTAATCTGCTGGCTCTTTCAGCAAATTTCTTCTATGATTGAAAACAGTCACTACTCACTATCGACGTAGATATATTTAAACTATTGTCATAGAATGTATTATACTTATATACATTTTAATTTTATTTCAACTTTAGTAAAGAGGAATTTTCGGATATGTAATTAAAATTTTTAATATGTTCTTATAAGTATTTATTATTCATATCTCCATTTGATTCCAAAATGCAACAAAAGGTCAACAAACGTTTAAACGAATTTCCAAATCTAATAATCAATAGACTCAATAGATCCTCTTCCTCATAACCAGTAAGTGGTAGCCACTAACTTTTTATCTTCACCAGTACTTTCATCTCCACGAATTCAATTCAAACGTGCAATGCGGTGTTAAACATATCTATTATTGTCTAAATATGCTTATCCACTTCCATAACTGCTTATACCTATAACCTATATACATATACTATAAACCATTACTTAAGAACTAATTGGCATAACCTTAAAGAAAACTTTCACCATGAAATTAAATGCCCGATAGATTTAAGAATCATAGGTTTCAATTATGGTGCTAAGCTAAATAATATATAAGAATTTACTAAGCGTAAGTAATTTGCATGATATTTACGAAATGAGCAATTGAATTTTGATTGCTTGTAAAATGCGTATCAGAACTAAAGCATAAATAACTCTACTATGAATCCGAAATGGAACATTCCATGAACGTGTTCAGGATACAAACTTTTAAGAGTTTTTATGTTGTGCTCTTGTCCAATAAAAGCTCATGAATGTTTAAAATTTTTTTTAATTATATCGTAAACCAAGGTTTAAGAGTTTTGTGTCGTTCATTCGAAATACCAACTGAAATACGTATACTAATAGAAAAAAAGTATTCTTATAAAGATATAGTAAATTTGAATATAAAGGAACGGATATACACCGCTGAAAGTGAAACAGCTCACGAATACCAAACTAAGCTTGCTACTACATAGAAAATTGATCTGTACCAGATACAAAAAGTAGTACAATATATCTAACAACTTTTCTGTCAGGGCGCATCGAATGAATGTCGTGCGCTGACATTTACTAAAATGTATTTAAGTCTTGAAAATTTAACTTGAAATGAAATTACTGCATGAAACATCATGAAGAACAATAAAAGCCAAAACTATCTATCAACCACGTCGGCAAAAGGATTTCAAAGTCCGGCTTACTGATGAAAAGACACTGCTTACTTTTATCGACCACCTCTCTCTTGCACTTAATACACAATAAAGAAAAAGCAATATCCTTCACCTTCTTCTTTTACGCTTTTAATTGAAAAAATTTATTAAAAAGTTCTGATCTCTTCAAATCATAATTACGCAAGGCACATTTCTCCTAAAATTTTCCCCATTAAAAATGCTTCATTCACACAGACTACACGTACAGAGTAGAGCTGTTCCTTTACTGTACAATTAGACCAACATTTCGAAAATCTGTGATAATATGAGTATTCACTACAGATTTAGACTTTTTACCCTTAATCGAAAAAGGCCTATGGCAATAAAACGAAATGTTGCAATAATTATGAATTATTTCAAATGCATAATGCGTAAACTTAATTGAATTAAATTGCCAAAATTAAAAGTTGTTCCCGTATTTTGATGATAAATATTCGTAGGATAATAACCGTACATTTTTCGAATCATTGTTTTCATATTTCCATAATATTTACGAAAGAATTGCCATAACAATTGTATTTTCTAACTGACTTCAACTTATAAGATTTGATTATTGCAATAGTAGGTATAGATGTAGATTAAATTAGAATAATGTCATATGATATAACGCTAGTGCCAAAATAGTTTTACTAAGAAACGACATAAATTCGGACCAATGTTATTATGAACTTGTTTGCTCACCTTGAGTTGCCTTAACAGGTTATGTGATGTTTTGACATCTATGTATAAGTGAAGCATAAATATAAATATCACCTACAGAAATTCATCAATCTTCTTATGCAATTCTTACCACCGATTATTTACTTAAAGTGCAATGAACGTTAAAAAGTTCACAAGTAAACGGCCAAATCCAACACATAGTCTATCACATGCTAGTTAGGTACTAGAGGTTCCCAGAATTTCACCTGTTCTGAGGAGCGTAGGACTAGCTGCCTCAGGCCATCACTCAAGCGCGAATGACGAGCCCCAAGCCACTCGTGCTCGCTTCCTTGCGCGTTTCTATCGCCTCCCAGGAAGACGGAGCGTGCATTCTAAATTCTAATCATGCACTTTGCAATGTCGTCACATTACCGTCGTGGCATCAGGTAAATTGCATGTGCCACCAAGGGCACGACGCGCCGCTCCGATAGCCGTCGCCGTGATTTCGAATGGTTGCTGCAGACGTTGCAGAAGGACCTTACCAACGCTGGCGAAAATCAATTCGTGACATCTTGCAGCAGCGCGCCTCCTCTCCGACGCCGACTAGTTCATTACCTCGGTCGTCTTAATTGAAGGCACCTCCGGGGAAGACGAATAATTTTTTTGGCGAATAAACGTCTTTAGCGCACCGACCAAGTTTTCGAGATACGTCCCACGTTGCACCTCCACCAGCCCGAGCGAACCAATTCAAACGACGCTAACTCGCGGCCCATGCTAATTTAATCGGACGTTTTTCCAAATTTATAGGATCGTGTAGGACTTAAACAGTCTATTGAAGTGAGTGATTTGGACATTCTTTGAATAGTGCGAGGAAAACAGGAAGTTGGAAGAGATCTCAAGTTGTTCTCGGGTTTCGGAAGATGGCAGCAGATATTCTGTCATCAGAGATGAAGTCACGCCTGCACTTAACTACTAAAACCGTCGGGGCCGACCGGATTCGGAGAGCCAAAGAAAACAACGAAGATGTTGCTGTTTTGAGTATGTTCCTGCCCAATGCCTCTGCTGTGGAAGAAAACAAAAATTTCCGATGTGCATTGGGAAATTATTGTAGGCTGGGTGATCCAGCAAAAACTGTAGCAGGTAAAAAAAATGTTATTGAAAAAGAATCAAAACGTTCAATTAAATAATATTTTTAATAATAAACATTTCATCAAAATATCGTTAATAATTTGATTGACTTGGGGCGATATGTTTGGTCAAAATTCTTCTAGGTATTAATGACTAAAATGATCCATAATGACTAAAAGCTATTATATTTAGGTTTAGTGAAACTTCTTTCAAAACGAACATACACACACCTTCTTACATACATATGTTTGTATATCAAAAGAAAAACATTTGTTGTTTTACTTAATGCCAGGACTCGGATAGTTCAACATAGAACTTGTAACAAAATTTTAAATTATGTCAACTCTGAATTTTATTATGTTTTCCAAACTTATATTTCAATATTTAAATAAAGTTAATATAATGGCCTTAGTTCTTAAGAAGTTTTTGTGAAATCTTAATGAACAAGATATGTATTACCGCTTTATAATAGGTATGTTTGACGAGTTGCAAAAATTATACTTTAAATTTCTCACTAATATTATCAAAAAAGCTGAAAGCATTTAGTAATCAGTTAATTTTGCTATTTATTATTTACAATCTACATCATTGATAATGATATTATCTTTTATTCATTCTCACATAAAAAATTCTTTGTTATGCTGACGATGCTAAAAATGTTCGCATAATAACTGATAATTGTGAATCTGACATTTTAAAAATATTGATTCATGCTTTACGATACGCACTCTGAGGAGTCATGATTTCTTCCGATCAAATTCTAAACTAGTAATTTGATTTACCCTTGAAATTTAGAAAAATAACTTTATATAAATCTAACTTGCGAACGCGTGTGTAAGTTTGTTGTTCGGTATTAAATATTTGCAAAGCATTTAAAACACTTTAATGAATTGAAATTTACATTAATTTCGCAATTTTAAATATTACTGCCTCCCATTCGTTTACAGCATTTTAAGTCGTATCGTTATGTTTCATCTATAACTTTTTTAATTAAAAAGAAAACGAGGTTTGTTTATGTAGAAGCAATATTGTTCCTCCCAAAAACATTTTATTAGCCTATAAATCAGCCAGCCCTGGGATGAAAAAATAAAACTGACCTCAGAGCGCACGGCATCGTCAAATATGGATCGATGCAGCAAAACTCGATCGAACGCTCATTTGATAGTATTCCCGCGATTCCGATTAGAAGAAACCAATCGAGGAAAAAACGTAGAAAGAACGCAGAAAGCATACAAAAGTAGAAATGTGCTGCGCGCGCAGCTCATTCAAGACGACCGAGAGATGCGAATCGTTTTTCGTTTTAATTGAGGGAAAAAATCAAGTGGAATTGAATGAATCGTGCTTGCTGAGCTCTGACATCACACGATCATTTTGGACGATGGCCTTTGGGCGGTCAGAGGCGCGACTTGTACGAAATTCCTCTGAGAATGTCTTGGAACATAATTTATTTAAGTTTTTTTTTTTAATAAGAGAGAAAACGAATTTTGGAAATGGCACAGGTTGACACGATTAATTGAAGACACATTAATGCTCCAAGGGCTATGGAAAATTTTGTTTTTCGCGGCAGACTATGGTTTCTGTTGTTTTTATAAGTTCGAGGTCGCTGGGAAGATGGTTAGGAATATCGCTCATTTTGGTCATTTGTATTTCGAAAGTGCATACGGTTATGTTCATCTTTTATGCTATTATGCTAATTTACACTTTCCTTTTCTTCTCGATTTCTATGAGAGCCTATTAATTATTTACAAATTGGAAACCTAACCACCTTTTTGTATTGTTTTATTTTATTCAAAAATAACGCGGAAATTGTTTTGCCTATTAGAAAATGCGTGTTTGGTTTCTTATAAAACTATGATATGGCATCGTCAAAATTTCTGTCAAATGATTTCAAATTGCTTTGTTTAGATCACAACTTTAAGGAACGGGAGATTTTCAAGATTCTAAGTACGACTCACCTCCTCAATCTTCCTCTAAGAACCCCAAGTAGATATATCGAATCTTATTTCCTATAATAAAAAATATATGTTAAGTACGAGTTTAAGCCACAATAAAATTTTGTTTTATGTTTTCCTGTTTATAGTAACTGCAGAGATACATAAGTATGTTTAATATTAGTTATAAAAATTCCTAGAGAGTTATTCTGATTCCAAATGCGCTAATAAGTTCTATGCGGAGGAGAGTTAAACATCTAGAAGCTATTTATTGTAGAATTACATTGAGGCTTTCCATATCATTAGTAATGAAAGCTTTATTAATTGTAGCAAAAAAGTAATTTTGATATGGGTGCTTCACCTTAGAATTCGGTGTACTGTATTTCACACTTAATTTAAGTTGAAAATCTCAATTGTAAACATTGAAATCGACAATTAAATGCTCTGAGCCTCTAAATAGCAGAAACGAAATGTTAAAGCATATTTAACTGAATAGAAATAAAATTAAGAAAATCTTTTTAGCGTAACTAAGTAATTTCTTTCACCAAATAGCTCCATCTCCACCAACTCATCAACGCCTCATTCAAATATTTACAAGCAACAGCTGTGGCAGCAGAAATACCAAGCAACCTTCAAACTTAAAACTGTTGGCCCCCAATATTTACTTGATTCATTCCGAGCCAGAAAACTGAAAGCATTGCAGATTCCGAATCAACAGAAGTAGATTTCATAATCGCAATCGATAACACACAACAGCCAGTGTTGAGGTTTCTGTTTAGCGACTGAATCGCGATGCAAACCAAAGGCGTTTACTATGACTTGCGATAATTTGCATACGACTAGAAAAATTCCTTATCGGCTATGATATGATACGCAGTGAGGAAGCAATATTCGCTTTGCGTTTCATTAGAACGTAAAAAGGATTTTCACTGTCAGCCAATTTTTCCGCCAACCGACCTTGGCTTTAATATATGTATATTGTATACTGTCCCACACGCATACAGCGTATATAAAATGCGAAAAAAATTAGACAATGCCCTCCATCGAAGTACGAGCGTAGTGTGTGGGAGTCGATTTTAATTGAATATCCAATAATTGACATGACGTCACAGATTATCGTATTAACTATGTTTCAGCTATAATTTGGCGGGGGATGCTCAGTAATTTGGATTAAGTGAAAATAATCAACGTCACTTCCATCGTTTATTAAATCGTTAATTAACCTTTATTTCATTTTTAAGTGACGTTAACTTTTCGTCTGAATGAATTTCCACCAAATGCAAATGAGGCTAATGAGATATCAGGAAAAAAAAAATTTAAAAATAGCAATATGTTTTCTTACTCCCTGTTAGCATCTGCTTGATCGAACGTTTTCAATTTCAGCAAACTCATTAATTAAAAAAGTTTACCACATGTGCTGACTTACATAAGCCCGCTGAACGAAGTGGCTACCTAAAATATTTTTGGTGTTCGCGTACCCTAATTTACGACATTTTCCTTCAGCGCTGTGCTAATTAACAAACAAATTTTCATTTTTAGCACAAACACCAGAGGGCCATGCGTAAAGATGGTTGAATACAATGGAGAACCAAACACAGGCCTTCTGGTTTTTGCTACATATTTCTAAATGCAACGATAGTGCTGGCAATCTGGTCGCAACGTATTTAAAATGCAAACATACCGTAGGTGTTTGGGACTCGTTCTAGTATCTTGCTCACATTTGGCTAATTATAATACATATGAGTGCATTCAGAATAACTGAGAAGAGTCTCTACTTCCAATTTTAGTTAGTATTTAGTCAATGACATAATGTTAATTATAAAAACTATAAAACATTTAATATGTCTAAGCAATGCGCGTTGAAGGGATAATCAAGTTAAATATTGTACTAGTTATTGTAGATTAAAAATAAAAGAGTGGATGGGAAATAGGCGATTTGGTATCACCAAACTTACAAACAAAACAAATTTAAACACCATTAAAAAAATATTTTTAAGCAGAACTTTTATTCCTATTACAACATTACGTTAGTATACGTAAAAGTATTCGTAAGTTGCAAAACCAAAACTGGTAGACCCTTATCAAAACTGCCTGCATTTCATATAATATTAATTAGAAAATGTTTAAAGCATAGACAATTCAGATATTGTTTCTGCTAGATATACATATTTCATTAAAAAATAGTGTTACTAATTTGAACAGCAGATAATAACATATATTAGAAGTGAAATAATTTGATTTCTTGTTTCTACTCAGAGACGCACAATTCCTAAACTATTGTGAATTGTTCAATAAAGTGTTACCAGCATATTCTTCAAAGTATGTACTATCTAGATATATAAGGAATACAATAAACGGAATCTGCAATTTTAAATTATTAAACTTATGAAATCAAATGTGTATGCAGCTCTGATATTTTATCCCCATTTCTGTTTTGCCAGCTAGACTTTAAGTTTCGGAAACTATAACAAACACAACATTTATAAATTAATTTTGTTTTTAACAAAATTTTTTTTTTTCATCCCTCAACTCTAAATAAAATTAGAACGCATGCAAACGTGACGAAAATAAATAAATCCTAAATATACTAATATCTCGATTGGTTAATAGGGCCCTAAAAATGTAATATGTCTCTTTATTCTCCCCTTTAAAACTCCATCTATAAATTATATTTTAGCTCTCATGGTACCATCGTACAATTTTTTGGGAATATAATATGTGTAGGCGTACAAAACCCTCTAATTATGACAGGTTATTTTATTTTTTATTTTTTGCATAATTTACGATCATAGAAAAAGTTCTACATGTCAACTTATAAACTGCACGAACTAAATCAATGGAAACAAAAGCATTTTCTACCGTAAAATAAGTCATAAAAATCCTTATAATAGCTATAGAGAAACCAATTCCGGGTAGGATCAATTCCAACCATAAATACTCCTCCAACCCACATAAAAGAAGACGGTGGAGCGCTAATAAATCACGGCGATGAGCTCCATATGGTTGTAGCTCCCCAGCCCCCAGGGACGTAATGCGTTGGAGCATTAGAACCCGTCGCATCTATTTGACGTGCTCAAAGTTATCCTGGTACCGCCCGCCCGCTGACTCTTGGGTTTTGATTCATCACAGTGTCAACAAACGCCCAAAGCGCCTGGAAGTCCCCTTAAAAGCCTGTCATACTCCCACATAACACTGGCAATGAATGATGATGTCCCTCGTAGCATTTTGAGGAAGTTCAACAGATTGCTCAGGCGACAATTATCGGAATTCGGTGACCTATTACCATTTTTACCAGCGCCGTTTTGCATAAAGCTCTCTTCCTTTAAATGGCACAGGATTGAGGAGCCCACTGTTTCCTGAGCAATCAATATTCCGATAACTAAACCACTGGCACAATGTCGCAGGAGTTGTCTATCGCTAGCTGTGGCGTGTGTAGAAATCGAAAAGTAAAAAAATTAGTTTGCATGCTTTCGTTACATTTGATTTTGGGCCACCCTGTCCCTCCCCACCGCAGCATGAACTGAAACCAACTCTGCTTACAAGTAAATTTAGCAAATAAAACTGTTCGGGAGCAGCCCATTGAATGGAGTCAGCCACTGACGGAACTTTTCCAATAATTCTTTCAGGGACAAAGAAGATGGAGTACAAGACCCGACAGTGGCACGAGAAGTGCTTCTGCTGTTGTGTCTGCAAAACTCCCATTGGCACCAAGTCGTTCATCCCTAGGGAGCAGGAGATCTACTGCGCCGGATGCTACGAGGAGAAGTTCGCAACGAGATGCATCAAATGTAACAAGGTTCGTTTACATACAAGAACAAAAAAATCTTCAGGGTATAAAATCTCAAAAATCGCATTATCAAAAAAATCTCAAGATTTAAAATCTCCAAATTGAAAATTTCCAAAAACGCGTTGCTATCATTTCGGCAAACCAGTCAAAATAAAAATTTTAAAATTTGCAAAAAGCATATGAAATCGCTATAATTTTTTTAATCGAACTTCAAGTTTTGAGCCGAACAAATTTTTGGATTAAAGTTTTTTGATGCAAAATGGAAAAATCAAAGCGGAAAAAAGAATAGGGTAATCGGACTACACCACATGCATACATATATACATACAAGCGCATGCTTTTATGTGTGTGCGTACGTATACATATATATTGATGTGTGTAAGCTCGTGGCAAAGCTTATCCGAATTACCTTACTCTATGCTATACCTATAGGGAATATTAATTTGGAGATTTTGTCCCTTGCAGATTTCAAGTTGAAGATTTCGAATTTTGAAGATTTTATTTTTGAGATTATAAAAATTAGAGATTATGAACATTAGAGATTTTGATTTGGAAATTTCATACCGGACCCAATTCTATGTTCATAAAAAATGTTTTTGCTTTATCTATGTTCATTTTTGAAATTTCAGATTATCACCGCCGGTGGTGTGACCTACAAGAACGAGCCATGGCACCGTGAGTGCTTCACGTGCACCAGCTGCAACACCACCCTAGCGGGACAACGATTCACTAGTCGTGACGAAAAGCCATACTGTGCCGACTGCTTTGGTGAACTTTTCGCTAAGAGATGCACTTCATGTGCCAAACCAATCACCGGTGAGTCTTTTTTGGGAAATCACGAAAATCAAAGTACCAATTATGTACTCATAAAAGTTCTACACTTCCCTTTGTTTATTTTTTAAATTTTATTAGAATATTTGCTGACCGGCGTTGCCCGGGCACAACTACCCCTATAATAATGCCAATTAATAAAAATATGATGTTGCCGATTTCAAATTTAGAATCAAAGTTGAAAATTTTGATGTAGCGGATCCTTTTTTTTATTTTACATAATTCATGTTCAATCAATCTGAAAATACCCTGAAAATTTCAAGAGAGGCTTTTTATTTTTTAAAGAAGGAAGAAATTTTATAAGTAGAGTAAGACAGAGTAATATGGACTACGCGAGTAATGATTATTATATTAATATATTTTTGAATCTGTCTAAAAATTTCATTTGTTTCAGCTTCTTATAGGAATAATATTCCTTTCCCAATTCTGACACCAAATTATAACGTTATTAGTTTAAATGAGAACAAATTAATACAGAAATAGATTTATTTTAATGCAGCGATAAACATTAAAAACAAACTACATATAACAAAAATTTTCAGACGTTACGTATTTCTCAAAACTTAAAAAAATTTCTCAAAAAAAATGCAATTATAAACTCGCAGAATTTTTGTTCTGTGTCATTGAAACTATTGAACTAAATTTCCATTACAAGTGAGTTGTTGTGTTCCATTGTATTGTTATTTTCGTAAAAAAAAAATTGTTAAGGCTAAAAATGGGTCCGAAAAATTAGACTACCCAAATATTAATTCGTGATTTATGTGTTCTTTCTTGATAGTGTTATACGATGCTAGAAAATAAATAGAGCAACAGCGTTAATTTATAAGGCCTTTGTGTGCAGCCTACTTCACTTATTTATGGGATTTCCAAAACTTTAAATGTTTATTATATTATTTATTAATATTTTCAGGAATTGGTGGTACCCGATTCATCTCATTCGAAGATCGCCACTGGCATCACGATTGCTTTATTTGTGCCAGTTGCAAGACATCGCTAGTCGGACGCGGTTTCATCACAGATGGACCAGACATCATCTGCCCTGAATGTGCTAAACAAAAACTGATGTAAAACGATACTGAAGCACTTCAACGAATGGACCACACTACTCCATTTACTCTACCCTATTCTCAGACACCCTCTCAATGTTAATTTGATGAAAAACAATAAACGCGAATTGTTTCGTTGAGTATATTTAAAGAAACTGATGTATTTTTAAATGAATTTAAAACTTGTATCGGCTAACTTTTTCGATTTAATTATACCTACTTTTGGTAAGTTAGGGAGAAATATCAGAAAACTACTAAATGTGAAATCCTTTAGAAGGAAGCAAGAATTTATGTTGAAAAAAAATGAAAGAAAGCCTTTTACCGAATCAAGAGAGGAGAACAGGATTCAGTAAAAAAATATTCAAGTAAAAACCTTGTAAGTAAGGAGGGAACGTAGATATTTTAACAAATTTTACTTAACACTTAAAGCAAAGCAGAAAACTATTGAATATTAAAACTGAGCTCTATTTTTGTTAAAGAAATTTTTATTTTTGATTTTTTTTTTTTCGTAATATTTAAGAGGAAGCGCATCGCCATTTTGCCTTCCGCACGAGTAGCTACTACTTCTATCGCTTTCTTTCGATATAATTAAACACGATCTATTTTGACTCTCTATCTGTAAAGCGCTTTTAACGCGAACACGCTATATTTGTTACCCTGTTGTAATTAGTCGTAACTCGTAATCACTTTCCGTTATATGTTACCCTTATTTTTAATTTTACTTTGCATTTCCTTTATTTTTAATTTTCCTTGGTTTTATGGCAAGTAAGCCTTTAATTTTAACTTTTTTGACAATCTTCGAATCTAATACATACTTTGTTACCTTCTATTTAATTTCTTTTTTAATATATTATAAATAAATTTATAATTGTTTAATATTATATATTTTAATAATTTTAAATATATCAAGTTCAACTCAAGTTTTTGATATGTTTTATATTTATTTTATGTTTTTTTTTCTCAATTGCCGACCCATAATTACTCTACATAATAAAAGCCTTTTTTATCCCCGTGCAGGTAAAATAAAATAGCAACAAGCAACGGTTGGGCCTGAATACATTTAATCATAGATAAATGCAAATCACATAACTCTATGGAATTATTTTTCTGATAGTAACTGAAAAATTATATTAGCTACAAAATCAAAAACAATGATTTTCCAAATAATATCTGGGTTAATAATATGATATTACATACACCAAGATATGTACATATATCATTACTTAGTTTCCTAACTACAGCAAAAAATTAGATAGAATTCAAAGGTCAAAAATGTACATACTTATAAGCCAAATTTCCGGTCGTCGAATTTAATAGATTCTTCTTTCGAAGAACGAAATTGGTTCATAAAAGTGTTCAAAGTGTTAGTTGTGTAAGTACCTATAAACACTTTGTTATTTTCAAAATGTTTACCGTTTTTAAAACTACATACGCGCCTCATATAGGATCTTATAAAAAACATAGGGGTCAATTGACCCATGAAGACTTTCTCTTCAAATGTGGGCATTTTACCTCTTTAGGTACTTTTTCTACTTATATGTACATCTGATATCTTCAAAGTTTTGAAGTTCAGTAAGTTTTCATGTGGTAAGAAACCTTCAGATATGTATTTCAATCGTCTCAGTAACTGTAAAATTGTTTAATAATGTTAAAGTATATATTTAGTTTGCATATTCTTCAGTTTAGAATCAAAATTAAGATTCTAGACCTACAATATCATTTGATTTATTATTGATTATATTAAGTTCTTTAATCAATAGTTTGATTAAACCCATCATAAAAAGTACTTTAAACTCAATCAGTTACATTTTTGTAAACAGGCAATCGACTGTTTTAAGGCCCCTTATTTTAAATATAAATTTTCATATTTCATTGAATATGCAAGAAAATAATTATGTTGAACAGCCTTTGCGTTGTGTGGGTTTAACAGTTTATTCGCATAGCTCATAAAAACTAAATTTTTGTATACGGCTGGATATTTTCGTTTTACATAATATCTAAAAGATATCCTTCCAACGCCACAAGTATATTACATTTTTTTTTTTCATATGAGCTTTTAAAGGAAGGAACAATGCATTGCAACAGGTATACATATATATGTATATATACTTTATTTTTAATTTTAATTAAAACGTTTTCGTAGCAGTTTTCAAGCTTCTTGTTATTCATTTCACTCTAATCATTCAATACTCATTTTACCTACTTTTGCTAAACTTAAGTTAATGATACCTACTATTAGATTCAAAGTACATATTGATTTTAAAGTAATTATTTTTTCTCTCCTTATTTAAGAGATGAACTGAAATATTATACATATATGCATTTTCCCTCTTTTATGGTGAACTCTCTTAAAAAAGAATTAAGTGATTGTTCAAAATACATATTGAGAAATACATACCTACTATTGTGGCTCGATTAATAAAATTTACGATTAATCGAATATAAAAATTTTTTTCGACCTTTTTATTTTGCTAAATCTGTTATGATGGCGACGCAGAAAAAAAGACAACATTAATCCAAAAAAATAAAATAATAAAAATTGTTTTGTGTATCTATCTATTTAAATGTAATTTTTCCTGCTAAAACTAAAGCTCTCTGCACAATCCAAAAGTTGTAAAAGCAGCTATTTTAGTATTCTAACGAAAAAACAATTTTTAAAAAAAATATGATCACTACTTAATCGAAGAAAAATGGAAAAATGCGTAAAAATTTTCACCTGCACAATTACCCTAAAACAGTGACAACAATCACCGAATAGACGTTGATCTTGTACTCTTATCTAATAAAACATATATTTTATTTTATTTATTTATTTTATTTTAATTTTATTTTTTTATAATATCTTTCTTTAGCTTGTTATATTAAAATTAGTCTCTTCACTTTGCTGCATCGTTTTCAAAAAGAACCAACAAGAAGAGAACAACTAATGGTGTTTTATTATTAAAGCACGGCCTATTCACAAACGTTGCCTTCTTTTATAATAAAAAAAAAAGCTACCTTTAAACGTCAAGTTATAAATAAAGAAATTATACAACAAGAGAAAAATGTAGAAAAATTACTAAAAATACGCTAGTGCAATTAAAGCAAATACTTTAACTAAATAATGTAAGTGTATAACATGTGGTTTAAATCTTCCAAAAGAAACAATTTCTGCTGAACCCTTACACTTCGTTTAAGATATTTAGATTGTGTTATTTTATGATTTTAATTCAAATTATGTATTGTAATTGATTAATTATAATCTAAAATTAACCAATTAATAACTCAGTTTTGGGCTTTCTAATATAAAATCATCAGGAAATGTCTTTATGTAAGTATTATACATTGTATTTAAAGTCAGAAGAGGATATTCCAAAGAAATAAAATTATATTTACTAACAAGGCATTGTTACTGCTTCCTAGTATCATATGATTTTGATTGAACAATATTACAGTCACTATAATGACTAAACTTAAAAATGGTAAGTAAAGGATAATTCAAAAACAAATTTGTAAGTTAACATGATTTTTTGGTAATGATTTGTTCTGAAAGTAAAAAAATTCGAACCCATTAGCCTAAGGGTGTCCGTTCTCTCCTTGTTTGCAAAATGATTTGAACATTTGAAAAAAGTTTAAATTTATTGTGTACAGTGTGATCCAAAAGTCACTTGAAATTCATACCAGTATATTATATTTTAGCAAGCTTCAATTTCTTAGGGCTTAGAGTCATTCACATCAACTGTGCGCAATTTAGATTTGAAGCTCTACAACGCCTACAATCCTTTGAAACAAACTGTGAGTGAGGTATACCTGCTTATTTTTGATAGATTTTTATTCAATATTTTCAAATTAACCTCTAACTGTAAATGACCCCAAACTCTCGTATCTTGGGTAAATTTTATCCAAAAATAAATACTTTTGAGCTAGTCTACATAATTACTTACATTACACATATAAAAAAAAACCGAGGTTTCCTGCTTACAATTCAAGTACAATATTAACACCGAATAGAATAGAATTTTAATTCAAGTACAATATTAACACCGAATAGAATAGAATTTTGGAAACGCTGTAAATTTTGTATTTAACATTTTTTACATAAGAATGCTACCCTGAAGTCTGCAGAATTATTTAATCGCTCTGTAGCTTATGAGGCATATTGTTACGAAAATATTATTAATTTCTTAACACGCTTTCTTTTGTGCTCGTTATTTCATTTATGGAGAAAGTGTTTAAATTAAAGTGTTTAGTCGGTTTTTTCCGACGGCTCCAATCTAATTTTGATTTTTAGAATCAGATCCTAAATTCAAAATATGGTGTCATGAAACAATTCCTTTTATTTTATCCTAAATCTAGTCTCTCCAAAAGATATCAATGAAAGTCTCCAAAAGTGCAAGTGTCGAGATATTTAAAAATAAATTTCCATAAGTGAAATTCAAATTCCTTCAACATTAATTTTTAAACTCGATGGTTGTGCATCTGTAAAAAAGGTATTTCATTTTTGATCTTGAAAGCTAACTGCTTTTATACGATATTACGATATAAGAGTGTAAAAATTATTGAAAAAAAAACCCGGAAATGACGTATTAATAACGAACTCTAAAGCAACTCTAGAAATAGATAATTTACTCAACCCTGCTTTAACGCACACTCTACGTAAACTCACTGAATTTTTGCTAAGTAAATTCCCGCAAACTTCACATCGTTGAAGTGTCAGCGAACCACTTGCAATTGGACGTTTGTCACAGAAATTTATTTCTTGGATTTCACGAGTCGTGCAACTCTCTAAGCCGGAGTTTTTTTTTCTTTGGATTACTAATATTGTTAATTGGCGAAATAATGGTTTTATCAACGGCAGAAACTGAGGTAATTTTCAATATTTTACTCGGCCATGTTTTATTGCTGAAGCCCGCTGTGTGTGCGTGTGTGGTCGACATGGAATTTTGTGCAGGCATTTTTGCACGATTTTTCTAATCGGACGTGTACACTGTACAGAAAAATGAAAAACGAGTTAAATGCTTCAACATGTTAGCGGATTATAATGTTTTTATATATTAAAGACAATTTAGCGCTGGCAGGTATTCCAGTAAAAGACATTAGTTATCCAAGGAGAACTAGACAAATAAAGGGTAACTGCAGTCTGCTGGTACCACTTATTTGGCGGAGGAGGAAGGTTTTCAAAGACGATTAAATGGGAATTTATTTAGTTATAGAAGGCATTTTAGTTCGGCCTGCTGGGACTGGCCTACGACGGTCCTCTGTGGGGCGTGGAATTTTAAAGCCTTTTAAGGTGTTGATGACAATTCTCGAATGTGCTCAGTTCCTCTAAAAATAGGTGACTAGAATTTACGCAATCCGCTGAAGACCTACCCGTCGCAATAAAAGAAATTGCTGTCAGGAGTGTGCAGCTGGGCCTTTGGGTGGACACCGCCGATCCGATTGTTATGCGATTTAAGTGGTAATCTTGTTAGCTAATTTTCCCGGGAGGGTTTTAGTCAGAATTTTTACTGAAGCCCAACTTTCGGTTGGTAGAACGAGTCCCTGTGTCTGTTTGTTTTGAGAGACGTGGCTCACCGGAGTTACTTCAAATTCTGATGGTTTTTTTGACCTTTCTACAATATTAATTTTGCTACAATTTAGGTGTGTAGAGTAGTCACTTGCACATCATTTTTTGATCTTGTAAAATGTTTGTGAAAAGGCTTCAATAAGTCTCATGCTCTCACTAAAGGATAAAAAGGGTTTCAAAGCATTCGAATGCATTATAAAGCCACAATAATGTAGCTCTACTTTTCGCTGAGTTTAACTGCAAGCATCAAAGGTCCTCAATCAAAGTAAACATTGCAAAAAAGTTGGCAGAAATCATAGAAAAAAAATGAAGATCAAAAGCGTCTGCCAGAAATTTCCCAGTTGTGTTTCGAAAACTGCAAAAGTGGCTTTTGGAGGTCTCCGCGAAAGTCCATTTCTGATAGCTGATCAGAAAAGTTATTTTAATAGAATGCCCTAAGGGTACTGATATAAATTTCGAACGAAGGTGTTTTAAGTGGATCTCAAGACGGAACAGTTTTTTAATATTTTAATAACTCTCGATTTATTGCTACTTTATAGTGTAAAAAGAAATTGTCCGTACCATTTTTTGCTGCCAGGCATTAATTAAACAATTTATTTATCTACAAGAACGAGGTTCAACCGGGGTTATTTCAGAGTGAAGGGAAATCACAGCATTTTTTTAGTTATTTTTTTAAAAAAATAAATACCAAAATTTGTTTTAAATGAAGAAGTTCAGCAAATCCGAGGACATGCTGAGGCAAATGTTCAAGAAGCGTCGGCAATTTTATTACGTAACCGTGTGTCTGTTCACAATTCCCTAATTCCTCAAGTATTGTTCTCATTTTTTAAGAATCCCGACAAAAAGAACACTGGACGAGATATTAAGGATGAGAACAAGGATCAGCAGCAGGCCGCCGTGGCGCCTCTTACCCACGATAATCTAGTTAAACATCCCCTGCAAAACA
Source organism: Machimus rusticus (assembly GCA_951509405.1). NCBI lineage: Eukaryota > Metazoa > Arthropoda > Insecta > Diptera > Asilidae > Machimus > Machimus rusticus. Next base: position 48,369,909 of record OX608050.1, on the reverse strand, counting down.
AATGGACCCTGTGGTATCTGGAGAGCGATAGATCAAAGTCATGGGAGGAATTGCAAAACGAAATCACTAGTTTCGATACTGTTGAAGATTTTTGGAGGTGAGTACATCGCACATTTCTTGCAAATATTTAATTTCAATCAAAATTCAAAATACCACCACTATGGTTTTAATTTGATGAGAACTGTAATTGCAGTCAACTTAAACCCTCCGCTTACAATGGAACATATATTTGAATTCATTTGAATCGAACCGAAAAGAGTTTACAAAAGCTTTTTTGAATAAAAATTCCTTAATAAAACCGTTAAATGCTCAGAAATTCATTTTAGTTACCTTTGATTTCAATTAAGTTTTCCGTACAAAAGGTCAAAATAATTTGATTGGATTTTTCTATCCGATTATTTTAATCACTGTGAAAAAATTAATTGAAGTCAAAGGATACTGAAATGAATTTATGAGTATTTTAGCAAGTTTATTAAGGAATTTTTGTCTAAAAACGGAATTTTTTAAGCTCTTCGATTGAAGGGACTAAACAATAAGGCCAAATATCAAGCCACATGGTTGGTCGATTGGGCTCAAATGATAACCACAATTTAGCTGAGTGGTGGAGCTAGAACAGTAATAAACAAAATTGGGCGATTTGTACAACTTTGAACGCGTACTGAAATCCTGAAATGGCTCCACGAATGGTTGACCAAAGTGTTTAGCTTGCCGCATGCTGTTGAAAATTAAATCGTAAGCCTAGGGGCTAAAAGTTGAGGCACAAAACTGCCTAACAATTTAACCAAAAAGAACGACATCCCGTTAATTAAATTTTAATTCTCTACTCTTACTCGAAGTAGTAAAAATTATAAACCTTTCAAAATATAACCCGATTTTTATTCTCATTTGTCGATATCGAAAAAAATTGTTTGAAGATTTATAAAGTTTCCATTAAATTGCAAAAGATGAAGTGGGATATTAATTATTACTGAATAAGATTCGAATCACATTGGATCACAAAATAAAACCTTCCCTTAAATAAGCTTCTATTAACATTTTTTGTTACAGTCTGTACAACCACATAAAATTACCTTCGGAAATAAAAATTGGCAGCGACTATTCACTCTTCAAAAAGGGTATTCGACCGATGTGGGAAGATGAAGCAAACAAAAAAGGAGGCCGTTGGGTGATTACCTTGGTGCGAAGACGAAACGATTTAGATAACCTATGGTTGGATGTTGTAAGTTTATTAAAAAAACCCTTATATCTTGAATTGAAGAAAATACTGCCTTTTCATAACAGCTCCTTTGTCTAATTGGAGAATCATTCGAACACTCTGATCAAATCTGCGGGGCAGTAGTCAATATCAGAACCAAAGCTGACAAAATATGTAGGTGCTTGGTGTTGACATGTTAAGACATTTTGACCCAAATTTAATTTTCCAGCAATTTGGACAGCCGACGGACAAAACCAAGAAGCAGCGATGGAGATAGGCCGGAAGCTCAAGGAATCACTTCGAATCGAATCTGATAAATTGGGCCTTCAGTATCAACTGCATAAAGATACGATGGTGAAACAGGGTTCCGCGATCAAGGCGACTTATACACTTTAATTACGTTACTGTTACCAATTATTTATCATTGTTCTTAAACCTTTAAATTTAGTTCAGCATACACACGCGCAACCTGTACAGCTAAAGCGGTACAAAAAAACAAAATTATCATCGAGTAGATGTATCGAAAACACACAGAGAAAAAAAGCGCGATTCGGACAATTCAGTTCTTCTCTAGGCAGAATTGCAAATCAAATTTTATTTGTAAAGGATGCGCATCCACTTTTTTTCCTTTTTCCCTGTGTGTAGCTCCCTAATTGTACAATTTTCTTTGTTAATTAAGGTAATTTTCAGGGTTTTGTCAATGTAAATGAAATAAATAAAGCAAATTTTGTATATCGAAAACACCAAAATGAATATTCGAACAGTTGCGCCTTTACAGATAGAATATATTTTCTCTTGTTAGCCACATTACTGATTACTTTATCTAACTAATTTTGTATCTTTATTAAGTATGATTTACTGAATTCAATTTTTTTCATAATAAAGTGGAAATTTCGCCACCATTTCTTGTCTTTTATATAATTCCGAGACCAATTTACGTATTTCAATCAACGATGTTTCTAAGGGCTCTTTCATAAATTCATGGTCACTTGCAATTGCAACATTCTTAAATTTCGACTTGTCTGGTCGATAGATAGAACCTTTTGGGCAAAAATTTTTAAAATGTTCGCAATTTAATTTCAGTTAATTTGTTCGTTCAAAAGGGTTAAAATTCTATTGAAAATTCCCATCCCATGAATTTGTGAGAATTTTGGGAATATTGAACGATTTCGAAAAATAAATTATGCTAAAATTCATGTTAGACGTTGTAGACCTCCAGTGGGGCAAGTGTAGTGTACAAAAATTCTATACCATCCCCGTGGTTACAATTGAAAAAGAATGCGATCAATTTCAAATTTGGTGCGATAAAAGGAGTGAGTGAGGAGTACTAAAATATTTTTAGCAGAGAAAGCAGGATTCTTCCTTTTTTCCTTAGGCTATAGACCAATTTTTCTCGAGACTCTATGACAAGTTCATTCATTGACTTTACTGATCTGTTGAGCAGCTTGTTGAGTTTTGCTATTCCAAACACTACACATCGAACCATTTTCCGGCCAACTTGATCAGAAATTTTCACGGGGGGGATTTGAAAATTCCCCGCTCGTACATTTTTGAATTTGTTGAACTGTTTCATGGGATATTTTACAATTCTCAGCAATAACATTTAAATATTTGTTTTCACAAGAAAGTTCAAGTACCTTTTCCTTAGTGTGCACTGCAATTATCTTACGACTTAACATTTGAATTAATACATTTCTTAGGTGTAGATTTTCACAATTTCTTTTAACGTTCTTTGGAAGACTACTCATCTCACTCGATTGCCTTCAAAAAGCTTGTTGAAATAGCGGCAAATTCGAAATGCCCACGTACGGCGAGTGTGGTGGAAAAGTGGAGTTTTTCGAAAAACTTAATTCTAATTTTTTTAGTGTTTAGATGAAGTAAAAAGTAAAAGCAATATATTCCATAAGTGTAAATAAAAACATTTCTTTCAATTCCGCCAGTCTTACCGTTACTTTATTCAAAAGCAAAATTTCGGATCATCTTTCCATTTTTGCTCTTCACTGCAGAATAGATTTTATGCATTATTATAAAAATGGAAATAGGATACAAAGGTATTAAAATCGTATAAATGAAATTGTAATATTATTAAATATTATTTATAAAAATATATTACGGCAAACTTAGCGTGTCAAAATGTCTTGAATTTCGCTACACAAATCTGCTCGTCTGCAATTGTTCAGACCTCTATAGATCCATTGAATCATTTTTTTTGGGTCGACCCTTTCATCCTCTTCAAACAGCTCCAGCATTTTTCTTACTTTTTCGTACGCTTTAGAGTCTCGAGGATAGTTCTCTTCTAGGTTATCCATTTCACCTTCCCTAATCTTGATTTCCCTCCCGAAGTCCCTCCACTTCTTGCCGATTTCTCTTGCGATCAGCTCGTACACCTTGTCTCGTTTTTTACCAGATAGAATTAGTGGATTGGATTTCTGCCGGGTTTCGTGATCCTCTTCAATTTCAAAAGGGCCAGTTGATCTGAACTGTCCACTTCTAGGTTTTTCCACTCGCACTTTTTCCTGTAGCTCGTTTTGAATTCTTTCCAAAGCGTACTCATTTTGAAAATAGTATTCCTTTTTCGGTTTGTAGTGAGATATTGCATCTATTAATATTTTATTCCTTAATAAGTAGCAAATATCCTCCAGAGCACCAACATTTGCGGGGTTTATCACGTCTCTTTTCTCGAGTATGTCCAGCAGATCCCCCAAGTTTTCGATGCATGACATGCGCCTCGTAGAGCCAATTTCTTCGGCAAACTCCCGTTTTAGAATGCCTAAAACGTGAGGTGGTATTTTTTGTTCAACTATCATAGTTTTAATTCTTTCGTAGGTCCAAAGATCGGAAGCCATTCTCTCAAAAATCGTGGAAATTCCAAAACACCGAAACTTTCAAGCAACATTTGTTCGACTTGTGTTCTTGTCACTGTCAAAAATCTTCTTATTAGTTTTTTTTTACAACACTACACTTACACACTTTTCCTTCACTGTGCTGTAGCCTAGTTAAGTGAAAGAAGAAGATTAATGTGACAGTTAAAAGTGACTATTAAAACAAGAGTTGTATTGTAAAACTTTCATTAGTTTTTTAGGATTATTCAATAAGCAATGGATCGCAACATTTCGTACAAAAGTATAAAAGCCATGATTGTTGGGCGCAGCATTTCGATGCAGACTTTAGACATTCTAAAACAGGACTTCGCCGAAGAAATCAGCTCCAAAAGGCGCTTAGCCTGCATCACCAGCTTAGAGGATCTGCTGGATATTCTCGAGAGGAGGGACGTGATAAACGAAGCAAATGTTAGCCTCCTCCAAGACATCTGCTGTTTCTTAAATGATGAAAAACTGATAGATGCAATAGCCCATTACAACCCCGAAGAGGAATACGAGTTAGAAAATGAATATGCACTTGAGAGAATTCAACATGAAATGGAGGAAAGCAGGCTGGTGGAAGAGCGTAAAAAAAGGTTATCCTGCCAGGTTGAGCCTTCAAAAGCAGAGGCAGACGAACGATTCGAAGATTCCTTCCCAGCTCAAGTAGTTCTTTCTGGTGAAAAGCGGGAAGAAGTGTTTGATTTAATTGCAAAAGAAATCAGCAAGGAGTGGAGGTGCTTTGGAAGAGGGATTGGAATAAGAGGGGGTGAAATGTACGACCTGGAAAAAGACTATCATCTGAATTCTGAGGAAAAAATCCGTAAAATGCTAGAAATCTTCGAAGAAAAGAAGAGCGTCGAGCCAACAGAGCTGGTTTCTCATATCTGCACGGCACTTGTTAAATGTAGGCGGAAAGATTTGTGTCGCCAAATTGAGAAAATTCTAGCGAGGTGATATACTTTATTTGTTATTACATAAAAAAGGGAAACCCCCTACATAATATGATTGTTTAAATCATGTCATTTTGTGATAGTGATAAGTATAGTCATAAAAATTAAATTTATCTGAGTTTTAAAATGTTGATTTATTCATCTAAGAAGACATGTCCTCTGATTGATTGACTGTTTCATCAATGACGAACCGAAACCGCCGAAGTTAATTACATTATGTGAAATTTTGGCAGCAATCACCAACTTAGAGAGGTTTTTTGAAGTTCTTGCTCTTAGGGCGTTAAATAAGGGATGTAAATTTGTGTAAAAATCCTTCATTTTTTATGTAAGTTATATTCACGAAGATTTGTACATATTTTGCCTTTAAATTAGAAATTAAGAAAGACATATTTCATAATTTTTGGAAATTTATTCCCTGTGGCAAAATAGGAACTGAAAGATTGTACGGGCATTCCATTATTTGTAAATTTAAAGTTAAATGCTCAGAGGTCCGTCTTGCTCTTATAGACAAAACTTTGAACAAATTCCGAACTACAATAGTTAAATGTTTGTGGAAATCTTTAATTTGAAGCATTTCCCTATTTTTTCAGTTCGCTTAATACAAGCTATAATATGTGACTAAAACTAGACTAAACTAAAGTATCCTATTTTAGTTATGAATTCGCAGAAAAGTTCCTTTAGGCGGCCACACACGGGACGATTTTTGTCGTACAAGCGCGGGTGCAAACATAAGATTGATCGTGTGTGGGCTACTTGGCGTACAAACTTTAAAACCTTCCCAAATATTTCTCGCCTTTGATTTTTCCATGGTTTTTTTTTTTTTTTGCATTGCTCCGACATTAGATTGTGGAATCGCGATGTCCTTCTTTAAATTTGTTATATCGCTTTAGGAATGAAAACCAAGACTATTTGTGGGCAAAATGGCGTACAAACAAAGATTGTCACAAGTTTGTACGCCAAAAAACGTCCCGTGTGTGGCCGGCTTTTTCTTCTTGGATATATTAGACATCACAGAGACATTAATTTTCTAAACGACTTTGCAGTAAAATGATTGCGAAATGTAGCGTATTCCACTAAGAGAGCAAATAATTTTTCGATTCGCTTTTTTAAAGGGTGAAATTGGAATTTAAAAAAAAACGTTATAAATTTTTATAGAGCCATCTGTCCCAGAGCGCACGTACCAAAAGAAAATCGTCCAAAATAATCTCCCATTCAGTATTGCCAAACTGCTTCGAATAGCCTCGTATTTACGAATTGGTACTGTATATGTGTATGAAATGGGGGCGTTGTTGGCTCTCTTCGATTTTTGAGCAATCAAATGTCATTTTTCTCAAAGGAACGCGGGGGGCAGAGGCTCGCTCGAAGTTGCGGTTGCGACTGTTTTCGTTTTGTCGTCGCTGCGACTGCGATACGCCGCGGTTGGGTTGGTTTGACGTCTCCCGTCTGGAAGTTAATTTGTAAAAAATCCTCAGTTGATTTATACCTGAAAGCACGCGTTTCGGTCCGCCAAACTGTGCGAAATTAAATGTGTTTTTTTCGCCCGGCTACGAACGGATTCTCATCGAAGGGCTGGCACCAGTCCCCGAGCCGATAATTACATAAGAGTGCATTTCCGTAGCAAGTGAGTGCCGAGTGCCCTCAACTAGGACACCATCGGAAATCGGAAGAAGTGCTACGAACGAGAAAAATTTTGCGATATTGAAAAATGCCAACGAGAAACTCCTGTCCGAGTGCTGCTGGCTGTTCTTCGTCGCATTGTTAGTGAAGATTTATTTTTCAGTTTGGAGGAGCTGCGCGCCGCCGAAAACGGCAGTTCCGCGATTTTTGCTGCTCACCGAGCCCCAAATTCTGCCTTTTGTTTATTTTTGTTCTGTCCAGGAGTGAAAGATACCTCAAATGCCCAGCGAAATGATGGTGACAGGCAAAGCCTCGTCGGACATCGAGAACGTCGACTGGAGCACAGGCACCGCTTCGGGGCCGCATTACCAAAATGTTGTCCGGTGAGTTTTTGTCTATTTTCACTTTTTGCGCGGAGAGAAAGTCCATACGCCTGGTGGCCGGCGCGGTTCATTGAACGGGACCCAATTCCTCTTCGGCTCCGAATGCACTGCCTCAAAACCGCTTCCCGAAATGGCAACTGGAGGCTGCTCTAATGAATGGCCAGGGCAGAGCCCCATTTGGCCCCATTCACATGAAATCGATTTATAAATTTCAGCTTCGAATTTGTCTAACGTCAGATGTTGGCGATGTGCACCAGCCGTTTGGAATCTGTGAATAAAAAGATATTCGTGGATTTACTAGAGAACACCGAACGCTGATTTCGACTTCTTTACTAGTTAAATCCGGTATTATTTTAATAAATCAATCGAGTATTTGTTTAATTTTGAATACTATTTCCAGTATGCACAACGTAGGTATTAAAATATGTATTTCTTTAAAAATTTTGGGGTCAAAGTTTTAACCACTTGCTGCATTGTTTAAGGGGATACATATGTACCTCAACAATTAAAAGAAACAGATTTTGCTATTATTTTTGTCATTATTAAGTAGCTGTGTTTTTTTTCCAAATCGAATCCGGTTCTAGATTTAGCTGGAAATTTTGCATTGATTTGAAATTTATGACCAAAGTAAATTTTTTTTTATTTCATTATTATCATGCTGACCATGAAGGGGCAAACTTAGTTAATAATATTGAAGTTAGTATTTATTTTATGTTAATATAAATCCGAAAGGAAATCCATAAATCATGAAAATTCGCGGTTGAGGATATGTACATTCATCCCTTAAGCAGCACGGGGATCTTCTTTAACAGGTTTAATGAGAGTATGTTTTACTCGTGCAATAACTCTTCCCTTTGGTCCTCCCTTGCCCTTGTTTGAAGGACTCATGTCTTGCTTAACTATTTGAAAGTGGTTAGAAATCGCACGCTGCGACAAAGCGTTAATGTGAAGAGCGATAGCGATCACCTGTAAATTGGAAGGATGCTTGATTGGAATCCTTACTAGTGTACTGGAAAAAAAATGGAAATTAACTGCCAATTTCATTTCATTCACTGATTTCCTTCCCATTTTAAAAATTTCCGCTATTCACCAATAAATCAATTTTAAATGCACTATGACAGAATACTTTAGCGAACTGAGCTCTATGAAGCCTAGTCAGAGCAAACTAACGAATGTAGAGGTACAAAAGGACGATTCTATAACTTTTGTTACAATATTTATGAACACAACGAAGTGGTCTTATACCCAGAGGCAATGTGAGTGTTTCGCTATAGTCAAATGAAGTTAGCGAAATTTGCTGTATTTTTTAAAAAATAACAATTACAAAAATTTCATCAGCACAACTAATTAGCGATAATAAAAAATAAAAAAATTTTGTGTAAATTTTTTGTTGTTAAACAATTGTTTTTCATACGGTTGTTTTATTAAGTTCAGAAGTTAGCGAAACATCGTGTATTTTTTTAAAAATAACAACGACAAAATGTTTAATAGTGCAACTAATTAGCGACTAAGACCAAAAACAATTTGATTCGTGACAGTTGTCCCGCTAACTTTATGTTCATATACATATGTATGTATGTATGTATGTCATATTAATCTGATTAACGAAATATGGTCATGCGGGAAAGACTGTCATAACTGTCCATCAGTGATTTAGTAGAAAATATCTTAATTACTTCTTTGCAGCAAAGTGGTCTCGTGGCTTGCATGCCAAATTTTGCTTAAACGAGGCTTTACGGCACGTTACTTTGCCTGCCAAAATACATTTTCTTTTTGCTGGGGAAGCTGCCATCGCTAAAGGGGGGAAACAGGAAAATTATGAGTACTCAAAGTAGGGAAGACCTTGGACGAAAAACGATATACAAAAACTGTGAAGCTGGGGCTCCATTGAAAAGTGATGGCTCCCGGAGGAGTCTATTGATTTTCTCCCCGCATATCATAATCGATACGTAGCAAATATACGAACGGCACGCAATTGTTTAAATATCCAGAGTGCATGTGGGTTACGTAAGTGGACTTGACCTGACCCCAAAGGAAGAGGGAGTCTTTTTGCTCATTTCTTCAGCAAAGAAGTAAATGGCCAGTTGGTTGGTGGTTCCAAGCCATTGCGGCTAGCTGCAGAGCAGACCAAACTTCCATATGTGGGGCTCTGATGTCCGCAAGGGGCCTCTGAATATCGATCTAATTCTACTCAACGGCCAGATTTTTCGCCTCGGGACGAGTTTCCCATAAAATGGAAAAAACAAGAAGAAAGAAAAACTGCGAGGCAACTTCTCACAAAATAAAATTCCTTTATAGCGAGATAATTGAAAGTTGCTAGCTCCTGGGGTATCTGCGTTCTTGAGCATCGAGCAGTTGGGCGTCTTCCAACTTTCGAACTGTTTCCTTGCGAGCCTATTGATTCAGCTCGGGCACCTCGAGAGGCTCCAAGAGGCCCCCTTTCCCTTTTTACCCATTCGCAATCTGCGCGGCAGTGATAACTCGATTACTGATAACTCGTCTGTTTTATTGGGACCATATTGCCCGGAGTCAGGAAAATTGCCCACTTTTCGGAACACGGACTGCACGTGGAGAGTCGGCCTACCCTGGCCGGGGCTCTGCGGCTCCCCAAGGGACTCCGCTGTTGCGGAACGGAGAGGGTGCCTCTATTTAAGGCGATGCAAAACAACCAGCACTGGGGCATTTTCGTAAGTAAACAAATTAGGTGCTCAGAGTGCATCGCAGGGAGGCTTACGCTCATGTATGAGGTCACGGCGAGGTTTCTAATATTGGACCATGTTTGCTGACAAAAGCCGGGGGGAAAAATTGTTTTTCTTTTAATGAGCCCCAATATGTCATGAAAAGCGACGCTTTATTTCTTCCAGCTCCCGATTCCCGTCTCGGAGCCCCACCAAGGGAGCTACCACCTCTTCCCAGCGCTGTCGGGCATCAGATGTGATGTCACCAAGAAGATTTGTGGATGATCTGCTGCGGCTGAAACTTTGTTGCTTTTTGCGTTGTTTATTCGCCCCTGGTTAAAAATGCCATAAAAAACAAACACTTGAAGGTATCACTTGGCACGGGAATAAAGTGATATTTTCATCGGTACGTAATTTTTGGCCGAGATGGCCGATTTGTATTTTCAGTCTGCCAGGCAACCTTCAGCTTTTAGATTTTATTATTTTCTCTCCGATGACATGAAAACATGTATAATATGTATACCAACGCGGCGAAAAATAAAATTAATTTATATATTTTGTGATCGGAGGTAAACATATAATATAAAAAAAGCTGCCTTAATCAACATATTTTTCAACCACAAATCAAACCCATTATTAAGTTGTAATTGAAATATTTAATTTAAAAATTATGCAATAATTGCTTCTATGATTAATTTGCAGTATTTTTGTATTTGATATGAACAATTATGCAATAATTGCTTCTATGATTAAGTTGCAGTATTCTTGAAATTCTATGCTTATTGAAATTTGCTTACAAAATTCAGTTCGAATTATTCAGATTCATTTGAAATACAATTGCAAACTCAATTATTCCATTCAGTCATTTATTCAAAGATGCAGAACAAACAAGTTTTTTACAAATTCCAAGTAGTTTATCATTTCATATTTCAAATGAAATGTTCAAAGGTTTCGAATAGAAAATTTATATGTTTTGAACTAACGGTAGGAAATTTGGAGATTTATTATTAATATCTGGTTAGTGAATCAATTCTTTATACATATGTATATAATACATACATATATAATTGTTAGTGATCGCGTAACTTCTCATCGACTTGACCGATTAAGGTCATATTCCCACAATGTATTTGTTTTGTCGAGACATGGTAAATAGCCATCAGATATGTGGTGCTGTAGTCAAGTTATTTGTATATCAAATAATTTATACAATTTCCACCATACTTTGTACGTGGGGGTTTTCGGGGTCGCTGATTTCAATCTGACTGTCATAATTTACGAATTCAATATGGCGGACGTTCAACTTTTAAAGTTTATTGGGAATTGTTGAGCACTGATTTGTTTATGGTGAGTAATGCAAAAAGCATAAAAATTATTTATGCGATTGAGAAACTGCATATTCAGAGTATTAAACTGATAAAATTCCAAAAGTTCTCGGTGCTTTGAAATCAGGGAATTTTATATTTACAATATTCAAATTAAATATTATCCTCTTAGAAGACCGCGCTATAGGAAAAAACTTTAAATTGGTGTGCACACAGTTCCAAAGCACAAAACACGAAATGACTTGATTTAAAGACAAAAGTCGTAACGAATTAAGAATAAACAAAGCTTTTTTTTTTTAAATATCAGTAAAAAATATCCCAAATTACTGAAGTTTAACCGGTTCTATAGTTTATAAATGGGAGAATAAACAAATTTTAATAATACAAAATTAAAAATCTATAAAATTTTTATTTCTGTTTTTTGAATATTAAATAACTTTTTTACTAGATTTTTTGATTCATAAACACGCTTTTAATTTATTTTAAAAATAAACGCGAAAGATAAAAGCTGCAGGTGATAAACTGATTCCATATGCAAGTGACTTTCATTCAAAGAATGTCGAAGTTATGAAGCTTTATAGTTTAAAACGATACTGTTTATTTAACTATAAATATGAACTTCCATCAACTTTTCTTTCCTTTTGAACCTAAAGAATTGACGTGAATTAATGACCATTCTTTAATTATTTAATTAGATATTTGCTAAAGGAGTTCGAGAAATAAATGTAAAAAAACGTGGCTTGATTTTTTGCAAAATTTACTAAGCTTAAGTAACTTGAAGCATACAAAAGTAAGTCCTTTACAATCTAAAAAAATTTTATCGCCATTCCTAATAAAGAGTTTGTGGAGTTTTATCGATAAGCGAAAAATTTGATTCCATTTAAGTTGATTAATGCTTAGAATTTGAAATTCACATGTTTTGCCTAAAACTTTGTTTAATGTTTAAGAACTTTTTATGCTCGGGAAACGTTAATTGAGATATTTCCTTTCTAAATGTGTAACTATTACGCACGCTTTAAGACTTAACAAAAAATTGATATACTTATGTAAACTTAAGCATTTTTAGATTAGAGATTATAAGGTACTATTAAAATAAAATGTAAGTGTTAAAAATCATTAGTTTCCGAACGTTCAAAAATTCGATTTTCCGGATTTAAGGGAAGCCTAACTTGATTTAAGGAATTTTTGAACACTTAGTTATTGTATAATGGGTAAATTGTGTTCATTATAGGGTACAAACTCGAAGAGCTACAGGGTGGTAAAATAACTAGTGTCTCAAGACTTATGCTTTACTGCGTATAAGTATATTTGTTTTTAACTCGAAGAAGTTTATCTATCTGTTCACAGATTTTGTTTGTTACTGTCCTTGTCGGAGAAATATTTTTAGGAAATTGTTATAAAGCGTAGCATCTCAGTAAAACAAATCATTTCTTATTGTCAAATTTAATGTATTCGATTTTTAACTACGAGGTATGTAGGTGTGCTATATTTTTGTCAGCGTATATATTTCCCAAAATGTTCTTTAGGTACTGTCCTTCAAAAACTTGTAACGATTCAAAATGCAAAATTTTCCATTGAGTTTTAGAATGAAAAATTGATTCTAAAGAGGGAAGTTACGGCAAATGGTGATCGCAATATTTCAAAGAATCGAATACTTCCTAAAAAAACGCATCTTGTATTTTAAAATCTTAATTTTCTTTTCTTATGCATTTATTCGCTTTCTAAATTATGCGAAGAAATGAAACTTTTGACTATTATAATTCCAGAAACGGTGAGATTATGCAAACCATTAAATACAAAACCATGTTTGCTTCCATTTTTATTATATATAATAAAACTAGTTAAACTGCTCAAGACAAACTTTTTGCGTCACTTTGCCATTTTGCTTTTTTGGCAGCTACATAATAAAGCAGATCTCTTAAAGCTTTCAAATTTGTCTATTTCTTCTCCTTTTTTATATATATATGTAGAAAAGACAGTTTGCAAATCATACGACACGACTGCTTATTTGAAGATTTCTTACGTAAACAAAGGGCGGGAGCAGCCTCTGCCTCTGACTCCCCAACCATTTAAGTTTTTCCACATTTACGAAGTAAACTTCGAAAAAGTTTGAACGAGTAGCATAATTTAAATTTTAAATGACTGAACAGTTCCAGTGGAAATTTGAATGAGCCCCGAATGTGGAGACGGTTTGTTGCAACATTTCCACGTAGTCAGCAACAGTTTATTGCACTTTTCTTGTGGTTCTTACTTAAATATGCAAACATCGCAAATGTACATATAACATAAACATTTTCCAGCTGTCTGCAGTTGTTCGGGTAATGGGAAGTGGAAGTATTTCTGTCGGGGCTACAGTCAGACATTAAGCGAATTGACTGACGCCCGACCCGGGCGCTGGGGCTCCGCTAGTGAGGCGCCTGGCTTTTCTAAACGTTGAGACTTTCGACATTAAACGGGCTGTTCAAACACTACTGACCTAAAATTGGGTTTTCCTACTGCGCATCTAATTCTGGGGGATTTCGGGTTCTACAACCTCACACAGATCATTGCCCACTTGCTTATTTTCGCTGTTGGGGAGCATATTTTCCGTTCCTGGAACGCATTGGAGCCCTTCGCCGCACATCGCGGGGGCGTCCCAACTCGGCTGGCACTGTCTCTGCGAATGCAAAGTAGCATGCTTATCACGCCAGCCGTAATTCTCACGCTTACGCAACTCTCAATCGATTTCGATCGTAAAACTTTAATTAGGCGTTAATCTCTCGTCAAGACCTCATTAATTCTGAACCTTTTGGACGTGGTCGACGGCGACGGAGGAGGCAGTGCGATGGCAAACATCGGATTAACTATCGTTTTCCGCGTTGGCGTGGTATGTATGCTTTCCCGACAGTAGGCCCTTCCATTTTCACAATTTTCCTCGTCAGAGCTTTCTACTCTGGTATTATTGCCGCTATCGGATGTAATTAATGCATAATCATTCCCTGGATTTTCCCTTCGCACCTCAAAAGAATAGACAGCCGTGTTGCAAAGTGGATTCCGTAAACTTTGAAGGGTTTCCATCAATCGTTCCCGTGAAGTTTTCATATTTTTCCATACCTTAATACCCAATTTGACCTCTGCTCGAGGGAACAAATAAGTTTGGGGGAGAAAAATAACTCCCAGTCCTGAAGGGCACTCGCCTTTCACTATCACTTCACCTTCTGATATTCTGAAAACTTCCTCAAAGTGCACTCAAGTAGCAGGAATCATCTCCTTTTTCGCAGTGCTTGATCCTGACATAAACTTTCTTAACATTAATTTTTGCTGTAACTTTTTGTGTGAAATATGAACAACCAACACGCGAACGGAAATCATAATTTCAAGGCAGACGGGTTTAAATATGGCCGAATGCCTAAGAAGTTCAATAGCATCATAGAAATTCGCGAACGTAAAATATCTATTAAGTTTGCTTCTTTGGAATTTTTAAATGGCAAACATTTGTATTTTAAATTAAATAAACAAATAAATACCCATATTAAAATATATTCATTTTGTGTGTGTACCATCCAGATGAAGTTATTTTCTGATTTAAATATTATCTTGTTTTTCTTAAAACCAATGACTTTCTTTATCAATACTCTTTATAAATGATGAATTCAATCCTAATGCTTTAATGTAATACCATTCCATAATCTCGGAGAAATGATGATAAAACGATGATAACGCAAATTGATTGATGGTTTGGACATATTTTGGTTACATACAATATTAAATTTACAAAGATCAATACTCTGCTTTGAGATAACTATATAAAAAGGACGAAAAACTCATTTTTCATTATGTATTCATTTTATTTCTAGTAAATGCTTTTTTAATTGTGCCTACTTGTAATTTATCGCTTCGTAAGATTATATAAGTATAGAAGAAATTAAATTAATTTTGATCGAAAAGAATTTTCTGGGTTTCCATACACTCAAAACCGCTAGTAAACTTGTCAATTGGGGCCTAATAATCTTATCTCATGGTCAAAGTAAAATCTTAAGACAAAATATAGATCTACACCATGTGGTGATTTTCAATATTTTATATAGGTTTCTGTAACGCGCACATATTTCGACAGTCAAAGATTATGAAATACATATCTCTCTTTAATATCTATTGGGAGTAAATCAGCACTTGTATATAGTGCATGGTATCATTGGAAAATTCTTAACATTTGCGAAAAAGGATCATTTTGTTACTTATGAGATCACCTTTGCGTTCATCTGTTTGAATGTCATTAAAGATAATAGATTGTGCAAAATACTTCATCCGTTTTAACATAAAGTTACGATCTTTTACATATATTAATTTTTTATTATCCACATATGCGCATCAATTCAATAGAGATGTAGGCCAAATAGCAATTAAATTTAAAATTAGCAAACCGAAAAACCCTTACGCACTCATTCTCACTTTTCGATTGTTGTTACTAAACAAAGCCCAAAATTCTGACCCTGAAGTTATACGCTTTGACGGGATGGGACACTATGTGAAAATTTAAAGGAAATTATTCATTCGTTCAGCATTTTAGATAAACATCGTTTTTCTGTATTTTACAAAAATAAACGATTGTCGATTATTAACATGGATTACGTTTATTTTTAATAGCAATAGCAAATTATAGTACGGATTTAGTAAACTGCCATTTCCATAAAAATTAAAATTATTTAAAACATGATAAAACAAGGTTGCTAACAAAACAAAGCATACAATCAGCAAATTCGATATTTGAATTACCTGTGGTAAAATAAAAATAACTTTAGTTATTTGTCGTTATTTTTTAATCTTCGAGGAAGTGGCTAATAAATCTGAAAATTATAAAGATAAGCTTGAAAAGGTTAATATCAATATGGCACAGAAAATGGAATACAAATGTTATCGCTCAAGAAAAAGCAGCAGAACTTTAAGCAATTTAAAAATTTTGCGCAATTGATAAGGGGACCAAGTGTTTCAAGGCGAAATAAATAAGGCAAGTACTAGTCGTTGAGGCAAATAAAAACTAAGTTAGAGGCACCAAAGTGAACTTGGTGGTCTTTTTTTAAAATTTATTTTCATTATTTTTAAGCTCTCCAAAACCATATTTTGTTAGGAATATTTTCCAGAACTCCCTTCAAATTCAGTGAACTTTTTCAATTGGTCCGAAGAACACAAAACTTCGAGTCCAGACGCATCCGCCGCGCAGATTTAGCAGCATGGAACATTTTATCCGGCAAAAACTTGAATTGTTCCAACTCAGCGTCTGCCGGAACACTTTTCCTAAGTGAACACCTGCATTAATATTGTTTTGCGGCAGTAGAGCTTTATTTTTTGGAGCTCTGTTCAAATTTGAACATGCTCGTGAAATACTGAAGGTAACGAGTTTTAGGTACATGAGACTGAATGATTCAGCAGAGGTAGCTTGCTAGAATTTTAGTTTTAAATTTTTATATACGAGTTGGCCTCTTAGTATAATATTTTCGCTGTTTTGTTAATAATTCGAAACGATTATTGCCTGTCGATATCATATGAAGTTAAGATGACCTGCTTTTGCTAAATTACCACTTCAATTGATTACATGGAGAATCCATAGCTTTGTTTTTCAAAAAAGCCCTTTATATACTTTTACCCTCACACAATTGTTCAGACGACGTCGCAGATAACCCATTAAATGTCGTCAATTTCGGCCATCTGTTTTAATTTAATTGTAACGCGACATAAAAAGTAATTTCCCGACATGAATTGCCATTGGGTGAAAATTTTCACCACACAAAAACTGCTCTGCTGCGATTCGAGCACTTGCTCGCTTTCAGTAAAAATAAACAGCTTTCTGCAAATATTGCTTCGTTCGCATTTCATCTCATTTGCAAAATTTTATACTTTTCGACTGAATAATACGTTTTTTCGGGGACATAAAACCGGGCCCGTAAAATACATATTCATTTTCAATTCTTCATCATTATATATATCCAGTGCCTTTATGCCTTGCTTTTTAAATCCGTCAGCTTTCTGTCATCAGACTGCTTTGCATTTTAAGAGTTAATAAAGCGCATAACGATCTGTTTTCCGGATGTTTTGTTATTGTTGTGAAGCATCTGCATCAATATAAAGTCTGTTTCATAAAAATAAAAATTATTTTTTTTTTTCATTTTTAAAGTAAATAAATTGCAGCACAACGCACTCCGTCTCATAAAAATGCATACAAGTATAAAATGTATTCAAATTGGTTTATTTGAAGATGATGAGAAAATTCAAATCAAAATTTATGGTTTACTGCACTGCGAAATATGTATTGTGACAAGTTCACCATTTCACAATGCCAGTCCAAATGATTGACATTTTTTCATTCCAATAGTACTTGCCTGGCAGGACATCAACGAAAAGGAGGGATTTACGGGGATGTCTAAGAGAGATAGATATTCGAGATTCGGAGTCTGCAAATATGAGGGTTTGACGTGTCGAGAAAGGAAATAGAAACAATTTTCCAATGCCTTCAAATATTTTTATGACAATTTCTTTTTTTCTAATTCTAATTCTTTTCCGATAGTCTTAGCTTTCTCTCAAATCATGGATAAATTCTAAAGCGACTTATCAGCTTTATTAAAAAAGCATTTTAAAAAATGTCTTCGAAAAACGAAAATGTTCATACTGTTCATATTCATGTAGAATCAATTGAAATAGGTTTTGTTATGGTTTATTTCTGTAGTTGTGTCTCAATTTTCAAATCGGTGTTGAATTGGAATTAATTTCTCCTAATTATCACTCCTATTTTATAATAGTGAGAATAACTAATGCCGTGAAGTTTGATATTATATTGAATTGAGTAATTGCTAATGGAATTTCAAATCATAATTGTAAAGAAATTAACTTGGAATTAAGTATCAATTTAAATTGCCATTTCATCCAAAATTTAAACGATCCCAGAAGAAAAATTCTTTCAAAAAATATTTTTAATGATTATGTTGCAACCAATTGAGTTTCACCGCCACAAATGCATGTTACGAATTACAACACAAAACCATGTATTTCCATGGAAGATGTAAATAAGGTAATCTTCAATTGAAATTTTGTTGCAACGACTACGTCTTTTCGACTTGAACAAGTTGTTTCCACAAGGAAGTAGTAATGCATCGCTCGCATATCTTAAAGTACTCCCAGCGCAATAATAATAAGATAATGGAGGCCGTAATTGGCCCGCGATCACTAGTTGTTGCGAGGAGCCTTGAGAAAGATGTCACAACGTTCGACAAATCAACGACCTAAGATAGGGTGTGCCGTTCGCGTCACAATCTAAATGCAAAGCAAACAGCAAAATGAAAAAGTGCGATGAGTATTCGAGTAGCGGAGGAGTGGAATTACCTGTTTACAAACAGATGATAATTATTAAGATATTCAACACGTCTAACACCTTAAGACTCCCCGTGACAGTCTTACCTATGCCCGCAGCTGTTTGCGCGCTGCGCTGTTGACTACAGGGAATTTTTATCTTTTCGTCGAATCGGCGATGCGAGTTGTGGCAAATATACATATAATACACTGTGGCGTGCCGTGCCGTGTCGAATCTTTAATTTGCAAAGATGGGGAGCGCTTCAGGCTCTCTCTGGTCTAGCTCAGACTGGACTTAAAAACCAGATCACCGGTGTTGTGCCGAGGGATTTTCCTTAATTGTATAATAGCGCTTAATAGCACCCGGCTCTCTTATAGCACGTAAACATCATAAAGCAATTTTCGTGCAATTGCCAAGACAATCTGATACGAGTGAGCACGCTGCAGTCTAGACTCATTTCCGCCGCATAGAATTGCACGTTTGATCTACTACAAGATAACTCCAAACAAAAAGGTGCAATTATTGTTCTAGTCGCGCCATACATACATAGGTGGAGATCCACTAGAGGGCAAAATAGGTCAAATTGGGAAAACGTGAGTTTATTTCACTGAAATTGTTTTTCCCCCATACCTGAAAATGTTCACGAGAATCGAAAAGGTATCCGAGGTTGCAATAAAATAGGACGGCTCTAACCCGGAGGCCAACGCAATCGTGTAAATTTTCCATTTAAGTTAAATTTGAAATTTGATAAAAGCAAGAGTACGACATTTCCCTAAAAAGGGTCAAGTAATCTGCCAGCCAGCCACAAATCACTCACTAAATTCCTCGGCCCCATACAGGAAGATATCCCGATGGTGTGGGCCTGCTCGAAGAAAGACGGTGTTACTCTCCAGGCACTTTATGTCTAGTTTCACTTTGAACTTCCTTAAAGTTCCATTACTCTTGCGAGTGTCACATAAAACTTTGCGGGTATGCGGACAAGTTTTTGCGGACGACACAACCATTCGTCCAATGCGGCGAACACTTTTTGGGAGCAGAAGACTAATGGAGCAGATATATCGGGATTATATAGCTTACCTCTGGAAGGCCGCCTGTATATGTCCCGGATAAGAGCGACTCGTTCGTTCTATTCCCTGCATTGAATCAGGATCACGGATGGATGGGATATCCTATTCTGAAACATTTTGCGTCTATCCAAGGCCCAATTTTGTCACACATTAGGGGGACACAGCTCTTAGAGCCCCTAAACACTTCCCAGGCCAATTTCTAAATATTAACACGATTGAGGATAACAAGGTCTCTCTTATGCTTTTAACAGTTTTCAAGGGAACAAAACAAGTATCATAACATTTGTATTTTAGGTAACAAGGATAAGGCATTCAGCACGCCTAAGGCATTGCGGATACTTCCCTTGATTATTTTACTCGTACTGTGAGATTTTATTTTGAAATTTTTCATACTCTCATTGAATAAATGCATCTATCGCATAAGTTAATGTTTTGAGATACTTTTTTTCAACTTTTTCTTAACATATTTTTAGTATCTGACTAAAGTTGCGTTTGATAAATCCTTTATTCATTCTAAAGTGTAATATATAAACTTCTTATTGGATTTTTGTCTTCCACAATTAATTTTCTTCCAACTAAACTAAATACTGATGAATTCTGCTAGGCTACATTTATAATAATATAGATGAACGAACTTAGATTATGGCACTAACCTATAAGATTTTTAGTTTACAAATCATATGTAGGAACATACATATATCATCTTTCAAATATATATCTATCATCTATGTATCTATACCTATCTTGGAATCTGTCCTGGCGTTGCGACCTAAATGATGAGTTCAATATACCTTATTTCAATATTTAGATTTTTCACATCTTATTTTTTACCTTAGGTACCATTTTATGGGCTACATATCTTTCATTGTTTTGTTTTGTTTGTTGTGATATACATAAATAATTGTTAGTGGTTTCCCAATACAATAGTAATCTGAAATGCTGCGAAATTTTGGAAAGTAAAATATTGTTTATTTATATAATCTGCCATATATTTAATCTAAACGTTGTTTAATTGCATATGGTTAACAAACCCAAGACTCAATTAGGGAAAATATTACACTTTTATGAAAATTCTTGTTGCGCTCGAGTTAACAGTAAAAACATTCCAAATATAATTTCTCCTGAAAAATCTTTTGAACCACACAATTGGGTTCTCAGATAGAAAATAAAAATTACTTAATGTGAAAAGACATCTTTTCAACACATGGTCCATTTTTTTCTAAAATCTTTTTAAATAAGTCATTAACAATTTGTTGTAGGAACTTTATACCTATGTAATTATAAATATAAAAATTGCAAGTACTTACAATTAGATGTAAACAAATATTACGTATATGTAATATACATATGCTACGTCTTTTTATATAAAATTCTTACAAAAGCTTTCAATTAATTGAAGAATGATTATATTACATCTTTAATGTTATCATGATAACAAGATGGTCAAGTAGGCTAACGAACAAAAGAATTCGTTTAAAAATATTATCAAACTCGTCAAATAGGGTGAAACTTATGTATGTTATCAATTTCAGTCGTTTCAGAACTTTGGTCGGTAAAATTGTAAAACAATATAAAAGGCCCTGCAATCTTTCCGTAAGTTTTGATGAGATTTTTGAATATTTAATCGCAATTTAATTTCAAAAATAAAGCGTTCCATGGTTTATCTATTTCTTCTTAAGCTTATTAAAGTTATCGTTCCATAAAATACATATTTGACTTTCGAATGAAATTTAAAATTTCTCACCGTGCTAAAGGAGAAAGATCATAATAGTTTTGCTCTTTTTTCTCCAGATATTTGTTTATAGGAATAATCAAGATGTTGATAATTTAAAACAAAAACACGTGGCTCATTATATAAAATCATTTTTGTTGAAAATTAATTAATTCTTATCTAAACGAAATCTATATGTATGTATATATGCCTAGGATTTTTCAATGGAATAACTAATTTATATAATAGAAATATTACGGAAAGCAAAGTACGGATTTATCTGTATAAAATAACAAAAACAACGACCTATTAAAAATAAATTGCACACTTTTGACCTCATTAGTTCACAATTCATATCAGTTTTCTTGCGAGTATTCTCTTTGATGTATTCAGGAAAAGAAAGAAAGTGACAAAGATCATTGATACAATTTCTGTTTTAATACATAGTACTAACAAAAGTCGTAAGAGATATTTTTAACTTATTCTTTTAGAATATTTTCAATATACTCGTAGGTATCTGTTGGTTAAGAAATTTAAATTTAAAAATTTCAGGTTTTCTAAGTTGTTCTTGTTTCGCGCTATCACTGTTAACTTTCATTTCGGAGTTCAATTTAGACTCTAAATTCTAACTCTAAATCGTTAGGGAACCCCATAGGTCTCGTCTTTTAATAATTATTTGAGTGGATTTCTAACACAGTATAGTTCGGCACATTACATAGTAGACTAGGTCCCTGAACTCGTCTACTTTCTCTATATAATAAACATTAATTTCCCGCTTTACGTGCTTAATATGGGAGCCTGCCTGTGCAGAACTTAAGTTGCATGCTCCAAGTCAACCCTCCCTCTCCATGGACTTTCCGAATATAGAAAACGCATTCCGTGCAAAAATTAAAGCATTACCTTCATGTTATGGTGCACTTTTTAATCATATTCGCTCATAAATCTTCCAGGTTACGCGGCCTGCATACACAGCGCCGGAATAAACCAAAGTGGCCTCGGTCTTCGCATTTCAGCACTCGCTATTTGCATTGAAATTAAACTCATTGCGCCCAGAAATAAACGAACAAGAGAAACTACCGCGAGGAAGCCACATCGATTTTATTATATTCCTCCAGCCGAGCGTTCGACGGTATTGAAATCTCACCGGTAAAGCCCCTTACGCTTACAGTGCCACCCAAAACATTTTTATGCCATGGGCAAAAAGACCGATTTTCAGCCGTCCCTTGAAAAAGAAATAAAATAAAAATAAAAGCATAAATGGTTCGACAGTAAAGAGCTTATGGGTCCTCTCAAACTCGAAACCGGTGTAAGGCTATTTGTAATCGCTAGAGGACACAGACTGCCCAAATTATGCCGTAATTAGTCCCAATTATCCTGCATCCAAAGCGAAGTGGCCGCAAAGTGCCCTTTGTTGAATCACCGACCGTACAAAATGAAACAAAATCGGTTAAACATTGATCGATGTGGAGCTCAAATAAAGCCCTAAGTGCCGGGGGAATTACCGCACAAATCACCTGACCTGGAATAGACAAGTCAACAAAGGATGCAACGACCCGGCCCACACCAGGGCCCGGGTTGTTCAAGGCGATTGAACGAGGACATTTAATCCAAATCCAAACACGGGCCGATTAGCCCTCTCCTTGCCGCTCCATCGCCGGCTCCAGCAGCAGAAATATACAGGAAAATGGGCTTGGGGCGTGGTGCTGCGCTCCGATTCCAACTCCTAAAATTAATTAAATTATATGACCGGAGTCACTCGTTCGATTGGTAAACGCACTGATCGACCAATCAGCGGCGTCTTCTACTTCCGTCGTTAAGAATTGAAGACTCCGGCTCCAGGTCGTCTGGCTGATCACTCTTGGAGCAAAGGACGCCAGTGGACAAGTCCATGGGCCATGCACCGAGTGATTTAATTGCCCCTATGTTGCCCGCTGGCTCTTATGAGCTTTTCTATTAATTTATGGATGTTTTTAATTTTCTTGGACATTTCTCAACCTCGACGGGCGATAATTCAGAAAAATTAACATTAATTGCAAGAAACTCTCGCTGCACCGAAAAAAGTTTGGCTAATCGATATAGTAACTTACATTCGCGTTAAGTACGGACTGTTTTTACACTTTAACCCTTTATAGCCCCATTTGACAGTCTGTTACAAACTTTTCATTGCTCACACAATTAAAAAAAAAAAACACTTAAATCGTTCTCTACAACTTTATTACACTTTTTCTTAAAAACTTGCGATTTTAAATGATAGTAATTTGATTGATTTGAATTTTATTCACCGCGAAATTGCCAAGGAGTCTGTATAAAAATTAGTGAAAATGGAATAAATTAAAGATCAATATTTCTTCTTGTTATATACTTAGTACAGAATTTTGTGTATGTAATATGTTCAATGTTTTGAAAAATTTTTTTTTTATAAGTCAGCTTTATTAACATATCATTTTAACAACATTTCTAATTAAATCTTGTCGTGTAGATAGCCCCAATGTGAATTTTTCAAAAACTGCACTTATACCATTAACATATTAATCTTCTGAATAAATACTTGCGAAGATTTTATTAAAAACCTTAATTTTCACATTACACACAGAGTGTAAAAAGTCCATTTCCAGATTGTCCATGTTAAGGATCAACTACCTTATGAGTGCGAAATTATGGGTCAATCTCTCGAATTTATTTACGAAAGGCAAATTAAGTTATTGAATAAATTTTTTTTTGTATATTTACATAGTTAATCAAAATTGTCTGTTAGAATTATTTAAGAACAAAATAGCGACGCGGCAGATGTCGCAAGAAAATCTTTTTTTTCCTTTTATAAAGGCCTTGGCCGTACCTTTATATGCCGTAATTTTGCGTCTAGAACAAAAAACCAAACAAATTTTTGAAATATTGGTCAAAAAAGAATTTCACCCCACCTAAAACCATTTGGATATCATTCTTGAATTGGTAACGGAGAATTTAATACGATAACAAAATTACAAGGCAGCATTACAACTTAAAAGAATTATTCAAAGTCAAAGTTAGAGCAAATCACTGTTGCGAACACATCGCTTTCTAATAGTTTTACGCAAATTCTACTCATGATCGTGCGTAAAATTTGTATATAACCTTTGTTTTTATAGAGGATTTTCTAAGGTTTGTGAGAAAATTTTCAACAAAAGAAAAGTTATATACTACTGACCAGTGATTTTCGAGATAACGAATACATTGTGCAGTTAAAAAGTTCTCGTCTTTATGTCTCGAAATTTATTGGTTGTGTATACAACTTGTTAGTAACTTTTTTGTATACAGACATGTCGAAAAACAAAATTCATTTAATGACGGAAATTTGCGTAAAACCAAAATAAAGTTAAATATTCGTAAAAAATGTGACTTTTTCAAATTTTAATCTTGAATAATTCGCTTAGCATGAAGGAGGAATTTTCACACTATTAAAATAAAAACAAAATGACATCTTTGCTAATTTATATAGAAAAAATCCACAAAATTTCAATTTCTAGGAATCTAACAAATAAACGCAAAAGTAATTAGGATTTTGTGCTTTAATATAATACAATCAATGTTAAGATCAAGAATGTTTAAAACGACGTCTGGCTGACCTTCATTTAAGTATTCAGATAAACGATAAACGAACCAACAGAAAATTTAAAAATGTTGTCATTGCCCCCATGCCCCAAGCAAAAAATATTGGCTATTTTCGTTCACTTTCTTAAATGTTGCCTCAGCAAATCTGTGTAATGGAAATTTACAAGCGCCAAAGAAGCATCCATGATAATGATATAAATTTCAATTATTCCAAGTTAACTTGAAACGTACGCGAATCCACAAAAACAAACATTGCAAATTGATCAATTAAGACTGAATCTGGCTGTGTAGAAATTGGAGGTTTAGTAGGAGATCGGTTGTTGGCCTACACTCGTCTTGGCAAAAACCGGTCCAAGGAGGCGATGTAATAAATAACCGATCAAAGTGCGCGTATGTGCGATGGTTTGGTTTTTACCCTACCACACATAAAGTGCGCAGTATGAGACTGCAGTTAGCCAGAGTTTAAGGTTCTCGAAAATTACTCAACCGAAAATCCATAGCCTTTGCTCTGCCTCTACCTGTTTTATTTAACTGTTCAGAAATTACAATAAAAGTAAAATGCAAACCTTCGAAACATTCTAAAAATAAATGGAGGAATTTTTCGGCTAGTGAGTCATGGCAAAATGCTATATTAAGTAAATTATAAAAACAGGTAATTTTTGCTTGTAACCCATCCCGTCTTTACAGTCAAGCTTAATATGAGCTCTAAAACACGTTAAGCTTGACCTAGCCACGAACAGATCTTTTTATTTTGCTTTTTATCGTTTTCGGTAGAGTGATTAACGTTACGCGAATTTTTTTATCGCATTATATGAAGCAGTTTTGTAAGATTTTTGCGGGCCTAGTAGTCATAAAATGTGATATTTAGGTAGGTCAAGGTGAGATCCGATCTTGTTTTCGTTTTTCTAACTGATAACCACTAAACCGACAAACGCTGTTTGCTCTTAGCTAAATAAGTAAAGCGCAACCGGAAGACAAGTTGTAATTGATACATTAGTCTGAAAACGGTTCAATTTATGTAGATAAATGATGATGATATGATTGAATACTATAAAATTTTTATTTAATCAGTCGTTTTCATAATTATCTGAGAAATAATTCTAGCAGTGATTAATACTTGATGTTTTAATAATTGAAATATACAAAATGAAAAAGACATCGCATATCATAAGTTAGTTTTAAAGTAAGAAAAGCAAACTTCGAGGAGGACCGGAGGAACTTTGCGCTGAAGAAAAGTTGGTGATTTCATCATGTAAAAATAAGTTAATTAAAAAGATATATAATATAATCTTTACTACTTACACAAGGACATTAAAGTTGAACTGAACTTGCACCGAGGATCTTTATGTGCGACAAGTTCAATTTAAGTTGCTTTTATAGATATATCCGCATATTATTTGTATGAATGCTAAAGTATTAAAAATAAAATATCATTTAGAATGTTAAAAAAGATGAGATAATCTCAAGTTAATGATCTCAGCACAGTAAAATATAATGCACTTGAATGTAACCTTACTGGTTGACTCAAATGCAAGTCTACACCATTTTATTTGAATTGGCATCAAAGAATTATTGCCTATGGGAAGCAAATTTTGCAAACATTGCTATAATAATAATAACCAAATATCGAAAAACTTGTGCTTACTACCATGCGCAAATCTAATAGAATTGCTAATACATATACATATATTATTAATATACACACATAAAGTTATTTTTTAACAAATTCGTTTGAGTTATAGCTTTGACTTTTAATTAATTTTTTTCGTTCAAAGTAGTTAAAATTATTCTATAGAAAAATCCAATCAAACTATTTTGACATAATATGCTGAAAAAGTAATAGAAGTCTAAAGTAACTAAAAGGAATTTATGAGAATTTTAGGAACTAAGGGCTTTTTTAAGCTCTTTTCGATTCGATTCAAACGGATTCGAGAATACGGCCTCCTAGTATAGTTGAAGAAAAGTGTCTCTAATTTGTTTTTCCATTTCTCATTGGTGTTACAACAGTACTTCCCCTCCAAGTATCTTATGAAATTGTATTCAACTTTTGATTTATAGCTATTTGAGTATATATTTATAGCTTTTCATTAACTTTTTCACTGATAAAGTCTGGAAGTTACTCATAAAGGTAAAATTAATAGAGTAAAAAATAAAAATATATAATATATGATGAAAATTATCAATAACGGAAACGCATATTGTTTTCAAGAATGTTGAGTTTATTTTTGAGAAGTTTATGTTAAAAATATATATATTTAGTTAAAAGATATTGTCATGATTTACGGAAAGAACACTATGGGTTCAAATTAAAAATATTTTATTTTAGTTGGACTTTGATTTTTTCCGTTTTGTCGGCTATATATTACAATATGCTTGCTGTTTTAAATTAAGAAGGCCATTTCTTTCGACTGGAGGGCAACTATTGAAATTTTTATTTAAACCAATCTCATTCATTAAGAATCCTTACTGCTTAAAAACATTCCGTAAAATAAAATGTTTCTTCACGAGCCGCTTTTGTTATATGTTTCCCTTTATTTTCTCGCCTCGATATAGCCCTGAAGGTCTTGAAATATTCAAAAGCGCTCATGGCTCCTCAAACAAGTGAGGCGTGGAAAACTCATAAATTGTTTACGCCGTAGTCTTTCTAACCTGAAGACATTTATGCAGATCTTTAAGAAGCGGTTCGCATACGGATTCGCATACAAATTATTTTGTTTACAGCAAATTTTCTGTACGCCTCTGATCATAATGGGTGGGCAAATAAACACGTGGAAGAAAAAGAAACCCCATCTATTCCACATGGTGACGTGTTGCACACTGATCAGCAATTAAACGCTCGCAAAATTCCAAGTATGATTGTTTCGCACTTTAAGTACTGGGGCCGTCTCAGTTGTGAAAACATAATTACTTTACGCCTCTCCTGCTCCGTCGTTATCCGGCCAGGGGTGCTTGCATATAATCATAATCAGCATGCCTCCCCAATAGAAAGGATTTTCTCGGAAGAAGGCACACTGCACGCCGTGTGGTGCCTCGGGTCACATGTGCTTTCATAATATTTCATGGTATTTAGAGTAACCGCGGCATGCGTGACTAGTGCCGGTACCAGTTAATAATGTAATGAAGGTACGGAATCGATACGTTTCCTTACGTTTTCCCAAAATCCATGGGCCTGAAACTACTATAAAAAAAATTCGCAAGGAAATGAATCATTTTGATAGATGGTGGGCCACGTGCCTGCCTTCAAGTACACCCTGTTAATGTACTTACTCTACTTAAGACGATTGCACGCAAGCAAGTTGTGATTGCGGTGTACAAAGAATTTTTACCCGACGATGACACGCGGC
The DNA here is from genome assembly GCA_951509405.1 of Machimus rusticus. Taxonomy (NCBI): domain Eukaryota; kingdom Metazoa; phylum Arthropoda; class Insecta; order Diptera; family Asilidae; genus Machimus; species Machimus rusticus. The sequence goes on along the minus strand of OX608050.1, from coordinate 48,341,866 downwards.
CGTATCTTAAAATAATTTAAATATTTAGCTGTGTTCGCAGGTTATCGTAAATGAATCAAGATATCATCGGTCGTGTTGTAAATATTTACTATGAAAGCGACTCTTTGGACTATGAGTCTTCTGGAAATATTGTGACATAAAACATAAACAAATGATTTCGTTTTTTAATGAGACAAAATTTATATTCCATATGGCCGACATGTATTAGCTATAAGCGTGTGCTGTCTAGTTAAATACCTACCGCAAGGCGAGTTTTATTGCTGCTAATTGATTTTGATTGCATATTAATCATTTATTTACTGATAGTGCCCACAATTAGTTCCATATTAATTGCGGTGTGTACGCTTCTTAATTAACATTTTCATTATTTATTTGAAATTGTGTACAGCGCGGGCGGTGTCAGAGTTTAGGGATTTGTTTATTTTTAGCTAAAACGGATAAAACAGGTAAACCTTTGTTAATTATTTCTAATTGTACGAATTTATTAAGCCTTAAAACATTTTATATATCTGTGTTAAAAATATCGTATTCAAGTTTTTGTATTGAATGCTATTTGCCTACATGTGAAAATGGCAAACATTTTATTATAATCGATTAATTGGTCATTTGATTAAACACGACGCGATCGTCGATTAATCAAAAGAGGATCAAATTAAATTAATCGATTATTGCACACATCTGATTAGTCGGTAGTTTTCTCAGTGACATTGGCCATTTATGATTCGTTTTAGCAAAAATATTCCGACGTTCTTTAATTGTTATTTAGTATTCTTTTCCAAAAAACTGTATGCCTGGCAATTTTTTCAAAAGCTCATAGTAAGTATTTGTATACGGGGTACCAGACAACTTAATAATAATAATAATTAACATAATAATAAAATTTTATATTTTATATTTTGGTTAGTTAAAACCAGCTATACATTTTATACCCTGAATTATGCTGACTTTAATTAATTCATTAAAGTCAACTAATTAGTAGGAAGCGAGTAGTCAAATTTAAATTATTGAATTTTAAAAATAAATAGGATTTAAAAATAAATAGTAGTATGTATAATATAAGAAGTTAAAAATAAATAACTCGCTAAACTGAAGTGTTGAGCAAAATTGAGTGTACTTCTTTCTTATTTATACTCGTTTTTATATATTCTAATGAAGGCAAACAATTTTCCTTAAACCAACTTTCCCTTACTATTTTACTCTTGATAAGTTCTTTCGTGGTTATTAATTACCAACACTGTTTTCAACATGACACTAAACCAAGGACCTAAAGTAATAATTACTTCTGATATTTAAAACAAATCATAACTTTATACCAAGCTAAAATCAATTACATATTTTATTTGTAGTCTTACTTAGATTAAATAAAATTTGAAATAACAGGTTTATTTTTAGTTGCTAAATAAAAGTTATAAATTGGATAATAACGATTACATATCAGGTCATTTTTACTTTTCGATCGTTCGATACGAGCGATCAAAGAATAAAATTTACTTCGTAATTGTTATTAACTAATAAAAAAACAAAAATTGCTTGATAACCGTTATCGAGTGATAGAGAAATAAAAATAACTTGATAATAGTTATTTTGTGATTTATATTTTTTTTTATCATAATCATTACAGTCTCTGCATTAAACGCACTATCCATTACACTTTTATTGGGAAATTAAATGTCTAAAAGACTCCTTGAAAGCAATTGTGAGAATTATTTTAGTGCTCTTTGGAAATTATTATTTTATGTTTTAATGTTCGTCCGGGGTTTTGCAATATTTTGAATTTAAAATGCAAATTTTTTCAACAAATCAGTTAATTTTTAGAAAACAACTCATTGTTAGCAGCAATTTTGTTTTCAAGGTCTGTGTACCCAAGTGGTTGGAAAGTGTTTCTTCAAATAAAAATTTCAGTGAATTATTTGGAATTTTATGAAATACTGTAGATGTTTTTTCGAAAAGATTAAAGCCCTTGTATTTGATTATATTTTGCATTAAATTGAGCTTAATAAAAATATTGAAATTAAACCTTTTTTACTAATTTTCATAGAAGTCAGTACAAATTAATCGTTTTATCTGGCAAGTTAAACTGCTACGAATATTGCGATGTTTTTCTCTAAGGTGTTGCATAATACATAAATTTGTTTTCCAAATAGAATAAGATCAGACCCTTTTTCAAAAGCGTTGATGCATCGATTTTATTTTGTTATTTTAAAATGAAAACAATAACACGGAAATCGCATCAATTTTTGGACTTGCGACTTAAAACCTAGCAACCTAAAACGTAATGATGATTAACAATTCTCTGTGCATATTTGACCAAAGAATAAAAAAATACGTGTATTGAAAGTACTGAAGCAAAAATTAAACCCCTGGTGACATCAGCTAATTCGATGTAAAAACTATCCGAAAAGACTATCAATAGTTTAAAGGCGCGAAAATGATTCATATGAAAACATTTCACGGCTTATTCCCAGAACGAAACTAAAACATTTCCGTTTAACTTTAATTCAAATTGAACATAAAGCAGAGAGTTAAACAAATGCAGTTTTTATGATATTCTGTTCGCGCTTTCCGTCAATACTACAAAATGACCAAATCGAATTGATTATACGAGTTGGTGCGGTGAAATAACAATAAAAGGCGTGACAATGCTGCCGAACTTATGCAATTAGCTAGGTGACGTTAATTGTCTGATCATGCTGATTTACTAATGAGCTGAAGTAAATCTATTCAGCATTAATAACTAATTAAAATTTTGCTGGCCAGGTTTCAATTGTAATTTATAAAGCCGTCCAAGTATGTACGTTTAAGTATTGCGCGCTATTTTTTCTACTTATTTATTGAACGTGCCATGCATCTAGCTAGATTAAGTAATGAATTTAAATAATTAAATAATTTTTTATTTGCATAAATTGTGGGGGATTTCTTATGCATACAATCCTTACGTGAGAAATTTACGATGTTGATGATGCGAGATTATTCACCTGCTGTGCGGGTTACAGCAATGCACAGCTGCAAAATGGATTTTATTTATTCTTCCAGAAAACAAATAATGTGTATAAGTAAATTCAAAAACGGCAAAAATTCTATTAGAGGAAGGTAAAAATAATTAAATGTGAATTAATTTCCTGTCTATACTTAGAATTTTTTTATTGTTTTTTTTTTTTAACATACAGAATATAACAAAGATATTAATTAAAATGATTTTAATCTGCTGAAAATCCCCTTTACATTACTTATACGTATCTTTTTTTAATGCATGTACATACATATACTTGCAAATATTTTCACATACATACATACATATTTCTTATTGTTTGATAGTTGACCATGAAAATATTTCTGGTTTCATTAAACACGACAAGCTAAAATAAATAAAGCATTTGAATGACGAATGCGAAGAATTATTTTTTTAATCAGAAGCTATAATTGAAGTGCTCGAAGATTAATAATTTGATCACGTAATTTAATTTAAGTAAGTATTTAAGAGAAGAATTTTTTATTTTATTTTTTCTTGTTTGCTGTATATTTTTGGCGATACTTCCATTAAAATAAATGTTTGCGTTAAACACGTCTACTTTTTTTAGCAAGCTTTTTTAAAGGTTAGAAGTTTTCAGTGGGTGGAAATATTTACTTTAGTTTCAGCTAAATTTGTAATATTTTTCAATACCTTAGCCGCTCCGATGAAGCATGCATGTTGATTAGCATTGTTTTGCGCATTAGCCACATATTCGGGCACAGCATCATAGCTCTTTTATGAAGGTTCTTTGAGGTGCTAATTTTAATAAATTGCACTAAATAGTTGAAAATTTTGTCCATATAGACGCTTGGCGGTATTATAAATTATTGTATGACGCTTTAAATGGGAATACCATACATATGTAAGTTTCGTGCAGTGCAAAAAAGTAAATTTCCCACACTGATTGTCACAGCAAAAATTGTTGAACTCTACTATGAGCTTTTTTCTTATTTGCCCCTATATGAATTCAAATTACGCTTATATTTTATAAATGGTACCTATCTACTCAAAAACTGACATTATAAATTTAAATTAAACGATTTTGTGGAAAACACATTTAAAACATTAAATAGAGTTTTACGGTATTTTCTCTTGTTGCCGACTGAACGTCAGTCACATTTAAATTATAAAATCATCACCAAAAGCTATCTCCTCATTCCGGACATTAATCTCTGTCGAGTCTAAGCAGAAAGTTAATTTATTTTATTTTTCCGACCTTTCCAGATTTGGATCGAGCAGCAGTCAAGCATCACAGAGCAGCGGCGACATCTGCAGGATATGCCACTGCGAAAGCGATCCCCAAAACCCACTTCTGACACCATGTTACTGCTCAGGAACCCTCAAGTACGTGCACCAGGCATGTCTCCAGCAATGGCTGACGGCGTCCGCGACAAATGCCTGCGAACTATGTAAATTCCCTTTCATAATGCACACGAAGATAAAGCCATTCAACGAGGTCAGTATGGCTGCATCGAGGCTGCATAACTCCTTAAATTCTCACCGGCGAATCTAAAATTTCAGTGGAGGAGCCTCGAAATGTCCGGAGTGGAAAGAAGAAGACTGTGCTGTGCGGTCCTCTTCCATTGTGCGGCCGCCCTCTGTGTAATTTGGTCCCTCTGCGTTCTCATAGAACGGGCTGCAGAAGAAGTCAAACGAGGCCTAATCGGTGGGTAACAAGTTTTGCGGTTCCCTACTTGACTTTAATCGCTTTTATCGGCTGCTCAGGTTGGCCCTTCTGGACAAAACTAGCTGTAGTCACGGTAGGCCTGACGGGGGGAGTCGTCTTCATGTACATTCAGTGCAGACAATATCTGCACCTATGCCACAGGTGGAGAGCACGGAACAGGTACGTTTTCATTTCATTCCGTTTTGTTTAAGTGCGCTATGCGGCATTTGAGGCACTTTTTCAAATTCTGAAGCTCTTGGCTCACTAGACGGCCTATTCTCGTTAAGCGTAGCCATACTTAGTTTTGGTAGAATGAAACAATATGAGGTGGGATTTAAAATAAAGACAAAATAGCTGAGCGCAAAACCTGGAACCTGTGCGCTCTGCATAAGCTTTTGTATGCAATATGGGGATGAAATGTGTGTCTTATCCAGACAGTGCAGATCAAAAAATCAAAAGAATTTTATTGTATGGCGAAAATGGGGTTATCTATTGAACGAGAACGCCGCCGGAAAGAAAATTCTGAATAGGTTCAAGTAAATTTTTTTTTTAAATATTCGAATCGTTTTTTATTGAAGATAGGCAAGTTTCTATGGGTGAAAAATTGCTAGAGATGAAAGTGCTACACGTTTATGTAGCCTCTTTCGCAAGGGATACCCCGGTTTGAAAGGTATAAAGAATTAAAGGAATATTTGGATCCTTGCTGGTAATTTTTCATGCAGATGATGATACAAATGTTGTTCATTTTTGAAGAATTTATATAAGTATAACAACGTTAATATGGTTTAAATTATGTTAAAAATGTCATATGAAACAAACGAAATTTTAATTTAAAAAAAAGCGCATATATTTTGATTAATTTAATTTAACTTTAATTAAACTTAATCCGGGTAAAAAAAACCAAAAATACTAAAAAGTATAATATGTATACCAGTCACTTTGAAATTTTCAGTTGCAATTATCAAAATAATATAGGATATTACTAAATGTTAAAAGTCAATGGTAAAATCAAACTAAGTGGCGATAAATTTGTCGTGGAATTTAATATTAATCAAAGTTCTTTACCGATCAAAGTGATTTTACATTTTATAGGGGTTTTTACTTCTTGGGGACGTTTCTACAAAAAAAACATCCTCGTTTTGAAAGTTATTTTAAAAATTATGAAATGACAATTTTTTAAAGAAATAATAAAAAATTGTCATTTCATAGTTTTTAAAATAACTTTCAAAACGAGGATGTTTTTTTCCGATCTTCAGTGTGGCTGCGGTTTGACGTTCTTGCCACAGACGGCCGCGATCATGAGGATCGATCGCCAGTCCTTATATCCGCGCGGTTAAAATCCGAAGTATGAAGTGTAGGTAAGCGAAGGGAAATCTTGTAACAATACTTTTTATATCGTAGTGTTGCTGATCAAGATCAAAGTTGTTTCAAGTTTATTAATTTTTAATTTGGGACCCCTATTTGTCTTTAGTATCAAATTTCCTGAAAACAATAAAAGCACTTCGCTTTTCTAATTGTTTTAACTACATATATATTTCAATATATGTATATGCTAAGACTGCATTGGTCTCTCGTATTGAAATAGTAATCACAACCTAGACCAGTCAATAATTCTCTCCGAATTATGATGCGGCTTCTATTTACATTATCACTAATTATTCTTTGAGAATAATCAATGCAAGTGCTGAATTCAGCACACATTAATTGCAGTGAATTCAGGTGTTAGTCATGCCATAAAATGGTTTTAATAGTTTTTTTGTTGTTGAAGAACTTAACTTCTTTTACTATAATTTGTTATTTTTCATTTTAGAGGATTGTAAAATTAAGCAAAGTTTTTTATAAAAGATAAATACCAAATTGGTCATAAAATATCATATATAATTTTAGTAAAATATTCTCAACTAGCGAAAAGAAAGGCTCTTCTATCAGCAAGTATTGATTATGCCAATACTTTTTTCGGTCAGTGCACATGAAAAATCGATTGGCTTTCGCTGTAAACACTGCAAATTTCCCATCCGTAATAGTCTCTTTAAAAAAAATTTATATTTTCTATAGTAATCCTTACTAAAATTTAAAGCGGCATTAATTAAACTTTTATTAAAATATTCGTCATCTGTGTATCTTGTTTGTAGATATATATATATATGTAGTAACCAACGTAACCTTAAAGATGTGACATTCAATTTCGTTCTAAAACGTTTGCAAATTAATTGAAATTTCGTTTCAGAATTCTGCTCATCCAGAATGCACCAGAGAAGGTGCATCCCCTGTCTCCGCCGTCACCGGTTATGACACGATGCCACATGCCACGCAATAATAGCGCGACGGCAGCGTCGGCCATGACAACGAATAGCTGCAACTACAGCACCTATGGATGCACCTCAGCGGGTAATCGGTCCTCGTCAGGTATGATGAACGCCTCTAACAATCCGCACGTTCCGCAGCACGGGCAAATAGTCGCCAACATTGAGAACAATTCCCAAAATTATGACCGCGACTGGACACTTGACGACGTTAGCCAAATATCGTCGTTTCGGCCGTGCCCCCAGGGGTCTGGCAGCATGACGCCCTTCCACGATTCTGTCCACAACGCTCTCGAGAATTCGCTGAGCTGTAGCAATTCGATAAGTGATTCGCCTCAGGACCTGAGTAACTTAATGCCAAATTCTAGCAACTGTAGTAACCGATCGAACGACCTAGACATGTTCAAAACGAGCTCAGTCGCAACTGCCGGGGCAATAGCAGCAGCCTCAACTGCCAGCAAATATCCAAATTCTTCAGTATTTTTAGAAAATAGCGACATCCTGAACGACGCGGGATATCCGAAAATTAACTACAGACACTCGAGTGTGCTCATGTCGCCGGAAATTACCGACAATTTAGATAAATTTTTGGGGAAGGATATGCGACGGTACTCAGACACTAAGCTGCTCTCGAACGATTCCGACGTCCTTAGCCCCATTTTCAACGTTGCGTTGCGAAGTGGCGGCGGCGGCGAGGAGTTTCGAACCAGGCAGTCCGCCTACTCAAAGGCGAAATCGGGTAAAGGTGGCACCAGCGATTGCCTGGTCCATAACTTGCTAGGAGCGCCTCAAATCACAGATATTATCTTTGAGAGCACAAATCAGTTCGATCCAATGGAGCTAAACAACATCCACGAAATGCTGGAGATGGACGGGTACCAGCCCCGGGGGCCAAAGAAGTCCCGCCACTCCCTGAACAACGTCGAGGCTGGCATCGTCGAGGTTGACGAAAAGTTCGATAGATCGCGACTCTTTTTCAAATCATTGCCAAACCTCAGCAGCAGCTGTGAAAGTCTTATAAAAAAATAAAGCTCGGCCCGGCTGATGTTCATTTATTGCATTGTGCTCGGTTTGCTTAGGCGAGGAGAGCTGCTAGTGAAATTGAGAGAAATTTGCAAAAAGCAGAAATTTATTAACAAAGGTATCCTTAACAAATTTTGCTGTGATAGCGACGTCTACTTTTTTCAGAATGAGTCATACGCGTGTTTTTTTTTTTTAGTTTATAAATAAATGAAAAACTGTATGCTCTCTTTTTCTCTCTATCAATTTCTCTTTTTAACTCTTTTGTCTGGCTGTTTCCGTAGTTATTTGGGTTTTAAAATTTTTTTAAAAATAACTTCGAACTGCTGCTTCTTTGTGCCTTTAAATGTTTGAAAAAGATATGGGAGTTGTTCGTTTGCGTAGCTTTATATTGGGTCATTTAAATTTAATACATATTTATCTTTTTCTTTAATTTAACAATTTTGGAAAAATAATAACAACACTGCAAAAAATTAATGTTTCCTACGTTCATTTTGATTCTGAATTAAAATAAAGTATAAGATTAAACAAGGCTTTCTTACCGCTTAAAACTATATTTTCGAAACTCATAGGAAAACAAATTTCAAAAGCTGATTTTTGAGAAAACTTTATTTAATGAATTAATACACATATTGATCAGAAGTGCAACAACATTTTATTCTATTTTAAATTCTCCAAAATCTTAAAAATATATTAAAATTAGTATCATTACAACTTCGTCTGTCTTAATTTTGTTGTTATTGTAGTCTTCACAATTGCTTTATATTTGCTAAATATTTTGAATCACCTGGAAATACGCCAGTAGGATATAAAAACTTTTCGAAATTTAAGAAATTATGTTGGCGCTGACTTACATTACACTGCAAGAGGAACTTTATTTCCGCAATTTAGAGAAGTTTTTTTTGATGTAGTCAGCTTCTTTGATGAGACTTAATAAAAAACCGCTTTAACCCGCCCGTAGGCAAATGTTAAAGAGCACAATTATCCGAATTTGAAGTTCGAATCGAGGTAATGTTCAAGGTATCGTATACCAATTCAACTTGAGCCGAGAATGAAAGGAAGTTTGAAATGTGAGTAGTTGAAAAGAGTTTCCTTACAAAGTAAGCCGGTGAGTCTTGGAAGGATCTTAAAGTCGTAACTTAATTTACAACCTTACGAGCACTTCTTCCAAGTGTGAAACGTTAACCAATAAAACCACTAAAAAGCTATGCAAATGTTTAAAAGTCGTTGCTCAACCCAATGTCCTTTTCAAATGTTTTTTTCTCCAGTTCGACGCATCAATTTCACCCTGGAACGTGAGTTAGGTGTTCATGTGAATTCCGGGTTAATTCGATAGCCTCCCTGCGATTTGTTCTCCGGTCGAAGTTCAAAGTGGTTAAACTAAGCAAATCTCTACTTGACGTAGTTTTAAAGATAACCTAGGAATTATTTTAACATAGAGATGTATAGAATTTTATGAGACTGCAACTAGAAAGATATATGAAATAAGAAGTACTGACTAAGCAGAATAAACAGATTTTACTTGTTAACTGGTATTTTTTTATTTCCGTCTCAGCGGCAGCGATGCTTCGTGTTTTACTGATTATGCTAAGAGTTGATGTCCAAAATTTTCGTGTAATTCTTGCTATTTGTAAACAGCAGAAACACAATGTGAAGATTTACGATAATTTTAAATAAATGTACTATGCAACGTATGTTAAGTATTTTAAAAGCAGTTCTGTACAAAAACAGTCAAACCTTTTAATCGCGCAATACATGTGGCGCCGACTAGAAATATTTTCATATACATACACTCTGCATGGCCACTGGTTGCGCAAACCGATTGCGATTGATTATATATATTAAACTGCTCAAGTTTGTTTGTTGCTTTTCTCTATTTTTGTAATAGTCATAAAAATGTAATGATTTCATAAGGTTCAGGTTGAAAGCCAATGTACCATCGGTAGCTTTTGCATTCGATCTGGACAGATTGTCGTATTTTGTAACAGATGTCTGGATTATGCAATGCAAAATAAAAAAAAATAAAAACTAAAAAATCGAACTTTTGTAATCGGTCCTTTAATCCGAGATTATGTAACGATAATAAAATATTCAAATTGCAACCACAGACGTATTTCAATATTTTTGCTTTGTAAGCAAATCCAATCCTCCACTTTCTGGTATACACAGTTCTGCCCTACTATTGTCTATTCTATTGTATTGTTTTAAAGCAAAGTGTGTTACAGTTTAATCCAAGATGCTATTTCTGGAAATAGGACCTAGTTGTAGATTTTTTTAAAAATAAAACAAATAAATATTACACAAAAACTCTCAATGTTTTTAATTTACCATTATTTCTTCCTATTACCATTAATAAGAAGTCAGATATATTTTATAATTCTCAAACTTAAAAAACAAAGTGGTGTCCACTAACGGATAACAAATTAATGTTAATATGTACATAAGTAGAACTAATCGATTTTAAAAATTGTTGAATAGAAAAAAATAAAAATTCATACTCATAGATATGTATGTACATATATCATATATGCATAATATTAGTGATAGTGCACGAAAACTTCGTGGCCGACTTATTTTCAAAACAACCTGTGAAAAACAATTTAATTTTTAGGACGTTACGTACGTACTTTTTTCAAATGATGGTGGAAAGATACGGTTGCACATTTTCCACTATTTTACGAAATCTAGAGGTAGTTTGATAACTCCTGTGCCTTAATTTATATATGAACAAAAGTTCCCATCCTCTGCTTTACGCTTAGCCATTTCAGCGTATCCAGCATATACTTGCTGCGGCGTTAGTCTATGGCACCTCAAAATTATCCTCATCGCCTTATTTTAGAGTTGTTGTAGCCTTTCTATCATGTCTTGCATAGACAACTTCATAATCGTTGAGCAGTACTCAAAGTGTGGCTTTATAATCACATTATAGACATATATACATCTATTAATTGCGCAATTCATTGATATTTTTACCCTAATTCGCCTTAAAACATTCAGGTTTTTACAGATTTTTTTACATTTACATATATTCCATTTGACCTTTAAAATTTAGTTCTCCATCCACTACTTTACCTAGGTATTTAGCTTTCTTCATAGTTATTCTTAATTACCCGATTACAAATCCTTATCTCATTATCAGGATTATAGTTTATCGTCATATTAATCGTTCATCTTACTTACATTTAGCTTTAATTTATTCATTTCAAACCATGCACTTAAATCCCCTGAATCTTTTTCCATTTATTCTTTACATTCATCGATATCAGTCCCCACTATATACATATAGCAGCAGTTTTCTTAATAATTTCCTTGGCTCAATTGTCTCGAATGCCCGTTTTAAATCCAGGAATACCATTGTTATGTATTTTTTTGTTATCCATTTCCTTTTTTCATTGATTTATTATCCAATGCCGTTTCACATGAATGTATTTTCCTAAATCCTAATTGGGCTTTTAAAAAGACTTTATTATCTTCCATGTACTTTTCCAATTGCACTTGCACCACTTTCTCCACTGAGCGTAGCATATTAACTAATCTATATTCCTCGCACCTTTTTTGTTTTCGGGACCTTTTGAATCGGGGCAACTAGCGAATCCTTTCAGCAGTTCGGGAAAACCTCTTTTCTTCAACGAATTGTTTATTAATTCCGTAATAACCTCAATAAGTTTAGTTTTCTAATACATACCATTTTTGATCTTATATTCTTGTAGTTTTTGCTTAATGTCTTTCAAAATTTTCGTAAAAATAATATTCGCTCACCAATTTGAATTGGAAACATTTACTTACTTCTTGGCCAATATCGTCGTAACCTCGTTCTGAACCAATCTGCTAATTCCTTGAATCAATTTGCTATCTCCTTAATATCCGTGACTCTTCTGTTTCCAAAGTCTATATATTTTATGTCCTCACTCTGTTTTTCCAAAACCGTACTCATATCCTTAGAGTTGCTAGCGTTCTTAAGCCTTTGATCTACATGTGTAGTATTTCTTTTATTTTTCGCATTATTAATCGCCGTTTTATAGTTATAACTGATTATCCTATAAGCCCCCCCTTCTTACTCTGTTTTAAATTTTGTAGTACTCCTGTTTACCACTTTGCCCTTCCTAATTATTATTTTTTTAGTTGAAAATTTGTTTTTTAATGGGTCCATTTTTTCGTCCAGTTTTCCAGCCCTTATATTTATGTATGTATATCTTCTATGGAAGTTATATCGGGTATATCACTAAATATCATTGCTTGTCTAAATTTTTACTCATGATATTTAAAGGATTTTCTCTTGTCTTTATAATTATCTCTATTGTCCCTTCTTACCTTTACATCCACGGATCCACGTGTATCGGAACAATTATTACATAGTCTGTTAACGTTCTGGACTATTGTGTTCCTCTCGTAAATCCATTCACGATTTGTAAGAAACTATTATCTGTTATACTTTGTTGGATTTTTCTCGAATATGTTCCATTTTCATGGAAATTAATATCTAATGGTCAAAAATTACTATTCTAGTCCCATTGAAAATTTATGAGATATTCTAGAGAACAATTTTAAAAGACAAAAAGATCGTTTACTACAAGGGGTTTTAAAAAAAACCAAAAAACAATGACTTAAAAACCGTCAAATGTAAGAAATAGAATAATTTTAATTTAAGAAAAACCAAACGTACAGTACACATATTTGAAAATATCCTTGAAGATGTTAAAAACAGTTTCACTAAACGCCGATTTTTAAATTTTCGTAGTTTTCTCACCCCTGGCGTAATCATATGATTCGATGAACGACAACAATAACAACAACCCCCGTTCATCTGAAAAACGCCCAAATTCACCGACCGAGCTGTCACGAAGATAACTCGTTTTTTTGTCGTTCTCAGTATTGATTTGCGATTTTGACAAGACAACAAACTGTCGAGCCCAGCGATCGAAGGTTTTTGTGCGATTTCCTGTAAATTGCGTGCGCGATTCACCATCGGGCAGTTCTCCAGCAACCACCAAATGCCGTAGTAATTGAATTAAGCAGAAAACTTTTGCACGTTCTCTCACCAAACGCTGCAAACTCGTTTTTCTCCTCGCCGGAGATTTTGTGAATGAAAAAAGTGCTGATTTGCCGTCATTCGGTTGTAAGGTGAACAAAATAAAAATTTGTGAGGGAATCCATCCCGTTTGCAACTGTCCCATCATCCAAAAAGTGATAACAGTGTTGAGGGAAAATCTAAATTGAGAAAAGTTTCCGGTGTGCGGTGATTGTGTGAATTGTGAAAAATGGCTGAAGTGCGACGTAGAAAGGGCGACGGGGAGCCCGTCGAGGAGTCCGAGGCTGCCCCCGCGGAAGGTGACCAGAAGCAGCGCAGCGACTCCGTAACAGCTGAGTCTTCTGACCACGTACGTAACAAGGTCCCCAGCAAAAAGATAGCCCCCCCCGGCCATTCGCGATAAGACTTCTTCGCCGTGTTTACGTGAATCTAGCTTGAATTCGCCTCCACTGAACTCTGTACTCCTCCCCCGCTTAATCGAAAGCATTTGCGATCAGCAGGCGTTTGTTTACATTGCAGTTCTTAAAATAGAGTAAACAAACTTGAGACGTCTCGTATGGGTTTAAATGAGGCATGTGCAAGAACGCACTGGGTTTTTAGCTATTTGTCGCTTTTTATTCACCTGGGAAGTAAACAATTATTGCACAATTCTTCCTTTATCTTAATTCAAAAATTAGAATAAAAATCCAAGCCAATTCAAAAGTTTCGTCTCGACTCAAAAATGAAAAGTTTTCTCTGACGCAGTTCGCTTATGTACATACACTCATGGACAACTAATTAGAAACAGTCTTATAAAACTAAATGTATTATGTATTCCGTCAGTTTCTTCCGTCAAACATTTGCAAAATTAATTAAGGTGCATTTTAAATAGTCTAGGATTAACATAAAAACTCATATTTTTTTCATTCCATCAAACTTTACTTAGCATTAGTTACCAATGCGTTTGTGTATCGATATTTGCCTGGACATTTAATTAGAAACAGCATAATTTAATACAAAAATAATGTCTTTATTCGCACTTTTTATAAAGAATATGACTAATATTTTGTAATACTTCTTCGCATCTATTTCGTAGCGATTCGATTAGCCGCCTGAATTTTTCTACAGAGTTATCTTTCCAAGCTTTTTCAACAGCATTGAAAAGATCGTCAAAATTTTGGTAGTTTTGACTAGAAACTGCTCTCTTCACATCCGCCTAAAGGTGCTCAATCGGGTTGAGATCCGGACTTGGGGAAGGCCATTCAAGGACGTCGACAGAATTATCCTAAAGGAATGTTTTTGTTATATTGCCGTATGTTTCAGATCATTATCCTTTTGGAATTTCCAAATAATAGCCAAATTCTCCTCTGTCCACGGCAACATCACGCTTTTCAGGATCTCTACATACTTTTCTTTCGTTAACGTACCCTCTATTTAGCATATCGGACCAACCCCGTTCCAAAAGAAACATCCCCACATGTTGATACTGCCTCCCCCATGTTTAATAACATGTGTGGTGTATTTTGAATCAAATGCAGCACCTTTGGGCCGGCGAATATGTTTTCTATAATCAGGCCCCATTTCACTCTCACTCTGAAGAACAGATGGCAGCCAGAATAACGGTTGATTGTATTGTATTAGAATAGGAGTAATAGGAGATAGGGAAATCGTCGTCCCGTGTACCGTGTTAGTGTTTCTAATTAGTTGTCCATGAGTGTATATTCTTTTTTCAAGACGGGCTTGGCTAGACAATGGAGAAAATAATGCATTTATGTCCGAAAATTAGTAATTTAAAACTTGTGTCTTATAATTAATTATTCATTAGGAAGTGCGACGCAGCATATTTAAATAAATTAAGTACAACACAAATGAATAATTTTCTCATTCATACGTTCCAAAATCTTTTTAGTTTTTATTTTCGAATCTGAATAATGAATATTGTACAGTAAAATAAAAGTTAAAAATGCTAAAACCCAGCTTCTTAAATTATCGCATTTAAGAGATAGCTTAAAACAAGTTATCTGTCTTGTGGCGGTTAACGGTTAATTTCAAATGATTCCAAATAAATTTCTGATTATCTAAAGTACATTATAAAATGAGGAAAATATAAAAAATCAGAGTAGTTTTAGGTAAAAAATTAACTTTGTGATAGGAAGTTATTTTTCTAATAATCGAGTAGTTCCAGATAGATAACCAGTCTATTGTTATTAAAAAATAAAAAATTTAAGAATGCTGTAATAAAAAAGATCAAAGAAGACCGAAAAGATAATCAATAAAAATATATTATAAAGAAAGTCTTAAGTTTATATTTTTGCGGTTTCCCCACATTCTCAAGATCCGAGGGTTCAAAAAAAAAAAAAAAAAAAAAATCAAACAAGAGGACCTTTCCCAGCAGCGTAGCCAAGGAGGAGTTTCCTGAACTCCAAGTATTACACCCCAAGATTTGTGTAGTGTCTTGTTGCTACAAGGCCGAACAGCCCCAACTGTCTCAAATTGGATTTCCCATTCAAAAAGATTGTTTCATAAATTCTTATATATAGTTAATAGAAAGAATTGCCGTTGTACCAGTTCGCTTGAATAAAAATGTTTTCGATATGTATCATATCCTCATTTTTGTCGTTTTCAGATAAGCGGAACAATCCACTCCGACTTTTATATGTAGTAGTAGTAGTTGTTGTAAAATGAGACACGGGCTCTATTCTTGTAGCCGTTCGAATCGGATCGAAAAGAGGTTACAAAAGCTCTTTTTGAGCAACAATTCCTTAATAAAGCTGCTAAAGTTCCCTTAAATGCATGTTAGTTACGTTTGATTTCCATTAATCATGTCATTTAAAGTGGCTAAAATAGTCAATTGAATTTTATTATTCGACTATTTTAACCACTTTAAACGATAAAATTAATAGATGCCAAAGTGAAATGAATTTACTGCAAATATAGGAATTTTATTAAGGAATTTAAATTTAAAAGGTGCTTTTATAAGCCTTTTTCGACCCAATTCGAACGACTACAAAAATAGGGCTCTAATTTTATGAATTCCTCTGAATACAAAGCGCTTTACAGGGTGTCCAACGAACCTTGAAACCTTGAAAACCTGGAAAAAGCCTGGAATTTTAAAAACCTTAAAAAACCTGGAAAAAGCCTGGAATTTTTTCAGAAACCTTGAAAATTCTAATTTTGTTTTATTTTTCTTGAAAAAGCCTTGAATTTGAAATTCAAGTTCCGCTGGACACCCTGCTTTAGAAACCGTTCTCAAAATGAAGAACCTCGGAAATTATATAATTCCCCCGAAACAGTCGTTATTTGTTCATAAATTTTAAAACCAAGCTTATTACTACATACATAAAAAGTCTTCTTCTTGTAATGTTTTGCCATTTTACAGGGACTAATGTAAACCCGCCGTCCGACCACTGAATTTCGTTCTCGTTTAAATCTTTTAAAGTAGGAAAACTATTACACAAAATCAATTTCCAAAAACGAATCCTAAAAGTAAAATTTTTTAGATTAAACGAATTGTTATAAATTAAGGCCTTTGAGATGGTCGCATGGACGTATTTCCGACTGTCAAAACCGCAACTTCCGTTTACCGACCACTACTAAGCTTATTTGCGACCAGATTTAATCGACTGCTAAGTTAAACATATTTGTGGATAAAAAATTTCATATTTAAAAATTGAAAATGGTTATAATTCGAATTTTAAAGATCACACATGTAGAAATAATTGCATTTATAAAATTTATTAATTTCGAAACCATAGAGACTTTTCATAAAAACAATTGCTTAAACTTTATCAACAAAATATAAGTCCTCTTTCATTATTACATAACATTAGTTACTATAGGCTGCCGGAGACACGTTTAAAAGTGCTGCTGCTGGTTTTTCGGAACGAATTTTTCGCTATTTTTTAGAATGCGATTTTGGTTTAAATAAATACTATTTTTCAGAGCAATTTGCGTAATATTACCTTGAAAATCATAAATAATTATTCCTTATCTTCGCATCACTTTTGGTGTTACAACAATATTTTTGTTTTGTTGTTGAGAATTTATAAATAGAAATAAGATGAATTCGAAATGTTTACTTTCCTTATCATGCTTCAGTGGTAACGATTTGAATCCTAAAGTAGGTAATGATGAAACGTTTCAATCTTTCTCAAATTTTTGTTTATGTTCCATTTTTTTTATTTCGATTACAAATGGAGTCGTGCTGAACCTGTTTTGTTTTGGTTTCCGCTTTTGTAACACTCCACTCATTTCCTAAAATTAGAAACGCAAAGCAGATCCATTGAATAATTCACGGTGCATACTCGCTTCAACCGGAACGCGATAAGAACGACCCCACTAAGGCGGCTAAGGTCATTGCGGGTGGACACAGCCTATCAATTCGAATTCCTAGACGCAACAGCACTCAAGAATTTTGTCGTTGATAAGCACACTCTCGCCCCCTCGTACTATCGGCAGGCATCAATCACGCGACTGATTAATAATTATAAATCTTGAGATAATGCACTGAAAAGTGAAACCCTTACATATGTAGCTACTTGAACAGTGGTAATGGCATGCATAATTTGCAAGCTTTATAGTAAATTACGCCTGAGACGTTGAACCCATCGGTTTCTTGCGTAAATAACAAAATTGGTTGTAACTACGAAGACTTTCATTTAATTCATTGAGGAGCGCAATTTGAAGATAACGTGCGAAAGAAATAAAATTATTCTTACGATTTAAATTACGTCGATGTATGTAAATTTGGTAGTTGCGGAAAGGACATTTAACTCTAAAGCCTGATAACTTGTACCCTATTTTTCTATTTGTCAGTCGTATACTTATTTATTATAAGTTATTCGAATAAATGAAGAACAGCGTCATCAGTAGGATTTCAATGAAATTTTGCAGGTGTCTTCCGTTTGCCCTAAAACGAAAGGATCTGAAGGAATTTTGCGGCGGTCGGCTATTGTTTCCAAAATGTCAAAATTAAGTAGCCATTTCCAACACAAAATTTTTTTATTTTTGCAAAATTCCAATTAAATTTGTTAAATTTCCCTAAAGAGCAATATTGTTCTCGTCATTTTGGAATTTACAAATTTGGAAATTTCTACTAGTCCAAAATATGGATTTAAGAAATTTGTTTTCGACTGTCTGTCCGACTAATATCCTTGTTCGTAATTTGTACAAGTGCCTGAAAAATGACTAAAATAATCAAATACCTTCCTTTTTTTGATCGCAAAAATTATTTGGAATAGAGTTTTTTTCTTTTTGTTTTTTCTCGGTTCCATGGGCTTTTTTAGAGCTACATATGTAGGTTATTACTCGCAATTTTTTTATAGCGTTGTTGTTGTCGTGTTTTTAGAAAAGTATACCAAATTAAAACATCGAATCATGCATTATGCTCAAAACTTAGTGAAATCAATGAATTTTGAATAGCCTTTTACATCAAATTTTTTTAAAAGATACTTTTTATTGATAAATATAAACTCTTCAGACTTGTTTAGATCTTTATTCACATAAAACATGAATTTATCCTGCAGGTTGATTCCGAGGAGGAAAAATTGCCCGAGGAGAAGTATGTCGAAGAATTAGCGAAGAATTTGCCGCAAGGAACAAATAAGACGCCTGAAGTTTTGGATTCGGCTTTGAAGAATCTACCAGATCGGTAAGTGTGCTTTATTTGATTTTAAAAAATTCAATCAACTTGAGTTACAAATTATTAACGTGGTGTAGGATGGGTGGTAAAAAATATTCCGAAACGGTCTAATATCTCGCCAATTATACATACATCGAATCGAAAAAAGGAAAAATATTTGTCAAATCTTTTTTGAAAAGCTATCCAATGACATTAAAATCGATCCTTTTAAAATTTTACGTGGGAACCCCATTTTTAATTGCAGATTCAGATTCTATGGGAATAAAAATGAAGCTTTAATCTGAAACAATTTTTTTTTTCAATTCGTTACAAGAAGTGCGGGGAGGGCTATAATAGTTTAATTGCATAGCTGTTTTAAAGTATTTCATCATCATTATTTATCTTTTAGTGAGAAACGCACTTCGCGAGAGAATCGTAAAATTTGATTTTTCGCGAATACAGCACCGTCTATAACGAATTGAGGAAACCATTTTTTCATATAAAAGTTTTTATATAAAGTAAGGAAAAAGTATTTGTAGAATAATATCAGAAAACCAAAAAATAGAAAGGTAAAATCTATCGTAATAGACAAAATTGCGTACAAAAATAATAATTGTAAATTTAACAAAACTCGGTTGTATCCTCTGACCTGTTGTTTCGCTCTGTTTTACCAGATTTAAACGTTTCACTTTCTACAATTTTGAATATGTAATCTGTGCAGTCAGCGAAGTGTTAACAACCGATATCAGTTTCTATTTAATTTGTGTTTTAAATAAAAGCATAATTTGCATACTGATCCATTCATGGGCAGCGTTAAAACTTATTTAAAGATACTAAAAATGCAATTGGCCTTGAGGCCAATCGATAACTTTAAATATAATGAAGGTAAAACTTTAACTTACGTCGGTTTTATCGTCGATGTGTTAGTGAATCAAAAAGAGGTAAATCAATGTGTCTCAGCGCATTTCATGCTTTTTTGCTGCAATAATCCGCTTGCAATTGCGTTGAACAAGCGAACGCATCAATTTGTTTCAATAAAGATCGTTCACGTTCAGCACTTTTCTTCAATTGTTTTGATTAATACGTGATTAAAGGAAGTAATCATGCAAACAACTTCGTCATCGATGACTGCCCTGATGTCAGTAAAAGCCTGATTGTTTTGTTTTTATTTCCAACATAATTGGTACTTCTATGCCATTTAATAAAACTGTGTGTATTCTAGGTATATGTTTAATTTTTTCTTTACGCAATTACATTGATTCTGTAGCATAATTAGAGAAGTACGGTACTAAATTTAGATAATTAACACATTAACAACACAATAAACGAGAATATTCGTTTCCCGATGCGAATGTGTTAATGCTATTTACTTTTTCTGTGATCTTGAGATAAATTTCTTACATGAGAAGAATTTTTTATTTTCTTTTACGTTGAATTTAATTTTCGATAGTTTATAGATACTTTGCTTGGGTTCAATGAACTTTAAAAAAAATGTTAGTGTTGAAAAAATAGCATCATTACAAAGAAAAACAATATGTATGTACACATCATATTAATAATTAAGCACTTTTTTGAGGAGTTAACATTATAGACCTGGCCGCTAAGTTTTTATAGAAAATAAAAAAATGAATTTAATTCTGAGGATTTGTATCTAACGAAATAAACAAATCGTTAAAATTTCTGTCTTTGTAAGGAACATTAGGAAATTTATAAATGACTAACTATTAACTAAAAATTTTTCGCCTCTCTTTAAATTAAGCGGCAATGTTGTTTATTTATTTTAATTTTTAATCATACTGCTAAATAAAGCACTAAAGGAGGTAGCTTTGGACAAAAAGTGCAAACATGGGTTTTGTTGCAGTTTTCACTGTTTTACGAATAGGAATATATTTTATCTCGATCGAAGGTTTCAAGTAGTTTTAATATTTTAATGGTAATATCCTTGATGGTTGAAATTGAGTACGAACAGCTTCATTTCAAAATTGACTTAAAATGTAGATCGAAATGGAGAAAAGAGCCGAAATTCTAAATTTCAGCCATAGTGTGTCATGGATATAATACTTTTGTGTTAAAATTGAATAATTTATATTTTGTAGTTAACCGAATTTAATTTTCATTTTGTTATTATTTAGGTTGAATTCAAAGATATGTCGCGGGCTGGATGTGCGCTCTGATCTTGTTTTGAATAGTTCTGACCAATATACTAGCATGCAAAACATTAGCACCTTTCGGCGACTTCTCAATATTCATAGCTGCTTATTAATTGCAAACTGCTGTTATTTTGCATAAGGGTTTTACGCTTATTATTTACGCGTTTTACGTTTATTATTTACGTGTTTTACGTTTATTATTTACGTGTTTTACGCTTATTATTTGTGAATGTGCCACGTGCAATTAACAGGTATTTTGAAAAGTAATCAAACGGTGTTACTGTTAGGCACACTATGTAGTGTACAAAATTAAAGTTAATTTAGATTTCTCACCGTAATGACGATTCTAAACCTATATTAACTCTTCTCTTAACCAGATGAGTTATTTTCAAGGTTGCACAGCAGCTACAATTTTTATGATTGTATAGTTTTCGTAATAATTGGTATGTAGGAGTTCTGAGAGTCACTATAATTTCAAAGCAGTTGGCAAAATGGATGAATATATACATATATACATATAGAGTTTTAAATTTGGAATGTATATAACTCATGCTTTCCACAATTCTGAAATGTTATAAAACTTTTTTTTAAATATGTATTTGATATTTTAAAATCAGTTCTTGCGAATTATAAGAGCTGACTTTCGCCTCTAGAAATCTCAGAGTCTTGTTGTTGTAGAATTTTTGTCGTGAATAAGAAAGATATAAAATGTAACAGAGTTGTTTCGATGTGTTTGATGTAAAAATTGAGCAATTTTAAACACTCCATAAATTTCATGTTATAAAATTTTAGGCAACATACTCTATTATTTATCAAATCAATGTGTTTTTTTTGGTATAGATATTTAATAATTAGATTATTGTGAATTTTCAACTTAATTCACAACAATGCTTTTTGCAGATGGAAAAATTGGGTCATTCGTGGGATATTTACATGGATAATGATTACAGGATTTGGACTCATCATTTATGGTGGGCCGTTAGCTTTGATGATAACAGTAAGTATATAAGCGAAACTGTAATAGGTACTTTAAACTACATTACATTAAAGTGCAGTTAAGAAAAGTTTCATCCCAACAACACTTAAAGAAGCCATTTGTACATTATTAATAAAATTGTCGCATCTTCTCTTCCAGACACTTCTTGTTCAAGTAAAATGCTTCGAAGAGATAATTTCCATTGGTTACCAAGTCTACAGAATTCACGGCCTGCCGTGGTTCAGAAGTCTTTCGTGGTATTTCTTGCTGACATCCAATTATTTCTTTTATGGCGAGAACTTAGTGGACTACTTTGGAGTTGTGATAAATCGCGTTGTAAGAACTTTTGTTAAGTTTCGCTTTACATCCTCATTTCAATAATTCGCTCATTTTCAGGAATATTTAAAGTTTCTAGTCACATACCACCGATTTTTATCTTTCTGCCTGTATTGCATTGGATTTGTTTGGTTCGTGCTTTCCCTGGTTAAAAAGTATTACATGAAGCAGTTCAGCTTATTCGCATGGACCCATGTATCTCTTCTGATTGTCGTGACGCAAAGTTACTTGATAATACAAAATATTTTCGAAGGTACGATTAGATTTCTAAATATTGAAGTACATAAATACATATTTATGAAATCGAAAGGTCTTTTTTAATCAGAAAATAAATTGTCGTGCTATCTAAACTTAATAATAAAAATCTTCCAGGCTTAATCTGGTTCATTGTGCCAGTTTCAATGATAGTCTGCAACGATGTAATGGCGTACATGTTTGGCTTCTTCTTCGGGAAAACACCTTTAATTCAGCTGAGTCCAAAGAAGACCTGGGAAGGCTTCATCGGCGGAGGCTTCTCTACCATAATGTTCGGATTCCTCATGTCGTATTTCCTGTGCCAATTTCAGTATTTCGTTTGCCCGATTGAGTACTCTGAAACGCTTGGTCGGATGACGATGGAGTGCGAACCAAGCTACTTATTCCAAAAGCAGGAATACACCTTCTCTGTGGTAATTGGATTATGCAAAATCGATACCTAGGAACGGCGGTGTAAATAAACTTTATTTTTTTCCTTTCAGTTTGGCATGCGTCAGTCTTTCTTGATGTATCCATTCGTGTTACATTCCCTCTCTTTGAGCCTGTTTAGTTCAATTATTGGACCCTTTGGTGGCTTCTTTGCATCTGGCTTTAAAAGAGCATTTAAAATTAAAGTAAGTAAATTTTGGTTTCTAGAGCAAATGTAAATATATTTAATTCTGTTGTTTTGAAGAAGCTATGTTAATGCTGTCAACACCAATACTTTATATTTCGGATTTCGAAGGTTTTGTCTATTTCTATAAATTATCCTATTATGGAGAAAGCCATTCCGACTTCGCTAGTTGGAACTCAAGGCAAAATTTAAAAACCTTTGAAAAAGTCAATATTGAATGGATTTTTATGTAACATAAATGAAACAATTCGGTAATAAAAACTTAAATGCCCTGCATTACAGATAAATAAATGTATGTTTTTAACCCGCCAGTATTCATGCCATAACGCCTAAAGAACCCTTACTCACTTGACACGTCCGTACTGTTCAAACGCCGCAGGCAAAATAGCGGAAGTGGGGTGTACGGGTGCACAATAAAGTTACTTGATGGTACCTAGCGTGGCAACTTGAAACGTATAATAACAAAAGAATTACAGATCAAATACTGAACCTCTGGTCATTTCGATCCATGCGCGACTGCTGGCGGGTTAAATAAAAATTATTATTTAGTATCATTGAAAAATTGTTAATTGTCGTTTTGTCAGAAATTGAGAGTCACTTTGCGTAAAAGAATTAATATAAATTAGTTGCGCTTTTTTACAAGTGTCGTAAGATTTCAGATTTTAATTGAAGCTTTGTATTTTTTGCATTCTGATTTAATCATTTAATACCCAATTATCTGGTGCATTTCAATATTATAAATGAGCTCGAAGAGCTTTCGGAGTTATTACTTTTGTCTTTTCTTAAATGGAGACGTTTCTTTAAATGACTTCTCTGCGATTATATACGAGTATATACAAAGTGTGATAAGTTTATTTCACAAAAAATGCTTATTAAAATTTTTCTTAGAAGTTATTCTGTGATCTTTTAAAAATGTCGCTTCAAAGGTAATAATTATTTAAATTGTACAAAAGTTGACTACTTATATAGATGCTTATAATTTGAAATTTCTTGATATATTTTCCTCAATATTCTCTTTGAAGTAGGAAAATATTTTTAGAAAAAGTGTAGTCGCAAGCTTTTCATCAATTACAGCTATGATTACACCTCTCTCTCTCGCCATATCTAAAAATATATTTCTTCCCCAAGAAATATTTTTTCTTAATACAGCAAATACTCGAAATCGCGAACTCACTAGATTAGCTAGCTTTAGAAAAAAAAACAACGGATAATCTTGTGTGATTTACCGCCTAAAACATTTTCATCTAAATTGAGTCCTTTTATTAATTAATATTTTTAATTTTTTTATTGCCAGGACTTTGGTGATATGATTCCCGGTCATGGTGGTATCATGGACCGTTTTGACTGCCAATTTCTGATGGCAACATTCGTGAACGTTTACATTTCTAGTTTTATAAGGACACCATCTCCAGCAAAGCTTTTATCTCAAGTAAGTATTATTTTTAATGAAAATTCAGAAATACAGTTTGGAAATAGACCATTTGTATACGATCAGTTAAATGGTTTTAATACATGATTTAATTTGTATTTTTTCCCATAAAAAATAAAATAAGTTTTGGCTATACAGGAAATAATAACACTAATTTTTGGCATAAATATATTTGCTGATGACCTATGAGCATTTACACAATCATGGGCATAAGTTAATTTTAATTAAATTTTCTGAATTAATTTCGCAGTCGTTTTTAATCCAAATACAATCTGAATAGTATTTCGTAAAAAAAGCTCTCTCTCTCTTGAACATTTTTAAAACTAAAAGAAAATTTAAGATTCAAAACTTAATTATTATTATTGTGATGCATGGCCTATGTCACCAAACTGTACTTATCCGATTTTTTTTGCGAGAAACATTTATTACAATAGGATTCCTCTTAGTTATCGATATTTCTGACATTAGTAATTAATAAATTATTAAAGATAGTTTAGTATATCTTCCTTTTGCTTCATTTTTTTTTTAAAGTATCAAGGGCCCTGCCATCTGCTCATTCCAGTGAAAACGGGTACAAGTTGATAAGCACTTAAACACCTTTCAATTTAAAAAGCAAAAAATTACAAAAATTAGTAATTTTTTGGGGGATAATTTTATTGTATCAAAGAATATTTATGCCTCAAATGTTAACATTTAATGTTTTGACACTAGCTTTAAATATTACCTATACTGCTTCAAGACCATAAATGAAAAATAATTATACCATCTTTAAATTTACTTAGACATATTTTTCAATTGAAATTTTTTTCCATTTATAGATCTACAATCTGAAACCAGAACAGCAGATTCAAATATTCAACACTTTGCGGGAGAATCTCGAGAACAGGAACATATTGAACCTGAATTAAACCAGTGGTAACACTGAATGCAGATTGCTTTATATTTCGTTTAGTATTTAGTTAATAATTTGTACTAATAACATTATTGAGCGACTCGACAAAAAGCTAGGAGAATTCGAAAATCGAAGTGCAGCATGTATTGCTATACAAATTTGCTCGGCTAGTGGGAGACGATGCAGAAACTTTGCAGCCGCTATTTATAATATTCCAGAAACTTTAAATTGTTTAGTTTCTTGTGATCTTGAGATGTCAAAACGAAAGTAAACGCAATTTTTTGTGTTTTTGAATCTAACGAATCTTTCAACATTAAGTGTTACACTCAAAGCAATTAACCGAATTCATAAATTCATCAAATCGCCAAATCTCCATCACCTTTACATTGTCATTTGTAGCCATTGTCGTTAATAAAATATGTGAATTTAGAATGTACGGTGGTTAGGGAAAAGGGAAATGGTTTTTGAATATTTTATTTTATTAAGGCGTAAAAAGTGCTGTTTAGGCGATATACAGTTTGCTAAATAGAGGACTTGGTCACAGTCCCTTTGTACTACTCATGTAGAATGTTTTGGAAACTTTTACGCAGATGCAGAAATTGTCAAGTTTTTCGAACGTGGAAAAATCTAGTCTAGTGGTAGGTGTAGTAGGTACGGTAGTATTTTAGCTGTTTTGTAAGGGTTGGAACATTTGTTCCCTAATTAACACTAAAGATCCATTTAATGGATGCTTTGTTATAGTTTGTAAATAATTAAGGTGCCGCGAATCAATAGAATGTTGTATCAAATCTCATTTAATTATTCATTAACCTTTTTTCATCTTTCGCTTAAACAAAATTTAGTATTATTTTCAAATGATTTCTGCTTTTAAATAACTTCTTTATTGGAAAGACTGCTGTTGCTCAATAAGATTGTTTGAATATAATTATTTTTTTGGCTTTAACAAATTACAAATTTATCAAAAGTTAGTTCACTTTCACTAAAAATTTTATCAGTCTTTCTATATCTGTTTAATTAAATCGATCAAAATTACTAGATGGTAAAATTGTTCATAAACATCTTTAATTTTAAAATTGCTTCTAATTTTGAATGTGAACCGTGACTGGTTATTGTGATGTTTATGATTCCAATGCAATAAAATAGAATATAAACGTACAGAAATTGGAAATAAAGGGGGAACGAAATTCATATGAAAATCTAATTTACACTACAAAAAGTGATGTGAGGCAAGATACAGTGTGAAATATTGCTGTGAGCAGTAATCAATGATATTTTAAAATTATTTTTGTAAAAGTATGTTTTTAACGAAGTAGTGAAATAGCGTTTAAAAATTCTACTCTATAATTTAATAGCCTATCAAATAGCTGAAATGCAATGGACGCAATACGTTTTTGTTGCTTTGTGGAACGATGAGAACAAAAACTTATTGTCTAATCTGATACTTTGCTTGCGACGCTACATTTTTGCTGGATTTTCAGTAGTGTCAAAGAATTTAAAAATTAATGCCCAAAAATTGATGAAAGTCATACAGGTCTGCTATTTGGCTTTAAAAGCACATCGTGCTTTAAAACAAACAATCTTAAATGCAAAAATATAAAACGGTTATGGATGCGGGCAATATTTTTAAATTTTTCGCTTTACTGTTTTTATGGGTCTGGTTTCGAGGCTAATCCTTTTCCATGACTTAGCTTTTAAAGTATTATTTTTATAAACTTTAAGTCTTTTATCATAAAAAATAGGCTCTTCCCTCACAGCATAAGGCAGGCTGGGTTTCGTGTCATTGCATTTATTTTGCGGTGCAACTAAAACGCGTCACGCCAACTTTATCATAGTCTAAAGCTAATTTTTTGAAGCCTTTTAAGAAAATAGTAGTTCAAAAGTGACACAACATACAACAAATAATTTTTTAATCATTCTTCCTTGCCTAATTTCGAAAAGTAGGTATATCCAAAATATGTCGTTGGAAATTTTAAGTTTCAAAGATATCATTTTTTTTTGTTTTCTAAAAAACTTTCGGAAAATCCTTAAAACAAATATTGGGTTGGCAACAAAGTAATTGCGGTTTTTTAGTGTGAAATAAAACTCAAAACAAGTCCAAGACATCTTATGTGATCTTCAATTGACCTTTTTGCAATCTCTGGCACAGTTATATTATTATGGCTTTCATTTGGTCATCATAAGCTTCAAAAATTCGACGAGAACGTTGGTCATCTTTAAGTGAAAAATTTCCAGAACGAAAGTGTGTAAACCAGTACTCCATGTTAAAATTGACCGTAAACTGACAGTTGTAAACAAAATTACAAGGAGTTTGTTTCTATAGTAACGTAAAAGTGTCAACAACTAAACCCCAAAAGAAAAAAAATCTAACATTAACAGAAGAATAACGAAACAGACATAACGCAATCTATTGGTGCAAACCGCAATGACTTAGTTGCCAACCCAATATGTCAAATGCATTCGACTTATCGATAGCACACTTATCGTGTGGAATTAAAAATTGAAAAGATCAAACATTTCGACTTCTTTATTTTTAGGAACTTTTCTGAAATAACTTTAGTTTAAGGATATTTTTCAGTTTTCAAAATATGTTAGATATTTGTAACTTGTGATCTCAAATGAAAGTTTCTATCTTTTTCCATTTAAATCCGTGAGGAAGGCTCAAACTAATTTTATGTGTTTTATTTTAATTTTCGATAACTCATTGAATCTTATCCACCTATAAATGTTTCAAATATCTTGTACACCCAAGTAATTTTAAAAATTCCTCGATAACTCCATACATCGCTAATAACATCCAAAATAATTACAATAAAACTCGCAGTTAAAATGTTATTGTTCTCGAAACACAAATATTGTAAGAATTTCCAACAGATATAATCATCATCATCAGCTAAAAATTAGCTTTATTTTTGTTAAAGGTTGTCAGTGTAAAGTTAGCAATTTTTTAAAAACATTGTTTCAATGATTCTTATACTATGAGATTCTTTGAGATATTGCGTATCTTTTTGAAAACTTCAATCCGATTACTGCCAGCAGTGTACACGTGTATCTTGCTTTCTGTTTCAACAACGATTTTCCTAGGTACGTAACGAAGTACAAAAATAAAATACAATTGAGAAGTTAAAGTGTTAAAGCAACAACTACTATGTGTCCTTTAAAAGAAAGGTTTTGCATTTAAACTGTTTAACTATTTTTCATTAACTTTCATAAATTGTGTTCAATTTAATGTTTGTCTTATTTATAAAACGATGTAAACGTGTAAGGAAAGGACGTGAACTGGGCAAAATAACAAATATAAAATGGTTTCCAAATGCTATCAACTCTATCTCGAAATTGTTTTTAACATTACTTGCACTTTTCATTTATTTCGAATCCTTCACTCTCCGTCCATAAACACGTTTCAACAGTTATACAGTCTTTAGAATATTTATACCATTAATAATTTTATTTCCAGTCGTTAAGTTTATCTTCAAGAAAACTCGTTTATTCCAACTAGCCCATATTTTAATCAGTTTGCGTCCTACCGAAAGATCAAATCTTAGAAATATATTGTCTGTTGATGTTTTATTGTTGTATGTCTTGTTTTCTTTTAGGATATTTTGTATTTTGTTATTTTATAGAAGAAAAAGGAATATGAGATTTATATATATATGATTAGAGTGTAAATTTAATGCTATATACACTATAAATGTACCTTCATTGAATATCAGCAAATTATATTGATGTCACTTTTATTGATGATAAAAAACACAAAACAAATGTGAATATGTCAAGTAAAATATTAAATAGATGGCAACAAATTACTATAGACTGCGTTGTTTCCTTTTCTTACTACCATTTTCGTAGCTACATAACCTAAATTAAAATTTGAGAATTTATTGAAGATTAAAAACGGAGAAATCCTGTCAGTCTACTATAGTTTTATGTAAACCTTATAAAGGTTTAAATCTTATAGTGCATTACCGTAAGATTGTCTTAAGTTAATCCTTTAGAGGCGTAACATTAAAAGGATCTACTGTGGTGGAATGCATATGATGTTTGGAATGCTTTTATTGGTAAGTATTTTATGATATCTATAGAGTAGGCAGACTGAACCTCATATATATACTCGTATTTTTATTGTAAGAAGCAGCTAATAATTAATTAAATGCTAGTTAACAATCTTTAAAATTTAATTAATGAGATATTGGGCAGATATATTCGAAACTGCAATTGCAATACAATGTTCTGTATTTCCATTGCATTTTTTTCATTTGTAAATTCGATTCCACATTAAACACAAAAAAAAAGAAAAAAAACTCATCTTTTTATTTATTAAAAAACGTGATTTCCAACTTTATGTAACTTGGCTTTGGTAGTTGAGTTGAATTAAATACTTGGGTGTTACATTCGATAAACGACTAAATTGGAACGCCCATCTGAACAACACCTTACAAGACTATTTCAATTCGCTTAATACAAACTACAAAAGAATAAAACAAGAGCTTTGGTCTTGCAGGAAACTCTTCGGTATGACCTAGGGTCTCGTATGATGGCCTAATGTAAGATTCGGTAGCAGTCAGCAATTGCATAATGCAGTAAGCTGCAACCGCTTGCTTATCTCTCCATAACTGGAGTAATGCGGACCGGACCGGTCCTACACTCGCCATAGAGGCAATAGTATGATTTGCATTTGCCCCTGCACATTTCATTCTGAAGTGCTCTTAAAGTGCAGATTACATATAAGGTCACATGAGCATCTCGAAGCAGCTTCCACATATTAGGGTCTGTCTTAAATCAGACTACATGACCAAGACGCTGAGCTTCGGTAGGAGATTCAAGATATTCATCCCCGAACGTGCGGCCTGGATTCGTGAGGGTCCTAATCTAGATCTCTCTTCGTGGAGTTTTCGTTCAAGACACGACAAAGATTGCGTTGCACTCCGATTTTGGAGGAAATGAGGTCTCTGATGAACTGGCCAGAGAGGGGTCATCAACTAGGTACCAAGACCCTAGGCCCTATTGCAGCATTGGCTTGTCTCCAGCACACACAACATACGCACTAATCGCACACACAAGAGATAGTTTTCATGAGCTCACCGGCCTTGAAACTTCTCCTGGACGTAGACGACGAGCTTTTTGGACCTTTTTGCAATTTTTGACCCCCTGTATAAACCTTATGGGATCTTGTGCCAGAACTGTTATATAGCTTATCTAAAGATAATTATATTATTTAAGAATAAATCATATTAATTCACTACGTAAAATATACTTGACAATATGAGCACAACCTTAATCTTTCAAGAACGCAAAATTTTGACTTTCTTATTCACTTATTAAGTAATAGTATCTTTCCAGATATCTTTGAAACCATGGGCAACTATTTTTGCTTTCCGCTTTATTTCAAGAAACCTTTAAAAAGGTGTGAAAAGCTTAATAAATTTTTCAGAATATATTATCAGCATTAAGTTTTTAGTTGAAATTTCAAAGTATAGTTAATTTTCAAGGTTTTCTAGAATATAATCATTAACTTTGAGTGTAATCTCAAACTCATATTACACATAAACTTTCTTTCAACAGATGCCAAAACACTAACGGCAATAAGTCTTAGACACACATGTCACGTATATCGCAAGCATTTCTTTTCAACTTTTACTGATGTTTTACAACTTAATTTCAGAGAAATCACATAGTATCAAATAAAAAATCGTTTCCCGGAAATTTACAAAATCTAAAAAAAACGCCCGGTGAATAATAATTATTTCGGTTGGTCTCGTATGGCAGATCTATGCATTATATATGTAAAATAGGCTGCAATTAAGATTCCAGAAATCATTCCTTGAAAGGCTCATAAAACAATCGTTTATGCAATTAAAGCATGTTTTCTAGTGTTACGACCTACGAATAATTCATTGTTTTTCTAAATTGCAGGATCTGTGTGTAAATTTATATTGTGCGTTGTAGAGACCTAAATCTAGGGAACATAAAGAGAAGATAAGATTCAGCGAGAGAGCGAGGGCAATAAAGTTTCTGATATTTAATTAATTTTAATCTATTATAAAATTTACTAACTACAGTAATTGTTAAGGTTAACCGAAATGTAGGGGGAAAGCCGGATAGTGGCGACTTTTTACATTTAAGCCATGAACTTTGAATACTTCTGAAAGATTTTGAAGTTCATAATAAATTCAAAATTCGTTTTATTAGTTAACTTACGCTCTTTATTATAGATATAATTACACATTACATTTAACTTGTTTAGCTCTGATTTGCCAAGATTTCGCGCTCGTGATTATTCCCTTGCAGTACAGCATTATTTTGGATTTAGGATTGTGTCTTTGTTTCCTTAGAAACAAATTCATAGCTTAAAAATTGTTCGAAAAAAATTTTATTAACAAAGTATTTTAGTGGATATAGGTTTTATGGATATTTTGAATTAAAATTATTCGCAAAGGTATTATAATTTAATGAACTTTGAAAATTCAGTAATTTTTAAATATTCATTGTACATTCATTTTTAAACAATACATACTAAAACATATATTAATATGGCACTTTTCATAAAAGAGTAAGACTTTATAGTGTCTAAAAATGTTTCAATTGTATGAATGTATAAAAAACAGTCAATTTGAAAAATTCGCAATTGTAAACACAGTTAAATAGGTAAAAATGCTTATTTTCTATACATCCGCAATAAATTATAATCATTGAAAAACCACACCTATACCCTGCTTCTTCGCCGCGAATCACATAAATCAGGTACAGCCGAGATTCAGGCTTCACATGAATGTACAAATTATGCAAATCTATTTGTAAGTCGTATCACATTAACATGAAAATAAGGCTGCATTGATTATTATGCCTCTAGTTCAGCAATCTATATGCAATGAATTTATTTTTTTATAGTTTCATTGTTCGTGTCGCTAATAATGACAAATTAAATCCTATTAATAGCAAAAGACTAAACAAACTTTCTCAATTCCTGTGTTAATCGAATACAAATCGTGATTTTAGCAGCATGCTTTATATTTAATGGATTACATTCTTTCAACAATTAAGAAGAGCAAAAATCATTGAAAATACGTAAGTGGTCAGTCATAATTAAAAACCATACCAATGATTACAATAAAAACTAAAATGTCTCGCGACAGCCTACTGCCTTCGAAACCTCGGACAACTTCAACAGTGCCTTCCATTAAGTTAAGAGTTAAGCAAATAAACTAAAAAGCAAAAGTTGAACGACTTTCAAAAGAGAACGTGGTGTCGTCCTTCAGAATGGTATCACTCACTTGTGACAATCGTCGGTATATTTCAGGTCTGACAAAAATCAACATTTTATTGCAGGTATATAATCTCGTGTAAAATAAGGTTTCCATCGGAAATGGACATTATAATTTTTAAGTAGGTACGTTTTCACTTTCGCACAATATAACTAGAACCACCTTAAAAATAACTTGTATATGATTTAAAAAAAATTAAATAAGTTTATACTTCTTTCCACATGTTGAAAAACACGTTTCGAAAATAAAAAATAATATTATAATGCATTGTAAATACGTATTGTTTTACAACGAATATCGACAGTTAAATTTTGTTAAACACTTTAATTATTTATTTTTAGTAACAAGTAAGAAAGTTATAATAATTTTAAAACCCCTTGGACTCGAACTTTATAATTGTGTAGCAACTAATGTAGAACTAATTTTCAAAAAAAAAATCGAATTTTTTAGTTTTACTCTCGGAGGAATGGAGACAGTAATATATGTACATTTAACGGTTAAAGTTCTTAGAAGTGGGAGTTCAATTGCTTGAATAGTAATTGTTTAAACGATGACAGAAATTCCTTCTTTTCCAAATATTTTTTTCGTTTTTTTAATTACTGTATTCTTACGAAAAATAAGCCGATTTTGATAAAACGAAAACAATTTTTTAAAATGACTCATTCTAGTTTCTAAACTTTCTATTTAAATTGTTTATCACTACCCATTGCTCCGTGAAATATCGAAGAAAATCGAAAAAATTCCTAAACTTTTAACCAACTTTAAAGCTATCTCATAGAGTGTTTTTTTAGTAAAATATAAAATTAGAACTCTGTCCAGACATATCCGTATGGAGAAGAAATTACCACGATGGGAATCTCTAAGCGACGAAATTAATCCGACACAAAAAATTTCCAGTAGCGGTTTTCCAATTAATTTGTTTTAATTAACGAAACATGATATAAATCTATCAACATTCGCAGAGCACGCAAAACAGTTAAAGTTGTCAAGCGCCTCAGACACCAAAATTAATTGCACCTTGTGAAATTGAAGATTTTAAGTAAAACGAAAGACTTAAGCGAGAAACCCGCTCCTAAGCCGTGAGAGTAGAAAAGCTTTCCTTAGAAACGGTCACTTCTTCTCAGGTAATCAAAGCTTCCAGGTGAATTTTTCGCATTAAGAGAAAAGGTTAAAGGCTCCAAGTAACTTCCCCATGGTCAGGTGCTCCAGGTGCAAGCAAAGACGGGCCCCAAAGGCTCCAAAGGTGGAGACTCAACGAGCTGCACCAACTCACGGCTGAATGTTGACACCTTGCACAGTCAGTTCGAACCGAAAGGCCACATGCAAAAGACGTTGGCTACCCGAGCAGGTCTCAATTGGTCGTCTGTCGCGGCAAAAAGCGGTCGTCTGAACCATCGCCGGTGAGTTGAATCAAATGTGCCGTGGTGTCGCAACATAATTTCCCGAGTGCTCAGGCAAATTTAAATACCCTCGACATATATCGATTGCGACATTTCGCAGTTCAGTGCTCACCCAGTGGTTAGTGCCGTGAAGAGGACTTCTAGTGCGAGGTTTCAGCGAAAGAAATTTTGTAAAGTTTACACCGCTTTGGAGGTTTACGACGGGGCACATATTCGCCCGGGAACTAGCCGTTACGGTAAAGGTATTTTGCATTTATTAACCTTCGAATATCTCACATTTGACCGGTTTCCTTCCTCAATGGCGCCTCAGGTTACACAAGATATGAAATGTTATACTAACTTTCATAAGTTTGGCGGGCTACGTTAACTTAAGTTTTGCAAAAGTAAAACTTTTACTTTTAATCTTTTAAACGATTCATAAAAGTACAAATTGTTCACTTTGACTTATCATTACTATGTAGTACCTACATATGTACATATATTTAGAATACTTTCTGCAGCCGGACCTGATCGCGGTTATGATGCCGCGAATTAGATAACATTTATAATATGTGAAAATCTGAATATTCATTTGATCTGCACATCCACGCTATAGCACTGCACAATATACACTCGTTTGTATCTTCGACTTCTGACATGTTATCTTCGCTAGGTCGTGCAAAATAAATTTTTATTTTTATGTTGAACTTCCATAAAGCGCCACTAACTATCTACCGGCAAAAAGGCGAGGACGTAAGCGTTACGTTAGGGGGTCAGAGTCGCGTATTTGGCGATGACATCTGACAATGCTATAAACTTATCCCACACGTGGTGATCTCGCATCAAATTTTTCGTCTTGGGATTTTCCCAATACAGATCCGGAGCCGTTAAAAGATATCAAACCTTGATTAACCGGCGAATAAAAGTTTTTTTTTGTGATTCTCGTTTAGTTTATGTTCATATTTATCAATGCCCTATCAGAACTAATATTATCCACAGTTGGATGTATAAACGAAAAGCTTTCTTGACGATCGGCTGTGCATAAGTATATTTAGTCACTTAGAAAATGAAAGATTTCAACTTAATTAAATTTGTTCCTATACATTAATGAAAAGCTAATATAAGGATTTCTTTAGCGAAGGAAATGAGTGTGTGAGTTTGCCTGCATAGAAAAGGTAATCTTAAAAACTTCCTAACCAATTTAAATAACTCTTTGACTAATAAAAACTTAATTTAATGCGGATAGCTATATTTTATTACCTAAATCGTTTTTTTTTTTTTTTAGTATAGAATACTAATTAAAGGGAAAGCTGAGTTACTGGGCAACAAAAGTTGTAAAACCCATCTTTCTGCAGATTATTCTTAAAAAAAAAAACTTAATTATTATAAGTATTTGAAGTGAGTGTTCATTATTTATGAGTAGATCTATGCATGTGAAAATGATTAGATTAATGCTATTATGTTTTTATGAGCAGTTTTCAACTTTTCATTTTATTTATAGGCCTCAGATAGTACTGGATAAGAATTTTAAAGAAAAATGCACAAAAGACAAATTTAAAATTACTTAACTTAAATTATCAAATTATGCATTTACATTGTGAAAACATGTAGCAGCACAGAAATTGGTGAAGATGGACATTTAATTTGCTAAAGTATTATATTAATATTTATTAGAACTTAATGAGAATAAATATAACAATTTATCATATTTAAACACTATTTGTTGTCGTAGGTAATGTGCTGTTCCAAAATGAAAACAAGCGAAAAGTGAGAAACGAATGAGGGAAGTAATTCCTCTTAATCTTAAACAACTTTCGAAAGTCAATGTAAATGAAAAGAGAAAATAATTGTTTAAAATAATGTCAGCCTAATAAATCGAATAATAATGTTAAGCTCTACATATAATATAAACAATTTTATTAATAAAAGCCGTCTAGGGTAAAAATAAATGATTGTTCTTAAAAATCTGGACATAAAGTAAAAATAAAATTTTGAATTTTATTTAAAAATTTCACAAATGTGGTGCTCAAAATGGATTAGCCGTACCTATCTATAATTTATTATATTTAATTATTTTAATTGATTTTGCAACAGGTACGCCATGTTCGTTTGTTTTTTACATTTACATTCTTTAATAGGATGGAATAATATCAGTAGTAAAGTCTAGTTCTTACAACGTAAGCTTAAAAAAAAATTGTAAATAGCTAAAAACAAGCAATATTTGTATACCAAAGGTAAATTTAAGAAGAAGACGAAAGTAACCAATAAAAATAACAATATTTACCTTTAAAGCAGACTGAAAAACAGTTCCTATGTCCATTAATTATACTAAGTGTTGAAAAAAATAATTTGAAAAAGGAGTTATTCATGGAAATTTGATTTTATGTTTTGTTTATGTTTATAAGAGTTAAACAAAAGAGAATAAAGACTATTTTGATTTTAACAACAAAGAAGTTTAATTTTGGAATGTTGCTTTTACAACAATTGCTTACAGTTATCAATTATAAAATTTCTTAATAAAAAGTAAACTCTGTTTACAGTATTACACATTTTTAACATAGATAATGGTACCTACCTACATGAATCTAGCTCATTGTTATCTTATAATCTTAATGTTCGCACCGTATTTTATTGAATCAATCATTGAAACTTGTATTCTTGATTCCGATGGGTCTAAATTCAAAATGTTCAAAAAATGTTGTTAATATAATATTTTCAGACCACTTTAAGATATATAAAATGTTATGTACCTAGAGTACGTAGGTGGGTATAGGCGTTTCTAAATCGTAAAAATTTAATTTACTCTCTATACATTTTTAAAAATAACATACTATAAAATATAACTTTTGTTTTTAGAATGAAAGATTATAGATTCGCTAAACTGGCCATGTACGTATGTGCATACATACATACATATGTATATGTATTTACAATTCAAAATGAGTAGGTAGCTTCCGTTTTGCCAATAAGAACAGCGTACAAAGTAATAAATAACGAATAGTTATAACAGCGTAGTTTTAAAATCAACAGGATTTTTAGAATAGCACGACAATTACATCTCTAATTAATCCGTAAAAATAGCTGCAGAAAAATGCAGGAAATGCAGGGATTTCCCGCGTAAAATTTTCCTATTCAGAAAAATGAACAACTACACTCAATTTACTACGCCGCAAGTTAAAGCTGCGCACTAATTAGTCAATATGACACAATTTATTTAAACGTAATTAACCATTAATTGATATAAAATAATTAATTAAAAAAACCTAAGAACGTGCTTGGCATGTCACCCAGTAAAAGCCGTAATTCGGGCTTCAAATTGGACTCAAACTCCTTGACAAGCGCCAAGGTCATTCGCCGATCTAATGTAAAACATGGATAAAATTAATCGCTGATGAGGCCGCATTAACCACTTTCCTCATTTTCTCTGCATTCAGGAAAATTTTCCAAAGAGAGCGCGCGATCGACTGGAATTCATTGATTCATCGGAATTCAGAAGTATTTTAAAAATGCCCTGGCCGCGCGTCGCGACACCTTTAAATTGTTGTCACGTTCGCTCGATTGAAATGTTTCTTTGGCGCAGTCAGTGGACTGGTTAAAAGCGATAAAACAAAGTAAGACTTCAGACTTTAGACGGAGTATGGAACTTTGTCTGCTTGATTACCGAGGATTGGGACAATTTTGTGGAGATTGCACTATTGCACAGAAAAAGAAGTGAGTCAGGCGGTATTTTGGAACGAGTATATGAACCTAAAGAAGAGGCGTCGAATCTGTGCAGATATCTTTTAGCCGAGGAGACTTTCACTAGACGGGCGAACGAGGAACACAAAGGTTATTTAGATTTTGTCTTTTTGCCCCTTTCGTCCCAATTCAGAGGAAGTGAGCTCAACATTAATTTAAATGTCAAGTTGTGTTATGAAATTACTTAAAGAGAAATCTTGTAATAAAATTTCTGTATAGATTTTACCGTGATTTAGATTAAAATGGTATAACACGTACAGCGAAATATTTTCTTATAAAGTTTTTTTTATGACTTTTTGGACATAAACATACATACTTTAACTTTCTCTAATTTCCTAATTTCAATAGGTAAAAATATTTTATCCTACTTTATTAACCGGTTCAATCGTTCATTTTTATAAATTATAACTGAAAAAATATTCGGAAAGACTGATATGTATGTTAAAGGATATAAAATATATTCGTTTCTTGTAGTTTAGCAAAAGCATAAGAGTTTAACAAATTAGCATATTATGCATTACATAACTAACTCGAACGAATTAGTAATTTTAAAATAACCATGGTCGACATTTTTGGTGTTTGTTTATCTTACAGGAAAAGTAATAGATAAGTAATAATCGGATTCTGTCTGTAGATTACGAACTCAATCAAATATTCCAGAACTTCAATTTATTTAACAGTGTAGGTAACTTTTGGGATTATTAAAAAAAAAATTAAAGGCCCTACTGCTACTATCGTCATTTCTGCGATAAAGAATCGACCTTACGAATCGAAAAGAGCGACGAAAGCCCTTTTTGGATAAAAATTCTTTAATAAGGTTCCTAAAATTGTCACAAACTCATTTCAATTTCAGTAACCTTTAACTTCAATTAATGTGTTCATTCAAAGTGATTAAAATAAGTCGACTGAACGTCACAATAATTCTTCGCAAGAATTCGTTAATTTTTTTCTTTAGATTCGATTCGATTAAATAACACAATGCAGTTGTAGATTAAAGTTGTTTGTACATAAAATAATCTCGATTTTTTTTTCAAAATATTTAGTTTAAAGTGAAGCATAAAAAAAGTTTTGGAAATACATACTGAAGTAAAGATAAAAGAATTTTAATTAATTAAGTAATCAACGACCCACATCCCACTGATTTAAAGGAATTTAATATCAGTATTAAAAATTGGATCTATACATATAATTTTGAACATACATACATATGTTGAAATTCTCTAAAACGAACAGAATCTGAAGCCTTTGAAATGGTGCTGCCAACTGAACAAGAATAATTGAATCTGTCAGCAATTAGAAATTTAAAAGAGATTTTTTTTTATATTGTCGAAGCTAAAGAAATTATATTCGAGCTCCCCTGTTCATCCATGGATTACCAAACTGGATAATTAATTTGAATTGAGTAAAATTTCAACGTTTGATTTAGATGTTTTGAATTTTAAAAAGAATCGTCGAACATCCCAAGTTAAAACCTTTTATTGTCAATTTAAAGTGAAAATTCTCCTTTTAAATTAAATGTGTTTAGACTAGATACGTTTGCATGATTATTTAGCTTTAAATTAACATATAGCAATTAACAATTTAGATAAGTATAAAGCTATTTATCTTGTATTCAAATTTCTGCCAATTGTAAGGTTTAAATTTAACTGTTGAAAGAGAAATTTCTTCCTTTTAATACTATAAAAACGATTTTTTTCTTTCAAAATATTTAATGACTCTTAAAATTGACTTACAATGGTCTTTTCTTATTTAAGTAAAACCTTCATACGTAATGAACAAATATGCAAATTGCAGCATCAGTTACACTTTCAATTCGTTTTGCCCACCAAGGCCAAGTTTAAACGAGTAAGCGCCGTCATTTCCAAATAACGCTAGGTCATTTCCAGATCCGAAATAGGATAGAGGTCTATTAACACCCACTTCCATTCATACATCCGGCTAGTCGCTCC
This sequence comes from Machimus rusticus, assembly GCA_951509405.1. Lineage (NCBI taxonomy): Eukaryota > Metazoa > Arthropoda > Insecta > Diptera > Asilidae > Machimus > Machimus rusticus. The sequence continues at coordinate 48,302,263 of OX608050.1, read as the reverse complement.
TATGGCAATTAATTTTCCAAAAAGCGGAAGCAGACGCGTTCGACCATTTCAACAGATAAATTGTCGCCGTTGCTGCGACATGCAACAAAGGCTGCATGCGATGCTTCACGTAGATATTTAAAATTTTGTGAAAGTCACCTATTTTGCATTTCAAACACGGCTAAGATTCATAAAAATTAATTATTCCGACAAGGATATGCACTTATAAGCAAATTATGGAGAGATCTTGGTCTGCGGACTGACAACGTTTTGATGGTCATGCAACATGCAAATATTGAACAATTTATGGGCAGCATAAATGAGATCACGCAGGACATCTGTCTTGAGGCACGGAAAGCGATCTGGAAGGAGTTCTAGCCGTGCAAGCGGCGATTGTAAAGACAGCCAAAGTGTCTCAAGGCTATTCATTTATCTGCCGATCGAAATCACAATCGCTCCTCGCAACAATTCCCGCGTGAATAAAATTAAGTTTTTGCAGAGCTCGCTGCCACCGGCAATCCAAACAATGCGAACTCATTTAGATTGGCGATCGAAACAATGTGATCGCATTCTGAGTGAGCGATTACCAGCGCTACCCTTCAGGCTAATTGGACTGGCAGAATGCGACTGGATCGAAGCTCCCATGGGCTGCCCTGTCCGCAGGAGTTCCAGTGGACAGGTGCCTCGATCTGATCGGCCTCGATCAAATGCAAAAAATGCTAATCCACTGGAATCCAATAATTCACTGCGCTATTACGCGCCATTCGCAGAATTAAGCCGATCTTGCGCTAGGCGTTGGCTTCCGCGCGCAGATGATGCGATAAGGCGTTGATCTTTTTTGCGTCCCTTGCCCACCTTGATTGGATGGATAATCTCTTCGGAATTTATTAAACCCGAATGGGTGTGATACCATTCACCAGATATCCGGCACGTACGAAATCTTTTGTTTTCAACCTGATTGACGAATGGGCGGGCCTCCTGCTGGATCTGAGGCTTGCGACAAATTTAATTACTATTCGACCCTAACTAACTATGCGATCCTAAACTAATGGTAGGCCTTCAGACAAGTGACAAATTGTGCAGACGGCTGGCTGTCTGGGTGCGGTAATTTTTGGCAAAGGAGACTTACGAAGCAAAATTAATTATATTCGCGCTTATTTAGCAATTCAAATTAACGTCATTGTAAAGCTGCAGACAGATAATGATAAATAATAGGAAATTATTTTGATGTATATATGACTGGGAATGTTGCGGATATTGATCTCTTTCGTAATCATTTTCAAGCAACTTCAATCAAAACATGAAGTTTGTAAACTTCAGCCATAGGTACATATGTATGTATTTTATACACAACACATACCTACTCTTTGTTTTTTGTTTAAGTTGAAAGTCATAATACCGGGGCGCATGCAAATCGTACAAATTTTCCAAATATAAATTTAATATTAAATATGTAGCTCGGTCTTTGGGTTCTTTAGAAAAAATAGATACAAGAGAGCATCTAGTAGCATTAAGTAAGGTTTATTGAAACCATACTTTAAAAATTGTTTACTACAAAAATATGCTATTTTTATAAAATCCACCCTTATGTCGTAAGCTTATGACTCTGCCACTTTTCATTGGTCTGATGAAATTTCATAGGTGTCTTATGTGAACCGAACCGAAATACAATTGACTAATTAAAAATTTAGGGGTAGCTCTCTATTTTGCAGTAATATCTAGTAACGTAGAGAAAACTTAGCCTATTTTAAGTATTACTTCATAAGGAACTTTTCATTTTTTTGTTATATAGGTAATTTACACTTACAACCCTTCAATTATTTTGAACAAGATATGTTAACCATTTATTAAGATATCCGCAATTTTTACTAACCTACCTATACAAACATTTTGCGAAAAAATTATTTTACGTTGGTACAAATATTTTGCGAAAAAATTATTTTACTATTTTATGCAATTATAACCATTATTATGAATACATGCAAAAATGTTTTAAAATTTTCGTATGATGAAATTACTACTACAATACTTTGCGTTGCTCCTTTGTTTAACTGTTGTTTGTGTAACTTTTTATATTTGTATCTAATTAGTTATATTTTTTCGTTTGTAATATCAAAAATAAATTAAAAGCACATACTCAAGTAAGTACCAGTAATGATGTACATACTGTAATCTAAATGAAATTTATTTACATTCAGTTAACATTTTGAGGAGTACAAATTTTTCACGGGTTTTATATTTATTTTTTTTTAAATTCTATTCACAATCTACATAAGCACCCAAGCTAGGATCCTTTCGATCAATTAATGGCAATAATCATTAAATTATTCTTATAATTGAGCACATATTATTTTAATTATATTAATTAGTTAATATACCATCTTTCTCATTTTCCAGCATATGCGGTAGTGAAACAAAAAGACTTATTCCATTAACACTACATAAATAAAGAAAAATGAAAATATAACAAAGATTCTTCAATTTTCGATGGCACTCTTGCGCAGCTCACTTTTATTAAAAATGTGATTTTTTAATTGATTAATTTTTTCAAAAAGCTCCTCTGTTGCTTTAACTTGTTTTGAATTTACATATTTTGTGTTTTAAATTGAGGTTCTTAAAGTGGGAATGTTGGAAAAATCAGTGGTTGTTTCAGACTTATCCACGCAATTAATAATAATAAGGGGATTATAATATTATAACATAATATACCTAATATAATGCTAATGCTTTCCTTTCACTCTGCATAAAATATGTTAGACGTTGTTGCCGTGTTGAATTGTAATTTATCGTAGTTTTCACAGGAAACGTTGCTTTTATAATTCATTTTTTTATGTTACCGAGAAGCAAGAACTTCTGAAAGCAATTGAATTAGAAACTTAGTTAAAAAGAGCGCAGTACGTGACCATAAAAAGTAGCACATCAACTTCAGTAATCGATAACTACAAATGTCGTGACCAATGTTGGAATCGAGTTAAAAGATAACTAACAGTGATTTACTTTCGTGTTAATCAAAGAAATCTTGTATCTTAAATATTTATCAGATGTTAAGTGTCCTGAGACAAGTCGAGCAGAACTAATAAATACTAGAATTCCTTAAGTTATTACCATGCACTAGCATGTAATTTATAACTTGGCTTATCGGAGCGGGACAACCAGGAAACACCAAGTGCGGGGCAGACAAACATATTTCTTTTAATTGTAAGATCTGAGCATTTCTTGGTGAAGGCGAAGAATGTTTTAAATTGATACCGCAGCTGTCCGCCACCGATTGTTCGTGTGATCCAATTTTATAGCAGAGCAGCACCTTTACTGGCCACATCCGCTTCGGGCCGGCGAGTAGTCTGGGCGTATCAACTCTCCTTGACGACTTCAAGGAATGCGTCACTGGCCTTATGATAATCAAGAAAAAGAAAATATTGACTAAATGCAAGGTTTCAAGAGACAATGGTTTGGATGGAGGCAAAAGTTGCTGTACCTGTTTATTCGCAATTCGCATGCTGATGCAAATCCGACCAAACCAGGAAAGCATCGCTTTAACAACTCTTAGCTCTTGATAATTTTTTCGGATTTAAAACTTTTATACCCTAATTCTTTTTTTACGCGATTGATACGTTCCCAACAAATTCGCGTAAAAAAAATACGGTGTCCAATTTTAAGGTATGGGGGATTGGTCCAACGTTTGAAGAATCAGCTAAAATATTGTGATTAAAATATGTGTGAATCCATCATTTTTAATATTTATATAAATCATTTTCTTAAACAATACATAGATAATAATAATTCAAATTCTTAATAATAATTCAATACATAAAAATAAATAATAATTTTAGAAATGAAAGATATATAAATTACATATTAATGAAACAAGTCATAATTTACTGAACTAAAAACTTTGAACATTTGTTTGACATCATGTTTCATAATTAATGAAAAAACTAAATATTAGTTTAATACAAAAATATTACATTTTTTTAATGAAAGTTAAGAAACTTGAATTAGATCATTCTTTTTAAGCATACGATCTAGGTAAAATGCTTGTACAGTCGTCTTCGTCTCAAGAGTCAAGCACTTTCGCCTGCTTGGACATACACGAAATTCTAGTGTTTTAAGTCCAAGCTTATAGGAATGAAGTATTTTTTTTAATCGCGTTAAATAAAATTTGTGTAAAAAAAGTTCGCGTAAAAAAAGAATTAGGTGTATTCTCATTCGCAAGAGAAATAAATATTGAAAAAAAAGACTCGAAATTTTTAGTCTAATGCGATTTTTAGATTTCTACAAACGTCGCTCATCTCAGGTAAAAAACGTGCAGTCAGTTGCATTAATTAGCCCGGCTGAAATTAAAGTTAATGACACAATCGCGCACATTTCTTGACGGCGAGGAATGCCCGCAGTAAGGCACCTGAGCGTCATAATTGCCTCAAGCACGGCCGTAGATCTTGCCGAGCGTGTGCCATGGGACAGAGCTTCATAATAATTTATATCGCCTCGTCGCGGCTCTTCTGATTTATTCACCGATCGGCATAATTGGCGTAATGTTGGTAAACAGTGATACACTCAGCGGTGGCTGTAATGAGAGCACCTGTGGGCGATTTAGAATGTCGAAGAAATTAGTTCCCGCGAAGTTGTGAACTAGCTCAAGAAAATAATAATGGTAATTGGCTTAGGTCGATTTATTAGTCCCCTGATTAATTGCTGACCGCAAGTCATTTTGCGGTTTCGGACGGTGGTGTTAAAAGTAACAAAATAACTATGTACTTTGCTACATGGGCGTTGCACTGTGGAAAATGTTAGAACAAACGCATATCAAAAATGATTTTTACCAATGACATAAGTTGGCCACTTTATTAATTTTATTCAATAGTTCGAAAGTCAAACTTCAATATTATGTAGCATAATTTATATATATTTAGTGAAAAAAAAATATTTTCATGCTGTAACGTTTAACGTTCTTGTAGATCGCAAATTTGTAGTCGTTCATTCACAATTTTCAAAGTGAAATATTTCTAAAACTTCAAGAGAAGGGTAAAAAGTGTTACATATTTCTGAAAAGCTCTTCTTGTGAAGACTTTAGAGAAGTAATCATTTTTGAATTTTAAAATAAAATATACGTGTTAATAATAAATTAATAAATTAAGAGAAAAAAAAATATTTCGAAAGTTTGTCGAAGCTTTTGATAGTTACCCACGTTTGCCCACGTTTTGGAATTAATGTTAATACATAGCTCAGGTAGTCATCAAAAGCATGTGAAAAAATTAGCTGCTATTTCTTGCTATGTTCGGAGATATCTGAAAATGTATGATACGAGTCTGAGAACGGAAAACGCTATCAATTGCGGTTTCATTGTTTGAGTATTCCTATCAATACTTTGCGGTGTGTTTATCAATTTATCTGCCCCGCTGTGGTCCCCAAACAGTATAAAAAGGGCCGTAAAAAATTATTCCTTCATAAAAAATTCAGTAGTATTCTTTTAAACTACGGCTTTTTAGTTCTTTAAAATGTCTACTTTTAAGTGTTCTAAACGTGAGCTGATACTGTCCTACATAGAAGGCGGAAAAACAACTGCGGCACTGTCAACATTTTTAAAAGATAATCATCAAATTTCTGAAGACAACATATGTTTTATTATCGGTGATATTCAAAGACATATCATTCCTTCGTTTAATAATCGCTGGAAAGAAGCAGCACGCAGTAAAGCAGCATTTTTAATAAGAAACACTAATTGGTTGGATTCGGAATACTCCGTAACTATACCGACTTCAGAAAAAGAAGCAACCGACTCTACACCCTCTACTTCTTCTGGAAAAAGAGGAAGACCTTGTGTGTCATACGGAGACTCTTCAGAATCAAGCAAAAAAAGAAAAAATACTGTTTTGCTAAATGAATATGGCTTAGAACACATTCACAACGCATATCTTCAGGGATTACGTTCTATAGGAGAAGGAACTGAAGCAAAACTTGTTGAAGGATTAAGGTTGTCTGATGCCGAAAAAAAAGCCTTCGTCTGGAATCAGTTCGATAACGCAAATCGAAATAAAGTGCTAGCGGATCAAGAAGCATTAAGTGTTTTCATAGACTTAGATCTAACAAAAGCACAATATCTTTATCTTAGGAAGATTACCGAGGAAAGAAACTGTTTCATATTTCCACCATACTACAAAATACAAGAAGTGAAACAGACTTGCTACCCACCATCCTCAGCAATCGAAATCACAAATACATATGCAAAAATTTTAAGAGTTCAAGAGCTATTAGATCATACTGCAGCTAGAATTTTATCCATAGATGCAGTTTACAAGAGTGGACTGAAACATTTATTATTATACAGTAAATGGGGCTGCGATGGGTCTTCTGGACAAAGCCAGTACAATCAAAAGCTTCCAGAGGAGTCAGAACTTATTTCCGATGCAAATTTGTTTATAACTTCTTTTGTGCCGATCAGATTAATTGATGAGGAAACAGGCGCTATTATCTGGCAAAATCCAGTGCCTTCATCTGTTCGTTTTTGTCGGCCTATTTCAATAGAATTTTGTAAAGAGACTCCAGAGAAAACTAAATCTGCTGTTGATGAAATAAAAAACCAAATACAATCTTTGTTGCCATCAATAATTAATAAAGAAGGCATGGGAGTTCAAGTGAAGCATGAACTTTTTCTAACAATGATAGACGGAAAAGTGGCGCAAGTTTTAACAGATACGCCTTCTAGTTCCACATGTACAATATGTGGAGCTACTCCGCGACAAATGAATGATTTAACAAAAGTAACAGCTAGGCCTGAAAATGAAAATTCTTATCAATACGGACTATCAACATTACACGCCTGGATACGTTGCATGGAAATGATATTGCATATATCATATAACCTTTCTTTCCAAACGTGGTCAGCCACAAGCGAAGAAAAAAAAAGACTTAGGCGAGAGAAGAAAAACCAAGTACAGGAGCGTTTTCGTGAAGAGCTTGGACTGAACATCGACAAACCACGACAAGGGACAGGTAATAGCAATGATGGCAATTCTGCTAGAAGATTTTTTTACAATGCAAGTTGTTCTGCTGAAATCACAGGAGTAGATATTGATTTGATTAAACGGTTATATATAATTCTGCAAGCTCTGTCATCTGGTGTTATGATAGATAGTAAAAAATTTGGTAATTATGCTTTGGAAACTGCAAGAATATATGTGAGCAAATATAATTGGTACTATATGCCATCATCTGTTCACAAAATTTTAATTCATGGAGAGAGTATTATAAACCATTTCGCAGTACTACCAATTGGACAACTTTCGGAAGATGCCCAAGAATCCCGTAATAAAGATTATAAAAAATTTCGCCTGCATCATGCCCGGAAATGCTCTCGATCAGCTACCAATGAAGATGTGTTTCATACACTGCTTTATACATCTGATCCCTATATAACAAGTATTAGAAAACCATATGAAAAAAATGTAAAGGAACTAGATGAAGATACTCTACATCTTTTGGAAGTAAACCAACTCATTTCAGATCCTGAAGCTATCCAAGTATAATGCAGATCATGCCCATCAGGAACTACTGAAACTATAATAAACTATTTGTAACAATTTTCATTATTTTTTTTATGTTTAGCGTAATGTATAGGCGCTGTTATATTTTTTTTTTTTAAATTTTCAATTATAGCAATATTAATAAATAATTAGATTTTAAAAAATTGTACGCAATATTTTGAAATAAAAAATATATCAATAAATGTATGCAATGTATACAGCTTATGACCTTCTGTTATTTAAACAAAAACAACGAGTGAGCCCAGTTTAGCGGAAGTTACTTATATGAAGCCTTATATACTACTCTACATAAGTGCAAAATTTTATAGCTCTATCTCTAAAAATGAAGGAGTTGTAGATTTTTGATCCGAAACGGACCTTAATTTTCCACAGTGCGTTGGTCTGAAAATTGTCACAAGAATTTAGTTGGAAATGAAATTAATAGAGGCCCAAGCAATTAACATTAATTGACGTTACGTCAACTGGAAAACACGACCTGAAAATGCAGTATATTTTAACATTACCGGCCAGAAACCCCGATTAAACTTTAAAATAGACTTATCTTTTCGTAAGGCAATTAAATATGGAGATACGTACAAAATGACGTATGAATTATTTTTAGTTTTGGGTCATAAACTCTTTATTAGTAATTCACGGCACAGTCATATTCTACGCTAATTATCTTTTGTTCATTATTTATTGAAACTAATAAACAAATAAAACATATTCTTAGTTAACTGAGATCAGCCAAAATCCAATTTGTCCATATGCTATAGAAAAATGATATGTAACGTATGGACAAAATATACACTTAACTATATAATTATTGACAAAGGTCACAAACGAAACTCTGGGTTCTTTAGGAACGTCAGCGCAAGAAGTGTGAACCCACAGTGAACAATTTAAAAACTGCAACCAGTCATTGCGTCCGTTGTCTATGTATATATGTACCTATATCGTTTTGTCTATACAATGTTTTGAAAAAACAAATTTAAAAATAAATATAAAGAGGATTTTTATTTTTGGAAAAAGTTATTTGAATTCTACAACAAATCCTCAAGGAATGAAATAAATGCTGCATAAATAGATATAATAGCGAAAAGCTTACCATTTATACAAAACAACTTGTCGTAAAAAAACGTAACGTTTCTTGTATGTAGGTAATGATGATGATGAAGTACAATTTCACTCCTGTCATACCTTCCGCCAAAGTCTTCTATCAGGTTGTTCGGCATAATTGACCAACAATAATAATATTATAATCCTGACCATAAGCTAACTACTGCAAAAAACCTGTCTTTTGATCACGTAACCAATTACAAACAACTTTCGCTACATCTTTTGAACTCCTTTCATGTTGACATTATGACATTTATTATATTGGTTATTTATATTTGGTTTATAAAATAAACTTAAGTTAAAAAAATGATTCAGCTTTCCTTAAAAAGTATTAGATAGATATACCTCGCAATTTGTATCTTTGTACAATTAGAAATGATAATATGATTTCGTTTATAGACGCAAATAGTTGCCACGAAAGAATAGCCTTGATTGTTAATAAAGAGAAATATTTTCTGCGAATTAGACAAGGCCCGGTACCATTTCTAAGAAAATATCTGTGAAGTATGGAACCTCAACTAAATTAATGAGTTTGTGTCCCTGAGATTAACTTCCTTTCACTAGTCAGCTACTATACCTTCAAACAAAAATTAAAAGAAGTTCAAAAGCAGCCGATTGAGCAAATTTCTTTTAATTCTCATAAATTAAAAGCAATATCACTAGCGTGGGCAAACTACAATGTGTTCGGCAAAACTGCATTTTCCTGCTTGTTTGATTCATCACTCAAAATCATTTAGCTGAAATCATCTATAAATTTTTTATATAGGTATGAATGCGTCAGCCTTTTGGAGAGAATATTTTCGCTATGATTTCATCCATTGTTATTCGGAATTGGAAATCATCTAAATGTATCAACTGTATAATACGTATAATTTAAAATTATTTATATAATTTTCTAAAAGCATATTCTAAAAATTTAAATTGCGAGCTGAAATCAATTCTATATTTATATAATTCAAAAGTGCAATTATAAAAATCATAACATAATATGCTGCTCGAATCTCGCAATCAAAAACATAATTACAAGACGCGCGCGTGAAATATCTACAAAAGTTAAATTAATCACGCATATCCGCTTGAGGTGCTTTTCTGTTCCAGCCCAAGCAGCTTCTTTGGAGCGTCTTAATATTTTCGTACTCTTCGAGAGGAGTGAACTTCAAAGCAGGTGGGCAGGTGTAATATGCAAATTAACGATTATTGTGCAATTAAACAGAAAATGAATGGAGCAATTGAGGTTTGCAATATTTTTCATTCATACAACGGCTTGTCATGAACCAATCCATCTCAATGGCTTCTTCCAATTTGAGTGTACGTAAATAGGGCACTTTACGGAAACTAGAGCTTTCTGCAAACTCATAGATAAAAATTTTGAATTTACGACGCCCACTGTGCATTAGAAAAATTGTATGAAGGCCACTAGTGATTTATGGTCTCATTGTGGGGTTTAACGACTGTTGCAATAGAAGCATGTATGCCTCCTACTATAATGCTAAATTCTTTTGAAAATGAAAAATGAGTAAAATTGATTTCAGTGTTTGAGCTATTAAATAATTAAATTGAAGTTTTAATTAAAATAAACATCTAGTAACAACAATAAAAGAAAATTTGGAAGAGGACGTTTACATTGGGGGGTTCAATTCTATTCTATTCTACAAAAATACAAAAATTATAAAATGACTTTAAAACTTTATTCCTACTTAGTACTTAGTTTTCTTCTTTTATCCAAACAAACACAATTTCAGCTCATTAGTTTAAAAAAAAAGATAAAAATTAGTTATTAAGAGATTAACACCGGCACTTTAAAGGACCATTTTCGATCTCAATCTTTGGTTTTTTTTATTAAGAAAAAAATGAAATATACGAGATTTGGGGATTATTAGGCATATATTATTATTATTTGGTAAAAATATGTAAAATAGCGGCACACGAAATTGTAGCTTTTTAAATAGATTGCCTATAAAGTTTTGTCGCGTGTTTTTTTTTTATTTTTTTAACCTACAACATATTTTATTTTTCTATAAATAAGGTAGATTGCTGCTTACGTTAATACGTTTAAAGGTTTTACTTTAACTTGGTAGCTTGGAGCCTTTCCGCAAAAAAAAAAAACACTCCAAACTGGAAAAGGGTAGGTAGTTATATCTGGCGCATACTCTGTATGTTTACTTAAAAAACTTTTAATCTAAAATACCTTGACTCTTCCACGACTTGTAGGGAGTTGAGGAGCCAAATAAGAAGGTCACTGTAAATAAAATTTTTAATTTAAAATATGACAGATTTAATCAACAATTTGCTTTAATATTTTAAGCTAAACATAACTTATATTCGTTATTATGTGTACCTATGTAATAAATGTGTCATTAGACAACTACGAAATTTAACATGTGATTTAAAGATAGGTAATCATATAAAAGTAGTATGTCAAGAAAAAATTAAGCAACACTTAAACTGAATCCCAATCTCGAAAGCTTGATGTACAAATCTGTTAGTTATGTAAGCAAACATTAATACCAGTCATTAAGTTAGCTCACTGGGACTAATTAAAGAGACTGAAAACGAAGAATTGCCCAAGAAGTGAAAAAAGTCTTCTTAAAAACTTCTGTGCTCTGTTTTAATTAGGTAGGTTATTCCAGCCGCCATGTTTCAATGGTTTATTTCTATTCCAGGTGAAAAGATACAGTGAAAGCGCCTTGGCCGTCCATCAATTTTTCTGCTCCACCATGGGAATGTTTGCCTGGAATAAATGAGAGCCCCAGCATGAGATAATTTTCAAATGTGATTCCAGCGAACGAAGCACACGATTGTCTTCCGTAATTATTTAAAATCTATATCCAAGTGCCGGAATTGTTTGTATCATTAACATTTGTAGCCATTACTGAAAGAGCTAAATAATTGACCGACATCAAAAAGAACATAAAGAACTACCTTTTACCCATAATGACGAACAGTCGAAAATTTTTCTCAGCTGAGCTTATCTGCTCAATATTTGTGGTGAGCTGACCTGACATAATTATTTTTTTCTTCCTTCCGATTTTTTTCAAATATAATTTTGATTTCAGATACTTATAATTGCCACCAATTCACACCCACCATGCGGCCTTTACGGCGCCCCACCGTGTCAATTTGTTCCTGCACCACCGGGAAAAACGCCACCGTGTGCCCGGCCAGGAAAAACATATTGCGAACATATCGATACCTATCCGACGTAAGTAGAACAATTTTTCCTCCCTAATGACCCATAAGTTAAACTTACTCGCGTGATTGCATAATTACTAACTGCCGTGGCGCCCCGGTAAGTGCCGATGAAAAGGCTTTACACGTGAGATTTTCGAAAAATGAAACAGCCAGTCATACGAAGGCCAGGTCAACCTGTGCCACACAATATTCCCTTTTTTTCTATTTTACGTAACATTTGCATATTTCTTAATTCAAAGTGTGTTCACTATAAAACCAGGTAAAAGCCTATTGCTATTACAAAGTTGCCGAAAGATTTATTGGAGCTCTGATCAGATAAACTCTATTTTCAACTTAATCAACGAATTTCTGTGTTGCTTTCTTTGCAGGAGAATTTGAAATAAATATTATTAGTATTATTAATTGACTGTTTTAAGTAAGACTGTCCCTAAACTGTTTTCTAATTAATTTTTTTTTAATGCAAGAAATCAAAAATTATTTTTTTAAAGACATGGAAAACTAGATCCGAGCGAGTCTGTTCCCTTATTTGAATTACTAATACATTATTTTAGTCGGATCGAGTTAATGTTGATGGTTGAATCCATCAGATGCAAGTATCAATTGAAATGAAGACATCGTTGCCCAAATTTGATAAATATATCAAAATTGACGCGCGTGGAAATTGCAAACATATATATTAGCGGCGATTTTAATTGTAGACCCCAAGCATGATGTTATATCAGAGCAAGCTGCTGGGGCAACATGCTACGCGAACTAAATTGAATTATATTGACATTAGACCACTCTCTCCAAGATAAGATAAGATAATCAGGTTTTATAATATTTGTTTAATTCTGAACCAGAATGATCCCTTAAAAAAAGAGGTGTGCAAAAGTTTAAAGCCACTGGAATATGTACATATGTTGAGAATATCATGAATGGCTCAACGGTTAATTTAGCTTTTTTTAACCACTATCACTAAACGTTGCACTTTTTAACAAAAAGGCATAATGGGTAAAAAAGAGTGTATAAGAACATTCTGTGGTAATTGAGTGTTAATATCTTTTAAATACTGGCTGAAATTTTTAAAATTGCTCTTTATAAGGTCGTAACTTTGTTGTAACGAATTCCTGTGTTTTCAAAATATGTACAACCACTCAACTCAACTGATAATGAAAAATCTTAAGTGGCTTTAAAATAATGCATAGGATTGTATATCTTCTATCAAAAAAATTTCCTTTATTGAGTGAAAATTCACACAACTGGGTCAAGGCCATATTAGCACAACTCCTGATCAAGCCAAGGTCTAATTTTCTCCCAAGGCGATACACAAAAGCCTGGAGAAGAAAGCAATGAGCCTCCTATGAATGTCAAGTAGACCCTGATACGATCGCGATCAGGTCCGATAATTGGTCAATAAATCTGCCGCGGGTAACGGTGAAACAAGTTACCGTCGGTAAGCAGATCACGTTTGGCACGATCAGTAAAAAGCGCGTTTTTTTTACCTTTCGCGATTGCACCTGAAGTTGGCAGACAAAGCTCATCGAACTTTCGCGCCGAGATGGTCCGTCCCACACAGCACCTGACGTAGGAGCCATCGCAATTAAACGTGCGCTGAATAATTATTATCTCATCGCGCCGAAGCAATTTTGCTTTTTTTACGAATGGCACACTCCCCGGAGCATCGAGCCGGAAGTGACCAGGTTAGGCGGCATGAAAGAAATTGTGCTGTGGGAATGGGGTTTTCAATGAGCGCTTAATCGACTTAGTTTGACTTCACGTCTGAACACTTTCCTATTTCAGGTATCTCATCAAACATCTCGTCCAGAAGTGGGGCTATGAGGCTAAGAATCTGATCATTGATGAGACAAGTGACGAGTTCACCTCTCTTAGGTATCAACATCACGAAATATCCCACTTTTATGACCCAGCAAATATTTTCGGTCCACCAGTAGCCAACCACCTAAACAGCCAGTTCGAAGGGTACAAGTACGACGCACCGCACGGCCATCGCGGATATCCCGAACCAATTTACATACCCAAGCCACAAGATACTGAGTAAGGACGCAGGATTCACCAAACGCGCAAGAATATTTATAGTAACACGTCAGTTTTAGTTTCCTCATTTACAGCTCCATTACTTCCCCCAATTACAAGCAGAAAATCAGCAACACCTGGACTGCTCCAAAGGTGTCCCATTACAACCCGGCCGAGTGGCTGAGGAGATACACCCGAGACCTCAACTTAAAAAAGTCTCAAGATCAACTAACTACTACTTCAACAAGCAATTCTACAAAGTCTGAGAAAGATGTGTCTTTACGCAACGAATTCTTAGATCTTTTTAACGAAAACAACCAGAGCAAGCATCGGTCCAAACGACAGAACTCGGACAGGCAAGCTTTATGCCAGACTAACTCTGAGTTTATTACACCACAAGCAGCGCTAAATACACAAGGTAACAAACTTTTGCGATTTAAATCTGAAACTTAAAAGCATATAATAATGTTAACATTTGAATTTCAGGCAACTGGATGTTCGTTGTAAATGATAACAATGTTGCCACCCAGCAGGTGAGGGCGGTTTCTTGCGCGTAAGTATTACAAACTGTTATATCATTAAATTTTCTTTATAAAATAATTAAGACATATTCAAGCACAGTTGAGTCTATGTAAAATTAGCTAAGATCGCCATCTTATGTTAGCAAACGACCTTTAATTTCGAAAAATGTTTTGTTCGAAAAGTAGATGAACTTAATTTTGGTTTTAGTTATTGCTAAGTCACGCTTTCACTTTCATGCACCGTTCATACTAGTTATTAGTTGAGCTTTTAGAGCTTGTGGTTTCGCCAGAAATGCAACAAAAAATTAAAAGTATGAAAAAAATATAACATTATGTATGTTTTTCGTATGTTTTTTCGTTTATTTAGAATTTTTAAACAAACAATTTCGCTGCACTATAAAACTGCAGAGATAGTGCAAGTTCGAAATCCGTACAAAGGAGATAGAGTGATTTAGTGCATCCAGGGAAAATCAGCCTTGCTGTTTAAAATTTTAAGGGTGCAATCACAGGGGCGCGAGGTATAAGTGTTCTTATCAAAACCATTCGTGTTTAAAAAGGTGTTTTCGTTCCTCCCGAATAAAAGTCAAACCAACACTTAAATTCGGCGTCCCTAATTGACCTTGAATCAGGCAAAGACCCTTCGCGCCTCCACACCTATGAACAGAAATAGCTTTGGGAGGGTGCAGCAATCGCCGACTTGCCTCCCCAATTGTGCAGCATTCAAAGCGAGAAGATCCCCGAACCTGTGCCGGACAGGTTAAACGGGATTTCGACACGCATGAGTGAGCAAACAAATAGGAACTACCCCACCGCACCGCCAAAATGGCCCGAACCGCTTTCCTGTACGCTCACGATTTTAATTTTTCCCTCACTTTTATTTTTCTCCATATTCCTCCGCACAGTGTCTGTCACGCTTTTCGTTAACCCTGGCGGGTTTGCCACTGCCCGTCGCAGTTCGTAGGGTTTTGGCCCGGAATTAAGCTCAGAGGGGAAGGTACCTTCTCTGTCCTGCAGCAGACCCGCACGCATCCGGAAAGAGCCAAAATTAGGGACAGTTTGTAAAGACATTTTAGCAATAGGGAGCCATTCACTGGTAAATACCGCAAAATACTAAACCTTCCTCAACGCGAACGGGAGATCACCCTGAGTCACGACCACCCTTCTCCGGGTGCGACCGTGAGGTCAAATGGGTCTATCTGCAAGGGTGGCCAGGGTTGGGAAATCTACTGAAAAGCGAAAAAAGTCCCCAGCAAGTGAATAAGTTGAACAGGTGATGGGGGGATGGGACCGGAAGAACGGGACGCGCTGCAGGAACTGTGCCAAGTTCACTTGATTGTACCTAAATTGGACTATTTTTACGTTACAATACTTCGTAATTTAGCTCCATCCAAAATTCGCAAAATTTATAAATATGTATGTATATATTTACCATGTACGCAGACTTGTAAAATAATTGATTACACCTGTCGCTCGATTTACGCTAAAGATAAGTTCCTTAGAGAACCGTGTAAATCAAAATCGTAGATTTTTATACGTAAAAACGTGTAAATTGAAAACAAACTAAAATGTGCATAATTCATTAATTTATTTCACCATAAAATAAAACTAAATATGTCTTAAAAACATAAAAATAGCACACTTTTGCTTTTGAATATTCTTACGAATATAGCTGCATATTCAGAATATGTTGCTTTTACTTTTTACTTTATCTAATTACTAAGAAAAAATTACAATTATGTCGAAAAAGTCGCACTATTTGCGCGACTGAAATTGATTAGTAACATGTTTTGTAGTTCCCTAGTGAGATAAAAATAATAAATCATAATTAATCGTGCCAATATTGGCGCATATCTGAATTAAGTTCGGTTCTTTTAATGTAATGTAATTGGATTCGTCAAACTGCAAACATACTGCAAAGTGTAGGAGCACGTATCTATTACAATTTATATACATACATTTTTCTGTTATTTCTTATATCATAAAAAAAGTGTCTTTATTAGTAATTTAATAATTATATTTTCTACAATTCTAGCTCTAGCACCTGCACCAATATATGCCAACTTCCACTAGGATACAACTCGAGGTGTGAGCAGAGATATGTTCAAAAACGATTGGTGGCTCTGCAAGAAAACGGACAGAGACTTAAAACAGACACTTTCTGGTTTCCAAGTTGTTGTATATGTACCATTTCTAATTAGTAGCTTGATTTACAAATGTAAGGAGGACACCAATTAAAGCGCTTTCAAAAACCTTTTTAATTGGGGAAAGCCTAGTTGAAAATAGAGGGGATGTAACAAACAATAACAATTATAAGCAAACAATTTTTTATTCTTTTTAAACATTTTCATGAAATCGCGAAATACTTAAGTAGAAAGAAATTTGAGTGTAGTGTCAAAAAGTAGTACTTAAGATATGATACTTTCTAACAATTCAACTCATATATGCAACTAATATTTACACAATCACTTAGGATAAATTATCTTATTTACAAAAGGGGTTCTTATCCATAAAAACAAAGAAATTAAATGAGTGAATAATAAAACAATATATATTATAATAGGAAACATTAAATATAAAAACAAATCAAGCCCACTCACATTTCCAAATAGATACTCACGATTTTTCACCAAATCAGTTGCCACTTTGAATAAAACTTTGACAAACACTAAATCTCACAACTCATTAGTAACTCAGTGAAAAAAGCGAGTGTCCAGAATGTGATAGTATTTTTTAGTTTTAAGCCTTCCTTTAAATACCTACATTTTAATCTCATTGTTCTACTTTCTTTGAAAAAATTTAGCTTTAACTCATTTGCTAGTAATTTTTGCACTAATGATCTTTTCCAAAGCGACGCATAATGTCAGAAATAAAGCATTTGATTTTAATCTCAGATACTGCGCTTTCGCGATGGTTTATATCCTTTTAATCTTAAGCATAGCGACTTAGATGGTCATTTTATATTGTATTATTGCGCGACAATTAACTCTTATAAGCATTTTTGTTTATTTTAAGAACATTTTTCAAGTTAACAAGTTACATTTTTGCTGCCATTTCATTAGATAGAAACAACTGTTACTTCATAGTTTAATTCCGAATTGTATTATTTTTAAATTATTTTGAACAAGCGATTTTTGTAATAAAATTTCATAAAATGTGGAAATGTGGAATTTTTCTGGAAGCTGGTGTATGTATGTATGTTTGTGTGTAGCGATTCTACATGTTGTTCTGATCAAGTTCAAGTGACAGCATTCGAAATATATTTAAAAAACATTTCCATCCTTATTTCTAAGAAGGCGCTCAAATAGGTGCACCCCCACTCCGAAAACTAAAACTTAAACTCCTGTTGGACCCTCCCACTTAAAAAAAAAATAAAATATCATCACCACTCAAATAGCTACTTGCTTGGTGATATCATCCTACCCAAAATGTACGGTTGACCTGTTTTCTACGCCGAACTTACTGAACTAATTTAACTTCAAAACAGGCAATAAACGCAGTGGGTAAATGTAATCTTAATAAACCCTATTTTAAACAAATGTAAATTTAACAACATTAGAGAATTTCGTTTTTTAAAGAAAACTGTAAAAAAATGTTATAAGGCTTGCGGTAGCTTAAGATATAGTTTTTGTTAAACAAATTTTTGCACGTTTCTTTTCAAGGCGATGACCAAATAGAAGAGATTACAACTTCGAAAATTTAGTTTTGAACTATTCAATCCACAAAGTGCAATTCAATGGACAAATTTAGTAAATCTTTAATTCAAAAAATGTTAACAGTCGATTTCCGTATACATATAATATATAAAAAATTTTTTCTTCTCAGTAGGTACCTACTTATGTAGATTTAATTAAAATTAAAATTTCAAAATTAAATTTTTAAAAAATTTAACATACATTCCAAAAAAATCATATTACATTTTAAGTATTTTTTATAGTTTTGAGTACAATTTTATTTTTATGATTAGAAATATAATTCTTTAGAGCTTTGATAATGATTTTTGGTTCTTTATATACCAACGTTCATGTATTTTATTGAATATTTTTGGGAAAAAACGCTAAAAAATTGCAGTCCTTAGCCCCATCCCCAAATAATTCCTCAGAAAAATTTATAATATTATAATTTACAGTTATGTAACGGGTACCTAATAAGGCCTCAGTCACTTCTTAAGATGCCGTCACATCGAACTAACCAGACATGAGCCAGTCACGAACTGCATTTTCTCTCCATTTACTGACATATAGTATGTAGCTATGCCTCGGGAAATCTTTAGAACTGCAATAAATGGAATGCAATATTTACTCTGGGAATAAAGCTTTTAAGAAGTAATGTTATTTCTTGTTCTTCTAATCTGTAAGAATTTAATGTATTTCGACTTATGCAATAAATAAATAAATTTGATGTGGGCGATAACAGCACTGGAGACTCACCCTGTATTTAGATACGTGTATCGTCTTATATTATGAATTTAAAAATATTTGCAATTTATTCGCGGAATGGGATTTAAAGAGCGTAGTTAGTTAACCAGAACGCGTGCCGGTGTGCAAGCAAATTTGGAAAAGGCGATTTCAAAGAAATGCAACTGAAATGCAAACAAAGGCAGCCAAGTGAATAACCAAATAAAGCGGTAAGTGAGTCAACACCGTGATTCTGGCAAATGGAAGCCACCCGCGAACTGAAGGGTGTCAGCTGCGCTATCGCCGGAGCCAGGCGTTCGAACTGCTCCCAATTTGAATGACTCCGCCAACTGCTCCTGATAAGCCCTGAGTACACAGCGCGCGTAAAAACGGCTAAACGAAAAGAATCGCCGGAGCCGGCGAACCTCGAAACATATTCCACAGCCACAATCAGAACTATTTTAATTTCGCTCAATTTCGTTTCATCGAGTCGTGAGCGTGTGTTGTGCACAGGTGTGTCAGGTAAAAAGCGAAAAGCGAACGAGCGAGCGAACGCGCGGCTCTCGTCGCGTCGTGGCCTGGAAGTGAATGTCCTTTTGAAATTCGGAGCCTTTTTCCATGGGACAAAAGGCTCCGGAGGCGAACTGTTGCATTTGCAGCCTTCAAATTTTTCTCGTTCTGCTCCTCGGCAATGAAAAATTTGTTCGTACCTGGCCAAAGTATTTAGTGTCCAGGTGCAACAGGGATGAATTGCAAGCTGTGCAGTACTGGGACAATGCTGATAAAATCGACGTGATGTATGGGCAAAATGTTGGCCTTAACGAATCGAGGCAGGGGCCAATGTCTACACACATAAAAAAATTTACTAAAATTATGTAAAAACGTAGTCAAAATTAAATAAACATTTTCTTCGATATGAGCCAAAGGAACATTCCTTTTTTTTAAATTTGCCAATGGAATATAAGTATTTACTGCATTTTTGCACATATCTTTCAATTAAATTATTAAATAAAATGAATGAAGTAAACTAGTTTTCGAATAAAATAAGGCTTAAAAGTAAAGTAACTTTTTGTTTCAGAAAAAAATATATTTTATTAAACACTGGAAAAGAAAACACGCTCCTTAAATCACATAAATGTTTTTTTTTTAATTCAAGAATAACTTATCTTAACATCACAACACGACACGACAACATGTAGTGTTTGTGTTTTAATTAAACATTTCTAAACTAAGAAAAATGAAGTATGCTCATTAAATCAAGAAAATGCTTCTTTGATTCAAAGAAACCTATCTCAAGATTAAGGTAGACGATGTCCTTCAACAATTATGCATCATATGAACACTAGAATAGTACTTGATGGCTTTGCCAGTTTTGGGCAGTATAAAAACTGCTGCTCTTTTAAAACACAAGTTTAATATTGTTATGTAAAGTTTACTTTATCCGTAAGGTTACAAAATCTTTTATTTAGTAATCAAAACAAAAGACACACTCCTAGGCTCAACGATAATATCAACAAATTATTTCTTTTCAAGGTATCTTAGACCAACCGCAGTAATTTCGGCGCCATGAGATTTCGATACGCTGTACATATTTACAACCTAAGGTAGGAAGAAGATACTTCTTGCGTTTTATTGAAATTAAACTTAATTTTCTTGTGACTGAAATTTTCAACAGATTGTTACAGACTTATGAGACATCGGTAAGGGAGCTAAAAATGTTAGCGTCTACTGCAAAGAATAAGACGAACAGAGTACTGCAGTGTAGATTTTATCGCTCGCAAGAAATATACCCAATGAAAAAATTCTTTGACACTACTGTCATTTAGAAAGTCTAATGAAAATCACACGTGGTGAGGGAAAAACAAACTGAATTATATATGCTTAGTTAAATCCTTCTACATATATTTATATTGTATAAGACGTAAATTGGCCTCTTGCATGAGTAAGTGGTCTGACAGTTTGTACATATATCCATATATGTATTCTTAGTCTTAAGACCGTTCAATGATACCTCCAAATTGAATTAAACCGGGGCGTTGGATTCTAAGAACATCAAAGATTAAAAAAATAAAACCTCTATTTAAACTAAAAATATTAATGAATTTCTTGTGAAAGAGTAAAAATTTTGTTATTCTTCAGAGTCAGCTTTTTCACTAGCCAAGCTTTAAGTAGTCGGACGCTCGCATTTTCTGTTGATTCTGATTTGAACTCAAGAAATTTACATACTTCATCATTTCGAACGGCGGTATAAAATATCTTGCGAATTAAAAGGAGAACTTCTTAGTGGAAAATTTTGTCGAGAAAAAAAACTGATGAAACTGTGAACTTTTGAGGGTGGTGTATTGAGAGTATATGTATGTAAAACAAATTATTTGGCAAATACAACCACATTTATAAATCGGCGAAATCGGAACTGAGATAAAAATTGTGTGTATGCATTTTATTAGAAAAACTATCATAACAGTAACTATTTTTATTGGATTTCTTTTTCATAGTATGTTACTATCTAAAATCTAAACGCTAAAAAAATTTTCGCTATAAAAATGAAAACCTTCAGCTGGTTAAGCTTTGGAATAGATAAACGGAAAAAAATGCCTCCGTTCAGAGGTCGATGTGTCGTGATTGCAACATAAAGTGAAGCAGTCTGGCAAAATTGTGAACCGATGGACCCATGTACGCGTCTTGCTGAAGAACTCTTTATGGAAGTTGTTTCAACCAAAATGTGCTACGTATATTTTCCGTCTGCTGGAAAGGTGCCCAATGGGGTCAATTTACGTAAATGTGGCTAAGCTCTGCATCCACTCCAAGGTAGCTCCAGGAGGGAGCGGAGCGCTTAATACAAATAATTCCTCTTATCTAAATTCCACGGCAATCGAATTATACGATGCGATTAAATTGCAAAGCTCCTCCGTTTGTTGGGCAAAACCGGCGGAGCGCCCGTCCAGCATCCGGCCGTCAGCCCAGCGACGGCCCTGACTAATTCGAATTCTTCACGTTCCGCTGGCACAATTCGTCCGTGGTCCGTCCCGCTCGGATGTCCTTTCGAGGTTAAGGATCAATAAAACACACTCGCATGCATCGGTGCACACAGGCGAGTGGCACGGCACCGGCATTAAATCTCTATCGCTAAAAAAATCAAAGGTATCCAGCAGAAAAAGAAAAAGAAAAATCGATTTTCGGTTTGGCCGGGACATGGGAGGACTGGCGAGGAAAAAACCGAGCAGGCGAACGAGTCTCGAGCGAACCGAAATGTGCAGTTTTCCGGAGCATGAGGAGCAGATGTTCGAGTTTTTTGTCGGCTTACCTTGCCCTGCCGCCGCGCGCCGCTGCCGGCTCACGGCTGGGCCGAGGGCTGGTGGCTGCATTCGGCTGTTACTTTCCTGTTGCTTCTCGCCGCCTCGCCTGCCGCTCCGCCGCTGGTGGTGGTACGGGCGGACACAACCACACCGAAGACTTACCGTTCTTTTCGGAAATGAGAAAATTTCGATTTTGATATTAAATTTCACGATTAAGTGCCCTTGCGCCGGGGAAGGGAGCCCTGCACATGCGAAAATCGCCCGACCGCTTGCCCGCCTCTCCGTCTCTGAAATCAAAATGAACACCGCCGTAAGCGTGCAAGCCGGCAAAAATTTTTTCAAAATGTGCGAAAGAATAAACTTTGGGGTGTATGCGTTGCCCCGAGGATGAGGGCAGCGGCACCACTCAAAACGGAGCCATGCTGCGGCGCACACATCCAATGCAAATTGGGCGAAGAAATTTCACACCTGAGAATGGGGTGAATTTGCGTCTTTTTTACACATTTTCTGGGGTTTTGCACTTTTGCGTCACTTGCATTCACCGTTTGTTGATTTTGTCCGAGCCCGCTGAGCGGTCGGTCCGCAAGTGCACTTGCATTACAGCAGCGTCATTTCTACCGGCATGACCCTATCAACTTTTTGCGCAGCATTTGTGCAGTTATGTATGTTAATGAAAGCCGAAATATGTGTCCAAGGAGGTGCGAAATTGTTCGTTGGAAAACTTTGCGAATAAAGTTCAATGGCACTTGTGAGTTGTGCCTGATTGTGTGGTCAATTACTTTTTATTAATAGGAAACCTTGAGTTATTTTTCCAGCAATTGCACTTGGTATTTTCATGTTTTTGTTCTCTATGCTAAAATACATAATCTCGTAAACTTAAAAAAAGTTATAAATTCCAAGTTAATTGGATCTACAATACGTTTCAAAATGAATATTTAATACTTTTCTGTAAACCCTGTGGAAAATACCACAGTCAATTTTCTTCATTTACTGAAAAAAGTGATTACATGTAAATATCCTCTTTTGAAAAGGCACTCCTCATTTATTTAAGGTTAAAATTATATGTATATTGTATATACTTTATCAGTTCAAAGAAAATATGTAACAAACCGATTCTTAGCTCAGTTCTTACTTAATAGATTTTCTAATCTTCTCATTGTTTTTGCGACGTTAAATTCAAACATTCAATATTTAATCTTCACTTTCTGATTTTGTTTTTCTTGTTTTTTATTTCTTTTTTATTTATTTAAATAATTAATTTTTCATAGTATAAGCATTGACATCCTAATTTTTGTATGATTGTTTAAAGACTATATTGTTATGTTTTATTGTTGTACCTTTTATTTATAAATTTCTACTATGCACCCAGTATTTCTACATATATATGTAGATATCAGGGCCGTATCTACCGTTGCTATAATAGCAATGATATATGGCTAATCGGGCTAAAATTTCTTTTAGTGTTTGATGTTCAAATTAGGTATGTATGTAGGTACCTACACGATATAACAAGACATGTGTCCGAATTTTTGTAGAAGAAGAAATCGTTAGGTTTCTCTAAGTTGCTTTTAGCATATTAACTCCCTATGAGTTGCGCGAGCAAACCGATGCAGACGGGAATCGGACGCGGGGGTAGGTTCAGATTTCGTACCAATTCCCATTGAGCAGCAAGGTAATTCCCGCCGCAAAAACAACATTTTCCCACAAAACCATTAGTATGCTCGTAAACTCGCCCTGGAGCGGCCACCTCATCAGTAAAATTTCCTTTCGCTTCCGCGCTGGGGCCGGGATACGCAAAGCCCGAATCTGAATCCGGGGGTTGGCATGGATTGGCTTGGCCGGCGTGAATCAGCCCCAGCCCCACGTCCCGGCGATGAATAAATATTTGCCCGGACGTGTGTTTACCCATGTTCAGGCGAAAATCGATTGTTCAATTTTGGCAGCCTTCGCCTCATTAAAAAGAAGTGTGTCATAAGCCCGCGGGAGCGCCAGCTGGATATTTCAATTCTCGAAATATTGTGCACTTCCTGTCAATCGCATGGCAGAGGAATAGGCTCCGGAGATGGATGAGCCCGTCGAATAACTCCGCGGAATAATGCGAAATGTCCTCTCAGCCCACCCCCGCCCGGATCGAGCCAGAGGCGCGAGATGTTCGCGGGGAGTATCCATCCAAAAGGCAGCTGAAGCGAGGAATCCGCCGGAATACTCTCGAGATGTGAGGAGTTCATAAAATCAGAGATTTGCTGTGGGAAAATGAAGAAAATCCTTCTCCTTATGTCAAGAGGGATAATAACGTCTGTGACTACTTCGGAGTTCGCGACACCCGCGCCCCAGCAGCATCCCCCGCCCCCATTCCGGGAACATTACACGTATAAGTACTACGTGCATCGCTGAGGGCACCAAGAGCTCCAGCTTTATTTGCCTACATTTTTCCCTTGAGCGCACTTCTGAATAAATTCAACGAAATTGAAGAGCGAACGGCGCACAATAAAAGAATTCTGGGAAAAAAAGCGATATCCGATTCGCCCGCATGCTGTCATCTGGCTCAGAACTATGTCACCTCGCTGAACCAACCCTTCGGTGCCTCCGCCTCAGCCTCAGCCTCCGTTTCGTGTACCGCGTGCGATCTGCACGATTTACTTAAACATCAGCGACGGCAGCGGGGGCCCCCCGCGAGTTATGCATATTCAAGCAGAAATTGGAATTGCTCCTCGATATTTTCGCAAATAAGAGCACCGGAACGCTTCCTACCTGTCTGCCGCCGACGCCGAGCCGCCCTACACGGCGACCCTCTTAAGCGCGCCAAACGCGACGGCATGGGACCAAAATCTCTTGAGCTCCTTGCGTCTTTGCACGGAAACACGCAAAATTAAATTTGAATAAGTCACAAACGGAGTGCTGGACTAAATATTTCCGCGGAGTTTGGGGATTTTGACGCGCTCGATCCTTTGAGCAAGTGAAAGCATGTGACCTAAAAGGGATTTAGCTTTTCGGAGAAGTAAGGGGCTTTTCTAGCACCCTGACGATTTTGAGTGCATTGCAGACGACCTGTGAGGTCTTAACACAAACCCTATAGGAATTTTTTAGCGGAGGGATTTCGCTACGTTGGCAATCTCAATACCTTCGCAGTAAATAACTAAGCATTTTGATAATAATCCACGAAAATATAGTTCCAAATCTTATACAATAGCTGAGCTTCCTATGGCGCAACGATTTATTTACAGGGATACAGATTCAAAGACCGAAATTAATGGGTATCTTACGATGTTAACAATAGTCTAAATTTTAGTTTTATGTTTGATTCCACTGAACACATGGAGGTGCAAATAAAAATCAGCGCTGTAATGATTTTTGAATGTACTCCGACTTTAAAGCAAAATATGTACCTATTAGTTTCAATTTAATAAGATTCTGCAACAAAAGCCTTATTCCAAAGAATGACTTCTGCACCAACAAACACTAACGAATGGAATGTGGATAATCATATTAATTTTATGGTTACTTACGAAAATGCATTATTATTTTATAGAAATTAAATAAATGTTATATAAAGTTATTAAAAAATTGGTTACATATTATTACTATAAGGACACATAATTCTAAAGAGAAAGTAGGCTATCACCAAAAAACTTTATATTGATTTTTGGAGTTTATTTCGAATATCTAAAACTTAAAATAATAATTAAAAACACCAGTAAACTTTATTTTGATAGTTAATAAGTGTTTCGGGGATTTAAGGTTTCAAAATTGAGATTTAATTTCGACCAGTGGACTTAATACAGAATCATTTTAGAAGCTATTCTAAAAAAAACTTAAATATCAGCCTGGGAATATTTTTTAAACACTATTAGATATGATGAGAAAAACATACATATACAGATAAAACAGATTATTTATTCTATTTAAAAAAATATTCTAAACAAAAATAACGCAAATCATGGCGAAAATCATAGCTCAGCTCAAAAACACATTTTCCATATTTTTCGCCAGTTTTAGTGAAGATCCCACGAAGTTTAGGATTACATATTTTAAGGTAGTTAATTTCGAGAAATAGATATAATTAAGTATATTTATATTATATGTAGGTACATATAACTGCAGATTTTGTTTTTATATACAACTAATATACCATTACATGTTTTATTACTCGGAGAAGCGAACACATTCTTTTTAGTACTAGGGTGTCGCAAAAATATTTTGAAAGCTTCAAATTTACGAGTAGTATGACAAATCGCGCGATTCAGCTTGCGATCTGGCGACTTGTAGTCCTGTGTGATCATCGCTGTAGGAAACTTATTGGTTTGGTTTTTTAATTAGTAGGTAATATGTATTTAGTTAGTTGCCAGTTTAGTAAATTGTTATTGGTAAGACCCTCTATTGTTGATTGACCTTTAAATATCTTCTACAGAAGAGCATATTTTGATGATGAAAATCTCTCACATTAATTTATGTATATATCCGTTTGACTGCTAATCAATTCTTGCAAGAACTTACGAACGCATGGGACATATTTTGACTTGATGTTATTTTAGAATGCACTCGTGTTACAAAGTACGCGTGAGGTCAGATTACGTTCACTCCCACTGAGCATAGCAAAGACACACTGAAACTCGCAGCGCAAAAGCGCTGCGTCGCGGTTTTCGAGACAAATGAACGCAGCGCACGCAGCGCTTTTGCACCGCGTAGCAGTCAAACGGATATACTTAAAAAAATTTTATAACTAAAAGACCACCATTTTGAATTTCAAGTTCCCCATATATTTAGTTCCCTTTTCTGTCTAACTATTTACTTTTTACTTGAATTTTAAAAAGAAGAATAGTTATCAACGAAGCAACTATTTGTATTAGACTAAGATACCAGCGCTACAATTGTTTCGATGGTTATGGTTGACAAAACATCATATCACTAAATTATAAAATAAAACGTTTGTAAAAATAAACGCGGTAGTATAATTCATAAAAAGAGTTGGGCAGTGGTAAAAACTTTTCCCTATTAAACATTTGCCAACCGATGTTTAACACAACTACAGTAAGGATTTGTTTTTTACACGTGATTGCCATCTAGTATAAATTAGTTTCGGAAGCGCTGGTCCAATGTAAGCACCAAAGCGTTTGCTTTCTTTTTGGTAATATTGATGCTTCCCTTAAATTGTTTTGAAATTAGAGGGATTTGCAAAAGCTGTTAAAAGTCGAATTAATGTGCTTAAGTCGGCCTCTAGCAATCAGCCGGGAGCGGCGTGGAACGAGAGGTGAGCAATATCCAATGAAGCCACTCCAGTTGCGAGCCTCACCCTCCGCGGGCAGAAAAGTTTTTCTCAGAAATTTCTCCGGACTCGCAGATGAAGCGCGCACAATTTGGCTGCGAACAAAGACCACTCAATTCAGCGTTTGTGCGAACTTAATTATTGCGCCGTCGATAAAAAGCTGAAAGCACCTCGGCTCGCCCTGTCATCAGCCGATGATACATAGCGCCATGTAAAAAACAATTGGAGGCCGGCTGGTGGCGAGCCGGAGGTGGAATTGGTGCCCGTTCCGAAACCACCGGACGACCCACAAACAAGGGCTGAAGACAGGCGAAACAAAGCGAACTGACGAACAATTTGCTGGATAGGATTTTAATCCGCCCTGTCCGCCCTCCGCGCCCGCTTTCACTCTTTTATTATTATTTTTTTATTTCCTCCCTGGCCGCGTTATTCTTCCATTTCTCGCATTTCCATCAATCGATTTTCATCCGGAACTGAACGATTTCTGGACGCTGATCATTGATTTCGCCCGGGTTCCCGGGTCTGGCGATTATTTCAGACATTAGTCGAGTGCTCAATGCCCAGGCTCGCTTTAATCTTGGACGAATTTTTAATTTCCCTAATTGGAAACTTGAGGAGAACGGAGAGCAAATTAAAATGCTCCGGATTCACCCCACAGTGTGGGCTATTTACAAGAATCTAATCATCTCTGGGTCGTACCAAAGGTTAGCCATCGTTTTTAGGTAGTAAACTCCTGGGAGAGGTCCAGGGGCGAAAAGAATGTCAGTGAAAGAATGTTATTGGACGAATAATCAGAAGTTCATTTGTAAATTGCCAAGGTCTAACGTATAAAAATCTTGGGTCTTTTGAACCCGCTCAGTAATACGACTTATAGCTAATCATTGTATGTCTAAGTACGTTAGGCTCACCAACGTGTATCTACCTGTCTAGATAACATAGTTGTTTAGTTGACTAAATAACCTATAATACCTCAATTACACGGTAAAACATTTTGGAGTTACACCTAATGGTTTTTTTTTGTTTTTTGCTGTATGAATATAGGTACATATGTATATTTCAACTAGAGATCTACTGCTGCTATTATATTCAAACGCAGGATGTCTCATTACATTTTAATTATTAGAACTAGAAGGTAAGACATCTGTATTAAAATACAATAAATTAATACAGTCCTATACAACCTGTTTTTATGTGGTCCTTTTTTGGGCGACTATGTTAAAAAATTTTCAGCACCATGGACCAGATGTAGAAAAAAATTCCCAATTCATACGAAATCGCCTAAGCCGACCACACATCGAATTTCACAATAAAAATGAGAAATTTCAATATAATATGTTGAATTATACAGTACAATCAGGTTATAAAATCCGACTGAAGAGACAAACCGTTACATTCATCTTGAACAATTGGTTTATAACAAAGATAAATATAATTAAAATGAGAATTGTCCTGCTTCCGTGAAGTTTGCTACATATTACATTTCTAAAATTTCTCCTAAACTGAATAGAATCCCAAATATATAGAACTTGGGTTTTTACAATTGTATAAAGAAAGAATTATATCTTTAAATAATTCAATAAGAAGAAAACGAGGAGTTTATAAACATTTGGAATGTTTTTATACATATGTAGGTATAATCATTATCTCGATTGGTAAAGTTTTAATAATATCTACTAAACAATAAAACTCTCCCACTGACCTCGAATTACGTACATATATCAAATCGGCGCTACTGTGCAGGATGCTCGATCCACCCCTCGAAAAATCTTAAATTTTATTCCCCAATGGCGCTGCACCCGAGCACACGAGACTCCGAACCCCAACTTGGTTTTAATTTTATAGCGATGCAGTTCCACTTCCACGTCAGTTCGCAGCACAACCACCCAGCCAGAGAATTCCAATTCAATTTCAGTTCAATGCATTCCTAGGACTTGCATAGCCGAGAACAAAAAGTGGGAGGGGGAGCTTTCCGCAGGGCGCCTTTTGTTTTGAGCTCGTTCCCCTTGCGATGTCGACTGTTTCGCTTCCCGCCGTTTCAAAGGAAGTTTTGTTTCATTCTCTGCCATCAACAGCAATCCCAGCACCCGGGGGGGGGAGGTGGAATTGTTTCTGTAATAAGGGTGACTCATAAGTCTTCCCGCCAAAAGCTCCATAACAGGGTGGGAAGGGACATTTCAGGTGGTTATTGGGCACAAACAGGATCCAGAAAAATTTCCCTCATCGCCATTGTGACGCTTCCTCTTTGCACGGGACGAGGGTGGATTGAGCTTGGTTCCTGGAGATGACGAAATGGAATCTATTGATGAGGTGAGTCATAGGGTGGGATAATCACAAAATTAACGGACGATGATTTACGCGCTTTTTAAGGGTACGTACATCCATAATAGCAAACGATAAATATCATATCTCAAATGAGTCCAATGAGTTACAATAATTTTTTTCAAGTTTTGCAGAGCCAAACTGAAAAGTAATACAAGTACTATGTATATGTATAATTCTTTGAAGCTGCAGTGAATTAGTTTCTAGTCCTGGGTACAAAAAATTTGTTTGAACTGCAACTATAATTTGTTATCTAGTAATTTTTTTGCCTAAGTTATATTTATTATTTAAGTTATTGTTTACTATTTAACTGTCTTAAATTTAAAAAAAAATCTACATTTGATTTCTCGAAAAATGGAATTGAATTTTATTGCAACTTTATCTTTTGATATTTCTATAATTTATACCTAATACTCGTATTATTAGAGAGAGAGAAAGTGTTTTTCACCATTTTCTTTAAAAAAATTTCGGATAAGTTCCGAAAATAAACAAATTAAAAGAAAAGTAAACTAATTTGCTTATCGCAAATGAGCAACGATCAGATAGTAAAGACCAACAGAAACAGAAAATATTTAAAAAAAAAGGATAATATCGTTTTTTTATAAATAATTTATAAACGACAACATTTAAGGGGTAGAAAAGGTAAAAAGCTAGTTTAGTATAACCAAAATTAGGTTGGTGCAATCAAACAGCAAGTTACCTTAACAAAGCCCTAAAAACCAATTTTTTGCTATAACTAAAAATAATTTGGCTAGTTATAACTTGGTTTTTTAAGTTAATTGTAACAGTGCTACTCATTGTTTTGATACATAGCTTGATGACATTTTGTAACAAAAACATTTTAAATTCTTATGATGGGCAACCTTAAGCCTATATACGAACCACTAATCAATAATAATCCGCTGCGTAAGAAGAATGCCGAGTAGGTGCTACCAGAATTGGTAGAAATTAATTAATATGTAATTTAAACAAAAGCTCTTGACTTGTCCAGTGAACTTGGCATTTTCCTTGTATTTGAGTATAAATGAATAAAATTAATTAATTTATTATTATAACCAAAGAGACGCTCAAAACATACTTTGTATTTCGAAAAACGCGTTTAAAGTTTTGAGAATCATTCATGCATACAGTATTTACAGCATAGTTTTGACTTCAAATCTTCTGAAATCTGTTTACTGAGTAAACATTAATTTTTAAGAGTTTAGTATTTTTGGGCTTTTTCTTTACAGCTTAAATACATATAATGTATATTGATTTAGAAAAATATAATACATAGGTATATTAAATTGGTTATAAAAACTTCACGAAGAAAACTACACTTTCACTTAGACCACACTATTACTAATTTTAAGCAACTAATTTATATAATCTAACTAAGATTGGCAAATAAAAGGGTTGAGAGTGTACTCGTATGTTATTAAAAGTTTGCATTTAGTTAACACTTATAATTTATTTCCAACAAGATCAATGCGTGCCTGCTCTGGAATGAAATTCCCTGGTACCAAGGGAGAGATTGAGTATCATCTTTAATATTTTGTTTTGAACAGTGTTAAGCTGAAATATAAAAGAGGATCTGAACAGCTTACAATCCTCGTTATATTTGTTGTTCAACTTTTGCATGGCGGAATGTGTAGCGCTTAAGAAATAAAAATTAAAGTGTAAGTTTTCACTCAATTTATTCACTCAATAGTTGTGTTCAAATTACAATTATAAATTCAAAATCACTCAATATAAATACCTTCCTCTTCTTCCTTATTCTTAAAATAAAATCCCCCAAAGAAAAACACAGTAGTTCTTATGTTTGGAAATATAATAATAATATGCCCACTAGTAATCTGCGTAGTCCCAAAGGCATAGTCTATCCTTGAAAACACATTCTTAATTCTTCATACAAAATTTGTGCAGTCCTCTTCCTCTTCTAAAACTATCTGAAACTCCTGAAGCTTCTTGTGTGTGGCGAAGCGATACAATTTTTTATATTAGGCCTTTAAGGTTTATGTTTTTATTTATATGATGTAAGCGTGTGTCTATTTTATAGATTGGATATGGATTTGATATGCAAGGTATTTACTTTATATAATGTTGAGGATATTTTACATGTTTGGACCATGAGTTGAGAAGTATTTTGCTAAGCTTTTTAGGCCTATTTTCATAATTTTTGCAATGCTTTCTGCGGAAGTTTAAATTGCTATAATCAGCAAATATTGAAACATTACAGTCATGTAGCTTAGGTAAGTCATAGGTAAGTCATGAGATAGGACCGAGAACTGAGCCTTGAGGAACATCTGCTTTAATGTTACACCGTTATCTGATTTTATGCTTATGAAGCTTTGAGTTATAAGGATTATGTAGATGGAGAAACTAAATTTTATCATTTTGTATATCAGACCCTCATGCCAAATATTGTAGTATGTTTGGAGGACGTTGATTTCCCCTCTGCTAATTTTTGTTTAGGTTATTCTCGCAACAGCGTTATTATCTTCAATTCAATCATTTTAGGATATAATAAGTACATAGATCTGCAATAGGTTGTTTGAAGGTTAAGTTGAGATGGTCCCAATAGGATTAATATATATGAACTCTTTCCTCCTAATTTTGAAAAATATATCGCACGCCAATGCCACAGAATCCTATGCGAAAACGTACTCCACAAAGCCGCGAAAGCGTCTCAAACGTGCGTACACATCCTGAAATCGGACTCCCATCTTTTTCGCTGGATTATTTGTCTAGTTCCCACTCAACACACAGAAACGTGCACGTGCTCCATACATTTTCCGATTCTATAAATACAGGCCGTGTCCTTACGAAACACACAGCCGCCGCCAATGACGCAATGCAAGAGCAAACGCATCACCGTCGTCCATCGCGGCACAAAAAAGGTTCAATTTTCCTTTCAATTCAACGCCAACGAATCTAAACGCACTCACACACGGGGCCCAGCTGAAGAGCAAACGCGACGACGATTTTGATTGGCGAAGTTAAGTGGCAGCTGTTCACATTGAATTGTTCCGATTCCATTTCATC
Source organism: Machimus rusticus (assembly GCA_951509405.1). Taxonomy (NCBI): domain Eukaryota; kingdom Metazoa; phylum Arthropoda; class Insecta; order Diptera; family Asilidae; genus Machimus; species Machimus rusticus. The sequence goes on along the minus strand of OX608050.1, from coordinate 48,269,620 downwards.
CCTGGACTTAACTTTTGTTTGCTCTCCCATTCCCGTATTAAATCGCGGTTGTTTACGGCGTGTGGCTGTGTGCGAATTTGTACAATATTCTTTTTTTTTAAGCAAAAGCACTGCACTACCATTCGCGGGGGGGAAAGTTCGCTGGAATGAATTTCGTTCCGTTTGTCGCCGATTCGAGGCTCAGTGAACAAACGAAAAAGTTGTGAATGTGAAGATGCTTTGCTTTGGTTGTTTCTTCGGTTTCAGGGAGACGCGCGGCCGAAACGCGTAAGTGCCAACTTCCTGTTTGGAGAAGTCGCGATGCATCCGCGCCAGTCGCTCAACCGCGACCGCTTCCTTTCTCTTTCCTGTAGGACACGCTCGCCTCAATTGCACGCTGCACTGAGTTGAGTGCACAAACACATGCACTCAGGCACATTGCTGTTTGACCCGCTGGAATGGGGCATTTGAAATTGGAAGAATTTGGATCAATTCGCCCGCACGGCACGGGCTGGAAGTGCGCTTAACGGGAATTTCTAAGTCGAAGAACTTTGCGAATTTCCTGCAGCTGCCCGCCAAATGGGGTAAATTATATTTTTGCAGCCACAAAACGTTGTCCTTCTCGTTCATGTTTGGCTCTCTGTGCACCGTCGTAAATTAAATCGCAGCGAGAAAAGCCAACGTAAAATGAAATTAGCAAAAGCTTTCCGCTACTCGTCGATATAGCGGCGTGTACGTGTGCGTGTGTGTGTGTAGCGGTTCTTGACGAAGCGAAACGATGTGGAGTCTGAAGAAAGCAAAACAAAGCGCACGCACTGCGAACGAGAGAAGACGGAACAAGAGATCGCACGGAATCGGAACGTGGCGGCAAAACGGAAGGTTGCGATTGAAAACACACGGCGGCTCGGACGGTTGAAATCTCACCCGTCTCAGTCAGTTGTTGTGTATCCTTCGTAGGGTGTTAGTGTGTAACTGTAGTGCACCGTTATCAAGGAATAGAAGCAGGCCCAGGACTGTTAGACGGTGTCTCGTGTGGTGCGCTCCTTAAGGATAACTTTTACTTGTATATTTATTATAAATATTTTTTTTTTGTTTTTTGTTTTCGTTACGACGAAGATGATGTGGTGCCCAGTGAACGGATAGTGCGTATATCACCGCGGTCAAAATTGCGACAGGAAAAAGGTAAATTGAGCCCCGACAGGCGGGGAAGTTGCATAAAACAAAGAATTGAATTAGCGCGCTCCAAGCCGAATCAAAGTGCCACCAAATGGATCAGGCCATCAGCCCAATTAATCGCTCTTAGTGCTTATGGTGCTCCGTCGGATTGTTGGTGCCTAACGGGGGTAATTTTTAAGAAACGGAAGTGCAATCGGTTCCAACCACCGGCTAATGGTGGCAGGATATAACAGCCCTTAACGTAACAATGAAGTGCCCCCCCTAGTGGCGGCGGTGGTAGTGCATCATCCTTGTTTCGCATCCGAATCGAATTTTATATTCTTTCGTGAAAGTTCCTCCATCTAAACAGCGAATTGATTGATTCCGGGCAGTGTGAGTCGCACGCATTGCGCCCCATAACAGCACGATCGCGACGATGTTGAAGAAGCCCTGAAACACGAGTCACAGTGCCGCTCGCGCTCGCAGTGGTTGTTTTGTGCCCGCGCTAAATTCGGATCTGTGGAATTATATTTATTCTTTTCTCCCGTGTTTTATTGCTTTCGGAAGTGCTGAGAATGCCTTTGCGGTGATTATTAGTTTACGAACGCGACCAAGGAGCCAGACCGCACTGCCCCACTTGTTTGTATCTATGGCTTTATGGTTTGTACTATAATCTTTTATCATCCAAACATTCTTTTTAAACTTTACTCGATACTTTTTACTTTGGTTAATACTTGAGAAAATCACGGTTACTCAGAAATAGTAGTGGTCCCTACTGGGTGCATTACTTAGAAATTATAAATCTCGAAAGGAAATGCATGGGATTAGAAAACAAAGCCATACCTAAAGTTCCATTTCAACAAATAAATAAACATATTCACACTAGCAAGCATCATTCAATTCAGCCTCAAATGATGCTTGGTAGTCAAATTTAAAAAATTTAGAGTTGGGACTTGATATCGCGTACTGTCAACAAAATAAAAAAAAATATTTAGAATATATGAGAAATTAAAATGATTAAACTGAAATTTGAAATCCATAGATGTGAGGACAAATTTATGAAATCAATATCCATTCAGTAGACATGGTTCTAAAAACATGAAAAGTGGATATAACACAAAATTATTCAGATAAAATTCATGGAATCCATATTTTATAGGAAATAACATAAATTTTTAATTTACTTCACCCTCTTTTTTTATCTTTAATAACCATTCTTAATCTACTCGGAATTGAGAGAACTAGTTGTTTTATATTTATACAGTCAGGACCAATGTTGACCCCACCCCAGATACCGCCATTTCCCCCCTACCGTATCGGAACTATCCCTTTGTTTCATATTGCTCCAAAGGCATTTTCCCTGTAGTTATGTAAATATTTGACTTTCTCCAACCTTCGCTTCCATCCAAACGTTGAATATTTTATTTTCATCACAAATATAACACTATTTCAGAAGTTCTGATCCTTTCTTCTTACTAACATAGCTTATCAATTTAACCCAATTTTTCTTATAACATGAACTATTTGTGCATTCCGACACGCTAGTTGTAAGATCACACTTCACAATACTTAAATTTCTCCGTACTATCGCATCAGTCAGAAATTTCTAACATCACATTTTGGTTTGGCGTTAATTTGGCGATAGGTTTTATATCCTTCAGTGTATCCTCTGTTTTTAAAATAAAAAACACTTTTCGGCGTCATTTTATATGTTTTTCACATGCCTAAATCGCAATTCGTCAAATTTTACTCATACCAATAATAAAATTGGCTAAAATTTAGTATTTTTCTGGCCAGACTAAATTGTAGCCTTTGACCTTACGGACAATTACGGACAAGGTAAATGTGTCAGTCTCTGTTTAAAATTCAGTCACTGAAAAGTTGATTTGCAGGGTTTGAAAGGAAAAAATTTGCTTGTGAATAAACCTTCTCGACCATTTTAACTTAAACTTAATATAATAAACTTATATTTTTTTTATTACAATTTATTTGTCGTTTTTACGCGGGAAACAAGTTGTATAAAGAGAAGACATTATTATATTATATTGTACGTTGGTAAATAAATTGTCAGTTAAAGTGAATAGTCAGTCACTAGGGTGAAGATTGTTCACGGAAAGCAAGAAAGATTTATTTAATGGTAGACAATCTTATTGAATGTACTATGGCTATTTTTGTGTTATAATGCGTCTTACCTACTGCAGTTAACACATTGACGCCCGGGAACAAGATTTCTCGTTTTCATTTGACATTTACTACGGTGATCGGAAACGAGAAATCTCGTTTTGATTTCATTTATTGTTTCCGAGATAGCGATATTTTGAGTTTCTGTTGAACGTTATTCATTGTATTTCTAAGTAAGTTTTGATTTTAAACGAATCGGTAAATATATTAACGTGTTTACAGAAACGTTCTACGAACATGGCGGCAATGTGTTAATAACCGCGTTTAGCAACCACAGGTTTTTTAACACATTGCCGCTCGGCAACTTTACGTTGAACTTTACTGTACCTAAACACCTTAACTTAATATATTTACCGATCCGTTTGAAATCAAAACTTAGTTAGAAACACAATGAATAACGTTCAATAGCAATGCAAAATACCGTTATTTTGGAAACAATCAGTGAATCATGCTTTTAACCAAAACGAGATTTCTCGTCTCCGATCACCGTAGCAAATGTCAAATGAAAACGAGAAATCTTGTCCCCGGACGTCGATGTGTTAAATTAAAATTAAATGAACACACTACCTATTTCATCAAAACAAGAAGGCTCTCTTAAAAAAATTTCATTAATCAAAATCAATTTTCAAAACCGCGAAATGTATGATACTACAAATATCGTTGATAAGAAGTTATTATTATTTACTCGTAATATTGATTTTGAAAACCCATATTAGCAATATGTGAAGATTTTGAAAAGCATTTATTAATAGAAGTTTTGAAAGATGTTTAAAATTAAATGATACAAAAAAACGCCATAGGGCGCATTGACTCCCTCAACCGAGCATAAGCGTCGTTAAATGTACGATGGTTTAACTTTAAAATGAGATTCCCATAAGCAAATTGATGTCGTCACAGAGAGTCATTGGTTCACCCGTAATCCACTTAGTTGCGGTCGGTTTAAAGTTGTAACATAATTAAGGAACCTCCCTTGAAGTCAACTGAAACAATTGAAAGTGAAGGATGGGATTTTAGTTTACGCAGTTCCACATGCTGGCGGAAGGATAACCTCGGGCCCGCCCCCGCCCCCGCACCGCCACCCTGCGCGTAATATGATTTTCCTATCAATCAAAGCACTCTAAAGCAACGTTAACTGATTACCAGCCACTAATAGAGTGGTCGATAACTTAATTATTAAATCATTTTGTGCTGTCTAGGTAACAGTAGGCTCTTTAATTGCCATCGGGGCCTTAGCGCATTTTCAGTTTTCCCGTTTGCAATAATTAAAGCAGTCTTTGGGGAGATCTGCTGCAGTGGATTTAACGTTTACTGAATAGTTTTTATTTAAATGTTTTTACCTTAGGTAGGTACTGCGTTTCGAACTTAGCTGCTCCTGAAAAGACCCCGCGGCTCGTATCCGGGGCAACTTAATTCTATATTTGAGCACTCCACTTGCAGCTGAATTTATAAGAAGAATAGAGTAGATGTGGCCGAACGAGGTTTATGGAGCAATAAATCTCAAAGTGGCTTTGTATTATTGACTAATTAATTCAGTGTAGACTTTATCGGTTACATAAATGATAAGGTGACTAGAACCAGTTTAATGTTAGGAATTAGAGTAACAATCATCATATAAAATAAGTGAGCCATATTCAATTCCGAGAGATTACGTTTAAGACCCATAAATAAAGTTTAATTTAATTATAATGTAATATAAAACGGGAAAGAGCAGTGTTTCGTAGATAAACATTGTTGGTTTTATCTATAGATTTTCTTCATATGGTTAAAGTTGCTTGACTCCTTTTTTTTTACATTACACGTACTTTCGTCCATTTTGAAATGCTTCACTGCACAATGTTTCATTTTGCCCTTTTGTCATATTTTGTACGAAAAATTTATCCGTCGTCTAAAGCTAAACAAAGCTAGACCTATTTAATAGCTCGGTTTGTAATGCGGATCGTTAATGAAGAGCACACTGGACAGTGGAGGTTGTGGGTTCGATTCCTACCAAAGTTCTTGGGAAAAAGTAATCACAATGGGTCAAGAAAGGGGGTAAAAAGCTGTTTACCTAAGCTAGATTTTATTATCTTAGAAGATATTATATATAACTTTTTGTTGTTTGTAAGATTATAGTAGGTATGCAGTTGGGAAAATTAAAGAAATCTTTATTCTTGTTTCCAAAAGAGCTATTTCGAAATATCACAGAATTTTTTGCTTTCTTTCCGTGTACCTACATATATACTACATATATCCCCACACCTCATATGTACATAAGCCGCCAAAAAATGATAAAATAGTTTAAGGACTGAAATTATTGAAAAGTATGTAAGAAAAAAGAAATGCAGTGCGCAAAAATACTTTCTTTCTTTTCCATCATACAACTTACATAAATACAAAGAGTTTTGTGCATAGTTTCCAGGTGAAGAAATTCTTTTGTCCGATCCTCGGTTAAATTTTCTCAACTTCCGTCCTTTGCTTTCAAGAATTTCAGGTAGGTGGACATAAAACATTTATGACTTATTTGTTAAATTTTCATGCTGTCTCTGATTTAGAATCTAGTCTAAGATTTAGCTTAATTCTTATTTCTGTACTTAACATTAAGAAGCTTCAAGATTATTTAAATCTGAATCTGATTCGTCTTATCTGTTCTACAATCAAGATGTTAATTATGCTTTCCTATCCTACTGAAATTATAAATACAATAGCTTAACCTGGATTATTAGGATATATATTCACATACTTATTTGTTTCATTAGAATATCAAATAAAAAAGCCATATTTAATTTGATGCTTAAAACCCACCTTCTTTGAAGCAATTAAACAAAGATACTGTGAAGATTGTGGAAAATATCTTGAAACGATACGTAAAATATTGAATAAATTTTACTTGGATTCTTGAACTAATTTCAAAAGTTATGTTTGTTTTTGTGTATTTGGCATCTATTTATAGCATTACTAATAAAACCTAGAAGTAAATAAACATTGAAATTATCCTTATCTTAAAACGCTTTGCGAGAGTCGTTCGAATAATGATTTTTGTTTTAAAGGCTTAAAAAATTCTTTGTTCTTTTCCCATAATAAATTGTTGCGATCCACATGGCAAAATTCAAAACTGGTGGAAAGTCTTGAACTTTGAACGTGGTGTTTTAGAGGAATGTCGGTGACACATTAGCTATCAGAAAACATACTCCCAGAGTATAATGTTTAATATTTTTGAAATCAGAGCTTTTTGCTCAAGACATATTGAGATTTAAATTATAATAATTTTATTGGTTTTTTCCCGAGAGAAAGATTCGTTAAGTCGCTGAGACCTCTGTAATAATTTTAAAATGTAACTACTGTTAGTTATGAAGGTTAGGAGTTTATTAAGTTTTTGTAGAGTTGGGGTAGATCCCTAAATAACAAAATAAAGTTTTTGAAGAATTTTTGCACATTTGACTAAACACTTTAATTGCTTACCAAAAAATCACATGAATAATTGCTTATTCAAAAAAATTACTATACTTGTTGTATATTATATCACGAGGTAATTTTTTTCACAAAGCTCGTGAAGGCATCTGAAAGTACTTCTTTGCCGAACGAAAGATTCCGTCTTCAATTAAATAAATATTAGAATTAAATGCTAAAATGACATAGTTAGGAACTGTATAGGAAGTGTGTAAAAAGGCGGTTGTATCTAACCATGAAAAGAGTCCATTATAACAAATAAATAATGCATAGTACATGTATTCCAATTTATTTATTTGAAATCTTAAACATAAGTACCTACTTTGGTCAGACGTAAATATTGTGGTACGAACCCTATACTGACTCTAAGCCACATTACCTTTTTCGATCGCTTTTTTTTCGTTTATATCAAAAAAGATATGTATTTCTCTTCTCAAATAAGTCCTTTTTTTAATTTCGTCGCAAGCAATCTTATATTGTATTGTATCTGATGCGGCCTGACATCTACGATGAAGAAAAAGAATATACCATGAATGAAAAAAAAAACTTACTTTTGTCCTTCCGAAAGGGCACAAGAGGCTCCTCTGGAGACGTAAGCAGTGCGCAGAATGCGACGCAACACTGTGAATCATTTCCAGATATGCAAACCGTGTCTTTCTTTACTTGTGCCCCTCACCAGCGCTAGTTTAAAAGATATTCGCATTATTTCAACCGTACTTTGTTACAGCCGTACTCGGCATCACCTGGTGGTTGTAAATAAAATGAATCTGCAATAAAGAGGTGATAAATCCAATCATCTTTCATAAACAATTTATAATATAGGCATGGAGAATAATCTGTTGAATCTGTTGAAATATTTTATTCATTATTTCATATTTTAGTCATTATTAATCGGGAACCACTATGACTACCAATACCTAAGTCTGTTGCCTCAGTATTAGAGTGATGTAATCTTGCGTTCCTATATGAAATGGTAGTAAAGATTTTTCTTCTCAGAGCTCCTTTTAGTCTCCATCCAATAGTGTCTTTAAATTACCGTTTTTCGGTTTCTGACTTTCTCTATTCCTCTAAAGCGACCATTGCTTCCTGAATCGTCCAGTCCACAATGATACTACAATACTTACGTAACAATAATTGAAGAAAAATATCAATTGCCGCTATTCTATATACACAAGGATGGAACGTTTTGCTCCCTGTCAAATTTCATGTTTTTACCCTCTACCATTGCGGCCGTAATGATCCTCTTGTAAGTTAAAAAAAAAAAAGAAAACCCTCGAAACCACTTACCGTCCATAATGAGCACTAAAGAAAACCCGAAAGTGCTTCTTCAGTGCATTTTGTGCTATTTTTTTCATACTATAAAACAATTCTCCGTCCGCCCCGCGAAATCAAAATCATCGCCATAATTGACCATTTCGAGGAGCACCAGGCTTGTCTGCGGCAATTTTATAGCTCATCCACAACAAGTTCCTTGACATTTCCAAGTATTTTCGCCTCTGCCCAAAAGGAGAAAAGGAGGATATATTTCTGTGTTCTGTCCTAGTAAATAACAGACACATCGTGCTATAAGTAGACTGCTCCCTTCCACCCCGGGCTCAGTTTCGGTCGACCCGACCGGCTCATAGACCCCGACCTTCGAGAAATGTGGCTGTGCAGCAGCGGGAGCAGCAGAAGGCAGCCGGTCGTTCGGGGTGTTCTGTCGCATATTTCACCAGCGGGCTTGGGGCTGCTGCCTCTGTGCCACTGGGCCCCATTCCACTTGGGGGCAGAGAAAAAGGTGAAAGCACAAAAATAATAACAATAAACAACAGCCACCCGACAGGCTAAGTTATGCCCCCCGGAATGATTACGTCGGCGAAGACACAGCGAGCGTCGACTAGCTCCAGAAGCAGCAGACCCTTAACTCATACCCCCCAAAGTGGAGCTCCTTTCAGTCGAATTTCGAGAAAACAACGAAAAGCACACAAAAAAGCTCTTAAATTGTGGCAGTCAACTTGTTTGGCCCGAAAAATGAGAGCACCACGAACAAAGTGAATGTCCTGCACACATCCTCATTAGCACAGCGGTGCTCGGCGGCAGCTCTGGGTGCCCGAGAAATGGAAGTTACGAGGCCTGTCATCACCAGCTCCAGGCAGTTCTCATAATCACGCCGTAAATATGAATCGTAAGTCTCCCAGCAGCCCCAACGAGCCCCAGCCGCTGTGTCGAGCCGTCCATTATGGGGGCTCCTTGCGTATTGCGGGCACCTCTGAAAGACCGTCGACGCGTTGACGACGACGACGACGATTTCGACGTTAACCTAAAACTTGTACTGAAGCAACCAGTCGCCGCGAACAACGGCCCAAAACTATGTGATGGCGTGCCAGAGACAGAACAGAACCGGCCCGAAGAGTGTCCACACACGAAACAGGAAGGAACAAGGATTCCAAAAAAAAGAAGAAAAAAAGAAGAAGCCCTTGGAACAACGGTGGAGGCCCACAAGAAAACAAGAAACAAAGCAGTACCGTAATGAGCGGGATGTGTGAATGGCCAAGACACGGGGAGAAGGATCGGCCCGAAAGCTTACTACGACGAGCGGGTACGTGGGGCCCGCCGGAGTTCAAGTTCAGTAGCTCACGAATTTCGCCCGGTCTTCCCGGCCGCCGCCGCGCACCAAGCAGCTGCCTTTCGCCCTACTTTCCTGCTTCTATTTTCGTACTTTCCGCACACACCGCGGGAAGGGGGGAGGGCATGGGAACCAGTCCAATTTTGTGGAGCGAGCGGAGCCACACCGCGCGCGTCGCGCCGCGCTGCTGGAGCACGGAAAAGTGGTGGCGCTGGGGCACATTTGTGAACGCCGCCGCCGCCACCAGTGGGGCCGTAGCCGTAGAACGTACGCAGGCCAAGGGAGGCCTGCACAAACTTTGCCGTTACCCACACAGGCGAAGAGGATCGAAGCGAAGCGAGGCGGAGTGCGCAAAGCGAAAAAATAAAACGGAAAGGAGCACACGTCTCAGGCACAGCGGAACAGCGTGGTCCCCGTAAGCTTGTCCCGCGTCTTCCGAGTGCGCTGAGAGGTGACGTTTTTCGCTTGCTGTACCGTTTCCGGATGCTCCTGGACGGCTCCGGTCGAGTGGTGGGCTCCCAGAATTGCTTATAATGGGGCTAAATGGGCACTCAGTCGGATGGATGGGGCCGGCGGACGGACGACGAAAGAACCGATGGATGGACGGACACTCGCAACGCAATCCCTCCTTTTCTGGCGCCCGACGCGCTCCAGGAACAGACGCTTTAATGGGCGGCGGGAGCCTTTGTTGGGCCCCGGGCATATTGTTTTGTTTCGTTCCTTTTGTTCAAACACTTTTCTCAAAGAAGCCGAACGCGAACAGTGGCTGGCCGCTTCCATTTCACTTGCTGGGAAATCAGCCACCTTTGGGGGCACCTCTGTGCCGCACTGACCGATTAAGTTAACACGGCATTTTCTACGGAAGGCTCCTTTTCTCAGCGGAAAGGTTGCCATCCCTGAGCCCCGGGTATATTTGGGGCAACAGAAAAGGTCACGATGGAAATTGGAGTTCCCTAGGTTTTTTATTTTTTAAACTTTTTGGTTTCCTGATTTTGCGATTTTTATCGCGCGGACCCTTTTTTTATATTTGACTAGCTGGGCGCTGCGAAAGGAATTTTAATTAAAATTGATCAGAGCGTTAGGATGCCTGTAAAGCCGGGCCCGGAAGGAGACCCAGTCCGAGCAATAATTTAAATGACTTGTAAGACTCTTTTCGCGGGCGTTTTACTTTCTTTTCCCTCCGTTTTGGCTCGCTTTAAGTGCCTGGGAGCAGGCTTGAATTATGTGAAAATGAAGTGGACCTAAATTTGCTGGCGACTGCTTCCGAGGTTTTTTACGTGCGCCTCCCCTATATAAGCGCCCTTCCATTCGTTCTCGTACGGCTGAGGGATTCATGGTAAAAGAGCCTTTTTGATGGCGACGAAATGTCGTACGACGATGGCGGATATTTGATATTTCTGCTGATGACAGTTTAAGCCGTAATTAAAGGCCTCAGATGTGCTCGAATCGAACCGAGGACGCAGCCTGACGGCGGTGGTTGCTGTGTGTACGGCGACTTTTTGCTGGTTTTATTGATTTCCTATCTCAAATGGTTCTGTCAGGGCGGTGCGGTCATTTCAGGACTTGAGACAGCTTCGGATGACAGACGCAATTCCTCTCGGTCCCACGGGAGTGTGCCCTGAGCTGGGAAGCTCTTGTGTCTGTCTGCCTACCTGGCTCTATGCTTTTTATTACCTGCGCTGCAATAGCGCTGTTTCATTGATTTACTAGATTTATCACTAATCTGAGTCCAGCGCGGCAGGTGTCAACTTTGAAACGACTCGTTATAGATTTCAACGGACACGGAAAACAGTGTAAATGAATTTGATATCACGGGGAACTGGGAATGGCAATCCAGAGAAAATCGCGTAGGTAAAGTTGTGATACGTGATACTTTTCGTGACGAATGATTTAACTATAGTACTGCTTTAAAAAATCTAATTTGACGAAAAATCTGAATAAAAATTCGAAGTGGGTTTCGGTATGTATGACGAAAATTAAGGTTTTGTACTTAGTTTTTATAACTGTTTTGCAAAAAAAAATTAGATGGTGCCCTTTAATTTCCTGTAACAATTATTTATCATTTAACAGATCCACTTCTGCTGCGGAGAGGTCCTCATTTGTAAACAATGCCAGACAAAATAAAAATTCTATCTATCTGCCATAACTTAAAAAAAAGGTTTTGTATTCAACAACATTATGCAATAAAATATTCATATACGATCCACTTTCGTTTGTTTGTTGTAATTAATTTTCCTTAAATATTGATTGTTTTATAGCAGTTTACAAGCTTTTATTTAACTTTACTCATCTGCTCGTATGTTTGGGTCAAATTTTGCAACAGATTTTTAAACCAGCTTCCCGTGAGCACTAACTTTTGGTTTTGATGCACGATTAGCTAAATGACTTCATTATAAATCCAATATGGCGGAGTCGGCAAGATGATGATGTATTATTTATGTACGTAACCATCCTTTTGACATGGGTATTAAATGTGGTTTATGATATAAATATACTATTTTGCCTTAGCCGTCCTCTAATCAATTTCTTGTTATGATCTCGGTACATCTACAATATTGAAACTTTAATATAATTGGTTTTTACTAGACATATCTATAAGAAAACCTAACAATCTCTTCAGTTTTAAGCTGTAATTTATATTTTATACATGTCCTAAATATTATATATTTCCCTAGTAGGTAGTTTGAAAAATCCCTTATATAAATTTGGTTTAATTTTTTGAAATTCAGCAATGGACGTTTGTAAAAATGGCTTAAATTGCCCAATAAATAATCGCTCAAGTTCCTTCTCTAACAGAAAATTAATAGCCCGCTTGCATGGCACCACTCTGGAGAAGTTGGAGCGCAACATTTATGACGTGGTGTGTCGCGTTTGGGCTAAAATGTTCCAAGTTTTAATATTTTCCTAAGGGTTAAGCGTGTGTACACGACAAACAATTTAGGATCCAGTGTGTGACATAAAATTTGATTAAAACATAATTTAATACTCAAATAGAAGCGGAGCGACGGACAGGCAAATGTCAACGAGCAGAGCGAGGTGGCGGAATTCACGAGGAAACTGACGGGAGAACGGTCGGCCCATTTTCCCCACACCCTTGCACCCCCCGAAGTAATGCCATGCAAAACACACGCAATTACACCAAAGTACAAGAAGCACCCAAAGTATACCAAGCAGCGGAGGGCCGCATCGTGGTAACGGGGAGGCGGAGAAGAAATCCGCGAAAGTTACAATGTAAATGGGCGCACGTTTCTTACAGAAGGAAAATTAAATAATCCAAAGAGTCCCTGAATTGTGGAAATGTATAGACGGCGGGGTCGCGGCTGTGAAAAGTTGAAAATGATTCGGTGAAACACTCGTTCACCCCCTTCGCGGGGTGTTACTTCAATTCACGTTTGGAGCGCTCGTTGAAATGCCAGCGACGATGACGAATAAAAAAACGTAAAATAAAAGTGTAAGGAAAATTATTTTCCCGCTCCGAATCGTGAGTTAGGACCTGATTTGCAGCTATAAAATGTCTAAACTGTGAGCGACGGATTGGGTTAAATTTCGAATTGGATCTCGAGCAGGGCACGAAATTCAACATTTTTGTATCTTTTTTTATTGGAGCAAATGCTCCTCTGGGAAGTGTTACGAGATGATACAACCTCTGTACCTCCGCTTAAAAGCACCTTTAACCCGCGCACATAGCGGCATCGCGCCCTCTACACGGACGAACAAAGGAACAGCTCAAAATATCTCCAGTTGCAGAAGTTAGAGCACTTACATATGTGCAAACGCAGCAAGTCTCATGAATGGCGAAATTTGGCTCATTGTAGGGGCTCTGCTGCTAACAAGGAAGACAAACGACTTCTTACTGAATTGGCAAAAATAAAATAAAAAAAAAGCGCAGAGAAAATTGCGAAATGAGGACGACAAGCGGGGCAACGAGGACACCCGAGGACACCGTCAACGAGGACGACGAAAGCGTCGACAAGGGAACGGAGACGGGACGGCATTCAGCCGACTCAGAAAGCCATTAAAAAATGTAATAAGGGTTGAGGGTGCGGGGCAACCGTAACGGCGGAAAAATGACAAAGGAGATGAAAAAATTAGAGGAAATGTGTGAAGGTGAACTTTCGCAACACCCAAAAGAAGCGCCCGTTCGGCTCCCAGGGGCCGTAACGCTGCCTCCACGCCTCCTTCCCGCGGTTCTTTGAGCACAACTTGGGCCGGGGTGAAACCCGCTAAGAAAGACTACAGTTAGCAAGCGGAGCCAGCTGTGAACGCCGAGTGCGCCAACCTGGCTCCTTTACCTGTGCGGCAAGGTAGAACTCGAGCGGAGAAACAAAAAGTTAGCTGCTGGTGCTCCTTCGAGCCGCCGCTGATAATTTCGCTAGGGAGCGATGGCAGTGGCAACAAGGCGGCCGAAGCCCGGTGCCGCCACTGCTACACCTTGTACACCGGTTAGAGGCGAGCGCAAAAAACAAGGGAAGCCTCGAGGACTACGACAAAAGGAGGAAATGTGAGTCAAGTTGTCTTTTGCTCCTTTTACTGCTGCGCTAACACAAAATTAGGTATATGTGTTTGCTGGTGATTTATTGGAACGCGCTACCCGAACGCCATTCCATGCGAGGGTACCGCCACCTGCAGGAGCCACCGCACACCACCCACTGGTTACCGAGATCCTCACATATTCGCGCGCACTTGACGCACTCAACCACCGTCGTCGATAAGACAGGGCGTCATGAAAACGGGAAAATTGCACAAATTCCGGGGAAATATAAGACCACCGGAGCCGGAGTGTATTAATACATCACGGGAACAAGCTGGATGGCCGCCCGCCGAACAAATGAGCGGGGGGCCGAATGGGGCAGGGAGTTGGTTCCCCGTTCTCGAGGAAAATGGCGCGGCGTATTGATTCCCGAACGGGGACAAAAAAAATAAACGCTGAGGAAAGAACACCCTCCGCAAAAGGTTGAGTGAACGATTAAGGTATTTTGGGTAAGACGAATCTTATTCCAGGCGGAGGATCAGAAGATGGGCCTCCTGGTGGCATCAGGGCGCCGTGTACACGTACAATTGCTCCAAGCAGCGACTTCTTAGCTGGTTTGCCCCCATCAATTTTCCCGTAATCATGCGGCTCCTCAGGTGATAGCTGTGGGGCTTACGTGGGGATGATGATGGTATAAGATGGCGTAATTATTACCGGATGCACTCTGTGTAAATTTTGCTGATGGGTGATTTTGCGGTCTGGGGAATGGAATAAATCTTCTTGAGGAAGGTTAAGGATAATTTTGCGAAGAAAACCTCTGAAAATAGTGGTTTTATGTGTTCGAGGAGTCAGACTGTAGTTTTATTAGTCTTTCTAGTTCGCATTTTTCGTGGATAGCAATAAATTCCCATTAGAAGTCGGTATAAACGTCTTTATTGGTGTTGCTGCACGCTTTATTTTAAGTCAAACGATATTTGCTTTATATTAATATTGCCCCCAAAGTTTACCAGGTGGTAAGAAACATTTACCTCGCTTCCCACCTCTTTCAAACCAGTTCCAGTCGATGTACATCGACTCGAACCACTTGCATTAACACTTTTTCGAACCGGATCGAGACTTTCAAAGCTTGAATTTTTCGATCCACATCTTAAAGTGCCATAAACACCTCTGCCTTGTTCGGATCGAATCGAAAAGAGCTTACAAAAGTCGTTTTTGGGTAAAAATTCCTTAAAAGTCTGAAATTCTCAGGAATTCATTTTTGTTACCTTTGATTTCACTTAATTTTTCTGCTTAGCGTTAAAATAATTCCATATTGGATTATATTAACCACTTTGAAAGAAAAGAAAAGCAAAAGAAATTAAAGGTTACTGAAATGAATTTATGAAAGTTTTAGTAACTTCATTGGGAATTTTTATTCAAAAAGGGCTTTTGTAAGCTCTTTTCGATTCGATTCGATTCGAATGGGTTTAAGAATAGAACGGGTTGAACAAAGGGCGTAAAACTGACTCAAGACAGTTTCCAACGTGGATCATAACTATTTCAATTCGGATGCTAAAAGTTATAAGGGACGAAAGAGATTAAATTAAATCACCGTTAAATAAACCCTCTTGGGATATTCGACGGATACAATTTATTTAGATTTTAATTAAAAATTTATATGTAAATACTACATATTAGAAACATACTTGAGAGTTGCGATTAAAAATATTGTTTGGCCTTATCGGATATATTAAAACATTGGAAAATAATCTTAGTTGTTCTTGTTTTGTTGTTTCCAAGTAGCTAGTAATAAACCCATAAAATGGGTTAATTATTTTTAATCCCAGTGACGACACCAAAAAAGAGAGAAAAACGTGTTTGATGTTTTAGAAACCCTTATATAAAAGTTATATAATATACCTAAATAAGTATTTCCGAAACGGCTTCGAATTCATTCGAATCATTAAATATTAATTTGAATGCATATTCTGGATGTGTTTTGAGATAAAAATATGAATTCAGCTTTAAATGGAATTGAGTCAGTTTTCTTTAGAATATTGGATTTAAGAAGAAGAAATTTACCTTTTAAAAGACATTTTAAGATAAATATTTCGATCGAGCTATAACTAACCTTTGAGCATAAATGCTAGAGTAATCAACTGATCATTATCGAACAATCGGAAGAATATCCCACTGCTGATTACGTCTTCGCCTGGTTTTCCCCCCAATTCCTAAGTCACATATATTTCAAAACTTTTTCTTCGAATTAAAGTGGTTCGCGTTCGCGTCGGTCCTCCTTTACACCTCCCCGATTCGGGAGAAACAATAAAAGTTACCGAAATGAAATATTTTAAGGAGGCAACGCAAGGAACAAAAGAAGCCTTGGATGAAGGAGTACCAAGCTCTTGTACGAGCAGGAAGGCTTCTTCGCCATGTTCTAAGTATGTTTAAAAAAGTTTTCTTCCTTCGCTACATAACTTTTGATGTCAGGAAAAATTGTTTAGCGCAAAAAAGATAGAAAAGTTATTTTTTTGGTCGAAACTTCCGTGTAACTCATTCCGTGTCCCAGTGCCACACGAGTTCTCTTGTTAGCAGCGAAGGATATGACAAAAAGGTGCTGTGCTGCCACACACTCTTCAGGATATTAAATTTTGTAGCACCCGCCAATTCGGCGGCACTTAAATTCGAATTCATTTTCCTAAGAGGGGGAGCAGGGGGACGAACTCGTAATTCACGGGGCAAACCTGACGGGCCCGCTGGCAGCGTGCGTCGATAAATCTCGGGTCCCTCAATAAAAGAATTGTGTGAAGGTTCCCGAGGGCACCTCCGCACGGCGCCGTGACATCTCCCCGCGCCGAGGTAATCTCAAGACGCAAATTGTTATTCTCCAAGTTCTTGTCATGATGATTTGTGCAGGCTCACCTAATCCACTCAGATTGTCTTGGCGCGCGAGCTTCTGGGCGCGTATCCGGGCAGCGCGCGCTGGCTCCGTCACCTCGGCGTTCCCTCATCATCGCCAACTCGCACTCAATTCCCGGGGATGCAAGGAGTCGCCTGCCGGGACGAGGCTCCAGGACCAGGACCGGGACCCGGGAGCACAAGACGGAGGAACTTTTTATTTTATCGTTTTTTATTTTTCTTTTAAATCCCAAAGTCGAAGGATAAGACGAAAAGCACTGAGGAAAGGAGAAGAGCAAACACACAAGACATTCGCGGAGACTCCTCCGCCGGAGGAAGGTACATTGATTGCTGGCACCAGCAGCTTTAGCTGAAATTTCAGCCAGAGGATTATGTAGTCTTCGGCGGAGGAGAGGTGATAAAAAAAATATAAATAAAAATAAGAATTCGCCGAAAAGCAAAAAATAAAAAAATAAAAAAGAAGAAAATTCCGAACGGAGCCAGAGTATTCGCCCCGGCGGCCCCGGCCCCAGCCCCGCGCAAGCGACTTTTTCGTCTTATTTTCGTTATACACATAATAATTGTCTGTCCCGTACACAGGTGTGTGCCGATGCGTATTTATATAGACACATTTGGACGATAAAACGTGCGTAGATTGAAAAAAAGCAATTTCGGGGCATTATGAAGACGACAGATGCGTATATCTCGGCCGAGGCTGCAAACTTTATATCTGGGCCTGTATCCTTTCCAGTTATATTTAGACGGCGGATAAATGAGGAAAGAAGTCAAGTACATGGAAGGCGAACGTCGAAAAAATAAGGAAAGAAATCGACGCGGAAAAGGATTTTTTTTTCCTTCTAGTCTTGCTGATGCTTCTCTTTTTTTTTTTGCACTTTTAGATAAATTTGAAGATATGCCTATGGGCGGATTAGTGCGATGCCATATTTCAGGGATTTCGGATAAATTAGGAGACTCCACGCAGCAGTGGGGCTACTCATCGCAATTAATTCCGGTAATTGGATAGGAGCCCCTTTCAGGTTGAGGCACGAGCGAAAAATGCCTGAATGTGCAACATTTATTAACGAGAACCTCTTTTAAAATTAAGTTATGTTCAATGAGGGTGGAAGAAGAATAGAAGTTGAGAAATATTATGTAGAGAATGCTGGTACCTATACCTACTTACTAGCTATAATTAATACCACAGGCTGGACCAAAAATTTCTTTCCATAAATATTTCGGATCCTGTTCCAACTTTCGTACGAAAACGAATTCTCAATTCATAAGAAAATATAGAATTTCAAGTACTTACTTTCCCTCTCAATGTAGAGCAATATTCCGATTTTTTTAACACTTTTTTCTTTTACTTAGAGCTCTAAGTTAGAACGATTTCACTAACATATCAATTGTACAGTGAGGAGCCGAGGTTTAAAAATAATAATGCAAATGTGGATTTATTGCACACTATTGTTTGCTGTAAATATGAATTACAATATTTGCTGCAATTTCTTAATTAAATTTTAATTTCTTTACTTTTAAGGGAAATTAAAACCAATCGGAAGCAATTCATTATATTGGGGATTTTGAACTTAACTAATAAAATTTAAGATACATAATTTCAAATAAATTGCACAAAGCTAAAAACGAAATTTACAATTTCAAGTACCTATAGGTATTCTCAATGTGAAGAATATCATAACATCTTTGAATTTCCTTAAAAGTCTAAATATTCATTTTATTAAACATAGATTTAATATAATCAATATACATATGTAGGTATTGTGAATTTCAATATGCCCGAAATTTTAAGTTTTGTTCCAGTGTGTTAATAGTGCCTACCTATAACCTTTTAACTATTCTTCTCATTTGAAGCAACACAATAACTTGCTTAAACTTATTCGGAGATATCGCTCGGAACTGCCACCGCCATTTATGTTGCAAAAATGTAAATGTCCGATGATCTAGCACATCGTTCTAAGTAGTGAGAATTCTAACTTGCTCTAAATTAGAAAACTTAGCTCTAAATTCTCAATTTTAAATCGTTATGGAATCCCGGTGCAGGTGTGTTTATTGTCTTCCCATATCAGTTAAAAACATCATTTTTGCCAAAGTCAATGTTACTTTTATTTTATGTTTGCAAACATTCTGCGTATATTTTCGTGATAGTAGGCAGAAACTATTTATTATCTGTTTTTTAAAAAATTTTCAAAAAATAATTATATACTACTTAGATATGAAATGCTTTGCTCAAAAATGACTGTCTGTCTGTATATTATTACCTGCCTTATTTCCGAAATAATCTGAATTAAAAAACGTTCCATAAGACATGGAAATGCGCGTAATTGCCTCTGAGCACAGTCTGTGGGCGACGGCGACGTAAGCGTAAGAATTGGAAAAAGGTTCTGTGTATGAATGAAGAAAATAAAAATATAATTTTTATATTTGGATGATAATATACGTAGTACAAATCTTAAAGTAAATTGCTGCAAATAGAGGTCTATGCGAAATCCGAGCAAAATGATGACAAGCTTTATCTGTATTTTGTGTACATAATGCAGTAACGCGCCACTTCTTAGATGAATCAAAGATGTTTATGTCTACTTATAAATATTATTGATTTCATCGCTTTTTTTATGAAGAAAAGAAGTATAAATCTGTGTTATGAATACTAATAAATAATTTGTTTCTATTTTTTACAGATAAAGATGAGATCAGTAACTTAACCAAAGAAAGGAACAAACAAAAAGCAAGCCTTGGAGAAGCAAATACACAACAACAAAACGAAAAATAAAAATACAAATATAAAACAAAAAGCAAAGCAAACACAAAACTTAATTTAAGCGCTGAAAACCAAACTATCTAATCATAACCTAACTTATTTATTTATTTAATTTAATAACTTAATTTATTGTCATAACTAAAAGTGTAGTCGTAAACGCCACGAGGCCAGAAACCAATCAAAAATTTGATTTGAGTAGTAAGCAGCGGTGGTGAACGTCGAATAATAATATTAGTCGTAATGTAATTTATTGAGAGATTCTAAAGCAAAGCAAACAAACCGGAAGTGTGGAAGACGACAAATTCGTAGCTGCTAAGTAATTTTAGTTAATTTATTATACGATTAAGCGTAATTTATTTTGGAGACCAAAACCAGAGTAATAGTAACACAAAGTAATATATTTTTTTACATTTCGAAACAAGCAAAAAGTAAGCATACAAGATAAAAACGAAAAGTACAAAATTTTAAAGAAAACGTTTTTTAATAAGCAAAGAAAATAAGTCTGACCGATACCAAAAAAAACACAAAAAACAAAAAAAAATGTTAAGTGAAAATCGTATTTTTAGCAATTAATAAACAAAAGCAGAGAGGACGTAAGCGACAAAAGATATTTTCGACAATAAGTGTGAAAATTCAGTTTTTTTCGTTGGACTACAATACGTCGGTGTGTTTCGGGACATTAGCGCGCGTTTTTTTTTTTCGTTTTTTTTTTTAATCGTGATTGACCAGTGACGCCATAAAATAGATTGTTGTACCGCGAACAGAGACACCGGCTATAGTGTGAAGTAGAGGTACTACGCAAGTTTGCTTCCTCAGTATTATAAATTTAATAGTGAAGGGGAGGGAGGAGAATCCACAACAACCCAAGTGTCCGATAAAATAGTACAAAGTTGTTTAAAACAATAAAAGATACAGAGGTTACAAAACGCAACACAAAGTAATAATATAGAGGAAATAGTTATTTATATACAAAAACACGTGTTCAAATTACGACATAGCAAAGCATTCAAAGTTTCTACGACGAGCAACAAATGTAAGAGCAAAAGTTCAACAGTATAACAATAACCACTCAACACAAATATCCTGGTGCCGTGATTGTTTTTACAGTTATTTCGAGAATACCACAAAAAGTTGTTAAAGGTGCGAAATATTTTGGCCGATACCTACAGAAAAGTAATAAAACAAAATTGCCAATTTTGCGTTACTAAAAAAAATAAAACAAATCGAATAATTTAGCCGTAATTAGCCGTTTGTTAGGAAACATACAAAAGAACTACCTCAAAGTGGAAATTTCGTACAAAAGATATACTACAACCACAAGAAATCCGCAAAACAATCAGTGTTTAGTGTTCAAGCATACAATAATCGAATTAAAAAAGACAGTTTTAAGCGTGTGAGTGTTTCGTTTTTATACATAGAACAAAGAAATATAAATCGAACAGATAACCAAAAAAACAAAACAAAATTCAAATATCCCGCTCTATAACGGTACGTGTATTTATATGAGTAAGACTGTGTGCGCAACGCCATGCTGATCGCACCCAAGCACCATGGCTTCTATGATGAGTGCTCAAACGACGGGGGGGACTTCTGAAGAGGGGGACCAGGGTCACTTGAACAATACTCAGCACCACTTGGGCCTGGGTCACCACAACCAGTACAGTGGGACGGCGTACACCTCGAACGACCTGGTCGATCCCTCCGGGTGGGAGTACTACGAGCGGCAGGACGGCCGTTCCAATGCCGATTCGATAACTTCCCAGGCGAACAGCAACTACACACGTCCTTGGGAGATGGACACCAAGGACAGTAAGGGTTTTGAACCGTTCTCAAAACTTCCATCATTCCAAAGTCAATTCCATGCCTACGGTGATTCTAGTCTTATACCCGAACCAAGTTTACCGCAACCAGTGCCAGTGCCCGTGTCGCCGAGTAGCGCGTCCCCGGGCAACGGGTCTCTGACCCAACTAACGCCAATAAACCCCCTGCAAACTGGGCTTACAACCCTATCGACGCCAAGTTTCCACACTCTAACGGCTGTAAATACTCGACCGTACCCTCTAGTCCCGGCGCCGATTCAAGCTCGCGATATACCTTCAATTAATCAGCAATACCTCGACGAAAGGCACATCCAGCTGTATCAGCCAATTTCGACCTTCAATCCACAGAATGTTTTAACGGTAATTAAAAAGGAACCGGGGACTTATGATCTTAACAACGGATCAATGCAAACGTCCAGTTTTGATGGTGCCGTTATTGACAACACCGCCTTCCACAATGCGTCCACAACAACAACACCCGCCCCAACGACCACAATTAAGGTCGAAAAGGTTCTAAATTCGCCAATTACGCGAGTGGACGCTAGAAAAAAGGAACGACGGAAAATACGGGCCAGCTCCCTGGAATCAAGTGCTGAATCCGAAAGCAGTGCAATGGAAGTTGACCCGAGCAATCCTGGTCAAGTCGACGCTGTCTCGAGTACCGCCAATTTCAAGAGCCCCATGAGCTCCATCGGAATGAGTGACAGCAGTGAAGTGACTGGAGAGAAACAGGTAAGACATTTTTAAACATATATATGTACTACCTTTAAAAAATGCCTTACACAAAACAACAATTAATTAATTATGCCCATAATTCGCCCATCAACGATTTTTAATACTTTGTTTAATTTGGTAAAATATTGCATAATTTAAAATACACATAATGTACATACATATATGTATTATTTTTAAATCTACGTTATTAACTGAAAATTACGAAATATTTTCCTGAGTGTATCTAAACGATAATGCCAGTCGATTAATAATCGTTGATATGCAGTTTTAACTATTTTAACTTTTAATAGCATTTCATTTTGGAAAAAATTTACAATGAAAAGGATGGGACAACGGTTACTTTCTTCGAATTTTGTATTAAAACTACATACACTGTTTAATTAATATATGTAAATGGCTATTCATTTTGTCTCAATCCTCAAGCTTCTTCTATGCGTTGGCCGAAGTTAGGTGAATAGAGCCCACAATGGCGTTATTCCAGCGTAAATCGATCTACTTCGTATCGCGCAAATTGGACAATCAATTTTTTTTTCACGCTAATAACTATACCTACGTTAGTGTTTACAGTGTAAGAATAACGCAAAGTTTGAAAAGAAACTAATCGATGGACCACCTTTTTTTGAACGCATTTTTAACATGTACCTTTCTTAAAAGTTTTATTCATAATGCTGGCTCGGAATACATTTGGTGGCAATTTTTTGAATTTTTATCTAAGATATTTTTTTCCTTACAGACTAAAAAGAAACGCAAGCGCTGTGGTGAGTGCATTGGTTGTCAAAAGAAAGACAATTGTGGCGACTGTGCACCTTGCCGCAACGATAAAAGTCATCAAATCTGTAAGCAGCGGAGATGTGAAAAACTTACGGATAAAAAGGTAAGTGAAACAATTTTCTATTTTGTCAAAATGCAAAAGAGTTTCAATTGTATGCAAATTGTAAATATTTATAAGGTGTAAATTAATACAAAAACACATAAAAACACATTATGTTATATTAGGCAGAGCCTGTTCAATTTCTATAAAAATATTTATACAATGTAAATCAACTGGTGGTATAGTTCGTTATTCCAACATGGTCTGTTAAAAAAAATTTGAAATAAAGAAAAGTAAGGAGACCTTAGCACAGCTGCACTTTCCCATCCTTACTTGCTCTATCGACAATGTTTTTCTATTTTATACTAAATATGTATAATGCAGTACTAAGTTCCATATAATGGAATTAAATTAACTAGGGAATGTTTGGAGTTCCCTAGTGATAAAATTCTAAAAGAAAAGTATGTGCACTGTTGTACCAATTAAAATATTTCCCAAACTAAGCATCCTGCTGCTACCCCTGTAATGGTATAGGTTTAAAAGGGGGTGCATTCCCTGCAATCCTTAATCCAATCGTACCTTTGAAGCAAACTGAGCAAAGATCAAAGAATCTAACGAAAAAGGAATTAAATGTAAAATAAAGAGGTTATGTTAATTCGAGTGATAAACGGGCATAATTAAGCACACATGCCCACAAAGCGGCATATATCCCAATGGTCGCAGCTCCCGGAGGACTACTTGCGTTGCATGTGAAAGATATCAATCGTTGGGTGTGTTGGTACGACTGATAGCAGCAGCAGCAGCCAGCCGAACGGCCTGGGCAAAAAAATTATAATAAATGAGGAGCCGAGAAACCGGAGTGAGCAGATGTTCAATTTCATAGCTCCGCTGCTCGTTAAGCGGCAGTCGCATGCGCACCAAATGCACACATGTCGGGTCGTTTTGGTTTCTTTTTCGTGCTGGGTCTGTCCTCGGCACAAAGCGGTACGACAGCAGCGCGGATGGAATGGCCGCCGCTGGCTGGATGAAGCCGTTGATCAAGGTGTCCTACCTGAGATAATTCCTTTTAGCACTAGCCCGATTGGATACTCGATCTACGCGCATAGGCAGAGGGACTTGCGCACCTTGACGCATATTGCGCTAGCTTGGCTACCTGGCCACATGGCGCAGACTCAAGACTGGAGAAGCTCTCGATTCCCAGGATCTGGCCGATGCGACCCCACCGATCTTTGGAGTATTTACTTTTCGTTTCTGTCAATTTCCTCTTCCTCTGCCATCGCTTGGGAGACTTTTTTCTGCCACGACGATCGGGCCTGCATGGGCCCGGGGAGTTGCGCAGGGCTGACAGTGATTAAGGATGTTTATGACGACACTATTGATGTTGATTGAAGAAAACACACTCGATCCGAGCGAAACGAATTTATTACGTCAAGGAATATTATTTCAGCGGCAATTGGGAACAGCTGGACCCCAGTCAGAGGTTAATGCACCCTAGAAGGTTTTTGTTTAGGTCTCCGAAACCATGCAACTGCCGTCTAACGAGAAGAACCATTGTGGATGGAGCCTAAGCATCTTAGACGCTCTTTGGAATTAATTCTTATGAAGGTGAATGCTGCAAAAAGAATAAAAAAGAAATGTTTCTTAAAATAGAGCACTGTTACGGCTCGAGAAATTCCAGGTTAAACATGTTTTATTCACACCTCGACTAAAACTGTAAGAGATCCTAGAAAAAAAGGAAGGAAAAAAATTAAAATGGAATTCGCATATATGTATAAGGACGCGCCAACCGAGGCCGAGGAGCAACGGCAGCAGTGGTGTGCCATCAGCAGGAGCTAAAGGAGCTCCTTTCAAATTTGTCTGAATTTTTATCTGTCTGCTCATGAATCGTAGAGGAGACAAAATAACAAAAATGAATATGAGCAAAAAAGCGAAAAAAGATTTCACCTCCTTGCCACGGCCTTTGCCGCCTCTTTCCCTATTTTTCCTCATCCTATTGTTGTCGAGCTCATTGTTGTTGCACTGCGTTTCATTCCATTCGATTTTATGACACATGACAGTTGGTGTGTCCCTCCGTGTCCCAGCGGTGTCATCCTCCCAGAGATTTCTGCTTGCCGGGTATCACTTTACCTGCTCGTCATCGAATGGAAGGATGTGTGCCAATGCCTTCTTTTCACTACAGGCCCATCGGCAGCCACCGACAGTAGCTAGAATTGCGGCAAAAGTGGCTGAGATTGAACAATTGTAGTCATGGCAGATAACTGAGCACTATATACGTGACACGTTAATTCGACGAAGTGTTAGACAGATTCATTACAGCCCGCATTTCCTGCGTTTTTTTTCGTTAATTGACGAGGTATTACGGGAAGTTTCAAGGATAGCAGTTCATCGTCAGCTCAGCGATAAGAATATAAGGGCTTGCGGTGGTGTGAGTATTTCAGATAAATGGGGAAAAGTTATGGATTTAAAGATGGCGGAATTTGGTCAACCTCGTAAATCCTTGTAACTGAAAATGAAGTACTGAAAATGTATTTATATTACGAAATACATATCTTCACCAGCGAGAATAGATTGACCATGTTATCCTTGTTTGTCTGTAAAATAAAATTTTATATTTACATATTAAGTACCTAAGCTTTGTACAGAATATTGAATACACAAATAAATAAATAATAAAATAAATTACAATAGGTTTGCATTTATTAGCTGAAATTTCTTTCCTTGTTTCCTTATTTTGGTGGTATGAAGCTAAATTAAAAGAGTTCGAGGAAAGTCTTCTACAATTTTCTTAAAAATAAGAAGAAAATCAATTGATTGTTTTATTTATCATTTATATTTTTTTTCTGTCATTTCTTATTTGATGTAAGGGAAGTGGTATGTAGGCTGCTCAGAGCGACCTCAAAATTCTGAATGTTCCAACAGGAGTGGAAGTTGTGACGTCAGCAAAAATGTTGTGCCAAATAAAGAAAAAAGGAATGACATTCTGCAATTTTCTGATAAGAAATTATATACCTACATAATTCGTGCAAGTAAGGCAACACATTTGATTAAAATTCTTAACAGACAATCTATAAAGAAATCACGATTGACAATATGTTACAATCTTTTCGAATTCACATGATATGCTGTAAAAACTGTCCCAGTGCCAAAGCAAATTGACCCTCTTCTTTTTATGCATTAATTCATTATTCATTTGGTTCCCAATCTCTGTTTTAGCCGTGTAATATGTATATGTTCAGTTCAGTTAGTTGGTTGAAGTTGACTTTACAATAAGTTTTGTCCATTACGATACTGTTAAATTTCGTCAGGTAATCTTTGTATAACTTTCTTGCTCTTTGCTGATTGTCTTTTCCTTGGAACGGTTTGGTACTTTTTGAACTTTGTAAGTTCTATAATTTATAGGTAATTTCGTAACTTGCTGAGCGAACGATTTACAATATGTTTGGATTTTGGAATTATCTAATATGTACTTTCTGTCTTACAATAGGTAAACTCTTCTTATACTTAAAAATTATCAGTTTGAATTTTGATAACGATTTGATTTTGATTTCGAAAAAAAGGTCAATCTTTTCTAGGACTTAATAAAGATGTGTTGTGTTTTCGTAGCACAGTGCTACTAATCGCCATTGTTTAACATGTATATTAATTTATATCAGAAAGAGTAAGGGGCCGAGGTGACTACCCTGTGGTACCTACTCCAAAATAATACCCAATGCTATAGAGAAACTCTGTCGGGAATATAAAGAAAGCATTAAGAACAAGATGAAAAGAAGCAATTTTAAATAGCTTTTAGTAGTAAAGCGAAATATCATATACAAACTTTTACAAAGATATGTACATAAAATCTAAAGAAGGATACAATAAAAGCTCTGCATAATTTGGTTGCTAATTGCGTGAAAAATGTCAGATCTATCTAGCTACAAAAAGTGTGAACACTCCTCACCGTTTCCACCTTAATTGTGTCCTTAATAAGCGGAGGGTCTTAGGCAAATGAGGGCTGGAGAAAAAGTTTACCACGACCAACTTGATTTTCCTTTCAATGGAAATTTCTTAACAAATAGTAGAAGCGGGAAAGAAGATACACAAAAGCCTGAAGTGAACATGAACTCCAAAAGAATTTGATTGTCATTCATAATTAAAAAAAATAAAAAAGAAGAGCAAAGAAAAAAATTATCCAAATCAAATTTGAGGAAAATTTTCTTACCGTTTTTTTTCCATTCGTCGTTTTCTCTTGCCACCCAAGATGGCGCCCTAATTAAATTATATCCTTTCCCACTCGCGAATATCCTTTCGGGGTGATATTAACTCCAAGACCGTAAAATTTATATCATCGGCAGTCCCAGGAACGAACGAAATCTAAATTCATCATCTTTCCCCGAGATAAATTAGTGCTGATCAGAGGTGCTCCAGGAAAGAACGAAATAAGAAAAAAAAATAGAAGGAAGGAGGAAAAAAGGCGAAAAAAATAATAAGGAGAAAAATTAACAGGGATGATGGGAAAGAAGTTGAAAGATGCCCGCTTAGAGAGGACTCAAGATTGTTTTTAGCCTTAGAAATCCTTGGCCCGGTGGTGCCGCGTCCTTCCGCCAGGGTGCAGGAGCCTGGAAGGATAGCGGGCCCTGGCACAAGTGGGCAGCGGAAGCCCTGCACGGAGGGACCCCACTGCGGAAAGAATTCGAGAAAAGCAAACTCAGAAAATGAAGGAAATTAATAAAAATTCTCTTAATTACAAAAAAATGTGTTTTCTTCGTTAAGAGTTCTTTAGCGGCCGCCCTCCGGCTCCCGGTTTGCTCCCCAGTGATCCTCTTGAGGATTTCTGCTATCGTTGGTGATTTCAAATAGCCACCGCCTTGCCGCGGATATCTTGGACTTGGTGCTCACCGATGCTAGAAATTCTTGTCCTTATTTTTTTATTAAGTCAGCACATTTATAAGGAAATTAAAAAATAAGATGGACCGGCCTTCTTGCAGGGACTGTTCATCCCTGTGGGGGGTGTGAGTGATTGACTCCATTTCATCCGATTGTCCTAATTCCCCCTTCCCTGGACTTCCCGGCCCTCGAACCCGAACATTGTCGCCGCCGTCGGCATACCTCGAGAGTCCAGGAATATCCCTGCCCTGGTGTTAGCCCACTTCTGGATGGAAAAAATGAAATTCATGCTCTGCTGAGTCACGGAATGGAACGGGCGCTGCTTTGCATCCAACGCGCACCCCTACCAACGCCGATGGGGTCACCGGGTGGAAGGAAAGATTGAAATTAACAAGACGTTTAATAAAGACAAAAATTCCTCCAATTTGCGCAAAAAAAAGGGGTGAAAAGTTTCTTGCAGAGGAAAAAAAGATTGGAATAGCGTCGACAAGAAAAATTCATTTCTCTCTAATTTCGTTTAGACGCGTTTTTGCACAAGGTACAAATTTTGGTTGGTCGGAAAAGGGTCGTCTCTCCTGCCCGCCGCCAGCGCCACCGCCGGACGGCCGACTTGTTTATTGATTGCGTTAAGACAGACAGCGAAGAAACCAGGAAAAAAACGTGAAGAAACTGAAAAAGTAAAAAGGGAACACAAAATATGAGTCCGCCAAAAAGCCCACAAGCGAAATTGTACGCAATTTGCTGAGTGAAACGAGGAGATTAAGGTGGGGTGGGAGGCGACCATCGAACCCATCCCTCGAGCGTGGACAAGAGATTCAAATAATTTTGACAATTACATTACTTTTGGAAATGGACTTGTGAAGTCTTCCTGTAGGAAGTCGAAATTGGATTGTGAAATAGATGCAGCCTACAAAATTAGGTATATTTGAAAATTGTTGGTATACACGTGGATTTTACAGGTATACAAGGGCTGTTTGATAAGTCAATGATTTTGATATTAAGTCAGCTAATTTGAAATTGGATTTGGATTTTTCAATCCATGGAAAATTCAATCGCTGAGCCATTTCTTTATGTTTGGAATGACATCGATGTCGTCAGGAAAAATCTAAAGAATTTAGTTTGTAGTAAAATTCGACGAACTTATACTTTTGAATGATGGTAAATAAATCAATTGATCGTAAATCGTATTCGAATAACTGATTTCAAATGATCGAATTGTTCACTATTGTAATTTTTTTCGTCGAATGTTCTTTATCTAATGAGAAATATTCGGTGGAGATTTGGAACAAAAGAAAACTAGAAAACATACATTGTCTTCATAACTGTTTAGACTTTAGGGTTCCAGAGCATTACAACTGTTTTGACAGCAGGGTCTATCTGCGATCACGAATGCGTTCGATGATCGATCAAAGTGTCGTAAAGAATTGAGATTGAATGTCGTAGCGGAGTACAGATAAAATTAGACTTCGACAAAATTCATACATACCAATGCAAAAAGTGTAAAAGAATTTCGCTCATTGATATAATTGTTTTGTTAAAAATGAGTTTCATGGATATTATGATAGCTGAGCCGCCACAATTCTTTCCGGAAAAAGGTGGAGCGATTCAATTAGAACAGCCTATACCGCGGAAAAAATGCCAAGAGCAAGTGCGATCCTAAGAGTTAGTGAGGAAAGCAAGTGCATGTGGATTCGAAAACGGCCTTGACTTACATAGGTTTCCAAAAATAATTTTTAATTTTACACAAGTGTAGTCAAGATTAATGTAGTTTAGTTAATCATTTCAATCTGTAATCTGTTTATTTTTTGAATATTTGAAATTTCTTAAAAAGCAGGCAAGCAAAACCTTCATTGGAGCTGTAACTGTTCCCCGCGAAGGCCTTAGAACGGAGTTTTAATAGCTCCAAACAAAAATGAACTTCAATAATTAAAATTACCAAAACCACCCCCTAAAAAATGAAAATAAAGCCATTTCTGTTGTTGGTTGTATCAAAAACAGAGCTCCCGTGACTTTTTGGGTCGGGGGAGTGAGCGAATAAAAAAAATTGTTGGCTTAATCCACGGCTGGTGACAGTTCACCGCACCACCGCCGCGCCGCCGCCCGCCGCAGCAATCATATCCAGCCCAATCTGAGGCGGCCTCTAGATACGCGATGGATTCATGGTGGCTTCTCTCGTTCACCTCATTTCATTTTACTTGTGTTCCTCGTAATCTCCGCTAATTGTCTCGATTTAAAAATTGCTGCAAAGCAATTGCGGGCATTGAAACAAATAATAAAAAAAAAAAAAACAAAACAAAAAATAAATATGACAAAGCCGACGACGACGACGACAGTGGCAGCAACAAAAACAACATCGCCACGGCAGCAGCACGGTGGTGGAAATCATAAGCAGTGAATTATGTTCGCGCGGGTGTATGCGCCCTGCGCCGTTCAAAACAAAATATACGAACTCCTCGGACAAAAAAAAAAATGAGTTTTGAAATAAAAAAAATTGGAAAAAATAAAAAATAAATAGAAGAAGAAGGCGGCGGCGGCGGGCAGGAAAACGAAAGCAAAAAATCGCGCCATCGTTTACAGATGACGACGATGATGTTGATGTTGATGATGATGATGAGGACGAGTTCGTGTGTCATGTCGCGTTGAGTTTTGCGCTCGGCATCGGCATCCACCGGCAGCAGCAGTAGCGCGTATTTTTTTTGTTCCTCCATGTGTCTCATTTATTTGCTTGTGATTTATTCCTTTTTTTATTATTTTCGCTGTCGTTTTTTCGCTTTTGTTTCAGTGTACATTTTCACGGTGTAAAATGGTGCGAGGCGCGCATCATGTGCACCGCGCCAACGGACAATGGTGGGCTTGGTGCACATCAGCGCCCGTTCGGCCGGCGCGGCGCAAGTGCCTCACCGAAGCCTTGTTAACTTTATTAAAGAAGCGAATTTCCTTCACTCAATTTTATTGATAAGAGGAAAGAAACAATAAAACGAACGGCGCTGGCTGCTGTGTCAACATTTCTATTATTCCTGTGCGGATGCTTTTCCGCTTCCGAATTAAGAAAAATCGCTTGTGTTTGGTTGGCGCGCTTTTTCACGAAATTTGGTTGCTACCAGCCATCGTTTGTGCTTTCTTTTTCGCTTCGCGAAGAATTCGCAACTTATTATTTTTCTTTTTTAGCGGGCCAACCAAAATGAACGAAACGAAGAAACAACTTGCACATCTGGCACTAGAAGGAACACTTCATGGAACATAAATTGCAAATTACCTCAAGCGCAATCGCTAAAAAAACGGCGAAACATAAAGCAAATAGAAATAAAAAGAAAATTATGCACGTTGCCTCTCCTTAGATAGGACTTGGCGAAAATTCTTATCTTGAACTTGGCATCGTACTCTTAGCACTGTGGCAAAAGGATAAAAAAATATAGGAGAGGTTCATCACTCCTGAAAAAATTTCGTTTTTTTGCGTTTTTCATTTTAATTACGAGCAGGGAGAAGAAAATAAAGCAGTAAAGAATGAATTAAAGGGAATGTCCTTTGAAAGTGTCTTTGATTTTAAAACTCTCAAGCGAGAGTGGAACTTAGTAAGAAAAATGATTGCTATCGTGCAAATAATGGAAGAATTTAAAATGAGTAACGGCAATGGAATGAAGCTTATTGCATATACACGTAAAAAGTTGAAACAAGAATTATCATTATGCTTTGAAAACGTTAAAAATAACTTCTGAACAAAATCAAGCTTAAAACGAGCCTATATCGTTTGAATTCGGTTTTTATACATATATGTGGCGTGGAATTTAAAATACCAAGAAATATTGTATTTCATTTATCACTATCTATTTGGTATGGAATATCGCAAATAAAGATCAGAAGAGTGATCTATATTTTTGGAGTATCAACTGCTAAAACACTTCAAATTGACTATGAGAAAAGCAAAAGAAGATCAATTCAAATATGAAGGCGGAAAATAATGAAGGATAACAAACGAAAGCAGTCCAGTGAGTCCAATGCAAATCAATCCTGAAGCGTGCATTAGAAGTGTTTCAATATACCAATCATACCGTTGGATGTAAGTATGGCATAACAATTTCCTCGATATATTTTCGCATCGTAAATGAGACCACAAAGAAGACCATTATTGGTACAAAAATAATTATTTTTCTTCAAATGCACCACTCGGATAGTGCGATTTATACTTTTCAGTTTGTACTGTTTTCTGGGTTAGTTAAACTTTTATCTTCAGTTTTTCATGTGGTTTGGTTTTGAGTAACATTATAGGTACTTGTTCTACTTGCCAGTAACTGCTTTAACTGCTCTTAGCTCTCGCAACCAGCACCTCAAAAAACCAAAAAATATATATGTATAAATTTTCATGGCAATCAATATCTTCAACTTTATAATTTAAGGCTTCAAAATACATACTTAGGTTAAGCCTGCAATTTTGTTTTGATTCGTGGTAAATGGTGCTATAATCGGAAAAATCAAATTTTGCGATAGTTGCATAAAAAGCGCTTGCAAACGAATAATAAATCTGGTGAAATATTTGCAAGGGACTGCTTTTTAGAGAGTAATCCAAACACAGCACTATATTAAGTTTTCTGAAGTTTGTTTTTGGCGTCCTGATGAGAAAAAAAAATTCTACGTCCATGCTCATATGTTAAAAACTTTGTTTTTTCGATTCGATGTGTATTTATCAAGATATTTATGACCGTTCCGGATCTCTTTTTTTCCAACTATATATTTTTTTTATATAACATAGGTATGTTCTGAGCCATAAAGTTAAATTTTATTCAAAGTTCGTCTTCCTGTCTAAACAACAAACTATTGTGTTCTTGGCATACTTTTTTTTAAATCAGGATAGAACTTTATACTCTAAGCATTTTTCATCAAGTCTCGATTCGCTCTGGTCCGTTGGCATCAGGTCATTAAAAAAGCAATTTTCACAATTTAATGCTCCATAATCCCGCGAGGGGTTGTTTAAGGAGCAGTTTTATTGCAAAACCAGAAACGCTGCAACTGTCACTTGAGGAGACAAATTGGTCCAACACTGACCCCTCGCCAAGGAACGCAATTGGGCACACTCTAATCGAAATCAAGTGCGTTTCACTCCGCCCCGCCCCCCCGTCTTGTCGCGAGCCAGGGGGAAGGCCCTATCATGGCGGTGCAGGGCCTGCCCACCGCCCACCTTCTTCGCTGCCGTGCACCATCGCGCCTAGCTGCACCAGGACCCTCGCGCAATTCCGTAATTCCGCACGCTCCCGTCGCGCATTAAATCAGCATTTTACCCTAAAAACGCTGTTACCAGGCGATGCCTCGTTTTTAAATAGAACACTTCCCCTATTTTAACTGTGTGACACTCTAACATCCTTCAGGGCTTTTCAGAGAATTCCACCCTTTTGTGCATTTCATTGCATCTTTAGATTGTTGTACAACTGCACTTCTGTCCTAGCATGTGGCGTGGTTGCATCGCATGGCCTCCGCGGAGGGGTGCTGGGGCATGGATTGAAAAGTGCACGGCCCCACACAGGCGCACCCGGGGCTGCTGCTGCTGTATGTATGTCAAGCATGAGTGCACTTAGTGCGATCACTTTGAAGAATGGCGAAATAAGGGAGCATTGGGGGAGCTGAATTATGTGACAGTTTTTTTGCCGGTGCAACTGCAATCGCCTCATATTTGCATGTAGGCGCTGTGCCACCGTTCGCCCGGTCCTGGCCTTCGGTGCATTGTCATGTGTGCCAGCCGGGAATTAAAAATTTAACGGCATCAACAGAAATATCGGGGCTAGCGCCACATACGAAAGTTTTCTTCCATCTTCATTCCCACCCCCGCACCGTCAGCACTCGTTCGCCATTATTTGTGCGATTGCGAGTGGGGGCTGCTTGCTGGAACGTGCCTGCCCATAAATTCCCGATTCACTAATTGCGATAAGTGCCTCAACGGATGGATGGATTCTGTGATGCTGCTCTGTCGAAAGGAGTCCTGCGCATGCAAGTTCGAGTGTGTTCCCAGGATGCAGTGCAACCCTCCAGCAGGCAAGCAAACGAATAAATGAAGTATGAAAAGTGGTTGATGTGATTTCTTTCCCCACTCGACTCGGTCGTGTCCTTATTCAGATGGCACACCGGCGAGGAGCAGGACGAGGAACGTCACGACAACGACGACAGCGCCGAGGATGAATGCGATCCTGATAACGAGCGCCAAGCATGGTGCCTGTGTCCGCATTGTCACATGAAGGACAACTCCATAGATGAATACACTTTTCAAAGACATTTCTAAAAAATGTTGCAGCTTCATGAAAAGATTGCAATCATGGTGGGTGGGTAACGCGACTGAGAAATGTTTTAATGTCTCCGTAAGCATTCATAAGTTTGGCGTTATAACTTTAAATAACAAATTTATTTAATATCTAGTTAATTTTTGACAATATCATGTAAAAAAAAAAAAATTGGCTACCCCTAATCCCTAAAGCCTTCATTGACATACCTAAATTAAATCCTAAAAAATATCATGTTTTCAAAAACTGAAGATGGTAGTGTTTGGCCTAAGAGCTTGTGTGCGGACCTCAATTTTGTACAGGTCCTTCCTACGGATAGTTTTGTCTGGGGGTTTTTAATTTTTAATATTATATTATTTTTAAAATTCGAGAACGAATTTATCGCATTCAAACCATAAATTAGCCATGAATTGTAGAACAGTTAAATATTTATAAGTTGTATTTATAACAACTACCCTGCAAAATACCGCCATTTCGCAGTTTTTACGTCGATGCTGCTGCCATTCCCGTTTACCAAGTACCACCCCGGCAAAAGAAATCGAACTTGAACATGAGGCGATCAAAGACGCCTGGGACAACAGAAATGGGCCGACAGATGTGCAATCCTCTCCGGTGAAAAATGCGATAAACCCGAAATGCACGGCACCAGAACGAATTGCTCGCCCGAGGTACAAAAAGCCACCACTACACGCACAGAGAGCGGGCATTATTCAGGGAAAATTACGAAAATAAATTTATAATCAAACGAAGAATGCACTGCCGCACGGCCGCGGCCGGGGAAAAAGGACATCGGAGATGAACCCGGCTCCGGTTGAACTTTTGTTTATTTAGAGGAGCAGCGTGCACCACATCTGGGCACACAGACGTGATCTGGCCCGGCTGCGTTCGTTGCGCGAATTGAACGTGAAATTGAAAATGTTCGTGTTTTTATTTTGCTCGAGCGAGGAGCGAGTGCTGCGTTTTCAGCGGTCACACATGTTTCACAGCTATGCTTCTATGCTGCGAGCGTGACACAGGACAGTGCTGCCCTCTTGTTTGCTTACATGCTAACCGCGGTGGCTACTGCGAGTAGATTAGTGAGGACCGCCTCTGTGCAAAGCAATGTAATTTTCCTGAATTTCGGGATAATTGGAATGTCCACGAAAGCGTTTTCCTGCGAAAATGCTGCGCAAATTCCGCTAATTGGCTGGGACACGTCGCTAAAAAAAACCTTTGCAAAACAGGCGCGTGATCAACATATTTTTCTTTTGAAAACTTTTTTTTTTGAAGAAATTTATTGAATTTTTTTGTTTGGAATGCGCCCCTCTCACTTTGAGCTTCCATAAAACCTTGTAAGTGGTGGGGGACTTTGAGGATTTAAATTTCCAATTAATTCTAATTAAATCAATAGTTCTAATTAAGAAGAGCGTAGAAAAGGATGCCGGGGGTTGGTGGGGATTGCCACGAGAGATATGGCCGCAGGCAAAACAACTTTTCTCGTACTTTTCCCTCCGTTTTTTAACTTCTTCGCTTTTTTTTTATTGTTTTCCCTACTTTTCTCGAAGCTAGGAACTAATTACGAGGAGAGGCTTTTCTCAAGTCTCCGAGGGTAAATAAAAAATATATACACCCATGAGGAAGGGGGCGATAGGCATGTTTCAAGAAATAGCAAGCCAAAACATCAATCGCTTTTGGAATGAGTCAGAACAACACTTTAAGCGTAAATTGTATGAGTTTTCCAACTGATTTGGTAGTAAATACTACTTTAAAGAATTTATTAATTATCCTATAATTCACCTATTTTCACATAACTTATATAATGCAGATATTTCATTTTATGTCTATGATTCTGATATTTGTAGTGATGCAAGTGAGAGCTATGAATCAGCTTTTGAATAAATGGTTTTATTAATTTAATCGTTTTTTAATCTATCTTTAGCAGCTGGCCCCAATTTGAGGCCATTTTTACATAGGCAGACGTATTCCATCATGCACAGAAAAAAACAATTTATTTAATTTTATATATAAATCATAAATATACGCCATGAACGTATACCTACCTAAATATAACTAATTTATGTCTGTTTACACCTGGCTGCGAAGAGGTTGCGGCTATGTGCGCAATGGCACCCATAACTTTTCAAGTTTTTTACAAATATTGCTGTGAAGTCTATTATATTTTATTTAAAAAACAAATGAGTGAAATTTTTTCCCAAAAATCAATTAATATTATTTTAATTAAAACTACTAGCGGCCACATTTTGATAGGCGTCGGCAAAAATATATTCTCCCATTCATAAATACATATACTAAATTTTGATTATAAACTCGATGAATGTAGTAAACTTGCAGCCGGATCTTAAACTAGTGGGCTTTACTACTTTTTGAGTAACTGTAAAGTAAGTCGACCAAGTTGTAGTAGTTGGATCTGTAAGAAGTTCGTAGCAACTCCAATCAACCAAGTTTTTGCACAGCGCGTGTTTCAACACGTACTTGGCAAGTCTTTTGTAATGATTTTAAAGTATGAAAAACTTGATGTGAGAGTTTAATTCGACGTTTTTCCAACATCCTGGCTTCTAATTGAAGCAGATTTATTAATGTGTTGCTATACAGTAGTGGCACTGGCTACTAGTACTTGAAGGTAATCGCCACTTAATACGAATCAAAAGATTATGATTAAATTTTTAAGCTATTTCACGTTTTGTTGAGGTTAAAAAAAAAATTCGCCGCCTTCAAACCAGCAATAGTATCTTAAATTTTAAAAATAAATGCGTTAATTTTCCCTTGATAGCAAATAGGAGGAGGAAGAAGTCTTGCAATATCTCTATTGCAATAAAGCAATTCTCTCCTGATCCTTAATGAGACCTTCTGGGCTTTTCTTAACAAACAGCCGAAAAGCCCCTCGGGCATCAAAATTGCATGCTTGCCCGCCTCTGCCAGTGTGAGAAATTTGTTTTATGGGGCTGCGGCCGTAACAGCGCCAGTAGAGGAAGGACAAGACAGAGCGTGGCGGCAGTGGCGTGGCGACGGCGGCGGTGGTGGTGGCAGCGGCGGCGACGTAATTTATTATAGGTGGAGTAATAAAATATGGCTGCCATACAACTGCCACGAATATGAACGGTTCAACGGGGAATCTTGCAGCGCATAATGAAGCCAGGACATATAAATCGAGAAAGCATATCCTGGCGGTGCGTCGGCAGAAGAAAAGTTTTGCTCTCTCGTGCCTAGATATAATAAAATGCAATTTAATACGCGAACTAAATCATGTACATAGGGTCGTCGCTGCGTGTGTTGTATATAGCAACGCACGACCACAGCTGCAGGAAGCGTGCAAATAATGCGTACACATTTCTCTTGTTCTTCTTCTTTCCAGCGTCTTTAATAGGGAGTCAGAAGAAGAAGAAGTAGAAAAAGTTAGCTTGATGCGTGCATTTCTCGTCCCCTTGAGGATGAGTCGGATTGGTCCACCCCCGTCACTGCGCCCGACCAATTCACCTCATCCTCAAGAGGGGAAAAGTGCAAGACCCCAACTTGGCGTCTCGGTGCGTATCGGGTGCGTGCTCTTGTTCACCGCCAGGGTACAGTGCTGCAGAAAGTTTGCGATGATGGCGCCCAAGAAAATTGCAGTTTGCTCGAGTGCAAAAATGTTCTGCTGTCTGACACCCGGGGGGAAATAAATATAGATACGCACTTTCGACAGAGTGCGTAATTTGCCCGCCCGTGTTGAGATAAGGCGTGGCCGGCAGGAAGGAAGGGCCGGCGGCCGCTGTAGAGGTGCAAAATTATGCAGCAGCAGGCGAAGGATACGCCAAGAAACTATCAAGGAAGCGTGGAGTGTTTCCATGCTAAAAGGAGCCGAGGTTTTTGGTGTGGGGCAATAAATAACGGTGAATAGAAGTGGAATGTGTACCACTGGGGTTCAACCTATTTTGCATTGCTTCCAAGCGGCATATGCATATTATGAAATGCGCCACTGCACCGCATGATGGCAGGTGCGGAACGCGGATTGGATTCTTCCGATTCAACCCTCCTAGAGCTTCGCTGGCATGGGTATAAAGGGGGCCCCTCGTTCCTCCTCCAACCATAGCGCTCTTCGCAGCACCGGTGCCATTGCAGAAGAGCCCGCGGATCGTCATCCAAAGTTTATTTACTTGCAGCACCATGAGCACTCCTCGGTCCTGCTGCCGCTGCTGGGTGCCTCCTGGTGCTGCTGTTTGCCAAAGCGACAATGGAACCGTGGCAGAAGACCTCGAGGTGCCTGTATAGCAGGAAAATCGAGAAAATCCGGTGTGTGTAGGTAGGTCAATGCACGGAGGATTTTGTACTGCTCCTTCAAGTTAAGGGTTATCAAGAAGAAAAAGCTCTGTGCAACCCTCCCGGGATTGGAGCCGCGTTCGGTTGGGTGGATTCTAACCCTCTCTCGGAGGGTGCCCATCTACCTGTATCCTTTCATCAGCGTTGAGTTTTATTTTCTTAGCTAAGAAGAGGAAAAATTAATTTAGAAAGGCGAAGACCACAGTTATCAAGACGCGCTCTCGACCCAGATGGGGATGGCAAAAGGTCACAATCTCGCAAACAGCTGCGGTCGGTGCAGTTGCTACGTTGGTGCAGTTGGGCGCCCTAATGAGTCTTTGAGTAGCAAGGATCCCCACCCCCCCTCCAATAACGCAGCATCTTTGGAAATGGGCACGCAGCATCGGAATATTATGCAGTCGTATAGCTCCTTGAAATAAAAATAAATAGGGCCGCAGCAGAGCAACAGAATACTTGAAAATCACTCGCAACGCAGCGTGAATGGAGAATTTTTGTATATTTACAAAATACAACTCACACACCCCTGGGGCTTACCACCACCATAATTTCACCCACTACCACCACCACTACCCACCATACTGCTTTCACCGAAAAACTAGAAAATCGATACTCAGCGAAAGTGACTCATTTTGTGAACACGACGACAATCCAGAGGAGGAAAAAAGAAGTGCTCCCCCCGAGTCCCGTTACCGCGGAAAGCAGTCCAGGACTACATGGACGAGGAGGACGGGGGACGTGCGGGGTTGGTGGTGATGATGGTGCTGGCTAGGTGGATGGGCCACAGCGGCGACAAGGGGGTAAGGGTGGAAAAACGAAAATTTCCACAACTGTACGCTGGGGCTGCGATAGTGTGCGACACAGATGGAATCATGGTTGTGCTGTGCCACCGGCACACTCCTCAAGGACGAGAAGGGCGAGCGGGAAAATCTGGAAAGGTTTCTTCTACCATTTTCTAGCCCGTCTCCCATGCCCCCCTCCCACCGCCGACGCCACTACTGCTGCCACTGCTGCTTTGTTGACTGCCATTGCCATCACCATCACGCGTCGTTCAGTCCAATTTGGAGTCCTAGCGAACGGTACTCTACTCCCGTATCACAACGGGCTCGCTATATTCCCGTTGTTGTTTGGGCTGCCAGCTCAGATGGGACAAGGCACAGGATGCCTTCAGTGTGCGACAGCGGTCTGTGTCGCCGCTGCCGCCGTCGCCACCGCTGCCGCCGTCGCCACCGCTGCCGCCGTCGCCACCGCTGCTGCCGCTGAAGGAAAATCATTAGGAGTAGCATCAGCACGTTCGTGTGTAAGTGCGTGCTCTAAGATCCTGACGAAGTGCGTTGTTGTTGCGTACCGCTGGGGGAAGAAGAAGAGCCCCAAAGAACAGAAACAAACTTGCACACAGGGTGGCTGCTGCTGCTGCTTCTGAGGAAGGGAGGGGGTGGGTGGAGGAGTGTTCAATCGCAGGAAAGAAAAGGAAATAGAGGCGAGCGAGAGCCCAGGAGTAGGAAAGTGCGTAAGAAGTAGATAATATTACTATATGGAGCGGGATTTGCTGTGTATATGGAGCGAACGGTGGATGAGGGGACGCACGGCTTCCTTCTTGGCTCCTTGCGGAGCCCTAGCAGCACTCGTTCGGTTCGTTGGGCTCGCTAGCTGCTTATACTTACTATACACGCCGCACACCGACACATGCTCTCCCATAGTACACCACTTTTGGAAGTTTGCAACTTTAAAAAAAAGAAGAAGGAAAACCTAAAATTGTATAGAGCAGAGGAAATTTTTTATGTGAAGAAAAATCGATTTTTTCCAAATGGAATTTGTTGCTGCTGTGCCGCTGCTGCTGCTCCTGTTGTTGCTGGTGAGTCGTTGTTCGCGCGGCATTTTTTCCCAATTCATTTCGGGATATTAACAGGGCTGCAATCGGGAGTTGCTGGAACTGAAAAATGGCAGTCGTAAAATCTCATTTATGAGTTTTATTGCAATTAGTTTCACAGAATCTGGATTTCACGGGACGTGCGAACATTTTAATTTTACTCGCTGTCTCGCGGGACTTGAGTTGAAGATATTTTTCTACAGCTATGTATATGTTTCATAACTTTTACCTAAGAACCATGATTATTTAGACAACTTTGCTTATTCAAAAACTTTTAAATTTGTTGAGCTTACAAGAAAATCTCATTAAAAATGACCAAGAAAAGAATATATGAAAACGCTGTGTATAGTAATATGGTCAGATGGATTCTGAAGCTCCATATCGACTCAGTGCGCACAGGAGCATTATAATAGAGCGGATTTATTTAAAGAATAGTCTCATCGTTTTGAGGACATTAAACTTAGGTATATCCTTCATTTAAAAGAGAAATTTTGGGCTTGTATTCAAACAAATGTTATGAAATATATGAGAATTACGGCGTATTGTATTCGCTTTTGAAATTGTAAAACGTTCAAAGTAAAACAATGATTAACTTAAAAGTAGAAATCAATTACAAAGTATGTATTACAAACTTAAGCCAAAGGAAGATATTTTAAAAATTAAATACCCTACAGAAGCCAGAGTATTTTTTGATTATAAATCAGAATTTCGAACAGTGTTGTGATATAAAAGAAAACGTATCTTGCTTTTATCAATTTTGAATTAGTTGAATAGTACTCCAAAAGTAGTAAGCATTACACATACAAAAATTTAACTTGTTTATTATTGTTTTCACAACATTTCCTTCATTCTCAGAAAACACAATATTTTGAAAATGTTCAATACTGACATAATCTGTCTTCTGTAAATATGGACCACTTGTTCCTCGGAAACGGGCAAACATCGCAAACTTTATGGAACTCATCTTTTAGGCGATAAGTACTTCTCTCAAGAATTTGTGACTTAAATAAGTGAAAGTTGAGTTGAACGTAGATAAAAGCATCATAAGTCGCATTATATTTTATTTGAATGCAATTGAATGTCTTTGATAGTACTTTCTGCTTAAGTATGCTCATCATTTTTAAATCTTTTCTCTTCTATTTCAGGTATGATCCAACGTTACGTATAATCTTATGTTTATAATTATTTGGTATGTATGTATGTAGTTTCTTGACATCAAATTGAGTCTTTTTTTTTAGAACACCAGAACTCCACAAAAAATTAATCGATTTTTATGTCTTCTGATAAAATAGACCGAAATAAAGAAAATTCAACGATTATTTATGAAGACGATATCTACTTTTTCTTGTAGCTATTTTTTTTTGCAGTATTATTTTAACAAACAATATAATATACCTACAATCGCAAATGGAATCACCTTTTGATCAGACATTTTGTAATTCCCATACAAATAGCTCCATTTTGATCAGTATTTACACCCATTGTGCTTAAGGTGGGCAAGAAAACGAAAAATTAATTTAATAAAAGTTGACACACAAAACACGTTCCAAGATCATCCTTCTTATAAAGTTTTTCTAAATGTCCCAATTTTTAATGAAAAATTATTCAAAGCCAAAGAAATAGCTCCCCCTCTTTGATTGGGACAATAAAAATAATCCTACTATTAGTAAGAAACAAGACACTATTGATCAAAAGT
This sequence comes from Machimus rusticus, assembly GCA_951509405.1. Taxonomy (NCBI): domain Eukaryota; kingdom Metazoa; phylum Arthropoda; class Insecta; order Diptera; family Asilidae; genus Machimus; species Machimus rusticus. The sequence goes on along the minus strand of OX608050.1, from coordinate 48,227,799 downwards.
AATGAGTTTTATGAAGGATCTTAGATTAGAAGTTGAATTAGTAAAACAATCTGTGTCCAAAAGTGGAAATAGCGCCTTTTGAACAGCACTCCTCATGTCTTAAACTAAACTAAATTACAACATAGAGTGTGATGCTTTGCTATGTTCTTTTATTGTGTAACAATTTAACTTTGAGTTCGAGTTCCGTATTCACGCATATGACGGCTTTTTCAATATAATAGAAGGATAATGAGAAGTCAATTCGTCTATGATGGCGATATATAGTATTTTTGAATAATTTAATATTGTCTACTTCTCAGTAAAATAACGATCGCTGTCATTATTTTAAATTAGGATCTAACCAAAGCCATTTGCATAAGTGAATTAAAGCGTTGAACAAAATTTAATGTTCCCTTAACCAAAAAGTATCCTGAAAATTGCAAGCCCAATTCGTGCCGCCCCTTTTTGCTTCTAAGAAATTAATCAAATTTCCATCGTAATTAATTGAGCTTAAATCGAATTACGGCATTATGGCTGACATTCGGTCCCCGTCAACGGTCGAGATGTGCATTTAGAACCGTTTCAGTAATTTCGCGGCGATGAGCTGTCGATCTCTGTTACTGAGTGGCTGGGTTGCATCCCTTCACCCTCGTGCGGTAGTTCCCGTTAGCAGACGACGCGACGCACAGAACACACATAACCCCAAAGCGTGGCAGCAGCAGCCATTTTGGTCAGTGGTATAACACGCTCCTGCACATCTTGCAATAACTTTTTTTTCCCTCTGACATGAGAACTTGTTTCATTTGTGCGCCACAAACCCAGCTTACGCCTGCACTGGACTGACTGACATCGTCCGTCCGTCCGTCGTTATTCATCCTCCGCTGATTGAGTCTTTTGTGTGTGCTCTTCTGTCGCAAAAATTCCAGTCATGTAACCGCAAATTAAATTTTTTCTGCGCTGTGAAACACACGCACTTATTTTAAAATGAACACACGTGTCCGGTTCGCAGAACATCGGAGCGTACCCAGCAGCAGCAGCGCCGTCGTTCGTATTGAGCGGCCATTTTAAACAACGCACGAAAACAGGAAGAAGGCAAGGAAAGAAGAAGATCCAAAAAAGTTCCACGTAGGCATTTCTGCAGCGGTACAAAGTTACAAACTTTACAGTTTATTTATTTATTTTTTATTTTTTTTTTTGCGAAGGAAAAATAGCACGATTTGAACGCACCCCGCGGAGTGGGAGCCACTCGGGGTGGGGTGGTGGCTGGTTGCCCATATCAGAAGAAGCTTTATGAACGTCTGTTTCCGGGAAGGGGCCCGCTTCCCCAGTCCGCGGTATTATTTCGGCATTTCAGAAATTGTGTTGTGTAGATATGCGAAATAATAAAAACCGAACTGATCAATAATTTTTAATTAGTCCTTTGGTCCGGTCGCACTGGTGCAAATTTGTATGGTTTTTTGCGCTTAATTTGGTCAGAGGACGCACTTGATTAACTCCGTCGGCCGCTGAGTGCCCGTTTGGTTCACTGGTTAGCAAAATAATAGATTTGTTCGCACGTGTACCTACGCCTGCTGCACTGCGAAAATTTATTGTTTTTTACTTTTTTATTTGTGTATTTTTCTTTTGCCAACCCGCGTTTTTGCGGGTTTGCTTTTACATAACGAGGGTGAATGCAGCGCCGCTTGTTGGTGGCTGTTTAATGAACAGCGGAAAAAGGAACAATTTTTAGAGGCGATCGATACCGCTATAGCTGCAATGTTACAAAATGCCAGACTAAGCGCCCTTTTCAAGCTTTCCCCCTTTTTCAGGTGCGAATTTAATTAAATAAATATTATAGGAATTAAGATTAGGTACGTCCTTCGTTTTGCACGAATAGATTTGGTTAAGCCTGGTGCACACTGGTGACTGGTGACTTATGTAGCGATCTGCTGTTGCTATCCGAATTGTGATGAATTAGTAATTGTGTGGGTAAAAAATCTATTCAGATATATTTTGGCTTTATAACAAAATATATCTTCAAACTTTGGATAGCAATATTAGATCTACGATCCATCATATTAAGTCGAGTAAAAAACATATTCGACATTTGGAGTAGGATCGGTACAACGGTCGTTGTTTTAATATTTTGGTGGATAAACACGGCCTTACAGTGTTTCATTTCGGCTACATGAATGTTTCACTTGCCAAATCGTTTAACTCCACTTTCTGATGTTTATTAAATTTTAATATCAAAACACTTGATATACATATATGTATACAGTAAAAGTCGCTTATATCGACGTCGCTTATAACGATCAAATCGTAGAGACTTGGTTGGATTCCTATATCCGGCAATGTTTTTGCAGTCGGACATAACGTCATCGAATACAGCGACGAGGTTGCTTATAACGTCTGTTTAACTTAGGTTCAGGATATAACGACGTGCGCACGAAAAAAATCACATTGCAACATGCGTCGAGTATTCCGATTGGTTTGTTTTTCCGACTATTTTGCAACTCATGTGATTCCCGAAATTCCCGATAACGAAATAGAAAAATACTATTTTTACTATGCGACTGATCCTGTATACGCGACGGTTGTTGTTTGAATTAGTTCAATTACTTAATTGTGAACTGCTCAAACTCAAAAAAATTCAATATTCAAAAAAAAAAAAAATGTGATCACATCTCGAACTGCGGCTTAAAAGTTGCGTAATATAGAGAATAATTTTGGGTAAATGAAAAAAAAGTGATCGGACTTTTTGAAAATGTCGATTTTAATCTTTAAACGTTAATAACTAAGTGATAATTACTTCGAATAACATGAAAAACCTCCTTTTTAATGATATCGATATTTATTACAAGTCAATCATTAATTGAAAATTCTTTGTTTCAAATTTTAAAAAATCGATTTCTCAATAACGGTTCGAAATAAAGGACTGAAAATTGGTGTCCAAGTTGCTTTTAATACCTACGCATATCAGAAAATGAGCGAAATCGAAGAGGGTCGGGTCAAAAACTCAGTGATTTGGCATGGAATGTCCCATATAAACATACAATATTATTCTTCGATAACCTTAAAAGGATTCCCCGAAGTTAATTTACCCAACTTTCTCGACACACTGTCAGACAATTACAGTTGTTACCCAAATCTGGGTCAAGTTATAAAACAGGAATCATTTCTAATGAATTATGTGTTTCATTGGGCCGTTCCACACGTGTAGTCTCGTAGCGTATTCAAACCAATTTTACAAGGATATTTCTTGCAACTTTTACCTCTTTAATAATCTGTGCAACCGATTTGAATACGCTGCGAGAACAAACGTGGGCAATGACGCATTGGCACTATGCTGAGGATCGATCCTCGTTTTATTCGTTTCAACCGAGAAGCTTTATATCTGCCATAGTGAAAAGTCGCGTAAAATTGAAGAGTTCTATCATATTTTGTATACATACGGATAAAACGGATTATAAAACCCATTTTACCGCCTGACGGTCCGCAATATTTTAGACTTAGGGCATTTTATATGAAAATTAAGAATAGAATAACATTTTGTATTTTCACTGGAGATTGTCGCAGATTTTAATTCCTCGAAAAACAGTTTGAAGATAATTAAAAGAAAACAAAAAGTAGTCTACAAAACCGATTTTGAACATGTTTGTCTCCTAGTATACGATAAATTAGTTTTATAAAAATTAGCTCAAGGGGTCCGAAAGATTTCTTAGTCCGTTTAGGGATCCATAAACATTTGATTCATTTGTGATCCAATTGAAAAAATTTTATTGAATTGAGAATAAGTAAAATTTCGAAGCTACAGATGATCAAACTGATTAGAATCGACGAACATAGTAAAGTAAGTGAAGAGTGCAATGGACAGTGGTCTGAGTGGTCAAGGCTATCGCCTACCCCTAGTACCTACACAATAATAATAAAAGTAATTGAATAATCTCTTTGTTAATCCTACAAATGTGATTTTTAATTTTGTTGTTTTTTCCTTTTTAATATAATATAATCTTCTTCACTGTATTTCATGATCATCATAAGGAATTCAAATAAGTATTCATAAAGGATATACATACATACATATATTGATGTTTACTTTAGTAAGTTTTAGATATTGTTTAATAAGGAACAATGCACCCACCCTTCCCTGTAGGGATGTTAATTGTGGAATTTCCATACAGTCATCGTGGAATGCCTCCCTTCAAGTGGTTCTAAATAAGAAAAAAAACTAATAAGACACAAAGAGATCTTGAAAATAATTGCAGCACTAAACTTGCGAGGCGAACAGCCTCAACAACTGGCTTTGTCCCTTTTGCAAGAGAAGCTGCCCATTTGTTTTTATTTTAATTTTTGCTCGAAGTAAAGAAGTGAACGGGTCCGATGTCATTCAACCCTCTCAGTGAGCAAATAGTTATCACTTTATTTGCACAAACAAAGATCAAAGCTGAGGGAATCCCTCGAGGGGGTATGGCGTTAGGGGCCTGCCTTGCGTCTCCTTCATTACTGACTCCGCGTCTTTACCTGTTCCCCTAATTAACGGGCACATTAAAATTGCCCTCTATCATATGTCTCTGCACCGAATAACAATAGCGCGATACTTTTCCCTACAGTTGGTGTGTTCCAATCAGAACCTACCCCAATGCGAAACAGAAGGTGCCCTCGCAGCCGGCTCCTTTCACTTTTGTTTACAGGCTGAACCCCTTTTTGTGCGCGCTTAAGGCTGAGGTTTCTCCCCTGTGGTCGTTTTATTTTCTTCCCTCCGACAGGAGCAGATCCTAACTAGCGTCGGTCGTGCTGGTGGTCCCGCATTTTGTTCCTTTTGCCATCAGCCAGTGCCCTCTGTGCCGGGGGTGCCAAGGATATCATGTATTTATCCGTTTTATTGTTATTATCCATTTGCCACATTTCGTTCCCTCCCCAAAAAGCCCGCCGTCGCCGTTGTCGGTGCGGTGCCGAATTTTCTTACTTCGTGTATATTGCGACTTCCGCAATCCTCACCAAACGGGCCGAAGGAGCCCCGATTCGGATCAGAACGTAATACCAATCAACCCCTGGGGTCTGTTTGCTGCAAAATAAAGTAGGGCTAAAGTACGGGCGCCGGATTCAATCCCTGTCAGGTGGTATCACCTACTTTTGAATGCTCCCTAGACCATCGAACCCTACAGCAGCGCCCCCTACAGCAACTTAAGGATGTTGCTGGCTGTCTTGTTGCCGCTTCCACGGGGGGCTGGTGCTCGTACCCGAGCTGGGGCCCCCTTCTGCTTTCGGGCCTGGAAATTTTGTGGGATCATTTCCTTAAGCTTCATTTTATAGGGACCGGCGGGATTGTAAGGCTGATGCCGGTAGTAAAACGGTGTCGGCGACGTCTACATCGCTTTCCAGCGCGCCTCGGACTCCATCTAGCGAACCAGGCACGGCTCCTCGAATTAACCGGGATGCTGGTGTACGCTGTCAATTTCTGGCGGAACAGTGGCGTCCTCGAGGAGCGCAAAGTCGCAGACCTCGTAACACCGTTATGTCCTCGTTTAGTGGTAATTCCTCTATTTGACAAGGGGATTGCATATTGATGGCATTTCGTCTCGCCGCCACCGCTCCAAGGGGTTTAGATATATTGCGAAATTTTGGCTGTTTGGCGCGGCTGCTCCACTTAAAGCAGCACCGCTCATCTTAGGCATCCTCCTCAGTCATGGGACGATTTGGGAAGGAGCTCTGCGCTGCGACACAACATTTTCCCTTCCTCTGGCGGACGGGGCGGACGAATGAATGATAACGGGGCAGGAAAATGTGACGGAAAAGGAAATCCAGGAGGGATGAGCTTTTATCGCATCTTTATCACATGCCCCGAGATAAAGTGTGATGATGATGACGGGAATAAATTTGCAGACAGGATGCGTCTCGTTCGGGCGTCTACTGATCGGCGGTGGCAAATTTTTACTGCTAGTTCGACATTGAATTTTTATGAGCAGGACTAGGCAAAATTGCGGCAGTTTGCGAGGGCAATGCTGTTTTATTTTGCAGTGATTCAACATAATTGTGGTTGAATGCGAAGCTTTAACCGTTAGAAACATATACTTTCTTATTACGTCTTTAACTTGCTGCTCAAAGTGGAATCTTTAAAAACCGTTGGGCCTGTGTTCAAGCGTCCTTCGTCTTGTGGCAGCCGATATAAAGAAAAAACATTTGCGAAAGCTTCTAAACTAAAGTCCTATCCTTAAATAATTGTCATTCAATTCCTTAAACTTTCTTGTAATTTCTTCGAACAAAATTCTTCAGTTTACAACCAATTCAATGAAAACACGAAACCCGAATTAGGTACTAACTTGCAAAGCACGGCAGAAAAGACATTTAGCTTCGGCGTACTGCTCATCAAAAAATATATCCATATTTTTGAGTAATATCAAGTAAAACTGCATTAGATTTACATTTTTTTAAATATTGCTATTCCGAGAGTTTAAGGGGCAGTTAAAATATCAATTTTTATATTGGCTTAAAACATTCGATGGACATTTCATAGCTCAAACTCTGCGCGCGCAATGAGCCTGACGAATTTTAACCAAGGATATAACTTTCAGAACATAAAAGTCTATTTTTCACAAATTTGTTTGTTGTTTGATATCGTATATACTGATGCATAATCCCTGGTCTCTGAGTTTTCAATCGACTAAAATAAAATTCTGGGGACATTTTATATTAACTACATTATATCAACTACACTATTTGCTGGACCAACAATATTCAGAATATCGTTAGTATATACTTTTTAAAGTTGATTAAAATCAAAACTTTATTTTTTGGCACGGTTTTATTTCAATTTGGAAAATTTGTTCATTTCTAGCTCTCATTATCAAACCTGTAATATCGACTATAAAGTATTATGTATTTGATTTACTCCGTCTCCTCTTTGTAACTTAAATTGCTTTTTTTAAGCTCGAATTCCCCTACTATCTTACGAGAACGAATATAAAATTACCCTCAATCTTAATATTTAATATGACAAAAGATTAAATTATTGCACTCCTACCTACCTGGATTGCAAAATTTACTTCAGAACCTATTTTTAATACTTTTCGTCGAAGTTGAGAGCTTGAATATTTGCCGCCATTGTCTGCATGCATCTGTTAAAATACAGAATATGTGCTGTATTTTTCCGTTTAAATTTTCCAATTTCATTAATGTTTTTTTTAATGATTTCTTTAGCAAACAAAGCTGCTGCATTCATTTTCGAAATAATAAGTGCTAAGTGAGTACATTAGGTTTATGAAGAAGGGATCACATCTTCGCTTTCTATGTAAAGAATCTCAAAAGCTAAAGTTTTATTTTGGCTCTGATTGGAAGAAATCTTCGGCGCGTGAGTTCCATTCGTACTTAACCAGTTTTGTTTTTAATCTTTCGTTCCATAACTTAACTCCTTAAGGTATGCAGTTGTCCACTCATAAAATCTTAAATGGTGATTTTACAGCTAATTTACCAGTGACGACCAAATAACGGCTACCAAAAAGCGTGTTAATGACTGGTTTAATGGCTGTCACCTAATTAAAAGGCCCAAAACGGTTCACGCCGGTTCCAAAGAATCTTCCTCACCCAGAGCCATTCAACATGCTCCGGCGGGCAATGGGGCCCAAATCTCCCAAGTCCATCCAGACCGGCCGGTGTCATTTGATGTGCCCCAGTTGTTGAGGAGAGTGGGCTGCGTGGCCGGCTCGTGGTGCCGTCACAGGCGAGACGATTTCGATGACGTTTTCGTCTATTCAGGGTTCCCTCCAGATTACCTCCATTGGGCGCAGAGATTGATGACCCAAATGACACCCAAATGGGTCCTTTTTCGTCTCCCCCACCCGCAATATCTTCGCATGCGACGGGACCAGATCCTCTCGTGCCCAGCAATTGTCTCGTCGGGTGTCTTGCGAACGAACCTCTTTCTTTTGGCATTTTGCGCATTTTTTCTTGTTCTGGGGCCCATTACTCTGCCTTTTCCCAAGCAATTTTGCTTAGCACGTCCCCTCTACCCTCGGATCCGGGGCGGGGGCGGTTTTCATTCCACGTCATGAATGTTTTATGCCTTCGGATATGGATATGTGCGTGCCGACAGTAGCTGTTGCCCTCTTTTCGGCTCGCCGTTTATTGCTGGCTGGCTGAGTGGAAGGCTTAACGGAGGAAAAGGGGCTTTCGGCTGTCTTCTATTATTTCCCTTTTTTTGGGGGTGCCCCAAAAACTGGTTTGCGGTGAAGGATTACCGACAGACCCATTCAAGGAATTGGGGACCATAAAGGCAGCGGCTGGGATACCCAAACATCACCGAGCTCCGGCATCGCTGGCGGCAGCAGCGACAGTAATGGGAGTGTTCGGGACATGAGAAGGGCACCCGGCCCGCTCCCCTCCCCTCCCCCTTCCTCACAAACCGGCGAGAGATACAGCTACTGCCTACTGACATTGCTGCTTAAAATATGTACAGTTACACAGTTGGAGTTATCAGCCGGTCGGGCTGGGCCGGTCTGGGGCCAAACGGGGCAGCCCAGACAATGGCAGACACAACAGAACTAACCTACGACACAGGGAAATTATTTTTAACGGAAACTTTCGTTTTTTGGGACGGTTTTAGTTCCGTTTATCGCTGCTGACAGACTGTCGGCTGTAGAGGTAAGGGACAATCGAGGTCGAGGCTAATGACAAGTTAAACTTGGCCCTGATGAGCTCTCGTGGTCGGATTAGACCCAAGGAAGGTTCGTTTTGCTCTTGCGTGCAAATTACTTGCTAGTGGTAGAGTGGCGGCTAACTCTGATTGAGGAGAAGTTGTTTCTTGGGATACGTAACTGTAGAGTTCCAAATTTGGACCCGTCACATTCGTCTAAATTTTCTGAAGTTTCCGCAAGGTAGGGTATTATGACCCCTGTTCAAGTTTGTTGACATCAAAGGCATTTACCCGGTAAATTAAAGGAGAAATTTTCATAAAATGGAAAGAAAAGTTAGTATACAGGGTGCTCGTTATACTAATGTGGTTAGACTGTTTTGGTCAGGAAGAGTAGAAGGTCTCGAGAGTAAAGATGGAGTTGCAATGTTTTGTATTTTGTGTTTGAATTCGGGTTGACACGATATCTATGTAGAAATTTCTCATGCATACTTATACATATATACGAAAATGTATTTCCTACCTTTGGATTTCAGAGGAGGCGTACCAACAAAAACTCTTAAGGTATAAAATATCACAAAATCAACTTGAAGAGTCTTAATGAGTAAAAGCCTGTACCGACATAACACCGTGATTAAAATACCTCTGTAGTCGGGTTGACCACATTTAACTTTTTGAAAACTTTATTTTTATTTAAAAACAGATAAGATATTATAATTATGTTAATGCATTAAAAGGAAACTCTTGTTCTCTAAAGAAAAGCTTACTTGATTTTTGTTCATTAATTCAATGACGTGTTTATTTCCTTAAAATTAAAGAAAGAACATTGATAATTGAGCGAGCACAAAGTTTCGGCTTTTCTCCACACCTCGATAAATTTCGACCAAAATAGGATAAGGCGAGATATATGGAATGCCTTATTATAGAAGCAATTTAACTAGGTACTAATGCGTGCTTGTCACCGTTGTTAAATTGACAAATAAGTTTAGAAAAAAAAATTGTTTTGCTGCAATTTTCAGAAAAACGCGACGCGAAATTGTGATGTTAATTTAAATAACATTTTAAAGTTAAATATTTCGCGAAGTACAAGCGACCGATCGACATTTTGTATATTTAGGTACTCATTCCTGCTCACAAAAATAGAAGTAGAAGAATGATGCACATTGGAAGTTGAGATTCTTGCAAATACATGTGAAATGTGTTCCGACAGCCAATTTTTATGAAATTAGTTATTTTTTTTTTTTTTGTTTTAAATCAAAAGCATTTCAATATTTAACTTTTATTATTTTAAAAATACATATATATTGATGTAATCCTTTTAGCTGAAATGTCCATGCCGTATGAAAAGTCTGTTTTATTTTATTTCAAATCGATCTGCCACAACTTCCGCATATTTTTTGTGAAAGCTGTTACACCGAGAAATTGAATATTAAATCCATCTCGTCTCTGAATATCTCTTTAACGTTTGCAGGTTTGTTCATCTCCATTCATTTGAGACACAAAGCGGAGAGCAAATTGCCTATTATAAATGAAGCAAAGAGACTTGTAAAATTGACATTAATAAAAACAAATGGGTTTTCTGACAATGAATTGATTTCTTTATTATTATATTAATATAATTTTAGAATTCATCTTCTGAAGTTTAGGTACGTTAATTTTAAGTTTAAAATAATTGTTTTCTGTTTAAACTCTGTAATTGGATTTACCTAATTTTCATCGACTTTAATCTTGATAACAAGGAAATCTAGAGACATTTTGTTGAAACCAATCATCGTATATTATGTATGTACAAAACATAGATAGATGTCCAATTGAACATAGCATCCCTTGAAAGAGTCTTTGACTTTTAAGCAGTAAGGCGTATGATTATCGCTCCATAACTTATTGGGCGATAAAATATTATCAGTAAAACAAACGAAAACAAGAAGTAAAATTTCTTGAAAATGAGTAGGTAGTTCAAAAAGGACTTGAATATGTGAAAATATAATTAGGTAGTAAATAAATGGGCAGTAAAATGAAGTTAGTAAAATAAAAAAATTTACCGGTAGATCAAATATTTTAGTGGTAAAATGAATTAGTGGGCAGTTCTAGGCTGTCGGTTAAGCTATTTCCAGTTAAATGGTGGAAAAATCTTAAATTATATTGTACTGTTCAGTACAAGTGAACAGAAAAGTGCTCAAAAAATAATAATAACAAAGGTCTTCTAAATCAGGTTTCTTCACTTACGTGAAATGAATATTAAAGGTGTTGAGGCGATTTCTTAACTTCAAGTTTGTAAAAACTGCAACTTTAAAATTAATTTACATACCTACTACGGATAAAACCTCTGAGTAACCGACGAAAGTATCCAATTCTTCCGAAGATTTAATTATTCTGTTTCTACACCCTTTCACCTTATGTTGTGCAACCGTAAAGGGCTAAAATCCGACACCAAAGCTCCTTTTCACCTTGCGCGCGGATGGCGGTGTCGCCTCCAAAAACTCCATTCAAAAGGATGCCTCTTCCTAGGCAAGGGTCGGACCCTTAATTATGTCACCCTGCAATTAAAGGTAAATTTCAGGTGTTCGACGAGGTGATGAGTTTTAAACAAATGAGAAGAGCTTTATGGGACGATTTGTTTCCGTTAATGGACGAGTAAATGAAAATATCAAGGGCGGAACACGATTTTTAAAGTCTGGATTAATAGCAACAAGACGACAAACATTGAGGATTTCTCCGTTTGATGGCGTTGTAATCGCAGTCATCGTGTTAGTCATCACCCGAACACCACCCAGAGGGAGTTGAGGTTGTTTCCGCCTTTTGGGGATTTTATCATCCTCCGCCCTCAGTGGGGATAGCCCTTCTTAAAAGGCAATTTGGCAAACAGCCAGGGGGTTGTTGGTGTTTTCCTACATAAACGTAGGGAGCAACGGCCCCCAATTGTGTGCGATAAATTTACATTTCAAGGTTAAGGTGAACCAGGCCCTCAGTGAATGACTGATCCAGCGCAGAGGCAGCCCCCTTCTAAATATAATGCAATGCGAATCACATCCCCATGTCGTGCTGGTGGCTCTCGGGCTCTGCTGGGTGTTATATTGTTGTCTGGCTAAATTTTGAGGGTTGCATGAGCCCCAGAATATTACTCAGGGCGCCATGTACACACAGAGCAGCGCCGCCGAGGTGCTTCCGAGGTCTCGGACTGTCGTCGTTGCTGTCTCTGTAGCTGGTAGGGCAGCGTCGTCTGGCCGTGCCCAGGCTCCAGTGAAAGTGGGGTCTTTCCCGGACAGGAAGTTTGGCGAGATACCTCGGCTTATATACGTATCAATTTGGGTCCCCCTCGTTCGAAAGTCACTGGTGGCGCACAAGGTCAAGTTCAATCAACGAAAATGTGACAAATCCAGCGGAACCCCTTTTTCGCAGCTATCCGACGAGAAAATCAGAGCCCTCGACGGTGGTGCTCCGGTGCCGAGAGTATGACGCTTACGCTTTATTGGGCGTCTCCTCTTGCTCTGGGGCGCTATTTATAGGCCCCCGTCTCTCCTAGCGATGGGCACAATTCACTTTCACTTTTTGTAGGTCGTCAGCTCAAAAGGGAAATTAATGTCGTCAGGGCCTAAGTAGCACACGCGGTAACGAACGTACCCCAGTGACATATATTCGGGCTCGTCTGGGGAGTGCTCACACGACGGGCGCACCAATCGCTTCCCGCGTTAATTTTTCACCTTTTTTTGTTCGTTGCTCCCTTCCGTCCCAACTATTTTCGGTTAAAAATAGCCCTAGACAGCGGCGACCACCGCTCCTCCGGTGTTTATCATTTGCCCGAATATGTCACGATAATTTTCTGGAAACAATTTGGGCGACTGAGTCAGGCAGCATTTGGCGGGCAACGACTCCTCAGAGTTCCTTGACTCCTCCTAGGCCTAGACTAACGGACGCACCCGCCGCACCAACGACGCACGGTGGAGCGAACAGTTGTCTGTTTAACGTATTCGGACTTAGCGCAACGATTTCGGGATTTGAAAGCATTTCAGCGATTCGGCGGAACTGTTACAACCAGAAATATTCCCTGAAAGTGGTGTTAAATCCGCTCGTAAACGGGAAGTGTCGCCTCTCTGGATGATTGCCAGATGTGTCGATTTTCTGGAGTATTCGGTGAGTAGTCTTTCTAGGTTCGTAAACGACAAGTTATGAATTTTTCGGATTTTATTAAAGTAAACGATGCCTTTGGAACATTACATCTAACTGTTTTTAAGCGTATAGATACCGATTTGATGTAATAAATATTCAAAGGAAAATATTTTTCAATTTCATGTCTATAGATTAAGGATTGGTTAGGATCGCCATAAACTTTAACAATAGTAACTAATTTCAAAATTTCGAGGCAAATTTAAGCTTTCGAATTACATACAAGTTCCTTACAAAATCCGAAACATAGCAAAATCAAATCATCTTAATTGAGGTTCGCTTCATTTTATTTTCCTCGCACGCCAAAGTGAATGAAAGAAAACAATTTCGCTGAAACCAAAAAGCGTGCGTTGCAAAGGTGAATAAATTGCTGATCAAGGATTAATTTGTTTATATATGTAAAGCAATAAACCGAAAACATCTGTCATTAGTGAATTTGAATTGGAACTGAAATCGAATGTGAGGCTTACTCGGCACTAGCATTTACTTTATAATCAATATGTTTACATGTTCTATGCTCGTTTTTAGTCGATAAATATTATGACGATGAAGTTGTATAATCTATGACCGAACATGCGTCATCCCTGTAGTACTTTCATACATTTAGGAAAATTAAAGTAGCATTTAAGGTTTTTCATTTTCAGAGGCAAACATTTAATGATGACTTTTATTCTTATTAAGGATCAAATTAAGATCAATTTGAAATGAAGATAGAGTATACATATTCTGCTTTTAGATACATTCATACACTGAATCACGCTTATTCTCTACAGAATTGCAATCTGATTGTCGATAATTTTCTTCAGGAAGGAATTTATTTAAGTCAACTTCTCGCTATTCTTGAGAAAAGATTTTATTTCACACTTTTGAATTAATTTGTATTTGCAATTCCATATAACAAAGGTACCTATTTTTTTAAATAGACTGAAAGAAAAAGAGCAGCAAAATTAACTATTTTTCAGCCAACTAATTAAATTAGTTGATAGAACTAAAACAGTGAGAAAAACATTTACAAGATTAGTTCAACTATTTTAGTTGATTTCACTACTTTAAATTGTTATATCAACTAATTCAATTAATTGGCTAATAATCAACAAAGGATTAGTTACTATTGCTATTTTTTTTCAATGTATACATCGAAGAAACATGATTTTGTAAAATTCATCGTCAAATATGAAATCATCCATTCAAAAAACTGATTCGCATCGACTTTTGTCTAATTTTAGTCAGAATCGACCACCGGATTTCAAATTAGCAACCATAAAAGTCCCATTTAGATTTTCATATACGATAATAAATTGATGAATAAATCAGCTGGTAATATAAAAAATCGAACAATAGCTCTTATATTATTGATAAGAATTATAAAAAAGATCGATGACTCTCACTTACCTATCACTCAGGAAAAAATGTGTTAATTAAAAGTTACTAAAACCATTCCTTAAATTAAAGAAAATTTACATTAAATTGAATATAAAAACATAGCGCCATTCGTTAGAAAAAAGGATAATTTTTCATTAAGCGAAGTGTGTATATTTTTAATCATTGAATTAAATTCACTTTTCTTACGTTTGAGAAATACGTTTTTAGTACTGACCCCTAAAAACAAGCTTTATAGTTTCGTCATGTTCGTCCGTCGGTATGTCACAGTCATTTCATTCAAAGAATATTATGACTATAGTGCTGTACGTGTAGATAATTATACCCGCTGCAAAGATTTTGGGTAAAAAAAAAAAACCAAAAATTTAACTTCTCCTAAATGAAAAGAGGGAATTAAGAAAAAATTTACTTACCCCGAGTTGGGTATTGTTGAAAAGGGTATTTAAAATCTTTATAAGATTTCCAAAAAAAAACTTGTCAAAATTATGCCCCATTTTTGAAATAAATTGACCATTTCCGATTCGGTTCTATTAGTTACATATCACCCTAAATGCAATTTCAGAAAAATCCGAAACGGTTTAAAATACTAGCATAGACACTGAAATTACTTTTAAAAATAACGAGATTTACTTCAGTCAAGTAGTTTACGAGATATAACCGAGCAAGTTATGCTTATATGATCTCAAACTGTATATGAACAAATATGTACGTATATGTGCATGTATATGTGTATGTATGCAGATTAGTATTTCATTTATCATTGTATTATTCGTATTAAATGATTTGCATTGCATTATATTAAGCAAGGTCCAACATGATCTTGACCTAGATTATTTTAATGATTAACCTATTTATTTCATTAACGTATGTTAGTTCATAGGTATTAAAAAGTGTGGTCATAAGAAATACGAAAATATCTTATTCTGTAGAATATTTCCCGCAATAAGAATACATACTATAGAATTGTGATACTTTCATTTTTTAAAAAGTTTTAAATGTGAAGAAGCTATGGCATTTATTTTTAAAGTTCTCTTGTAAACAAATTCAAATTAAGGGTGGAAAAAATACCCACGCTCCTTGTTATTCAAAAATATTTTCCTTTTGCTTTCCCAGAAATACAACTGTACCAAAATAGGACATACGCGCATAACCTTATTAAAAACGTTCCATCATGATTACATTTTATTCATGTGCGATTATGTTTTAGAATGGTGCTTTGAATTTCCTGAAATCAGGAGCTTTTAGACAGCATAAATGGAATTTCAAAATAACGTGAATAAAAATTTCCTGGAATTTATTGTTATTCCTTTACCAAAAAACGATACGTCTACAGTTGTATGGAATGGAAGGTCGCCGAAAAGCTGACAGATTTGTCTGAAAACAGATTAAGCGGGGAGGAGTATCTCGTAGAATTTTCGTTGAAAACAGTAAAACGACAGGATTTTCAATCAAACAAAATAATCCTAGGGAGCCGGTCGCTAAGGAGGAGGACTCACGTGACTCCGCGCGGGGCGCCTACTGGAGCAATGAATGAATTTGACTCATCCCTTGGAGGCGTTCGTCAAGCACCAGAATTATGAATCCTAGCAAAATGAGCTCCCAAGTCACGTGGGCCAGTGAGCCTCCTGCCGAATGCTGATCGTAGTACGTTTCCGCCCCCCAGTTGTACGGGGGCGCCTGGCCGCACCCCGCACTGCCCAAAATGGAACAAGATTAATCTTAGCGCACACAGGCGCCGTGGCTACCGACCCGAGGGGGCCCGGCGTTGTTCGACAGAGGGCGCTGCGAGCAAATCAACATACGTGCTCACAGCCAACGAGGGTTTCTTCGGCTCCAAAGATACTCGGCAGGAAGTTTTGTTTTGTGTACGTACTCGCAGCACCCAAATAAATCGCCCCTAGCTACCGCAAATTTTGGTCGAACCCTTGTTGGTGGTGGTGCCCATTCATGCCAACCGAGTTTGGGTATTCGAACAGATTCTGGCGCCCCAAGGTGCCCGACACTCTTTGCCCTTTTCCAAGAAAGTGGCAAGTCACTTAGCCGCCGGTATTTATTATTTATGTTTAAAAGAAAAAAATTTTTGCTCCAGTTCAATACCCCCCTCAGTTGGCGGCCGCCCCGAAATACTCGCAGAAATCGTAATCTGGCTCAAGGAGACATAAGGCGGGATTGACGCAATCTCATTAACTGGGCGGCAGAGTCAAGCCCTGGGGAGGTCGTGGGTGGCGGAACGATTAGCAAGTGGATCCAAATGGTCTAATTAGTGTCTACAGATTTTCACAGCTGCCGGAAGATCATTTGGGGGATTTCTAGTGCTTTAAAGGCATAGTAAGAAATGCTTTCCAGGAAATTGCGTTAGCAGGTCTCGATTTAAGGTATCAAATTTTAACTAATTTCGCTATTTGTCCTCATTTAGGCTAGATCTAATAAGTTGAACATTTTTAAAATCATCGCAAAATAACATTCATTTTACAAACTTACACACATATATGAAACTGTCTTATAGGGATATTTTCTTTTGTAGATTATTTATTTAGAGGATAAATAAAATGTGTTGCCTTAGGGACGAATGGGTCACTTGTTCGAAACATGCCACAATTCATTAATCAAGAACATGTTGTGGCTCTTGCTTTTAAAATTTTTATAAATACTTTTAAGGCAGGTCTAACTAGGTGTCAGTACCTACCATAAGGCGAGAGCAATATGGGTCATGCCAATTATCATAAAATGATTAGAAATATTCGACCCATATTTGTGACACTGCTCTAGGGTGACATGAAAAGGCGTACATTCCAAAATTAGATACTAATTACTAATCGCTGTTGGCTCAAACACAATTCACTATTTAGACTGTCCTAAGTTATGTCAATCGGAACAGCAACATTACAGTAAAAAGTTTTTTCGGTAGTGGCCATGCAGGTTTCTTCTGCAAAAACAGAAGCTTCCATTACTACAGTACAGATTTCTAAAAATAAATAAAAATAAAAATAATAAAAAAATAGAGTCGCAACCAAATCAACTCAGAATTTTAGTCAAGAGAACAATGATCGCACACTAAGCATGAAAAAATTAAATTAAATGATAATGATTGGTATACGTTGGAACACTTTTTTTCGTATCACCCTATTTACTATATGACTTAAATAGTAAAAGGCGTAAAAAGTAATTTTTTAAAGTATGACTTTAATTTTCATAATAATACAGTTGTTTGGGAATTTGTATATATATTTTAATATACATTTAAAACAATCAAAACTATTATATAGTAAGATTTTATTTTATTTGCCTTTTTTTATCCTGCGCGGGTCTTCTAAAATCCGCAACGTGCATTGCTGACAATTGTTATTTCTGAAATAATTTAAATAAGAGTTTTTCAATTTTTAAAAATGACTTTAAAGCCTTACTTGGACCGCAATATCCTGCGCAAACTGCATGTCTAAGGGTGTCATATTTTTGCACATATCCTTCCATACTTTCTCCGCATACGGGTTTATAAACGTCTTTAGGAGGAATACACGTCAAGCAAGTGACACCAGCATAAGGTGGTCGCATATCATTTTGCTTGTCTTGTTTACATGCCCCCATATTTTTGTATTCCGTAACTGTGTTCATGGAATATATCAATTTCAATTATGTTTGGAACTTTATTTGTTTTTTTCTATACCTAATCCGCATGCTGTGTTGCACATTAGTGCATTCATATTTTGAAAAGTCACATCCGTTGTACCGTCTACTGTTGCACAAACTGCTTTAACTTTTTCGGATGGAACACATTCGTGGCACTCAGTTGCTTCATTTGAATGAATTGTAAGTGAGACCGTTACTAAAATTAAAAATTTGTTATTGAAACTTTTAATCAATTATAGTAAAACTGTTTTTTCAAGAGAAATATAAGTACCAATGGTAAATAACACGAAAATAAAATTCATTGTCTTAAAGATTTATAGGCACTTGGTTGCAAAAAGACTTGCTTTAGACTTTTAACTTGATCAAGCTGCACAGCGTTTTCTTATATCTTCAATGATAATTGCCTATAAATTTTATGCAAACAAGAATTGCGCATGCTTCAGCCACTAACGATATTTGTAAGATGTTGACGTCTCTTTTCAAGCACTTGTGCACATGTTTTAGGATTGAAGGTAAATATACCTACATTTAAGACTTTTTACCTAAGCTTAGTAAATGTTGAACGTGGAATGAATTATGTATGTATGATATCGTAAAGTGGTGAAGCATTGGTAA
This sequence comes from Machimus rusticus, assembly GCA_951509405.1. NCBI lineage: Eukaryota > Metazoa > Arthropoda > Insecta > Diptera > Asilidae > Machimus > Machimus rusticus. The sequence continues at coordinate 48,209,426 of OX608050.1, read as the reverse complement.
AATGATACGATATTACTAAGTGGTAACGTGATGTGATCTAAGTGTAGTAGTACAGTTCGCATCGTAGTTTTATCTATATGAAAATACCTACAACTGAAAAACTTGAAAACTGATCAGAAAATTAGGGTGACATTTGGTGGAAAGTTAAATCTCTATGATACTTTGCGAGACTGTAGTTAAGGTACATATATTTTATCTCCAAAATAAACACTAATTGAAGTGAAAATTGATTGTGTATTGAAAAGAAAAATCAGAATTAAGAAATACAAATTGTATTCCTATGCAAAAAGAAACATAGGAGTAGGTATAGTACACACGTGTTGAGTTATGGAGATTTGGAGATTGGGGTGACCAATTCATAACCTCAACTGCATTACTTTCAAATTAATTTTTTTCCTTCCTATACTAGCTTAGGATCATTATTCTGGTAACATAACATATTGAGCGGCTTTGACGTAGATTTTAGTATCTATGTTGCCTTTTACCCAGTATAATATTTAGAACTGTTTCGTATAATGGGAAAACAACATCAAATACTAATTTTTTGCTCCACCATGTTCACGGTTTGAAATATAGTGACAATTATACATATTCTGCGTTCTCTGATCTCCTGGCAAATTGTCGACATGCTCGACAAATCTATTCAAAAGATATTTCGCCATTTTCTAATAGAGCGATTTAAATGCTCTTTTGTAAATTTTGTTCTGTTTTTGATGTTTCGAGGTTGCAAGAGCGGTACCTTTCTAAATTTTTTTTTCAAAGACCCTTCTTTTCTGAGAGTAGAAATATTAACTTGAAGATTAAATTGCTGCTTCACTTTCGTAGGCGTCGTGAAAAGATCACCTCGCAATAAGTGCAAGATGTTGCGTAGGTACTTCATGGCGTCACTTGTTTTTAGTATTTCCTATGGTTTTAGTTAATATTATGAAAACTAAATTTTCTTTCCGTTTTCTTAAAGTTTCATCAGTGTCGCTTTGTTTTGTAGAACTCAATATTCTTTGCAGAACAAAAACTGCGTTGTATGACATTTGGCAGAAATTTTTTAAAACGCATCGTTTTGTGTATAGTATTGCCATATTTTCATTATTTCTTCTTGTATTGCTATTATTTTCACGTAATTGGTATTATAATTTTGACCAGGGTAAGCGTTCGGCAATTCACTTTTTGTGTTACTGCAAATACATAATTACAAACTTATCCGCTCTCAAACTTTGTCAAACATTTTTTGTTTGGTGGATATATTGTATTTGAAATTTTTTTGCATAATTTTTGCTTTAGTTTACAAATATTCCTTAAGGTAGACGAGTCTGCTTAAGTAAAGACATTTTCTTTCAATTTTAGACACAGTTTTCATAAGCAAAAGTTCAATTTCCTGTTTAAAAAGAACTTCTTTTATTTTGCTCTTCTGCTGTTTTATGGAGAAGCGGTTGCAGCGCAATGTCTGTCAAATTCATTGATTTTCTTTGCAAGTCACCTTCATGTCTTTGTTAGTTTTGAAGATTGGTCCATCGGAAGTAGCTCAGAACCAAAGTTCAGTTTATTCACCTAAATCCAATATACTGAAAGCAGGCGAGCACTTTACATGTTCGCGCTCGGGGCACAAAAAAACCTCACCAAACGCAACAGCTGCACCGCTCCGGTATGAATAATAAATAAAAAAAAAAAACATAAAAACTGAAAATTACAAAAACCTAAGAAGCGAACAAAAATAAGAAAAAAACAGGAATGGAAATTCTGAGCACCATCCATCCATGGCCCTCGTTTTCCACGCTCCTTAATTCCTCAGTGTCATTGACTCGCAAGTTTCCTTTCCTCAAAATTTAGGAAAAAGCACGAACGCCACAAACTGCCGAAATGGGGGAAAGGAGGCAACAAGAAAAAATCGTTCATTTCCTCGAGGAGGAGTCCTTCGGAGCGCTCAACTTAGCCGTGCTCGCGAGTCTGTCCGAAGCACCGGAGCACCGGAGCACCATCGCGGCGCAGCAATCCGCCCAAGGATTGTCGACGGGCCCAAACCCAGCAGCCGAGCAACATGTCATCGGTGCTGCCGCGCCACCCGTCCGTGTGCAGGCGAGGCATCTCCAGCAAGCAGTGCAGCTGTCTTCTGGGGTTCCTTTATTTGCGTCAACAACTTTTCTTCCACTTTTTTGTCCATTCTTCCGCGCCGACTGGGGCGGAGGAGTTGCATTCATCCGGATCCTCGAAAATCCTGAAACGTGGTCCTCCCGGAATTTGTTTTTCCGAAATTTTTTGGTTGTCGATTTTGTTTTGTTGTAACTTGGTGCTTTTCTTCAGTTTAAACTTAATGCTAGGGACTAACGGCATTTTTTTTAGAACAGTGTAGTACCTTTTGAGCCACAAAAGGCATCACCAACAAAGCACATCCCCTTGCATACTTCAGTTCCACCCATACGGCCGATAGGCTCATGTTGTATGTGTAGCATCATGTTCGAAGAATAAATGTATGTTACAAAATTTTCCTTCGATATAATTCACACTTGAAATTTTAATCAAGTGGATATAACGACCGGCGTTCAATACGCATGATCGGCGTATGTGGTAGGAGCACTAGCCAACAGGAACATTGATGAGATCTGGCCAGTGTTCCGGATTGAAACGCCGACCGTTATTGCAGTCTCGTCTGCCTCGCCTGATGAGCATTTATCCTTAATAAAATTATAGCGAAGGACAAACGTGCAATTTTGTCTGCCAGCCGCTTGGCGGGCAAAATTGTAACAGTATTGTAGTAACTTAATTAAACTTATCAAGATCATTAATTTGATACCTAAGAAGATTATGTCGTAATATTTTCGAAAGTTTTGAGTTCAAATTTTGGCATTTCCTTGGAAGAATAAAAAACCACAGCGGCCATTTTGTTAACGTAAGAATTTTAAAAATCTGTTATAATTAGTGTTTTTTCCTGTCAAGACAGAAGTGTTATAAAAGAGATTGCTAATGGAGAATCCGAGTTAAAGCCGATTTCCCACCGTTTTTTGGTATCTTATAAACTGGGGGGCAGTTCTGGTATCTTTAGCAACATACTGAACTACTTGTCTGTAAGACCAACAATAATAATCAAAATACTCCCTATATTTTGACTTTTGAGACTAAGTTTCGTTCAAAAAACTAAAATTTTGACTTTAACGAACCTAACCTCAAAAAACACTTATTATTTAATGTGTTGCTAAAGTAGTTTGGCAGTATTTGGTCACCTGGTGGCTAAGGTTCGATTTAAATAGTTACTTCTTAATTTTTCCACGTAGCTCAATTAAATTTAACATTTTGTGTTATTCCGCTAGTTCTTGCATAAATCCGATCATTATTTGCACTTTTAAGCGAACATTTTCAAACAAAATACGTATCTATTATTCCACCTGATCTACATACATATGTATATCAAAGTCCAAACGATTCGTTATCAATCTAACCAAGCGGTTCAACTACATACAAGCTACGTAGATATGAAATAGAAATTAACTTTATTTAACAAGGTTTTAAAATGCGAAATCAGAAATTTACCCAAAACCTTTTTGTAACGATGTATTTGAAGGAAAAAAAACGTTATCGCCCACCATAACGAGCTTTGAAAGCCCCCTTGGAGAAATGGTTTTTGCACAAGATTTTCGAAATTGGTTTGGGTCTAGAAATATTCTTGGAAGAATTTCGTGGAAGCTCTCCGTTCGACATGAGGAAAAATGGAGATTGTCTCTGATGGATGCATACTGTATCCAGTACTCGAACCCGATTTAATTTTTCGTTAAATGAAACTTTCGCAAATCAAAATTTGTATGAATCCTCGGTAAAACGAATCGAACCGAAGGTCACGGTTTCGTTAATTTTGAACTGCTAGTGGATAAGTTTTAGTACTAAAGTGCTAAATTTTTGCGGCATCTGCGTGCAGAATATTCAACTAAATAGTTATTATTTTTTTTCAGCTTATTTATGGACCAGAAGGACAACTCGTTCGTGGTGAATCTCGACGCGGTCGTGGTAAAGGAAGAAATGCAAATGGGGTGAGTACATTTATTTTTTATTCTACTTTAAATATTAATATTATTTTAAAATTTGAAAACCAAAAGCAAGTTAAAATTGCAATAAATGAAATAACATAGAGAAATCCATTTTCATCTGGGAATATCAAAATAAATAGGAAAATTGTTTTTAAAGCTTTGTGATGGAGGAAAATTTGTGGGTATTTTGAATTTGCAGATTTGAATCATGTCGCTTGAATTGGCGTCTTCTATAAATTTAAACTACTTAAATCCAAATTATATTACGAGTCATGAATCTACAAATGACGCAAACTTCGTTCTTAATACGAATTCGATGTACGAAGAAATATTTTGCAGATCACGACACAACAATGATAAATTTTTTGAATAAAATATTAGGTTTAAAATTTGGGAAAAGCTAATAGAATAACCCGTTTGCGGATTGATTGAGCACGGTCCAGAGCAAAGAAAATTGGATAAAGTATGGGAAACTCGTATTTTCTATTAGTGGAACAATACAAGATAAGGTATGGTCATAATAATGATCAAGCATTTTTTTCGTTTCTTTTTTTTTAAACTACAAAAACAAAGTGAAATACACCATTTTTACGTACTAAAATATTAAATCCGATGGTTGCAAAAGTTCACACTTATTAGTTATAATTTTCCAAAATATTCCATAGGTAGGGGAGACCGGGGATGGTTGACTATAGGGGTAGGTAGACTAAACGCCAAAAATTCGACGACAGTGCAAATGTTGATTCATCAGATTAAACAAGAGAATCGCATTCCACGCCTAGTTCAGTCGTCCGAATCGCCACATCATGATTGTATGTTGTTTTTGAGTGGTGACACATTTTTAATTTTTTAATCACGTAAGTAATATTTCGACATTGTAAATTTTTTGTTGTTATGCCTACACATGCAGTACGAAACATTCTTTTATTACTCCAAATGTTTGTTAAGGACATATTTATCATATTTCAGAACTTATTTTTCAATTCGGTGGCAGTGTTTAGGTTAACCATTCGGTAAAAATAAAAAATTACTTCCGGGGCTGGTTAACTATTTTTTTTCGGGGCTGGTAGAATAATTAGTCAACCAACCCCATAAAATTTGGAGTTGATTGAAAATAAAACTACTTGTTAGTAGAATTATTATGCATAGCGAATATTCGAAAACGAAAAAGCACCATATACTCAGATAGTCCTGAGAAAGAAAATCTTATTAAAAAAAAATAAACAAACACGTAAGGACACTTTTAAGGGGGAACGCCACTGTGACAGGCCAAAAAATTGTGAATTTTCGCGAATTTTTTTGGGCAGGTTTAATTTATTTTTGAAGAATCGGATAAAGGAATATGTAAAGAGTACTTATTCAACCATATGTACTACGAATTACAATTACAATTGAGTTATACAAATTTTCGTAGTAGTCCAAAAAAAAAATTCTCCTTCATTGTCCCAACGATATCATGTTGAAAAATTTTCTCAAATTGTAAAATAAAATGTTGTTTAAAGTCTATATAAATATAGCTATGGTTTTTTAAATTTTTTTATTTTCGCAAAAATGGTAGCGTTTTAAATTTTATTTTTTTCAATTTTGGCTTTTTTTTCCTTAGTAAAATGGTATTAAAAAATAGTAATTTAAGAAATTTTTAAAATCGGCTACGTACAACCATAAGTACTGTAATTATAAAGCTTAAAAAAAACTTTAAAATCGGCCCATTGGTCTTCAAGGAACCGTTGGGACAAGGTCAAAAAAAGTTGTTTCGAGACAATTTATATAACTTAACGAATTTTGTATATTTTTAATAAAATTTTGTTTACATATAGTTGAATATACATATACATATACTCTTTAAATGTTTATCCGGTTCAAACGGTAATTTAATGTTTTTTGAATGCAAACATTGTACTTCTGATTTTGGAGACTTTTAAGATTTGTTCCTATGAACAAAGATGAATATGAGACTGACTGTAAATTTAATTGGAAGATTTTTATTTCTATTGTTTTAATAAAATCAATACTTATTTTACATATGTATATAAAAATGTTTTATTATTTGCCCCTTCTCATGATTTGTCTCTAAATGGTACATAGGTCAACTTACCCCTGGTATGTGGTCAACCTACCCCGGCCAAGGGGTAGATTGACTAAAAGTTGGCCTTCTGTAAAATGCATTAAATCATCACTATTATAATAAATTAAGAACTAGATGTACATATTTTTATGAGTTTAATAGTTTTTCTATCAACTATTATGGTTTTCTTGTCCATATATATTAAAACACAAAAAATATGTACTTGTTAGTAAAAAACTAGTCAACCATCCCCGGTCTCCCCTACCCACTTATTTTTTCTTTCAAAACACCAAACTGTAATTTTAATAAAACCTCTACAGAACCATGCATGTATTCTTAATGAACGTAATAAATTAGCATTGCTGCGAAAGTTGAAAGTTTCAATTAATTTAATCGATTTTCATAAATGGCTCAGCATAACTTTAAAAACGATTCAAAATACCTAAATGAAACAAATGAGTTTCAATAATGTTTTTCTGACATTGCAAACTACGACCTCTGCAATTCCAAGCTATCTAAAACTTTAGAAACAATTGGTATACTTATGAAACTTGAAAGTCTAATAAACGAAAAATGGTCGTAAAACGGCTCCAACTGCCTGATAAATTATGAAATCAAAATGTGTTTTTCTTTAATATAACGAAATTCTCTGCATAACAAACTCCAATCGCACGGAATTGAAATCGAGTCTCGCAACAATTTTCCATTTCACTACGATTCGAAAATGCCAGACTGCCTATCTGCCGGGCCGAAGTGGTCACGTACTACATATTACCCCGTGATTAAATCTAATGAGTTTACACGGCATTTTCAAATCAATTAAAAGCTGTAACAGCTGCAGTTGTTGCGAAATTTCCTCATCTCGTTATTTTTCATTAATTTCAATCATTTTTTCCAATTTTGCCCCGCGTACTAAAACTTGCTCTACAATAGCCAACCGTTGCAGCTGGTGTGTGCATTTGGCGGGAAAAATTGTTTTTCTAATCGTCCAATCACTTTGCGCCTATGGACATATTTATTTCGTGCATTGCATATGAAGAAATAAATAATAATTAAATCTGATTTGAGGTAGAAAAATAAATTGAATGAGATGTGAATGCAAAGAATTAGCCGGTCATGTTGAGACTTAACTTGTTTGGCCGTTGTCTGCTGCTGCAGTGATACGGTCGTCGGCTCGTTTAATGGGGCATTGTGGCAGCATGAATTAATTAGACAAAACGCCAAGCAATGGAATTACGAATACTTGTTACCACTAAAGAATTGGAAGTGTTATTTAAGACGGGAAAAGGTTTACCTGCTGCAACTGCAGACGGTGGCGCAATCTATGATGAAATATTTGAGTTTCGATGCGCTTTCCGCTTATTTCCTTTCTACATAAAATTTTCTTCCCATACCCCGGTCTATGTAATCAATTATTGTTACTTCTTAGCTCGTTAGCATTGCAAAAACGGTGAAGCGTTATAATGAGACAGCAGTTGTGGGAATTTATCCACCCTTATACGGAATTTCGTTTCTATAAAAGAGATATAAAAAATATATTGATCCTACCACACACAACAGTTCGAAATTCCATCACCTTTTTTGTATCGTACCTACTTTAAAAAGAATTATTAAGAAAGGCTAATTTAATATAATTATTAGACTTTACTACGGTTTTTTTGTACGATATAAATTTAATCCTGGAAAACCACAAAACATAACCTAGATCCCAAACATTTTTGGCCTGAAATTTCTCAGAATGAGTAGGAATATTTTTCCTACTAACTACAATTCTAGTGAGTCGTAGGTACAGTCAAACTAAGATAAGTAGTTCCATGCGTAAGATAAGGATTACCTAACATTACTCTATTTATAATATTCAACCTTAATATCGGTTAAAAGAACTTAATTATTTTGAAAAACAAAGAAATTCTGCAAACGAGCGTTTCAATACATGGAAGGAAATGGCACAAATTCGATTTCCGTCGTAGTTCGATTTGAGAAGAAACAATCTTTCTATCCAATCAAATATTTTGTACAAGGCAAAGAGCTTTAGTCCATTAAATATTGTACAAAGAAATTTGTGTGTCAGCATATCTATTTTGTAAATATTTAGAAGAAAAATCATCAGTCACAAAAACAAACTTGATTTGTTTAGTATTTTAAAAGCAGATTGAGATTGACTTGTTATTTCATTAATTTTCCTTTTTTTAACACAGCGAAATAATCCATTATACGTAGATATGTATTTACTAACATCTGCTAAATGACCGAAATCGTAACTTGATCCTTTTTATTTCTTCGTAATCTGGAAAAAATCAAATTGCCAGCTTGTCAGGTAATAAAGAACATGTACGGATTGATTAGAAAATAAACTCCAATCCCCATCCAGGATCTTTCAAGATCGCTTTCTGCCACAGTGCAATTAATAAAAAGGTGTACTATACCCAAAAACATTTTTCTAATCCCCTAGGGTAAAACCAATGATTCTCTAATGGAGCAAAACTGACACAGAAACAAGAAGGAGTCGATAAGGGGTCCATCCCGACGTCTACGAAAAGCAAAGGCAACAGCCAAAGGGCCGTCTGCTGGAGGCTTTAATTAAAATTAAAATTCGCCCTACAACAGCCAAGTGGTGTCGTGGTACATTGTTCCCCGGGGCTAATAAGAGCAAACTCCTTGAGGCTGCGGAAAAGTGCCCGCTTCCCAGCCAAGAAGTGGTCGATAGAGCGAGAATAACAAGGCGACAATTTCACCCTCAGACGTCCCCAGATGGGGCTCCTTCGGGAAGTAGCTCTTGACCCTCTTTTCCTTTAATTTTTTTTGCGAGACATCCACCTGATGTGCACAAAGCCCTTTATCGTATCGCCCTAACCTTCCAATGTCAATGACATCTGCTTTGGGTATCAACACCTCGTTGACTCTGAAATTCCGAGAAGAAGACGAGGACGGCGGCGACGGCGGCGGTGGTGACGGCGACGTCTGACGACGGTGACGATGTCCCCGGATACCAAACAGCCACGGCAGAGGAATCTCAACCGCATCCTGGGTTATATACGTTGCCGTCTTCATGGGTTCGTCACCAGCTCCACTTTTAGGTCCTTAAACCTCAACCTGTTGAGCTGCAGGCAGCCTCCGTTACGGTAACTAGGGTTAAGATCCTTCTCGCTTTCATTCAAGTTTCCAGGCTCCCTCCCAGCGTGGGCTCAGACCCCTGCCTTCATGGCTGGATTCCCTCTGAGGGGTTTCCTTGGGTTCCCAATTGGATTGGCGGCATGGCGAGACGAAAGACCTTCAGAAGTGATCAGGGATTTCCACTTCCGGTTAGGTACGATGGCGTGCGTACCCCGTTCAGTTCAATTGAAGGTTACGTCTCCGCCTGATTGTCTGCTGGAGCGTGCGGCCTCCCAGAGGATTCTGCAGAACATCCTTGCTGCGGGGCACAGCTATCTCACGACATATGTCACACAGAAAGAAGCAACTTGTCGGCGGTGCGGCGTCCGCCTTTTTCGTCTGGGCTGGAAGTTGTATAACTCTAGCTCGCCTAGCGGGTGGGTGTTCCACATCACGCTGGGGCTCTTTCCTCGTCTTCTGACTGTTTTTGAGGTTATGTTCACGAGTGTGTCGTTTATTTAGTTTGCGGATTAGCACCGCTGGTAGCCCAAGCTTGTCATCCTCGAAGACGACGAGGACGTGGCTTCTTCCACCCTCGTTCTGTTGTTTTACACATGTTACGACCTGCGGTATTTCTCGCCTCTCCAAGACCAACTTTGTCAGTGTCTTTCCTTTGCCTCTGCATTCAGGAGGACGACCGACGACGAAATCCCAGAGCCCCTTGGGCCGTATACACTCCTTGGGAAAGGCGCTCCGGCAGCATCATCCATCGTCTGGTAGCAGCCAAACAGCCAACATTTGTTCCCTTCGCCAGCAGAGACTCCGCTGCCGCCACCATCGCCGCCGTTGGTGCTGCTGGGGTCCGGGGCCGGAACACTTAAAGGCAAAGCTTAAGTGGATCTCTGGGTCTGGGTCTGGGTCTTCTTCGTCGTCTGGTGGTATTTGGCCCTGGTGCCTTCTGCAAGCGCTTTGCATGGCGGTACCGCATCACTCGCCCGTGCCGCTCTTGGTCCCAACGTTTTTTTTTCTTTTTTTTTTATGTGACCGCCGGGTGTGAATTTTGTGTGCGAACACGTTGTTCTCTGGTGGCCTCTTTGCGGGTTCGGTGCCAGCAGGATGACATTAGCACACATTCGCCGGCGCGGCGTATGGCATGCAGCTCGGGACCGAACCAGCGCCAACGGCATGCCAGCGAGACTCCAACAACAACACCACCATACCATCAGCAGCAGCAGCAACAACTCCACGGACAACGGGGCGACGGATAAAAACATATAAATCCCTCTGGTTCCACATGTGCCGTGATACGGCGGAGATCCACCCGTGGGTATGGCTGCGGACTAAGCGGTCTCTAGGTGGTTAAGTGCCGCCGCTGCCGTGCCGGGGCGCTCAACAGGTGTTTCTATAAATGCTTGAATAGTGTGTTTATCTGCATGCCTGGATGGAGCCGCCGAACACTTTGCACCTCTGTGTGCCCCCTTTTTCATAGCCAGTTTTGATGATGTGACACATTGGCAGCCAGCCGGCTGCTGAGGCCCACCGCTTGGACTGGGATGGGACTGGCCGGTGCTCTGGACTGGTGGTTCTGGGTTTCTGGCTTTTAACGGCGAGCAGACAGCATGGCTGCCCTGCCCGGCCGAGCCCCACGGTAGCGCCAGACGACCGACGGTGACGACGACGACGACGACGATTCACAGAGGATTCCCAGAGCCCCGTGGCTTGTGTGGGCACGTTCGTTTTTCTTTTTTTTTTTTCATCCGTTGGCACCTTTTTTCGGTCACCGGATTTAGTTAACTGCCCTAGTGATTGCATCGACACGTAATGAGTTATGTAATCGCCGCATGGTGTGCCGGAACGCCGGCTGGGGCTTCTGGCCAGCGGCTGGCTGGGACGACCCGAGCCGGCGAGTCGGGCTGGCTTCTGACCGGACAGAGATTCCCCCGGGGGGCTTTATTGCTTTCAGCTTAATTTACCCTGGCCCTGATACGACGGGACGGCGCTGTGATGGCCGCTCCTGCCACCACTGCCGGCGGCGGCAGCACGTTTGATCAGCACGTGCACACATAAGCGCCACCAGTGGGGCCCAAACTATTCCCGACCGGCGCTTGGCTCGGCACCGCACTAGCTCCTGGTCTGCGGCCCCGGGGAGCGAAGCGACTGTGGAGCTCCCGTCCAACAGGTAAAGGAGAATTTAATGGAAGACTAAAGTGGGTCAACAATTTTTGTATATTTTTCCCACCATCGGTGAGAAAAGCCCTCTGGCCTTTTTTGGATTTTGTAATTTTATTGGCGGCGCACTATTTGCGAACGTTCCAACTGTTGCGTCCTAGAAGGGTTGCCCGCGGCCGGGGTCAAACCAGAAGCACTTTTTGTTGCATATTTACCTCTGTGGCTTTGCGGATTTTGCCCGACGGCCTTTCGCTTTTGATATGCGTTCAGCACTGGCCAGGTGGCAGTAGTTTCGAAGTGAACTATGTGCCTATATAAAATGCGGTTTTAGATAGTTTGACTCAACGAACTTGTGGGCACTTTTGGGCTGTAACAAAGTTTCATTCATTTAAGTGGCTGGCATTTTTGATCACGGGTCTGAGCGCAGTTTTTTCCCCCCACATATTTTGAGAAAAGTTAGTTTACACCTGGTTAAAGGTGTTTTTGCTTAGGTACGTCAGGCAAAGCAAATCAATAAAAAGGAAGAATATATTATTTACATCGATGAACACAACTTGTTAAATTTTAGTGTTTCCGAGATGACTTTTCTTAACCCAGCATGAAAAGTACATAAAAAGGTTCGTTTCGAGTTTTTCATAATTTCCTTTTCAGATAAATGATATGAGTTTATTTATGCTGAATGCTTTACTCATCGTATTTAAATTCCGCAGAAACCAGGATGTCTCCAGAATCACGGTAGCCAATTGTTGTCCTATGAAGAACTTAGCCTTGTTTACTCCCTTTTAGTCAATGCAATTTTCACAGTACGGTCTCAGCTTGTTTTAAAAAACAACACAACAAAAGCGTGCTAAGAAGACCTCACAAATCTCCTAAAAACATCTTTGAAAATACTTGTAATTCTTTGATTTATATCCTTATCGAATAGTAAAAAGGCACACATTTTATAAAAGGACTTGTTTTAAGTATTTCTGTATTATTTACAGAATATATGTATGTTAATAAACTGCTGAAGTACTTTATGTCTGTATATCTGGCCATCTTATGTTGCATTAATTTGTTTTCTATATGGGAATGTTTTTCACCTACCAGAACAAATTTGGCGTGAAACTCTTCCATATTAGCGGGCAATAAAATAAAAATCAAAGTTATTATTTTGTATTAAAACCGAGAAGAGGAAGGTATGAAAATCTATGCATATTTTTTAAATGTGACCCGGTAACTTAACTTTCCGACCACAATACCTACACATTTTTTGTAATTGCTTCGCATTTCCAAGGATATCAATATCAAAGTTGGTAACTTAATTCTACTAAAATATTGTTGACTTTCTCTCACCCAAAAATATCCCTGAGTTTTGGTTTTAAATTACGCAAGGTCATTAAAATAACTAAATGTTTCATTAAAGCTTTCATGCAGTCTCTAAAATATAAGCAGCTTACAAATTTTGGATAAGCAAACTCCAAGCTACAGTCATTAACGTAATGAACGATGACTATTTGTTTAAAATAATGCATCATGCGAAGTACCTGAAATTTCGTTAACGTTATGTGTAAAAATTTGAGAGATACCTACTTCAGCATAGAAATTTATTAATTATTATTTAAGGTTGAATATCGACAGCCTGGTATACAGCAGTATTCAAACAACTTTCATGTAGGTATAATGATGTTATGGAATGTTTACGTAATCCAAAGATATTTTTAGCTAGGTCACTTGAGCGTCTTATATAAAACTGCTCTAATATTGGTTTTCTACAAAAAAAACTAGGAAGATCAAAAAATACCCTAGTAATATTTTGCTAGTTATTTTCTCCAATTTTGAATATTTTTCTTTTACTTTGGGAGTTAATTTTTTTAATCCTAAATATTAAATTATAAAATCAATAACTTCTAAAGATTCACTTAAATATTCAATCGCAAATGACTAAATGATTCAAAATTAGCGACCCCAAAAACTCTTTAGCACTAATTTTCAAAGAGATCCGATTATCGAATACCTCTATGACCTTGTTAGTTTACCTATTAAAATTCAAAACGAGACTAAAGTAGTGTCATAAAAAATTTAGCTCATATCTGACAAACTCTCCAAAGTGAATGATGGTCAGAACCACAACACTCTTTATCTCCCCGCAGCGATTGTCGCGGCCCAAATCAACAATTTTCTAATTTACGCTCTCCGTTTAAATATACCCACAAACACCCTAATCCATCACTTGCCTTTAAATCCTCCTTGAAAATCCCCAAGCCGCAAGGTTCTGCGGAGCCGAGCCGCCAAAGACTACGACGACTACGACGACTACGACGTCGGGGCACCACGGTGTCTGGCAGTGAATTTTTCCCTCCTAAAAACGAAGGGGGCTCCCAGAAACCCATAATAACTCTGCTGACTTCATTAAAAAGTGATTTTCTCGGCACCTTCCGTGGCCCCAGGTGGCTTCCGTATCGGTAGCAGTCGACTAATTTGCCGATTAACCACTTGCTACGGACCCATGTCATCGTATCTGCTCTCGGATTTACCAATAAAAGGTAATAAAAAAAGAGAAGAAACCTCCGGCACCGGGGCTCCGGCACCCAGAAAGCCCCGTGAGGGCCAGCAAAAAACAATTTCCCAGCACGTTATCCGAAGATTTGCTCCGGGGCCCCCAAGTGTAAGTCCCCTCATCATCATCATCATCATCTGGTTAGAGAGAAGTTTCAGCTCCTCAGACGACACCGAGCCCGAGTGCGTGCAGAGGAGCCCCTTGTCCTCGCCGCTGCACGATCGTCCGTACGCCAAAAGCGAAGCGCCGCGCCGCGCCGCGCCGGCCGGCACCAGCACCGTCGTCGTCGACGTCGTCGTCACTGCGGGGCTGGGATGGCACGGCGGCTGCTCTTTCTGGTGCGGCACCAGCAGCGCTCCAGCAGCGCCAGCGGGACCTGGGACCCATATTACTTCTGTTTCATTGATCCCAGATGGCTAACACTTCGGCTTCCTCTTGGATGGCGTCCATGGCCCCCGGCGTGGGATCCCATCTTATCCCATGCCGTGTGCCATCGTAGGCAAAAAAGTGAAATTTCAGCAGACGTCTTCTCGTGCGGCTCGGTGGTTATCTGGTCTGGCTTGGTGCTGGTGTTGTTGCTGTGGTGCCGTCCCGGGGCTCCTCTGGGTAGCGCGACGGGGCTGCGGGGCTCCGGCGAGCGACGGCCTGATTGTCGGCACTCGGCAGCAGACAGACGACGGCACCTTTCATGACTGTGCCCGGCAGCACGTTGTTTGTGGCCCCACCATCAAAGCCCGGGCCGAAAGGCGGCCGGCGCTAAGTCAGCCAGCCACCAGCCAGGAAAGCGGCGACGACGGCGGATGGTAGCGGTGTGGCGGCCGAGCCGACCCGGATGCCAGCCCTTCTTCAAGATATTGAAAACGAAATTCACTAGGTCATGGTCATTCATTGTGACGTACACGCTAACGGTATATTGGAATGCTGCTGCGGTACGAGGGCCCCGGAAGGAATGGCGGCGAATCCGGCCGACAACCTTCCCTGACCTTTTTTTGGGCCTTTTTATGCCCGCCCCGGGTGAAATTATGTTTCCTTCCCAGGCAATGTTTGGGTTCCCTGATCTTATTTCCTTCCTTTCTTTTTTTTTACAAACCAAACCAAAGTTCTTGGAATCTGACCTATCTGCAGACACCTCCACAAGGAGCATGCAAACCAACGACCGAAGACGTCAAGGGTCTGGGCTTCTTCGGTTCGGCTGGCCCTAGCGCTCCTCCGTCTTGTGCCCTGCGGAGCGCTCTATTTTTCGAATGCTCCTGGTTTCGATGACGATAATGACGATGCCTTTGGGACAGGGAATTCTCCGGCTTTCCTGGCCATGACTTTTTGTCCGGATCGAAGGATCCACGAGGATAATGTGGCTGACTGACACCAGACCTTTTTTCCGCCCGGGGAGTTGTTGACCTTCTTACTCAGAGACGTCAACAACCGTGCTAACGGCAAGGTAAAAGGGTTAATGTCTGGCGAACTCTATTTTTACATAGACCGAGGAGCTTTTGGGAATTCCACTCGGGGATTACACCCTCCCCCAGGCCCTAAGTGAGAGCGACTCGACTCACGCCGGCAGGGAGGCGACTTCGCCCGGGGACAGGGCTAAGCGGGTCCTTTGACATGTTAAATCAAACGGACTGCGGTGCAGAACCACCGTTGCTTCACGGGACGAACCCTGTTGAGCTGAATGGGGGGCTCAGCATGCGAACGGCTCGCACTGCGGAAGAGGGTTTCTGGCTCTGGGGGAGCCCGAAGCAGAGTCAAGGTAAAGGATTACTGGCTTGTTTTGACGAGGATGACGATTGCGGATTTTTGGATAATTAGACGACAATCTTGACTCAACAGAGGAATAATTAAAAGCAGTCTGAAAAAAACAGCTGCGGGGGAGGAGATTTGAAGGTTACCTTTTGGCGGGAATTTATTTTGGTTGTTATGAACTGCATTTTAGGATTTAATCTTCATAATTCGCCTGATGAGGTTGAAAGTTGTAGACGTTAATTACTGTTGCGGTGAAATTTTTTCCCACTGAGAATTTAATGTGGAAAGGAATTAAAACCGAGATTGGCCTGTCAGAGATGGGCGCATAAATTACTAGTAATGGGGAAAGTACACAAATAACAATAACAAACAACTTACATGATGGTCGATGTAAAACCATCAATGGTTGAAACATTTTTTTATCTGTTTTGATTAGATTTGAACTTGAGCCCTCATTTTAACCATGTTCCCATCATCCTATAGAGCTCAAATTTTTCCCATGATATCAGTTGATCTGTAGCTCCCTCTTGTTCGCCGGCAGTCCATTTCCTATAGGAATCTTGGTAAACTCCTTGTACTTAAAACTGGCTTTATGAATTTTGAAATATGTATCGTTTTTGGGTTTGCAAATAACAAAGAAACCATGGCATTCTGCAAAATAAATGGAACTCTTTTAGATTTTTCAACAATGATTAATTTACATGTTGTTGAAAGCATTTACTTTACACTTTACACTATATAATACAATTAGACGGACTGGAAACGGTATAGGACCTAAATCGTAGAAGCCGAAATATGGTGTTGGAGGTGTCTATGGACCCAACACTATTAGTCTCGATTGCAGTGGGTACTTGGCCTAGCGTTTTCGAGGCGAAAATTCATTCATTGCGCTGGGCAAAACATCAAACTACAGAAATTATTTATACAAAGGGCATCTCCATCCGCGGTTGTACCTAACTGAAATGACAAGGATAAAGAAACATGACATTAATTGAAAATTACATGGCTAAGTGTCGCTTTTTCAATATTATTCCAAATTTAAGGTAAAACATTCCGATGTTAAACTGTGTCCCCATGTCCACTTTAATATACGTATAATAGATAAACAAAACAAATTATTCTTATCTAAAAGTACTAAATTTATGGCGCTAACAGTTCCTGCGAGTATTTTGCTTATTATGTAATTAGCACAAAACATAGCAAGCATTGTATAATAATAATTTAATGAGGGCGCTTTCAAACTACTTAAACAATTCATTCTTACTTGTTTGCTCGTATAGCTACTTATTTACTAGGTATTTATAAATTTTTCTAGAATTTTTGCGCTGGGCAAAACATCAAAATACTTACATCGTTAAAATTGCCATTGAATAAATTTTCCATCACAAACGAGTCAAAGAGATTCGAATTAGGGCTACAGAATAACATTTAGCAATATTAAACGTAGGGCATTTCGTATCGCATTCTGTGATAAAGTGCCCAGGTTTGAGCTTCATAACAATTAATTAAGTATGAGAGCCGTTTTTAGTCTACTCACAAATGACTTATCAAAGGTACTGACATCGTATGCACCTCTGCCTCACGGGAACAATTGGACCTTTCGAGGCTTGTATCGACGGATTAATTGTGACTTTGAGTGCGACTACCTGAGGTACGTCAGATGTTTTAATGCCGAACCCTGTTGTCATAGAGCGTGCTCTTCTCTAGGGGCAATATTGATTCAGTGAATAATGCAATCAAACGTGACTGCTCCCCAGTTAAATTAAGTTGTTAATGCCCATAGGGAAAATAAATAATTGGTACTCCGTAGAATTCAACATGCTTTTAATGTATTTTTTTACTCCGAAAAGATAACCATTAACTAGTTTTAATTTTCAGGCTTCAAAGACTTCAAATACTATCAAAATTATCATTATCAGAATTCACATTCTCCCAATAGTTAGTTATCATCTAAAACGAGTGGTTATTGTAAACACTAGAAGAACAAATTCTATCGCTTCTTTATCGCTCTAACTCGGATTTAAATAATAGTTTACGAAATTTTATGGGAATTTTGTAATAACATAACTTCACAAACTTGCTTTTTGCTCACTATCGTTTATATTAAAGTATTAATTCCATTGATCTCTTGTTTTTTCGGGTATCTTTTTGATATTTTTTCATACCGAAATTGTCTTTACTGATTTAATGTTTTAAACAAATATACATATAACCAAAATTACATAAGGATCCATAAAAGTACGTAATTACGTTAATTAATAAAAAAAATCGTAAATATTAATAAAAAAAAAATTACAATTTTACTCCTGCAGAGCACACGATATCATTCTATCGTAAATAAATTCACAAATTAAATATTACAAAAAGCTCATAAATTTGTACGAAGTAATAATCTGAATGGTAAATTAATAAAAATTAATAAAAGTTCATAGCAGGGGATCTGACAGGCGTTGCATTTTTAAGTGAATCGCCTGAGTAATGGGTCTCCTCACGCGCCTGCCTGACGAACGCGTCCACCCGTCCTACTTCAAATGAGGAAAAGGAAAAAATTGATTTAATTGCCGCTTTCATAAATAATAATGTTCATGAATATGAAATAAATGAAATTTTTGTTCTTGCACGAATTATTCCGCCGCTGTGGCAATTAATCAATCGAGATCAATCCGACTGGTAATTGTTACGCCTTAAATTGCAGGCCTATAACGCAGAATTTTGTTGGTTTTGGTTTCAAAAGAGAACGTAATTTTTAACCTATGTAAGCCATTAACAAGTCACTTTGTTTGTTTTACTTTAGTCTAAGATTGTATTTAATATTTTCATAACGAATTTTCTCTGCTTATTGTTTGTCAAGTCAACGAATTATTGCCATTTGCCAACTTCCTATTTCTTATAATTTCGAAAGACTTTTGCCTTCCAAATGTTCATTGTTTTGTTTCTAGTAATTTTAATTATGTACAGGAAATACGAAATGTAGGTACCTACAAGTCCAAGTGTTAATTAAATCGAGTTTGAAAATTAGAATGGCGAACCTTGAATTCGTATGTACTGCTGACAAGCACGCACTTGTATATGAAATTATCAAATGCATTTCGCTGAAAATCACTTATGACAAGATTTTCAAGCCGTTTTTAATGATTGAGAATTAAACGGACTTCTTCAGACTTTCGCGCCCGAGTTTATAGGATTCCTTTTTTTTCATATACGAATTTTATGACAGAACATTTTAAGATGGGATTATGTATCAGTATGTGAAATAATGGGCAAAACGGGATGTATAAGAGCAATAATCTCAAAAGGAAAGAAATAGATTAACACAGCACAACGGCTATATAATATATAAAATTATGACTAAAGCCAATGAGACAAGTCAGCCATAAAAAATCAATTCCAAAAAGTGTTAACAGAAAAAAAGCCGAGACGCAAAACTAGTGACTGATGGTGCGTACAAGTCAAAACTCGTTATGGCCGCTCTCCACAGAACGAGTCCCCGAACAGTTTTGCTCCACTAAAAGCGACCCAAACGGCCGATAAAATAGTTATTAAAAATTTTAACGACCATCGTTAGGAGAAGTGACTCACGCGGCTGCCAATGGTTGACCTGCGCAGACCCTGAGAAGCGACCTATGGTGGATCCGCCAGGGCCCCAGTTTATGATCTTCCCGTGGCAATAATTCGCTTAATTATTTTTGCTAAAGCGAAAACAAATTGTTAAACGACGAAAAAGAAATCAATAACCTTAATTAAAAACGTGACTAAAGGTTGCTCGACGAAAAGTGATTTTTCGCGCCGCAACTATTTACTTTACTCCTTCGCGGTCGACCTTGCACTGTCCGTGAGGAGTGCGGAGGCGAACAATTGCCCAGTCACCGAGGTTCGTTGGTTTTGTTTCTAAATCCTCCGAAAGTAGCCGTTTGACGCCCCCGCCTTCTTGTCGTGTAGCACGCCTTATGGAGGGCATAATGGAAAAAATCGGAGGAATAAACAAGTCGAAATAATAAAAGGAAAGATGATTCGTCGAAGGAGCAACTTCTTTGCCGCCACCGCCGCCGCCATCTTCCTCGGCCGACGCTCCCAAGAGCTCGAAAACTTTTAATATCCCGCAGTGAAATATTCCGATGCCACCAATGAAATTTTCTCATTTCGTGTTTCGAAACATATTTGTCTTCCCTCAGCTCCTTTTTTCTATTTATTTACCCCGCCCCTGCTTCTTGTGCCCTCGTTGGGCCCTTGGCTCGTCTGTGCCCCGGCCACTGGCAAGAAGAAACAGAAAAAACTAATTTAGCTGAGATTTAACGGATATCACTTCTGCATCCCCTGGAAAAAGGGGATAGAGCACTCGAGGAGCGAAAAAAAGTTGCAAAAAGCAGGAAAAATAAGAAAATAGTTCTGAAGAAATCTGGAAGGGAAACAAGAACGAAAGAAGAATAATTTGCAACAGATGGCGCGAATTTCGAAATAAATCAATCTGACATTGTTTAATTGAGTTCCAGATCCATCCGCGCGCGCTGCGTCCCTGCATTAGCCAAACTCAGAGCCCTCGTTTTTGCTCATTTTATGCAAATAATTAATAATTCCCAGAAAACGTCTGCCTGCACTGCTTTCGTGTTGCGGCCATAATCAGGCGGGTATGCGCGGCGATTTCGCAAACGCGGTCGTTAATAAATTATTGATCGATTCGTTTCACGTTCTCGCTGTTTTAGACTATTTCGACTGTTGCTGAAACTGTTGAGAGGTATCTACGTGTCGAAAAGTTACGGGATCGGTTATTGCTCGAGAGCACAAATTGCGGGCAATTTAACAATTTTCCGTTTCCCAGAGATGGCTGATGCTTATCAGCACAGCGTGCCTAATTCTTTGCCATTTGGGATAGGTTTTCATAAAGTTCAATGCATCGCTCCAAGTGTGCAATGCAATTAAATTTTTTAGCATAGGAATTAAAGGGCAATTGGGCGATGTAAAGTTCAGCTTTATGTGGCTTATGTTTTTTATAAACATACTGTGAAAACGTTTATTGTTAATTCGACACCTGGTACGCGATAACTTTTTTTTTTTTTTTTGTGATATGACCTTTTTACCAGTAATCGTTTTTCGTTAAAACCGCCTTCCCTAATATGGGGAAAACTTTCGATATGTGTAATTTGTCCTGCGCTTTTTTTTCTTATTGGATTTTTGAAAATTCGAAACGGACTTGTAACCATAATAACTGTAAAGAAAATCCCTTGGAATCTAAAACACTCCTCTTGTTTATAATATATGTAATTCATAAAATGGCAATCATGTAAACTATCTCAATCATATAAATTGCATTTTTTTCGGTCTACCGAAAGTCAAAAATTAATCTGAAAAGTGTTCAGTTTAAGCTTCAGTTTAAGTTTAAGCATTGGTAGAAACTTGCTATACACTTTAGAATTTTCAAAAATTTGATTTTTAAAAATTTTTTGAACTCTTTAAATCTAAAAAAAACTAACACCTCCTAAAATATTTTTGCGAAATTCGAGATTTTTAACAGTATAAAGCAAATTGAAGTGTTCGCGCGTTCTCGGCTCTTCTTCTTCAAACGCTTTTTTCTCGAAAAGAGGTTTTTTCAAACAGCAAACAGTTCTTCTCCTGATCCGCTGACTGATTTTAATAAATTCTGTCGCGTTTTGTTTAATACTATGCTGACCATGTGACAATTTACCGCAATTTGGACGAAAAGTGAAAAAAAGAATTTTTGAAAAAAAAAACAAATATCTACCTAAGTCGATTTTTTAAATTTTTTTTTTTTTTTAAATATCCACCATTTTTTTTTCTAATCGATATTTCATTAAAGGTGGAAAATTGTCACGCAAAAATCCTTCCTCTTTAAGATGCTTTTTATTTTTATTTTTTTGTTTCAAACTTGCCAATTCAAAATATATTTATATGTTTATCAAATAGTGATTCATAAGGAAAACTAAATAAGTATATTATATTTTTAACACTAAATAGTTTTAAAGCAGCAATGTTTCCAGTGTAAAATGTGTTTGGGACTTCGAAAGAAAGGCCTAGAACGAACAATTAGTTATATTTAAGAAATAAAAATCCTTCGAATGAAAGGAGGATTTAGTTTATGAGAGATTTATAGAAGTGTTTAGCTTCGCATGTAAGGAAATTGAAAACGATCTTTTAACACATTGGAGACCGGTCACGAGTGAATTCGTAATTTAATTACCAAACGTTATTGACCTTTCGCGAGTCACGAGTTAAACTCGTGTTCACATTTGCATTAAATAATTAAATTATTTAAACTCAATTCGGAATTATAAACATCAATTATCATACTTATAATATCATAATAAAAAGTAATAGCCGGCGACAGTTTCCACGTACAATTACCGGGAAACAATATGATACCTAATTAAAAGCAATCAATTAAAAAAAAACAAATGTTTTGCAAAAAGTAGGTAGAGCATAAAATGCAAAATAAATGCCCTTGATTAATGGTGCTCTGTAGTGATGACGACTTCTTTAATTCATATAAGTATATAATATAAAGAAGGTATTATTTGAAAAAGTTATTGTTCTAATAAAAATTCTTCTGCTCAGAAGTTCACTAAAGGTTTTTAATATTTTAGAGTTATAGATACAGAACATAAAAAATTTCCCATATGCCTACTTCATTACTTGTGGAATTCATTGACAATTATTTTTTTAAATATCACACTGCACTATACACAGTATTCAATGCGAATTTGACTTGACCATACTTCGCTATATTGTCAGTTGTATAAAGAGTAAAACTTGAAACAGTTTTGTTTCTTCCACCTTAATGGCTCATATCGTAAATCCAATAAACATTAAAATATACATCGTGCGGGGTATTATTTATAGGTCTTTGAAGAAAAATTCCAAAAGTGTGCGTAAATGTATTATTCTTGCCTTTTGGCTCTTCTCAGAAAGTAAATTCGTTTTATGATTATAATTAGATCTGCATATGTACCTACATATAAACGTAACTTCGAGTAAAAGGTAATAGGTGATTTTGCAATCAACTGCTTGTATGAAAGCTCCCCTGACGACCCCCTTCCGAATCAAGTGAAAACGTTTATCTACAATGGATGGGATTTGAGAATTTTCCGTAAAAGCGAATAAAATTAAAAAATTAAAAAATTGATATAATAACAATAATACATATAGTTTTTACACATTTTAATTATTTTTTTTTCTCTTTCAATGAAATGTATATGTACCTATGTATTAATTTCATCTTATCCAATATTTAGGTCAAGTTTCAAGGTCAAGAAAAATTATTTTTATCGTTTCAACATAGACAGAGATGTTGCTAAGTTAACTTGATTAACTTAATTCTCAAAATTGTACAAAATAAGATGATGTTTGCGAAATAGTTTGTTTGATTTTGAGAGTTTAAGACTGGTTTTATATGCTAAGTATGTATCAAAGATGTTTTGTTGAATTAAATTTTGTATGAGCAGAGCACAAATAAATGTGAATTATTTAAAGAAGCTTTAACTTTAAATGATATGGCGGCTTGTAAAAATAAGGCCTTAAGGTTGGCGACTACTGGTTCTTTTACATAATATGTATCTTACCTACATACAGAAACCTTAAAATAACCTAAACGATGTGAGTAGTCTAGCACTTTCGAAAAAATTAATTAAAATTCTTACTAACATAACATAACAACTAAAATTAGCACTGCTTGAGTGGCGGATCATTAATATTGTGTAAATTAAACATTTAACATACATATGTACTTTATGGAGCTTACTATGATAAGATGAAAGCTGAGCGAGTGCATTTGAATAATCTATGCAGTTATATACAATATTAATTTTCTCACCGACGCTGTCTCATTTACATATATTGTTTCCTTAACTATAGGTTTTTTCCAGTTTTGTAATATTGTCGATCGTCATATTTTCCACATCAATTGATTGATTTGCTCCTACTATTTTCTAAGTTACATTTTTGGAGTCATGATATGACATGTTCTCTAGTTAAATATTGTATAAATAGAAATTTTGTGAGATATCGAGTCGTGCGATTAGTGTAAATTAATCCAATATATCAATAATTTGTATAAAATTGCATTTTCTGCAGATTATCATACTGTGATTCTTACATAATATTAACGAAAATCCACGATGCTCTCGGACCAAAAAACTCATTTTAGTCCCAAAAGTACTTTTGCGATCATTACCCGGAAAAAAAGTAACGATATAAAGTAGGTTTACCCCTCGCAATACGAAAGGAGCATTCGCCACATAATGAAACCCGAAACGAACCATTACAATGTCTCAGGCCATAACGCGGAGGGAATGGCATTTTAATTGCAATAAATATTGCGCAATAATTCAATTTAACTTGCACGTCTATTGCGAGTGCGGGGCAATTTATTACAAAACACTTACAGCGCTCCTCTCATTAAGTAGCGCATAAATTCCACTGTCAAACGCAAAAATTAAAAAATATTTCTCTCGAAAGGGCGGGGTGGTGGAGTGAGGGGGTAAATGGACAAACCCGAATAAAATAACATTCCCACCGATGTAGATATTTGTTAGTGGGTCCGGCCGAGGGACGGCCAGAGCGGGGAGTGTGCGGGATACCACCGAAAGACAGAAACGAGAAAAAATTAGCAATAAAAAAAAAGAAAAATAACTAGGGCAGCGCCATTATTTACAATAATTGCCATAATTTTTGCGTTGACTCAGCAAGAAAACATGAATATACCCACAAATGAAGCGAGTTGTATAGCAGTAGCCATACCAGCGGAAAATATACACAAAAACTGTAGTTGTGCCCCAGCCCGGACGCTGCGCGTTTCCCAGCCTTTCCTCCCCCCTCCCTCCGCCTTTCCCCCACCCCTCCCCCTCCCTCCGCCTTTCCTCCACCCCTCCCCCCACTCCCCTCTTAAACCCAGGAGAATCACTCTGTACAGCCCTCAAAATATACCGAGAAAACTATAAAACTAGGGTTGGGGCGCGGCAAGCGGCGAATTGAAGAACTAACGGCCCAGAAACTGATAAATTTTAAACTTTTCCTTTAAGTCTTAGAGAAGTTTTCTAACGAACTTTCGAAGGCTTTAGTTCTCTACCGCACCACTCTCGCGGGTAACGTTCGCTACACCCACCCGCACCATAACCCCCTTGACCCCCTCTCTACCCTAAAAACCTTTTGCCTTCCCGTCCCGGGCGGGTCTGGCGCAACCTTTGTAGGATTTTGCTGTATCGACCCCAATGGATATTCCGCTGAATGGGCTCATCTCGCCCCTCCCAGAGCGGCGTCCTTGTGTTCGTCCCCGGGGAATGAATAGACTATAGGAGGCGGGGCAAGGGGATGGTGAGGAAAGAGGGGAGTATATTGTTATTAAGAAAGTTTTTGAGATTTTTCGCTGATTTTATTTCTGCTCCCGTTTTGTGAACAGCCTCAATAAATGATAGTCCCCATATGTGTTGCTTTGGGGTGTGGTCAACGCACAAGCGATGGAATGCGGAATATTTAAGGAGTGGGGGGAGGGAGGGCGGTAGGAAGAGTTGAGTTCGAGTCGGGTTCTATCCCGTCCGGGTCCCGGTGGTCCTCTTATGACCTTTGGTAAGGAGGAACCGCATCGGCGAAATGCAAATTTATTGAGTTACAGTCGGTCCACATTTGTGGCGGGTCCTTCAGTTTCCAGGATCCCGAGGATATATCGTAATATGGGTGCTGGTCCCCCAGACTGGCAGGCCAAAAATCGTTACCCTTTAATCAAATAAAGTCGCCTGGGACGCGAATTTTCCTCCTCGCAGGAAAGGTATTCCGATAATTTTCCATTGTGCACCTCTACACCCGCGTCCCGGTCCCTGTTGTATGTATGCAGCAAAACATGTACCCGTCCGAGAGACGGGGCGAATGTGTATGGAGGGTTTAGGGAAAATTTTGCCCATCATTCGGGAGTTGGGCTACGCTGGGGGTCTGCCGGTGGGGGGGCATCCATGGTAGCAGTGCTAAGCGGGTGTATAGAGGAGGGTAAGGGGGTGACGGGCTCCGGTGGTTCGGTGGTGGAGGAAGGCCCCATTCAAAAGAAAGAAAACGAGAATGAGCTGCAGGAGCCCGAAAAGCGGGGCCCGATGTAGCCCCGTGGCCGGGGCTCCTCTGTTCCAAGTTGAGGTGGCTGCTTCGCTGGCTTCTAGGTTCGATCGGTCTCTGTTTTCAGTACGGCAAAGGAGGTGAAATTGTTTCGAAGGAGGGAGTCAGCCGGGCTACCAGCAGGAGGAGGCGGGGCGGAGCGGAGCGGGCGACGCGGCAGTAGCAGCCCAGCTCTAGCTATCGCCAGTCTAACTCGAAAAGGTGGCACAACAGCGATGAGATGACGATGCCGGCGAGGGTGGCAAGGGTGGCGCCGGTATGCTCTTGTATGGCTACGGGCCGGGTGGTGGGACGCTGCTGACGTCGAGTTTGTGGTGTTCCGAGTATGGTGGATGTTTGCACGGTTCACATATACGTGCATCGCCGGTTTTCCCAGCTTTTAAAGTAAAAGAAGAAGATGAGGAGGCCATCATGGCACGACTACGACGACTACAGCGACAACGACGCTACAACGGCGACGAGGAACACTACACGTCGAAAAATAAGAGGGACGAATGGACCGAAAGGGGAAAATTTGAAATTGAAAATAGATGGCTGGGCGAAGATACACCGAGCGCGCTCGGCACATTTCTGAGCTTTTTTTGTTCCTGTTATATTATTATTCCATGCAACAGTATTTGTATAATTTTGTATTGAATGGGTACACGCCCGCAGGCCGCACCGCGCGCCCTCCGCCTTTTTTGTACGTGAGGCTATGTCAAGAAAATCAATATACGGAGAGAATTTTTCAAATGTTTTGTGTATGTAGGAGTGGCCGTGGGCGGCGGGCGGCATAGTGGGGAGCGGTTAGGGCTTTATTTATATTAGAATTAAATCAAATTGATAACAGAAACGGCTGAGTAAATTGGATGTAAGAATTACAAAAATTTAAATTAAATTTTATTGGATCGGGATAATTGAATTTTCCGAGCACTCAGATATGTACATATTCGTCCCTCTGCCAATATTTTTCGTCTTGGGATGAAATTTAATTTCGCTCCAGGAATTATTCCAGACAAATTGACTCCTTGAGTTAGGTAATAAGGATTTACTTGATAAGAAGATAGAGCCTCTACCAACGCGAGGGAAGGAATGGGAAGATACTTTCGGTGTAATTTCATTACTGGATCTCGTTTTGCATTTTCTTCTGCAAATAATTTTCAAGCTCCTCTTCTCTGATTTTCTTCACAATAAATGTCAAACTTCTACGTCGTCGTATTTATATAATAATTTCACTTAGAAATTTCAAAATTCGCTGGCATTCGACATTTAACGAATGTGGGACGAGGGCATATGAGTTCAAGTGGGTTTTAGAGGTTAGTTATATCGCTTCGGTATCTGCCTTGAGGTTCTATAATTTTCCTAGCTGGTATATTAATTCAAGTTCTGTGATGATATTTACGACCTTCCTTCTTATTATGGAAATAGTAAAACATTTTTAATTTGATATTATTATCCTGTCTCTCGATTTACATGTTTCGCGTTTATATGTATATGTATGTATGTACATCTTTACTAGTAAATGACTCAAGGTTATGACCTAATTTGCGATTGATTTTTAACGCTATTATGGAGTAAAAAAAAGAGTTTATAGATAAATGTGGGTATAATAAATGAAGGATGAGGGAGAAATTATTGCTTTCTATAGAATGTTAATATTATAAACTGAACATTGAACAGCAAGGAAATTGATTGATACGGCTGCCAGTTGTTGAAACCATGCGAATAAATACGTGCACGAAAATTTCCGTGCAGCCCCTTTCGAATGGCGTTTATTTTTCATAATCCTGCAGTGAACTATTTGGCAGCAAATACAAATTCGTCCGAAATTAGCAAACTACAGAATTGGCAGGATAAGAAATTTGGGAAATTGGGTAATTTTGCTTAGAAAACGTATAGAGCTTTTCTATTTCCTTTTAAACTGCGGAAATAAAAATTTGCTTAGCATGGTTGTCATTAAAATAGAGTCACAATTTTAGCACAAATTAATACATATACTCTGCCGCCATCTATGATATTAACTAGCAAATAAGTGTAGTAAAAGATACTATAACTGATTTCGCTTAACTACCTACGACACAAACTGATCAGCTCCTCGGTCTTACCTATACTTATTTCAAAAAGTATCCGTACAAGTCCTCGAAACCAATTAAGATTAATTAATTGAACGTCTACAAGATGTTCCTCCATTTTTTATGCCCTCAGGTTGTGTTGATTAATCAGATGCTAACTTTAAACTGCTTTTAATATTCTTGTTAGACTACTTTTCTGGCGACTGTTCCATGTAAATTATGCTCTTGAAGTCTTCTGTGCAACATACGATCACTTATGTAGGTATTTAATTCATATTATATTAACAATACTTTAGTTTTGGAAATTATTCTGCTACATATGCATTTACTAGTTAACAAGCGTCATCATTTCCCTACCAAACGAGCCGTATGCCACTGGTGCACAAATTATAGGTTGTGTGCAGAAAATGTTTGAAATTTTGCACGTTTCCGTGACATTTGAAATTCGTGCGTAGCATATCCTCCTACCTTATCAAAACCAGGGGGAAAGGCGTAATTCTGCGTCAAAGGTCAGGGCAAATTGGACGTTTTTGTTCATCAACAAATCATTCATTAAATAAAGCGTAGGATTAAAAGTGTCTGCGATGCTATCAGCAGCGAAAATGATCGATTTCGGAAACCAAGCTTCCATTTCTGCAGCTGCGAAGAACAAAATAAATATAACACACACCAACTGTTAGCAACTTTTTCTAGAAGTGCCCTCGACGATTAAGTGTATTTAGTCACCTCTACCAAAAAGTCAGGATTAGCAATTATCCAATTAATAAGGAAAAAAGAGGGACGGGACCCGTCCTGACCATGGGTACCACTTTACAGATACCGTTACATAGTCACATCGGCTGTCCACCGAAGGCGCAGTGGTGAGCGGAGTCGCATCCGAGCCGAGAGCCCGAAGCCGCCTGCCATAACCTTGAAAGCCGCAACGAGTAAAGTTCAAGCACCCCAGCAGGCATGTCATCTGCCTGCTAATCTCTAGCCAAATAATATCCATACAATTGGCAACCCTTTGAAAGAGTTCACGGTGTTGGACGCTCTAAAATAGGTAACTATAAATAACCTCAACAAAAGCAACGCGAAGGAAGCGGAAAGCGGGAACGGGAACGGGAACGGGAACAGGAGGAGAACAAGAAGAAGACACCGAAGCTAGTACGACAGCAGCGTCGAGGCTGCCGAAGCCGGAGCACCACCAGAGGAGCAGGGACGCCGCCGAGCGACACAGGGCAAACAATCGGCGCATTTTTTAAGTTGCAACCATTAATTTAAAGGTTTGCTGATGTTTTACTCATTTTTTCGTGGCTTTTTTCCGATTTTTTATTTTTATTTTCATTTATTTTTTTGTTGGCCTTTTTGTGCCATTCTTTGTCTCTGGACGTGTACTGCCTCAGACGTGGTGCATTTTTCTCTTTCGATTTCGCATTGTGGCCGACCCTGCGCTCCGCCACTCCGCTCCTTTCATTTCATTCGGATTGTGTTATTTTTTTAATCCGATGTGAAAAACATTAAAATTGCAGACATAAACATAAATACGTGTATGTTGTTACAACCGGGATGTTTTGCGCCCAGAGTCCGTGCGCTCGCTCAGCGCTTTCATTCCGACGTACTTTAGATGAACTCACGAACAAGGGAGGGTAAGAACCATAAATAACGAATGATAAATGCGAACTGTTCATAATTATGTAATTAAACTTCGACTTCCAATGCAATAATCGTGGTGCAGAGTAGTGCTCGCCATTCGTTCGGGGAGCTCCACCGAATACGCCCTATTTTCTGAGTGAGGCAATAATTAATCTAAAAATACACTATTACAGGCAATTTTGAAAAATACCAACCTTTTCAGGATGTTAGTTAAATAAATAAGTATTAGCTACGGATCAAGACCCGCTGTTGAGCGGGATATTCCCTGCCGCAGCCGCCGCCGCTGCCATGCTGCCCATGCCCAGGAATTGTGCGAGATTATATGCAATTTCGTTCAGCGATAGTAGGCAATTTTGTAAGCCGAACAGAACCTACAATTATTCCCGAAGAGCACCGCCGGGATCCAGTGGTATCTGCTCTCGTTATTCCCTCGCATTTCCAATTGGGTTCAAGAGTCAGCCGAGACGCAATGAAACGAGGGTTGATAGTTCATCCGATATGCATCAGTTATGAGCGTTTTAATATTTCCCGAGTGATATACATACAATGGCCGATAAAATTCCATTAAGATGCCCAGCCCCTCCTCCTTCACAACTCGCGCCCGCCCGGGTCGGCGGCTTATCGTATGAACTAAGGTATGACTGAAAAGACCCAGCAATAACACGAATTTTCCGCAGAATGGTCCCAGAGGTGGCGATTTTTATCTCTGAGGCTTCTACGGAATCACTAACTGCATTATCAGTTTTTATTACCACTTTTCACTCTCTTGAATTGGTGCTTGCTTTTTAAAGAAGAAAACCATATTGCAACATTAAGGACCAGGCAATGTACAGGCGCTTACTTTAATAGAATTTCAATTCTATTTCGCCTTGTGTATGAGCAAGGACGAAGCCATAACAAGAAAAGAATGGAGAAGGAGTGTTCTTTTAGATTCAATAAAAATTTAAAAAAATCACTCAAAGAACGACGTCTTTCAATGTCCAACAACAGAATAAAATGAGATGGCTATCCCACTTCAAACGTGCAAATCGATGCAATTTCTATTATGTCGAGCAAAATGGCTTCGAAACTGCAACTGCTTTACAATTTCCTCTCAACAATTCTTGGGTATAAATATAATGTATCTATATAGATATGTATATATTGTAAGAACCTGAGAACTAATCATTTTAATTAATTTATCACTAACAATCTCTAAGAAAGGGTTGCTCGAGGACACAAGATATAATAAAGGACTCAACATTTAAAGCATAGCGTCTATTATATTTCTTCTTCTAATTCTATCGGTCGTCAGATGATGATTCTCATTTTCGATATTGCGTTAAAAGTTATTTGTTCTGTTGGGTTTTGCAACACATTTGAAGAAGATGTTATGTTTTTGAAAACTAAACGTTTGTTTTTCTTTTCTTTTTAAATTTAACCTATCCCCGTCGTATTCTTCAAAGCCCAAATAATTTTTTGCAACCGGTTACAAATCGGCGTTCGATTTTTACATTCACTACATATTAATAAAATATTAAAGGGAAAATATTTTAATCGCTTCCAATGTAGACGAATGCCTCATCAAATCCACTCATAAATTTTCCGATTTAGCACAGTTTAATTTCTTGTTTGCGAAATTTAGAAATCCCCGAGTACAAAAATATATATATTTTATTAATTGGTTTTTCGAAAAACAATGAATGCATAAAATTTCACAATTTCACTCAATCATAAAAATTTTAGAGTTATTATTGCTTATTGCTTATGTACTTATGTAAAATTTCATGAATAAATATTATCCTCGATTGCACCATGTTTACATGTGCATAGTAAATTTTATTGAGTAAAAAAATTACTTTTAAGGGTGTCAATCAATTTTAAATACCAGAAGAAGGTTACTAATTTCAAATTAAGGAATAAAACTCAATTCGTTATTGACAGCTCTTACACTTCATTTAAGAGATTTATTTTAATTGACTTCGGTTTACTTTTTAATTAATTTTAATTACACTCCACATAGCGTAATGCTGACGTCCGTAATTTGAACTAATAGGACTTAAAAATAGTTGCAATGTTAATACTTGTTTTATTATTTCTCGTTAAATAATTCCATTATTGGCTTTCTCGGCATATCTAACGTGTTTTATGGTTGATTAATTGGAATAATTTCATATGAACATACATAGTTAAAGTTTTTTAAAATTTATCGCAAACTTTGATAAATCTAGATTGCGTTAGAATGGATGTTTCGTGAACAATTTTTAATGAAGTTGTTGAAACAGTTGATAGTATTAAGTGTACACGAGTATCTCATGGTTTAATATCTGAAATTTTCTAAAAAAGCGACGGTATTTCTTAATTGAGCCTTTCTTTATATTGGATTATATGTATATGTGCCTATACCTTGCATAATTTACATATCTGTCTAAGAGAACGCCGGCGCAAAATCTTAAAATAAAATATTATATGAATTTAGTCTTATAAACAGGTAAGCCACTCAAAACGGGAAAGCTTTTTAAAAGCGCTTTAGGAAACGTAAATTCTGGCAATTACGCACATAATCCTCGTCAAAATGAAATTGTCCTAAAGCAGCTAATGAAAAATTAAATGCCTCTAGAAATATGAGTAGTCACCTCAGGCGAATATTTACCTTTTTGCGATTTAGTCGCCAGCATTTTAAATCTTCCAGTGCATGGAAAAAACGCAACACTTCGAGTCGACATCTCCTGCAAAGTGGACTCCTACGCTTTGTGTCAAGGGCACGGTGAGATTAAACACTCAGCAAATTTTATTCTTTGACTTTTTGCTCTTCTCGCGTTTCAATCCTAAAGAAAATGTTAACATTACACAAGGAAAATTAAATTAAATTTTGCTTTTTCTCTGTCGTAGCAATAAATCTAAAAGGAAAGTTTGGTACGACTTTATGTTCAACATACATACATGGAAAGAATTTAAACAAAGTTTAAAAGAAAAGTTTTAGTTAAACGGCTTCTTTAGTTTACATGAATTTTTTAAATTTAAGGCTTTTCAGAAAAAGTAAAATTTAACATTTAAGTCTTCTTAACTATATTTTCAAGATTCTACATGTTTTAAAGACTCGTATTTCCTATAACATTTCTTAATTGTTTTCTTTTTTGCTTTTCTTAAAACTAATTTTTTATTTATCGTTATTTTCCTTGACCCTATTTCATAAAATATCTAATATTTGTTGGTGAATTCACTATTAGCTTGTAAATTATTCAGCGTTTCATAAATGTCAGAAATAGAATAGAGTAATTACTCTTCCGACTGATATTATTTATGTAAAGTGGGTTCATAATTACATATTATTGATTTTGAAGAGTCTTTTTTAAAACACTATGCTATTGCTCCATAGTTTATTAGTTTAAATACAAACTAAAGCGACTAAAAATTTTATGAAATAGGCCCTTGTTATTATAAGTCACATGCATAAATACGCGTTGCTTAAATTATTGAATATATTTTGGGAAGGTACTTAATGTTGGAGTGTACAAGAAAAAAAACCTAAATTGTGTATACTATATACCAAACATATATATCTACTATTTATAACAAAACATTATTTAACTATTGAAATTGTCCTAGTCGATGTAGATAAAATAGTAGCCTGATGTTAAAATTGCCAAGAAATGCCACTTTTCGATATTTTGATGTTAAATATCTCAGTAAATTCAAAAGACCGACTAAAATTGCTTGGAGTAGTTTGTACTCTATTTATGATTTTTAATAAACCGACCACGAAAATTGTATTTCTAATCGACATTAGATTCACCAGGCCAGAACTTTAGCTCGTCGATATTCTTCAAATCGAGATTTCGTCATTTCTATTAAGAATTTGAAAATCAATTCCATTTTATTTATGCTCATTTTGACACATAATTGACCAAAATACATTACAAAAATTGCTTTTTGGTCTGTATGCAAAAATTGTAAACTTTACATCAAATGAACCGAAACTACATCGTTTTTAAGCAAATAAAAAATGTTGTTCATATATTTTTTCATCGATGTTTTAATTTTACTCTGTTTTCCAACTTACATCCTTGGAGGAGTGAAGTCCGGATTTGGAAAGAATAGACCCTTTTGTTTATAGGGGGGACATATTTTTGCTTTAGATTGAAAGAAAACACTTTTTTCGCGGGTCCGATTATAGTGGGCTCTATTCTCGAGTCCGACGGAAATCAAATCCGATCGGAATGTAGGAGATTCACAAGAAAGCTGGCACTCTCAGAGAACTCGACTCATGCAATTCTTTTTAAATGTTCAAATTTACTTACAAATCTCCTACATTCCGATCGGACTTGATTTCCGCCGGATTCGAGAATAGGGTCCAGTAGCTCCAGCGTTAACGGGTTAATGCATTACAAAAGGACAAACTTCACTCTCTTCAAATAAATCTCGGTCTTAGGCCCGATCAAAAACAGGCAGTGGTACCAAATTAAAAAACATAGGAACAACCTCTAGAGGATTCTGGAATCTTTGTAAAACTTGTTTATGTTGTCAACGCGACAAAGGTGAGCAAAATTTGAATTTTTAGCGGCTAGCATTGGCAGCCCTGGGGAGTAGTGTAATTCCGTTCGCTGCAAGTGAAGCTCATCACTTCCTTCATTTTGAATTCAGCATTGTTCGTAGGGGCACTTCATGAAAAGGTAGTTAACTACAAAGAGGCTGAACGCGAAAAGACAAAAAAGCAAGGCAAACAGCAATAAAACGAAATTCACAAAAACGAGAACACAAAGCACATCAAATTTACAGGCGAGTGCAAAAGGAAGCAACAACAAAGAGAAAAGGAGAACCGCGAACGCGTACGGGAGGGGGAAGGTAAAACGTTGTACGGCCCAAAAAAGCCAGCAAAATATGCTCAGACAGGATAATATCGCCGTAATAAGATAATTTATGGCGTTTTCGCGAATTTCACATGCAGCAAAGAATTTCGTTTTGTGTTTCCCATCTCTCGCGGTGCTCGTTTTGCCCGCCGCCGCGCCGCGGACGTTTTATTTTTCGCTGGATTTAAGCTGTCTCTTTCCGCCATAAAAGGAAGTCCATTTGCAACCCGCGATTTTTTCTGTCTTTTTTTTATTTATTTATATTTATCGTACTGTCATTGTCTTGTTTTACCATTTTCATCGTTAAAAGCCATTTTTAAAATAAATTGTTTCTGCTTAAAGAGTCGGAGGGAAAAGGATGAGCAAAAGCGCGTCCGGGGACCGGGAGAAGAAATGCATCCCGAGTCCGAACCGCACCTCACTTCACCTCACCGCATCGTCTACGAGCGCCCCACGCTGCGGTACAGCAGCGCAGTGCGATGCAGGTCACACCGATCTTCGCGATGCAACTTCTTGCTCGTGTTCGCGTTCCTTACCTTTTTCAACTTGCTCGAAAGTGAAATGCGGGCGAGTGCAAAGGAATCGCGGGATTTTAGTTCACACCTGTTGAGGTGCATTTCTAGCAGACCCCCTCATTAATTCCGACGCCGCTAGGGACGCGTCCAGCTGAGAAGCCAAAAACGCAATACAGTTTTTTTTATATATGAAATTTTTGCGAGTAATTGCTACATCGTGCAAACATACACACTGCTGTTCTGAGACTTATGTGTTCAATCGCGTCCAGTGCGGATAATTTGCATATTTTTAATTAAGCTTTTAATAGCTTTTCTTTACCGGTTCTGAATGGCGTTTTATGCAAATAAAACCAAAGCAAAAAGGACAAAATGGAGGGAATTTAAATTGATGAAAACAAAGGCGAGCGATTCACCGGAGGTAAGGTTTTGTATGTAATATACTCGTTTTCTTCCCCGCAGCCAAGCCATAATTGCCAGGAAAACACGTTAAATGCTCAAAAGAAGTAATAAGTATTGACATGAAAATCTTTTATCCTCGCATTTTCAGAAACCGGTGGGTACGGTTTTGCGAGTTTGACGAGTTTGTCGTATTGCAAAATTTAGATATGTAGCAGACAGTACGCTGGAAAATTTCAATAAAGTAATTCGCTTCCTAATAACAGTAGGCGTTTTGATGAGCCATTATTTGACAGTCATACTGAACACACCCTAAACAACATTTTAAAACACAATGCAGACGTTACAAGGAACGGTGCGGGGGTAGATGAATGTTTTTAATTTCTAATCTGTTGTTCCTTCTTGAATTTCATCGGACTCCATTCTTTTCAACGGAAAAAGAGAATCATACAAGATCAACAAGAATGAAAAAAATGATCATACGGTTACTTCTATAGTAGGTACCTACTGTTGAAATTTAATTTATTATTAAAAAATAAATCAATTTTATGAGACAATCTTTGAAATTGATATATTATATCTTATATGTGTGCATAAAACTATATTGAGTAATTTGACGCGAACACAAGATGGGCATATAGTAACAAAGTAGGTATTTATGCACAAATTCTTTCCTAGACGTCCTTTTGAGTGGCCTGAAATTCATTAAACTGTCTGATGTTAGAGGATTTAAATATACCTTGGAAATTTATTGAAATCACCTCGTGTCCCTCATTATCTCAGCAAGCAATAAATCACAATTGTTTTGGACAAGAACTCGGAGCAATGCATCAAATTGCAGACGAACGAGAACATGCCAAGTCATTATCAAGGCTAGCAATAATTTACTTTACAAGGTGGGAGAGGAATCGAAAATCTCAATATCATCAAACCACGAGCCCAGCATTCTAAATTACTATAGTAAGAGATGCGAATCCAAACGTAACAAACATTTATTACTGATAAAAAAAGAAGTGGGACGAGGGTCGATAAGTAAAAAAGGGAATAAGTTTGTAATTTTAATTGCAGCTGTAAATTAACATTTCATGCAATAAAGTAGAATTTCATGCCGGACACCCCACCCCTTGGCCACTAAAGGAATTATCCCGAGGCTGTCTATTTTTCATTTCATGCTTCTTTCAGCCTTCGCCTGGCTGGTCACTTCCAGCGATTTTACGACTTCGCCTGAAATGAGGGTGTAAATTGATCTGAGCCATTGGCTGCATGAACCAGAAAATTAAACATAAAACGCTAAAAAAGAATTCCTGCCAACCGGCTGGCTGTTTATGCATGCTCCCACAATGAGCTGCATCAAACGCAAGTATAAATATTTGCAAAACTTACAACAAAAGTCGGTCCCAATTTTGTTTTGCCTTTATTGCAGCTATCCGCCGGGAGGTGGGGGATCGTTCGCTTCTCTAGCGAAAAAGGACGATTCTATCAACTTCAGCCGCAGCGCGGGGGGAAATAACGAAACAAAAAAAAAAAATCATTTTGCTCCTCACAGTTTTTTGCTCCTGCAGTTGTTTACATCTGCAGTTTTTAGATTATCCACAGTTCATTAATACCAGACGGATTCTGCCTCGTCGGAGCGTCCATGTGTGCACGAATGCGGCTGGAACGCGCGGCTCTGGGCATGTATAATGAATGCATCACTTGGCGGGTTTAAATTGCATTTGCATACGTGCCTAATTACAAGTTTCGATGCCATAAACTTTTTGAACCCAGTCAGGGCCTCGTTCGCCTGCACGCGGAACATAAACGTGGAAATAAGAAACTTTGTAGAACGGTTCACGTGAAAAAAAATAAAATAAAATAAAATCGTTGGAGGCGAAACAATGGTGCGTTCAGAAAGCACGCCTGTGGTAATTTAGAGTTATGGGTCTCCTTTAAGGCCCCAAGGCGGGCAATACTCTCGGGAAAATAAGCACACCGACTCCCGCGAGTATGAAGGATCAAGGTGGTTGAGATTTATCAGCGGCCCATAAAATTGCCCGCGTAATTTTGCTTTGTATGTTTGAGCAAATGCCAAAATAGGAGCTAGATTGGCATCACCAATTCCAGCCTATCGAGGAAGGTTTGGTTGAATGAACGCATCGCGACGACCGACGCCCAGAAAAGCAAGATCAAAACGTCCACAAATAAACGACGCCTCTGTAATTAACTGAATAACTGCATGGGAGTAGAAAAACTGAAACAAAGAGGCAGGCGATAGTAATAATTGTCTTGCACTTGGCTTTTTCTTGCTATTCTCAATAAGTGGCACAACACGAGCAAAAAAACCGGCGTGCGCTCAGGTCTTGAATGCGAAAAAAAACGGCTGCAGAATTAAATGCACACTTATCGCGCGACTTTTTAGCCGGCCCTGACCTCTGATGCAGCGTCTTCAAGAGAAACACACCATCATCGGTTTTCCGCTTTGGCTAAATCTATGGAAATTGAGTTTATTTGACGACTTTGATTATCTCTGCATGCACCGACATGTTCCCTCTTCTAAAAATTCTTTGTTTGCAATCGTGACGTCATCAAAATCTTGTCGATGTTATGGAAAGACCCGCGCCTTTCCTGGCGAATGCACTTTTTCTTGTTCCCCTTCTTTTCGTACAGGTTACAGAGGTCAGGAATGTTGGAAATAATGGAATCGCTTGTCTTAATTAAACGCTGCATTTAGTCGAAATGGTGCTAGACCTTTGATCTCCTGAGATTTGCGATCGCGCGCTTGTCATGCTCGGTCTTTTTATTTATTTTCTTTAATTTCCGTAAAATAACAGTCACGATTACGCTGATAAAGAATTTTTAACAGGTGGGCTCATTGTATAAAATGTCTTTAAAAATTCAAAAGACTCTTATTATTTCTAAAATATCAAAATCGTCGGTATCGGTATATGAAATAAAAGAAATCAGACAATGTTACCCGCGTTATAATGGCGCGGGTAACATTGTGATTTTAAAATTGGTTTTGTGAGTGTGAGAAGAGAAGCTCCTGATTTTATTCAACACGGCAAACAATATTAGTTTAAAATCATCTGCCAAACATACTGTTCAGTGTATGACTCCAAATTAGCTGGGTCCAATTAGCGCAATCTAAAGGTTATTTCCACTTTGCTCTCCCAATATTATGGTAATCTGATGCTATCTTCCACTAACCAAATTTTCATTTTTCGGAAAGTATGGCATGAAGCATTGTCCTGTTGAAATAATATCATGGAGGAAAAACACAGAAAAATATTTGCTGCTATCCATTCATCCCTCGCATATGAAATTTTTTCCAAGCTTTTATATCTGTAGCCATACAGCCCCAAAACATTACACCACCACACTATGTTTGACGGTAGACAATACACAATCAGAATTGTATGCTTCTTCAATTCTTCTCCGAACAAATATCGTGCCAGGAGGTCTGAAAACCTGCAAAAGGAAATTGTTGAAAATGCCATATAAAATTCGATTTTCCTAATTTACCATTGATAATAATAATACTTCGATGATTTGTGACCTTTTACTTTTACTGAGTTCTCGTTCTTTGGGCATTGCAGTAATCTATGTATTAACAGTGTCTTTATTCACTTTCATAAAAATTTCACAAAATATTCCTAACCAAAAAAAAAAAACATGATCAAGAACTGTATTGAAAACAACATGAAATTCGCTAAAAAGGACGTCTAATTCAGGTACCTACTTAGGTAGCAGCCAAGCTAATGACAATCCCTTGAAAAAGGTTAACTTGGAAATCCGCCAATTATAACAATTTTTTGCTACCTGCTCAAATTTTTAAGAAAATGCAATTAAAATGCTTTATTTATGGCCATAATTTAATGATTTACATTGCCTGTCTATACGCAACTGTCAAAATTCGAAGATATAAATAAAAACGAAATTAAAACTCCGAATCCAGGGGAAGGTTAGCAAAAAGCGACCAGAAATTGCCAAGTTGACAAAAACATGAATTTTTCTGGCTATTTGTCACTTTATTTATTTTTTAGAGGCGTCAGCCGCCACATCAAGTGTCGTGTGCGCGAGCGGTCAGTGTCTGGGCGTGCTATCGAGCCGTTTGGCACTGAATATTTCATGGGCATTGGAGTGGCCACTGGCCACCGCGACCCCGGCTACCTCTATCGGCGGCTCCACTTCACTTAATCGAACTCCAGATAAATTCGGAGTGCTGTTGCTCTCGTGCTCCACGTCTGCCCCGGCTGTGTGTTGTTATTATTGTTGGCCGCCCATCGCCAAAATATGAAAAAAATCAAAGCTCAATGAACGCGGTGCGGGGCGGCCGGGGGCGGTCGCGGCGAGTAAAAGCAACAACCTGGAGCGCAGCGGGCGGGCGGCGGCGCGGCGGTGCAGCCGACTGTCTGCTGCCATTGTGTCTTGTGATCCCGTGTTTTTTGGGTGAATCGCATTTCGCGCCGGAACGCGCATAGTAGGTACCTTCAAATGCCACTGCACTCGCGGGGGGCTTAACGCAAAATTTAGCAGGGCATCGCGTGCATCGGTACCACCCGACGGCCACTATTAAGGCGCGCGGGGAGCGGGCGCAAACTGTGCTCCTGGATAGGCAAAACGACGGCAACATGCACGTGACAGAGGATGCTGGGCGCGCTTAAACGGTTTTAAATGACGACAGCATCCAAACAACCGCCAAAAAGCCACACAAAGGTGTTTTATCGGAGGCGCGCTGTGAGCTGGTTAAATGTTGATGACTTTTCCGCCGTCCGATTTTTGCACTCCGGCAGGCCGCAATTTTTCAGAGTTTTCTTTTAGTCCTGCTTCTCGGTCACTGCAAACACGAGCAATGTTGCTGCTGCTGGTTTCAGCACCGGTTGAATAACCATCCCGCCGCCACTGCGCCCAGCACTCGCCCACCTGTCCTTTACCTTTCGAGAAGCACAAAAGAAAAGAATTTTTTAATTTATGTCTTGCGCTTTTGTCCTTGTCGTGAAGTTAACAGAAATTTATGAGCTTTTTGTTTGCCAGCTGCAATTCTTCAAGAAAATTAAATGAAAATTATCGTTTTGCTATGCGCTGCGATTTTGTTCCCATTCGCTCCTTTGTTTCGGGACGTTACGTTGTTATCGCGCGGTACCTCGCCTTGTTCGCCTCCTTCGTCTCATTCTCGTTTTTCGTATTCGATTGCACGCCACCGATTCGAATACCAAAGAAGTTCGATTCATTACGGTGGAGCTTTCCCGATCCCCCCAACCCGATTTATCGATTCAGTTCAGAATAAAAGGTTTTTTGGGGATTTTCTCAATTTTTAGACGGTCCTGTCCTTTCACATATTGCTGCCTTTTATATGATCCAGGCTATATTCGTACATTTTCTGTTCGAATTTTTCCATTTTCGTGACCCTTGGTTTATGCGAATTACTAAAAGCAATCTTTTTTTTTTTTTTTTTAGGTATGTATCAATGTGAAATACTTAATTGCAGACAAATGCAACGATGGTAAGTATGTGTGCATTGACTTTTAAGACTATGGCAAATTTATGGAAATGAACCTGTTCGTCATGGTTCACTTCTCATTTCTTTGATCGGCCTTCATTCTTAAGAAAGAATATTAACATACAAAGGTCACTTTAAGTTTATTTTGAAATAAAGAGAAACCAGATTTTATATCTTCGTGGATAAAGAAAAAGAAGAACGAACTATTATGGAGTTGGACCAATAAGAGATAGTGGAGATGGAAAGAACAACTATGATGTAGGTATGAAAAAATGGAAAAAAAACTTGCT
This sequence comes from Machimus rusticus, assembly GCA_951509405.1. NCBI lineage: Eukaryota > Metazoa > Arthropoda > Insecta > Diptera > Asilidae > Machimus > Machimus rusticus. The sequence continues at coordinate 48,168,505 of OX608050.1, read as the reverse complement.
ATTAACTATATAGAATATAGATGAAAAGGAGCCACACCCACAAAATGAAAGGGACAAAAAAATATGAAATCATAAGTAATTTAATATGTCAATACCTTAAGTACACGACTACGATACATCATCATCAGTGTACATTGAATTTATGAGATGTGCACAGATAAATTATTTATTTCATATCAAAAACACCGAAATAAGATAAAAAGCACTCATTAATATTTAGAGTGATGAAATGTATAGAAAACTCGTCCGTCGAACACAAAAAGCGCTTAAATTGATGGAGTTGGTGGAGCTTTTGAGGATCCGTTACCAAAAGTTGATAAATTGTTTTTGATGATAGTATTATTTATTCAAAAGTCCTTACAAAATGAATTCACGAATAAGGAACGCAATTTCGTTAAGGAGGTTATGATGATCAATATAATTGTAATTGTAAAAGCTTCAAAAACAATATAAAGGATCACAAAAGCACTGTTATACTCCTGCGAACTACGTAATCCAAATAGGAATTTAAATATTTCTCATTGAAGTTGTTCCGTCCTGGGAGGAGCCATGCTTATGTAGTTTCTTCTTATCGCCATAACTATACAATCAATTTTATTAGTCGTACACACAATTTTCATTGTGTCTATCTGGGGCCTCCCACCAACACATAATGAAGGAATAAGGTTTGATGCTCGATATCATTTTGACTAATCAAATTATGTATATAGTAAAACTTTTGGGACGGTACACATTTATCTTAAAATTTTCATCCATTTCTTTTTTGTTAGTAGTTTTCTCCTTGAAGGCGCATTCAATGAAATAAGCTTTGAAAAACTTTCTCGTTATAAAATCTCTTAAATTAGTGAAATTGCTGAGTGATGTTCAAAAATCAGATTTACTTCACACATTCCCAAAGTTAAACTTCTGCGACTGGACTGTTTGGCGTAATTGGTAATTAAAAATGTAAATGGATTAATTTGTTGTGGTTAGTCACTTCATACAGAAAGACGTGAATTACTTCCTGTTCCCACAATTCCTGGCCACAGCACAGCGCATATGTATTTAAATCAGTAATTGATTAGTAATGAAGTTTCCACATTGTGTAATTGCAAATTTATCAAAAAGTCCGCCGATAAAAGTCTGAAATGTGTTCATAATGATAGAGGAAATCAGCAGTTATCACTGCAACAACCTGGAAATAAATATAAAGGAAAAGAAAAGAAAAGAGAGGGTTTTGTCCGATAAGCACTTCCGGAACACTCCCAGCCGAGTGGCTCCCGCTCGACGCTATCGGGCCAGTGTTGGCGTAGCGTTCCCGCAGCTCCAGTTCGAATGGGAACGAACAGAACTTTCTCAATATAAATGAATGCAGGCGATTTGTCATTTTATCAGTTACACATATTTTATCTATTTTGTGGGATGGGGGGTACACATGGCCCCGATGTACGATGTGCGCAAGCAAACTTAACTTTACGTTATTGTCCTGGCCCACCGCAGGTAATGGAAAATAGCTGGGAATTGTCTCGCCTGGCGACCTGACAGACGTGAAATCTTATAAAACAGAAAGGTAATTTACTGCCATTATCTGTGCCTTATCGCACTCCTGCCCCCCTGGAATATTTCGCCTTTTCTCATAACTGGAAGGCAGTCCCAAATGAAAATTTAAATTTCGCCTTTGAATAATTGCACGGAACCATAGATACCTATGCCATTCAGGGTCGGTGGGGAGGGAAGGGTAGTTGGAGGTACGCGAATAGAAATTGTATCTACAATACATTATATATGTAGATATAACGAGTGGCTTTTGCTGTGTGACGTTTGGAGTGTTTTTCACCATTTCGCAGCACACTATACCCTGGCCTAGACGATCATAGAAAACAACTCCTTTCTCCTCGGCAAGCGACGAAAGTTAACTGGAAAAACTGAAAAACACAAGCGAGGATGGATACACAATGTGCTCAACGCTGCACAAGAACCAAAAAGAAGGCGGACAGAGTGAAAAAAGCGAAGCCGAGATAAATTTACCTATAGAGGTACCTGAATATCTAACGCAAGGAGAGAATATATGCTGGCATGTAACATTTAAACAAAATGTTGCCGTGTAGCTGCGAAAGTGGATATGGCTGTCGTTTACGGAGTTGCGGAGCCCTGTGGCTGGTGGATGCCCGGCTGCCCCCCATCATCCAATGTATGTTTACGTTATATGTGCCCTGGTACATACCCCTTCCCCTGCATCAGAGGTATGCTGCTGATGCTGCCGGGCTGAGCTGGCGCGCACTGTATAGAAATTTAAAACAATACAATCGTTTGTCTGACATTGAAAAATGGCTGGTCACGTTTTATGACTTTTTCCTCTTCCATTTCAATTCATCCTGCAACTGAGGCACATAGAATATGGGCAAAATATAGCAAAAGTTCTCGAAATGAACCTTCGGGTATATTGCAAACGTGGAACTACATCGAATTCTTCGATGCTGGGAAGAAAACGTTAGCAAGCAATAGTTCTGAGAAAGGACACAATTGCCGTTGCATTTACAAAAACAGCAACATTTGCGCTCATTATTTGGTAAAATCCATTAAATTAGTTGAGCCCCTCGATGGGACTGCCAAATCACTGTTCATCTATTCAAATTTCAAAGTGCAAGCGACGTGGCAGCCCTGCACCGAAGAGATGCAAAGTCCTAGAGCCAAAGGATAAAAAAAATCAAAAACAATAAAACATCCACGTCTGAGAGTTATCGATTTTTAAACATAGATGCGGCAGCATGTATGCGCATATAGTGGAGTTTCGTTTGGTTGCCGCTGTTGCTGCTGCTGTTTCTGCTGCTGGCTCCAGTGTTGCTCCCGCTTTATAAGGGGGTAAGGGGGTCTACTTTATTTCGCGGTGATCACATGCACAACTTCTGTGCTGTTTTTAAGTTGTGTGAGTGCTCGGTTAGCGAAATATGAACGGAAATTTTCCCAGTTGAAGTGAAAATGGTTGCGCTGAAAGGCCACATCATACCTATGGTCCTGCCAGCCACACGGCTATTTTTATTTTTGCTTTTTTTTCTTTTTTTATCCAGCTGTCCCCACCCCTTTTGGTCTTCCGGGAAACGAAACGAAGGGTGGCCGGGAGGAAAAAGTATGCACAAAATCCCAGCACGGATCTGTTGACCTTTATTAATAGTAACAAAAATGCTTTCACTATCCTGCGTAGAGGAGAGCTCCGTAGATGACCCTAAAAAATTCATTCAAAACGAAAATTCATTCATAATAGGGCCTCGCCGCCTTCTGGTGGCGGCGGCGATGTTGTTGTTGCTGCTACTGGGGTTGCTGGGGCTGCTGCCCTGATGGTGCCGCCGCCGCCGCCGCCACCGTCATACATCGTCCCCGGCTTTGTCAACGTCGTCGCCGTCCTCGCCCTAGTCACCACCGTCGTCGGCCTGTAAGGAGTCCCTGCCCAACCCTTTTAGTCGGAGGAAAGCACGTGGCCAACGGCACGCATACTGAAGGCAAAGGGGAGCTGAACCTTTTTTCGTTTCAAGTTTTTTTTTATATATATGTATATAAAAGGAGAAAAATTACCGCAAGGCCACCGACTTTAACCCGACCGGCAGTTAAGGCACTCCACCACCTCTTTGTCCTCTCACAGCGTATCCTAAGACCCCCGGGCTGGGAGGGTACTCAGCTCAGCCGCTGTCTGCGAAGATGTCTGAAGGAAGGCGCTCCGCCACTTTGGGAAAAGGCGACACCGAGCAAGGGCTCAAGGGCAAGTAATTTGATCTGATCCCTTTCACAGGACTTTCCTTGACCAGCAAAAAAAAAAAGAAAAAAAATAATAGGATGTCTTCGCTGCCGAGGACGCTCACCAAAAATTCATTTGTCGGCAGAGCCCCTTTCCGCCCTCCCGCTAAAGGCAGGGTAGCGACCGCCACAAAGAACCCCAACAACCCCATCGAACCCTTCACCCCCCGCACCTGCCAATTCTTGCCCGAATCCCGGACGAAGTTGCTGCTGCACATCTACAGCGAACACCGAGACCAAGAAATGAAAATCAACATGACCGCCCACAATGCCGCACCACCACCTGCTCCACAGCTCTAGAGCAGCCGCCGGGGCTCCACTACTTTGTGCGGAGCCCCTGACCCACTCCCTTTCAGCCGGGGCGGCTGGCTCGGCTCGGCTCACCCAGCAAAATTCCGGGAAAATCGCCGACGTCAAGTATGACGAACGGAAAGAGATGGGAAAATCAAAGACTGGGGAAAAGAAGGCGCAGCATAAGATTTTCCTCGTTTAGGAAAACTTCCCCGAAAGAGAGGGCGATATACCCGCGGCGCACACTACACCACTTTTGGGGCTGGCCGGGACTGAGGCCCGGTCCCAGCGGCGGCGGCGGCGTCGGTCGGTGGTGGCGGCGGAGCAGGTACCCACCTGCACCCGTCGTCATCCCGATCCCACCCTGTCTGGGAAGTGTGCTTTCCTTCAACCTCCTGACGGGTTCCAGGGTGAAAAATAAAAATAAAAAAACATTTGCAGAAAAATTGCGATAACAATGAAATTTTCCCATGCTCGCCGATTCGATTGTGATTACACAACTCATCTTGCTGCAGTGCACCGGCCGCTTGCACTTCCCCCTTTATCTCTTCACGCTCGGATGGTGGAGAGGTGCGAAAATTGGCCTAAGTGCTCTACTAAAGAGAGGGAGAGGGGGCCTAAAAGTGTGGGGCCATTTCCCAGTTTTCCCTCAATTTTGGACGAGTCGCAATTATTCACAAAAATTTCATTCCGAAAATAGCCTAGAGAGGAATCGGGCTACACCCCGTCACCCCCGCCCGGCAACAGGGAACTGCACAAGGACAAATGCGGAAGGATGGGGGCCACTTTTCAATTATTCCAATTTACCTCGTTTCTCTTAGAAGTTTTCCCCAAGTTTCAGGGCTGCAAGATATGCGCAGAGGGTTTCAAGGGGAATTACTTAAGACTGTCGATTTTGGCCGTTTCTTTTCGTTACGAGGGTTTTTTTCTTTGTTTTCGTAATTTTACCAATTTTCCAAGGCCCTGAGGGAAAATTGACGAAAATGGCTTAGACTCCCCCCACTCCGACGTATGAGAGCACTATGCACCCAGCACCAGCCATGCTACGTCGATGAGACGTCATCTGATATAGCTGCAATTAGAATTCCCCGCGAAGCAAACTTTGATTGATGAGAGTGGTAACTTCCCTCCAGATGTGTCTGGCTTTCGCCGACCATTAAAATTTAATGCATTTCAAAATTGCACAATGTCACCACGAGTTATTCAACATTTCTGAAATTTAATCTGATATATTGACAAACTCAAGTAACTAAAAGTTCTCCTATTTTATTTTTAGAACTCTGTACCTAAACGAACAAGATGAAATCCTCAGTGACGCTCGTAAAAGAAATAAGCTCCATGTTTTGCATTATATGTATTGATTTTACTCAAAATAGAAACATGTATCTAAACATTTTGTTGGATAATTATTTTTAATTTGGTTTTACTTCCTCCGTGGGGATATTATATTTTAGTTCTCGTCAATATTTTATAATCCTTATTTCACTTTAAGGAGGTTAAACGAGATACCAAATACTAGATATTAAAGGTATTAAAAATTGTTTAAAGATCTGTAAAGCGGAAAAAACAAAACTAAGTTTTTAAAGTAACACAAATTTTTCATTTTCAGTATCGATACCTAAATGCATATTAAAATGATATTATATTATATTAAAATGTACCTATAGTTTTATAACACATTTTTGAAATAAATATACCCCCCTAAAAATTACAAATAGAAGACTTCAAAATAAATGAAAAACGTCTTTCAAAGCCGTCATTATTTTCTAAACTCTAATGTCTCTAGAATGTTAGTATAAAGCAGAATTTATTTCAAATCAATTTGAAATAAACTAGCTAATTTAAATTTAACCGATTCTGAAAGTGTTATGTAGGTATTACCATTATTGGTTTACAAAATGTCGGTTTTAACCAGTTTTGTGGCTACAGTGAGAGAAGTAATAGCTGCCAGGTATTTTTATGTAGGTACATCGACTCTCACAATTACCAGCGAAAAAGTGATAGCGATAGTTTTGGGGCGCTGGGGCTTGTTATGCCGATTAACCCTTTCGCGGACAGCGACGTGATATCACGTCGGGGGTTTGTTGTATTACAGGACAGGACGGTATTTTACGTTCAAATTTTGGAATTTAAAGAGGTAAGACGGCATATGTATTACCGCTTGATTTTAATGTGTTAGAACACCATCTAAAATACAGACAATAATGTCCCTGCAGAAGTATTAGAGGTCCAGACTTTTTTTGCTTGGACATTCCTTCCCATATCATCATAACCATAACCTAAAATATAGCAACTATAGCATTCTCAGCAACCGCTGCTTGAATTAGCGCCGGTTAACGTCAAGGTCACAACATTAATCAGAAACAAAAATTTCAAAAAAACTTTACTCAACTGATCCATTCATAAAACGATATAACTTATTGTTTAAAGCAAAATATAATTGGATAGATATGTGGAACCAGATAATTGAAGATCTGCCATGTACAATAAAATATGGTCATGAGGATAACTCATATTTCCTTAAAACTAACAAAAGGAAGTCTGTTATAACTTTTTAATGTTCTTTTCCATGACCTTGAATTGATTTTTTAACAATTTAAGCAATAACTAAAAAAGGTAAAAACTTAAAACCATAATTGAATCGAGCCGTTATATAAATCTACGAGAGATTGAATTGATTGATTGATTAACAATTATGTAATTAGATGTCAGTTTTTGTAAAAATCAAATTGAGTTTTATTATCACACTGGAAATCCGAAATTGCTTCCCATAGTACTCGTACCTTGTAGAAACAAATAGCCGAAAGGTGACATGTCAAGAGGAACCGAGCTAATTATCCCAATAATTTTGTCGGAGGAAAAACTGCCAACGAGGCAAGCCCAGGCAGGTTCTCACATCGTGCGAAGCCCGTACCAAAATCGTATTAAGCATCAGCATAGTTCACTTGATACCCATTAGCGAAATCAAGCGCTCAATTCAGTGCAATAGAGCGATGTAATCCGATTTTGGCAAATTGTAATATTTCATAGTATAGGTAATGCAAAATGTAGTCCCCTGTTGCAAGAAATGCTCAATTTCAATAGAAGACGAATAAAGAGATAATGGAATCTTGCACTTGTAACAAAATTATTTCTCCGCTGAATTTCATTTTCTCTGAATATAATAACGCTCAGGTTACATGAATGAAAATAAATAATATTGATGAGGCACTCTAACAAAAAACCAGATTTAAAAGATTTGAAGTTGCACGGTAAAGCTGAATATGTGCATACTGCGGCAACTCAATTACCAGATTTCAAGTCGAATTATGTATTTTACCTTTGCTGCTAATAGGCTTAAGGCAGAAACACATGCATTCACTCCGGTCCGCTCCGCTCCGTCTGTCAAAGTTGAACATACGTAGCGCTATGTAAGTGGACGCAATAGCCGAACGGAGCGGAGCGGAGCGGATAGAGTAGAACAAATTTTAACTTTGCCGGAACGCCGGAACACCATATCCTCACAAATGAATGTATTTAACAGCCGAATAAAAAGTCTGACTTTTAACAAGTGCAATGGAGGAGGAAAATGTTGTAGAAAAAGCATCTGCAACAAATCCAATTCATTCATTTTTTCAACTATCACCGAAATATTCACTATTTCGATTTTAGTTTTTACAAAAATCTGTCAAACGACGGATCGGGTCGGACACATTGTAATCACCTCTCGAGTCGAGTCGGAGAGAAGTGAGGCGGAGCGGAGTTTCTGCCCTTAGAGAGACGATCCATCAGCAAATAAGTGGATTGATTTAGAAACAGAACTGACACAAGCTAAGTTCTGATTCGGATACAAAACACGAGCCATTCTGCTGAACGTCATTCACTAAATAAGGAGAAATATTGATGATGTGTTGATCTATTCGTCTTGCCCTTGCCTGCCTCATAAATAGAGTAGTTATATAAATCTTCTTCATCAGCTTCAAATAATTGTTATATCCGGAGTTAGAATCGAATGCTTAATTTTAGCTGATTCAAAAATAAGTATTTTCCAAGTTTTATTATATCACCAGTGCCGAAAGTTAACTTAGATGTGGCTAGGCCATTATAAGATTTTGGAGTAGAACTCTGCTTTATGTGTTAATTTTATTTATTATATAAGTTTTAAAAACCACGATAGACCGCAACATGTTGATAGAAATGCTTAAAAATTGAACAGTTCGGAAATATACATAATTTTGTGATGGTGTATATAATGAAACTAAAAATAGAAAATAGTGTGCCGCAGGGATCGATATTGGCACCTATTCCTTGGTCTGTATGTACAAACTAAATATATCTACTCATAAAGGAGGAAAAGAAGGTCCGATTTTAATACAAAACAAAAACCCTAAGGGAAACGGGTCAAATGTGTCTGAATTAATAAAAGATACATATTTCGCCTGAATAGCAAAGTATGGCAATGTTAACACATTAGCCTCTGATGTCGAATATATAAACTATTTCAAATTCCAATAGTCATTACCACGGGTTATAGTCTTTTTAGCGTCGAGCCTGGGTTCATTTTGTATGGGCCGTAACCCATCTCCTTTAGTTTTTGGAGGCACCGCAATCGACGAACTATTGGGAATTATGTTTCATCAAAAGTTCGCCTGAATCAACATGTCAAGCATGAAGTAAGGAATAAAAAATCGATGGAAAACATCAGAGGTTATTGACTTTTTCGACTGTCGTTTATTAGTTAAAACAGATGGAAGATTACAAGGCCCGAAAAATGCGAGAATACCAATTTTCAATTTGCTACCGATTAAAATTAGGAAGACGAAAAACTTTTGACTGTGTAGAACAAAAATAGCAACAACAAATGACGTTGCGCTAACTTCAAAATTGCATTGGAAGTCGGTGAAGAATTGTTAAAAGTCTGGATTCGAATTTTCTTCAAAAAAGTTTTACTATATCTAATGAACCGTACGGATACTAAATAATGTAATTAATTATTTAATGAAAAGATCGTTAAATTAGTTGTGCTTATAATGTAAGAACAAGTTGATCTACCTTTTAGTGTTCATGGTATGAAAATAAAAATCTTTTAAAACGAAAATGAAAGAATTTCCTAAAACATGTGTTTAGATATAAATGTTTTTTCCTTACTTCATTTATTATTTTTAACTTGTTCCATTTGCATTTCGAGAGACTATACTCTATAGTATAAGAAAATAAAATAAAAATAAAATGCATCTTTACAAAAGTTTTGATTTGATGAGAAAAACTCCTGGTAATATTTTAGAATTATGGCCTGGGGGATGCAAACGTCTTGAAATATTACCTACATTAAAATTTACTTACATTGTATTACGCTCATAATTTTGGAGATTTTATAAAAACCCACCAAGTCAGTGACTCCCGGCTGCGGGCGTTTTTTTGTTGTCGGATTCAATCCAGCAAACACCTGTCCCACATGCTAAGAAAAATACCCAGAGACCCAAATGCATCTGAACTGAACTCTTGAGCGGCGTCAACCTGAGCGTGACTCTTCCCTCGCGAGATCCCACGTAATCTGACAACACTGCGCTGGCACTTCAAAAAAGATAAATCAACGGGCGAACGAACAACAGCAGCAGCAGCACCAAACCAATTCCAACCGATTCCCATCTGCAACAGCGAACAGGACGAGGGAGGGAAAAGAATGGCAACATTTAAAGCACGGTCCTCCGCTCCTGCCGCCTGCCAGCGCCTGCAAGGCAAGAAGAATAACGAGGAGAGATAGGAGCAAGAAGAAGAAGAATGTTTGCTTTTCGTGGCCGGGCTGAGTCAACAAAAATTATGAGATTGTATATTCCCCTTTTATCGGGCCCTCGCCCTGGCCCCGGTCCGTCCCTGGCCTGTTGCTGTGCGCTGCAGCGGCAACTGTGTGAGTGTTGGAGGTTTCGAATGTGTGCCTCGCCTGGCCGTGGCCGCTTCGGTGCTGAAGAAGAAATTCCAGAAGAAAAGAACGAGAAGTGTTTCACATGAAAATGAAAAGGAGTTGCCTAGGTACAGTTGGGATAGGGAACAGACGAAGAGAGAAGCACCTTTTGCTCCAATTCCACCTCGTTCTCAGGGAAATTTTTTGAGCTGGGAGACTGCGAAAGAGAAGGGCGGTGTTGCTCGGACCCCATTGAGTCCCGAGTTGAAAAGGGATGGAGAGAAAATTAAATAAGAAGTAAACAATAATAATTTGGTTTTTTTATCTCCAGCTGAAGAAGTACGAAAGGAATAATGACCCCGCGGAAGAGCAGACGCAGCACGGCGGCTGTGTAGTGGTGGTGGCCTCTTTGTGTTTCGAATTCGAATGCTTTTATGCTCGGGCCTTATTAAAATTTAAATTGAAAGAGGTTTTGCTGGATGTTTTTTACTTTTCTTTTTTTTTCTGCGGTTGGAATTGGGAGGCATTAGTTTAGCGCATTTGGAGCTTTCGCTGCTGCACACTATTTTGGGGGCTAGAACAAGAGCCGAGCAACGCGGAGACAGCCGCCGCCGGCCGCCCGAATGCGACTGCAGCCAGCCGAGTGGCTGACTCAATGGCTAGATGGGCGGCTGACGCTGAGGCTGAGGCTGGTGCTGCATGGCTGGCCCGACTGTCAGGCCGTTAGCCGGCGTGTCCATGGAGCTTTTTATGTACAAAAAGCATTGGGAAGGTAAATGGGGGAGAAAAAGTACAATTTCCCCCCAACAATAATGAAAAAAGTTCTACACAAATTGTGGCGTTCGCATGTGTTCGTGGGCTGGTAGTACGGCGGTACCCCCCGGGCTCGGATCGGTCCCGGTCCGCCGTGATGTGTGCAGCAAGTGTGGAAAACAGAAGTAATAAGAATCTGATAGAAAAGCACGACACTACAGGCTGTGGCGGAACAGACACTATGCTTCTAGCGGCTAAAATCACTACACACGGAAAAGTTTCTCATTCTGTATTCGCGACTGTTCGAGGACGTAGGCGAGATTAGACGTTTTCTCTCGGTGACGGAAATTTTTTGAATTGTCAACGTCTCTGCATAGTTACATTGTTGTTTTATATCATTTCGGAGAGGAGCAATTTATTATTGTTAAATGCGTTAAGAATTCCTGTTTTATAATATTTTTTTTTATACTTTATTCGATCCTCGAATAAAAATTCTCTGTTATTTCCGGCTGTGGTTCGTAGTTAGAGAGCGCGGTGTTCCGCCAGTTTGCAGAGGATGTGAGCTGTTACTTTATGGTTCTCTTGTTTAATAAAATACACAGCGCCATCACCGGAAGAATTTCGAATGCAAATTAACCGTTACAATATTAAACAGTGCAATAATTAAATGTTCGAAGGAATAAAAATTTTATGATTGTGATAATTCCTTGAGAATTATGTGAATTCTGTGTTAATTGGGAGGTTTTTTTTAAAAATAAAAATCATCCAGTGACAATAGTTTGCGATATTGTTTTAAATTGCAAACGAAAGGAGATAATGCCAAGGGCGGTTTCCGTCAACTGAAGGATATTTGACAGGCATTACCGTTGCGTTAGTGCCCCTTTTAGCAACCAGCATTGAAAGACAGTAAGTGTCATTTTGCACGGACTTACCCTTTAGACAAACCCTAGTATCGAAATAAAAACGGAATACCCTAAATGTCAAATTACATGAAACCAATTGCAATATAAATTAAAATGAAACTTTAATCAGCCTTCTCACCGACCCTGCCGACCCCGCCGACCCCGCTGAACAAACAGAAATCGAAAAACCGACGAATCAGCCACCAACGAGCACTGAGCCCCCAATGTTGAATGTCGATGCCGTGTGTAGTCATGTCGCTGCAATCGATATGAAGTTATTTCTTATTCTTATTAAATTCCCTCCCCCTCGGCCAGACCGTCATATCATTCCACCCCCAGGAGAGTGGTTTATTGTATTTTGTTAGTTCCTCTGTTGTGCTGATTACAATTGCGCCGGGCTGGTGCAAGTGCTTGTGTATCGCAAGGAAATATATCCCCCTGGAATGGGATTTTATTGTATGCGATAAAAAGGAAGAGCTGACGCTCGGAGAGGAGGAGTGCCGGTATCTCTGGAATTTAGGGGATTGATAACGTTTTAATGCTTTCAACTACAGGACAGGGGGGACGACGCGCAGTTTTTAATTCACATCGCTGATAGCAGCCCATCACGAACGTTTTTCATTTTGCATGACGCGAACCACGGTTTTTGCTTTTTTGGGGCAAATGGACTGAGTTTCAGAGCCAAAAGCATGCAGACAGTGATCGTAATATCCTTTTATTGGCTTATATTTCATATTTTCTCCTCTAATTTATCTTCAAGGTCTTTTGCCAGATAGAACTTATCAGGGATAAAGGACAAAGAGCCAAATTATGAAAGGTGATGGGTGATAATCACCAGTCACCCTAATTAAGACTCGACTATTGACGGTGGTTCATGACTGTCTATCGCCTTACTTTGGATAAAAGGTCTTTTCATACATCAAATCGTAGCACTTGTACAGATTTTATATTGAAGATATAATTAAACGTAATTTTCAAAAACCTTTACTACACAAAGAAACTCATAAAAAAAGTCGACTCTATCTATACTAAAAGGCAATGGGGCATGTTAATTGAAAACTACAAGTATGACCTTGAAATGTTCGACAAAACGATACTGTCCAAATATGTGTGACGGAAAAATCAAAATTTAAAAATAATCTTCGATTGTAAGCTGTTAGATAAATCTACGAAACATAGAATTTGACGAAAAATTAAGGAACATCTATCTATAGACATATGTATCTATGTATTAAAGCGAAAAATAGTTTGCCGAACTCTAGGAATGAAAAGAGAAGAATAATCAGCTGAAATCTATTTTAAAAATAACAACTAATTAAACGTTGTTAGAACAGGAAACTTAAGCTTAGTAGTATCAGTCTTATCCATGAACCTATAGAGCATATTTTAGTATACGTAATGAAATGACAGAAAATAAAAAATTTTCTATTTGTCTATCTACCTATATTTAACAAAGAAAAAAAAAACAGCTTGAATCTATTATTACAAGATTTACATACCTTCGCTTATACTTCACACTTCGAATTTCAACCGCGCAAATATAAGGACTGACAATCGGTCCCCAGGATCGCGGCGTCTGTGACAGAAACACCAAACCTCGACGGACGAGCAATATTCTTAACAAAATTGTGTAAAGTGTTAGATTAAGGCTGGTGGAAGTCGGGTCCTTTGCCAGCCAGCCGCCCGAATCGAGAATCACTTTAATATCATGCAAACGCAACTATAGATCAGTATCAAAGTTTTCTAGTAAGGACATGACTTCAGTTGTCCAACAAACTCGTTACGATCGATTAGTCGAGGTACATGGTAAATTTGATCAATTTCATTTCAAAGCTAATTTACCTCTTGAGGTATGCGAAGATAAACATTGGCCTACAAGTATAAACATATTTCATATAAAGGAATTTGAAACCACTTCGCTGAATTTTTCTGTACTCTAGAACTGATTCCTTTATGCTGTTTGCGAGCTTATAATATATTGATTTAAAACATTCATACAACTAGGAAGTTATATTACCGCGATTTCTTGATATCCACTATCGTACTAAAGGTACCACAAATAATCAATATTACATCAGGGCATATAAAACTTGATTAAAAGACAAACAATATGTAAATCTGAGAAAAAAACACTGCTAATCAAACTATTGACGAAATTATGGCAATAAACTGATCTTTAGACGGTAGTAATTACATTGGGATCATGGGGAATTGTACCAAAAAAACCTATTAGATAGATATCTATTCACTTTTAAGAAATTCTATTCATCTAACTTTCAATTCTCCTTATCAAAGCAAATGTTCACCTTACGTTTTATTTTGCACCGCGAGCAAAAAATTTCGGTAATTATGCAAAGAATTTGAGAGATCAGCGTTTTATTTCTGGTTCGTATTGTTGCTAAGACTCGTTATCAAAGATACTTGGATTTTTTTTTTCGTTCGTTTTGATTATTGCACCAAAATAAAATTTTATGCATTTTTTGAATATTTCAGAGTCCTAATAAAAAAGTAATGTCACAAGACCTAACAATCTTTCGCGGAATTGATTTCATCCAAATGTGTCTGTCCCGTCTAATACGTAATAAAGTTGCAAAATCGTTTTTTCTTGATTGGTATTGTATTTTATCGCTGAAAGATTATTTTCTAATCTTTGTCATTAGTTTGCATATACCTATTATAAAGTTAAATAAAGAACTGAAGCTTGTTTACAAAAAAAGCTCGGCTTGATGGGGCATATAATTCTGTATTTTGTACATAAGAATTAAAAAGCCATATCTTTGCATTCATTTCGAATGACTATGCAAATTTTGTTCACGCTATCAGAGAAATTAAACGAGTTCATTCGGAAAGAATTATCAATTAATTAAGAATACACTGAAATTTTTTTTCTATCAGCACTATACGCTAGAATGTTTACGATGTAAACAGATTGCTTCCTAATCATTTTCTTCAAATAGAACTACCAAAAGTGGCATGAAATTTAGTATTTGATAGTTTTATACCCTAAAATGTACTTTCTTGACCTGCTAGCATAGATTCCTTAAAAGAAAGTGTACCATTGCCGACATATTTCATATTTCAAAACAAATGCATTGGGGTTTCATATTTTCAAAATAAATGCATTTGGGTTAACAAATTGTTACAAGCATGGCCTAAAATTCTGTTCTGAAATTAAAAACAAACAAAAATTGCATGTAATTAACTCTCTGAAATTTGATTTTCTAGAAGATCACTTTCCCTAGAGCTTCGATTAAAAACTATATTTCGTTCGATCGCCAAAAGACATCTTCGTACACATACACACATATGTACATTGTACATATTTATTTCTTTGGTGCTTAGGCTTTGCTTATTTTGCTATGCATGGTAGGATATGGATATTTTATCACACATCGAAAAGTACAAATTACTCGTAATCATACAGTTTCTATCTTATTGAAAGTCTTCCTTTTTGTAATAATAAGTTCTTCTCTTAAACGTAGTTGGCTCATTAGTACGCTTTTGAAATTCTCTCTTCGAAAATTTCTGTGTTTTGATTACTTTTAGTTTTTTATGCTTATTTAGAAACGAACATAAAAGCAACTTTTGGTTACAACCATAAACAATTCAATTCAACTGTCATATTTTTTCGTAACTCGGATTAATCACACAAAATGCTAGTTTTATAACGATTCTAAACAACTAAAAATGTAGTACCTATATGTATATTGTACGGATGGAGCTAAAAGTTTAAATTTTAAAAACTTTGATAAATAATGGGTTTTGGAGAGTATAAGCACTGACGAGCGATGAGTAGCCAAGACGGTTACTATAAAATGCGAAAAAATTATGTTAGTCGCTTTACTTTTCGATATACATACATACATATTTTAAATTCTAAAAAAAGAATGATCTCTGGAATTTTTTCACATGATTTCCAGTTTTGCTCCAAATCAACATTTCATAAAAATTCTGCCAATCATGTTGTTCTTTTGAAACAATTTAGCTGACGGTGTTAAATTCTTTCTAGTTAGCTTTGAGATGATAGAAGAAGGTTTAAGACCTAAGTACATTTAAATTTATTTAGATAAAAATAATATCTAAATTATTAGTATAGGAGAAGAACTTTAAGTTTTTCGTAGTCATATTTATTTTGAAGTTATAACGTTTTGTTGCAGTCGTTAAACGTCTTCCGCAGAGCTACCAACGCGAGAGCTATAAGTAGGGCAAAACAAAATGAAAAGCGAACAAACTGCGCAAATTTTAGACAAGAAATGTAATAACAGGAACAGCTAAAGTTTAGCAATAACAGTTACAGTAAGTAAAGAGCCCTTGGCAAAACTCGTTTCGCGAAATTTTCTTACATTTCTCAAACATCAAATTAACGGAAAAGGAGCAAATAAATATGTAAATTGCGTAACTCTGTTTGTCCATGCATAAATAGCAGAAGAAAATCGTCATCGTGCCCAGCCTGCTTCAGCTCAACCCCCCGTACGTTGCGCGGTTCTCATCCTCCTTATAATATGAAAAGTTTTTCGCAATGTCCTGGAATTGATGTTTATGCAAACATTTGAGGCGCTCTCGCTGAAAGAACCCGAGGAAAAACAAAATCCTTGGCACAGTTAAATCTTTTCCCATTCAAAGTCATACAGAATTTTTATCACATAAATTATGTGCCTCCACCTAATGAAATAGATTCGAAGTTTTCTGCTCGGTCGAAGGGGAGAATAACTTCACCCAGAACACTTTTGTGGATTGGCTGGCGTGCCCGTGGCGGCTCAGTTCGAATTTTGCGGCTGTTTCGATTTTTGCGGGCACGACCTTTTTGAGCAGAATGAAGTTGGGTGTTTGTGGCAACATCCGGCCCTCAAATTTCCGCTTTTCTTTTGTATTTATGTGTTTACATTACCAATTTGGTGAGAGAGCAAGTTGTTTTTCCGCTTAAAAGCGTATTTCCAGGAAGCGTGCAAACTTTTTGGAGGGACAATCCAAATAGATATTTCTTTGGAAAAAAATAATAATTGCCTTCGAGCAGACAGACAGACTTCGGCGCCGGCATTTCTAGTGAGACAGCTCCTCAGGGGATTTTCGCATCCCCCACGCAGGGACATTTCGCCGCTTTCAATTCGGGGAATTTTCCCGAGAGCTCGAAATCCCTTCGGCCTCCAGTGCACGACGAATACGAATCCAGCCAGTGGCCGCCAGGCGCTGCTCTGGCTGACTGGCGGTGGCTGGCTGGCTGATGGCTGGCCGGGTCGTACTGAGAAGCGCTCTCCCCCGCCAGGAGGCTCCACCAGCCACGCTGCCCGCCACCTACTGCACTGCTCGGGCCCGGCGTGGAAACTCAGCAGCGGCGCGTCAGTGGTGTGAATTTTTCCAGTTTGTTTTCTTTCCGACTGCGCTTCTCCTCCGCATCCGCTTATCCTTGCACGCCGTGTGCTCTCCCCAGCTCTGGACAAATTTCCTTGCAGTCGAGATGAAATTCCTCCTTCGGTCGGCGCTGTTTATTTTGTTTTATGGATACATTTCGGCTAGATGCTGTGGAGCGTTCCTCATTTCTTAGCGTGGGGCTCGTTGCGCAGTCAAATTGAATAAAACAAAATAAAGCGCAAAATGAAGTTGTGAAACAAACAAAAAAGTTGAGACATGCCGGAGAACAGAGACGGGACTACGATGATGGTGCTCTGGTCCGCAGCGCCCTCTGGCGAGCGAGCAGGACGGTGGGGCTGTGGGGACTGGGGAGCTTTCAAAAGGAGAATATCATCGCAAAGAGATAGCTGAAAGGAAAAAGATATTAAAATTTATGCCATTCTGGGGCGAATGTAGTTGTGCACACAAAAAAGGGGGAAAAATTATCATATGCTTTTGTGTGACGGTGTGTGATGGCGTACATTCTCCGAATAGCAAGAAGAAGAAAAAGAAACCGAAACGACGAAAAAATAGAAACGAAGGAAAATGAAGAATAATTCCAACAAGCCCCAGCAACGCTGCGGCTGTAGTTGTGATAATTTAAGAAAATTACATACAAAATGCATCGGAGAGGAAATTGGAAATTCTGTTGTTTCTAATTTTGTATTCTCCCCCGTTCTGTTGTTATTACAATTATGGACGGTCGCTCTTTTTTGCTCCCTTTTATTATTTAAGCGAATGTTTATTATTGCTATCGCAACAAACGACCGCTGTAAATTTCCTTTTGTTTTCCTCCCAACTCGACTCGATATTTACCCCCATTCCACGTCCAACTTTCCTTCGCCTCTATTTATTTTTATGTTCGTTAATTTTCCGAGAGGGAAAACAAATAAGAACAATTTTATTTGCAGTTCTCCTAATTGACATGATCAATATCCTCTTCCACCGTTGTCCAACGCGGGGGTCCGGAGGAGGTCCTGAAAAATGTTTTCAATTTCTACCGTCCGGATTTCGTCGTATTGCTGAAAAGCACCTGCGAATTGTTAATGATCAGTCCGATCGAATGAAAGCTATGTATAAAGCCTTCAGTGGGACAATGACCCAAAACCCGGAACAGTGTAACTTGAGACCCTATCGTTGTTACGGCGAAAGAAAGTCCTGACATTTTGCCTTAATGCACTTTCAGCTCTGTCGTGATTTCTCGTGAGGTTAAGGAGGTCATCTCAAAATAAACACGAGATTCCTTCGTGATATTAATTGCTGGACGAGTGGATGGATTTAATGTTTTTTTTTTATTTCGTCGTGATTTCGAGTGGCGCTACTTGAACCCCCCGACATTATTGGTTTATCGAACAAAGAAGTGCCTCAGAGCAAAGCAATGTGGGCCCAGTTTAATTCATGTAAAAAAGAAAAAAAACTACAAATTACTCACTGTAAGTTGTAAGATATTTAGATTGGAGAACTCATATTCAAATTCATCACTTTCCTTCCTTTCTTCATTATTCATTAAAATTAAAGTAGATTTAAATGAAAATAAAACCCCACTAAAATGGTAAAAGCCATTAAAACTTATAACTATGCCATAGAAATCTACAATAACCGCGGATTTCTAGAAAAAGTACCTAATTGCTCCTCAAATTTATAAATTTTAGGTGTAAGTATGTTAAGATAATAATTTTAAATTTTCTTTTTCCAAAGAAACCTACACATACATACATACCTACATATGTATACGTAGGTACTTGTATTTTACATAAAGAATTTCTGGTAAAAAGTTACGCGAAATTTTATCGATTCATATAACTTTTATGATGCTATTGTAAGGATATTAAGTCTTTAAATAGTATTTTAGTCCAAGACCGTGCGTAAATCGGCACATAAAATTCTCTCTAATTTTAATTCAGCTGTATCCGACTGCATCAGTTTGGTTCTTCTTTTGATTTATATTTGATTGCGGTGTGAGCACGAAGTTAATTTTTCATTCCGACTTTGCTTTTTGTTGAGTTTTAAGGTATAAAACTATGCACTTCTCCTTATTTTATTGTTTCAGGATTTCGCCGTTTCGCAATACGAATAAATTCTAGTTTTTGAGATCCAATCGTCCTAATTTTGAAAAATACACCTTTGAACAACAAAAATGGTCCGGATAATTAAAAATTATATACAATAGTTCCTTCATTAGATACTGCAAAAAAGTGCAGTGATATATATTTTGAGAATTACTTATATTTCCTGAAACCCACATGAACTTTTCTTAATTTATTTTGTGCATTAAATACCAATAAAATTTGATTACGTATAAAACGAAAGAAAAATAATATCTAACCATTTGCTCGCCATATTCGAGGAATGTTTACTGCGCTACTAAATAATTTTACCATATATTTACTAAAAGCCATAAAATATCTTATAACCCACATCGAAACGGAGCCAAACTCGTCATATTTTAACAGCTCTTAAAATAATTCCTCCCAAAACAGTCCGCAAATAATTTTCAAATCGGAATGAAGCAATAATTCTGCAAAAATTCCTTCGGCGATAAGTCATAAATCCCCTCAATCCCCCATTTCTTCGTCTTTTTCATGTTTCCGTGTAGAGTGGAGCACCAACAAGCTAATTTCGCCTGATTTCAGATGAAACGTGTAACGCCAATTTATGTAACTCGGGGCGAAAAAGCATTTTAATCGAACTAGTGAAAAAGGAATAGCAAAGTTTATATACGCAAGATAGCTCGAATTATTATTAAATTTATTCGCAAATTAGTCGCCGAGCGCAGCTGCTTATTATAAGTAATGCATGCAATTGTCCGCGAAGATGGGACGGGCGCGCCGCATCGCGACGGTGGTGGCGTGTTGGAGTGATATGGTGCGACGGCAGAGCAGATACTGCTGCAGACCAGACAAAAAAGAAATTTTCTATTAAAATGCCACTAATACCAGAGCATGTTTAATTAAGAAAATAATTTTCCTTAACTCTCTATTTCCTGTCGCCATTTCTCGGTACAGTCGCCGTGCGCGGATCCGCAGGGGCGTGGAGTGGGGTCTTATAGGGACCTACTCCAGGCAGCTACTTGGGTCCAGAGCCAGAGGAGACGCAGAATCTGGAGGTATTCACCGCCGCCGCCACCACTGTCAATTTGGGTAGGGTGCATGCGTTCTACCACGTTGTGTGTTACCGGCACAAATGTAAATAACATTTCGTCTAATAAAATTTTCCCATAAAAACCATTTTCATGTTCAATTAAATTTTGAAATGGAGGGAACAACGGCGAAATGTAACTGTAAAAAAGCGAATAAAAGTAAACGACTTGTACAAGATGGCAGTGGCGGGCAAGGCAACAACCGGGGGGGGGGCTAGAGCACTCTGTACGTATACGGGGTAAGTGCGCGATGGCGGCCAAGAATACGTCAATGCACCTTAATAATTCAGAAATAACTTTTTTCACCGGCTCAAGAGAACCTCACAAAGCGGACAATGCAAGAAAAAAATGATTCAAACAGAAAAGGGAATCCATGACGGACAGGGACAGAGTGCGGATAGTTTTCGTGCTGAAATCCGGTCGCGCGACAGAGAGCTGCCGAGGAAAAACATAAGTAAAGTAAACAAGGAGCTTTTTCTTATTCAATTTAGAAAGCAAAGAGAAAGAATTAAACACAAACATGCACAAATACATAGATGCGGGGGTACAGGGCCGTTATGCGTGTCCGATGAAAACCGGGCTAAGCCTAACACTGACCAAACAAAAGTGAATAATCAAGTCGAATGGGTTAGTGAAAAAATAATGAAAATATGGCGGAGAGCAGGAGGTTAACGGGCCCAGAGGTGAATAAATAAATAAACAAACTTCACCTCATGATGGCCATTTCAAATTCAATAATAAACTGAAGCGGTCGGCGCACGCGGAGGGGCCAATGCAAACTGCGCACGGTAAAAAAGATAACAATGAGCGCGCGAACGTTGTGTCGTTGTTGCGCTCATGTAGAGTACGAGTGTTGTCATGCCACCGCCGCTACCCTCCGCATGGCGCTGGTGCTCCACTGGCGATTATGAGAGCTGTAGGCCGGCAAACTTATGATTTCCGCGTTCCTATCTTTTTTGACTGACGCGGTTTCACATCCTTCTTTCCCTGCACTTAAGCAGTCGCTGTTGATCATTACCGCGTTATTCAGTAAAATTCAATTAAATGCAAATTGCATAAAAGGAAACGCGATATAATATGCCGCGATGTCATGCTGGAAAATTTTTCATAAAATTTACCTTTGTACCGGCGCGCGATTTCGCTCGACAACTCTGGGGGAGAAATTTTCGTCGTTTGTGTTGCTGCCTTATCACCCGGCGACTGAGAGGCCACCAGGCCACTGCAGCGAAACTTTTCCGCATTTATTTGGGAGAAGGCGATAATGTAAGATAGGTGTCCATTCATCAACTATATGCGTTTCAGCTGTGCTCAATTTAAGTGCCATTTCCCCGGCTTGTTTCAATAAATTTCCCTCGCGTATGAGTCCAACTGCTGACTTTTCCCCATATTCCCAGTTAGAAAGTACGAATGCCGCCGCTTGTTCCGCAGCATTTGGTGTGTTTTATTTGCTACTGAAACTCAAGAATGAATTTGTTTCGTAAAAAGCCGTCATGTAATACAAAAATTTAAGACCGCGCTTTATTCGCTTTATGGCTTTCTACGAGGATTTTGCAAGCGCTTACGTAAGCAATGGAACCTACATTACTTCAACTGAGGGAAATATTTTAATGGGTAGAATAAACACGGAAACTGCATTAGAGTTAGATTTGCATGACACTGCACTACGGGGTTTTACTGTGAGAAACAGTATTGTTTATTAGCTGCAAGAACTTTAATTTCATGTCTGTATGTTTTGGTTTTTTAAGGAGATTCGAAACTACGATTATTCGGGTACTGATTTTATCGTAATACCGATGCATGTAATTACCGAGTTCTATTTATCTTGGCCTTTCTTATATCAATACCTTATAGATGAGGTCAATCATTATATTTAAATCTCGATTCAACCACCTTCATTTAGCATGAAAGAATTCAATTGCTTACAGATTAAACAGTTTTTAAAACTAACACAGAACTTAATTAACCTAGTAAGACAAATCAACCAAATGCTATGCTATTAAGATAACAATTAACGAAAATGCAAAAATTGGAAACATATGCACTTCTGTGCCTCAGAGAAACAACTCCTCCATTTATTCCTATTTTGCTTCTTTTCTTCTACTGTATTCGTTTGACTAGCTGCGTTTCTTATATTAAATTATAAGCCTTTATAAAACCTGCACTTTTTTATCACGAGGCAGTTTCACAGATATATGACACCCTTTCCGTGCATAAACGGGTAAGAAGTAACACTATCGACACTCGGATAAGAAAAAAAATGTTTTCAAAATCAGTTAAGAATAAAGATAATTTATGTAAATATTAATGTTCTTGTTTGCAATTGGAGATGCAAAATATGATGCAAATTAAGACTATGGGATAAGTATTTCCACAAAAAAGCATAATACGATGCTTAATGTATTCTGTGTCCTAGGAAAAAAGTTGGGTTGGTTCTAACCACAGTTTGCAAGTAAAAACCTTTAGCTTTATGAACGTACATCAAATATACATAATATATTTTTCTGAAAAGACAAGCCCTCGATGACCCTTTTGTAAGTTAGCATACTGAAGTTGTTTTTGCTTTACCTGCTTATCCATACTTTGGCAATTATTTCTATCGCCTCTGCAACGCTTGAGATTCTGTGCGGACTAATTGGAAACAACTTGGTTTGAATATTTTTTTTTTTATTTTTGATAAAGTTTTCATGAAGTTTTTCTCGGAGGAATTTTGTTTTTTGCCTGTTTTCTGTATTTCCTTTCTGATGTTATAATCTTTTCCTAAATCTTTATATCAATGTACAACTTTTCAGAATGACTTTTTGTTAATCATAGTGTTAGTTAGGTATATCGTTTTTGAAAAAAAAAACAAACATTTCTTTTACTAATTAATTTTATTATGTAAATCTTGTTGATCAACACAACGCAAAAAATATATAGGTATATGTATGTATATATGTATGTATAACATACATATACAATAAAGATTAAATATTAATTGTTGTTAGAGGACAGCTGATGGTTTTTTTTTTTAAATGGGCAAAAATTTTGATACATTTAAGAGAAGAAGATATAATTCACCTAAAAATCATAAGTCTAAAATCTCGAGTGAATGTGAATGTAACAGCCTTTTTTAAAGTTACCGCAAACTGATAAGCAACTCTTATAAAATAATCTAGTCAGTGATATTGCTGTTACTTTTTACGGTATGCACCGAAATGTATGAAATTTTGTACAAGAATACTTTAGATTTATTGTAGATCCGAATTTAAAGAAAGATGAATTTGTTTTTAAGCGCATTCCCTCGTGTGGGGTATTTTTGAAGAGGTTTTTGTAAATGAGGTAGTGTTTCAATACAATATATTGTTTTTAGCCGTACCATTTGTGAGATATATCCCACGAAAGTCGTTAACCCTTGTGATTTGTAAATTGCTTAATCTAGAAATAAAAATTATTTCGGTACACAACACCTCTAATGAATATTTTTGGACTTATAGTGGGAAACATTTCACAGCTAGTTAATAGGCATTGTTATTCCATCATGTAGATGAAACGAAAGGTATAAATTTGTATTATCATATCTACATAGATTTTATATCATCGCTGAATATGCGCGGCGCCAACGTCAAGATGAATGACAAGCACTTGGCAGGCTTCTTTTTTATTACTTCTAATTCTAAGTAAGGAAAAGAACATATAATAGAGACCAATAGTTAGGACATTGACATTTAAAAAAAATCTTTGCCACAAAAGCTCTTGACTCGAGGAATATGTAATGTGATTTCCTGCAATATCCGTTTGAAGAATTTTTCATAATAAAGATAGTCCTAAAAAAGTTGTTTTCTTTGCGCGAAAACCTCCAACCATATGTTAATATTTGAAAGGGGTATATCTGCCATTTACCTCATTCGTTCCTCCAAGAATTGCTGATTCATTCGCATCTTGACGATTCGCAAGAACGCGTTTTTTTCGCTTATTCAGAACGTTGAACTGTTGAAACATAAATTATGCCATGCCGCCGGCAGTAGGTACACGTAACAAAAATTCCTCCACCAGTGACAGCTGCGAGCAGCCCTCAACTATTGCAATCAGAGGCAATTATTTACTTAATACGAAGCATTCGCTGAGAAAATAATTACGTAATTCTACTCCCACTTGAAGCTTTCATGCAACAAATCAGGCAAGGCACCAACGAAATCGCAAAGAAAACCTGCATCCTCGAAAAATAATTCCTGCAATTTCCTGCTGAATGTCATGTCACGATTGCAGTGAAGATAGCTGTTTCTGTGCAGCAACTGTGGCGGCCATAACAAGAAAGGAAGAGCGCCTTCTCGCTCCATCCCTCCTTTAGCCGCGAGCCGAGGAAATGCAGTGCTCGACGGCGGCGCGGTGCTGCGACGGGAAATAGGTTAAAGAAAAATGTTTCCCACATTAAAAGCAACTTTCAATCGAACGTTTTAATCTCGGAATTTTCCACAAATTACAATAATTAACGATTTACGGATGAAAAGGAAGAAATAAGGCTCTCTCTTGTGCATTCGCTTTCTCGCCATAATGACGCTTTTCCGGTATCGCTGTTCAATTGCAAACTTTTATTTCTTGGACTCCCCCCGGCACTTTGCGCCGCTGTCCACCACCTTCAGGTTTTACATATTCAAATCCAGCATGGCTCATTTTTTTCTAACTCGGCCGTTTATTGTGGATAAATTGCCGCGCTGTGGTTCGTGAGTGAGCGACAGCGTTGTTGTTGCCGGCTCGGCGCGTTCGGGTCTCGGCTTGGTAAATCCGGCGGTTTTATGCTCCTCAGCAGCCGCAGTTTATGGGGTCACGTACGGGCGACTTACGACTCGGTCTATCGCTTAATTGTGGGTATGGCTTTAGCGTGATGCTATGACCACTTTTCTCACCATTAACGTTTCCAGAATCGCTTAAAAACAATTTTCCGCATTTGAATCACCCTGGGGGCGCCCAAGGCGTGTGGCCGGCCATTCATCTGTTCGTCGTTTAGCCACTGGGCGGCTAAGCCGTAGCGTTGCTCCGCTCGATCCCGGCTCCGGCTGCCTGCTGCGGAAGAAGTGGATACTTCACCCGAGCCGGCAGCCGGCGCGGCGACGCGCCATGGCGCTTAATCGAACCGCCCGCAGCTGTTTCTGAATTTTTGAAATATCTTTTGGTGACAAATAAAATTTATTCAGGCCATTGGGAGTTGGGAAAATTCTCACATTTCGCAATTGATTCCCCTCCAGGCTGCAATATTCGTCGGCCCCCACTGGGAGGCCACCGACATAACTTCCCTCCTCCCCGCTTTCGGGCGGCCTTGAACTGTGCCTCTCCACCGGGGGGAAATGAACTTCGCATCGCGCGAATTAATCTTTCTTCGGAATTCTTCTCACGAATCTTATCCTACGATGGGATGGATATAAAATTTTTTGGGGGAAATTTTTACGCTATGTTCTCAATGGCATCATTAACATCGACGTAATGATTGTTCCATTGTGGAAAATAAAATGTTTTCTTGAATTCGTGATTCGGATGCAGAATTACCCGCCGCCCATAAAATTTAGGTGCGTGTGCGGGCAAAAGGGGAGTTCAGCCTTTAGCACCTGAATTTAATTAACGTCTGGTTTACGGGGCGGACCTGACTGAATGGCACTGGAGATTTGGCAAAGTGATTTGATTTTATTGCAAATAAATTTCATCCAAATGGGCTGTCGAGAATTCTTATTCTTGTTCATTGCGATTTTTAGCAAGGGGGTAAACAGAACTCTTAGGAATTTCATTGTAAAGGTAAAGTAGTAAGAGCAATAATATTGCCGAATAAAAATAAAATTTTAACAGAGAAAAACGTAAAATTTTTTAAATTTATCAAAACAATATAATATCTTTCCGAATAGATGGGAATTTTTATCGCACAAGCAACGTACCGCAGGGATGCAATCTTCGTTCCACCTTAGTTATCGCCTTGTTCAATAACTTTCCTCGTATCTTTTTTTATTCGAATATGTTGGGATGCGTCGATCGATCTCATAAATCAAAGTTCAATTCATGTTGTCCTTAAACAAGTTCTAAGGTTTAATATATGCAAATTATCTTTTTTAAGTATTAATATATTCTTTTATTTTTTTCAGGTATGTACTGATGCCAAACTATCTTTATTAAAATTGGTATGTACAAAAATATTTAAATAACACTATTGCTTTTCTGTTGCTTGACGTGGTGCTATAAAATGTTCTCTTAACAATATACTTAAGAAACCTCTACACATGACGTATGTATGTACATGTATAGATATGCTATTCTACACCTTAAAGATTGGCAGCGTTTGACAGAATATAAATTCATTAAATTTTCATTCAATATAATTCGCAAGTTTTGTATGATCAAGTTTATAAACAATGACAATTCCTAAATGTATACGGGTTTTTAACAATATTACATATGTAAGTTTTTCTCTCAGTCTAGAATATCCGATCAAAAGGTTGTAGGTATTTTGCAATAATTTCATAATTAGTTAAATTGCAGAATAATTTCCTTTTCCTTTGAAAAACCTTGAAAATTTTAAATTACGCTTTAATGTTCTGCATGCGAAATACAATATTAAACTTCAAAAGTTTTAATGTAACTGACTGAGGTTGCATGTGGAGAGTTGCTGCAGTTTTACAAACTAAACACGCATGCCTCTTTCTTAAACTCTTGATTTGTCTGTAACCGTCATTAACTTTATTTTTCCTTCGTTCTGCTCTAACCACTAGTGGTCCTAGAACTAATTCCAACGGCAAACAAATCGAATACGTCTACACAAAATTTCATTTATTTTCGCAACGCAAAGGGAACGCTTAGAATTCATTTATGCGACCGACTACAAGGTGACCTTTAAGTGAAACATGAGTTCGAGGCCAATGATGGGGCCCTTGTCGTTTCTAGCTTAAATGTATGTGGCTCTCTTGACGACTGGAGCCTGGTTACATCATAAATAACGAAGCGGCGCGTAAACAAAACTTTAATTACGGCCGTGCCAACATCGACAAAGTATAAATCAAAAAATATCTGGAAATCTAAATAATCACAAACATACACCCTCCCCCGCTGTTTTAGCCCTTGAGCAGCAAGTTTGAAGTGAGTAAACAGAAACGTTTTCTTCTTGGCGCGTTCTAGCTCAAGTGACTTGCCATTAAGACGCTCGAAAATAATTCTCCAGTGACTCGACTGGGATGAGGCTAGAAGTGGAAAAAAAAATGCGAAGGGGAGCGATAAAGGGGGAAGGGCACCGGAAAATGAAATCCCGGACAATTCCTATTCCAGTGTGAATAGTAATATTTCTAGAAACACCACCTGCCCGTCCTAGATTTTGCCCACCTGGCCGTTAAAACGAGAAAAATCACTCCATTGTTGCGTTGCGCGCTCTCAATCCGACCAGTTCCAGGGCAGGCGACGCGGCGGTGGGTTTCTTGAGGCTCGGGCCTATTTTTAGCCTAAAACAGCCTCAAGAAGACATCGTATCACAAGCCGCGCGCGCTGCTTTTCGAGCAGTCACCACATTCCAGCCGTCATGTTGGCAGCTCTTTAGGGTCTTAAGTGAGTCAAGTCAAGTGAAGCAGCGACCACTGACCAGACAGACACTGGTTTGTCTGTCAACGACACGTTTAAAAATATTTTTTTCTTATTGCTCGTGTCGTAAACAGTGCAGCAGCGCGAAAAAAATAAGGTGGCTCAAGTCCGGCCAGAACCAGTCCTTGCCGGGCTCGGGGCGTATTTAAATAAATTTTTTACAGCTCAAGGCCTAATCGCCGCAAACGCGACCCTATCACCATTCTTGGGTGAATTTATTTTCTTTCGGCTAAATTTAGAAGCGAATTCCGAATTAATCGCAGCTTATCGAGCCGCTGACCGCTGCTGCTAGAAGGATTGTTGTGTTCGCGTTATCATGACTTTATCTTCGCACAAATTACCCTACTCACGCCAGATTCTCGGCAAATTAAGGAAAAATAGTTAACTTTGATTAATAAAAATAAAAAAAGATAGGTAGCCAGTGGTTGGCAGGGTATTTTTGCAAATCTGTCGCATTTTGCTGACCGCGGTGATGGAATGATTACCCGCTGGATGATGGCTCCATTGTTCTTGTGCATTCGCGGAAAAAGCGCGACTTGAAACGGGTTTGACGCACTCTTCGACTGGTGCAAGTTCAATGTAACGTAGGTTGCGTCTCTGCGGGTTTTTCGCCCTCTATAATTTTGGTAGAAAACAAGAGGCAAACAATAAGCGGGGGAACAAGAAATGTAAAGAAAAATTAAATGGCAGCTGTAATGTGCCTTTAATTGAATTTCGGCGAAAAGAGCAATAAACGTGAGTCACTCGAACTTTTATTGCTGCCCGCCGCTGCTGGTCGCTCGGCCAGCTCCGCTAGTGCCCGGATTTTTATTATGGATGGCCGTCGTGTGTGATTCAGAGTTTCTTTGAATTCTCCAGCTGGATTGCGGAAATGGGCACAACAGCGTGGGATTTTAGATAATTTCTTCATTAAGTACGTTGGCAGCTTTTGTTTTCGCTTGTTCCTCTCCTTCCTGTTTTGTGCCGTGCCGATGCGTCTTTGCGGTTGCCTAATTGGAAAGACGCTCGATGTCGACTTCTTCGACTAAAGGCGAGTCGACAACGCCTTGCTCTTCAACTCTTTCCTCTATTCTTCGCGAGGGCAATAAGTGAAATTTTGTTTTGTTTGGGCGTTGACGGCAAGAAGATCCGATTCTTAGACCTTTCGGTTCAGGGCAGTCATTAATCTTCGGGGATAACAGTGGAGCAACCGTGCATCTGAGACGCCCGCTCAAACCCATACTGTAATTAAACTATAAATTCATGTAAGCATACAAAAGGTGTCGATTTACGGTTCATTTGGCTGCTCTTGGTCATAAATTCCTTTAAAAAATAAATGCATTCAAATAGCTCACTGTAAAAACGGCTATTTTCACACGTTTCCTTTCTCATATGTTGGAGGGCAAAAAAAGGAGCGCCTTTAAAATTACTCAGCAAACATCTAACGAAAAATTTTCGTAGTCTGGCATTTCGAATTTCTTCAAAAATGTTCGTTGTACACATTCATATGTTTATTGAAATTATTATGTCCCTTTGATACAAAACAGAGATTTCTAGTTCAATTTCATAAGCACTTTATAATAGCGATTTATAGCCTATGTCAGTTAGGAGGTTGTGCGTACATGCCCGTCTTTGATCTAAATCAGATAGGTAAGTGCTTTTTGCGTGACTCAATAATAATATGACTGGCGTTAGGAATTTTGTACATTTTAGCAATAGTAAACAATTTTTAAAAGTAACCTATTACTCCTGAAATGGTTCAGGTGTTTTGAAAATTAGTCCAGGCAGACAGGCAGGTAGACACAAAGAGGTAGCCTATATCATTTTTGACAACCTCCTTTTCATGTGTGCAAAGTTTCATCGAAATCGCTTAAGTCTTTTCGAAGATTAGCCCGAACAGATATATCGATTGATAACTTATCAAAATGTATCTTCAATTACGACTCGCGCGCCACCTATTGTACGTTGATGGTACTATTTCAGAAACCTTCGCGCAAGTGCCAACAACAACTGTATACAAAGTAGAAGACGAAAATATGCCTTCTACCTATCTAACTAGGGAAAATTTCAATTGAATAATTTTAATTAATATTACTTTAATAATAATATTTAACTGAAAAACTTCGTTTGTTGACATAGCGGGAATACGTTAGGTAATAACTGCACATTTTTACTCTGTGCAATTTCTACTCTTACATGGAACATTTTAAAGACACAGTTGTGTACAAATATTTAGTACCGTCGTCTCATTTTTTAAAAAATTATGTAACCTTATAAATATGAAACTGATCTAAGGCTACTACATACTTATATTTCGTAAATTTTAGTGTACCATAGTTTTGTTTATAAATTCGACTAAGGCCGTTTTCCACATCATCCGTACGTGTTCCTTCTCACTAACTTAACTGTGTTGGCTTATGTAGGCACAATAATTTTTAAAAATAAATTTGATTTTAAGAATGCTTATTTTATATTCTATCCGCACTTTCCTAATCAGAAAACATAAATGTCTTTGGTTTTGAAAAATTATTTCGGAAAACCCATGTCAACAAGTAATACAAAAGTGTTAACATACTATCTACGACTTGTACGTTTCGTCGAATAGGACAACTCATATCAAAAGGATGCAAATCCGCCTTTGATCCATTAGAACTATTGCAAACATTTTAATAAGTGAACTGTAAACTGTTTGTTGAAGGAAAAATTGCATTATAGAAATTGGATCAGACATTTTCCCTTTATTAATAATTAAAACTAATGTTTTGTTGTATATACGAGAAAGATGTAAATTCAAAATGAGATACTGGTAATTATATGTAAATAATTTTTGTTATCTTATTATGTACATTAGGCATAGAAAAAAGCGTACGATTTAATGCTCTCCGCCATAATAAGCAGTGTAACGTACATTAATGTTAGGAATCTCAAGGCATCCCCAATTAGCCCATTAGAGATAATAATAAAAAAAAAGACCTTTAATGCTTTGGAAACGGAGCTATTAACGATGAAAGAAAAAAATCACCAGGGAAGGCTTCACGAGATCTTCTGCTATCTAAACACATCTAAATTGGAATCAAATCAATTCGATCTGCTTCCTAGTCAACGACGTCTTTTTTGTCTCCTTCAAAGCTTATTTCTGAGCCGCACTTGAGGCTCCAATCATTCAATCAAGAGACAACGGGGACAGGAGGGCGGGTGGCAGCAGAGGCCCCCTTCATTCAATTTATTCAATCAAAATCATTTTTGTAGTCCATAAATTCAGCAAATTATAGCCAAACAACGAAATTCATTGAAAATTTCTGCTCTAATAGTCATCTAATAGAAGTAACTAACTAGCTCCGGCGGCCGGTGGAGTGGTGTTTATTTGCCGCGTGTTATTGTCGGTGCTGCCAGGCCGGTGCGCTCGATGTTGGATGTTGGTTCTATTGGCCAAACTGGTGGACTGGACGTGCGGTGCGGTGCAGCAATGGGCGGAGCGGGCAGCTAGGTGTACTCGCATTATTCACGGCACGCATACCATCCAATTACCTTCCGTAGGAATTTTACATTTCAATTAGACGCAGGCAAGCCGGGAATTTATCAAAATAGTCTTTCAGTTCATATTCTAATTGAAATTTTATCAAATCATGGGAAGTAATAAAGGGGGAGGCATTTGCAAGCGAAATTCATAATTTATGACAATAGAGCGAGCGGAATGCATAATCTATGCGCGCTGTTTGTTGTGTACAGAGCGTTTCCGCCGCCACCGCAGCGCGTTGTCCCCGCGCGAACATGTCCAGGATACGTGGTGCGGATTCTTTTCATTGTTGAAATATGGCCGCTCTGCCTGCTGCCCTGCGCCGCACTAGACCGGGTTATTTCCTATACCCTCTGAAACTGTTGCATAAATTTTTCACAGCGTTTGTTACAAATGATGAAAATCGGTTGTACCAGCGCAATTCGCTGAAGATTTCTCAGCGAATGCCACTTGGATTTGTGCATTGTTGCAAATGCTTTTTGCGCTTCCTGAACCAGAAGGGTATTGTTGCCATGTCCGGTCGCGGAAATAATTTGGAATCATGAGATTAACTATAAAATAAATTGAACCTGGAAGAGTATGAAACCAATTTTTTTTAAACACCTGGAACTTTCAATTCCTGGTTGAATTAAAAGCAAAAACGACATATTTGTGATTAATGCTTAGGTATACAATGTTGCCTCAGGAATCTATTCACAAATATCTCATAAAACGCAGATTTTAATTATTAAGGTAGTTGGTTCAGCAATTGCTTGGCTAATAGAATGCAGAGGACGAAAATACGAACCACCAAATCCTAGGAGATCTTGGCCTGTCGCAAGGTTCTTTGCTTGATGTAGCCATATGTTAATATATAATAGGAAACAATGTACATGAGTGCAAGAATACAATGAACATTCAAATGAATACAATAACTATTTATAATTCTTTCTCACTTTGAAAAAGACAAATGCGCATGAGCTCATCTGCTCGTTTTATTTATTTTAAAGTTGTCCACTATAACACTTTAGCGCATGGCAATTAATTCTAATTAAATTCGCTATTAAATTGATTCCCCCTGCAAGCACAAAGTTGAGATTTCTTCATATGCTTAATAAGAACAGTTTCAACAAGTTTCATTTGATGTCAAGACTGAACCATGCTATGTACTACAACTAAGATATGATATGTATTTTGTTTTATGAAAAGTAAATAATTTTATATTTATTACGACAGTGAATTTTTACGAAAACTAAAAAAAAAGAATATATTATTCATAGTACCGATAACAATAAAATTCATTTTACCTGAAATGGTCCGAAGTAATAACTAACGTTCTGACAATGAAAAATATGTCTAATACCTCTAAATGACCAGTGAACGGATAATACCCCCGCATATTTATCACCCGAATTAAATTGCCAACCGCGGTTCGATCTCTGCAGGATCAGGTATATCTTTTATCTAAATCAGCAATTACATCTGTATAGCGAGCAATAAATCTTCCTTTTTAAACCAAACAGAAAATTAAAGAGTAGAGACGAGAGGATTCCTCCTTTATTGTTAAATCTTCTAAAAATCCATTTTTTTCTTTCCCGCCAAGCTGCCTTTAAATTGGTGGGGCTGGATCCCAGCCAGCTCTGGCAACACTGCAATAAATCTAAGCAGCGTACCGAGAAGGATAACTTGTTGGCGGAGTGAACAAAAAACGCCTTTTCATCTCGAAGGGAACAGGTTTTCTTTCCTCTTTTAATCAAAAATCACAAAGGAGAATAATATCGAAACGAAAAAACGAGGAATCCATTTTTTCCCATCCATCCGCAGACAATGCAACTCGGCCGGCTGAAGAAAACGAATATCACGAGCAGAGCACTCCAGCGAGATAAGGGAAAAGAGGAGAAGATAAAAATTAAAAGTCCAAAGACACACAGTACTGCCAGCCGGGCAGACTGAGCGGTGTGAGCGACGGCACTGTCGAGGTGAAATCTGGGTGGGAAGCCTCCCTTAATTAGTTTTGTATGTTCCCGATATTCCCAGTGCCCGGAATCTATCGAATGGTGAAACTAATCGTGGCCCGTAATGGAGCAGTTGGGTAATCCACGTTGGGGCAAACAAATATGCAAAACATCTCCACTGCCCCGCGAAGATCATAGCTTTAAATATACGATATTACCACGAACAAGAAAATGCACACGCCACGTGATGATAACACCGCCGCCGTGTTATTATTTAAGAAAACAACAAAAAATTTCCAGTGAAGAAAAATAATAGCTCCACTGGGGATCAAGGAAAAAAACCTGGAAATCAAAGGAAACCAAGCCTTAATGTGGCGAGGGGTGGGGGAGGAGGCGCAAAAATGACTTCGCCGACAGTACAAAGCGATGGATGAGTGTCTTCTTCCACCTCTCATCGAGAGAAGGAAAAAAAGGAATCCTTTTCTTTCGCATTTAATAAGAAAATTCTGCACATCTTGATTTAAAGTCCGCCCACACAAGCCCATTATAAAGCCCTCGAGCTCACGACGAGACCTCTGTGTGAGCGTGTGCGCACTTAGCCAACCTGCCCTGCCACACCGAACGGAGCTGCGACCCACGGCGGCGGGTAGCAGGAACGCTACGCGCTCCCCAGCTCAGCTGCTACCGCCATTCACCAATTTAAGAATGTCAAGTCGTTAACGAAATTCTTGAACAAGCCCAACAAACAGACAAAGGGAAATGAAAAGGGGGGCGAAGGGCCGTGCCCACAAACAGCAGACACGACGATGATAAGATTTCGTTTTTAATGAGATTCTTCCTCTTGGCCGCATTATTCCTTTTCATTTATTATAATGCCTGCGAATTTTGCTTTTTTTTCGCCCGGGAATTATTGTTCTGTGATGAACACAAATATTCACTTATCCGAGGTTAGATCGGTCCTCCTTTGTGGTGCTCGCAGCAAATCTTTCGATGGCGAATGCCTTTGTGGCTCGAAATTAAAGTGCACAGCGGGTGGATTTAGATGGGAGGTTAATTGCTCCCCAACCAAATGGGCAGAGCGACACAATGGGGACTTAACGAATTTAATACAATGGGTAAGAAGTAAAATTATTTTACTCGAAAATGTCAAGTTCACAATTCGTTTAGAAATCATCAACCGGACTAACTAAATTGGCCTGCTTTATACCCGGGTCCAAATCATAAGGCCAATTCAGAACCCAAACAAGTCCTCGACTTTGTAATACTTATATAAATAAGAGCCTGTTTAGGTCATATTAGCATTGAGATCTAAACTAGTAAGTAGGTATTGCTGTTTTTATTTTCAGCATCTGTAATATTCTGGTAATTATCTACTTTTAAGCCTTAATAAGATCTTATAACTAATCTTTTACTGTGTTTCCATGCAGAGTTACTAAGGGTTAGCCTCAGTATATATGATTCATAACTTTTCTGAAAGCTTAGGGCTTAAGCCTTAGACCTTCCTTAAAAAGCTTACGTTCTAAATTCCGAAAAATACTGAATCTAATGGTAGATCATGCGTCATAACGACTTATTTTCGATCTTTGGAGGGATGTTTACCCCCAATAACCGAATTTCAGCAGGGTTTGAAAACGGCTTTTTAAATGTTTCACTGAGAGCAATATTTCTGCCAAGTTTCATCAAAATCGGAGATTTCGGGTCGAGAATGTTCCCTTGTAGCACCTACCTAAGTTAAAAAGCTGAACGTGCAATCTTTTAAGGTTATATACCTAGATGTACCTACATAATTGTCACGGTCATCAGTCATTGGTAATAGTTCATCAAAAATTTAAATTCGTCCAACTGTCGATTTTTATATTTAGAACAGTCTCAGGCGCAGAAGCAGTAACCTTAAAGAATTCAGTTTCGATTTGGGAATTCCAATCCAAAAGTCGGCCATCTAATAACTTTGAAATAATGAAGAAAATACTTTGGAGCACTTCTCATGAATATAAACAAAAAACAGTGTATTTGAAATAACCAATTCCGCCGTTACGTAAGACAAACTGGAGCCAAAAAAAGGCACAGAATAAAGGAATAAATCACTGTTAATTTTTATCTTCAGTAAACAATAAACCCTCCCCATTTGCTGGGGAGGAGCTTCCTAATTTTTCGGTCTTCTTTCTTAATGGTCACTTCGAGATGGCGTAATTTCATACGAAATCAGTTGAATTTGCAACGCGGCTGTGTGGCGGGGAGAGTTTATTCACTTTCCCATGAATTATTAACGACAATGGAGCGCGCGGTATTGAAATTCAATTCATCTTTCGTCATATTTTATACATGCGACGAACGTAAATCAGCAGCGCTAACAAGAATCGGGAGTAAGTAACAAGAAAGGAGGAAGATCACGATGATGATGATGACGACGACGACGACGAAGCCGAAGATGTATGCATTAGGAGCTGGTCGGAGGCTGAGGGGGGCCGGAGCAGATAAAAAATTGATTCCATTACCTTCTACGCTTCTTTGTCATCAATTTTCGCCAACGAGCATTGAAAATTGAATAGAAAGCTTTTAAACATTTTCCATTATTCTCGTGTTAAATGTGAAGGTTCGAGGTCGGCGGAAGGGCGCCCCGCCCCGTCCCCTCTGTACGCAATCCAGGGGTGCCCGCTGGTATCGTGGGCGGAACCCCCGCGTGGCGCCCTCTGTTATGAAAATGTTTTCTAGGAACTTACAACTTTTTCCCAGAGGGCAATTAACTTCTGGTGTGGAAGCACACGTCGCACGTAAAATGCGCCACGCCGCCGATGAATTGCAGACCGGGACCGGGATCAGAACCGGGGCTTCTTCCCGGAGCATCACCCCAACTCGTGACTTCCACCCTCAAGTTATTTGCCCTGTGACGTTTTCAGCCAGTGTTGTTTAAATGTCCGGATAAATTTTCGTTGCTTGATTTTAAAATCTTTTCTTTTACTTTTGTATTCATTCAGATGTAAATGTCTAATTTAATAATTTACAATAAAAGCACTCTTCCGATCGTACATATTAGTTTTATAATCATATAGTCAAACTAGTAAAATAAGTAAAGTATAACAAATCACATTTCTATAGGCTATGTTATAAATTTAAATTATATTTATTATTTAGTACAGGTAATACCTATCATTGGGGTTCCGTCAGCTTGAGATTTTCAAAAAAATAAAAAAATATTCGCCTAGATTTATTACTAATACTTTTCAGAATATTTTAAGCGTTTTTACATGTCAATATTCCAATCTATTAAAAGTATACAATCTCTGAAAAAAAAAAACAATTGTTGAAGTGTATTCTTTTTAGTTCTAGTCACTTTGAACTTAAAAATCCTAAAATATGACAAATAATCAATTGTCTAGGTACTAGTTTACTTTATAAACTGGAAATATAGATATAGTCCTTTATTTGCCACTTATTGTTGTTTTACTTTTTTAACTTTGACATGAGAATCTCAATAGAATAAATTTGCTCATAAGCTAATTTTAGTGGCTATTCCCACAACATTGTCAACTATGATGGCATTTTATATATAACTTCTCATTTTCATGCTAGAGTATTTCACGAAAATCAATTCATTTTAGATCTCTTCTGAAGTAAAAACTTAATTGCCAATCCAATTATTTACCATTAACTCTAATTTTCAATTTATCTTACAGACATAAAGAAGGAGCACAGTGAGCAGTGTCTTGAATATTAAACGAAAAATTGTGAAAATGATAGAACCGGCCTTAAAATTAAAATTTACTCAAATTCAATCTTTTAAACTGGGTTTAAAAGATAATATTTTCTGGCGCACACAGGGCTATTCATACAATTTCGATGCTGTGGGAGTTTCGAATCCCTCCTCTCTTTGATTCTGGTTTTGCTCCTTTCTCATACAATCTGACCGTATTAGGATGAATCCAAACAAGAAAGCGAGCGATTTTAAATTTAGCTGAAGACATAACCTGCGCTTTAATCATTACCCTATACAAACTGTTTAAGGCTTTGAAAATAATAAATCCAAATACAAAAAGTAAACCAAACTGTGGCACTAATTGGCTTCGCTATCCTTTGTAAATATGTATGAAGTTTTTCCTACTGTTGGGAAAATGTCCTGCGTTTGACAACACTGCTCCCCTAAAAGCTCTTACCTATGTATCTCCGGGAACGGCAATCTTCCTTCCTTCCCGAATTGCCCCAAAGTTGAGGTTGTCGTTCTGTGCAACGTTTCTCGTAAGGAAACAGTGTTCCTTCCACTTTCTTAGGCTTTGATTACTTTCCCTCGATCTCTGTTTGCAGTGTGGGGCTGCGGTCGTTTCGTCTTCAGGAGCCACGAACGAGTCCAGTAGCAAAAACTGAAATATTTCGTGAGCAAGGTTTGGAAATGTTCCTTGGGGACATGTTTGTGTTGCCGGCCACGTTTGCAGAATGCGAGGCAATAATTCTGGCTCATGAAGACGCCAAATTGCAAGACCTATCTAAAATTCTGAAATATTTTAGGTCTCTACAGAGGGAGTTGAGCGCACAATTGTGTTAGTCAAATTTTCAACGAAAGCAGAAAATTTGCATAGTCCTAAGCTAACATAATTTCCTTCACGTGCAATTTACCTTAATTTGGTTTCACCCTCGATAAAATCGTTGGCAGGGCGAGGAAGTGATTTACCAAAAAAACAACTTCAAAGCTTAAGAACAGCGAGATAACGAGGTTTTAAGAATAAAATAAGGAAAATCCACACCTAAAAGAAAAAAATACAAAACCAGTGAAGCTTATCTGGTGAAAAAAGTGGCGTTCTTAGGCATCAATAAAAAATATGCAACTCCTTGGGATAGCAACATTAAATTGCAATTAATGCCCCAATGGATAGTGTAAATAACGCGGCTGTCGCTTCCAGCCGAGGTGATTCACCTGCAAGCCGTTTTAGTGGTCCATTGAACAGCCACCGGCCGATCCGGGATAAAAATATCCGACCCGAGCCCAGCTTCAAGGTGTTCTGGTTCGCGCTGGTGTGCACTGAACACTATCCGATGGCCACAGCGCGTTATCTGGCCCAATTAATTTGCTTATTTTGCAGTTGTTGTATTTATCTCGAATATTATTTTTAAGTGGCTGCATAGTCCGCCGATACTGCGCTCCTTCGCGCGATTCATGCTCGGCGTTGTTTACAGAAGTGAAGCAACTTTTTGTCACTTCTGCTGACTTCGGCTGTAAGACAGAAATTTTTTTTTTTAGTTACTATGGTCGGTCACGAAATGCTCCCGTTTCGTGGACTGATTTCAAAAGAACTGTTCCCATTGAAATACGAACGCTTCGAACTGTTTGCTTCTTTTGACATTTTTCATAAATATTCCGAGAATGCTTAACGATGCTTGCTTGGTCTTTAAGATAAACATGACTTGCTTGAAAGTGGAGCACTAATTTACAGTGTGGAGTAAAAGTGAACAAATGTTTTCACAGAAAGGCATTTAGAGAGCTGTTCTCTGTAAGAATACGGTAAATTATACAAAAAATGGTAGCAACAGAAAGATAATTTTATTTCAGTTAATTGAATATGACAATTAATGTTTTAGCAATAAAAGTTAACAAAAATTAAATCAAAATCCATTTAAAAGGCATTTACTCAGTTTTGCACCACTCAGTTTTTTCGTCGTTCTTGGACATTAATTGTTATTAGGATTCTTCTGTATGAGTTTGTAGACAAGTTTCATCCTTCATTAACGTTTAACTAGTAAAGCAAATAGTTTTGAAGCAGTAAAATTATGAATATACTAAAAGGAAGACCCTAGAAAAAATATCGTTGAAAAGGTGATAAACTTGTCCAAAAAAGGTGTATTTAAAAGAAAAATTGTAGCTGAGCTCAATATTTTGCAATCTTCAGTTATAAATATAAGAAAAAAAGAAAATATTAGCGGTACTTTAGGAAGAAATGGAAGACCACGGTTGGTTACAGATCGACAGGCTCGTTTGGTGGGGCCACGTTTAACAGCTGGGACGGCCAAAAATTCCTAAGGATGTTGTAATATAAGAAAGGACATCATTTGTTCGTAATCATTCCTGAAAATTAATAAGTAATACTACTAACTACTAAAGTCTTAATTGTTGCGGGAAATAACGTTTTCTTGAAAAGTCCTTGATTACAACCATTGATCAAGCTTAGAACGCTTGTGGCATATGACTTTGGAAGCCTGTTTTAAAATATTTGAAAGGACTTCGTTCGCATTGATTTTATTTGATTTTTATAATGAACAGCGAATTCCCTACAATTTCGTTCGAGTATCAATAGAATAAAATTGGAATTAGAAAATAGTGCCGTCTATAGAAGCGGTACGAAATAATGAATAGGATATAGTAATATAAAAAGATGCCTATATTTTAAACTTGACCTTAAAGATAGACCACGACTACGCGTAAAAATTTAATTCGTTTTGTATGGGAATGCGTAGCAGAAAGAGCTCAATTGCCACCTTGGATCTACTTAACGCATAGATGTGAAACTTGGCTATGTTTTTAACACGTCCGTCGCCCCGTCACCCATATGTGGGTGACACCCAATAGCTGAATATACAGCTGAATAAAATTGGGCGACGAACGTGTTAAATGAGACTATTAGCTATACAATAAAGAAAATTTCATTGAAATCGACTCAGCCGTTTTTACAGACAGACAACATACAGTAATTATAAAAAAATATTGTTTTTCATTCTATCCGATTCCAAACAAGTCCACTACAAATTTTTTTAAATTTATTGACATGTGTGAGTAAAGAAGTTCAGGCTACCTTTGTATATTACATCTTTTACCAGGTTCAAGTATTTGTGCCAATACTTAAAATCCGCTTTATATTATAGATGAAGTGTAGGTATAAGTAGTTTTTGTGGTTTTTGGGTCTATTAATTTTCGTTTAATAGATTTGCACGCGCAAATAAAATTTGCAGGATCTTCTAATTGTTTCCTATTGTGAAAATTTATAATTGGCTCAAAATTTGAACAACGCTAGCTAAATATGTTTTTATTGTAAATTTAATTTACAACATCAATCATTCATCCGTAACGACTTTTGTGCGTTGGCTGTATTAATGTTCTATTTTGAGGGAATTTTGATTCAATGTGAATGCAATAAGCTCTAGGATTAGAATTTATTCCCGTCAAGGTGGAACGGAACCATGTTTCCGTGAGTTCCTAATTAAGCGTTTTTCGAAATCCCTTCGCCTTTGTATTAATGTAGTACGTGTGTAAATAATGAAAGTAGTTCACGAAATCGTTCATTTGCTTTCTATGCAAAACAACAAATTATAAAGCTTGTTTGATTTGATAGAGCAAATAAGAGCCTCCCTCTGCTACCCGAGCACCTTCGCCAATCAACTTCTCCTTTTCTTTTCGTAAATCATTTGCATATCAAACTTTAATGTTTTAGAAACAGCAATGGTAAGCAAACGAGCTGCGGAGGTCAGAGGGGGCTCGTTGGTTAGGTGAGGGAAGTCGGGGCCCGGTGCACGAGCAGAAATTTGTTCGCTTTAGCGAATGCAAACAGTAACGAACTGGTTGAGGAGGATACATAAAAGGAAATAAATTATACGTGAGTACACATAATTCAAGGAAAAAGGATTTCTAGGACACTTGTAAAATATTTACATTCCCTCGGATATGCAAATAAAGTGGAATGTCACCAGCGCGCGGCTTCACGAAGAGCTCGCTCTGGGTTTTTTTTTTTTTTTATCGGACAAAGTACGCGAATATTGCCACATTCAATTTCTTGATTTGATTGATTTGCCGGCGGTCTTGGGGTTTGTTTTTCGTTTTCCTTGGCCTTCCTGGATCTGAATACACATGCAAATTGCATACACACATTCGATTTTCTTTGGGCAATGGGCCAACTACTTTCGAATTTATGGCGTCTTTGTGTGATCCTACCCCGATTGAATTTGCTTATGCAAATGGTACTTTTAGCTAGCTGATAAAGTAGATGACAGCTAAATCCATGGTGGATTTACGATAAAAAGAGGCAAATTTGCAACCATTATTAACCATTTACTGGGAAATTAATAACAAAATGAGGGCTGTTGATGCAAATTGCATCACAATTTGTGCAACACTGGGAAGACATAATAACCGGTAAATAAAACATCTAGAAACCGAGCCAAGCATAAAGACCCAATTCACATTGAAGCGATTATGAATAATTTACGCAAAAATTCATAAATTGCCGACCGATTTTCTGGTTTGTGTAAAGCTTTAAAATAAAACGCTTAAGGCCATCTGTCGGTTAATCCAAATTACAGCAATTAAATTTCATTTACGACATATCACCTGAAATTTATGCACCTATGCACCGCGCCGGATAGCTATGAAAAATTCGTTTAAGTCACAGCCCGAGGCCTCCAGGTCCCAGTCCAAACTCCCCCACTCCCCTCCGCTCGCCGGACAGCAACTTGCGATTCTGATATTTTCTTTTTTTTGGGTAATTCGCAACCAAGATAAATATTGCTAGTGAGAGCTTATAATTTCAAATGATGAAATTATACAGGGAAAATGATAATTGCAGCACTTTAAGGCGGTCTTTTTTCTTGCGCAGTTTTGCCTCTTCTTATCGTTTTACTGTCTTGTCTTGCCAACGACTGGATTTCGAGAGTTTTCTGTCCGAGAACCGGACAACAGCCGGGAAATTATGCGAATTCCATTTGCAATAAATTGCTCGCTGAAAAAAGGAATCTTTATTAACAATTCTTTTGATCTGTGGCCTTTACGGAATAAATTTGCTCGCAAGCTAATTTTAGTGGCTATTCACACAAAATTGTCGACTATGACAGCATTTTACAGAGTTCTCATTTTTATGTTTGTATATTCTATTCAATTCTAAAACTGGAATTTTTAAAAACTAATATGCATTAAATAAAAAGAGACTATTCTTGTCATGTAAGACTGAAACGTTTAAAATAATTCGCCATATTGCATGTAATTAACTTTAAATTATCATTCAATAACACGTATTAAGGTAATT
The DNA here is from genome assembly GCA_951509405.1 of Machimus rusticus. NCBI lineage: Eukaryota > Metazoa > Arthropoda > Insecta > Diptera > Asilidae > Machimus > Machimus rusticus. The sequence continues at coordinate 48,126,373 of OX608050.1, read as the reverse complement.
ATCGTGGCGTCATTTTCTTTCGGATATTTTCACATTTAATTACATAAATGTACATATTTTCAGAAATTTCATTTCAAAAATTCCCATCTCGTTATCGAGATACATATATAATTAGTTTGTTATTTTCATATAATTAGAAAGAAATGAAATTCGTCTAAAAAATTTATTTTTGCAAATTTGAGTAGGTACATAGTTTTTTTATTGTGTATTTTGTCCCTTTCAACGAAATATATAGATATCTACACTAAAATTGTATCAAATTAATTTAATTAACTAATTTTTATGCTCGCATAAAGTTAGGCGCTCTAAACACGTAATTTTATTTTATAAACAAATTTCAATTAAAAAATTCGGAAAGGATCTGGATCCATTGGGTAATAATCTTAGGGCGGAAAAATATAGTTAATTTGGATAGCTTAACGATTTACAATTCATTTCAATCAATTTTTTATTTATGTATATGTGGTTGAGCATTATCAAGCTGAATGGGAAATAACACACACACTAATTTTTTATTCAAGTAGGTTACGCACCTTGATATTTATGAAATCTTTAATAAAATAAACTAGTGCCTACGTAGGCATTAGTATCATTTTTACTTCTGAGAAACCAATTAATTAATTAAAGTATCAACAGCAAAAAAGTGGAAAGTGAAATGTTACCACTATTAAAGTGAATAAATAAACGCTACTTAAACATGAACAAAATAAAAAACAAGTTTAAACTGCAAATTGAAAATGCCATTTTCAGGAAATAGGTGCCTATACAGTGATTTTGACGTTACTTTTATATATGTATATACATATATGTAAAATATGTAAAGTAGGTACATATCTTGGGTATTGCAACAATATTTTCGAATTTCTACCGTTATTTTGGAATTAATTTCTACATCGTTTTAAGTAGGACATCGAGGACGTCACAATATGTCGTTTATCGTAAAAACTAATTGATTACGCATACATATAGTTTCAGTCGAATTTTTTCTGGATAATCTGAATTGAAGTATTATTATGAAAATCTTTTAAGTATATAATTGGTTAATCGAAAAAAGCAGATTGTATAAAGAAAATTGAGCCGTCTACTCAAATTCAGCACATTCGAACTCCTATATTTTCGCAATTACCCGAGTAAACGTGTTCACTGAGATTAAGCAATTAAATCCTCACACAATTCGGTGACGCGTGTAATTGCATGCAAAGCGTTATTAAGAAAATCCATAAAACTTCCTTGGATCCAATTTTACAGCAGTGCTCTGTGTAAATCATTAACACTTTTCCGCATAGGCAGCCGCAAGTGAGGCTCAATGTGTTCGCGATGTGCTCGCGCGATTGCGGCCCCGGGGACCATATGGCGTTCCATGAATATTTATTCCTCCATTCATTCAATAATAAACACAAGAAAATTATTTCCCAAGCAATCCATATTTATTCTTTTGTATGGGCCCGGACCGGATATACGTTTCGTAAGTTTTCCGAGGGAAATTAATTAAAATCCGTGCAGAGTCAACAAGTGGAAACATGCTGTTGTTGCATCGTGTGCTGCATGCAGCAGCTTCAACAAACTGCATCGTATGATTCATCGCTAATTCTCATTAGACCGCGCGCGTAAACCCACTTAATTAGGTAACTGCATACTTCATCATATATTCTCGAATTTCTTATACAGGGCTGCGTCGACGCCAGCGACATTTTGTTTATTTTCCCTCTGCTGGAGGTGCGCAGTCAGCGATTTTCCATTTGGAAGGAGATGAAAGTGCATTCCACCCGCCGTTCTATTCTGCGAACTATATTTGCTTTTGATTAGCCCCGGCTGACTGGGAAATTTGCCGTCTTGAGAAGTTCTTAGGGCGAAATAGACGTGTTTTGAGTCCTTAGCCCTGCCGTGGCTCCTATTATAGATGGTGACGTTAATTGCGGCCGTCTTGTGCAGCAGCTGAAAATTATCTTGAAATATCAAGCACTATAAATTAGCTCCATAAATTTCCATTTTGTTGAATGTCACTCCGGAGCCCGGGTGTGAGGAAACCTAACTTGCAGCAGCCTCGAAATTGCTAAGTCGCTCCATCCTGCATATGGATGAATAGGAGTGCTGGTAAGGCTGTGTGTGGGATCTTATTTCATCAATTCCAATTTTCAAAGTTGAGCATAATACGGCGGCAACGATACAATACATCGCCCATCTCGCACTCGCACAGATGTCACTAAACGCAGAACGAAAAACAGGGAACAGATACACTCGGCTAACTTGAATGTTGGCACGATATGAAATATGTTTGTGCAAATTTTCAGCATTGTGCGCCAGGCAAGATACATTTGTGAGAATTCAGCAACATTACAACAATTACCACTCCCCCCAGAAGCTCCAGTGCCCCCAAAACAGTTCTCCCTCCAAAACACATATAGTTTCATATCTCTGGCGCAGGAAATATTTGAATGGGAGGCAATTCTGCAAACTCGGCGAAATTTTGTTCATTCCGTCAATCGTTGGCACAGCCCATCCCTTGCGCCAACTAGGCCTACACCAGCAGCACCGCGTCAGCAAACCCTTTTACGGGGAGAGCAACACAAGCTGAACACATGCAAATTTATGTGAATTTCTGACAATAAAATTTGATAATAGCCCACGATAAGCATTCAATCTTAAAAGCAAATAGCATTTATCATTTTTCAGTACAATCAACCCCTTTCCCTAACAAATGTATAATCGTTTTCTTTTTATTGTTTCAATTCCAGCAGCAGGGTCAGCGCGGACGAAAGCCAACTACTGCTAATTTGCCAGGCAGCAATAATTTACGGTCCGTGGTATCACCTAGGCAGCCTCAGCCAAAATCAGCCATTAGCCCTGCCCCGGCGGCCGCTGTGCCGCATCCTTCACCAAATACAACAACCGCCGCGAACACAAATCCCCTGGGGATCAGCGGCAGCAACGCTGTTACACCTGTGACCGCACAGCAGCAACAACAGCAGCAACATCAACAGTCGGCGCAGTCACAGGCATCGCAGCAGCAATCGCATCAAATAACAGCTCAGGTGCACACCATGAAGGATCAACCGCAACAACCTATGGTAAGTCCTTTTTGCTGAAAATTAGTACATATAAGATCGGTTTGATCATCCTGGGGAGTTTATAGATTTTAAATCCGATTTCATATACTTGGTTTACTGCGTCAAATTACTGATGTGCCAGGCGAAGTTATATTTTCTTATAAAATTAAAAGGCTACGTTGTAAAGAGCGAACCCTACCTCCATTTCCCTAATAATTAGTTTTATTACCTGACGGTTGAACACATGAAAACAAAAATGTTAGTTTTTTTGTAAATTATAGAAAACAGTCGATGTGCATCATCATTTACGATCTCCGAAAACCTCCTTCGAAAGCAAGCAATTTAAAATATATTAATAATGAATTGCAAAAGGAAAAGTAAATTACACTGTAGCTCTTAAGATGGATGTCGATGCATATAGTACATAGTATGTTATATGTTAGTTTTATTTTTTTGACTAACTAACTAACTAAGGCAACAGACAGTCTAGGAAAATCAATTTTACCAACCAATAAATTGATAAATAAGGTGTGCAAATTTCACGTTGGTGCTCTAAAGTCTGCAGATTTAATTCAAGCGAATGAATCGTTTGTGTGTTGCTTTGACTTGAGAAATGTACCTTGAATAAAATAGAGAGACAGACTACACTATCATATTCCAGAATGGGTTTTCCAAAACCTTCTGCATTACAAGCCGTGATGTGATCTAACGCACGCACACATTTAAAGTGCAAAATGATCTGACAGTTAGAAGAAATTTCATATCCAAAAATGATTTCAATTCAAGATTACTCTAAGAAGTTCTCCTTTTTAAGACTTTTAACTCTTATTACTCCAAGAATTTTACGGAGTGATTTGTAGCTGTTAGAAATAATAAGATAAAATTAAATAAAAAATAATTAAAATGAAAGAGACGGCATATATATACTATACCTAAAAATGAATTAAACAGACAATAATTAAAACGAACATTCGCAAGCTTATGAGAAAACGACATTACAAAGCACTTATGTATTAATATTTAAGAAGTTGGGAACGATCCTTGTAGGTAGTAACAGTGATCGGAGTAGGTTAAAATAATTAATAATGGACTAGAATAACTGAAGCGAATGGTTTTAGATAGAATTATTTTAGGATTATTTTCTAAACGATCAATGCGGTAAGTTTCCAACTATTCATAAAGTTCTAGCTTACGAGAGATCTTGTAGTAGGGAAACCTTCGAGCAGGATTTTCGTCATGATCGCTGCATGAAGATTTGAATCATTTTCCAAAAGTTTATATCTCCCTAAAGAAAAAGTGTTATATCCACTGACATTATTAAATACGTAAATTTATTTATCAGACATATAAAAATAAATGATCCATATTTCTTATCGCGGCCCGTCAGTTTTCTTGTTTTTCCCATTCAGTAGGAAAATAATAACTGACATTTTCCGCCACGTCCTGGTCATGGTGGGAGGAAATTTCAAATAACCTGACACTTGGAAAATATTTTCATCACGACTCGTCAGTTTTTCATGTAATTACATGTTTTTGATAACTGAGAACCGAGGAAAAATATCAACTGTCAATTTGACTATTGTGTGCGAAATGGGTGGTGGATAATGATAAGGATGTTATAATGTTTTAGAACGCGCTAAATGTCAGCTCTTGGTGAAATCGTGATCTATTTTTCTTGTTTAACAAAATTCTATCTATATCCAGAACTGACTGGATGCTGCCACTAAAAAATATCGACATTGTCGACCGACTAAAAATGAATTTTCACCCCTTTCGCTTGGGGACTTTGCTGCAAGGGGAAAAAATACTGCTTATTGTAGGTAAAACTAAACATGGATTTAGCCATTCCGTAATGACTTGAAATTTTGGTCGGCGATTTCCCCACTATTGTCAAAGGCCTTACTAAAGCCTGCATACATAATAACAAATAACATATTTGAAAAAAACTTTTCCAAAAAGATGAGTCACAAGAGGAGGCTTCGAATATCATAGAAGGGAATAGAACATGTCATTTCATATTATGGTAACAAAACAAGTGCATATCAATAACAGAATTATGTACAGTCGTTTTATTTTCTGGAATTGTGACTTAACAGTTTAACATTTTAATAAACCTTGAATTCTACTTGAAAAAAGTTATCCATAATCTAATGACGAATATTTGATTAATCTATACAATTTTGTTACTATTTTTAAGAAAACATCCTCTTGTTACAATTACAACATCTGCCCATACCAAAGTTTTCCGGAAAGGGATTTCTCTGCGAAAAGTCTCTTGGTGGTACCCTACTTCTAATTTATGTTTTCATAATAGCCAAGAGGCTCCCTGTGGGTTTGATATTTATTCTATGTATTTTCTGGTTATTTCATCTGATTCCTCAAGAAATACTTGTATTAACGAACCTTTAATGATTAATTTTGATAGTTTGGATAGACTGGAAACCCTCTGTTCTCTCTTGTTGTTTTCTAACTATACTCTACCTTAAGCAAACCCTTGGGAATAGTTTGGATACATCCTGAAGTCAATTTCTTCATTAACTTGCGGAAAAAGCATGTCTTTTAAGGGGGCTTACATCCAGTTTTTAGAGTTAAAAAGCAAATTGGAAAAACTAAGTTTTAATTTTACAATTGTTTTTTTATTTCGAAAACCAAATAATATTAATTTTTTAGGATGCTATCTTCCCAGAATTAAATTGTTTAATAAAAGAAAATAATACAATGCAAAAGATATTTTAAAATATCTCAAAATATTTATTATTATTTTAAATGGACTGAACTTATTCTCTTGATATTTTTAATTTTTGTTTTTCCAAATTATCTAACAGATATAAAAAAATCGCCCAAATGCGTGTTGAACTCGCGCACCGAGGATTCCATAAAAAAATATTTTTTTTATGATGTAACTACAAATTTACGGTTTTTAGATTTTTCCATTTACTTGCTATAAGACATTGCTTCTTGTCAAATTTCATGATTCTAACTAGGTCAACGGGAAGTACCCTATAGGTTTTGATTCCCTTGCGAGTGTCAAAATATGCGGCATAAACTGCTGTGTCTTTTGATTGCGTTGATTTTTTCACAGCTCGAACGAACTGGAGACCTGAGTTTTTGATATTAATTTCAACTTGATACTTCCACGCATTCCTGAGAAAAAGGGTCTTGACAGACAGACTGACAACGAAGTGATCCTATAAGAGTTTCTTTTTTCTTTTGAAGTACGGAATCTTAAAACGAAAAGTTTATTAAAAAATCAAAAGTTAACTTGATTCCAATCTGCGTAGATAAACCGCCATCGCCACAAGTAAATAGATGGAAGTAGATGAAACTTGTGGAACCTCCACAATTTATTAGTATGCACCTACGCAATATATCCTACCCATTTGCGTCATCTGCATTTATAAGTTGTTTGTGAAAATTTTGTTGCTAAAAATATAAGTTACGTCTGCAAATTTAATCCCTTTTGGTCTAGTCAAACTTTTTCCTACATTCAGATCTTAAATCTGTGTTTTGTCTTAATTCACCTACTTTAAGGCTCTGCTTCAATTTGCAGAAATTGAAGGGAAACACAAAGTCTATAATACCCCAAGAGTTAAAAATAGGAGCTCGACCTGTATTTTCATTACCCTCGCGTAACACCCTTCTACATTCCAATTATTTTGCTAAAAGTGGCTGAAACTTTTTCTATTTTCCTCCGCCATATTCCCGGAAAGCCCCGCACCGTATTTAACTCATAATTAATTGGCTTTCAAGACAGAAGCTGTATTTTGTGCTTTTCGGTTTTTTTATCAGGAATTATACGCGCACGTCCTTAACAAACCGTCGCAGCTCGGAACCGGGAAGTCGTCCATTTTAGCAATTTTATTAACTTGAAAGGAAAAGTTGAGAACTTTCGTATATTTCCGCTAAAATCTATTTATTTTCTCCGAGTAACATTTTCTCAAGAAAAATGGCAGAAAACTTGCACTCAAGTTACGAAATATTTTTGTTGTTTTTTTTTTTTTTGTACTCCCCTCCGTCTCTTCTCGCGCTGCAAAGTCTTTTTCCGAATACATCAAGAAACCACCCGCGCTACATCGGGGATGGTAAAATGAGAAGACGGCTCCGCCAAACTCCGCCTCACCCCCTCCGTTCTGAAGTAAAATGAGTTGAGTTTCAGTACAGAGGAGGCGGGGGTGAGTTAAAACTAATCGAAAAAGTTTTGCAAATATTGAGATTCAATTTAATTTCCGTGGAGGGTGCACATACAACGCACCCCCCTGTCCCCGAGAATACTTTTGATCACAATGAAAACTTTATAGTTGTGTGTGACGTGAAAGAAAAACTTCTTGTCGCCTGGCTGCCTGCCGACTGCCGCACCCTTTGTCCTACATCGTTCTCCGTCGTACGTTTTCCGTGGTTGGCTTTTATAAATATCAAATGAACGTATTTTAAATGAATAATAAAAATCGACATTGTGCTATCATTGTTTGGGGAAAGAATTGTTGCAGTGACTTCTGTCATTTAATATCAAGATTCATCGGTTCATACTCGTAATAAAAACGACCTTATACTCTCTGTATGTAGGTTTATACCTTATATCGTACATACATACGTATAATATTTCTTCATTGTTCTTTTAATCTTGAATCTGAATTTACAGACAAAAGGGAAAATTTTGGATTATAATTTTACACCACTAGCAAACCCCCTATTTTATTATTAGTGGTGTTTAGTTTTTCAATCCTCTAAACATGGTCCTTGGAGCCGGATAAAGTGAATTGAAAACTAAACTATTAGAAGACAAAACAAATTGATCTGAGTAAAAATATATAAGCCCAAAACGAGCTCGCAACACGCCCATAGTTGAAGAAACATCTGATTTACGCCCGAATCAGACCCGTAGCATTTTTGAACAAAAATAAGATCATAGAGACGCCTATAACCCGCCCGCAGCACGCCTGTTTACCCGAGTAAAAATATCTAATTCTTTAGCAATTCCGTAATGTGCGTGATGTATGGTATACTCAAACATTTTCCATTTTTCAGGCCCGCAACAGGCCCGAAAGGAGCCTGCAACTGGCCCGGAACGCGTCTGTAATAGGCCTAAATTTATATAAATTACGCCTGCAGTGTATTTTATGTACACCGGACCACAAACCTCTAAATTATCTTTATGTAGATTTTGTAGACTAGAAGATAGCAATACAGAATTCATATGATTCACTAAATTTAAAAATTATTTTGGGGTTACTGTCCAGCATATCCCCTCTCCTTGCTATATAAAAAAATCCTTGGCATGTAGATAGCTACTTTACCCATAGATTAATAAGTGACGAAATATGTGAAAAAATTATTTATTTAGACCATTTTCACCCTGTACTGTAGTATTGAATTGTAACCAAACACAGCTACCAAGTACCTATATGATTAAATAATTTTTCTAAGCTAGTTCTCTAGACATGGAAATTATAAAAATATTTAATTTTATCTCAGATCTTATGATAGAAGACGTGCACTTTTTTTCTGTTTTACAAAATTTTGAAAGAAAAAATAGAATCAACAAGTGTGGAAAGGCGTATATTGGTAATTTTGAATATTTGTTTAAGGGTCGGGTAGTCCCGAACGGCGCGTAATTTGGATATTTAAATAAATAATTATTAGCACTGATGAAAAACGCTTGCCACGTCACGTGGGTTTGAAAAGCCCAAAAAATGGAAAGTTTAATATCTTCATTATTAGGTAAAAATTTTTGGAGGACAATCCGAAGATTAAGGGCGAAAAAAACAGAAAAGTACGGGACCTAAAAGTTTCTTAACAACAAGGAAAACTATACCTACTCTGGATAAAATGTTCGGGCTTCGCCATCTTTTGTGTTGTCAAAAATGTAAAGCCAAAGTAAATTGTATATTCATGTTTTCACAAAATGAACATAATTACTTATTTTTAATTAATTTGATTGACGAAGTTCGTTTGTGTATTTTAAGAGTCAAATACAGACTGAAATTTTGTTTATTTAATTTTATTTCATCTTTATTTATGATTCTGGGGCTACCTGAACTTTCCCTACAGCTCCGAAAGGAGCCTAGTCTAAACTTATAAATTATGATTTGCCAGAAACTTTTAATCAAGTTGTCATAATATTAATTTTAGGAAAAATAATTGAGTTTTAGGGTACCGTAGCCAAACTAGGAACCCTTCCAGTTTCGTTGCGTATCCGTCAGTACATACATATACATATTATTTATTTACGAGTAATAGTCGACCAAGTTCAATGTATAGTTCAATCTGTAAAAAGTTCGTAGAAATGTAATTCAAACAAATGACTTAAATGTAGGTTTTTTTAACTTGATCATTCAACGAATAAAAACAATTTCCTTAAATTTGGAAAATCCTTCTCTTCAAGAGTATATAAAAGTGGGTCGGATATCCCCATATCCTTCAATATTTCGTTTTTGTAAAGTATTGCATCGATTTGATCATCTCAGAAGTGGTTCAATCTTGGAAAATGAGAAAAAAGGGGAGGTATTATTGCTTTGAATAAGTTTTCCTCGTTTTCTTTTAGACGCCTACTGGAAAATTCACAAACGTCTCTATAAAACACATTCGATCGCAAACCATGGAAGAAACGACTTAAATTTGCCATAGCATGCCAACGACCTTTCACATAAAGCCCTCAGCCTGCTCCTAACCTACCTGGGAGAAAAAAAAATCGTACAAAACGAACTCATTTTCCTGTTTCTCATAAAACCGTTGGTGGGAACGCGGGGGCGTGCAAAGAACATCAGCAGCAACAATAACAATTTATTTCCATTTCGCGTTTTCCCTGAAATTTCCCTAAAAAGTCAATTTGGGTCAATTCAGGTCACAAACACAAGCCTTGACAGGAATTGGAATACAGAAAAAACGGATATAAAAGAAAGGGAAATAGAAGTAAAAAAAATAAATAAAATTCTGGCATCCAAAAGTAATCGCCAGGGCAACTGATAAGGTACCGTGTGGGGGTGATGCACACTTTAAGGCACTAGACTCGCATCATCTTTAAAACGCAAAAAAAAAAAACGTTAAGGAAATTAATCAATTTTTAATATAATACTTCAGGGAGGAAGGATATTTAATTGGAAACTTAGCCAAGCGTGGAAGTATCAATTCTGCTTTTAATCAAATTTCAGGATGAGTTTTCTTTGAAAAAATTCCGTTGACGAAATTTTCTCATCGATTATTAAAATCGCTGCAGCCAAAATTTCTACGTTGCGCTATCTTTCCAAAAGTTCACGATTCATTATACTCTGCAAACGAGTCGAACGTTTTTATTTCTTTTTCGCGATATTTTCCCTTTTTTTTGCATTCCTCTTGCAGCATCAACGCTGAAAAGGAAGAAAAGCTGAATTCTGTTCTCAGCCCAGCAAACCCTTCACGTTGGGAGGATGAAACGCAAGGGGGCAGCAGCAGCATCAAGAGGAAGATTTAAATTTTCTCGGGGAAAATCTATAAAAGGCAAAATTTTTTCCAATTACCAATCATCCACTTTCCCATGAAATAATGTCCTGTAGAGGTGGCCCCGGCTCCACAACGAAGCCATCAGGCAGTTCTCGTTCGTTTCCTTTAGCAATATTTATACGTTGAATGGAAAAGGGGTTTTCCTCTAATTTTGTCTTTTCTCAGGCCCCCGATCCCCCCCGAACGTCTCCCGACTGCGCCTGTATGTACCCAATTTTGTATGTAAGATTGAGTATCCTTGTAGAAGAACGTCTATACTGTATGTAGTCCACATCGTCGGCATATACCATCTTCAGCAGCATGTACCGCCGCGCGATTGCCAGCAACCAACGAGTACATCGTCTCGTCTTTTTAGAGTCGCGCACAAGCAATTGCGCACCTTCGATCTCTAGACACATGCATATTACATACACTCATTGCCTCCAAAATATGAACATCGTTGGCCCTTACAACAGCCAGCCGGGACACCCTTTTCCCCCCGAGCAGAAGGAATTTTCATACGTATATTGCTGTCAGTGTGCCCCAATGTACATAGGTTCTGTTTCTGCAGGATGGCGGGACAGAGGGTTCGAGGTTTGGTACGTGCACAGTACACCTATAGCCCGGCTACCCGGCTGGGTGTGGAGGCACGTATGCGAAGGGGGGCTCTAAATTTTAGAATAACACAACCTCTCGGAAAATTCTCAAAACCTCCTATCCGAAAAGCCCGGTGAATACAATTTTAAGTCGTAGCACCCCTCTTCTTACCCATCCCGAACCGGGAATTCACCCGGCGTGGTACTCATGTTGAACCCCCTTGCCAAACACATACAAAACTTTCAAAAGTTCACGTAAATCCCCGGATTGCATGACACTAACACTTACATACCTTTTGCGAAGAAGAAGAAGAAGCGGAAACGACGACGAGGAAGTACAGAGAAACCCTGCGAACCTTCCTTCGGATATTCCACCGAAGAGCTCCAGGAAGACTCCTGCTCCAAGGATGTTTGGAGGTTCCGAGTGGGCTCGCCTACTGCCCTACCCGCACTTGCCCCCCCCTCCACCCAACGTTCCCCACCCCTCTTCCACCCTCGTCCAGCACCCTCAAACTCACACCGGTACAGAGGGGGGTACATTCTGTTTTGGTTCGTTGTACAGCACGAGGAAATTAATGAGAAAATTTTATCATACGTATGTGTGCATTATTAAAGGTAAAAGAAAGTTCCCGCACCGGGCACACACATACAGACACACGTGATTATGATTTAAGTCATACCTTTCTACATAAATCAGACAATTTTACAATTTCGACTCGAAAGACGCTCGTCAATGGAATGGAGGCTCCCGTTCATGCCGTACACACTTTTTTTTGTCCGGATTGGAGGGGATGTGGTGGTGGTCTGAATGTGCGGCGGGGGGTTCCGGGAGGCGTCTCTATTTTCTTTTCCTTTTTTGAATTTAAATATGAATGGATGTGATTTCAAGTAAATTAAAAACTTCTTTTCATTTGATGTTTTCTTTTGCGACTCTCTCGGCACAAATTAACGAATTTCTACGGGCAAAATTTCTACATTTGTGCGGGTGGACGACCTGAAGGCGGGCCTAGATCGACTGAAAGCCGCTCCCCCTTTGTTGTGTTGCACACTCGCCTTACCCCCCCGTAACCCCCGTACAATCGATGTTCCGTAGAACTAATTTTATAGCTGAATTCTAAGAATACCACTACTGCGGGCCTAGCCAAATTCTTATGCATCCTGCCAGCAGCGGTTTCATGAGGGAAAGAGTCGAACGGTGCGGACCATGTTTTTAGGGTTGTATTCAACTATGAAAGGTTTTTGGAAATTTGTATTTAATCTACAATGAAGGGGTACAGCGGAATTCTTTAAAAGAATTAATTTTGTTTTGGGCTTGAGATGGTGTTCTCAACTTTTAATAAAATAAAGTGTATGTTTCACAAAGTCTTTTAATTAGCAAATTTTTCCATATATAATTCAGGCACTTTAATTTTAGTTTGAAAACTATTTCTTCTACATCAAATTCCTCAGGCTTGTATTATTAGGTTTATATACTCCTTTACAAATTAAGGAAACACTTTTATCTTCTACATACATCAAGCCATTTAACTGTTAGAAATTTCAAAATTGAAACATTTGCAAGATCCCACCCAAGTTGCACTAATATAACCTCTGGTATACATAATTGCATCTTTTAGTATTCAATTATCTCAGAAACCTACGTCAGAAAGTGATGTTTTTCAATTAACACATTTATGTATATCTTAAGGGTAATATCAATCCTATATCTGCTAAAGGAATGTTTGGGTAAATTAGTTGAATATATTCACTGAAACTTTATCAGTGTCTGAGTCAAAATTCACCATGTTATCGTTGCCTAAAACATCAAATTCATTACAGAATAATAACCCAAAGAAATTCAAAACTAGAGGATGATTTGGTGGATAACGAAAACCTTGCTCGTTCCGCATTTCTCATAAATTGTATTCTTTTTAACTCCCAGCCTTGTTCGAAAAACGAGACTCGTATTGGTGTTCAAACGAAAGCCTAAATCCTTATCAGTATTTATAAAATACCACCGTTTCATTCATATATTGGAGATCTAGCTTTTCAAGGATATGTACTAAGTAGTTGTGTTTTACCTGTATCAATTATGTATGTACATACATGTATATGGAGATAGAAGTTATGCATCATTTGTTCAGTGGCAAAATTAGTGTTAACCAGCGTTGTAATTACTTCATATTATTTTACCTTATATTCAATGTGCATCCGTGCATTTTAGGACTTTTTACAATAAGTAACTAGCTTTTGTAGAAAAACCTTGAAAAATAAAGACCTTGTATGAGGCCGACTCTATCTGTATCCTGACGTGCCGAAGTAAGGGGTGCCCTATGAATGCCCGCTCCTCAGTGGACATTCGGCATGCCTAATCCATTACGGAATCGTTGTAAGGTGAGTCAAAATTTCCAAAAGTTTCATTATGCAAATATTTTTTTAAATAAATATTTTACTCTTTCTTAATCTCTATACTGTGATTATCTGTTGCAATATTAGTTGCCCTCCAGAAAAACTGACGGTGCACTTCTCATAATAGTCGCTTTCGAAACGGTTTAATTTCATTATTAAAATTTCGTTACATAAAAATGTGTCCAATTCCTCTAGTAAGGAATTTTAATTTACTTCAAGTAAATTTTCTTCGTTATTTAATTTTCGTTTCATTGATTTTCCCTTATGTTCTCGGTCGACAATCGAAATTGATTAAACACGTACATTGCATGCTCAATAAGTACACGGGTCCTTATCGATTAATTAAAGATTTAAAGGGCGACGAGCGTACACAAGATAGTTTTTATCTTGATTACCCTTCTCAAATAAAATATAGGTAATCAATGTGTGTACAGTCAGGCGATCATGGCGGGCGCACTCCTCTGAAAAGGGGTGTACCCTTTTATACGGGTGAGAGGGGGAAAAGCAATTAGAAAACTTGAAAACGCGCTTAATAAAATTTATCGCACAAATTTATCTTCTCTTAAAGCCTTGTAAATTTATCTTGGGTGGTTCGCCTTCAGCTCCCTTTTCTCAAGAAAACAAAGCAAACCGAGTAAACACTCTGATATTTTTTTTTAAAATCATTCCCGCGAACCCGTCACATTAAATTTTGTTTCATCTATACATTACCTCAGTTAATTAAATTTCCTTTTGCAATTTCACGAAGAACACCGATTTTTCGTAGATTGGTTTACTTTTACTACGGTATTTTTTTGACGATATGTAGAAAAAGTGAAAAGTGTGAGCCAGGGTCACGGTGACGAAATGCGCAAAAATTGGCACCTGAGGGAACTGAGCTCTTTCCCGGGTTGATTGAGTTAAATCTACCGCCGCCGCCGCGCCGCCCTGAAGCCACCGCACCACCCTCCCTCCGTCTCCTCACATGTGGCACGCCCGATTTAACTTCACCCCGTGATACCTGACCCTTGCATCCTCCCGAAAAAAAGAACGACCCAGCCAAACCCCCTGAGACCTATTCCATTGAAATTCGAGTTTGTACAGAAATTTAATAAGCTCAATGAAAGGGAGTCGGCTGGTATTGGTGAATGGTTTATTTCTTTGAGAATTTTTGCGCTTTTTGTAATTCGCCCAGGCTTTTTTTTTCTCGGCTCACTTTGAAATCGTCTTTTTCAGACTCTGTTCCAGATCGAAGGAACGGGGGGCGTATCCCCACTGGGAAATTTTGGTCGGATAAATCTTTCCTTAATCTTCTTGCGATAGGGATTTGTTTTATTGTCGTAATTAGTCGTGTTTTTGCTAAGTGAGTTGTTAATACCCTGCCAGAGAAAAAAAAAAAAAAACTGCGAATTAGAAGAAGGAAAAAAAATATATATTGAAAAATCCAGTTCCCAGTCGGAGTGCTTTGAGGTATGCAATATTTAAATGTTCGTCTCTATCGCACGGACAGGTACAACCTTTTCATTCTAATCATTTATGCCCAGATGCCAGGGGCTTATCCGCTAAACATAATCCCGCTTTTAAGCTCTTCTCTGTTCATCGTCGCCGACTGCTTTAATATTAACGAGATGAATCCTTTTTTCTGCATTTTGCCTCTATTATGTTTTGGCTTTACTTTGCTCAACCATCGCACCGCATCGCACCACACCGCACCGCACTTTGTGCGCCTATCTGGCCAACGAACCTTTACACGAATCCCGCCAAGGGTTAGTCAAATGAAGAGAGCTTTCAATTATATTTTCACATTAATCTCTCGAGGTTGTAAAAAACGACCCGTCTCTAAACTCATTCCCCCCTTTTCGTCCATGTTTTTGTTTTGTTTTGTTTTCAACAACAAAATTTATTCAATTCCATTTCGGTTTAATTATTTTACATTTAATTAAATCGAAGAAATGTTTGCGCTCGACTCTCTTGTAATGGATGAATTTTTGTGAGTTTCTTTTTTGATTTTTCAATTGTTGTCTGATACCGCTGCTGGCCGAGCATTGTGTGGCATTTAATTAAAACATTGTTTTCCTTGAATTAGAGAAGTCTTGAAATTCGCTTACCATGTTACCATTTCAAGATAACTTTGAAATTTGCTGTATCTTCAAATTGAATTTGAATTGTGATGATTGAATTGTGGTAAAACTTGAAAGTCTGCTAATTGTCTATTGAATTCTGTAAGCTAAATTTAAATGGAAATATTATTGCAAATTTTGCAGAAGGGTTTTAGATATCTCTCTGACTACATGCAAATTTTCTATGGAATTAAATTATGGTGAAATAACATGGGCGTGCATGCGGTGTTGCAACTTGTAAAGTTTATGTTGGAAATTACGAACAAAGTAGTTTTAGATTCCACCACAAGCATTAGAGTGAAGATTATACTCTACGCATAAAGCTGAATAAAATAATTTTGCGCAGACAATATAGTCACAACCACCCTGCAATTTTAAGCTTCTTTTATAATTTATCTTTCTTGAAGCTTGAAGCATTCGACAGATGTCTGTCTGTTTGTCAATATATCTGTTTGTCTATCTAAATAGGTCATCATAAATCCGTTTGCCATATTTAATGAAAATCCATTCAACCACTTATAGCACCTTCTTTAAATTTCATCACAATTTGTGAAGGATCTCGACCGCTGTTACAGGTAAAATGTCTCAAATGTTCACGTTTAAAAGCAAAAGAGAGAACTATCCAAAAAGATGAAATGATAAAGTAAAACTAAACATTTAAAACCAGCACAATACAAAAAAAGAAACGTGCGGGTCTCAGGACCCCCGGTAAGAACGAAGTTGTGCTAAATAATAAAAAGGTAAAAAAATTTGACATATTTAAGTATTTTTATTTTACAATTCAACCATGGAAATTATTGGCTTGTGGTAGCTAAAGTAAGATTTGTACATATGCCTGCGACTCTTTTTTGGGTAAATATCTTGAAAAAACAGCATCAATAGTTGTACCAAACTTTGTTGTTGAGTGTCTCAGATTATTATTTATTGACAAATTAAATGTTTCTAACAGACATTTTTTTAGTTTATCAGATCTTGCATCTGCAAAATTATTGTTAAAATCTGCAGCCAAAAGAGTGGGACCTTATCATGATCACAACATAATTTTCTGGCACCCTCCTCACTGTACTCACTTAATTGTCTATGAATTTGAAATATAACGTCTTCAATTTTCTGATTGGGTGAAACATAAATAACAACCATAACTATTTTAAGGCCATTTTCCAGAGTACACACAGCTGAGCATATATCAGGTATACGTAGTAAATTCCCGATGTATTTCAAATTATGTTCAGCTGACAGTGTGTGGAAATGAAAAATATTACCTCTCCCTACCTATAATGTTTCAAATCCTGTAACTTTATAATTTGACAGTCTGCCATCTTGAATTCATAAAATTTGACAGTTGTTTTGAAATTAGCGACCCCGAAAACCCCCAATTTTCAAGTTTGGTGCAAATCGCGTTAACTTTAAAATTTGACAGTCCGCCATCTTGAATTCGTAAATTCTGACAGTTGATTTGAAATAAGCCTCCATGCAAACTCTCAAGTTCCAAGCTTGGTGCAAATCGCACTAACTTTAAAATTTGACAGTCCGCCATCCTGAATTCGTAAATTCTGACAGTTGACTTGAAATAACCGACCTCGAAAACCCCAAGTTCCGAGTTTGATGCAAATCGAATGAACTTTAAAATTTGACAGTCCGCCATCTTGAATTCGTAAATTCCGACAGTTGATTTGAAATAAGCCACCCTGCAAACTCCCAAGTTCCAAGTTTGGTGCAAATCGCATTAACTTTAAAATTTTACAGCCCGCCATCTTGAATTCGTAAATTTTGACAGTTGTTTTGTAATAAGCGACCCCGAAAACCCCCACTTACCAAGTTTGGTGCAAATCGCATTAACTTTAAAATTTGACAGTCCGCCATCTGAATTCGTAAATTCTTTATGCGTATAAAATACCCAAACGCAACACTACTACGAATTCGGCCCCGGATCTCACCCACTGAATTGCTGGAGAGCTTGCTTTTTACATCTCGGACACTGGTCAATGTGGCTCAAGTTGCCGTGACCAAAAAGGCACCGCAGGGTGACGCCCTACGGGCAAAGCAAAACAACAACACAACAACAACTACTACTACTACGAATAGGTTATAAACATGTAAAAACATGCGCACGCGTGGCTTTGTTGAATATCATAATAATCCACGTAAATTTGAATACACGTAACACGAATTTTAATCGTCACTATATGAAGCATACACATGCGTCATACAAACACACAACTATCATAAGATTCATCAAAGAAAGTATAATAAAGTAAACATGCGCTGCTGCCACCTGCCAGGGAACTTTGAATTTTCTCTTTTTCTCTCTCTCTCTCTCTCTCTCTCTCTCTTCACAGTACTACTACAGTAGCTCTCGAATAAACCGACTAGACCCCAGATGGCCAAGACCCTAAGGGGCTCGACTGGACTTGCGTAGAGCAAAGCAAAATTGAGGGGAATTTAACGTTACTCTGTCGTTTTCTCTATGTTCACCTGCCTAGTTTCTCAACGCATAGTGCGCCATAAAGAACTTCGTTCCAAAAGCTAACAGTTAAATAATTACCTAGTGAACTAGCTTTGGGAGGTCATTTCTTAGAATGGATTATCCGCCAAAAATACAATAATGTGTTACATTACATAGCCGGATATTGAAACGGTTTTCGTGTATTTTTACACTATATTAAGTTCATACTATGTTTGTTTAATTTTACTCTCACTTTATAATTTTGCAGAATAAAGTTTCATTTTTCCCTTACTTTGTAAAATTGCAAAATCGTCTAAAATTACAAATACAAAAACAGGAAACAAAGTTGCCTAAAATAATAATAGTAAATATCTTTTTGTTAGAGTGTAAAACTAGTATCTACCTAAATACTTCATTATTTAAAAACCTGTCCGATGATTTCTGTCGCCTTCGCACTACATTAAGGGATGTTCCATTAAAAATTGCTCCGTCTTATCTGCCCCCACAACGTTTTAGTGAATTGCCTTACTAATGATAGTGGTATTGCTCTGGGGAAAAAATACGGCTTCATGTTACACTACTTGAAATGTTTTATTCTTTTCTTTTTCATTCAATTTTGCAAAATTTACAGAACTATATATGGAAGAAATGAAGTTGGTCTAGAATACAGTTTAATTAAATAAATGGAACATGACGCCAATGCTAAATGAACAACAAACAAAAACGAAGGCCAACACGGCAGAGTCAAGCCGACAAAACATTAATAAAACGTTGGCCAAGAAATTGTTATACACCGCTTCGAATGTTGACTGCAAAACAGAAATAGGCATAATTAAAACTCATTAAGAAGCATCCACTGAACTCGATATATAACTTTTTTTTAACATCTGAAATGTCCTTCGCAAACTCGACGCCCGAGCTCGCATCGTCTCTGCATTTGAATTTCTTCCTTTTGCCCACATGTTCTCTAAATTAATTTGAGGTTAAAACTTGTTTGTAAAACAAATTGAAACTAATGAACATGCAATTTATTTATATGCATTCAGTCAGAAAATCAAATAAAAAAAAAAATTGAAAAAAGCACAGAGTAAAAACACATTTTACTGTATCCGCATCTTATGCGCTGCATATGCTCAACTTTTCCGTGGAAAAGTCACAGAGGAACATGTGAACTACAAATGCTGCCTAGGGAGAGAGAAATCACTGCCAATGCACAAATTCGCTTCATTCTTTAACGATGTTGTTTTATGCTATTCACCGGCTGAATGAGGTTTAGTGCAGTTTCATTGCAGACAGCGTAACACTTTCGAATAAAATAAAATCGCCGTAATGAGTGTCCACATTCGAATGACCTTGGAGTGGCCACTTCTCGCTGATTTGATGCGAAACCATCAGATGGGCGCCCGGGCTCCAGTGCTGCCCATTCATGGCTCATTCTCCGAGTGGAAATAGAAGCTCCATGGTTCGTCGTTCGCGGACTGCGAGAATACCCAGCATTTATTTGAGTAAAATTATGGAACGGTGGGAATTATCTTATTTCAAATTGAATTGTGCACTGCTACAAACTCTTCAAAACGTTGTTTTTGAAAATAGACAGGGAAAAATATTATTTTATGGCCTCCCAAAAGCGCAGAATGAGATTCTAGTTTCATGGAAAAAATGAATGCATCAGTGCTTATTTTTATTTTAAAACAATTTAAACGCGAAAATAGCAAAATTTAATATTGCTTCAGGCTTTACTACAATCTCCTCATACTTATAAGAAAAGTTGTGTATTTCACTTTTAAAAACAGAAAGTATTGTTTTATGACGACCTAAATTTTTGGTTTTTATGGTTATAAACTTTATTTCAAATGCATAGTTGGGTTTGGATTATAATTTTTTTAATTTAAACATCTATGACTTGTATACAAAACGGCTGTATGCTTTTTAGATTAACTGATCTTAATTTGTGTACAAATATTCATTTAAATCACATTAATTACTTTTATGCAACAGTCCCAAATCAGGACTAGAAACCGGCATAAACTGGGACATAGGATATTTGTACTATGTATATTATATTACCTTTAATTATTAAAATTTGTTCCACCTACACAAGACTCCAAAAAACGTTCCTCACGATCCAAACGCAGCTTTTATTTTATGACATACGCTACATTCAACTAAATTAGGCCTAGTCCCAATTTAATGGGGGCTACACCAAATTTCTAAGTTGCACGCTTATACGGCAAAACGAATTCAGACTTTGGTTATTGTATAAATGTAGTCAATAATAAGTATATGGGGGTTTTTAAATCCAAAATATAGGATTAATAACCTTTACGGGTCATTGAACTTAAATTGAATCATACTGACTTGCAATTTTGTTCTTTTTAAGACTTCATTCAATTCAATTCATACAAGCATGTAATAATTTCTAGCAATATACGTCTTCAAATTTTAAATATTTTTACGATTTTTTTGCTCTCACCGCATTTAGTTCGTTATCCCAAAAGGAAATGTTTTTCAGTCGCATGAACTTATTCAAGTCTTTCGAACGAGGTTGGGGTCTACTGTGAGTGATGCTCCTAATTTTTGGAATACATATATTAAAAATTCAGTTAATATTTTTCCTTGAAGAAACCAGAATCTTTTCTGAGGTTCACCTTGGTCGTGAATCTAACCCCAGAACAAATTTGTTATACATAGTAAATCGCAAATGTGGAATGTCATTAGGAATAGTCCTTTAACCTTTCGAAACATTTCCCATGGAAATTTGATTTGATGCTTCATCCATTGAACACTTACTATAAAATTAAGCCGTAAATCGTAAGTCATGGTGATTACCGCCACTGACGCATACACTGTCCATTCATTTGCATTGGAAGCGAATTTGAGCAGGAGGCCGCAACCGGGAAAGCCTTCTTTCATAGCTCAATTAATGCCCCGCTCGAAAAGGGCCCTATCTAACAGGTTACTATTCATCCGGCTCAATTTGTTCCTGCTTCACGACTATTTACAATAAAGAGATAAATTCTGTTAAAAGCCCTTTTAGCTTAATGGCAGTTCATAATGCTATTAAACAAGCGGGAAAGACTGTAAGATGTGAGTGCGCGCATGGGTCTGGGAACCCATAGCGCTTCCAGGGATCGCCGCTTTAATATATCAAATTCCCATAATTAACGGATGTATCATAAAATGTTAAAGGTAATTGCGTTAATTGTAGCCGTCCTTTAATTTTGGCTCACAGCTTTGAGCAAACAAGCACACTTCGCATGGAATGGGGGAAGTTTGAGATGATGAAAGCATCAAATCAGTTTTTAATTAACTTTTAATAATCTCCGAGAATGGGTTAAACTACATTACGACTTTTTCATTTCAGGCTCCAATGGCCTTCTATCCGACGTGGCAAGCTGATCCCTCGCAAGGATGGCAAAACCAGTTCATTCAGCAAATTCCACAGAACACACCAGCGATAACATCGCTGAATTCCATTGAATTCCAGCCACAGGTAAGTGCCACTTGTCTGACGAACACTCGTGTGACAATGTTTAAGACCATTAGGCAGTTGGTGCCTTTCGTCGTATTTAGCGGAGTCTTATTACAATCTTGAAAAATTGAAAAATGATGAAATGTGGACGCTAATGATAACTTAAAAAGTTGAAATTAGTCAAGAAAATTAAAATTTAATTTCACTTCTTAATAGAGCTTAGAAAAATCGAATAACCTCGAATGAGATTTTGTATAAGTTATACCTGAAAACGCTACTGCGCAGTAAAAAGTAATATAAAATTTTGATATATAACTTGAAGTAAATTCATTAAATTTCAATAAAAAACAAATAATCCTCTTCCTGAAATACGTAGAAATAAAATGTTTGAAGATCCTTCTCGTCAAAAGTAATAAAACTTCAAAGTTATGAGAGGGCGTTTTGTTAAAAACTTATTTGAAGAAGATAACGTCGGTTATTCGGTTCTTTAATAAAATTTTTTCATAAACGAGTACCTCAGTCTTTCGAAAGAATGCTTGTCCTGCCTACTAAAGATACAATCGTTGCAGCATAAAATACAGTGACATACATATCTATTTCATTCAGTATATAATTAAATGCTTTTATTACAAAAAATTTTCTCCATAAATAAATGAGAATATTACATACCTACAATTTGTGCATTTCCTTAGAATTGGAGTTTATTTCTGTGTTACTGCAAAGCTTTATTATGCATAAATTCAGCTATGATAAACGTGTCGTATTCGTGAATAAGGCCACAGGTGTAAAACATTTAAATTCTTAAATCACACACGTACACCTAGGCTAAAAGAGTAATTCTTTTTAAAAGCCATTTATTCGTAATTAAAACACCACGATTATTTTTGATGACTGTGTAAATAAATCACTTGTGAAGTGGATTTATTCCTTTCGATTAATTAAAATTATATTTTTTCGTCTATTTGGAAAAAACAGTTCAAGTAATAATTTGTATAGGGGACTTCTTTCATCATATTTATATATATATATGTATATGTATATGTACATACATACATACATATATGGACAAAAAAATACACTAAGGTAAAACTATTTAGTGGCCGCTTTTTCTTGCAAAACTGTACTCAACTCACGTTGTGATAACTACTGAGCGGGCGTACGCACTGATTTTATCCAAAAACATCCTTGCAAAGTTCTACAAATGGTGCATTTTTGAGTGGGCAACAAAATAAATGCAGTTTAACATATCTCAAAATATTCACTTAAATTCATTTTTTTCTGAACTTGCTTTTCGGCGAATATTTGCTATAACATTGCTGATTCTCAAAGACAGTTTAGTAAATTTTCTTGGAGAAAAACGACAAAACAACGGTTATTCCAGAAGAACAAGCTGTTATACATATGAGAAGAAAGATGATAGCTTGGTTTCAAGTTAATTCGATTTAACTTCTGGAATGTTCTTCAGACCTAAACCCGATGGAAAATATTTGGTGAATTTTTGTTCGAAGAACTTATGCTGACCACCGGAAATTTTATATACATACATATATAGTATATGTATATATTTTCTTATATAACATTTTTACGTCGGCAGAAATCCCCTAAACAACTGTAGAAGCAATCAGAAATAATGATAAAGGGCTCCAAGTGCCTCACGGATTTAGTCCCTAGCTGCAGTTGATTTCTACTAATAGTACTTAATTTTCAGGGTTACACTTACCAGCCAAATGGGTACGTGCAGACGGGGATCGGATTTGATCCGAACTACGGCCGGACCTACGCTGCTCCGGTGCAGAGATACGAGTTCCAGACCCAGCAGATCGCCCCCATAAACCAGGTGTCGCTGCAGAGCGTCAGCTTCGCCCCGACGGTGACGTACGCCGGGCAGGTGTCAACAGCCCCAGCCCCGCCGGTGGTGCTGCCGAACGCCCAGCAGCAGCAGACGCAGGGCGCCGGCGATCTGAACAAAACCGTGTCGGGAAACGACATGCCTGGATATCCGCGGGTGAACAGCGTGCCGCCGCGCTCACTCAATTGTAACGGGTATTCAGGCGAGTTTGGCGGTAACCAAAATCAGTCGCAGCAACAGCAGAACAGCAGCTCGAGCGCACAGCACCAGCAGCAGCAGGCCCAGCCCCAGCAGCAGCAGTCGCAGCAGGGGATGCACCCGCCCCAGCAGACGTCCCAGGCCCCGCAGTCCCAGCAGCAGGTGCCCCAATCTCCGAGCAGGAGCCTCATGAGCCAGAATCAGAGACACGTCTCCCAGTCCCCGAACCACATTCCCCAGTCGCCCAGCAGCCACATGCAGCAGTACCCCATCCAGCCGTCCCCGAACCACAGCCAGCAGATGATCCACAACCCCCACCAAGGGATGCACACCCCCAACCCCCAGCAGCAGCAGCCGAGCCACACGCCGTCTCCAAGCCACTCTCAAATGAACCAAGACTGGAACTGGAACAGCCAGCAGCAGGGCGGACCGTCCGACATGTTCAACCAGGCGGACCGGGTGAACCTAAACACGCGGTTAAAAACGATGATCCTCCGGAAGAACGATCCAAAGGACATGGCTGGCCAGGACCAACTGCAGTCCCAGGCCGCCCCGGCGACGAACAACTCAAGCCAGCAGTCCCAAAACCAGACCGGTCATTTTTTATCGTATAGCCACCACCTCCGAGGCGATTCCCTGAACGCCAATGGTTCGAGTGTAAGCCAGCAGCATCATCAGCCCTCGATGCCTGGTAATGCGCTCCCTGAACCTCTCGGAGGTGGTGGCGATCAGATCTGGAAGCCCACCGGGCAAACCTTCAAGAAACCCGGCAGCTTCCAGACCTCTGAGCAGCAACCCAAGCTAAGTAACAAGAACAAAACTGATGTTGAAAAGAGCATTAATGATCCCGGAGGCGGGAGCCTTGCCACCATTCCGCCCCATCCCGACCCAAAATCAGACAAATCTGTCTATCCAGGAGTCGGGGGCTACAATCCGGACCATAGCAGCCAGTGCTATCCAGCCGGTCCTCCGGGTCAGTTTCACATAAAACAGGAGCCCGGACTTTCACAGACTAAAATGGAGGGATACGAGCGGAACTACCAAAACTTTATTCAATACGCTGACTATTGCCAGACACAGGTGCAGGGACAGACTCCAGGGCAGGACTACCAGCAGCAGCAGAATTACCAAAACTCAAATTTTTACTCATCTAATTACCAGAATTTTCCGACCTACGGTCAGAGTTATCAACAGCCGCAGCAGCAGTCCCAACAAACCCAGCAACAAAACTCGTCTTCCTTCTGTCCGCCGCAAAGTCAACCGCTCCAAAATGCTTCCAGTCATTCAAAATCTTCCACGCCAGCCCGCAACGCACCGCAGAGCATGCTGGTGGACATGGACCGCAAACCAGACGCAAGTGCAATCCCTCCCCAGATAAATTACGAGAAGGAGATCCCGGCCCATGCATATCCCATACCGAATCGATTCATGCAACATCCACTTTCGGGAGATAAGCAGTCCCCCGCTGGAGACCAACCCCCGGAGAACATGGACCTCGACAAGATTACCGGTTACCCTTTTCTGGGAGAAGGTGGACCTGCAGCTATTAAAGACCCTGT
This sequence comes from Machimus rusticus, assembly GCA_951509405.1. Lineage (NCBI taxonomy): Eukaryota > Metazoa > Arthropoda > Insecta > Diptera > Asilidae > Machimus > Machimus rusticus. The sequence continues at coordinate 48,101,264 of OX608050.1, read as the reverse complement.
TGGATACTCGTGCTGTCGTCAAGGAAGCACCCGAGTGCCTACCATGGAACATCTCAAGGATGGCTCCTGTGTGGGCCTCCAGACGAAGGACGAGATCTTAGAAGAGGACGAGGAGGAGGCTACCAGCTCTGAGCCCAGTGCTGAGCCGAAGCAAGAGAAAGCTGCAGAAGAAAATTCAACAGAGACGTCAGAGGAGGCGACAACAATCACCGAAGAGGTCAAGGTCAAGCAGGAGCCCAACGTGCCTCTGCTGGACACTTCAGACCGACTAGAGAAGGGGACAAAGCCAGAAGTCCCCGACTGCGATTGCTTCCCATCTGACAAAAATCCACCTGAACCCGGGAGCTACTACACACACCTTGGTAAGGGCATGCTGCGTGCGATCGTCTTCCATGATCCTTCGATAAATATTTTATTTTTTTAGGCTCATCTGCCACCCTCGCCGAACTTCGGAAAGAGATCGAAGATCGGTGCGGTATTTCTGGGCGGCAGCTGAGAATTGAAAAAGTCGTCTACACCGGCAAAGAGGGTAAAACAACACAGGGCTGCCCTCTGGCTAAGTGGATCATCCGAAGGGCCGACCCCGAGGAGAAGATTTTGTGTGTAGTAAAAAGGAGACAAGGACACAAGTGAGTGACTGCTTACATGAATTAGAATCTTTCTAGACAATGGCAGTTTTTATTTTCCTCCCCTGCAGGTGTAAGGCCACATTTATTGTGGTTTGTATGGTAGCGTGGGACGGAATGCCTCGCCTTGAAGCAGACAACGCCTACAAGATGCTGATTGGAAAACTTAACAAGTACGGATTACCAACAACAAGAAGGTGTGCAACTAATGAAAATCGAACGTGCGCATGTCAAGGTACGTATGACCGTTCAAGCTTTTCAAACATAAAATTAGAGGTATCCATTTATGTAATCGGAATTTTTTAATGAACATATATTTAAATATATTTAGAATTACTGAACGTGCTTAGAATGAAGGACACCGACAAACGCCAATTGAATTCCAGCTCTAAATATAGACTGAAAGAGATAATTGGGGTTATTAAAATTAGTTCACCAACCGAAAAAGGAGTCGCAGATATTTCTCCTGTTCGGTGACTTAAAATAACCTTTAAGATGTCCGGGAGTCCGCTTATCCTTCAAATCTCTTTTTATTTACCTCCAATATAACATATACAAAGGCAATGTACTTTCAAAACAAAACCTACATCAAAACTGTTCCCAATAAAAAACTTAAAAGTCTCTGCATTCTTATTTTTTATTTTTTAAATTTTTATTTCTAAATTAAATACCATAAAATCATCAGATAAACACAAATTCAAAGATGCAAAAAGAATAAGCGAAACCAAACAGAAATTTCAAATTAGCACATAACAAACTGAAGATACGAATGGGTTCGTTTGTTTAGTTTAGAATTAAAATCTTTAATCTGATATCCATTGAATATTTTTTTGTTATGGTTAGCCAATTATACTATGGAATTTGCGTTTGATCTTTTCCCACTTATTGGCACTACACTACAAGCGAGTTCTATGGCAATTAGCACTTAAGCTCTTGTTATACCATTTGAAACAAGCCGATTGGTCTCTCTGTGCCCTGAAATTCCTTGGCAGTACAGGAAAAAGGAACAGAAAGGATAACTCTATTTCTTCTCCCGAACAGATAAAAAGCCATCTATAAAGTCTCGGAACAGCCTAGATTCTATTGTCCGAATAATTAGTGAAGCATTAGTTTCTCTGCTGCTCGTAAGTCGGGAGAATAAAAAACCATCAAATCATTTAAAACCTACATAAGTTGTCGCGGACAGAGCTTGGAGCTCCATTATTTTCTTCGTGGAGAAGGTACATATGTAATTGATAATTTAAAAAGATTTTATATATTCATGGCAAAAACGATATTATTTATGGGTATCTCTAATAATATACAGTACATAACCGACGTTTTTTCCCACACAACATATGTAAAGAAAAAAAGTTAAATATCTAAATCTGTTTGTGCAGGACTGGATCCAGAGACATCGGGTGCTTCATACAGTTTTGGATGCTCCTGGTCAATGTATTACAATGGCTGCAAATATGCGCGGTCGAAGACGGTGCGAAAATTCAGACTATCCGTGAAGAGCGAAGAGACTGAAATCGAAGATCACATGAACGTACTGGCCACAATACTTTCGCCGCTGTTCCAGCAGGTAGCACCACGTTCCTACGACAATCAGGTGAAGTACGAGAAGGAAGCGCCCGAATGCCGTCTTGGACTAAAGCCAGGCAAACCTTTCTCGGGAGTCACAGCTTGCTTAGATTTTTGCGCTCATGCCCATCGAGATCTTCACAACATGCAGGATGGCTGCACGGTGCAGGTTGCTTTACTAAAACCCTCAAACAGGGACGGACGACCGCCGGATGACGAACAATTTCACATCCTGCCACTATACATCATGGACAGTACGGATGAGTTCGGCAGTGCTGAGGGCCAAAAGGAGAAGAATCGCACAGGAGCTGTTCAAGCCCTCGAGAAGTGAGTGTAGTGTTGAGTTTTGATTCTTTAAAATTTTATTTGTCTTCCGCTGTTTTTTAAATAAATTATTTTTCATTTGCAGATTTCCATGTGAAGTTCGAGTGCGATCCACCCCACTGCAGCCTTGTCGCCGACACGGAAAAAAGCGCAATGGAAAAGAGATTGAAGAGCCAAGTGGTGCTGTGGATCAACCGCAGCAACAGCCGCAACAGCCTACCCCGCCGCCAGTGACAAAGAAAGAGCCATCGAGTAAATCATCAAAGAGTTCGAAGAACAACAAAAATCAGCAACAGCATCAGCACCAACATCAGCATCCACCCTCTGTACCATCAGCCACACCATCCACACCCTCGCCGCGGTGTCAGACCCCAGTAACAAACAATCCGAGTCCGGCGGGCAGTGCATTTTCAACACCACCAGTTAATCATCCAGGTGGGAACAATAATCTCATGTCGTCAAATTCCAGTCTAATGAATATGGCAACAATGATAGACACCTTTACTGATGCCCAGCTCCAATCTAATCAGATCTCTAGTACAGTGCTGGACTCGCCGTATTCGTACGACTACCAGACAGGATCTTACATCGATTCGAGGAACTACTACGGGCAGTGGCCGCCCCCGCCACATCCACCGCCATCGGTCACCCCGAACACCCACCAGCAAGCCCCGCCCATGCAGCACCACGACGGCTACGGGAACTTTGGCAACCCCATGGTTGGTACCCCCGGGCAGCTGACCGACGTCAGAGGGGAGGTGAAGAGCAGAGGAAGCGAAGAGAATCCAGACTCTACGACAATTGTAAATACCACAAATTTAAATGACGCAAAACTTGTGCCTCCAGTGGCGACTAACCTGCCTGAAGAGGGATTCGTGAAGCCAAAACCTCCGCCAGAGTACCAGTACTCGCAGTACCCGAACAATTACCAAATGTACCCCCCTCCTCCCACCTACTCACCGTACGATGCTTACAACAACATGAACTACAACTACGGCTACCATCAGCCCTACACCCCCTACGGGATGTACCCCCAGCAGACGCCTCCCCCCACCCCGCCGCCGCCTTCACCAAACTGGAACATGTATCCTCCCTCAACATCTTCGCAGCATCCCCTTCCTCCTCCCCCGCATAGTATGCATCACCAGCAAACGTTTAGTCCCTCCCCCCTTCCGCCAGCTGTTCATCCCCATCACGCAATGCAGCAGCAACAGCCCCAGCAGCAGCCCCAAATCTTACCACCGCAGCAACCTTCCAAACCACCGCCCCAGCAGCAGCAGCAGCAGCAGCAACCTCCGCCAACAACTGACATTGCTGCGACAACAACGGCAAAGCCCGAGCCCATCGGCGAGGTGACCGAGATCAATGAGAACTTGGAGGCATTCCAGGACCCCCAAATGGGGGGTGTTGCAATCGCTCTAAATCACGGCAGCGTCCTGATCGAGTGCGCCAAGCACGAGATGCACGCAACAACGGCCCTGAAACGGCCAAATCGGCTGCACCCGACCCGCATGACCCTGATTTTCTACCAGCACCGGAACCTCAATCGACCAAAGCATGGCATCGATGAATGGGAGGAAAAGATGCGGCTCAAGAAGATCAGCACAGAAGCAGAGGCAAAGGCCAAGGAGGACGCGAACGAGACGAAAATCAAGAAGGAGCCAACAAGCGAGGACGAGAGCACCGGCAAGAAGATGGACGTCGACGGCAACGGAGACACCGGCTCAAGCAGTAGTAAGAAATCTAAAAACAGTAGTGACAAGTCAAAAAAAAACTCCGATCCTGAACAGACAAAAAACGCCAAGCTGGTGCTCCGGGCACCGACACTAACGACAACATCATGGACAACACTGTTCCCCATGCATCCATGTGTGGTAACTGGACCCTACCAGGAGGGCAATAGCAGTCCTACGTCCACAACTGCCGCAACATCAGCGTAATTCTATAGTTGATTCCTAGTGTAAAAAATTGAGCTAAGATTGTGATTTTATGGTACGTAGAATTCTAGAATTCTAGTTAAATTATAGCTGATAACTCTAGCGTAGACCCCTCGCATTGTTAGGCGCAACACCAGGGCACGTGAGGCCGGGCAATACATTCGCTTCCTTTTGTGTTTTTTTCGACGTTGATCGAGGTGAAAACGATCACCCTTCACTTTGTGCTGAAACGATCGAAATGCACAGCACCCAAGTCGTTGAAACTTTCCTAAAAGTTATTTCAAAGCTAAATTCTCGTTTTGAGCAAATAGCAGGGAGAATTTGAAGCTGCTGTATAATTTTGGAACTGCTAGTAAAACGATTAGAACTATACAAACTATTATGGGTTTAGTTTAATTTTAGCTTACCAACGTAGTTCCTTAACATTTGTTCTGAATTTGTTTCTACGGTAAATTAGTAAGCCAAATCAACACGGATTGATAGGGGAAGAATCAAAATCAATTTGAAATATATTTAGTTAGCCATCTGCTTTTCTACGTTTTGATAGCTGAGGCCGGATATTGGTTTAAATTCCTACTTTAACCTTAGCTCTACATAATTCTCTTAATTTTTTAATAACATTCGCGTAAAATTTGAGATGTGTGTGGGCTTTAGCCAAAGGAGGCTAGAAACTTTAATGTCCATCATGCGTAAGTTTGTCTAACCCCCTTGTGATCAGGTCCTAGAAAACATGAAAATGAAAAAAGTGTTTCTCCATACCTAGTTCAATGTTTCATCAATATTTGAATATTCTTCCAGAGATAACGAACTCACTAGACTACAGTTTCAAAGGTCGTATTAATTGTTACTATCTTGGTCCTGCGCAACAGAAGCATCCAAAAGAAAATTGTAAGTAAGTGTTGTTTGTCGTATAGTAGTCGAAGTAAAATCCAATTAATAAATGACAGAACAAAATGTGAGAAATCACTTCTATTATTTTACTTCTTCGAAGTACCCTGGTCAGTCTTTCTAAACACATTTCTCAGTCAGTTGTGATCTTTGTAATTTTCTGTGAAACATAGGACGCTCACGGTCCAGTAGCAAAGTAAGAAATATGCCACTTTTCGTAAATATTCTATTTGAATGGCTCAGGTTAGTATAAAAAAAATCAAAGAAGTATTTTAGACACCGCATTATTTAACTGGTGTAACTGGCAAGTTTCAAAAAGCATTTTCTTAACACCTTAAAAAATAAATATAGGTTTTAAATAGGGCGCTAAAAATTTCATATGTCTCAATACTTGATTTTGATAAGAATAAGTTTTTAACTTTGGTGTAGCAGCAGCTTCAAATTTTTAATGCAATGCTCTTTTCTTCTGTTATTACTTTTCATGTAACTAAAAAAATCCGTTTCCGCATCATTTAAAAAACATTGTGAAACAAATTGCAACTACTTTGCAGTCCACAAAATGATTTAATTTACTCGTATCCCTTCTACTGCAATGAACGAAAATTTCAATTTAAAATTTCTAACTAAGGTTTTGAATTTTTGCGTATTTTTTCCTCTATCTCTTTCTTTTGTACTTATGCATAATGTATATAATATCTCAATTGTTGGTATGAAATTTCGTTAGAAAGATCATCAAAAAGATCTAGGTTGATTTTCTAGACGTGTTAGATGAGCTGGACAGAATTTTAACGAGATCCTACCTATACTAATTATTTTCTTCCTTAGAGCAGAAAGTGCACAGGAATGGGCTTTATGCTGTATACACCACGTGACCAGCAATATTATGTATGGCGAGATGTGTACAAGAGCTCAGGAGCATCCGAGCAAGGCGAATTGACGCCCATTTCACACTTCGCCTTGCTCACTGCCGTTGGAGTTATGATCCAGTTTGCAACCAGTTACACCGTGATTGCAGCAGTTCTTGTTATCCTTAATACAGGAACGAGTAATATTGCATAATTAAAAAAAAGAGAAAGAAATAGTTGGGACATTAATGCATTAACACATTGGCAGGGAAATTGTTTTTTAAGCTTATTTGAGGCGGTCTTATTTCAATCTTCGAAACCTATTTTGCTTGAATATTTGAGAAGAGGTGTGCAATACCTGGAAAACATTTAAATTGTTTCAACCCAAAGTGAATGTAGAAATATCACAAAACAAAAAAGGAAGTGAACATGATTGCTCAGTTAGTTATAAAATAATTTCACTTGTGGTACGTCCTTTTATAGCTGAAATCTTTCGGCCGAAACTTTAAAGAATATTTCGGAAAAAAAAAATATAGAGTATATCTTAAAAAAGTAATATGGGACGAATGTTGATTCTAAAAAAGGCTACCACTTCGAAAACCAGTTTCACAATCATACAAACCACAAAATAAAGTTATGGAGGAAACGTAAAACACAATTGCCATTGCATTGCCCCGTCTCAAAATCAATAACATTCTTTTTAACACCCCATCCCACAGTACACAATCAGTTTGAAAGCGTTCTGTTAATGTTATTTCAGTTAATGTAATCCTTACTTGACTGTTGTAGGTTTTTAGTAGTTTCTTAACGAAAATTATCGTTGCCAAAAGTACAAATGAAAATCAGTTAAAGAACGAACAATAATACTGCAAATGTGAAAAAAAACAAAAAACAGAAGTTTCTCTGCTATCACTCGCGGCATTAATTTAGTAAAAGATGAAATTAAGATAACAAGCACTATACAAGACAACAGTAAAAGCCGTTACTTCCTACGATAATAGCAGTCACATACAAGACAAACTAAATAGTTATTAATTTGAGCATGTTCATACATACATATAACAAAACTTTTTTTTCTTCTCTTGTAAAGCGTTTTTGAGGATATATTTTTTTTTATATATATAATTTTCCTTAAACTTAGCAGAGTTAATGAAGTTGAGAAGCAGCACTGAGAGTAAAACTGCAGGAAGCAGAGGAGTTATTTGATAACAAAAAGTGAGTGAAGGGAGATGAGTAGCCATTCGCCAGTCTTGCGCAAGGAGCCTGGCTTTTAATTACTACTTTTAAGTGTATTCGTAATGTTAATTATATTATTAATTGATTAATGAAATTTTTCGAACGAAGAGTATTTTTTGTAAGTAAATGTAATCAACAAAGACTCAAACCGTTAAGTATTACAGTGAACTTTCGTTTTATCCTGTTCCATCAAGACATATTTCTTATTATTATTATTTTTTTATTATTTGCGCATTCTTCTCGCTGTAGTTCCGCACTATCTTTTGTACACACTTTCATTGTAATCCCCTAGCGTATTTTTAAGTTTTTCAGTTCTTAGGTTCTTTAAGCTATGGCAGAGCGGGTAAAATGTACGAGCTAAGACTGTTGTTATTCTTTATTATATACATTTTTAATTTTTAAATAGGTGGCTCGAGCAAAGAACAAATTTTTATATATGATACCCTCTAGTAATATGCAAAATCATAAATATTTTCCAGCGTAGAGTGAATCTATTACAGACTCGTTTATTAATAGCAATAAGTAATTTTATGCTAGCCAGTCCATACGTATTTATTTGTCATCTAAGGCGATTTTTAGTATGCAAGTAAACCCTAGTGTTACTTATTTCGATAAAGATTGTTTGAAGAAATAAAATTTGGAACTACACTATTGTTCTTTTTGAATCAAGTGTCCAAACCGAATTTTAAGTATGATTTTAACTTTCAAGGATATTATGCACACATTGAAATATTAGGTGAGGTTTCTATAAAATATTAATGGAATTTCAGCCTTTCATTCACAAGAGTTGACTAAAGTCAAGTTTGAGTTAATCTCAATTCGATAACGACGGTTTTAAAAGTAAGTGGAAAATCGGAAATTTTATATAGCGACTGATGATTCTATTAGCATGAACTACGAGAATTTAAAAGCTTTGTTTCGTTTTTCCGATGTTCAACATTCGCATTCGAAAAAAAAAATAAAATTATTATGTCAATTCTCCTTTTACCAATGATAAAAAGCCGTAAAGACGGGTTCAGAAGCTTAATTAAAATTGCCAATCGATCTTCTATCATTCAAACACTTCGCAAGGAAAATTGTTCTTCGTCAAATTGGTTGAACAGCTCCAAAAGTTTTCAAGAAATCAATTGCTGCCATCATCTGGCCAATTCATGGATGATACAACCATATACATAAATAAATAAATATTGTGGGCTTGATTAAATATCTTATTTTCATATGGTTCGATACAAAAAAATAAATATCGTCTTCCGTGTCGATGTAAGCTTTAAACATTTTTTTAAAACAAAATTAGGACTACAGGCGTCGGTCGGCTCAGGCACTTAATAAAACTGGAAAGACAGTGACTTCTAAGAATTATGAAATAATACGCAGAGGGAGGAAGGAATTTGGAAAAATGGGAATAATAAATTTGCTTCCACGAGACTATCAGATTGCAAAACTTTAGAGATGTCCATTAAACCAATTACTGATTCTTTTCCAACCGAAAAGCAACATCGATTTTTACTTAAACTTAAATATCAACTTACTATCGTGAGGTCATTTATGGCTAACATAAAATGTAAATTCTTATTTATTTTGTTATATCAACTGGTTGTAAAAAGTGATAACAAAAACAATTTATTGAGATATTCCATAATTAAATTATTTAAAAAAAAAAACATGGATGTATAACGATAGAAACTTATAAAAATAATCAATTTTGCATATTATTGCGGTCGTACAAATTACGTTTCTTCGGAAATTTTAACTATGTACTTGCTTAATTCTAAAATTTAAAATTTTTGTATTTACTTCACCGATTTATATATACTTCAAAACACCGCTACGATATTATGCCACACTTTTTTTTTAATTATTAGAATCGTTAGTGCCTAGTGAAGCGCCACCTATAATTATTTGAAGTGAAAAATAAGTAATTTTTCGAATTTTCCATCATCATGAATGTATAGTTGAAGTCGCGTCGGTTTGGTACTCGGAAACGTTAAAAAAGTTAAAATACTCGATAATAAATAAAATTAACGTAATATTTTATTGCTGCCTTTTCGTCTCAACTTTCGAAATAAACTAATTTTAATTCAAATGGACTGAATGATTTTTTGAAAAATTTCTTATGATAGCATCTATTTTTCGAAATTTTAAATATAATACGTATGAATAAGATTTTGAACAGCATAGAATAATAAAACTGCTCGCAAAAATACACCTTTACAAGTAAATCGTTCTCGTTCCGCCATAGTCTAGAACGCATATCCAACCCATCGCTTTTATTTCCTTATTTTAAGTTTCTTTCATGTAATTTTGCCTCATTTTTTTATGTTCATTTTATTGTATCGCATCTCAAGCCATTTCATCGAAATAAAGGTTATTTCTCAAGCAAATCACTTTTATTTTTTCATTTTCGCAGTTCATTTCTTCAAGTTTGTAAATATTTTCTCCAATCGTTTTTTCCTAGTAAAACAGTAAAAGCTAAACAATTTGCGTAGCGATAATGCTTTCTAACTTTAGTTATACTGAACATATTTTTAAGGTAATTTATAGACTTATATTGTTAGATCCATTACGCATATTTCCTTCGTCTCGTTATTTCTAGTTTAGTGAATATTTCCAAACGACCAGAGAATGTCCCAAATGCTGAAACAATGAAGAATTTTTTTTTTAAATATTTTTACACTTTTGTCAATTGTTGGCCATAGCTAAGTAAAGAACGTGGCAGTCTCTCTGATATATTTTTGTTCGCTTAAGTTAGTTTCTATGAGTTAGTAGAACTTTTATATTTGTACTATTAGTAAAAAGGACGAAAACCGCATGACATTACCAAAAAGATGAGAGCATGGGATAAACTGCAGCCTATGATTTTTTTTATGAAGTGAGGAGAGTACCTACTTTATGTGAATAAGGACAAATTTCTAATCTCAATGTAGCAGCCATATTTATTATTTTTGTAATTTTCCCCCTTAGTTTTATTATTATAACTATTTTATTTTTGCATTTCATCATTTACTGTGCGCATTGAACCACATTTTATGTACTTTATAAAGTGTTGATTGAGAGATATTAAATATGCTTGAAATTTCATTTGCTCGACTTGTTTTTCTACCAACTCTTATTTTTACTACCTTTTGTTTCTTTTTTTTCTGGTAAGTACACGCTTTTCTTTCAGGAGATTTTTTGATTTTACACTGTTTCTACAAAATTACCACTGCAAAATTAAAACTCAGTCAACTTTTAAGATACAATTTTTCAGTTTTTGTATTTGTCTATACTCAGCAGTATCAATCTCCTTACAAAAAGATTTTCAGTTGATGCAGCGAACAGGACTCGGTAATAAATTAATCGATTATTTTGTACCAGTTTATTTAAAATACAATTATTGCAACTCGATTAATCGATTGTTTTGATGATGTTAATCGACTTCAATATGAGCGATATCGTGTCACAAATTGGTTTTTTCTTGATAATAATAGAAATAGACATCGACCTTTTGAATTGCAGTTTTATCACATTAAGTACATACAAGATATTTATGCGGCTCCTGCTAGGGCAGAAGAGCATTTTTTATGTACGGCAATTTATCCACTTTAAAGCTGTATGTACAACGTTTGAAATGCCTTTTTTCAGAATTTTGTAACAAACACTTTCACCAAGAGTATGTAGTAAATGGATGTACAAAGGATCAAAACCCTCTAAGATTTTTTCCAACCGCACAAACGTTTACTAAAATAAATAATAAATGTAATCACTGAACACTTTAAATTACTTATTTTGAAAAGAGACTTATGTATCTATAACGCTAGTTAACTGAAGTACGGAATATCTTTTTTCTAATATACATATATTTTGTTAAAATCTTTCGATTTAAATTTGGTTAGTTAAAGCAAATAACAACAGATTTATTTCAAAGCCAATGGCAAGTGCATCATTTGACCTCGATAAACTTGACATGGAAAATGACGTAATGTAACGTACGATTTTTAGTTACATACTATCAAAATCATACCTTCAAGACTTATAATAACATGCTATATATTGTAAGTTTAGAAAAATAGGTTTACGCACAGAACAATATACAGTCTTTTTATTTTCTGACGAAAATTTTTTTTTATTCAAACGTTTTAGGAAAAAAACCCCCGGGATTTGTTTTAAATTGGTTAGAAACGAAAACGAAACATTTTAAAAATTTGAGTTTATTAGCACATTAAAAAGGCATTTAAAACTAATATCCTAATCAATCTAAACATTAATTTCACAAATAGAAAATGAAATACGCAATTTTATAAAAATAAATAAAATTTTAAATAAATAAATAAATAAAATTTAAGCACGGGATTACAGTCGAAAATCCTGCATTATGAATTTAAGTTCAAACAGAATCAAATTTCAGGAACATATTGGAGACGTATCAAGCAGTTCAGTTAACTAAAATCATGGACTAATCTTGAAACCTTTCATGCAGGAGGCCATAGTTCTAAATATTCAATTTCAATGCGTTATACAATACAATAGTAGATTGTCTGATTTCACTTATTCCAATTCAGTGAGTCGAGGTGAGTTTTCAGAATCACTTGCAGGCTGTGAAGCACCAGAAGAAGCTGATCACTAATTTTAGAATGAGTTCATCAACCTCAAATCGAAGTTTAATTTTCAATATTTCCTTTAGAATTACGGGTTGCCTCCCTTAGAACCTATTTGTATTCTATATATTTATTTGCTTACATTTTTTTAATGCTTGTAGAGTAGTATGATGTATGAGCATCAGCATTTCTTTTATTGGCATCCTTTTACTTTATTTTCTCAAAAAATAAAATCTGTAAATGTGATACGTTTGAAGCAATCTTAATTTATTTACAATGCAATTCAAAGAAGTAATAAAAATTTCAACCAACACAGGATTAAAATATACATATATAGTTTAACAAAATTTAAATAAAACCTAGATTTCTAGGTTAAAGCGTGCTTTTAGATTTGCTAAATTATCTGTCTAATGAACTATGTATGTACATATGTATATACAATTTCACGACCACGCCAGGTAAACAGACAAATGCACAAATTATACTGCTTACACAGCGACAAATTTAAAATCCGTAAATTCAACTTCAGCCTTCGGGACTTCTCAGTTGTCTTGGTTAAATTTGTGTAAAAAAACAAAAATGAAATAGACCAACTGGGTTCAGAATTAAAAAATTGTCACTTTATTTTTATCACTAACTTAGAACTTCATCAAAATTTAATAGGGAATTAAGATCCTTCAGAAATCGTAATTAGCTTGTTACAGTGAAATTCACGGAATCGTAAAAAACAGTAAAAAATAAAACCCATAAACACCCAGGAAAAGAATTTGAACTTGTGAGAAAAAAAATTAATGGGCAGGTAAAGTCCCGAATCCAAAGAGACGCGACTAAACATTGATGAAAAATGGGCAAAATGATAGATGTAAGGAAAAAGCAAATCATAAATATACATAAATGTTAGTAATAAAAACAAATCAAATTTCAATAATATTTGTAGAAATATACACACAAAATACTATATTAAAGCTAAGATGGTTTTATTGATAAAGCAGAATATTAAAGGAAGCAAAGTTATATTTAAGAAGTTATTTAAGCCAGAAATATTACTATTACTACCTAGGTATAGCGGCAGCGCAGGCGGAAAAAGAGTGTATTTACCTTAGGCAGGAGCAGATAAGGTGTAGACTTAAGCAAATATGAAAAGTATAAATACTTCTAAGGATGAGCAATGTAATAAAAACAAATCACAAGAAAACGTTGATTTCGGAAATAAGCAAGAACTAAGATGTAAAGAGAATTTAACGAGGAATGAATAACCAACCCTTCTCATTTACTACTTCTTTATTTACATTTGAATCATAGAAGTTTTAAGCGAATCATTTATATATATTTCGTGTTTTGAAAGTGGACGAGTTGACGTGAATATCAAATTTTTAATTAAGCGACGCAAGTAAAAGCAAATAAAAATTAAAAGTAAAAAAAGGTAACAAAAGACTTGTATAATTGTAACACGTACCGATAAAAGACACTATTTAACGGAAAAGGAGATTTTGATGAAAAGACAACATTTGAGATAATTTGTGAATAAAGCGTTTTTATAATATTTTCGTAAATGTTTGATTTATTTCCTGCGGACATGTTGAAGAGAAGCACATTTTTTATTTGTGAAAGAGAAAACAATTTTTAGTAACTAGAAGTAGTAAGAGCAAATTGATCTGATGATGAAAATTATTATGTTGATGCAAATAAAGGAGAGATCGTTCCTATTCGACAAATGATATGATTTAGGCATTTTGTTGTATCGGGCGCATCTCATTTTATAAAAAAAAATAATCAACGTGTTTTTATTTAAAATATGTGGTTGTGACGTTGTACCCAATTACCCCTTTCCTTTTATTTATGTTCAGCAAATTGCCTCTAAGACGGTAAAAGGGGTTAACAATTACTTGGACGCATTTTTCCTAAAACAATTTTTTTCGAGCAGCCGGACATGGTTTAGATTAACAATTGTTTCCATACAAATTCTCATAGATGAAAATGTTAAAGCTATATTTCGCTATATTTCCGTACTTGAAATTAAAATATTCGTTTTTCTGTTTATTTTCTCTAATTTTTTCAGTTCTAGACTTAAAGTTTAGGTGAACAAAAATCATTGCAATTTGATGGAATTTTTACAAATTTGAAAAACTTTGCTATGGGGTACAGTTTAAACAATTCAATTCAATGCGAAATTTGAGATTCAGATCAGATAAAAAAAAACAGCTAATGTCGAATCGAATCCTATCGTAAATCTTTTAATTTAAATCAATAGTCAATGAATTAATAATCATAGCAACATAGCAATTTATAATCTTTTCATTCAAAAACGATGATCGATGTATAGAAATATGTGAACTGAACTTGATTTGCAATTTGAGTAAATTAATTTTCTACTTACTTGTTATAGACATCAATTAGGGCATAGCTGAAGACAGGTCAAAACAAACATTAGAAAACGATGACATCTTCACTGGTTTCACTAATTGAACGCCTTTTGTTCTCATTCTATTTAAAAAGCCAAGCAAAGTATACATCGTTAGTTGTTCGCAAATTCCAAACAAGTTTTCACCAAAATGTTCAAGCTCGTTTTAGTCGTAACTGTTCTTGCAACTAAAAGTGTTATATCGAATTCTATAACACAAAAAAGTGAACTTGATGTGAACCACGTTGAGGAAAGTCAAAAGCATTTTGAGTTGATTAGCCAATCAAATCTTAATAAAAACGTAGTGCATTTTGATAACAGCATTGGAACGCAACCGCAGCAAAAAGACGTTTTTGATGGCATCAAAAAGATTTTTCCGTATCCACTCAATGAGCCGCACAACCTTTCAGCACTTATACGGTCCATTTTTATAATCGTCAATTTATTAATATTACCTCTGTTAACATTTTCTACTGTTGAAGCCCTCAACGCACCGCAGAGCAACGATCATCCTCACCCATCACTTGGAAGCGATTATTTTGCGAAAATAATTAGCCACAACTTAAAAAACTAAAAATGATACGGTTGAATAAAAACATCGGAGTGGTGTTAAATATTTGAAAATATAAATATAATAAACATTTTATAAAAACATCATTGTTCGATTAAATAAATGGTTTAATGTTAAAGAAATTAAAGTGCGTTAATTCGAAAAAACCTAAATACTGAATTATTATACATTTGGATATATAATTGATGCCACCTTAAATGTTTACTAGTGCATATTTTTATTTTCCTAGCGATGGTATTTATCGTCCTCTATCTGCAATTTTTGTTTTCATTTACAACCAACTTGAGTCCCATTACACCAACAAACAACAACTTTCATTGCAGCAGACTTCCCAATAGCAAAAAACAAACGTAAAATATTACAGTGGAAGGTCAAAACCAATAATTAAGGTATTGGCTTACAAATAGTCGTTGGATTGTAAAGTGGAAGCATATCCTTCAGGTGGCGCTAATTGGTCCCAACTGCTACAACTTTTTAAAGTCATAAATTGGACAATTTGTATAACAGATGATTATAAACTTATATTGTTTGCCATGTTAAATTAAATCAGGGGCATCTCTTCTCACTCATAGATTTAATTGTAAAATATGTTGTTTCTGTCTTTTTAGTTAATCTGAAATCACTGCAGCTGGGTTTTTTTTGTGTTAAATAAACTTTTTTCTCTTTTCCATTGCGTTTTATAAACATATCTTGAAGCTGCAAATATTTTTATAACTATCTTAATATACAATCTATGAGTATTATAGTAACAAGTTACTATTAAGACCTTTTTAAGATTCAAGAGTGTTTAAAGTTAATAAAATTAATCAAATATTCCGGAAATTTGCTAAAAGACTTGCTGCTATTTGCTGGTGCAATAGGGCCATGATGTGGCTTTAAAGAAAAGGTTTCACAAAAACAAGCTTAATTATGGTTGTTAGACTTCATAAAATACAGTATCATATATGTATGTAAATATCTATGTAGTAGGCAAATTGTCCAAACCGGAAAATTATAATAATCCTAATAAAATTGTATTACGGATTATTGTAGGAGTGAGAAATAATCTTGTAATTATCTTGAAATCAGTCCCTGAATTGTAACAATTCAAGAATTTTAACATTTTCCGATTTTGACTATTGTCGACATCTAAATTAGTTCCTGTACAAATAAAACAGAAAATCTCTTGTCTTCCTTTTAATACTTAACACAAGATAAAATATTGAGTAAATAAAATAGGTATTATTAAATACAACGATAAAATATTTTAAAACGGGTATGTTTAGTGAGCAGTTGCTTATGTCAAATGTCCATTACTCTTTCTTTTTTACACGCATTGATGCAGTCCGGTTGATGCGCACAGCGGCAGGTACTTTCAAATCACTTGTGGGTACTGTAGCGCTTTTTGTTCTGTTGCGATGCAAAAAATTTGCTGCTGAATCAAGAGCTATAACAAAAGAGAAAGTGTCATCCTGTAAAAACTGTGATCTTACGCAAGGCAATTCAATTACGGATTTTAATCACTAAAACTTGTTGGGTTTTAATTTAATTCTATTGGAAGAAGAATGCCGATAATTGACACAAAATAAAGAATAGTTGAATTCAGCTCCAAAATTAAAGCATCATTTTAAATGTTCCGCTTTAAAACAGTTAAGCTGTGATTAATCTGTTTAAATATAAATTATTTTATTTATTTATTCATTCTCTGTCCAGTGGCAATTTACAATTATTATGACTATAACGGACCAGTCATAACATTTTGTAAGGAAAAAATCTGGTTTTATAATTTGATTATTGCGATGGTTTCAGAACGGCTTGACGAATACGGTCTCTTTCTTTTTTAAAAACCATTCTATGTATCACAAGAAGTTGACTACGCTAATTCTAATTTAGGAAAGCTTCTCCATCTTTTTTAATATAGCCAATTGTTATACTTTGACGCCCAAAAGTACTCAGCATTTGATTTGAATTCCAAGGTGTTAGTTAAGTTAGCTTTTTCATTTTTTAAGTTACTTTCTTTCATAGAAATTGCAAGAACCTTCATTCTCTAATCATCAGGACAAAACTAAGTGAATAAATGGTAATACATGTATTTACCTCTGCTCGTTACATTGCGCACAGCTGGCCTAGGACTTTTCCTTATTCTATTACTATTAGGACTGAACCGCTTATTCTCTTTATTTATTCCCGCAGCAACCTTGGACATCAAATTTTTGTGCGTTATGTTGCTTCTGATCAAAGCTGTAAAAGCGAAAACATTATTAACAACACTTACGAAAAACTTCCTACTTTTCCTCACCTTTGCTGATTGCCGCTGTATCGACAGCAATTACATTATCTGTTAAAATACTCTTCAGGATTCCCGTATCCTTTTTCTTTTTTACAGCTTTTTCTTCCACGCTGAAAGTTGAGTTACCAGCATCAACATCATTTAGAGTTGTCAAAACACGTGTTTCGTCCAAATTCGTACTGGGACCCGGAACCTGCAACGGGTGCTTAAATTGGTGGACATTTACTTTTATGACATCTTCTATGCCATTATCAATATCATTTAAATCATCTTTAAAAAGCATTTTCTTTCTTCTTTTTGTATCTCCGATTCCAGTTTCATCGTTTTGAAGCTTATGCTTGACCCTCTGGTCAACAGATTCTTCCTCATCGAAAGTAAAATTCAATAGCTCGTGATCTTCCCCGGATTCATCGGGTTCATCGCTTGTAAATTTAACACCGTTTAGAGTATTAAGTTTCTGAGTTAACTTTTCAACATATCCTTGTATTTTACTGTCTAGGAAGTTCTTATTAATTATATCACATTCGAGACGTATGCTGCTAAGAAGCTTCTCTGAAAAACCGATGTAGAGAGTTTTGATTTTTGTGATATGGTTTGCTTTTATGTGTTGCTGTGAAACTTGAACTTCAGCGTCTTTTCCTTTCATGTACATTTCCAGAATTGTTGTGTATTTTATATTTTTAATCTCATTCCGCAATTTATCTAAATCATTTACGCTCTCATTGTAACGATTTGACCAAACGTTGAGATCTTGTTTTTGCTTTTCAATTTGTTTAACATATCGGCCAACAGAAGCTTCTATACGAGCGATATCCTTAAAAGAGAAAAGATTTAAGATATTTTTAAATGTTATCACCAAGGAAACTAAAATACACTTTGCGAAGTTTCTTTTAATATACAGTAAAAGTATCTGAAGGCTGCAACGATCAAATTTATAGAGCAGATAGCAAAAAAGTTTTTAATTATCTTGAATGAACTTAAAAGAATAAGGTATTGAGATTTTTTTTACATTATAATAGTATATTATCCACCAAGACTGCGAGGGTGAAAAACACCCGGTTATTTTTAACCTATTTTAATCTATTTTGTTCTCGAGGTGAACATACTTATTTTTACCATACCACAAAGTATCGAAAGTTCGAATTTTCTCCCTATTTTAAGTGGGAGCAAAACGACGGTTTTTCCCCCCAAGGGAACACAATAGGACATTTTACCCGGTCGCCAGTTTTGTTCGCGAGGTGAAAAAGTGGCATTTGCTCCCGCAAAACAAGGCAAACGTTCGAACATTCGGCGGTGGCTTGGTAAAAATAATTTTAAATCAACCCCTGGAATCAATCATTATACTGAGATCACATTTTCTTAAATTTAAAGGTTTCTAAGATATTTTGGGGATATTGGGGATGATTGATTGGCATACCTTATCTCATATATCTACCGGAAACCCCAAATTATTTTGCAGGATCGACTTTAGATGAAAAGCTGTTCTGCACTATATATGAACATATACCTATATTATACAACGGATATTTTCTCAGAGACAACTAGAGTTGGTCCATAACAGAACAGAAATTTTTACTTTAAATCAAAAGATCAAAATCATTCCTCCTCCAGTAATCTCCCATATGAACATTAAATATCATGGAAAATACCGAAAATTTTGGACCAACAGAACAATGACCTAAATTGATAATGTATGTACAATACAGTAGCATGATATAATCCAAGTATGTTTTAATAGTAAGCTAATTTTCTTCTTATTAATAAATGACACGTAATGGTTTCAACATTTTGTACGAAATATTATGTTTTTTTGTACATATTAATTTTCAGTTCATAATGTATGGTATTTCAAATAAAAGTAGTTATTTTATATCCTGTAAATAAATCAGTGCAGTATATGTATATACCTATTAAATTATATTAAATAAGACATTCAATATTCTAAAACAATCAATCATTTAATAATTATATTGTCCAATTATAAGATTTTCTCCAATTCAAGCAAACCCAGGAGATATTACATGTTAAACATGATTACACGATAAGCAACATATGAACTTACTCATGGCTCATTTCATTCTTTTAGTTCTACACCGAAATAAAGAAACACATTTCTTGGATATGAAATTTTAACAGGTTCTGTGGCAATTTTAAAAATCTGCAAAACAATTTCTACCTGCAATGTACCTTTACAAGTAATTTTTAAAGGTTATGTGTAAATGTCAGTGAATGGTGATAACTCTCAGAGTGGTTTTCAAAAATAACTTATTTATACCGAGGACGGAGCGATGTTGCCCCGGAGTTTCCAAATAATTCGCATTCTAACGCGCGAAATAAGTAAGCCGCTGGTGCTACGACAAGCCCCTCAAAGTGTATTCAATCACATAACTCAGATATGTGAAATCCAGCAGACTCGTTGGTACGCCAAAGGCAAGGACAAGAAAAAGGAGAAAAAGGGCGGTAAAGTTGAAATAAACGAGACGCTCCTGAGAGAAATAATAAACCTGGACGCCCTAAACAACCAAATGCAAAAGTCTCTGAATACAATGAAGGACGAATTCATCAAGAACTTGTCACTCCGATCCACGACTGGATCTATCGAAAACCTGAAGGTGTCCGTCGATGGAGCCGAGCATGAGTTGCAAGAGCTAGCCCAGATCTCTAGGAAGAACCCAAAGACGATTGTTGTCAACATGATCGCCTTCCCGCAGACGATCCCAGCAGTTCTAAAGGCCATCGAGAGGAGCGGAATGAACCTTAATCCTCAGCAGGACGGAACTACGCTTTTCATCCCAATACCCAAAGTAACCAAAGAGCACCGCGAAATGTTGTCGAAAAACGCTAAAATGTTGTTCATAAAGTGCAAAGATTCCATTAGGGAAGCACAGAACAATACCGTCAAGAAGCTCAAGAAGCAGACTGATATTTCTAAGGACGAGATCTTCAGTACTCAGAACCAAGTGATAGCCATCGCTGACAAATATATCGCTGAAGCTGAGAAGATCCTTGCAGCGAAGGAAACAGAGTTGGCTGGCTCGAAAAGTTAGTTTACAAGAGTACAGCACATTGTTGGCTTGCACTGTTTATATTTAGCAAAATAAAAGTAAATCTTGTATTTTATCCTACTATGTTTTTAATTTTTATACATATTACGGTTTTTACCAATAGCTGCGTAATGACAATAGCCAATTATAGATTTCTGGGCAACCCTATGTGGAAAATTTCATCAAAATTAGGTGCAGCAATAAAGTACTACGTAATTTCCTAATATTGGCAGAATTCAAAAGCAGGTATCAAATACCAAAAGGCCTAACCCACATATAATTATTAAGAGTATCCATGAACTTGCGAAACGCTTTTGTAATCTTTGTAAACGTCGTATTACATATTAATTCATTTAAAAATACGCAAATCGTAAATTTTTTGTATGAACAACTTGAGTACGACAACGTAAGGTAATATTCAACCTAAAGAAAAATGTAAGTTTGAAAAATAAAAATTATTCGACAAAAATTTAAAAAAATATATCGTTGTACTTATGTATATAGGTATTTCTTTACTAATTGGAAACTCGCCCATAGAACTCTGTCCCATGCATATTTTTTTATAGAAGATTTTGTGAAAAACCAGGATGACAACCTTGACTGGGTTTATTAAATGTAGTTCAGTGACAAAC
The DNA here is from genome assembly GCA_951509405.1 of Machimus rusticus. NCBI lineage: Eukaryota > Metazoa > Arthropoda > Insecta > Diptera > Asilidae > Machimus > Machimus rusticus. Next base: position 48,080,351 of record OX608050.1, on the reverse strand, counting down.
GCTGAGTTGAAAATGAACAAGGTAGCGGCAGTCGGCATAGCTCCACATTCAGATGAACTTCATATCGTTTGCGTTTTTTTTAATTCAATAAACGATTCCAAGTATACAAGATATGTATTTCGCGCGATTTTTAAATTAAACTAAGGGACTGTTCTAAAATTTTGAGGACAATATTTGAGTGATAATTCTTTATATCGAAAATCTATTTAAAATTATGTGTGTTCGTATGTTATAAACCATTGTACTTTATTCTGGTTTAAATTATGAATTTTTCAATTTGAGAAAATTCATACTTGTTGTACATCTTATCATTTTGGAAATGGGACACGACAGGAGACTATTTGAACGTTTGAAAGATATTTAAATAATTGTTGCAATATGTCATTACATGTACTGTGGCGGGCTAAGAATAGATAATGTATTACTGTTTTTGATATATAGAACTCAGTAATAATAACACGAAATACATAAAATTTGCTTGGCCCATCGATTTTCCAATCAGTGGAGAAACACCGATGTATCTCGACTCGAACTGAGTTTATAACATATTCATACTATATTTCAAAATACTTTCAGTACCCGCAAGAAAAAAATTTGCCTCATACCTTATCAGCTTTGAATCCATTTGCAGCGGACATTTTCTGGTTGAGCTTTATTTTATATTTCAGTAGTTTCTCCTTACTTTGCAAGCCACAATAATACTCCTGGGATTTGATCAGAGCAGAATAAACGGCGTCAATCTTTCGATACCAAGATTTCAACTCGGATTCGTTGAAATCAGAACTTGATGAAACTAAAATGAAAGCAATATTAAAAAATTAAAGGAATTAATGTTGAACAAGTGTTTAAATATACCACGATTTGTCGACACTTTGGCTTCCAACTGCTTGATAGTTTCCTTTAACCGCTCATTCTCATCCATAAGTTCGGATACCTTCTTGACGTAGTAATCCTTCGGCATATTGGTCTTCATTATATTCTGGCGTAATGTTGTGCGGATCTTTTTCGCACGGCTAGCGTACTGTAATAGAAAAACATTTTTCCTACTAATTTAGAAAATTTACAAAAAGCGTAACACGATTTTTACCCATTGTAAAATTTGTTAAGGTATAAAAACGACCTGGTCGCCAATTTTAAAGACGGGGGTTTATTTACAGATAAATTTATTTAAGACAGAGAGCCGGTATCTAGGTCTACAAAACTTTCAATTTTCACCAGATAAGCTTAAAAATTTGAGGGTCAAGGTGTTAAGCTTGAAGGAAAAGCATAATAAAATAAAAATACATAGGTATAGAAATCAGTCAGGAGAAATTTGGGTTAAACTTGGGGTTAGTTGGGCTAGTGTGTATTTCCGGCCCTATTCGGATCGAACTTACTTAGCTTACAAAAGTTCTTTTTGGACAAAAATTCTTTAATAAAGTTGGTAAAATGTTCATAAATTCATTTCATTAACATTTGACTCCAATTAATTTTTCCGGTTATAACGTCAAAATCATTCGATTAAATTTTTCTATTGAATTATTTTAACAAATTGTCATCGTCATAAACGAGGTATATATTAGTGTCAGATAAAATGATATATATCACCTTTAGAGTATTGTATGTATCTTCGTATGTTAGCGACGATGGCGAGATATTTGCTATCATCACAGTTTGACAGTTACCGCCTAAGCTGTCCTTCAGAATTCTGGTTAAATGTGAGTCTCTGTATGGTATATGCTTGCACCCATCAGCAAGTTTGTTGATGCAGTTTCCCAACGCCAACAGAGATTTATTAATGCTGGCTCCTTCTTTGAAGCGCACACCAATCCCCTTTGTGCTAGCAGCCCGTTCACTTCCCGCCAAATCGATCATTGATAATTTAACAGTCCTTTTCTGTCCAGTCTTTTTCTCAGTCATTCTGATGTGCACTTGGAATATCGCATGGCTCCTACTGCTCTCAGAATTAGCATCTGTTGGATGCTGCGTTCTGTTCTTGTTACCCAATGCTAAAAGATTCAACAGTTCTTCTGCGTTTGTAATGGGTTTTAATACAAGCCCACTGACGACGACTCCATTTGAGTCCTCTCTAAGCTTAAGTGGTCCTGTTTTAGTTAGCAGGTTCATCACTTGCTCGTTATAGACCTCGAGATAGCTAATTCCAATGTCGAATTTTCTCGTATCGGTCAGGCTGCGGATTTTATTGAAAAGCTCCCGCATTGTGAGGAATGTTATCCCCGGAGTTTGTTCGTTTCCCAGCATAGTGAAAGTTTTCCCAGCACCTGTTGCACCGTATACAAAAACAGAGCAGTTGTACCTGAAAAAAGAGCAGTTTATCATGGAGGACCATGTCGAACAAGGGTAAAGGGTGCCTTACCCATTCATCACGGAATCCACTAAGGGCTTCGTGCAATCTTCGAAGACATCATTGTTTGTTGCCTCGCCATCGAAAACTTTGTCAAATTCCATTGTGAGTTTCTTGTTGACTCGTTTGGTAATATCGCGGTGGGACTGCTTGACCCCTTGGAAGAAGAATTCGTCGTCATCTTCGTCCGGATCAAACAAGAGGGTGCCGCTGTCGATGACTTTAATTATTGTGCGCTGATTCTGCTCGAGTTCTCTGCGGTTGTTTGGGCGAACGCGCACAATAACACGAATATTTTTCTGATCTCCACTAACCATAGTGAAAATGCCACAAAACTTAATTCAAAAATAAAACGTCTTGAAGTTCTAAATGCTATGTGTGCTAGGCGCACGGTTCTGGTGAAATCACCGTTAAGCACAGTGCTGACATTGCCGATAATTTTTTACCCAAAATATTCTCTTTAAACCCTTCTATCGCTTTCTCGACAAGATTAAAACGTTTTCTGAGAGTCAGTTTAAAGTAATTCACGTTTATTTAAAGATATCCACGTTTTTTCCACAATAAAAGAGAAACACAACGCACAGCTTAAATTTCGTTGACCACTTTCAAATTTCACGGTTTAAACTGAATTTGTTGCGTTGGCTGCGCTGATGTTTAGGCATTACCACATGAAACTTTTTCCTTATGGGGTATTTTCGAATAAGTGTATGTTTATTGCAGTTAAAATTGCTTCATTTACTAAATTAATTGTATTAATTAATTTTTCTATATCAGTATAATAATCTAAAAGATGAAATTTAAAAATTTCGTAATTATTTTTAAGCCGTAAAATCTTTTTGGGGACATCCAAAGTTTAGCTCAAGGTTAGCCGTTCAATTTTTCGGAATAAAACGAGCGCAGCTTTTCGTATCGTCAGCAGTTCTGAATACACTTCGAATTTCTTGCACTAAACGCCATTTTGACAAAGTTCGCGTCGTTTGCGGAAAGTGAAAAACCGTCGTTTAACCAAATTTATATTTTACTTTAGGCTAAGTAGTTGAAATAAATCAAGTATTTAAAGAATCCAAAAGTGTAAAATGAGTGGAAAAGTATTGTTTGCGTGCTCAAAGTGTTTTTCTCGGCATCCGTTCGAAGAGCTGTCTGTTGGTCATCAACTTTGCAAGGTGAAGGCGACTACGCAATTTAATTTTTTGTGAAAAGCGTACGGAATAACACCATTTAGAAGTTATTTTATGAATGAATCGAGTAATATAACAGCGAACAAGTAATAAAATCGCGCTTCTAACGCGTTTACAAGCATTTCTGTGAATTGTGCGTCAGAGCCTTTGTTCGATGAAAAATGTTTATGCAGTGCGCTTAAGAAAAATTTACGAATTATCTTCAAAACATGTTCAGCTGCATTATTTAAATCAGAAATGTTTTTACAGGATTGCCGCGGAGCTACGCCCGTTATGAAATGTACTTACTGCCGGTCAGAGTTCCAGCAGTCTGGGTAAGTTTCGTTAAACTTTTCTTGATCTTAACCTGAATTGGGGCTTATACTAAGTCAATCTTTAATTTTACCAGCAAGGGGAGCACGTCGTCGGCTTGCAAAAAATGCGACCAGCTCCTCCAGCAGTACGGGAAGCCGAGTGCTTGTGAGTGCTGCAACATAATGGCAGCCTTCGTAGGATCCAAATGTCAAAGGTTGGTATACTTTAAAATAACTTAGCCTCTCTTTTGGCACAAAAACGAAAAAAGAATCTGCAAGTCGTCCCAGCGACCTTAAATTCACAACGTAACACACCCTACGTAGGCAAATTTACCCACTGTCTAGAGGAAATATCGCAAAGATTCCCATCGTCTTTTTTCTTTTTCGTGCAGAAGTGTAGGCACTTTGCTTATTTTATTAAACATTACAATTGAAATGCATTTATGATGCAAATACCTGATCAAAACGAAGTTTATGAACGCAAACATTTTTCTTTACTCCCTGACCATTAGGTGTGCTAGCTCCGAGTTAAAATACGGCCCACCGGTTCAATGTGAACAATGTAAACAACGATGCGCTTTTGATAAACATGACGAGAATAAGAAGGTGTGTTTTAAGATACCTGTAACAGTCAGAACCCATCCACACAGAAGATAGCCAAGTGGAAACATACTGATTAGTTTGATGTTATATACGTTTGTACAACACATTGTATTTATTAAGAAAACTTTAAAACAACATTGTAAGCCCGTAGATATACTATTGCTGTAATCTTGGAAGGGCGTTTTTGTAGTTTAGGACTACTTGATAGTAGCATGCCTATGTGCAGAAAATGCCTTTATAGGCTCATAATTTGTATATATATATATATTTTCTCGCTGTAAAGTGCGTCCCGTCAATGATTTCTGTTCGGGTGCACTTTGAAATGCGTATTAAGTTTTTTCTCCGTAATAAATGTTTGCGTTCATAAAACTATAAAGTACTTATCAGGCAAAGCTCTCAGTGAAATCTGCAGAGCGTTAGAGAAAAAGTACTGGCGAATGCACAATGGTTCAATTGCAACCTTTGCACGCTAACGTACATTTTTGTGTTGTTTAAAATATAATTGATGATATCTAGCAATTGTTCTGTTTCTTCAAGTAGAAAAGCTAAATTTGCAATCTTATGTATTTGTAAACTTAAGAATATTTCTTGTTCGTCTTTATAGATTGACGGGAAACTCCTTTGTTGGCTGTGTACTTTATCATTTAAGCGCGCCTTAGCCAAGGCCCGCCAAGTTGAGAAGGACTCGAGGCTAAACAAGAAACGTCCACATAATGACAAATCCGTTAAGGAATCTAATTCCTCAAAGAAGGGTTCAAGACCTGATATGTCCAAGCAGGGGAATAATGATGTTCCCGAAAAAATGTCACGACAGGCATCGAACAACATTAGTTCTGTTGCGGGCATGGGTCTAGCTGCAGCAGCTGCAGTCACTATAGACCCAAACAGCTCGGATCATGTTGTTGCGATGACCCAACTCAAAGAACAGATCGCCAGCCTCCAGAGACGTCTCAACCAAAAGGATAAGGAGCTCCTTGAGAAAGACAAAATGGTAAGATCAGTTGGTGATCCTGCTCTGAAAGATAAGGTTAATCGTAAATTAAAAAGCAATAGAATAGTAAGTAATAAAGATGAAATATGTTTGATTCTCAAACTCTAACAAAAGCATTTTTTAGTTGTAAATATTACGATTTATCTCTTCTTTCGGAGTACTCCGTCATTTTAATTTAATGTTTCTACACTTTGATCATTTTTGGTTAAGGAGTTGTTTTGAAATGATTTTTAATTAATAAGTATTTATTTTTGTTCAAAATTATGAGAAATGTCGTTGGAAAATAATACAAATGTAACTTTTGTGTGCTTCTACATTAACTCTTAATTTTTTTTAAAACTTTAACCAGATTACTGAGCTAAAAGGCAAGAACTTTTCGAATGAAAACGAATTGAGGAATAAAATGAAAGAAACTGAGAGGCTCTATGATATGAAGATCGAATTGCTGAACAAGAAGGTTTCATCATTGCTAAAGGAGGTTGCATCTCTGAAAAAGGGCGTTAAAAGGAATGGAACTGCCTCAGCAGTCACTCTCAGCAAGGAAGCGGCAAAGGATAGCGGCGGGTCTGGAACAGAGAGCCCGACCACGAATTAATGGTAGACGTGATATTTGTGTAAATTATTTTTTGTCCACGTTGAAGCAATAGTTCTAAGTTGAGACCTTTTGCTACCAAAATAAGTTCCATTATTTTCAGATTAAGTAAGAATTTTATTTGTTTTTGGAAATTATTGTGAAATTTTATGCGCAATTTGTTTCCTTCCCATTTGGGGAAAATGGAAAAGTTAATAAAGTATTGTACAAATGGAGAAATAATGTTTTTTTGAGTTCCGACATCAATTTTCCTAGGGATATTGCTTCATGGGCCGCATTAATGGATTTTCTGGCATAAGTAATGAATTTTGGGAGCGTGTTTTGAGATCGAGACACCGCCCGTTTCATGCGTGTCAGCTTGTTATGCAATATTGTTTCAAAATTACCTTCCAAAATACATATCTTTATGAATATGTAAGTATATACAATTTTTAATTATCTTTTAAAGAAATCAATGGTCAACAAATGCCAAACAAAAAGTGCCATTTTTATTTAATTTAATATATAACTTTGTACAACCTGAGAAAATTCGTAAAACAATGTTTATTTTAAATGCATTCAGGTAGATAAAACCCCTTAACTTATTATTGGGTTATTCAGCTAGTATTTAATAAAGTTAAACATAACATTTATACTTTTTTAAATATTCCAACTAATTAACGATTTTGTCCAACAACTATTTATTTTGTGCTCTCATTTAAAAGATGTCAGTGGTCAGGTGTAACATAAACAAATTGTTACGATGACAATAAATTAGTAAGTACAACGAGTTTATAGTATAAAGGAGGGGAGGCATCAGTTGTGATTTTAAAAAGGGATTGTTTAAGCAAAAAGAACTCTTGTGAAAACTATGGTATATCATAAATAAATTTATAACATCAGCCTGAGTCGGTCGCCCACGAAAAGGACATCAGGAGAATATGTTCTTATCATCATTAAAGAAAAATCTTTTTGTGTGATCAGTTGAATTTCTTATATATATATATAAATTTCCAGCTTATATATATATAAATTTCCAGCTAGACGGCCAGCGTCTAAGCTAGAAATATCCAGAAAATTCAGACTTAATTTTGATTCATCTGTGAATAAAACTGTTTTTCACTGTTGTTGGATCCAACTTTAATAGGTGTGAGCAAAATTTATTCTGTACTGTTAATTTGATTTAGGCTTCGTTGATTTTATGGTTCTGGGGCTTGACTCTTCGCTTTATAACCATCTGTAAGAAGTGCCGTAATTTGAATGTGAATATTCTTGGTAAAAATGTTTAATTTCCCAAATCAATGATAATATTCACTAAAATATGATATTTACTGTATTTCAAAGACTATTTCTGCGACCATTAACGCTCTGCGATTATTAATTACAAAAAATTTGAAAATCTCAGTGTGGCTTTGGTTTGTGTCCATCGACGTAGAAATTTCTCGTGGCCTTGGGCAATTGCAATTCCATGCCCTCCATTTCTTTAGTCAAAATAATTTGGCACCCAAGCCGAGAGTTTTCTTTGAGGAAAGGGGCCATATCCAGGAGATCCTCTTCTTTCTCGTCCGCTTCGGGGAGCTTACCTAAGAATTCGTCTTGCACGTAAACATGGCAAGTGGTACAGGCGAGCGATGCCTCACAGGCCCCTTTAAGAATGATTCATGCTAGCGATTATTCACTGGAAATGTTTTTGCATTACCTTCCATTTCTACTCCATGTCTGTGGGCCAAGTACAAAATGTTGTCACCAACTTTGCCTCTGACGGGAGTTTTCTTCCCATCTTTGTCAATGTAAGTAACATGAACACTGCGAAATATCTAAGTTATTTATTCATTTAACGAAAGTTTCATTTTCGCAATTTACGTTTCTTCCTCGCTCTTGGGATCTTGCCATTCGTATTCGCCGTGCCGCAAATCTGGGAATTTAAAAGCTTATATTATATTGCTAAAATATAAATTCCTTAAATTACCTGGATATAATCGAAAATTTCGATGGCTTGGTGGTAATATCACAAGTTTTTTTAAAATTCGGGGCCTCTGAGAAAGGCGCCGGATTAGTAAACAAATCATTTTTGATAATCAGCTGATCGAAAGCATGCTGAGGAGAGCGTTCAGAAAATATCCAAGTTGTAACATTTGTCAATTTTGAAGTTTCTTGGTGCTTTCTTCAGTTTGTGGTTATGAGCAATGTCGGCTGATTAGGTTTTAGCAATATTTATTTAATTCCTTTCTGTCGCCGCAAAACTTTTTTTTGATTAAAAATGTCTGTCGTAAGATTTTTAGACCCTAAATCTCGTTTAAATATAACGAGACTCACTTGCTCTCAGATTCAATCGTATTCGTCTGCAGCCGAGGAAAAGTACGAAGATGAGGGTAAGATATTTTTGCAAAATTGAAACCAATATAAAACCAATATATTTTTAAAATTTATCTTTAGAATTTCGAGTTCTTAATTTGCGCCAAGGGCAGCAGCCCAGATTTGCACGAAAGAAGAAGATAAATAAAGAAGTCCTACCGCCAAGGTAAGCTCTATACTCCATAAAAGCCAGTCGTTAAATATTGTCCCCGAAATGGTGTTCAGTGTAGTAACATATGTATTTCTATTTTAACATAAAATTGAAAAAATATACAGAACTATTTTTATGGTAAATGATTAATTAATTAAAAATTTATTAGATTCCAAAAAATGGCAGTCGATCAGGATTGGGGTTCTGTGTGGCCTGGTCCGAAAACTTTTCACCCTGCAACCGTTCCACTACCACTTCGTCAGGGTTATACTGAGAAAGGAGCACCACATCCTTCAAAATATGCCAACGCTGAATTAATGAAAATTCCAAATTTCCTTCATTTAACACCGCCAGTGATAAAGCGACAGTGTGAAGCTTTGAAGAAATTCTGCACGCCTTGGCCGAAAGGATTGGAGAACGAGGAAAAATGGAATAAGCATTTTCCAGTGGAGGTCATTACATCCGACTATTGTCACGGCCTTCCTACTATAAGAAATCCTTTGTCGCGAATTGTGTCAATCAGGCTGAAACTATCTATGTTAAAGCTTGACAAGCATGCAAGGGATAAATTCCTCCGCTTGGTTGGCAATCGACATAATCCTGAAACGGATGTGCTGACTATTGTTACAGATAGATGCCCTCTCAGGAAGCAGAACTATGACTACGCCCAGTACTTGCTGACTGCACTCTATCATGAGTCTTGGGTCACTGAACCTTGGGAAGCCACCAAATCAGAAGCAGACATGGAGTACTATGACTTCAATAGGGGCAAGTCGAAGCAGGCTGCTGAGGCAATCGTCAACTGGGGCAAGTCGGAAGATCAACGCAGTGTAGTTAATTCGGATTTTGGGAAAAGTGTTGAAAACCTTATTAATGACGGAGAGAATGAATACAATATCCAGAAATACAAGGAGCAAGTGGTTAAATTATTAGGTCTATCGGCTAAGTAAGGACAAAGGATGACGCTCAGATTCAAATTATACTCTGTTTTCATTGATTAAAAGTAATATTAATAATACATACTTTTTTCTTTAATACTCTTACAAATGACTGACAATAATTGCTTTACAAATAGTCAACAGATACATATACATTTATTCCCATTTACAAAAGAAAATTCAAACTTTATTGTCCACATGCAAAATAAAATTTATAGAGTTCTTAATTAGGCTGGCTTTGCTTTGAGTACAACTTCGGGGTTCTCAATATCGTTTTTGCTTTGAATCAGTTTCATCTCCAATTCGTAACTTTTAGGTTTTCTCGTACCACTCTTTACTTCTTCTGGCATACAATTAAGAGTTCTTTTAATTACTGCTTGTAGAGTTGCAGTTGTGATTTCAAATGCCTTCGATATGTTCTCACATTCAAAACTATGAGCAAGGAATAAAGCAGCAAAGAAATCTCCCGTTCCAGTGAAGTTAATTCCATTGCCTTGTTTTGGGATTGAGAGGGTGCACCTTGATCCGTCCTTTTGGCTCAGAAATGATAGAAGCTCCTTCGATGGACCCAGGTCTGTGCTTGATAGGGCGACTGTTTTTACGTTCCTATCATGAAACCATTGCATTGCAGTCCAAGCGTCCTTTACGTTTTCCAATTTGCGACCTGTGATCAACTCGACTTCAAATTGATTGGGCGTTACAATATCCGCAAGTGGGACGATTTCATCGCGGTATATGGGTAGTAATTCAGGAGGTACATACATTTTTCCGTTGTCACCCATTACTGGATCACATACTATAAAAAATAAGAGCTTATTAGTGAATAAACCTACATAATAATAGAACCTCTTCCTTTTTTGAAATTGGTTAAAAATATTAATAACCATATGTAGGAAAGCCAAATATTATTATTCAAAACAACACTACATCTATTTATTTGATAAAATTTGCCTTCACGGATTAGCTGTTGTGCAAGTTGGAAAATGGTTTTCACTATGCTGTATATTATGTATGTATGTAAGTCAAATGAAAAAGCATTAAAAAAATGATGTTCGTTTTGCGCAAAAAAAAAAATTATTGATTTACTTATGATTTCAAATCGTAAAACATATAAACATATAAAAACCTCCAAAAACTTAGTTTGGGAATATTAAGTTGAAGAAATATTAATTTTTCTTTTTAGCTTTTTAAATACGAATTTATTTCGTTTCAAGCCATAAAAAAATTCAATGATTTCGTGTTATTCAACTAAAAAATTAGTGAACCCCTCACCACAAAATGCTCGCTAAGTATTTAGAAAATCGACTATTTTGCCCTAAGTCTGCTTTGCTGCTAAATCGAGTAAACCCTTTTGTTTCTTTACAACGAAAACATTTTGCTTGATATCTGTTCCCATTAGCGAATGCATAGAGAACTAATTCAAAAGATAGTTTTGCTCGATATAGAGTTGAAGCAGCCTATTTTGTGAAAAAAAAATACATTAACAAAAACTTTTTAAAAAAAGTCTTAAAAAAATCATAAATCATAAAAAGTCTACAATTGAATAATCATTAAAATCAATACAGGCGGCGTCATACACGTTAAAAAAAATGTTATGCGTGAATAGATATTAAAAAAACATTCTGGTCGTATTGATAACCTCATCTTTTTAGGTTTTTAAAAAATGGATTAAACAATATCGCAACAATAAAGACAACCTGATTTCTTAAAAAGACCATCTACAACTCTTTGCCAAAGTGCAAAGTTAATTGCTATTAATGTAGTTTAATTTGCCGAGCGATCACGTTGCGGTTGTTTTGGATTAACTCGTCTACACGGCTTTATCAATTCAAATAAGAACTACCTTATAAAAGGTAATTAACATTAAGAAAGCCTAGCATTGTATTCTAAGTCAAAGAAAAGACTTACCATAGATAAGATTTGGGTTTGCCTCTCGCAGTTTTCGCACAATCTTGGCGATTTCTCGTAGGAAAGATGCATTTCCGATGTAACCTGTAAGTAAATGGGAGTAGCTCCCGTGCAGTTGGTTCAGACAAAGGCCCTCGAAGATATCGGCTGAAACAATTTTATTTACATATATTAAAGGAAGTTTGCGCGAAGGAGATTCCTCTTACCCAGATCTTTTTCGTTGAGGATCTGACCTTTTATGTGCTGATAACCCGTGTGATTAGAGAACTGCACGGAGTTTACCGCATCCACCTCGAATCCGAGGACCTGTGGACAATTTCTAGTTAATATTTTAAATTTCGTTTAGGTTTTGAAGGCCGTACCTGAAGTGGAAAGGTGGCGCACTTGTTGCCGACGTACCCGTGGACCACATGACTCTGGATTGAGAGCACCTTTTTCTGCGCGCTGTGTGCCATCGTGCGAGTCGGGGGGAATGACAACAGATTTAACAGTGCTCGAGATGCTGGCCTGCGAATGACACAGAAAACACTGAGCAGTCCCATTTGAAATTACGTAAAAACAGGCCCGAGTCTAGCCCTAATCAGTTAATTGCGTCTACAGCGCTGGAAGTGGAAGACGTTCTCGCTCTTCACTAAAATAAACTTACTCTAAGATATTTTACATTTCAGGTGTGCGACGCCGTGGGTTCGCAGATAGCGCTGGGAGATATGGCTGACATTATTTCTTTATCTTGTCTTGTCTTCATTCAGTTTCTTTTGATTTGGTTGAATCACAAACGTTCTTTCAGAAATCTCTGGACATTCCCACCCCACAGGCGGTTCAGTAAACAGCTGTTCTTTCAGTGACAACCGGGAAAGCGTTTTTAGATTTTAGAAAGTCACCGCGGGTTGTTGCATAAACTAAAATAGAACCAGCAAAAGCTCGTTTTGGTATTGCCAGATTTAAATTCGCAACAATTTCAAAAGTGAAATAATTTTGTTATTTCTGGGTTCCGTACCTAATTGTTGCAAAATTTATGAGACAATTTGAATATAAATACCAGTAATTAAGCCGACTACGCTTTTGGACTGGAAAATTGGGTGACAATCACAAACTATGAAAAATTCAAAGCCGAGAAATATTTCGGACGGTTTTAAGTTTGTACGCTGACTTGTCCAATCTTATATGTATTTGTACACAAGCAACAACCGTCCCGTGTGCGACCGACTATTGAATAACATACAGGCGTTCAGATTGCCTACTACAATAAAATTAATTAAAACAAGAAAGCGTGCAAAGTTCCTACTATACATACATATTTGCACCATTAAAAAATTTGGGAAAAAAAATTTTCTTCTTTGGCCTGAGCAATGTTTCTCCAAGAGGTCGAGATCAGCAAGGAATTTTTTATATCCACATTGGAGACTCTGAAATCATTTTGGTGAAACATTTATTTTCCATTTCCTTTTTTTGAGCGGTTTTCATTTACTATTGGAAGGCACACTACCATCAACATAACCATACCGTCAAAATTACGCCCGTCGTATTATTTATGAGCGTAAAATAATGTCGATACCGATAATAAAGCGCCTCCCTTACATTCCGGGTAAGAACACATTTTCATGTAAAATAAACTCATTTACTTTTTCATATCTTTTCCTATAATAAAATTTTAAACTCAAAAATCATATTATTTGTTGAATTAAATCGGTTAGTATTTTAATAAAATATAATATGAGGAAAGGAAGCATACGTTATTTCACCATATTTAAAGCTTTAGGTACTATGTCGAGTTTTGAAAATTTTTACATAAAACCTGCAGTATCTCTGCATTTTTATATGAAAACTTATAATTATAAGCTTTTTTTAATTTGTCCTGTATGTTCGTATTTTACGGTTAAATCTTTAATATGTGTGAATTTCAGCCAGAAACATCTAAACAGACAAATGGACAGACGGACAACGTTGCTAAAACAACAGGGTTCCAGACATATTTAATATGAATGCAACTCTACCAACCATAAAAATCTGAACCAAATCAAAATGCGATTTAAAAAGTTACCGCCACGTGTTGCGGGTGTTATTTCAACGATAAAATTATTACATGCCTTTTTAGACCAATTATGAATTTATATTTCCTTCCCTCCTCCAATCAATTAAATATGAAATGAACGCAACGCAAGTCACGTGGCAGCGACACTTGGTGTTTGTTGCTACTCTGAAAGAAATCTCTTGTTTATAGGCGTGAAATTTATACGCACTTCCTTCCTTCCGGGAGACAAGACTTGAGGTTTTTTAAGCGGCAGCGCAGCACAGCACGTGTTTTAGATTAACAAATGTGAGAAATTAGCTGTTGTATGACGGGTAATTGAAGACATGTGACCGCTCAGCTGAATCGAGGATATCAATTTTTACTGGAGAGGGTAACTGTGCGAATAGCACGTGGCCTTTATTATTGTTTAGTACCAATAACCGGGAGATATAAAAAAACTAAAAATTGAATAAAATAAAAATCTTTGGAATATTTTAGTTTCGTACTACGAAAGATTACGGGTAGGTATATGGTATCCATGCGTCTACAAAAATAAATGAATAAAGAAAATAAATATTAAATTACATTACGGAAAGACGTATACATACTTATCATTAAATGAACTAGTTTACTAACTAAGAATGGAGGAAGTAGTGTTTCACAAATAAAACTATTTAAGAATTATCACTCCTCCACAAATGCCTTCTTAATCGCCTAAAATTTCTAGAAATAATAGTTTCACTGTCATTGTAGGATCAAACTTAGCATCTGGAATGATCCTATCATTACATACATGCGTTCATCCTAAAAAATAACCTTAATACATAATTTCATTCAAACGCAGATAACACTTCACGCTAAACCGCGACACGTGCTACTGGTTTCGGTTATCTCTTCAATTAGTCGTTAATAGTGCTTTAAGGATAATATCAATTGCATTTAACAGGAATTCCCACAAGTAGCACGTGCATAGCACGCGTCTCCGCCACTTGAAATCTGTTGCGCTATGTTGGACCCCCATTTGGAAGGCGTGAAATTTATGCATAAGCTTCGACAGATTTGTAATTGGTTACACGTGGCAAACACGTAGATTGTTTTTTATTTGCTAGGAAATGAATATATGTATTTTTTAGTTGCACATAGTGATATCTTAAAAAAGTTGCATGTGAAATGTCGCCAGTAAAAAGGGAATCCTTCAATCCTTCAAAGCATGTAAAGTTCTCAAGCAGGGTAATTTTCCTTTCCCAAAATACATAAATATATGTATGTAGTACATATATGAAGTAGAAGAGATTCACTCCCTTAACATAAGCAAGTAACTGACCTAAAATAGCATTATGCAGGGTTATTTCCATATTCAAAATAGGGCACCTCCTCCATAGGCCGGTGAGACAAATTGACCTGCAGGGAGTGCGCACAAACGTGACTGTTAATGCGTGGAGTAAATTTTCCGCGTAAGAAGCGAATCGAATTTCAGTGAAAAACGTCCCCTGAGGCTAAAGGACCGTCGTCCGCCCGTTTTAGTCGAAAGAAAAGCAGAATTAACACTTTGATCAGAAAAATACAACCCCTGCAAGGACGGCTGTCGTGGTCCATTCGCTTTCAGAGGCGGAAATAGGATTTAATTTTTATTTGATTTCCAAATTATAGGTAAACAGATGTAGTTATTCTTGGAACATTCTCACTCACCCAATCGGGAAGTAATTTCATACCCAATCAAGAAATTCGTTGTGGACTTGGCTCTAATTTAAGGGTGAAGGAGAAATTGTAGAATATGGG
The DNA here is from genome assembly GCA_951509405.1 of Machimus rusticus. Lineage (NCBI taxonomy): Eukaryota > Metazoa > Arthropoda > Insecta > Diptera > Asilidae > Machimus > Machimus rusticus. The sequence continues at coordinate 48,065,229 of OX608050.1, read as the reverse complement.
GTTGTTGCAGTCTTACAGAGTGGTCAAGGATCTTAAAATAGTTAGAAATAATTAAAGAAGCCAAGCGATTTTCAGTATCGTGTTGGTTATCATATATATTCTTTAATATAAATTAATCAGAATTCTAAAATGTAGTTCAAATTTAAGAGTTATTTTCATTTACGCTTTGTGGAGTTTGAAATTTCCTTATTTAGAAATATTTACACTCATCAAAATTATTAAGGGATAATCCAAAATATGCAAAAATTGTTCAAATTTTTGAACTCTGTGCTAAATGTTAAAAAATAACTCTTACTTTTTTATGAACTATTGCAGAAAACAAAAAAATTGTTTACATGAAGTAAATGGAAATGAAAATATAAATGTGTTTAATTTTTATTTTTGTTTTTTGGCTGTTAAAGTGAAAGTAACTGTTTTGACTTCAAATTCCTCTATCTCTTAAAATAATAATTACATAATGTTGTTCGTGGTGTCATTAGAAAGCTTATCATAAAATAAAAAAGTAAAAAAATATATTTTTTTTAATTTAAATTAATTTGATTTCGTTTTTATAGGTATACTTACGTAGCGTCTTGAATCATAGTCGCCTATATTATACTATTACTATTTAACTTTTAAAAATAGGTTCAAAGTAAACAAGAGACAAATAATATGATTCTTGCAAAATCCTTTCAAGCATATTTCTTCAAAAACTTTTTCAATTATCTATTTACATGAGCAAATTTAGGTACATATACATATATGTTGAAGTATTTAGCTGTTTGCAATTTATGTTTTGCCGAATTTTTTCGATCTTATATTAATAAAGTAACAAGTAAACTATCTGAGTCTGCGGCTTATCCTAAAAGTATAAAGTAAATATTAAAGATATCACTAAAATTTACGAATACTTCCTTAATATTTGTTTTGTATGGTTACATGATATATTTGAAAACTATTCAATTTTCCATTTCCGTATTATGAAACATCATGTTAAATACATATGTACGTTTTGTGTGCATAAGTTCGTTGAAGCGTTTGAAGAATAAATGAAATCAAATGAAATGGAATAAAGTAAGGTAGATTTATCATATGTGGCGCTTAAAGAGGCGATGTATGCAGCAGTTATCGCATCGTTCATCTTGTCCACTTCAACTAAATTCAAGGACCTCTTGAAAAATTGAAACATAAACATCCCCTCGTGCCCGATATTGAAGTTGTGAGGATCCTGTTTACCTTCAGACGGGTAAGCGAAGGTTCACTGGTGCCCGCGTGTATAGCGAACTTTTTATACCCAGATGGGCTGGAACTAGAACTCTTTTGTTCGTTTGGTGAACTGGATGAAAAAAATAATAATAATTCGATCCCCAAGGGGGTGAAACAAAGAGTACAGGGTAGAGGGAAAGAAATGCGTCGAGGCAAATCAGTGCGGAAAATCTATGGCCGCTGGCTAATTGCGTTTCAATGAGTAAGTGAATGTAGAAGAGGAAAAGTGAAATTTGATATGATTGAATAAGACAAGCACCCTGCTGACATTGGTGTGGTGAGTTACTTCTACACCCCTAGACGACAGACCCTTACTAAATACACAACGTTTTTTGATAACGTCCGACATCCGAAAAGTCACAAGTATAACTTGTAAATCAATGACAATGGGTTATTTGCATATTCCTGAAATTATAATATTCAATATATTATTAGTATGAAGACATCATTTAAAAAAATATATATTAATACCAATAAGCAACGATAATTTTAATGATCACAAGAAAAAAAAAATGCGGCATCCAAACCAATAAAAAAGAGCGACAAAATTTCAATTTCACATAAAATTTATTGCTCTGCGACCCTTGTCCTTTTGTTGATCAGCTATGTCAAATGGATTCGCTTTTGTTTGCTTACATGTCCCTTCTCGTTGGATTCCCTGCTAGATAAATTGATGGCAGCTTAGTAGCTGCATCATGGTGGTTGACAAAGCACCAAAAACGTCTAATTCCGAAATTTGAAAAACAAATACGTTGATGCTGCAGGGATGCTGCAAATCCCCTATGTTTGGTTGGGACACTTTTGCGTTGGCATTTTTGGGTGAATAAATGAATTCTCCTTCTCTCAGAAAAGACATGTAAATTAGGGTTGTTTCAAAATACATATGGATTCGGTTTGAAAAGGTTTTGAGCTATCTCACAAGATGACTGCTTTATTTTGGCACATCTAGGTCACATAATTTTGGGAATAGAAGAAAAAATTACGCACAATCTTGAAGTGACTAAATGATTAAAAAATTTTTTAATTCAGCGTCAGTTATCACACTGTCGTACTACATATTTGTCTGCTTAAAACTCAATAACATAGTTTTTTTTTAAATGCTTAATAACTAATCTAATTATCAAAATGTCTCTTTTTGAGCTTTTCACAATGGTGTCCCTTTAAATACTGAATGCTTCTGTTATCAAAAGAAAACTTCTTATAATAATGTGCAGGATAATTAAAGGAAAAAGAAAAGAAATACAAAGTACAATATAAGTGAGTTATAAAGAAAAAAAAAAATGAAGGAAAAATATGAAAATAAAATATTTGAGAAAAATTAAGCTATAAATATTACAGAAGAAAAATTGCTTGCAATTAAGAGATCAAAAAGCCTTAAAGCACTTAAATTAATCCAAAAGTTGTTTCGGGAAAATGACGGCTGCTATACAACTCCTACTTAAGTAAATTGGTAAATAATTCCAGAGTCTGATGGTTTGTATAAAAAATTCGAAAAAGAGGAACCACTAGCACTAGAGAAAAGGTCCGGGAGGAACGCAAGAAATTCAATTTTTCAAACAGATAACTAGGCTGTTTTAGTGGCAAGAAGATTTTGAAGAAAAAAGGTAGGTATTTTGACGAGTTGAAACATGATCAAAGCGTCTGAGGCTAAAAACATATCGCTCGGTTAAGTATATGTATACAAAGCAACGTTAAGTTATGAGTCAAGAACTACAAAAAATTTCACACAAGTCAACAGCGGTATAATTACCGATCGAACGAGCAGCAATTTTGTGTTCTGAGAAGTGCATAATTGACGAAGTGTCCCATAAACTTTACCTATCTGTTAATATGGACTAATCGGGAGGACTATTGAAAATAATACCCAAGTTTTTCACTGTTTTTCAATATGGAATAATGGTGTTGTTGAGAAGAATGGAAGGAAAAATGAATAAATATTATAAATTTTACTGACTTATATGATGAAATGACCCTGAATTTGAATTGAATTTTGCAGGAGTGTTATCGTACCTCAATGGTCATTTATTGTTACACCATTTGCTTTTACATAAATCTTAAAAAAACATCGTTTATCTCACTTGCTTGCGACAGTTTTTCCCTCACAGAGCATATTCAGGCAGGAGTTGCACAGGGATCGTTCGGAGCACAAAGATCTATTAAGACGAATGGCTAATAAAGCCATAACTCAGCGGCCATTCCCGAAGGTGAGCTTGGCAAGTTAATGCCATTAAAAGCGTAAGCCAACAGGTCGAGGAGGCGAAAAACACTTCCTCCCTGACCACAGGCGTCGCGTCGGCACTGGGGCACCGGCAGGGCTGCGGAGCACCCTTGCCAATCGGGCATTAAGCAAACATAAAGGAACCGGCTAAGTTTCCCTTAAGCACTTTGTGATAAGCCTCAAGCCATAAAGAAGGGACAAAGTGGAAAGTGGGCAAATGAATCCCTTTGATCGTCCTCGGTGCACGCACTCCCATTGGCCCACGGCCGGGTAGACCAACCCCCTTGCCATTTTCCGTTTGCCACGAGGGTTGTGCGGAGCCCGTCCGATAAAACTGGCGCGGCCAGACTGCGCCACGCTAGTACCCAACGAAACGTGGCCGGAAAATCGCTGAGAGGCAGCACACCCTGGAAAATGCGGAAATGCCCTGGTGACGAGTGATAGTGCCGTGCAGTGTAAGCCCGTGAAAAATGTCCTCATGCTACAGTGGCTTCGAAGATCGGTCCTTTGAGTTCGATGACTCGTCTTACGACAGTGGATTTGAGAAGAGTTTCGAAACTGATTTTGCATATAAGCCGCGGAAGTTACTTTTTGGAGGATCAGATTTTTTTGAAGATCAGCAACAAGATGTCTCCCAGGCGTCTACGACTTGCAGCAACAGTGATCAAAGCACTAAAGGTAAAAGCGAGTTCCAGCCAAAGTTGGGACTGCAGACCTCGACCCCTACGAAAAACGAAAATAGACCAAAGAGGAAGTATGCAGTTGGAAAAAATCGAATGACTCGGGCGAGAAGTCCTTCGCAGATCATGCGAATTAAAAGACATCGGAGGATGAAGGCCAATGATCGTGAAAGGAATCGCATGCATACGCTGAATGAAGCGCTGGATAGACTCAGACTGGCTCTTCCTACTTTTCCAGAAGATACGAAGCTTACCAAAATCGAAACTCTTCGTTTTGCGCACAATTACATCTTCGCACTCGAGCAGGTCCTGGAGAATGGTGGGACTGTAAATCTTGACCTGGAAAAATTACAAAGTCTGACTTTAAGTGGCGAGAGGATAACGAAGGAGCTTTTTGAAGCCTTATTTATTAACCAAACACCCTATCCGATAACGGGGCCAGGGTTTTCATCTTGTGATTTTTATAACAGTATGCGGCAGTATGGCGCCACCTTGCAGCAGCCGACGGCGGCGGCATCTTGTGAAGACCCGAGCTTCTCTTACCAGAACTATGAAATTTTTCGAGGGGCTTTCGACGCCGCCCTCAATCACCCGCAAACCAGTGGATCTGGAATGTATCCTGGTCAAACCAATCTTGAGATGTATCGAAGCAAGACCCACCCTGTACAGTACCCTGTAGCAAGTCAGACATCCTTACATCAGGAAAGCAGTTTCTACACCCAAACACCGCCTTGGAAGGATTATAATGAGCAAGTCATTAATAGTTATGGACAATTCTAGTACCTAGAAAAAGATAATATTTGTTTTTATTCATTTGCAATAATTTTGAAGGATTTCGTGATTCACAAATATAATTTTCTCAAAAATCTTTCTTAACATATTTAAAATTCTCATAGTCGCATTTTGCCTATATATTCCAAATTCTAAAATTTTAGACTTTATCTAAAGATCATACATAAAAGGTATTTTTGCTACAATAGTTTAATTTTATTATCCGGCCTGGTTCGGTTTTGATATCAATCGCAAAATTATCAAGTTTCATATACATACATATTTCAATTCAATACAAAATTTTACTTCCATACAAATCTAAAAAAGTTCATTAATTTTAAAATAGGGAAATTTACTATTGACCACGATGAGCATTCGTGATTTGTAGTTTTAATAGCTACGAGTCTTAAAATTTATTATCACTTTTAAATGTTCCTTGCTACCAATTTTCTGCATAGCATCTGGTGATGATCATACCTGAATAATTAAATAGCACGGTAAAAATCCATTTTTCCTCATTTTTTAAATAAACTTGTAAAACATAGAAATCTTTTTAAAATTCTAAACAAGTAGCGGATCTCAGAAAAGTGTTTTTCGTTTATGAATAGAATTCGACGGGGAGAATCTTTTTTTATCAAAACTCAATAAATATTTTATTTATTCATTTATTTTGTGCAGAAAAATTAATACAATACAAATACATATCATTTTTCGTAATTGCTAAAAATATAAAGGTATTCAAATATTTCTGAAAGCCTTTACAAATTATTCGTACAGCCTATGTGCTTTGTAATCAAAAAAGAGAAAACTTTACTTCTTATAATTTCTCACAACGCAGTGGTTATTTATATAGGTACTTATTTTATTTTCTAAATCTTCCAAATTTTTAATATGGGTCATTTTATCTTAAAACTCGCATATACTGTTAATTTAACATATGTTTTTTTTTCATGGAATAATTACAAAATTATAAAGCACGATATCCTTCGAACCATTTTTGAGAGGATCACATCTCTAGTCATTTTTAATAACATTAAGTATAAAATGTGTACGCACAAAAGCAATTTCATTTCAAAAATTGAAGCTTATGCAAGAATATGCCTTTAAAAGATTGTAGAGAATATTCAAGAGCAAATTATTTAATTGATTTAAATATTTACAAAAATTGTATTTTCGTAAAAAGATTTGTAACATAAGTTTATAAGTAAGAAGAGATTTATTAGTTTATAAAATAAAGTGATGTGAAGTGATTAATCAGTAATCGAATCTAGTCATGAAATGTACAAATTTTGTAAAAAGCCTTTATATTAAATTCTATTTTAAGAAATCCGATATGTTTTCTTTCTTTACCTAAGTACGAAACGAAACGAAAATTTCATTTCTATTGGCACCCATTTTAGTACAGAGTGAGTCACATAAATAGGGATTTCTTCATTTATTCCGAGCAAATCCACATACGCGTCACTGGCTACGGATGCAGGAAGACAATGGCAGCGTTCTGAAATGGTACTGAGTTACAAAGAAGGATAACAACCCTAAAATCACCCCGTACGAATTGTATTGAAATGCGAATAATTTACACCTTAGGGGGTCGCATTTTGCACTGTTGGGAATAACAAAAATTATCTGGGTACGATTCCTATAAAATGTAATCTCGAATTTCTGTTAATTTTTTGAGAATTAAGAGAAAATTCAATCAGTGATGAAATTCTTTTTTTTTTTAAGATAAAATTCTTTAGATAACTTCTTTTTGCGGTATGCTAAATATAAATCTAATTCAATAAGCTTTGCTGAAATATTGTAGGGGCATACCTACTTAAATTTAAGATAATTTTCACAATAAAAAATGTTTTCCATTTTGATTTTGATTCATAACATAATTATTAATAAAAAGAAAAAAGGAAAATTGTGTATCTAACATCGTTCTTTAAGTTCTCGGATCATTACATCTGAAATTCATCCTTTCTGACATCAAGAAAAGGAAGAACGATGTAGTAACTATCGTTTTCTATAATACCGTACATGCAGAGAGGTATAGTCAACAGACCATTAAGACCATTCAAAATATGGTTAATCAGGATGACCAAGATATATTATAAGAAAATAATATAAATACATACCTACATATATTAGTCATATAAAAAATTCAGTGTCCATTAAAATCTTCGTTGATCTTTTTGTCAGAAGACTCCTACTCTTCATATATTAAAATTTGATAATATTGACAACTGCATTACTGACTATTGCTGCAAGATTTGCAGTGATAGGTAGTCTGTAATGTTGTTGGTTAAAGTTGAGACATTTTGGTTGTTAACATTTATGAGTATCTTTTACAATTTCAATAGTAGACCCAAAATTACCGTCCTCTAAAACTCCTGAGTACTAAATTGCATGGTATTTCTTTCCAAGTTGAAAATCTTGGTCAGTAACAAATAATGGTTTATAAACAAGCCTCGCAAGATAAGAAATGCGTACCTGTATAGAAGAAGTTTTAAAGAATAGGGTCTATGTATAAATTTCTACACTCAAAAAAATGTAATTTCAAGAAAAAAGTTGTTGATTTCAAGAACGGCATATTTTAGGAAATTTCGAAATGGTAACGGGCGCGTTGTGGGCGTGCAAAAATAATTTAAATGTCTTTACTAGGGTACGATGTATTTATACTCGAGTATTCTTTTAACTTTTTTATTTCAGCTAGGTACAACAGTGACAGAACTTAATTCTTTATTAAATTTTGAATTTTGACTATTCGGGACTATGTCTTAGAAATTTTGGCATTGACTTTGTACTCAATAGTGTAATTTTTGTAAAGAACAAAAAGAAAGAAAATATTAAAAGAAGTTACTCTTTGACTTTTCAGATGTTTCAAAATTTGGCTTATGAAGTTTGCTTCAAAAAACCAAACGAAAAAAATAGCTAACGGTTGGAAAAGTCCCAAACCAAGCTGCATTTTGTATCCGAAAGAACCCTTGTGTTGGGCAGCTCCTTGGTCGATTCGACATGGGGTGAGAACAAAACAAAAGACGATTTTACGTCACCTGCCAGGCAAAATAATGTGCCAGGAGTTGGCTGAAATCACTTCGGGTAGAAATGTTAGTTCGTTCACAATGAAGGCGCCCCCGACGCCTCCGTCGTTCCTGTGCTCAGCTGAGCGAACTGATGGTGATTGCTGCTGGTGGAAAGGCCAATACTTTTCGGGGGTAAAAACCTGGACCAAAAATGTTGACGTTTCTGAACTGGTGCCCTCAGCCTGCAGCGCGAGCCCTCAGATTTTGGTCCTTGTTCCGATCGGATGCACATGGAAAAAGCAGCCCCTGCCAGCTTCAAAGCGCTCTTTCCTCAGGGGTGCAGCGCTCCGCACATTCACCCGGGTGCAGTGAAATCGGCTGCAGGGGAAGAGTTTCACTGATTTGAGTCAGTTCTTAAAGAGATTTTCAGATGAGGCCGGAAACCTCAATGAATCGCTGAAAAATTAAATAAATGCCTCGGGCTGCAGCCGATCTCGCAGCGGCGCAATTAGAATTCATGATCAAAGCTGGCCTCAGGATGTTTACCTAGGGCTGTAATCATGCGTACCGCAGCGGTCAGGGAGGAAGGGATTCCACAGTTTCGGCACACTCGACAGTGCGTTAATTGTTCGCCTGTCAGCCGAATCCTTTAGTGGGAGTTCCACGCGGCTGGGCATGCAGCCAAGTGGCTTCCAGCTGCAAACTGGTCGTTTATAACAATTTTGGGAATTGATTCAGTCGGGAGATTGTCAACTTGTCGAAAAGTTAATTATTCGCAGAGCTATTATGCTTTTTCCGGCACAGGGTGGAAATGAAAACCTTTTGTTCCTTAGTTACTTCCGGGATATACCTATACAGATGTAGATATACTTATGTAATTTGTCAAAGTTTTGTAACTATGAAAACATACAAAAAATGTAAACATATGTATACACATGTCAGAGATTGAAAGTAACTGGTACTTTCCAATTCTTACAATATAAATTGTAAAGGAAATTGTCGTAGTACAATTTTAATAAAACATATCAAAATGTATGTAACGCACTCTTTCATTTTTTGTTAAACTCTGCAAAATTTAGTTTATTATTTTCAAGAAGTGTCTAATCTATTCAATGGCGCAGCGTGGTAGTGTTGAAGATAATCTCTGAATACCCGAACAAAGTACAAATAAAATATGGATAACAAATAAAAAACTAACCCATTAGGGCGTACAGCGGCCTATTTAGAATGAAAAATCCAATCGACCATAGTCTGGTCTAGGTCTTACATTAGGTTGTACTAATGTTAGAGTCTTGTAAGGCCAAAATGTCCTGCAAAACAACCTCGCGCGATCGTTGTACGCCCAAGAAAAATGATTACAGCCGCATTTTTAAAATTGATCATTTTTACTCGGGAAATTTCACATATGTGTTTGAATGAAAAAGAAAATCATTATATATGTAGTTCGACTTGGGAAAAATATATAAAAAATTCTTTACTTCAAATTTGTTGTATGTATATATGTACATACAATTATACTACCATTTATTCTAGAAGTTCAAAATGAAAACTGAACATCGATACCCTATACAAAATTTTGACAGGGAAGAGAGTTTTTCTGCCCGGTCCATGTAAATGTAAAACTTTTCGAATGTTCGATGGTTCTTTTTCAAGGATTTGCTATTCGTGGTCACCGTAAAGACGGACAGGGTTAAGTTGATTTGTTGTGACTGCTCAAAATGTTAAAACAAATGGACTAAATCTTATTGTATCTGTCTTTACGACTCTTCATCTGTATAAAGGCACATCGCACATTGTAAACGTCGAACTAAAATTAATATACCCTATTTAGAGTTGCAAAATATCAACTGAACATTGAACACTCAATAGCAAATCCTTAGTTTTGCCATTTAAACTATTATTTCCAGCTGACTAACTCAGAGTTTTATTATTTTTCCTGCCAAATATAAAATATCAACTTGGTTTTTAAGCTAGAGTTATACAGAGCGATTGAAATTCCTAGCCCATTTTGAGTTAACCTCTGCGCTCTCTGTTTTATTATAAGCATTAAATAAAAATGTTATAATTTTTCTAGACCAAATGAAATATTCATTTTTACTGAAAAGTTGTAAAACTTAATATTTAATCCAAAAAGACTATGGATTATTATACCACATAGTTTTTAGAGTATGTATAGGTATATCTATGTATCTATGCAAGAGCGCAAGGGCTTTATTAATGTAGTGTAGTGCCTATGTATCATCATAAATCAAATGGGGATGGCAGCAGTTAATCACCGAGGAAATCGCCAGAAATTAAATATTTGTCAAATAGTCATAAGCTGTTGGCCGTTAAGGGATTATGACAGCTTCTGAATTCATGACAATAGCCAATTTCCTGCGGTGTCCAACCCCTATAAATAATTTTCCAAAATTAGGGAAACGGGCTATTTACACTAAAAAGTCCCTGCTCGGCTCGTTATTTCCTTAAAAATGAGTTTTTATAAAAAATCACGCAACCGAGTGTTGGACACAGCTGTCGGGGACCGGGGTGTCAATAAGCTGAGTATTGAGTTCTTTTTATCGCTGAATCGCAAAGCATTGAACACAAGGACATAAGATTGGCGAAATGACACCTGCCACCGTTTGGTGTCCTGCATTTTCGGCGCCAAACAACTACATACAACAATTAGAGCGCCAAGGTTCGCCTCTGCCGGAGGTTGCAATTAACGAAAATCCGACCGCTGGGCTCTATGACTTTACACCCTTCACATTCATCAGTATGACGACAGTCGCAGCCCTTCGCTAACGAGCAGCTCTATTTAGCTCAGAAGGTTTCTGCAGTTGCATTGAGGGTACAGCCCCAGACTGGCAACAATAACAATAATAATTCGAGAAATTCCAGTTATGAATAACAAATTACACGACATTTACTTAGCCCCCATCCGGGAATAGGTCCGGATGCCTTTCTTGCGGTCTTTGGGGAATATAATCCCAATAAAAGATTTGAGACGTTTTATCGGCGCTTTTTCATCGTAAAATTGTTTTCGTCCTTTGAGAGGAAAGAGCAGGATTAGTGGAGATGACGAGCTATGATAAGGGATGCTCTTATTCGGGGAGATATCAAAGAGTTTTTATCTTTGGGGATGATAGTTTCAACCCTCCATTTAGGAGCCATGGCCCGCTGTTTTCGGCTTTGTAAGGACGAACGATCCCAGATAAACCTTAACACCTTAACACAAAAGCTTTTGTCGTCCCTGCTAATGTGGCTTAAGCTAGTCACTGGAATAATCTGTTGCAAATTCAAAAGGGGATGTGATTTTTGAAAAAAATTTTCGAAATGCCAATTTTTGTATATTATAATGCAAACTTTAATCACTAAAAATATACCTTGCAAATAAAAGCAATGATTAAAACGCCCATTATGAAAACGTTCGAAAAAAGTGTCGATATCGTTAATTTTAGAAGAATATCTGATATGCAAAATGAGCGCCTATAACTAGAAAGAAAGAAGAAGAAAGAAAGAAAGATTTTAATACTAACTAATCTTTTCGTTTATTTTCAGCTAACTAATTGAATTAGTTGTTAAAATTGTGTAAAGTTGGGAAATCAAATAAAATAGTAGGGAAATGAACTAAAATATTTGAGAAACAAACTAATTTTGTAAATGTTTTTTTCCACTGCTTTAGTTCTATTGACTGAAGGAATAGTTAGTTTTTCTAAACTTTTAAGTGCATTGTAAGTACAATCATTTGCATACGTTTTTATATTCCAACTTGAAAAGTTTACAGTAATACAAAGCCGTAATCTAAGACACTTTAAAATTATATATTATCAGGTGAATTGAAAATCTTACACTTGCAGGAAGTAAAATAAATCCATAAACAAAGAAAAATTCTTATCGTAATCAAATAAGTAGAAATAGTTTTTCGGGTAACTATGGAACATCTAATTTCACTTATTTGTATGGTTTACATCGAGAAAACATTCGGTTCATTTTTGAAGTTTGGTTATTTAAAATTGTATAAAATACAATAAATCAAGCGAAGCTATTAAAATTTATTTAAAATATAGTAACCAAAATAAAAAGGTCAGGACGTTAATTTAGACAAGTCGTATTTTCTGAAGTTTATTGCTTGGTGATTAGAGTCGTTATCTGAAAAAATATATTAAACAATGAAATAATTTTTATAAATTGTGCTCACTGAAAAAGCGCGGTATGTCAGTTTTTTGATTTTTTCGTCAAATTTAAGTTACGCGCTCAATTATTGAAATTGCGTGTCTTTCTGGCTCACAATCTGTTGGACCATACAATTTGCACAAAAGATTTAGATGTGATTAGAATTATTTAGGTTGAAGGGAATCATGACTACCCTGTCATCTGGATCACTTCCAGAAAAATTCGTAGAACTCTTTTTTATTAAATTTTTTTGCCAACAACTCAACTCAAGTTAAAAAATTCAATTTTTGATTTCTATTCGGTGTATAAGTAGAGTCTATTTGAACAAACTTTCACCCAAAAAAATCTTACGTTCTCTGACAATACCACAAAAATTGGAAGTAGGTACATACATACATACATATGAACGCTGTCGATGCTTCATTAGTTCAGAGATACATTATTTTCTAAAATAGCATGAATCCAAATCTTTTTTGATATCTATGGTTATGAACGTATGTTATATTGCAGAGAAAAATATCAATGGAGGCGTAGGACAGAACAGACATAAGTTAAAGGGTAACAAAGGCATTACGGCGATAAATTCACCAATTTCCAACCCTTTTTAGGCATAAATGCCTTTATGAGTGGAATGTTGATCTGGTCTAAATTTGCCGATAAAGTCAAATAAAAAATTCGACACGTCTAAAAAATTTAATGGGGCGAAATAAAAAACCGAAGGAAACGTTTGGCAAAATTTTGTCACACATATTTGATGCGGAATGGGTTAACGTGCCTTGCGTGACCCTGGTACCGATAAACAGCCCATATGGAGTGTGGCTGATTTTTTATTTATTGGTTTCTGACAGATATTTGTTATTGGCATGTTGTAACGAATCATAGGTAAATCTATCATATAATTGGGTACATACATTCATTCGTTTTGTGTACGTGTAGTATATAGGTATGATTTATCTCATAGGCTAATATCTTAATATACACATTATGCAAAATAAAAATAGTGATGTTTATTGTTATGCCATCGTGAAGGTAATTCCATAACGAAAGCCTTTTTTAAATGTTTTTTAACTCGCTAAATTTAAATTTTTTGAAAAAATTATACATGTGTGTACGTGAATTATTAATTATATAAAGTATCAGTGTATGTGTTGGTGTATCCTTTTAAAATCAGTTGTATGGAGAAAAGGTATGAGGGCTTTGCAGTTCACATTATCTAATTCTATTAAGATTTATTTCACTAATTCTATTTCTGATTCAGTTTATTAACTCTAATGTGTTATCTTCGAATTCTTATACACATTAAGAGTTTGTCGTCTGTTTATGGAATATGGATTTTAATTGCACGTCATACATCTGCTTTTCAGTAAACTTGCTTTAGAAATATTGTCATCGTAAATCGCTCGTCAGCTTTTCTTACAAAAATAAATTGTTTCACATTTGATGCTTTATAGACTGTGTACGTACAATGACTTCTTACTTTATCGAAAGATAAATGTGAGAATTATAATGGCATTCAGAACTTTTTCACTTTTTCCACTTTTTATTACGAGATAAATTAGGATGGAAGATGCAATATTCAAAAAAGGGAGCGAAAATATGTCGAATTGCGCGATAGGTTAGTTTTTATTCTGAAGTCTATTTGTAGGCCTTTTTACTGAAGTTGTGAAAACCAATATGAATAATATGTTATTATTTTTTATTAATATTAATTTCATGAAATTATATTAACAGACGCACCTCCCTGTGGCATAATTGTTGTTTTTGTAACCCTTAATTTCATAGCAAATGCTTTGATTTTTTACGGACAAAAGGGAAATAAAAGGCTAGAAGTGATTATTATCGAATATTTTCGTTATCAGCTTGACATGGTGCTAAATAGACCGGTTTTAAGTGCATTACAAACAAAACCTGGCACCTTATTCAGTTGCATTAAATAATACACGAACAATTGTACAAATATTGCTTGGGAAAACAGGTAGCGTCCAATTGACTTGATCAAGAGCTCCCGGTGAAATTCAATTTAGTAAACATGTGTTAAACAAGATTTAGTTAAACAAAATTGTTACCTTAACTCGGTATCATGATTAAGAGATACTCGATATGTGAACATTTGTTCCATAAATTATTAAATCGAACCCTTCTTCATAATATTATCGCTTGAAATGGGGCTGTGGTTTTAATAGAACAGCAAAGTATTCGCTGTTTTATGTGCAAATTATATATTCTATCGTTTTGGTGGAATATTTGTTAGATATATGTAGATTTATAATAAATATGGCAGTTTTAAATTTTTTAAATTTTTTAAAGGAAGCTTTTCAAGGTGAAAGCTCAAAAAAGCTTTGAAGCATATTTTCGCACTTTATTTATTTTAAATTTAAAAAAAAAATTGTTTAATCTTGAACAAATATGCTTAGCATTTATTCAATTACAACATTTCAAATTTAAATTTTAATATGAAAATATATATATATTTTGAATACGAAAAATCGACAAAAAGTTTAAGTAAATGTTACCATTTTCTGGATAACAATTGAGATGTGCGCATTTGCTTGTTCTCCTTCAATCAGAGATTAAATTTTGTCAGTTGATAGCCCAATTGAATGGGACATCAAATCAGCAGTGGCATGAACCGGACTCATCCATCATCATTCATTATGTAGCACGTCAAATATTGTGTCGCAGCCAGTTGTTTACTTATGGTTGGCAGCGATCTAGTGCCTTACCAGTCCGGTGGCATTATTTGCTTTAGCCAGAAACTCTTATCATGTGTTAGAATCAAGGACACAGTATGTTCGGACTCATGAACAAAGTCACGCAATAAAAGATACAACAGAACTGAATGGTTCCTTGGAGACTTTTAACAATAAATCCATATACATATGTATGTACTTGCAGGTGTATAAGATTTATGATGACTGCATACCGTAAAACGTAAAATTGGAGTAAAAATTTTATACAGTCCATTGGTCTTTACTTGGTTATTTGTATTTTTATTTATTCCAATTTAATTTATATACAATATATATATAATAGAAATCGTGCAATGTAGTGCTAGAATCCAAAAATTCATTTAACTATTTAATATTAAAAAAAACGTATATTTATTTTGACGAATATCTTTTCTTCAAAACTCAACTAAACCTACTCTTATATATCACAAAACTGCGAGCAATAAGTAATCCTGCGTCAATTAAAGTTTTATTAGAATCTACATAATACTTTAATTAGGACGTTTTCGGATTAGGAACATCTTGAGGCAAATTTGTTCGTAATGCGTTTTAATTTATTCTTAACTTAACTTAACTGTAAGGTTACCCTTTCGTGCAATTCAGAGGTAGCGAAGTGCCATGGTAATTTAGTATCATTTTTAAAATGTTCTTTTGGCAACTTGAAAATTATTTATGTCCATAATACAGCATAATAGCTTCATATATCGCCTTATGAATTTATCAGCTTGTTTTCTAGGCTCAGAGTGGATCTCCTGTATATTAATGTGTGTTATTATCAATTTCGTTTTATAGATAGCTGATGTTATATGTATATTGTAATTGTGGAAAATTAATATTAATATTATCTAAGGTGATGTCCAAATATTTGACGTGGTCAGTCCATGCAATGGGAGAAACATTTAAGCTCTGATTGCTAGTGGAAAGATTACGTGGATTTCGCTTACGAGTGAAGAACATGGCCAATGCATTTAATTTTAGTGAGTTTAGAGTCTTTACTATATCATCCGCAAAGATCGACGAGAAACAGTTTGGAATTTCTGGAAAATTGGCGGTAGGTATAAATATTATTTAAAATAGGTCCAAAAACCGAGCCTCGGAGAAAACTAATATTCCCAATGTAAGCCCTAACGTTTTTTTACGAGTATTTATGCAAAACAATTTTATTATCACATAAAACAAGTGCAGGAGGGAAACTGAAACAAAGTGCATCGTGCAAAACAGTTTTACTTAGTAATCTTCTTACCTGACGACCCAATTTTGTCAAGTGAAAAGTAAACATCCTCAAAATTATGTCCCTTCAAACCGTTACAATTTCCCTTCATTTAGAATTTTCAATCCATAAAACCATCGCAGCACCCGGACTTGCACCCTTCTGCAGAAGGAAAAAGCACCCGTGAAGCAAAACCTTTTTTTCGTCTGTTAGTTTATGCCAAAACTCCAGAGGCTGGCTAAACTATGTCGAACAACAGAGTTCATAAATTTAAAACTCGGCTATAAAATTCATTCTTCGTTGTATCGTGGAAGGAGCACAGTGGCAGAAAAAAGGGACGAAGCAGAAGGGTTGCGAATCGAAAATGATTATATGATGAAGCACGATATCTGAAAGGTCCTTTTCCCTTTCCCTTTTTATTTAGAAAGAGAGAATCGTGTTAAATTGACGGGTTTAGAAAGACAGAAGGGGATGAAAAATAGAAAAGGATTCAAGCACACACCTTTGCAGAGGACGCAAGCGAGCCGTGTGGATTGTATTGTTATTTAAATTTTTTAGATTTTTACTGTTCGTTGCCTTTTGACTACAACACTTCATCACAGGATGTTTTGGTGAAAGAACCTTCGCCCCCTAATGTCCTTGTCGGATCCGGTCAATTAAAAACAAAATCTCGAGAAGCCTGCATATTGCGATAGTACCTGCATTTGAATAACAAACAACACGAAATGAACCAGGAAAGATTTATGATGACTGGTTTAACGCTTGTTAGAATAATATAAACAATGGACCCCTCTTCTCATTCTCAAATCTCTAGTCCGCGAAATACATAATAGATTCCATTTTCTATTTCCCCAAATCAGTAATATCCTAAGTAGTAATGTTAAAGAGATACAAAATCCTATTACGAACGAGCCTAATGAACCCATCTTTTAAAACCTCAGACCTGTCAAACAATTGGGCCGCGAACATAAAAAGGAAGATTGTCTCGCCTTTGACGTTAATCCTTTAAATATTGACTAAAGCGATTTCAAAGGATTAAGCCAAGATAAATTTCAAATACATGAGTTAGCAAATTTCAGTTTGTAGCGAGTTCAAAGAGCACCAGAATATAAAAAATAAACTGAATTTCATCATTTGTAAAGGGGTCGAAGCAGCAAGGGTTTGGATAACTAAAGCGCGATCATAATGGCAACAACCATAACGAATTTAAAGTTCGAGGGTTCGTTAAACATTTTTAACCTTAGGGTGGTTAAAACAGCTCCAGATATTTTAAAGGTGACAACGAAATTTCGTTTCAGGATGTTATTGCTAAAACATTTAGATTGCGAAATGTATCAGAAATTGGCAAAGCATATATTTCACGAGGATAAAAAATAAATATGCTTTTAGTTATAATGCTATTTTAAGTTTTTATGAAAACTGCATTTGTTTGTATCATGTAAATTTCATGTTATTTTATTTAACTTTATAAAATTTTATATACCTATATGAATGTCTATCATTTTATAACTATTTTTTTAATTTTTTTGTGAATTTATTATACTAAAACACTGTATATGTGCGAGTTTCCTGATATCCGTTCTTGATTACCATTTTTCGAGCTCATACCGAATCCAAAGGTATATTAAAAGAAAATCTTAAGATCAACATCAACACCTGCGGAAAAATTTAAAAATTAACCATTTTGTCTATAAAAAACATAATTTTTGGAACTGTTGGGATAAATACAAGTTAACTGACGACCCATGATAATTATTTCGTTTCTAAGTAAAGGAACATATCATTTTGAATTTTAAAATATTTATTTATTTGAAACTGAAGGATCAACAATACTGTTGTTGTTGTTGTTGTTGTTTACTTCTGAAAGCCCCGAAAAGCAGCGTAATTTTTAGATCGTGCAGTATCGAATCCTATTTATCATAATCAAAAGATTTTGATTTAAATGATTTCAATGATAGTAATATGTTAGATAGAACTTAACATTATTCTTTTATCTGTAAGTAAAATGAAACAATTGACTTACCTCATTTTCAAAATTAATTTTCTTTGATCAGTTGAATGTTTTACTTATTTTACTGTACGGTAAAGTTTCAGATGCAGAAATCAACAAAACCTTTCCGTAGTAAGTTTTATGGGCAATTTTTAATAAAACACAGGCAGTAAATAAAATCAAATAAATACGCTTTTATTGGCTTTACACAATATTTAACACTTGGCGGCAGTAATTACTTCTTAAGTTTGTTTACAGACGAATGAGTATTTTATCACAAATCTTTCATTTCTTAAATTTACAAGTAATCATAAAGGAGAAAGTTTTAACTACAATGGCCCATAAATTGGTTCGGAGTATAGTACAGGAGCAGCAGCACCAAATGCCTCAGGAGGTACGCGGACCGAAAGTGCACGTTTCGAGTGTTTTTTGTACCTATCGAGAATGCATTGAATTAATTAAAAATTAGGTTTATGTGCCTGTGCCTTACTTTTTCGCTAAGCAAAATGCTGTGCAGGTTGCTGAAACAGCAGCAATCCCTATAAGAGCTGCCAGGATCACCAACCAAGTTCCAGCGGATGTAATTAGACTAGCAGCTTCAAGCCTCTTGCGGACGGAGCAGGATTCCACCTGGCTTACACCAAACTCAACGTAGACGTCAAAAAGTCGCTCCTTCAGCTCGTCTGAATCCATCAGTTTCTGCATTTCGAGGAGTGGGAGGGCAGCCCCATTCTTGAAGAGCTGGAAACAGGAACTGGTCGCACTGAAGTCCAAGCTGTGGTCTGCCTTCGTAAGCACCTGAGTATCAAAAACGTGCAGCTCCATGTTCAGCGGTTTTAATTTTGTCTGAATCTTGTCTTGGAAATCCTGAATTATGGCTTGCGTTTCTGTAGGGGGTCGGGCGAAGATGAATTTTAGCAAAGATTTGTCGCGAATTATAAATATTTTTAAATTATTAGTTGCGTGTCGGCGAACATTTTCTGAATTTTTTGCCTTGATTATTATATGAAAGTAACCATCGACGTAATCACCTAAATTTCCTCCAGTCTTGATTTCACCTGTAGAATTGTCTAAAATGAAAAGTGTACTGAACGATTCTAAAGATAAATTCTCTCTTCGATAGAACTGAGGAACAAAAGTAATGTTTTCGATGTTGTAGACGATTGGTAGAGCATCGGGGTCTTTGTCAGTTGCTTGGACTGTAACTATCGAAGTTTCAACAGGAATGTTGATTCTCACACCTATCGCCGGATCAATCTGATCAAAGTGGGGAAGATGATCATCAATATCTATAATTTTTACTAGAATTTGGATTTCAGACAAGTCATATTGGTTGTATTCGTTTCGTGGAATGGGAATTGCGTTTTGGCTGTATTTAAAGCATTTAACAACAAGCAAATAGGAATCGGCAGCTTCACGATCAATTCGCTTGTTTGTGGTGATAATAGCTCGATTATCCTTAGTTCTTGTGATATTGAACGTCCCTTCTTGGTTACCATCAATGAATAAATAGTCGATGTCACCGTTTTCTCCAATATCTTCATCAATCGCAGATATATTTCCTACAACAGTTCCGAAAGGAACTTCTTCTACTAAACTCAATTCAAGAGGTGGAGAGTCCTTGGGAAAAATTAATATTTATTAAATAATTTTTAATTGTTTTGATAACAATAAACATACAGTATCCCGAATAAATCTTGGTTTGTGGTCATCAACGTCTAACACATCTATCTTGAGGACTGTCGTTACTGACTGCTGCGGCTCACCGTTGTCTGATACTTCTAAGATTATGTTGTAAGTGTCCTTTGTTTCACGATCGAGAGGAATGAGTGTTGTAATTAGTCCTGTGGCATGATCTATGCGAAATGCTTTAGCGTCAGATGTTCCCTCTTGAATTTTGTATGTAAGAGTCCCTGAAGGACTTGCCGGGCTATCAGGATCGCTTGCAACCACCTGGAAAACAGCTGATCCAACATTTGCGTCCTAAAAATGCACAGATGTTTTTGTTTTTAAATATTATATTATTATGAATGGTTAAAATTAGGTCTGTGGGAATATTAAAATTTTTTGAATTGAAATTCGATTTTATTTTGTGTAAATCAAATTTTTATGATTAGATTCTTCTGTACACATAATTCCTGTTCTTAGAAAAATCATTATAAATTATACCGGGTGTTATAAAAGTTTTGGGATGGTCGAATATATCACAAAATATACATTGGATGGAAAAACGGAACTGATTGTGAAGAAAGCGCAGATTTTACCTCCTCTGAAATACTCACCTCACTTATATTGGCTACTTGTCCGATCTTCGGAACCACAAAAAATGGGATGCCATCGTTTGCACTCACATCTCCGATATAAAGAAAGACGGAGACGTCTGAATGGAGTGATTCTTGCTTGGGAATTTGTCCTCCATTGTCTTGAGCGCGGATCATCACTTCGTATGGCTCAGACCGCCCCTTTCCAGTCAGCGGCTGCTTTGTCCTCATCTCCCCGGTGTTAGCATTAATTTTGAAAAGTCCGTTCACTTCTCCTTCGCTGTTGAAATCGTACCGAACTTCACCACCTGGCCCTTCATCCGGATCACTTGCAGTTACCTTGATCACGAAGGTGTCGACAGGCACGTTTTCAGGTATCACCGCTGTGTAATTTTTGTGCGAAAATTCTGGAGGATTATCGTTGACATCGAGGACGTCGATCACCACTTGTGCTGTTGCTTGCCTGGCTTCAGTCGGCATTTCTGGACTATCCTCAGCCCGCACGATCAATTTTATCACAGGGTTTTTTTCGTGATCGACTGTCTGATTCGGAGCTATTGTAATTTCTCCCGTAGTTCTGTTGATTTTGAATAAAACCGCATTTTCTCCTTGTAATGAATATGTGATTTTGCTGTACCCTAATTTTTCATCAAGTTCTGTTAAAATGGCATCCTTATCAGTGGCTTTGACTTGGATTACTTTCTCTGGATGCCTTGAATTTTCAATTAAAGTTGCTTTATATGTATCTTCATCAAAAATAGGATCGTTATCATTCACGTTTTCTACAGTAATGTTAATTTTTGTAATTGTGCTTCTTTGAACGTCTATGCTATTTGCTTTAACTTGAAGTTCAAACACATTCTTTTCAAGAGATTCGTAATCCAGTCTTTTTTTAAGGGTTATTTCGCCTGATCGTTCGTTAAGTCCAAAGAATCCTGAATCATCTCCACTTAGTAAATTGTAGCTACCAATTGGGATGTTATACAAAGGATCCTCGGCGTGAAGGTTTAGTAAGATACTGCTTATGGGCATTTCTTCCTTAACTTTTAAGTTAATTACAGGTCTTACACTTTTCCATCCTTCATTTTTGAAAATTGGATTTGTATCTTTAAAAGACTGAACATAAATTGTGACCTCTGCGGTTGCATACTGGCTTTCTTTATTGACTTCAGCATTAATGTCTTGGACTTCAACAGTTAAGATGATTACAGCAGCCAGATCGTGACTAAGTGATCCATTTACAAATATCCTTCCGGACGAGTTATCTATTCTAAACGCATCCTGAACGTTGTAACTGATTCCAGAAGCTATTCTAACCCCAGCTTTGGTAGTGGCTTTGATTGGTCCTTTGATTTTGTACTCAAGTCTCGAATTCAAATCTGTGTCGACTGCGGTGACTTTTATTACTTCAACACCTGGTTCAGTCCGTTCTGAGACATATGCCATATAGTTGGATTGCTCAAATTTTGGAGGTTTATCATTTACATCTTTGATATTTACGTAGACCGTTGTTGTCGCAGTTTCTGGGATTGGAAAACCGGCGTCAACAGCATTAACAACTATTTCGAAACTTTCTGCATTTGTATCCCTGTCGAGGTGTGCTTGCGGAGATACTTGAATAAGTCCAGATCTAAAAATGGTTTCAACAATAATGTTGTTATATTACAAGTCGAATTTTAAAGTGAATTGTAAATGCTTACTTACACTTCATTAATAACGAAGTTATCATTAGCACCAACAATTCTGTACCGCAGAAGTTCATCCAAACCATCAGGATCTGTTGCAGTAACTGTTGTGACGTTATATCCTGGTTCAGCATTTTCCGGTATAGAAACTCGATAGCTCGGTGGTCCCATAACCGGAAGATTTTCCACATTTCTGAAATGGCCCTTGAAAATTGGTCTTTGATTGCCAGGGATACCTACGCGAACAAGCACCCTTGTAGTGTTTTGGAGTGGAGGAGTACCTAATTAAATTAACAATTAAATAACATTTGAAGTTTTGATAATACAATTTTACCATGATCAGTCGCTGATATTATGAGTTCATATTGACCTTTCTCAGTATCCATTGATTTTGCAGCACGCTTGAATTTTATTTCTCCAGACTCTGAATCAATGGAAAATACATTTCCAGAGATGCTGTTATCAGATTCAATTGCATAGGTAATATTACTACCACCCTGACTGGGACCATCGGCATCAATTGCTCTAACAAAAAACTGCGGCTCAAATTCAACAGCACCTTCCCGAACAGTCCTGGTATATTCTAAACTTTCAAAAATTGGATGGTTATCGTTTATATCCAAAATATCGACGAGTACATTAGCATTTGTCTCTCTCTCTCCTCCGTCCGTTGCGACTATAGTCAGACTGTAGCTGGTTTGCTTTTCATAATCCAGGTTTTTTCGAACGTATACCCCTCCCGTTTTACGGTCTGTATAAAAATAGTCTGAACCAAAACCTTTGAGAGAATAAGTGATTTCTCCAAACACTCCAGAATCTTTATCTGTTGCAGAAATATTTCCTATTTTTACACCTTCTTTTTCATTTTCGTTAACTTGTATACCATAAAATGGTTTGTCGAAAATAGGTGAGTTATCATTGGCATCCAAAAGATTAACAATGACACGAGCTGTAGCGACTTCTTTTTCGTTTACGGAAGCGATTAGATCAAATACCAAGGTTCTTAGAGACACATCTTCAACATCATAATCTAGTTTTGAAGTATCTAAAATTTTTATAATAACAGGGGTTCTTTCCTCGCCGTAGGTTGGACTAACAGCGAAAACGCCATCAGCATTTTTAACTGTCTTCAGAGACAGATTATAGCGACTATTAACACCCAAATCTTTATCATTTACAAAGATCGATAATCCTGGAAGCGGCATGTCTGTACTAAGATTTTCTGGAATTGATATGTTGTATTCATGGCTATTGAATTCTGGATTATGATCATCAACATCTGTTACCACAATGGTTACTTGTGTTGTCGAGGAATCAGCTGGAACTTCGTGATTAATCAATTCTGTAGCACGAATGGTAAAAGTATAAACGCCGCCATTTTGTAAGACATGTCGACTTTCTCTGTCTAATGGTATGTTTGTAGTGTATAAAATAGCCTTTCCTTCTTCAGAATTACCAACAGTTTTAAGTCTAAAGTGGCCGTATTCTTCATTTTCAAGAGTAAGAAGAAGAGGTCGTGGATTTCCAGAATCGCCATCAGCCGCAGTGACTGTTAGGATTGATGTACCCTAAATGGAATGGAATAATAGGGATAAAAATTAGATTATCTCAGAACTCAACTTTTTACAAATGAATATTGAAATTTTGGCATTAGAAGAAATTTCAACTTTTTTTATATGTACTACTTACAAAATTTTTATGAATACTATTTAAAGCCATCTATATTACTATAGTAATATTACTAGGTAATATATTAATATTTTAAAGTCGTTTACACCATTATGGTACAATCAGCGATATTTCTATTTTTAAGGTGCCTTATATCTACATTGTGCTTTATAAAATTTTAGTTTCAGTACATAAACGATATTTTTGAAAACAACAGTATGGACTATTTGTTGTTTTGAAATCGTTCCAAATTTGATAAGTGTGTTCACAATTCGAATATTTCATTGATTATATGAATTCTGTCATCGCATATAACTTTTTAAAAGCATCAAGTTCAATGAGGTTGGATCAAACTCACGTTACTTTCATACGTATTTTATAATCTACACATTCTACCTATAGAATTTTTTAAAAATACGGTAGCAGTTATTAGATTGAAACTATTTTGATCCAAAACACTACACTAAATACTTCTAAAATTTTAAACGAGGTAATTTCTTTTAATTTATTATTTCCAAACTAAATGAGTTACAACTTGCTTCTCTGAAGGAAATATATGTCTAAAAGGGGTTTAATAATAAGAAAATAGTCCTAAATATATAATTCTTCTATTTTAGGAAAAAGTTGCGATTCATTCCCCGCATTCCCCGACAAAACTGCGCTGACTTGGCCCTTGATATTTCTTTGATACAAATTCCACGATGTTCCAAAATTTATAATAAAGACATTGTTTCGCTTAGCATTCTTTTCTATTTAGCGGTCATTATTGAAAATCAACTATTTTTCTGGTATCGAGTTTTATTTTTTAAAGAGAAAAATTAGTAATTAAGTTTTTCTATGCATAATCTAATTTCTTTGAATTTAATGAGTACTGAGATAAATTCAGGAAGGAAAATTAATTAGCTCCTCGCTTTTCGATTTTTAACTATTTTAATTTAAGTGTAATATATAAAGTCATTAAGATTTTACCGAAGGCGTATTTTCTTCTATTGTTGCTGAATAAGGAGTATTCATGAAAACAGGTGGTTGATCCTGGACATCGATAACTTCTATAGAAACTGTGGCAAGTGACGAAAGCGGATGAATCTTAGCACCATCTTTAGCCATAATGGTAAGAATATATGATGGCTTCGTTTCGAAATCCAACTGTTTTGAAAGAGTTACATAAGCTGTGTAGTTCCCGTCTGCAATTTTTTCTGTAGCTATTTGAAATGTTTGGCAGATGTCGTTTTCACTAGTCCCGTCATAAAAGCAACTTAGCTGGATTTCAGAGTTAATTCCCTCATCTCGGTCAGTGATGAAAATTGGTGGATTCACGTGCACCATACTACCTACTGGTGAAGATTCACTAATTTTTGCGGTGTACGGTCGTCCGATGAACGTTGGCACGTTGTCGTTATAGTCTCGAATTGGTATTTCTCTTCTTAGGGATATTGTGTTTGGCTCAGTGTCGAGGACGCCCTCGTCTGTTATACTTATTATTACTTCGACTAAGTCTTGAGTTTCCCGATCTAGCTCCTGTCGTAATCGGACCACTCCAGTGTCTCTGTCAACTGAAAAGACTGGACCCGATATACTGTAGCGCAGTTTTCCACCCTCCGGATCGATACCTTGTAAAAAAATAAATAAAATTAATTAAAGTGTAATAATGATAGTCCTCCATACAAATTTTAACAATAATTGATACAACAATAGGTACTACGTTTGTTTTAGCGACTAAAAAAATTAGGTTTCGGATTTCAATAATTCCTTTTAGATTGAAATTTTAGTTTCGATGGGATCTTTTAACTATGACTGCATTATTATCTTAAGCGCTTCTAGATAAATTTTCGGTTTTTCTTCCGCATAATTATAAAATATGAACCGAAATAGTGCAATAAATATCTCACGATTCTCTCGAAATCTCAAGATTTAAAAATCACCTACTTGTATGGAAAATCCAATAGATTGTCATATGGATTTCGCGAAATCAAAAATATAATTAATCACCGTTTAAGTTTTATGTGTGATTATTAAATAATATGTATGTATGTAATCCAAAAAATTAATAAGCGCAGGCTACTGAATGAACAGGTAGTGCAAAACTAATAACTAAATAAAATGCCACAAATAAAATTTAATTACACAAATTAGAAACTTAAATCACTAAAATTCGACTATGACTAAAAACATCTTTAAGAGAAAAAAAATTGAAAATCAAGAGTAGTGTAATGTTTTTTAGTTCGAGTTATTCGAATTTATTTTGTTTAAATGGAGATAGTATTAAATATATTATATATACATATCTGTACACATATAAACCATATATGCATGTAGTATTGGAATGTGTTTTTCAGGAATTTTTAATTGATGCCGAATACTATTGATTTATTTTTGATTTATATTTCTAATCATAAGTGATGTGCATTTAATATACGCCATATTAAATTTAAGTTTGCGTCATACATATATGTAACTAATGATAAGTATGATATCAAGATATGTTGAACGTCACGTAATTTTTTAGCTATGGAGTAATGAGGAAACAGATGAATATAACATATGTAGTTCCACAGATACAACTGAATTATGCTTTTGTTTTAATTTTAACTGTTTAATGTTCAGGCTCGGCAACCCTTTTATTTTCAATATAAATATTGCTTTGAGGATCTCAGTATAGATCTAATAATTTTTCTTCCGAGATTTTTGCTTATTTGTTTTTTATACGCCATACGCTACAAAATACATTTTCATTTTGGTTAAATTATTGCATTCCAAATTCAGAAAAAGTTGAGTTGCTCATTAAGTACTAAAAAGTAATAAAACCCGAAATAAAAGCGCCAAGCGGAAAAATTCACGTGAATTTAAAATCAGTAGCGCCCACTCAGGCAAGACGAAGACAAGCCGTTGACCAGGCAACCGTAAAAGCTCAAACATTTAAAAGAGGAAGTACAAATTCGGCAAAAAAGGTGGTCAAATTTTCTATAAAATGGTTATTAGCACAGCTATAAAAGAGTTATTCACACATGGTTTGGAATATATATTTGTTGAGAGTAAATCATCACTGGACCACTTTAAGTCGTCTTTCATCTCAGCCCGGGGCGGTGCAGGCCTATTGAACCAAAGAAGGCTTAATGCAGGTAACCACAATGAGGTGTGTGGAAAGCAGTTATAAGTTGCGTGAGCAATTTCATAAAAACTAGAGCTCTGCGCATGACCACACTGATGGTAAAATGAGTGTTCGACTTCAGCTAAGGCTGGTGCTGCATACCATCCAAGGCTGAGGTGTTACGTTACCTGCGCCGTGTCGTCGCGGAATGGCCGTGCCGCGATCAGAGCCAAGCAGGTAATGCGAGCAAAAGTCGAACTGCTCGTTATCAGGCTGAATAATTCATAGTGGCGGAATTCAGTTGCGTCACTCCTCGCGATAATTAGGCTCTGGTTAAAAATGCAGATCTGCTCGCAGATAGAGGGAAAGTAGTTCTGGTTCGCTTTGTACCCCCACACCTGCAATCTGCACGCTGCACCATTTCCTTTGTCTGTAATGCAAAAGGCGTTCATTTTATCATACAACACGAGAGTCAAGATATTGAAACTCCACAACCCATTGGAATGCGACTGGGTTAAAAAATTGGCTTCAAAGGGTTATTATTAGTATACCCGTCTGAATTAATCAATCCATATGCATGTTATGCTAATCGACGGTGTGCCGATTGCATTTCAATTTCTGGAAAAATTTATGTCCGCAGAGTGGCAAACAGCCACAAGCTGTCTATCGTAAAAAAATTGCTGTACGCGAGGCAGTGGATCTAGTCTAGATATTAACAACTTAGTATGAAACTGGATCTCAGTCATTCTAATTTATTACAAGAACAGCTATTTTCTAGCCATTTCGATTGCTATTAGACTGATTTTAGACGTTAATATTTTTTCAACATTCCTATCGGGAAAATATAGAAAGCTGTGTATAAATAAAAATATACAAAAAATATGTATGTTAAATAAAAAAGAAATACAAGCATTTTGCGAAAATATGAATATTAAAAGATTCCAGATGGCTGAAAGTTTATTGTGAAAGAAGTACGTAACCTTAACAGAGCGTATAAATAGTGGCTCTGAATACCAATTAAGAAATTGTAATAAAACATCGGCTTTCATTGGCTTTTCTTTGGTATAACCTTTGTGATGCATCATACATTATTGTAAACGAAAGCAAGTTTTGATTATAAATATGCCTGTACTTTATGTATAAATTTTGTAACAGCTGGACCGATTTATTATTTGGTGCGCAATATTTTCCCGAGTATTCACTATGCATTGTTGTTTTACATATTTTACCAATTTTGATAAATGTATTTAAATAAGGAAAAAATGTTCTGAAATGCCAATTAGATAATTCAACAATAATAACACTTTAAGTTTGGTCATTAACATTTTTCAAAGAATGAGCGCTCATAATCTAAATCGGTAAGAAGGCACACATATAAATGCTTAAATTAAATAATACAATATATTAGGTACTTTTAAAATATTTTGAAATTTTTGAGAGGTTTTAAATTCCAATTAAATAGCAATAAAAGTAAAAGAAAAAAGTCGCTTGTTTTAAATTTGAAATGGTTTTCTTTTCAACTGGTGGCAGTATTAAAAAAGCTAACTTTGGATCAATTTTAAGTTTTTGACCGTTATTTTTTATGTTAACTACTGAAAGACATCATTTTCAAAGAAATCGAAACACAAAGAATCGCATTCATTTCGAAATGCTCAACTCTATTGATTGTTGTTTTATAAAATTTTTAAAATGCTTAAATGATAAGTCAAAGTAGTATTCTGTCTGAATAATATAATCTGTTTCATTTTCCATTCCACCTTAAACTTATTTTTTATCAAAGTGTAATCACCTTTACTATCGAGGTGTTACCTTCTTTTTTCAGTTGATTAGTATTAAAATAAAACCAAAATAGTTCGTAATAATTTTTTAATAAAAACATTGAACATTTTTCTGAAGACCAAACCAGAATATCGACTCAAATGGAATTCCAAAATTTAAAGGACTTTTCGTTAAAATTAAAGCAGTTTGGTTTTGCAATTAATGATTCACAACCAGTTACTGTTTAAAAATTCAATGTTAGAAAGGAAAGGCCAAAAACTTTATATACAATGGCAGCATTTTATGATTTTTGCATTTAGAAGTTATATGAATATTGTAGTGCGAAGTTTTCAAACTTTTTGTATAATTATTCGGTCATTTCGATTGCAATATCTTACTACGACAGACGTAACCTTCTACATTTTAAAATATTCCCAATCTATTATACCATCCTCATTTCGTTTTTTAAATTCTTAATTAGATGAAAAGATTTTTAGAATACGGATTCAGAAAATATTAAATTACAGCTTTTTGAAGTGCGTTACAACTATAAAATACAATTTTTATACACTGGGTGAAACTGAATATCTCCGCTAGTATTCAATATGCAATGAAGAACAAGAAATTAAATCGCTCGCTGCATTCAGTTGTTATTTCGTGTAAAAATTGCAAGCATGTTGCTCACATTCTGCGTGCAGTATGAAATGATATCCGCATATTGCATGGCAGCAGTTAGTTGCATGAGAGTTGATTTATACTTTCAAGATGCTATTATAATCTATTTTATGATGCTATTAAAACTCGGTTGGTGTTGCATAAAAATGATTCCTGAAGTCTCAAATGTACCTAAATGTTAATAAAATAACGAAAGCAAATCACCTTCCTTTTGGAATCTTTTTTATTTGAGACGATATATTGTAGTTTTACTTTTAACATTATCATAAATGTATACATATAATGTGTAATTTTGATAATTAGAATA
This sequence comes from Machimus rusticus, assembly GCA_951509405.1. Lineage (NCBI taxonomy): Eukaryota > Metazoa > Arthropoda > Insecta > Diptera > Asilidae > Machimus > Machimus rusticus. The sequence continues at coordinate 48,035,778 of OX608050.1, read as the reverse complement.
CGAAATTTAAACGTGCTAATAAAGTTATTTTTAGTGAATTTTATTACTAAATTTTTCAGCACTTCTTTCACCTTTACACCAACAGAATAGTGAAGTATATTTTGTAATTTGAGAGTGTATTAGATCACACAAAACATTAATGTAGTAAAATGTTATCAGCATATATTACCTACCTCACAAGACCAACAACAAAATTCTAAAGAACACGTATTTTAGCGGATCAATATGAAACTTCGCCCATAAAATATAGTTTACGACAATCTAGGCTAAGTTTGTTGATGAAGCAAATCGTACAATTAAGTGCAGTATAATGTATCAACCCAAAATCTTTAAAAATTCTAATAAAGACATTTTTGCTTCCCATTGTTTTAAACGATACGTCTTAAGAAAGGCGTTATTAAACACTTCTCTTCGCCCAGATCTCATTTTGTATTTAAGTATTCTGGACAAAAAAAAGAAAGGAAAAAAAAATAAAAAGCACACAATATACACATATCCATAATAGATAAAAGTGTATGAGTATGCATATATGGGCGTTTTACTTTATTCAGTCATTCGAAATATTTTGAACACTCAATAAGCATTTCTTTATTCATCATTCATATTCCGAATATTGCGTTCCGTGTTTCTTTATCACTGCGGAATATTCTGAATGTATTCTTTTTGGTCTGTCTCAAAAGGACACGAAAATATGTGTCAGCTCTCAAAAGGCCTGGTACAAGTGGGAACTGTCGCAAAATTTGGGATACTTTCTATACTATACTATACCTTAATTGTTATTAAATAAATGTTAAAATTATATTCCCACTTTTTCAGGGCGTTTATTTATTCGTTCCATACCATTGTATCTATTCCGTCAGAATTCAGCTCGTTCTCTTCATTCTATAGAACGAATTAAGAAACATTGTAGATTGTACCTTTGTATACTACATATTTGAAGAAAATGTAGATATGTAAAAGTGTAAAAACAAAAACTTAAAAAATTCATAAAATATAACAAAAAAATAAAAACAAAAATCTAATAAGAACGAAATAGCTTAAGTTACCAATTGGCAATTATACGAAATTTTAAAAGTTATCCCGATGGAAAGCTGCGCGATCGAGTTTTTTACGCCTAAAGGTACCTATGACACCCCTTCATAAGAAGAATATGTAAGATCCAAAATTTAAAAATTTCTAATATTCGCAAAAACTGTTTTAGGTAGCTCCGGTGTAAGGTATCATTATTTTTACAAGCTTTTATATCAAATGAAAGGGTTCAACAAGTTGAATACGATAAAAGCTTGTTTTTTAAAATCTATTTTTAAATTCAGTTTTTTTTTAATAATATGTAGGTACATATGCACGCAAACATTTTGGTTTTCTACTTCACCATTCAGTAAATAAGGTAGAGGCATTATCACAAAGTTGTTAAGTAAAGCAATATGCAAATTCGTTGTGATATAATTTCGTGTGCACTTCTTCTCATTTTCCACATAATTGTTAAGAAATGGACGAAAGGTTTTTTGCTTCATTTACTTTCGACATAAAAATTTAAAGGTAGTCGACCGTGGCAAACAGCAAATACCTGTCGGCAACGAAGTGACCACTTCACGCGAAAACTTAAAGGTATTATTGAAGTTTTTGCAATTAATTCGTAATGTGGCTTGTCGTTGAACGAATCTGGAAACAACCTGATGCGAATTTTGTGAAAATACACAAGAAAGGTGCAAAAACTATATATATACGGTGGGTTGGATGAAGTATAGAAGTTGGAAATTAGGTTGATCTAAATAATTTAAGTCTAAGGTATTTTGAATTCTCGACCACTGCTGCGCATAATTCATGAAGAATTAAAGACTGCTTGATCGCCATAGTGTCTGTGGCAGAACGTGGTTATCAGAAAGTTGTAGGAATAGTGTTTGACAAAGAACACCTCACGTATTTACACGTTTTATGGTTCTGCTCGCTGCTTACGAAGTCAAATAAAACGAGTTAAAGACAAGAAGTTTCTCATCAGTATGCCAATCACAGCTGAGTTATGCAAACGGCGACTCTGTGAACCAAATACCTCGCGACTTGATTCTTGGAGGTGTTTAGTATTGCCGATTTGCCTACATCTTAAGAGATGGATACCTTGAAACATAACGGCTAGCAGGTAGCCTCTAACAAGGTGCCAAGTCAGGTACGCCGCACCAATACCAAAGAAAATATCACCTGAGTGCAGCGAAGTCTGTCTGCTGGGGATCTTTGAATGGAAATTACTTTGGGGGTCTTTCGTTTATCGAACGTGAGAGTTTTGTTTTCATCATTCGCACATATTGAGGTTATGTTGATGATAATTTCCTCGGCGGTTTGTTTTTGCCCGTCCTATGCGCGCGCCGGCTCTCGCATTTCGAAAATCATGGGAAGTAGGTAGTTTTGCGCAAATATAGTGGAAGACTAACGGAAAATCGTAATATAATTGGTCTGCTGTTAGCAAAACCAGGGAAATTTTTTCAACTTTCTACAATTCATCGGGAACCGCGAAAACAGGTCATTCTTACATAAATGGAACACAGAAAACAAAATGAAATTAATTTAACTTCATAGACTAATAATAATAATTAATATCTACTAATTTTAAAATTACGGGTGAAATATTAATTTGCGATCATTTTTATAAATTTACAAATTATTTAAAAATCCTACAAATTCCTTTAAAAATGCTATGATTTTACAAACACACCTATTTTTTGACCAGCTTCTTACTGCTTAAGTGATTTATTGTGCTACTAATTTTAATAAAGAAACTACTTCATCGTATTATTGCTGCATGTTTATTTAATTGAGGCTATGGGTTAAATAACGGTAAAACAAGATAAGCGAAATGAGATGATTTTATAAACAAATTTTATTAATGAATCTACTTCCAGGGTTCACACCTATTTCTTTAATCACCTGTGTAGCAACTGACGATGAATGATACACGCGTTGAAGAAAGAACGTCACTATTATCTGCCACTTATTGTTTTACTTTATATTTCGCATAAGTAGGTATGTATTATATTTATTCAGTTGCTTTAATTTTAACATTTGTCCGACAAATAACGAAGAAAACAGACATATTACGTGGTTCAAGGGAGTTTTTATTAAAGTATAAATGCTGTATCGTGTTCCTCAAATTCCCATAAAGTAGTTTACTTCTAGTGGTGCTAGGTCCAATTGCACGATATTTTACTCATTAAAAAATGAAATTTCTTTTGCTAGCATTTACCATTGGTAAGTAAAAGTTTTCTATTAATTTCTTCCTTGCTTGCATTTTAACAAGTTTGATTGATTAGAAAATATTTCTTGTTAATGTTTACATTCGTTATAAATTTGTTGATGTGTCTTTTCAGTAATGGCAATCGTTGGAGTTTACTCAGCTCCTGGAATGGACAGTATCTGCAATTCTTGCAAGCCAGGTAGTGAAGTAGCACCTCTCTGCGGGTTGTTACAGGATGGTTCTACGTTGACATATAAGAACTTCATGGATCTCCATTGCGCTCAGCTTTGTGGATCAAGTAAGAAATTGTCGTGATAAAAAATAACACAATAATTAAAACAAATGCTTTCAGGCGTGCAAATTTTCCATGAAGGTCCTTGCGAGAAAGACAAAGGTCATCCTTTATATCGTAAAAAAGAATAAAGTGTATACAACATTATTTTAAAATAAAAATACGTTTTACAAAATAATTTAAACTTTATTTCGTTGTGCATAGATATATAGTGCATGCTTTTTGGTATTATTGGCACATCAAAACACGCTTCCTTTAATTTTACAAAAGGAATATTATCTACAATATATACTACTTGAAAAATTATCAATTACCAATTATAAACAAATTGGAGAAATTTAGAACTTTTAGATATTTTGTTGTTTTATGATTTATTACACTGTTCAACAAAATTGTTTGGGAAATTTCTATTGAGAGTATGCCCAATCTCCAACGTTCGGAATGTTCGCATCAACCACGACCCAACAGACACAGTTTGGTCAACATTCAATTTTAGCAATGGAATTATGAACTGTCAAAAATTTTAATTTATTTTTACCGGTTGTAAGCGAAATTCACCAAAAGATTGCAATAAATTGCTTCCTTCCTATTTATCGCAACAAAAAATTTTATGTGGTAGCCTAAAAGCCTACAATATTTTGCAATGAAGAAACATTTTGGTTGGTTGGTTTGGTTCAAGGTTGGGTCTCGCATTTGGGATTTCACATTAGCAATCATTTTATCCAAGATTGTCAACAAAAAAAAAGAGAGAATTCCATTGATAACCTTAGATGACCTAGAATGTCTTGGGATTTGATCTTATCCAAATATTTATTGTTATATATACCCAATCGATAATAAAAAGAAAGTAAAATATATGTGCTGTGTATCAGGAAGTACTTTTCGAAACGAAATTATTAAAAAGGAATGTTAAAGTGTACTTCGAAGTGCACTTCCTTTTCTGTAAAACTACTTCAACAACTATGTACAAGTGTTTTTTTCTGTCAGTGTTATTTTTCTTAATTTAACCACACTCTTAATTTTTACTGGGGATTAAAATGACCAATCGTTTTTCTCCGAAAATGTGAGGATTCTAGAACTTTCCCTTGTGCAACCGCAATCGATAGTTTTTATAAGACTTTCAAAACAAGATTAAAATTTGGTTTTACGTCTTTTTGAGCTTATAATGCTTTAACAAGAAAACGAAAGTATAGGAATTATAAAATTAAGAATTACGCTTATTTATCTCAGTTTTTCTATATTTGTTTGATGGTTGACTAAAAAAATGTTACTAAACCGGAAATGAAAGCTCGATAAAACAAGTAATTAATAGTAAATGTACTCGTATATGTATCTATGTATTTTGATCATTTTAAATTATTGTTTTGTTTCGTCTAAGCCTCCAACGGGACACGGGAGTTAGGTTTTTGGGGGACTGAGTTCTTTAAAGCGTGGGCTGAATTAATTTGAATGATTTTAATAAATACATGTTTAAATAATATGAAGCTTTAATACTAATGATTTTTGCGTCTGATCTGCCATGATAAACAATGGTGTCGAGATATTTGGAATTCTACAGAGATTGGTTCTCTTTTTCTGAGGCTGTTCAGCAGAGATTTATATAGGTTTGAATTTCTCAGATTATGATTCTATTTTAAAATAAAAGACATTATGTTTTTATTGGTAAATTATGTGTGTTTTGCTTTTCAAATGTTCGGAACTAAAAGTAGGTAATATTTGATTGGAGAGCATTTGTGCTGTACTTGTACTTTGTAAAAACTTTTACTTGAATAACCCTTATGTTAAGATCTTGTTTTTACTTTTCTAGACTTTATACTCGGACTATAGATTTATTTTCGACAGTATAAATTATTAAGGAATGTTCAATTTTCCTGAGGTTTATTTAAAAAAAATCATTTAGAATAGATCTCAGATCTCAGAAATATCATAAAAAAAGTTAGATATAAGTATTTGAATTGAGCATGTTTCCTGAAACATCAGTTTTACAAATTTTCGCGGAATTAAAATAGAAACAATAAGTGAAGTAAAAGAAATAAAGGTTAATGCAGCCGTTAGAGGTGTTTGCAAAACGTTGTCAATTTTGAATTGTTGCCTGAAATTTTCTTCAGCAAAGCTAACCTTCGGTGACACCGAACAGGTTTTACCAGATTCTTCTATCGTTGCGGAATAAAGGAGGTAACTTTTATATGAGTAAGCTACCATCAAGAGAAAAAGCTTTATTTTAAATTTTTTGTTTTAATTAAGAAGTGATAGTATACCTTTTAGTTGATAGACAGGACTCCCAATCGGTGTGTTTTCGGACAGACTGAACCGTGTCATGTCCCCGGATCCGGGAACGAAGTGTGGCGGTCGATTTAAAATTTGGCATTTTGCTATTTGCAGAAAAACTACGATCCCCAGAGCGGTAAAATGGGCTACCCATGGGGCACCATTCAGAGGCCGCATTTTGGCTTTCTTTTGTTGGTCCCAGCCGATGCTGTCCGACGAACCTATCTGTGCTGGAGGCGAATATTTAGCCTTGACTAGCGATTTCTTACACTCAGACTCTGGCAACGTTCACTGGTGGCTTTAAGGCGCTTCTGATTCATAAGTGATCGGCGGATATTCACAAGACATTTCGCCGTACACTAACACTTCCAAGGGCACTAGGAATTCAAAAAGAAGAGGAAATTGCGGTCACGCGAATCAAACTCCACTCATCCCGCAGTCACAGAACTTTTGCATTGCGCATTTATCAAGACATTTTATAATACTTTCTCGCGGGATATTCACTTTTCATAGCCACTGTAACACTTTTCATTCAGATGACCCCTAAGGTGGCGGATTTCTTCCTCGACACTGTCGAAATTCGTACGAAACCAAAAGCTGACAAAGTTCCCGGGTATCGATTTTAAAAACTTGATGGGGGGAAAACCAAACTTGCCTAAGGTTTAGTCTCAAAATTGTTTGAATCTTTGAAGATGATACATTTTCTTGACGTGTTTTGAAAAGACAATGTTTGCCCTTTTAAGGAAACTTCTTCAAGAAATATAATAAAACAAATATACCGTTACCCGATCACTGCCCGAGAGCTAAGATAGAAATGTGTGTGACGTGCTAAGCAGCACTCGGACAAAAGATCACTTTACAGGTTTTACAGGCCTCACCTGAGGAGTGATCGTAAAATACGCGAAGCTTAAGACAGGTTTTGGTGTAGGCCTGAGAAAAACGATCGCATACCTTTCTCGCTCCGGCCAAGGATCATCGGCATCACTTAAGAAGTGATCTCGCTAGAGCTATTGTAGTAAAATTCGCATAGTCGCGTTGTCCCGCTCGAGTACACCTGGTAATTATGTTTGCGACCACTCAGCCAGGTGAGCAAGACGGCCAGATGTTCTCCAGTGGTGTGGTTTAATGTTTCGTTCGCCGGCCGCAATAAGAAGAGGCCGGCATTCCTCTCGCCAGCGTATGCCACTTTTGATTTCTCACCTCTTTTGTGATGAATGAGCAGACAAAAGCAAAGCTCGAAGTGTTTAGAAAACGATCCAAAGGTGGACGGCAAGATCGCGACCTGAAGTTATGTGGGCAGGTTTGTGGACGGGACTTTAGACGACAGGTAATTTGCATTTTGCATAGTTGTAGGAAAACGAATGTTCTACGTTAGTTTGCATAAGCTTTGGTAATTATTCTGAAATTGCAAATAATGAAGATCGATTTCAAAAGCAGACGACACCGTCGGAAATTCGGATATATATGTATATCATTTTTATTATAAACTAATAAAGTTTATAACATTTTTAATACACTGAAAAATACAGATTAGAAACACTAACTAATCTTTTGATTAATTTTCAGCCTACTAATTAAATTAGTTGGTAAAATAACCGAAAGTTGGAAAACCAAATAAAATAGTAGGGAAATCAACTAAAATATTTTCGAAACCAACTAATTTTGTAAATATTTTTCCCATTGTTTTAGTTCTATCATCTAATTTAAATTAGTAGGCTAAAAAAGTAGTTAGTTTTTCTAATCTTTTTTTCCAGTGTACTTTTCAGATTTTATTTAAAAACATTTTTTCGCATGCTTTTAGGTCTCCGTACCAAAATAGTAAATAATAGTTGGATTGGCTGAAGTTTTGGAATGCCGGCTCTGAAAAAAAGCAAAAAAATCAGTGTATGGAAAGTCATTACATGTTGATAATTGATTTTTTTTACTTTTTTTGTTGAACGTGTAATTTACCCACCATAGTACCACATTTGGAAATGTTATTATTTTCTGGGCTTGATATCACGCCATTTTCTGAATTTCAATGACTTTATTTGCAATTATTATTTTAACAGTGAAAATACCGACATAAATATATCAGTTCTTTTTGTTGCTGAAGTGCAAAGCTCTCTACTGAAATTTTTCGATTAGATTTATATAGGCCACATTTCTTTCCTATCAACACTTTTTTTTATAAAAAATATTTTTTTTGAACTTTAATATAATAATAAATCGCAAATTGTTCGTAATCCAGTTTATGGGTATTATCTCCGATCTTATACGACTTTTAATTATAGTTAAGCTTTAAATTTAATAAGATATGAAAATAAAAACAATTTGAAACAACGCTAAAAAAATATATAAATATTTAATAGCAAACATTTTAAAGAATTCCCTGCTGCAATGACATTGTGATATTTTACTGAAAATCAAATCTTTAAAATCCTTGCAATTCTAGAAACATCTGTATCAACTGCAGATACCATAAGTTGTTTATTTGTTATCAAAGTATCTTTGCTTCAGTGAAGCACTTAGAAACTACGTAGAAATCTGCGTTACACATTTTTTACATTTGGTGAGAAATGATTCTATTCAATTTAATACGGGCATATGTGAAACAGCAAACAAAGTCTTCAAAAAACCATACATACCTAAGTGTAAACTGTGTGGCTTACGTAACTCTTGAGCGTTGAGGTGGTCAGATGATTTGAATAAAAGCGTATGTTGAAAACAAGAAATTTGAGTAAGCTTCTAGATTTTCTGATCACAAGTCAAGTAGTTATCGAAGCTCAACGCAAAAATTTAACAAAATGAAACTGTGGACATTTTTGTTTGCTGCCATCGTCCTTCCCGCCTTGGCTTTAGGCAAAATCCGGACTACATGGTGTGTTCATGAGCCCTGCCCAACTGATTTTCCTGGACTACTCCCCGAAGAGGCTTAAAAATTAAATAAACTTGTCTTGACTGAACTAAACAGATATTAACGCTGATTGTTGTATATCAAATAATATGACTACTGTGTAAAAATAAATTATTGCATTTTTAGAGAAACTTTTGAATCAAAAATCAAACCAATTTTCTAGATTTTGGGTTAACTGATTAGTGATTTTTGTGTAGATTACACAGGAGCTAAGTACTCTTGGTATACGCTATCGTGATAGCTTCCTAATACTATAAATCTTAATGTATTTAATTGCCAATTTTAAGACTGGAGGGTTATGCTTAACTCGAAAGATCTGCCTAAATTTCCCTTGAATTGTATTCAAAATGTCAATAATTGGCACTTTCGTAAAACGAAATAATTTCTTGAACGTTGAAGAGGAGACTTGAAGACCTAATAAAATGACTAAAAATCTCTACATTTCATTTGGGATCATCAAGGTGTTTAAAAAGTTTCTTCATTGTCGACGGTATATTTTCCTCTTCGCTATCAATATAGCTAAGAAATGCATACCTTTACAATGTACGTTTTTGATTTCAATAAAACTTTACAGGTATTTGCATTAATTGAAACATTTTACACTTCAAATAGTATTCAATATGGAATTAGTGAAGGTAGCGGTAAGGAAAATCGCGTTCAGTTTGATTTACATATTTCTAAAAAGATGAGAGATGACAAACTATTGTAGTATATTCTGAAAGTTCCTTCCTTCCTTCCTAAAATGTAGATTTTCAGGAAGTTGTCACTATACACTCATAACAGGCTCTCGATATATAGGCATTACTTTAGTCCCTTTGTCTTAAAAATTTCATCCTTTAAAAAAAAACTCCACTTTTTACGGTCGCCCCTGCGCTTAGTACCTATGTAGTATAATTAAATCATTTAATGCTGCTAAAGATATAGACTCGTTAATTTTTAATGGGCTCGATTACAAGTATAAGTGGAACTTGATATATTTGCAATTTATAGTGATTAGATTCGCCGATTTCTCAAAATTTTAATTGGTCCGAGCTTCCCACTTTATGTTAACGCGGGTGGCGAAATGATTTTTCAATTGCTACATTTCTCGCGTTGATAGAATCAACAATTTCTTTTCATAGCTAGCGAAGCTCATAAATTTGTGGCGATCGACACACATGCGCCGGATCGGCGTGCGACATTTTTCCTAGGGCAGTAATCGAGCCGTGACATCTTAATGATCGCCTCGACCGAGCAGAGCTGCAAAAAGTTGCGATGATTAATAAGAGAGCGCGCATAAGCCACCGACAATGGATCTTCTGAAGACCACAATTAGACGGAGTTACACGCACAATTAAAGTTTTCATGGCTCTGTGATCGCTCCGTTTGCTGTCTTCTTACTATTTCTTACAATTGTGGAGTTCTTTGATTTTTCTTCGTGAAATTTTCCTCCACTGCCGTGATTTTTTTGAAGTTTAGTTTTCTTGCTCAGTTGAATTAGAAACCTGAAAAAAAGCGCACGCAGGAGTGTTTAACTTTAAACGGAGTTAGGTTCGTGGAAAATGACTGGGACATCTTATAAATTCTTAAATAGGAGTTGGATGTCTTCGCAATTTAATCTTTACAAGTACGAAAGTGCCGACTCGCGAAAGAAAGGAGAATTTCCTTGTTGTGTTTTAATCTGTGCATTGGGAATGATTTTGTTTATCAGTTTGATCGTAAGATAGATAATTGCGTTTATTAACTCGTGATTAAATTAATTTGTTATTCTTGTAGGTGTGTGTGGTGGTCAATCAATCTATCGATGTTGAAAGCATTCCTGCTGGGAAGTTTGTAAACATTGCTGAAGTTAATCTGGCTGTTTTAGACAATTCTTCACATTCTGATGATATGAGGACTACACAAATTTCAGTGGATAAAAAGCCCTTGCAGCCACCGAAATTATTCGCTTCAGGTGAAGAAAAAGAACCCAGCGATAATCTGATTGAGAAGGTAGCAGTCAACGAAACGGAATACTTACTAGAACGTGAAGATTCACAGCCTATAAACTTAAGACATTCAAGGCAGAAAGTGAATTTCTTCCAATCACAAAATCAGCGGAACGACCTCGATGGCATAACGATGGCGGGTATACGGGACCAAATACCGCGACCTCCGCGCTCTAAGAAAATCATAAGGAGACATCAGTCAGATGAATTAGAGCATCCGCGACCGTTTAATTTCATTATGAGTGGTCCATTGCCTTCTCAGTTTAGAAAGAATAAAAATTTAATGAGTAATTACAGAGACGATTCAGGATATATTAATAATATTCAGGATATTTTATATCAGATGCAAGAATCAGAAAATTCGATTAACCGCCAAAGACAGAGACAATTAGGATCGGGAATTCAAATATCAGGCAAATATAGGCAATTAAAAGGTAATGGAATCACGAGGCTTTTTAACACAGGATCAGTCAGTCAGTCATCAAATATGGTAAACAAGCATTCTTATGGAGACCCCTTATACCCATATAAACCCCAATCTCCTGACGAAGTTAACTTACTTGCTGGCAGCCAACTCAATTATGGTAGACGCCCTTTTAGTCGAAATCCTGCGATTTATGAACAGTCTCATACTGCCGACTTAAAGGACATGTATAGCAAAATTATAGCAGCAAGCAGTCACCGCCAAAGTAATCAGCAACACTCGCGAGACGGAAATACAGATGGTCGCGGCAAACCCTTTAGTTTGATGCTTGACGTGTATCCAATGCATGAGGACGAGAATTCGGGTGTTACATCCACTCGTCCTTCGCAGAAAAAGAAGAGAAGGCCAACAATTCCTTTTTGGCAAGGGTCGAACCTTCCTTACTCTTTTCAATTGGACAATTCCTATTATAATAACATAAACTTTCCCCAACTACAGCACAACAAGTTTCCACAAGCGAATAATTTTTATCTGAATTCGTACCTTCACAGTCAGCTCGTCGAACAGGAAGCCAACCGCTACCATCAAGGATTTTATCAGAACCCTTCGAACGAAGAAGATAAGCCCAGCCAAATCATGGTTCACCTCAATCTTTTTCCGAAGAGGAAGGGTAGGCAACAAAATCGGAACGAAGTCTACGACATAATTTCACCTGTTTTAGATGATAGAATTTCAAAAGAGCCTGATGCTGAAGGTGTCTTTGGGAAAAATTCAACTAGATCAGAAAAAATAGAATACTCAAATAAAATAGACTCAGATAGGGAGGGTAACCAGTATTCGAAGAATGTGATTTCACCTGATTATGAGAAGGACGTTGAGAATAGAACCCGAACAGAAGTAAGTCATCAAATAGACGGAATAGACAAGCCTAAAAATACAGATAAGTTTACAATTTTCAATACGGATTTGATCAAATTCGATCTGGAAGACGCAGTACAAAGTAAAAGAAGCACTAGCTTCCTAGTGTAAGAAATGATTATTTATGTTTTATATATTATACAATAAAGATTAATTTTTTTATTCTTCTCATCTTTAACGGCTTTGTGGCTAACTTTACTTCAAACACATTTCTCCCCCCGGATTTTTGAATATTTCTTAAAAATGTTGTTGAAAGTCTTAAAATTATGTTTTGAATACAAATAACTTTTCAGGATAATAAATAATACATTTTAATTATCTGAAAATTAACAAAACAAATTTTTATTAGGTAAATTGGTGCGAAACATTCGTTTTTGTTCAAATTCAAAAATTGATCCAACTAAAAAATGAATTTTTAATAAAATATTTTAATGAACTATTTAATTTTCGTAAAAGTAATTGATATTTGCAAAGTGTGGATTGAATATATTTGTTATTTAGGTGTTAACGACCAAAAGCTGCTTTGAAAAAGAGTTTTGAAGTCATATGTTGTGAAAACTTACATAGTGCCTATACCAAAGCTATATGAAATATCCTCAAAAATCTTATTGACAAATGCTTAAAAAAAATAAAACAGGGAAGTAAAACGAGAGTATTATTTTAATATGTTATGTTTTTTTTTAATCAGTTTGAAAGAAGAAATTAAAAAAGTTATCAAACATAACATAAAAAACATATAAAAGTACTTGCACTTATGATCCGACCGGTTTTACCCCATTCGTTGTGACTCGGGGGCTATCAGTTAATTCTTATTCACTGCTCATTACATCCGTACATTTAACATAAAAACAAGAAACACGAATTAAATTCATTATGTTTGTGCGTGTGCGTGTGATTCCTGTTTTTAAAAGCAGGATCTCACAGAGAGACATCCGTGTGAAGGACGCGCATAGAATATTTAATGGGATGAAGTAGATAACCAACTATACCATACGGTTTTATCCTAAGTGAGGCTAAGATGACAATTCTGACGTATAACAAATCATTTTATAATGTAATGCATAATGCATATGTAAAATAAGAAAGCATTTCGAGAAGTGAAGGTGCTGAAAACTGGTAAATATATATTATATTATGTTTATTTATTTTTATGCTGTCTACCTTATGATACCTACATTAGGTAGAAAATAACAAAGCAAGCAATATTGTATGTGAAATATGCTAAAAGGCACAAATTATGTATATTAATGAATAAATAAATCAATTTTTTTAAAAAATATTTATTTCTAAAATTAAAGACAACTTTCGACAGCTCGTTTCTTCTAACAATTTCTAAAAAAACAAGGGAAGAGAAAACGCAAGGACTGCGTGTTACTTCTAGAGAGGAGGAAAGTTTTCCGTAGTGTGAACGCGTGTAGACCTTTTGCACAGCAATTTTTTACTTAACTAGGTTGGGGGACGAACGCTTTTGCAGCGTCACCCTCACAATAGGGGTAATTTATTTGGGGCAAGGATTTACTTTTGACTAGCTCTGTCTGCCCTAGACATACATAGGTGAAGGAGGAGCTACGTCTTTAGAAGACGGGGAGGTAAGTTGGTCCAGGAGTAGAAATGCGCCGGGTTGTTGGTGGTGGAGTTCTAGGTTGTGTTGGTGGTGGCCTTGTTGGAGGTCGTGTTGTTGGTGGTGGTGGTCGCGTTGTTGGAGGAGGAGGAAGGTAAGTTGTTGGCGGTCTGGTTGGTGGTGGAGTTCTAGGTTGTGTTGGTGGTGGCCTCGTTGGAGGTCGTGTTGTTGGTGGAGGTGGTCGCGTTGTTGGAGGAGGTGGTCGCGTTGTTGGAGGAGGAGGAAGGTAAGTTGTTGGCGGTCTGGTTGGTGGTGGAGTTCTAGGTTGTGTTGGTGGTGGCCTCGTTGGAGGTCGTGTTGTTGGTGGAGGTGGTCGCGTTGTTGGAGGAGGAGGAAGGTAAGTTGATGGCGGTCTGGTTGGTGGTGGAGTTCTAGGTTGTGTTGGTGGTGGCCTTGTTGGAGGTCGTGTCGTTGGTGGAGGTGGTCGCGTTGTTGGAGGAGGAGGAAGGTAAGTTGTTGGTGGTCTGGTTGGTGGTGGAGTTCTAGGTTGTGTTGGTGGTGGCCTCGTTGGAGGTCGTGTTGTTGGTGGAGGTGGTCGCGTTGTTGGAGGAGGAGGAAGGTAAGTTGATGGCGGTCTGGTTGGTGGTGGAGTTCTAGGTTGTGTTGGTGGTGGCCTTGTTGGAGGTCGTGTTGTTGGTGGAGGTGGTCGCGTTGTTGGAGGAGGAGGAAGGTAAGTTGTTGGTGGTCTGGTTGGTGGTGGAGTTCTAGGTTGTGTTGGTGGTGGCCTCGTTGGAGGTCGTGTTGTTGGTGGAGGTGGTCGCGTTGTGGGAGGAGGAGGAAGGTAAGTTGATGGCGGTCTGGTTGGTGGTGGAGTTCTAGGTTGTGTTGGTGGTGGCCTTGTTGGAGGTCGTGTTGTTGGTGGAGGTGGTCGCGTTGTTGGAGGAGGAGGAAGGTAAGTTGTTGGTGGTCTGGTTGGTGGTGGAGTTCTAGGTTGTGTTGGTGGTGGCCTTGTTGGAGGTCGGGTTGTTGGTGGAGGTGGTCGAGTTGTTGGAGGAGGAGGAAGGTAAGTTGTTGGCGGTCTGGTTGGTGGTGGAGTTCTAGGTTGAGTTGGTGGTGGCCTCGTTGGAGGTCGTGTTGTTGGTGGAGGTGGTCGCGTTGTTGGAGGAGGAGGAAGGTAAGTTGTTGGTGGTCTAGTTGGTGGTGGAGTTCTTGGCTGAGTTGGTGGAGGCCTGGTTGGTGGCCGCGTGGTTAAAGGTGGCAAATATGTAGAGCCAGGTGTGCTCTGCCTAGTTGTGGGTGGACGGGTGGTAAATGGCGTCGTATATTTAGTTGTTGGTTGGGTAGCTCGTGTGGTTCTAGGTGTTGTTCGTAAAGCGGGGGTAGTTGGTGGCCTAGTTGTTGGGCGAGTTGTAGCTCTTGTAGTTGGTCTTGTTGTAGGCCTTGGTGTAGTTGGAGGAATTGTTGGAGGAGGAACATATGAAGAAGCTGGAGTACTTGGTCTTGTCGTTCTAAATGCAGGAGTCGTTGTTGGTCTAGTTGTTGCCCTAGTTGTTGGCCTAGTCGTCGGCCTAGTTGTTGTAGGCGGTCTTGTAGTAGGCCTTGGTGTAGTCGGTGGAAGTGTTGGTGGTGGAACATAGGACGACGCGGGCGTGCTAGGTCTTGTCGTAGGCCGAGGAGTAGTTCTAACTGTTGTCCTCACCGTAGTTTTAGGAGGAAGTGTGAATTGGGTTGGTGGTGTACTGTACACGTATCCTGTTGTTCTCGGCGGTTGAGTAGTTCGGGCTTGTGTAGGCGGAGGAGTGATAGGTGGTCTCCTAGTTGTTTGAGGTGTTGTAAAGGGAATTTTTGGAGTTGAATAAGTGTATCCCGTTGTTGGGGGTGTAAGTTTTGTTACTGGTGGTGGGGGTGGTGGCGGTCTTGTTGTAGATCTTGGAGTTGTTGGTGGTTTTCGAGTGGTAGGGGGAGGTGGAGGCCTTGTTGGTGGTGATGTAGGAGGTGTTCTAGGTTGAGTGGGTGGTGGTAACGTAAATGGAACTGTTGGAGTTGGATAGCTATATCCTGTTGGTGGTGGTGTTGGGGGACGAGTTGGTGGCGGTGGTGGTGGCCTAGTTGGTGGAGGGGTTGGTGGTCTAGTTGGTGGAGGTGTTGGAGGACGTGTCGGCGGTGGCGGTGGTGGTCTTGTTGGCGGTGGTGTTGGTGGCCGTGTTGGGGGTGGTGGTGGTGGAACCGTACGTGGTTTAGTAGGCGGTGGTAAGGTAAATGGAATTGTTGGTGTTGGATAGGAATATCCTGTACTTTTGGTGGGAGGACGTGTTGGTGGAGGGGTTGGTGGGCGAGTTGGAGGGGGTGGTGGGGGTCTAGTTGGTGGAGGCGGTGGAGGCCTTGTTGGTGGTGGTGGTGGCGGTGGCGTACGAGGTTGAGTAGGTGGAGGCAGAGTAAACGGAACTGTTGGTGTTGGATATGAGTAGCCGGTAGACTTTGTAGGTGGACGAGTTGTTGGTGGTGGTGGCCTAGTTGGTGGACGCGTCGGCGTTGGAGGTGGCCTTCGAGTAGTAGGTGGTGGTGAAGGCCGCGTTGGTGGTGGTGTACGAGGCTGAGTAGGTGGTGGATAAGTAAATGTCACCGGCGGTGTTGGATATGAGTATCCTGGCGTCTTGGCTGGAGGACGAGTTGTAGGTGGCGGCGGCGGTCGAGTTGTTGGTGGCGGTGGTGGTGGTCTTGTTGTTGGAGGTGGTGGCCGGGTAGTTGGCGGTGGTGGACGCCTGGTTGTGGGGGGTGGTGGTGGCCGAGTTGTAGGCGGTGGTGGAGGACGTGTTGTTTTCAATTGTGGCGGATATGTGAAGGGATTCTCCGGTGGTGGATAATCATATCCTTTTTTGGGTGGCGTCACTGGGGGTGGCCGTACAGTTGGTGGCGTCAAATTAGTTGGAGGAGGCGGATACACAGGAGTTCGAGGCGTTACACGTGGAGTCACTGGTATCCTTGGCAATGTCGGTGGCGGAGTTTGTGGGGGCTTCCGCTATTTAAAATTCGACGGTTTGCTTTTAATTTTAGTACTATATTTTAATTTATTCAAATTACCGTTGTTGTTGGCAAATCAAATGGCACTTTCGGTGGTTCATAGCGGTATCCATCGCTAGCTGAATTATAAGATCCTGCTGCTATAAGTGATATATCTGCATTGGATCCAATAGCGCACAGCGCTATTAGAATTAAGGCGCTCTTCTGTAAATATAAAGAATATAATTAATTTAGGAGTGTACAATTTTCAAAAGCTAAATCTTATTTTTATTCTGTTGAAGCTGGTTAATAAATTTTGCAAGATACTTGCTAAATGTCATTGCCATTGCTTTTCCGTGGAAAATACAAATCTTTCAAGTAATGTAAATAACTTCACCAATAAAATTGCAAACAGATATGCAGATAGAGCTGCAAGTGAACACTAACTTGATTGACATAGTAATAATATCCGTGAATTATGGTATTATTATTTATTATTGTTTATTAATTATGGTATCAAAAGGGCGGACATGTCTGAAAAACCAACAAAAGTATTTATCCAATTTTATTCATAAATTTATGTAGTGAATGATTAGCAATTAGTGCCTATAAAATTAATAAGTCATAAAACGGCATCCAGCCGTGTATCAACCGCGGTGAGCGTAATATCAACAGTCAGAGTTCAAACTTTAGTATGAACGCGTGCGCATTTTAATTAAAATTTTAAGGAAGAGGAAGGCGGGAAAATCGTTGCTATGCGATTTGAGACATCTTTTCAACGATTCTAGATTTATTTGATTTTTATGTTAATTTTATTTGCAGGTTATTCACTTTGTTGATATGATTATAATCAAGTAGAATAAATGTATCTACAGTGGAGGTCTAATCACATTTTAATATGTCCTCATTTTATTTTATTATTATTTCCTCTTTTTAGAAATGTAGAAGTACATGCATACATGTAAAAAAGCCACACAAGTCACAAGATTTTTCATTAACCGCCGCACTCTTGTGATTCGATTCGACTTATGATCGGTCACTGAAAATTACTAGAATAGGGCCCATATGAATTATGATTAAGTGAGTCACGTGTAAGGAGTAATAAGTTTTTATATAAATTCATTAATAATCCGTGCATCCATTAGAGATAACAGGTTCTCTGAAAGATTATCGTCATGCTTTTCTATGACAAGAGTTCTTGGAGTCTGTATAAACAGTTTACGTTGCATAATTTTCATTATTAAAAAATTATTTTATCGTTACTAAAGTTATATTTGATTAGCATAATTTCAAATATAATGATTTCCAATATCTGGTTAATGCAACCTTGACATTTTTTATGGATGTACGTCTCAAGCGTGATATTAGGTAAAGGTTGTTCGCACGTCCGACACTTGTCAGACGTTTAAATGAGATTAAATGGATTATGCGTTGGACTGGTTTTACTTTAAATGTTATACCATTTGAACTTTCTGTCTGACGAACTTCTCCGAAATTTCTGTTTTTCTAAAAATTTTAAAATGAAATGCCGTCAACGGGTTTGAATAGTCTAATTTTGTTAATTTCAAACACATTTTTTATTCTGTTGTGATCAATTCAGGGTTTTTTTTTGCTACCAAAATTAAATCTTCAAACTTGCTGGGTAACTTTCGCTTTCAGATATCTATTGTGAGTTAAGGTCATTAGAACTTTAGAATAACAGCTTCTGGAAATATGTTTCGACAAAATAAAAGCTTTCCATTGTTTTTCTTATTTCGCTTGAATATATAAAGTGAGTATTTGCATAAATTGTATATAAAAGCTCATTTTGAAATTAATATTTAGTGTAAATGAACTCTTATTCTAATGAATACAGTTTTTTTCTTTGATTCAATATAATTACGACGCGTGTCATTAAATCAAATTTTTGTTTGTAAGTTTTTTTATGCGGAATTAAATTTAGAAAAGAAGATGATTTTTATATTTAAAGAAGACATTTTCTAACACCAAAGTATGTTCAGAGGGATTTAAATTTTATAACGTCTAGAAGAAAATTACGATAAGCTTTGAATAATAAAAAGTATTTTCTGCAATGCATATGTAATCGTAAGAGATTTAAGATTTCTTATATACATACAAACGCATTATATTTTATGATGAAATATTGAGGAAATGCTTCTGTGTATGGTATAAAAAATTAGTAGATATTATTTTGAAAATCGAGTGCACGAAAAAATGAATGATAAATGTTTCAAGTTATGCACTATAAATTAACTGTCACTAAATTAGTCAATAATAGAAAAGATTGCAGAGTATAATAAATCGTTGTAATCGACAGTATAATAAGGTTCTTTGTTTTTTTTAATTACTTTTTTAGAGTACATAGAATGTGTTTAATGCACTGTCACTAAAAAATGAAATTTACAATTTACAAACGATTTTTACTACTACTACTACTAGTGTAGTATGTACTACCATTCTAATGCAGTCTAATAAAAATATCGTTTTTCTTGCATTGTCCCGAGTGTATGGCATTGTATATAAATATGTATGTACGACAGGCACTTGTAAACTATATGAAACATTGACCTCATCAAAAGTCAATCTCGAAAGTTAGATTTTAAGAAAACCAATAATGGCTTCAGACGCAATGCATCTCTTTGCCAGAAAACAAGTTTTCTGCGTGGGTACCTGATGAAATAGCATAGATGAGACCTCTAACACCTCAGTGGCAGTGAAACAAAAAATATTTCCTGTAATGCTCACTGATCCACCTACCAGAGATAATTACCAGGTGTTTATTTATGGCCCATATATTCCCATGAAACCCAATTGCACAATTTCCACAGATTTTGATCAGTGCCTGTATCAAACAGAATGTCTGCCCCTCCAGGAAAAAATCTATGTCGTCTCCGACTGAACTCGAGGCAGATCTTCCCGGCAGTCAGAATCCGAAAGAAAAACAATAAGACGTTGAATCGTCTTTCGTCTTTGCCGTATAGCGTCATTCAAATTTCCCTTTCGTTTGGAGCGATAAAGGCCTGACTCGCATCGTAATGTCATTCGCTGAATTAATTTCGTTAACATTTGAGAAAATTGTTCGGTGGCAAATCACCAGGTCATCTCACGGGGGACGGACACTGCGAAACACTCTCACGAAGATCATAGCTTTAGGAGGGCTTCGGTTTTGGTAAGAAACCATTTGAATCCAGGTGCCCAACTGAGCGCGCCACTTATGCGCCCATACCTTTGTCGCCGAGTTGTCGAAATGCGGCGGTATCGGTGGAAACGAATTGCTGCTTGAGCGGAAAATTCTTGTGACATAATAAGTTAGTCTCTTATGTTTCCTAACCGTTTAAAGATCGGTGGGTTTACGATCTCCTCCAAGGAATATTGATGACATTTTGCTCGGACGAACGATGGCCACAAGATGCCCTGCGGCCGTTAATTATCCCACGATTTTGAATTGGTTGTTTCACTTAAATGAGTCCAACACCCATTTAACACCAGTTCGAGTCGTAGAATCTTGGCTCGTGTGCCCAATGACTGCCTTTTGAGAGTAAGGAGTTCGAGAAATAAACTATTTGCATAATTTAGGTTTAGGGGCACTTTTTTCTCTGAATTTCAAAATGAATTCAAAAAAATGAAAGGTGATTTGTATTAATGGTGGGAACTAGAGTTATCAAGGTCGGCGAGAAATTTACCATTCACCGGAAAAAATGCCTTTAAGTTACATAAGGTCTAAATTTTTTTATTTGTTCTTGAACACTCCGGTTCTAGGTAATTTTTTTGCTAATATTTTATAATGTCGTAATGCCTTTTTTTGTTTTAAAAGATGCATTCAATCTATTATATAATATATGTTTAAGCATATGCGTCTTCAGTACAGGCAATCTTTAAACCTATTTCTCATATTGCCAAATTAGGTGATAAAATTTGGTTGGACGCTATCGATTACGCAATTTATTTTTTATGTTTTTTGGTGTGAAGCAAATTTTTTACTGCTAATCATACTCTCTATATTGGTCTTTTCTTGTTTTTGTTGAATATCTGTATCCTTAAAAAAAGGACAAAGTAAAATTCGTCTGGTGAAATTTGAAGAGTAAATTTATTATTAATTTGAAAAAAAACTTAAACATTGAATCCTTAAGGTATGTATATAAGAGAACGATTTTTATATTATTTATTATAACTTACGATTTTCGATATAGTTTTGTAATGTATTCCGAATTTTCTAGAAACAAATTTGATACTGAATTGTATTTTCCTTATTTGAAATGCTTTTCTAAGATATCAGTTTTTTTTCATAAATAAAAAATAAAAAATTAAAGCCTCGAGTTGAGTTATCTTGCGACAAAATAATGTGTGTCATAAGACGATGCTTAAAGAGCAGAAGCGCGGTCTTGCTAAGATCTGGTTGTTTTTGTGCACGTGTTTCTATAGTTTCGTAGGTGACATACCAGCAAGTTTATTCTACAATTGTTTTTTGTTAGAAACACATTTTGCTGGGTATATATTTGTTCACCAACAGTTGAAATCATATTCAATGAGACTAGGAATGATTTTACGAGAGTATTATAATAATATAAGTTAGCAATTCTCAATCGAAAATCAAGCAGATAAATAATATAATGGGCTTGGCCTTTTCAAATCTATTTTTATCTTAAAATAATCCTCTTTGGATAAATAAAAAAATTATATTTTATTATTGTTATTTCTTTTTGAACAATTCCGAACTATAAATTTTATCCTTTCGAGAATTTATGGAAATTACATTTTTATAATATTGCTTTTAAGTAAAATGTGTGGTTGCGTAATCTGTGTGATTTAACTGTGTCATGTTCAAGGTGCACATCAGCTGCACTATGACATTTAATTTGAATTAAACAACCTCTTTCTGTAGACAATATCGCTTACATAAAACTCATGAATTAATCAAATGGTCGCCAAGTGTAGCACCAACGGTGCTATAAATTATATCTGATCATACCTCGTGAAATGTCTTTATAAGCGCCTGATCCCCGATTCTTAAGAGGCGCTCACCACTTAAACAGAAATGTTCTGCTAAATTTATGAAACGTGTTTTTAGCTCTGTTGTTGGATATAATAAGCATTCCAGTTTAGTGGACGAAATTAATTGCAATACGTTCGTTAATGGTTAACTCTTGAAAAAAAAAAATTAATATTAAATTTTTTAAAATTATTTAATTGGAGAGTTCTGAAAACAAAGGCCAGAAAAACTGAATTCAGTGAATCCGGTTAAGCCTGATGTGTGCTTTGAATACCAGAAATTAGCCGTCTACAAAAGAGCTTTAATCATGGAAATGAATGTTAAATAATTTTAGTGCCATTTAACCGGATAGGGTTAATAGCTTCCTCACCTAATATTGTTGCATTCCGTGTGGGTCGGCAGCAGGAATCCTGAGGTCAGTCTGAAAGCAACTTTCGAAGATCGACTTTTTACGGTTGACGTCGATGCCTAATGTCTTGCATAGGTTCGTTGATTAGACATCGTCTAACTAATGCTATAAGCCGATATCTACCCTAAGTGCTTGTAATTTGGAAATCAGTAAATACAGTCATTTGTCATACCGCTCAACAGACTCACGGACTTGTTCCCACTGGCGCTTCGGTGGCCATGCGCGGCGCAGCGCATCTTAGAAACATCTGGAGCTGACAAAGTACATTTTAATTAACGAGGTATTTCGCAATTTACAAGGCGGCCAGTGACTGATCTTAACAAATATCCAAACCAGTTTAGCGCTGCTCTTCGCGGTATGTTGATCAGGTATATGCTACCAACGCGCCAAAAGGAGGCGGACTAAGGTTATGCATTAATGTTAATATAAACAATGTAGCTGACAAGGAAGCACGACAGTGGGTTTACCTGGCTTCTGACCAGTAAGTAATAATAATAATTGTTTTTAGTGTCACTGCACATCGGTACAATCGCAAAAATATCGATCAGGCGCCGATCATTGACATGCGTGATCGATCTGCGCGCATTGAACTTGGTATTCATGGCAGGCGCGCCATCCAAAATGCGGATATACCACCGTGTGACAATGAATGACGGCAACAACGACAACCTATCTGGCCTGGTTGCCTACTGGCTGGCTATCTATGTATTCGTACGTCTCGCGCCACGGTGTGGTCAAAGAGTTATGCGAAGGCCTTCCAAGGTAGCTTCTTTGCACCTGATACCATGATACCGGAGCTCGTCTGGGATTATTCGAGACGATCAATCATCGACATGAGCACACTCTGAAAGATCATACACGGCTGGAGATCGACATCGAATCGATTGCAGTGCGATATACTGTCTAACATAACCAGTTGAGACTTTGCTCTCAATACGCACAGCATGAGGAAACATCGTTTGACCCACCTTGAAGATGGACGGAAGACCAATGCAGAAGATTTTTGAATATGAGAAACATTTCACTGTCTAATTAGGTAAACTTTGTTTTGCAATTCTTGAAGGTTCGTTGTCGAAACCTCGGTTTAATTACGACTGGAAGGAATCACCTAGCTCGAATGCAGCACCAATGAATATTTCTGTGACAAATTGTGGAAATGCCACACCTTGTCGGTTGAAAGACGTTTTAATATCATCAAAATCGATTCACTAGGAATGCAGCGCGATCAAGCGAAAGGCATTTTATGTTTGAACACAATTACGTTTGATAAATGACCGAATGATGATGTTACAATGTCGCGAACAATTTCAAATGATGTTTGAGTTATTGGGACTCAGTTTTTATGTGTTTAAAATTTGGATTAGGTGGCCAGATTTTTGTATTTTTTTTTTAAATAGTTTTTTTTTTCAATTGGATTTATAGTAGACATAAAATTATTTATAAATATATACATATATCTAAAGTTAAAGGAAGAAGGTATACGTGTATAAGTATGGTAATTATGAAACTTATTTTTTCATTTAGTTTATATTTACACGGTTGTATCAATAATAACATTTTTAAAAATTTGTTTAGTTATGCTCAATGAAACTAAATCAGTGAAAGCATTCGAAAATTGTGCAAACAATGTGGGATGTCTAAGAGTAGATTTTTATTGCTAAGTTAAAAATTTTATCTTCGTTTACTCTTGCGATAAATACCGTTTTGGTTGCATAATATTATAATTTATCGCGTTTATGTTATGTAAAATGAGGTGACTACATTCTGATATATTTAAATGAAAACTGTAAGGTAAAACACTATCGTTATTAAGTATAAGTAATAAAAGTTAAAGATGCCGATGGTGTGGCCCATACATAAATAAGTAGATAAGAGAATTTTTCTAACGTTAGGAGTTTCGATTATTTTAAGGAAGAAAAACTAAAAATATTTTAATAAAACTTAAGATAACATGCACTAACTTTTAATAGGTCAAATTATATTTAATAAATCTATGCGATCTAATGCTTAGGAAGAACCCCCTGACACACATAAAACCGGGCAGTCTTTGGAGTTTGATGCAAATTTACTTAATTTTTTCTATATTTCATAACAAAAAAAGTAATTTAATGTCATAACAAAAAAAGTAACTTAATAAGCTTCTAGACAATCAAGAAGATTAATAATGTAATGACAGATTATGTATTTATAAAGGAAGGAAAGCTTAAGCATTAATGAAGTTATTGCGTTTTTTTCCACTTTAGGAGAGCTACCTGTGATATTTAATTTTGGGTGTGAAAATTTTGGAATCGGGGTTAGTGAATCAGTGAAAAACATTTATATATGGTATTGTAGCCACTGGAAACTATCAAGGTCGATAATTTGAAATTTCATGGTTAATTGATAAAAAATTTAATTTTTTAAGTGAATGTATTTATGTACCTACATATGTATTGTTGCATTCAATTAGAAAGGTTTTTAAAATTCAAATAAGGGTAAATAAATAACATTTTGGAATAGGTTGAGTTTGAGGTCTCCTCCTCAAAGATTTTGACGAAACCTCGTACAAACTTTCATTGGGGTCGAAAGTGATGAATATGCAAAATATATTTGTCAGTCGTTTGTATACTTCCCAAGTGACATTTTTTCGTCACGATTTTTTATATGTTCCTAAAAAGGTTTCCTGCGAATTAAGTAAATAACTAAAGATGCTTCCACAATTTATTGTATTCAAAAAATTCCTTAAAAATCTATGAAATTGACGAATTAAAGCTACACACATATATTTTTCCACTTATTGATTGTGGTTAGCACGTCTTTGTCTTACGAAATGGAAAACTGAAGTGAAGCATAGAATTATTTAGAAAAAACATCTCAGGAAATTCAACCTAACGACAATTTTTTTTGTACATCCTGCACTTTTTGCTCTAAACAAACGACCTTTATCTGCTATAGCCGGAGTTCAATAAAATAAGTATTTGATTTATATTGATAAGGTTATTGACTATACTCTATGAAAAAGTTTTTAACTATTTATACAGCACAAGGCAATATTTCAAGATACAGTGGTGTGCAAAACATTTGCGACCAAAATCGTATAAACTAAGATACTGCATGCGGGTTTTTTATTAACTTACTAGCTTTTTGTTATAAACCGAAGAAAATTACGTTTCTAGTTGCAAAAGTCTTGCACACCGCTTTATAATGAAAGTAATGCGATTTTTTATATACATACATACATATATACATAATGCAATCACACACGAACATAGATCGAGGGAAATCAATACTAAACTGATTGTTGACACTTTCTTTTATAAATGCTTTACACAACAAATTAAATATGAATAAGTTTGAAATTGAACAAGTAAAGGAAACTATATATAATATGTATAATTAATCTGAGATGTAATTAACAGGACTTAAGTAATGAAATTAATAATTTAAAGTTATCCTACATATGCAAATACGCATAATTCCTTATCCATATCGTTTATATTTTATTACCAAATGTAATTTCTGCCATTCACATCATTCATGAACATCAACTCATACATAGTGCCAGGGAGTTACATCACGTCGTCGCAGAGATTCGCCTTTGGTATTCCCTCAACATAATGTTTACCGAACTTTAATCAGCGGAATTCTTATGCACCTTTAGGTACTTGATGCACCTCAATCATGCGGATATTTAATTTTTATTCGCCCTGTGTCGATGGTTAACCTTCTCGATGAGTGACATGCAATAAGACATAAACATGCTTAAGAGAGTTAAGTGGTTGCAGTGGTTACGGCGGTTTTGTCAACTTCCACATTTATATACAGGCATATATTTATATCTTTTGATTTACGTACTTATTTTACTTCATATTATTGCATAGCTTCCAAAATAAACTTAACAATAAATGAAACTTGCAACGTGGTGTTGTAACTACCAATTGACGACTTGCTATTTTGTTACCAAACAAACATTTAATTGGCAATTTCAAATGACAAAACATTTGTCACTCTTGCGGCTTATCTTTCATGTGTTTCTGTTTCGCGACCGGGAAATGATTTCGCTTTTAATATTGATTAGGTCAGAAGGTTAATAGGAAGTGAAATTAATTTGATGATTTCTCCAAGGTATTTCGCGTGTTACACAAAAGAAGGCATTTTTATGTAATGACAAATTCAATGACGATCTTTGTATTTATGTCATGAAAATGTAACAAACAATCGAGAAACTATTTTGATAAGAATGTTTTATAGTCCAGGAATATTAGACATAAAAATATCTAAGGATGAAAATAATTTGTATTTTTGTTTTTTGTGTGCATATATTGAGGTTCTCAACAATATGCAAGATTTCCTCATTGATCTGAAATCTGTATGTTTATTTACGCGTGATAAAAAGTATCGAATGGGTTTTTGAAAATATATCTTTAAAATACTGAAATTTTCGACGAAAACCTTTAGCCTTTGCGGATTATAACTAAAATTTAGTAATTGGCTTGCTTTCCACCGTGTATATCGACTTTGATTACCACGAAGTATTTTGCCTATTCTTTTTAACTGTCCATTACGTTTATTGACTAAAATTTATTTTGGTCGAAAAGTACTAAAATTTATGCAATTCCTTTATCAATGTGAGTAAATTTTATGAAGTGTAATGCATTTTTATTGTTAAAAATCTAGTAAGTCTAATTTGTTGGTCAGAATTCTCATAACCCCTTATGTACCAAATATGTAGCTGACACAATTCTCTACAAAATCAGTAAGTTTTTTCGTATAGGGTTAAGCGTTCATAAAATGGATTCAATAGAACAAAGGAGAAGTTATGTCGAAAGGCATATCTATGTCAAAAATAATATTAATGACTTTTATAATTTACTTTACGAAGCCAGATGAATGAACGGGTAACATAAAAAACATGTTGATACCATTTTAAAGTGAATTTCTTGTTTTTAACAAAAGTTGTGCCTTTCATAATTGTCCTCATATTACAAATAGTAAAGCCGGGAAATTAAGTAAATCACTTCCCGTTTCATAGAAAACTATTCTCGAATAACTGGTTTAAGAACTTAATTACAAGGAATTCTTGATCGAGTTAATTTTCATTAATTTCACCTTAGTTTACACAATCCATAACTCATCGGATAAACAGGCTTATAAGGTAGGAAAATGATTATTTGAAAATATTTAGTGGTTCAACTAGTTTGCTAGGTTTGAAAAGAGATTTGAAGTCGGATTGTTTTAAGCTGGACTAAATTATGCTCAAGCCGGTCTAAACCTGGTTGAGAATTTAGAAGTTATGGCGGAGCTAATAGTTCACCATTTACAGTTTTATTATTAGTAGGTAATCATTATTTTATCTTATTTATGAATAATTTCTTTGCATTCTTTTTTATTATATTTAATTTTTCTTTATGTTTTTTAATTGAGCATCCTCGTTTTCTTTTCGTGATACATTTTGCGAAATTTGATTAATAAAAGCAAGAATGGTACGAACATCTACGCTGCGTGAGTACTTACAGAATATAAATAAAAGTCTTAAAAAAAAGCTTATACAACATTGAGGCAATATTATTTAATATTTTTTTCAACTTGTTTTATTTTTCGACTAGTACTATTTTTTTTCATATTTTACTGTTTAATTTCATGTATGAATAAAATATAAATAACAAATAGGTTTCAAATTCAAAAAGTTAAAAATATTTTATATTTCGGTTTGCGATAATTTCTGACTTTAGGAAAATTCGCTCCTATCATTTACTTTAGATACCCTTTTTACTCGAATTTGAATAATTTCTAAATCCATAATAAAAATAATAAAGTTAATTTTTTTAATATTTTTTCAGGCTCATTGTTTTGGATTATTTAACTTAAATGGAGCCTATTCAACAATATAGATTGAAAAGGCTCGATTTTGTCTCATGTTTAACAGCGCAAATATCTATTTCAAATCAAAATGCGACAAATGATATAAGAGGTAAAAAGATTAGGTAATAATTTAAAGAAACCGCTCTTAACTTATATAATGCCACAACATTCTTTTATCTTCAAAGTTCAATATAATACTATCTTGATATCTTGTGGTCGATTTAGATTTTAAGAAACTACCAAACAGTGGGTTGCTTACACTCTTACAGCCATATCTATGAACAATCCACCTTGAAAAATATGCAAAGAGGGATTGCAGTTTACTAAGCTATTCATGTGGTATAAAACATCATTAAAATTATCACGACTGAAGTAGCAAAATATTTTCCCAAATCCATTAGGTTTTGCATTGAATTGGGATAATGTTCATATTAAAGAATTCGACAGTCTCACAAAATAATCAAACCGATATCAGATGAATTGTGAAAATAATTATTTATTCGTGACAAGCTTTTCAATTCAATTTCGAATTATTTTGCTGAATGTCTACAACGGAAGACCTAAGAGCCTTTGTGTGGCGGTGAGGATTACTAATTTCAGTCGATTTTGCAAGAGAATGATGTTGATATTCAAATTAAAACGGACCTTTTAGTTATTACATGGGCTGGAATCAAAGTTAGAAAGATTTTATACCAGAAGGCAAAAATCATTTTACAAAATTAAATTATAGCCTCAATTGAATGAAGCATATTTTTCCAAACAAACACATAGAGCAACGTATTAACGTAAATCGAATTTTAAATTAAAATTTCGTGATCGGTCGCCAGATCAAGGTGGCAAATTAAATTAAGATGGAAATAATTTAGATAGTAATGCGGAATTTCCCATTTTTCCCATACATTTTCCAGGCTTTCTAGTTAGTTTTCTTAATGAACATAGGTAACTTACATTGTAAAAGTACTTCTCATAATTTTGAAAATATTAACCAACGATTTTGTAGTCCGTGATAAACCGCAGGTAAACTTACATAACGTGCGGTGGAAACTTGCGGGTATGTGTCAAGGGCTATCTGAGAGATAATTATAAAAAATTGAATAAATTAAGAAAAAATCAAAGACGTTTTTGTGCACTGTCTGTCCATAAATTTCGATAAATGAACATTTTTGTCACAGAGGCGACCACAAGAGGTAGAATTAACTTCTCCTTGAACTATTGCATGCAGCGGCGACTGCACGTTTCCTCGCGAGGATTGACACCAGGTAAAATTTGGGACAGATGCGCTTAGCACTCTGCATCCGAAGTTGGCGCCCTCGTGCGTGCAGATAAGGTGGACTTTTTAGACTCAAGACCGTCTTTATTCACGGCTGCAACTTGAGTGGATGCAGTTGCAGCGCCTTTTGGAGCACGTCTTATGCTCCAAGTGAGTTCAATTAATGGCAACAAGTGTGGACTCCACTTGATCTGATCGAGGCTGAGAGCAACTTCTCAGCGCGTTAGATTTATTGGTCGAAGATGTAGTTGATCTTTAGCGACAATCACTAATCACAGCACATAAATGCATTGAACACGCATCTCCATTAAAGTCGGTGTTGGCGGCGCATAACTCGGTGGGTAAGTGTATTATGCAATCTGGGGCCAGCCAACGCTCACAAGTTCAGAAGTAATCCATTCATGGCGCGAGGTATCCAGTAGCCAATAAGTCAAAAGTCAAAGTAGATAGTCCGCGGGGGTAGCAAGGCTCAGGTAGCAAGTAGCAAGGAAGGCTAAATACTCACCATCTTGAGCACTCTCCAGCTGCTCGTATCCTTTGGATGGACCCTTCTCCCTTAGCACAATGGCACTGAGCACTTCTCGTTCAAATAAATATCTGTGAAAAGGTCACTTAAATGTCTAAGCACTATAGTCGATTACAAATTCAATCCTGAATTTGATCGACGTCTCAAGCACAGGTGAGGTCAGGTGGAAAGGAAGGGGTCACTGATCAAGGATGCTGTGATTGGTTATTTGCAGGGCAGAACGTGGACACCAACTAAGTTGTCATTTCTTCTACAAATTCTATATATACCTGGTGAAGGTGTCTCTATTGAAGATGCTACTGGCGACAAGGACGGCGATATCGCGGATGCGTGTGGGAAACATTTTTTTAACGGCGGTGGTGATAAAGCTACAAGAGTTGATCGGAGAGAGCGGCGAGCTTGCATCAATTAAGAAATGGACTATGCCAAAAGAGGGCGAGTCTTCAAATGACCGTTCCGCTGAGACGATGCCCGAGCCACGGAGACCACTTCTTCGCGTCATTCTCAGAAAAAGCTTTGGGTCAAAGCTCCGCACCTCCGCGTCAATGGTCCAAGACGTTGGATCTTCGTAAGACGCTTAAAGGTTGGGCTTCGTTCACAGGTGCACCGGCGCGGCTTGTTAACGCGCTTGATTGTGTCGGGCCGCGAATTGTTTATGCGTACTGCAGTTGTGGTAGCTGCGCCCGGGAGACCCCGGGAAGATTTATTGATTGATCACACAGGTCTGATTGCAGATCGAAGCAGGTGAATCCAATGCTGTGTTGGTTTCACTTTTTCTTGCGGAATTTTGCAATCAATCGTTTGGAATCATTTGCATTTGAGTGATAATTCGACGATCTCAACTTGACGATTTGGTTCATTTGTTCTTTGTTGCCTTTTGTAGCAAAACTGCGGAGGAAAGTCGTTAATTCTGAAGAATGAGTTTCTTATTAAAATGCATTCAGCTGCTGTGGTTTTGACTACATCGTGTCACAAGTCCTAACAAAACTATATTTTTTGTATATGCACAATTTTAAGTTGTTATTAAAAGCCGCATATTTATCTTAAATAAAGAATGAGTAAGAAGAAATCTGTTGGACGTTTTGTTATTAAACAATATGTATTTAGTTAAAAACGAAAAACTTTTTTTTCACCAAACACTAAGGTTTATCTAAAACTAAAGGTGGTTTCTGAAGTAGACAATTAGAATCTTCTAATTGTTTTACCTAATCAGGTTATAGACGACACAAACTTAATACAAAAATTGGGATTTGTTCCTAAAAATACATAAATTGCCTTTTGTGGTGTAATATTTTGATCCCTTTTTTTATTATACATATATGTATGTAATTAGGTATCATAAAAACATTTCACAATTAACTTATATTAAATTAAATTCACCATAATATAAGAACTTTATCATGACTTCAAGTTTAAGTTTAACACAATGGTATGCTATAATAAATTTATTACTCGTCGTCGTTTATTCCTAGATGGACGAAAAGGTTTGACTAGCCTCAAATTCTAAATTTGATTTGGATAAATTCGACTACACTTACAGTAGTTTAAGATTAAAAAAAATGTGCTCTTTTAAATATATTGATACCCAGATATAGGAATTTTTGCAGATTTATGTACAGTAGACTCCAGTCTACTGTACATAAATCTGCTAGCTCTTAGTCACTCAACGTTATATTACTCAAAACATAAACGCTAACATAAAAAACAGACTTGACTTGACAAGTAAAGGCAGAAATACAATGCATCCGCTCCGGTCCGCTCCGCTCCGCCTGTTAAAGTTGACATACGTAGTGCTATGTTAATGGACACAATGGCCGAACGAAGCGGACCGGACCGGAGTGGAGCGGACGAGAGTTGAACAAATTTCAACTTTTCCGGAACGCCGGAACACCATAACTTCACAAATGAATGTATTTAACAGTCGAATTAAAAGTCTGACTTTAAACAAATGCAATGGAGGAGGAAAATGTTGTAGAAGAAGCATCTGCAACAAATCCAATTCATCCATTTGTTCCATTATCACCGAAATTTTCACAATTTTCGTTTAAGTTTTTACAAAAAACTGTCAACCGACGGATCGGATCGGATACATTGTAATCACCTCTCGAGTGGAGTCGGAGCGGAGCGGATGCATTGTGTTTCTGCCTTAATAGAGGCATAGGATAAGCGAAAAAGAACTACACAAACGTATGAATTTATAAATATTCCATACACTCTGGCACTTGAGGCATTGTAGGAAAACTTTCACATTTTCTAAACCGCATTGTAAAAGTACTGCATTGTAGGAAAATTTCCGCATTTCCCCAACCGCATTGTAAAAGAATCGCATTGTCAGAGGTTTTACTTGTACTACCTTTTGCAGCTTAATGTCTGGCATACATCTCAACTGTTATCCACTAAACTTAGTCTGTATTTTGCTAAGCTGTGTCTCAAAATAAGAGGTGGACGGGCTACACTATTTCTAAAAATGGCGGGTTATAGCCGCATTTTCGAATGGATTTGAATCACATTTTGCTAATGCATTTATCAAGCCCATATGATGTCGATAGTATGTATGTATCTACATATGTATTATATATAAAAAAATTGGTATATTATAATGATCACATAGACCGTATATATTTTAATAAATTTTAGTCCAACTTTAACAACATATGTAATAATTATGGCAACATCTCGGCAAAGTTTACAAATGGGATTTGAAATTTTCTATATTTTTTACTTCATTGCTATCGATCTTCGACTATACATTCACAGGACCGATTCCTTGGTCGCATATGCAAATATTGTGGACTAGCCGAAAGGTAGAGGGAGCACCATTTTTATAAAAATTATTTTATTATTAAGCTTTTCGACGTAAACTTGCTAAGTGATTTCAATCAAACATTCCCTATATGTATATTAACAACACTTACATACATATGTTAGCAGAGTGGGAATATTTTGAACGTAATTTTGTGGTACTCGTGGAACTGAGGCAACTTTACCTACACTCACTTAGAGAACCAAATCTGATACACAAGTAAGAACATCCCCCACTTTATTGACTTTCAAATAGATATGTTAAGATTTTGAACTAATTTATGCAAAGCAAAATTTGATCAATAATATCAGGACACGATCCACAAAAAGGATTTAGAAAAAAGTAGATATTATCATACCCTTCACCAATTGATTGCATTTTCAAACTCAACTGAGGTATTAATCTCAAGCTTACTGCCAATTTCTTTCTAACAATTTAAGGAAAAAGTGTGATAAAAATAATCTGTTATTTGACTCACCGCAAAGATATTGTTGACTAGTGTAATTACCTTTTTCCATATTTTCAATAAAAATATATGTATGTACGCACAATTTTTACCAAAATTTATTAAGGATGTTGTTCGTCCGCCGAGCTTCTGGGGGCCTTCGAGGCGGACGAGCGCAAAGCGTGTTCAGTGTGACTACGGCTTCAGTGTGACTACGGCTTGGCGTTCTTGCCACAGACGCCGCGCCGCGATCGTGAAGACCGATCGCCAGTCCTTATATCCGCGCGATTGAAATTCGAAGTGTGAAGTATATAAGCGAAAGGAAATCTTGGAATAATATTACTTCTTAAATTTATCAGCTACGTAGATTTTTTATAGCATTTCGATCAGTGTAATTTCTGAGGAAACTTGAACAGTGAACAATTAAGTACCTAGTTGTGCTTTTAAATTAAAATGAATGATTTAATCTTTGATACCATTCCATTTTCTTATATTGAGAACTACAAATTCTAGAAATTAATTTAATCTTTATTTTGTGGGCTAAGTGAATAAAAATCAATTATTTTTTGAAATGCTAGAAATTGTATGAATACTGCTCAGTAATTGCTGCTAACTGGAATTAGTAACTGCTATACATTTAAGCAAATACTGAAGTAACTAACAATAAACTATATATGGTATTTGTTTTTATTCTTTCTCGGTATGCCTATTTTAAATCAATCAATGACGACTATAAACGAAGAACACAGGTCTCCAGTCCTCGAATTATAACGACCCGGTCATTTTGGGCTAAATTCATGAACCTCCCTTAATATGTAATGATGAAAATCCATGTTATATGAAAGATATTAGTCTGTATTTTACTACATGCTCTATTGCAAGTATTAGTTTACATTAAACGCAAAAATGGCATTTTGGTGGGACATTTGAAAAAATGCATGAGAACCACTTTTGGGGCTTGAATGAACTTTCCAGCGATAGTAATATGTAGTATTAAATATAATATAAATTTGTTTATGGTTGTGGGTTGGTGGTGGCCAAACCCAATTTTAGGATAAACCAGTTTTTGATGGTAAAGTAATAGTTTGCTCTTATTTTATTTCAATGAATGGATGAATTATTAATTTAATGCAGATATGTGCTAGGAATTTCATCTTGTTATGATGAAGAGAGAAATGCTGATAAGTACCTATGCATTTACATTATTATTTAATAATATAATTTAAAATGCAGTCAACTGGTTAACAGTCTGTTTACTTATTTCATATGCATATTTTCGTTCTGTTACAGATTTGAATGAACTTTTTTTTAAATTGCAGGGTATAATGTTAGACATTTGTTATATAGCCTAAACTTTCTTTGCGATACTTATTATCAGGCGGAAATAGTCCTCCAAATTAGCTTCGTGCACTATTAGTCCAATAATTCATAAACTCTGCCATTACTCCTTAGAGAGTACTGCATTTAAATTTGCTCTAATCGCGATTTGTAAGTTGCAGTTTTTTTCAAGTTTCTAATAGAATATATGTATTTTAGATTTGGCAGGTTTTATTTGCATTATATGTTTTATGATGCAAGCACATAAATATACCTGATATTGGAATAAGATCATCAAAAATAGTCCAAAAGTTCTAAGTGTAAATTGGGAGAATATTTAAACGGCAAAGTTTCATGCTGAATAAACAATTTATAGTTGATAGTGGTGAAATACTGAAATCTGTAAAATATTGTATACAATTTCATAAAGTCATTTTTCATTTTTAACGTTCTCAGCTCTAAATTAAAAACATTTAATCAGCTATTGAATCTACATAAATACCTACCTATATTACATGAACATTTGAGCATATGCAAAGTAATAAGAAAGGATAGAGCGACATCCGCTTTGCGAAGAGGAGACGTGTTTACCTCCAAAATGTTGCATCGAAACTGGTCAATCGATGCACTACAAATTATCAATCAGGTTGCACATAATTATAAATTTTCCGGCATATTATATTCAACGGCGAAAACAATAAAATGTGCTATTAAAGTCATATCGTTTCAGAAGCAGGTTGGCATCCACCCGAAGACGGAATTGGAGTTTTGTCGCTTTTATTTTGTGTAAGAATGATATTTTGGGCTTTCTTGGGATGAATGAACGAAAATAAAAGGAGGATTTTTGAGAAACCAAAAGTCATTTGACTTCACCTTGACTGGTTAGCAGTAAGATTTCGATAAAAATTCAAATATTTGCATATAATTTACCTCTGATAAAGGTCATGCCGTCAGCCGTGAGATAAAATCGCTTCCATGAGTTTTTTATATTTTTTCCCGGGATATACAGAAATCTTCGCGTGTTTTAAACTATATCAAATTGATGAATTATAACCATCCCTTAGATGCATGTAAAGACATTGCTTTGATCGGCAACCATGCTCGACAACGCCGACAGCTTTATAAGAGTCTTTACGGAGGCTATCTTAATTTGTCAAAGATGTTGAAAGCAACTAATTTATTTTATTTTACCAGTCTATAGAAAAGGAAAATAAGCACTTCTAACTTATACTTTCGTGGAGTTCACATTAATGATTTATTTGAATTTTTGCATTTCAATCAGTCAGCGTCACTCACATGTGAATGAGCTTAAGTATACATCTGTAGGATGTTGACCGAAAATCCAAGTTATGGGTCAATAGTTTAGAAATAGGCACATTGGCTTCGAGTGTTAACAAAAATTTAAAATATTTTTTATATCTTTTGTATTCATATTTGCTTCGTAAAATAATTTTGGAAATTCCTATTAGTCACTTTAGGTATAATAAATTAATGAATGTATTAATCAAATGTCCATTCTTGAATTGTACTAGTTTTTTATTATACAAGTACATTATGAGTGCAGACACCACGAAAGAAAACTGGGTCTTTGGGTCTCTTTGTGAATTTTTACACACCAATCCTTAATTTTAGGCCTGTTGTGAGCTAACAGAAAACTCGTATTGATTAAAATAAGATTTTGTGTACCTCTGACAATTTTTAAGTTAGTAATAGTTTCCATTATTTTTTAAAACAAACTCTCTTGAACATTTGTTGCTCTTTTTGCATAACTCAATTTGATTACATTTAGGGTGAAATTTACATTGAACAATAATTTACAACATGTGAAAATCGCATCAATTTGCTGAGATGTAAACTTTAAATCTTGAATTTAAAATTTTGATTAATCTTTAAAAAAGTGGATATTATATACATAAATCAAGGCAATTTTATTTTTTTTCGCAAATTTAAAATATTTTGATATTTAGTGCTTATTATAATTCGAATTTATATTGTGTAGAGTTATAGCTATTTTATGGACTATTCATTGTTAATTTTAGCATTGATACGTTAGTCTAGTTTAGCTATATGTCATAGAAGAAACCAATTAATATTCCAACATTTAAAACATTAATATGCACTATGTGGTATTCTAAACCTTGTTTTTATGATTTATTATAAATATATGCGAGAGCAAAATTCTCGTTTATTTCATTATTTTTTTCTGATTTAAGTTGTTTATTTTCAGAAGTTTTTTTCTGTAAAAAAATGCTTTCGTAGGTTTCTAAAAAATAGATTGCTTTGAGGTGCTACATCTCCTAAACGATTATTAGAGTATCCTCATATATTATTACCCATATTTCTCTCCTATTTTGATTCTTTAGATTATTATCATAGTCAATAGACAATTTTGAGATCGTTAAACTTGTTTACAAAACGACGGAAAGTTTTAGCTGTAGTAGTTTATTGGTCAGTTTTTTTTTTTCTATTTGTTTTCAAATCTATTTCTAAAGCAAAATTATTTTATCATAGTTGAACTTCAAAGTGGAGGGGACGTAATCGATCTCTGGGGACGCCTGCAATATGAGAAAATAATATCTATTCCCTGACAATTCTTTAAAACTATTTACTATTTACTATTGCTCCTTAATTATTTGTACTATTGTATTTAGACTTCGCTTAATTAATCATTAATATTTTCAAATTTCTTTTAGTTTTATGAATCTTTCGGTCAAACGAAATTAAAGCTATTCAAACCGTTTTACACAAACTTTTTTCTCATTCACAACAATTTAGTTCATAGAAAAGTAAGCATATGGTATTTAAAACTAAAAAGTGTACGTATGTTGTACATATATTGGAATTTTTGAAAAGCGCTAGGCGCACGTTAAGATGTGCGCAGTGTGTATGTTTCCCAAATAACTCGCTCAATTTTTAATCATCACTTGTAACCTGTACAGGATGATGAATAACCACTGAAAGATTTCCATAATGCTCAAGGCTCTGTCTGGCTTGTAAATACAATAATATTAAAAATGCGTAGGCAATGTGTGGGCATATATGTAAATGTTTGAACTTAATTTTGTGAAACCAAAATATAAACTTGTTTCAGCACATAACGCCTGGCACGACCTCGACATGTGACATTCTTTAGTAGTTTATATTTTATAACTATAAAAAATATGGGTGGTCGTGTGGGTGGTTAGTTATATTCTAAGGACATTTCTGCTAATTTTGTAGTACAGCATATTTCAAGTTTTAGTCACGCTTAAAATATTTGTGCTTTTAAAAGCAAATATTTGTTTAATAGAAAGGAAACGAGAAACCTTCCATAAAATTTGAGTGATAATACCCAGCAACAGTCGAACCTGATTTCGCATATCTTTATTTCATTAAATCCAGACATCTTCAACATGACAAAGGTCAGCAATCAAACTTCAATCGAGGCGACAACTAATTAGTCGATTCAAAAGATCATGTAAAAAAAAATAACCGAATGCAACACCTGCTGTTATCAATAGAATTCAGTCGCAACTTTTGAAAAAGCGCATCGAATTAAATGTAGCGCAGCTAACACCTAAAACAGAAGAAGTACTTCTCGAAACCTGTCCGTTTCGATATGACAAACAGTGGATTCCCTCTTATTACGAGATATACCAAATTTAGAATTTTTTTCGCAAAATACCGGTTAACTCGAAATTCAGTTCTCATAACGTGGTCAAGATTTAAAAAAAAAAGAACCACATATTTTAGAAAACTTCCCACCTTTAAGGTGAATCAAAGGAGCATTTTCATAAAATATGAGCACGCGGAAATTATTTGGAAAATCTCGATTCCAAAAAGAATTCATTTAGCGTCGTTAGAGCGTTTCGTGATCAAGGTAATTTAATGTAGATATAACACCAAAAACACAAAAATTGCTTATGTGCTCGGTTATTTTGTGAATAATCTAACAGCGCCAGGAAAGTGAAAGGTGAACGAGCAACCATTAAATTTTGAGGTAGAATCTTGTTCGACTTGTTTGGGCTTTGCATCTATCGCACAAACGTTAAAATAGGCACCTACCCTTCTTTTTTACTCCTTTTAGTTAGTTTATGTTGTTATTTTTAGACGTTATTCTGCTTAGTTAACCCTCACTAAGGAAAGGGTTGCGATTCAGCCAGATATGTGAATATCAGGCAGACATATGATTATCAACGATGATTTATACTTTAGAGTTTAGATACTTTCATGCATTTTAGAAACTTGAATAGTTTGATTCTGAGGAAAAAACAAAAGCCAATTCTTTCAAAGTTCAAAACAAAAATATCATATTGTTCTAAAATATTGCCAACGGGGCAAATTCTAAATGGAACGGATTTTTTAGCGTTAAAGGAAAAAGAGCGAATTAAATTAAGCTAAAATCCGGTTTCAGATTTGAGCTGCTTTCTAAACTGAATATTGTGGTGAAATGCAAACCCGATACATAAGTTCTTAATTTTGCTAAGTGGGCTTGTGTTTGCTAATAGTTTTTTGTTCTTTAATATTATTAATTAAGTACTTTAAATTCACATTTGTTATGCGATTGAGCCTAAATTATATTATATTGTACATATCATAACTTTAAAAGGCCGCCATTTGTGATAATATAACACATCAAATTTTTAATCGGCGTCAAATATAAATTTACTAAAATTAAGAATATACATATATTATATATAATATATAAAATAAGAAATTCGTTAACACGCTCAAAAGTTACATTAGCATTTATATGCATGTGTGACTCTTCCTTCTAAAACGGATTAACCCTACATACAGTATTACTTATGTAATATGTATAAAACTAGAGAAAATAAGAAAAATAAGTATTCGAAAGTTTTCGTTACATAAAGTTTTATAAAAGAGTTATTTTATAACTTACACAAAATGAACGCGTTGGATTATTTTTAACGACCATTTGACTGGACTAATAATTAATTTAAGAACATTGTAAATGTTATGATGTGAAAATAAAAATGAATGCTTCGAAGAAAACATGGTCTTTTGGATAATTTAAAAAAATATAACTTTTTTCGTATCTACTACGTTAGCATTAATAAAATATTCGATACTTGTTTTTTAAAAA
Source organism: Machimus rusticus (assembly GCA_951509405.1). NCBI lineage: Eukaryota > Metazoa > Arthropoda > Insecta > Diptera > Asilidae > Machimus > Machimus rusticus. The sequence continues at coordinate 47,996,539 of OX608050.1, read as the reverse complement.
TTTTATGAAAACTGGTTTTCCTCAAGTGCTCGTAAAGAGTATTTTACGGCAAAATTTTATAATGTGGTATAACGGACCAGCCACAGAACTAAAGATAAAATGTTTAGACTAGTTCTTATCGATAATCAGATGCTGTTTATTTTTGCAGAAGTTTCGTATTCAACCGACATAAATCAGTAGAACTCATTTTCTGCGCCTCGACGGCAAGAAGTAATTTGCGTAAAAATATAGTTTACATGAGGTGCGAAGTCGTGTATAAACGAGCAGTTGTTTGTTTTAATTAAATACATATAATGAATAAATTTGCATAGGTGATTTACAAGCCTTCAAATCTCATAAGTGATCTTTCCCTAATGTTTAGCATACTTATGCTTATATATATACTAAATTAAATAATTTAAAAAATATGGTAAAGGGCTAAGGGAGGTGGTGAATACTAAGATTCTGCTAGTTAGATAAACTGAACCTGTTACCCTTGAATAACCTTTCATATCTAACTATGCTGGTTCTGATCAATTTGGATCTCAGTGAAAAATTAGAACGTCTTGTGAGACACTTGGCAATTTACCCATCGAAGCCATAGTTTTCAAGGATAACCAGCCTCTTGCAGGTTTAGCTTTCATAAGATTAACCGTTTTAAAAGTTTTGTTAATAAAAAAAATACAAGTCCGAAAGTTGCTCGCAGACCAGCATCGATACAACTTACTGTCTCATAATTTCCAACCTCATTTCGCTCTGTTTCATTGTTCTAATATTCAACCAAGTAAAGCCCATCTGAATTAATATCGCGGGAAGATTGAAGGTCGAAGTCAAAAACTGAGCTCTATGGTATTCCATCAATCGATTTGTGAGCGTGATTACCTTGCGATTGATTCACTTTTCGAGATAAAACTAGCGATAAAATTTGTCAAATTTAACTTTCCCCCAAAGTCCCCAATATTTTGGTCCACTTTTTCTATTTTTTACGGTTTTATTATTTTAATATTAAAGCTTAAGTGGAATTTATGAGGTTATCTGCAGACCCAGTCAAGGAAGTATTTAGCAAATTAAAGCTAATCGGCCACTAGACGGGTACATAACTGTCTCAAAATTAATTTGAGGTATTTTTTTTCATTAAGAAATTACATGTAGGTCTTTTTAAAGTAGTCAAATTCGTATCCTGATTCCTCAATGACAAGTTATGAGATTAATTTTAAATATGCTGTGAGAAAAAAAGCTTTTAATACCTATTGAAGTGGTTGAGCTGGATTCAGAAAAGTCGCTAGACAGTTTTGCACTTTACTTAATTTTGTTTTTCTTTCTAAACGTTAATATTATAGTTTAAATCATTTTAAAAAGAAATATAGGTAAAATTCTATGTGGTGGAAATGGCAATATTTATTGCTAGTTTTATCTGCTCCAATGCAAGTAGTTTCAATAAAATAGGTTGAAGTGCATGAAGCCTTTCTATCTTTTTTTGCAGCCTATAGATACATATGAATATATTAGTGTAAAGAAAGTTACTAAACCCTTCATTGTAATTTAGAAAAGAATAACTAATACAGAGAAAGGAATTATGAAAACAAGAGTTTGGTTAATCGTACAGATGAAATTTTACCTTTCACAATGAATCAGACTCAAAAAGCAAATGCTTTCAATAATTTTTATGCGCTTGTAAGATACTCTTTTCAATTCGAAATAGCAAATTCAGATGAAAAAATAGTTAATAGGTACAAAGTTCCTTTAGGCCTGCACGATTTCCGACAAAAAAAAAAACATTTCCAAATATTCTAAAAGAAGACGTTATGCCGCTTTTTATGGAGTGTATAATTTTCTCTGCTTGTGGAGCGAAGATAACGAAATTGAGATGTGAATATACAAAACTTTTTCCAATTGAGTTTAGATCTTTTGCGTCAAATTGTTTCAAATGAGTTTTTCAATTGATACTACGGTTTGGCATAAAAGTAAACAATCAATATTCTAAGTATTTTTGAAATTGAAATTTGGGGATTATAAGCTCAAATCTAATAAATGACCTTATACCAGAGTCATATGCTATAAATACAGGAAAGATGTAACTGAAAACTGGCGTGTCACAACTCCCGAATCCCATAATTGAGTGATTGTATGTTAACGAATTTCCAATTAATTGTAAATCTTACTATTTCACTGCAAACTATGAAATATTGATTAATGTATTTTAGATATTTCATGATAAAATTGAATAACAGCAATTAAAAAAAAAAGATAAACTTTTGGAAATATCGCATGTTATTTTATTCTAATACAATATGTGTATACAAATTTTATTTTATCGACGCTACTGGCAACTTTTAGCGAAGGTTGGAGGTTCAGACAACAGCTAAAGAACAGTGGATCACTTTTTTAGAAATATCAAATGATGTAGTTACATAAATATATGCTATGTATTTGAAAATGAAAAGCTTTACTTCTTGTGACTTGGCTGTTTCAGTAAAGTTATATTAATTTTTATTACCAGATGGCTCTGGAAGAAGTAAGGTTGAAAAGTTTATATAAAGCTTCTAGTAATCAACTTTTATTTCATTTGGTTATTCACCGATGTGTTTTTTTTCATGATCTCTGAAGTTTTGGATCGAATAAAGATTGTTTAACTGGTTTTCTGATACTTTAAAACTCTTTACGGAAATTGCTTGATAAAATGAAGCGTTGAACGTTGCAAATAAGAAATTATAGCCTTAAAATTAAATTAAATTCTTATAATGTAAAACAAAGCCACGTTAAAATATAATAGAAGAAATAAAATAAAATGAAATATTGCATCAGTTAGTCTATAACATTAATGAATGGTACACGTAAAATCGGTTAAGTTCACAACAAACAGTCGAAGTTGCATCTTTCAGATATATTGTTACAGACTCCACGCAGCTACTGTAATGGGTTCATTCACTGAATTGGAAACTTGTTGCGAATCTGTCGCGGTTGAAGTGGCCGTGATCATGAATTCTAATGAACATAAGACTCTCAACGAAAGTGAAAACGTTTAACAAGATCACGTAATAGCAATTAGCACACCTCACACCGTTTAGTGTAAGTAAATTACATATACCTGATAAGGCAGTCAGATCATTAAGGAAGTATATGCATTTGTAACAGCATCTTTGTACATAATGAATATTAAGTATGGTACGGAGATTAGAAGAAATAGAAATTTTGATATTTGCGAGTGGCGTAGTATTGTGTAGACATTGTTAGATTGATTACATCATGTCAAATACTTAAAAACTGAGATGGGAATGTTAAAGGTAGCACGCCGCCCGGTATAATTGAAGTGACCTCCGAGCAAAGAACCTTTTTGACCGCCTTTCACCCGGATAGTAAAGAGGAACTCAATCAGTCAATGGAATTGTTGATAGGCTGCACGAAATGTGCAAACCAATGGCGCTAATTGTCTCCTATAAATGTCTCGATTAATTAATATGCCGTAAACGCACAACACTTGCATTTTTATTGCACAATCATTGATCATCGTGCTACACGGCCTACGAGTGAAGTGAATAAATTAGCTGGTCAAATACTTGTCTGCAATGGATAGTGTGGGTTCTTCTGATTTTTCTGACATAATAAGCATTTTGAGAGTAGGTACCTATTGCACTAGATAAGAAACCAATAAAATAATTCGCCATCGGACAGTAGTAGTTTTCTACGAAAAATATATTAAGGTAGGTACAACCCTATATAATGGACATATTCAGCTATTTTGTAGTTAGTTAACTTCAGCTAGGACATACAAATTATTGACTGCAATGCGTCCCACAACTGCCGCTGTGTCAAAATTGTTTCTTTCTAAAATTTTATACGATTTTAATTTAGGTTATGTTATGTTATTAATTAGAAAATACATATTATTAATTTATATACATAGTTAATTTAGCACGATATAAAATATTGAGAATAACACATAATTTTCACTCTCCACAATCAATAGAAATAAAGAATCTGTAATAGAAAAAGTAAAATTTTTAGTTTCGCAGGGAAGGATTGAATTGATTGAAATGGGTAACTGGGTTCAATGATATGTGCATTCTTGTAATGCGAAAATTTTGTTTTACAAAAAAAAGACAATATGATGATATATTTTGTTGCACTTGTACTTTTTGGGCTCTGCCAGGGCTTATTTCAAAGTTAAAGGGGTGAAAGTAAAGATGTCCGATATTCCAATATCCTTTTTACCGGGAGTGTCGTCGGGCAACCGATGAGAACATTCGAAAACGGGTCAAAGACAACTTCATCCGAAATGCAGGGGTGAAAACAGATACAGATGTCCACTGTACTCAGCGTCTTCGAAAATGGGAATTCAAAACCGTTTGAAACATTTCCGCCAATAAACATGGAATTTATATTTACTCGAAAATTGACGAAAAATTATCTTTTCTTCAAACAATATGATCCTTTGATTTCATCGAATCAAAACCTATCCTTGCCACAATTAACGAAGATACGCGTAGATCACTAAGCACGGACGGCCATTTTTTAAGTTTTTTTCAATGGCTAGTGTATTTTAATCCGCATTGACTATTTTGAATCACAGTTTTGAGATTGATTTAAACCACATTTAAACCGTCTTCAATCGCATAATGAAATTTTATTATAACAGTGCTCAATCTATGTATACACATACATATGTATACATATTGTGATCGCATTCTTGTCCTGCATATCATTGGAAGTACAAAGAAATGTAGTATGTATCTTAACCGATTTTGTTAAATGTTTTAACAACATGAGTGCGGTTGGAACAACATCGAAATGTTATTAGCTAATTTGTACAGCCAATTGAAAATGTTACATCAATAACCATATGTACATTGTTGTACATTTTTTGTTGTTTTTAGTTTAAGTGGCTGATTAGCTGCAGATATTTCTCCTGCAAAACTATAATTATTAAAAAATTACGAAGAATCTTATTTGCTCTGAAGTTTCACTCCTCACGAGGGTCCCGAGACTTACGCGTTTTTTAAGTGAAACTTCAACGAACCCAGGAATTACTCGATGCCTCGCATAGCGACAGGCTTGCATGAATCGAGCCTTTCTCTTTTCCTCGCGCGTTTTTTTAACGACAATCAATTATTTTAAATTGTATCTTCAAAATTTCATTCATATATATTGCATCATTTCACTTTGATTTATGCATTTTATGCATTATAAACAGTAAGTCCCTTATAAGTAGGTATTATTCCTGGTTTCATATATTCAATTTTAATTATTAGATACATACCTAATGTCTTTATTGAAATTTTTTTGATATATTTACGTACATATTTGTCGTTGGGCACTTTGCCGGATATTTTTCAAGGGTAACAAGAAACAAGGAAGTAGTTAGTAATTATATAACATGGTGGTTTCTTAGCTTATGCTAATACAAGTTCTCATTAAACTGCAATTTACGAGGAAATCTAAAAGTTATAGCTGCATTAATTACGAATAATGGTAAGACACAAAGAAATATTTATTCGTATAGCACCCCCATCATTCAGTCGTGGTTGATCCAAACAATTAATACAATTGTTTTATTCGTACAATATTCACTCACAAATTTCCAGCACCAGTCGCACCGGTTTGCACGGAACTTGGAAATTTTGTTAATAAAGCATCCTTAAATCAAAATTTTTTCCGGATGAAGAAATCGACTTCAAGTGAACTGCTCACGCTTAACCACAGAACGAGATGCTATCTTGGGGAAAAAGGTGATGATTTCACAAATTCACGATGCTCATATTTTTTATTGTGATTCCGGTTCCACGGCGTGTGAAGCTTATAATTTGTATCTAATGGTGACCAGTGCAAAAGATCATCGAAAACCTCGCCCATTAAATTTAACTTTATTTAGATAGAACCAAAACAAATTTGCAAGGGGATGCAAGAGGAACACAAAGGGATTTCGATTTGATTCAAGTTCCGCAGAATTAAATATGAAAAATTTAAAAGCTGGGAATTATTGCATAATTTAACAGTCTCCTTTGAGTGGCGTTTGGACTTTAATGCATATGCATCCTGAGGAGTTGCCATTAAAATGATAAATAATTCTGAATTGCTGTGCGGCCTTCGTACGATGTAATTATAGCGTGAGAGTTTTCATTTGCAAGAACTAATTTGTGCATAGTCGCGCAATTGCTTCTATTTTATGATTCATTGCATTTAAATAGTATGTGCTGAATATGAAAGCGTGTTGAAAGATTAAATGTACACAATTATCTTCACATTAAGTTTAAAGCTGTTATAATACGACATCTTTACATAATTTGAAATCAAATAGGTTTAAGTCTATTTTTCTTGAAGTAAAGTTGTAACTTCACTTAAACTTCTCTTTTCTAATTGAAACGAAATTTCAATGGCATAATTACAAGTATTTAGGAACAAGGTTTTATTTGCAATTTATTAAAGTTTTGATACCAAATACTCAGGCCGCTAGATTCGTTCGTTTAGAGATTAATTTCGCTATTTCTTCGACGTTATGAACGTAATTCACCTACTTTCCTTCAAAGCAATTCACATAATTTCCCTCACAAAGCTGATGGCAAAAAACCTCTAAGTAAATTTAAAAGCTATCTTTGACGAATGTCGAAGACGTTTACTCTGCCACATTATTAATTAAAAACATTTATGGCGGTAATTATTATTCCACTGAGCGCATCTTTTCAATAGCTGTGGAAGCATTCATTAACATTGACCAACTATATTACGCTTGCTTCTAGATTTTTTCTTTATTTGGAGTTAGTCGTCTAGTCGGTTGACCGATGGTCACGCTTTCAGGTATAATTGGCCGAAGGAAAAATGTCACTAAATGCCACATAGAACGTCAGTTTTAAAGCGTAAATCGTATTATGCATTTACTTCCTTAAGCGTTTTCACAATTGAAGGAAACATGTGTCCATAAATCCAGAAAAAAGATGAGCACATGATCTATTTTTAACTGACTTGTGATAATGCAATCTGTTTCTTGTTTTTTTCCAGTTCAGGGCGACATAACTTGAACCGTGTATTGAATGCATTAAATGTAAACGATACGGGAAATTCCAAGGAAATGAATTGGCAACAGAATTCTATTTGAATTTTTTATAACAGTTAAGATTCACACTATGATTGATGATCTCTATTATATTACAATTTCACGGTTCATTTAAATTAAATGAGAATTAATGTGTTTTAGTAGCATGGAAATCGTTTTATCTTTTCATTTACTTACGTACATATATGTGCTCTTATGTTATTTGTTAAATTAACTACGAAATGGAATCTGCTCTTAATGTACTTACTTAAATATGTCCTTGTTCTGCTGTTATTATTCTTATAAACTTAATTAGTTAATTTTCGTCATAATAATTGTTATGTTGCAGCATTAATCCCACACCACTACTTACTACATCATAATAGAACACTGATGGTGATGCGATTCAACTGCCTTCTAATGCTGATGCATAAAGTTTGACATTTTCGAATGGGTAGTGCAAAGGTGAAGTTGCAGAAATGTTTAAAGGGGTCACAAATGTCTTAATTAGTAGTTTTGTAAATAGTACCGAAGGAAGTATGAGACTTCATTTCAGAAAAAAAAGGTATATGCAAAGAAAAAGATTTATTGCTGTTCAAATGCTTCTCGCAAATAAAACGAGATTTCGAAATTAAAAAAGAAAATAGAACAGTGTTTATACAGACGATATATCCTTTTTAGCAACTTTTAAATGACACGTTTAACATTTTAAAGCTTTATTAAAAACTACCAGGAAGAAAGAAAACTGACCTCTATGAATGACATTCCGGTGAAACAATTATGTAATTTTTTCTACCGACGTGTAACTAAAAACGTTTAAGAAAACTGAGCGTAAGTAAGCCATTCTAAACAATGTCTCAGCAGCTACCGCCACTTATATTCCTTCGGAATATGTTGAGCTACCAGTACTCCCGTGGATTTTGATATAACGCGGGCTGCATTTTTTTTCAGACATTTTCAGAATATTTTAAAAGTTAATAATATAATAATAACATATTACCGTTGGCTCGATTCACTTTAAATAATTTACACAGTTTGACCGAGCTCCATAATGATGTCTTACACTAAATATTACATGTTGATGAAGAGGTGTTAAAATATTAAAGCGTTTCTCTGTAATTTACTATGATTTCTTCAAGGTCTTAATATTTAATAATTCATTCATTTTTACACCCACAATTACTTTACCCTTTGACAAGAAAATGACGAGTATAACATATTATATTTACGTCTATCAATATCCCAGCATTTATTTCTTATTTACAGATATAAAAGACTGTAACTGCTTAAAGTAACAGTTAAATTGAGAATTTCTGGCAGTATAGGGCGTAATAAAAATATGTAAGTATAATCTGGTTATGCATCTCTATTTTTTATACTAATATTCGGATTCCAGGAGTTTGAAAGAAAACGTGGATAAGCAGACGGTTGTTTTCTTTAAACAGTCTGCATTAGTGATGAAAACTTTCGGTTTGTGGAAAAATTGCGAAATAAATATGCATAATAGAAATGTTATCGGAATCTACATTGTCATGATTAATAGTTTTGTCTTTGGCATTGGCACATTTTCGGGATATTTCGACCTGAGAGCGAAAGGAGATTTAGCCGGCTCCCAAATGGCTTTAATTTTCAGTTTTGCAGTTTTTCTCATCACCTGTAAGCTTTACTCCATATGGAATTCAGTAGGTGAAATAAAATTTTGTTTGAAATGCCTGCAAGAATGTGCTGGGAGATTTGACAATCAATGTTTCATAAAATCTACCCTGACTGTGTATAAGTACTTTTTTTATTTGGGAATTACTATTGGCATGTTTGCTGCCATTTCATTTAACTGTATACCTGCTGCGGAAACTACTAGGACTTTTCCTGTAGCTATTGAAAATCCCATTCAATTTGTGGATTTTTTACAAAGCCCCTTTTATGAACTGATCTACTTCTATCAAACGGTATCGATTTCATTACTTGGGATTTTTATTATGGCGTATGACACGGTACATGATGAATTTTAGAATTAAGTTCTTATACTGAACTTTGGACTCGTTGCAGATGTTCTGCGGAATAATGATGCTGACTGCAGCTTTTCTTGAAAGTATAATTGATTTTTTCATCAACACATTTGGAGAAAAATCCGAAAATGATATAAGTGATGAAGAAAAAGAGAGGGCAATGATAAAAATAATGGAGGATGTGATTGAAACGACTAGGTAATTTTATATTTTCTCGTTTAAAAAATTAAAACTGTAATTGTTTTAAAAAACTGATTCAGTACATAACATCTCTTCCACTGAGTTTTAATTTTAGAATTTATAGGGAATGTCCCGACCGACCTGAGCTTATTTTCATTTTGGGCCATGTGTGAGAAACTATAAATGAGAATAGACTCACTAATCTTAGGCAAGACTCTGAGATAATAAGGAAAAAATATAAAGAAAAATCAACTGGTTTCATTTTGCATACTACTTTTTGCAAAATGTTTAAATATTTATGTAATTTTGTGTTTAAATGTATTCAATTTTTTGAAGCAAATGTTTAATGAAACAAACATGCTAATAATTTTATTATAGTTCTTGCAGAAGGGTTCAAATGCTTGACCCAAGATGTCGGTTAAAAATAAATTAGAATTAAATCTAAAATTGGCCTATTGTATATATTAATTAAATTGAGTCATATTTCAGAATAATCGATCTCGCTAAGAACGTATTTGGTTTGGTTAGTCTCAGCAACTTAGTATTCAATATAAGCATTATGGGATTCGCTTTATATATGGCATCTCTACTGGAGGTTAATAGCATAATGTTTTGGTACATGATAATTGGAATTGTGATGCAACTTTTTCAACTAGGCATTTATTGCTTTTTCGGTGAAGCTGTTGCCACTCAGGTCAGTATGTTTTAGAAGCAATTCCATTCCTACTTTATGTGGTACTATTTCAGACGCGAAATCTTCGTTACCAAATTTATCTATCAGACTGGTATAAGCAGTCGAAATCTTTAAAAATAATGATTTTGCTTACTCTTCTCAAAACTCAAAATGAACCATACTTCACTGCAGGAAAACTCTTTCCATTATCTAATAACACTTTTGCTGAGGTTGGTTATATCTATACAATAATGTACACTTTTAGAAATTGAATATGTAATATTTATTTATTTTAGATTCTCAAGATGGCATTTTCATTTTGTATGTTTCTGTTTAATTTTAAGAGAAGTGTAAAAAGAGAGTCTGAATAATAACTTTGTACAAATATGTATTAGGCAATGGTTTAACTACAGCTCATATTAAATAAGGACATGTAATTTCATACGCAAAAACCAATTTATTCTTATAATGAAATGATAAAAATGAAGAATACGAATAATTTGTTTATAAATTGGAAGAAAAATATACATACGTTTTGTGTAAAGTTAACGAATTTTTGAAATTGAGGTTCTTAAAGATGAAATATTGTAAAAGTCTTTGATAGTCTTAAACGTTAAGGGTATCCATATAGAGCTTGAAGGCCACGCTGTCAACCATAATCATACGATGTCCCTCAAAGCATTTATGGAGCATTTTCTTGCTTCATCCCCTCCTATATTTCAATTTCGAGGGTGAAGAACCGATTTTAAGGTTAGGATGTCCGTACAGGAGAGCATGCAGAATCGATTGTCATACCCCTGTTTAGACCTTTGCGAAGCACCCTGTATATGAAATGAGGCAGGTCTTTAAATAATTCTACGATTATTATCAACAGTCCTCTTGAAAATGTGTGAAATTTAGTGGCAGTGCCATTGTATTGTTAAACTTTTCTACTGCACACTTCTTTTAACAGTAACTTGTACTTTACATGTTTTATATTTTTTCTGTTGCATTATACAAAAGTTTTTTGCTTTAAAAGCTAAATTAAATATGTACTTTCGAGGGAAATAAATATGTTAATAAAATGGTAATAAATTTAGTGAAAATCGAGGCTTTGATTTGAACCCAATCTTAGGGTGACTAACACGATTTTTTCCTAATTTCGTTATTACTCCCGGTCTCACATCCGCGACTCAGCAACGTCTTCTGTTCTCTATCGTTAGCAAAGAGAAGCGTTTTCGGAAAGGACTTTACATAATTACTGGAAGTGTCCAATAAAATATCTGTTGATAGCAAACATACATAGAATAGGTGATTACACGATATTTTAAATATATGTATGTAAATATATACATACATACATATATTGACTCATAAAAACAACAAAACTAAAAGTCAAGACATGACAATATGATACTTTACTTGCCAAAATCTATTAAGCTGTTTCCACTCTAGGATAGAACAAATAAATTAAATATACATACATAGTTACTTACTTTTCCTTGTTATTATTATCTTCTTTATTTATGATTTAGAGAGATATTTAAAGAGTAATTAATTAGAATTAAGCTAAGTTAAGAAAAAAATTATTATTCACTTTATTTGTCAAAAATAACTGACGAATAATATCTAGTCCTATTTACCGCATTCTCCATTTGATAGCTATTTTAAATTATATCCATCATACTTGATTATTAGGACAATTATTCGAATACATTTACCTGATGATTGAAAAATGGTCTCTTATTTTTATAAATTAATTCATTAAATTGGTAATAACTTTAACGCAATGAGAAAGGAGTGTGACTTCATCGTTTATCCCCGACTTCTATAGATAGGGAATGGGGTTTTTTACTTCTAAGTTATTAAGAAATAGGTACCACAAAATAATAAATTATTAAAATCGACAGTTCGTAAATTATGTAGGTATGTCTGCAAAACGTCCATCTTTAAGTCTTTAACTTTTTCTACTATACATATATAAACGCCAACCTCTAATTAAGTTCTCGACTCGGACATCAATGATTGCATTTGTAATTACTTCTACTTTATCGACACATTGCATTTTCCCAGATTCTAAGGACACTTTGTGCCAATATTTTCTATTGGAAGAGGTAGTTTAACAATCAACTTCGTGAGGAGTAGTTCATCATCATGTAGGTTTTTAATCAACTGGCGTACTTATTCATATTTTTAAGTTTTTTCTTAATTTAGGAATTCCATAAACATCACACGTAAGCAACCAATCGTGTTCTTTTGGCAATCTGTTTTAGTGTTCAAAGTTGTCGGCCTGTGGCAAGATCGTCATGACCTAAAAATGCAAAAAAGGAATGTGACTGGGATTTTAGTTATATTGTTCTTTGCTTTTGGGCTAAGTTGTTGTGCATTTTCGGGGTATATTGATTCGAAAGTTAAAGGAGATATCGTAAATTCGCAACAATTGTTAATTATATGTTTAGCATTACTGCTTAGTGCCGCGAAATTTTACCCAATGTGGTGGTTAGTGGCTGATATCAAACAGTGCTTGGGTTGGCTACAAGAGTTTGCAGCGAAATTTGACAATCAGAGTAACATAAACCTCGCCTTGAAAATTAATCGCATATTTTTTTATGTTGGAATAGCCTTCTTCACGTTGGCCGCAATTTTTTGTTTAAGTACCCCAGCAGCAGAAATTTCTAGAACATTACCTATACCTATCAAAAACCCTGTCGCAATCATGGATCTACTACAAAGTCCTATTTACGAAACATTTTACTTATATCAAGCAATATCGATAATTCTGATTGGAATTTCTACAATAGCATGTGACTCGGTATTTAAAAAAATTGTCTGAGAGTAATAATTTCCAATTAAATTGAATTTTACTTAAAGATATTTTGCGGCATAATGATAATGATTACAGCCTTCTTTAAAAGCATCAACGATTTTTTTATGGATCATTTTATAGAAAATCGTTTAAGTGAAATGAGCAATAAAGAAAAACGGGACGCAATGATTAAAGTTATAAATGACTTGATTGAGATAACAAGGTATTTTATATCATCAGTATTAATTCCATAATTTAATTTTAATTTAATATATTTATTCAAGCTTCATCAACAACCGATTACTACAATAACATATCTTTACTTAATAATTTTGTTTATTCAAGTTCCCATAGTGCCCCATTCTTTACACCAACTTTTAAAGTAAACATTTAAACATACTTTGCAGAATAATAAACTTCTTCACGGATATATTCAGTTTAGCAAGCTTGGGCAGCCTATTGTTAAATGCCATCACTATTGGATTGTCTCTGTACATTTCATCTTTAGTACCATTCAATTCTCCTTTATTTTGGTACATGGCATTTGCGTTATTGTTTGAAGTATTACAACTTGGACTTTATTGCTTTTGTGGCGAAGCGATCATAACACAGGTATAACACAGATCTAAATATCTCAGTAAGATTAACATGCTACTGTAGATAATTTAACATGGTATTATTAAGTGATCGTAACATAAGTTTTCTTTTTAACAATTTTGATTTAATGATGCGTATGTTGTATGCTGGTATGTTTGATGTCTTAACTTGTTATAGTATATTTTTCTAGAATACAAAACTACGCCAAAATATCTACCAATGCGATTGGTACAATCATCCAACACCATTTAAAAACATGATTTTGTTAACTCTTCAAAGGACTGAAGCTGAGCCATTAATCACAGCAGGTAAACTAGTGCCTCTTTGTAACGAAACATTTGCCGAGGTATTAACGTATTTTAACATGAAATTTGGTACATTCGTTAATTGTTTTTATTTCAGATTCTTAAAACAGCCTTTTCATTTTGTACATTCTTATATAGTTTTAAATGAATGTAATACGCGAGAAAGAAAAATTTTAATATTAGATGTTCCACTTTGTAGTTTCTGGTTGCATTTTTGGTTCACCTTGCAGTAACAATTAAAATACACAAATTCAAAATGTTATTGATTAAAAATTGATACCTAGGTATGTATCCTTTTACTTTTAACAAAATGGTATTTAACTCGTTTATAATGTGTTTTAAATTCGCAACAAATATTAAATTTATATATATATTTTGATACCAACATTGGTTTAGCAAATTTTCTCCAAACTTTCTTAAGCTATCCATACATATCTTGAAACGAATGAACAGTTGAATTGCGGAAGGAGCGGAGGAAGGAAGGAAACAGCTCAAGGACAATTTGCACTTATTCTCAAACCGAATTTTGACAATTTTTCATTTGTTAAAGAATTAATTAAATTAGGAGGATATCGCAGTCCTTCTATTTCCTTATCGTTCAGAAGAACTGTCACTTTTACTTTAAAGAATGTGTGTTCGGCTTCGGACTATTCCTTCGGCCGATTTCTTGCGAACATATATCATTTTAACAACCGGGACGGAAACAAATTCATTTTTGAGCGTTTTTTTTACATATGTATTTTGTATTGGCTAAAGAATTTCTTGGTAACAGCATACCGGGCTTAAAGCTGCGACAGTAAAATACAATTTTAAATATAATGTTTCTTGTCTATAAAATCCTTGGTCAAGAGCTTTTTGTTGGCCAAGAAGTAAAGACGGCTTTTATGGAAAAATATTATTCGTACAAAATTCTAAATAAGTTGAAATGCTTCAATTAATTATTGAAGATGTTTCTATACCAGCAAAAAAGGGAAGATGTTATTAATTTTAAGTATATTGTACACATAAAATAGCCGACAAATTTGTAATAAATTGTTTGAAAATTCAATGAATTTTAGGAAAATAAAATTAATTTCTCCAGTGGCGGAACTACATATGTAGGTAAATTTGAATTTTTGGAAAGCATTAGTATATGTATTAGATTTTTGGCGTGAGTTGGATATCGCTGTGTTGAGTAGATTTTGCATTTTGATATACCCACTAAAAACACCTGCATATTAATACGAAAAGTTAAAAAATTATATTAGGCAGATACTGTGCCACAGATGTGTACAAAAAAAAGCATATGTGTGTTCCCGTTAAGACAGGTGAAATAAAATACACATACGATTCCTCATAATAAACACTTTATAGTCCAGTAAATCCGGCGTAAAAAAAAGGTCAACCGTGCATTTTGGGTAGGATGCTATTTTATTTTTTTATTATGTGGGGGGGTCCAACAGGAACTTAAGTTCGAGTTTTCGGGGTCGGCGGTCCACCCATTTGGCCGCCATCTTCGAAATAAGGGTGAACATGTTTTTTTAATATATCTCGAAAACTACCACTCCCACAAAAATGTTGTGCAGACATCTTTCGTAGACAATTATATTATCTACAACTTTTCCTAATAACTTTTTTTTGTAACTTATACAATCAAAAAGTTATGAGCAAAAATTAATGAAATTTTTGGAGGAAACTTACTGTTTTCGTTAATAACTTTTTTTGGATCACTTTTTTAAGAAAATTACTCAGGAGCTATTTTATAGAACATTTTGCAACAAAACAAATAATTTGACCTAATAATTTTTTATATTTTGATTATTTTTGAGGGTTTTTTGGCGCTTCGAAGGGAGGAACCTCAAAGACAAGTGAAGTATCTGAATAGAAAAAATTCACTGTTGCTTCATTTCCATCGACATACCATTTATATAATTATATTCCATGTATTTTCATTAACTTAAAGATATATTTTCTATTAATAATACCATCTCTTTTTAAGTTAATAAATATTTTATTAGGTTAATTTTGGTCTTTTAGAAGGCCCAGGTTGTGGGTCGATGTAACCTTCAGCTTCTTCGCGAGGCATTTTGTTTACGTACAATGGTAACATTGAAAGGCAGTCTTCTTCAATTCCTTCTTCATTTAGTAGCTGAGTAATTTCAACTATGTTTTCGCATGTTTCTCCACTGCAATGTTGGCAAATAGACGAACACTTCAAACCAGCTCTTCGAATTGACTTCTGG
Source organism: Machimus rusticus (assembly GCA_951509405.1). Lineage (NCBI taxonomy): Eukaryota > Metazoa > Arthropoda > Insecta > Diptera > Asilidae > Machimus > Machimus rusticus. The sequence continues at coordinate 47,980,765 of OX608050.1, read as the reverse complement.
TGTAGAGTTATTCCTACAAGAGAATGTCGACCGTAATCTACTCAGTCCGATCGGTGAACGATTTTTTATTGCAGTTAATGGTGGCGATAGTGGGGAACAATCCATAAATAATCTACGTTACAAAAAATTTTCGAAAGCTGTAATTAAAACAAAATTTAATTTATCTTCTCTTCTTCACAAGATGCAGCTCGTATGCACACCTTCAGAGCTTACCATCAAATACAAACTTGGTTAGGGCGGTATAAAGATCCTGAGTTGTGGGGTTGGAAAAAAATATCTAAAATGTTCATGCCAATACAGTGTACTCAGGCGCCTGCACCACAAGAGCTGCTAAAATTAATGTTTTGCAGATGCAAAACTAAGTGCGGTACAGCTTGTGGATGTTGAAAAGCTGGTTTGAAGTGTTCGTCTATTTGCCAACATTGCAGTGGAGAAACATGCGAAAACATAGTTGAAATTACTCAGCTACTAAATGAAGAAGGAATTGAAGAAGACTGCCTTTCAATGTTACCATTGTACGTAAACAAAATGCCTCGCGAAGAAGCTGAAGGTTACATCGACCCACAACCTGGGCCTTCTAAAAGACCAAAATTAACCTAATAAAATATTTATTAACTTAAAACAAGATGGTATTATTAATAGAAAATATATCTTTAAGTTAATGAAAATACATGGAATATAATTATATAAATGGTATGTCGATGGAAATGAAGCAACAGTGAATTTTTTCTATTCAGATACTTCACTTGTCTTTGAGGTTCCTCCCTTCGAAGCGCCAAAAAACCCTCAAAAATAATCAAAATATAAAAAATTATTAGGTCAAATTATTTGTTGCAAAATGCTCTATAAAATAGCTCCTGAGTAATTTTCTTAAAAAAGTGATCCAAAAAAAGTTATTAACGAAAACAGTAAGTTTCCTCCAAAAATTTCATTAATTTTTGCTCATAACTTTTTGATTGTATAAGTTACAAAAAAAAGTTATTAGGAAAAGTTGTAGATAATATAATTGTCTACGAAAGATCTCTGCACAACATTTTTGTGGGAGTGGTAGTTTTCGAGATATATTAAAAAAACATGTTCACCCTTATTTCGAAGATGGCGGCCAAATGGGTGGACCGCCGACCCCGAAAACTCGAACTTAAGTTCCTGTTGGACCCCCCCACATAATAAAAAAATAAAATAGCATCCTACCCAAAATGCACGGTTAAATCCCCAATTGACTGGACTATTAATCAACTAAATGAAATCATCCCTTTGCCTTTGATTATGATAAAATAAAGACTACTTACTGTATACATATATACTATATTAATTTCCCAGTTGATTTCTATCATGCTTCATTTTACTATCGAAGTAAGAGTAAAATACAAAGAACACCCGCTTCTTGGATTCTCAACTTTTGCGAATATCATGATGGTTTTTCTGTAGGTTCAATTTGATAATTTTTTATATGAATGTCTCTTAGTACACCTACATACATACATATATGGTATATACTTGATGCAATCTTTTAATATTCAATCTAAGCAAATACCGCCCTTGAATTCAGACTCAAAGCTGATGATTTTCCAAAAATCGAACATAAGTTGCTACATCATTCTCCCGGAACAAAGATCTCAAGAAAAACCAATCCAGTTTGAATGACCCGCGTAATTGATAGTTAATTACGGTCTGAGGATCTGTACAACGCAGCTTCAATTACATCACATGGCAAAACGTGAAGAATCGATCCCGCGATCCAACGGTCACTGAGGATGATGCTATTTTTTGCTGTCTGGGGGCGTAATTACTAAGCAATAATTCTTTTCTTGGTTTTTCACATTATCACCTCTCTGATGTCATCTGCCGGATATCAAAGCTTTATGGCTTCTAGTCTTCAGCAAATCCGACTTTGACCCATTTCTATCCGTCAGATTTTTCTATTAAACTCAACGAAGAGATACAAAATGTTTTTGTCTAACACCCCTATTTATTGTCAGATACAGCGCAGGCAGATCTATTGCCCGCGATTGATTTGCACTTGACCCGCCTATCGCCTCAGTCATATGTGCGGAGTTATGATGGTATCTTGCGATTATCTCATCTTCGCTTTCGACTTCATCCGAGCTGGCCAGTCAAGAAACTTGACTTTGGCTCGGCACGCGCTCTGTCGCAATCCAAACCGCTGCAATTTTGTCCCAGCCGCAGTGAAAAATGCTTGCGGTCGCCAGCGGTGGGCGTGCACGATTAAGCACAGCTACTTGATGAGGTCAAACTAGGTCATACATGGAATTTGTTTTTTAGAGAGATTTATTAAAGATTTGCTTACTCGCTAGAACAATTTTGAATACTCTATGGCTTAATATTGCAGTTGGTTTGTTGGCACTTTGTAGCTGTAACCATCGGGCCCGAACGTATGTGCGGGCTCAGGCTCATTAGGTTGCTGATAGCCTGGCTGTGTTCCTGGTGAAGGTTGATATCCAGGCCGTGTGCCGGGTCCAGCTCCGGGTTGTCCACTTGGGCCAAAGCCGGGCCTTCCTCCTGATCCGCTTGGTCCGAATCCGGGTTTTCCTCCTGGTCCGCTTGGTCCTGGCTGTCCACTTGGTCCGAATCCGGGTTGTCCACCTGGGCCAAATCCTGGTTTTCCTCCTGGTCCGCTTGGCCCTGGCTGTCCACTAGGACCAAAGCCAGGCCTACTTCCTGGTAGAGCACCTATTCCTCCTGTTCCAGGCCTGCCACTTGGTTGTTGATCTGGTGGTAAATAACCAGGGGCTTGTTGTCCGGGGCCTTGCGGTCCACCAGAACCTCCAGGGCCTCCTGGTCCCTGTGGGCCTCCTGGTCCGGACGGTCCACCTGGCCCATATGGACCTCTTGGTCCTGCTGGTCCTGAAGGGCCTTGTGGGCCTCCTGGTCCTGATGGCCCTGCTGGTCCGGATGGTCCACCTGGCCCATATGGACCTCTCGTTCCTCCTGGTCCTTGCGGGCCTCCTGTTCCTTGTGGGCCTCTTGGTCCTTGTGGGCCTCCTGGTCCATATGGACCTCTTGGCCCTCCTGGTCCTTGTGGGCCTCCTGGTCCTTGTGGGCCTCCTGGTCCTTGTAGACCTCCTGGTCCTTGTGGGCCTCTTGGTCCTTGTGGGCCTCCTGGTCCTTGTGGACCTCCTGGTCCTTGTGGGCCTCCTGGTCCGGATGGTCCACCTGGTCCATATGGACCTCTTGGCCCTCCTGGTCCTTGTGGACCTCCTGGTCCTTGTGGACCTCCTGGTCCTTGTGGGCCTCCTGGTCCTTGTGGACCTCCTGGTCCTAGTGGGCCTCCTGGTCCGGATGGTCCACCTGGTCCATATGGACCTCTTGGCCCTCCTGGTCCTTGTGGGCCTCCTGGTCCTTGTGGGCCTCTTGGTCCTTGTGGGCCTCCTGGTCCTTGTGGACCTCCTGGTCCTTGTGGGCCTCCTGGTCCGGATGGTCCACCTGGTCCATATGGACCTCTTGGCCCTCCTGGTCCTTGTGGGCCTCCTGGTCCTTGTGGACCTCCTGGTCCTTGTGGGCCTCCTGGTCCTTGTGGACCTCCTGGTCCTTGTGGGCCTCCTGGTCCGGATGGTCCTCCTGGTCCATATGGACCTCTTGGCCCTCCTGTTCCTTGTGGGCCTCCTGGTCCGGATGGTCCACCTGGTCCATATGGACCTCTTGGCCCTCCTGGTCCTTGTGGGCCTCCTGGTCCTTGTGGACCTCCTGGTCCTTGTGGGCCTCCTGGTCCTTGTGGGCCTCCTGGTCCTTGTGGGCCTCCTGGTCCTTGTGGACCTCTTGGTCCTTGTGGGCCTCCTGGTCCTTGTGGACCTCCTGGTCCTTGTGGGCCCCCTGGACCTCGCTGACCACCTCCTGGACCAGGCGCTACACCGTTTCCAAGACCTGTAGTTCCAAACTGTGGTTGCCCGGGTCGTCCGCCTGTTCCAATTGGTGGAATATATTGTGGGCCAGGTTTTGCACCTTGCTGCTGGCCTGGTCTTATTCCAGGTTGCTGCGGTTGTCCGCCAGGGAATCCAGATTGTCCGCTAGGAGATCCAGGTCTGCCAGGCTGTTGTGGTTGTCCACTAGGAAAGCCAGGTCTCCCAGGTTGTTGAGCTTGTCCACCAGGAAATCCGGATTGTGACCCAGGAGATCCAGGCCTGCCTGTTTGCTGTGATTGTCCACTTGGAAATCCAGGTCTGCCAGGCTGTTGAGGCTGTCCGCCAGGAAATGAGCCAGGAGATCCGGGCCTACCCGGTTGTTGTGTTTGTCCACTAGGAAATCCAGGTCGACTAGGTTGTTGTGATTGTCCTCCGGGCCGTCCACTTGGGATACTAGGTCTTCCAGATTGTTGGTCAGGTGGCAAATATCCACCGCCAGGTTTCTGTCCAGTTTGTGGTCCGCTTGGTCCATATGGACCCCTTGGACCCCCAGGTCCTGCTGGTCCTGACGGGCCTCTTGGACCTCCCGGTCCTTGTGGACCTCCTGGTCCTTGTGGCCCTCCTGGTCCTTGTGGCCCTCCTGGTCCTTGTGGTCCTCCTGGACCTTGTGGCCCCCCTGGTCCTGATGGGCCTCTTGGACCATACGGTCCTTGTGGTCCTCCTGGCCCTTGTGAACCTCCGGGCCCCTGTGGCCCTCCTGGTCCAGATGGACCACCTGGTCCTTGTGGCCCTCCTGGTCCTGATGGACCTCTTGGACCATACGGTCCTTGTGGTCCTCCTGGTCCTCCTGGTCCTTGTGGTCCGCCTGGTCCTTGTGGTCCGCCTGGCCCTTGTGGCCCGCCTGGCCCAGAAGGGCCTCTTGGACCTCCTGGTCCTTGTGGTCCTCCTGGTCCTGATGGGCCTCTTGACCCATACGGTCCTTGTGGTCCTCCTGGCCCTTGTGGCCCTCCTGGTCCAGATGGACCACCTGGTACTTGTGGCCCTCCTGGTCCTGATGGACCTCTTGGACCATACGGTCCTTGTGGTCCTCCTGGCCCTTGTGGACCTCCTGGCCCCTGTGGCCCTCCTGGTCCTGATGGGCCTCTTGGACCTCCTGGTCCTTGTGGTCCTGCTGGCCCTTGTGGCCCTCCTGGTCCAGATGGACCACCTTGTCCATATGGGCCTCTTGGACCTCCTGGCCCTCCTGGTCCTTGTGGTCCTCCTGGTCCTTGTGGTCCTCCTGGTCCTTGTGGTCCTCCTGGTCCTGATGGGCCTCTTGGTCCTCCTGGACCCTGCGGTCCCGTTGTTCCGCCTTGTCCGAAAGGACCACTTGGCCCTGAAGGGCCAGGTCTACTTGGTCGCGGACCTGGAGCTATTGGAGATGGAGTGAAAGAAATATCGTTTGAAGGGAAGGGAATAGCGGGCTGATCATAGTGATAGCCATCTTCGCGTAGATCCGTGCCTAGATGAGAAACATCTGCTGTTGTCGCAGCTAAAACCGCTAGTACAGCGAGAATTAATCTCTGTAAAAGAAGAAAGAACTACATTACTGGAATGTTTGTGGATATTCCAAAATCAGAGTTAGATTGTGAGTTCAAGGTAATCCATAATTCGATTGTTTTAACACTCTATAATGACAAACTATCAGCACTTCGTCACTTAATTGACAAAACACCGAATTCCGTTACTTTTTTGCAATTCCATTGAGATGAGTTAAGACTCCCTGGCAATTTGTGCCTCTACTTAGAGATTTCGTCTATCACTCCTAGATGCAACGTCGGTTGTGGCACTAGTATGTTTGTACCTGACGAGTTTCATCGCGATAACTCACTGTCACATTTTCAATTTATGTTCACTGCACGACCGCTGATTTGGGCGCTTTAGTAGCATCTTTGATGTTTCGCGAGGAACGCTTATCTAATAGTCAGGAAGACGGCTCTAGCCAGTCTCTCAACTCACCATGTTCAATTACTGACGGTGTAGAAGTTCGCAGAGGAAACTTCACTTCTCGAGTGATGACCATTTGTTCTCCAGCTAGACTTATATATTGGCGGAGTTTGCAGGAGATGGGAGATGATACCGCTGACTTAGCCCCAGACAGAACAAATGCACCCATGATCCATCTTACCGCGTTACGTGAGTATGGGGGAAGATAGCGTCACTGTTTTGCGGCGCTTGTCCAGGTGACTACCATTTCACTGGGCTGCCTCCCTCACAGCATGGCAAACTGGTTACCGTTAAAAACTAAAGACGTTCTGAGTGTGGTGAGCAGAATCGCGTGCTGCAGGTATTGCCCTGTGCCGCACTGTTGTGACATTGTTTTTCCTCTTTGATCAAATTGCGGGAATTATGAGGCTCTCTAGACGTGATTTGAGATGCTTCATTGGCTATGCTGTTTCGAAAAGCAAGAAGGCGCCGGGAAACAAAAAGAGAATGACGAGTTGTTGGGGGTTTGTTTCTTTTATTGTTCGGCCGTCATTGAGCCTGCGGGCTGCGACTGAGAGTACTTACGGATTCTTATTAATTCCATAAACAACGGCAGAAGATATTCTAGCGCAAGTCGTATTGTGTAATAGCTGCACTGAATAGGATCTGATTTGGGAAGTGACTGAGAATTGTTGGGTAAAGCCAATTTCAGTCGGACTCTTCGGTCAGCGTGATTATTTTATTTCATTATGGTTTTATAGACTTTTTAAGAATCCTTTTTTACTCGCTACTGTTATTGAATTTAGGTTAGGCTATTTTATACTAATAAGTAAAAGGGACGATTATTATATCTTAACAAAATATATGCATATGTAGCTTAGGAAGTAGCACATGATTGAAGTGATAAAAGATATTTTGAATATACATAGCTTTTGGGCATATTTTAAATTCAAAAATCCATAAGCCTTGTTACTTCCAAAGACTCTGTTAATAAAATAAACTAATTATTGTACAATCAACTTGGGAACTTGTAATATATATTGAAATTTTATATTATATAGAATACTATAGCATATTATATATTAAATATTAATAAATAGTTGTTTTAGTTTAATCATTAATTTTCATACTTACGTTGACCAATATTTTCTTAATATCGGTTGCAAACTTCTGCCCAGCTGATTTTCGATCATTTCAGCTAAGAGTAAACAAATATTGCTCATTTTAAACATATGCATTGTATGAAAAAACGAATACCACTTATTATAATTTCCTTGAAAAGATTCAATGAATGTCTCCATTGCCAAAAATATATTTGCTCTAATATTTTAAATAACATCTCATTTTTTCGATTAAGTCAGGTAAATTTATAGAGAAAAAAATAATTTTCAATTTATGAAGAACTAGTACCTTATACCTATATGTGTAAAAATTAAAATATTAAATCGGATAATAAAATATCGCTGGCAAGACTTTCTTTTTTTTCTCAAAACAAACCTAACATTGATAAAAGGTAGTTTTTAACACAAACTGATGCATCCTTTAACATCCTGTAGTCCCTAAATGTGAAAAGAGTAGTGTTTTGAAGAAGGAATTTTTGCAATGAAATAATTGAAATATCTTTTATGACTAAAATAGGAAAATTTTTCGTTATAGTACAAAGAATACATGTATTTTGTTTTTTATTTAAGTCATTTTAGCTTTTTTTCTATTTTAGAGACCTTTTGTCTCACATGTTCTGTTATAAAATCCATGTTGTATATAATAAATATTGATATTTAGGCAATGTGTGTGTCCTGATATGTCTTACGTAAATACTTTTTCTAAAAGTACACCTGCAAATAAATTTTGAATTCATTGAATGTGCTAATTTTAAAACTGACGACAAATTTTTTGATTACTTGTAAAATTCAAAAGATTTAGTTTTACTCAAAGTTTCTTTTATTTGTTAAGACAAATAAATATTTTTCCAGCAAAGAAAAAAAGAAAAAAAGCATGGGTAGTTTATAAGCTTTTATAAATTAAAATATACAGACACTTAACTGTATGAAATGTTTATTGGTATTCTTGACAATGAAACTGTACGAGAAAAAGATACCTGCTGTCGGTGTTATTCAATAGCCTCCATTTTAATTTAGTTTACCCGCAAAACTTTTTATAGAACAATAATTTTGAAATGTGTAGGTATAATTTAGGATAAAAGCTATACATATATCACTGCAGAAATCGTATTGTGAAATGTTTGCATAATTTTACTGGCTTTTAGATGAATCAAATTAGTGGCAATAAATTCAAATTTGACATCCGTAAATTTATCTGCCAAGCTTAATTAACTAAGAATTTGAAAAAATATTAGAAATCAAAACAATGGTAATTGTTTTGTTGTTTTTATTGGAATATAAATATTTGCACATAAATTGCGCATCTAACGAAAACATCAGTGCAGGTTTTCGTCAAATTTTTGAGAATTGCTCATTTCCTCTTACGTAGTGGGTAACTTTTTTAATTCCGGAATATTAATAATCTTGCCATTTACTATTATATGTACATACACACTCATAACTTGGAACCACAAAATGTTTGCAAAGCTATGATCATGTTAATTAAACCGGTCGAAATAACCCCATAGAACAATTACTCTTCCGTCTTGGATCGAATGTTGAATGAGAGAATTCCCCCAAAATTAGATATTTTTATAAAATGTTCTTTTCATTTGAACTTGCCTCTGAGACAATAACTTTTTTGATGTTGGGAGAAGTTAAGATTTTCTCACGCGTTTAGAGACTATTTACCACCGATAACATCATCATGTATTAATTGTTCACGCATAAATTGTTTAAATTTGTCGGTTTCCCCACATTAATTTGAGCTTCTTTGAGTTGTTTGTTTTTCTTCTTAAAACTCACTAATGGCTTTTACAACTGTCAAATTGGTACATAATTTAAACTGTTAAAATCCTCCATGACATAGGCAGAGTGGTCACGCTACTTCTTGTCATTTGATGAATAAAACTTTCTTATGCAATTTCAATTTTTTCAATCGTATTTGCCGGATTTCCTGCTTCTAATTTGGATGCCCTTGCAACAAAATGTTTAATTTTACTACCATCATGAGTAATCAAGACTCTTACGCTCGACTAAAATCTTTCATATTTAATTTCAACTTAATTTAGTAAAAAAAAACATTACAATTTCAAAGCAGATGGAAAATATGCATGTATGTATTTACAAAATATGTATATCAAATGCATGAAGGTTTACATTATAATATAACAAATTGTATAAAATGTAATATTTTTCTTTAAAAGCAATATATTAGAACGGAGAGTAGACAAATTAAAATTTTTTTTCGTTTTCAGCTTACTTACAGAGGCACGAAAGAATCAACTATGGGTGTAATCGTAATGGGACTTGAATCTAAAGCCGTATCTACCTATGTCGAAATTTTATTGTTTGTGAAGAAAAGTTTGTTTTGAAGGAACCTAACTTCAAATATACTTAGATTTGATATTCTGAGTATTGTTGGTTTTGCAAGTAGTTTAGTGTGTTGCTAAGGTATTACAAAATTTTCATATTGATCGGTTGAAGCCTCAAAGATCAAAACTATCCATCTATTTATATGTAAAACACCAAAAAACAAAATTTGTGGAAAGTCAACTTTAAAGTTCTGAAAGAGTATCTAACTTATATATTATACATATACGAGTATGTACAAATCTTACTTTGGCTACAAATCTCCCAGGCTCATTGCGCGCCCTAAGATTTGAGCTTCGACAGAAAGAGTTTCCGGCTTTATACTCCGGAAGGAACGTAGAGTTTTGATTTCGATTGTTTGAGCATTTTAAAACAGATATGCTCTCTTAATTGAGTCTACTTAATTTTTGTCCGTACTTTGTCTTAATAAAGAGTAGTTAAGTCACAGATGACTAAATAACTAAATTATAAAACTTATCTTTTGCTGCAACGTTCCTGTCAAAATTGTATAATTTGTAAATCGTGCCTATTACGCTTGGAATGTTATAATCATTTGATACTGTCACAGAAATTGCGCTTATCGCGAGAAAAAAAGAATCGATCAATAGCAAATTGAATTTGAAATCCAAGCTCTCTGTACAACATTATTTTTCTCGGAATAACATACAAATCGCTATCGTAAAATCTGGGAACCTTTATTGGCAGATAGACAGACAGAAAGAAAAAGTGGATAAGTCTTTTTATCATTTTGGTACAAACCTCTAAAAATTGGTATTAATTTTTAATCCAATTATTTTCTAAGCCAGACAATTATTAAATTCAACTAGTGGGTGAAATGTTTCCATCTGAAACAATACTCTTGTGTTATGTTATAAATTATAAATAACTGTAACAATTTTTAATTTTGCTGGTTTTAAGGTAGAATCTCATTTTTATCGTTTTTCTAATTCTTAACTCATCCATTCCGGAAGTGAATTGCAAAATGTGTCTTTTTGAAATTTAAAAATTAAGCAGATTTGCTTTTAATCCATTTTTAAATACAAGTTAATTTGCAATCTGCTGATCTATGATATTTTGTGAAATTGAATACCTATATACAAACAAAATAAATATTTTCCAAGTTCTAAAATGTTTCAAAAAAAATTCAAAAGTTTTATATTTGTGGTATCTTCTTCAAATTTAGTAACATAAATAAAGTTATTGTGTTTATATTATGTGAACAAACGCTTTAATTACAATTTTAATTAATAAGCGCAATGAAACAAATAATAGGGGCCCTTACAAATTAAATGATTTTGCTTATTTAAAAAACGGAGTCGGTAAATTAGTTTTTTGTGATATAGATTAAGAGATTAAGGAATCAAATCATAATCGCGAGGCGATACTCAGGTCAAAATAACTACATAATATGTGTCTGTAGCGCAAAAAAATTTTGTTATATTCTCTTTCAATTTTAATAATACTTATTTACACAGTGTCCTTTATACAGAAGATAACATTTGCAGGAAAGTACAATATTAGAAGAGGGCGAAACCTTTTATGATATTTAGATCCGCTTTTAAACACCTTTCGACATAATAAACGTTTCTTTGAAATTTCATAAACCTCATTTAGTTCGCGCAACCTTCAGAATTAAATTTAATGCACTTATTGCGAGAGATCTTCGTGATTTATGGTTTCTGTCGACCGCAGCGTCAAGGTCAATATCTCTGCGAATCATGAAAACTTGAGGGCATTAGAACATACACACATGAATTTCGTTACTAGAAGTGGGCGCACATGTTTGCTACCTGAGGAAAAATATATTATCGTGACCAGCAATCAATTATTCCGGTGAGTGTTAAAATTAATGTCTAAGTAAGATTATTAGGTGCTATTTAAAAAAGATCTGTGAAATTTATTATGAACTTGTCCATGGTCAACTCTTTTGTTCTTGCGATAAAAATAGCTGGATATCTTTTTCAAAAACAACAGGTTTTCTGTGAACTACGCTCACTGTATAGAAAAGTCCGTTTCACTTTCTAAGAAGTAGAAACAAATTATTATTATTTTTGTTTTTATTTAACCTCACTCTAAGATCTCTGCAAATTTTAATTATCAAGAATATAAGGGGCATGCAAATACTCCCACGAGTTCTTACACAGCACGGTTAATTAAATTGGGTATTTCGAGGTGCCTTAATAAAATCTGCGCTAAAACAATGGGGTTCCGTGTTAACAGCGGGTACCTCGGATAAGTTATTCTGGGCCCCGATCCTCAGGCTCAATAGTGTTGGAACATGTTTTGTTCAATATGCAACCAAGCATTCTTAATTTCTTTTTTTTTCCAAAAATACAATTGCATAGAAGTGAAAACGATAATATTTGGACTTAATGCACCCCTCTTTCCAAACACCGATTAACAGTGTAGAGGTTACCTGCATGGTGATCAAAGAGCGAAGTGACGGAAACCTGATCATCAAAAAACAACTTATTGCATTTATCGTGTAGAAAAAAATCAAAATATTGTATCTCTAAGTTAGGTTTTCTCACCGGCTTAAGACCGAAATAGAAGAACGAAGCTGCGACTAAGGCAGGCAGAGTCTTGCTGACTCACATGCGGTGGTATTCACACGTTACCAGGTGTTTATTGCTTAACTAAACGAAGCTGGATTTTGAGAAAAGTTTCATTTCTAATAAGCTTTTACTACGGCAAATTAAAGTTGTTGCCGAGGATACATATGAGTATAGCTAGTAGGAAACTTTAAATACAAATACGGAAGATGGCGCTTTTTACAATGTTAATTGAATTTTTAAATTTAAATTGGTCACACGAATTGTAAATTTTATTAAATGTGAAGACAGTGCTCAGCTAATTTTGATGTCTATAATATTCCAGAGTATTTTGAGCAGAAGGTTTCGAAATGATTTTTATAAAATACATATAGGTATGTAGACCTCGAATCTGGATCTTTAAAGATCTGAGAATAAATTTTGACATGGGAAGGCACTTTTGTGGTCTTAGATATTGGTAATTCCGCTTTATCGGACTTATAAATATGTAGCTTATTATTGAGAAACAAACATAGATAAAAATGATGCTCCTAAAAGTAAGTTCAGTGTTTTTCCTCTGATACATATAAAAGCTTTTAACATGAAAATCAATCAATCATCCATTTTTGAAATTAACTGAAGACAATCTGTTTTTTTTTTAAGTGAAATTTCTTTGGCTGCGCTGAGGGTATAATTACAAGGCCAAGACACGTCATGTTTCGAAACTTCCGTCTATCAACAAAGACGGAGGATCTCTGTGATCCTGAGGAACGGGGCAGGAGGGATATACCCTTTTCTTATTTATCGAAATATAAAGATAAAAATATTATTATATTATTATTTCGAAGGATCATTTAAGGAGTAATTTGTTTGCATCAGTAAATTTTGCGCAAATACCGATTAATATAAAAAAATCATAGTTTATGAGTTATAAAAAAATTGAAAAATACAGATTTTCAGGTATTATGCAGCAGCGCAGGCTTTTCGAAGCTGCAATCTTGGGTTTACACTACCCTAACTGGTTCTAACCACGTATCAAAAAATGATAACTATGTACATCACTCTTTGTGATTTTAGCCTTTATTATGTACTATGCTAGTAGGCGTATTGCACATAAGAGTGTTTTTTAACGATTTTTTTTTATGATCGAAGAATAAACAAATTAGGCCTTTAATTCTGAAGAAATAGTGTATTTTTTCTTGAGTAGGTACATGAACATTTAATTGATGTGAAAATTTCTCTTGCTGGAGTATCTTTTTTATGTTAATATTAAACATTTGAGATCATAAAAAAAAACTTATTTAAAAAAACAACATCCTAATACACATATAAAACTAACAGTAACAATATAATACAATATTTAATCCCAAGTTTCTACAGTAAAGAAAATCTGAAGAGTTTTATTAATGCCAGGAAGAGACTGGTGGTCATATGTCAGATGTTTTACTTGTGAGAATAATTAAAGAGACCCTTGAAAAGACTATTTAGTGGCCATTATGAACGTCTCTGCGATAGTGAAAGTATTAACAATAACTAACAATTTACGTAATGCTGCTTCAAGGCTTCTTAATTCAAAGAAGATACTCTGAATAAGAAATTATTTTCCGTTGAAAATTACCACAAAACTTTACAAACATTTCTCTTAAGAAGATTCAACGATTTAATGAAATCGAAACTGGTCTGCATGGCCGAATAGTAGGTCATTAACTTTCCCCTCAAGTTCAAGATCTGCTGCGTCTGCGGATTGTGCGCTTACATAAGACTTGATGTCTCAAGCTATAAGAAGCCTCCAGTGAGCGCAAGTCGCATGCGCCTTATTTATGGCGGTTGTTGAAGAAGTCGCAGACCGACCGGCTGGAGATCTCCAGATTTAACCATGTCAGATTAATGAAGATTTTATGCACGACACCTGGCCGCATCCGATGCTTTTATTCGGCACGATTAGATGTGTAGGCGTTCAAGATTGGGTTAATGGATAGGTGAAATAAATCAGAGCTTATCAAGATAGATAAAATTAGCCGATCACAGAGACCACTAGCCATTCGTGTTTCATTTATATCTAAATCGCTTGTAATTTCTAAACATTTATTTTTTCTCCAGTATATCACAATAAAAAATATATTCATTAAAAGTCCATCGACTGATCAGTGCCTGTAGTTTTTCGGTTTTCTATAGCGATATCCGTCAGGGCCTAGGGAGTGGGCTGGTTCAGGCTCTGAAGGGTTTCTGTACCTGTAGCCATCCGAGCTGAGCGTGTGAGCTGGTTTAGGCTCTGCAGATGCCCGTCTTGAGCTAGACTTACGACTTTTGGAGGGACGTCTACGTCTTTGACCATTCGTCTTCGAAGACCGAGCGGGTTCTCTTTCTGGTGCTTTTGGTTTCTTATACCTGTACCCATCAGCGCCATGGGTATGGATTGGCTCTGGTTCTACTGTTGAAGTAGAAGGAGCAGGTTTTCTTCCAGGTGACTTTCTGCGTGGTGCCGCGGTAGGAGCTGGATAATGGTAACCTTCAGATTTCTTTGAAACTGTTTGTTCAGGTACGACCTCTTTAGGTGTGCTTGAAGGAGCTGGGTACTTATAACCCTCAGAATTCACGGCAGTGCTTGGTGGTGCAGGATATTTGTAACCCTCAGGGTCCTTTGGAGTACTGGATGGAGCTGGGTATTTGTATCCTTCTTGATTCTTTGGAGCGGCTGTAGGAGCTGGGTATTTATAACCTTCGGCATTTTTAAGTGTTGTAGTTGGCGCTGGATATTGGTACCCTTCGGAGGTTTTAGGTGTGCTAGTAGGAGCTGGATACTTATATCCTTCGGAATTTTTCGGTGTACTTGAAGGTGCTGGGTATTTATACCCTTCGGTGTTCTTTGGAGTGCTAGAAGGAGCTGGATATTTGTAACCTTCGGCATTCTTTGGTGTACTAGACGGAGCTGGGTATTTATATCCTTCCGAATTTTTAGGAGTTGGAGACGGGGCTGGGTATTTATAGCCTTCAGTGTTTTTTGGTGTACTTGATGGAGCAGGATATTTATAACCGTCTGAATTCTTCGATGTTGATGATGGAGCTGGGTATGTATATCCTTCTACACTATCAACACTAGTTGAAGATTCTTCTTCAGCTTCCTTCGAAGGCACTTTATATTTATAACCCTGAGAGCCAGGCTTTGTTTCTGCTGGTTGTTTGTACTTATATCCATCGGATTCCTCCTTTTGCGCAAAAGACAAACTTATACCCAGAACGGCGATTAGAAACAGCACAAGTTTCTGCAAGAACAAGTTATGTTAAAGAGCTCTATAAATTCAAAATAAGATTTGAGGCAAAAACGTGCCTACTTTAAATTCACTCTTACCATTTTGACTGCAGGAGGCTATAAGAACCTGGCAGACGAAATGTATTCTTCAGAATGAGCCTGAGAGCTAGAATGCTTCTTGTATTTATTTGGTTGGAAGTGACCCATCTTTTGGGGAAGTTCGATGATTTACATTGGCTCATTTCTTTTGATTTTTTAGTGTATTTGGGCGGGAAAGATTCGTTTATTGAATAGTTCAATAAACTTTATGTTTGCCCAGTTAATTATACATACAAACTAATTCAAAAGATAATTAGTACTGAAATACTTTTATATTTACCAAAGAGTAAATTTTTGGTCACATTGATTTCTATTATTTACTTGGATTAACCGGTCGGATGATATTTACAAAGTGTTGACTTAAGCATTCATGCAACTTCATATTTGCCTTTGTCTTAAACAGCTTCTTAAGCACTATTTGTATAGGATTGTAAAATTTAATTGGCTATAAATAATGTTAATGTTACGCGGTCTTTCTGTAGGAGGACTTAATTATTTTTGCTTTCGAATATTTTAAAATCTTAATTAAGAGAAAATTTGTAAAAATTTGTAATTTTGACTAAACCGATTTCTTAATTGTGATTAATGCTATTATAAAAATAAATTTTGTAGACATAAGCTTTTGTTCAAAGTATAAAAATAAAATAAGTGGCAATGTGGGTCGGTAACAAAATAAGATAGAAAAGATTTATGTAGGTATACATTCTGCATTTTGTAAATCTGTAGCATGGCCAATTATGTTAATACATATTATAATGAGTCATATGTTCAAAATGTTGCACAGGTGAAGGTATGATAATGTTTTGTCTGAGTATATTTGTAAAATGTGTATATTAAGATCTAAATATGCGGCAAGTCTTATTGGACCACAGATTAATATAAGCTAATTACACAATTTTTTTTTTGGTAGGTACCTATTTATAGATAAAATAAAAAAAATATAAGTTTTCAAATACATACATTTTTCTTGATAGCAATATCGCAGAAATTTAAAGGCTGAATTCATAAAAGTTTGAGTTCAAAACTATAAAAATAGAGTACCATTACGTAGCTGATGCCTGAACAAATGAACACTGTCAAAAGTATAAATAGAAAAAATTCAAATGATATTGTCAATTTTTTGCAGAGTTAAAGCAACATCAGCATAGCAGGCTACTTTTCTCATCTCTCGACAGTTGAGAATTTTCCTGGCATAAAGAGTTATTATCTGCTCTATGTCAAGCTCTGTCCTCTGTGTATAGCAAATAGGCAGACATACACAGTTTTAGATTTATAATATTATTACGGATTCTTTATATAGTATTTACCTTTAAACAATAATCAAATTAACGTCAAAAGCAACGAACTATCAATTCAACATAAAAACAACTATCGCTTAAATAATAAATAATATTTTGAAATCTAATAAATTTCCGAGTTAACCGAGCGCTCACGTATCTGTCGATGGGTTTTATCATCAGAAAAGCCTTCAAAATCTTAAATCCAAACTTTCGCAAAACAAGATCAATTGCAAAAAGAAGATCCATTTATTGCAACATTTAAGTGGAACAAGTTTCTTTTCTTTCCAATAATAATGAGAGAACTAAAAAATTGAGTTCAACAGATGAATATGTTTCATTTTGTAAATCTAGTGCGTTTGTATAATTTAAAAGTTTTGTTTGGAACCCATATGCAGGTGTTATCGTGCAACCGGTTTATTGTTCATTTATCGGGTATTTATGTAAATCACCTCACCTTAATTCTTAAAATGTTAAAAAAAATATTTAGAAAAAAATGTAACTTTCATGACCTTAATTCAAATAGTTAATGTGAAAACTACGCGAGGTAAGAACAACAGAAAGAAAAATTTAATAACGCCCTTCATTAAAGTCCCAAGAGCGCACCAACAGAACGGAAAATATACATAGTTTTTGGCGCCAGAAGAATTGTTTCTTCTAGGACAAGATGCGGGTTAAAGTAAGTAATTTTAATTTACCTATCTTACGTCTTTACAAAAGTAAAACGAATTAAAAAATAATGGAATTACAATTTAAAAATTTATAATTTTTTTAAAGTTTGAAGTATTAAGTTTTAAGGGCCAATCAGATTTTATGCAATAGGTACTGATTTTTTTGAAAGAGTAAATGGAACGGCAGGAATGCCAAACCATAGCACATTATTGAGGGCGGCCTGGTTATCTCGATTTAAAGGTAATTTCTACTAAATAACTCTTGTAATAATAGGTAGTGATCTTATTATGAACATGTAAAACTCTCAGAACCCAATGTGCATAAAAAAATAAGCAACGTTAGTATATTAATTAACAATTCGATAAAAATAAAAAAATAAGCGCATTAATTACATAAATTTCGGAGAAAATTCGAGGAAAGCCTGAATTTTATGAAAATAAAAACGATTTTTCCAGTTTCGAAAGTGACTACTAGCAGTGGGTAATGATATTTAAACATTATTGATATTTTTGGACGCTATATGAAATGTCCTTTATATGCATGTATAATTTAATAAAATCAATACTTAAGAGGACACTTTTATATGTATATATTAACTACACTTAATATCTAAGCTTTGTATTGGTGCTCTATAATTTTTTATGAAATTGAACAATAATTTTCATACTCTAGCTTATTAATAATACTCTTTGTCAGAAAATCTCTTGATATTAGCCTCCATTTATATACATACTAGGTATGTATTTTACATATATATTTCTTATTAAATTCTACTTAACAATTTAATTTGTTCTCATTTTTCAACATGATAAACGTTGCCTAAATTAATATAAACATATTACTTATATATTATATAGATGAATGAACTTCTGTAAACCTTGGTAATAATTATATGTAAGGTTCTTATTGCATATATGTATAATTTGTACACTATATTCAGTCGAATGTGTTATCTATCTATTTAACTATGAATATCTATAAAAATCAAAAGTCCACTAATACAAAATCGAATAAAAATTCAGTAACTCAACTAATTTGATCGATCCACAACGAAACTTATTCACAAAAAGATGTACAAAACATTTATCCGCCGACAAAATAAAATCGAAATGGATCAATTATAATTTTATGATATCGAATAAACGTGATATCGGCTTAGTAAACCGGAAGCACCACTTATACGATTGACTTTCTAAGTTAAAAATCTAAAAGTTTACTTGTGCCCTTGACTGTGGAAATTGAGAAAACCTTTCGTCCCAATTTACATATATTTACCAAACAGACAGATGACCGTTGACCTTGTGATTAGACCAAGACCTTGGCATGGATGAGATTAGCCACAAGAAGAAGAAAACACCGCAGAATAAATAAATAATAAATAATTTATTTTTGGTTAGTTTTAGATAACGCTAGCGGAAACTTAGAAGGAACTATAAAAACTTGTAACGATGCCTCTTGAGGCCTAAAAATAGCGACGCCTGGGGGTCCTGTAGCGGTAGCCGTCGTCTCCGAAAGTGTGACCCGGAAGTGGTTCATTCAACGGGGGCAGATAATTCTGCAGTGGTCCATTTCCGAAAGATGGAGCGGGAGAGAAGGATGGGGGGCGAATTGGTGGTGGAGGTGGGAAACGAGGTGCTGGTGCACGTGGTGCAGGTGCACGTGCTGCTGGACGTGGGGGTGGTGCAGGTGCAGCTGGCCTTGGGGGTGGTTCGGGGAACGGCAGATCAATGTCGATGTATTCAGGTTCCGGGGTGGCAATATCTTGAGGGTTCGGTCCTTGGGTGGCGGAGTCTGGAACTGGAGCTGGCACAAAAGATGCGGATTGTGTCTGGGCTGCCGTGCTGATGTCTCCGTGTGAGATCAGATTAGAAATCGGCGCAGCACTTCGTAGTGCATTTGGAATCGGTGGAATGTATCTCGCTGATTGTGCTGCAATCGAGGCAGCTAAGATATGGGACACGTCTGCTGAGCTTGCCCCAATGCAAGCTATGATAACAATAGCTAAAATCTTCTGAAGTAAATAATAAAGGTTAATAGTTGCAAGTAGATGTGGAATAGCAATTACCATTTCGGTACTCCAAAGTTTTCTACGGACCGTCCTGGATCGTCTATCTCTGAATGATAGCTGAGATATCTAGAAGCACTTTATATATGGAAGGTGTTTAAAGCGGCGTATGAAAATGTTTTGTAGGTGCCTATCGTATAGCAGATTACCACCACATATCGCATTAGCACATGTTTTCGTCAATGTACGACCGGCTACTCACCTTCCAACAATTTTTTTCTTGTCCATTCATAAAAACAAATCGTCACCGATGCGTCCGCGTTTATCAACAGACTTCGAGGATAGTCACAGAGACCACCAAGCAATTCACCAGAGCAAGGTCTGCATAATTCTTTCATTCGCTGTCAGTAATCAGTATAAATTCGATCAGCCGCCGCAGAGACCTAATCGAACATTTAATTATGTAAACTCCACGTTTCATAATATCACTACTATGCGAGATAAGCGCGGCACTACTATATTATTAACATGATGCAGACATGATCGATTCACACGATTAGGGAATTTTCTCGGATTTGGAGATGCTAATCGTTGAGATGCCATTAATCTTCCCCGGTCGACAAACGCGAGCACTTGCGCAGGAAATTGGTATAGTTCCCGCAATGGCGACACACTAGCTTTTTTATTTTTAATTTTTTTTAGATAGGAGGCCAACAAGGTCAAGTAGCTGCTTCGTAAATTTTCGCTTTTGTTTTAATATGCAGCGAATTCATATTTTGGCTGTTTTAGATTTCAACATTTATTAATGGCCCTACATCATGTCGTGCGAACCAGGAAAGAATTCAGGGAACTCTGTGGCTAGCTTGAAATTTAATGAGTAGGAATTAACTTTGGGCATCATTTATTCCAGCAGATAATAATCAATTTGCTCTTTTTAAGGAAAAAAAAAACTATTTTTCTGTGGCACTATGTCGGCGAATTGTGAAGGTCGTAGCAACAAGTTGATTCTTATCTAAGAATTCTTTAAAAAATCCCACGACCCCTCCATTTGAAAGAAACAAACCATACATTGGTTTTATACGTAGTTACTAAGCTCAAATTAAAGAAGGTAAAGTTAACGCAGTAATTTGCTTCGCTAAACCTTGGTTATTTTAAGTTGACAGATTACGCATTATTGGCATACATATTTAGTAGCTTCATGTGGGTAAGGAAAGTTAAATTTCTCATATTTTATTCGTAATCTCGCATTAAGAGATTCGCATTTTGGTATCTATGCAAAACAAAACTATATAAAATTCTTTAAAGATATTTGATTATGAAAACACAAATATGTTTTTGATACATCAGCACCCAAAGCTTTTATTTAAGATTGACCACCATCATATGTATAGGTAGCAGATAATACAATGCACTTCACATTTTACTTTTTTTATTTGATATCTGTGTTACCACCCGAGGTTGCAATCTGTTGAGATTTATTTAATACTTATACTTTGTAACTTTGACCTACCTGAAACACATTCTCTAAAAACAAATTGAACAAGCCATTCTTATTTAATCAAATTTGGCAACATCTCCAACTTAAGCTCCACACCCACATGGTTCGAGTCATTTACCTGCTCAAGGATTCTAACTTTCTCCTTACTTAATTTATTTCTTCAGTTTTACATAAAAGATGCATAATCTGGTAAAACGTAACATGACCCTAAACAAGATTGTATGTTTTCTTTAAAACCATTAGTGCAGCACTTATTTTCGAGTTGATTATGGTCTAAGTCTTACATTATCACGACCATTGAAATGCACGTTAAAATTCAATCTATATGTTTAATACAAATTATAAAAAAGTAATAACAATAAATAAGCTGAAAATTATTTACCTTATAAAAAGTTCTTCAATAGACAAATAAATATTCAATCAAAGCTTGTATATTTCATAAATATCCATGTATTAAAAAGACACAAGACCTTGGTGGGAAATCGATCAAAACATAGTTAAGCGAGGAAGGAAATATATGGCGACAGAAAATCCTCTTGAATGTTTTTTTGTTTTTAGTATAAATCTTTGAACGTATTCTTTTAATATTCATATATTTTCTGCAAATCAAACAATGGCTTTTTGTTTTTGCAAATTTAATATGAGGAAGCAAGAGGCGATGAACTGTCGAAAATGCAAAAAGGACCATAGATATTGATAATTTCTTTTATGATGGAGATAATATTTTTAAGTTTTATGTATTTTTAGAGTAAAGCATTGTTAAACTTTAAAATTAATGTTCCTAATTATTCATTCCCGCATTTTTTCGCAATGTTCACATTAAAAACGTTTTTTTAGAAGGAACTCTATATAAAGGAAGTAAGCTGCTCCAAATTTGTTTGAAAGTCAAAATCCACCGACATTATTCGCAAAACATAATAACGGCTAGAAGAGATTAGATGCTACTTTGCATTGATTGAAAGTATCAATGGAGGCATTGAATGGGGAAAAGTGAGCAACATAAAGCGATTATAAATATTTAAAGATGCCCACGCCACGCAATTAAGCCTGTCGTGGCATTGCGCTTTCATCCAAATACATTTTAATTTAATTTACGTTTTGAATAGGAAATCAAGGGTCAACCATCGAGAGAGTAGAAACATCGGCGATTTATATGCTGCTGTGAGCTGAAGTTGAGTTTTTAGATTGTTTCGAAATCATGTGTCATTCATTTTGAAGGTACTGAAATAATCGGCAGTATAAAATAGTCCGTCAGAGAACCACAAAACTCTTTGTATTGATTTTGTTTGAAGAGTCAACTTCACCTAGAAAATAAAAAAAATTATAAGTCTTTATTAGAAAAAGTTTAGTGTAAAGTGGTCTTGTATTGTAATTTATAATAGATTTGGCAATTACATCATCGTACAACAAAGAACAGTGTATTCATTTTTTTACGGTTCATTATCAAGAGAAGTTATTGATGACGATTCTTAAAAGCTAGTTCCCAAACCAACGGAAATACCAATTAAAAAAAAACATAAAATGGTCTGCTAGTTTTCTGAATTAAAATAAAAAAAATAAAAATTAAAAAGTGACTGTCTTTTTGAATGATATCTAAAATTAATTTGAATAAATTGCGGATGGAAACAAAAATTTCATATTCACGGTTATCAGAGGTATACCAATAAAATTATTAAACAAAGAATTAACGTGAGATAAATCAGCCGGTTTTTCATGATATGTATATTCTACTCGTATGATTGCCCCACGTTCTTTTTAATTAATTTTTGGATATTGATGCATAGTTACGAACTTTTGTAATATGTTCATGGAGCTGGGTAATTTCTAGTAAAATTGATATATGTAAATATATTACAGTTTTACTCGATTATAGTTCAGCTTTTTATGTGATTTAATTAAAATAAAAGTTCAATTATTCATTTAAGTGCTGCGTTTTGCTTTACTATAAATTTTCATAGTTAAGCTGTTCAATAAATTGATTTCAATCCTTGAGTATAGAGTATATAGTGGTCGCAAGTTCAACTTGTTAACTGCTCGCACGGTGGCTTTAGCTGTATCATTATACAAATAATGAAACTAATTTTTGTTTTCAAAGAAAATCAAGCAATTATTTGCATGCCATAACTATTTAAGTAACTAATCCTTCAGGTTTATCATTTTACCTCCGTGGTTAAACGTCAAACTAATTCTGTTCTATAGATTAATTTATTTTTTTCGAAATTCTGTTGGCGTATTACTTTGTGCATCCAATTACAATAATTTTCCATTTACTTTATTGTATCTTTGTCCTACGGGGTGTAAAGTAACCCAGTCTTTGTTAATCTACATACATATGTTCAATTCAGAATTCAATTAATTTTCTGAATTCATATAAGGGGTTTTTTAAGCGAAAAAGTTACTAAAAAATATCGATTTTTGGATTTGTATAATAAATAGAAGAATATTTTTCTTTATGTCATACGAATTGGTCCTAAATTCACTTACACAGTTAGTAAAACTAGTGACGACACGTATAGGATATCATATCAAACCGAAAACTTTAAAGCCGTTTTTTCCTGAAATAACTTCGGTTTAAAAAATAAAAAACTCCACGATTGTATCATGAACTTGAATCGATTTTCATAAGTTCTGGTATATATCAGTACATGCTATTGTAGATGTTCCGTATTATACGAATCTTTTTTGTACAATATATTGCAATATTATATAAATACCGTGTTATACGAACCTTGTGAAACGAATCAACGAACTAAAAAACTACTAAAGATTAATTATTTCTTAACTTATACATAGTTTCGCTATATTGTATTTGGTTGTATAAGACACTATACACTTTTGAAAATTTGTTGTCTGCCTCTTCCGCCACTAAAAAATTGGCTGTTCCAAAAATCAGTGCAAAATTTAAGCAATAGACACATCACTTACAATTTTTACAAGGGTGTATATACAGTCCTGCAGAAGTGTTCACTATTTGATGCAAAAAACCATCATAAATCGAACAAAAACCACGAAAGATTTATGACATATTCCCTGTTTTTTAGTGCCATAACGAAAACTCATGTATGTTGAAGGGGAGAAAATAATAATAAAACAGAAAAAATCATAACTCGAAAAATACAAAAAATCGCTGAACATAAATGGGGTCCAATTGATAGGTATTGGTGTCCCCAAACCACAGACCTTCGCTGGTACAGGTTGCGTGGAACACCCTGTACGTGAAATCGGCCACCATTTTTAAATTCCGAAACGTTTTCAGTTTTTAAGGTCTTGGATTTTGGGACATATTAGGTAAGAATTATGTGGTTTTTACCCAGATTTTGAGTCTACCTATAAGAGTAAGTTTGGGACAAAAAAGAATGTGTTTGGAAAATACTTGAGTTATGTAGTTTTTGAGATAACTGGTTTAATTTGATTAGTATTTTATTTGATATGGCACTATCTTCTTAGAAATTAGGATTCCTGTAATGATATCCGTCGTCAGCCAAAGTGTGAGCGGGTTGTGGTTCTGAACCTGCAGGTGGAATGTATTCGTTGGAAGGCGGAATGTATTGATTGGCTGGAGGGACGTATTGGTTGGAAGGTGGGATGTATTGGTTCGCTGGTTGCGGTGGCAAGTACTCTGGTTGCGGTTGCGCAATTGGAATTGGTTCATTTGCAGCTGGTGCCAAATATTGGTTGGAAGGTGGCAAATACTCCTGTTGTGGTGGATCGTAGTGGTATCCGTCGGATGGTGGTAGATATTGCTGCTGTGGTATATGTTGGGTTTCCTGTGGTGGATCGTAATGATATCCATTTGAGTTCAGATGTGACACATCTGCAGTTGCTGCAGCAACTAATGCAAGGACAGCCAGAATTGCTTTCTGTCATATTAAAAGAAATATATCTAAATTAACTATCGATCTGCACCTGATGTAGCACTCAGACTTACCATTTTGACAAATTGCTCAAGAACTGTTGACAATACTCAGCTCTTTTAACTATTGATGTGAACGGGGCGCCTTTTATCGATATTTATACTGGAATAATTGATGCTGTTGCACAAAAATGTATAATTTTTTATTAAAGCACTCGCCAAGAACAACAGCTTCTTCGCAAAGTGCTACCGCCACTCGGGTGGTTATGTTATCGATTTCTTACACCTGAAAACAAACAACTAAATTCAAATTAGGCTTGGCATAACTATTATGTCATCTTTGAGGAAAAGTTTTTATAACTAGCAACAGATTCGCCCAAGAAGCTTATACCCTGCCAAGGTTTCACTGTTTCCTTTAGGTGGAATTTTTACGAATTTTTTAGATAGAATAACTTAACCGACTTCAAGTTATTTTTTTTAAATACTTAATAACCTACTGCTCTGTGACATTAAGAGAAACTTGATTTACTGGTCGTGTCACTGTCAGACGGCCTATACTTACTGGAAATGGACACTAAATGTAAATCGTTTTCGTGATAGTTCACAAATCTCAATATTTTCAGGTTCAGTTGTTTGCAAACATTCGAGCTGTTCGACATCATCTCACGCATCTTTAAGTGGCCCGTGGAGAGTTAAGTGTTTCTTTTGTGCGGTGAGAAGGATGCTCGATTTAAGTGGATTGTTGGCGTTAGCGGCTCCAATTTTCAGGTACAAGTATGCACTTCATGAATTATTCTGTAGGAATACGCTTAATTTTCTTATAAATAAGAAAAGAATCAGGTAGTTTTCAAGGGAATGTAATAAAATGCAGAACATTTAATTAAAAATATCTTTGGAATACTGCAATAAGGTCGTTACGTTTTCCGATGGAGGTTGGTTATAGTAGAAAAGATATGATCTGGTTCAAATGTGTATAAATAAGAGTTAAATAGAAATAAATTGTTCTTCCCAAAAAACTGTTCACTATAACGATGAAATAAAAGAGGATACAGAATTTTATAACTCCGCATAACAAATTAGATTAATATTAGCAAGAAAGTCTTCCTAAATTGGAGCAGAGCTTGGTTTTTCACATTATACAACTTTTTATACCTATGAGCCGTTGAGAATCATAATGGCGTAAGTCACAAATTTTTAAACACTGATTAAAGACTAAAATCATATCATTTAACTATCACCCTGTTAAATATTATATTAACTATTAAAATGTGACTTACGCCACTATGATTCTCGACGGTTCATATGTACATATAATATCCACTATATAGTTGTGCAACAAACATAATGTATACAAATTCATTATTCAAAACGTCAATTCAAAATAGATCAAATCTTATTTGAAGTAGGTACTCAAAAATTTTAAAAATTCCGTACGAAAACTAGGAAGAAATAAAGAATGGAATAAATATAATTATTTCCTTTGCATATCGTTACGAATTTTGAGAATATGAATGATTTGCAAATTCTCAAAATAGCATTCGACTGAACTGAAAATTACAAATTGTCAGTCAAATTTCGTTTGGTTTTTGTTAGCAAACTGACCTTATATTCATAAAAATGTTTAAATCGATAATCAAATATACATCGAGAACAAAAAAAGAATCAATTAAATTCTTTTAATGCATTTTAGGTATTTTTGTGAAAAACTGGTTTTTGTTTTTTTTAAATTTTTTTTGAATTGATACTGCTATTATAAAAGCTTCGATTTCATCGAGTATCGACGAACAATTTTAGAAATTCCAACTAAACATTTTCAATGGTGTATTTAACGCAAAAAAAATTATTTATTTTTCGTTTGTTTGTATCAGATGCATTCACAAATTTAAGAAGTAAAATCTCAGAACAAGAAAAGTTTAAAAGGCTCTAAAAAATATATAAGGATCCTAGGATATATACAAGAAAATGCTAAAATCTGGAATACTCTCTACGTATTGAACAAAATCCATAACAAAATTAGTTTTACTTTTTCCATCTTAATATAATATTAATAAATATTAATTGCCCAACACATGTTGTATCATTTATAATAGAATACACATCATATCCATTTTTATGAATTTATTTATTATATATTTATAATATATTATTTTATCATTTTAGGACATTTTTGCAAATAAATGTTGAAAGCATAAAAATACATACAATGAAGAAAGTATTCACCTGGTGCAAAGTAATTCGTTAGTAAGTGTACATTTTGTGAAGTGCTTCAATAAATTGATTTCTTTTGTTTTAGGTAACTCGCATAGAGAATTTATTTCTCAAAAGTTCATATGCATATGTTCGTAGGCAAGTATTGATTTAATGTTGTTGAGTAAGTAATATATTGTTAATTTTTGTTTTATTTCTGCTTTAAATATTAATTTATGAATGTAAAAATATTGTATTATTAACCATTTAGGAAAATGGCTATACATCTTCTATTGTATTTTCTATTGTGCCGAGTGTAACATTTTATTTGTAACTTTATCCCTATAGCAAACAATAGAAAATACATTAAATTTAAAACTGTATTAAAATGTGCTTTTTTGTCTTGCTTTTTATACAATATTTGAAATGTATTAAATAAAGTAAAAAAGTCACAGTATTAGAAAGTCACAAAATATAGAAGCTTCGTATAATCCAAAGATCAAACTAACGAGTTTTTTATGATCGTCGATCACGGTTCGTTTACTTGAAAAAGTGCATTCGTAATCCCACAAAAAAGAATGATCAAATGTTGGTTTTTACATACTAACAATACTGGTGGTTATATTTAAATGTCGAAAACATATGAAAAACTTGTTCGTCAAACAAAATTTAAAATTTTTTAAATTGAATTATGTAATAATATATTGTTAACATCGGAGTTGAAGCTATTGTTTACATTACATTGGTTTTTAGTCTTAGGATGTGCAAACAACTTTGAAACCTATTTTTTTATACCAATTCGAAATCATAAAAAAATTCTAAGCAACCTTTCGCGTCTTTTCGGCAAAAAGAACAGAGTTGCCTTCTTGTTTTTGCTTACAGATGGTCTATTGTTATAGCAGAAAATAAAAAGCTTGCCTATTTTAAAAATGACTTATGTCAGGTATGATCCGCTAATTTTTTATTTGGCATTTAGGTGTCCGAAATAATATAGAACAATTTCTTTTTTTTTCAAATTTGTTTTGTGTAAATGTCTCAAGTATTCATTATATAAAAAACTTAAAAGATCTTATTTTATGAGAAAAATTCATTTTAGCGTTTGAAAATTTTCCAAATTATATTTAGATTGCTGAAATATCATTTGTAAACTTTTGTGCTTGGTAACATATAAGAAAGCTCTTATGTTTCTTCTTTAACAATACAAAAACTAGTGTTTAATAATATACTTGATTTTACTACATCCATAGAATGGATTTTACAAAGACAATACAGGGAAATATTATTCCGTTTTTGCAAACATTTTTTTTTATTTTAGCAATTTAAATAATAGGATGTAGCTACAGAAAAATCTAGTTTTTCATTTTGAACCCTTTTTATATGCTCAGTTTGACACTATAAGAAAATTCCAGAAATATGTTTCATGATATTTTGCATAAGGAGTTTTCAACAATAAATATCTATACGATTTTTCGATTTAATAATTTTTAGAGAAGCAGTGTTTCAAAGGTCAGGATAACAATACTATTTGTCGTCCTCATGAATAAAAAGTTTCAAACCGTTTTAAAGTGTTTTAAGATTATTTTTTTCTTGTTTAATTAAATAATTAATTGTACAATTTTTTAAATATATAGATACATAATTAAATGTACACATATTGATATTCCAGTACATATTTACAATTTTTCCTGAACTGCACAAATGTTTATGTATGTACATTCCATATAAGGTACGTTCGGAACTAAAAGTATTTCTGTTTTTGTTCAACATGCTTCAGATGTACTGAAGTTAATGTTCAAATAGCACTTTACGAGAATTGTTTTGAACAAAGAACTTAAAACTTCATTTAAATGGCCTTGCACATGCCAAGAATATGCAATTAAATGTTTACACATGTATATAGATATATGTATGTAGGTATCTATTTGTATATAATTCGATAACCTACACATATTAATATTGAAATGTTGATGGAAGTTCTGGCACTGTTTAACTAAATAATTTAATTAAGAACACTTTTCTTGAAACGACAAAAATATTTATTTTGAAAATTTATTTTGGTTTTACTCCGAGTATAGCTTTTAAGTTCATCAGTGATTTCAAATATAAAAGGAATATGTATTATAAATGTGCTGTGATCTTTATTTAACAATAGCAACTTGAAGTTACCACTTTTAGTTGAATAAGTAGGTAATAAAGAATTTTAATGAAGAAATAGTTTTACGTGATATTTTAAGTCGAAAATTTTGAAAAATATTATTTTCATGATTTACTAAATTTATTTCTTTTTCGGTGGAACTTGGTTAAAAGAAATTAAGTACCGTTAATTCCATTGGGGGCAGACATCAATTAAAATTGCTTAAACTGCATCCAACTTAAAATACTATAAGATTTCTTCTTCTACATATTTTTCTATTCTTTCTGAATGTTTTGAACATATATTTATCATATACCTAAGCTTATATGAAAACTTTTGTTTATTTAGGTAATATGCTACAATCACTCTTGCTATGTTTGATCAATAAGTGCTTGAATAAGAAAAAAACAATTTAAACATGGACCATGTTGAATTGTTTTTTTATTCAAGCACTTATTGATTTATGATGAACTAATGAATTAGTAAAAGGAAGATTAAAATAAATCAACTTTGGTTCATTAGTTTGTTTTAATTTGAATCCATATTATTTTTAGGAGTGTAGATATGATAAAACAATTCCCTTTTAAAACTGCAAAGTTTCAAATTGTTTTATTCATAAATAGCGCAGAAATATTTTGAGTTTCCCACAACGACAAGTTTTATTTTGCCTTTCGTTAGTTCACACTTTTTTGAGATCTGAAAGAGTGAAACCCTAGATAAAGAAAATTAGGAATTTCCGAAAGCAGTGTGCTCACCATTATCATCGTCTTTCATACAAATAATTTAAGGCGAAACAAGTTGTTGTTAAATATGAGTTGTCTCCAGTTTACCAAACCAATTAAGCATAGAGTGAGTAGATTCTGAAGTGCGAAACTGTGATACTCCAACCCCCAATTTATCATCAAATAACTCAACTTCGGAGCAAAATGATTATTATTTATACAAATGCTTTATGTAATGTTAAATTCAACATTTAAAGGTTTTCTCCAGACATTTATATTTAAGAGACGTTGACTCAATCAAACAATATTTGCTCCGGCATTATCTAGGCGTAACTTTGTTAGCATATGCTGTTCATCCACCTCTTTATTTGAACTGAGTCTATGAAATCGAAAGTGGAACCATTCGCTTGCCGACATCAAATATAAACGAAGAAAGTAAAAAAAGAAATATTGGAAAATAATTATATTAAACAATTAATATTATTAAAAAGGGCAAAGACAGTTCACACAATATCATATCTTTCAGGTCACGAGATGTTAAAAAGTAAATCCACCGGAAGGTCTCCTGTAGTTGTATCCATCAGGCCCGAAAGAGTGAGCTGGGGCTGGTTCCGAGTATATGCTTTGCCCGAAGGAGTCAGAAGCTGCGAAGGCGCCAGCTGAGCCTGAAGCTCCAAAGGACCCAAAGGAACCTGTAGATGCAGGTGCTGGAGCGAAAATTGGAGCCGGGTTTCTAGCTTGTCCAGAAGGTACAATAGGTCCGATTTGGGCTTGAGTGTGCAGCGGAGGCAGGTAGTTGCCTGTTGGAACATTTGGGGAAAATATAGGTGTCGAAGGTCGGTAGGTTGGAATAGGTGCAGGACGGTAGGATGGAATTGATTGAGGAACTGATGGACTGAATACAGGTGTCTGAGGAGCAGTTGGAAAAACAGGCGATTGAGCTGGTGGTAGGTAGTCCTTTCCAGGTCTCTGCGGCACCGGGGGTGAAATGTATCCTGGCGATAGTTGACTTTGGGCTGGTGGAAGGTACTGATTCGAGACTCCTCCTAAATGCGAGACATCAGCAGCGACAATGACAAGCACAGATAGAGAAACTAAAATAGATTTCTAAGAGGGACATACGTTAATATACCAAATTCATGGAAATCCTGAAAGGCTTACCATGCTGATCGATGGATTGCTCAAGTATCTTTCGAAAGACTGTTCTGCTGCGAATTGATATCGAAACTGATATGAATCAGAAGACTAGACCTGGTTATTTATATCGTCTAAGCATTAATGCCCATTGCCCACTGTCGCCACCACCTTCGTACTTACACATGAAAAAAAAAAAAAACAAACAAAAATCAAAAAGTGCAGGTAAGGTATGACACTTGAGGTAATAACTCGAATCGTAATTGTAAACCGGTTGCGTCTTCCCATTTAACACCTTTCACACGATGAATGCGACCATTATGCGAGTGTCACTCCTACCCAACTACTCTTGATCTTTCTTAGACGAATCTCACGCATTTGAGACAAAGTCAATTGTCATCAATCAGCGGCGTTTCTCTTGGTCCGGTAACCTCAACTGCGCCTCAATGGCGACCGCAAATATTGCAATTTTTCAAATTATGACCCACTGATGTGGAGCTGTATCAATAAGACGAGTGAGATCACACTGCGATCCGGAGAACCGATCTTGCTAAGGTAATATCCGACCCGGAACAAGTGATCTAATTTGTCAAATGCTTACGTTAGCTAAAGTTAATGGTTGTCGTAGAAGCCATTCCTAAGATTAATTAGAAGTCATTAAGTTCTGAGGGGGACATGCGCCAAATAAAATAGCTAGTTGCTAACGTGGAGTTGACATCTAGTGTTTAAATTCATGATTCACGTGGTATTGATTTCGGTTGTAATCCGCTTCCCAGGCAGTGAACAACTGTTGGATGTTAAGTGCACGGTTTTAATTATTTTACTTTACGGAAGTGTTCAAGTGCGACGAAAAATGAAAGCCGAATTTAATATCCCTGAGGAAGGCTTTAACTCTCGGCAAACATTAGTATTTAAATCTTAGTCATACAGAAGTAAAGAATTAAGTTCTCGGAAAATCCTTTTCAATTACAACAATCTTGGACTGGGCAATCTGTATATTTTGAATGATGTTTTCTTCCTTAGGAGATTTTCAAAGGATTTTGAATAAAATGTATTGTGAAATTGTTTTGGTCGTTTTATAATTGAGTTACTTTGGGAGTTTTGAAATGAGTTCTAATGTACATAAGGCTTAGATAGATATAACAGGTACTTAAATATAGACTTTCTGGTTAACATTTAATTTTTCTTATTTTACTCAGTGAACAATTTTATATGCTTATAGTTTCTTTTATTAAAACCGATACTGTTAAGAGCGATAGTTAAAAAATAATTGCTTCAAAATTAACTTCACCATTCTTAATCAATTTCGATGAACCAATGGGCATTAAACCACATTTCTTAATCGATTTCGACCCAATTTTCTTAGTCAAGAAATTGAAGAGTTGAGTACATTAAAAACTATTCCGTTCGAAAGAAAGTCTTCTATTTTACTTTTGATACTATGATATATTTTTAGGGTCTTCAAATGCATGTGCCTTATTCATGGCTAAATTGCGTGATCTATCTTGTTCAAAATGCATATAAGTAAAGTATGCATTCGTTACAGAGGTATTCTTTTAGGTTATAAAATTTGAAAAATTCGGATGGAAGGTTTTATTTTAATTTCAATGCTTATATCTGAATCATAAATTTTGATTTCTTCCGAATTGGAGTCTATGAAGTTATCAAATTTTTCAGTTTAAGCCATAAAAAAATGCATAGGCGATTTTGCGAATTTTTAAAGGATGCGAAAAGTGGATTTTCGTAGACGCAACTATGGAAATGTTTGAGAAATTTAAAAAAAATGTCAGGGTATCGAACGAGGATCAAGCGTAACTCAAATGACATTAAGAATTATCTATAAAATATCAGTTATTTGTACAATTCATTATAATTTGCCTTAGCAAATACGATTTTCATACGTAATGTGATGGAAATGTATTATTTTCGTATACGGAGTCTAAGAACGCTGTTATTGTTTTAAAAATACCACTTCATTTTATTCATGAAATTTAAGGAACACATAATTTATGTATTTTTCTGTGTTTACTTACGTAGGTTTCTTTGTAGTTTCCAAAACCGTTACCATATTTCAAATAGTGTTGTGTTGTAGTTTTTGAAAAGAGACAAGCACTACGAAAGTAGGTGAAAGTAGTTTGTGGAGAAAAAGGATGTCCATTAAATTAATTAAGTTTATAAATATTTAATTTTAATGCGTGTAGGAAATCTTTAGTATAATTTAAATGTCTAGAGAGAGTGTGGCAACCGGGTTAGAACTGATGAGAAAACAAAAATTATTGCTTTTAAAATATTTACTGCACCAAAACCTACTGTCTTCTGAAGTTAGCTTAACTATATCTATCAATCCTTCGCCTGCGACAATAAAGATTTGAGTATTTTATGTTAATATTGAGTATATTTTTATTTAAAATATAATACCAAACCACATTAACTTCCTTAAAGGGATAGGCAAGTTTTTTGTTCAGTTTGCAAAAAATCAAAATTAGAGCAATGTTTTAAATCAATTTGTCATTAAACAAGATGAATATACTTAGTAATAGTAGGTACATGTTAAAAAGAAGCTTTTTTTAAGTGTTACTCGAATCACAAATAGTAAGAATAGTATAAAGTAGTTCAATTAGAAAAAATATTATAAACTGATAAGTGCTGATAAGTAAATACTATTATTAGTTAAAAATGTGCTTAACAACATGAATTAAATGTTTATACATATTATTATGTTATTATATTATTTGTTTTCACGTCTTAAGAATTTAAAAAAAAGCTTTTTGACAACAATTAAAAGTAACCTATGATTTTTATTTTACATGGTAGGTTTTCATAACAAAAATAGTAAAGAATAAGAAAGGCGAGAAATTCAAATTTGAAACATTGCTGTATATTGCTGAACTGCCAAATTGCAATTACAATTGCTAAGATAAGATGGATAAGATATCTTTACATTAATATCATCATCTTTTGTATTTGATTCAACATTGCAGCATTTGCAATCCGGTGAACAAAATAGTCCAACTTTGCAATTACAACAAATAGTAGAAGTAGTAATAGAAGTTCTTCTGGAGTGGGCGAAAGTCAGGCTCCAGTTCGTTATCTAGTCAGTCATACTTAGACTTGATAATAAACACGATATAAGATAGAGTTGATTATAAGTTAGTTGGAGGAAGATAGGAAAACTGTATAAGGTATTCTTTTATTCTTCCGTGCTTTTTTTACAAAACTTGAATATATATACATATCTGTCCATAAAAGTATTTCTAATTTTTAAATTCTAACATATAATTTGTAATGATGTATTAATGGTCTTTTGTAAACCAATTTTCAGATCTAAGCGAATTTTCTCGAAGTTTAAATTGTTTTTGTCTATCTTAACTGGACTATAATGTGGTAATGAAGTTGCAGTATTTTAAACATTTCTAGCAAGCAGATTCTGACAAAATCAAGGACTCCACGTTACCCTTCACTTTCCTACTAAGCGACTTGTCTTCACTTTTTAAAAAATCTTCGCAAACTAAAAATAATATAAAATCTTCATTTTGTGCTTATGCATAAATTTAGTTTCGAAAATATTGCGGAAAAAATTTCTTAGTGCATGGTCAAGAGTTTGATCTTGATATTGATTTTATTAACATAAAAGATAAATTGTATTGGTAATACCGCTTGCCTATTCTATAGAATTCTTCCACTTACTTCGAATAACATTGAAATCTAATAATTGAAATATAAAAACCGTTAAAAGTTTTACTTCACGTTCCAATGATATGCAATAGACCTGCTTCTACGAAATTATTTTTAATTTTAAGTATGCCACACACATTGATCTAGGAAATAATTAGTCCAAATGTGATAAAATGTAAAACACCATAAAATGAATAAAAACCCCATAAAGCTGGGCTAAATTATATCAAAATCCAGGTGAGGAATTTCGAGCGTTATGAATCATAATTTCAGCATTATCCGAACTGCCAAACATCTTAAGCAATTTCGTAAAGACACATTTGAAGATATCTTGCTGGTCCAGGAGTACACCTGAAGGTTGGTCAAATCAAGGGCTAATGACTCATGTGTTTTTGGCAAACAGTCACGTCCGCCGACAAAGATCGAAGCATTTTTCTATTCCAGTTCTCCACGTGGTTGCCCTTGAATTGAATATTAAAATTAGCAGCTATTTTTGATGAGCGCGTGTATTTTTTACACTTTCTGAATATGATTGAAAAGTGCTATTTTAGTGGGACATTATGGATATCTCGGTGTCATATAAATTTTCATAATTTAGAAAAGAATATCGCTTTATGGTTCGAAGCAGTTAAAAGCCTTGTTACAAAAAAAGTATAAAAAATTAAATTAGCGAATTCCCAGCTTGAATTCCTTTCTTATATAATAAAATTAGATATATTTTCAAATCTTATCCCCTGGGAATTAACTTTTATTTCCAGATTTTTTTTTATCACTTTCGTAGCGCGGAATAAAAAGTTTCGCGTGTACGATAATTAACATGAATTATACATAAGAAGCTGTAGTTAAAGATTCCTAAAATATAAATGCGTTCTTGACTATATTCGCAGTTGAAAGCTTTTAGAAGGTTTTTAGATCGTTCGACGGTTGTAGATAGGGTTATGATAAGTTTAAAGTGCTTTTCATGATTAATTATTTCATAGTTGCGATATTATTATTACATCAGAATTTTAAAATGTTTTGAGCAAAAACCACACGTGATCTACGACAATTAAACTCGTACTCATAATCATTGGCGTATAAGTTGATATAAAAATGTATCCCAATGAATTACTTAATTAAAATGAATTATTTTGGAGGGACGTAAAAGTGTATAATGAAGCATGCAAAGTAATTAAAAATAATTTAGTTTCTATAAAGAAACTTAATATGTATACTTAATAATATACTCGCAACAATGATATCACATTGTAATTAGTGTTTAATATTGGCCACAGAAATCCAAAATATCCAGCAGTTAAAATATAAAATATAATACCAATACCTATTGACATAAAGAATATTAATAAATCCTCAATTTAAAACGAAAATTAAGGAATATATGAGGCAGATTTATGTATAAATAAATTAAGTTACATAAATAACAAAACCGCAATTATAATTTTAATAAAATAAAGCTAAACTTGAATAAATAATTATTCCAAATAAGCATAACTTGGTCGGCTATAACTCGTAAATTATTCGAATATACCATAGTAAGTCGTGTTATTTTTAAAAGTAATTGCAGTATAAGTGAAAATTTTTCCGAAATTGCGTTTAATGATGATTTTACATTCCCTTTTTACGAAACCTCACTCGTTCGTATAAGTAAAGATTTTTTTCATCCCCCATTTGCATGTAGTGGAGGTAGCCTTAATTTGTTTTTCCAAAAATCTTAATGCATATACCTGTATATCTTTGTAGCGGATATAATATAATGATAGTCTCTGGATGAAATGACTGTGACTGTGTCCTTGTTTTGCTACGGAACCTTAAAAATTAATAATGTCACGGGCACAAATGTTTATAGAATCTAAGACTGCTCTCACAATCAATGACGGAATACCTACAAACTACAATATTCATCCTTCTTATAAAATTTAAAAAAAATACCCATAGTAGTGGTTTTAAAATGGATTACAGAAGTATTTTATATTAACGAATTTTTTATATATTATAAACTAAAGTTATGCTTAAAGTAAAGTAATACCAAACATTTTCCAGATTATTTTAACATCATTCTATTAATCTTGCTAATATTGAACAAATTATATATAAACTTCAATATACTATTCAACAGAGCACCTAAAAATTTTTTATTTTCCTAATTTTAATTATTGAATTATTGATTCGAATTGATTCGAGCCCAATATTAAGGTACCTAATTTTTCTGAGTTTTTTTTAACTTCGCTCAAACTCATGCTTTCGGGGTTACTATTTTTAACTATATATATTTTTGAAATTCGGTGTGGCGGATTTAATATTTAAAATTTTTTTTTTTTGTATCTTATAAAAGCTTCGGCAGTAAGTCTAAGAATGTTACAGGTCCAACAAAAGTGACAATGAATAAGAGGGGTTTCTTGCATCGCCCTCAATTCTAAATAAATTCTCATGCGTGATATGATAACCGCTGATAATTCTATACGTCATTAATGCTTCAACATTTGTTGATATGTTTTATATATATATATTTCATTGCTCCGAAATTTCATCTGCAACTTCAATATAATATTTTATTATAATACAATAATTTCTGTATTAATTTTCGAAAATATTCGGTGACAGAGCTCTTAATAAAATTATATTACCTTGGAAAGCAATAAAAGTCTTCAAAGAATTTAAAAAATGTGAGAAGGGTTTTAGATAAAATCTGAAGTGCTTAGACAAGTCCTAAGTTAGAGATCCGGTCTTTCTAATATTAACTATAACCCATCACACGGAATGTAAAAAATATCGTTGGAATTCGTTTTGCGCTTAAAGCCGAATGAAAACATCGCTAATTATAATGACAATTAAAACTATTCAAAATATTTCGTTTTTTCAGATCCTCCAAAAATCATGTAATATATCACAGATTACACAACTTGCGTGCGCCCACGTGACTATTTGTTGCAATTTCCTCAGTTAAAATATATTTTCCGCTGAAAATAGACAAACCGGTTGGGGCATATTATGAAATTCGGTCAATCAAAACAAAAAGACAGTCGCGATTTAATATCGTTTCTTCTTAATAGAACTTTTGCCGCTTGTATGAGCATTAGCATGCAAATGGCCCTAACCGCTTTTTAATCATTTGATAATATCGGCTAATGTCTCGGTCTGCCGGTCGCGGTAGACAGCTTGGAGATAGCCTCACTGGGTTTTTACTCTTTTCTTCTTTTGTTACTATTTTCGGTGCAGTTGGAAGGCGGAAATTGATTTTTAGCTACAGTGATTACAAACTGTGTTGCATTACGACCATGTATCATAAGCTAACTAGTTGTACGATTAACGATTTTGTGGTAAATATTTTATAAGAATCGTTAATGTTAAGCTTATAAGTTGTCTATAAAAATCACTTTATTTAAAGGTATACGAGTATAATTAACACTACTTCCTTTATTTTATTCATATCGCTCCACAATCGCAGTATAGAATATTATAGGCTCCAATAAATAGAAAGCTATGCTCTTTCTCTTTTGGATTCTTTCCTAAACCTAACATGAATGCCGGAGGAATGTATGCAAACAATACCTATTTTTGCAATAAAACGAATACAATATTCCCCATTTAATGAATATGAAATAAAAGATAAGGGATTGAGTAAAGGTCATGGGTAAAATCGTCTGACCATAGTTTTTTATACAGTTTGAGGCAAATAAGAACTATATATATAAGAATCATATAAGGTTTCTTAGATATTCTAATAAATATTAGTAAATCAGGGATTAATTAAGTTAGAAATTATCATTATTATTCACTATTAAATTTGTGGATAGCTGTGCCAAGATGGAATTCTAGTAGGTATAATGCAAAAATTTTAAAAGACTTATAAAAAGGTTTGACGTTGAATAAGATGCCAGCGAGTGCCAAATTTTCATAGACTCGTCAAAAAGATGCTTAAAAGTAATACTTTTACATAAAAGAAATAAATGTGATTTCTTACCTGTAGGTTATTCAGTTTATCTGAAGGATTTAAGAAAAAAAATACTGATTTGTTTTTCATTCCTATTTATCAATCTTATGTGTTGGGAAAAAAGAATACAAGACTCATAAATTATTTGCAATAGATAATTTTCATGTTGATTATTTTAAAAGAGGTAAATTTTGTATATATTCTTGCAAGTATGTCTTCCACTATATAAAATGCTAAGTTTATGTAAAAAGTGTAGCCAGTAAATTATAAAAAGATAAAATGGTGTTTCATCGTTATCTACTTGCTATGGAAAGAAAAATTTACTGCGAAATCCACACAAATATTATAATAATAAAGACACATAACTACAATAACAATATAAAATTATTAAGCATCATAAAAACCGAAAAATCTAAATCAATGGATCGGTATATTCATTAAAGTTTTCGTTACACCAAAATTGCAATTTTTAAATCGCGGCAAATACAATTATATTTTTTATTTTGTATCGCAATTTTTAAAATAAAATTCAAAATATATGTAGTAATACTTGCCGATTATACTTAATATGCACTGCTTTCACATATGAAAAAATTCTATTACATATTTAAATGTTCCTCAATATGATTGTGTAAAAATTAGAAGAAAACTATGTATTATCAACAATTCCAATTTCACTTTTTATTCTGGACAATCATGAAAAGTACCAACTTGGTTGGTCATTTCGAAATTGATGTGAAGCTATTCGTACGCCTGAGATTGCCCTCTTTCATTCACAGTAAATTCGAACGATCTCTGTTCTTATCATTAGCACTATTATTACTAAAACTCGGTTGACAAGATTTGTTTTTGCTTGTTCATCTAAATCATAGCATATTTTTAATTCAAATAAATACCAAGAATCATTTAGACAAATATAAACATTAATTATTTAACAGCGAATTTGTATTCGTTTTTAATATGTATATGTATAAACCATATAAATTTTCCACTCATTATTAAGTAAAATTATTTTTATGTTATGACCAAGAAACAATAATAAGTTACAGAATTTAAATTATTTTATGTAGCAGTTGAACTTTCAAGTGTGAATGAAACAAAATTAGAAAGAGAAATATCTTCGTTAAGAATTAAAAAATTCTGATTTATAGTAAAACCACAGGTCAATATACTGTTTAACACAACAGATAAAGTTCAAACAAAATTTCTATATGATCCCATTCAATTAATTGGCAAAACTTAAAAAGACCCGCCAAAATTAGACTAAAAAAATATATAAATCGCTATTGTCTCAAATTGCCTTGTTGCTACGACGCTTCTTAAGAATATGAAACCAGTTTTTCAAAGTAATTTCCATAAAGATTTTAACCACTAGGAATATTCAAAAACTTTGCCCCTTAATTTTTAATTTTCAAAATTTATAAAAATCTACAAAATGTAAAATAAATCTTTTGTGTGAAAGCGTAAACCAATAATAATTAGTCAAGCCCTTTATTTTGTATTTTATGTAGATTTAGCATCACATCCAAACAGTTTCTTCTAATCAGGAGTGTACTACTAAAATCGTAAAAACATTGATCTATAAAATTAAAGAGGCGGCGAGCTCTCGAAGACTCCTTCGGTGCCCTAGCAAACTTTAATTAATGGCAATACGACGAAATCTTTCATCTTTTTCCAGAGAATAGTGATCACTTCAAGTGAAAAAAATAAATTCGTCTGCAGAGAAAAGTTTAACGACCGTCTTAGCTGGACACCCAGCCAGAGTGTAAAGTGATAAAATTACGTAAAATTTGTCAAAGACTTGGATGATACGGCAACCGGTTTTTTGCATGCTTGGCAAATTAATTAATTCATTCAGCATATTTTTCGGGCACCCGGTCAACGAAGACACCACAGAGAAGCAAATCGATAAGAAGTTCTTTAAGCATATAAATATCGGATCCAGAAATCAGATCAGCATTCGAGAACTGTCTTAGCTTTGGATAAGTTCTAAAATGGTAAGGATTCTGGAATATTAAAGGAAAGAGGATAATTAAAATATTGTTTTGTAAATTACAGAAACTCTTCGTGGTTGCCTTGGCCTTGTTCGCCGTTGTTGCGGCTGATGTTTCAGAATTGCCATCAAATGAATACCTCCCACCTGTATCACAGGAATACCTTCCACCTGCAGTTGTGGAAGCTGAGCCAGCTCACACTTTTGGAGAAGATGGATATTCTTACAAGGTCCCAGAAGCCGTTAGGAGGAGGTTCAGATACCGTCACCGTCGTGACGTTTCTGAAATT
This sequence comes from Machimus rusticus, assembly GCA_951509405.1. Classification (NCBI taxonomy): domain Eukaryota; kingdom Metazoa; phylum Arthropoda; class Insecta; order Diptera; family Asilidae; genus Machimus; species Machimus rusticus. The sequence goes on along the minus strand of OX608050.1, from coordinate 47,940,216 downwards.
GTAAACCCATCCAACGAATACCTTCCACCAGTGGAACAAGTTGAAGCTGTTGTAGAACCTGAACCAGCTCATGTCCTCACTGAAGAGGGATATGCTTACAAGAATCCACTTGAAGCCCGCAGGAGGTACAGAATCCGCCGCCGTCGTGATGTTTCTGAACTCGCTACCCCATCAAACGAATACCTTCCCCCAATCTCCAACGAATACCTTCCCCCCGTTGAAGCCGAAGTTGAACCAGCCCATGTTCTTACTGAAGAAGGTTACACTTACAAGAACCCCGTTGAAGCCCGCAGGAGGTACAGAATCCGCCGTCGTCGTGATGTTTCAGAAATCGTAAACCCATCCAATGAATACCTTCCCCCTGTAGTACCAGAAGTTTCCGTTGTTGAGCCTGAGCCAGCTCATGTTTTGACTGAAGAAGGATACGTCTACAACAACCCTGTTGAAGCCCGCAGGAGGTACAGAATCCGCCGCCGTCGTGATGTTTCTGAACTCGCTACCCCATCAAACGAATACCTTCCCCCAGTCTCCAACGAATATCTTCCCCCCGTTGAAGCTGAAGTCGAACCAGCCCATGTTCTTACTGAAGAAGGTTACACTTACAAGAACCCCGTTGAAGCCCGCAGGAGGTACAGAATCCGCCGCCGTCGTGATGTTTCTGAACTCGCTACTCCATCGAACGAATACCTTCCCCCAGTCTCCAACGAATATCTTCCCCCCGTTGAAGCTGAAGTCGAACCAGCCCATGTTCTTACTGAAGAAGGTTACACTTACAAGAACCCCGTTGAAGCCCGCAGGAGGTACAGAATCCGCCGCCGTCGTGATGTTTCTGAACTCGCTACCCCATCAAACGAATACCTTCCCCCAGTCTCCAACGAATATCTTCCCCCCGTTGAAGCTGAAGTCGAACCAGCCCATGTTCTTACTGAAGAAGGTTACACTTACAAGAACCCTGTTGAAGCCCGCAGGAGGTACAGAATCCGCCGTCGTCGTGATGTTTCAGAAATCGTAAACCCATCCAATGAATACCTTCCCCCTGTAGTACCAGAAGTTTCCGTTGTTGAACCTGAGCCAGCTCATGTTTTGACTGAAGAAGGATACGTTTACAACAACCCTGTTGAAGCCCGCAGGAGGTACAGAATCCGTCGCCGACGTGATGTTTCTGAAATCGTGAACCCATCAAACGAATATCTTCCCCCAGTCTCCAACGAATACCTTCCACCTGTTGTAGCTGAGCCTGAGCCAGCTCATGTTTTAACCGAAGAAGGATACTCATACAAGAACCCCGTTGAGGCCCGTAGGAGGTACAGAATCCGTTACCGGCACTAAACTTCAAACATGAATTAGTGTTTTAGCTAATTCATTAGTACGAATTGACCATCTAAATAAAATAAAAATATAATAATCATTTTTGACTTTTATTGACGAAGGTAGTTCTTGATATAAATATTAGCAATGATCTTATACAGTGTGGATAGACTTATACCAAGCCACTCTTTGGGGAATATTGCATTTTTTTGATTTCTTTAAAATAAGTTGCTAGAAAAGACATGAAGTTGATGCAGACTATTGGCTACCTACATACATCTATATATTTTATTCTTAGTATGTTTTTAGGCGTTGAACAAAATAATCCCAAGAAGCAGGAGATTAATGAATGTTTAAATAATTTCTAATAAATACATATGTACATATTGCCTTACATTTCGATGTTTTTTGTAACATAAGGACCAATTTAAAACATGTGTTTATAAACAACCAGTAAGTATTGTTGCAAGATTTACCTTCGCTTTTACTTTATACTTCGGACTTTAACCGCGCGAATATAAGGACTGGTGATCGGTCCCCACGATCGCGGCGTCTGTGGCAAAAACGCCAATACGTAGCCGTACTGAAGAAATCGGCTTGATATTCTGGATCGAAATACCGGCGTTTTGCCTCGGAGGATCTCGGAAGGCGGACAAGCAGCATCTTAAAAAAACAATCGCGTAATCGTAAAGTGTTCGGCGTAGACGGGGGCAAGTCGGGTCGTTTGCCAGCTAGCCACTCGGTTGGTAATACATAGTATTAAATATCTATGACGGTAGTTCATCATATCTTTGAAGTAAGTTCATCATATTCTGAAATATAGTCATTATTAGACAATCTTTTCAATCTTTAGAGATAAGGGTTTTCTTTCTTTGTAGATGAATGTTTCATTATGATTGAAAAAGTTTCTCAGTATGTACAATGTGGAAAACATTTCAACACCGTTCGACTAAAGGGAGACCGGATTATTGGCAGTAATATTTTTAAATACTTGTTAATTACGAACTATGTATATGTGGTGCAATAGTAAGTAATGTGCAACTTTATTAATCTGTCCTTACTCTTTACTAATTAACAACAACAACAACATGAACAACGTTTACATAAAATAAATTACTATAGAAAGTAGAAATCCGTAAAATGCCTTACAAAATAATGGGGCCGAATTGAAATTTCTTTAAATTGTGTCTTTCGTTTTTAATCACTTGGAATAGAATCTACCATCTTAAGAATAGTGCCCATTGGAAATTTCTCCTGATCCGATTTGATGGTTTCAGACAATTTTATTTTTTGCTGTGAAACTGGTTGCCGCTTAGAGTTTGTTTAATAATACTCCACAAATACTTAATTGGGATTAAATCTAGTAACTGCGCGGGCCAGCTCAAGACCTCCTTTTTCTTCAGCTCAATCATTCACCACTGTCGAAGTGTGTGTTTTGGGTCGTTCTTGTTCAAACACCTAAGAAATTGAGTGTCAACAGCTAACAAAAGTAAACCGCTCGTCCATTACATTTGGCCTATCCGTTTACTTTATTATTAATCAATGCAATTTAGTGAGCTGGATTTTTATATAAAATTTTAAGTTAGAATAAAACCAAAAATGGACGTATTTATATCACTCTCGAACTGGGTTTAAACAAATAAGTAATAAATGTAAATTAAAAAATTAATTAATCGAATACATCTTTTATTATTAAAGTTGTTAATTAAAATTGTATAAAATTGTTATGCTATTCTGCAATTTGTATTAAAATAATGAGAGAAGTTTAGCTACGGGGATTGTAAATGTATGTATGTATGTACATTGTGCATATTATATAGCTTTCATAAACAACTCCTGTTATCGTTTTTTTCTGATGTTAGTAAGTATACTGAACTTAGGATGAAAATATATCTGTAGTAATATGGAAATGTTTCAGTTTTAATCGTTGTTTTTATTTTATCAAATAAATGTTTAAAAACTCTTTTGGCATGTTGAAAGCGAACTACCGAAATAGTTGAAATTATTATTACTATTCTATAAACAAAATCTCTGATAGCAATAAAATTTAATCTCTAGGTTTTTTTTCCAAATATTTTTGTCTTTACCGACTTCTTATTTTTTTAATATACATATGTTAATGCTATGTGAGATAGGTATTAACAAATTATGTAGAGATTTCGATTATCTTAAAGGAAACTACCTGCATGTAAAATTTTTGTAAGAAAAGAATATCGAACACAAAAATAAAAAATCACAAGCCTTCTTCGATTTACATAAGATATAAAGTTCAGTTTGCTGTTGTAAATATGGTAATTCTCACTTTTATTGCCTTTAACTTTATACCTACCAAGTCTATTTTGCATATATTCTTAATTAAACTTATATTAATAGGGCACCGAAGTTATAACTACAAACACAAATTAAGATAACCACGTAAATAATTTTCATCTTTGAATATTTTATTAAAACCATGCCTATAGATTCTTGTCAATTTATAAAGAAATAATAAATTGTTCGTGAAAACTTTTCGTAAATGAACTCCAACGCAATCTCTAGAACCGAATATTCGTAGGATTGCTTCTCGCCTCGAAGCTTGTAACTAATTTACTATTTGAAGCTACCTAAACCCACAGATATTGAAGCCTTTTGACGAATGCCCTCTCCTGATTTTTTATCTACTTTGCCTCATCTCTTAATATTTTGCATGAATGCTAGTGAAATTACAAAAAGAATAAAATACTTTTACCGAACGCCTGATTTGCTAACAAAATTTTTAGGAGTAGGTAATCTCGTAAAAGTATTCTTAAGACAGGTTAGAATAAGGAATTCCGGTTTTCAGTTTCAGTTATAGAATTTCGGCTTCTTTTTTTAATATTTTTATTACTTCACTCAGAGTAATCCCTTGATTAACCGGTTCTTATCATATATAAGGGGCAATTTAAATTTTAATTATAATTTGAAAAACTTGAACAATGGATAATTATTGCACAGCCTAAAGAATGCAATTCTTTATTTCAGGTTTTCATTTCAGGAAACTCAATTTACATCATTAAGATCTGCATGAAGCGTAGGTAAATAGACCCATTAGTGGTTTAAATACTTCACAGGTTTCACTTTGATACCTAGGTCATTTGAATTTTAAATGATCTGCTAACTTTTCCTTATGCTCATCAAATTTGGTTCAACTAATTTGGAGTGATACATTTTAAAGTAACCCTATGAAAGAGATCTTCAGTTAATTATAATTATCTATTATAGGAAATGAACACCACAATAAAATTATTAACACTAGATATTTTAGTTCACCGTGGACTAAAAGAGTTTTTAAATATAATGAAACTATCTTACTTACATTGACAATGACCCGATGAATATTTGCATAAACAGCGCATACATATGTATTGAACATTAGATTAATTTTATCAGCCGTGATATGAAGAAAACATAAATTTCTATGCTTTTTAATTTTCTTTTGTTCACATCTAAAAAGTGTAAAGTATATTAGATAATATAACTATTTAAGTAAAAATCTAAAATTCGAAGCCAGAAATTGAGCCTGACATGCTAGCATTACATATATGTACATATGTATTTAGTTTTATTTTTAATTTTATTTGATTTATGGATGTTACATATATATTTGTTGCATTATACATATATTGTGTTGTGTTTGAATTACGTAGCTCTATTCTCAATTTTAATAGAAATACAATCCAGTTGAAACTTTGAAAAGCCTTAGTTCTGGAAAGATTTTATTAAAATTGATTTTTTTTTATTAAATATATAATTTTCATTCAGTTTGCAGAATATAATTCTAATAGACTATTGGATTGATCAATTATTAAATATGATCTACACTAGCAAATCATATAAAACTTTACAAAATGTTGAGTGCCTGAAATCGGTTATAATTCATTGATAAATCAACAGCAAAATCATCAATTGTTAGACCAATTCGTAGGTTCATGTTGGTCATATGAATTTCTATTTTATATCAAATATTTTTATAACAAAGAATATCACTAAAACCCTACGGCTACAGTTTCCCTCCTAAAACGGTTTCAAAATTCTATTGTAAATGAACAAGTTCACAATTTCAATTGCAACAGTGATGAATTTTGATTTACTAACTTTTTGTTTGTAAATCAATTTTTCGCTTTTAATTTAATTTTAATTGAATCTATTTTTTGAGTTTTGTTCCTAAATAGTCGTGTTATCTTTAATTTTTCTTCAACAAGAAATTTTGAAATATTGGAGAAACTTGAGAATATACTCCACTTATACTCCAATTATGTACCTATATGTGCTATTATATTTTGCTACAACTGGGATATTTTTAAAACTGAACAAGATTTAAAATATGAAGTGGTTCAAAAATTGTATCTGGAACTGGGTATCTCCAGAGCAAATTCGGTATTTATTTATTAATTCTCCTCTTTTGAAATGAAATTTAATGACAAAAAGAAGAACAATTTATTCGTTTTTAATAAACTTATTAATTTTTGTAAGTTTTCTTTTGATATTTTCGTGGTAAAATAACGATGTCAAACATCCTGTTTCAGTTAAATAATTGGTATGGTGTCGCATAGCAATGAGAATGATCTTATTATTTTTTTTCAATAACAATTTCACAAGTTTATGTAGGAAAACAGTAATTAGAAAAATGATTTTCTTTTCGGTTTAAAAATTCTAAATATGTAGGTATACATATTTTCTAATTGAATTTTCGTCTAATTTTTATAAACAAAACGCACAGTTTTACGTCCGGAATGACCCAAAATGTATTCTTACGCAAAAGTATGTTATAAATAATTCTGGAAACTAGAAACATATTTCTATATGAGAAAAAAAAATTCGCGGTTGGAAGAAGAAAGCTTTTTAAGTGTTTCCGGATCCAATGAAGAAAAAAAAGATTTATCAAATAAATAAAAAAAGCCGAAGAGCTCCTCTTGGATGCTTGCTAATGAGACCGAAATGTCAAAGTTTAATGTCGACCGACAGGTGTGGGTCTATATGGAGAAAACGTTTATAATGGGCGATATGCGATAGGAAACTATCCCTCATTCATCAGGAACGAACTTGCCTTATAGGCGATGAATTAAATAATTTGAAGAGTTAAATGACCGTCTTCCCACAATATATCAGCAAAAAAGATGTTTTATTAATAAAGAGACAGAAAAGAAGCAACCGGTTCTGTGGCGACTAATTAATGCGATTAACTTGCTTTGTACTCGCGACATCCGTTCTTAGGAAACCGTGGCAGGCCGCACGGCAAAAAACTCAGCTGATAAGATATCCAGACCATTCAATATAAATAACGAGGAAAGCATATCCGATATCATTCGAAAGTTGTCTTAGCTTGAGATAAGTCCTAAGACGAAAATGGTAAGACCTTCTATCGTAATGGAAGCGAACAGCATTGCTCAATTGTTTTAACACTTTTTCAGAAATTCTTCGTGGTTGCCTTGGCCTTGATCGCCGCCGTTGCGGCTGATGTCTCAGAACTCCCAACCAGCGAGTACCTGCCCCCTGTCTCCCAGGAGTACATCCCACCAGTCCAGGACTTGGGATTCGTTGAGCCCGCTCACAGCTTCGATGCCCAGGAAGGGTACAAGTACAAGACCGTTAAGAGGTACAGGCTCCGTCATCGTCGTGACGTCTCCGAACTTGGAGCCCCATCTACCGATTACTTGCCCCCAGTTGATGCTCCTGTCCAGGAATATATCCCACCATTCCAGGCTGAGGCCGAGCCAGCTCATGTCTTCGATAACGAAGGATACAAATACAAGACAGTGAAGAGGTACAGGCTCCGTCATCGTCGTGATGTTTCAGACCTTGGAGTTCCATCAACCGATTACTTGCCACCTGTAGACCAATCTTTGTCACCTGAATTAATTGCTCCAGTTCAAGACCTTTTCGAACCTGAACCCGCTCATGTTTTCGGCGCTGAAGGATACAGGTACAAGACTGTCAAGAGGCTTAGGCACCGTCGTCGTCGTGATGTTTCCGAACTTGCAATCCCAACTGGAGAATACTTGCCACCAGTCCAACAAGAACTCGCTTTCGATCCTTTCGTTGAACCAGCACATACTTTCGATGCCCAAGAAGGATACAAGTACAAGACTGTCAAGCGGTTGAGGCACCGTCGTCGTCGTGATGTCTCTGAACTTGGAGCCCCATCCAGCGAATACTTGCCCCCAGTTGACCTCCCAGTCCAAGAATATATCCCACCTTTCCAGGCCGAACCAGAACCCGCTCATGTCCTCGACAACGAAGGATACAAGTACAAGACCGTCAAGAGGTACAGGCTCCGTCATCGTCGTGATGTTTCTGAACTCGCAATCCCAACTGGAGAATACTTGCCACCAGTCCAACAAGAACTCGCTTTCGATCCTTTCGTTGAACCAGCACATACTTTCGATGCCCAAGAAGGATACAAGTACAAGACTGTCAAGCGGTTGAGGCACCGTCGTCGTCGTGATGTCTCTGAACTTGGAGCCCCATCCAGCGAATACTTGCCCCCAGTTGACCTCCCAGTCCAAGAATACATCCCACCTTTCCAGGCTGAGGCAGAGCCCGCTCATGTCTTCGATAACGAAGGGTACAAGTACAAGACCGTCAAGAGGTTCAGGCTCCGTCACCGCCGCTATTAGGTTCCTTTAGTGTTTAGTTTATTTATTTAAAGGAATTACACGACGTTGTTTGGACTTTGAGATGATGAGTTATTGAAAATAATAAAAGAAAACTTAGTTAAAACTTCTGTATTTAAATCGTCCCTTAAAAAGATACGTAAATCTACCAATAGCATAGCAATGGATTGGTTTTCGCTTTGTAACAGGAAGGTTTCCAATAGTTGTAAGTCGATTTCTCAAAAAGATAAGCCTCTAAATTGGTAAAAACAAAAAAGCTCCAAATTAAAGGCCCTTACGCAGGACATTGAGTCATTTCGATACTTTGATACATTAATTTGATTCGATAAAAGCTACTTTGATGAGTTTAAACGAATGATGGCGATATAAAAGGATGGGATTTGGAATGCGCGTTTGTAGTTAATGCAGGCAAAACCATCAAACCTAGATAACTGCAATATAAGGGTTCGAACTTACGTTAACACCCATTTTAAGAATGATGCATACTGAATCGAACTTAAAACGCTTACAGCATCACACACTTAAAGGTTCGATTCAGAATAATAGTACACTGTAAAAAATATTTCCTGAAAATATTAAAGAGGGCCTGTCTTCGTCTTGTTATAACAGTTCGTGACGACACACCGATCTAAGCGCTGTTCGAATTCATGTCTGTGCTGTGAGCTTGCTATGTAGTATAACAGTTTAGGTTGCTTAGCTTGATGAGTGAGTCAGAGCTTTGGTTGACTTCGTGGGACGGATTGAGAAAAATTGTAGGAGAATTCCTTGAATACTGTCGAATTATGTATTTTTGGTTTACTTTGATTAATTTAAAATGCCAAATATCGAAGAAGAAAAAAATATCCTTGGTTTATTTCATAATTTTTTTGTATGAAAATGAATCAAAATGTACCTATGTTTTTGTTTTTATCATATCGGTCTACCTAAAAAAATTATCCTTAGCTTATTTCATAATTTCTTTATTTATGCATCAAAATAATCAAAAAAAATATCCTTAGCCGTCTTAAAGTTTGCTTTTGTTATGTTGGCAGTAAAAATATAGATTTCGTAGACAGTATTTTTGCCAATTTTTGAAAAATCGTTTAAAGTTTTTTCATAAAAAGTTTGTAGCGTGTGTAAATTTTTTCTATAATTCCCTTTTTTATTCTCAAGCTCAAGCTTCTATTTATGTGAATTGAAGTTGTTCGTTATTTTTGAGTGAATTTTATAAATGGTAAAAATAAGGCTTTTTGTACTTTTCAACCCTATTTTCACTGAACATTTAAGAAAATTAATCACTTTTATTTTCGAATTCGTAATCTACGAAAAACATCCTATTGTTTGATCAGCTCTTTGTTCGGGCACAAATGTGGTATTGATCTGTATTGTTAATTCTCTTTTAAATGGTAATATTTAATACAGAATGGTTATTAAAAGTGTACTCTATTTCCCTTGAGTTGTTAAGGAAATATTCTTGAATGGATATTATCCCTTCTAGGAGCGATTCATACTTTATAGAACTTAAACGAAACGAAAAGAGACATCTACCTACACTAAAATTAGCCCTGCACCATCTCTTTTTCAAATGCTGTATAAAAAAGTTAATTTTATCTGAAGAGTATAGTGGACATAGTTTTTTTTCTGTTCTCTTTGAGGTGAGTGCCCTCGCCTGTAGAAGCCTATTTTGTTCTAGGTAAAAATAGTTTAGACTTACAATGTGTTATGAAGTGTTAATGTAAATAAGTTTCTTGTTAGAAATTTTCTCTTCAACGCGAGTTGACAATTAATCACAATAGAGTGAATTGGTAACAATCACGTATTCGTGGTTCGTGGTTCACATTTAACTGCAATAAAACTAGTGCAAACTAGTTTAGCCAAAAAAATGGATTATCCTGGTTTGGTAAGATATACATTAAGTACATATAGTATAATTGACAATTAAAGACAATTTCAACAATATTTAAGTTTATTCAAGCATTTTCAATCCGTATTCAAATGACATATATAATTTTTTCCAATTCAAGTTTTCAACATTATAACTTTATGCAATTTAACGACGACGACGAAGCCTGTATCTCCTGCGAGCGTCAAATGGGTTCTTGTATGCGTATCCGTCAGCAGTCAGAACATGAGCTGGTTCTGGTTCAACAACAGTCTCAACATGAGTAACCACTTGTTGTTCTACTGGTGGAAGGTATTCGTTTGATGGGAAAGCGATTTCAGAAACATCACGGCGACGGCGGATTCTGTACCTTCTGCGGGCTTCAACAGGGTTGTTGTAAACGTATCCTTCTTCAGTCAGAACGTGGGCTGGTTCAGGTTCAACAACGGCGACTTCTGGAACTACTGGGGGTAGGTATTCGTTGGATGGGTTCACTATTTCAGAAACATCACGACGACGGCGGATTCTGTACCTCCTGCGTGCTTCAATTGGGTTGTTGTAGGCGTATCCTTCTTCGGTCAAGACATGAGCAGGTTGAGGCTCACCAACAACTGGAGGAAGGTAGTCGTTGGATGGGATAACTGGGGGCAGGTATTCGTTAGATGGGTATGACAGTTCAGAGACATCACGACGACGACGAATTCTGTGCCTGCGACGAGCCTCAATTGGGTTGTTGTAAGCGTATCCTTCTTCAGTAAGGACGTGGGCTGGTTGAGCGTCTACAACTACAGGTGGGAGATACTCGTTGGATGGGGTGAATGGCGGAAGGTATTCGTTGGAAGGGAAAGCGAGCTCTGATACATCACGACGACGACGGATTCTGTATCTCCTGCGAGCTTCGACTGGGTTTTTGTAGACGTATCCTTCTTCAGTCAAGACATGAGCTGGCTCGGGTTCTGCAACAACTGGAGGAAGGTACTCGTTGGAAGGGTTTACTGGAGGAAGGTATTCGTTAGCTGGGAACGCGATTTCGGAAACATCACGACGACGACGAATCCTGTACCTCCTTCGGGCTTCACTTGGATTGTTGTAAATATATCCATCATCGGTAAGAACATGCGCTGGTTCTACTTCAACTGCCACAGGAGGGATGTACTCCTGAGAAACGGGTGGCAAATATTCATTTGATGGGAGCTCGGAAACGTCAGCAGCAACAGCTGCGACAACGGCAAGTACGACCAAGAGGAGTTTCTGCAATTCGTTAATTTTTAAAATACATAGAAAAAAATTATAAATTCCCAAATTGCAATAATGCAAACTTACCATGTCTGAACCTTGTCTTGAACCAGTTCAAAGCCAAGACGAGAAGAAAGTGACTAACGAAGGTTCCAAACTTATTATATATAGAATTCTTTGCATTACTTTGCATTAGGTATAACACAGCTATTTTGAATATTTTATTCTTTTTTGATGGGAAAGTTCTGAATTAATTCAATTTCTCAGGGAACCGGTTGGCAAATCTCTCTGTTTCTAACTTAAAGTCATCAAACCATTTCACTTTTGTTGAAAGGGTTATTCAACTTAGGGACAAGAAGTTCAGTTTCTTAAATATGGGTCATTGTTCATATCTATCTAGAGATCTTAATCATTTTTGTTGGTTTCAATTAACACACTTGAATTAATTTTTTGTTTAATAATTCACTCTCATTTTATATAGAATTGCTCATTGTGTAAGTTGTTAATAAGTTTATATTGAACAAATTTAATTTCAGGTATAATTTCAATATGAGGTTTTGCTCTAGATTTCTTGAGCACACAAATAAAGCAAATATTCTAGGTCGTTTTATATATTTTACTTGTTCCTTTTATGCGACTTATGAAGATTAATTGCTTCTTAATAATGTTTATTGCGAGGACAGTTGTCTAGAAAGGTTAATTGTGAACTTTAAGTACTTATCATATGCAGAACACCGAAAGCAACTCAAATAGGGCAAAGAAATTATTATATTTAAGTTATGTTTGTAAATTAGAAGACATCAACATACTTAATATGAAATAAAAATAAAAATGTTTGTACGACAACGGAGATTATTGTAATGTAATGTATACATTTTTTCCCCTATTCCCACATAGATCTAAACTTATTCGCTGAAAGATCGCCAGTGACTGGGTGTAAAATATTGCTAGTGTCGCATGTTTTAAAACACTGGTAAATATATAACTTTTCTCTCTGTATTCTAATTTATTATGCTATTACAATTTAAATAATTTGGTTTTATTGTTTAACATTTGCTATTCATTTTTATAGTTTTGTTTCAAGCTATGCTTACGGTACACTTTCATTTAAGCTAAATTGTTCTTTGAAGATTTTTTTAGTGCCAAAAAAAAAAAAAAATACAATAATTCTCAATTTTATTACTTTTAAATTCGACATACAATAGTACGAACATACATATGTACGTATGATCGAAAATAAACAAGGATGCTATTATTATAATAGCAAATTAAAGAATAAGGCGAATGTTCTTTCTAAATTCGTAATGAATAATTACTAAAATAATTTTTAATGATCATTTGGTATATTTCGGAAAACAGATATTTTACAAGTTGGGGCATATAAAATTAATATTCCACAGTTCTACTATTTTAAAATGGTGTAGGTAATGTACGACGGCGGCGGATTCTGTACCTCCTACGGGCTTCAACGGGGTTGTTGTAAACGTATCCTTCTTCAGTCAGAACGTGGGCTGGTTCAGCCTCAACAGCGCCAACTTCTGGTACTAGAGGAGGAAGGTATTCGTTGGATGGGTTGACGATTTCAGAAACATCACGACGACGACGGTGGATTCTGTACCTCCTACGGGCTTCAACGGGGTTGTTGTAAACGTATCCTTCTTCAGTCAGAACGTGGGCTGGTTCAGGTTCAACAACGGAAACTTCTGGTACTACAGGAGGAAGGTATTCGTTGGATGGGTTGACGATTTCAGAAACATCACGACGACGACGGCGGATTCTGTATCTCCTGCGGGCCTCAACGGGGTTGTTGTAAACGTATCCTTCTTCAGTCAGAACGTGGGCTGGTTCAGGTTCAACAGCGGAAACTTCTGGTACTACAGGAGGAAGGTATTCGTTGGATGGGTTGACGATTTCAGAAACATCACGACGACGGCGGATTCTGTATCTCCTGCGGGCCTCGACGGGGTTGTTGTAAACGTATCCTTCTTCAGTCAGAACATGAGCTGGTTCAGCCTCAACAGCGCCAACTTCTGGTACTACAGGAGGAAGGTATTCGTTGGATGGGTTGACGATTTCAGAAACATCACGACGACGACGGCGGATTCTGTATCTCCTGCGGGCCTCAACGGGGTTGTTGTAAACGTATCCTTCTTCAGTCAGAACGTGGGCTGGTTCAGGTTCAACAACGGAAACTTCTGGTACTACAGGAGGAAGGTATTCGTTGGATGGGTTGACGATTTCAGAAACATCACGACGACGGCGGATTCTGTACCTCCTGCGGGCCTCAACGGGGTTGTTGTAAACGTATCCTTCTTCAGTCAGAACATGAGCTGGCTCAGGCTCAACAACGGAAACTTCTGGTACTACAGGTGGAAGGTATTCGTTGGATGGGTTTACAATTTCAGAGACGTCACGGCGGTGACGGTATCTGAACCGCCTCCTTACAGCTTCAGGGACCTTATATGAATATCCATCTTCTCCTAATGAATGTGCTGGTTCAGCTTCCCCAACTGCAGGTGGGAGATATTCCTGAGATACTGGCGGGAGGTATTCACTTGAGGGTAGTTCTGATACTTCGGCAGCAACAGCTGCGACGACAGCCAATAAAACTAATAATAATTTCTGAAAATATTCTATCCTATAGTTAAATCTTTTGTTTTAAAATAGCTTACTCTCACCATGTTGCCCTAGAACTAATCCAGAACACAGATGATCTGAGAATGTAAATTCAAATCTTCACCCTTGGTATATATAGAATCGCGTGCATCTCTGTTCTTAATGCCGGCTTTGCATATTTCATTTTTTTATATGATTTCGCTTTAATTAATCCATTCCTTATCAACTGGTTGTTCTCTATTTCTACCTATTGCTTCGGTCAATAAACTCTATCAGTATTTTTTGCAAATTTTCTGAAAATATAATCTGGGTCATATATTTGTATTACTTAGCATATCTGGAGCGACGTTGTACATTTTTTGCTGAACATTTGAAGAGATTTCGGAAAATCTGCAGATTCTCTTTGTTCTCGGGTGGAAGTCTTTTTGGTTGGAACTATTTTTTGCAAAATGCGTATTTCAAATTCAAGTTCATTTTTTATTTTTTCCATTATATTAATATTTAGTGCCTCATAAAGAAATTCGTGCGATTCGTGACATTTGTGTTGTTAAGAGATTCGTACGTTTTCTAATTTATAATTTTACATACATCTGAAAAATTCAGGTCATTATGCGAATTTGTCGTGTAGACGCAATTGTTATTACATATATTCATTTGTAAGAAGGAAAGCTCAGTGATGCAGTAATGTTTTGCTTGGTATATATAAAAAAAATTCTTGATATTTTAATTATGCATTTTATATATATTTATATATAAATTAAATTTTAGAGAACAGATCACAGCATTCAATAATTTCATCAGTTCCGGTGTTATTTTTACCTTTTTGCACTCTCTACGTCTTAGTTTTTATCTTTTCGGGCGTAGGGCCCCTAATTTATGAAAATTTATACGAAACGGTTTTAACAGCTACTTTAAATCTGAGGAAAGACTATGACAATTGTGACACAAAGGTACCGCTCGCAATATTTAACCGTAAACCTTCGATGATGTGACAAGTTCAAGATCACTCGGTCAATAGGTACTATCGCTTTTTATTGTTAAAGGAAGGAACTTCCCTTTTTGCGATTTCGTATATAAACTGAAAAACCAGATAGCCTCACGCATTCTGCTTGAAGTGTCGGGAACTGAAGTGCATAATAAAGATTAAGTTTTACATATCAAAAAAAGGTTAAAATGGTAAGGTTTTCTAAGTAGTTATTTCATTCGGTTGAGCTTGATTATATGTACCAACTGAGGTTTAACGTGATTACACTAACGTATTTTTACCTTCGAACATTTTCAGAAACTTTTGATTGTAGTTGCTTTCCTTTTTGTGGTGGTCGTAGCAGATGTATCTGAATTAGGTTCAACCGGGGAATACTTGCCTCCAGTTCCATCTTTCATCACCAATGATCAAGATGCTTTTGTAGTTGATGGTCCCGCTGAACTTCCAACGCAAGATTACTTGCCTCCGGCGGAAGACATTGCTCCGGGCCATGAATTAGCTGATGACGGTTATAGATATAAGACTGTTAGGAAAATTAAGTACAGGCATCGCTTTTAAATTTTATTAGATCTTTTTGTACAGCATATGTAACACTTTTATTTATTAAAAGCAAATTTAATTGAAACATTGTTTCAACTGTTTTAAAGCGATAATTTTATGTAATATTTTTTATAATTATTATGCAATAGAGCTATGTAGTTTGTTTGGACGCGAGTTTATAGGACTCCAACCCGAAGTAATGTTTACTAAGACGGTTCCGGTGCGAGGTTCTTGAAGGAGGGGAGCGGGGTTTTAGCCGGCAGGCTAAAATAAATGCAGTTTGTTTGCCTACAATTCTGGAAGATATAATTTGCAGGATTTTTAATCCAATATTCTTACACAGCCAACAATATTATTTTCGAAATATTTTAGCAGGATTTTAAATTTTTAAATAACTTGCTGTGCCGACTTAAAAAATATTGTTTCAAGGTCAAATGAACAAATTGTCTCCATCTGGATACTCATACCATTAGAAAGCTTTATACATAGTTGTGGGTAATTTTTGTTTAAATAGTCCAGATTAGGCATGCAATGAACCGGGCTTCTGTAGCTAATGACGCTCCTCCTAACAATATTATATGTTTATTTTATAAGAAACGAAAATGGTTGCCTCCGGTCAACGTTTTTGGTTTTTCAAATAAACCTATTTTGTATTTGGCCGTTTAAATTATGAACTCAAAAGACTTAAACATGGTATTGCGGTGAGGAAAGGGTAGTTTTTCAACGAAAACTCCATTAATTGTTCACTTTTTACTTAAAAAAAAAACATTCTGTGCTCAGGATGCGGAGATAAAATAATTGTTCATGAAGTACAAAAAGCTCGTTGCATCACAATGTGTTCTTATTTTTATAAGGATCGAAAATGACACGGCTAACTCACTCATCTATTGTCAACAAGTTTTATTTACATTATATGTTTTATGTGTTATATTGAAATAAGTTAATAAACTATTAGTCCAAACGATCTACAATGTGCTTTGGAATATTTTCAGGCGCCAAATTATTTACATTTCATAATATTTTACACTTAATTGCAATTTTCAGTGGAGATGGGGACGTTTATGTATGACATTCAAATTTGAAGAAATGAGGTATAACAAGGGGTTAAAAGAACAGAAAGACAATTTTGGGGGTTTGTTGGTATTTATTATCGTATCCTTGTGTCATTTTTATATTTTCTTAGCTTTTTCTGCGATAACCGATTTTGGCACAACCTTTAAAACGATATATGTATGTAATCGGAAATACAAAAATTCCTCACTTCCTCTTTTTAATCGGCTTCAAAAAAGGAGGAAGTTTCAGTTCCAGTTTTCAATTCGAGTGTTTTTGTTGTGTGTTAAGTTACGCGAGTTCTTCGCTGATTGTGCACCAATTTTAATGATTCTCTTTGTATTGAATAGGCTATATCTTCAAAGTGGTCCCATTTAAATTTAAGAAAATATTCCACGTCTATTTTCTGTAACTGTTCCGCTTCCGCTGTATTCGTGGCCGCGGCCCAGCAGCCAATCCACAAATAATAATATAAAATATTAATTTTAACAAAAATATAACAACCGGCTTCAAAACTTTGCCTATATGTATAATTTCAAACTAAAAATTTAGAAATAATATTTTTTATTACTTAAAAGAAAAGAGCATTAAAGGGAAATATAAATATTTATAATATGTAATCAGTTATTTCTGTAGGCGGTGCCATCCAATGCAAGAAAAACAAAGAACGGACCTTAAGGGGTTTTGGCTGGCACCGCCTGCTAAAATAACTAATTAGATATTGTAAATATTTAAGTAATAATAATTTTGTATATTTTCTTTAAGTACTATTATATTTTAAGTGATAAAAAATATTATTTTTAACTTTTCAGTTTTAGTTTATACATATAGTAGACAAAGTTTTGAGGTCGGTTTTTAACTTTTTGTAAAAATTATTTTATTTAGTCTTTAATTGCTTGTATTATTTAAGTGAAATAAGTTAATACAAAAAAGAAAGAATTATTGAAAGGGATGTTTACTATTTTTGTTATTATTAGGTACGTGTTTGGAAGAATCCAGATAAGAAATGCTTTGTTGCATTTAAACATTCCTTAAATAGCATCTTACCAATTGTTTTAAACACAATTTGTTTGGTAAAATATAATTTCCTTGCAAGTTTTATTACAAGAGTGAATATTTCCCAACTTAATAGCTTCGGCTTCAAAAAATTGAACTTCTGTTGTAGTTTAAAATATTTTAATTATACTTTTCCATCTCCCTCTAAACTTCTAAACTCGGTGCCGATATTTTATCCTTCTCACAGTCTTATACCTATAACCGTCATCTGCTAACTCATGGGCAGGCGCAGCTTCTTCAGCAGGTCCTTCAGCAATTGGAGGAATATATTCTTGAACGGGTTCAGCTGGAATTGGTTCATCTGGGGCTGGACCAGGAGGTAAATAATCGCTTGAGGGTTCTCCCAGCTCAGATACATCGGCAGCAGCAATGGCAAAGAGAGCAAATATCATCACAATCACCTTCTACAATCAACACCGAACATAAAATACAAATAGATTAACGCAATTTTTATTATCTAACCATTCTGAAAATGTTCCTAGTTTTTGTTGCAGTCTAAGACGAAAGAGATTTAAAATACGAATGATTGCTTCCACTACTAGATACCTCATTTTATATAGATGTAAGTTTTAAACTAATTATAATCGAAGGTTTTTTAGGTCTCTCAATATGATTTTATCAAAATTGCCTATTTGTAGAAGGTTAAGAGCCCGTGTCATGTAATTAGATTAATTATTACCCAAATATATTAGCGCGAATAACGGTTATTTAAATTTTCATACAATTTTATATACTTCCTCCTTTTGTTTTCTTGCTGATTGTATTTACTTTGCATACTGATGTCGGTTTTTTTTGTGTGGCTTTTTCTAAAATGCAACTCAGTGGGAATTGTATTTGCATTAATGATTCATATTCATTTGCTTATTGTTTCGATGTCATGTTTGATTTATCTTACGCCGGCGCTTTTGATAGTTACAAACGGATTACTGAACGAATTATTAATGAGATCAATGAACCAATCAATAGATGATTAAATTAGACTATTTGTATTGATCGAAATCATTTTTCCTTCACAGAAAAAAAAAGAAAAAACAAAAACACGTGCTTATTCTAATGATAATAAGTTATTATTATTTTTAACCAGGGCAAGTTAAATAATGAATATATTCGTTGAAACAAATGAGAATTAAGAAAACATTAGGCGAAGTTTTCAATATGAAAATAAATTAGGTACACTTCTTCGTTCATCACATGTAAATTTAATACGAAATTCGCGGCAGAGCGGGATTTTTTTTTCCTTTAATGATCGTACCAAAGAAGGAATCGATCTGCAATGTAAATGCAAAGATCATTGAAGTTTCTACACTTGAGATTTGATGTTAATTTTTGGAAGTATACTTTTATTTATTATATTTATTTTGCTTTTATTTCACAATTCGGGCGAAATCATAAGTCAAAAACGAGTCTATTAATTTAGTTAATTTAGAAGTACCTGCACTATTCTTTATTTTTTCTTTGATTCTTTAGGCTACAGTGAATTTGAATATTTTCATAATTTTATTATAACAAATAACCAATGTACAGCAACTGCAACTATGCAAAAGTTAGTTTTATTTATTTATAGTTAATACAACAAAACGTGAACACCCCAAATATATTAATAACTGTCAATAAATTTTACTTGCCCTACATAAAAATCCTAATTAGCTACTTTAAGCTCTCGAATAATGTCAAAATTTGCTTTTCCTTACTATGGTCGATTATTTCATTTAAGTTATTCAACACCGACCCTATGAAGAAATTTGAAAGTCATCTTAAATTTAAATAAATAACTGTTACCTTACCAAATTGAATTTTCTTACAAACCTTACATCAACTTTATTGCGGCCTTCAAGTTCTTTTCTGAACTAAATGAAATATTTCTTCTTGATACCATTTAGGTATAAAAACTTCGCTTTGAGCTGAAGAAGGTATCAGTATTTGAATATCTTTCTGAGGATTATCATACCAACTAATCAATCTGACAAAATGGTAAGCATATATTTTATAAAATAAAATATTTAGAATAAATAAAATTTGACACGTATTTTATTGTATTTTCCAGAAACTTTTGCTTGTACTTGCTTTAGTTGCTATGGTTGCTGCTGATGTTTCTGAACTAGGCCAACCGCCAACTGACTACCTTCCACCAGCTGAAGGTGCTATCGAAGAATCGCCAGCATTTGTCCCTGACGTACCCAACAACGAATATGTTCCTCCAGCAGCTGATGAGCCAGCACCAGCTCACACTCTTGAAGAAGATGGCTACAGGTACAAAACGGTCAGAAGAATTAAATACAGACATCGAGTTTAAACTAACATTTAATATTCAAACCTAGTCAAATAAAATAATATAAACCTTTATTGATTTCATTTTATTTTATGCCTAAATTCTATGAAGTCCAAATATTTATAAATATGAGATTCTTTTAAGTCATGCTAGGCTATCTAGCGCAACTTACATTGCAAGGTTGAATACATTCTGGTAAACTTACCAAAAGCAAAATTATTTTCAAAACTTCACCTGCTAAAAAAGATGTATTTACATATACCTACCGCATATTCAAAATATTACCTTAAATATAAGACATCGGAAAACATAAAATTACTACAAACTTTTAGAGATTACAATATATATAAAAACATCTTGTCTCAAGGGGCTAATAGAATGGACACTAACAATTTTTGAGAAACTGATGTCATTGTTTTGATTAATTGACTTCAGAAAAATAATTATTTTTTTGCATGTTCGCATGATATGATATTCTCCCATCTTTTAATGCACTAAACTGGCCTTTTTTTCCATGCAGGGGAAACAAAATTTTATTTAAGATCCAAGAAAATTTATTTGCCACAATTATAATATAAACTCATCTCAGAATTACATTCGAAATATTATAATGAAAACCAAGAATATTTTCTACAAAGGAATAAAACGGGGAATTGGTTTTCGACAATTACCTACTTAAAATTAATATAGCATGTTATTTATTGATGATTTGATTATTAAACAATTGCAAAAAACAAAATAATTAATAATCCATAAAATATACAAACATTCGAAAATTGCATTTCAGATGACGATGCGGCAGAATAACACGAAAAGTTTTCAATAGTTTTTAGTATTTTTTTCTAAAGCTTCATAATAATTTTACGTAATCAACCGCGTATGGAACCGCTTTTTCTATTTTGTTTCAAAAATTGTTTGTAAACAATTAAAAACCAAAATTTTGCTCGAAAAAACACTAAAATAACAATATGAGACAAATTAATTCTTTGAGTATAAATTATTCAATGATAAGCGCCATTTAGGGTGTTTTGCCGTATGTAATTTAAATATAAGGTAATAAGAAGATGCACATAATTTCTAGCAAGTGATTAAACAAAAATATTTTATCTTATAGCACAATAACAAATATTAACTTCTTACTGTTTTCTAACAGCAATAACTTTAAGAATTAGGTAATATTTGACCGCGAAAACTATCATAAAGGGCACAAAATCCAGAAATTAGGCAATATTCAAATTGAGTTATTTCACCTTGCGAAGTGAACCTTTGTGGTAAAACGTTAGAAAAGGTCACTGTGTCAGTGTGGCTGCGTGCGAAACAAGGTGCTATGCTTCCGCGAAAACTGGTGGCGCCAGTAAAGTATTAAGCAATCTATTTTGTTAGTCCAATCCAAATATCATTTAAATTAGCTTTGATGATTCAATTATTCGGAAAATTAAATATGCCGCCCGCGGAAATTAATATTCATCGAGGAAAAGCCGTAAACCTTTCCTCTTGAGAAAATGCAGTAGTATTACCGGATTTCTTTGAACTTGGCGTTACAACACTTATTTGAAGTGTTAAAAACTTGTCACATTAAGTTAACTCAATCACAATTATTTACTATCGCAAGATACTAGTTTCTCAGTTCTTTTTTCAGACCAAAATGCCGGGGACCTAGATGATTCACGTGCGAGTGAAGTGATAGTTATATTTTTCATTTTTCTTCGAAGAGATAAAGAGTAATACTAGAATATAAGAATTGGCATGATATTGTATCAATTTAAGATAGGAGAGAAATAGGTATGTATGAAGTGAAACAACGTCATAAGCCCTCGAAATTATGTATGTTAGCTAAAAAATATTTTGGTTTCAGAGTTCAGCATATATAAATAATTGCATAGTTTTTATATTGAATAGGTATGTAGTGACTTTTTATGATTGGACTAATAAATGTTATTGTTATTGAACACAACGAATGAATTTCCGATTTCCGCGAACAATATTTTTGCTTGTAAATAATTTTTTCGTATGCCTTTAACCATAATTATCGAAATACTGGGAGTTTATAATCACATCTTCAATGCAACGTGATGAATTTTTTTCTAATGCTAAAATAAATGCAAGACAGACAAAAATTAATTTTTATAATGAATTTAAGCTTAACACAATATTTGAGAAAACCATCAAATACTTTTGGTATATTTCACAACAAAATATCATACTAACAACATCCGCTGCGCTACAGTAGGTATTTATAGAAATTCTTCCAAGAATTTCAGGAAGCTTACAACTACTCAACCGATGGCAATTTGAAGGTAACCGCAAAGATTTTCAAGTTATTCTTGCAAACGTGACAAGAAATGTTATATGTTCTGCGTCAAAAGCAGTTAAGCAAAAATGGTAAAAAAGTTATCTGCATATAACTCATTAACGAGTCCCAAATTATCGGTTTTGTGTTGCATCTTATTAACTGAAACATCGCACAGTGGTTCAAGTTCAAGTTCAAATGAACGTTGTAGTCGCACTAATGTCATTTAATATATTTAAAAAATGAAACAAAATCGCATGCATATTCACTTAGAGATGTAGAAGAACAGGTTAATAATTAAGGACTTTTGTAAAGATTTTAAAATGGTTTGAACTCTACGAGCCCTTGCGGCAAAAACTGGATATTTGGCCATATTGAATATTTTAATTCTTAACTCATTTGTTTACAATTTTCAGTCCTGATAGGTTTCTTAGCCTGTTCAAATTTTACAGGGTGACAACTATGCAGATATGTTTTTTCATAAAGTATTAGCATCAATTGTTGTTAGAAGACTTGTTCTCATCAGGTATAATTACATGAACAATACTAGTTGACGGAATTCTAATTATTTCCTCTTATAGTTTACAACAACCTCATATTTGTATAAATACGAATATCTCCGATGAAGAAATCATTCGTTGACTTACCTAGTTATCGACTAAAGTTAAAATCTTTCAAAATGGTAAGTTTTTATTTATTAAAGACGTTATATTTGTAAATGTCATTAATAAATGGCTTTAAATTACAGAAAATCCTTTTCTTCGTGTTGGCACTTTTTGCCATGGTTTACGCCGAAGCACCATCCCAGGAATACCTACCACCGGTGGAGGCTGGAGCTGTAGATGTAGGAGCAATCGAAGCACCTGTAAACGAGTACGTGCCACCAGCAGCTGATGAGCCAGCACCAGCCCACACCCTTGCTGATGACGGCTATAGGTACAAGAAGGTTAGGAGGATCAGATACAGGCATCGCGTTTAAATTTGTCTTTGGGCTATAACATGAGGCTTCAAATTTAATAAATGAGAGTTTATCCCACACAAAAGTATTCAAGTTTATGTTTTCTATTTTATTCTCCTAAATCCGTACCTATATGTTTTTAGAAATTGCACATTTTGCGAAATGATTTAGACAAAACTTCTAGGAAATTATTCATATAATTTGTTTTTACCTAATTAAATTTTTCGTAAATTTTTAGAGCTTCGTATTTCAAAAGAAAAATCAAAACCCTTATATAATGACTCTTATAAGACAAACGTTTTTCTTTAAAGTGAACTTGAAATTTGAAATTTTGTTTCATGTTAGGTTTGCGTGTTGCGCACATATTTCGAAAGTCTAAGATAAGGTAGTTACTGACAAAATTAATTTGTTTTTGTTATGTTACCATACAAGACCAAGTTAAGATCACACTTCTGTCCGTCTGTTTTAATTTAAATTTTATAAAATGGTTTGCGCATATATGTACCTACATATGCATTTCTTCAATTTTAGCAAAACATAAGAACTTTTAGAATGTTTTCTTTTTAACCCTAAGTTTATTTACCTACATATACATACATATTCAAATTTGGGCAACCAACTGTTTGTTGATAAAGTTCTCGGGCAGGCGTGAGACCGACTCGCTCTTGACTGGTTTTATTTTTTAAGAAAATGTCCTACATTTAACGGAAATGCAGTTTAAGCAGCGTTTCTTAGAAGGTATGTAGCAAAATAACAAAACAGTATTTTATGTATTTTTCATGATTTTCTTGCCAACGGTAGACACAGTTCTCAAAAAGCATACAAAAAAATTAATATTTAAAACATACCAATCAATTTTAAAATTGTTGTACATTTTATCAGTAATGGAGCTAGTGTATACATTTTTATACTAAGTTTCAGAAAAGTGGCATCGATCTCACAAAAAATATATGAATTTATTCAAAAATATTTAAGTCTATGCAACTCTTTCTGGGGCGATCGGTAGCACATAAGAGACGAAATATTTTTTTTTCATTATTATATTATAAAGCATACATAAAATGTAAAAGCCGTCTCGGACTGAGTTAATGACGTCACGAAAAGTAATTTCTCATATAGTGCTTGTCATTCTGTCTATTAGCACTATTTTTAAAATTGGTGTTGTTTATTTCATTTAAAATTCTAAAAACGTCTCTATGCTGAGCTAAGAATATAGTTGAGAAGAATAAGCTTGCTAATGTTTCTGAGAAGTAATTGTTAGCATATTTAAATAAGAATTTCATACAATAATGTTCCGCTTAAGAACCATATATAAAGATCCCAACAGCACTTTGTAGTTTAGTTAGTTTCTACACAAGCACAAGTAAGCAAAACTTAAACGAAATGGTAATAACTGAAACAATTGTTTTTAGGAAAGATTAAATATTTTATTGATTTTTCAGAAATTATTGATTGTATTTGCTACAACTTTGTACGTGGTTTTTGCCGATGTTTCTGAGTTGAAGTTTGGAATGTATCGGTATATACCACCTTTCCAAGGACCAACACCCGTTCTTGGTTCGCCGTCTTTTATTAACGAGGAACTGGAAGTACTGAACCAACGTCCACAATTGCAATATGACGTAAATTACCAGCGTTTTAATTTTGATGTACCATTAGAATCTAATCAGAATGAACCAAAGCCTGGCCATGTCTTAAATTCTGATGGCTATGTATACCGTAACCCGAAAAATGAACAAATATAGAAATTAGATTTTAGAAAACCAAATTAAAAACAACTAATAATAAATAAATAAATAAATGAAAACAAATGAATTTATATTTATATCCTCATTTTACTGTAAATTCAGCTTTCTTAATGTGATTCGATCTAGAACCCGCTTATCCCATATATGGATCGATGGGTGAATCATGTAAATTACGAAAACACCACTTGGTTGACAAACATCTAGTTCTGTTATGATTGCATAAGAAAACAATTATGTAAAAACCGGACATGGGAAATGACTGTTCGCGCTAATTCGCAAGAACCGCAAATATAAACTGGTTTTAAATGATTAAAAAAATTACATATTTTCAACCATTTATTTCCAAATAATGACTATTATAGGTAAAAGTTTTGTTGTTTATTGACCGCGAATATAAAAAATAATTTGGATGACATAGTCTCATGCTCCGAAACTTAATGAATTCGTGATATCGTCGACATATTTTTATATAGTGAAACAGTTTTGTTCTGGAATTTGTGTCAATAAACAAAAAATGAATTTAACAAAAAGTATTCTGCGCAGATTTACTTAGATGATAGAAATTCGGAAATTAATTTAACCGGTTTCCGGATATTTTTATTTTTTAACATTTTGTTTTGAAATTGTTAGATTTTGTTTCCACCTCTATTTTTTTTTGCAAAATATTCCTTGTGGCACAATTTGTATAAATATAGAGCATATTCAGGAAGGAAGTCATTCGATTACAAAATAATCATCTGGAAACAATCGTCTTGTCAGAAATCAAAATGGTAAGTCCTTTAACTCTTTTAGTATATGAAGTTATTATTTTATTATATACTATTTTTAATAAATTTATGGATATTTACAGAAATTACTTTTGGCCTTTGCTGTTTTAATAGCCGTTGTCGCTGCCGATGTATCTGAGCTACCGAACGACTATCTGCCGCCCCTGCAAAGCGGAGTTGCTCCCAGCCAGGATTATCTTCCTCCTGTAGTTGGTGGTTCCGCATCCAGCATCGGAGGTGGATTTGTGGAACCTGCTCATGACTTGGGTCCTGATGGCTACAGGTACAAAACTGTTAGGAAACTAAGATATAGGCACCGTCGCTTTTAAATAGGATTTGAATGTTCTTAATCGGTTAATCTTTTCTGAATAAACAAATATTAAAATGTAGAACTCTCTTTTATTAACGACTAAAACAAAAATAATATGGAATTTGAGAAAAATTCACTTTTATAATGCAATATTTGTCACGTTGATCTTAATATGGGGCATGTTTTCTTTTATCGGTCTAAAGATATTTATTACACTAGTTTACAAAATGAACCCTGTTTTTCGAGCTTTGTATATTTTTGATTTGTTTAATTATAACTACATAATCACTAACGTGGAACTCTTTTATTTCTGCCACACCATGTTTTTGAGAAAAATAGGATTTCAACTAAAACAAATCGTGTTTTGAATAGGTATATAATAATGGAACGTAAAAAGTGCTCTAACATCGTTCAAATAAAAGCCTGAACCTTTATCTAGGTATTTAGATATATAAAATAACACAATTCCATAGCTCTTATAAAGCATATTAGAGAACTAGTTTTTCTTGAGAGTGCGCTAATTGTGATTTTTATTCACTATCAATTGTATGAAGAAGTTGTTAATTAAGAAAAGTAACAGAAATTTCAATTCAATTAGTATTTCGGAAAGTCTTAAAGGCTTTAATATATTAATGTAATGACCAAAGTTTTATTTGTTGCACATTACAAGCTTCTAAAATATTTCATTATTTTGAAACGAATTTTTAAATATGATCAAAATACAATATTTTTTACATTTTAAACCTATTTTGTTCAAAAACATGACGTGATGTAGGTATATTTTCGGTTGTGAATTCGTAATCTACGGAAAAAATCCTATTGAAATATAATAATAAGTATATCACTTAGGAGCAAAATTAACATATAAACCAGTGTTATTAAAACCTTTTGGGTACATTTGACGGCTGAGACACGTCATGCACTTGCTTGCCTAAGGAGCGGATGACGAGTCTAAGTCGTCATTCAAGTAAGATATAATATACTAAATAATTAATAAAACATTTTTCAAATAAATTCGTACCCAAGGGATTAAATTAGCATCGGAAGACGAAATTATATTCACATGTTCTAATGTACATATAGTAGATTGAAGCTTGCAGTTAGCCTATAAATAGTGTTGTTAAGTAATTCATTTTAAAAGATTCTACTTATCTTTCCTTTAGGAGGGGTTAACTCTAAAGTAAAACCAAACTACCTACACACATTACATAATTACTTTTATATTCTTATAACATCCATAAAACTGTAGTTTCCGATTTTTAAGCCTTTGCCACCAATCATAGGAGGAAAACATATTGTTTTTCTATGTACATATATCTATATACATATAAAGAAATCATAAGTAACCATAATATATATGAAGCTATAATTACTGAAAAAGCTATGTTTGCAAGGAATATATTCTACTGCTTACATAACTTTTCCAAATTTTGACATTCTTATCAAAAACTAGTAACTGACAGTTGTAAATTACTACAAAATTATAAATTATTTGAAAATCTCTTTCGTATCTTGCACAAAAATTGTTTAGTAAACTTAAGCATTGGTTTATAAAGTTGTAATTGCGAAAATAAGGCATCTTTTTTCGCCTTTAATTTATTATTTACATTTGTAACATCAAAAAAGTAGACCTTTATTTGTATAGTTTTAAGTAGAAATTTGAAATATCTATAGAATAGCATCTACTGATGAACTTTTCATGGACGTTTTACGCAAATTTGATGATACCCGTTAACGCTTGTTTGATATCTACTTCAAGGTCGTAAAAATTTTATGGTTTTTTATAATTTAATGATGACCCGGTTTGAATGAAACCATTAATTTTATTGTGTTTTGACAAAATATACCATTAGCGTTATAATGATAAATGACGTAATTACTTTATTTTACTCATATTTTACCGGACTATTTGTGTTTCAGAAAAGCTTTTCGAGTATACACTTACAGAAAAAGAATATAATAGAAAGAAAATAGTTTAAAACCAAGACTGTGATCATTCATTAAAAGTGAAAATTATATAATTGAACAAGTAAAACGTTACGTTTAAATATTATTCAACTTCGAAAATAAAAGGTTTTGCTTTTGTAATTAATACGCTTTTGCTTCAATTTAAGAGAAACTCTCATTATAAAACCAGAGTATACCTATTTTCTGTTTTATGAATTCAAGTTGTTTTAATACAACATATTACTCTAGTAGAGCGCTTTAATTGAAACAAACAACAAACAAGAACTTTTCATCAAAATAAAATTGACTTTTAAAAAGTTACTCGCAATAAAGTATGATATAAAAATATGATTTTTCGATGCTCGTTTAAACTTTACTTTTGTAAGTAGGCACCTTGTATAGTAGGTATATTGTGCAACAAGGGCAGAAAGTAGCCGATTGCGCACGCTAGCAGCAATAAACGCACGAGCGAAGCGAGTTTGTTTAGCTGCCAGCGTAAGCAATCGGCTGCGGTGCGAAGCGAGTTGCACATTAAAGCACTAGTGGATAATAAGCCACTTTACAACCGGAAAGGCGTGCGTTTTAGTGGCACTTTTCCCACATGCGTGGGGAAAAATACTATAATACGTTTAAAAGTAATACACGAAATTACTTATTACTACATGTATTTACTTTGTTACAAAATTACAATATAAATATTCCATTTAACAGGATCTCGAAGTTATGGGGTTATGAATATTTTTTTTTTCATTTCTTTGTTTGAATACTAATGGGTGATTGAGAGAAACAAAAATAAATATATATAACTTTGAGGCCCACACAAAAAATTTATATAAGTATAAGCGCATTTAAAAAAAGCAAATAATGTTATAATAATAACTGCATCTTTATATGATTTTGAATCCTTTAGCTTATAGATTAAGAAAAAAGTGAATCAATTGAACAAATAATATAATAATTCAAATGGGAAGTCACATTTATATGTATCAGAAAAATTCACAATCATATTTTGAAGAACATAAAACGTATTTTATGAATATTTAAAAACTCGAAAATTCACTTGAATGTCTTAAAAAAAGTAGCTTTTATTTTTTTCAAATTTAAGACATTTTGCCGAACGTGAGATCTTCATCATAAAATTGTTAATTTTTCCTAGAACACACCTACAATTTTCTACAAACCACTGTATTAAAAATTATCTAAAAATCTTAGATAAGTTCATTGCTTCTTAAGCTACACAAGAACACAAGAGAACTCTTTAGGTAACATGGCTGATCCGAAGCTGCTTAATTAATCATCTCATTTCAAACAACACTAATAGTTAATGAGTAGACAATTTAAAGAAGCAAAAATAAGAAATTTGCATAATTTAGCAAATCTAAAAAAATCTTGAATTTACGATGAATTCAGGTCGGTAACTCTTGCGATTCTTAAAAAAAAACTCGTTCTCATAATTATTTTGTCTAACAAGTATATTTTAAAATCATGCCAGACATAAGGTCTCCATGCTATGATGGTTAGGTACTGTATCCAAGTTGTTTTGTTGTTTAGTTAGAGGTACATAAATTTAATGTTTTGTTTTGCAGTTTACCATAAAATGTAGCTTATGTGTATATTGCTTACAAACGAAAATAAAATAAAATTCAATGCTTTAAAATAACAGTATCTTAAAATTAATTTATGAAAAAAACGTTCTTTCACGCGTTCTTAAAACAGGGAATAAAAGATATTCTTCACTTTATAAATACATGTGTACTAAAAAGCCTTTAAGTTAAAAATAATTTCAATGAATCGTTGTTTATCATTCTCATACTAATCAGCAAAATCTTTGTAAAAATACACAGTTTCGGCTTAGTCAAGTCATATTTAGTTTTACCAACACTATCTAAGCAGTAAAGATGTGTGGTCAGTTATTTAAAACCGAAAAGCGTTATGAGCATATAACAGATTTAAATTGCAAATTTTGGAAACTTGATGAAAATTCTTCACAATAACTACTCTGCCCGTTTTAGCATGTTCTAATTCGCTCAATTTAGTGATAAGCTTACACACCTAGACAAGTTTTCTATAACATTAGCTACCAGCCAATAGTAGGTTTACAGTCGAAGGAGGGTAAATTAGAGCAACTTGAAAACGAGGTTGCCATTCACATAACAGCAGCCTTCCGATAAGTACATACGTTCAGAGGATATTCTAACTATGTAATTAAATTTTAAAGGGACATAATTTCGTATTACTGAAAAATGATACGATCGAATCAAGAAGCCAGTTTTAATATTAAAATGCCATAAAATTCGCGAATTATTTTCGCCCACCACAATCGAAAGTGTGGTGAAATCCAACAAATTTATTGTCATCGTGTAGGTCTTTATCATGTGATATAAGAACATTTTAAATTAACTAATTTGAAGAGAGAATTTTAGACATGGCTGGCTAAAATATCCGCCAACTCGTCTGAGCTTTTAATTCACAGCATTTGGAAAGTCCAGAAATTTTATGAACTTCTTTTGTGTGTTACTAGGCTCTTCAAAAGAACTAAATTACAAAATGGAACCGGGAACCGGTTCATAAAATTTCTCGTACTCTAATCTGGCAAAAATCATCTCTGGGTAGTTTCCTAAAAAGAATATAATTAGAATTCATATAAATACTCACCATGTGAATTTGCCTTCCAATCGAGAAGTTTTTCGGTTTGCGGGAAGTTCACAATTTGAAAGGAGGAACATGGTAAATTTTTGGCTTCTATATAGATTTTTATAGTATGTTTAAAATTGATTTTAAATTTCAGAAGTTAATTTTGGTTGCTCTGGCTGTGATCGCCACAGCAGTAGCTGATGTGGCTCATCTGCCCAATAGGGCGTATTTGCCACCTTCGGAACATGTTCACATTCATGTCACCCAACAATACCTACCACCAGCTGTGACACCACAGGCACCACAACCAGCGCCAGCTCCACGTCCAGTTCATCGCCAACCAGCGCCAAAGCCTGTAGCACCCCAACCTGCACCAGGAAAGGCTTACTTACCACCAGCACCACAACCAGCCCCAGTTCCTGCCCCAAGGCCGGTGGTCCAACCTCAGCCAGCTCCTGCTCCAAGACCACAACCAGCTCCTGCCCCAAGGCCACAACCACAGCCTGGTAGGACTTATTTGCCTCCAGCACCTCAACCAGCCCCAGTGCCACGGCCGCAACCTCACCCCGCCCCAGCACCACGTCCTGCACCACGTCCTACGCCGCAGCCTCAGCAACCCGCACCTGGAAAAACCTACCTGCCGCCTACACAGCCAGCTCCTAAGCCTGCTCCAGCCCCGCGCCCCGCACCCCAACCACAGCCAGCTCCTGTCCCACAGCAACCTGCGCCTGTGAAGAGCTACCTGCCCCCAGCGCCAGCGCCTCAGCCTCTTCATCGCGTTCCAGCCCCACGGCCAGCTCCTCAGCCAGC
Organism: Machimus rusticus; assembly: GCA_951509405.1. Lineage (NCBI taxonomy): Eukaryota > Metazoa > Arthropoda > Insecta > Diptera > Asilidae > Machimus > Machimus rusticus. The sequence continues at coordinate 47,909,199 of OX608050.1, read as the reverse complement.
TCCTCAACCAGCTCCTCAGCCAGCTCCGATCCGTGAATATTTACCACCTGTAACCATTCCTCCACAAGTCCTGGAAGAAATTGAGCCAGCTCATATCCTTGAAGAAGACGGTTACCACTACAAGGCTCCGTCCGATGCCAGAAGGAGGTACCGATTCCGGCACCGTCGCTATTAGTCGCTTTAACCGAATCATTCGGCTGAATGTTTACAACGTTGATACTGTTTAAAGTATTTAGAGAACTATTAAGGACATGTATAGACGAGTTTAGATAGATTAAGATGCATTGAAAAATTATCATTATTGTTTTACTGACTTCTTTCCCCCTACGATGCACTTCTTCGTATTCATAAAATAATTTAGGAATTGCTTTTTAATGATACAAGCGTTTTTTTAGTGGTTTCATTTTTAAATTTGCAACACTGTTTCTAGTGGCTGTTAATTTGACAATTGACAGTTGATTTGTGGTCAGCATGTTTGTGCTCCTATGCATTATTGCACCAACATTGATAACACGAGTTAGCCCACCATAAATAAAAAAATAAACAAATATTTCCCGAACAAGTAATACCTACATATGTACATACGAATTACGCATATGTAGTATGGTGGTCATTTCTGAAAATTGATTAAAAATAATACCTAGTACATGAAATGCGCTCATTACATCCCATGAAAGCCAGAATCCTGCCAGAATTTCTGTGAGAACATTCCTGTTGTATGTAAGCTGTTGTCTTTGCATGGAATAAAAAATTCCTCCGAAACTATTATTATGTAACTAAGAAAGGCTAGATATGTACATATTCTAGTTTGGGTTTCATTCAATAGATTTTATCTAATGAATATGCCTATTGTCCATTAGATCGGTAAATTTAAATAAAAATGAAATGTAAGGAAAGATCAATTTCTGTTTTTATCCTAATTTAATTCATTTTCCTTTGTACATTGGCAGTGTAAACAATCCGAAGATTTATTGTTTAATAACGACGACGTCTGATTCTGTATCTCTTGACAGTCTTGTATCGGTAGCCATCGTCAGCAAGAACATGGCCAGGCTCAGCCTCACCACCGGCAACAGCTCCGACGACTGCTCCAATGTCAATTCCAGCATCAGCTACTCCGACATCTTCGTTAGGCGGAAGATATTCCTGAGAAGGTGAGTTTTCAGCATTTACGAAGACGACGGCAATAAGTGCCAAAAGGGCGCAGAGAAAGTATTTCTGGAAATTTAAGAGAAATATAAAATTATATTTGTAAATCTTTTAAATCCTTGTGCGTCCTAGTGTCTTTACCATTTTGTGATGTTTGTTTTGCTGTAATCCGTTGATACCAACCGAATGATGATTTTGTACCTGTAGCCATTCACTATTTATATGTTTTGATTTTAAAAACAAAATTCTAAATTTTTTGTGCACAAGGGAATCTGGTCTCTATGATTCCTGCATTTCAGAAGACATGGGTAACCGGACTAGTCTCTAACAAAGAGCACCCACTATACCGAGTTGGTTATTTTTAAGCTAATTTGATCATTTTAATAATTAAACATTTTTGCCCATCGTCAAATCAAACTTTATTGAATGAATTTTTTGCAATATCGGCCTCCAGTGAATATTTTAGTGCCTTCTTTTGTTTACTATACTTGCTGCGCGAATCAAGCATAATCAATATTCATTAAGAAAAAGTAAGATCAACTTTTAATTAATGTAGTGTCATAGTTTCGGTAACATTAAACCGTATTTTTTGATTTATTTATTAACAGCTGTTGAATTTACCAACAAAATTAAGCTGGGCAAATATGGTGTTTAAGGGGCTTGTTACATCATGTACATATGCATACATAAGGAATTTAGAAATAATAACAAAGAACTGCATAGCTAAAATTGTCTGAAATTGAACCACCATTTTTATAGATATGGAGGCATTGAAAGGTCATCCATAATTTTTGAATGACCCCAAAAAAAATTAATTCAAAAATGCCATCACTTATGAATTAGCCTAGCAATTCTTATTATCATTAATTACTTAATTTTCGGGTAGCTCTGTTACGACGTCAAGACAGACTGTAAAAATACTAATGGATTAATAAAAATGTTGACGTTGAATACGATGCCAGTGAGTGGCGTTTTTTCAAAGGCTCGTCAAAAAGAATCTTAAAAGCAGAATTTTACACCGCAGCAATAAATAGGCTTCTCAAGTTGTAGGCTACCTATGGCTATTCAGTTCATCTGAAAGAATTTTACGAGATTTTAACCATTGTCCTTGAAAAACCAAATTATGAAAGCATTAATGGATCACATGTATGTGTTGTTTTAGAAGGTTGAAGAAAAAATACAGACTTCTATATATTAAGAATCTTACGTGATAGAAAATGAATACCATATCCGAAATCAGCACCCGAAAATTATTTACATAATAGACAGTTTTCGTGTCAACAATTAAAAAAAAGTAAGATTGTGCACATCTATGTGTAATTAATATTAATATTAATTGACAGCAAGTTGCCTTTAATATATCAATCATTTTGCAAAAAAAGTAAAACTCATCTAAAAAGTTTATATCACAAAATTTGAAAAAAATACATTTTACACGAAATTCTTGGACTTTTTAGAGTTTTTTGGAAATATCTGTGTGCATTTATCTATATTTTCTTTTTCAATATTACGAGTATTTAAAAACTGATACCAATAATAGATTTAGTCCCTATAATAATTGGAAATGGTATGTGACAAGCTAGTTTTTATTAATTTCCAGTTCTCATTTATTATTATCATCATCTGACTGTAGTTAACAAAGGTCAAAAAAGGCTTTTGTAAAATATTTTTATTTGAATGTGAAGATAAGTACGCCATTTCTAATAAAGCGGTTTGATCGCTAATGAGTTTTGAATTATCGTAATATCTACTTTCTTTAGAGAGCACAGGTTTTATAGATAAAACATTGCTAGTATAAAGCAATCTACATACGTTTATTTTCAAACGCCTTATGCACTATTTGGCATTTTTCGGTGAATATTTAGTGGGAAAAATAGATTTAAGTGCATCCATGTGAATTCGAAAATGACCTTACTACTGAGTATAATAGATTTTAAACTACATACAAGCATGATTATGTTTTTAAACTGATTTTTATATAATGTCTTATTTTAGGTATATTGTTATTGTACATTGTATATGAAGAAATTGTTGGTTTCACAATATCAATGTAAAGCAGATTTTTGAAGAAACCTATAGCATTAATTTATTTTCATAAAATTGTTACTTAGAAGGTTAATTGACATATTTAATGAACTCCTATTTGTAAATCCAACCGAATCCAATGTTATTAAGTTATAAAACCAATTAAACTTTATCACTACAATTTTATTCGGACAGTGGTTATAAATCTACTTTTATTGCCCTGAAGCCAACATAAAAACGTCGATTTAGACTCTTTAATGTCTTGATGATTTCCAAAGCTTCTCTGCCTTTTAGCTGAGAAAATAAAACTAAAATATCTTAAAACCACATATAGCAAAAAATGTGTAATAAATCACAGAGCATATCAACTTCGGAGCATACCGAGACAGCCTCTTGTTTTTGTTCAAGAGAAGAGTTAATCTTGTTTTTGAATTTATTTTCGGAGAGTATTTTTGTACTGCAGCTTGCACATCATCTGATTTTGTCACCCAAGAAGAATTCTGATAAATTATCCTGCTTTTTTCTAAATGACAAAAACTTGGAAACAGCGTTTAACCTAACTATAAAATTTTTTTCTGGTGCACCTCAATACTATTCGTAAAAACCTGAAAGCTTGTTTTAATTTTAAAATGAAAGTGCAACTTTTTGCCTAGACTGCATCTCGTTCGAGATCGTGCTCTTTGTCACATTTTTTGTGAAGTAGCTCCCACTGATTAAACAAAAGCCGCTTCACTTTAGTGCGTTTCCTTGGCCATTAATATCAATTAGCGATCAATGTTAAAACAGATATTTCCCGAAAATAATGACTTACACCCACGTAAATCGAATTCGGAAACAATTCTCCTTTATACGAACTCATTCCAACTTCTGAAACTTCAAACGAGCCGGCTAATTAGAAGTGCTCCAATTTTATGCAGTTTTAAAAACAAGAAACATTTTGCGAATAAAAAACTTGTTGAACTATTTTTTATATTTCCGTTTTTTAGCTGTGGTAGGTTGACTATTGAAAAATTATTTTTCTATTTCCATTGTTGAAACCGGTTGTACACCCCTCTTGCACCAAAGAAGTGCTCATCTTCAAAAGTTGAGACATTTAAAAGACGAATTTTCGCGGAATATAAATATCAACAATTTAATTTTGGAATCATTCGCTGATTTGTCTAGTAATCAGATAGTTTGCAAACAAATAATAAAAATGGTAAGTCCTACTCGTCATTGCAATGAAGAAAAGTATTTAATTTTTTCTGAGATTAATTGCAGAAATTCGCACTGATTGTCCTTGTGGCCATGTTCGCATTCGCCTGGGCTGATGTCTCCGAGCTTCCCTCTCAGGAATATCTGCCACCAGGTGGAGACGTTGGATTTGCTGCAGCTGGCGATGTTGGTGCAATTGGAGGTGGTTTCGGTGATGATGGTGCTGCCTTTGCCGATGACGGTTACAGATACAAGACTGTCAGAAGGTTAAAGTACAGACGTCACCGCCACTAAGCTGATAATTTTTTTGATGACAATGTAAATATGTACAGGATATGATTTAAGGTGAAACATATACTTGAAGATAAAAATATATTTTTACCATTCTATAAAAAAATGCTCTTTGGATTTGGAAATTCCACGTTTTCCTTAAAGAAATGAAAAAAGTTTATTCACTGCTTTTATTATTACCTAACATAATTATTTAAATTAAAAGAGAGGGAATTACAATACAGTTATATTCTTTATTGTTTGAATTCAGAGTTCTTCTACACCTTTTTTACAAGCTTTGATTTATCAATTCTGTGAAATTTTGCATAGGTACATCTACATATATATTCATACATAAAGAGAAAACTTTGTACTCCTTCTTAAACATGTGATCATTTCAAGGTAGCTACAAAATTATGCGTTTGAAAGCAATTGACAGAATTTTTCACTTCGTTGACATTTTGTAAATAACAGACAACGCTAAGTAAATAAAATTAAGTTTATTTCCAGCTATCTCCATATCAAAATATATCTATAATGTATGTCTTTTAATATAACAATTGCTTTTATACCGAACAAAACTCAGTTAATGGACAGTCGAAATGATATTTTAAATTTAAAAGAAATGGCACTTATGTATCTTGACATTTAACAGCTACATACTTTCATTTTTTACTGCAAATTAAAATGATTGCTATTTGTATGTCTTATTGCTGAAGTTTATTGAAAAACATAATGTGTCCTAATATCGTCTAAACCATTGACATTTTGCGCCTTATACAATATGTACTGATATGTAATTTTGACAGCAAAATTGAAAAATTGTTTTTGAAGAATGGGGTTTAGAGAAAAACCAGGAAAACTTAGTGAGTCCGACAGAGAGCTTAATTCTGTCAATTTATTTGGCATTAAATTAGTTTATAAATTATAAAAAGATTTCAAGATAATAAAAGCAGATGAGTCGACGGGAAAGAGTACCTATTTTTTAAACTCATGAATCTCAAAATCTTGATCCTTATTTTAAATCATTAGTAAAAACTACAAATCAAGCTCATTATTCAAAATAAAATAAAACTTCTTACGATCATGGTCACAATTCACATTTAAAGAACGCCCTCTCTTTTCGGATCAGTGTACCTGTCAAGTGCAGTAAAATTACTTGTAGGTATCTCAAGTTTTAACTAATAAACTCAGAAACAGACAATTTTCAAATTCATGTTTCTGGCATAAAAGCGACGATATATAATTGCAAGTAAATCCAAATTAATTCATCACATTATGTTCCGGGTTTTTTTTTCGTTTTTATGTAATTTTAATCGGTATACTACAGGTGCAAAATAGAAGGTATTCTGTAAAAGTATCCCAAAGTAGAGTATTTACTATACATGTTTGCATTCCTTTGAGAGAGACTTAAGAAGCAAAAGGAATTATTTCATAGTATTCGGTCATTGTCATTGGAATTGAGAAATGCCCCAAAAACGCGTTTGAAAATAATTTTAAACAACAGCAAACAATTCATCCATTAATTAATATTGTGATCAAGAGGGAACAAAATATGCACCATTTTTATATAGGAATTTTTTAATAAAGAAATATTTCATTACTAGATGTCAACACCTCATATATTCATATGAACGATCTTTTTTTCAATATTTACATATGTAGTTCGTTGTCGCGTAATGGTGCCACATACTACACCTAATATGTATTTACCAAATTCAATTTTTTTCCGAATCCAACATTTTATACTAGTTTGGTAGGGGTGCTTTTATTTAAAGTCCCACATGCCCTATAGAAAACTTTCGTAGTGGCAGCTCAAAAATTCAAAGTGTTGTATTCCATGTGATCCATTTAATAGCCAAATGAAGGAGGAAACTCATAAAAAATCGATCTGAGCGGCCGCAAAAACTCTTTTATTTGCGAACTTGTGTCTCCAGAATTAAGCATATGTATAAAGCAAAAGTCATTTCACTAGTGGGTTCACACGCTTTGAATATCAAGCTACTAATTAGAGTCGATCAGGTTCTAAACGGGTTAATTTAGTGAAATGCTAATGAAGCCGGGAGATTATGTCACTTTGAAAGCGAAATCTTCTTGGATGAAAATTCTAAGCCTGTTGCTAGACACAATAAGGCGGAGAATTGTCTAGGAAAGTGGCCCATAAAGAAATGCTAAAGAGCTTAAAAGTGTTTGTGAAACCGCTAATGAATGCAAAATTTAGCAAAATTTTAGTCTTTGGATAAAGTGTCTTTTTCTGGAGTTTCATATATTAAAAACGGCACGTGTAGGTCCTGATTTATTGAAGAATTAATTTTTTAGGGAGCATATTTGCATACGTCGAATTATTGGTCAATGCACGAATCTTTCACTAAATTCATGAAAAATCGACTATTTATACAAACGAATAACTGGAAGCTACACCAATAACAAAAGAGCCATAGAGGCTGTTGTACCTTTACTCTGTTGGTAAATATAATGGTTGATGATTTTTAAGACAATTCATCATACTTTTCAAAATTTTATGTATCTACTCATTAACAGGCGGCAAGATGAATAAAGCCATTAACATCTCAATAAAAATTAGCAGCTTAATCCCGGAAATTAGTTCAATTAAAACGCTATCGCGCCACACTTTGAAGATCCTGGTGGAAACAGCACTCTGTCGCATATTTCGTTACTATACCTAATTTTAGAAATTTGGGTCTATCTATTTCCCTTTATAATTCTTGTTGATAAGGCAAAATAGCCTAATAGTCAAAGCGTCATCTTCTGACCGGTTTATATCTATTAGATTTGCGAAGTTATTAAAATTTAGTGGGTCCTCGGGTTGCTAGAAAACTTCAATATATAAAAGCATGTTTGAATAAACTGGGTTATTTCCGAATATCATTTCCATCCTTTCGGTTTAGAATCTTAAAATCAAATATGGTACAAGATAAGACTACATAAATATTACAAGTTAGATATATATATACGCTTTTCGTTCCAGAAATACTTCCTCGTAGTTCTCTGCATCGGTCTGGTGTCAGCCGATACCCGTCCTTATTTACCAACTCAAAAGCCAGTATCTGAAGTTTCCAACAAATATATTCCTCCCACAAAAATACAACAAGTGCAACCAGTACAACAGGTTCAACAAATTCAACAAGTTCAAGTTCAAACACCTGCTCAAGTTGTCCAAACTCCAGTAGTTCAACAACAACCAATTCATATTGTGACAACTTCACAATCATATAAGCCCGCATCCCAATTGTTGACTTATCAACCTGTTGCAGGTATTATGATTTTACCTAAGATTTGTAAAAATACTTTTTCTTTAATTGTTTTCTTTGTGCAGTTGTAGGAAAACAAACTATCATCACAACACCAGTTCAAAAGACTGTAACTTACAGTAGGCCTGTCCAACGTACAGTAACAGTCCATGAACATGTCGTCCCAGTTGTTCGTACTGTTGTCCAAACTGCGCCAGTCGTCCATCAGACAATTGTCCAATCTCATCCAGTTGTCCATCAACGCACTGTCAAGACCGTCCAATACCACCGTCAAGTAGTTCAACCCATTACCATCCACACCAGCCGTGTTGTCCCAGCTAAGGAAGTCACTGTTGTTCAAGTACCTGCACAGAAGAAGGTCATTCAGACCAGCGTGGTTTCCCAGCCACAGGTTGCTGTTGTCCAGACCCAAGAAGTCGCGTCTGTAGCTCCACAAAAAGAGACAATTGCGATTACTACCCAAGCACCAACTGCTGCTCCAGTCACAGCTGCACCTCAGCAAGGATACAAATATCCTGCTGCCGCTCACTAAGACCTAGCGATTGAACTAAGGATGTTATAAACTGTAGTTTCTCCATTTGTAATAGTTTTAAGATAAATATGTAATATATTACTCTTCGTTCAAATCCCCGATTGAGTTCATTTAGTTATTTTGTCTCATATTGTAGGCTAATTACTTAACTATGTTAACAAACGAATAATATTTATCCCGCATAATAAAGAAATTGTCACAAAAAGTATGCGAGCGTATTCGTTTGTTGTTTTTATGTATGGTATATAGTACATTTGAATTGAATCTGACATTTCTTATATGATTATCAAAATTCCCCAAAACTTTTTAAACAGCATGCAACATTTATTCATAAAATGTAAATGCGCAATCTTTGTGATTGATAAATTTTACATACTTCCTTTCAAATGTGCTATTTAAAACTGTAGGAAAACATAAAATGTTTCTTCATCTTAGACTTACTATTATACATATATGTACAAGTATATACTTTTAATATAAAATAAATCGTAAAATGCTTCTTTCATATAAATTTATCACAACTTGAATGACGCAATAAAGAATTCAGAACTTAATATTCATAAAATGATAATTCCTTAAATCTGACAGGTGTTTCAGAGATGTTAAGATAAACTGTAACAAAAAATTAATTATCTTATGCAAATCAAAGACCCCGCTAAACAGATGATACAACTATTCACTGCATCATATCCGCCAGACTTTAAGTCTCTTCTGATAAAATAAGAATCTTACCGATAATATCGTTTTTTTTGTGGTAACTAAAAATTCTAAAATATTTTTATGATTTCTACATAAAAAGTAATAACTATGCATACTCTTTGGTTCTCTTGCATGTACATTATGTACATACATAAATGATAATAAATAAGTAAGTAATGAGTTTTAAAAATATGTCATACTGAATTAAAGAAGTATGAACAAAAAATCAGCTGCACAAAATCAATGCCAAAATGTATATTGCTGCATTGAGTCCGCCATCTTAAATTTTTAATAGTTTCGCTAAGTGCGTCCTTGCGTCCATCTATTCGCGGTTTTACTCAGAGACTGTTGGTAGTAAAAAGCTTTAATTAGGCATAGTTAAACATATTAATCACGTCTACAAAGTTGTTTGGGGTTCTGGCGAAGAAAAAAAAATGTTTGGGTGAAGCAAGCCATCCTCTAGCAATAGGACTACCTCTATTAATACAAACAAGTATAATATAATAACAACTATATTTTTAAGAAAAAGTTTTTTGGGAAATTTGGGAGTTGGTAAAAAAGAAGGAAAAATTTAAGATGATAGCTGAGAGAGTACCAGAAAATTATTGAGATTGTGAAAAATAAAAGAAATAAGAGAGTTTTTCGCGGAGGAAATTTGTAAGGCCGGGAAAATAAAAAACGTTTTGCACTTTTTTTCCCACTTAATCGACAAATATCATTCATAGTTGGGCCAATTTACACAAAATATTTATAAATTAAATACCCAAACCCTCCACTTGAATCCGTCTATCTATTGGTGAAAACCAAATGAAAATCCCTTTATTAGTTTCTGAGATTGACGCGTATAAAATTGTATAAGCAAATATTTGAGGTGAATAACTTAATAAGTACATTCAATATATCTCTTCCTAACAGAAATCGAAATAAGTTTAATCGAATTTCACGCAACGCTCTCTGAAAAGCAATTCAAAAATTTGTACTTCCTATCGACAACTTAAGTTAATTAATGCACCATTTTATTAAGCGCACCTTTTGATGTTAGGATATGGCCCAAAAATATGAATGTTTAATTCATTGATCAAAAGTCGTTTGAATGCGTAAAATAGACAAGAAGCTCATCATACCCGGGCACGCACTCGGTCCCTGAATCGGCTACTGCTCTGGACCATACAATTTGTTAAATTTCCGTAATAATAAGCAAACTGGAAAACCTTCAAACAATCAGAAGTTTTGCAAAATTTTACGAGTTTACCTATATTGAATATTAGGACGACTGAACTGTAATCGATTTGTATAAATATTGAAGTTATTACAACTGAAGATCATTCACAGTTCTGTTGTGCTCTTGTAAACTAATCAAAAATAATCAGAAAGCAAAAATGGTATTAGTTTTGCAATCATGTAGTAAAATAAGTAAAATACTAAAATTGTGTATTTTTTTAATAGAAATTGGCAATTTTCGCCCTGGCTTTAATTGTGGCTGTTGCTGCTGATGTGTCTGAATTGGGTGCTCCTTCAGCCGATTATTTGCCCCCAGTTGCTGATATTGGTGCTCCAGTTGAGGCTCCAACCCAGGAATATCTGCCTCCAGTAGCTGAGGCTGCTCCTTTGGAACCCGAACCAGCTCATACCCTTTCTGATGATGGATACCGCTACAAGAAGGTCAGGAGGGTCAGATACCGTCTCCGTCACTAAATAATGGAACCATATAGAGCAAATATACCAAAAATGGCTTATGTCAAACAGATAAATAACTATATCTACTAAAACAAAACTTTAACAAAAATTTGAGGTTTTATTTTAAACATAAGATTTTCTTTAAAAACAATTGGAATATGGCGCAGACTAGCAATAGGTATTTAAAGCACACTTTTGTATACCAACAAATGAAAGGTCATACGAAATGTTTTTAAATTTAAAACTCATTTTGGGCAGTAGGTAAGTCATTATGGGTATTCACGCTTTGGTGCAAATAGGCCTTGCATCCTTGCATTTGCTATTGTATCGGCGCATAGGGTGCAAAAAAATCGATTGTCATAAAAACAACTGTGAGAATTTAAAATTTTTCAGTTAGTGCAAAGATACAATGGGATGTACAACAAAGCGTGATTTCCCTGTAAAAAAAAGAAAGTATGCTCGTAATATCTTTTATATTAACATAATTCTTACAATTAACTTTTAAAAATGCCCTTTCTAAACCAGCAATATATATATATCAGCAGAAATTTACTCTTACAGCAATCGTAGAATACGTTTTATAAGGTTTTAAAAGTATGCAAGAGTTCAGATTCTGCTTTTTGTATTGATGTAACGAAGGCTGATGTTAAAGTTTTGGTACCACAATATCCACTATTGAGCTTAAAGTATAGGCAACCTTGAAAGTTGAATTCCATTGTAACTGAATTCTAAATTGCCATCATTCACTGTAGGAAAATTTTTTTAATATTAAGCTTTAAAATAGTTAGACAATTTATAAATAATATGCAAAATCTGAAATTCCGTCCTTTTCGTTGCCCACGTATTGATTATCATTAATGAACAGCTCCGCTAATGTTTATTGGATTGAAAAAAAAAAATAAAAAATTAAAATCGACCAATACCACCTGCTCACCTTCGGCAATTTTCAGCACTTGACCAACCGGAACTTTGTTGTTTCCCTAGCGTCGAAAACTATTAGTAGCATCGCAGAGCTCTCCAGCAGTCCGGTTTTACGATCGAACTCCCGCCAAATTGATGAGCAGTGACCGATTCCAATTGATCATGTGTGGCATTTTCTAAATTAATATGAACCTTTTGAAATGATTTGCGCGGTCTTTCCTTCGCAGAAAGAAAGGCTAATATTTACTAATTTTATGAAACCACTAGTCCTATCCTTGAATTTGAAAATTAAGATTTAGTCGGTCATAAGATTAAATTCATTCATTCTACATAACCCATTCATAACATTTAAGGTAAGACTATCGAAATTATCCACGATATATAATATTTCCCTAAATGATAGAAAGTCCATAGATTGGTAAAAACGCCAGCATCTAGTGTTGAGATATGTGTATAATATCTTTGAATGTTACACATGCGTGTACTTATTTATTATTACACTTAACTAACTACTCGTAACTTATGTTTAAATTTTAATTACAAATAAATGTTAACTATAAACACATGAAGCTTATTTCTTTAAAAAATACGTGGCTTCAGAAATAAAATTGATCTAATAACCTTTCAGAATAATTTTATCTACTTTAAAAACGAGATCATCTTCGTCTGATTCCATTCCTTTTTTAGGCAAATATGACGTGTCTTTGCTATACAAAAACTGTTGGCAAAATTAATTTCGGAGCAATTTTTAAACGTCAACAGATTTAAATTTTTAATTTGCCGACACATGTTTCGAATCGGATAATTTTCATGATGAAAAATTGATCACATCCATGAAATTAAATACATGTTGGTACATGGCAAAAAAACAACATATTTTTCGCTTAAGCTCATTGTGGTACAGTTTAGGGAGGTATTTTGATTAATGTAGTGTCTGGAAATCTCTCATTGACCTTTTGTTTACAAGGTTTTAAACATATTGCAGAACAAGCATAGTAGTTGACTATAATAGGATCGAGGTTTCGGGGATATTTTTTTATAATTTTGCAATAAAAATATAAGTTGCATAGAAATTATAATTTAAATTGAATTAGTATTTTATATCGATTTTAAACTAAAGAATACGGAATCTCTTGTATCCAACAAATGCTGATTAAATTATATGCATAAGTTGGTAACTTCCTTTGAAATATGTTTGCTCGCTTGTTGTATGATTTATTCAAATAGAAAAGAGATATGTGCATCAGGTTCGTCTTGAAACTTTCAAAGCTGTGGTTAAGGTGAACGTTTGTATAATTTTCCTGAACCTGATTTTCACCTGATTGTGTAAAGAAAAGAAATTGGTCATTTTTTTAGCTGGTGGTTTGTAGAGCTTTGGGGTCATTCATAAATTACGCCACACGTAATGGGCCGGTGTGGGGTTTCAATAAGTATGACAAAATAAGTTTTGAGGGATAGGGAGTTTTTGTGACGTTGTATCATTTTAATAAAACGAAAATAAATTTAGTTTCATAAAGAAATCGGTTCACAGAATAACTGAAATGTATACAGTATTCTAGAAAGTTTCGAAGACTTTAGTATTTTAATGTAATAGCCAAAAACTTTAATTAAATCCACATTTAAATCTCCTATAAGAATCTGTTATTTTGTAACGAATTTTTAAAAATGTCCAAAATAAAATATTTTAAATAGTACTCTTTTAACCTATTATTCTCCAAATGGTGACGTATTGGGACATATTCATTTGTGAATTTATAATCTAGGGTAGAAATCCAATAAGAATGATATATCACTTGTTCTGTGGCAAAATTTTGTTGTTCAGTGTAATTTTTATGAGTGCAACAACTTACATAAAATGGACTTGTTTTTTGCACACTTGTGTTTCAGCTCTAGCTCAGCTCAGCTCAGACTCCGGAGACATTATTTTTAATTCTAAAAAAAATATTTTTTATGCTCATATGTAGCAAAAAACCCCAATGCCATATTTATTTCCTACCGTAAAAAAAAAATCTGAAAATTGCGTCATTTTTTGACTAGCTATAAAATGAGAATACCACTTTAAGGGTATAAAGGAAATTATAAGCTGAATTAATTAATATTGTCATTGCTCTTCTTTATCATCTTTCCAAAACTGCTATTCAAGGCTTTCTATCTATAAGAAGACTAAGATAGGAAAAAGTGTTGCATTGTTTCAATATTTAAATTATAGCACGAAATCCAAAACTTCTATTCTAATTTAATATCTTACTGGTTTTATTATAAACTTTTTGTGTCGCACAAAAAGTAGTTTTCATCATCGCACAAGCCACAGATTCTCAAAAGATTTTAATATTTTCCTATAAAAAAGAAGGATTAAAAAAATGATAATAATTAACAAGAGATTGATGTCATCTGAATGCAAACGATGAAACTTCTAAAGGAATTGGATTAGCCGACACTGAAGAGACCCTGTGAACGTGACATGGTTCACAACACTAAACTTGTTCTTTCCATTGATGCTGGAAAAAGATTCTAAAGTGTTTGCTGTTCAAAATCTTGCAGACTCTAAGACTCCTTAGCTGCTGACACATTCTTGTTTATGGAATTTCGTAGAAATTAATCCAATATTTGCCATAAATCTTGATTCTGCAGGTGTTTATTCGAAACGTCGGACATCTGTCGGGAATACCGCAGTGGTAAATACCAGATCCATAAATTTGTCTACGGTTTGTTCTGGTTTTCGGTGCAATAAACCTTTCATGACCTTTATGCTGGTGTCTGACTTGCAACACCTCTGGGCCGAGTGGATGTTGCGAGGAAATTACCTGGCTGCATGAATTATTTCCCTCTTACGTAAAGTGCTAATAAAACTAGGGAAAGCGGTGAAGAACTCGTGACCCTACAAAGATGTCTCTCGTATTTGTTTTATTTTCTAGCTCCTCTTCCTTTCTGATGGGCAAGGCTATTTGCTAACAAAGATGTGTGTTTGCCGCAAAATTGTCGAATCGGCTGCGATTTCAGTGATTTCAGCAATTTCGTAACAGATGCAGGTAAGCCGTGGCCACACGAGGAACACTCGTTGACGGCCAATGTTGGTACAGATTTATTCAAATCCAGCCGAGCTAAAGAAGTATGAAGAAGTAAGAAATTGCAAACAGATACGAAGTGCCGGTTTAAGGCGTGTTGGCACGACCTGGCTGTAACTTAACCACTTTAATTGTCTGAAAATGAACTCAATTTGGATTCAATAATACCTGTGCTTATGAAGACAATTAAGCCAGTCAATTCGGGAAGATTAGTGGCAAGTGATTTGGCATACTTGGCATAGGTCTGCATTGCAAGACGAATCGTGCCTGACCTCGTGCTTAACGAGAGATATATGCGCGTTAAATTATTTAATATTTAATGCACTATTAATCCAGTTCTCCACATAAATACACTATCAAAACGCTACTCATAAGATAGAGCAAAAGGTCACTCAGCAAAATATCGAAAACGCTACTGATTTCGTTTCGATAAAAAATCATTGAGAGGAGTCAAAGTGGAGCGGCGGCCGTCAACCGCTCGGCAGTATTAAATTAAACCAAAATGGTCATTAGCACGCAATTCTTTCCCACTAAACGCGATAATTTAATTCGCATAAATGTCGGGAGGCCTTAGAGCAGGAAATGTTCGCTGCCATAATATTCGCCATAATCCTGAACAATGCAGAGGGGGTCATAAAAATCAACAGCAGGTTTTGAGCGTTTTGCGGCGTGAAAAGACGGCCTGGTCGAACAAAAGGCTGCATGGCCGTCAGGGGGCGATTGTTGAATTAGACGCGGATGCTAAATTTTTCCCGGCATCTAAATATTGCGGCAAAGGTCTTTCCACTCGCTCCTCTAAAAGAGTAGTAGCAAAAAAATGATAGCAACCGGGTTTCAATCTTTTCTTAGTCACGTTATTACACCTTACTCCCAGGTCAATGAGGCAATCAAAACGACGCGAGTTCACCTGAATTTTGCACTTAATGAACACCGTCTTTCTGTGATTTTTTCCTTCCATCCTCAGGGCTTCTTTTATATTCAAAAGGTGAACTGTTTGCGAGGCACCGGCACATCGCGTCGTGATGGATAAGTAATGCGTGAAAAATGACATTGTTAGCATTGAGCGTGAAACGTTCTCTTCTTGAGTCGGATGAGCGAGCAGATTCTATTGGCGTAGGTTAGGGATTCATTTCAAACAAACTTTTTTGTAGACTGCTTGTTTGTTTAATTAATGGTTGGCGGATTAATGAATAATGCCACTTGGACATGTCTATTATGACCAAGTGCATTAATTAATGGCGTTGCGCTTTAAATAGTTGACATTGAAATGTTGTTCTCAGTTCTAAGCTGACAAACAGATTGTAGCAAAAGTATAGGTTAGGTTTAGACAGAAAAGAAGGCATGGATAAGAATACGACCCACTCTACATACTTATATCAAACATTCTGTTCTTAAATAAAATTTTGAATTCAATCTTTGTAGGTCTCTCAATTTTTCAGATGTCGCTTGGTTATTATCTTAAGGTGGAGTTGTCTACTTGCTGGCCCGAGGCTAGTTTTGAAGTTTTTTGTTTTAGGATTTTTAATTTATAGACTATGTATAATTGTAAAAACTACCTATTATCTAGTACCTAGACTATATAATAGCCGCTGGTTCCTTGTCGTTAGCATTTGAACATATTCCAAAATTTTTGAAAAGTAGGAGAACTTCCTTTAAAGCAGGAGAGAAGACAAGGCCTCACATAATAGTTTTCATAAATTGGTTCTCACCGTATTGTGTTGTTGCGGCTATTCGATCTTTTAGATTTGGAGTTATCGTACAATTCAAAAATCTATAATTCTGAATATGGGATTATGCAGCAACCTTACTCTAAAATAACTTAATTCTTCGGTTAACACATAATACATACAATACATACATTTGTATATTCATATATACCCCACATGAGTAGCCTTGATATTCAAGTTAAGCTGAAAATATTTACATAGCGTAATGTCTAAACTAAATAGCTTTGAATTCAATAATAGGAACATACATATGTATCAATTTAAAATTGTATATTAAATTGATATATACTATACAATTAAAACGGTTAGGCAGCGCCTAAAGGAACGAAACATACTTTTCAAGTAAATGGAAGTGAAAGAGGGCTTGTTTTATAAAACTACTTTTACGTCTGAAATAGTGTTTTATAATATTTTGAAAGTTTTTACATTTTTCTGGTTTTAGTCAGAGAGTTTAGCCGTTTTTAAATGAATTCAATATAACTAAACTCATTGAAAATTGAAATAACATGTTTCTTAAATTAAGTCACATTTTTTAAGGCACCTCCAAAAGTTACACTTAGAATTGCAGTTATAGTACAATATATCTCATCCCAAAACATATAGCATAAATGAAAACTTTTGATCATAAAGTATATTTGATCAACCTCGCTGTCCCATTACGTGAACAAAAATTTTTTGAACATATTACTTTTTCTTACCATTATCTTGCGCAATTACAAAATAAATTTAATACTTTGCTGGAAGTGTTAAACTTTTCTTCTAAGCTTATTACTATTTTTTTCCGATTTTACTCGAGACTTATTCTTATAAATATAAGTTTTTTGTGCCCATCCCTAGTCATTTTGAAGTTGAAAAGCTCAAAGGTAGTGTTAAACTTAAAATTCGGTAATTTTTAAGCTTTTATCCAGGTCAATTTTCCTAAAACCCACCTCTACGAAATTGATGAGTTTCAGGCGTTAAAATATGTAACTTTTTTTTTAACGCTTTTGAACACCTCAAGTAGCTTTTGTTGTGATGTGACAAAGATTATCCAAATGTTATTTGTTGGGTTTCGGTATTCAGTTGAATGCTTTTAATTTTAAGTTAAGTGCCACATATAATATTATTTATTTACATATATCTCTCTCACGTTATCGAGTTATTATAAGTGTAAGTTTCAAAAAACATAAATTGTCTTTTTCCAATAAATGCTTTTTTTTTTATTATAGACGAAATATTTCTAATAATAGTAATATTAGGTACTGCATTTATAATACAAAAAATTATTTATAATACAAAAAAGGTAGTATGGCACTACTTAAAGAACGCCTATAAGTTATCGATATAATATTTAGCAGCATTTTCGTTTCATTATTTTCAATATACATATGATAAACTTTTCGACATTTTTCATAATATTCCAGAAATAATCTGTGAAAATATAATAGAAAATTTATACAACAGAACTTATATACCACACATATTTGCGGAAAAACTCGAAACGAAATCGATGTGCGCGGCTAGCCTAAGACCAGGCGTCCATTATGATTATTCTCTGGATTTTCCGCATGTGCGAGCCTATAACATAGTGACATAATTCAAAAGCACAAATATTTACATATTTATTGGAAATATTTTTTATTTACGTGCCTAAGGACAGGCGCGTACTATGACTACATACTTACCTTGCGAATGCCTCTCCACAGTCCACAAATCTGAGTACTTGGCTTTGAATTTACATTGACGTCCGAAACGGATTTTTATCTGCTGATATAACTTTATTCTTTTTGAGAATATTCATTTTAAGATATGGATCATGGTGTATGATTATATTCGTCAACTATTTTATAACGTTTGTTTTTATTAGTTTTTATTCTTAACTAATATTTCAAATGGATTGGGGAATCAATTTTGATTATCACATTAAATATTTGTCTTTCAACAATTAATGACGTCATCCTGTATGCAGAAGCAAAGATGCAACTTGAAGTTAATTTTATTGCATACTTTAAGGACATCATAATATTAAGAAGTATGTCTAATGTTTTATTTACGTTGAAATTGTCTTAACTTATAGAGCTTTAAATTATTGTAAATACATATATAAATAACACGTCCTTATCGACTCAAAACTTGCAAATGATGCGTAGATTACATTGGTTAAAGACCGAATATCTTCTCTAATTTGAAAACTTACTCTCGACAGAAATTTTTGATTTTTAAGAGTTCAACGGTGGATGTTTGTTTTCGGAAAATTTATGAAACGAGCTTAACCTGAAACCTTCCATTAATATTATACTAAATAAATAGGTACTTCTCATATCGTGTATTTTATTGATTGTCGAAATTGAACCCGGTGAACTTTTAATTAATCTTGGAAGATAATTAGAACAATTAGGCGCGGACAAAATCTTGGAAGAACTTTTTTTATAAGTGTAATATTATATAAAAAATAAAAATCCAAGCAAATACTATTATGATAACTTGTTTGCTTCATTTCTATTGTTTACAAATATTTTGATCATTGTAGCCACTCCAATGTTTATTTGGTTGACTTTGAATAAAACAATTATTGGTTTACGCAAGGAAAAAAAACACATTTTTGTAATTCGAAAATAATTTTGTATTTGTTATCCCAATAATTTTGTAATGAAGTATTATTATGCTGTCTATAAAAAACTGGAATACATATTTATATTATTACTTTAAATAAATTAGTGTAAAGAAAAATTGGAGACACTAATTTCGAATCCATCTACTACCAAAATTTGGAAATTCAAGATGGCGGATCTAATATAGTGACCAAAATTATTCGAATTCACTGAATTTAAGTGAGGTTTTATATAATGATACCTATAAATATTTTAAATCCTACACATATACATATGTATGTACATATCAACTCGAAAGTTTATTTGTTTGTTTGGATGTTTGTTACTCCAATATTCCGAGAGTGTTGGTTTGATATATTGTATTTTTTGACTGAAGATACTACATCCTTCAATTAAACGTGTATGTATAGACTTTTTATGGCGGCCAGCAATTATCAAATTCAATGGATTGCCATGAATGTTGGTAATTGGGGTTTTCAGAGATGATTGTTAATGTGTTTCAAGATTTTAGAAATCAAGATATGAACCTAATATGGCGACCAAATTTTCCACGACCACGAGTTAAAGCAATATCATGAGGAAATATAGTAGAATGGTTGATTTAATACCCAATAATTTAGTATTGAACATTTACATACATGTGTAACGAAATTTTAAGGTAGACGATAATTTCTATAAAGAATACGTTTACAATTAAAAAAAAAAAAAGCAAAAATCTGAGTGAAGTACTAAACTTGAGCATGACACGCCGGGTAAAACCCGGTTACTTACATATTATGTAATGAAGTGGTTTACAGAAAATTAAAAAATTACGTATGAAAATATTTTAATTTATTTATTTCGTTTATTACCACAGTTATTCTACATTAAAAAGCGTATCGATCTGCAAACTCACTTATGTGACCCCGAGTCACACTGAAGGACTTGCAAACAAGTCTAACTAGTCAAAAGAGCGATTTAAAACTGGAATGGAATATTGGGGATTGGATATTGGTATCCACCGGTTGGCTGTGGTGGCAGGTAGTCCCTTGGAGGCTCAGTCGGTGGTAGAAAAGGTATAGACGGCGTGGGGTAGTTGTAGCCCTTGCTTGGTGGTGGTGGTGGTGGTGGCAGTGTTGGTGTTGGGAATGGCTGTCTAGGTTTCGGGTAATCGTATCCCTTTGTCGGAGGCAAGTAATCGATTTTTGGTGGGGTTGGAGGTGGTGGGGGAAGGCGAGTTGGTGGTGGAGGATTGAAAGGGATCCTTGGTTTGGGGTAATCGTATCCTTTACTTGGTGGCAAGTAAGTTGTCCTTATGGTTGGTGGAGGTGTTGGGCGTCGCGTTGTTGTAGTTGGTGGAGGGAATGGCACTTTTGGCTTAGGATAAGAATAACCACGAGTGGGTGGAAGATACGACGTTGGTGGTGACGGAGGTGGTGGTGGGATTCTAGTTATTGGTGGCTTTGGTGGAGGTGGAAATGGAATTGGTGGTTTAGGGTAGTCATACCCCTTCTTAGGTGGAATATATTCTTTCCTTACTGTTGGTGGGGGTGGTGGAGGTCTTGTGGTTGGTGGAAGGTAGGTTGGCGTCGGTGGTGGTGGTGGTCTAGTTGTTGGGGGTATATATGTTGGCGGTGGTGGTGGAGGGGGGATTTTTCTTGTAGTTGGAGGAAGGTAGGTAGTTGGTGGTGGAGGTGGCCTTCTTGTGGTTGGTGGAAGATAAGTAGTTGGTGGTGGTGGTGGCTTCCTTGTTGTTGGCGGCAAATATGTTGATGGTGGGGGTGGTGGTGGTGGTGGCCTCCTCGTTGTTGGCGGCAAATATGTTGATGGTGGAGTTGGTGGTGGTGGAGGCCTTCTGGTTGTTGGTGGAAGATATGTAGATGGCGGTGTTGGTGGCCGGTATGTTGTTGTTGGCAGTGGGAAAGACTTTGATGGCTTTTCGTAAACGTATCCTTTGGCTGGGGGCAGATAATCAATTTTTGGCGGAGGACGCGGAGGAGGTAATCTCGTTGGGGGAGGAAGTGTGAACGATTTCCCCGGTTTGGGATACTGGTATCCTCCTGACGGCGGTAAGTAGTTATTTTCTGGCTCTTGGTAGTAATACTGTGGCACCGCAAGTGCTACAGCAAGCGAAGATAGTAAGATGAGAAGTTTCTAAAACAAAATAAAAAAAAATTATGAGTATCCTTTAAAAACATTCGATTTCGAAGTATTTTATTTTTTCTGTAAGTTATTATGCTAATCATGCAATGTCTCACTTTGATTAATTTAATAGCTCCAATTATTTACTATGACAAATTC
Organism: Machimus rusticus; assembly: GCA_951509405.1. Classification (NCBI taxonomy): domain Eukaryota; kingdom Metazoa; phylum Arthropoda; class Insecta; order Diptera; family Asilidae; genus Machimus; species Machimus rusticus. The sequence continues at coordinate 47,887,797 of OX608050.1, read as the reverse complement.
GTTGTTTTATTCAAACAATGTATACTCTTTCGTTAAATAAGAAATTATAATATCATTCCTGTATGTACCACTAACTGAATTATGCCTAATTTAATCTGCATTCCTAAGACTACTCTAAAAAAAATTCATGTAGCATGTTATAAATGTACGAATTAATTTAAACAATATTCACCACTTTTAAGCAGATCTATATACACGACCTTGAAAAACTAGTATAATTACTTATCACTTCACATGTTGGCGTACTAATTGTTAAAACAAATTTCTGGTTTTCGAAATTAAAAGCACTAAATTAGTTTATGAGCTTAAGAACTAGCAAATTGAATATATTGTAGGGTTTTTTTCCGGCTATTAGTTACCAAATTTCCATAACACCGAAATTGTGATTTATGATTTCTGTTCACGAAAACTAATCGCAATATATATTTAAATCAATCAGCTTGTGCGTTTTATGTGCTTGTTTTAGCCATAACTTTGACTCTTACCTCTGATACCCGGATCTGGTTTGGCTACTTGGCTACTTGGTTTTACTTTACATTGAATTTAATGTATTTTTCAAATATTTGGGCATGAAGTATAAATTAATATCACTTCTTTGAATAATTTTTGGATATAAATTCGATGTGAATTTGCTATTGTATAGTTATATATAAAATATTTTTGGACATTACAACTTGCAAAAATTTTTTTATTATGCATGAAGATGATCTTAAACAATTAGAACTAGAATTTGTGTTGCCCTTGCAACCTGGTTGTTTTACTTGTCTTATTATAACAAACAGCTCGCTATACAATAAATCAAAATTATTTTAAAGTATTTTATTTAGAATAAAATTATGTAATATTTTGAATTGGAAATTTTCAAAATTTTTTCGGAACATTATTTAATTTGGAATATATTAAGTTACTTAAGTGTCCAACTATATTTGTATTACTTTATCCTCAACAATTTCCGTAATAATCCAGTATCAATTTTGTTTCATTTCGTTAATTGATTTACGTTACCTTTTGGCTCAATATTAAAACTTGAGAAAATGCATAAATGCTATTATAAATTCCATAGAGTACAATCACAATGTAATTTATAAATACTTACCTTGAAAAATTTATTGCATATAATTCACTATCTGATCCAGATTAGATCTAGTAGTAAATTTTTTCTTGAATTTAAATTAATGAATGACGGAAATTTTTAACTTTATGTCAATGACCCAAACAATTGTTCTCAAAAGTTTGTTACTTTAAAAGTTAGAGTTTTGATTGGTAAAAACTAAGGCAAAATGATCTGCAATTTTGCAAATGAGTTGAGTCTAATTAAGATAAGATAATTAGAAATTTTATATTAATAAAAAATTAATATACTGTTTCATCTTTCGAGGTAATTGTATTTTGATGGGATAACTAAATAGTTATAAAAGTTATAATAGACATTCGTTAAGTAAGTTCGGCGTTTTTAACACGTTTAGGTTTTATTAGCAAAAATACTTTAAATGGTTATGTTTAATACCAAATACAACAGGAACAGGCATTCTAAATAAACTGAATTGGACGGGTTAAAAAAGTTATTTGTGAATAGTAAAGAATAAATTAATATAATGTTCTCCATACGAAGATAAATAACTGCGAAATTTATATACATATATGTAAATGCACATATTAATTAAATTTGTTGAAGGAATAACAATATTGCAACTAGAAAATCCATATGGGAATATCGTTTTGTTATTAAGAGGAAATTAAGAGCAAATAAAAAAGAAGAGAAAAAATGCATTTTAAAATAATTAAAAGCTGAAGTAAAATAAAATTGATTTAACTCATGTTGTTGCAAGTAAATACCTATAAGTTTATTAAAATTATCAAACTCATAAGGAGTATAAAACTATAAATTTAACTTCAAAATCAGCCAGCTACCCTCGTTATCTTTATCGTCACTCATAATTAACACCAATAAAATATAGAGAACTGCAGTTTCACGATTTCTTGACCATCAAGTAGGTAATCCACTCTAAAAACCTTGCGAAATATTGTATTTCGCTATTAAAGTACCCATCAGTCGTCCCAAAACGAAAGACTTAAGTGACAAACTTTTTTTTCTAACGAGTTGGTGTTTGCTAGGAGCTTGAAATAAACTAGATTTCTTGGTTTATCGAAATCGCAATTGCGCATACTCCAATTGGACCAGGCAATACAGAGCCACTAAAATAAAATAATTTATTTCACTGCGTCTGCCTGCAGTATATGGGCGAATATCCCATTTAAAAAAACCGGTACGCTGACCTTCAAACTCGAGTTAATACTCTGTAAGTAAAAATACAATCGGGCTGCCGTTGAATAATTTCATTTTCATTGAGCTTCCAAGTATCCACTTTCATAACACCGAGGATTTCATAAATATAATCGCCATGACTGACAGTATGGGGTTATCACAATCAATGGTATCGATGCAAAAAGCAAACAAACTTCTTCACGCACTGCACCTAAATAGCGTTCGTAAAAAAATAAAAAAAAATAGAAATCTTCACATCTCGGCCCATTTGAATCTTTTTGTCCATCATTCAATCAATCGCTCTAAAACAAACAATGCGTGGGTGCAAAACCAACAACGCGTGCGCAATTGCAACAGAGTTAAGAACCAAAAAATTTAGCATATCACTATTGGCTATTGTACCCATAGTTGAAACCACTCGCACTAACTTCTATCTCAAGGAGCACTATCTTAAAATCACTTGTCCTGTTTAATGTTTGTCCTTGACTATTTGCCACCGCGGCTACTTACCATCTTGAACACTTCTCTGTGTCACTTGATCCAAGGAGCAAACACTGAATCCTCACAAGGCAGGTCCTCAATATCTTTCTCCTTTTCCGAGCGACCGAATCCGAATAGCAAATAATACAAAATACTATCAGATGGCCTTTGACAGTGGTATTTATACGAAAATCAGGTGGTGTCAGTGTGAGCTGGCGGCCAGTACTGTGGCCGCGTGCGGCAGGTGGTCATCCCAGCGACGGCGGTTTACAGTGCGAATCTTCAAGATTGGCCGGTCGATTCGTGTAATTAATGTCGTCTCCGTCTCGTTTCATTAAAATATAAATTTTTGGGGGCCGATCGAACTCCTTGCGGATGAGAAGTCGAGACATTCCATCAGTATGATGTTATGTAGCTTTTTAGGCCCAGGGTACTTGCCTTTAATTTCCTTCAAGATTTCGCGAGATTACCACTCGATTACTAACCTCGCACCGCTGCTGGACTGGTTTACGGATGAATCAGGTGCGGTCTCAATGAAATTGCCCTGGCGAAATCAGTCATTAGCATAACCAACCGAGGAGGATCTATTTGTGCACGCCTGAAATAAAACCTCAGAACCTTCTACTTTCGGAGTTACCCCAAGGTCAAGTTCTGGACTTTTGTCACATCCGATTCGGTCCGGCTGAAGGAGATTTAAAGAAGATTGTCGTCGTCTCGACAATGTCACAGCAAATTGGATCCACTTGAGATTAAAAGCATTTGGCGATCAATCAAAGTTACGAGACTATTTAATGGTTGCCACCCACACTGCCTAGACAAAAAATTCAGTGCCATGAGAACCAAGCTGATACGACAGTGCAATATTATTATTAATCACCTCTAGGCCGAAGTAGAGGAATGCATTTTGTCCGAAACTTATTAGTACTTAGTACTTTTAATTTCCTTATAAAATAGACATTTATTTTGGTCCAAACTGTGCTCCCAGGCAGTCTGCCCATGCATCCCCCCAACACCTAACACGGATGTGATTCTAATTCAAAGTAGAACGCTGCAAGCCTTTTCGAATGCACTCAGAATCGCTAACAAAATTACAGTATATCAGTTGAAAGAATCGTTGTCATGCTTGGACAGATGCCAACAAAGAGATGATGAGCTTGTAACATCTTTTAGTGGTTGCTGCTGCTTACATAACGCGGACAAATTGTTGAGTGATGAAAAGTTGTAATTGGAAGAAAACAAAGCCTTAACACCAATGGTAGAATGCTATTTGGTACATTTCCGTAACTGCTAAGCTAAAATTAACAAAAGAATTTAAGAAATGCTTACATCTTCACGACTGTACAAAATTCAATTATCGTTCCGTTGCTATTGAATCATTGTCACTATGATCTGAAACAAAGGTAGCATATGAGGAAACAATTTCTAATTATATACCTTGACTTTGCAGATATGAAGACACTATTTCGTTTAGCAATCTGAATATGCAGAAATGTTTGAAAGCATAAGGCGATTTTAGCATCTTCATTTATCGCAAAAAAATTACTTGTCTGGTTTTCTTCGGGTTGCTTTTTCTTGATAATTGTTTTAACATATAGGTAGCATTTCATAACAACTTAGAAGTATGCGCCCAGGAACTACAAACAAGAGGTTAATAATGACCACCTTACCTGCTTTTTATCGCTACTTATTTTTTTCTTGGAGAATATTTTACGTAAGTTTTAAAAAATATATATTTAGTTCGAGATGAGATGGGTGTGACTATTACTCCTCAAATTCTTTTTATTAAATGAGTTTCCCTTCAATCATATGTTTACATTTTAAAATAGAGTTTGCTTGAATTGAATCTTGACTAAATAATGATACTTTTCTGTTTCTTAAATTTGTTTGTAATTTTTTTAATTTGTTGCGCTATTTATCCTGTGCGATATATTATTAATTTTGCTTTTACTATGGAGTACCTCTACTCTTAGTATTTACAAACAATTTTGATACTAAATTCTTTAGAAAACTTTCAGAAGTTTGAGCTTCAATTAAACTGTTTAAAAATTTATTATTGTCATCAATATAAACTTTTTACCATAAATTATTCTATTTATTATTTTTAGAAGCATATAAGGTACTTTAATAAATTGCAAAAGTATATTGCAGTAAAACGCAGTGTTTCTTATCTACATATATACTAATAAAAATTAATGGGTAAATTACACATAAACTTCTAAATTTCAATTGGAATTTGTAAACTCTGAAAACGGTTTAAAATCAACGACCCGGAAAGCTCCCAAGTGCAAATTGTGATGGAGATCGCATAGATTTAAAAAATTTTATATGTTACGAGTAGAAGGCATTATCTGTTTGCGCCTTTTCTACTTTAAAACAGAGTCATGAGAAATTCCACCTAATTGTTTGGTTTTGTGCTATTATATTTAAGATTTATATAATAATTTGTACTACATAAATTTTCTATATACATACAAACATATATCAGTGTTCGATGCACTATTCTACGAATACTAGTATATTAAGAGATATAAGCTTTCAAAGCGTGCCGAATTTTCGTTGCACCATTTAACCATCTGTATCTCTGGAAAAGACATAGTTCTACTAAAAATAAAAATATATTGCAGCAACAACTAAATTCGACGTCTCTTAAATGCTAAAGCATAATACCAATTTCTGCAAAGTTATACTTTTTTAAGAGCTTTAAACGTTTTATACAAAAAGGAACCGGAAGTTTGCTTCGCCTTGACCCTTTTTAAAGACCAGAAGTGCTCAAGAACAGCGGTTGATTGAAAAAAAAAACAGTTAATGAGGAAAGTACAAGTTAGGTTGACATTTTTAAACCTACAACTTCGAACCTTTAACGACATGACAAGGAGGTCGGAGTAACATGTTTTCTAACAACATATTATGAACTTTATTCAGAAAAACTAGCAATTTAATTCAGTTCTTTCTGCATTATTGTTTAATTTTAATAAGAAGAAAAGAATTAAAGGATTAATTACAACCATTATATTTTTGAATCGTGTGACATGTATTTTTTAAAAGTGTTATAAATTCTTTAGCAACTTGGGTCAGCTGCTAAATGATTAATAGCAATCATGATCAAATTAATGCAACTAACAACTTTTGAAAAACTAGACATGTTCATAAAAAAGTCAATCCTCCTTCTGAGAAATTGCACACACAATAAATAACCAGTTTCAAAATCAAACAGATTTTTGGAGAAGGTAATTTTTCAAAATTAGCTTAAAAATGGCTCAATCAAATTGCAGCCTGCGCTTGGCCCCTAATTCAAAAGTTAGCTATTCACGGAAGTTCTTTGAACCGAAATGTTGCAAGCCAGGTCTGCTCGACGGCCGTTCGACGCGTGGACTGTGGTTACGGTCGCATCAATCATCGCGCTCCATCGCAGCTCGCCACGCTGGCTAATTAATAACTCGCGAAGCGCCACATCGCGAGCTCATTGGCACGGGGGTTAGTTAGTAAGCGAATTTCCTTTGTTATCTGACCCATAAACAAATAATTTCCGCCGGGAGGTCAAGAGCTCCGGCGGGCTGAAACTGAATTGAAGTGGAGAATTTTGCCGGCCGAAAAATCCTAAATAATACGAATTCACCTTCTGATTGACCGTTTGGATGGAAGATAAAAATTTAAAGACTTCTTGCTGGTGGAACATCCGCGCCGCCAACTCCGAATATTGAGCAACTGCCGGCATTCCCTTTTTGTGGCTTTTATGGAGGCCTACCTAAAGAGCATCTCAATGGTACCATTTAAATCCGCTCGAGCGCAATTTTAATTACGGACGTCCACCAAGCGATGTTAAGATTCTTTTGGCGCCCATAAAAAAATATGGCTTTTGGCATCGCGCATTCATTGCTGTGTCCGTTTAAGTGAAGTTGACCTTGCCATGGTGCCTTTGTCTAAAATATTTCTGTTATAAACACGATGCTCTCCAAAAAAGTGCTTAATTGATTCTTTTCGTTTTTTTTTAATAGACAAAACTTTATCATATTATTTACGTATGCAAATTTCCTGCGGGGGTGTTTAAGAATTTTTTACTTTTGGGCTTTAGAGAAGCTGAAGAATAAAACAGGTGTTTTCTCGCGGAATACTTGATCAATCAAATACTTTAGCGTCTGTTAAAATAGAAGATTTGATGTGCTCAAGAATCACAAGGACATTCGAATTATAAACGCACACTTCAACTGTCGCAATTTTTATGATGAAAAATAATTGAATGATGCGGTTTCTAGAAGAAACTGAATTATATCCAAAATGAATTGAATAAAATATCTATAAAGTTTTAAATTTTGTGTTCTGAAAAATAAAATCGAGAGCGATCCCAAAATTTATTTTTTGTATTAAGAACCTAATGGGACTAAATTCGTACAGCAAGTCAAAATAAAATTTAAAGACTAAAAATATTAACAGAAGCAACAGAGAAAATAACTTTTATTTTCAATTGAAAACGAAATTCATTGGATTATATTGCAAAATTATTTCTATTCAACATTAAAGTTCTAGATTATGAATATTTTGAAAGATTTTAAATCCAATTTTATCTGACAAGTAAGATGAATGCCCCATACAGATTTCTAACAAAATGTAAAATGTAAGTACTGTAGAGGGGCACCACGTTTTCATAAATATTCTTAATCTAAAAATATATTATGAGCATTTGTTTTGAATAATGGAGAAATAAAAGTCGTTTTCTACTGTTAAACAGGAAACATTGAAATTAAAAGAAAAATAACTATCATTCGTTTACGGATGCGATATTTGTAGGTTATGAATTTATGAATCATTTACAGACAGGACACTAAATAATGACATCTAAATTACATCAGAAATAGTGGGCAAGTTCTATTCGTCACTTACTCTCTTCACGTGTTCGCGCTGCTGGTTGTCGTAAATCATTCAAGAATACTCGTGCGCACGCGCTTAAAATTTAAAAGCAATGATCTGATTATTTTTAGATACGTGATTTGTTTTAATGTATTCAGTTAGTAAGTAAGTAAAGTAAGAACATTTTTTCCTGACAATTTAAGAAATTGTTCTTCCTATTGTTCTTCTAAATAGTCAAACAGTGGAAAGCGCTCAAGTACTCCAATATATTATATTTATTTAAGTCAAATAATAAGTAGCTTGAGCAATAGCAAGAAACCGATGTTCTTTTTTCATTTACATAACGTTAAAGAATTTCATAGCAACATGGACTAAGTGTGCTATGTCCTTCTTTGTGGTGTAGGCAACTATACTATACTATACATGCTAATCAATTTCAGCCTAATCGGTTGAACAATTGAGTTGTGAAGGTGGAGCAATCAAATAAAGAAACTTACTTTTGTATTTATAAAATTATTTAGGATTGATGATTGATTATAGCATCGCACAGCGTGTTTGGTTGGTTTCTAAAACAAATTCGAACTTTTAATACGACCTATCCTTTTTTTAGTTTCGAGTTTTATCCCCATTCATTTTGCAAAACCATTAATTTTAATTTCGAATTGAATATTTCTTATGCGACTCCGCTTTCAAGGAGTTAAATGGAACGTTAAACGGAAGCTTTTAAATATGACGTAGGTGCCCCACAATTTTTCTGTTTCGAATTTTATTGCAATTATTAGTTATCTGTGTTATTTTTGAAGTGAATTATTTTTATGCGACTAGTGAGAAACAGGGCCATGATAGATACATACAATATATGTATATAATGACGCTATAGTCTGTATAGTATTTCTACGTTTAAATTTAATATTATTAAATAATATTTTAAATTTATATTTCATTTTACAATTTTCTTGCCATTTCCCTCCCATCTCTCACACGACTTTCACTCGTCAACGTCCATTCACGTAAAATAAGAAATATTCACTTCAGCTGTTGTAGCCAAATGAACACACCAAAATAACAGCAATTAAAAAAGTAAGTAAACATTTATAGGAACTAAAAAATTAGGTAAACATTTATGAAACTAAAATTAATTAAATTGGAAAATCGTTAAAATAACAAAGTTAGGTTTGTGCAGCTGCTATGGTAACGCACTCTATTCCGAAAATACCAATTGTGATAACACGTAGCACGAGATCCTTACGACTAACAATTAGATCCATGTCCTTGATATACTGTACCAAGTCTCTGACTCCGGTTCTAATTGAAGCTCTATAGAATCAGTTCTAATCTTTCATATGACTTAAAACTTTGGATGTAATTAAAATAAGATTGGTATGAAATTAATAATATTTGCTTATTGATGATTCTAGTCATGCCCTTCTTTTACATGGGTTTCCAAGAGCATATTGTAAGAAATAAAAAAAGGCAACGTCATCATATCGAACCACAATGTTTTACATTCTCGAGTTCATATTTTTCGTCAGTGTATTGAACCCGGATACTCCGAATTATTTCCCGGATACCAAATGGCTATTAATTTAGTAATGCCAACTGAAACAGATGAACTACAGATATTCTATAAGTTATTTGCTCCACGGGGCGGATTTTGGAAAAATAAAATATTTGGATTCACCAGCAAATGTCAAGGTATACCATAGACGTTTTAATTTAATGAAAGGGAAATATTTTTATTTTGTTTTGTAAGCAGCAGTGTTTTTGAGAAGAAAGAAAGTAACATAGTATCTTTTAAGTTGATTCAATCTGAAATTTAAAATTGTTTTAAAAATTAAAGTGACATGGTTATTCAAGCGGGAAATTTATGTATTTCTATGCAAAACAACCATAAAAACTACGTTTACAATTTGTGCATTTTAACACTTTTTATGTTACAAAGGCTATTGACCACGGCTGGCGCAACGAATAGCTAGAGATAAATTATCTAATTGTTGCAGAATTCTTTCAAGCCGAAAGCTGCCTAATCATATTGGATGGAGTTCAATGAATTCATCGTAAGACAGACAGGTATACTTTATGTTTTTTTCCTCTGCAGCCAAACTCGATTCGGCCCCATCAATTAATCACAATTTTGATCATTTCTTCGGTCTTCAATACTCGTTGGCGATCTACACCTCCCGTGGCATCGCCGATTTAAAAAGCAGTTCCGACTGTGATTTAAAGAAATACCTGTCGACATCGTTTACACATTTCTCGTGTGTTGCTAAATCGACTTCCACTGAAGCTGGCCGGGGTCAGAGCAAGTTGCTAGACGGGACCGCCGCACCGCCTTATGGCACTTAATTATCAGCAGGCGAAAATCTTATCGCCGAGGAGCATCTTTCTCGCGAGCACCGTCTAGCCAAGGTAGACATGTAGAAATCCCACCCGTAAAACTGGTAAGTCCGGGACAGTTCCAAAAATGATCATAATTTATCTGGCCACCGCAAAATTTACTGATGCACTACACCACCTGGACTAAATATAAAAACATGCTAACTGAGCTCATCAGGCACCTCGAATGGCGTCAGTTTGTTGAGGAATTTGTTCTGAAGCAGGTAAAATAAGGGCATTAGTTTGGCTGACAATTTTTAAACAATTATGTCACATTCCCCAAACGGAAAATCAAGTTCTTATCCCACCCACGATACACTTTCAGGTTCCATATTTCTTGCCTTCCGGATATTATAAGCACACCATTTGAGTTGTTGGAGCTTAAGAACTTTATAGTGTGATCTGCATAACGAAAACATAACTAAAGAAACAGCCGATGTTTTATTTGGTCAATTAATTAGATAGATTTTATTGTATATCTGCTCTCCTTAAACATGCTCCAAAAATATTTAACATTTTGATATTTTTAAAGAACTAATGTCAGATATTAGAAGACAATTTAGTTGCAAAGTCGTTTGCATGTTAAATACTAAAAATGTTAATTTCTGCAAGCCGAGAAGAATTAAATTTATTTAAGATTTGCTTTTTATAACTAGTTTTTAAAATACTCCTGATGGAAACAATTTTATAACTTGCTTGTTTAATATGGTAAAATATTATTCGTCGAAGGTAAAAGGCAAGGAAAAAAACTTGCTCAGACAAACAAATGCCGATGATACTGTGATAAAAAATACAAGAAGAAATTAACAGTGCACTTTTACTTTTTGTTCTTTACTGATTTTTTTTATAATAAAAATGAGTTTTCGAATACTTTTGTGGGAAAGTTAACACAAAAAGTCGAAAATTCATTATTTTCATATAAGACGCGATTATTACTAAAAAATTTTAATGCAGTTATAAATCAAAGTTTTTATATCCAAACCTACTCTTAATTTGTGTTTTTATTTAATTAATTCATTTTTAGAGATACAAAAACATAATTGAATTATTTAATAAAATTTTAATTTTGGGTTTAGCGTTTGAAAGGTTAAGAAAATTATTTAGAAATTACTTCAGTTCATATTTGGAAATGGTTGATTAAAAACTATTTTCAAAAATATTGGCAAAAAATCAAGTGCACTGTTATAGTACCTATCTTCTTTGTTAACAAATCAATTCAAATAGATATAATAGTCTGAAATTACTATAATACTATATCTAGCGTATGCTTTTTGCTAATCGATAAACTTTCGTAATCATATCAATTTTTGAAAACAATAGCATATATGTATGTAGGTATCAAAGGATTTTTACTTTGCGTACTTCTCAGGATTACAGAAAAAATATAAATTATAAATATACATTTTTAACTAGCAAGTGTTGTTAGTTATCGTCAGTACCCAAAAGAAACAATTTTAGATAATAATTTTTAAAATAGTATGGCTTTAAATTTGTGTTTTTGAACATTTTCTCAATCTTTTACATTCTGTTTAAAGCTGCTTTTATCAATAACAGGTTCAAAACTTCTTAAGAATTTAACGCCTTCTTTTCAGTTATAATCATTTGTAAATAACATAGATCTTTTTCGAAATATAAATCTGACAAAATTTCGGTCAATGAATCTTTATCTGGTCACTAACTTAACTTAAAATTTATTGACGGAATAATCTATAATGAAAAAGTTCGGACACACCTTAACAATCTATGTATATAAGTCATCATAGGGTCATTTTACAAAATAAAAAATAAAAATAGTAAAAATCGTCAAATATTCACAACCTAACAAGTCCTACATGAATGCCCAAAAAATAAAAAAAAATTTGGGGACATTGGAAGGACGCGAACAACTCAGTGGACAATCTGGATGCAAAATCAACAATTTATAAACTTTGGGTCTTTCCAAAATATTCCACTTTTAATATAAAGAATTTATACCTATTAAAATTTTAGAATCTGAATGTGAAAAGAACGATTCGTTAATGTGGATGCAAAATGTTTAGAAAGAATAAAGCATACATATATACAAACTATAGGATCGGAAAGCAAGCATTGAACTTCATCTGATTTAAATCAAGGCAAATAGCATATAAAAACTGGCTAGGCGTATATCACAAGAAGCCGTCAAATTTAATAGTCGTGACATAGAAGAACTACAATAAAATCTCAACATCACGCCGAAGAGTGACACCATCTTTCTCTTCAGGCACGAATACAAATTTTCAATGCAGATCCGCGACATTGATGGATCATCGTCCAATCGACGATAAATTCTTCTATGTGTTAGCCAGCCACTGTAATTTTTCTGTAGTAACAGCAACAACAATCTTACCTTTTATATAGTTGCATAAAGAAATTTAAGAACCCGGGAGCAACTTAAGCAAAGAATTAGCGGCAACCTGTTCAAAACGGTCTGGTTTTGAGCTGATAATGTTCATGGCATTTTATTCCAACTAATTAACTGACAAACGACCACACTGATCCAATTAAGAAGTAATTAATTCACGATTTATTCACAACGCCCCTGCCATGTGCAGTTCGTATGCCGCGAGGAATGTAAAGTTGTTGTGCAATCACTCTCGTAAATTCTAAAGAGGCACCGCAGGTGTAGATCAATTACATTAAATCATTACGTTTAGTGTGTGGATTTACGAGGCGGACTTTTCAGTTTTCCGCGAATTTCACTCTATAAGATCAATCTGAGCGGATTTTTCCTCCAGAATAAAAACGGAGGTTGCATTGTTTTTCTAACTGTGATCTGGTATTTCCATATTCAAAGCACTTGATGAGGCGGATATATCATATTTATAATACATATGTATATACTTACATACATTATGAAGTTAGAAGTAGCAGTAATGTATCTCAATTTCTAGCCAAAGATTATGATTAATGTATGATCCCAAAAAACGATTCCAAAATAATATTATATAATATTTATCTTAAACTTTAACAGTAACACTCTTCATAATTTCATTGGTTGCTTTCATTCTAAAACTAAAATTATATTATATTGCAATCTATACCGGTGTTCAAAATTCATCGAAACAATCCTTTGATGTTTTTGATGAGGACTTTTATAATAGTAGTAATAGAACCCTTATCGTGCGGTTGCTTCCGTCTGTCTGTCTAAGCAACTACCTATGATAACGACTATTTAATTTAAGAAAAATTTTTATTTCTCTTGAAAGTATATTGCAAAACTATAACGTTAATCCGAGGTCTTCTTGTTTCTGAAGTGGACGATAAATTTAACTAAATAATTTTTTATGCGCTTCCTTCCAGAGTACAGAATTCTCGGTGTGCGAGTCCGACTCGCACTTGGCCGGTTTTTTTAAAATTATTTTTTAAACATTTTTGTGATGTACATATACACACAACTTCATCAAAAGACTGATTTGTAACACATCATAAAAAAAAACTAATACATATGTTAAACCATCCTAAAGCCTTAATTCGATGTTTGTGCAAATAATTTTTAGAAGAAAGAAAAATAAATATTTTTTAAAAAGAAAAAGATAGTGGTATCGTTATATTTTATATTATAATATATGTATATTATTTTATATACATACACATACTGATATGCAAAATGTTCGCTTATAAAGGCGAGCATTGAGCAAATGGACTTATGAAGGCTCAAGTAGAACGAAAATAAAAGATGCCATTTTATTCTATATTTTGTTAATATATAGTAAGATGTCCCCGACTTAATCTCTCCCGCATTTTGTTATGAACTTATAACTAAAAGGAATCGATAAAAAATAAGTTTAACTTTATCAACCGAAAAAGGAAACAAGTTAATCTGGTTTTTAGTGGACTTCATCAGATATTATCAGGCATATGTAAAGTATTTTTTTAAAATTAGGTCACGAATGGGAGAATGCGATTAAGCAAAAAATGTATATTCAGAACCTCAAAGATTGTAGTGATCAATTTCTTAGTTTAATTGGGTTCAAATTATATAAAAAGGTTAATTAAATCAAGGATACTTGTTGATCCTTGTTTATTTATATTGCTCTATAGCTGACGCATTCGAATAGAATGCAAAAATTAAGCGACATATTTGTGTTCTAGGCAAAATATTTTAATTCTAAAATATTCGAACTGCCTCATAAGCAATAACAATCAAGTTAAAAGAATTTATCATCCAAATGTTCAGAAAAACCAGTCGAACTCGGTTTTCATTTAATTAAATGCTCCATTGGCATTAAGATAAGGCTAAAACCAGAAGAATAGATCTCACACCACCACCAATAAAATCCGATTTACTAAAAGCGTTGAACTTTGAAGACGTCTTTAATAATAAAGAAAACAAAAATGATATTCGTCAGCGACAGATAATCGCTACTTTTAACCTTCAGACTCTGCGTTTTCTCTTCAACTCCATCAAAGAAAAAAATCCCAAATGGCCTCTTTAAAGTAAAGTGCAAAATGGATAGAATTGATCACGCATGTGCCAAATTAATTACGTACTCGGGGCATCTTCACGAGAGAAAAAATTGTAAGCAGCCCTTGAAAAGAAAATTCGATGGAAAACAAGTTCGTCACTTAAGTCTTTTGTTTCTCATCGACCAACCTTACAAGTCCAAGACCAACCTTACAAGTGGATTTCGCACGTTTTAGCCCCATTTGAATTATCTTTAAGAAATTCAAGAAAAATTTGTTTGAAAGCTCTACGTGACTTTTGATGAAAACCCAATCACGTTAATTCCCTTAAGTGTGATTGATGAATTAAGCGAAGCACCATTTTGGCATTCTGCAGCACCTCATGTGCTAAAATTGCCTTGCAGTTTCCAGGCATATTCTTAACTGTGTTTTGATTAAAGTCTCTGAGCGGTGATTACTTGAATAAAGGTAAGCCAATTACAGTAGCCAATTCGTGAAGCTCTCAAGGACATCTGTCGAAAGAGAAATTCGTAGGGTACTTGCTGAAAAGTTCAAAGACTTTCCAGTTTCAGGTTTCTTGTAAATTTTGTAAAACCAGTTCTCTGGCGGATATTCCATATGAGTTTATATTTAAAATAATTATTTTGGAATATTACTTGTTTTCATTGTCACCTACATTGTAAATTATTGATAGACAAAAATATTCTTGATACTCAAACGAAGGGCCAAAAACTGCTATGAGTTATGTATATGGGAAATATTTTTAGAATATGGTTGAACATACTTAAAATTCAATAAAACATCCCATCACAGGCGCTATAACTATCAAAATTTATTGACATTCATTTCATTATTCAATCATCAGCGAATTATTTCTTTTCAGTTTTCAAGGCCTTATTAATAATTTGAATTTTGTATATAACGCGATACACTCAATGACCAGTTTAAAATGCTTTAGTTTAATATCCACGTAACGACATAATTTTATACTAATATACTACAAGAGATACAAATTTGTTTGTGAAACTGCAATATACAACATCATTTAATAAAACTTGAATAGGTGTGACTATTATAAGACTACTATAGGAATGTCACTTAACCCATAAAATTCTAATACTTATTAGAAAACAGTATATTATTAGCATATTCAAAATTTCTACGAAATTAGGTTTCCCGCCAAAATATGCAATAAACATGTTTATACCGCATATCGAATTGTAAGTTGATTTCGATAGTGTATTTTTATTGGTGAACTTTGAGAGATTGTTAAAACAGTTTTTAATAAAACAAACAAAGGATGTAAATCAAACTAACAATCAATGCAACTAAGGAAAGGAAACTTTTACAGAACAAATTTGTGGAAACAAGAGCAACAGCGCGCAAAAAATTTTCTATATAAACTGAAATAGCAAAATTGTATTGAAGTATCGAGCAATATAATAATTATAATTTTTAATGAAACTTAAATGTGAAGAAATTAAGATACATATACTTATAATATTATATATTATAATATTGTATAGTTGAGCTACTGACCCAACTGAATTGCACAATAGGTCTTACTTTATGAACTAGCCAGTAGTAGAAAAGTCAAAAGCGAAATACTTTAATAAAGGAACTACATATGTATGTAAGGTAATTAAGATAATTTACATATGTATTATACATACAAACAAGTTTAAATTATTATCATTTTTCAATTTATTTAGGGCAAATATACTGCCACGATTACAAACTTTTGCGGCTTTTTCTTTAATATCTCATTAACTCGAATCGGATATCAAAATATATTTTATTCGTTGTTAAGAGAAGAAAATAAGCCTAATATACTTTATATTACGAAATAATATTAATTTAGCAAGTGAAGCGCTTCGTAAATGCACATCTCACTTATAAATAAATATAATAGCAATTTCTTAGCAAATCAAGATGGTTAGGAGAAAATCTAGGCTGAGTTCGTAGTTGGGTCAGGTCGGACAATTAAGTGAAAGTTAGCACCACTTCAATAATAAAATTTTTTTTTTAATTGTAAAAATAAAAGTGTTAAGAGATATTCTTCAATTTAAAAGGCCTGTACATATTCCACTGTACCAGGCTCGACGCCTGTCCGGCTTTGTATAGAATTCATAATTTTTAAAATATTAGATATAATCATCTTATATACAAAATAACTTAAATAAATAAGAATAAAATAATAAAATAGAAAGATACATAAATGCAATTCGTTTGACTTTCATACGTTTTATAATGAACTATAACAAATATTTTCATAATTAATTCTTTAAGTTTTTTTTCCAAAGTTCAATATAATTCAAATTGTTACCAAAATAGCTCGTTACCAACATGACCCGACTCCGACTATACTTTTCGATAGCTACTCATATTTCTACAGCTTTGTTATTAATATAATTTGAATCCTATTGTGTCACATCACAATTTCCATTAATATCGTATAAACAAATCCATAATAAAAACACATATCCAGCTTCCACAACTTTTTAATCTTTTTTAATGCAAATGTTATAATTCAACAAAATGGAGAATATCAAAAATATAAAGTATTTATATATTATATGCGTTTTCACAAATTTCACTCATTAGCTTTGGTAATTTTTATTAAATCATTTTATATAATAGCACCAATTTATGTTATATTACACACAATTTAGTAATAGTGATGTCCGTAGAGACCATAACCTCCATAGTAAGGATAACCTAGAAGAACACAATTTTAATAAAACGGATCACGGTGGCGAATGCGGAATTTTACCAAGTTTATAGTATCCTAAACCGCTATAATAGGGATATCCGCCATAGTAACCTCCATAGTAAGGGTAGTAGCCGCCATAATATCCATATCCATAAGACGAAGCTCCTTTTAAGTCTTCCTGCTCGGCTCCTTCAGCTAAATCCTGGGTCTTTTCCAGTTTAGCCTCTTCAGCCGAAATGGGCTTTGGTTGGGGTTCTGGTCTAGCCGCAACTAGAGTTGCACAAACAGCAACAATTGCGGCAACCACGAGAATGTGTTTATTCATGGTGTTCGCACTTTGGTTATTTTCGCACCCGGTATTATAGAAGTAGTCCGCGCTCGATTGATACTGCAATCGACTTTGCAATCCGAGTAGTACTCCTCGGCCGACTGCGGAAAGTCTTTATATATATTGAACCTTTTCAAGTACACAATCGTTCTCAGAGGGTGCTGCTTTCATGTTAGGCGCTGCGCTGTGCACAGAAGCGTTTTAGCTGAACGATTACTAATTAATGGCCCAACAATGCCACCGTCCACAAAGAAACAATCATGGAAATTAGCAATTGAGTAATTTCAGGGTTTTCTTTTTCTCAGTGTCGCTAAATGTCTATCATGCCACGGCCCTGCTACCATCTTGAAAAAAAAAAAACAACAGCAACATCAACCATCCAAAGTACATACCAAATAGACGATCTTTCGACTAGAGCCCAACATCATAGTCATAGATATGAAGGTATAAGGTAGTATCTCACCGCAAAAGGAACGTGCTTATCTCCGTGGCCAATTTCGTTGGCGGCATGCACCGAAACCACGGGTGTGGTTGTGAGAAACGTTTGCATGATGTATTGTTGCTCCAGTCAAGAACATGTAATTTTTTATGCGGCATCACCTGAAGACTTGGAATAAGCAAATTACAATAAATCAAAAAGGTGCTTACGCGTAAGAACGTTTTATTTTGTTTGCCTAAGGCAATCTATTAAATCTTTTTGAGATATCAGGCTCGCTTGTTTCATATAGTCGACAAGACGAAACCTGGTGACGCTGTAAAAAAAGTTTGCTTTTATTGAGGATTCCTTTCGACAATAGGTGCTTGACCCACTAAAGTGTGCAACATTTACTTTTTACAAATTTTTTTCTTTTTAAAATCACTTTCAGTTGTCAGATATCACTGCAGAGAAAAATGTGTGACACCAATGAATCTTTTAAATTTTTTCTTAATAAGCTATTATTCCAGTAAAATAAAGTTGTAAGTTTACGAAAGGAAGAAAATAATATATATGTGCCTATATATACCTCTAATGCGAAGATTCAAGTTTTTCTTCATTTGGTAACATAACATTTCAGAGCTACAGCGTTGTATTGCGCATATGTATTTATTTCCTAACTATCCGGCTTTACTTAGCGGCATATGGTAAATTGATAATTCGTTCTGATTTAACATGTTTATAAATAATTATCAATCAAAAGATAGTCTAGGATTTTTGCAAGTATTTCTGAACACCTTTTGTTTTAAATAAAGATTCAACTTCTACTAATAGGTACTTAAACAGGTGACCGGAAATTGCTCGGATTCCTCTTGGGAGATGAAACTATTACTAATTTGGAGTGATTTAACCTATATCACTTGGGGATCGGAAATGCGCTATTTTCGAAAAAATCTACTTCGTATTTCTTTTTAGAAAATCGGAATGTTTTCAATTTTTGGCCTGAATTTTTCCATGATCTCATAGCTTACTAATTGGTTAACCTTTCCTAGGGCTAAAAACCACGAAATTTACTTTTAGATTTTATGTTGTGTTCACAGAAGTGTCAGTGTACAATAAAAAGATTTTCGGAAAGTTTTCAATCCGTTATTTAACAAATTCCATTAATCAAAATATGTTTTGTTGTATTTTTAAATTCTTTTATTTAACTTAGGTACACTACGTGTCGTCAAATCTTGCAATGCAAAATTTTTATACTTAGACTTTACCAAACTCAATGAAGTTTGGCGAACATGTATAACTTCGGTGACAATACAAGTTAGTGGTGTTTCCCGAGCGAAAAAGAATTTTAAATTTTTTTTTTTTTTATAATGTTTTTTTAACCCTAATTTTTCAAAAATGGGAGCTGATTGAACATTCTAATTTACGAATTAGTAATCTACGGAAAAATCCTATAGAAGTGATTTAGTGTTGACCAGAGAAATCTATTGAAATACCTGAATGAATGAATTTATCGTTATGTCTTAAGAGACACATTTTTATCAATTTCTGTAAAATTTACATAAGTGGGGATTGCTACCTTTTCTTCTACATACATATGTACATATATGTGTACGTAGTTAAAAAGTAAGCGGTAAAATTCTTCCTAACATTTTTTTGCATAATTAACCTGCCTACTCATTTCCTTTTATAATTCCACGAAAATATTTTGAATATGAAAAGGCAAACTGTATCCAGGCTTTATTGTAGGGAATTCCCTGCTGTAAAAGAACTCTGAAAAATCTGTTTAAAGGTTAATGCCTTCTCAAACGACTTCACTAGCTTATATAACAAGATCCCGAAAAAACAAGTTCTGAGACAGTTTAAATTTATTGCTTTCCTTCAAATGATTAAACTCTTTGAATTTTGATAGCTCAAAATCGGAAAGACAATTTAAATAAAAATGTAATTATATCATAAATGTAAAGATAGTTTGTTGATACAGCATATTCTGTCAATCCTTTCTTTCTATCCTCCACCTGTTTCGAATAAATGTCGACCCCGTAGATATATGATTTGCAATTTTAATAAGTCAACAGTTCCTCACAATGTAATTATGAACTTGTTTAAATTTTTAATTGAGCTTGACGCGATAATTACCTCCCACCTGGCGAGCACGGTTTGCAAAATATCGATCGGCAGATAATCGCCCGATTTACTCGGTTACGCACGCAAGCTCAACACCTGCTCATGTAGGTGCAAAAGCATCAAAATTCCTACACGGCACTGTAATTTAATTTGCACGGTCTAACAGAGAAAATTGAGGTGACTCTGAACAAGCAGTGAATTTACTGTAACATCTCAAGGACGCAGTTCTTAAGGTCTTAACAACTTAATTGTTACGCATCTTCCTCGGAGAAAGCGAGTCCATTTAAAATAAAAATACCAATTAGTCACGAGCGCTATTGCGTTTGACGGATGGCAGTGACTCAACGCGTAGAGGCCGGACTCATGAGTCGCTTTTTTCCATTCATTGGCGACAAAGTTCGATGTTACGCGATTTCCATGCTTGTTTCTTACAACTATCGTTAGCTACCAAATAATGGGCACAAGTCCAAGTAGCGATTCTCTGGCCGCTCTTTTACTGCCAGAAGCATCTTACGACACGTCTTCCTCGTGAGCTTCTTCGCGATTGAAGAAAAGACAACTTTGCTTACAACTGCATGACAAGCCTGGTTTTCAGTAGCATTTTACTAGAGAAAAATTCATATTGTGAATTGAAGCTCTCCCGTAGACTAATATGGGGATAGAGCTTTGCAAAGCTCTTCGACAAATGTGGAACGATATGAAGAAATTGATGAATTTCTAGAAGAAGAAAGTCTAAGCAATCTTTCACGTGAAGCATCTTCAAGAACTTGACATGCATGATTGATTGTATTTACTCTAATTGATGTGCAGCGATGCACAAAAGAGCCGCAAAATAATTTCACTTTTGAATTAAGTTGGGACAATACTTTGAATATTAATCGGAAATTATATGCATCATTAATTAAAGGAGAAGTAACCGGAATGAGTACTAATTGAATAGTTCATTATCGCAAACGGTTTTAAAATACTCCATGTTTTCTTATGCACTAAGAATGGGTATTAATCGGGTTGTTTGAAGTTAGCCGGGACTTATAGAATTTAAATTCATCATTCTGTTCGTGCATTGGCATTTCATGTACCTATTACCTATAAATGACTTCAAAGACATGCAATTCCGTCATATGTTAATAATTGCAGTGACACTCACTTGTTTTGAATTGAATAAAAGGGGTGACAATAATAACAAAAACAAAAGTACAAATTTACTTACAAAATTTTTCTACAAACAAGTAAAGACAATAAAAAATTGATAATTCTTAATTTATTTATTCAATTTCTAAAAGGAACCAAATATTTAAAATATAAAACAAGGTAATTTTGTCTGTATCTCTTCTATGTAAACTTATCATATCATATTCAGAATATAGGTATAGCTGTATCTTTCCAGTTTTAAGTCTAGAGGGATCTTTCCGCGAATATCCATTAAATTCTCCTTTTGAATATTCAATATACTTTATCTACTTTCAAGCAACTTCTGATAATCCTTTTGTTCAAATTAGGAATATTTTGCGTACCTAAATTATAAAAGCTTTCTTAAATTTATTTAGGCAATCATCTCCCAAAAAAATCTACTGCTTTTAATCAGTCCATAAAACTTAGCTCAACAAAACATTTTGTGCATTTATTAACTTACAAAACACAACTATAATGAAATCAGTACTTTAATGGCTAAGTCGGCAATTTACATCTCTCAGGCCTCTATGTATAAAAAACATTTACTTCTTGGAAAAAACCAACTCAATTTGTTACAACCCGTAATATGCAACTAACTTACGTATACGGAGCAAAAGAACTATACCCAGTCATTTCAGGTTACGGTACCTCTTTTTCACCGTATTAATTTCGAAATTGATAGATAATTGTAACATTAAAAATTCGCATCAAGCTTTAATTATTTTATTAATCTAGATTGTTTTTAGAAAGTGAATTATATATGATAGTTACACAAGAATTACTTCCAAACTATACAAGAATTACTTCCAAACTTTGTTTAGAGTTAAGTTTATTATAGAAATGTTTATAATATAAAAGTTCAATTAAAACTTTAAAAGCCGGATAACAGCAAAAAGTAAATATAAGCCTAAAAAAATTGTCAAAAACTCGCACCTCGCTGCACGGTTTTTTTGTTTTGTTTTTAATAATTACAATAATTTAATTTAATTATCTGAATAATCTTAATTTTATAATAACCCAAAAGAAACTATTTTATATACACTAATGTTTTGCTTAAGTCTTTACATATATATATGTACACACCTTTTGATACCTTCGTGCCACTCTCCGCGTTATATCTCGAAAACGTTTGACCATACGGAAAAATTCATGAAGAATAACCGAAATTACCTTTGTTTTGTTTATGTTATGTTTCAGAATATTCATTTTTCGCAATTACGTAATGAACAAGTAGATTTTTTTCTAAATCTACATTAAATGAAAATATGTAACAGGTATTTGTTCATAAATCCACACATTAAGCATTCAACATTTTAGGTAACTTTTGAAACAATTTCTTTTTTTAAAAATAATTATCCATTTGAATATGAATGATAATGCGAACCTATGTAGGGGTTATAGATGATGTAAATTATATGGTAATGTTGCTCGAAGTTCATTTTATGTTAAACAAAAAAAGTCCTGTAATGTTCGTTCCGCCCGTTGTTTTCAATTTAACCGGCAAGCACGATTGGAGAAAAGTGAAAAGCATAAAAAATTAATTCTCTCCGAGTCAAGCTTGCCTAAAGATAATCAAATGGGCCAATTTTTAAAAAAATGTACATGGTCTGCGAAAAATTCATGAATATGTCCATCAATCTAGTTAATCTCGAGCGATGCCCATGTGTTACATAATTGGGTATCGGAATGCGGAATGACTAGCAAAAACTAGAAATCAAAGTTTTATTGAAACATTAAAAATGAATTGTTTTGCTATACCATACATATATACAGGAAAATTGGCTGTAGCCCAAATAGGCATTAAGCACGCAGGTGATTAGCTAGGCGTGCCGGCGAAACGGCGCATTCACCAAGAAGAAACCGCGTACACTTCCACCTGAGCTTGATTGGACTAGATGAAAACCAGAACTCGAAGACGTCGGGCGTCTGGTTGCCATCAGCAACCCAATTCCTAATAGTTACTCATTCAAGACCTGTTTTTGCTGCCGAGATATATTGTATGATGATGGGATCATGTTTGGTACAGTGACGTTGGCGCCTGGTTGCAGCGACAGCGAAAACCTCCACATTGAGTGTGGGGCAAAATACGCTTGAACTTGACTTTCTGCACGTGCCACAATTTCTCGTATATCTGCCTGCCAACCGACAGTTTTCTTCGATTTTCTTCTGTTTTCCACTTGCCCGGTAGGTGACATTAGAAAATATCGAGAGCGAACTGAAATCGACAGCGACGTGTCCGCTTCATGCAAAATTGACCGATCATTCACAGATTTTCCTCGAAGTATAATCCGCGAGGCCAGGCAGTGCAAAGTATAGGCCCCGTTTCGGTCTAGTAAGCCAACGCGGACGATCAGTCGGCAGGTGATCATGACGGTGCAGACAGAGGTACAGCTCACTCTGGTAATTTCCCTTTCTTTCGGTCAACTTGCTATTACCCGAGGGAAAAAGTGGTAAATGAACAAAATTTCTTATTTTCCTCAACTACGTCCAATAGACTTGGTATTGGTATGGTATGGTTGTGGAGCAATTTTTTTTCTTAATCGTATACCAGCTGAAACTTCCTCAAGCTCGATTATACTTCAGGTGCACAACAGGGGAGCTGAGATTGGAGTTTTTCTCCATTGGCCGTCTTAATAATGCCATTAAGTAAATGTAGACGGCGTCCGGCCTATGTGCAAGTGACGATGCGATTGGGATAGAAAGTTTAATATAAAAGCGAAAATATGAAATTCCTGCTGATACACTTTACAAAATGTGTTCAATCGGTCCGGTACAATAAAGGAAGTCTCACAGTTCGATATGTCCAGTGCGCTAAGAGTTTTGTGGTTAATTGTTGTTTTAGTGGATACTTATTGTGTCTTGGCTATTCAAGTGCCAATATATCCGCAGGGATACAGTGAAGGGCATAACAATCATCCGAAAGCCCTTCGTCAAACCAGTGGATATCGCATACCGACTCAGAAGTTCAAAAAGCAAACGACGCATCGTAGTCCGCCTGTGTACCGTCAACAAATTAATTTTAATTCACCTGCGCCTTTTAATGACGCTATAAGAATTGTGGACCCACCTAATTTTTTTCAAGAGCAGAAGAAGTATTACATGAAGGCGCCCTCTTTTCAATTTGGTAACATAAATGTGAACAAGCCCCCAACAGCATCAGCATGGAAGCAGAGAGAACCGAGCTTGAACGGAAACGACTATCATCTTCCGACTAAAACGCAGGATAATAGGAATCACGCCGATTATCGACCTCGTGGACAACATCTCAAGCAGATACCTATTCGACAAATTCAAGATTTTCACCAGGCTTCGCAGTCATTTCCACCACAGCGATTATCAACTGGATATAATCGGCAAGAATATCGCCACCCTACAACTTCTGACCCAAAAAGGGAAACTCCACCCAATGCAAGAATTCGCGAGTTCCAGGAGCCCTCAAACTCCCCTAAATATCTAACTTCCCATCAATCGATTGTTGTAGAACAGCCAAGGCCTACACCTACATATTTAGGTATTCAAAATCCAAATTCGGGCTCAATTCGCGCGCAACTTCAAGACCTGAAAGAGCGACAGAAGTCTTACTTTGAGGATGATGAGGATCATTTTCCTATTAGCCCTAAAAATAATCCTAAGAAATATAGAAATAAACCAAAACCAAGTTCAGCTGAGACGCCTGTATCTTTAGGACACGATATATACAATGAAGAGAATAACCAGTTTCAAAAGACCAAAACAGATTATTTTGGTGTAAAAACGCATGCAGCAGCTACAACAACTCAAGAACCTGATACCAGCGAACCAACTTTTGTTCCATTCAAGTTACTAGCCTCCGTGCGTCACACAACCAGAGTTGCCCACCAAAAAAGGAATCCTACGGACCCTAGAGCTAAGGCAAGATTTAAAACTCAGCAGGCGTACACGGTGCATTCTGAACAAGCTTTCGAGGAAGGGCAATATGATCATGGAGAAGAGGAACGACATGTTGACCGTAAAAAGGAAAAACGTAGAAGTAAGACAAATTCAGATCACCTGAAGAATTCAAGTACAAAACGAACTCGTACCAAGAGATCACCATACAAGCCAAAACCAAAAGAGCACGTTTTCATTAAAAAGGTTCAAACCGTTTACTCAGAGCAAGGTTATGAGGACCTAGCCTACGACCACGGAGACGAGGACCGACATGCGAACTACACAAAAAAATACCGACCGAAAAGAAGCACTCATTCAAAAGATACAGAAGAATTTATCGAAGAACTTGAGGAGCTCCCTGTAGCCCTTAGTTTGGTAGGTCCAGGCGGCGAAAAACTTACTGGAAAAGCACTAATTAATCATATCACGGAACTTTTGAAAAATTCTTCTAAATACCTTCCCGAAGATGAACCAAATGGGAACTCCGACATAGCTTCGGTCATTTTACCTCCTGAAGAGCTGAATGGCCTTTTAGAGTCCTCGTCAAGGGGCGGAGTACCCAAAACCTTCTCAGAACATCACTTGGACACTTCATTCGCACCTGCAGGGTCTCCAGAAAAATACATTAACAACATTGCAAAAATCAAACCATCCCCCTACCAGCAAGAAAGTGAAACTAATTGCGGCGACAGAAATTATAACTTTGAGCAAAACAACGACAAAAAAAAGCTAGGAGACCTAGGAAAACAGCTAGACTGTTATAAAGAGAAATTTTTCGGCAATAATCCATTCAGTAATCCTTTTTTTAGTGATGATGTAATCCCTGGATATTCAACTCTTAAAGCTGAAGCACAAAATCCATCAAGTCTTGTCTACGATGACGTCATGAAGACCATTCAAAATTCGTTAAAATCTGAAAAACACTTGGCTGCCCTCCCAGCTCGAAAAATAGCCCCACAGATAGGCGTTGTAGATCCATCGAAATTCGAAAGTTTCACCCATACCTCAACAGTTTCGCCGAGCATGGTATACAAAGAAATATACTCATCTTTGCCAATTTTTGATATCACAAAATACTTTCCGAAAGTCTATATGATTAGACCGAACGGGAAAATCTACAGCATAAAATTTCGACCAAAGCAATCTAGCATTGAGCAGAGTGTGGATCCGAAAAAAATGGTTCGGAATGCCGCAAGGAATGATAAAGGGAAGACTGTTGTTAGTAGAAATCTACCGCCCAAACGTAGGGTAGTTGAGCCAACCAATGTCTACAGGTTTAGTCACGAGGACGCTATAAGAAGACCCAGGCAACATTTATTGAGGTTAAAAACAAACTAACATACAAGTTTAGAACAATGTCGTTATTTATTGCAATTAGCTTTAGTCTTGTAGAAATAAGGATTAAATGCACAATGTTCTGTTGAATGTTCAAATAAATTACTCTAAAATATTTATTTTTATTTTACTACAAAAATTAAGTATATGCCCCAGTTTTTAATTTTGTAGTATTTTAGCAACGTGGTTAGGAATTGAGAGATGAATTTTACACTGTACGTTAATAATAAATCAAGTAAAGCACTAAATACATTTTTTAAAGCCCAAGTATAAAGAGATAGATGCCTAACGCGTAGGATATAGAAGCATCAATGTGAAATCTAGCTGCATGGGCCTTTATGATTAAAAGCACAATTATGGTTCTATATTTTCATATCACTTCATCTTATTAAAATAAAATAAACCTAGAGTTACTTTTCTGGTTTCACTCTGATAAAAATGTCTACAAAGTATTATTGATGGATAGAATAGACATATAACTTCGAGCTATTTCTTTCACACCTCTACCTTATTTTATTATTATTTATTTTTTATCTGAAAACAATTATTTCTTAAAACGCACTATTGCAATCTTTGTGGGGAGTTTGTATGTCTGCAAATTTTCAAAATTTTGTTTTATTATGCAAAAATTACAGAAACCTACAATAAACTGGTTTTATTAAAAAACCTTCAAGCATTTTGAACTATATCGGAAATCTCATCTTTTGTGACCTATGCGCAGGAGCGCAGGTATACCTACAAACGTACATATCAGTGGTTAGTCAACAAGTCTTCAATACTTGAAAAATTAAAACTCAACTGGGAAATGCAATGATCACATGTTAATTTTCTTGTGGAGTCAAAACATAACTAGAAATTGTAAGTTAAAATATTCAAGTAAGTTAAAAGGCATTTTACATGACGTGAAATTATATGTCATAATATAACCAAATGTTTTTCACGATTATTTTCCACGCTTTCTTTAGTCTTACATTTCATAAACGCCTTGTTGCATACCAACTTTCTATTTCATTACTTGTAAATTTCAACACTTTATATTAAGTATTAATGTAGAACAGAGAAGAACAGGGTTCAGCGCTGGAGGGAGTTCGTCTCCTCAAACAGTTGCCGAACGAAAAATGAAGAAAATTGTATCATAGTTGATATTAATAGAATATACAAGTCAAAAATGTTTAAGTAATAATATTTAAAAAGGGCTTCTTATTTTAGGCTTTTGATTTTCTAAGATAAGGATTAAGGCCTTCATTGAAGTCAAGTGACAACGTTTTTTTTAATGATCAAAATAGGGTCTTCAAAATCTGTATTTTTAATACCAAAACTACAAAAACAAAAACAAACTTTAAAGAGGTTGTTGATGTGATTATGAATATATGTATAAATTTTCTTGTCATTTATTAAAAAATTCATCAAAAATGAAAATCTGCAGTCTTCCGCATGCCATTATTAACCATAGACAATTTTTTATGCCACTGATCACAAGATTCTTAATGCAATGAGAACTTTTTGACGCAAAATTTCCAGCTTTAATTTGACAATATGGATTTGAGTAAAATTTAATTTGCATGTTGACCTTAAATGCTTTTTTTACGGCAATAAAACCATTAACGTAGTGTCCATAAAACCATTGACGTAGTGTCCATTTCTTTAAAATGCAGTATGTGCCGGCCCCCGAAAATATTGGCTTCGTTTTCATGGTTACCAGTTTGTTTAATCCACATATGTATGTATTAGAACATAAAAACATCCAACATAACTGAACAATATAAAATAGATTTAAAAACACTTACCTTCATCCCTTTTCACGTTGTATTTGTTACAAACATTTTGCATAAAGAATTTCATTTATAGACAACAAAATCTAAAGCAAAAATTGCACACCACATCATGTCTTAAGCAATATCTTATCTTGTATTATTAGTTTAAAGAAAATAATAAAAAGTGTTTCAAAGAAATAAAAAAGGTAATTTAAGAAAGAAAATTAAATACTTTAAGACTACATTTTCGGATGTATTATTAAGTAATAAAAAATAAATCATCGATTATATATACGTGTATTCTAGTTAAATTTGTATTAATCCTAAGAATGCATAAGGTATATGATGTCAAATGGTAGGTGAACGCCTTTTCACATTGGATTCTTAATGTAAAGTAGACGTTTAGGGAAATATTCCTTTTTACCATAGCAAATGAATTGTTTTTGCGATAAAGTCCTTAATTCTGTGAAAATCATATTTAAATATTGATATTGCAAAAATCATACAGTTATAGTGGACTTTGTCTCTCTGTCGGCATACGTATATGTTAGTAGGTATTATGTTACGAGCCCGTTAGCTATAGCTAAATTTAAATAAAAATAAAATGTTAGATAATAACTTTCCAGTATCTAAACTTTGTTTCAATGAGACTAAGAAAATAATAGAATTTCTGGAGCATTACCACAAATTAAGTGCTGAGTGGTTCTAGAGTAAACATTTGTTGTTTAAAATCATCACACAAAACTAAGTCTTTTGAAATCTAGTTAGACTTTTAGAAAGAACTCAAATTAGAATAAGTAATATAAAAGGATAAAAAGTGGCAAAGCCAAAACCCAAATGATAAAATTAGTTCAGTCCAGTAATTCCCAGAGCGGTTTCAAAATTTCTTCCATATACATTTTTGACGGCTGATAAACATATGTTTTATGGAAAGATTATCTCATTTGAAAAAATTTCTCCGTTGATAATCCACACAAGGTATGCTAAAAAAACAGGAGAGATATTCCTAAAAAATCATATTTATAACTTTTATATTTTATTTTAAATTCACATATAAAGAGCGTATCCTTTTGTACAAAATATCATGCATTTTGATTCATAATTGTAAAAATAATGACGAAATAACAACCTAAGACGGACGGATCTTATAAGGGTTCGATGTCGGACTACGGAACCCTAAAAATCAATACTGTGGAAAAAATGTAAAATGTGAGTTTAATTAATATTTTTCAAAAGTGGATCCATTAGATCCTTCTGTACTTTACTTTGCTTTTCTTTACGGATATTCAAGATTTAAGCAAGTCTAGATATTTATACTTTTCATCTAAAAAACAAAAATTGAATTTGTTGTAATAGTGTTAGCGGAACTAAATTTCAATTAAATACTTCAATACGAGGTAGCTGCAATCGTTTGTTTCCTTATTGAGAAAAATAAAATAAATTGCTATTCATGACTAGGTAATTTCTTAAAGTTCCATATGAAACTTACAGAAAAACAGCAGCTCCACGTCTAAAGTTTGCCAAGTGAATCAAACTCGTGCGATAAAACAAAAATTCTTTATTCGGTCTTGCGTTAAATATTTACCAATTTCATTGCTTACAACTTAATCAACTTTTTAGTCTCTACCACCGGCCCGAGGGCTCGCCACAGGCCCGATGGATTGCACAAAGCCTAACTAACAAAAACTTGCGACGGTCGAAGTGTTGCTTAATCTAACTATGAAGAAAACGCCTGCATGCGTGGTGCATTCGGAAGCCGACTTCATTTCGAAGGCAGTGGCCCTCCATCGACTTTTCGCTTTCTTCGAGGACCCATCCGAAAAATTGGGTGGTCTCAAATCGGCCGCGAAAAGCAAAAAAGTGTGAAACGTTCGAAAAAACCGCTAATAAGCTGATCGGTGAGTTGTTTTTATTTATGATCAGCGTGCGCACCACGCTCAGGTGGACTTACGCTAAAAGTGAAATGGATGACGTGAGAGTTTTGATGAGTGCTTTTGTGGGGCGTGCAGATGATCCAATAAATAAATAAATTACATAAGTTAAGTGGTCGAGAGCAGGTGAGGTAAGAAAGAGCTGAGGGGCGATGCCCGCGATCAGGAGTTATTCAACGATTATGGGCCGCCAGGTGTCCTCGGGCTCGGTCTGTCCGCCGCGGCGCGTCTTGGTGGGGGCCGGGCCGACGCGCTTTTGTTTCTTGGAGCCCGCCGAAGATGACAGGGTTTGGTCCCCGAAGAAGTCGATGATCGGGTGGTAGTTGTAGTTGATTCGCTTGCTGCCGTCCGTCTTTACGCTCGAGACTTTCGGAGGATGAAAGTTCTTCGGGCTGGTCGCCGGGGGGCCTGCGCTCGGCGGGTAGCTTGGAGCGGACGGGGGCTTCGCCGCCGCTGTGGACACAGAAGAAACACGTTTCCGTTTTGGACGCACTGTCGTTCTATCGATCGGGGGAAATACAGTTACCTCTTTACCTAGGTCACTTCCAGAAGATTCCTGATCGGCCCGATCGTCGCTTTCGTAGCCGCCGTGCACCTGGGGCCGGCGGGGCCGGCTCAACCCGCCCAGGTGGCCGCCCACGCTCGGGAAGAGGTTCGGTCCGCGCTTGAAATTGTACGGGGGGTCGAAGGCACCTGCGGGCGGACTAGCATGTGATCCAAAAGATGGAGAAAATTTATGTTTCTTCGTACCCTCGTACCGGTTCTTCAGGGTCGCACTGCTCGAAATCAGCTCCCCGGGGTCGTACTTGTTCGGCTTCACTTTCTTAAATCCATTCGCGAATTGATACGCAATCGATTCGTCCCCCTCGTCCACGTCGTCCTCCTCGTACTCGTCATCGTCAATCGTGGTGTAAGGGGGCTGCTTGTAAATTGAATATTCCTTGGGTTTCCCTGGGTACCCTCCGGATGATGGTGGATATGGATCGCGGTACCCGTCCACATGACAAGCGCAACAAATGGGCACTTTAAAAATTTCCACGTGCAGGCCTCGTGACTTATCCCAACTCAGCAGGCGGTGGTAGTTGTACACCTGAATACACCGCGATCGATAATTTTCAGACAGGTAAGAACAACTCGAGTGAGGATTGCTAAGGGTAAAAAACTTAAAATTTTTCACAAAACGAGCCTAAAAGTATGCAAACCTGCACTTCTCCAATCGTAGTGTCTGGGTGTGCTGACCAGTGTTGACGATGTATTTCCACTCACCTGAGGCTGATCGAGCTTTCTGCGGCCTGGCGTATTTTACGACGCTCTGGCACATCCCACCTGGACTCACTTCGTTGTCGCTGTCGTCACGTCTGTTGGCATGCAATTAAAAATTAGCTGGTTATCTTTTTTTCAACCACAGTTGGATATCATGATAAATATATGTATACGTTCTTATTTCTAAATAAACGATCGTTAGATTAAGGGGGTATTCTAGTCTAGAGGCATGAATTTTGGCCGGTTTTTGAAGCTCTGTACAAGTAAAACAAAAAACATTTTTACTATCCATTTTTTATCATTTGTTTATTGATATCTTAAGATTACATAAAAAATTAAAAAAAAAAAAAAAAAACGAAATTCATAAAGTTATGAGCTGTCAAAGTGAGGGCTCCAAATAAAAACAGGTGTCCTGGCGTACATGATTCCAACCCTCCTGGTCATCGGAAAAAAAAAAGCTAAATGGATTCTTAATTAGTATAAATGCCGCTATAGCATGAACCTTGGACAAGTAAAAAAAAATTTTTTTCACAATATGGCGGCCGATTGAAAAAAAAATTTTGTTTTTGGCATACTTTTTTAACAATTCCGAATTTTTTAAAAATAGTAAAATTGAATTTTTTTTACCTTAGCGAGGTTTAGGCGATAAAGCAATGTCTAAAGAATATTCACACCGAAATTCAAATCAATCGGTTCATTAGAGCTTGAGATATCCTGCACGCCAACTCAAAAAAAGTAGTTTCGAGAAAAACGCGTTTAAAGTTTTGAGACAAGTTCCCGGCAATTGTTCTCATAGAATAGTACAGTATGCTTACATATTTTTAATCGGCGATTCCAGCTCCATACAAAGAGCCTTCCTCTACTTCAAAATGGTCATTCTCCGCAGTTCTTTCGTGGAGACGAGCAGTCCTGGCTTCCTTTGACGCATCTGAAGCTCGGAGTTCAGAACGCTCGATGCGAACTTCGTCTCGCCTGACTGCGAACGCATGAGCTTCTGGACCAATCGTGATTCCCATGACACTCAAGATTTTTAATATAGGTATAAAACCTTCATTAAAAATACAAACTGCGAGGAAAGTGGCAATTTGAATTGTCTGCGTTCCTGCGTGGATGTGCTTCGGTGCAAATGTCCATATTAACGAATTTAAAGATTCGTTATTATTTTGGGTTTCAGAACCCAAACATCGTTGCAATAAAGTATCGGCTGATAAGCTTTCATAAATTGGTTTTATTACTTTTAAAACGTTGTCATTTAGAGGAGGATTTGTATGGTCAAATTCATCAATAGTGCCGTCGGCCACAGCTTTTTGCCACTTGCACCAACTAGATGAACCAGGTGGACAATTCATGTGTTGAGGATTTTCGTTGGTTGAGATTTTATGATAGTAGGTTGCCCAAACTTCTCTCTTCATGTCTTCAACTGAATCTGGATTCCGACGAATTGCCAAGCCATAGTACAAGGACAATTCATTGATTACCTTATCAGTGAGTTGACCAGCGCCTCTGCCGCCAATACCTTTATTGTCCTTTTTTGTTTTACGTAATCGTGATCCCATACGCTTTTGAACATGACCAACGCACTCCTTTTTTTCTACTATCGGGTCATCATCGTAGGGGTTAATATCAAGAATACCTTTGAAAGTTTTTGAGTCACCATCTCCAATGTATCGGACATATTTAGCATTATTCTTGGCTTCCGACCTTTCAAACATTTCAACAATCGCGTCAACCTCCATTTTTCCGGCGCTTCCTTTATGATTTATGGTACACGATTCTTCATGCTCTTCATACCAATCTTCATAAGCCTTGATGTCATCATGTTTTTTGTGTTTCCATAGATTACACCCTTGGCAAAAACTAGATTTTACAATGGTATCAACAACTTTTTTACTATATTTGCCAACGAGCGTAGTGACACCAAAGAGAGAAGTGAACCCTCTTTTTTTCCAGGTTCCATCGCCGGAAACAGTGAAATGGATGGGATTAGCTGTGGGATCGGACTCTAATATTAATTCCTTTTCTTCTTTTACGGCTCTTGAAATCATTTGATCGTAAACTGCTGAAGCAGCCACGTATAAATTGTTGAGACAGCTATAATATGTGGCAATGGTCAAGCCTTGGCAAATGTCCATCACACTACAAAATATGTTGATTCCTTCTCTTCCAACTCCTAACAACCTCATAGCTATTACAAGTCTACGGTTCACTTCAAATGCTTTATTGATAAAAGGCGATGATTGAATATACCGTACTTCCTCACACGCGCATTGTATCGCAATTTTAAACCCTAACCCACGAGAAGCTGTACGAGAAAATTTAATATCTTTCTTACATGTAGAACACAGAATTAACGTTGAAAGTGTGGTAAAAACAGAAAAAAACTCTAAAATGCAATATCCATAATTGTTATTAATTAAAACTTCTCCATCATGCGAATGTTTTAATTTTGCAGCCGATGTGCTGGTGAAACTGGTTTCTTCTTCGACATTAAATTGATTACTGGAAAATGTTCTCTTCCTCGATCTGCATGGTCGTTTAGAACTTAATTTTGAGTATTTTTTATCCATTTTACTTAACCAAATTTATAAAACAATTTGCACTTTGAATACTTATAAACTTTGTCAGAGTTAGCACGTCACGTTGCTTGATGACTGACTGAAAACTAACTTGAAATAATTACTAAAACGAAAAATTTCCGAAAGACCGGAGCAGATGACACGTCACAAAAATAGCTAGAACTCGTAAAATAATCGGAATTTTGAAAAATCCTTTTAAGGGCATATTCTTGAATGTTTAAACTTCGGGAAAATTAAAAAAAAAAAATTCGATTTTTTAAAATTTCTAGACTAGAATACCCCCTTAAGAGGACTTCATTTACAACCTTCAAAAATGTATGTTTTTTTTTACTGCATACATTTTTAATTGAAGATACACGTTAAAATATTGCCATAAAATATTAGAATGAAAATACAATAGTCTGTAGATACTACTGACCTCTGCCCTAGGATTCCCTTACGATTAAGAGTTAGTTATATTTAGTTATATTTAGTACAAATAACACTGTTTTCAAATGACAAATTCAATTCTTGCTTTCACAATATACAAGTCTAGCGATTTAAATTTTATTTATTATAAACGTTAGTGGCATAGTAGGCGCATTTCTTAGGAGCTCTTTTTCGGAAGATAAACAAAACAACTTTTAAAAAAAATTCCAATGTTTAGACAAGTACTTTTTGTGCGCTTTTTTCGGCGAAAACATTTATATTGTATAAATAAATACGATTATCATTAATAACACAATTTTCGTTTCTCAAGTTCTTCCTTTTCTATCGGCAGTATTGACAAGAAGTATAACGGTTTTTGCTCCATGGAAATTCTAAGATAATTATTATTGTTTTAATTTAGAAAAGCTTCATTTAAGATTTTGTGATATTATCTGGGAAACAATCTCGTAAATTATTAAATTTAATAACGTCCAATCGTCCAACAATACTGTAATTCGTCTCGTCTCTCAATGAAGCTTATGTATTATTCGAATGAAAATGGTTAAAAAGAACTCTCTTAATAAAATAAATATCAATGACAACAAATGAAAATTTGCGTGTAGATTTATCTCATTATTCTACTTACATATTTACATATAGGTTGGACTAAATAATAGGTACTTTCCCGTGACGGCATACGAGAAAGAGCTGTGGTGGATTCATTCATTAGGGTGGCAAGATTTTCTGTGGGTCCAATCACCTACCCTACACGGAAAAAAAAGTTGGGATAGTAAAAATCTTCCCAACCAATTTACGAACGTTTGCCATAAAATCCACAACATATATTGAAAAAGCAGCAGATCTCCAGTATAGGAAATAATGTCAACATTTTACGCCGGCCCTTAAATTTTAGTTAAAATCCATGTATTTTTTCACAAATGCTACCGAAATAATGCACTATCCGTCGGAAAATACAGGGCTATTTCTGAAAAAAATTTTTCCGTGTATATAACTTTAAAAATTAAAAGTTTAATCTACCCCAAAGCCGCTCAGACAGCTAAGAATGGCTCGAAGTGCATCAAAACATTGAATTAACATACTAAAGCTATGTTCCCATACCCATATATATTGCGAAAGTGTCCAAGGAGTAAAAAACTGCATTCTTTCTAACTTACGACTTTCAAAAATTTCAATCTTCCCAAACAAAAAATTAACAGAACGAAGGGCCAATGGGCGTTAAAATTGAAATTTTCGAAGTTTGACGCAGCCTGTTTCGCTTGTTTGTTGACAGATTGAATCGTGTCGTGTGATTAGAAAGTTTTAAGGCTTAGGTTTCTAACATTCTATGAATGAATGAATCTATAAGGCAATTTTCTTCCTTCATCTCCTCCAAATTTTCAATTGCCATTTTAGGGGTGAAGAACCAATTTCAGGAGGAAGGGGGATATCCAACAAGAATTAATCAGTAGACCATGTAGAATCGATTGGCATACCCCTGCTCCGAGTTTAACAAAACATCTTGTATGTATGTGTTGGTCGCAAAATTACAATAGTATTGTTGTCACAAAAACACAGAAAAATAATTTCTGGTTTAATCCATCAATTTTTACAGAAGAAAAGTTTACCAATAACTCTTAATGATAACCAAAAAATAAACAAATTGCTAAATAATTATTCGATAACCAAAAAAACTAACATCGAGAATAACTCTCATTATTGAGAAGAATTATGTATAAAATTTGTTCGATAACTCTTATCCGATAAGTACCTAATAAACAAAAAAAAATTTAAAAAATATATAGGTATTGTATATATAAAATATAAATACACTTATGTATGTACATATAAAACGCTCCCTGATACCCTGTACCTACTTATGTAAATACAACTTGCTATGAATAAATTTCCAAAATCATCTAAATCATAAATTTAATTAAAACGTACCTCTTTTGTAAGTGCTCTATTTCTTCCATGTACTCATCATGTTCAACTTCTGCCGCTTTGTCGCGGTACTCCGCTAACAAGGCTGACATCGCATGCTTGTGCCTCCGAATGCTGCCCAAAATTTGTTCCCTGAAATTGATATTTTTGTTACTCAGTGAATGTTGTCTATTTCTTTGTCTTTTAAATTTTTAGAAAGTATAGGGAACTATTGAGATTATTTCAGACATTTGTATACTTTGGGAAAATGAGGAAACAGTTTTCTTTTGCGGAAAGATAAACAATTACCTTGAATACTTATACTTTCTTAAAAGGATAATTTGTGGAAGTAAAATGAGAGGAGTCATTAAAATAAATGAGTTGAAGATGAGGGCACTTGCGTAATTAAAAAATATCTACTTACGTTGGATAATCTTCAGCTTTAATGCACATTGAGGCTGTGAACTTCTCACACTTCTTCGGTGGAGGGTTCCGTGGACGTGCAGCTCTTTGTGGAGGTTTTCTTGGGCCATTAGTCAATTTGTTTCCGCTGCGAAGTCGCGATGCAACTAAACTTTCTGGAGAGGGCAGTGCTTCAGCTAACTCTTCTTTGGACGCATTCAAATTTAAGCCATTTACAGTGCCATTCATATCATAAAACGCCAAGTTCTCAACTTCTTCATAAGGCATACCTTGCGGGTCTTGAGAATTAGTGCTAACCTCGTACTTTGTTAAATCTTCCTCCGACGATGGGTTCTCCTTCCGGAAAGGACTGATGAAGTTGCTGGTGTTTAACCTATTTTCTTGAAAAGATCTATTTTGAATAACCGCTGCACTTTGCTGTGGTTGACCATTTAAAGCATCATCTCGCGAAAAGTTTGCGAATGGGCAGGGATATTTGCATGCCGACGAGCGCTTTGTCCTGGTATACTTTACTTCACTTGGTAGAATTTTGATATTGGTAATGTTATCCAACTTTCTGCTACTCCTAATCTGGTAGAGCTCGTCATTTATCATTAATGGATCTATTTTTTCTTTTGTGAGAAAAATTTCTCCTTCCCTGTTTTCTTTTTCAGTTTCTTCATTATTTCTTCTTGATAATGGAAGCTTATTTGGAAGTCGTTTCGATTCTGGATAAGAAAATTCATAAGCATAATGTAATGAATTCTTAGCCGCAGTTTTAACGAGATTGGCAATATCAAATACGAGTGGTATAATTAATCTTTTGCTGTCACCAAACATCGACTTTACCTAAAAGGAATTTATATAATATGAATTAAATTACGTTTAATAATGCTTTTATACGAGCGAACACTACATGAAAGTATTTTTTAGGACCATATACATATGTATATATGAATTTCTTAGAAAGGAATTTTAAGAAGCATACAACCATTTTCGGAACCAAAGAAGAAACCGATATTGAGAATACTTTTCGAAAAACTGTATCTACATACATAATGTGGCTTAAAATATGTACTTGGTTATTATTTACGAATCAAATAATAAGGATGGTAAATAAAAATATAAAATTTTCACTGAGCACTTATATTGTTAAATTGTGAAAAACCCTGAAAAAGAACGATAATAAAATGTAAGCAAAAATCTCCGTAAAAAGTTATTTATTTTCAAAATATGATATACACCACAAATGCGTCCTTGTCTACGCGTGAGAAGTGCAGTGTTTAGGAAGGCTCCTACAAAATTTCATTGAAAGCTCTGAGGTACCTACTCCTATTCCTGACTTGTTCCATTTTGTAATATCTACTTATGTTTAAATATAACAATATTTTGAGTATACATAGAACAATCATTTGGCTTACTTGCATTAAGCAATTATTAGTTTGTAGGCGATATTTTCGACAAGCAATTTGGTAGCAGGAAGCTTATACTTCTCTAATAAACGTGTTTTGTACTAGATGCTTTTGACACAAGAAGTGCTAATTATAAAGCAAGCAATGATACAGACAATTCTTCTTTTCAATTTCTAGGCAATATTTATAGAGCCCGGCTTAGCTTTACAAATATTTGTGATTCAATCATCAACATGAATGCAAATTATAGATATGTATGAGACGTTTTGGAAGGCACATCCGTGAAGAAGATGCGCATGTACTTAAAATGCGATTTAATAAGTAGAACCCACCTGGTCGAGTTTGAGCTCGCTGCCTGGCTTGGCGTTAATTTGCGCTGAAATAAGTGCAGAAAGGGCCAATCTCTGCTGGGAGGACAGCACCCTCAGGATGGGTATCACTTCCACGAATTTCTGCCTAAGAACTTTATTCGTTAAAGCCTTTGCAAGAGCCGTCCGAATGGCCTTCTCTTTAACGTCGAAAGGATTGCGGAAGTCCTCATCTTGTGGCGAAAAAAAGAACTCATCCAACTTTTCACTCTTCTCAGGCGCGTCGTAATAGTCATAGTGCTTCACTTCGGCAGCATTTATAAATTCGAAATCCTCTAGCTCTTCCTCGGTACTGTCACTACAAACCACCGAAATGTTCAAAATGATCGCGCACAGAATAATAGTTACTAATTTTTTCAAATTCATTTTTTGGCCGTTACGAAGCACCAGAAACGGAAGAATTCGTTCACTTTCATTCACTGCAGTTACGTGTTTCTGCGGTTTTAGTATTCAAGTGGCGGTTTCTATCGCGTTCGAAAGCGGTGGTAAGAAAGGGTTTTACGAAGCATTAACTTCGCGATAGTCCAAAGGTCTCGAATTTCCTCGGTTGCGAAACAGCTCTATCACTATCACTTAGGAAATGAGAGATCAGATTCTACTTATCACACTATATCTCCAAAACTCCTCCCTGAAGCATTAATTTTGCCTGAAAGTTTCCAATCGATTAACCCATAAACCACAAAATCCAATTTAATTTCTTTTCTAGGCACTTCTTTCGGTAGCGATGTTTTCACCACAGATATTCCGCAAACAGCGGCGACCATCGCATGTTTGATCCAATTCAAAACCCACCGAGTGAATTCGCAGGTGAAGCGGCTTATCTTCAGAGATTTTCACAATGTCAAGTTTAAGGCAAATCAAACAAACAGACAGGCAGCCGCGCGACTTGATCGGGTCTAAAACTCTAAGACGGTGCTCGAGGTCACTGATATCTACGTACCGCAGAGTTGCGCTCTGCACGACACACTTTGGAGCCCGGTTGTCCGTTGCGTTTCACCTGATCATGAAGTGAATATCAGTGGACACCTTACCTACGATCATTTCTATGTTTACTTTTGTTCTCAGGTTCATTAACACTGATCGCCAGTAATTTCACTATTTTCACCTTTTTACCTTTAAATGGCGGAAATTATTATGTTCCTGAATTGCCTGACACAGCGAATGTACCCTAGGAGTGCTAGCGTTGGAAATTCTCGACGTAAACTAACTGGGATCGGAGAGTTACCAACCAGGGATAGCCAATCTCCACCTTAGAGCTGAAGAGACACTCCAAGAAATCCATTAACGAAGTGGCTTTTTCCCGTTTTCTTCTGCACCGCTCAAGGTAAGCAGTGAAATGTTAACCGATCATAAGCAAAAACATTTCTCTTTTGTAGCTTCTTTCTTTGGCTGACTTTAGTAGGACGCACGGGTTAACAGATCCTCGGCAAATTTTTACAGAACGGATAAATCAATAATTTTTGTATATTCATATATAACATTTCATTCGTTTAAAAACGATTATTAAAATTTTACATTTTCATAATATTTTCCTAACATTTTTAACAAATTACTTAGCATATTATTTCTATGCATCTTTTTTTCACAGCTAAAGTGGAAAGATTCTAAATTATTTTGTCTGTGGATATATTCTAAAAAGGATTATAACAATATGAAACTGACAAAATAATACAATATCAATGATAACTTACATTTGTATATTGTTGATTAACCGAACGTAATTTTAAATTTTTATCACTTTTTTTTCCATCAAACAACTGACTCAAAAGAAACTATCTTTATGAAGCTTTATTTTTTAAATAACAGTATGAATCTGCAGGAACATAAATTTTACATAATGTAAAATTAATAATCATAATAATTTTTAATAAAATAATAAACACCGTTTTCAATTTTTGAAAAGACATTACTTGTTAGCATTTATATTCCAAAAGAATTTTCCCTTTCATTTAATTCCCATATCAAAGAAGTTGTGAAGGAAAATATACATATACTCCGTCATCTTGGGTATTCCGCCATACGGATATTAATATGCTATATTTTGTATTCTCATCTCACGGAAGTTATGCATGTGTGCAAGATTTCAGCCTGTTCGGATATTACAAAATGTTTCAAAAATGACTTGTAAAATTTGTCCCGTTTCACTAGGATCTTGCATGATATTCAAGGAGTTATCATTATTGATGAATCCGAAAAACTTTATAATCATTGTAAAGTAATGTTACCTTTAAAGTAAGTAAGTATGTATAGGTAATTTAATATATTTTTTCACACAAAACTTTTGCTTTTATAAATGTTTAAGAATAAGAAAATAAGAAAATAATGGTTCAATACGCGATAAATAAAAGTATTCTGAAGCTTTCTAAAATGTTATTAAAAAATTATAAAACCTTTTCGAACTATTATGCTGAAAGCAATCAAAATTGTAATTTTTTATACATATATACACACATAGCTACATTATATAGAATATTTTTATAAAAAGTATTTTTTATATAACCGTTAATGATCAATAAATAACGCACCATTTTATTTTATTTAACATCTATGTTATATTTTCGCAAATATTGATTAGGATCCACCAAAAAAATTGATTGGTATGTGCATATGCGAATTACATATAGTATATTTGTAACATATTTAAGTATACATATCTACTTCTATAATTTATAATTTAATTTATTAAAGGTTGTAGCAGGATAAGGAAGGCGAAATTAAAACCCATTCATAATATTAATTTTTGTTTAATAATTTTATGGCTTAAGTTGAATCGAAGTTAATAGGTATTTTTATTAATATTATTATTTTGCTTTTAAAAAATAAAAGAATTTGTAATAGTTTCAGTATTGAGTAAAAAGTACATATGTAATAACAAATTGTGGTGCCATTGAATTGACGCTCGGCACAACGATGCAATTAAAATTAGTTACGATGAAACTTGAATTCTTTTAGTATTAATCTAAATTAGATTAATAATAAATATGTACCTACATATATTTACTGAAGAAACTTATATACCTAGAGAATCCGCTCTAAGCTGATAGCTATATGTATGTACATATCTAAATCTCAATAGCAATTCCGAAACCAATCTGCTGATGAAACTTAATAAGAGTATCCTTAGCGTAATGAAGGTATCAATTCGAAACCAATTCAGCAAAGTGTTTCACTTTTCAGCTACTTTCCAAGCCCCTCTTTAGACCATCAGAAGTGAGCGACTGGTGAGAGAGTGCGCGCCATTAGCTTAAAAACGATCTACGATTGCAGAAAATAACCGCCTTCAGGTGTAATAACAGTTATATTGCCTCATTTGAAGGCGCTTAAAGACGTGGCTAAAAAGCAGTCAGAAAAGCTAGAGACAGAGCCAGAAGTAATTTCAGTTTCAAGAACATCAACCGTAAAAAACCGTAATAATCGCACCTCCGGGACTGCGAAAGGCCGGCTTAACAAAATTGCAAATAGCCATGAGACGCAGCTTCGTGGTGGAAGCCATTTTTTCTTAAGATAAGAAGAATTGCTTCCAGATTTTCTACAGTCTTATTACCAGCCAGAGTTGAGTACACCTGAACACTTCATGAATATCTCAAAGCTGTCTCGTTAGAAAAGAAAATTACGACGCTGTATATGAAGGAAGAAAGAATATAGCTTTTTCAAACAAAATTCTGATTTAAAGAATAAAAAAACTTATAATGCTACAGATACTCATATGATGCATTTTAAAATAATTCTACGCATATAAAGAGCAATGAACTCATCTGCAATTTATTTCCTTACTTTTGTTCTTTAAACCTCTTCTTCATGAAACCTGCTGACTAGCTGCTTGCCAGCTTAGGTCATGGCTTGGGTATTGTACCATTAAATTGCAGTAGGTATTTCTCCACAAAATGAAAACTACGGATGGGGGAGATGATCAGTCAGTCGCGACAAATTGGAATCTACTCTCGAAATTGCACCTCGTTGCCTCGATTTAATCCGATCGAGTTTAGTGCTTTCACTTGTCAATGAGATATTTTATGATAAATGCAAAAGTAAATTTTCTCAAAATTAAGCGGATCTAATTTCTTTCTAACAGAAAATTCAAATTTCTTTGTGCCAGTACGACAAAAACCTGTTATCTGATCTCTAACCGATTAATTAATTAATCAAGCTGTAAATGAAAGTAACATCATAGAAAAAATAAAATGCATAGATAACAATATCCAATAGAAATAAATTGAAATTTTACTATACAACTATAACCTATTCAATAATATTAATGGATAACTTTTTGATTCAATAAATTATTATTTTTTAATTGACTTCAGCCTATCATTTCATTAAAATTGATTCTTCGCACTGACCTATATTTCTGACCATAAAATATTACGCCCAAAGTTTCGCATTTATTCACAACCCACAATTTTGTTCCAAAAAAATAAGTATCCCATGCATAAATTAATATTGACTAGACCCATTCAGATCCAAACCTGTTCTAGCCAAATTAAGGCCACATGTGCCTAAGATTTTAAATAAGTATTTGTATTCCCATATGAAATCAAGAACTGATTCATGCAAGTGAAATTCGGATATTGTTTTTTGTTTTATTTTATTTTTAATATGTAATTGTCTGTCATTGAAAATATTCGTTTAAATTTAGGTTAAAACTCATCATGTGCCCCCAATTGGTTTTAAACAATCCCAAGAAAAATAAATCACTTTCTTCACAAATGGTACAAGAATTTGTACTGTTGTTTTTGCCTATTTATAGGCGCTTTTTGAATAAAATCTTCAACACCTTCACCAGTGACGTCGCAAATATTTTAAAATACTTGTATGATTAAGTCTGTCTTTTGAATCTTTCGTCAATGATGATTTTCGCATAACACATTTAAATCGTAAATACATACATACATATACGTGAATTACTGTGGGAGGCAAAAGGAAAAAAATAAATACTTACTCTTTGTATTCCTTCTCTCTAAATGCCATATCCAATTTTACAAATTAATTGTAATGTATTGTATCGATTTTAAACTGATGGTTTTTGATTTTTTCATAATATAAAAACTTCATTCTAGATTTTTTCGGATATATTATTATTGTGAAGAAATGCAAAAAATCCAATTTATAAAAGTAAGTTTTAAACTTCTATGTACATATGTATGTATAGTGGTGCACCTAGTATACAAAAAGTAAGCATAAGGGATAATCATGCTTTGGTGCAAATTTATGCACACATACAACTTTGAAAGACTTTTTTGCAAGGGCACATAAACGCTTCTACCTCCTGCGTTATTGACAGTTTATTGAATGTCAAAAGTGATTTTTAATATTAATAAGTTTGCATTATTTGA
The DNA here is from genome assembly GCA_951509405.1 of Machimus rusticus. Lineage (NCBI taxonomy): Eukaryota > Metazoa > Arthropoda > Insecta > Diptera > Asilidae > Machimus > Machimus rusticus. The sequence goes on along the minus strand of OX608050.1, from coordinate 47,844,038 downwards.
TTAATTCATAATAATTTCATAATTCGTCAAAACTAACTAGATAGCTACAAATATGACAATTTAGTTTTACACATTTACAACGTCGTTTTGCACTGATTTTCAAATCTAGTAAAAGTGCAAAAGTGTTGTACAATTTTCCCCCTTAACGTTGTTGTTGTACGGTTGCAAACTTTTGTACTTTTCCATCGAATCGATGCAAGACCAAAGAGTGATTACCAGTATACTATTGTTGCTTTGTAGAAATTTGGCGAAAAAAGTCGCAGAAAACTACGATTTTACATTTTTAACGAAGCTTTTGACTACTTTTTAACATGTTCGTCGCAATGTAAACCTTATATGGGTGACCCCAATTGCTGAACTATGGCCTGAGTCTGTTAGGCGAAAAACGTGTTAAAGTACATACAATTCTAATAAGCCTAAATGTATTTATTTCATATTAAACGTTGTTAAACTTATTCCTAAAAATCAAAAGTACTTCAAAATTAATTTTACTGCATTTAAATATCTTGCATGAAAAGGAGTTTTGAAAATCGCTGCACCTAATTAAAATTTTGTATTTCACATTGTTTTGAAATAATTTTTAAGAAGTTTGTGTAAATAAATCCTCTGAATGTTCCGTAACCTAATTTAACCCATTGACGCAAATGACGTCTATAGATGTAAATTCAGCTTATATGGCTTATATGTAGCTGAATAAAAGTCGTGAGCGTCAACGTGATAAGTAAAGGTTAAAACGGTATAATACATAATCAAACTCAGCAATTATCAACAATAATTTAATTCCTCAAAAATAGGTCAAAAGTGTTGTTAATACAAATTCATATGTTGCTTAAAATTTAGAGTGGAAAAGCCAAAAACTGTTGAGAAACGAAAAATCATCAGTAGACTAGAAGTTTCTACGACGCAAACAAACATGTATAAACAAACGAAATACAAGAATGAATTAAAGATTTTCTTATGACTACAAAACATATTTTTATATTTACACGTGTCAGAGTTGACACTTCAATAGAACCCTACAACGTCCTCTATCGTACTAAGTGACCCAAATCGGGTGGGTCCCGCTTCTGGACTGATGTGTACATAATGAAGCTAATACTGAAGACAAACAAGTCTACTATTTTGTTAGAACGCTTATATGTCGCATTCGAACTCGGAGATCCTCCGGTTAAAATAGACCATTCCGTGCTCCATGTCCTCGCTGAAGCCGCTGACATCCATATAGTCCGAGTTGGCGGTGTCGTCGTCAACCCACTTGTAGATAGTCCGCGATATTTCGATCCTCGCTTCCTTGAAGGTGGGCCGCTGTCGGGGATCCTTGTGCCAGCAGCGGCTCATCAGATCGTAGAATTCCGGTCGTCCGTCCTTCGGCAAATCTGGTCGAGTACCATTCGGAACGCAACGCACAACCTCACGGCCGGAAAGGTTTGGGTATGGTGTGCAACCTTTAAGAAATTTTTTTAAACCTTAAGTAAAATCTTAAAAGACCCTTACCTAAAGTTGCAATTTCCCAGAGAACTATACCGAAAGCCCAGACATCAGTTTCCGTTGAGAAAATGTGGTACTGGAGGGCTTCGGGCGCCATCCATCGGATGGGAAGAGCTGGGCGTTTGCTAATGGAGTCATGCTGCTTCTTTTCATGGTTTCCATTATTGTTGTTGTGCACATTGTTCCAATGATTGGTCAATCGGGTTCCAAAATCCAGTCGCAACCTGTGCTCTAAACAGCTGGGTGATCGCATTACTTCGGCTTTTCTTGTCGGAGTCACGGTCTTTTTGGTAGCCTCCATATCTATCGACATTCCAAAGTCGCATATTTTGCATACGCCGTTGTGATCTAACAGAACATTTCTTGCTGCCAAATCCCTATGGACAATCTGGAAGAAATCAAAAAGCATTATTTAAAACAAGTTTCAAAATACGAATTTGCATGCTTAACGTATGCATACGAATACTTTCAAGGGATTAAAACGTAACCTAACTGTTGCAAAAAAATTTAGTTTTTGTTTATTTACTTGAAGAATAGTTAATGATGTTAAAGCGAAGAGTATTTCTGTAATTGTTTGCAAACTATTTAATTAGGTACTTAAGTCGATGTTGTGCTGAAATTAACCTCTTAAGTTATTGAAGAAATTCATTCAATTTAAAAAACATAAAATAAGCATATATTGGTTAACATACATACATAACATGCTTTTAGGAACTTGATCTGTCATTTCCTACCGTTTTAAGCAAATCTTGCAACTCACTTTTCACTTACTTTTAAAGCTTTAAATTGTGGTGTTTAATAAATTTTTTATACCATAATTTATTTTATTATTGAAATGATTTCTTCGTCAAAAAATTAGGCATGTCACTTTATATGCCCGCTGGCCAAAAAGGAATGAGGCCTTTATTATTTTGCTAAATAGACATTTGGATTCGAAACTTCGTTGGTGTACTCCTAAATACAAATAAGCAAATCTGCATATCGTAATTTTTCGAAAATCAACCCCTTGGGGTAAATATGTAGACTTAAAAATCGATATGGGTGTCGTTAATGAAGTTTTTTAGGACGTTGATTGCGAAAATGGTATCAATTTTGAAATCTAAGATGACAACATAAAATGAAATTAAAACTCTATAGGGGTGAATCAGGGGTTCAAAGGTTAATTTATGGAAAAACAATATTAATTTCCGAGAGAATTTCGCGCTAGCGAAACCGCAGGCAAATGCTAGTTATTTAATAAAATTGAGGTGATGTACGAAACTACTTACTTTCTTGTCAGCAATGTACTCCATACCTCTGGCAGTGTCTAGCGCAAAGCCAGCTAGTGTTCTCGGTGATAGAGGAGCCAGACTCCTTCCCCCGGGTACCGATGCCGGTAGTATATTAGTAGCACTTCTCGCGGCCCTGAGAAGAGACAATAGGCGTCCTCGCATAGCATACTCCATTATAAGAAGGTGGGGCTCTGAAAAAATATGGATATGAAAAAAGGTGAAGAAAGCATTGCAAGGTCTGCTGAATAGAAAAGTCACCAGTTTCAATGCAAGCACCGAGCAGGGTCACCACGTTCGGGTGAGAGCCAAGCTTTCGCATAATTTCGGCTTCCTCCTTAAGACCAGCTTGACTGCTACCTGACCGAACTGTTTTTACAGCGACAATCCTCGTCGCTCCCAAGTGTCCCGAAAGGTCGTCAGCTTCGGCCTTCCATACTTGGCCAAAGTTCCCCTCTCCCAAAAGGCTCTTAAATCGCAATTTCTTCCTGTCGAACTCTTGGTAGTTGCTTATAATCGAATACTGCTCGCTTTTCTCCTCCTCCATGGATTCCATTTTTCGAACAGGACTGATAGGTTGCTGATCAGTAATATAATTATCGAGACCATCGTCATTTTTGGTTCGTCGCCTGAGCAGCAGTGTTCTGGTGACGTATAGAATGATTATGGCAACAGGAAACATGCCTAGTCCTGCCAGGACATAAGTGGCGGTGTTGATGCGACTCATCTCCATAGTGACCTCATTGTTAGCTAGGACGACCCCTTCGATCTCCGGATCTTCTCCGTCCCTTGCTGACTGATTTTGGTCCTGGGATGTAATCACAAAATCTAGTGGACCGAAAGACGTCGAATTATTTTCTTGAGAGCTGCTAGAGGCCTCTGAAGTATTTAATGTATCTTGATTTTCTGATCTTGTTGTAGCTGTTGACGTGGATGTTGATGAAGGTAATTGTGTAGGGACACTCGAAATATTGTTTCTAGGCTTTGCAGTTGATCGAATCGAGGATGAGGTAATCGATTTTGTATGTTTTTCAGGCGTAGAAGAAGGCACAGGGGCTGCAGTGGTAGAAGATGGTTCTGTTGTTGATGGTGTTGTTATAGTTGTTGATGTTGACGACGAAGAAGTTGTTTCTGAAGTAGTTGGCATGTTGAATAGTTTTGTAGTACTAGATGTAGATGAGAAAATATCGGTTTGGTTTGCAACTGCTTTGGATGTTGAAGACGCAGATGTGGTGGTATGTATGTTGCTAGTTGCTTGAAACATATCGGTTGCTTGCCCCTCTCCAGTCTCATCGCCTTCAATGACACTTATAATCAAAGGAGTAGAATCTTCAAGAATTAATGTCACTGGAGTAAATTCCTGTGGATGCTTGCTGCTGGATTCTGTTACCTATTGGATGGTGAAATAAAACAAAAAGTATATAAAAATGAATTTCATTTGTGTGAGGCTTATACACATAGGAATTACTGAACCAATTGAGCTCAAATTTACAGGCTATGTTTATTTCTAAAGGAACTACATAAGTTATTTAAACTTTTTATTACATAGGAAAGCGTGGATACCGTTATATGTTTCTCTCTCCTTTCTTTAGGTTTGAGTCCATGAAAAATATGCGCGAAGTTGTTGTGAATAATTGAAAGACTTTCGCTTAAACTGTATATGTACATTTTATCTACCGCAGGTTTCCGCTGTTTTAATACTCCCAGTAGTTTATATACCTAAATTTTTAATTAATTTTTTGTATGTTATATTCAGCTCAGGCCTATAAAATAGTTCGCCAGTTTCCTTTTGGGAGTCAATTTTGCCAAACTGCAATAATTTGATATTAACGGCACTAAATAAACTATTCACTTTTATTTAAATTTAGTTAGTTTTATATGAAGTGTAACTCAAATGTCAAGATCAAACCGAACCGTTGTTGTACTAATATATTACATAGGCAATTTATATTAATTTAACTTTGTATACCTCAATAACTTTGTCTTCATTATCCGTGGCAATTTGTAATTTTGCTGGTTCGGCTTGAGGGCTTCTGGCCAAGATTGTGATCGGTGAGTGATCCTCCTGTGCAGCTTCTTTAAGAAATTTTTCTTCAGAGCTACTCTTGAGCATTCCAAAAACAGGTTTATTAGTGCTAGTGAACACAATCTGTCGAGTAAAATTCCCAAGCCCATGCCTTCTGTTGTAGGCAATAATATTTCTCTCCCTTGGGTTAAACCTATTCCTAACCTTACTCCTCTCAGTCGGTTTCACGATTGATGACACCTCAAGTATCTTGGGGTGCTCATCACTAACTTTAGTTATCTTCAAGGCAGTAGGCTTAAGCGGTGGTAGTTTCTGTCCAAAATATACATATGGCCTCATGTCCACCTCCTCGATGGACAGCGGTGGTCGTAGTTTCGTCTTGATCTTGTTATTTTTCTCGGCCGACGAAGCCGACGGTTTCGCCCCATCCGAAATGTGATTGGTAGTGTCATTGAGCTCTTTGGTAACAACAAAGAATCCATGGGAGGACTCATCGGTGAAAAGGATCTCGTTGTTGTCCTTTTCGTCAACTTTCGTGCGCACAGATGGCGACGGAGTTGTTGTGACATTTCCCGCCATGTGCATGCTCACACATCGTCGCATGCAGCTAGCTGTCGTACGACGTGTGAAATTCTTGGTGCAGTTGCGTTCGCACGTGCTCCGGGGATCGGAGGGACTTTTGGATGTCGTTTCGATAGTCGTTCGATTTGTAGTTACGACACGTCGATGCGTCCTGAAGCGGGTTTGTTGGAGAGCACTTCTTCGGGCCGCCAGTAAGCTCATTAGCTTACTATCACGATTTTGAGATCTTAGACCTTGCCGGGTTGACCGTGTCGATGATTGGGAACCCGATGTTGGTGACTGTATTGAAGCACCTGAAATTGAAAATTTAAAGTTAACAAATGCTTTTTAAGCCGATTATGATTAAAAACAAAATAAAAATATTTATAATAAAAGTCTAAGTGGGATTGATATCTTCTTCACAACATAGATAAATAAGGCGTTAAGTCTTTGAGTTAAGATCGTATTGTTTACATGAACAGGTTTGAGCTTGGATTGAGTTTTCATTGAGTTTTAAGGCAATGGGGTTGAATTAACGTGTTTCCATGCAACGCAATGAAAAACTATGCAATAGGGTCTTTTACTATAAATCTTATAAAAAGAGGAACTTTTTTATTGAATTGATTGAAATTATAATAAAATATTTATTTGAATAATGGAATCAATGATATGTAAAGAATTTTCAGTTACATTAAGCATAATCGATTGCATAACTCTTGTAATAGTTTTGATGACAACCACAATACATATTTACAATATCTCTGTACAAACAACATAAAAGTCAGTGAATTTTCTCATTTTGTGGAGTATTTATTGTTGAAGTTTTTGTAAATTTAAAAGCAACAAATTGATTTTACAATTTGAATGGTAAGAAATTTAATGAAACAATGTTGAAATTAATTAAATCTGTCGTAATAATAATATTATAAATAATAAGGCGAGGAGGTGGGGACAGCAGTAGTTATTAGACTGCAATGTAATTTATAACTGTGAGCCAATGTCTGTATTAAATTTATAATTCGTTTTTGTATTCATTAATACGTATGTTTATATGTATGAACTCCTTGACCGAGTGATACATTTGCTGTAACAAGGATGGCTGCTTTCTTCTAAGCTTTTGAACACTATTAAAAAAACTTCTGATATATGATTTGATTACTCGTATTTGACTTGGCTTCGTCGTTAATCTTATATTAAGAACATCGAAGTTTGATGAAACACATATGTATGTACCTAATATATAAAATATATATATATATATAATATTTACATATATTATATTCTTGTTACGTTCCGTGCAGAAATTTTCGACCAAACTTGTATACTTGTACAAATGCAAAAATTCAAATTATGTAAAGATGCATTTACAAACAGAGAGCTTTTATTTGTGGACCGTTTTCAGTTCACGCGGCATAGTACGTGTTAAAGTGAATGTTGTACCAAGAAGCGAAAAGTCCATTTGAAATACCAAGTTTTTCACTGCATTATTGCGCAAAGCATGTAATGATTCAAGACGAATTGCATCTATTAGGGTAATTGAAGGAGGTCATTTACCGCGAAAACACACTCGTATTTCCCGGCCGAGCCTGCAATAAATCGTAAGAGCCGCAATTGCCTCCGGCTCGTCGTGCTTATGCGCGTTATTAATAACAATTTAATTAAACAATGCTCCCGCACAGCTCGCGAAAGCGAGGACGTTGGTCGACTCCAAATTAGGTGCGTGCACATTGGTTCATGACTTCTTCGGATTTATTTTATTGTCGGGGCGAACTCTCCATTTCATTTTCGCATTCTCAATGGCCAGGCAATTGTCGACAAATGCGCTCATTTATTTCATAATTTTACGACAGACGCAACAGCCTGAGCAAAAACTCTAACCGCAGACTCAGTGCGCTAGATTGAGCCGCGATCCAACCGTTTTTCGTACCTGTAGATGGCCGCCGGAGCTGAGTCCGCGCCAGAATCGCCCAATTGGCTTGCGTGTTCGGCTATACCCAAAACAACAAAATGAAACGTTTGCCAACGAGTTGCGTGGAATTCCTGCCTGAGCTGAATACCAATGCGCCGTAGACACTTCTAAATTAAAAGTTAGAGAGATCGGGATTATGATTAATCGCGGGGATATCTAGTTGTCGGCGCAACCGGCGATTTATGAGTTCCCAAATCAGGAATGCAGCGTAGCCGCGAGGTTGGCGCACTCCCCCGCAATTTCTTAGAGAAGTGAACGCTTCGACCGCTTAAATACCTGTGGAACATGACTCGCGCAATCGGTCAGGTTTATATATGCAAATATCGTCAATTAACCACCGAACGCTTGCTTTCTGAGCGTTAAAACACTTTGTCCGGAACGTGAATGCGAGCTTCATCCGCTTCGTTTTCACTTCCTCAACGTGTCACGCCTGAAGCGCCTAGAAACTAGAAACCGCGATCATCGCCAGCCATCCATGTTTCCTGCCGCCGCCGATGAGCAGGTCCGCGAGCATACTGCACGCCAGGTGAGTAGTCTTGAATCTTGACATGGTCCTAGTGGCTTCATTCCCATGCAGCTCAGGTGTCTCCAGCGCATGATTCTATGCAGCCACAGCCCGCTAACTAGTAGCGTACTAACAGACAGCCAGAAGTAATCTGTTGTCTGACAGAATAACTGTGCTAGTGCACGCCGAAGGAGCTGCTTAAGATTCCGATCTGGAACAGGTTGCGGAAGTGGTTACCTTCGGTGCAAAATATCCCATGTAGCAGTCACATCGTTTTGGCGCGGTTGAAACGCTAACAATAATTAACCAAATTAATTAGCAGCAATCGCTGATTATGAAATTTCTTAAAGGTTGATTCGTGGATAAATCGGTCATGCCCACGAAACATGCTCCATGGTCCTGATCTGGATTATGCACAGTCAGCGGGGTAAATACAGGTGTAAGCGAATTAATTGCATCTCAGCTCACACCTATACCCTTGCAATGACTATGAGTAATGAGTCTGCTGCACAGGTACACGCTCTAATCAACGCCAATGTTTTGCAACAATTAAAACAGGTGTGGTCATCCGTTTAATCCGGCGATTGGTATCGAGCAAGAACTATGCGAAGTGAATGGCTCAAGCAGTCGAGTGCCCATGGAGCTCGGTCAATCGCTGCGTTCTTGACGTGGGTGGAAGGCATTTCGCATTCGGTTTGACTTGTTTCACTTATTTATAATTGTTTTTGCAACAGCGTGACCAGTGAGCTAATACAAATTGTCGTGCAACTTAGAGTTTATTGTCTTAACGCATTTATGTTTTCTGTCACTGTTAAAAGACACAAATGACGCGATATATGGTGCCTATAAAAAAAACTAGCTTTCCAACTCAAAAACAACGCGCAAGCAAACAACACCCACCACTAGCAATAACTAAATTTTACACACCTGTGTACAAATTGTTAATTCCACTACGGAAAAAACCAAAGATAAGGTTCTGATTTTCTATGCATGTAAACATTTTAACAGATCTCATCTATTCGTTTCAATTGCCGCAGTGATATCGACTACAAATATAAAATATTAAAGTAATAACTTCACCATTTTTTTTTTGTCGAGAAACGAACAGAAACAACTAACAATTTGAACTGAAAACAGACTACAACATATGACACATATGTAAGAGCAAAATTTAATTCAGTTTGTTTTCGACCCGATTTCAGTCAACATTTTCTAATTTCTGTCTCTTGTTCACTACCTCAGTATACCCGCTTTCAATTTGTTTTCAGATCGCCCTTTACCAGATAAAATTTGCTGTTTTATTTTTGCATCCAGAAATATTACAAAAATTGCCATAGCGAAAAAAACTTCTTAGTCCAAAAGTTAAAAAATTTCCGTCTGTTTGCTGGCTCATTTAATTTGTTTGTTGGGTCTAATTAAAGGTAACTAATATTTTAATTTGTTACATACATATATAAAACTTTAAGCCGTTTTCATTCCCTTTTCTGATTGAAAAAATATCGTCATCTAATTTGAGTGTTAATTTCGCCCTTTTTCAGATTAGATTCCACCTAAAATACAATTTTAAGTTTATTTTCCGTCCTTTTTCAATCTTGTTTTTCACTCAAGACCAGGACTATGCGTTATCCAGGACAGACTTGGAAGTCTCAACAATACAAACGAATTTCCAAAAACCAAAAAGCCATAACAGAATGTCTGGGGTGTAAATATACAAGTACTAATTATTACACAAAATTATTTATATGACCCGGAGTATCCCAAAATGAAATAAACTCACTTTTAACTAACATGCATAAACATACAATGTGAACTTTCTTAAATAAACGGTTAATTGTTTGTACAGAAAACAAATTGAAAAATGTGGACAGAAAGCAGGCGGAAATTAGTCTGAAATATATTTAATATTCAAGTTCATGAGCTAATGTAACTTAGGTAATTGATATCTAGGCCGTATGCCAGTTTGGCTTCTCTTGTACTTTCCCGTTTTGACCTCTCCAAACATAGTCCAAGTTTAGTCTGCTATTTGATGTACTTTGTGGGTTATCTGATGAAAACGTAAAGGTCAGTAAAGTCAAACTGGTAATATAAAAATTTCAGTCTGTGTCCGACTTCCAAACATGTTCGCATAATTTCTGTCTGAATTCCGCCTGAAACTTTTTGAATGTAATACATAATATGTATGTGTATTTTCAGTTAAAATAATCAATTTTGACTTAATTCTGATTAAATTCTGTTTAAAATTCAATTAATTTCAATCATTTCTTATTTCTTCATCTGGATAGTGATAATAATTTTTTTTTGATCTGCATTAACATTAACGAAAACTTAGATCCGTAGAATCTAAACATTTTGAAAATCATTTTGTGATACTCGTGAAAATGAGGCAAATATTAATCACTTTTGAAAAAATATTTTATTTTCAGACACAATAATTCTTGATCACCATTAAAAGAAAATTTGACGACAGTAGCTTGAAGAAATACATATATTTTATATTTTTTACGATCTCAAATTTAATTCACAGCGATAAGAAAATCAATTTAAATGCGTGTATAAGGAAGAAGATTCTTGACTAATGGTCCAATTTTTAAATCCTTAGATTATGATTTTGGTCCCATGAACGTAGGTATGCGTTATTTTTGATTGAAATATATATGTAAATATGTCCATATACATTAAGATATTTAGAGGTTGGTTAGAAGCTGCTAGAAGTAGTTGCTCATTTCGAAACTTAAGGAGGAAGTCTCGCTTATGAACACAAGTCTTAGAAAATTACCCGCAATCAAAGAGACCGCAGTTTTCTACATACCTACCCACGAGCACATATTTCCTGGCCTCATGAGCGGGATAATTGCACGTGTCTCTTTCGAAGGGAGGAGGTGCTCATACGTGCCTGCATGTTTCTAGTTGCTGCCACTAACCTCAGGTTAGCCGTCGTTATAGAAACTGCAAATTTTCCCAAAACGCACTCGTCCATTAGACGTGCTCCCAGCCAGTTATTACACCTTTTTGGAACGCAACCAGGAAGTGAAAAGGCAGAGGGAAGCACCCGAGAGTGGAATCGAAGCAATGGGCCTTCAGGTTTCCATCGTTAAAATTTCTGCTTAAGTGCTACCGGCGCGCTTTTCTTTCATTTTTTAGTTTTGCTGCTTTTGCGCGTGGAGTTTTGAAAAACGCACAAGATTTTTGCTGCAATTGCAGTTGAGCTGACTTCAGTGCATGAAGTAATATGCGAGTGAAGACGTACCTGGTTTATGCCAATCGCTTCCACCCATTGTTCCTGCGCCCGGCTACGTGACTACCGCCGTCGTCTCTGGCTGGAACCTCATTGTTTCGCGATTTGCAAATTGTTTGCTTATTACAAAATTATGAGTGAATTTCAAAACAGCAACGCAAATGGAGGTAAAAACCAAAAGAATCTACAAATCGTGTATCCTGTCGCATTCGTGCAATGTCTCAAGAATTTTTTCCTTCATATGCTCGATTATTGTATGTATTATTTATAAGTATTGCACGTTTCATACGAGTACTCGTATATACCCACTAAGAAATTTTTCCAGTGGAATTTAACTAGCTGGGCTCTAGTAAATCATTTTAATGATTTCTCAGTAATTTTATTTGAAGTATACACACATACATATATTCCATTCTTGAAAGTAAATCTTTTCACTCAATACAAAAAGTTCCTAGGCACCACCTCAATTAAACAAACTATACATAGGTATTTACCTGACTGAAAAATATTTAGTAATTAAACGCAAAAAAATCGCTTCACACAAACTAATATTGACACTTTTCATTTTTAATTTCCAAACCGACCCTTTAAAATTTATATATGGATTTTAACTAAAATTTTAATGTTCGAAATAATTCGAAATTTGAAATAAGATAACAAGGCCTAGAAAAGTTCATGTTCCAATTTTCCGTGCAATTCTTGGATATGTATTGAATTACGACCATCTTTACTAATTTATAAAACTGAAGAGTTTCTTAAGTATTTTTAATTAAGGCCAGTATGAGAGATGCCTTATAACTTTTTTTTAAATACATCTAAAGACAATTTGTAGGCCTAGTGTATTGAATGTGGTTTTAAAGTTGCGCACAAATATCTGGCTGCTTGGGACTTTGTTAGAAATACCAGTCTTATGTATTTTACTGGGTAGATAATTTGAATAAAAACATAATATTTTATGCTATAATTTTGTTTAAATTGAAAAATAGGATACGTCGCATTATGTAGGTAAAATGCCTCTGTTTAGTTTTCACTTTGTATTTAAAGGTCGTAATATTTCGTTAAAAAAATCAAAGTCACCATAGTGCATAGTTATTTTTAGAATGCATTTTATTATGTTCATCGAGGCTAAAGTTAGAGACAGGTCAAACTTTCCAAATTGTGCTTTTAAATAAGAAAACCGTCTTAAAAACTAAGAATTTAAATCCGATTTAATAGCCATATATGCCATAATTATAAAAAGTTGACTTTTTCTAGCGATTTCCGTCGCGATCTTTTCGCTTTGGCTAAGAAAATAAAAGGCTAGGAGGAGTCGGTCAATGTGCACGCCAAATGAGAATACCCTTTCACACATGAACCTGAGGTCTGAGGAGACCCACTTTTCGCAGCTGCGAACAACTTGACCCAGATGATGCTCGCTCATCTCGCCCGTCGAGAGGTCTTTATTGTGGCGCCGCATGCAATCCTAACATTTGCTCTTCACGCCGGGCAATTTGCAGAAACAAATCACACATGAGATGCCGGACGGTCAATCAATTTGTTAGACAATCTCAGCGCCCATCAGTCACAGGCCCCCAGAGCGCACCCGCGGCCATGACCCGGCGATCTTCGAACGCTTCCAAGGAGCATCTTTGTCTTTGGGGGTTTAATCGCCATTTCGCGCTTTGTCTGCGGCTGACACCGATTTCAGCACCAGAGGTGTCGAATTGTTATCACTCCTTTGCGGCCCCTTCTTGACATTGTACCCAAATCACTCCGCGGCGGGCCTAGCTCATTTTCAAGATTAATCATCGGCCGTTGCCTAATGACAAGATCACTAACGCCAGGTCCTCTAGCGATTTGGTGGGCCCGTTTGTCCGATCAAGGGAAATGCATGAGAAATGGTCCAAATGATCTTGTTGGTGACGCAACGGCTAGCACTTGGCGATCTTTCATTAGAGCTCGTGATGACAGGCTCTTTTTGAATCGGTCACCTAAGCCAAGTATGCACGAGTACTTGCCTCCATGCGGCCGCCTTTGGTTCGTTAAGTGAGCCACACCACTTCACGCAAGTGGACAACTGTGGGCCGCTAGTGATTAATCTCAGCCATAAAGGATTGCCGCAAGTGAAGGCTGCTAATAGATTTTATCTGATTTGCATTTTGCATGTTATCTTCGTTAGCCATAAATCCCTTTAATTTATTACCCCTTAATTACGGGAGAGGACAAGATGAAATCAGGGGCTTCCTGGCCAATGATAAAACGGCGGGGTATTCTTTTCCCAATGTGACACCACAGGAGACATATTTATTGCAAGAATAAGACGAATAGCCAGCGGCATTACAAGCCTTTTTTGAATGATTGCTGGGACTACTTTGCTTTGTCCAAGGTGTTTGGCTTAGTCGCCACTGCATAGAATATGCCATTATGGTAAGTAAGATGGCATCGGTCCTAACGTGGCAAACCTGTAAGTCAACGAATTGCTAAAAGTGACTGGAACTCGGAGCAATTGCGTTCTTGCGAAATTGCCTTTAGGCATCGAAAGAGCTATTAAACATTTTTAGGAAAGTCGTCGTAGATACATTACATAGATAGGTGCTTTGTCTTTTCGTAAAATGGATAGCAGTTTATGAATTAGGGTAAATGAGATTGGCTAATTGTGAATTATATAAATTTTTATGATCTGCAAATACTAGTACTAGACTTTTGTTACTAAACATTTTATATAAATATTTAGGTACACTTAAAAATTCAAAAAAAAAAAAAAATACTATATTACATTGAAATTTGTAGGAGTGTTCACTTAGAGTCAAAAGTAACAAATATGCAATTAATCATTCCGAGCTTTAACGTTTAGATGTTGGACATGATGGAATATTTCAAATATAAATTAGAGCAATATACTAGGTATACATCAAAAGCCATTTATTTTGAAAATGTTATTAGTCCAGATTTTTCAAATATCATTTCAATAAGTTCTCAAGTTACATTTTACCATTTAAAGTTACTTAATTTTCGTGAAAGCAGTCATATATGTGGCTATACATATATCTACCGATGTTGAAAAAAGTTATATAAAACCACCCAAAAATCGTGAATCATTTTAACGCATCGTGCATTAATCGCCTTAGGCATTGTAGCATCATTAAGTAGTATGACGGCAAGAAGCTGTCGACGAGCCGAATTTCAATTAATATTTAAAATAAAAATTTTAATGGTCAACTGGTTTTACATCAGTACTTACTATAGTTTTCTTCAGTTTTCATCTATTATAATAAAAAAATCAAAATTAAATCCCCTGAAGTATGCAGTTAGTAATTTCGAAATAACGGTACTATAAAATTATATCGAATAATTGCAACATTAGTATGCCAATACAATTTGTCTGACGATGTGACAATAGAGTCATTTATCAAAATGACATTTCAGTCCACAACGGACTCGAAGTGAATAAACCCAAACATCAATGGTGGATATGAATATGATACCCGACAAATTATGCAACAGTTGGGTTATACCTGCCTAAAAAGCGGCGAGTTCAGTAGTGCGTACTAGTCGTAGAATTGATAATTTACAGGGACTACCCATCCAAGTTCTTTAAGAACATCTCATAAATAGAAGCACCTCGTTCTAAGAACGTGACTAAAATCTCAAATTCGACCTCGTCTACTTGGCTGCAGGGTAAATTGCCTTCAACGTTGCAATCATTCATTCTTAGTAGTGCACTTAAAATTCTTATCACAAAATCCCAAAAAAAAAATGCTTTAATCTGAGCACCAGTTCTGTTCCGCGTATTTGTGATGAATTTACACTTAAAGTGAGTTAATGCAAGAAGTAAATAAAAAGGTATAGTAAAGTAAGTAGGAAGCAATTCGACGGCTCGCAAAAAATCAATAAGTCAATTGAAAATAATCATTCAATCTTTTGAATTTCTTGCAATTGCAAAGAAGGAATATTATGCGCCATCATCTTTCAAACCAAGATACTACAACAAGATACTGCCCGAAGGTGCTTCGGTATGTGCGGTACCCCCAAAAGGCATACAAAAAACTCCAAAATTATTAGGAAAACCTTGGCTGAGGTTGTCCAACTTCAGAAAACAAATAAAAACTTCTTCGTCGGATTAAGTTCGATTTGAATAGCTGCTCAATATACAAGCAACCAGTGAGAAGCTCCAGCAGTTCGAGATGGCTAATCGATGTCTTACTGCCGATTAAATTCATTACCCCCTGCGAATCGAACATATTCTCCACTTAATCGGAACAGCGTGCGGGAAGGAAATTATTTCGGCAAATAACTTTTTTTTGCAGAGTTCTTTTAACAAATTTTATTGCTTTTCTGAACAAATAAAAACTAAGTGGGCACGCGAAGTGCAATGAATCAGAATTGGTCGGGTACATAATTAGTGTTCTTGGCACATTCGTAGGTGAGTGGACAGAGGTCTCCGCACGATCTGTTTGAGGCGTGACACTGAAAAAATGTCTTAAACAGCTTTTGGTTATAACTTCATTGAAATTTATATGCACATAAGAATTATTTCTACAATTGTAATTAGTTCTTTCAACATTAAACCAAAAGTCAAAATTTAAAATGTACATGTATATGTATGTTACTAATGTATAAAAGCAAATGTTATTTTTGAAATAAATATTTTTTTCTACCTCTCGGCATTAAGGAGGCATTCTCATCTAGCTAACTTAAAAATTACGTCATTATATGCTTTTTTTCCGGCTAGGAAATAAGTATGGCACTTGGGTTTTTTATTTATACATATTTATTATGCATTCAAGTACAAAAAACCGGTAAAATGTGAGTAGTGACTCGGGCAATTAGTGTTACTAGATTACCTAATCATTTAATATAATAATTACTCAAGTATAACAGCATAAATGTATATGTATTACATGATACATGGATCGTGATAAAAACAAAACTATTCAAGGAAGTGTTAACCTAATAATTTTCGTTCAATCTAGACTTCATTATCAATGTTCACAATTTTTTTCAGAAATTAAATGCCTATAATTTTTGAAATAAGGTCAGGGACAGCACCTTTTTATCATTTTTTGAATACTTAATTTGTTAAAAAAAGTAGTCGTGATAAAAGTATAAAAAAATATTTTTGAGTTCGCATTTTGATAAACTTTTATTAGATACCCCACACGCTATTATACAAAAACATTGTTTTTTTAAATTATCCGCTTCTGCCCCCCAAAACTGACTCATAAATTAAAATTAAGCTTTTTTGGACGATAAATAACTATAAGAAGTGTGCCAAATTTCAGCTTTCTAGTATTCTCTGAAAAAAAAAACAGTTGTGACACAAGGACACATAGACATTTAGGTGATTCTATAAGATATTAAGTCTCAATGGGCACGAAACCCGATAACCTCTCCAACCCCCCCAAAATCAAAACCAAAGGTCAGTGGGATGCATTTGGCGGATTATTGATTAATGAAGTTAAATGAAGTTAAATAGAATAATCTTGGAATATCCTTTTGGACTTCAACCGGTATCTTTGTCATCAGTGGAAAATCGAAAGGCATTTTTAGACGAGATCTTTCGGGACTCTAGCTTACCAGGTTTTTAAAAATAAAGCAATGCTTCCACTGCTAATTATTCTTCAAATGCACAAGAAAATGCATATATGATAAAACTTCCTAAGGTTTCCAAACCAATTGTAAAAAAAATTGCTCGTTTCCTTTCCCATTATCAGCTTTATTTCTGACTTCAGATTCATTTCCGCTTTCAAAGACCTACAAGACATGGGAAGGTCTTTATCACAAATTCATTTAAAAACATTTTAGGTGCATGCCAACTAAGATGAGCTCATAAATCAAAAATATTCCCAGAAATGGCAAAAAAGTCCCAATATATTAACTGAGATACGCCTAACTTAATGCTTGACTACCGTGTAATAGTCGTTTTTTAGTCAAAAATCTATTCAAGTTTTTACCTTTTGACGTGAAAGCACAAAAGCATACTTCCTCTCCGAGATACTGCTTACCATGTACAAAAGCAGCTAACTGCGCGTGGTTACTGAGCGAAGTATCATATAATAATAATTGTATAGCCCAATTGAACCTTGATTAATGCGTCATTATATGAGCTTAGAATACTTTTTACTTACAGAAGCTGTATTAGGAAAATTTTATGTTTTTTGCATAAAAATTCTGACCGAGTCATCACAATCAGTAGGATGCTTGTATCTGTCATTATTGGCCTTGTGTCATGAGGTCATAATCAAAATATTTTCGGAAAAAAGTTGAAAATCATTTAATGTCAATTATATTTTGTACCGAAACATAATAGCAATAGGAAAATTGACCTCTGCCCGATTGTTGTCCAAAAATTAATTTGAATATTATACAATATAACAAGAGCTATTTATAACAAGAAAGTTCGCTTTGCCTGTACCTAACCATCTAGAGTTTTTTATGTGATGAATATGCTGCATAAATTTAGTTAAGATCAATTGAGTGGTTTTTAAAATAAAGTGCTCACCGCCTTCAAAAATTGAATTTCGAGAAAAACGCAGTTATACTATAGAATTCCTCCAAAAGAATATTATATCAGTATATTCTGTATTTTGAAAAAATGCACAAAATCGATTTTTTGGAAAGTCTGGCTATAGCTTTAGCCTTTTAAGTAATGAAAATACCAAAGTGTTCTAAGAGATTCTTGGAATAAACATTGGACAGAATAATTCAAGGAGGTAATTGATTACTTTTTGCAACTAGCAATCATTTTCAAAAAATATTCTTTATCTTTTTTTTTACGGACCACATTAACGCTTATACTCTCAATCAGATAGTTTTTTGTATGTGCTTTGCCAAGAAAACGTTTCTTCGAAAATCAACAAAATTACGTCGCTCTGTCCTTCCATTCAACCGAGTGCAAGCAAACAAAAGATTTAAGCGACAAACCCGCGGCAAGTAACTGACCCACCTTGGAGATAAGTAAACATTTTTCTTTCCCGGCCGCTCAATGGCTCGCGTAGACACCTGATTTTTTAGGATTGTGCTAATAAGAAGGCACTGCGCGGTCGCGAGCGGCTTGTCGGCGCGTAATTGTTGGGTGCTGCATGCATTTTGCAATTACTCGGAAAAGCGCTTATTGCGCCATCTGTTTTATGTAAAAGTGATATATTGTCGCGATGTTACGTCGTGTATTTTGTTAAATCCACCGGCAGTCTGATAACAAATTGGCGAATGGTGCGTCATAACTGAATAATTAATAACGCTAACAAGCCCTGCGACCCAAGAAAGGTGTGCCTGCGAAAATCAGTACGAATCTTGTGCAACATTTTAGATAGAAAATCTTCGACAGGAGAGTGAGACTGGCTATAGGCCGAAGCAATTAATGATTTCTCGGTTTTCGTTCAGGTCAGAAAGTCAAGGGGAACTTTAACCTTTGTGGGAAAATATTCGAATGATTTCGCCACCCCTCATAGGTTCGAAATTTATCAAATCAACTATCTGCAGCTGGGTGTTTACCTTACAAGATTTGTTTTCAATTTCGTATATCAAAATTGTTTTCGTGCTGTGCGTTTCAATCGAAAGTCTGAACCGCCCCAATCGCACGCTAATGAAGTTTGTAAATTGGTAGTTTCATCAAAAGCAACCTCTAATTTTGAATTCGATAAGACTTTAATTATTATCTGCGCGCGGAGATACAAATTTGACCAGTCATAAATGAAGTTTGCTTTTTTGTGAATGAAATCTTACCTTGTTCGGCATTTTCTAAAGGAACTTCTTTTAGCAGGCTGGAATGATCTGCTCTCTTTTTGCCTGTAAATTAAACAGAGTAAAATTAATAACATCCGTTCATTAGCAACTATTAATTAGCATATAACATGCGGATGCATTTTTAATGGGATAATTAAAAGATTACATATTGCTTGAGCTTGTGGACGGGCTATTTATTATATAAACATTATTAGGACAACGATCGTTTTGTTATGATAATTGAATCATTATGTAGATTTAAGATGATTAATAGGACCTGCTGTTTTCAGTCAACCAATTTGCTCGCTTTGTATTTAATTTAAAACCTACGGTTGGGGGAATATTTTAAGAACAAAACTTAGAGTTCATAAACCTGAATTAATTAAGAGAAAAATATATATATTTTATTTTGATTGGTATCCATGATAAGTATATGTATGATGAAACTCATTTACATTAATTTGCCGAAAAAATAAACAATTTAAAGGGCGATAGCAACATTTTAAGGTTTCTTTCCGAATTTTAGACGTAAATTAGCGTTTGTAAGTAGGCGTTTTTAACCAGAAATGGAATTTTTAAGAATCATTAATAAACGCTACAAGTAGTCAACAATTATAAAGTTAGGAACCTATTGGTATATCTTTTGATAAATAATTATAAACTGGGATTAAATACATTTAGTTTAAATTTAATAATACATTCTTTATCAAAATAATTACAATAAATTTTGACCGAACAAGTTCTTTTAGGAAGTTATTAAACTTTTCAAGGCCTTTTCTAAAAACACTTTTAAAGTGATATGAAACTTTATATTCTTTCAAATTTAAATAAAATAGTACAGCTTAGTTTTTGCTTCAATAAGAATTGTGTTAATATTAATCTTCAGTATAATATTCAATTAAAAACACTCATTTAAAACAAAACGTTTCATGAAATATTCATTTACTAAATTAATGCTCCAACTCCAAATCTAACTATACTATATTAAGTAAAATATTCTAAATAAATATAATTACATATGAAACTCAACAATGTTATCTTGATGTAACAATAATTTTTTAACACTACTTAACTTACTTGGAATTTTACACATTACGTCGATGTTTAAAAAAAATCAATCATTAAAAGGTACGGTCTCATAATGAATTTTCTTATGATATTTTGAAACATCTGCCATTTTTATATATTGTTTTCTGCTTTTCATTGCATACTTTTTTATATAATTATATAATATTTCCATCTATCAACTGATATTGGGATTGTGCTTATGGCCTAAAACTTTGAAGGGTTAAATATATTCGTTTATAAAAACCTATGTTGACATGAAAGGCATATAACAAATCTCATAATCAATTCAAATGTTATTGGTTTTTTTTGTGGTTGTAAAAACTTGTCGTTTACATAGTTTAACACATTATAAAAAAATTTCCAAACGGATAGAGAAGCTATCGGAGTTACGAATATTCAAAGGTAAATCAATTATTGCACTTTCTTAAATTTAAAAGAAATATCTGTTCATTGTGAATGCATAGCTAAATTAAAAAGACTGCGTTGCGCAGTTTAAAGTAAATTTTCTATAAAATTTTGCATTAGGTACATCATTTTTTTAAAACCGGAATCGGGAAAAGTACCTACTCCCGTATGTGTCTGCTTATTTCTTGTTGCAGTATTTTATTTTATTAAAATAAATAGTGTTGCTATAGATTT
The DNA here is from genome assembly GCA_951509405.1 of Machimus rusticus. Lineage (NCBI taxonomy): Eukaryota > Metazoa > Arthropoda > Insecta > Diptera > Asilidae > Machimus > Machimus rusticus. Next base: position 47,823,575 of record OX608050.1, on the reverse strand, counting down.
GTTTATATAATTCTTCAAGACTTTTCTCGTTTTGAAAGTATTAAAGTTAGTGAACGACTGATTAATAATATTATGTTTGAAAATTGTGTTTAATTTTCTGTTTTGTAAACATATGTACATATATAGAAGACTGTGAATAAAACAGAATGGACTCATTAATTCGTTTCATAAGTGCAGCTTACATATATGTATATGTTATAAGTTTGAAGCTATCTCTCAATCGTTATACAATTTATGGTACCTACTTCTTTTAACGTAATTGCAGAATTAATTAAAATGTAAGCTATTATACCAAGTATTACATATCTTGCAGTTCCGTGTACTTGTCGTAATTTTTTTAAACAAAATGTTTAGATGCATTTCTCAATTTGCGGATTTGTTTGTTTTCAGATGTATTTAACATAATTTTTTTGCTATTTTTATTTACCAAGGACGCTTTAATGCCAAAAGAGCGATCTAATGATCATATAAAATCACATTACTCGTACAATATCCTAGTGTCTACCTAATTTTATTTACAGAAGGCAAATAAGTTTCGATTAAATGGACAATACTCAGTACTTAATATCAAATGATAGTGATGAACTTGAGTCAATGGTAAGCATCAAGTGTCCTCGTCTATTTCAAATCTATTCCAATTCTATTTGAAAGCGTTCAGAGCAAGTAGGCGGAGATCAATGTGATAATGTTTGGGAAAATAAAAATTGACAGAACCTTGTGATAGAAATCTCTTGAAGGCTGTGCTTACGTAAGCCTCTTCCTAGCCACAGTAAGTACAGAAATTCATGGACGAGTGTCATAAATCCGAAGCAATTAAGATAAAGGCAAATAAATGAACAGCACTTCGGATCGGTAACTAAACAACCAGTACTTGGGCTTATCTCCCGAGATACATGTTCCAAGCATTTCCACCAATCTCTGGATAATGGATCAGAGATTCAGTAACATGCACATAAAATACCACCGAGCTGTTCGCAATTTCTTCCTTCCATTAACCTGCTGATCTCCACTTAGTTAAGTGCACACCTTAGAAACCTTTCCCAGGTTTAATTTGACTTGGATTCGATCCGCGGGTATAGCTACTGTCGCCGAATAAAAACCGCAGGTGGAATGGTATAACCTCCCAGAAAAGATCGCGCATGGATAGGCCAATAGTCATCATAATAAAGACACTGCTCGACTTATCAGCGAAATGCAGCACTTGTAAGGAGAACGTAACAATGTCGCTAGACATATTTCTTAATTAGCAAAAGGAAAATTAGCGACGGTATAAAAGATACCTGCTCCGGCTGTCTTGGGACTTATCGGCCGCGAGATGCATGCCCCGGTTGCTGTGCCGGAGGGTGTATCTAACAACAGTCGGATGAAGTTGCGATATTCCGTCCCGGGCGATTCTAGGTAGCTGCGGTTATCTTACGAGGCCACCATAACCGACTGAGGCTAAACCTATTGTTTTGCAATTGTTTTGTTAATTGCAAAAATTTTCTGCAGATTTTCGCAGCTCCCCATGTACTTGGCATCGTCTTATCTGGGCTGATTGCATAAGAAGTGGCCAGCTGGCTTGCTGAGCCCCAAGTACTGATGTTCATTTTTATGCGTGTCTAATACTCTCACAATTAACATTGACCTACACTGAATGCAAATCTCGCATCTGTGACACATCCGCTGCCACTACGCTCTGTCTTTTCTTAGAAGACTGAGAGACGGCAAGGAGGAATTGGTAGGTGCGTCCGATGCAACCGTTGCCAATTTTAATTAATATGCATGTTTTTGCAGATCAATATAATGACAGCGCCAAACCTATTTTCTAAACCCACCGCCTTGTTTTTATTTCATCAAGCAATTGAGACTGAATATAGGAAGACATGCATAAAATCACCTTGGGAAGGCGGCCTAATCACGGCTTATTATTCCTTTGATTACCACAGACTGGTTTTGAACGGGCTAATTAAGCTCAATAAACAATTTCCTGTGAGGGAGAGACATTTTATACTCATAATAATTACTTTGAGAATTTACGTACAAGTAGTCAACTGGTAAAACATTATACGGGTTTGAGTTATAAAAAAATTGAGGATTATTTTTATATAGGTCCCTGAATTGCTGTATTAATTTTGTTTAACCAAGTATTTTCGTATAAGCTTTGTACAATTCATGTATATTCACTTCATAACACCTCATAGCTTCACACTTTTACATAAACAAAGAAATGAAAATTATGATAGGCACTGACTGCACAACAGCAACACCTCAGAAAGTACAGAGCACGAAAGCCACCTTTTCACTATCAAATAGCGGCAATAACCTTCAGCTGTTATCAAGCAGCACGATGTAATAATAATTTTTATTTTACAGCGATTTTGCTGTTCCTCGCGTTGCACGGGAAATACATACTTCAGAGAAAAAATTATAATTTTTTTTTAAATAGCATGGAAAGCTACAATGAAAGAGCTCGCGTTTGACACGATTAGATAACTGGCTCTACCCATTCGAATGCATATTAGGATTTTTTCTCGAGATTTCTTTTCTAGGCATAAATGATTGCTGCCATTAATTATCGTCATGGAAATTTAAAAAAAAACTACAAAAATCGAAACGTGACTGAATTTTCTTATGATATTTTCCTGCGATTAATCGTTAGCAATAGACAATCAAAGCTTTATCAGGGATCTTATTTTTCCTTTGAAAAAGAAAATATCTATTAATGTCTGAGGCCTTAACTTTTACAAAAACTTACATGGTTGGAACATTTTGGAATAAAACTAACACTTTTTGGATAGTAAATATATATATATGACCGACCGATATATATGATGACACCAAAAATATATTAGATTGTAATATTGCATATGTGTTACATTTTCCTTTTAATATTTGTGTGCATTAAAATGTATGTAATACATTAATAGAAAATTTAATATGCGAAGTATCTACTTACTTTTCAACTCATATTTGTATTAAAAATCAATAAAAAATATTAAAAATTAATAGATAAATGGGTTGGAATCTTAAGATTTTAGAATTAAAAACTAAACCAAGTTATGTAAAATAATTTAGAAATACTTTTCTATTGCTATGACGTAATTTAAAAGATAACAAATAAACTATTTTTTTAATCTCTTTTTATTTTTTATTATTTAAAATAATAATAGATATAAAAACAACTTAGGTAACCCAATAAAATTTTGTGTGGGAATTCAATAGTCAACCGCATATTTCATTTCGTTAATATCTATGTAAATGCACAAGGTTAGCATCTTTTAATTATAATTCGCAAATCCCCATTGTAATTCTTTCCAAAACTCTATGTAACACCGCACGTAGTGCTTGTCAAATTATTCGCAATGTTCTGGAATCTTAAATGAGTTAAGTCCGCACAAAAGCCGCTACTATCCGCAAGCTGAGCAGTTAGCATTTTAAACATAACGGTCACCAATTATCATTCGACCAATGAGCTGTAACCAATCGAATAGTCACAATAGGGTCGTAGCACTAAGACGCAATTAAAGCGCTAATGAAGGCAAAGTCCTGAGGAAAATTATAACCGACAGGCGCATGACTAAGTTGACCGGACTGCTCTGCTTTTTGCGAGTACCGTTGTGTTGTACAAACAACGGTCCCAAGTAAATTAACCTGTCAAGCAGAAGTGAACTGTCACAACAAAATACCTGTGACGGGACGAGGCGCCCTTACATTACGGTGCCTCATAAGGCGATTAGGCTCAAATCGTTAAATGCCCTAAATACCCCCGCGGGAAGATGAGGCAAGCTAGCGTGACATGTCACACCGCATCGCATCGATTTGTTCGTACTGAAGTGGCCATTTAATCATCTCTGGTACTTATGCAACCGAGATCTGCATAAAACAGTCAATGGAAGCGTAACAAATTTTGTTGCAACATGAACCGAATTATTGAAATCGTTGTGGTCCCGTGCTAGGCATGTTTCAGGCACCACTACATCCTCATGTCAAGCAAAATCGATTAAATTGCGGAAGAAAATTCCTAGTGGCTTTACGGCGGCAGCGCGCGGCCGTTATGGAAGATGCAAATTACCTGGTCGCGGCATTTAAATCGCATCTTGCTGCAGTACCGAAAGAAAATCACTCGGAGAAGCTGCACTTCGAATGAATCTTCGGCTTTTCTGAAGTCAAAGTAAAAGGCGTGGGCTAAGTTGTTGACTTTTAAAGGTTGGCCCAATCCAGGCTGATCGTTACCTGAGCAATATGTGCTTAAAACCAGGAAAAATAGGGGTCATTTCCGAACTTACAGATTACTTTTAATTTGCATCTGATTGCGTACATATACCTATTCGAAAAATAAATTTTTCTTACAAATATTGAGCCAAAAAATATATACACTGCGGAGCACATTATTATAAATAGGAAATAAGGACGCGCACGTGCAAGTCAATTTGTTTTCATATTTTTTCAACTTTTTTTTTAGTCCTTGGAAATAATTTTCATAAAATCCTTCAAAAATCTTCAACACCTGGAATAACTCATATAGGAGTACTTTTCTATTCAACCCTAGTGACTAATGTTTTATGTCTCCACGTTGGTATAACTGAAAAACTAACTTAACAATGTAATGAAAGTTAATGTACAAACATTTGCAACTCATAAAAAATCACACTGGATATAGAATCCTACTTTTAAAATTGTAAAAAATTGTCTATAGAAATAAAATAACATGGAGGTCATTTTATGATACAAATAATCAATTTTTTAAACTATAAAACATTAATCCGAGGTATTTTTCAATTTACGCTTCATGTAAACGTTGTACCTTCCCCTTAATTAGTTATCTTAAAATTTAAAAGGGAGACAAAATATCAAAAATAAGAAAGGTGTAGATATGTCAGAATTTAAAAACACAAAAACATAATACTTTCAGACATTAAGGCGTGACACAAGACTATAGTAATTGTCAGAGTATTCCAAATGTTTTGTTAAACCAAATTATCTGCAAACAAGAAAAATTGACACATGTTTCAAGTGACCGACTCCAATTATTGCTTTTATCTGCTTGACAAAGGCATATTTCTCGAAGCAGCAAAGAAACTTATGTTTCACTTCCTACGCTATTCAATCATTTAGCAAATGACATCGAGAGAAAGCTGCAGTACCTACTAGGGGCGATGCCGTTTAAGCTACAAAGGCTGAAACATGTAATTAAATGAATAATGAAGTTGTTAACTCCACCAGTAGTGATGGCAAATGGATTGAAATCATCAATTAGTTCCTCTAACGATCATACGACGCATGCCACCAGCTTCGAAAAGTTGAAAGTTTTAGTCGTAAGGAGAAAAACGGCCTCTGTTAACAGCTCCGAAATTAATTACACCGTCGTTAATTGTTGGATGCAACTTTCTCCAAAGATTATCGACAGAAACCAAAGGCGTTCGCGTTTTCCTGTGGGCAACAAATGACCACAAGATGTGATTTATCTTAGGCCCAAAATATAGTTGAGCTGCAAAACTAGTCCAAGCAACCTTTCATTTTCTGCTTCAACTGAGTGCATTCATTCGTCGTGCAGAGAATTAGCCCAGGCAGTGGCAAGTACAAGGTGGAGCTGACTTTAAACTAAGTAACCAGCATAGTTCCATTGATTGCATCAGGCTTCATTTTGTTTTGATTCCACAGATATGTGCGCGCGCAACTAATAATTTGCCTGAAATTCGGTGCTTCGATTCGCGAGGTATGTCACTTCTGAAGGTCTCGCTTAACGAGAATTTCGGTGGTGAAATCGCTAATGACCAGTAGCCTATCCCAGTTCGAACCGATTCCGATCTGTCTTTTGAAGAATAATCAGGCCAATTACCGAAGTCGAGTCGAGCAAGTGTCGAGTCGACGGGAGGAAGTGTCGAGCAATTTTAGATTACTGAAGTCGAGTTTGATCGAAAAGTGTCGACCTTCCATCTAATTTTCAGTCGAACGCGGTTGTTTACTCGACTGTCATATAATTATTTTTCTGTGCGGTGTTAGAAGTGGCCTTTTGAAAAATGTATGTTTTTTATTTTTATTTTAATGGTAAGTTATACAAATAATCATTTGTAGGGTAAAAATTACAACGAGAAGACAATTTGAGAGGTTGTTGGCTCTTATGGAGCAAAATGTTGATGTTGCCAGGGGCTATAATAAAGGAAATATGAAAATTAACGTAAAGGCTGTATGGGAATCGGTAGCCGAGGAATTAAATAGTATGGGACCTCCGATAAGAAATGGACTGAAATGGCAAAAAGTAATTAAGTTCTAATTTACATAAAACTTAAAAATAACAATGAAATATACGCTAGGTGTGGATTGACTTAAAAGGGAAGGTGAAAAAAAAATTGGTTTTTAATAGCCAAGAAAACAAGAGCACTGGAGGAGGAAAAAATAAGCAATTTTGTTTAACGGCTCTAGAGGAGAGTGTAGCTGCATTAGTTTGCATGAACGAAGTGGTAAGTCCCGTCGGACAAAGCTTTGGCCTACCAGAAGCCAATAACTCTGAGAAGGTCCAACAAATTGAGGAAGACATTCAAGAATCTTTTAATGATATTATGAATGAAGATTTTGCAAGCCCTCCATCTGCAAATCAGGAAAAACAAAATACAGAAGTGGAAAGTAACGAAAAATCAAAACAGGATGATTTATGTGCATTATCCACCAGTCGAAGTAAACGAAATAAATTAAGTAACGGAGAAAATACTCTGCAATTATTGCAGAAACAAATAGATTTGCAAAGTGATCTCTATAACGTTTTAAAAACGTCATTAAAAAAAATTGAGAAGAACAGTTCCGAAAGTCTACGGTATTTGCGGAAAATATACAAAATAAAAGAGGAAAAATTAAAATGTCAACAAAAATATATGCAAGAAAAATTGAAACAAGGCGCAGCAAAAACTAAATTAAAAAGTGAGAAACTTCAGTTAAAAAAAAGGCAGGTGGAAATGCAATTAGAAATGGTTAACCACGGTTGAGAATATAAAATCAAAAATCATTTTTTTTGTTTGTTTTTTTTTTTTTTTGTTAAATAAAATGAGTTATGCCTTTTAAATTTTAATAAAGATTTATAAAGAATTTACAATACGTCTCCTAATTTCTTGTGCTGCATTATAAAATCTTTCCGTGTTGTAATTATTTTCATTTAATTCATTTCCTTCTACTTCACTTTCAGAAAAATTAAGGTCTATTTGTACCTCTGAATTAAAAGTCAGGGCAATATTGTGCAGCGCGCAAGAAATATTTATTATTTGTATTGCTTTTTTGGGTGAATAGTGTAGCTGTCGTGCTCCTAAAGTGCATCGAAAACGATTTTTTAATAAACCAATTGTCCTTTCCACAACGTTTCTTGCACTCGAATGACGGATATTAAATAGACTTTCAACGGTTCTCTCAGAGGCATCACGAAAAGGCGTCATTAAATAGGGTTCTAATGGATACCCAGCATCACCTAGAGTATTCTGCATTTATAATGAGAATAAAAAATACTATTACATATTACCCAAAAGCCAAGAGTCTACTTCGCCACTTAAATATTTATTTCGTAAATTGGCTCTTGCACCGCTTAACTTCCATATATGCGAGTCATGGCAAGAGCCTGGGAATTTGGCGTCCACATATCTTATAAACATCTTGTGATCACACACCTAAAAATTAAGGCGATTAAGCAGTATTTACTTTAAAACATATTATAGTATGCCTACGATCATTGCATTGAGGCTATAAAAACCCTTTCGGTTAAAATAGTGGTGCTGTTCTTCTTTTTTAGGCGCAATGATTCGTATATGCGTGCCGTCAATGCATCCAATTACTCCTGGAATTCCAGATTTTTGATAAAAAGCTCTCTTATTTTCTTGTTTGTCTTCCTCAGACATTTGAAAATTAATCCATTTGGGACAGATGTTGTTTTCCAAAATATTAAATACATCTTTAAAAATTGCGCAGGTTGCTGGTTGGGACAATCCAAGATGAAAACTTTCACCAATGCCATGCTGGTAGCTTCCATTTGCAAGGAATTGTAGGACTGCTGCTAATTTTAAAACAGTTGGAACTGAGCTCGAACGCACAACTTGCTTGTGGTGAGCATCTACTACCTCTAAAACATTTTTAAATGCATCTTTGTTGAGGCGAAAGCACTTTATGAACCTAAACAAAAAATTCCGTTACAATTAATTTAAAATTTGGACACATTCACGCACTCGGTGTTAGGCAACTCCAACGGATTCGATTTATCTCTCACATTTCTTCGAATCAACTTTAAATCCTCACTTTCAGGTTCGTCATTTACAAAAAACATCACAATTGAATCCATTTTTCCGTTCAACTGAAATTGTCAAATCCTAGTAGGATCAGATTGAAGTTAGGTATAATTTCGTTATTAAACGTTTTCGGCCGACTTTGGTATGGCAATACTTTATCCCTGAATCGAGCTACTGTTGGTCGAGTTCTGTGATACGAAAACAGAGCTTACTCGACAGCAGAGCTGTGTTTCTCTCGAGTTTCGAGTCGACTCGACTCGACTTCGGTAATTGGCCTGAATAATTGATGATTGCCAGCTTCACCAAATATTGCCGGTTGATGGTTGCTCTCTGCTGGTATCAAAATATCTATCAATCACGACAAAGGCTTTTTTACATTACGAAACAGTCGCGGTCGACAAAGAATGCTTCAATTCGGTGGTGCATTGGATTATTGGAAAGATCCAAGCGCGAATTGGCTGCTAAGAGATTGAGATTTCCCATGGAAAAAGACCTGGAAAATCAGTGAACCCTGAGAGTTGCGATATGTAAAGCTCTAGACGTAAATTGATTATTTGAAGACGGACGCTAAGATCGTTGTAGATTGGAAAATCCGCTGCAGGTAAAGTAGTGGTTTGAGTGCTCTTTGCACTTCGGCAATCTTTGGCAATTAGTTCGAGAGCTGATCGAATTAATCTGGAGAAGCTGATTATTATGAAAGAGCATTTGTCGGTTTTGCTCCAGAAGGTTTCACTATTTCTTAAGATTTAAGTTAAGCTGAATTACAAAATAATTTTTCTTGTACTTATATTTCCCACAAACATCTTGGTCGAAGCCATTAACGACGCAATCATTTTAAGGGCTTTAAGTTGCTACAGCAAATGCTATACCAAGAATAAAGAATATCATATTTACCATTTCAATAAGATTTTCAGTATCTGCAATAGAACAACAATACCACTTTTCTTCTATCAACAAACCAACAAACGAATTACATAATCTGTTGCATACGACTATTCATCCTGTGGTCCGATGTTGGTACTTAAATACAAGAGGTTTTCTTAGCGGTTTGATATTGATCGTTAAACAGAACTAATTATTGTCATCCGCATATATTATGGGTTTTTTTTTATTTTTATTTGGCTTTTGACTTAAAAATAATGGATAAATTGATCCAAAAAACTCGGAGAAAAATTATTTTTTTTAAGTTCCATCACTTGATGCAAACGCTCTGAATTAGCTGAATCTACCGTGAGGTCACATGGGTACTGGTATGTGACCTCCTGCATCCTGCGTGATTTGATGTTTATTTACTGCTACTTTTTGTGGACTCGACAAACACCATTAAATAATCTGATATGATTTCTACAATACAAATAACCTATTGGTTTATTAATTTTATTTTACTTCGCAGGAATCCTAGCATTTTTTACATCGTACAACTCAAAATGTTGACCATATCAACCAAGCTTACATGCCAGTATTACTTTAAAAATTCATATACCTGTAGGCTTTTCTGTTTAGTATCATTTCAAGGCTACTAACTTTTGCCCTTGACTATGTTTTGGCAATACGCTGTTTGCAATATTTATTCTTCTATCTGCCAACCTCGGCATATAAAAGCACTTATAGCAGAACATTAAGGAAATTCTGTCCGAAAACCAATTGGAATGCAAATGTACGCCCAAACAGAACTCGACGCGCCGACTAATGATAGCTAAGATGTCATTAGCTCATATGATGGATCGGGTTCGTCACTTAAGTCTTTTGTTTCCAGTTCTCACCTTGTTCCAGTTCCATGTCATTAAGTGGCTCAATTTATTATTATGCCATTAAAATACTTTGCAAAATAAACAAACAGCACTGTTAACTAGTTCTGTAGGTAGTTGCGGCAGCTCAAGACTATTCTTTGCTTCTCGGGCTGATCACCTCGCGCCGCCGCTGAGACACATTGAAAGACTTTCGTTATGCAACTCTTAATTAGCTGATGATAGCTTTAAAAGCGCTAATTAAAACGAAATGCTGTAACGCAATTAAACTGCAAATAGCTTACATGTTTACATCAGCTAAACTTAGAGGGCACTACTGGAGTTTTGTTGTGCCTTATTTCTTTTTGTAGCTTAATTGCGGTGCACTAGAATGTCGAGGAGTCGGACAATTTGAATAGAACACCTGGTGACTGTCTCCACTCGTGCCGAGGACTTTCTCTTGGAAAGTACAATTACCATGAGTTACATGCTGAATATGATGAAAGCCTCGAGCCGAAAAGACATTTGAATAAATTTTATATCACACTCACTTTTGACCAACTTAACTCAGTTATCCAACTGCCACGATGTGATGGGAAAATTGCGCGAACTATGACCCGAGCACGCAAACCTTTCAAAATTTATTATCTTTTCTGTGTAGGGAACAAAAAATTACATTCATGAGCTATTCTTATGTTTATTTTTTAGTGCATATTTATATGCATGAGCGGTAGAAGTACAAGGAATTTCGCAAGTTTTCAACTCTTGAAAGTTACAAGCAAGCAGGTGTTCGGTTTGAAAAACTGAGACAACAAAAATAATTCCATTTTGTAATATGTATTACTTGGTGCATGAATTCACCACTTTTAATATATTTATTATGACCCCTGGGTGACATTTCTTATTTGCAATATTCTTAGTACCTACTTAATATTTTTATGTCGGCCCATTTTCTACTACAATCTTTGAAATTTTTATAAAGAAAGTAATAAAATATATGCTTTCAAAAAACGGACTGCCTCCACTGCACGTAGGAGAAGTGTCTTATAGCTTACATATTGCAAAAGGTTGGAAATCACATTTCTTCACATTCGAGAATAATGTCTACCTAATGCCCCTGTTTCCATTTTCATTCGAAACAGAATTCAAATGATAGTGACATTTTTCTATCCTCCTACATCAATAAAACTTTAACAGCAATGAGTATGACGTGTCATCATCTATGCTTGATCTCATACAGAATTAGAAATTTAGACATTTTAAAATCAGCGTTCTTCAAAAAACTTAAAATAACTTAAATCATTTTCATGCAAATATGCATTTCGCACGAATACGAAAATTAGAACAGGGCCATAAATCTAAATATGTTTAAATCATATAAAAATTGTTTTGTGTTATAATCTAAAATTCTTTATTTAAATGTTTTTTTTCTCTAGTTTTTACAATGCAGCTTCGTTATGCAATTTCTCCTAGAGTTCCATAAACAATATTAAAGGTAATGAACAATGTACACCAAGAATGTTAAGAATTTTATTTTAAAGGAAAGAACTAATGGGCAGATGAAACGCGTAAATAACCCAATGTCGCGTGAAAAAGGCGTAGCAAAAGCTCGATTAGCATATCAAAATTAGTATTATGATTATGATTATGTCCGACAGACTCCATTAAATAAATCACTCACCGTCGACAGTAATTAGACGAATTACCCGGCGCTAGATCAGCTATCTAAGAGGAAATTGTAGCAAATAATCAAGCCAGCAAACTATTCACCAAAGGTAACAATCGTGGAGGATCGATTTTGTTTTAATGTCATGAGCGGTCCTGTTATCTGTTCTCAAATAGAAACAATCGAAGATTTGGAGAGATAATTGCTCTGTCCGTCAACAATTTATTGGGCAGTTAATTAATTTTCATCTTCGTACCTACTCTGAAAAATTAGGGGAATTGATTGAGGTATCGATAACAAGAACAAGTGATCAAATTAGTTATCTTCTATGATTCCGCTTATTGCCATTTAAAGTTGGGCGCTGTTAGCCACGATTTGCTAATTTACTCATTTCTAAACTCTTCTTGTGAGGAAATCATGAGAACGATCAAATGCACCAATAGATTTTCACCTTGGCATTTCAGCTGCAAACAATGGTCGCATAGTTTCTGGTCCAAAAACATAGAATAGGCTGAAATGCTAAAAAAAAAGTCTAAAAAAGAGCATTAAATAGCGACCTCGGGTCAGTAATAAAACCATCGTGACTCTAAGAGGACGCCCTAATTCAGCGGACATTAATATTTCCTCATTTGCTAGAAGTAGCAGTTATTTTTCAAAAATTCGCAATAATTCGTGAAGACCTAATTGTTCCATTCATTCATTTGCCATTTTCCCGTAGACGTTCTTATTTTGGAAATTTTACCGTCGTGATGACTTCCATTAGAAGTTAGCCTCACCTTGACCTAACAAGGGGCTTTTGAAGCAGCACATCCGACTCTGTTTCAACTTAAATGAAAAAGATTAATTGGCATCCACGAAGAGGACCCAAGGTCTAATTGGGACTATAATGTCGCTTTAATGAGCGACAAACCTTAAACTCATCACTGCACTTGCAACTTGGTGGAAAGCATACTTTTGATACACCGCTACTATAAGCACGTGTGAACAACTTGCAGCTGCTTTAAAGACACATAACATTTCCTATTTTCACCAAGAATAGTTTCTAAATTGGTCGGCGTTGTCATAAAATTAATGTACACTTCGAGAAACAAATTAGTAACAGAGATTTTTGCAATAAATTGAGCATTAATATGAATAGAAAATGAAGAGGTACCAGCCGGGAAGTATGTAATGTCCATTTAAATTTATTACGATTTAGTGATTTATGCGAATAGGCTACTGGAAAATAAATTGAAAACATCGCTTAGCCATCGGAATGCATTAAAACTTTAAACTTACGTAATAAGATTGCCCAGTAACTATCGCACAATAAAACTCATACAGAAAATGAAGTATTTCGTTCAGGATAGTTTTGTTTTAAATTTCGGCGGTACTTTTTTGGTCTTAAGAACACGTAACTAAAATTACGAGCGAATTGATTCAATGGTTCTCGAAAAATTTTGTTTAGGTACTGGATAAATTTTAAGATGACCGAACCCAAAAACCATTTTTCTATGCAAAAGAGTAGTGAAGATATTGGTATTTAATCCAAATATAAAATCGCAATTCACAAAGCCTTCAGTAAAAAGTAAGCGTGTTGCAGGCGTGATTGTTCGATAACTGTGCCTGTTGCGAGCTTAAAAAAGGGAAAACATTTGGGTGTACATCGGGCGCGTTACGGGCGCGCAAAGAAAATTTAAATATTTTTACTCTTATATTAGGCCCTTAATCTATGATGACACTGAGTTTTAACTGATTAAAACTCAGTCTACTTATGACATTTCATTTGTAATGATAAATTTAAGATCTGTACTAGTTTTCAATTGTATAAGAAATATAGATTTTTTTTTTTCGTCTATTTTAACTGGCCTATAAGGGAGATTGTTAATTTTCTTTGCCATTGTTTCGCAAATTAACATTTTTTAGCAGAAAATCTTAAAATTTTGCATTTTTATTATTGAAGAAGGTTGAACACAGACGGTTAAATTCATTGCAATATAAAATTACCTAATGGGAAAAAAAGTGTTCACCTATTCCATTCACCGCAATCATACAAACTGCAGGAAATTTCAATGCAACTTAATCCTTCATGAAGGTATCAAATGCACTTAATGCCTCGAATTCGCTAGCTCATTCCAATGGTAATAATTGCGTGACTATCGCATTTCAGAGAGTGCACTGAGCTAACAACTTAATATTTGACACTTGACTGCCACTGTAAAGAGAAGTGCCGTTCCTGACAGTTGCGGCTACGGATTTCTGCGATATCCAATCAAAAGTGAAACTGCGACTGATTGATGGCAGCGATAGCGCACCTTTGTCACGCTCGTACATAATTCATAACTTATATGTGTCTGCCCGTCGATTTGCATATACGCGCTTAAGACACCGGCAATTTGTGTTACACAAAGTTTTCCCATTACCTATAGATTCGAAAAATACTTTGTCGTATTTATGTAAAAGGCAGCAATATTAGTTTTTACAAAATAATAATATGTTTTAAAAACGGATGGCCATATAGATCTTTTGTCAAGAAAAATACATTTGTTACAAATTAGTTTATTTTTGGTAAAGTAACAGCAATGAAATAAAACTCTTCATACATAAGAATTATGAAACACTTTCTTTAAACTGTTTTAATCGTAGTTAACGATGAACAGCTCCTATATGTTAATTGTATCTTCTTCAAACTATTTTTCTTCGGTTTTATCTTCAAACTTAAATTTCATAAATCATTCTATTGAAGATTCTTAAAAAGAAGGGTAAATTAAATCCTTTGGCCAAAATATTTATTGTGAACAACAAACAACACTACACCAATTTTACTTAGTAAACTTCAAAAAAACCTTTTTAACTGAAGTTAGGTCTTCTTCTTAGCTTTTCGAGTAAACATTTAATAAACCCAAACATAGACATGAGAAAGAATGTTTGTGTGATTTAGTCCTTCAATTGTTCTAATAATGTCAAGAACTACATTTTTGCCATTAGTTTTACCCAAAGCGTACTATGGAGGTTGTTTGTTTTTCTTCAATTGAAACATTTGAACTCATTGTTTTATAGATGTAGGTATACTCTCCTTTACTGAAACAGGAGACCATGCGAATGCTGTGCGCATGCTCCGCTGACTTTCAGCTAATTGGTGCTCCGCAATCCAATTAGTCTAGCAAAAACCCTGAAATACTGAAAATGTTTTCAACTTTTCTCTGCCAACAATTTACTCGCTTAAATCTTTTGTTTTTAGCGCATGCCAGGCCTACTACCCTAGTACCTCCGGCTAAGCGAATTTATAAATGATATAATTTCGCGAAATTGAAAGCTATGGGCCGTGCAGTTACTACTAGCTGGGAATTATGACTGTCTCTGCGGCGCTGCTAAATTGTTTAACTGGCAGTTAGATAACGCTCTTACGACTGGTTTCGAAATCGCCAAGGAAAGCCCGCGTGCATTGTTAGATAGTCGCACTCTTTGTCATCGTCTTCGCAACTCTTGAGAAATAGCAGATCACACAGTTGAGTTGCATCGCAATTTTCCGAGTACTCCTCGATTCTTTTACAAATTGCAGTGCGGCGAGCTGACATTGCACAAGACTAAGGCAATCCGCGGAATTCTTGTTCTGCGAAATGCCATAATTAGCAACCCGGCCGACCACGTCGCATGCTGGTTTAATGGACTGTTTAACAGCGCATCAATAATTAATCGAGTACGGAACAGTGGCTCCTTGCATCAGTGCAATTTGGTCGGGCCCCATGATCCGCCTCTATTTGTTCGAATGATTTTACCTAATTGCATCACATAGTCTAGTCTGGCTCGAAAGGAGCCAGAGCATGAAGAGGAAGCATCTTATAAACGGCGTCGATTGCCACAGACCGACTTCTGGCATAGCCATAGGGCTGGAAGGTTTGAGTAGTGCGCGCCTCATCTCAACTACGGCTCCAGAAGACACATGATCAATTTCTTCCCAGATACAGATCAGCTGTCTTACAGCAGCAACCGCGATTTGATGGAGTTTCACTTTGAACCTCTCGGCGCGCATGATCACACCGATTTGTTAGAGGATCAATTTCGCAACAAAGATCACTTCGAGGATCCTCTAAATTGTTTTTACTCCGACTGTGCACTGCACTCCCCATCTGCTTTCACTTTTTCTTGCTTTTCATCAGCTGTAATTTTTTTTCAGCACACTCCCTGAGTTGCCACCTTCGGCCAAGATGCCTTTGTACGGCGACATAAATTTTTGTTTTTTATATGACCTTTTTACTACCTTGCGATATTAAGTGAAACCTACTGGAATTTTTAGCATTCCCCCGATTGATTCTTTTTTTTTTCCACCTCCGGTCTTTGAACAATGGACGCACGCAAATTAACCGTGTCAGCGGTGAATTTATGAATGTTAAGTTGATTAATGCCCGACTTGTGCAAAGGTGGCAATATGAAATTTATTAAATACAAAACTGGAGTTGGGTGCGAAAAACCTGTTTCAGTGTTAAATTTTTCTTGGGGGTTCAAGGTAAATATCCAAATTACATAGCATAACTATAAAAGATACGAAAATAATTTGTTTATTAGGGTACAGTGGCCAACAATGGATCAATAATTTTTGGAAGTTCTGTAAATCACAAAATTATTGTCGAATTGTGATTTTTGTCTGTAGACACTTCGGACATTATATTTCCAAAATCTGATGAATTGCTGGGAAATCTACAAGAAGAAGGGGTTATAATTTTTGTTGTTAAAAACAAAATGACACTTGATCCGTTGTTGACCAGGAATGGTAGGCAATATGCAATGAATCATCATACGGTAGATACTGTATTAAAACTACGATTTCCAATAAAATATTCTTACGGTTTACAACAAAAAAGCAAACCCTTTATCCTTATATCTACTTAGGAAATGTTCAGGAAAATTAATTCATCACTTAGAAATTTTAAAAGTGATAGGTATACATGGTTTTTTATTTGCTTCAAATAAGTCACTCTTACGATCGCATGTTTGCCCCTTCTTCTTGATTTTACACATTCACTAACATTGCATCATTATTGCTTTAAAGTGTTAAGGATCAAAAATTGATTTTTGTTATAAAATTGATCATTTGATCAGTTGCTTTAAAAATTTGAAATCATGATTCTGATTCTGATTCATTTTTAATAATCTCACCATTAATTACCATTTTGTCCAATATGTTCAGATTTTGTTTTCTGTTTGAATTAATATAGCTTTACGAGAAAATATTATTATTTATCTTTTTCTAAAATAGGTTCTATAAATCTATGTAAGTAAAAGTACTTTCTATGAAATATACATTTCAATAAAATGTTATTAAGACATCTTCATAAAACGTGCAACATCGGAGCATAACATAGTGTATTCAATTGACTGTCATCCAAATCGAGTTTCCTTATCGAGATCGCAATCAACTTTAAAAAAAAATCGAAAAGGTGAAGTTGTTCAATTACACACCAATCAGAGAAGAAGCAACTTACTCCACACCTCTCGGCATGTTTATGCAACTGAGCTAATAGAACACCTTGCGCAGTCACTGTAAGAGGCATACGCACCTGGAAATGGTCAAACAACCAGTCACTTTCGGAACTACATTGACACACGATCTGTAAATATTTAGAAACATCTGTGGCTTTCGTTGAAATTAATAATTTTCTCGACGATTTTATGAAACGCCAATGTTTCGATCAAAAATAGGTAACTCATCTCCGTCAGTCAAGAGCAAGTTCTTACATGACATATAGTCAGGCTTCGATCACCGGAGCGGCGGGGACGATTTCTTGGTATCTGCAAAGCAAATCAAGGAGTGCCCGGTTGGCATATTGCACCGCCGCAAAAAGTTAGCCCACAAGTGTTTGCTAACCCACTTGCTACATGAGCCATATGGTCGGCTCAAGTCGAATATTTGCCTATTTATTTATGAGCAGGTAATTAGCGTCCCGCGGCCACAAGGGTCTTCTTTATAGTCTGGTGGACATGAAAACCACCGGTAAGAGGCCTTTATGAAATTGAGGAGGTGCCTTTCGGACATAATCCGCAAAATTACTATTTCTGGATCCGAAGTCCTCTCTGCGCTGGTTTATCAATTTAAATGCCATGGGAGCATGTTACTTCTGCATGCGACGTAACCATTAGGCTCTCAGTACATGACTAAAGATAGATATTTTCCATGAAGTTTTGATCTTTTGTAATTTCCGATATTTATCTATTCACTATTGGCTTGCGGTGGCCGTAATAGGCAGACTAAAAGAACATCGTTAAATTGGAAATAGTGAATACTTTAATAGGCTTTAACAAACGGCATCAATTATGCAGTATACAAATTATCCAAACCAAACTAATTTATTTATATTGAAATCAGGGAATATAAAAAATATATAATATAAATTACAGAACAACGATTATTAAGTAATTTTTATTTTTGATTGATTGATAAATATCAAGTAATAATTAATTATTATAAGTTATATTAAGAAACTTTTTAATCAACTGAAAGAACGAAGAGCCTCCAAAATTTCTTGCAAAACCTGGAACTGGATTTGATGTGAAAAGAACACGGCTATTTTTAAAGTTTTCGGTCATCGCGCCGAATTCTAACTTTGAATTACTACATCTACATTTTAATATGAAAACAACGTTTGTTTATTCTAAAAACGCCGCGGTTTGTGATTGACAATTGTTCGTAAGCTTAGACCCGTATAAAAGAGTAATTCAATATGATTCAAGCATACTATCTATATTGCATATTGTTATGCATTATTAAAATCGAAATCCCCTATTATAGAAATTCATTCATTTCAGTGAATATGTAGCAGGGAAAATGACAAGGCTATGTAGGTGGTTTTTATATTTACCTTAACCGAAAATGCCCAAAATTACCACAGCAGCGTCTGGCATTCTTTCTTCTATTAAACCTTTTTATATAACAGAAATTGCATAAAGACAAGCGGAATAAGTGTCAGTCAAAATTACTCAATATTTTCTTTGATTAAAAATGCTTACTGATCAGTCAACTGTGTCCGGAAATATGTATTGAAAAAGAACTCCAACATTGTACGTGACTTACAAAAATAGGTCAGCCAAGTGTAATATGCTGACTGTGGTTACCATAGTAAAGCCAATTAAGAAACGCTTCAGAAATTCGTTCAAGCATTAGACGTGTAAGAACTATTTATAAGAATAAATCAGTTCATGTACCCAGGTGATACTCTTAAAAAGGAAAATAGGTTTTCACGGTCGTTGAACAAAATACGTATGTACCCGAAATACTCCTAAAAATGGTTAAGTCTAACTAGATTCAAATATAGATTTAGGTAGAATTTGCATTTAACGAAAACTTATGAAATCACTAGCAATAAATAACTAGGAATACCAAAAGCGGAAACTGCTCATTGAAAGTAATTTAAGATAGTTCCGCAATCGTAAAGTTATTTTACACTCGAACATAGCTCTTACGTATTTCGCATTCCTGCGGAATCGTTGAGCTCCAAAACCTGAGAAGGTGTCACGAACCAACAAAACAAGCGCCAAATATCTGACATTAGTCCCGCACCAAAATTCAAGCCTAGTCATCTCATCTTCACACGGATGCCATTAATTGTAGCGTTTACGTCTGTTCGACATCACGACTTGCCCCCTGAGAAATGTTTTTTTGAACCAAATCGGTGAATTGTTGTGATCTCGCATGCGGTCAATACCCACGATCGCAATCAAATCGAAAAATGACCAAGTCCAATTGATCTTTGCTCTACCAGCGCCAAGAGCGGATAATTTTCGTGGTGGTCACAAGTGCAAGAAGTATAGTTCCCCACAAGACAAGATGCTGCATGGAGCACTTCCAGAAAGAGAAACCGAAAACGACGAACACGACTAAAGTGAAAGATTGCGATGAACAAACGGGCATCGGCGCATCGAAGAAATTGCAACTTTCTCCAAGAGTAGAAGCCTGTTCGTTTCTGGCGATCTCGACGAGATCGTTGCAGCTCATTGCGGTGAAGCAAAATGACTAAGGTGCAACTAAAGACGAAAGATGCTCACGAATTTCTTCGAAAGGGTTAACAAAATTGAAATTAGGCAGTTCCTGAGAAAGTCTAAAGGTCGACGAACAATTTTACTTGCCAACCTAATTTATTTATTTATTTACACCATCAAATAAAAAAAAAATTAAACGTTCTCTAAACTGTTTTTGGTCAAGATAAAATGCAGTTCTTATAAAAGTATCGCGACGTAAATATATGCCAACAGTAATTTGTTTATTGTCACAATTTCTTAATACTGGAAGAAATATCGATAGAGTGAATGGATTAATTAAAAAGGCACTAGCTTTGACTTAGCTTACTTTATTTAATACAATATACTCAAGTAAGACGAGCGTAGTTGATAAGACGGAGTTCGTGCGACAACTGGCGTACTTACGCTAACAGGACTCTAAATTTGCTTTATGGTGCCAGGCTGCGTTTATAACAAGCACTAAACTAAACTTATTACAGGTAGCAGTTTCGGTGTTGGAAAAAAATTTGGAACAATATGAAGAAGCTTCATGTAGCAGTGTGCACTTTTTAGCCTAGTTTATTTCTTTTCATATACATTAAAATTCGCACATTTTTAAAACATAAAATACATGGTTGAATTGTGATAGTATGATTCGGAATAAAAAACCCCAAAATACCCTTAGTAATATTCACTTGAATTCATTGAATTTCAAAAATGTTTGGTCCGTCTTTTTGAATGTCGAATGTGGATTCGCAATAAAAGTCACCAAAAAGTTCTAAATGCCAACTTGTATGGAATTTCAAGCAATGAAAATTGTAGCACCCAGTGTTTAGAAGAAAAAAAAATGATGGATTTGCATCTGCTACCAATCGAAAGTCATCTACGCATTTTATTAATTTAACTATTATAGTACTGACACAGTTTTTAATTTGCAGTATAAAAACTGGGTTTGTCATTGTCAAAATTCTTACAGTAAGATAATATTGGTACTGACCATAATGTTTGTACTGGTACTAGGCATTTCATTCCTTTATTTAGGAATATTTTTGAAACAATTTTCAAAATTGAACACTGTTAGCTAATATAAATTATTCTTAATTACTTAATTATATGTTCATTAAAAATAGTGCATATTAAATTATTCTCGAAAACCCTCAATAAATAAATCTTTTTTTAAATTAATTTTTCCGCAGCCCCACAAGTCAGGCTATAATATGTATAACACAGCTGTGCGAGATTGATATTTTATGATTGATTTTATGCGCATTTCAAAAAATAAATTCTAGGCATACACCAAACCAAAAGAGGCTAATTTTGAGCAAAACGCATCGTTACCCTTACACTAGGGACTTTGGAGTTTTTCTTTTTACAAAATCTCTGCAGAGGAAATATTCATTTCTAGCTCTAGCTCTAGGACAGGAATTATTATATTATGTCTATGCCCCAGATACTTTCTTAAATACCTCCTCGTTCCCATTTCCTTATAAGATGACACTTCACTTACCGATCGTTTGGCCCAAAGCTGAATCCTTGGTAGTTCCTCCTGGAGGTGGCCCAGAAGACAACTCAATTCTTCTCGTCGGGGCTTCCTTTTCGGCCTTAAATACAGCACCTGAAAGTAAAGCAAATACCACTGGGTTACAAAAGTGTTCCACTTGCAGTTGCCTGTAAATTGTCTGTTCTTTGAAACTATAAATTTGCTTAGGTGCTTGCACGCAGTTGCCCCATTCTTCACTGCCTCGACGAAATGGGCTAACGAACAATCGACCATTGAAAATTGAATTTGGTCCAGGCCATTCTCAGCTTGTTATGAAATTTCCCACAGTTCCTTAAGTGCCGGCCTGTCGGCGGGGTAAGCTAAAAATCTAAGAGACGAGCACCTCAAGTTTCGCTACAAAGTACCACCGACTCGCGGGTACCTGCCGCATTTATCGGAGCTATTCGCTCAACATATCGGCGCGATCCAGCACATAAAACGTCTTGGCGAGGTCTCGTGTTCTTAGATCAAACCGAGGATAGGTGCATCGTCGTCGGCGGTGCTGCATTGCATTGCATGCGATTTTGGGGAGATATCTCTGAAGTCATTTAAGTGACTTATCTGATCGCCAAATATCTCTGATTGCTGAAATTTTGCATGCTGTCGCCCAAAGCGACTTCATAACCAATTGTCTTTTGTTATCCGCGATGGCGGTGGCGGTGGCGGGCACACTCACCGATTGAGGTGAGAAGTGATTTTATCCGCTGTTCGAATAAGCTGTTAGTGTTATGCTCAAAACTGTTTCAAGGATAGATACAAATTTGGATAGTGTTAAGTGAACAGGTGACACACCGTTGATTTGTGCTTGAAGAAAGCAAAAGCGACTTCGTTTTTGGGATTATAGAAAATATAAACTATCAAAAAGGCAATAAACGAATGTTTTTTAATTATTTTTGGGACACCGATTTTTCTTCATTTAAAAACAATTATTGGAAACATGTATATCTACTATATTTTGAATAAATATGGCCACAAATCAATTTCTTATAATTATGATTCTGCTTCAAGTTCAAAGGAAATTCCATAAATGATATCGTGTCGCATCAGCCGAATGCGATCCAAAGCTATTTAATTAAAAAAATATGCTTTAATTAATTTCAAGGAAGAACCTTTTTAAATTGCAAAACGAGCTTTGAATCTATTTTCTCACAAACTCTTCACTTGGCCCTTATCGATAGAAGAAGATCAAAGACTAAGGACCTAACCCATTCAAAGTATCTTGAGGAACAACTCGGAAAAACAATTTTCAGAAATAGCCCTGTATTTTCCGACGGATTTCGGGATAGTGCATTATTTCGGTAGCATTTGTGAAAAAATACAGGGATTTTAACTAAAATTTAAGGGCCAGCGTAAAATGTTGACTGTTAAGGAGATCTGCTGCTTTTTCAATATATGTTGTGGATTTTTTGGCAAACGTTCGTAAATTGGTTGGGAAGATTTTTACTATCCCAACTTTTTTTTCCTTAAAGAGTTATAAGAGCGTGCGACGACACTGATCTACATTTAGGTACTATCTAAGTATTTTATGAAATAATCCATTTATCGAAAAAAGTTGATCTTAATCTTTAACCTGCACACGTCCGTAAAATAACTCAACCTGCGCTTGTGTTGTACATCTCAAGCATTCTGAATGTTTATTACTAATAAAAGTATGAAGTATTGAAAAAAAGCTTTTTCCAAAAATCGACTATTTTATTTACTAATCTCAGTAAAATTTGCATATTTTTCGATAAAAATGAAGTAAAACTCTCGACATATACTATGTACCTTAAAAAAACAATTATGACGAATGTGGGTGTTTTAAAAAAGGTATTTTAATCAACTAGACAAAGGACATTATCCAGTTGTCCTGCAGCATGCAATTCCAAATTGTTTTTTTTTCCAACAAATCACTTACTCTCAGATCACGACTAGCATACCTACATAATCTACTGCAAAGTATTGGAAAATGAATGTTAGAACTGCCAACAGATGGCGTCACCAAAACTTCGTTGGAGTATCTGATCTGGGTGAAGCAACATTTTGAACTTAGCATCCATTCATTAGCAACGTTAGAAGCTTTTAAATAAATATTGACATTAAAGTCGTATTTTCTCTGACAACAATAGTTTTGTTAACAAAGAGCATAGGTATACACTTTCTATATCGAATTGTAATACATAAGTTGCACAACTTTTATTTAAAATTTATTATGCAATTTTCCTTCGCACAATTCGTGTATGTGGATAAGATATTCCGAAAAATAAAGAAAAATGCTTTCTCGAATTTGTATTAATGATCATCATTAATCTAGCTTCTTACATATTGGATGTAAGTATTAATGATCGTGTTTATTTCGTAAGATCATGCAAACATAGATATGTACGTCATTTCATAATTCAAAGGAATTATTCGTCTCATGCCCAAAAATTTAGCTTTCCGCGATTAAGTGCTTATATTCATCAAAGGTAATTCTCAGTAATTTTCCCGATATACACCAAAGGTGAATCGCGGGCAATTTGAATAATTTTCCTTTGTATTAAAACTCAGCTGGCAGGAACATCCGCCACACCAAGCCGAATTATTGAACTGAAAACGTGATCATCACGGCACCTGATCTGATGTTATGCCTATTTTCAGGTCGAAGGTCTTTGAAAGTTTGCAACCAATGTAAAGATCGCAATTTTCGGTAACTTTCTTTAATGTCATGCGTAAATGATGAGTTATTTTTAGGAATACAATAACTCGTCGATTGGTAGGCAGCATCTGTGTAATGTTGAATTTATAAGGTAAAACGTTAAATCTAAATGAACCTGCCAAGTCCGTTACGGCTACTAAGTTCGATTACAGCAGAAGATGCAATTCACGGTAGCCACCCAAGATCATGAGTTGCTCGAGCGGTCCGCGATCGCTGATCTCGTTAATCAAATTTTAGTGCGGTCAAGTCTGCAAATGAGCGATCTTTCGGGATATCTTGATCTGCTGCCAGTCCACCTTCTGTCAAAATCAAAGCACCTCTCGCCTGATCAAAGTGATGTGCATTATAAAGCGATTTTTTGTTGGGCTAGACGAGATGGGAATCTTGAGATAGAAAGTAGGTATGCGTAGAGAACGGGCCTATGTTAGAGGGTTATGGTAATGGACGGTAATGCGACACTAGGAAGACTCATTATCTAGTATGGCTTGCACTAAATACAGCCGCTGGGAAGGGAAAGTTTTCGCACATTTTAATGAGATAATTAGGAAGCCAGTTGGAAATCAATTGTTGTGATGTTCCGACCCAGGAAGAGAGTAATTACAAAAAATTAGCGCACTTTTTGACTGACAAAGATGCTGTTCAGCTCATGGGGTTAATTGGCGAATATGATTTAAAAGGGGGCACTTCCCGCGGCGTTTTTAGGTTTAAATCGAAAGTGAATAGCTCAATCAGTTGAGGTAAGTGGCTTTTTGTCTACATGTTGAATAGTTGAATTTAAAAGTAGTGAAGGGATAGTGGGATGGCTATCGGTGTGTTCACCATTTCTTTTACATTAACTGAACTTTTACTTTTCACAAATAAGTCAATTTTTTTAAGCTCTTATACTGAGGCAACTATCAATTAATTATTTAATTCGTTTTTTTAGTAGCTATTAGGATACTTTTTGTTTTTAAGTTTAAAAAATAATCTTGAGATCTTTGACTGAAAAATTTACTTAATGGTTACAAAACCGGTAAGTTAAGAGAAATTAATTTTTATTTTGATCCATTGCGCAACATAGCGTTACCATAAGGTCATTATTCGTATTATAACGGAAAATGTCACTATGACGCTTGCATTGATAATATCAAAATTACGACAAATGTACAACTTTTTAAGTAAATAGCGGTAAAACATGCCGCCCATATTTCAATAGATAAGCAGCATTATGGAACTTTTTCTTTGACTGCGTTTATGCGATAACCAAAACCAGGACTTTAGCTTAGAGTCAAAACTTTGACCTAGCCCCAGTCGGCCACATACGGAACGGTTTTTGGCATACAAACATAAGATTGATCGTGTGTGGGCAATTTGGCAGAGAAACAACCATTCCAAATTTTTCTCACCTTTGATTTTACCATACTTTTATTTTGTTTACCATTTCTCAAGACAAGTCGCTCCGACAAAGATCGTAGGAATGTGAATCTGTTTTAACACTTTTTTGTATATTTCTTAAAAATAGTTGCAGCTGCAAGCGCTAATAAATCACTTTCGCAAAGTACGCTAATGTCAAATGTAACTCTAAAAATAAAAACCAACACTGTTTATGGGTAAAATAGCGTTACAAATAGAGTTTGTCAAAAAGATTGTCACAAATCTGTACGCCAAAAACCATCTCCCATGTGGATGGCTAATTAATTGGAACTAGGCCTGATTTATTTGAATGTGTGTGCATATCATACAGTAAAAGTAGCGTCTGCTAAAGAGCTTTACTCTCGAAACAAAATCCTAACCTAACCTAGATTTTAAGACAATTAAAAATTTTTCAGATTCGATAATGAGTGTGCATATCTGTAGTGGAACGTGGTGGATTTTTAACAACATCAATATCGCTGCATTTATTAGATCAAAATAAAATAAAAAAGAAATTATATGCATACCATTAAGGGTAAGAATTTACGAATCACTCTGTAACTCCCAAACGGTTGATAAAAATCTAATATTTTAAAACCAACATACCTATGTATATTCCCGAACAATTTACAACAAACTTGATAAAAAACTACATACTTGGGATTCTTGAACTTTATAACTACTCATTAAGACTGTAAATTTTAAATCGCCCATTACGATAAGCTGCAGAAGCAGTCCTTCAACAATTTAATGAATGCCGCCAAACGAGAATCGACCACATTTCTTAGCAATAAAATAAATAAAGTCTTCATCGACATTGACTGTAACTGTAAACAAACGGCCAATCGCTAACTTGTAATGTGTCACATAACTTTGGCGAGTGACATGCCACAACGGTGCTGTCGTCGCTGCGTCGTCGTCGTTTGGATTTTGCAATTCTTCAAAGCGCTTCGCCGTCATTTCCTCGCCTTTAAGATATAAGAGTGCAATCTTCCTAACGCCGCCTACTTTATCCACGAGATGACGTTCGGCTTCGTTAGAAATTTAATAAATCCAGGTAATGGTCATTACCGCCCTTTTCCTTCCTCATTTTATCTTAACGATCACGAAGACGGGTGCCACCATAAATTAAAAGCAAAAGCAGCCGCCAATTACCAGGAATTGTTTTTCTTGACTGTTGCTTGGAAATTCGAAAATTGGCCGGTGGAAAGTGTGGGCACATGAGTTCGTGTTTGCCTCTTTAATTACTGATCTACCCAAAGAAAATCAGAAAGATCCGCCGCACCGTCGCTAAGTTGCCGTAGAGTTGTGCAACTCGCGGAATTTTGTATGCGTGCTGCGTTCCAAGATTTTTGGTGCGGCACGTTTTTAATGTGCGCATACGTAGCTTCGCCCTGTGGGCACATAGCTCAAGTTGAGTTGAACATTTCTCATATTTCCGACACTTAAGCACAGGCCAAGCGCGATTAACGCAAACGAGAAACATATTGCATCGCCCACCTGCACAGCACTGCGAACATATAGCCGCAGTTTTCGCGAGGAAATAGTTTTACAATCCGCTGGAGGCAACATGGACGTCTTATGTTCATCGATTAAAAAATAATTAGTTTACAAGTATTTTGCGGGAGTGCCATCCTCACTTTCTTCTCACTTTTGTACCACACTACTGCTGCTGGTTACTTTTGTTGAGGCGTGTTTTGCATAATCGTCGCCCTCAAAAATTGTTTTTCCAATTTTATTTTCTTGGTGGCCAATACCTCTGCGGTTCAATTAATCCTCACCGCTGGCAATTTGTATGCCATTAATGGATTTATTGATGAAGCTAGTGATTTTACATGTATTAACTCGCTTGTAGAAATGCCAGAGGATCATAGTATCTTTTGTTCGCATTAATCACTCCCCATGTTACAATTGCGCAACCCTACAATTGTCGAGATTTATTGCGGGAATCGATCTTCTTGAATGCGAAAGATCGGAAGGGGCAGAAACCTAATCTTCAAATCTGTAACGTTTTGCATTTCACGATAAAGGGGGTAATTAGTACTCGCCTCTATTTATTTCTGCTGGTCATTCTGCGCACGGCGTAGAACAAAGCACAATGGTCCACGGTAGTGGATCGTGGTAATAAATACCTGCCATTATCGCTGCGATCTCCATTGGTCTATGTCGGCTCACTTGGTGTCTTCAGGCGGCGAACACACAATGCAAATTGTTTGACTATGATTAATATAAGAACACTGAAATTACCGCTGGAAGCAGTTGGCATTGCCTGCGATCATACTGGCAATAAACAATTTTAATTTATACCCGCGCAGACCGGTCGCCGCTATCAGCTTCAGGGCGAGGAATATCAAGAAAGCCGTATTCTATGGAGGAGACCCGCGAGAGGTGAAAAGTGAAAGGAGGATATAGTGAGGTCGTAATTGTTGTAATTGGGCTTATCACCTGAATTTCCTTCTATGAATATAACGATGAGGATATATTTTTATAGTAAAAAAAACTGCGGACTTTTGGCTCCTAGTGCCCGATTTCACAGTGCGCACTTAAGTTCTCACTCAGCTAGGCGCTAACTTAAGTAACGACTTTAGTATTTTCGGTTTCACAGTCCTTTTTTATTTCACGCTCAGGTGAGTGAGATCTTAAGCATTTTGCTCGTTTATGTAGGCCACTGTATTTGTTTCAGCAGGGACCCTATCATTAGAAATGAATTATTTTGACGTTATTTGCGGAAAAATTAATGAAAGTCAAATGTAACTAAAAAGAAATTATTAAAATTTTAAAAGTTTTACTAAGGAATTTTTATCCAAAAACGGCTTTTGTAAGCTCCGATTCGATTCGAACGTTTCTCATCAGGCCCCATTTTTAAAAGAAAAATTCAAATTTTTAAAAACAACTTGTTTACTTGTTGAATTTTCCATACGAAATGTCAAAAACTATCTATAAGTGGCGACTTAAGTATAGCGACCACTTAAGTCGTAATTGACACTTTAACTCGCACTGTGAAACCGAAAAATGATTAAACGGGAGCTTAAGTGACCGCTCATAACTTAAGCTCGCACTTTGTAATCGGGCAAAAGGAAGACATAGTACCTATAATATATTTACGGGGCCTATTATAAAATATAAGACTACTACTACTACCCCCACAGTTTTAATCTCCAAGAGAAATATTTAGATCTAAATTTCATGTAATCGGCTACATTAAGTAATACTGCCTCCAAATATATATATTATACATATGAACAGCAACAGTTTGACCGTTTATTTATTTTTTTTTTTTCGTTTGGCACTATTTTGTAAGAATCGTACCATCATTTTTAAGTTATAAAACAAGACTCTCGTTCGCTCTACCTGCTGCTAACGCAAAGCATTAGGTAGTCTTCCTTCTTTTTACTTATTTAAGTACGATTTTTAAAGAAATGTAATACAGAATCAGTTTTTTTCCGTCACAATGGGACTGTGCCAAACTTTATAATTAAATATCGTAGTTTCGTTGATACGTTTCATTTTAATAAGGTATCATTCGTTTTTATTATTATTATTTTGCATTCCAATATCCCCTTACAAGAATATAAATCATTCAATTTAGTGGTTGAATTCAAAATTCATTGGATTTTTCCAAAAATTTGTCTTTTCGGTAACTGAAGTTAAATGTTTATTAAAAGTTAATGCTTTATCCAAGGTGATGCTTAAATTTTTGTTGTGGTCGGCCCATGCAATAGGAGAACCATTCAATCTCAAGTTGCTATTGAGAAGATTAAGTGGACTTCGCTTGCGAATGACCAAACGTTATATCGTTCTAAAGGGCTTATGTTGAGGGACATATAACAATACGTTTTCGTTTACCGTCATCAAATCATTGAATTCAGTTCTAATAACGATTAAATATGTGTACCTAAATATATTAAACTATAGTAACTGATTTATTCTTAAGCCACAGAATCATTTATTATGATTTTCTCTACTCAACAGGATTGTTCCAGCAATAACATGCGCTGATCAATTAACCTTCGACAATTTTATCATTTTTTATGCCTTATACTTACTACTAACGCACTACTAACTGTTCATGATCATTTGTGAGCGAGACAATTGGCTTAATGAATTAATAAAAATCTGACGAAAAAAATGAGAAAAAAGAATAAATCGCTCTCAGTCGCAATTCAAATAATAAATTCAAATTTATCCATTGTTCCGCATTGTTGCGGCTGCAATAAAAGCATTCACAGCATCTGGTCCAGCAACCTTCAAGGAATGCTAATGTACTCCGGTCGAAATTTTGAATGGCCGTGCGTTCTTTTGTGGTATCAGACGAGCACTTCGGCAACTAAGATTACGACTCTACCGACCTTATAAACCATTTGGCAAGAAAGCCTACTTCCACTACGAATTTCTTTTTCAACACCAGAAACCCCCTAATTTGGTAAAAGTGCCCAAAATTTTGGTGCTGCACAAATCTAATCTAGGCACGATGCTATTAATCAAAATCTTCTAATGCACCGGAAATTGCTGTGGGCGGATATTGGCAAATATTCACAGAAAGCGTAACCAAACTGGTGTCGATATCGTCGGAAGAAGCAATATTTTTTACAACTTGCTCGGGCCAGTCCGGTTTCTAGATCTTCGTCGTGGCCTACATTTTAAAATTGGAAACCACCTCATCTTGGTGGCGATGTTTACAAGATTTCTGGCCAGTTTAACTTGTTTATCCGCTGCCACAAAAGTTTGGTGAACTCTTTCTCAACGTCTCAGAAGCGCGGGAAAACTACGCGTCTGAATCTTTGACTGAGTCAAACTACAACCAAGCAGAGAAGCCGTGAGGAAAAGACGAGACATTTGCAAAATTGTTGTCGCCCAGGTGGATGATTTTTTTTTCTTAATTTATGTTTTAGAGGGCAAACTTTCGTTTTTAATGTTCAGAAACATCGCGGTTCAGTGGAATCGAGTGTTTCAGATCGTATGTCTGTCTAAAGTATAGCAGAGGTGAATGTCAAAGACACCCAAGACGAGCCCAGAGAAAATGTCTGCTTTCGTGAAAACATTTATGGCCAAAGGAAATGCCAGGCATGTCTCGTTTCCGCTTCACATTGTGGATCTTGGAATTATGGTAATGGTACACATATAAAAGCGAAACCCATTTCCTTCTCCTAATCAATTTCTCAATGCGAAGACAAAGCGTTTGACTTTTCAATCTGTCCAATATTGTATAACGCACTGTTCATTAATTAGCAAATGATTAATTGCTCTCAGTCCTTTTGTAGACATTTTCTTAACAATTTATTTTAATTGCATTCCATTTAGCACCTATTTAACTATTTTATTTCCGTTCACCGTATTTTGTACTTGAAAAACCCTGGGGTAATGTCTAAATTAATCATCTTTTATAATTCCGTTCAAATATGAAGTCATAGCAATTTGCAAAAGATAGCACGCACTTCTCATTCTTGTTTTTGTTCAAAATAATTAAGTAAAAATAAAACAACCTGACTACGGAGAATCCAAAAGCTAAAAACAAACTTATTACAACTTTGATTAGTTATTTCTTACATAATCAAAAGCTATCTTAAACACCAAATTAATTGTATTCTTTTGTGTTCACCTATGATTTGTAAGTAAGACTTTTAACCACTACCGTTTTTCGTATTTGTCTTTGTGTTTAAAAATTCCTAAATAGACATTGTAATCGATAAACTTGTTTCTTATTTTTAACTTTTTGCAACTAAATTAGTACATTTTTGTGGAGGTAGTTTAGTTTTATATGGTATAAGAAATATATTTTATATAATATAAGTATATAGAGGAAATATGTATTACTTATTTGTTTTACAATCAGTAATGTTTGAAGGATTCAAAGGAAACTTACATTAATATGTTGTGCACACTTTCCCTGGTAAATGGTAATAAAATGTACCTATGTTAATTCAAGAAAAGGAAAAGCAAATAGGAAAATAGCAAATTAATAGGCTTAAAGAATAAAATAGTACCTCGAAAGAAACCATACTGCCCACATTAATATTTTCTAAATATTTTTTTAGGAACAATAGTTTGAACCTAGGGGAGACTGGGTACGGTTGAAACACGGGGCGGTTGAAACAGTGCTAATATCTCTCGAACCGTGTGTGGTGGGGGAGGGGTGTAAGGGACGAAAGAAGCGGATGACAAGTCCGAACACAAATCTCAATGGTTCGTCGCTCACTACGCGTTGTGGTTGTTTATAGGAGGCCCCATTGTTATTTGATAAGCAAAAGTAAATATTTATGTACCAACACTTTTTGCAATTACTACACTTTTCATTAAAGTGACAGTGTAGAGTGGTATAGTTGTGTTTGAATCAATGCTTTTAGAACATGACAGCGTAATTAGTATTTGTGTAAAATTATTTTTGCCATTACTATAAACTGTTTTGTATCAAATGGGGGCTTGGGGACAGTTGAAACATTTTTTGTGGGTACGGTTGAAACAATTTATTTATTTTAATTTCTTGCTTTATTTATTTAAAATTCTTGTTTTATAGATGTCGGGGGTGCGTGCAAGAAAGGCTTCGCCTGGCAGGACGATTAAAAAAAAAATTAAAAGCATTGTTAATAGAAATATTCTTTTACTTTATATTTTCAAATAATTTCACTATGCGAAGAGCTAAAATTCGGTTTTAAAATAAATCCTGTTAATTTTTATTGTTTTCGATAAGCGCATACCTACTTTATGTGCAGCTGTTAAGTAGTAATATTGTCTTAGACGACTGAAGAATATTTTGTATTATTTGTATGTGTTTCAATTGATTCAAACCACTGTTTCAACCGCCCCTGGTATGGGGACGGTTGAAACAATTTTAGTTGTTTTGTTAAATTTGATTTTACACAAATTACAAAACACTGGGCACTGAAATAATACTGCAAATTGGAAGATGGAAACACGCCCTTGTATTTAACATGTCTCAATCGGTGCTTGGTTCGGTAATAGCGATGCTACGGACAATAAAAGCTAATTTGTTTCAACCGTACCCAGTCTCCCCTATTACCTGAACACTTATTTGAAACAATAAATAGCAATAAGTTGTAAAAGCCTTACGAAAGTTTTCCATAATAATGATTTTTCATATGAATAACATTTCAAAGTTCTCATATTTTTAATCGAATTTACCCATCAAATTAGATATGCTAAATTCTCTTGTTAAACATAAACAAAACTATATTTTACCAATTTTAATATTTATTACCTATAACAAAACAATCTACCTTTTATTCTAAAGTTCTAAAATAGTACCTATAATATGTACATATTTCTTTAGAAATCTCAGAAAGTTAAAACTAAGAAATAAACTATTGTATGACTAGATAAAGTTACTAATACAACCCAACTAAATAGACTCAACACCGTCCTCCCCTAATATTTTTACATTTTAAATTATTTAATGCAGAAATATTCATTAAGTGATTTTAGATTTGAAAAAACCTGTTTTAATATGAACCCGCTAAAAGACGATTGTTACTTTTTATCAATACTTAGTTTTATCGAAGTTCAAACTCTCAACTATAGCACTTATTTATTTAAAATAAATTTGCTTTATAAAGCCATTACCTTGACATTCAGCCATTCTATTCACCTCCTTTGTGACAGCCTGATTGCTTACAAAAACTGCCCCGTTTACATAAAGCTGAAACCGCCATGCAGGTGGAGGATCAAAAAGAAACTTATGAAAGGATATGAATTTGCCAGATTCTCAAATAAAAGACCTTACACATAAACATTGATCAGAATTCATACTTTTGTTAATTTAAAAAAAAAATTTTTGGCGACAATTTTCAGAACCTGCACTACTGTTTTAACGTTTTAGTTTCATTGTAATGTAAACTTTCAAGTTTTGCACATCCGGCTAAAGTGATATAATGTTATAAAAGAGCTGTAGGCAAAGCTACAAAGCTGTAAAAATTTATAGGCATTAGGCATTTTCAAAGAGTTAAAATCTTTTAAGGCGTTTTATACATAACATATAAGCATTCCAACAATAAGAAGAGTATTGCTAAGCTTTGTCGCAACTTAAAAGAAAGAACTGTAAAATGATAAAATCTTTACAAATAACCAACAAAAAACTCAAAGCTTTTACGAAGATTCGAAATAACGGTTTGCAAACAAAGGTCTTGAAACAATAAAAGCTCTGCCTGGTGTAGAGGCAATATTGCAAAAACATAGTTTCTGTTTTAAATAACTTTAAAAGGCAACTAAATTATTGCATTAAAAAGTTAGAATACTTTTTTAAACAATATCACATCTTATTAACACTAGTTTAGATCAAGGCTTTTGACAATTGAAGACAAAGGGTCTAAGTGCCGAAACCCTGAAACGGAGCTAATTAAATTAATCTGGCAATTAGTTTATTTCCATACGTTCTGTACTCTAAACCACTTGTTTTTAAACGTTTTCGTTCTTTTTTTAAATTCTCTGAATTCTTTTAGGTTAAAATGACACGAAGCACGATCGGTACTTAAATCTCTGATCTGATCGATTTCAGAGTTTAACGTACAGAACCATCAATACCGTTTACATTTGTCTCCTATACCACTACTCACTAAAGAACCTCTAAAATTACCATAAAATCTTTATGTGCACAGACATTGTTGATATTAATACTATTAATAATATATCTGCTTAAATTCCTTTTTATATGTGTGTTTTTGTACATCCGTAAAATTAACACGTGTCAATGGAGAGAAAAGTAGACAGGTATGTAAAAATATCGCAACAAACCTAGCGTTAGGAACAACAACACGTACGATTTAATGTTAGTGAAGTAAATTTTAAATAAACGATGTGAAAATCATCAGACATTTTTTTACAAATGACCCTTTTATTTTCAACAACTGTGCCAACTCAGATGGTAAGATAGATTCCAAATTAAATTAAATATGAATATAAATTTAAATGGAAACTTTAGCAACGTTTATCTAAAAGTGTAAGCTGCGGAAAACAAAAACTAACCTGAAAAGGTTTTTGCTTCATTATAAAATGTTTTTTTTTCAACTGTTTTCAAAAAAATTGTCGGCAAATGTCAGTAAACTGCAAATTAGTTTAATACTTGAACTTGATGCCCAAGGTCAATTCGATGGATATGGCAAGGGATTATAAAAAATAAAAACAATTTCATAATCTACCCCGCTGTTCGGCAGCCAATCAGTACAAATTTTAAAATTATGACAACACATCCGTAGCGAAATTGCTTTTTTGACAAAAAGCCTCCCGTCATATGGAATTACTCAAAAATGTAGGTCGTCGGTGCTGTCTCAACGAGGTGTTGAAAAGCAGACACTAATTAGCTCTAGTGGTGGTCAAAATTAGTGCTGCGCACTGGGGATTAGGCGTACATTTCCATGTTGCGCCCATCGGCAAGCAATTTTTAATGAGTCGTAAATCTTTGGGACGCATTCCGCGCCGAAGGGATTAGACTTTTATTTACATGTATTTATGCACTGCGCAACATTAACTGCCTTCGGCGCTAATAAATGCAGGCAGCCTTCACTAGAACCACACAGTCGGCCAGTTTCAGCAAATGAGCGTTGGACTTTAGCGCTACGAGCTCAGCTCAAAGCAGCACAAAGTGAGCGCGAAAAGCTCGATTGGTTCTGCGCGGAATTTCTATGATTCAAAGTTGCCTGGTTGGTTCGATTTGGCAGTAATAAATGTGAGAAAAGTTGTTTGCTAAATAAATTAATTAAATCACCATTTTGCTTACAACTGCATGGGTAAGCCTCCGTACAGGGTCGCACCGGAGCTGCCATACTTTCACTCTAAACAAACTGAAATGATAGATGGAAGTTCGGGCGAAAGCCTGTTTGGATTTCGGCTTATGTAGCGTTTGGAGAAGGAAATTTAATTAAAGTAAAGGCAAGCCACTACTTCATTTTTCCGTCGAAATCGAAAGGTAAATATCGGTAAACGGTTCAACATAACTCGAACTTACTTTCCCATATTCGAGTAGTTGCTCGATATACAATCTTTACATGGCTCTTTCTCTGTTACGCTTCAATTTATCTTGATGGAATTTCAAATAAATACCTTAAGAAGGCCTCGCTTTATACTGCACCTATTTTATTTATTCTAATATACCTACATACTATATTTTTATATCCTACTTTATTTTTAATTTACTAATACATTGTTCATTGGAATTGCAAGGGAATTTTAATGTAATTTTAAAAGAGTAACACTACTTACGTACATATGTATAGTATATACATAACCTTCTGTATGTTTTACATAATATAAGTACTTATATTTTGCGAATTTTTTTCTTTTACTTTAAATTAAATGAAAGTGTGGTGTGGTTCACTCTTCTAAATAAAAAGTTCTATTTTGATTTCATTAAAATGCAAAGAAATACATATGTGCTTCGTTAATTTATCTAAATAAACTTTTGTTTAAGTGCGACTGCGGCAATGATTCTAACTTATTGTGTAATAGTAGAATTAAAAATTTCGCATTTTTATGGAATTACCTAAAGCAGAAATTAATAAAAAACTAGTTTCAAGGAGTCATGAAAAGAGAATAAAAATTGAATTATTCAGCTAAACATTTTGCGTGTTTAATTCTAACTCGTTTTAACGATCACATATGTATGAATGTAAATATGTATTTGGTGATCGGGTTTGATGACCTCATTCTCGTTTTTTCACGGATTACGATTGCTGTTCTAATCATCAACAATTTCTGGGAATCAATTAACAATCAAATCTGTCCTAATTTTCCGCTATTTTACCAACATGCAATTGTTCTGTGACGTGATGTACTCTTAACATTACCTCAAAGAAAAAAACATTACCGTACATTGTCCACACTGGCCAGTTCAGCCAATCCTCTAAATCAATATGTCCATTGTCCAGTAATTCTGCAAGTGAAGGTCCACTGCAGGCGCACAAAGCCAAATTAATGAACGCGCCGTCGTGGTGCATGAGTCGCGCTTTAATTCGCGCTATCAATTTAAATCGCTGGAGGCATGGTGCTGACCGCGCTTCCTATTGACGCATCGGAAGTTCATTTATGTCCACCACAATGGTGCCGTACAATTGCAGAGTATCCGGTACTGAGGTCTTTCAATAGCCACCGGACGGGGAAACAAGTTGAAAAATCACTTCCAGACCCGAACATGATTGAGATTTAATTGATGATTGACAAGACAGGCTCCATTCTGTTCGTGCGACTTTGTGAAAATCATTTTGCGCAGATGAATGGAACAAACGGAGAAAAAAAAATAGTGATTTGGAGGCGACGGCTTAAGTCAGATGAAGGTGCCTCTGACAGAGCTGAGTTGAAGGTCAAGATCTGGCTGGGTCATAAGGGGGTAGACACAAGACATACCTCCGATGGCGGCTTACTAAAAGAAGTTTCTTCCGCGCATTTGTTGCCATCAAGAGCTCTTTTACAGTCTCCTTGAATGTTTCAATTTTGCATTACCCAATTGAAGGAAATCCTTCTTCCCTTCTAATTGATTTTTTTTGCATTATGAAGGCCCAGCTTCAGAAGTTGTTAGTTAAAGTTCAAAGATGCAGAAGATGGCTGTTAACCCAGCCTTAGCCTTTTGATTTGTCTTTTCCTTCTTCATATGAAGCTTTAGGACCTTGAGCTTCTTACCAACTTGCGTTACTCAAAACAAAACACATTTTCAAAATACTGTCTATAAGATTATAGCACGTACTTTTTTTCGAAAGTTTGTATAACAGTTCTTTAGTTGTTATAACTTTGAAATATGTATAAGCTTACGTTATTTATAATATATATTACCTACTTATAGATTTAGAGGCACTAATTAATAAAAAAAAAGGTCATTCACACGAGGTTTCTTAGATATCTTCTACAAATTCTCATTATTAGGTCCTGACCACTAATTTTATGAGAATAGTTCTATTCAAATATAGACAACTAGCATACTGGCTAATGAATGATGACTTCGTATAATACTTAATAGATTCGACAAAAAGAAGCTTAAAAGCAGGACCTTTGTATAATAACAAATAAGCTTCTTTACCTGCGGGTCATTCAATTTATCTGAAAAAGTTAAGTGAATTTAACCGTTGTCCTTGAAAAACGCAATTATCAATGGATGATTTAAAATATTGAGAAAAAAATACTGATTTGCTTATCATCTCTATACATAATCTATAATAGTAGACAATTTTTAAAAATGTAAAGGCTTCGAATTTGTCTGTAGGTAACGTCCGCAAAAATGGTAACGTCTTTTAAAAGCAATAAGATTTTCTTTTGTTTGAAAGAGCCTTTTTACAGAAGAAAACACATATGGGTTTCAAATTTACCTACACTAAAAATATTCATAAGCTGTAAATTTATGAACCGATATCACAAACATAGCCAACAAAGATTGTCTTTCACAAACAAAGATCACAACATTTCAAAAAATCTATTTTAGAACACTTTATAGTTACGAAATACCCTGCATAAACAAAAAACAAAAACCTTTCTTTTTCGTTGCATGTCCAAAATTTATTGACTTCTGTTCAAAATGGGCGATCATTCTCACATTAAAATATACATGTTTGTATAGTTAACTGTTATATAAACCCTGTGTCATGCAATGAAATCTTGGTTATATTTTATATATTTTGTTTATTTGGTTCCGGATCATTGTTTCAAAAGCCGTGCCACGAAATCGGTAACCGGACGAGTTTTAATTTAATCGCAAGTCGCAACAAGTGCAGATTCATTGATTTCACACCTTCGGGCGGAAAATTCTTGCAGCTGACTGGCTCACTTGTTGCTTCAGCATAAATTATTTTGCCAAGCCCCAAGACCGCGGGCTCGCGGTCTAAAGATCATAAAGCGTTTAAAAGCGAAATAGCAAGAAACTGTCTGAGACTTAACAGCAAGACCAGGTCATAGAGCAACTTGAGATTTCTTGCACACAGAATGCGCCAATCACCTGACATTAATCAATTCTGAGGTGGTCAGTGTAATGCTAGTGCATAATGTTACCTATCCGGCGATATCTTTGTATATCTCAACAGACGTTTTGCATGCTGTAAACAGACAATCAATAGACGGGTGCGGCGGTGTAGCACGCACTTGATACGTTGATCCGCACTTGATACGTTGAAGAACCGTCCGATAAAAATCCTTTAATCCAGTTACGGGCGCAATTGCAAAAGCATAAATATGTATGCACACTCAATTATAATACTACGGCATGTGATCGTGCCGCCTTTCTGTATTGTATGAAAATCATATGTCTAAATGTCCTTGGTAGCATGACCGAAGTTCTATGCGTGCTATGTTATATGGAATATAATAGTGATTCCTAAAGTGACTTATACCATTTTCTGAGTCCTGAGGGTCATAGTGTCAGAAGCAAATGGGAACAAGTTTACAATAAATTGCTTAAAATTATTCGAATCCAATAGAAGTCTTTCAATTTACTTGCCAAATTAAAAGATGAATAACTAAAAATTAGTATTTTAGATTTGAAAATCTCTACAAATTATGTCTTATGAAATCCGAAATGAAAGCATATTTCGTTAATTTTTCACATCTCTAATTCTAATCGAAATGCGAGCGTTTATCAGAATATTTGTGAAAGCTCAAGGCCTCTGACTACACAAATTCAAAGTTAAGTTTTTCTAACACTATTTAAAACACGATTGTAGGAACTTTCTTAAAATAACGCCTTTTATTTTCTACATTTTAACTGACCAATTATGCCTAAGTACATAAATATTTTGCCTTATCAATCTTATATAATATTTATAGGTAGTTATAATAACTTTTAAACGCGTCCACCACATCGTAAATAGATGTTTTTTTTTTCAACTTGAAAACAATAATTTCTAGCAACATTTGGATTATGTCGTCAAAACCACTGGTCAAAAAATTATAAAAAAAAATATTTTTAGAATCCTTAAAGTAGATCTTTAAAAAGCTTCATACGATAAATTAATTTAGATTTTTTTTTTTTTTGCACCAAACTGATTTCCATTTTAACCAAAGAATGCAAAATTTTAATTGATAAGTTTATAAAAATGCTAGAAAATAGACGATAGTAGGAGTACTCACCTTGCGTTTCAGTGGACGTAATTACGGCGTTCGCATCCGCAACGGCCTGGATGTGCTGGTCCGCGTTTCTGGAGCTGCGTAGCACCTGATCACTTCCTACAGCCAATATGCTAGCCACCGTCAGCACCAATAACACCAGATGGACACTCATTTTAAATCATATGAAAAGTGGCATACGATTCGCTGGAGGATTCCTTGGACCACGAGTACATCGATGGTGTTTTCTTCTTCTTATAATCGACTAATTTCACGTCTATTGTTTTCACACACACAGAGGCACTTGTAGCAGTTACATTTTCGCGTGTGATTTATGATCACGGAAAAAACGGGTGAAAACGAGAAGAAAGCTCACGGCGGAAGAGCACGTTAACCTCAGGTGTAAAATTCACAGTCGACAATCGTTTTACTTGTTGGGACTTTCAGCATTTTCTTGGATGGCGGTTAGATGCCGTTCACATCCGATTTTTCGACAAACCTTAATTAGTCCTGCTGCTGGTGCTTCGTTTCGGCTAATCGAACTAGATCCACCTTTCTAGCTGTTACTTTTCCCTGACGGTGGTACATTCAAGTAGAAGTAAAAGCACTGCATTGAGTTTTGGACCTTGTTGTGGGGTGTGATCATTTCACTTATCACTTTCGCTAACGATCACCTTAGATAGCATCTGAAAAAAACAATTATCCGTGAGTTGGGAGTTTGGTCTTGAAAGAAATCTATAGTAAATGTTCATTACCCTCGGGCCTCGAGTAGATTACAAAATATCAGAGTAGAGTATGTATGTACATTTGTAATTTTATATTTAATTCTTGAAGCACATCGGAGTATTCTCCTTTACCATATTTAATGTGTATACTCAGCACAAGCACAAGCGATTAAATAAAAGACATCTGTTTCTTTATTCTTTTGTATAAAAGTTAGAAAAATAAAACTTCTTAAATAAAAATTTGAGGACAGCAAATAGCTGCTTGCAATGAGTTTCATAAACATTTTTTAATAATGACTATACTTAATACCCCAATTAATAAGTTCATTGGTTTCTAACCAATAACACCGAAATTAGTAGGTAAATCGATCTTTCTTTAAATAACTAATCAATTTCTTGCATATACGGATCGAGTATAAAAATTTAAAGTATAGGAATAACAAATTCTGTCAAAGTAAAATATTGTGTTAAAAAAGATATCTTTTCAAGTAGGTATACCTATAGGTTTTTAGTTAAAACCTAATTCTCTATCTGAAGAATATTTACTTTGTTTTTATAACATAAGGACAAAAACAAGTAAACACCTACATGAAAAATATTTTGCAATAAGCAAGTACGCTGGTGAATTTAAAAAGAAGCACTAATCCTTTATTACAAAATTATATCCTTTGGTAAGCGACAACCGAATCTTTCTTTTCAATGGAGTTAAAATTCCACAAAAACAGTACCTTTTTTTAAATAAAAATATGTAGAGCATTTGTGCTATCACGATAGGATAGCTATTGCTACACTGAAAAAAAAATAACAATACTAACTAATCTTTTGTTGATTATCAGCCAATTAATTGAATTAGTTGTTATAACAATTTAAAGTAGTGAAATCAACTAAAATAATTGAGAAACTAACTAATTTTGTAAATGTTTTTCTCACTGTGTTAGTTCTATCAACTAATTTAATTAGTTGGCTGAAAAAATAGTTAATTTTGCTGCTCTTTTTCTTTCAGTAGCTCAAAGCTACTATATAGGGCAAAAATATCTGGTATACGTAACAAACCAATTAACACTGAATATTTGTGGAAAGTCAAATTAAAATTCAGTAGTATAAAAAATGTATCATGCTCAAAAGATTAATCAGTACAATACAAAGAACAAAGCATAATCCGAATTAACACCGCCAACGTAATCATTTAAAAAGCTAAGACATCTAGAGGAGTAATGACAATGCAACTCCGGGTAAAAAATCTCCTTCCGCCTATCTGTCCCTTAATCCAATCATAATTCAATATTTCAATAAAAGCAATTCGACCTCCATACCATTTCTGAAACAAAAACGTGACGAAAAAAGGCCCTTGACGTCTTACCGACGAAGTAAATTGGATCGGTTCGTTATAAATCTCTTAAGCTGCATTCTCACTACTAAATCTAGTTTTTGCCTTAAGACGCAATATTATTGCGAAACGTGCGTTTATCTTGCAAAAGAAATTCAACTTCAGATGATTAATGGAAAGATACGAGAAGCGTGTTTAATATAAAAAGAATATAAGGAAAGAGTCCTGGCACTCAAAAGAGCG
Organism: Machimus rusticus; assembly: GCA_951509405.1. Classification (NCBI taxonomy): domain Eukaryota; kingdom Metazoa; phylum Arthropoda; class Insecta; order Diptera; family Asilidae; genus Machimus; species Machimus rusticus. Next base: position 47,782,036 of record OX608050.1, on the reverse strand, counting down.
TTGAAATTTTACGATTAATTCATCGTCCACTCAAGGGAAGAAAAAGATGTTTTCTATTTTTTGAAAAAAGAATAAACTTATATGTACAGAGGCATTTTGAAATTACAAGGCATATGCCAACTTCTGCTAATTGGATTCTGATTTGACTTTTTTATAGGGTAGACGTGGACCAAGTCCATTAGGTTCATTAATTTAAGGTAAGGTGTGAACACGCGTCGAGCAATTGACCGGCCTTTGCATTACTTAATTTAACTCCATTAGTACTCGCATTCATCGGCTCATCTGAATGGCTTCTTCCGACATTATTGCCCAATTTTGCTGGTTTAACCTTAATCCCAATTTTATGCTCTTGCATTCGCAAAGGCTACCGGACTTTTCAAGAGCATAAAACGCATAACCGTGAAATTCCACGCTTCTGCCAAAATCCGAACAATAAAGCCATATACCACAGTACGGAGTTGCGGACTATCCGCTTGTCTGCTAAGAAAGAATTCGTGAGACGAATGCGACGTAAAACGTCTTAGAGACGCGGTAACAATTTTATTAGCGCAGAGTATTGCAACATGCGGGGGGCGGTCGTGTCGAGGCGTGTGCTACGCTCCACGACTCCATGCTCCATGATCTACGAACGACCCGCAGCAGTACAACTACCCGGTGCACACCGCGAGCACAGGTAAAAATTATCTGGAATTCTTTCCACTGCCAGAGAATGCCGAACATGTTCATTAAAAAGGAATTCGCCCCCTGCTCTAGCAATTGGATCAGGTATTAATCTACGATCTAGACTTGCGCTTACGTTCGTCAATTTTAGCAAAAACATGTTTTTGGCCCACTTACCTTGAGCTACGATTTGCGCGACAATCGCGCAATTTGAATATAAAGCAGTCGCAATGGAGGCGGCGGTAACTATTTCAACCATATTGCCGCTTAGTTCGATTTCAATTTTTCAATTTTAGGCACCTGTCGTCAATTGTACTGAGTGTATCTGTCGCAAAAAATAATTTTGTTGATTCAATTCAACCTTCAACTTTTAAACCAGACCCAAACAAACGTGGCCATTGCGGAAGTCACTTAGCATACCATCAGCCATTCAAGTAATCTCGATAACAAATTGCTTTAAATTTTTATAATTAAGTTTTTTTTTTCATTTTCAATTGTTGCATCACCTTAAATTCAATATTGTATACATAAAGAGCTTAGGAGATCCGCTGTAAAGTGTAGACCAAGACGTATTTTACGTAACCCATGAATAGGGGCATAAGTTCTTTACTGTTCGGATGACTAGCCACTTAATTATTTTCAGTGTTCCTCTAATAAGACAGCAATTAGGCATAAACAATAATTTTCTAATTACTCCACAACTTTACGCTGTTTTTTTTTTCATACTCATAATAAATAACTATTGTTTGAGTATAAAAAATTTAATAACTCAAAATGACATACACACGTTTATTACTAACGAAAAAACATGTGAATCTCATTTTTAAACAAATGAGAAGGGAGAGATTTGATGTGGGGTTAAAAGCCAAAGACTTGTGAATTTATTATCATGTATGTAAAAATATTCAGTAAATTAAATTCATTACAAAACAGCTAAACATTAATAAACTTCGTTGTTCGTATATTGTAAGCTTGAAAAAAAGGAAATCAAAAATATTAAGAGCAACTAGTTAGTCGATATTTGAAACCCTTGTTAATTTAAGAAAAATTATACGATAATTATTAACAAAGTACTAAATTTTTTGTCTAATGCTATCTAAAAGTAACTTAAATGTACTGTATAATTAGCAAAACACATATTTTGTTTTGGAACTGCCAGAAATGTTAGAAAATAAATTTTAAAATCAAATACAAAGATGTAATTAATCATATTAAATATTTCGAAACAACGTGTAACAAGATTTAAGTGATTTAGATCACCTCTACATATCGAAATCTCCGACGGATCATACACAATTAAAAAAAAAAATAACCTGCTCGATAACACAACAAATTAATTGCGAAAAGTCTGGTCCGAAAAATCGAGTAATTTCTTAATTTGAATATTTTTTCTTGAATATATTATTATATTATTCGGAAAACACAAAATAGGGGTAAAATATTTTTAAAAGAAGTATTCAACTCTACCAACCCTTACCCCAAATTTATTTTTTCAAATGGGACCACCAATTTTGTTTTTTTTGCAGATTCGGATTCTTCATAAAAAGTAAGTAATTTTTGTCTCAAAAATGTTTTTAAATTCGGTACAAGGAGGATGTTTATTGTGTAAAAAAGGTTCCGTAAAGGTCGAATACCTCACGACCTACACATGGAATCGGAAAAAGAAAAAACACGTCTCAAATATTTTTTGAAAAGCTATCCAATGGTACCAAACTCGACCCCCACAACCCCGCCGGTTGGTGCCCCTCCCCCAACCACAGCGGTAGGTCTGCATAAAAGCATTTTTATTTTCCAACTCGTATTTTGTAATGAAAAAATTTAAATTTTGAAGAACTGAACGTTCCTTTCCCAAATCCAAATGAATATAAAAAATGCTTTCATTTCACTTGCAATCAATCAGACTTAAGAAGATTTTCGAATAATCTCAAGGTTTTCTGTAAAATTTGGCCAGCGTGGAAAATCCACTTTAAGCTGAAATTAAATCTGACAAGACAAAAGAATGCATCGGAGAATGGTCACAATTATCTGGACATTCCGCGCCTGACGTTGGGCTCAGCTCGACTTATTTCCGAATCTCACGAATTTTACCTTACACAAGTCACAGATTAAATGCCATTTAGCGAAGCGAGCAAACAAAAGAATCGTCTCCGGTAATTTTCTTACCATTAGGCAGGGATCTCATCGAGTCCCACCTCGGCTTTTTTCCATTGAGACATTATATTGTACCAGTTTCTCGAGGAAAGTCGCGGTATTCGGAAGTAAGATAAAAGAAAATAAATATGATAGTTTGCGCTTATTTTCTTAATCGTCTACAAATTTGACAAATTTGAGGTGTGAATGGCCGTCGCGTCACCAAAACATTTACCTAGTCCCAAATAAATTTTGCATAACAAAACCGCGCACGTTCACCTGGTGCGTATAATTTGAACAACCTCTCAACTGCAGGTGGTGTCGAAATTAAACCAGCGCCTAACATTGTTGTATATTCAAGTGGACTTAGACGCGCCGCTGTTCCAGATTCGCGCCGGTCCGTAACATATAACATAGAAAATTTTCCGTAGAAAACAATGGTAGAAATTCATCGGCCCCCGGTGCCCCTATAGACAAGCTCTGGTTTCGCGGCATTTCTACTGGTGTAAGTCTGCGAACAATTTTCACTCCCATTGAGGTGCATTTGGCAGGTATCGAAGACACTGTCAATAGCTGAACATGAAAATAAGCTAGTTATGATGGATATGCACCTCTCTAGATTTTTATATTTTCAACTAGCTCAACCATGTTCGATAAAAATTTAAGTTTCAGACCTGGACAAACTACAGCGGAAAAATTTAATTAGTTGTGGCGGCGGGACAGTGAAGTTAAATATCGACAATGATACAACAACGAATTTAATTGGATTTTCGAACTTCTAAAACTCCAAGAGTAGTCCGTCGTTTTTGTTGAACATGTGAATTATTTATAAACATACCTATGTATATAATCGTTTTAAAATTAAATAACATATATATATAACAACTATGTGGTTTGTTTTAATTTAATTTATTTACATCTAATTTGAATACCGTTTCAGCATTTTAACGGGAAGGAAATCATATTACTTGACACAAAATAAATAAGTACATATTTTAATTGTTTATGATTATATCATAAATTTTGTGCTTTATTTTATTATGCTATGTAGTGCTACCAAAATTTATACGTCCGTGAGAGATTTGCAGCAAGACTCTTCCAAATAGCAGTTCACGTGCTGAAATTTAGGTCTGTCTAAAACAATAGTCTTATAACACTGGTCTGCTGTTTGCCTTGACTTGAATATTTAATAATGGATCCGAACTTGAAAATGTTCTATCACATCACTTTTTCGAGAAAAATGGAACATGTGAAGAAGGAAAACTTTTTCTTTTGTTTATTTAGTTTAATTTTGTTTATCTAGTTTAATTTGTAAAAATCTTATTCTTCAGAATTTTGGTTACGAAAAAATCATAGAAAATGGTATACTTTTCTGCAGATCCATTTTGCTAGAATATGGTGCGTTATATGTATGCATATTCAAAGAGAAAATAAAATGTTTGCTGTTAAATATAATAAAAACTTTACAATCATCCCTAGGGGAGTTTAACTCAAGTTAAAAACATTTGTGATTTCAATAATTTAAAAGAGCAAAAAAAAACTCAATAGATAAACGTCACTAATATTACATATTGTATATTTTCAGTTAATTGAGTTGAGATAGGGTTATGAAGGAATATAAAAACTGAAAACTACTCGAGTAAAAGAAAATTATATATAATACTTAATAAAAGCAACAAACTTTAACTTTTCGGATTTTTCCATCTAATAATATTACTTATAATCTTTATGTACCTTATTATCTTTTGTAAATTTTTTGTGTTCCAATATTACCGTGATTATTTTAATACAATGCTGTGCAACAGTGGGAGTTTATGTAAGAAATATCTTTTTATCTAGATATTTTCGTATATTCTAAATGTGAAGAGTTCGTCGTTTTCTTTTTTAGTATCAAAAAATATTGTAAAAATGGCATTATAATGAAATTTATTTTTCTGTTGTTGACAACTAAACTTATGGGCACAGTATCAATGGTGCTCTTGACAAAGACGCATATGATGCAGATATGCCATGGCTACGTCCTAATACTCTTAATATCCGTTGGATACAAACAATAGGTCCTGATAACATGGCCGAAATCAAACTCCAGCCATAAAGTAGACTTCCAAGTAGATCAAATTTATTTGCTTTGAATAAGTCCAACTGACCTCTTCGTGACTATAAAAAGCATTGTTCTAAACTACCATAAATTTTCCATCTCAACAAGCGCTCAAGGACGATTTCTAGACAATAAATCGAAAAGATTAGCGTAGAACAATAAAGCCGGTCGACAACCTCTCCAACTCCAGCCCTTGGTATCGAGTGTCCGCCGAATGCATCGCGAAAATAAAAATTATATTTTGCATTTATACGGTCGAATACAATCGGAATTCAGTGAGAAACCGCCATGAACTCTTATGATAAGGCTGCACGTCTATAGTGAAACTCGGAATGAGTTGAATTGTCTGAGCCCCCCCGCGATCTCCGCCCTTGGCGCATACTTGAAAATTTCCATATTTCTCAACATTTTTACACCTTTTTCGCGGCAGTTCCACCTCTTCCACCTGAAATGAAATAATAAACGTACACCACTGCCGCTGTTGCGCCAATTCTAATCATAAACAATGGAAGAGGTATCGTTTGCAACTTGCAGTGAAACGTCCGACCTCGGGCAGAAGTCGTTATCAGGCCTAAAAACCCCCCTGCGTTTAGTTTAGTTATTAAGACTTACGTCCGAATCGGAAGGTGTGGTAATCCAAATGCGGCTGGCGGAGGTAATCCACAAGCCTTCGGAAGCACTTTATTTAATTTCCAGGGAGCACGAAAATCACCATCACATGAAATCACGACACCCTTTTTTTGGATATTTTCTTTACTTGGCGAATTTTCCTTCGATCGGTACACTCACTGATCACTCGAAGTATTCAACACATTTGTAAAAACTTTTCGTCACCGCCCCAAAACTTTTCGAGTGGCGGCCGATCCAAAACAGTGGCGCTAGTTGTACGCGGCCAGATACGCGATTGCGACCGACGATCAAAAACGACTGGCTTAGCGCGGCTCAGGCGAGAAGGCAACGGCTCAGGTGCACAGGTGAGCTGCTGATCGGATGGAAATGGTAAACACCGCGCCGCTGAGAGACGAATTCAATTCTCCGAGCCTCCAAGGTATTCGCAGTATATTTTGCGGCATTTTCCAGCGTCAAGATCGTGATCGTGGCTCCAGTCCACTGAAACTTTGCATGAAAATGTGGAAAATCAAATCACGAAAAAAAAACAACAGTAGAAAACTCTTATAGAAAAAGCAAATTGAGTGCATGCTATGCAGACTCGACATTCTGTTTCCAGAATTGATGCATTCTCAGGTGAGGTGCAGTCGAGCAGGCAACTGGACCGCTGCGCGATCATTGAGCACCTAGAAACCGTAGAGAACTCGGAGTTTAATGGGCGTAAAAGGCATGCAAATGGATTAGAAAATGCACTGATCTGGAGCACCTGAAATGTGATATCACCAGTGGAAGTGCTTTGTTATTGTACCGTTAATTCACGACAAATACTACATATACATATGCATTACAATATTACATATATAGTAGAACTACTTTCAATTTCAGTGTGAGCATACATATTGCTCGGCAAATTGTCTGACCCCATTACCCCGGCCCCGTGTGTGAATGGTTGAGGGATGGCAGGAGGTGTTGCTGCAATTACATAATTTGTCAATTAAAATGAATTCGAAAATAGTTATGAACTAATTTATGAGAAATTCCGGCACATTCCACGAATGATCATTTGAATGACAAATATTATTAAGGTCGCCTTAATCGATTTGTGGCTCAGCAAGTTGTGTTAATGCAGCATTTATGATTCGACTATAGAACCGAAGTATAGAGAATGTAATATTATACACACACACACAAAAAAAAACAATATTTTAAATATTTTACTCTATACGCAACAAAAACACTATGACTTGATAAAGTATATCGTATGAAAAGCTACTTCATCATCATCCTATAAATACTTTTTAAGGTTTTTAAGCAACCTTACCTCTTCAGGAATATCTATTGTGTACTTTTAGTTTTTTAGAAACTAAAATTATTATTAGTGCACCATCTGGACGCCTATAAGTTGAGTTATTCATCTAGTAATCCTCTCCAATGCATTCCTAATTTAGTTTAGAGTATGTAAATATAATTATTTTTTCACATCCCTTTGGTACGGTGGGTGCTAGTCTGAGAAACTACATATAATTAGGATTAAGCTAAACTGTACACAAGTGAGCTTCTTTAATTTTTAATTATATGACAGTTTCGTTTGACAAACTAGATATTTTTGTAGATTTTGAGAGACTGATCATGAAAAAATACAAAATAAATAATAAACGAATTTTGTCGTTTTAAACAAAAAAATTAACTAATAAGCACATTATTTTAGTTTTATTTAAATGTCAAATAAAAATAAGAACAGAGCAAACCTTATATTTATTTTATTTTATTTTATTTTATTTTATTTTATTTTATTTTTTAAAGCCAAAGGCTAAATTAAATTGTTTTGATTCTGATCTAAACGTTCTTATAATATTCTGAATTTTTATTTGTATTGAATTTTTATGTTTTGTAATATTGTATATTATATGGGAAAAAAATGTGTCGGTAAGATCCCTGTATTTTCCGATGGATTTTGGGATAGCGAATTATTTTGGTAATATTTGTGAAAAAGACAAGGATTTTAACTAAAATGTTAAAACCAGCATAAAATGTTGACATTATTTCCTGTAACTTTTAAAGAGATCTGCTGCTTTTTAATATACATACATATGTTGTGGATTTTATGGCGAAAACGTTCGTAAATTGGTTGGGGAGATTTTTACTATCCTAATTTTTTTCCGTGTTATGTGCAATGCAGTTACTAGTGGCATTAGGCAAGGTGGTTTGATCGTCCTGATAAATAAACGTTTCTGAAATCAAAAATTAAGGATAGATCATTCCAAATTGGTCATAGTTTGTTTTTCCGAGAGAAATACCAGCAATTTCCTGCCATTGACGTTAGAAAATTCAAAAATAATATAAATAATGAAGATTTAAACAGCACGGACATAAAATTGAATGAGTTTACAGATACAGTTATTATGCAAAAGTGCCTAGGCCCTATGGTGATCCTAAAATGGTTATGTTCCTGGGTTCATCCTTCCTTTTTTAGTTCCATTGTCTAACTATCCAAAACGCATCAGTTGATTTTGGTTTCAACTGGCGGTGAAATTTTGAAGACTGGGCAAAAGCTAATGCAAGTTAAATGCCTCTTCGCTAGCGCTGGCGTTTTTACTTTGTCTCGGCGCTATGAGAGCTATTCTTAATTTGAAGGACTCTCCGAACAGCTTCAGGGGTTTCCCCTATATTATTAAATCTGCTTAAATTGGAGGTCACCTTGACAGCATTGTCGCAAGCACCCGTTTGTAATTATTATAAATTATTCCATCTCTAATTGATGGAGTTGAAACTACTCTTCTTCTTTTCGTATATACTTTTCCAGAGAAAATTTAAATTTTTTTTTATGTTGGTTGCCGTACCAAATCCAAAGCCAATTCTAAAAATACTTTATTTCTTCACTAATTTTCCTCAACTTGTAAAAAGAAAAAAAATGTAGCAACTACTACAATATTAGTGTATTCACTTTTTAATTCACGCAAAATTTATAATTTTCTTAAAAAACTTAGAGTACTTTTTAAAGTTAACCCATTAAGTTCTTAAACTCAACTATTTAATTGTTCGAAATACACTAGTGATCAAAAAAAAGTGAGCACAGCAAAATATTCAATAAACTGGTACAATAAGGCTGGTAAAAAGTAATCAGACTTAAAATATTTTGACAAAAGTATATTTTTAAGTATTTCATAAATAACAGCAATAAATATTTAGAAAAATGTTGCTTATTTACTAATAAGGTATGTTTCCCCCTCGGTTTTTAAAAACTTCCTCTAATCTCCTTGGCATTGACATTATTAAGTTCTTAATTAAAGATGATGGAATTTCACTCCACGCAGTTTGTAATGCTGACCAAAGTTGATTAATGTCATTTATGGGATTTTTATGGATTTCTCGATCCATATGGTCCCATAAATTTTCAATGGGATTCAAGTCCGGACTTTGAGCAGGCCACTGATCCATTATTTGAATATTTTTCTCTTCGAACCAGGTTTTCGTCCTTCGGGCAGTATGGCATGGAGTATTATCCTGTTGGAAGGTGTATTCATTACTTCTGAGATCCCTTAAAGTGAGAATCAAGCCTTCTTCTAGGATATTTGTGTAAATATCCGCGTTTAGTTTTACACCTTGTTCGATTTTAAGGAGTTTTCCAACCCCTGATGCCGAAAAACATCCCCACAGCATTAACCCCAGATTTCCTTTTGTTGTGGTTTCGAGGCAATAAGGGTCGTATTGTTCACCGGACCTCCTAATGCAAGTTCGGGGACGATCAGATGAAAAACAAAATATGGATTCATCAGATCACAAAATTTTTGTTCAATCCGTATTTTGATTGGCATTAGCCCACTCCTTTCTTCCCCGTTTGTGGGTCGCGGTAAGTAAAGAAACTCACCTAAGACGATGGCTTCGAACTCCAATCTCCTTAAGACGTCGCCTGATAGTGTGTTTGGTGACTTGAAATCCTGAAGATGTTTGGAAAATTGCCGCAGTTCCACAAATGATATTTTCCTGTTTTTTAATACCTCCATCTTTAAGGCGTAGCTGTCTCTCTCCGTCAGTTTTCGTGGTCTACCTGACCCGGCCTTTCGGGAAAATGTTTCGTGTTCCCTATACGAAGCGATAACATTGTGCACGCTTCCCGTACTAATGATAACCCCTTTTTTTCTCATCTCTTTTCTGATAACACGTTAGAATTTTCCGTTTTCGTCCAATCCAATAATGAATCCTTTGCTTGCTTCAGTCAATTTTTTCCTGGAAAATGAACCAAAACAGGCTTCATATGCGGCAAATTCATATTTAAAGCACAATATTACAATTTGAGTAGTAATTTTCTTCTTTTTTTCATTTTTTAATAACACTTTAAGGAAAACCAAAAATGAAAACAGTACGGTACTTCACACCGTTAAAAGCTACGTTTTCTTTACTCAAACTAAATAATTTTCTTTATTTATCATTACAATTTAAAAAAAAATTGTAATAACACTTACCGTCTAGCAGGAGTCATTGTCAAAAATGATTGAAATAACTTTAGACTTTTTCGAAAAGTTAGGTCACTTGATTTGATAGCTACTTTTTGTCTACACACTGCCAGAATCGATGAAAAACTGTGATCTAGGCATTCAAAACAGGTCCTTTTACATCCCTTACTTACCCCTTTTCCGTACAGGTAGAAAAAATTGGTGGAAGTGAACGTAAAGTTCACATATGCAGGACGAATGCCGGTGCTCACTTTTTTTTGATCACTAGTGTACTTGATTCCAGTGAAAATACTTATATAGTTGCCAAGGTTGTGAATAGTAGAAAAACATTTGCAGAAATTTTTATGCCTACCCTTTGGAGAAATTATGATTGGAATGAAATATAATTTGTATTTAGGTATACATACATACGTGAACCAAAAATTGAGTGTGTTATCAAATATAACTATGAATGAATAATAGGTATAAGCCTAATGATTTATAAATAACATTAGGTAATGTAGATATTTAAAAAAAAACATTCTATATCTTTCAAAATTTCGTGCCAGCCATACGTATGGAGAAATTTAAGAAAGTATTCTTCTCCATTGCGTGGGAGTTTATTCTCTATTATATTATATTTAAACGAGCTGGTTTCTTTTCCAAGCAAATAACTGCAAACTTCGAGGTCAATAAACACTTTAATATCAAAATTCTCATCTGTGCACCCATAAAAAGACAAATAGCCGATTATATTTGGCGAAATGAGTATTAACCAAAACCTGCAGTGGGACTGGGTCAAGTCCATCTGCTGGCGTCTAACAATTCTGGGAGAAATGCCAGAATCTTGATATCGTTTCGCCTTGAGATGTATTTAGATGATCGCGCCTAACGACCTCTTGATCTCCATTAGCTTCGCCTACCTAAAATGCATAGAGTCATGAAAAAAAAAACAGGTTAAATGAACACCGCATTTGGTTAAATCAGTAATTTAGAGGCAGAGACTGCAGATGATTGATGTCCCAAAGTTGATAACCAATCGATAATTGATCGATCTATGCAAATTAGATCCGCAAAAACGAATTGGCAGAAAAACAAGTGGGGCATTACACAAATAGCAGTTTGTTACAAATTGTGCCATTAATTTCCCCTGAAAAAGGCACATTTTACAACAGCACACAACTATTTCATTTTGATAATGCGCGCCAAATTTGCATCTGAAGAGGTGTTGACTAGCCGAGAGAGACTCCGTTGCGGAGCCTATTGTTTAGGCTAGGTTCGTTTTGTGCAGATTAAATCTTCAGCAGTCAGTGAACCACTTATGGGCCCATCGGTTATCGCGGCTGATTGGGAATCTCCAGACTGTGGTGGCATAACTTCGAGAGCATTTTACAGGTGCAGCCGGGAGGAGTTCCCAGTTAGGTTAATTAGTCTTTTGCCTGGTTGTGTAATGTTTTTGTGTCTTTTAATAAATTTACTGAATGCCATTGGGGTTTGATTAATCGTTATTTTCTCTTCCGCATATTTTGATTTATTGTGATGCAAATAATCTAAATTTAATGTAAGTAAAGTACTAGGCCGACTTTAACATATGTATAAGGCTTATTTAAGCATTTTTTTTTTTTGCACTATAATTTTTAAATCACTACACCGGTTCACTTTAACTCCTTTCATTAACTTAAAGGACGAGAAAAGAACGACTTTTAAAATACGAACTGAAAAAAAAATAACTTTATACTTCCATATAATTTTCCAACACTGTGTAGGTATTACAAATTGCTATTGTTTGGAGGCAAAGCAATAATGTGCATAGTTAACGTAACAACAAAACTTGTTTTAATATCCGGTACATCCAAAATGTTAAACATATATATTCTTTTTTTGCATATTAATTCAATGATTGACAAAACCACGAAAAGCACACAACCATACATATTTATGTATGCATATACTGAGAGAAAAATGCACCTAGAAGTGAAGAAAATCAACGATTCCTCCATGATTTTCCACGAACAGAACAATAACATTCTTTTTCGTTTCGACTTGCCATTTGATTAAAATTTATTATATGTATAATTTTAAACTGATTTGTTTTTTTAAAATCAATGTGATTTATGTACCCATTAATGACTAGAGTTTATGCTAGAATCTAGTTAAAAATCTGCAACTCTAATTTTTATTCTATTTTTATAGACATATAAGTATATGCATATAAAGAGTCATATAGCACTATATTTAATGTTAAATCATATCGTTATTAAAAGAGCTTAATGTGAAGATCGGTCTGGAAATAAATATGTGATATTTTTCGCTGCATTTGTGTTCTAAAGATGTACATGGTTATTTCAACTGGTATGTTTTGTCTTGAAAGGTGCAATGCAATAAAAAAAATTGTAAAAATGATGAAACCAATTTTCAATTTTAAAACACCAAAATTGTGGTAATTGTAGTAGCTTTTGTTGCTTGCATATAGCGGTTTTTTTTAATTTAATACTTTTAAATTTTCAATTATTTTTAATAAAAACGAAAAGAAAAATAGCCTCTTTTTCAAATACCAAATAAATAATCCCATATATGTATAAAAATAACGGTCCTTTTTCAGTCCGTCCTCCCACACACAATCGAAGTGTTTTTAACGCATCTTAAATTTGATAAAAAAAAATGTTAATAGTTCCCAGCAACATTACATAGAAAACGTTGTATATTGAACAAACTCTTAACAAATTTAAGTAACGTTTTATAACGTCATTTTAAAAATTAAAATTAATGAAGATCTAGTACATTCTCTTTTGTCGCTTCCCAACACCTGGCAATACTTTTAGATATTGAGCAACAATGGCGAGGAAAAAATTGCAGCTGTACCTGCGGTGAGTAGCTCAAGTGTGGTGGATTTTCGGGGACAAAAACAGAAACAAAACTTTGGGAGCCGAAGGCATTTTCGATTGGTGCGGTATAAAGTAAACATCCGGTGCAAAAGAAAAGAAGTACAGTAATGGAGTAGATGTACCGTTAAAGTGCACAGCGGTGCAGCAAGTCCCTGGATTGCTGTAAGAGTGCGCAAAACTCTTGGAGAATTTTCCGCATTCGGCGTGACAATATCTGTCAGAAGTGCAATTTTGACAGCGGGCGCGTCAGACAAAAACAATTCCAAGACGGGTGAGGGCCTTAACCTTCTGACTGATTCGGTGCGCGAAATTTGATCGGTAATTCGGGATGAATGTTTAACGCTGCGAAACCAATAGTGGAAATATTTTGTATCTGTTCTGTTCGGAGGAATCAGGTGTAAACAAAATGTCCGGCGAGCCAACGTTCCAAGGAGCTGAACGGCTGGGGTCGCCGAAAGCAGTGACGCCATCCTCTCCGCCCGCACAGGGAGCTGATGAATTGGCGTTCCAGGCAAATGAGACCATTGGGCAGACTTCGCCGCCGCATAATTACCGCCACTCACGTGCCTACCGTCATTTTAAAAACCCTCCACAGCCGCACATGTGCATCCGCGTCTCAACGCTGCAGGGCGAGGAGCTGTTCATCAATGTGCTCAGCTGGACGCGAATTGTCATCCCACAGGAGCCCAGCGATCCCATTCCGCTCTACGGGGGCATGAGGGTAAGTGAACACCAAATCCAGTCAAATAAAAATTAAGACTTCTTGGTTTCTGAGTAGGTCCCCCCTGGCAATCCTCGGTGCCCATCTCTGGTTTACGCGGTTATGGCTAATCCAGAGGTTCTCAAGGATTCTGGCAGGCACAGTAAAGATCCAGAGGTAAGAATATTCAAATGGAGAGGAAAAAACAGTTTTTAATTGCTGATTCACAGGAACGAAGAGCTATGGTAGAGCTCATGTGTGATTTTGTGGAAGCAATGAACCCTGACGTTAAGCTCACCAGGTAAGATTAAATTTTTCGCCTATTATGAGTATTATTTTTGAAGTAGTGCCTACGTTTTCCATTCCCAAAAACTGACAATTTCCTTGCACTGCACTGTGCGTTTGCTGCTCTTAAAGGCTGGAATGAGTCATGCTTTTTTCCATTTCGATTTTTCCTTGTATTGACGCATTTTCCTGCAATGGAATACATATCTTTTCCTTTTTACTGTATTCTGGGAAGAATTTTTGCCTTTTAATTGTAAATTCTAGGCCAAAGACATTTAACTATGCTCCTTTAACGACAACGAACAATCATAATAATTCCATATAAGAACTGCTCGTCTGAATTATATTTTTATTTCATTAAGAATTAAGACGCGAGAAATTCATTAATGTCATTAATTTTACACAACTATTATAATATTTGATGTTTCTAATCACAATGGGCTGAAAATAGCGTAATAACATAATTTTATTTTTTTATGTTTTCATCTCCCCAAATTGTTGAGATTTAGAATAAGTGATTTAAAAGTGGTTCCATTTGGTAGCGCGATTTCATTTTATGTTGATAGTATCATATTTTAATTATTTTCAAGAAGTTCTTAGGCATAAAAAATTCCTTAAAATTTGTAGATCCCAACAAACTCTTAAAATGAGCAAAGAAAAATACAGCATTATTGGCAGCAATATTAAGTTGGGAGACGTCTCCAGAGTGTTTTTAAAGCCAGCTAAATAGTCTTAAATAAACTTTATAGGGATGTCGGAATGATTTTGTAAGATTTTGATTCTATTTTCTCAAGATTAAATCGCCTAATCCAAGAGATTGTTATGAGGTTTTCGCGAATTCTTATAAAATCTCAAGATTTTGGGAAATTGAAACATGTTAAGTGTGTCTTGCGATGAACTAGGTAGCGGCATAAATCTTTTGGATGTTCTAAATGACATATCAAAATTGTTCGGTTTCTGGAATTCCAGATACTTGAAATCTTAAGCAATTGTACAAATGCAATAAAAATTATATTAATATGGATAGGTAGTGTTTTCTATATTCCATATTAAAGAATTCAATAAACGAGAGGAAAGAATTTATACGAATTTTGGATTGAATATGTATATAAACATTTTAAAATTTTTGCGAAAAACATATTAAATTGTCATGATACCTGCCCATTCAAACCTTGAACTGGACAAATTTTTAGATTACATTTTTGACGCAAAGTAGGTATAAATCTAGGTAATTCGATTTTATGTTTACGACATAAAATAAAAGGGGTATTCAATTCAAGTTGAAACATTACTTGAGCTCGTATATTTTACGTCTCGTAAACAAGATGACGTGAATACACTTGGTAACTTGAACTGTCAATTTCTGACAAATATGTCTTGCACAGATTGAAAATAAAACCCATTAAAAAAGAGAAGCTTAAAAATAATCGAATGTGGTGATGTTAAAGTTGCTTCCTTATTTTTAGTTTTATCTCAAATAGAATATTCGCATATTTACTCATATAAATAAATTTCAAACGATATCCTATTGATCCAGTTAAACAGAGATATTTTCAAAGTAGAGCTAAAAACAAACATTAAAAAATGTAATTCCGCGATAAGAGCCTGTATGTTCGGTGTGACAAAGGTTTTAGCCACGATGGCAGTTGTCGCACCAAAATTTACTTGAAAAACATAAAATTTGCAATAAAATGATCTTACAATTAATTTCCTTGTAAGTACAAAATACAAAAATTTATAAAAAATACTCATGTCAGGATAGATACACTATCGATTTATATACAAAATTTGAAAATCCATGTAAGTGCACTTTTAGTGTCACTGGCTCCCGGACTATTTATCCACCTGCAAATCTCAAACCAGAGTTTTTTATTCAAAATTAATTTAATAGTCCATTGCGATATATTTGTAGCATATTAAATTGTTTTTCATTTTTCAATACGCAGAAACGCAGTTATCTTGAAGGACCGCGACATATCCGGTGAACTAAAAGACGTCTGGAACGCAGTTCAGGCCCAACGTGATAGGGAAAGAGAAGAGGAGTTCGCGCGAAAACATGGCCTTCCATCACCAGATAGTATTTTTTACAAAAGTGCATTACGTGAGCTGCAGGAGCGACTACAAAAACAACAGCATCAGCAGCAGTACCAGCAGCAACAGCCTCAATTGCAGCAAATTCAAGCAACGCACATTGGCAATCCTTCTACAGCAGACAATAAAATAATGTACATGGAGTTTGGACCAGAAAGTGCCCCCATTTACCGCAAAGATGTTCAATCCGCTCAAGAAGATGTTAGGCCTACAGAATGTTCTGCTCCGGCAGCGGGGGCACAAAGTGCAATTAGTATCACTGGCGGTGAGGTTAGTAGTCAAAATGTAGATAAAATATCGTCAGAGGCTAAGACGACCACCGAAGCTGAGTCTGATGATACGACTGATTCGACAAAAGCACCTGATCCGTTTGACCAGCGTGCTAGCAACTTAGGAAATAGTTTAGCTAAAGTTAACAATACTCCCACAAATCCTGTCAATACTCAGCAAAGTGCAGCGTCGTTGCCAACGGCACCAATAATTTCTACTCCTTCCAATGCGACAACAGTGTCTCTGGCATCAACGATGGCAACGACAACAGTAACATCAACTTCAACGTCGACACCTCCCGCCAAAAAGGAGAAATTGGGTTTCTTGCCCAATGGGTGCCACAGCATTTTTCCTCGGTTTAAAAACAATAAACACAAGGATAAAGACAAGGAGAAGGATAAGGACAAGGAGAAAGACTCGAATAAATCTTCAAATCATTCGAAGGAGAAGACACTTTTGAATACTTTCAAAAAGTCTACAGCAGCAGCCGCTAGTGTTCTCAGCAAAACCCAACAGGACGAAAGTAAAGCAACACAATTTGAAAAAAATTGTGTAAATCTCAGCGCTGATATGGAGAAATTGGATATTAATAAGCTGGAGTCTACCGATGTTCTCATCAAACTGAAGGTTGCTTCCTCGGGCGCTAAGTGATGTCATCTCATTTAAGTAGGACGGGGTAAATACCAACCTTGTTTACTTAGATTTTAATTTAACTTAATTTAAGAAGCCAATTTTGCCCACACGATTATGCTTAAGTTAGAAAATTTCGCGACGCCAAAAGTTGATATTTTTCACAACTGACGTGATCTACAGTTAGCAATTAAATGCTGTTTTCAGTTCAAGCTCGTATCTTTTAAAATTAAGTTATAATGTACATGATGCTACCTACGTTGATCAGGAACATTAGGAGATATAAAAAATCCATTCAGATAATTTTAAAATAACGTATAACAGAATATACAGCAAAACTGCCGGTCTAAGAAAGTACAAACAAAGCAATGTTGTAGTCAATAATATTACTTCGGTGATATTTTTAAAAAATTTGCTTAGATAACGTTTTAAGTAGAACACCATCAGTCAGTTTACAATGAAAAAAATTATAGTGTCATATTACCAACAAGATGGTGGATTACCATCCGAAAAAATACTTCATGTCCAGGTAAGTGGAAAGCCTTTTATAATATACGTATACAATATAATGTAGTTTTAGCATCCGGAATAAGCTATGAAAAAGGTGCATAATTTTTGGAAAGCATCTGTTTCTATCAAAACTTATTAATACAGGATTACGATAAGCAAATATGGCATACATAAATTGATTTTTATCTCAAACACGATCTAGGCTGTGTGTGAAATCTCTTTCGAATATCATTTCAATCGTTTCAAAGGACAAAAATTGGGAAATGTCAAGAAAAGTATGCGAAATCTTTGACGTATCATTTCAGCTGTTTAAGTACCGCACTTTGCTATAGAAATATTTTGTTGACATAATAAAGCCTGTTTTATAGTAAAAAGAACGTATAATGAATATGGACATAATGCAAGAGGAGCCATTTTCCTTTTAACCCACAACAATGATCTCTTAACATCTGACCTGAAATTATCAGAACTGTCACTGAGATGTTCGCACTGAGTCTTATAACTTCGGCGCCATCTTGTTTCGAACTTGAAATGACCGCAATGATCGAAATGATATCATTTCATTTGATTTCGCACACAGCCCGCGTCTTGATT
Organism: Machimus rusticus; assembly: GCA_951509405.1. Lineage (NCBI taxonomy): Eukaryota > Metazoa > Arthropoda > Insecta > Diptera > Asilidae > Machimus > Machimus rusticus. The sequence continues at coordinate 47,764,141 of OX608050.1, read as the reverse complement.
ATCAGGCTCTCTTCCCAGCGTCCCTCCATCAAATAAATTGTTTACTGTCTTTTTTGATCGTTTGCTTCACCAGGAAGGACATTTTAAAACAAAATGATTTGTATTGAGCTAAAGCCGATAGTCAGCTAAATCCTAAGCTGATAAGTCAGCTGCCGCACTACGCGTTTCCCAATTTATTATACTTACTTTGTTCTCGCAGTCAGCTGAATAGTCACCTAAACCGCGACCGTAACCTGCGCGTTATGTTTTTACCCTTAGAAGGGCTTAGAGGGTAGATTATATAATCGTATAATCTAGCCTTTATTTGCCGGCACCAAAATCTATAACTAACCCATAAACACTTCCACGCATGGTAAACACTTGTACTGTCGATACGACTGACCCAAAGCCACGGGAAGACAGCAAGTCTTAATAGGTCTCTTTCGAGTTAGGGCGGGCTTTTTCCTGTTTCGCTCACTACGGTTCGACCAACCTGCATTGTTATGCCCAATCTCCATAGGAAACCAACCAAACCAAAACCACAAAACCACTTCCTGACAAATCACATCTGCACACATATCATCAATGTAGTTGTGAAATGTCAGTCAGCTTTAGGTTCACTGGGCCCGTCCGACCTGCGGTGCAGCACGGGGCTTTTTGGGGCTCCTCGTTACGACGGCGGAGCCGCAGCACCTTGCAGCACCTCTCGATCTAATTTAGCAATAAATATCCGATGAACTCTAGGGCCCGGGATATTTAACCTCAATTTATTGTTTACATATAGAAATTTTCAAGTACTAAACCTGTACTAAATGCGCTAAATTGAATGTGGCAATTACAATTGGTTTAAAGATGGTTTAACTCACACAGACGAAAAGCTAGAGCATGTTGACCAAAATGAGGGAGAGAGACAAAAAATTGCAATGCGATTGAAAGAGCTGCCAAGTGGTTTTGTGGTTTTGGTTTGGTTTTGGTTTGGTTGGCTATGGAGATTAGGCATTACGGTCCCCAGAGACGCCTTTTGTACAGAACTAGCTCCCCATCTGGAGCCACTCCTTCCAGGAGCCAACATATTGCATCTCATTGCTCTCGTCAAAGCCACGTTCTTTCTTCAGAACCACGTTCAACCGAACACACTCCTCCCAGGAGTTATCTTAATTCTCTTGCAATCAACATCTCATTACTCTTAGGCCGTGTTCCATTTAACTTGGAGTAGTTATTGACAACTCCGATCTACTCTTTCAGCTTCGAGAGGAGTACTTTGTTCGGAGCACTTCGAGTAGGTAATGCTGCAGAAAATTTTTAGACCTCGCAAAATCCAAAAGATGGCTTTTCACGATTGAGCGTTATGTTTTTCTCGAAACGAGCTGCTCACTCACACACTCTCAACGCTAGCGACAAGCCAGCAGCGAGAAGCGCGTGAGCCGACAGACCGGCAACGGGCCCAGGAGCCGCGAACAATTCGGACCGAGGCGAAGGCGAGGTCGTCGGTTCGTACGGGGACCGCTGCGAGCTCGGTCCCGAGAATTTTTGTATGCGACCGAAAAATACGAAAATTTTCGCAGGCTCGTCCTCGTTCGGTCCGAGGTTTTTGGTTCTTCATTTACTGTTCCTTGAGTTGTTGAATTTTCTGCCTGGGCAGTGACCAAATTTCTTCGCTCGAAAGCCCAAGGAGCGGTTTTTAGAGCGGGAATCACCATCGCCGCACACTGTGGTATTTTCCATATCCATAGGAACTTTATTCAATGTGTACTAATTTATTTTCTATCTCGCGATCTACTGAATCGATTTTGATGAAACTTTCCACTAAATACGCAGAAAGATTGCCTACACACAGGTCTTGTAATTTTCATTATTTATGAAACCAAAAAAACGGCTAGTGTCAAAAAGGAAAAATAAACTTTTTCTTTAAATAAAACTTAAAATTGCAAAACATAAACAAATTGAGAACTGAAAACATAGTAAATATAGGATTTTATTGTATAAATATTTAGAGACTATCGCCGGTATCGTAAATTTCGCAGTCATTATCCTCGTTTTCTTCCTCATCCGGGTGGTTGCATTCGGTAATTTCTGAAGGCTTTAATAGCATGATTGTTTCTCTAGGAAGAGTGCACTGTTTACGATGATGATAAGATATATATGAGCTGGATATTAGAGGATCGGAAGAAATCAAAAATCTGCTTAACACGTCCCTGTTTGTATCTTTTCTTGAGGTTTTGCGGCTAAAATGCTCGCGGAAGCGTCTCAATTCTTTATTACTTGCTTCCTGAACCTCTTCCGATAACTGTCCTAGGGGAAGTATACACGTTTCGCTGATATCTTTAGTGTGAACTAAAATTTTATGGATGCTGGCAGGCAGGTGGTACCAAAGGTATTTGCTTTTTGTCTCTTCTGCATATGCTGCAAATTTTTCCGAATCGATTTCGTGGTCGCCAGACAAATCCTCTAATATGACACGAAAGCGATAAATTGTAAGATTCGGGGTCTCGGAAGTTCTCAAACACCGCAGTCACATTAACAGCAAACAACGGTTTTATTGATTTTCAACATTTATTTACAAAAACGACTTTACAGAATAAGAACGGATGATTTTAGAAGAACAAAATGGTTACGTGATAGCGCGTCGAATGCCTGACTCCAACTGCCTGCTAACTACTTTGCGCACTTTGCGCGAAACGAGCGATCGTGGGAACGGGAAAAATGGGTGCATGGGAAGAACTGTTGTCAAGTTGGTGTTGCAAACGACAGACGTGTCTATCGCTGCGCCCTTGTGTCCGCTCTTTTTAAGTGTTCTTACCTGTCTCGCCCGCTTTCTTCTCCCATCGGTGTTCCCGCGCTCTGCTCAGGTTCGCCTTTCCGCCGCGCTCCGCCGTGTCGTCCTGCTCCTGGCTCCTGACGGCCGCCTTTTTGTTCCCCTGCGAGATCAGCTGACTCAGCTTGTCAAGAGTCAACTTCATCGTTGTCATCTAGCGGTTTCCTTACCCGATTGTTATCAGAGACTCAAACCGTTTCTCACCTCTTCACCGAGTTCCTGCCTTCGCTAAAGCCATTGGTTCTCAATCTTCTTTTTCTTTATTCTTCAAACTTACTATGGACAACTGTCATATCTGCTCAGACCTCGTCTCAGATCGAAAAATTCTGTGTTTGGGCGTCTGTGGTCACGTTTTTCACGCCTCTTGCCTTAAACGCGGTACTAAAATCAACCCGGACGGCCTGATCACCTGCGACGACTGTGCTGACATCAAACCTTGCCACGTCCTGCACTTCATCAGCGCTGCGCAGAAACTTGATTATTAAGGGAAAGATGAAATTTGAATTAAAGGAATTTGGAAAAGATTAAGGGAAGGAATTGGATGCTTTACTACAAAATAAGGTCAACATCTAGATCTGTAATCGCAGCTGTTTGTTCAGTATTTTCGGGCTGTATTGCCATCATTTGTATTACCTGCAGACTGCTTTGGCATGTCAACCAGCAGTCCGATTTCTGAGCGAAATTTATTTTGTATGATAGATTTTCTTGTGGATACTGAATTTTTATCATCTGTTGATCTTGCTTGCCAATTTATATGAAATGTGGAGCAAAAACTCAAACTCGCGTATCCACGAATGAAGAGGCGATATACTAAAAGTATACATTTCTTCGTTTGATGCTCTTGTGCTAAGTGTATCATTGTTCATTTCTTTGAGAGTGGCTCCACAAATGAAACACTTTTGGGAAGAATCGTACTGTGACAGTGTGCTGCAAATTTTCCCGTCAATCATAGTTAAGAGAAGTTCGTGTCGGCATTCCATCTCAGAATTATTTATTTCGAACTTTGTAGAACTAAGATTTGATATTTGACGCTGCATTTAGGATGTTTCAGTCTTGATTACATCCTTGGTTTCTTTTTTGAAAACATACCGTACAAGTCTGCATAATCTGGTAGAGTTGGGACGAGAATTTTGCCATTTGACCCTTTTAGTTCGCTCGTCGATTAAATGAATAGGAACAAACGTGATAGAAAACATGTTCCTGTCACTGTATTCTGCTTCTAGTTCTAGTTCTAGTTTTTGCTTATAACGGCTTTGTGCAGAACTGCCATCACAACCCCATTTTGAAATCAATCGCAATGATGTTAGCGTGGGGAGCTGAGTGAAGATTTCTTTTTGTGGTGCGCAAATTCGTTTTATTGTGATGTCAAGCAAAGCCTGTAATTTAATTTCAGCAGAAACGTCGGAAACATGGATTGCGTCTTGTAATGGGTAACATTCCTCTTTTGCCTTCTTCACAAGATTGTATGATGGATAAACGTTTAAGTTTATACTCATCATTTGCTGTCTCAAAATATTGTATTGGTGCACGCTCAAATGGGCATTGACTATTAGTCCCAAAGCCGCTTCTGCTGTAAGTTTCGGTTTTGGTGTATGAAAAATTTGTCTCGCTTTTTTTTATTGTAGTAGCCCTGGAAGGTGAAGCAATAGCTAGTTCTTTCACAATGTTCGCTGCATCTCTTTTCGCTTCTGATCTCAGAGCAACTTCGGCAGCGAGCGTTAGTTCTCTCTGAGTTTTAGTGCACACAAGGTCTTTGATTTTTCTTTTCTTCACTTTCATTGTGCATTCATCAAATGTCTTTTCAGGCCGTCCGGATTTAGTATTTTTTGGTAACTCGGTTGAACTTGTTGATGGCAACATGACGAGAAACTCAGGTGGCAATGAAATCTCTTCTTCCAACCATGTCCCATGGTTAGCCAATGACCTACACAGCCTGCGGATTCCAAAGATTCTGTGTTATTTCATGGTCGAAGCTTTAGCTCGTTGGGGACTTACCTATAAGTAGCTGGGTTGTGCTGGAGAATCCTTCCTTTGATTTTCGCACTATGCGGGGACTTCTTTATTTGTGGCCTAGGCGACCGTCACATAATCAGCTTAACTTTTATTTGTACTTAATAATCACATCTTTCATAAAGTAACATGAAATGTAACAAAAATATGCCATATATTTGAAAAAATAAAAAATTAACAAAAGTGATAATTGCGTACTCTTACACGAGCTATTGGATAAGAGTTCGCATGTGAGTTGATATTTGATTTTCTAATCGAGCGAAGTGCAACATCATCTATTAGCATCGTCCACAATCACTCTCGCTATGGCCTACCTTACATACGTATTATTCAATACAATTTTCTCACCAATTCTGTGTGAATAATGGCCATTTTCTTTATAATTGCGTCGGTTGATGAATCCACACATGAAAGAATTTGGCGAATCCTATATCATAAACCCTTGTTGCCAACCACTTTCCTTTTACCAGAGTGAAGAGTCCAAGGTACGCTTAAATGCCTTAACATGTTTCATGTCTCTAGAAGTTCAAAATTTAAAGCACAACCAAAGTTAATACATATTATACGTAAATGTAATTTTTTCATTTTCACCTAATTCCTCCGAATGACCCGTGAATCCAGTTGTCTTCCTGTTCATATCACCATAGACAAATAAAAATATAGATAACCCACTTCGAACAAGCAAAATGCGACCAAAAATTCTGAGAGCTCCACAGCGATGCCTCCACATGTGCGATGGTTCGTCGAAGGAGAAGTTGCATTTGTTCGGCGCGCGATGCTTTTCTTGTAGGCATGCGATGCTGTGCTAGTCCTGCTGCGGCGGCGGCGCTGGCCCTGCGGTGGGCTTGTTTACTTCGCTGCTGTTCTGCGCAAGGGGTTTGTGGGTCTGTTCTACCGTGAAGCGCGAAGGGATTGAATTTTTCTAGGAATCCTCGGAGTTGCGGGCTCTGCTCAATCAAGGAATGAAATTCCCACGGGCAGAAGGCATACGGACAGATTCATAAGTTTGAATTATCTAACGAAATTCAGATTTTTTCGTTCGGTGTTTTTCATTGCCTTAGGGAATTATTAAAACAATAATGTTAGGTATTCTTTCCTAGTTACATGTATCAGTTTTGATTAAGCTCTAACATATATTATTATGACTCTTAACCTAATGATATTTAGACCAATAGATGCCAGATCTATGTAGCCGTTGTTCCTATTAGGGTTGTTTTGTATCCGTCTGAAGTATTTCAGTATTACCCATCCGCGTATTCAGTCTGCTGATCTGAATCTGGTTTGGTAGTCTGGGTGGATGGTTTTGTTGAGCGTCCTTCTACGGTTGACTGGTGCTGTTCGAGCAACCAATCATTTTGTGCTACTGAAATTTTTTGTTTAAATGGACCATTGACGGCAACATCTAAGGGTTGCATCTGGTGTGTGTAATGGGGAGGGAATGTGACAACAACAATACCATTATCTCGACAGTAATTAATTGCATCTAACGTATACAGTGGCTTTCATGGTTGTCAAATAATAACAGTACTCTGTCATCTTTGCTACATCTTGTGAACTTTTTTATGTGTTGCAGTACCTTAAGAAATAAAGGGCCGGTCATCCATCCGCTCTTTGGGCTATTTGCATAACCAACGCTTCCTGGTGGTGCACCATTAATCATAGCTTCATGAAATCGTGCCTTTGGAAATATGAAAACAGGTGGAACGGTATTACCTGTTGCATTGACTATGGCGCACATTGTTATAAGCTGGCCTCTCTCTGCTGACACACATTGACCTACCACTATCAAGTTAGGTGCTTGCACCACCGTCATGATATTGGTCCCATCCAAATTAAAAATTCGGTCTGGAGTAAAGTGGGTCTTCTGCAGAGCCCTTTCGTAATTATCGTAAAACATTGACACATTATGTTTATTGAAATTTGTGGATCTTGAAAGACTCGTGTTCTCAAGCTTTCGCAAAGATAAGCTTTGTGCCTCTTCATAAATCCTTTCATCCACTCTATGCCTACCAGTTTGTTTTCAGTCCATTTTGCAGGACATTTATTAAGAGCTGTTGCATATTCAAAAGCTAATGATCTTGCACTTTTATAGGTAAGGCCATAGTTCATTTTTGGTCTTGTCAAGAGGTAATTTTTAAGCATTTTTTCCTCGTCATTGGTAAATACCTGAGCAACAGTGTATTTACTTGAAAGAAGTGAACTCTTGGAGCTATGTTTTCTTTATATTTTTTAACTCGATAGCAGAGTGTACTCGGCGTCAGTCCATATGCATCTACAGCTCTTCTAAGTTTCATAGTTCCGTTGATGACGCATAAAACAGCATTTTGGACATCATCTTCATTAATTGTACTTTTGTTTAAGCTGTGTGGTCTCGGGGGCCCGGCTAAAGCACCTCGTCCGGCGGTATGCGGCCGCGAGAGCTGGCAGGCTAGCATTTGCGGTAGTGTGGGGGGGTTTGCCGAAAAACCGCTTTCAGCCGCCGGAATGGCCACCAGCAATAACGAAAAAATTCTCTCGCGAGACGGACACGAAAATGTCGCAAAGGGCGGAAAAGGGCGGTGCGGGATGAACCCCTGCTCCTGCCCGTGATTGACTCTCAGGGGGGGTTCTGGTGGAATGAATCTCCCTGGCCCCTAGCCCCAACCACCCTGTGACCTCCCCTTGGCCCAAAAATTTATGGGAAGGTCCCTGGGTTTTTTTTTTTCTTCTCAGGAACTACGAACAACCTCCTCGGGGTAAGTACAAACTTGTGATTGTTCTAAACAATTCAATAAAATTAATTTTTTTTTCGGTCTCTAAGGGCGATCACCGCGACACCAGGTAAGTACGAACTCGCCGGCGAGTTTTCCCGGTTTTTCTCGTTAACTTTTTACATAACACACTTATGCGGATCGGATTTTTAGTTTCTTTGTATTTTTGATAGTCGCTTTAATTGCATAACTTCCCGACTTTTCCCGAATCGCCCCGGGTCTCCGTTGACAAAAAAAAAATCCTTTTTTCTGGCCAGCTCCACGGTCCCAAGAAATTGTCCGCCAGACTCGAAAACCAAAAACTGAAATTTTCTGTCCGCCCGACTCCAATGCCAAATGCGGGAAATCGCATCGCCGCCGTATAAATTGGGCCAAAACTGTGGGGCGACCCAAAGCCCAGCGCCCATAGGCGTCGGCAAAATTCATTTAGTTTGTTGCCGGGAAATTTGAATTCCTGACCACAACACTTTCCCGCTTCTTTTTGTATGTTCTAACCATTCTATAAATAATGAATTACAGTTAGTGATGCATTTAATTACAATTAAGTATTACATTTAGAATACATGTATTAGAAAACATCTGAAGTTTGCATTTAAGCCGGGGGCGGGGCACATTTGAACGTCCCGTTCAAATCAGCCCCGTTTGTTTTGATCAAATCTTCCCCATGGTCACTTGGAAGATAAAATATTACAAAAAAATAATGTGAAATAACTGGAAAGCAAAAACTACAAGGTGGATTGAAAACTAATAAGTACTGCAAAATTTTGTGAAAGAATTAGTTGGAAACCTTTACTCACGTGATTGTAAATCCCTTACAACATTTATTTTTATTTTTTACTTTGCCGGTACAAATCCGACGACAGGTTATAACTCTTTTTGACACACACGCGCGCTTTGTGACGACTTTTGTCACAGCCAGTGTTGCCAATATTAAAATGGAGTTGCGGCATAGATTAACATAAAGCTGCGTTCAAAAATCAACATGTTCAAATCTGTCTCTGTGCTAAGGTGCCTCCTTTTCCCCTAGCATTTATATTCTCACTCATTCGTGCAAGTGCCCCGCGGTATTTGTGTGTTTTGATCAGTGTATTCACCGTGGGAAAACATTTCCGATCAAAAAAGTGGCGAAAATGGGGCCCACGAAACAATTCGTTGGTTTGTGTGTGACGTAACACAACGCAGAGACGCGAGGGAAAGAGTTCATTTGGCCATGGTGCGCTCTTGATCGGATGAAGCCGAACACGTTTCGGGCCCTTCGAGGCTACCCCTTTGGAATTACCCTGAGCAAAACACGCTTTGGGGTTCGTTGCTAAATTCTGAAAGAAAGTGGGGTCGAAGGGGGCTCATGTTAGAGCTAGTGGAAGATCTTCGGGATATCTTCGATATAAAAGAAAGTTGGAGAAATTTTGTTGGGTGGTTTAGCCGGAAATTGCGAAAAAATGGATTTTTCTAGAGTTTGGTTTGGAATGTTTTTGAGGAAAAAGAGGGCAACGGAAAATATTGGGGGGAAAGGATCGAAAGATAGAAGAGATGCCAGGCTATCCTGTGAATTTTACCCCGTGGAAATGCGTTAAGAATTGCCTGAGCACGGGCCTTGGGAAGCCGTGGGAAAACATTTCCGATCAAAAAAGCGGCGAAAATGAGGCCCACGAAGCAATCGGTTGCAATAGGCGTGACGAAACAAAAAGCAGGGCCGTGAGGGGAAGAGTTCGTTGATGGCGGCGTTCCCTGAGCAAAGCACGCTTCGCCGCGTGTTCGCGGCTTCCCCTCTGGGTTCGGCCGACCAATCGGCGTATCGTCGGGGAAGTCGGGGCCCTTGGCTGCTCTGATGAGCGCTTTTCACTTTACCCCTATTCCACGGTCAGCTGTAATGCGACATGCGATAGATGGACGACAAAATTTGAGGCGATGGAATAAAAATTTGACTTTGAAAAAGGAAAAACAAATGAAAATTGAGAAAAAGATATGCGCAACAAAATTGGCCAAATGATTAAACTTTATGGATAGACGTTATTGTATGTACATATATAGTAATTCCTTTCTTAAACGATAAATTAATATTCTCAACTTATTACCGCTCTATCAATTGAGATATTTTACAATATAGAACAGTTCGCACTACACAAAATTCGAATTGTTCCATGTTAGGTATTAGCCTCTAATTTTAATTCAAATGGCTTAGTATTTAATAAAGTATATACATAATACTTTAAAATTTTGTTTAATCATATTTTCTAAAAGAAAGAAGCCAACCGCCGTAATTATTATATATACAGGTATATGGTATTTTTAATGACTGATATTGAATGAGTTGTATGGTTTTTTCATTTATGAAAGATCTGATTATTGCAAAGCAAGTATTCATGTGTATATTCTTTTACAGTAAATTTCTCCTTTTCTGTTAATTTTTTACTGAAGACATTTTTCAACAATACTTTCTTCTCGTTTATAGAGGAATGATTTTCAGTTTCGGCGAGATTTTCCGGTTGCTAATTACGATATGATTGTAGGAAGGAATTGTAGGGCTCAAACTAGTTTCTTTAGCTCGAATTACGTAGTTATTATGATTAACTAAATATTTTTGTTACCAGGTAAATGAGACTTGATTTTACTATTTGGCCATTTTCATCTGACCAAAAGAATCAGGATATATAGAAGCAATTTTTCCGAGCACTTTTCTAAATACATATGCTAACTTCGAAATGAAAAATGAAATTTATCTCAGTTCACTTACAACAATATGAACAAAATCATTTATTTGGGTACCAATTCGTTTTTTTCAATGAGTGTAGATGTAATAAAATTTGGCATTTTATTCAAAGGAATTTGAAAATTTAAAAACGTTGACTTTATTGATTCGGTGGCATATGGGCTGTCAGAAGATAGAGCATTACTACTCCATGTCATCGTAGTACTCAAAGAAGTGTTGTCAGATGTAGAGTTCAAGGGCATTACTGCTTAGGATTCCGCATCAGGTACATCGAGCAACCATTCGGTTACTTTATTCGTTATAGAAAAAGAAGCGTCCGCTGTCCATATCTCTCGCGGGCCAAGAATTAATAGCGTTTGGCCAGTGCAGTGAACAAGCATATTCGAGTCCTCTATTTCCGTTCCCATGCACATGGCTTTCGTTTCACGTACTGTTTTGCCATGAATTTGCCCTTGAATGGGATAATCTGCTCACCAACACAAAGATTTTCTTTCAGTGGCGGTTGGTGAAGTTGGCGCCGAAACTGCTCAATTTGAACAATCATAGACCACTCTTTTAAAATGTTTACCTTTATGAATGATGAAAATACTTTTTCCCTTGTATATTTTATCCTTTTTGAGCCATGTTTGCCTTTTCCATACGAGCTTAGTCCAAGAAAACGAGGCAACAACAAAAAGCCAATAAATCGTTCTCAAAATAAGTTTCTTCATATTCTTTTGGGAATTCGGCCTTAGGGTTTTCAATTAATTTTTATTTGATATTAGGCCCCTTTGTAAATAAATTGTCACTGAATTCCGGATAAAGGGTTCCGAAATCGTATAGCTAACAGTAAAAGTATTCAAGTAACTAATTATTGTTATATTCGAATCAGACGAAGTAAGCAAGCTCTGTCGATAAATTAAAGAGTCCTTCCAATAGCTTTGTATTTTGTCAAAATGCTCCAAATTGTTTTTCAGAAAAAATACTTTGCTCGACAAGTCCTCTGTTAGTGGTCATGATTGCTCGGACTCTTTTTCAATCTTAGATGGCCCACTCTGTCGTGGATGTTATTTTTAACTTATTAAAGCATTCCCACAACTCTAGGTTTGGGAATGGCTTGGTATGGTACATATTAAATATCTGCATGTTCAGTGGGAATATGTAGTTTTACAATTTCTTCTGACATTAAACATTTGTTGAGTGGAAATTTTTAAATCTTCATATTTGAATATCATTCTATATTTCAAATTCAACAACAAGGTTCGCTAACAGAATTCTTTCTTTATGTGATAATTTTTTTATTTTTTTCGTAAAAATTCGCACTGGAAAGCTTAAAAAAAGGAGATGAATTTAAAAACTGTGTACAGAAATTAATAAAGTTTTTATCAGTATTTATATCAATTTCCTGTTACCTCTTTTCAATTATTTTCCGTCCTAAATAAGAAGTTCTTGCATTAATTTGATCAACGAACTCCACTGTCATAGGTTGGGATATACACTGACGAGCGAAAGTGGTTTCCGATTAAATATTTTTCTTGTTCTTTAAAATATGCAAATATTCCTTTTAAAATATCCATATAATCCTCGCTTTTTAAGATGCTCAGTATATCTTGTCTTTTTGTACTTTTAAGAAATCTGAATTTTTTACTCTTTTCCGCATAAAACTTCGCTCCTCAATCTCTAGTGTTTATGTTCTTTAGCTTTTCAAAATGTTCATACATATATTCGGTATGGAAAAAATATATGACCAGTTTTCCTTAATGTCAGTTAGAGATGGAATATTTTTTTTGTCATTAAAAAATAATTGTTGAATAGGGAAACATTCCATCATAAATCGTTTAACAATTTGTTTTTCATCGTTGCTAATATTTTGCTTTTTGAACATTTCTTTCAAACAATATTGTTTATAGTCGATTTCATTTTTTGATTTACCTGGCTTGTCTGAAATCAACGTTGACGCCAATTAATTGAAAAATGTCTAAACCATTTTCTTTCAACATTTTCAAAGTAAGAATTGATATACACTGCGACAAAAAACAATCATAAAGATTTCAAAATCCCCCCTCATGACCATTATGAAAATAAAAGAATATTACAATCTAACATTTTTATATAATTTGAGTATTTACATAAATTATTGTCAACAATGTAAAATTAGCAATATATCAGTGAAGCGCCATCTCGCTGTTTAAGAAGTGGCTATTCATCAAATAAATCTGTTTCCGGGTCTAGGATATGTTTCCTTCGTAACGCATTTTTCAAAAATTAGAATCTCGGGCTCATTGTTTTTAAGCCAAATATTTTACATATTCATTCATTCATTCTTGTTTTATATATTTTGTCACGATGGTTTTGATCCAATATTGGTTCCAGTATTTCATTTATGTTGAAGATTATTTCCCCATATAAAGTTGATTAAAATCTAGTTCCACCTGTAAAAGGTTTTAACATTTCATATTCGCTTCAAAGTATCCTAACAGATTCTTACCAACTTATAACCAAACGATTGCTGATACAGAGGCCACTCCTTCAAAATGTCTCCAAAACTGTTAGCTGTTTTTAAAAATGTCCGTCTATAAATATATGAGGCCTTCCATTTCTCTATTGATCTCGTAAGGATCTATATTATATTTCAGCCAGTTCTTCTCTTTTCTTCCTCTTCAGCTGAAATTTTAAAAATTTGTATATTAGTATAAATTGACTTATCCTTGAATACGTGTTATGGAGGTTAACTCTCGAGGGCCGGCTAAAGCACCTCGCCTGGTGGTTTGTGGCTGCTCGAGCTGGCAGGTTAGCATTGCGGTAGTGTGGGGGGTTTTGCAGAAGGCCACTCTTCGCCACCAGGACGAACTACCTCATAACGAAAAAATATCTCGCGCGGACGGAAACAAAGGTACGGGGAAGAGGGCATGGCGGACAGAACCCCTGTCCCTGCCCGTGAATGACTCTTGGTAGGGGGTTTTAGATGGCCTAGCACCAACCGCCCTGATGACCTCCCCTAAAAGTTTGATACGCGCCTTCTCAGCTCTGTCCTGCAGGGGGAAAACTCCAGTCTCGATCCAAAGGGAGCGCCTGGGAGTCGATTTGAGTGCTCCGGTTGCCACCCTTAACACTCGGTTGATGCTCGTCTGGATTTTTGTTATATTGCTGACCGATGTTGACGCATATAAAAGGAGACCATAATTTGTAATGCCCTCAATGAGCACCTTGGCGATCTTAACTGTTGCGTGCACCGGAGATCCGTGTTTTTTACCTGCTATTAATTTAATAAAATTGGTAGCCTTACAGACCTTGTCCGCCACTTGGCCGCAGTGGATGTTCCAGCGAAGGTCAGCCGAAAAGGTCACACCCAAGATCTTCAAGGTGGTGCTGACAGGTACCAGGTGGTCTCCAATTTGCACATTGGAAGGTGGATTTACTCTTCTTTTCCTGCTGAAGATCATCAGTTCTGCCTTGGTCATCGGCACAATGGCTCCGGTGTTGTAAGTCCAGATCTCCAGAACAGCTATGTCCCGTCTGAGTATGTCCGTTGGGTGTGGGTCGTCCGTAGTAATAATTACATTGTCGGCGTATGCGTAATTTTTAAGTCCGTCGATTTCATTTAGTTTTAGTACTAGTCCAGTCAAATAAATATTAAATAGTGCCGGAGAAAGGGGTGATCCCTGCGGGAGAGCATTTTTGCTCCTAAATTTACCAGAGACGACTCCATTTGCTCTGACTTGCACGGTCCGATTGACTAAAATGTTTTTAATCAGCCGAATTGAGGCTTCATCAAAACCCCAATCTGATAGCTGTTCCAGCACCACATCATGCTTGACCCTATCATAAGCCTTCTCCACGTCCACGGCCAGAAGGTAAACCTCTCGCTTTTTTGATAAGGACCACATGATGTCCGCCTCCAGCTCCAGAAGGAGGGAAGAAGTGCCCCTATATTTCCTAAAACCATGAATCTCCTTAGGTAACATTTTCCCTATATTTTCAGAGAGTCTACGTCCCAGGATCTTCTCCAGGAGTCTTGCAGTACAGGGGAGTAGAGAGATTGGCCTTAGGTCTCTGGGTGAAATAGGGCCGTTGGTTGAAAGATTTCTTTTCTTGATGGGCACCTGAACAGCGTTCTTCCACTCTTGCGGATAAACACCACTCTCCAGAATGCGGTTGAAGAGCGCACAAAGTCTCTCTCTGTAGCTCTGAGGGGTTTTTCCCAACATGGAGTAAGTAATTAAATCTTTTCCAGGCGCCGATCCCTTACAATCGGTAAGGGCCCCACTAAACTCCGTGAAGGAGATGTTATGACATATGGAATGCGGAGGACCCACCCCCTCAGCATTCCCAGAAAAGGTCCAAGAGTCCCTACTTTCTATTAACTCTGACCTGAAGGTGGAGTCTTCAGAGTATGATGTCCAGGATCTGGCCAATTCCTCCGATATTCTGCTGGAATCAACATATATGTTGCTGTCCACCCTAAGGCTACCAATAATATTGGTAGAATTGTTTCCGGACAGGGCTCGGACCTTCCTCCAAGCATCTCGAACATTGATAGACGGGTCTATGTTCTCCGCGAAATTATTCCTCGTCTCCTTTTTAGCATTCAGAATGGACCTTTTCAGTACAGCCGACTCTCTACGGTATTTTATCAGATTAGTAGTGGTTGGATGTCTCTGAAAATTCTTCCAGGCTTTATTTTTAGCTCTGATTTTATCCAGGATGTCCCGATTCATCCACCTAGTCTGAGTACTGTGAAAAGAATTGGAAATTGGAATCCCTACCGAAGCCCCTACTTTAATTGCTCTAGTGAGCTGACCAGCTTCTTTATTGATATTCCCAGATACAGGCCTCAAGGAGACCTCTCTTTCCACAGTAGCAGAAAAGAGATCCCATTTCGCCCTGTGTTCACAAAATCTGGGTGTTGCTATATTTTTTGCGATTTGGAAATCTGAATCAATAATTATGGGAAAATGATCGCTTCCTTCTGTATTCTCATGTGTGGTCCAGTTGAGAACAGAAGCAATATTCGGGGGGGGCCAAGGTAACATCTATATGGGAAAAAGTTCCGGTACCTGACAAAAAGGTGGGACTACCAGTATTGAGAAGACATAGGTTTTGAGACTCTACCCAATTAGCAAAGACTCTTCCCCTACGACTCCAATGCGTCGCCCCCCAAAGAGGGCTATGAGCATTTATGTCTCCACCACTTATGGTGTTGTTCTCTTTATAAGAGAAACGCCGTTGGTATTTTTTTTTTATAAGTTATAATTATTAATTTTTGCTGTCCTTATCTCAAAGGTAGAAGATAGGAACTCCTTCATTTGTGGGTAATTGTTTTCCGTTGGAAGTAGATTTTTAATTCTAACTTAATTTCCTTACTTAAATCACTTTCTGCACCTCACAACAGGCAACGCCCATTCAAAAATCACACAAGAAATGATAAGTTTTATACCAAGCCACGCAGACGCTGAACACGTATGTACATAGCAGCAATACGCCTCAGCTGCACGGCTTCTCCGTGAATTACGTAGGTTATGTGTTGGCTGCTGCATCTTATTTCGAATGTGTTTCGAATTAAAAAAACCAAGAATTCCAACGAATTTGCACAGAAATGCAATTCATTGCACTAGAATTTCAATGTTGGCAATAGATATCTGGCTTCTTTTGCTATGTAGACCTAGCGGAAGTTTTGTTTTCTCTAGATTTCAATTAAATTTTAGTAGAAACTCAGAGTCAGAGTAACTTGTTTCGTAGTAAACAGCACTAGAAATCTAGAACAACTCAACACTAGATACTTTCTAGTATAATTTGCCTAGAAAAAAGTATTTAGAGTGTAAGTAATTACGCATAAGTAGATCGCGGCCTTACCAAATCAATTTAAAAAATTCAAAATTTCCAGTGTTAACTAGTAAAAGTATTTTAATTTAATTGATACAATCAACTGGAAATTTAAAAATAAAAACTATTACCGCACAATAAATTAACCATAAACAAATTAGCATCATGTACATGAACATTTATATGTATAATATAATAAAAAATTATGGGCGGGTTTAAACTACTTTTAAAAAAGCGTGATATTATCCATCGCATTATTTTCATAATTATAATGATTGTTAAAAAAAAACCATTATAAGCATTCTAAAACAAATTGAACTGAAAATAGCATATGACTGCCGCCAATTTTGCACATCCCGAACATATAAAATACAATAAGCAAATGTACTAAACCAAGAAAACTGCCGGGAAATACAAATATACTAAAATAAGTACATATTGTAAATACTGATTATGAAAATGGCTTCTTTCACATTTGTAAAATATGAATCGAATCGCAAAAAGGTCAGAGACGAGCTATCTTAAATCAATGAAGAGACGAAAAGTAGAATTTTACGATTTTCTTCCACTCAAAGCCTTTTTTGCTAAATGCCATAGTAAGACTTAAGATAAGAATAGCATTTAAATTAAATATAACTGAAGGCATCTACTGCCTCATTTCTTAGCAATATTTGTAAAGGCGAAAAAAATATCCACATGTAGATTTCGTTTAGTTAAGTTTATTTTAAGATTTATATTATTCATTAAACAAAGAGAAGTGCTCAGGTTGCTAAGAACTATTTCCTGTATTCTCTGTAGAAATATTAAGGATGTAAATTTGTCATTTTTAACGAGGCCCAAATTATAGGAAAGAAATGTTTTAATTGCCTTGTCTTTAGTTTTTACGTTACAATAAAGAACAACGAATTTTGAATATGATTTTTGAGATATTGTAGGTTAAGCCTGCTTATAAATTATTATCAAGCCCCTTTAATTTTATTATGCTACATATATTGTGACTTCCTTGCATTCGCATTCTTATAGTTTCATTTTAAAAATAGATTTCCTAAACTTAACAACTACCACTCAGGAAACGCCAAAAATTTTTAGATACAATTCAAATTTAAATTACTTTCCTCTTCAATTTTACGATTAAAAAAATAGCTGGCGAACTTTTGGCTCTTCCAGCACGGCTGCAAGAGTTAAAATTAGAAGAAAAAAACACGATCAAATTCACATGAATTGTTTATGAATGAAATAGATATCAATCATTATATGAGAACCGTTGATTATAAAATATTTATGTAGAAATACTAGAGATTTATTTCGATTTGCATGTATTTAGCCTCCTTGATGAAATTTGGTAATATCATACCTTTTATTTATTTCAAATCTGCAATATTTTATTGGAATTTTATTTATTTATTTACTAAGAATTCCAGGAGCAGAAAAAATATCAATGTGGAAGTTCTCAGTTTTATTTATTGGCGCCACGAGTTTCTTCATGTTTAAGTATTAAATGTTTAATGCTCTCACGTATTTTTTAGCGTTTAAAGAAATATACAGTTTTTATATAAAAAATAACCTCTTTCAGTTTTATCTACCTTTCTTCCCAATTATAGACAAAATTCCATAACTTCGTGGGTATTTTTTGAATGTGGTAAGTACCGACAAAATATTGTGTTTGTCATAGCATGTTTTTTTTTTATAAAAGTAACGAATATTTTGCCGTAAATTAGCAATCAATAAACGCCTTTTTAGCAATAGACAAAATATTATGATATAACTAACTCACTAACTCCAATGAGCGAAATATCACCATTTATTTTAACAACTATAGACGTAACAACCAGAAATGTTTTATGTGTTTTCAGTGATAACAGTTGTTATAAAAAATGAACGAAGAAATGGAAGGAGAGGTTCCAAGAGAAGAGTGTGGAGGCATAATTAGCTTTTGCGACGAAATTTCTAGAAAGACATTGATCATCTTATAATAAACGAGTTGCAGCTAGAAAATGCGAAATATTGCAGTTTTGAAAATTTCATAGATGTTGTGTATTAAGTACCCCTGTATATTTATATCTCACTTAACACATACATAGTTCTAAATTATAATTATTAGTTTTTCATTTAAGCGTACCCTAGTCTCGGTCATAGCAATAAGGATACCAAAATCCATTTATCACTAATTAATCCGAAATGGGGATCACTTATTTCAAAATCAAATAGGTACCGTATTACGCGAATGAATATCATTCACATCATGGTAAACTATAAAATGACGCGCGTTGCCTTCTATTTCATTCCAATAGAAAATGTAATATACCACGAAAAAGTTTCTTCGGCTCATACACAAAACTCAGCTGAGTTGCTCACAAACTTAGAAAAACTTCAATTCTCAAATGACATCTAAATTTGAGAAATCAAGGAACTTACACTAAGGACCTTAAGTAAATAAATATTGAAGACATTTTGTGAGAGCAAAAAAAAACAACTTGTTTTATCCTTTTAAGTAAATGGAAAAAAACAGTTCTCCAGTAATTAGCACGCAACCTCAATCCGACTTAATTTCAAAACTTATGTTCGATTTTCTTAAAAACAACTTCTATGGAACTTTCAAAGACATATGATTAGCATATATGTATGTATGTAATGTAAAAATTACCAAACACAGCCCTTATTTTTTGGTTTATGCAAATTTAAAATTACGTAAACAAAAAACTTGAATTTGATGGAATTATTACCGATGAGTTATTTTTCGGAGAAATAATTTGGCAGGAAAAGTCTTAATAGAAACAACTAATGAGATTCAATGTGGCCACAAAATAGGCACGTGTTATTGATCGTAAATCTCATCTTCTAGATCAATCTTCAGAATTCAATAAAATTTAACATATTATCTACGGTCTTGCATGGCTCAAAGTCCCAACCTAAAGAAGTGATATTTGTAATCAATTTATAGAAGATGGGTAATGTGTATGTGCACTTATCTTCTTCAAAGACTAAAATTGACTTTCCTTTTCAATTTCTATAAAAATACATCATTTCAATATCTAAGAATAACATTTGTGATTTGTTTCTAAGACTACAAAAACATCATTTTCACGGTTGCAGGAAATCCACTAACATTATTAATCATATTCAAAGCAGTTTAGGCAACTTGATTTCTGTGGAAGCTATTTTTTAAAATTTCATCCTCAGATCAAGCCCATAATAATGAAGATGTTGACTTACGAAACTACTTACTGCTAAACACTGTTGAACTCCAATTTACACTCGGACGTATTCAATAAAATCGTTAAAAATCACTCATCAATCATGTGGCACCTGAGTTTTTACAAAAGATAAATCTTTACAAAAATCGGCAAGTTCAACAAATGACCGTGATCTTGTGATGTAATTCTGGTTCTTGAGGAAACGGACGTTTAAGCTGTCGATTAATTAAGTTTTATATAACCGCTGCCACCAACCTGTTCGAATGGATTTTCTTTTAATTCGTCTGGGTCTCTTCTCCGTGGGGTCGTTGAATTGTTTATTTTTGGTCAATTCCCCAAAATATTATATAAAATGTAAGAAAATAGAACTACATATATTTTATATTTGTAGTATAGGTAATCCTTTTTTGGGTTTTCTAAAAGTGAATGTTAATGGAATATTTGCCCAAAATCTTAATATACTAGACTATGAGGAGTCATTGACCGTCTTATCAAAGATAAATTAGCGTAAAACTTGTTAAAACGAATTTGCTTAAGACTCCATTACTATCGAAATGGATACCAGCGGAGCTGATGCCAGCCAAAGTCAAACAAGTTGGCAAGAGGTTGGTTTAATGACGTAAATAAAAATGTGAACTTGTTTTGACGAATAATACTTCTTTGTTTTTATAATTTTAACTTTACCAATTAATGTAAGATATTCGTTTAAGGTTCCGTATCAAAAATACGAAAACATTAGGAGAATAATAATATATTTCCATCACCCCAAAACCTTGAGATTTTGTGAGATTCTACGAAATCCATATGACAATCTATTAGATTTCTCATACAAGTAGGTGATTTTGAAATCTTTAGATTTCGATAAAATCTCAATAAAAATCTCATTAATTCTTGTGGCATCCCCAAAAAGTGTATTCAGCACTATGTATTTAGCAGACGATTAATTTGGCATTGAATTGAAATGGAACAAGTAGTTACAATGGGAAAAATATATAAACAAGTGAAAGCAATTAATATATGACATTTTAAACATCAAATGAAATCGTGCTACTACATATGTATGATGGAAACACTTTTAAATCACTTGTTCTAAATCCAAAGATTTCGGGGAGGTGGAAGCATGGTTTAAACAATGAACAATCTAAAGTTCAGAAAAAATATTTCTAACAGTATGATAATCTTTAAACGACGAGTAAAAATAGTTAACATAATCCATTCAAACTTGTATTGCACATTTCAAAACCAGAATAACATCTCAAAAGTAAATAAAAATTAAGTTTTAAGAAAATTTGGTTTGAAAACCAGAATAACTCATTCAAACTAAATAAAAGTTTAGTTAAAAAAAAAAGCGTGTTAAAAATCCGCGCGCTCCAGCTCACGCTTATCTTCACCCAAAACTTCCTTGGCCTCCTAATTTGAAATAACCTCTTAAGGTTATTTGGAAACAAAATCAAGTAGGCAGGTACCTGCTTATCTGAACGTAAAATTTGACGTTATTTTCGAATTCGGGGTCAAAAATAAGGGTTTCCATTTGAAAAATTCGTCCTAACCATCAAATGTCCTTGAAGGTCAAGGTTAAATTCAAAGTAATCGTATGACTTCCCCCTTGAAGACATACAACTTTTATCTGAAACTTTTTTCGATTTAATGAAGTCCAATCAAGATATTCCATTGTCTCAAGATAAACGATTCACCCAATATTTTGTATTTTCTATCCTATCATTGGAAAAACAAATGTTGAAAAAGAAATCAGTTGCTTTAAACAGAACCCAGCATACTTGAATACTCCTTATATGTATGTATATGTATCTCGGATTTTTCAAATGAAAAATTAAAATAATGCCATTACCAACATGGTAACAAAAGAAAACGAGGCTTCTTCGAAAATAATTAGTATGTATGTATATGGACGTATGTACATATAATGAGTTCTATTTTTAAATAGCATCACAAATAACACTTTTGGTATAAGTAGGTACCTAATCAAAAACGAAAAAAGTAATTGAACAAGTCTGAAACTATTAATATATGTAGAAGATATCAAAACCTGACTTTTTGACCTAGTAACAAATCGGTCAAAAAAGCAATAATGTTTCACGCGCCAAACGCGAACCAGCAGGAAGTCATGACGGACGGGACGATTAAAATATCTGCCATTTAGATGAGCAATGATGTTCATCACCGTCCCGAATAAACTTATTGCAATTAATTAACATCCTGCTGCACGTGAATACATCCGAGACTTGGTGATGTAAGTTTTCGGAAATCCCAGTGAGTAGACAAATCAATCGCCTAAATGCGTCCTAACTGATGCTTTATGGCCTTCAGCGTTGATATAGATTTCTAATAGCTATTGGTTCTAATTCTGTGACGTATCATTTTTGCGCTTTTATCACATATTTTGCAGACACGGCCGCAACCAACTGGTTTTGACGAGCAGCATAGTCATGATTCGATCTACGTGGTTGCGACACCTCAAATAAGCAATGAGCCAAAAGCTGCCTCAAAAATAAGGTTATTGGGCGAGTGGAACTGGTCGAGTGTCTCAATATCGTGCGCCGTGATTATACAGTGAATCATTAATTTAAGATGAACGCCTTTTGACACTGATAGGTTTAAGATTTTTGAAAATAAATAAACTCTGTCACCGTCCTAGGTCGTTTTTTGGCGCGCAAATTATCTCTGTGTATTTATTACCATTCTAGGAAAAATTAGATGTGAGCTTCGAACCGGATTAAGAATAAATCAAATATTTGGATGTGCTCTTTGCAAAATAATAGAAAAAGTCGCAATAGTGCATGTGTTTCTAAATGCTTCATTAATTTTTATCGTGATTACAAAATTTACGAAAATATACTAATGACATCAAACTCTGTGTATTGGTTAATTTCCATGAAAACAGAAATTATTGACTAAGTATCAAAATATTTTGAACATTTCCGATTGTAATGTTAATTTATATGCAAATATGAAACGCAAAACTTTTAATCTCAGACAGTGTGGGGTCGGATACTATGAACTATTTTTCATATTTGTAGGATGAAAAAATAGTGATTAATATTCTAAATATGTACATATTAATAACAATTATTAATTTAGGCGCTGTGTGTCGTGCACATAGTTCTTATGATCCCCAAATTACAAAAACAGCTGTTCAGAGTGGAGTTCAGCTACTTTCGTACAATCTGCAGCAGTCAATTGAATTCCGTAGAAAACTAATTCGGTTTTTACCTGTTTCGGGGCTTTTTGAGGGTTTTATAGGATATTTAAAGAATATTTTAAGAGATAGATATTACATAAAAAAGTACGTATACCTAATGTATGTATATGTATACCTACACAACACTAGCAATTGTTCACGACCTCATCCACATGGTCACGAAAATAATGGAAAGATCTATTGTATTTTAAAAAATAATTTTAATTATTAACTTCCATTTATTTGCCTGAACTGAGTTATAAAGGGAACAACTGTTTCTTGGGGAGCGTCCAAGTTTTTATTTTTACAGGCCACGTCCTCAGAGTTCTCAATTATTTCTTAAGAATTTACCCTGTCTTTTGAATTAAACGATTTTTTATAATTGCTGGCATTTTTAAGCTCTGAACGTGATTGACGATTCACAAAATTTCTCTAGTAGCATTTGTAATTAAGTGGGTACCCAATTCATTAAAAACTTAAATTTACGAATGACGTGAATTTTCTAATGGTTTGAGAAAAAATAAATGTTTTAACAAAAAATATCTGTTTTTGTGGCACATAAAGTCTCTTCCAATATAAAAACCAATTGATAAAACGATGTAAAACCAACATTTTTATGTGTGCGTCTTTCCACAATGCATCTCTTCGCTAAATCGTTAAGAAAATATTACCGTAAAGCATATCTGATGTTCTTAAGCATAACAATGGAAAAAAAAGTGAAACAAGAAGAAGAAAGATGCTCTGGTGCACTTGTAAAGACTTCCAAGGGTAAGCGATTCTGCAGAGAGATCAGTGTCACTTTGTTCACGGTTCCAGACAATTTCTTCTGAAGGCTATTCTTTTTTGACATTACCTTCGAAATATTCCCGGAAAAATATACAAAATCATGCATATAAATATGAATTGCCCACAAAATTAGTACGTTGCAATATTTTATAAAAAATCCGACATGTAAAAATACATACAATATCGTCCAAAAAATTTAAGACACAATAGAAAGAAATAAATTTATAGAATTGAAAGTCGGTAAAATAATAATAAATAGTTACACCTTTTAGGCCAAAATACGTTCTTACTGCGACAAAATATGCTTGCGCAACCCCTAAGTCATGCTGGGCAAGTCAAGTTCATCGCTTACTCGCTTAGGTCTTTTGTTTTTAATCGCCTTGCTGTCGATGGCGGTGACACATTCCATCGATTGGAGTGGATTATTAGGCGGGTCGCATTTCAGATAAAATTTATGGTAAAGCTAAAAGACCTTCTTCAGAGTTATATTTAAAAGCCGTCACCTTTTGATGTAATTTGATCAACGTGAAATTTATAAGTGATTTGATTCAAGGCGTAACCCCGAAATTAAATAGAAGCACATTCAATGATTAATTCGCCAATTTCGATCCCATTAGATGAATTACGAGGAATCTAAATAACCGCTAAACGTTATTCATCACCAGCCTCTTCTCATCGGCCATACCAACTTCTAGAAATAAGTAGTTGCTTTTCACGCTGATCGAACAGACAGACCATTAGTTCTTCTGGCTTAGTACAAATTCTTCTCTCTGCCTTAATCCAAGTTCTTCGTCGGCTAGATATCCCATCCTGATGCAGTTTAAATAAATCTCGTCTTTGTTTACCTTAGTCAGCCAACCATAAATATCGCAGTAACAGCAGGCGCAATGGTAGGTAAACTCGATTAGCAGTTGTCTGACTTCAGATTGGTCCGTTTCCGTGTCCCCTGCTGCAAGACTGGATATCAAACGAGCAAAAAATTCAAAAAATGTTAACTAGATTGCAAGAATCGATTGAGAAAAAGGACTTAAACCGCAATTACCCTATCCCCAGGAGTTGCATGTCGTCAAATTAAGTCAGCGACAAGTGAAGGAATTTTTTTAATGTTTCGAGAACTCAGTAGAGCTGCCTTTTATTTTTATGCATTCTAGCCATCTTTAACTCTATGTGGTATAACATCTTTTTCTATACTCTGCCAATGGAACCAATTAAAGTTCTCTGGACGTGTCCCTGCGTTTTAACGTAAATTGAATACATTTCGTGGCTTTAGACACTTTTAAAGGTATTAAATTGCGTGACGTGTCGAAATTAGTATTGCGACAAGCGAGAAAAAAAAATAGGGAGTTCATATTATAAATTATAATTATTCTTAGCAATTTCATACAATAATATTCACTCCACAGAAAATCTCTTTTGACTCATTTTTTATTATTTCTTTACAACATGATTTAATGAGAAAAAAAGGGTATGTACATATCTTTATACTCATGAACATATCGGGAAAAATATGTAAGAGCTAATTTAAAAACTAAGTACTTTGTTCCAATTGGTATTCTTAAAAAAATTTGTGAATTAATGTACATTTATGTTTGTATGTGGGAATTTACTCGAAAAAACAACGACTTTAATCAGAGGAAGAATGGAATCGAACTTTCGGCCCTTTATTTTGACTCGGCACTTTGGTGTGTTATTTCTTTGATAGTGATAATCATACACAATTGGGAAGCATTAAAATGAATCATTATTTTGAGTTAAATTAATAATATAATCATTAATTAAGATTTGCTGTGTATCCGGAATGTCAGTAAAAGCAGATTAATAAAATAAGAAAATTATTGTTAAAGTAGGTACATAGACTATCTTTAATAAATACACCTTTTAGCAGCAAATCATCCGTATTGTTATATAAAACGGAATAACTCCTATGTTGAAATATATCCTGTAAGGTTTTTGTTGCCTTAAATTCGTTACAAAATATAACACTATTTCTGCAAACTTTGTTGGGGATGCAAACATTATTGCTTATTTTTCTCAATATTTTTTTCAATATTGAATGATCAAACTGAACTTCAGAGGGAATCAGTTTTAAATAACAGGTTTTTGTTGGTAATTCTGAAGGGATAAGAACCATTAGTAGACATTTACAGTTATAATAAGTTCATTATTTTTCAGTCGCATCCTAAAGTAGCATCAGAAATTAAGTTTTAAAAATTATAAGTGACTTTGCGTAAGAAAAATATTGCTAGTTTCAAGATTTGCAAAACATAATTATTTTCCAATACCAACAGCTTAAAAATTTGTATTCTTCGAGGGAGTATTAATTCAGTTTAAATGACATGGAATCCATTACACCATTGCAATGCAGATAAGAATATTTGCTTCAAAATTTATTTATCTCAATTCGTGAGCCTGTTTTTTATCTCTCATGAGAAATGAATAAAACTAGAAACAAGCGCAACGTGAGTTCGTTAACACGAATCAAAATCGAGTTAATAAAAATTGTCATCAAACGTCGTCTGAAGCATATTCAGATCCAGAAGCAAACTAGAAAACTACCCTATTTGACGTAACGTTTCAGGTTTTTGCTACCGCTCTGTAGGAGCCGAAAATAGAAACAAACCTCATACCTGAAGAGTATTCCTTAGGACACCCTGCAGAAAACCTTTCGATTTGGTCACTTTTTAGCAAAATCAATAATCCATTCCACGGCCAGGTGATACTTTATCTATTTCATTAGCCATGACTTCATCAGTTCACGAATTGCAAAGTGCCGGCCTGACCTTGAGGAAGATTCACACAAAATGAAATAATAAAATTCTAATGAACTTTATACCGACACCCTTACGTCAGTACAAGATTTTTCTCGATATCGGAAATCGTTAGAAATTTTCATTTAGTGAAATTGACAATGCATTAAAGAAGCAGACAGGTGAGATTGATAGAAATAATGTCGGCAATATAATTTAGAATCCGTTCAAGAACCTCTTCCTGCTCTTCCGATACGCCTCTCTTTCCGGCCTACTTCGGACTGTATGATTCTAAAGCTGGATAAACAAGAGAATCATCTGTTGAAGAACTCAGCAGACCTGAAGAGTCTGACGAAGAAACGAAGCATCTTCGCCTATATAAGTCGAATTGCTTCCGAGTTCTTCAAGTTGTTGTAAGAAACCTGCTGACGGAGCATTAACTGATTACTGAACGGAGCGGTATCG
Source organism: Machimus rusticus (assembly GCA_951509405.1). Classification (NCBI taxonomy): domain Eukaryota; kingdom Metazoa; phylum Arthropoda; class Insecta; order Diptera; family Asilidae; genus Machimus; species Machimus rusticus. The sequence continues at coordinate 47,737,684 of OX608050.1, read as the reverse complement.
TGCTAATATTTATTAATAGAAAGTGAAGAAAATTGAAGCAAATATGAAGTGTCTGGCTGCTTTAGCACTATTAATGGTAAATATCGCGTCAAAACAAATCTTCTATATTGTCGGGAATTTTTTTGCGATCTTCACTGAAAGTGTAGGTTCGAGGATTAATTTCACCTGGTTAGAGATGTTGTGAGTTGGGTGCTGAAACGATAGTGATTTATTTTCCTGAGATGCAATTAAAAGAAAATGGTCTAGGCACTGGGCTTCTGTGTGTGTGCATCTGACGCAGTTTGAAAAACTACGAAATGAATTGAAATATTTCCGGGTGGAGTCTCATCGTCTTGCAAATGAGCAGCTTCACTTATCTTCGACAAATTGCTGTTCTGCACCACATGAACTGTTGAATAATTCACAAATTCGCACCTCGCCGTACGTCGTATGATAATTTTGTTACTCCGCCTCGTTGTTGCTTCTTCAACTCTTTTCCGGAATTTCAACATTGAGAACATGTGCTGATGGGTTCGATTCGAGTACCATTAAAAAACTCTTCTGGCTCATTCAAATTCTATTCAATCTCTACCAGACGTTATAGCAATTTGGACTTTATTTGAATAAATTTCTGGGGGGTATAATATCTGTTATCGAAATTCGATTCTTTTGTGGAGTTTTTTAAATTTTGGATAGTGTTGCTGGGCAATAAATTTTTATTCCGATTTAGATTTCTTGTTTAATGGAAATCTATGTAGCTAGGTACCTACATCTGATCAATATGGAGTACTTCATAAATATAAAGTTTGTTTTGTTTGGTTTTATACGGATTTAGAAATTCTGATCTCGAGTAAATAGAAGCACATTATGTGGCTGAAATATAGAAGTTTTGTGTTGTAATTTGAGCCATTAGTTTATTTAAATTTTTTGCGTTTTTGAAACTTAAAGAGGTAATTGCGCCATTAATTTATTGTTTGTGTTTTTGATACCTAAAGAGGTAATCGATTGCTTATTGCTTGTTGTTCTAAAATGTGAAATGCAAGAAGTATTTTAGGGGATTACATATTTCCCTTCATGTAGGATTCCACAGAATGGTATTTGGATGATCAAAATTTTAGGGTTTATCTATTGGGACACTAAATTTTCCGACGAAGATGGCTTACTTATTAGAACAACACGCCAAAAAATAAATTAAAATTGTTAATAAAATCCCCATCCTTCTTATTCACCAAAAGCTTCAATTTCTTCTTAAAAGTTTCATTTTATTTTCGTATTCATTGTAAATGTATTATTATTATTATTATTGAGAAAATTTAGTCACAATGACAACTCTACTTTATACATTGAAAAAGAGCTTATTTATCGTTGGTATAGTTATCCTTAACAAGCCCTTTGGGTCTCAATCAACAGCACACAATTGAGATTCTTTGAGCTTTTTACCGAGAAATTTTTACAATAATGCATAAAAAACAATATAACAATGTTGGAAATATTACATTATAAAGTAAAAATTAATTGTTTGTATAAATATAATATCATTACCATAAGCTCATCACATTGAATTTTCTATAATAAAAAAATTACATAGTTAAAGCCTGTTTCCACTATGTGCTCTCTTCTTTTAAGTAAGCATCATTTCAACAATAGCACTGAAATAATAAAACTCAAACCCAAGTCTCCATATGAAATGAATGTTCTTCTTTATAAAAACCTTAAGACCAATATGAATTGTTAATTAATTATCATGCAGATTTCCGGAAAGCATGCTGTTTTTTCAAACAGAAGTACTCAAAATATAACTAAAATTAATTAATTGCGTTAAATAACAGAGGTAATTTATGCGAGTCCTCGCGTTAACAACAAGTTAGATTTTAGAGATTTGCGCCGTAAATCAAAATGACGTAAATTTGTTTTGTATATATTTCTTTGAAATTTATCGTTGAAGTAATTTGCTGAGCATAAAATCAAGTTCAATGGAAATTAAAATGTGTTAAATTAAATTTTTTGTTCTCTAAATGAATATTGAATAACAATAATAATAATTTTAGTAAACATGAAAACAAAACTTTAATTAATTAAACTGAATATTAAAAAGAAATGATAGACGTCTGAAAATTATTTCTACTTAACCATCAATAAATTTAGTTGCTAAAATTTGCACTGAAATTCACATACTTTGACATTTAAATGCATTAATCTTCGTAGAACTTGTTTCATGATACAGTAAATGCGCCGAATTTTTTATATAACCCGGGTGACTTAAAAAACAAGTAGTAGTAATTAATTACCTTTTAACATTTCAGGTAATCCCGTCAATTTTGGGAGAAAATATCTTTAAATTGAACATCACGCCAGAAGAGGCCCAAAAATATATCTCAGCACAAAATCTAGATATTAAGTATGCACCAAAAATCGGCGAGAACCCTCTGCCCACCACAAGAGATGCGGACGGGGACACCGTCTACATGGGAAGGAAAATTCCCAACCCGGGCGACTACGTCGAGGAGCACTACCTGGCGAACCAATACCACGGCCAGGACGGTTTAGGCAGAGCCCTCTTCGGGTACAAGGACTGGAACCAAGGACGAGTCGAGGCCCTCAACGCCAACGGGGACGTTCGCGGAGCCTACAAATACCGCTCGAACGGAAGGGAGTTTGTGGCCAACTACTGGGCGGACAGTCTTGGGTTCCACCAAGAGGACAACCGTCCCAAAGTCGAATTGAAGCCCGTCACCGACACTCCAGCGGTTCAAGCAGCCAGGGAAGAGCACTTCCGGAAGTGGAAGGAGGCTGCTGAGGCCGCGGGCTCCAATCCAGACCCCTACAGTGACGTGTACAACCAGGGCGCCAACAGGTTCGACGAGGCCCAGTCTCAACTGGACCAAGCCAACGAAATCATCCGAGGATCTCCTTCTGGCGACAACTACCAGTCGCAGCCAAGAGAGTGGAAGTACGTCCCCACCGAGGAGGAAGCCACCGGTGAGCCAAGAGGATTCTACTACAACTTCGACTATTCCGTGCCTCTGCTGCGAAATCTTAAAGAACGCGAGGAAGACGCTAGAGCGTTCGGGGGACAGGAGTAGAACTCGCAGACGATAAAATTGCCCTTTTTAGCCGCCCTCTTCGTTGCCATATCCGCTTTCCCTAGTTTTTATAGACTAAGGAATATTTATCGTTACACATTTATTTGCGACCCTCGAATAAATGGCCGTTATCAGTTTACCTTGTTTTATTTGCTCATTTATTTGTAGGAGCCAAATATCTTCAGGAAAAGAATAAATTTATTAATAATTAAAATGCTTTTAGTATGCCCTCATGGTTAAATAATAATTTTCTCGACTTTCATGGCAAAGACCCGATCATAACAAATTTAGCAATAAGCTAATTGTAAACACCTCGTATAAAGCTTGGCTATACATATTCTTATGAAGTTTATGCTCCGTTGTTTTTTTACCAAATTCTAAAAACTTATAAATACACTCATAAAAGGAGAAAATGCTTTTATACATTATACATTATACACATGCAATATGCATATATACATACATTGACATTCATAGGTGGAGTTTTGCGCAGAGACTGCTGGACGTCAAATGTAAAATTCATTCAACACTATTTACTGATTAACATATTCCAAATATAGTTATGACTTAAAAAATATGTGGTCACATATTTTTACAGAATAAAATTTGCATTCATCGACTAGAAGTCCAATTTTTGTTTCTGGAGCAAACTGTCTATCAAATAATAAAAATGGATCGTTTCCAATATAGGGATATATTAAAACCAGTTATGTTACCATATGCACAAAATGTCATGTATTTTCTTTTCTTGAGCTGTTTTAACAAAATAACGACCAGAAACACACTTCGGGGTTGGTATTGGGTTACAAAAAAAAAGCCTTCATGCAATGGATTCAAATACAGTATTCAATAACATGTAACGAAGTGCGGTATTTTTTTAAATTATCTTGATTAAATTGAGTTGTTTTGTTGCGAAGTCAACTATTTGTAATGTTTCATGAAAGGACAAAAATAGGATAATATGTAACTTTTTATTATTATAAAATGAGGAAAACTCTACATTAAGTTGTTGTACTGAAATAGCTGCTTTTGTTTTGCACAACACTGTTTTTTAATTTTTGTCCATAAGTACATATATGTGAAAACCGCGGGGTAGATATACGCATTCTGAATTGTGATCTTCGCCTTAATATTTTGAGTAATCCATTGATACGAACAAATTTTTATCTATACATATTAAATCTGCGCCACTATGACCATTCTTGTTATACGTACTTATATGCTTTTACCTTAGTATTATCAGGATACTTGTTACTGTTAAAGAAGTGTTAAAAGTGGAAACTTTTTACCTGTAAACAAAAACATTGCTTGTGTTAATAGTTTTTACTCACAAATCTTTGATTAGTAATGAGTACTACTGTAAAACTCAAGCACATAGTGTTATTTCAAAGTTCATTTTCATTACTGAGAGTGCTCATGAAACTGAATAATGTCTATTATAGTTTAAATGGAGTCAAACAGAGATTGCTCATTACTGGTTGTCTTACCCTAGATTGCTTCAATTCGCAACAACATTGTAAGTACGTATGTATATGCATAACGCGTTTACTAATCCATTTGTAAATGTATACATTATTTTTCCAAAAACCAAATTCGTATGTTTTCAAGAATTTGTCCGCAACATAAGCAAATAAATTTTTAATTTACATTTTCGAGAGATTTGTTTGCACGCACTGCAAGTAATTGATAATTTAGATTACACATTCAGGAAGAATAACTGACGAATGCAGCGGGTGCGAATACAAGTGAATTTTTCAATACATCCTTTATTATAAACATTTATTTGGTGTAAATAAAACTAAATTGTGTCAATCAACGCTTTTATTCGGTTTTGTATAAGCATTTCTGCAATAATCCTCATCAAGAGGTAGTAAAGGCATGGAGTTTTCTAACAATTCCTCAAATGATAATAATTTGAATTTGTCTGAAATAAAGTTGTCAGGAACTTTGTTAAAAGATATCGCAGCAAAGTGCAAATCGTCTAATTGGTGTTCTTCAAAAACCCAACCGTGCATTCTGTTTCCTTCGACAGTGAGCGTAGTATCGTTTAAGATTCTATCCTCAGACAAGTTTTCCGTCATAATGTTGAAAGAAATATTTTGTAAGTTGACTGTTATTCCCACACCGACATTTTTTACATAGGACTCCTTCAGGCACCAGTGTCTAATAAAAGCCTTCAGCTTATCAGAATCAGTACTCCTACTCTTAATGAACTTCCATTCATTATGTGAAAAATTTCTGTCCATTATACGGAAAAACTCAGTTAATTTCTTTCCGCCAGAATATTCCACTTTCATAACATCGGCCCCAACTCGCAATCGAGGGCTCTGGAACTGGTCGTAAGAAACGCCCGCAAGAACAGCGTAGTTACCCTGGTGTGACACATTAAAATCGAGGGCTAACTCGGCCGGTTCGAGCAGGTAGGGTTTTCCCCTGGCATCTCGGGAAAACGTTATTGAATTAAAGGCAACTTGTCCGGCCTCCGCCACAAATTTCCTCATTAAAAGCCTTCCTGTGAGTGAAGCAATGAAATCATCCCAGAAGAAGAATTTCATGAGCCTCTCCTTCTCTTCGGGCTGTACGCACGAAATTGCCTGACATAGCTGCTGGTACGTCAGCCTGTTACTTTTCACATCTACTGCCCAACGAAAATAGCTACAAGTTAAATTTGTCATCATTGCAAAACAAATTAAATCCTCAGTTACAAACGGAATTCTTGCGGGCGCTGAGAACTGTCAAATGAACGTAAACATCAATTGCTGCCAACCTTGGACAGTCAATAATTAAAAACTTAGAGGAGAGTTGAAAATTGTAGTAGAGCTTTAGTCTAGTCTAGGCTATGTGCACTGCACCGGAAGTTTGTTGGCTAAACGCTGTCCCACTGTGTGACGTCATTTATCACACCCGCGGCTATATAAAAAATAATTAATAATGATTGCTGCTGCTATTTGTTTTGCTTTTTTATCCTTTCTCAATATTCCAAAGATCACCCTCCAAGTCTTCCTGAAGTTAACAGAAAAATTAAAAGGATTCAATTTTCACCGAACAAAATCGTTCATCGGAAAAGTAGATACATACTCAAATTATTTTAATTATAGCAAATTTTAAGCTTTAACAAAAAGAAGTACTGTTGCATGAATGCTTTTAAAAAAACTGGCTTAAGGCATACAACGAAAAATCAAATCGTCCTATATACATATGTATGTATATTTATTAAAACACGTAGACCGATTTGAACCCTCTACCGATTAGTCAACATAACATATACATATAGTCAGTAGGTACGCTTTATGACATTTTTGTTTAGATAAGTCGAATAAAAGATATTTATTTTGAAAAAGTAACAATTTCATCCAATTTTTAAGTTATTCCTCAACAGAAATTGTTGGTCGTTTGACGGTCTAATAAGTTAAGATTTCTAAAAAACACCATAAAGTAATCGTTTTTATTAAAATTCCAATCTTTTTCTTATATTATCTAATAAAATTCAGTATTTTCTAAAAATGCAACTGTAAAAAAAATCCGTTGCAGTATAAGTACGTATTTAGGGTATAAGCAATTATTACACGCATATCTACATACATAAAAATCTGTACGAGCACATATCAATCAACTCAAACTTTAGTTGATTAGATTGTGCGTTAAAGTTCTTCCTTCATCGCATCACCAGCAATTTTGCCTGCTTTGAAGATTGAATTTTTAAACGAAAGATGGCTGCACAGTATGTAATTTCAAGATAATTCTAAGAAGAGAACTTCATATATAAGGCGGCTTAATTCATCTGAGCTTAATTGCTCACAATCGTGAGAAGAAGTGCTGAAGTGGGCTTTGCAGCGTTTTCTTTAAATCCGAACTCGTACTTGAGTCGCAATGAAGCATCTTTTGGTTTTGGCTTTTTTGATGGTAAATTATTATCTGTTCACGAAATTCGATGTATTTTTGTTTTTTGCCTGACTGTGTCGATAGAAATTATTGTGCAGTAAAAAAAGTGGTGACAATTATAATTCGATACGTGTGCTTGTTTTCGTTACGCAATGAAATTTGTTAGAGTCACTTCCTAAAATCACAAAGCATTTCAAAATTATTCATAGTTCGTGATGGGACATCTCAGATAAAATAATTTTAATCGTCATACTCGTCTCTATCTGTCTTATTCTGTGGTTCTGAAAGTGCTTTAGATCTACCAAGACACTTGGTTGTCCTGTACTGTTTTCGTTAAAGTGCACTCAACGTTCAAGATAAAATAGGCTAATTGTGTCAATGTTTTTTGTGTGGAAACATACGAAGAATGGGTTCTACTTCTAACAAATTCGTTACGACAATGAGTCGTTACGCTTGGCTGTGTCGAAACATCTTGAACTACTTCCGCAACAGATTAACTCTATGAATACATTTTAATTTTAAATTAATTTTAATGTTTTTACGTGTTTACCTAACAAAGAAATTTAGTTTTTAATATAATTACCCGAATGGCTTTAGCATTAATTTACGCCTTTAGTTTCAAACCTTGTACAATATTTTAGATATCATATCATACTTGAGTTGAACTCATTTTTTTAGAGAACAATACAGTTATATAGTGTGGAATATTGCTTGATAAAAATGTAATAACACTTTGGCTTTTGTTAAAAATTATTCGAAATCTATTTGTTTAGCTAACTAACAAAATTACTAATTTTACGCACCTTTGTTTCTCTTGACACAAAACACAAGTTTTATTGCATTAGTCATCAACTTTTGAAGTTTTCTATACATATATGTACATATGTACATATTTTATTTAGGTCGCGTAATTATCGCTGCCTTGAAATTTAACAGAATTTGGAATTTTCTTATTCTCCTTAATTTGCAAATGTAAATAATGAACATTCTAATTTCCTTATTTCGGTAGGACAAATCAAATTTCAATGCCACTCGGATGCTTAAAACGTAACGCATGAAGGCATGCCCGTTACCTCACTGCATACAAACAATAGTTAATTTAAACAATTTTGCTAAAACTTTAATATTTAGCGTGAACATTTTTCAGCGTATTAATTTAAAATTACCGGCAAGTGTACTTTTATGTGGGAGGTTAGAAAAGGTTATCTTCATTTAGCACTATTTGAAAATGTTTTGCTTGAATTGATAGACATATCAGTCCTCGCTGAATAATGATTTTGGTTTCGTGAAAAAATTGTTTGTTTATTTTGATCTGTACAGATAATAAAGAATAAAAATTGGGTCATTGAAAAATGTACAAGAGTATACACGTGTATAAAGCGTGTGGTGTAATCAGTAGCTAGCTAATTTCGCACGGATGTCAGTTTCGAAAACTATGTAGTTGCTTAGTAGTGTCGGTTTTACCCGTCGCATAAGACATGCATGTAGGTAAGAAGAAAAATTTTTCAATACCGAAGTATGCTTTCCTTAATTTATGCATTATACAACTACATATTATGTACATATGTATGTTTAAAGTATCACTAAGTAATTTTCAAGATATGAATTGATATGATTGAAAATCAGTGCAATAAAGAGGGTCTTGATATAGTCGAATTTTTCTTTTGCACTAAGAAACTAATTTTAACATTTTAAGAAGTCATGCTGAAATAAGTATGTACATTCAATTTTATAAACTTATATAGATAGTGGATTCGAAATTGTTGACCACGAAAACCCCGAAGCACAAATTCCCCTGAAAATTTTCCCGGGCTGCCATATTGAACTCGTTATTGTAAAATAATATAACATTGTAGTCTGTGATAAAACTCCGCAGCCGTTTGATTACCCAAATTTGTATTTTCGGAGCAATTATTTTTCACTTATTATTATTATTATTATAAACGTAAAAAGTAAGTAAATTATTGCGATTTCTAAAGTTTTTAAACACAATTTTATATCGTTATTTTATTGATTGTGTTAAATGGCGTATAATTTACATGCTCGCACTTTCCGAGAGCAGCTGGTCAAGGAAGTGGAGTAGCAGCCGTTTGTCGGGAGTGAAAACTTCGAATATTTCGAGACAGGATTTTTTTCGTGAAAAACCTTCATATGTTACTTTTTGGAAAAGCCATATAATAATTACGAAATTCATGGAAGGGCATATCGTTTTAGGTTTAAGAAACAATTTTTGTTTTTCCTTAGGTTGAAAATTAGAAGTGTTAGAGCAGTTTTTGGGAAAGAAATACTATTTTTTCTGTTTCTTGCAAAATTTGTTTTAAATATATAAAACAGCCTACCTGATAAAAAGAGCCACGGGGTCATAAGCAGTCATTCAAGAATAAAGAAGTCTAGTAGTATCGTATCGCTTTATCACAAAAAAGTATTCCTGTTCGACGCCTCTTCTAAGTGTCGCCAACGCCATAGCTATAGAATTAATTACATAGTCTACGTCGTTCAGAATTTTGTCTTTACACTAAGTTTCAAACCTTTTCGCTAACTAACATAATAAATTTATTGCATTTAATTTTTGCAATGCAATAGATTGCTAAATTAAACGCTCACATTATGGATGCATGTAAAATATATAATACATAGATATTTTAATTAAATATTAAAATTATACATTTATCTTTTAGGTTTTACCATTAATTTGGGGTAGAACAATTTCTGGAAAAGATCCCGAAGCAAAGGACCTGGTCGAGCTCCCACTTCTTAACAAATTACCAAAAGGATACTTCTTCACTTACGAGTATGCACCTATTTTACGAATTGTTAATGAGGACTTAGGGCCTGAAGGAAATAGAGCTAAAAGAGATACACCTGATGATTCTACTACTACTACTGCGAAACCAGAGGACAGTAGTGAATCTCTTCCCGAAGACGATGATAATAAAAAGTTGCAAATAGAATTACGTAGATTTTTACCAAACACAAAGTAGTGTTTAAACTTTAAAATAAAAATAAAAGTTTCAGAAATGTTTAAAATGTTTAGTTTTATGAAAAACACAAGCTGTGTTTTGTTTTCAAATCGGTTCCGGTTCTAGGTTTAGTACGAAATTTTGCACTGAATTTAAAATGAAAAGTTATCCATATCAAATATTTTTAATTTTGTGAAAATAAAATTTAATTGCCTGGATTTGTATTCATTTTGCGTCAAAAGTTAATCCAAAAAATCTTGTTATACGCCCTCAAAATTCAATTCAGTGCAATATCTAACCCGAACCAGACAGGAAAATGAAAAAAAAAAACAGCTTTACATAGTGTCTACTAAACATTTTGTTTTTCTATATTTATAATTATTATATTACAACAACAAAAAGATTTTTAGAAGGTATTACGAGATTCTACTCAATATTATTGCTTTTACATATATATGTATTCCTTTTTTCATGAGTCATCCATCATCATCAATCATGTAATTCCGGGAACGATAAAATTTCTCGAAAATTGAATTGATTGTTTGATTAATTGAATAATGGGAATTGGTTTCTTAAAATTGCAAATATTTTGAATTTTATATAATCTTATTATTACATTTTAAAGACAGCAGCAAACAGCAGATTAAAATATGTTTTTCCAAATTGACAAGAAACATTTTTATCAACGTTTTGTGTTGTATTTTAACATAAAATTGAAAACAAATTTAAGTTTTTAAAGACCCATAACAAAAATTCCAGACTTAGTATGGCAAATCACGTAATATTTTATTTTATTTAAAATGCAATGTTTTGAAAATATGTGTTGTGGCGTTGCTTTTGATATCATAAGGTATGTATTTATTTTTATGCAAGAATATTATAAATATGATATTAATGATATGCATTAATTACCAAGAGTATAAAATATGGTCAATTTTAATGATTTCTTAAATTTCAAAGCACACTTTTTAAAATTAGTTATTTATTTTTTACTAATTGAGAACAAATATGAAAAGTGAATTTTTTATTGCTTACTAAATTAGTGTTGTTATTATATAAAATAATAACTGCATAATCAAACAAGAAATAAAAGAATTTTTCCTCTTTCAAAAAATGTGTTCCTGAAGAAGTTCAGTTTAATACTGAGAATAGTTTTACGAATTCACAAATATAAAGTTTTTTTTTATCAAGTTTAACTCGTATTTTTTAAAATTTTTTTCACTTATTTGATAGAATTACCGATTGCATTAATTTTGTTTTCGAAAAATAAAATTGAAATCTTTCGCAATTCTACTTGCTCTCTTGAAATTAATAAATCTGAGCAAGTCACAAGTCTTAAGAGTTTCAGAATTAGCCATATTATTAGGTATATTTAAATTTTTGGCACCAAAGTAGGTAGAATTTATAAAAATTAAGATATAAGAACTTAATATTTGTTTTAATTAAAATCAAAAATGTAATGATAAAAGAGATATGCATTTAAGATTGCAAAGGACATATTTGCTTTTATTTGTCTTTTGGAATAAAACAAAACTGGTATTAATGGTAAAATTTAATATTTTATTAAAAGCCAGATTTATACTCAGGTATTGTGTCGTCCTCGCCAACTACGATGTAACTTTCATTCTCATCGTCACCAACTCCGATCCAGTCTTCTTCACCTGTTGGATATTCGTCGTCATCATCAGGTACACTGTTAAATCCAGCTTCTAGTGCTGCAAGCTCGCTTTCTTCTTTCTCTTTCTCTTCTTGGGCGGTGGCTTCTTCAAATGCCAGAGGACGACTGTTGTCCGTGTATTTATAAACCGAAAAATAAGTCTGAATCCTTTGGACAATTAGTTCCAAGAGTGGTGGCAGCCTCGACTCAGTCCCATCGCCGTATATGCGAACTGGGATTCTTCCACCATTTTTTAATATTATTTGCCATGATCCATTTACGTTTTTGGTCGGCACCAAAATTATAGGGCTGCCTTTTTCTGTTACGTTCACAGATTTCACAATTGGATTGTTCTGCGACAATCTGAATAAAATGTCCTCTGCTGTCGGAAGTGTTTCGGCATGGGGCACCGGATTATCCCAAATTTCAAATTTATCACCCACATCCGACTTAAGCGCAGTTCTTATCTCCCGGCCACTCGAATCTTTTTTCTGGGAGACCAACATTAAGATTGATGGATACCAAACACAAGCTACCACTTGACAAATTTGCGGAACGTTAACCATTTTTAATTTCTAACGTTTATGGAATCACGAGATTAGCCTGGCTTTATCCGTCGACAGTTTCTGGTCAACTACTTGTTAGGAAAGTTCGCGGACTGATCAGAGGTGTTTTTATATATTTTTTTTTCTTTATACTGATTTTTTTGCTCTGCTTCGCATGTCAACTTTGGCATCACTCATCTCAGCTCGTTGAGATCTTATCAGGCATAAGTAACTGTACAGAGCACCGACAAGATGTTGAGATGTAAATTGAGTGACGGTATTTTTGCGACAAACTTCGATTGAAGTCCGCGAGTCCAATGAGATGCCGATGGTGCATGGTAAAAGTAATTATGTTAAAACGGTGAATTTTTTGGTTAATAAAACGTAATCGGTTCTTTCTTATGGTTCTTTATTATTATTATCTTTTTATCTTTTTTTTTCATTTTACATGTGAAATGCTTTGTTTCTTTCTCTTGTTATTGAATGTGTTTTATGAGTATGTTCGGTTTCTTCGAGGTATTTTCATGTCCAGATGTCCAGATGGTGAGATGAAAAAGGTTAGTGTTTCATTTCCAAGAACAATTTTAAGTCCCTTCAGAATTCGAAAAAAAATCTATTTTTTGATATCGGGCAAAGTAACAGGAGAACTCCTACATTTTTTAAGGTAATAGAATTATTTTCGAAAAATTTCTCGATAGGTTTCGACTTTAAGTAATTTTTCGGAATAAGCCTGTCTGCAAACCTAAGGCTTCAAAACACGTTGTTTCTAAAATTATTTTATATAAATATGAATTTAAAGAGACGATAATGCCGTCAAGAGATTAAGTATAAAAAAATAATGAGTTTTTCAACAAAGTTATAAATTTTGTTGCATCGTATCAGATCATATTTTATAAAAAATAAATAATATGCAGAAAAAACAACAAAATTTGATTTATGCTTGGAAAACTTTCCATTATTTTAGTAAAGAGAAATTAATCTAATGAAATGTTTTCTTTGTTGGTGGAAATCAAACCTGACTATTGGTGTACAATCGGAAGAGTTTTGTGTTGGAATCCAAATGGGTTTATTTCTAAATATTGTCTAATATCTTTTGATTAAAAACTAAATATATTTTCTACCAAGCGTCTTTTACGATCACAATAAGTGTTCGTTTAGTGTATAAAAGTTAATGAAGCTACAAAGTATAATTTATAGTTTATTGATCAGGAGATAACTTCGGTGCTGTGTGCGTTTTATGCGCCATACATATATGCATGTATGTAAACACTTTTAAACTAGTACGTGTTGATCAGCGAACCTCGAAGAAACCGAATTAAGTGATAATGAGGATGATAATGTAATGATGACTGCAAAGTGTTTCATTATAATTCTATTTTTTTTATTTGCGTGTTAGTAAGGTACAGCCTACAGTAGACGACCGTACAATAGAATAAAATTTCGTTAATGGAAAGATCCCCAGAAAATGACTGAATTTACCCACCCTTTAGAGTAATACTGTAGAAAATTCGTATTTGAAGAATTCTTGAGATAAAAAAATCCTTTGTGTGTATGTATGTTGTCTGTATACATTACGTATGTGTGTATTTTCCCAAAGTACCCAAAGCCCCTAAATAGAAGAGATCACGAAGATGTAGGTTTACTGCTTTTTCAGCTTTTTATTTTCTTCGAGTGCACCCGAAAGGGCTCCAAAATCCCCAGCAATGGCTGTTGCTGATGGCGATGATAGGGCATATCCGTCCTCCCCGACGATTGCTGTGCCTATAGGCGCTGACTGAGCCAAACCACCTTTCCCTGTAATTGCAATGGCTACTGGTCGTGCTTGTGCTATGCTTTGATCTTCCGAAATTTGTAGTGGCACACCTTCAACGAAATAAAAATGTAAAAATTAGTTAAGTATAACTTTATTCAACACCATTTATAAGAGTTCCATGGGATGCAATTGTATAAAAATATATTAAAAACATAAAAACAAAATGAAACTTATTCTACTCGTCAAGCCCTTTAATTTGATTCCCATATCAAGGGGCTTATCAAAAAAAAGGTACTCCGCCATCTTGGAGAGGTCAAGCATATTAGATTATGAAAGATATTAGATATATCATATTGCATTTTCAATGCATTTATACAAATAAAAATTTCATAATTTTCAGTCTGTTCGAATAACAGGAACACCCGGTGTTTAATCCGTCCCTCGCAATAAAAACATTCAGAGGGTATACCTGCACACACGGTGTACAAACATCTTATTTATACGAAGAAAAGATACTGATTTCTATTGCAACATGTTTTTTTTTTATTAAAAATGGTCAATATAAAGCATAAAAAAATTTGGATTCTGAATAATAATGAATGAGCAAGAAACAGAAGATATAGTTTTTCTGATAAGATTTTCATTTTGACGGAATCGCAGTAAAAATATAGCACATATCAAGTTCTTTGGCACTATTATTAAGAAAAATTTAAATATAAAACTCTTATATTACCTTCATTTGCTTGTTCTGCTTCGGCTTTAATCTTTTCGCTAGGACTACTTATGCCCGTGCTAGTTGCGGCCGCAGCTTGACTTCCCAGGAGCTGTATGAATTCCTGTGCCTTGACTCCGGGGGCGTTGTTGTCGACAACTCTGTCTGGCTGCAAAACCTTTTGTTCGACTAAAAACTGGGCGAAACTCCTGGCTGCCAATCCTGTCGTTTCCTGGGTTTCGACGCCTTCTTCTTCGGGAAGATTTGTTCTTAAGGGTAAGGCAATTGGTTGTTCATTGTCAATCTTCTCGGCATCCTTTAAGATGGGAACTTTATCGGGATCGGCCACACTTCGTGCCTTTATTGGCTCTAATGGCTGCAAGCTGAAAATTGGATGGACGGGATTTTGCAGAAAATCAAAGTTTCCAAAGAATTGAGGCGCACCCCCGACTGTATAAAATTTTCGATTATTCGGTGACTTAGGCACAGTTGATGCCGGTGTAAGTTCATCTTGAGAAATCGTTTCTGCTTCTGGATTCAACTCGATTTTCTCGGTTTTCTCATTAGCATCCTTTGACAATTGCTGCTGAGGGAAAATTAAGGAAAGGGAATCGGGATCTTGGTGTTCACAAAATTAGCAACAATTAGAAACTCGTCTTTGATTAATATTAAAACTATGCCACTCCACAATAATCATCAAATGGGCGAGAAGAAAATGTTTTGGTTTTGAAACAAATGTGTGAAATATTGGGCTCATTTGCATCTAATATTAAAGAGAAAAACTGCGATTGAAAATATCCTGTTCAGACTAAATACATAATTACTTCATAAAATGAAAGTTGTACTTTTGTAGACTTAAAAAATTCTAGACTTTTATTGCTTTTCATGGTTGTAAACTTTTAGATGCTTTTATTAAAAACTCATAATCAAATTAAGAAGTTAAAGAGAGACTTCCCAAATATCAAATAATGATAATTTTCTACCAAGTTTAGTCGGCGCTCAATTTTGCTGATTTTATATGGAGTGGACCCAATTCATTTCATACCAGTTTGACCACCTCCTCCACTTCCGCCACCACCGCTTCCGCCTCCACCCCACATCTGAATAATTTGAATTATTTGACTGATGAAGGTGTCCTGGTCGATGGGAAATCCTGGAAGGCCGCCTCCGCTACCACCATCCCCCAAGCTGCTGGGGTAGAAGACAATCGTCTCCCCATTTCCAGTTTGGATCCGACCAATGGGTGTCAATGGCTGGATAATCGGCGTCTGCAACTTAAAAGCCGGACTTAGCTGCAGCTGCGCCTCGGGGCTCAGAATCAAAAGCTGCCTAGAACTAGCCGGGATCAACTGCTGAATAGGCGCGGCAAATGATACACCTGCAAACGCCGCCAGCAAGACAGTCGCTAGCATCCGTGCCATCTGCAATAAGAGAAGATGCGAACATTTATCTGCTGTCTACTTTGAGATAAAACCCGAATAAATGAGGTATCCAATTTAAGACAACCAGTTTTTCCAGCACTTCGTGCAATTGCCATAAATAGACCGGAGGGTCCCTTCGAGAACGGCAAGAACTTGATATCTGCGGATGGAATCGAGTTAACCATCATCTTGGCTTCGTCTCAAGACGAAGGCGCAGAGCAAAACCGGTGCGCAGAGCACTGGCTTCTTTCTGGCTGCATTGGGTGAGGTCAAGAGCGAGCACCGGCAAATGACGGTCATGGACAATAAACAGTTGAATGGAGGCTCCCGGGGAGGGGGAGGTTCAGCCCGAACAACACTCGGCGGAATCTCCAGGCGGAAGGCTTTCTGGCGCCGATCGCGCGGAGGCTGCACTCCCTGGAGCTGCAAATAAGCTCACATTTGGTTTCGTGGCGAGACGTGACAAATGTCTCAAATTGCGGCATTTGAATTCCTCCGACCGCGGCTTATTTCACACCTCGCGGGTCTAGCGCGGTCACCGGCTTCGCGTGCAATTTCGCCATAATTTGCATACTAAGCACCGAAGAGTGTTGGCTCGTTGGAAAACGTACCCTAGTTGGACGGGAGCCAATTAAGTAATTGATGTGGTTAAGAAACCCTTTGTTCTTGCTTGTTGGGCAGACAACTTTTGTATTTCTAATCAATAGAAAGTATATCTACTTACTTATGCGAAAAAAAAATGCTTGATATTTTTATTTTACTTTTAAGGGTATAAGTCATAAATTTGAAAAAAAAAAACAATTAACAGTAATCCAGCATTTTAAATTGATATTTTTCAAAATGAATACATTGGGATTATATAAGCTTCAAAGTAAAAATAATTGTATTAAGTATATATCAGTCACAAAAATTCGGTATAAACAATTTCATAGAAAATTAATACCTATAATATTTGATTAGCAACATTGCTGGCAAAAATGTTATAAAATTCTGAGTTCTGATTACAATTGCAATCAATTACATAGTTGAGGTCTAGTTTAAAAAAAAAACTTATGAAATTATTAAAATAACCTTAATACTATAGGAGGAATACCACGATTTTAAGCGAACAATTCCATGTAAGTCGGAATATTTTGACTGTAAACCTCATAGATTTCAATTATAGTAGGTATATGAGCATCTTTAACTGAACAACGCCTTTAATTCGTGGAGCATGGAATTTGCTAAAACAAACCAAATATTTACTTCACTATTATAAAGTAATCAATTGCTTTTAACTAACTATATAACTAAACGAATTTTGTAAATACATCATATGCGCCCAATTTCAACAATTAAAGTCATATTTTATAATACTTTGCTCTGATGCACTAAATTGATAGTACTAATAAAAATAAAACGGTCTTCGATCCAACAGTTATCTAAATATTGACTGAGAGGAACAATAAAATAAAGGTATATTAAATATAATTGATATAGATAGATATGATCTGAACGTATCTATTAATACAAACCTGGAATCAATCGAGATTTCTTGGCCAATAAATTATCGTGAATGCTCACTAACGACAAAAAATGTATCACTATAAAAGGCGTTAAATCTTGAGATGAATCAACAAATCTTTAGTTCTGATTCAACGAAACATGTTTCTTTTTGGATCAGGACCAACGGATCAAGACAACTTCTTCGTATGAAAGAAAGCAGTCTTTGTTTAAAATATGTTTTAAATTTTTCAAACCAAACTTCAACATGATACTTGGGGTAAATGCAAATTAGATTTAATTTTTAGCGGAACTACTTGAATACAGAATTTGTTTATCTATAAGAAAAGTGAAGAGTTCGAAACAATGAATAAGACTACTTATGAAAAAAACTATGTAATTTTTTATGCCTTTTCCAAAATATAGTCCCTACAATTTCAAAAGAAGAAAAATTATATTTTTTTGCGAGTTGAATTACACCAACTGTTCATGAGATAAATCAATCAGCACAGACGGATGAAAAGAAAATATGTTATCATCAAATCTAATTTTCCAATTAAAATTATGACACTTTTTATTTTATGAGTTCAGTGTATTCGATATTTGGTTTATGTAACCCTTTCCTAATCTTGTTTCCTATCCATGAAAATTGCAGTCTAAATCCTGTGAATTCACCAAACATAAAATCTCACTGAACTAAAACCGCACTGAATACACCTTAAATTTAAGTCACAATGTGCAAATATTACCTTTAATTCAAGATATTCACTTAAAGTATAAAAACTTGATTAAACCTCGCCGTAAAACTGCAAGAAACAAAATGCTGGCTAGAAAATGTGTCCGGGCCCTTTTATAAACCCGATTGCATTCAGTTTTTGTTGTTGGCCAAATGCATCCGCCAATAGGCCTCCGCAAGACTTCAGCAGTTCTAAAGACTCGAGGGTCGCACTATTTCAATTGCTGCAACAAATTCCACTAAAAAGCACAACAAGGGAGCAGGCAGGCGAGGTGGTGCACGTGAGCACCTTTGCCACTTTTGCCGGCCAATTCCGAAGGCGCAGCATCGCCAGGTACCAGCTCTTATCGCTTTTTGCATCGCTCATCTGGAGGTGGATGCACTCTTCGGCATCACCCTTGCGAATCATCCTTGTGCCGCCTATTATTCCTTTTTTGACCATTTATGGCAACAAAGTGCAGGAGCCGAGCCAGTTCTGCAGATAATTAAGTCAGGAAACGTTTTGTTGAAAAGCCGTCGATTTTATTAAACTATTAAATTTTAAGGATGAGAGCAACTGGCCGCGTTTAATGTTTGTGCTTGTCAGAATTTTAATTTTGAGCCTAGTTGGTATTGTTTACCTGTTCCAAATTACCTTGGTAAAATCTCTGTTTTTTACAACTCATTTCATGGTAGTCAAATTATAGGGCTTATACTAATTTATTTTCAGAACATTTAGCAAATAGAACAGGTTTGCATGTTGTTGCTTATTTAAGAACCAATTAACTATAGAATTTACAAGTATATATTCCAAATAAACTCAAGGTAAGCTATAAATTTGAAAAATAATTTAAAATGCTTTATTAATAGACAGTATGTGGCATTAATAGGTATTATACAACAAAAATACTAAATTTTGCAGAAAACTCTAATATTACCATTACAATTATTTTTTAGGAGGATGAGAATAAGCGAAGTTTTATGTGAGAAGGAGAACTATAACACATATTTAAAATAACTGTATTTGTACGTACTAAAACTTGCTTTAACTAACAAAAACAAAACATTGTTTTATTTTTACATTTAAAATAGGCGGCTGTTCAACATTTCCAGCGGACTCTGAATTTGTCCACGGCTTACCTACAACCTAGCGTCTGCTGAATTTACCTGAAACATCTAAAAGCCAATATTTTTTAGATTTCAAAAACCCACGCGCTCTATGTGAACAATAAAGAAAAGTGAAAATTCGGAAAATGATATATGTTTGAAAGACAAAATTTTTTTCATGATATTTCTCCTGAAAGTAAAAAAATTGTTTCCTTAAAACAATTTATCAATTAGATTCACATAGAAGGTAATCTTATTATGTATATGTAATAGATCAAATTTGTGAACGGCGCCACACAGAGTATATTTCCCGACACATAAAATTAAATAACTTCTTAAATGTGTGCGTTTTTTTTAATTTCTTACAGCAGCATTTTTTAGCTGAAAATGCTTTATTAAATAATCAAAAGTCTTCATTGTTTTACCTTTTTCCCAGGGTGTAAAATTTCTACCAGAGTCGTATACGAGGGTGACAAATATCCGGGTAAAAACGTCATATTTTATTCTCGAGTTGAACGTACTTATTTTTACCATTTTATGGTATTGTAAAAATTTAATTTCTACATTTTATGAGTAGGCTACCTTTTGTTCAAGAGTGGAAACATACCTGAATGAATTTATTTTTAAAGCACATAAGGAGGGTTACATAATTTATGTTTATTTATGAAACATAAATATGTACATAGGTATATAAATTGATTATTTTATACTTGCCTTTATGCTCTTTAACTGGTTGTATTTGTAATTATTAATCCAATTTTTTATTGTTGTTTAGTACCTATACCAAAAAAATTTTGATAGCTTATATAACATAAAAAACCCATATTACTTCGACAAATTTATTGGCACACATAAGGCACATGTTTCGATTGGACTAAACCTAATGAACTGGTATGGCGTTGAATGAAAAAATTAAATTCTGAAAAAGATATGGGAACATTTTAGATTAAGTAGTATAATCCAGAATCATGAGTAGAAGACCGAGAAGTGTCTCCTGGCATAACGACGGTATATGGTGATCCTTTACGGGTTTCTTTATAAGTATAGAAAACAGTTTAAGTATGAAAAAAGAAAAGAAATATCGAATTACTAAATACTACCTCCTGCAATTTTAGAAGAGTCCTTTCTTAACTGAAAAACTCTATCCACTACAACAACGTCGCCATCTTTAGCTGCATCAGCAGCCTGACTTCTGAAAATGTCATCCTTTGCTGTTTTTACTGACGCTTCTGGCCCAGCCAAATATCCATCTTCAGTTAATCTGTACTTAGACTCATCTCGAGTTACTTTCCTAATTCGATTTGGAAGAGGAATCCCAAGATTTGCCACTTCACTTGGTTTAAGACCTGCAATTGCTGTAGCCACGGGTTTGGCTACCGCAAGTCCATTTTCTCCAGAGATAGCAGTTCCCATTGGTTTGGAGGATGCAACTCCGCCATCCCCAGCAATAGAGAGCCCTGAAAAATGTTAAATATCTTCAAGTTATAAATAAATAAATACAATAACATCATGCCAAGTAATGCTGGATAAAACCAAATAATAGTGCATTATTTAGATATACTCAACATTACCTAGCATTGCATGTATTTCAAAATATTGGCAGGTTATGCATTGCAAGAATAATGCATTATGTTACAGCTCTGTAAGACTAATTAAAAGTAAATCTATCTGTAACAATGAATTAGTGTAGTTAATAAATAATTACTTTACTGATTAAATTTGTATTTCATGTTATCTAATAGTAATTTATTTTTATTGCATAATCTGTAATCGTAGTGATAATGAATTTCAAAATAATGCATATATTTTACAAGAAATGCCAAATTACTTACCAACTGGATTAGCTTCAGCAACTGCTGAATCTTTCTTAGGAGCAGTAATTTGAACCGTGTCTGGATCTTGTTGGACGTTCGGGTCGAGAAGACTCAGGTCATCGTCCACTTGATCATTGGAAAAATCTCCGAAGTCCATCTTCTGCACGACATCTTGAACAGCATATTGCATGTCGTTGCCCTGCTGAGTGTTGAACAGATTTTGAATATCAACATTTCCAGTCTGTTGCAACTGTGCCAGTTCCTGAGCGGCAACTCCTAGTTGATGCAAATTTTGGGCATAAGCCTGGCTATCTTCAGGGGTGAGTTCTCCTCGATTTTTGGCATTTTCTTGAATGGTAACCAAATGTGCTGCAGCTTCTTGAATGTTTTGTAATTTTGACGCAAACATTGCCTTATCTCTGAGATGGCTACTGTCGTCATTTTTTATAATTGAACTGCTAATTGTGCCATCCTTGTTATGGACAATTTGCAACGTTTGACCCTTAGCACCACCATAGTATGGGAGATAGACGACCTCATCTGTTAGATGACTTCAGAAACACATGTTTTGTTAGGGCAAATTCTACGTTACAAAGAGATGCATTTAAACTTAAATCAACCTCCAATAAGCCTTTTTAAGGTTTAAAGATGTCAGAAGAAGAATCAAACGAGATCTATAGAGAAACTCTTGTCTAGAAAAAGATTAAGAAAAGAAGAAATGCAGAATGTCTTTTTAAATATAAGAAGAGTGAAAATTCAGATGCCTTATAAAC
Organism: Machimus rusticus; assembly: GCA_951509405.1. Lineage (NCBI taxonomy): Eukaryota > Metazoa > Arthropoda > Insecta > Diptera > Asilidae > Machimus > Machimus rusticus. The sequence goes on along the minus strand of OX608050.1, from coordinate 47,715,801 downwards.
GTTTATTTACAAAAATAAAATCGTCAATAGAAATTGCCTCGTTTCATTTCCTTTCTACAAAATCGAGGATAAGATCCGCTTGAGCATGCGCCTTCCCACCTACACCGGCAATCGCAACCGACTCAGGTCTGAACAGTACCCTTGCTGGAGTTCCTTTTTTTAAGATGGCACGCGAAACCGGGGCAGATATTGCTGTTCCTCCATTTCCAACGACAGCCTTAGCTGATGGTTCTAAAATTAGCGAGGCCTGCTTTTTATTGTCTTTTGTGGCAATCTCGTTAAAAACGCCATAGTAAGGTTGAAAATACACCCCCACAGGAATATCAGCGACCGGTTGTCCCGCAGCTGTGTGTCCAGTGGCAGTAACTTTAATGTCTGAGCCATGCGGAGTATCTCCTAAAGAAGTTTGATGAACTGGCTCTAAAGAAGTTAGTTGCAATAGTTTTGTCGCAGGGACTGGAGTTATTCTTTCAACGATAAAATTCGAACCTGGTTGTTGTACTGCACTTAAAAGTTGTATATCAGTGGCCAAAAGGTTTGAACTTTTATACACCTTCGAATCCCCGTCAATCAGCTTATCACTCTTTTGCCCTTGAATTATTGGCCTTAGTATTGGCGATTTTGTTGTCGGCTCAGGGAAGTTTTTCCGTTTTTGATTGGTGCGTTTTGTTGGCGTTGGCTGTGCAGGTTGAAGTTTGTCTGAACTCTGATTTTCATAATACGGCACTGCATTAAAAGTGACGGGATAAGCTCCTACTAAGGGATTTGTACTTGGTGGTAGTAAATATTGCGCCTCTTGTTGCTTATATGGCACTGCTAATTGCACAGGTTGTATTATATTTGCTGGTAGAAATGGCCATGTCTGTAAGCTTGCTGTTTGCCATCTAGGAGAAATTAAGATTTCCTGGTAGAGGTGAAGTTTTATCTGGTTCAAATGTTGTTAAGGTTAATAACACTTATATAGCTACTGCTACGCAGAACGGTTTTTCTATCAGCTTAAGAAAATTTGTTCTTTTTTTGTTATTAACAGTGATACCATTTAAATATTTGAGGATATTACAATTATTCACAATTACAATATAAGATGATGTAATGAAGCAGTGCAGATTGAATTGTCCAATAGAGAACAATAAGGTGCATTAGGTTACCATTGGGTACGAGTGCAATCAAATCGTTACCAAAGTTTGGTGTATTAAAAGTGAGATTTAAGACACAAAATTTAATATGTATAATAACAGGTAATGTTAATGGATATGGGATTGTATGAGAAAACTAGCTGCAACTATAGTAGCCAGAGAGGTTAAAATAAAATTTGTGATATTTCTACTTTATAAACTCTGAAATTAACAAATTTAATTAAAATTAATTAAATTAATTAAGTTTATTTCAAAAGAGAGATATTTGTTTTTGTGCACCCCGAGTAAAAATATATAGGCCCGAAATGGTCACGCAACATGTTTGGAATTATAAAATCTCCCGATATACGCAGGAATCGGCCCGTAGGATTTTTGAAAATTAATAAGATCATAGAGACGCTTGCAATACGCCTGTTTAAAATAAAAATAAAAGTTCAGGTGTTATCAAAGCAACACCTTTGTAGACTCTTTCTATGTGTTCGCCTCTTTCTAGGCGAGTATAAATAGAGGATTACTAAGTTTAGTTTAGTAAAATAATTCAATTGGTTTTTTTGGTTGCTGATATTAGCTAGAGCTAGAGCTAGATTTTTCATAACAGATCCGGCTGCGGGTTTACTAGTAAATTTTGCTTTGAATTGCTATTTATGAAAAGTTACCCATTTCGAATTTTATTTTATTTCGCCTTACCTACTTTGCGTCAAAAAAGTAATCCGAAAATTCATCTCCTTCAAGGTTTGAAGTTTGAATGGACAAGAATCATGGCAACTTGTTGGATTTTCGCGAAACTTATAAAATCTTTATATACCTAGTTGACTGTTTTTTTAATTCAATTCAATGCAAAATTTCCTGGTAAAGCCAGAGCCTGACCCATTGTAAAAAAAACACTGCTATTATGTCAATACCAATACCAATACCAATTAACCACAGCAAAATTGAATTTTTTCAAATAGTATGAGGTTAAAATTAAACTGAAAACTGAACACATTACGAGGTTAAAGGGTTAATTTGGAAAATATTTTTTTTATGGGAAATTGTATATGACTTGCTGTTTCGAAAAAAAATAGTCAGTTTTTTAATTAAACATTTTCTTAATTAAAGTTAAATTCAAAAACTCTTTCTACAAGTAAATGCTTTATATCAAATTTCCAAGGAAAAAACAAAACTTTTCTTAGACATGTATTATATTTAAATAATTTTCACTAAGAATCTACAGATAAATAAATTTCAGTAACATATTTGCACTAAAAATCTAGTCCCTTAAACGTTAGGCAAGTTGGAGTCGGATTCGGTATGATAGTAAACTGCAGGACCTGTAGCCACAATTTTGCCCTCCGGTGGAAGAATTCTGGCAGTTGACTTTAGAATGGCTTTATCTAAATCGAAAGATTCCGGAAGTGCTACAACTCTAGCCCCGGGTCCAGCGATCGTTAAACTTCTCGGGTGCGTTAAAGCAAGTCCGCCGGGGCCAACAATGGCTGTGCCTCCACTACCGGCTGTCGCGACGCCACCTGGTCCTGCAATTGCGATTCCGCCTTTACGAACTTTTAGCCTTTGGATAATTATCCCACCTTCCCTTAGTGCGTGCTTGTTTACACTAGCAGTGCCCTTCATAATGTCCGACAGAAGATATTTTTCGGTTCCCTGCATATCTTCCTCGTCAGACTCCGCGGATTCCAGATTTTTCAGAGGAGCCTTTGTGGGTTGCACTGTTGTAGTCGTCGTGGCCAGTGACGGAGTTGGCCTAGGTCTGTACAGCCCTAAGGGTCCTCTCTCAGCGTGAAGAGGTGGCTGCTTCGATGCAACTGGCTTAACTTTAGAATCGACCGGCTTTTTTTCGGACTTAAGTGGCTTGTTTTGGGTTATATTTCTTGAGGGTTCATGATTGTCCGACAAATGCTTCGAAGGAAGCAAAATATATTCAGGAATTAATTTTTTTACATCACTACCCTTTCGGAGATGTTCCACTTTAGCTTTAGCTTTTTTCATTTGAGCTTCTTCCTCAATCATCTTTTTGAGGCCTCCCAGCAGTCTTCTGTTCAAATCTTCATCTTCACCATAGTTTTCACTCTCACCACTGTCGGCATTTTGCCGCGGTACAAATTCAATAATACTCGTCACATCATTGCTAATGGCCATAATTTTTTGTGGATTTTGATTAGAAACGTTTTCCTCCTCAGAAGATTCTTCTGAATTTTTGAATTTCTGTGGCTTATCCTCTAGTGGCAACCTTAGGTAAGGAGCAGGATAATAATAAACGGGCTCATCCAACACCTGGGGAATCATAAGTGAGTGGTGATGCGTAATTTTTCGAGAGACAAAAGGCTGATCTTGCCCCGTGATGCGTATAGATGACGGAGCGGACCCTATATTTGCATAGTGGCTGTGGCTTGGGTGATAAGAGGACTGTGGATACAAGTAAGTATTTGAATCCAAAACGGAAGGTGCATGATGTTCATGCTTTTTTACATATCCCAGTGCAATATTTATTTTATTTATTTCCTCTAGAATTCTTCTTGTTTCGTCGTTCTGCTCACGGGGACGATACCGAAAACTTTCATCCGGAAATTTTATCAGCCGTAACTTTTCGACCCTAAAATAAAATTGCATCAATATTTACAATACGAATATATTCTGAATATCAAAATAAATAGGAAACAATTTTTGGGGTGATTTTCCCGACCTACCTATTTTCAAATGGACAGCAAAAAAACTATGGTGATCGAAGACACACAACAACACTTATTTTTCGTAGCGAAGACACTCACTAAAGATCGTTCGAAATTCGCGTGATTCTTTTTTTTACCGAATATCGTTCATTAAGCGCTGAAGCTTTCATTGTGCCTTGGATGTGTATAACAGTTTCAATATAACGGATTATGGGACAAATAAAATAATGTCTATTATTGATTTAATTAACTCGAAACTAACTTAAGATGTCCTGAAAACCACCCCAAAAAGCTGTGAAGAAATGAAGAGTAGAAATATAAGCAGCATGCAATTGCGAATGCGTTTAAGGTAAATACTGCATATACTATATAGACTAAGAAATAGCACAACAACAAGAAGAAGAATTGTACTGTTAGATGAAAGATGATTGCGTTTATCTGAAAAAATAGCTTACTCGACTTCATGGTGAGGACGCGCATCTGATGACAATGAAAGGGCTATAATTATAGTTATCTGAAACGAAACAGGAATTTAGAATATTTGTTTGCAGCATGTCTAATTTGTTTGAAAAATTTACAACACGTACATATCACAACAGACAATAAGATCATATTAAAGAATAATTGATGGTGAAAACACATTTGACTGTTTATTATTTTATTTATAAAAACCTATCTGAGATCAACCATGGATCCGCACCATGATATTGCTACAATATAGAGCATGTTTCACAAATATGAAAATAAAAAGATCACATTGCTTCTATTTTAACCATAATTGATAGAGCCTAAAAGTTCCCGTTGATGAGCTTATATGGAAAGTTTCTAAGAAAATTAAGGGGCGACAAAATCAGCTTTGCCTACAGGCATTCAATCTACAATTCAGGCTTATGAATGTTGATGTTTTAATAACTTTTTTGTTTCTCATAATTCGCCTAATATAGTCCTGCAAAATCCCCAAATATAACCCCATAATCTTAAAAGTCATCGAACTCGAATGTCAACAAACCTGCAGCAAAAATTATACAGACAAATAACACACGTTGGGGATCTGCCATTCGAAAAAACTGCTAAAACTCACCTTGACATAAAAATACTTAAGGTGCAAACAAAAGACTTAAGCGAGAAACCTGTTAAATGAGACTTGATATCGTTCGTTTCATATAGTTATTATAGAGCCGCCTATAGGGGCATAATTTCTTATATTAATGTAAATTAACGTTATCACAAACCCATTTACATTAAAACCTTAATCTCCTCCCCCAGGGGACGGATAGGTCGAGAACCCCCGGGAAAAAAAATCAATTTTAAGAGATCGCGGTTATCAGCCTGTTCATAAAATGCTAATGGAAGCTGAAATTAGTGATGAGCAAAATGTCATTGAACTTGGCATTTTTGATCATTGAGTCTACGATCTCCTCTGAAGTGAATTGATTTTTTATTTTCTCATTTAAATCGAGTACGTGTAAATTTTGCCATACTCTAGAATTCTTAGATTACGGTGGTTAGTAACACTGTTAGAAAGTTCAATGCTTACACCGTCATGTTCATTCCGATTCATATGATTCCGATAGAAAATGGGTCATCCAGTTATAATTAGAAACAAATGTGGGTTAGTATGGAAATTACGTTGCATCCAATGTCCACGTTATGCTCTTAGTAAATTCCGAACAACATGTAATCTTTGCGTTTGCATGACCAGAAGTCAACCTGATCTGCTTTGTAGAGCTGAAAGTGAAGTTTGTGGCTTCATCACTTCGTTGGGTCATTGTTATGCTAAGTAGGCAGCGATTCTTGAAAGAACGTTTAGCCCAGAATGATTTATTCTTCACGAATCGTATCCATGTTAGGCGGTCACTGAGTCAGTCGCCAAAATTTCTTTATGAATTATTATCAACATAAATTTATTATTCTACCATATAAAGTAGCACACGTTTCATTGTTAGAAAACATTTTTTTTTTGTTTTTTGTTTCTCTCAAAAAGTCTAAATGTTCAATTTAATATTGCAAATACACTTGATGATATAATATAAATTGATGCTAAATAACTTATTATTACATATTTCCTTTATTACCTTTAAATTCAAATCGGGCAAAATTTGATAAATGTTTTTATGAAAACAAAATTATATTTATTGCTGTCGTACGTAACCATAGCAAATAAATCAATCTTTATCATGGTTCAGTTAGCCATTCTTATAAAGTGATTAAAAACATCTCGTTCCAGTACTTAAAGCCACATCAAAATCCTCATTACCTATTTATGTATTAAAGTCTTAACGTGCAAAAAAAAAAACAAAAAACATTAAATCCTAATGTACATACAATCGTACGGAAAAACAAACAAAAACATAAAAAAAATATTAAATTGAATGACCCCAAAGAGCCCCTACGGCAGGTTAATATCTTTGCCGCGGATTTAAATTGGATGATGGAACGTACGTGGTCCGTATCAATCAACTTTGCAGCCGAAGTTAAATGACCTCCCAAGAACACGCGATGCCCGATGAGATTAAAACGTCAGCTTGGACACCTCTTAACATCACTATTTTAATTTGCATGCCCCAATGATAAATTCGTTCTTTTTTTAAGTCGCTTTCGACGCTAGACCGTAATAATCGATTAATTACATGATCAGTTAATTTGTCGATCTTTAATTTTCTTCTGTTGATTTGATTTGATATTTTAAAGAAGAAAGGATTAAAATGTATTAATTTTAGTTTTGTAAAATTTGGTTTTGAGTAAATGGTAACACAAAAACGGAACTCTAAACAGTTGTTCAATTTAAAGCCTAAGCACTGAATAGGTATTTCTTTTCAGTCATATTATTAACAAAAAAAAAGAAATTTAAACAAAAGAAACGTATTAATTTATAAGAAAATAATACAGGCATAAAAAAATATTGAAGTTATACAATTATTTTATTTTCTACGAACTGAAAATTATTTGAAGGGTGGAGTGATAATATAGTGGAGTCTCGAGTTTACAACAAACAAACAAACTTTGAATGGCTCCGCTCTAAAACCCTCAAAAAAACATTAATTAATTAAATCAGTAATATCTATGCACCAAAGTTGAACTTATGGAATACTTAAATTGAGTTTCAGGTCTCCTCGCGTTTTTTGATGAATGTTCATTTAAGGCCCAAAGTGACGAATATGGAAAACAAATTTGACGGTCCGTTTCCTGAGATATTTAACTTTAAAATTCTGAAGCGTGATAGTTTTCCCCTGCAATTTCTCCATAGTCCCACAATTTTTTGGTGAAAATTGTTAATTTCAAAGATTTTTAGAATTAAAAGGTTGAAATGCCCTTATTTAAGGTAGGTACCTTTTGATAAGAAACTTACAGGAATATGTAAAAAACCGTGGCGGCAAAAAGTCAATTTGCGAAATTTCAAAGTTAAATACATATTTTGGAAAGTACCACTGATCGACAAATATTTGTTTGCATATTTGTCATTTTCAACTCCAACTGAACCTTCCTACAAAGTTTTATCAAAATCCGTGAGGACACCTCAAACTCAATCTGTTCCCCAAAGATAGATTTTCGGGCGTATTAGACTACTAGCTAATTATTCATACTTGAAATAAAGCACCTATTGTTTCGTCAAACTTGAACGATTTGTTCGATTATTTTTCAATTTTCAGAAACCACTTTCATAAACCACAAAAGAGATAAACACAATTTGTGCACATATACGTCACTTGCAATTAAATACGACTGGGATATTCAAATATTTTTGGCAAGCCCAATACCGTGCCCATTTCTATTCTACTACGTTTTATTAACAGTTCCCTCTGATGCATATTAAACACCTGAAACCTAACTGTAATTCCAAAAGACACATTCTCACTGGTTCTTCACAGAAATTTAAACTTCTCAGAAGTTAACAAACTTACCACCAAAAAGCACTGCATTGTTTCGATTTTTCTGTAATCCTTTTATCCACTTCTCAATTAATGCAAATTCACCACAAAACTGATCGTTCGAAAGCGCAAAGACAATCTTTGGTATCTTCTTGGCCTCCACAAAAATTCTTGAACTCGACAACTCACTCTCTGTACGATCTTGTCAGCTGTGCGGATCAGACTGCGCGGCCCAAGACGGTGGTGATCAGTTTTTAACAATCAAACCTGAGGTACCTGCGTCCGAAGAAGAAAGAGACTGTCCAAGTATCCAAGAAACCTTTCCGTTTCACACTTTCTTTGCGGAAAAAAAAACATACCATCTTAGGGCATGCCAGTGATCAGGCGGAGGGGGGCAGATCGATCGGTGTTCTCACCAAATACGTGCTAAAGCTTCAGGCAAAAGAATCTTGGTGGATGTGCAAAAAAATTCGAATAAGAAAAGAAGTGCACGATGGAGCTGTGCATGGCTAATTAGGATCAAAGCAGACCTATTAGCGGATGTCGCGGTGGCTTTCGTATTTTAATGAGGTGTTGATCTGAGACGAAAAAGTGTCTTCAGCGGCTCGAGAACAACTCAAGATAAGCTCAGTACCTGAGGTCAACGGGAACGGTAAAATAGCGATACCTCGGGCAGGTGCATGCAATTCGCAATCTTACAGAGTAAAGACGCAGAATGTATCGCAAGATCTTATCATTTTCGAAAGTACTAACGAAATTGTTCTAGTCGCGACCCTTGACTCGAAGAGCTTCTCGACACATTCAAGAAGCAGTAAACCTAAAAACAACTATACCTTCGCAATTACGTGCCCAGCGTTCAGTCCGTCCTACGTGTAATTTAAGCGCTGTACATGGCGAAAGTGGAGATTCATGCGTTTTGATCTTATTGAATATTTGTGGGAACGCGTGGAGCAGGATGCTAAATATGACCAAACCCAATGAAATAAATTTTGAGGAATGCATGGGAGTGTTCTTGGCAGTAAATTCTCACAATCGTGTAAATAAATAAGACCCCGACACTGGTCCATGTAATGCATATTTGGATTAATAACTTGGAGGGATGTATGCTTGGCATGTTCGACTTTAATGGTACTTTGATATCCAGAATTAATGATAAGTAAAATATATTTCAATTTAAACCAATACAATATGAAGCCTAAAGAGCAAAATACCAAAGCGCCTAACAGACAGAAGGAGGTACCTCAAAGCGTAGGCGTTGGCTAATGTTACTTTACGATAGCTTTCAGGGATGTTCTATTTTTGGGATGAGCTATTGAAGGCGAGTGGTTGACCTTGAATTGTAACATCTTTAAAATTAACTTCCATTACTCTTATTGTCAGCTTATCTCATAGCGATCTGAAACATCCCAAATCAGTTTAATATGGTACAACATATGTCTTTAAGTGACTTATATCAAATATGACTTATAATATAGGGAAGCATAACGAAAAAATAAAAAAAAAATTTGTATAAAGGTATAAAACTGCAAGTTAAAAATGGAAATACTTACTATGTGTATAACAATTTTTAAATCAATATAAAAAGTATATTATTTATTTTCATCTTTTTTATTCTTATTTATGAAAATACCTATTCTATTTATTTATTTATAGAATAACTAATGTAATAATTACACATTGGAATGTTTTCAAAATAATTAATAATAGTTATTTTCATAGCCTATGTGAGTATATATATTGATTAACCATAATAATAATAATAATGATAAAGTAGGTATTTTTAGAGTCCCAAAGCATATTTTTAGTGCTTCATTAAGATGGTATGGTACTAACAATATATGGTATAATATACAGTAAGTAAAAGGTAAAATTATTTATGGAAATGCACAGATACATGTTGACGTCCGATTGACCATTTTTGAGTTATTTATGAAATAAAATCAAATATCAAATTTCACTACTTTTATCCTCGCAAATAACTCAAAAAATATTGAAGTCGCGGGAAAGATGATTATAATCAGTTTTGTGCGCAATTTAATTTTTTACAAATAATGTGAGGATAATTGTCCACGTCAGATCAAAAGTTAGCAATTTTTTGCAGAAATAAAAAATAATTTATTTGGGGCAAAAATAAAAAACAATTATAACTCGAAAATTATTTATCTACATGAGGACACTTACTGACGTCAGTTTAATAGTTAGCAGAAATAGAAGTGGGATGTTCATCGAATCCAGCCATTTTTTACACGAAATATTAAATGAAAACTTTTTCGCAGAATTTTAAATTTACATATAACATATGCATATCTATGCAAGATTTGACAAATACCCTACTACCAAATATTTCAATATATCTAAACGGATCCGATTAGATTCAGGAATACGCCAAAATATAATAATTCAAATGGTTTCAGGAATGGGCCTCCTGGTCTTTTTGTTAATTAGAGAGTAAGGATAAACTAAAAATTTCACTTATTACTTATGATTGTACCACATTTCAGTTTGCAATCAACAAGTAAGTTGCTATTTCAACAAGTCGTTTAACGGTGCTCATGTATACTGCACACTGGTGCATTTAATATTTTTAGGAGTTGTGTTTAATTTCCACTTTTTTAGTGCGTCGTAAATATAGACATAAATGAATTAATTTTACTTATTAATTAATGAAACCGAAAAAATTATCTGTAATTTTTCTGAAAAACGTATACTGTCGGTTGGAAAAAAACATGTAATCATATTAAATGCGTTATGAAGGTTCGCATAATTTGCTTACTACCGTCAATAACTCTGACAATTAAAACTTAAGATTAGTACATCTGACACGCAATATTAATAAAGAGATTGGAAGATGGCATGCGATGTTGGATAACCTTTCAAGTTCAGAATACGTCGAGCGTCTTCACGGCATGCAATATGCACTTGCTGTAAAGTTCACCGGCTAAGTGAAGACGGCACTTAGTAACCGTTTTACTTCGTCTGATACAATTAAATTGCCCTCACCTGCGGGAAGTTGCCGTGCCCTGCGTGAAGGCACCGAGGAAGAGCACTTCTCGGAAACATGAATCTCGATGCGAAGATGCAGAACAGTAACAACGGTGCAGTTTGTTTGGGTCTTCATCCGGAATGCACCGAAGGTCGATCTGTTTTCCACTATCTCAAGGCCTTCCGAGATATCCACGGAATTGCGCTGAATGGCTAAAGTTGAACTTGATACAGGTAGCAGACATGGCACCGTGCAATCAATTATAATTTGCATGCATTACCGCCTTCGCGCACTGGCCGAGTTGACTTTCTTTTAGAAAATTGCCTTACATCGGTTGTAATGGATTGCGACATAGCCGAAATTTCTGAGTGCGATTATAATCTCAGTCACCCCCGTCTACTATTACACTCTGTTACCCTGAACGCTCCATCTGCGCGCCGAAAAATAGACGAGTGAATGCAAAACGCGCAATTGGAGCCACTGGACGTGCCTGGATTTTTGTGAATTAATTTTAAACCTCAACGCTGGATTACTTAATTGAATCGAAGTCACACTATAGGGATGTGCGTAATCCACTTTGAGCTCATAAATCCCAATAAAGCGGTGATTCCTCTTTGATGTTGCCCTGTACAGTTTTGGTTTTTGGCAATATATATATTTTCCTGATATCGTTGCACTTTAATCGTCCCAGCGAAACAAAAATCTATTATCGGGAGTATTTAAAGGAGTCGGTTCGTGAAAGTTTTTTTTTTCGTTAATGGTGACTGCTTCAGGTGAAAGACATGAAGTGATATCTATTAAGCAACGCTACTTTTGATGTAGGCTGCGTCGCGTTATATCAGCGGTCTGACCCAGCCGATTTGAAGCAAATGCAGATTTCCTATCACCAAAACATGACCTTGGCGAATTTACTTGCAAAAAATGATTGAAATTTTGGCGACAAGTGAATTTCTACATTGTAATCAATGAAAACTAAAAATTATTCGAGAAGCGCACTTCTTAAAGCGTTTTGATCTGTCTTAACTACATCAATCAATCATTAAGTCCATTTTTTGATATGTTCTGATTATTGAGTTTGACTCGCGCGCCGAGGGTTACTTCCACTCACATATATATGTGGAACTAGACCGATATCAAAATGATGCACTTTTCATTCCCTCACACCATTATCGCAGCATTACTCAGTTTTAATGACATAAGCTCACCAAGTAATTACAGCAAAAATTATTAAACAATTCTTACCGTATCCTAACTTCCTTAAGAGGAATGCAAACTTGAAATTACCCCACTTTATCAAATTAAGTGTAAATGCCCTGCAGATTTTAATAATAGTTAATTTTTGATTCTCCAGCTAGTGCTTATTTTATTCATTGATTTTGAAACCGACTTGATTTAGGAAATCATAATAAATTAGATCTATGAGTGTAAGAAAAACCTTCAAACGCGAAAATCATGACCAACAGCTGATTCCTATAAAATCAGTCGCTCTATATAAAAAGCGCTATTTATTGAGATTTCTTATTTCCTTAAAAAATAAAAATAATATGTATAGGGATTATAAATTGATTTAAAGGGATTTAAGGGGATTATAGGGATTATAAATTGATTTAAAGTGGAAAAAACGCAAATTACCTCCAGCCATTGGACTTAAGAAGGATGAATTAATTGAAATTCATTTAGCAACTCTTCTTGTAAGTAATTCTAATTCTTTAAAGGATGAAAAAACAACAAGAAATGAAAATAAAGTAGCTGTTGAATATAACGTAACGTTTAATATTATTATATGTTATTTCCGCGCTATTTAGAATAACAAAATAATATGTAATATTACAGAATCAACCTAACAATTTTCATGTTTTCATTATGCTACTGGTTGCATGTTAGATACATATTTGAATATCAAATCACTTACGTTTGAAGTTGAGCGCGGGTTCGCAGAGATTTTTCGAATGATAGAGCAAAATGCGTCTCGAATGCAGATGAGTGTTGCGCACGACAGCTAGTTCCAACATAAGCGGCACATCGTAAGAAGTCCGGGGGCAGTAATTCTTAATTTCATATCAGTTTCTAAGGATATTCTAATAATAATAGTTGACTATGCATTTAAATTTATTTTTTACAAAAGTTCTAAATCTTAGAATGTTGCAATGTTTAAAGGATTCCGTTCATAATTCCACGTACTTGACTTTAGCACTTTTCGCATTTTTCAAAGATGGTAAGAGGTAGAAATCTCCTCAATTAAATATATGTGGTCTATCTTACATTTTCAGTGATATGGAACTACATATATGTAGTGGGATCGACGTGGCAAATAAAATATGAAGTGTTTAATTGCATTTTGAAAGACCTATTTGATAATTGATGGGGCATAAAAAAGCATGTTTGCTATCATTCTCACAATATATTATATGTATATGTATGTATATGTACTTTCCTGTAATATTTTGTATAATAATAGGATTACAAAATTATACCAGTTGGATATGCTAAACAATAAAAAGAAGCAATATAAAATGTATTAAAACATTTTAAAACAAGAGTATACCAAATATATATAATGCCTACATACATATGTAGGTATACATTTTTTTTTCAATAAGTTTTTTCAATGAGAATTTGTTGTTGGTGAAGAACTCACAAGAGAAAAAAAAATGAACTCACAAATGTCGTTTAAATGAAAAGAGAATTATAAACATAATAATAATAAATAAATAAATTACTAATTATTTACCCACAATTTTTTAAAAATATATGTATGGCACCGCAGCGTAGGTAATTCAATATATTTACTACTTTGAATATTTTTAAGTTTTTAACTTGTGCTTCTCAAAAAGTAAAACAAAGACAATAAAATATATTTTATGTTTACCAATACCAAGTAGCCCTTAATGTAAAAAATAGAATTTGAAAAATTGAATGATAATATAATATGCCAGAAATTTAACACTATTTTAAAATAGTTATTTATAATACAAGTCATTTGATTTAATAATGTATTTTCTTGAAAATCCTAAGTGCTTAAATTATTTTTTACTCTGCAAGTTGCTGAGCTCTTATATTCTTTGACATAAAACTATGTAAAATTGTATAATATAGATACATATAATAATTAATGTTATTCTTCTCTTCTTCGTCTGAAATTGTGTAATATTGTAATAATTACCTGTCTCAAATTGTTTTAAGCAAAGTGCTTCTTTTTACATCTAAACCAAAAATACTTCTCTACAGAATCTCAATATTTATGAGCCTAAAAGTAGTCAGGTTGTTGAACATAATTTGCGTTGCTGCTTTGTTGAGCTTTAGCTTTGGCTTCGATTAACCCCGGCTAGTAAATTAATTTTATAACTTTGAATTTATGATTACCTTATTATGACTTAAATATTTAGTCACTACCTTATTGGTTTAGTCATTACCTTATTATCATTTAAATATTTTGTTACAAAATACCTAATAATCATGACATTGTGTAGACTCCGTTAAGGTAACGGAGATAATTTGTTTTTCCTTCTAAGTATATAAAGGATCAGTTTCAATGAGTTAAAATTAAATATTAGTATTATTTAATAGCTATAGGTACTTGAAGTATGTACGAAATTAAAGTTTTAGTTTTTAAAACGTATCTAATGAACTAGTAGTACGCAGATATATTCAATTATAAAAACAACTCTTTGATAACATTTCTCAGTATATTGAAAATATAAATAATTTAACGATGATGGAATTTTAAATTAAATGGCCTACATAATTACTTCATTTTCAGTATCTTAAGAGAGAAGACGTAAAAGGGTAATTTTAGTATTTCGTTCTACAAAATTCATGTAATGCAATTACAGGAGAGTGAATTTGGAAAGTAAAATCAAATGAATATATTGTAAATATTTACCTTATATTTTATCAACTTATAACAAATACAAAAACACAAAAGTTAGTAGAGGGGATGTTTTAGAAAAATATTATATTTCTTAATACAGAATATATCCCGACTTGTAGTTACCAGCAACTGGCAGTACATTCAAGGCTTTTAATTCTCCAAATGATCGATAAATTTTGTGTGAATCAGAAGCAGATGTTTCTTTTATATCATTAATATTATTAAAACTTGTGAGTTCCTTCCCTCTAAGTCCATTAGGAACACTCAGACTACCTCCAGTTGCAACAAATCCAGTCTCGGGCCCAGAAATGTAAGACAAATCATGATTTCCAGCTTCATTTTTGTACGAATATTTTCCTTGAACATGGCCAGTAGAATCACTGGACACACTACGAGCAGAATCTTTAGTGGAATAAGCAAAGTTGTAAGATCCATCAGGATTAAAAGAAGTAGAGCCGGTCGAGGTTGATTCTTCACCTGATGGAGGCAAATATGCTCCCGATGTTCCTTCATTGACGCTACTCCCACTACCAAGGTCTTTTACTATAAGTCCATTAGGAACACTCAGGCTACCCCCAGTTGCAACAAATCCAGTCTCAGATCCAGCGATATATGACAAATCATGGTGACCAGCTTCATTTGTATACGAATATTGTCCCTGAACGTTCCCACTAGCATCACCAAATTCAGTGCGATCAGAGTCTCCGGTTGAATAACCAAAACTGTAAGATCCATCAGATTTTGATGAGCTCGACTCAGTTGTTGAAGTTACTTCAGCAGTTGGAAACAAGTATGTTCTCGATGTTAATGTTCCCAAATCGTTTTCTTTAAGCCCATTAGGGGTAGCTAAACTACCACCAGTTGGAAGAAATCCAGTTTCGGGTCCTGCGATGTATGACAAATCGTGACTCCCAGCTTCATTTCGGTATGAATATTGTCCTTGAACATGGCCAGTAGAATCACTGGACTCACTACGAGAAGAATCTTTAGTGGAATAAGCAAAGTTGTAAGATCCATCAGGATTCGAAGAGCTAGAGCCAGTCGAGGATGATTCTTCACCTGATGAAGGCAAATATGCTTTTGATGTTCCTTCACTGACACTACTCTTACCGCCAAGATCTTTTACTTTAAGTCCATTAGGAACACTCAGGCTACCTCCAGTTGCAACAAATCCAGTTTCGGGTCCTGCGATGTAAGACAAATCATGATTTCCAGCTTTATTTCTGTACGAATATTTTCCTTGAACATGGCCGCTAGAATCGCTAGATTCACTGCGAGCAGAGTCGCTAGTTGAATAAGCAAGACTATAAGACCCATCGAGATTCGAAAACTCAGATCCAGGCGTTACAGAAGGTATTCCACCTTTTGGAGGCAAGTTGAATCCAGAAGATGCAGAATCACCGTTGGGTGCTGCAAGGTTACCACCAGTTGGCACAAACCCAGTTCCTGGACCCGCTTTATAACTTAAATCGTGGTATCCCGAGTCATCGTTGTAGGAATACTGTCCTTCCACTTGTCCACTTCTGTCTCTCGATTCACTTCTTGTCGATCCATCACTTTCATAAGAGAAACTATAAGATCCATCTTGGTTTTGCACACTAGATCTATTTATTGGAAGTATCGATGATGATGCGTATGATGAAATCAGTCTACCATAAGACTCAGGATTTTCTGGAACAAATCCTTGAGCTCCAGCAGTATATTTCACATCTATAACTTTTCCGCCTGCTTGATGCCCGTAGTGTCCTTTCACTTCATTTTCTGCTGTTGCTGATTGTTTTGCAAAAATGCCTGTACCTGTATCCAGTCCATATTTATAACCACCATCATTCTGCAGCAAAAAGTATTCAGATCGAAGTCCTGAAGGAATTTGGGGAAGTGGTACCCAATTCTCGGAGCACTGAACCAAGGTCCACGAACAAAAAATTAGTAAGGCGAACTTCATTGCTCTACTTTAGCAACTGATCGTTGAATACTAATATCTCTAGAACAACGTTTGAATCAATCTGTCTTTCTTGTTGAAATCGCTTTCGCTTTTATAACAATTTATTTGATGCTGAGCTTTGATCAGAATTTAATGAGAGCAATACAATTATCGGAGAACACCCTCTGAACCTAACCAGGTGATCGCATTGTATATTCAGTTTCCTCTGCAGGTAATCATGCCTCTTAGGGAATCATGACATTCTTAATCTAAGCTTTATGTGAACTGGAAATTTGTCGGGAACAACTGATGGGGATCTACGTGGTAGTGCATAATAATTAATATGAAGCGACAGGTCGGCTTTCGTGGGCGTAGTTTCATAAATATTTAGAAAATGAGCAATATAGTTATACTTTATTGCACTACCTGCTTTGAAACATATTATTAAGACAATTATTATTACCCAAAACTATATAATTAATTCATCTAAAATACATCTAATTTATAATAAATTTCAAATTTTATTGATTCAAAATTTTAGAAAATCCTTGTACCTACATATAATTTTGATAAAAAAAAAACCTCAGTAAAAAATTAACAGGACCAAACATAGCAAGCAGGCATTGCATGCCGGACCGAAGCAAAAATTTCAGTTGTTAAAAAAATATATAGTCCGCCACAGGCACGTATAAATCCAAATCCTAATGCACTCAAACCAGCCCAACTGAGGCATCAATTGATGGAATATATATATTTATTTTTAACTCTTTTCTTTTTTTGCTTTAACACTATTTTGTTTTTGCGCTATAGCAAGAATTTTGAAAACATATTTCTAAATACTTCGACATTTTATGAATTGTAAAATAAATTAACTTGAACGAACTTATAAGCTTCGTGCTCGACAAATTTGAGTTTGGGACTGCTTTTATAGCATAAAAATACTAAGAACCAAAAGTTGTCAAAGCAAATCACTTATTAGGTAATATTGTGAAACGACAATAAATAAAGCATTTTTAAACATCTCAAAAAACATTGATAAAGTTAAATATTAATGAATATTGAAATATATTTTGAACTTCTTAATTATATTGTTATACCCAATTTCCGTTTATCTACAATATCAATATGCGTCGATATCTCATAGAAATTCTTTTTGTTATTCGCAATTGCAACAAATTTTGTCACCCTTCTATTCAAATAATACTTACGTAACTTGTTCTCGTAAGAAGTGAAAGTATAATCCTTTTCGATGCGATCATTATTCAAATTTTTATTAATATTTACAGTTGTTCTCGACACCTACTTTAAAATAATCTGAATAACTGAAAAGTATCTCATTGCGATAGTTCTTTATGTCATCTGGTATAAAAAACAGCTCATAACCACAGGAGTTTTCCTTGAGGTCTTCTGTGTCATCATATTTACATGCAAAGTGTTTGCCATAATTAAATTCTACGACAACTTCTACTGACTGGGAACCGATAGTCCGATGCTCTATTTCACGATAGAATCGCTTATGCAAGTGTCGATGTAATAATTACGCGATTCTAGGCATTTACACCTTAATCCATTCGTCTTCCAACAAATTGCAATTAAAAGCATACCCCGCACCGTACTCGCATGTATTACAAGCTAAACAAGGGGCTTGAAATGATTATTAGTCGTCTTTTAAACTCACTTTTCATTGCTGTGAAATATAATTGCTTTTCAGCTATTTTTAATAGAGCTTGGATTAATAAACGATACATTTCTGGGTAGTAGAGAACCTAG
The DNA here is from genome assembly GCA_951509405.1 of Machimus rusticus. Lineage (NCBI taxonomy): Eukaryota > Metazoa > Arthropoda > Insecta > Diptera > Asilidae > Machimus > Machimus rusticus. Next base: position 47,697,582 of record OX608050.1, on the reverse strand, counting down.
GCATGCAAGATGAAGAAATGTTTATTTCTATTTTAACTAGAAGAAGACGTTTAGTGGAAGATAGTCTATCAAAGCGAAACCTGCGTACGGTCTTGGGCTAAAAATTATATTGTATTGTGGCCAGTACAAGGCACTCGTTTTACATATTGCCGCCGACCTTTTGTTCCAAACAGTCCAATTTTACTTTCGTCCATAAAATGAGTCCACAAGATTCTTAGCGAACTTTGACCGATTAATTTTGTGTCTATTGGTCAACAATGGGACCCGACCGTACAAGGGTTTCGTGCTAGCAGGCTAAACTGTCACTTGCATTTCAAATTCAAATTCAATTCAATTCGAATATACTTACGTACTTTACGTCTGCAAACTGTTTTTTAAGCGTGAGGACTGAAGAGAAGTTAATTTTTGTCTAGGTTTTTTTTTTTTTTTTTTTTTTTTTGAAAATTAAACACTTTTTACGTCAGATCCTTCAATTTGTTTATTTTCTATTATTTCAAAGGCTCAATACTTGTTTAAGTATAGTTTTTGTGCCCAAAAAATCTGCGAGCTAAAAGTAACCTTCTGCAAAGAACAAATTTGGCTCAAATAAAGAATAAAATAAAAAATATATTTTTACAAACTCTTTGCTATATAAAAGATTATTACTGATTAGCTACTATCCTCATCTATTAAATAAAAACATTATAACACTTTGTACAGTCGTAGTAGCCAAAGTAACCCGCATCTACGGTAATCGTAATACTTTTATTACAAGCTTTTATTTTTTATGTACTAGCAGCAATTAGTACATATTGTGTTTATATTTTTGCGTGCTAATTAAGTATACTTTCTAATAAACAAACGTCAAATCGTTAGGATTGTTCCAACCATTCCACGTTTGTGAATTTTCATTAATAAAAATTTATAAAAAGCGAGTTTGTTGGCCAAAGAAAGAAGCAGAAATCCTTCTCCCTGATGCAAAATTTGCACTTCTTCAGATTCCGTTTTCTTCTGTGACTTAAATTGTAACTGATATACATATGTCAAAGTTAACCATCTAGCCTATGTATGTCACTATTTTTGATAAGCTTAACTGGAATAGTTTGTTAATCAACTATGTGTGTCTATCTATAGTACAAGAAAAAAGGTGGCTTATAAACATAAAGATCTGAAAACCTTTCAAAAGGTATATTATATTGCCAAGAATTCTTCACTCACCATGAAGTTTTATATTTTTAAATTAGCATTTACTAATTAAGCTGTTTACTCAACATAATCAGCACTTATCGGGCTAACACCACCGGTATCTGCGAATTATTGTATGATGAGCACCGACCAGCCAAGGGGCTTCCCGAGCAATACCACAAAAAAGGAAACAATAGAATTATCAGATTCGCTATATTCCCATTCACAGAACAATTTCGTTGTAAAGAAAAAGATAAGTAAAACTACAGAATTGGTGGAAGAGTAGCTAATTTGCATCGTGGACACTAAAATAATTGTCCAGAAAGCATGCAAACATCGGCTGCGGGAGGTGCCGCCGATCGACCATCATTGGGTGCAAAAATTCGAAAGTCGCCGATCACTCGTGCCGATAGTGGTTGAAGCAGTAGTTCGTTATTTGGTCCGAAATGCAGTCGAAGACGTCGAAGGCCAAGTCGCAGCTTTCACCTTTTTCTGGGAGGCGCCGCCGGTTGACACGGTACTTCTGGGTGGCGGCGTGAAGGCACAGATTCACCGCTCGCAAGGTGGCCATGAAGAAGCCGTGCTCATTAACACCCTCCGAGTAGAACCCGACGAGGCCGTCCAACGTAGGCCAACCGAACTTGTCTATCGCATTGTTCTTCGCGTACACGCAATGCAGCAGGCACTGGGAATTGTATGCAAAGTGACCTTTGAGACGGAATGGTTAAGGCACGTAAATTTTTTGATTGATGGAGCTCTTGACACTGTCAAGCCGGCTCCTATCGGAAACGCAATAATTGCTATAAGGTGAAAAATATGCGTTACCCCTGCGATTCGCTTATCCTCACTTGGGACCAGTGTCGGATGGTAGAGCAAACTTCTCTTATATCTGCGATGGGTGTTCCAATCAGAGTCGGACTCATCGGGAAGCGGCGTTGGGTAAAAGGCTCCATCGTCAGGCTCCTTCTTTAATTCATCACGGAGAAGTTCAAAAGCTTCTGGAATTTAAAAACTACTAGTTACTACATATATGAATTCATAATACGAGATTTAAAAAAAAAAAAGTTAAATCTCATCTTTTATCATCTCGACTAACCAAACCCGGACAAAACAAAATCTCGACAATACAAAATCACAAAAAATAAGTAAAAGTAAAGTTAATATGTATTATAATAAATGCAATCCAATATACAATTATTCGTAATTAATTTGTTTGTTTTACCATGTTTAACACTACATACGTATATACCTGTTCTTTTTGGAACTATTATTATTTTCAAAATAATATAATATTTTCTTAGGAATAATCTCATTTTAAAAAAATAAATAAATTCAAAATCTTCTAGGATTGGTATCATGTTTGTTAATTACAGCAATCAATAGTTAATGTAAAACCAACTAAAGAGCGGAGGATGACATAAAGATTTTACTAATGCATGTAACTTCCTGAAGAAAATATGCTTCCTGTAAGGATAACTGGTTGGGTTGGGATTAGGTTGGCAGCAAATAGGAAACTCTAAAGTTATACGGAAAACAAATTTTCTTGTTAGTAAACGCGGAAGATCAATTTTTTTCCCCCATTGCATGTAAGTATGTAGTATTTTATTTATATTTATATATATACCTATATATTTTGATAACACTTGAATCGAATAGCTAGTTTCACAAGCTATCAATGTTAGATTAATACATTTGCTGCTATAACTTCATAAAACTGAAAAAATAAATGTTAAGAAAAAATAGGTAGGTACCTACCTATGTACATATATGTAATATGTACCTACATATAATTTAAAGTTAACATGAAAGCATTTCGTTTTTTAGCAGTTTTCTAAGCTTTAGTAAAGAATTCATGCATTTAATGCATCTATTATTTACATAAATAGTTATATAAATTTTATTTGTAAATAATACAAATAAAATATAGAATTCCAGTGTAATTTTGGGAGACACAATTTTAATAACATATTCTTATAGTATCTGTTCGTTCAGCAAAATCTAAAAATTAGTAGTTCCATAATTTGAGGGCTTTGATGGTCACTTTATTTCAAATCTGCTTTCAAAATTGAAAATTTACAGAAACACTGGCACAAGCAAATTAATACTAATGTATTGAAGGAAAAGAAAAAACATATTATAATTCTATGTACATATATGAAGTGTCATAATGCAGCGCCGATATTCTTAACTATACTATATAATTTAAACAATTTTAATAAATTTATATAAGATATCGGCTTTCCGAATGCCCTTTGTTTTATTCTTTTTCTCTGCTATGATTTTAAATACCTTTTACAATCTTGTTTTTAACTTCTTCCTGACAATCCTTGATAAATGTTTCCACTTTTTTTGCAGTCCTTGGTGGGTTTAAGCACCTGACTTTCTAAAAATCTCTTTATAAGCGGGTACACTCATTATACACAATTGAAAGCAAACCTTTGACATCTGAGCAGTGCTACTTCTATCACAGCTCACTGCCAAGATGAATGATATAACAATGAAAATCACCATTTTCTAGAATTGGAGAAATTATATTACTCAAGCTACCGCTTCTTACACAATTTGAACACTACGTGCTACGAAATCCCAAACGAAACTGAAATCACTTTTGCTAAACATATTCCCGATTGAATTTCACTTTTGTCGTTAAAAGTAAAATTTTGCTTGAATCGTAACTAGCTGACTGGTCATTAGCCATTTTCGTTGATAGAAAACACTCTGGAGGAAAAACCAGTCCTTGGAAAATAAGTCGATAGTCGCGGCGACGACGTCGACACCAAGATAAGTCTCCTCGCAACGAGAGGCACGAGGTGGCGTTCAGTCAAGTTCAAGTTCAGATGAAGCGTGAGCTACCCGAGTTGAGACAATTTACTTTGCAAATTAATCACAGGAAAACTGCTGTGATTATAAGCCAGTAATGCGAAGTGAAAGATGCAAAATGATGGTGCAAAACCAACTCTAATTAAGTTTACAGAAACTACTTTCTTCGATAGGTCAGTGAATATATGGTAGGTGTTGGTATTTAAGGGTTCTAACCAAATAATGATTTGTTATAACACATAATAACTCTCAGAAGGATTGTAGCTTCCATATAATACAAAAAGGAATCACTGGCATAAATCGGAATTTTTATTCGGAGAGAAGAATATAATAGAATACACATACATATATTTCAAAGATGATATATAAACATTATTACAATATTATATACAATAAGGGACTTATAGTTATAGCTAGAATTTAAGTTCATTCATCTCTATGATGGTTTTTGTAAACTAGCAGAATTAGTTTCGGTTTTTAATATTTAAAATTTCCGCATTGAAACCATATTGGTGCCCCATATCACATAATGACTTAGATTTTAAAATATTACTTTGAATTTGAAAAGTTCATTTTTCAAGCTGAGAGTTTACCGATTAGAAAAGAAATACCTAAAATAAGTATTAAAAAAACAACAACGTAAAATTGCATTTTAGTTGTAATATAAAATCTGATTTCTTAAAGGTGCTTGAACATACTAAACAATAGTGCGAAATTAAATTGTAAAAAATGCTATACCTCACGGGCTTACAAAATTTTAGTAATAAATACCTGTCTTATTTTTTAAAAAAGCCTTTAATTGCATAACGTTTTTTTGTGGTGCTGATATGAAAAATATTATAAAATTTCGTCAAATACAATTTTTTAAAAATGTATTATTTTATAATAACCACTTTCTAATTTCTTTTTTTTCCTAAGATAATCTTACTTATATGTTAGACGAAAGTGAAGTTCATATTCGAAATCAGCGCCAAACTGCAAACGCACTGATTTGAAAAATGCAAGACTTTCAAATGTCCACTGTTACAGTTCTGCTTCTCTTCATTTAGGTGCGTGGCCAAAGCAGAATCTTGTTTACCTAGTCTGAACGATCTTAAGTGCTCATTAAATAATATATCTTAACGAGAAATTCCTTCCTGTTTGTCTTATGTAAATGCAATTGCAATTTTCCACCTAATTTTTCCACCTTGTCTGTCTTATCCTTATGGTTGCTATAGCTATTAAGTTTCTAATTTGTATTTTTATTTTAGAAAGTTACATTCCTGTGCATTTAGAAAGCTATTAAAGAAAATAAAAACATACTCAATGATTATAAAGAGCCAATTACTTCAACACTTAAAACAATTAAATCAAATCAACAATTAAAAGGATTTATATAAAATACTATATGTGACTACAATTGTGATACTATGATTGCACCCCTGGGTAATTTATACGTTTATGTCCCCAGGTAATGTATACGTTTGTGTAAGTGTATAACAACAAATATTGTACAAAAGAACTGGAATAAAAAATTTTGACTTGACTGTAATTTAACAGAGCTAACGCATTTTAGTAGCACTTTAACAGTATTCGTCTGAGGATGATCAATAAAGAAAAGATCGAAACACGTGTAAGGAAAGACAATTTTGTTTTAAATAATTTGTGGAAATAAAGTAAACTGCTGGTGACAACTCCATAACAACTAAATATTTAATGTTCCAAAAAAATGTGACAAAAGAAAGCATAACATAAAATATAAAGTATATATATTTAGTTTAAAAGCTCATAAATTCACTTGTATTTACTGAAAGTAGTGAAAATGAACTCACTTCGTGTCAAATCGCAAAATACCTACTTTTCTTCTTCTTCTTTGTTTGTCGATTTGCATTCGATGAGATAACAAAAACCCGGCGCGCCACATGGTTTTTTTTGACAATTCTCAAAGCGCCATATGGCGTTTTGGCAGTTTTTTTAAAGACTTATTCATTAGATCTAATGCGAATTAAACTTTCTGTCTGTTTTTTTTTTTATTTATATAAATATAATAAAATAAATAATTATTTATCGGAAGATTTCAGAATTCTGCGGGATAATTTAAGGAATTTTAGAAAATTAAGAAAAAAAAATTAAATATTCTGCGTCAAGTTATCGCCAAAGAAATTTCAATTCTTTCACGTGTACTGAGTTATACACACTCTTTTTTAAGGTGAACACATTTATTACATACATTAACTTAGAATAAATGACAAAATGTTAGTTCTTAAAATATTTATCAATAGTATCATTGATCCAAGTCATAAAATAAGCGACATTTTCAACATGGTCTGGCCGTTTTTTGTCACATCTTCCATCCGGGAAATAAAAAACGCCAGTAAGAATACCAACAACGATGTCCTTGCTATTATTTTTGTAGTGTATTACTGTTGGCCCTCCAGAATCACCCCAGCATTGTACAGTATGTCCTAAACCTTGAATGCATAGCAAAGTATGTTCATGGATACGATCCGCAGAAACATATTCCTGATACCATTTAACGACACATGATCTTGTAGAATGAACAACACCTTGCATGCTAAGTAAAAGATCAGAGATTTCTCCATTTTCCATTGTACCCCAACCCATTTGTACGACGTTATGCCCTTTAAAATCGTTGTGTCCATTTCCAACTGGTAGATTGATTGGTTTTACGTAGTCAGTAACATTGAAATTTCTGTCTGTTTGGATAAGAGCTAAGTCCCTTGAGACAACATTCGTACTTTGGTAATGCTGAATAATTTGTTTTATATTACGCCACTGAACCATCGGACTTCTTAGATCTTCTCTTATTTGATTACCTGCGACCAACTTATACATTGTCAGATCTAGAACACTATTATTTCCTGGAAAACAGTGTGCCGCAGTAAGAACGACATTTTCCTTTATTAGTACTGCCCCGCAAGTATGCTGGTTATCTTCTAAAATTTCTATCATATAAGGAAATTCTTTGGAATAGGGTGTAATGATATTTAATCCGTCACTAGTTTCTTCAATATCTGCTACAATTTTGCCATTATATACACCTGAACAAACAGCGATTTGGTAAACGAGCAATAACAACGTAACACACCTTTCAAACATTTCACTTCATAAATTCAAACTGATAAAGAAAATTATCTCTGACTTCTTAAATACCTTCAAATTGATATACCATAATCTTAAACAGTAAATAAAATGACACCTGCGCAAACATGCTTTTGTGCTTTTTAAATGCGCGTTTTTCTACTTAATTTTTCTTAATACTTAATACATCTATCAAAATTCAAAAATAATTGATGACTTAGTACATATATATAATTTTAACTTTGAGATTTTTTTCAAATGCTTTCTTAAATCAATTCTAAGAATTGTTCGCATATTTTCAAAAAATTCCAACACAAGCATTGAAATTGTAAAAGGTTATTCTAAAATTAGCCTATTTGGTGGACCTTGAATTTTAAATCAAAATGTGTGCTAAATGAAAGTTTATGATGAAATACTACTCTCAGAGAAGTTTCAAGATGAGCATCTGTTTCAATTTTGAGAAATGAATGGTCAAAGTTGAAACAAGTTGAATAATGAGTTTCAGTTGAATGAGAGCTGTTCCAAACTCTAATACAAATGTATCTCGAGAATCAAAAGAGAAATGTCAGTAACATAAAAAATTTATAAACATTGTTAAATACACCCCTCAGAGAGAGTAAAACAACTCCAAGCATGAAAAACAGAGATAAATTATAAAGTATCCGAAAATGATTGTGTCCATGAATTTTAGATTAAATTGATCATTAATTAGCAACTATGTATATCAATCATTTTTGGTTCGTTTTCGTAGATATTACTCATTACCTTTTCGATTCGATTTAGTCAATTTTGACTATTCATTTCTCAAAATTGAAGCTCATCTTTAAACTTGTCTGAGAGTAGTATATCATCATAACTTTCATTTAGCACACATTTTGGTTTAAATTAGAGGTCCACTAAGTAGGCAAATTTTGTCCTATTTTTAGGGTCATTCTTCTAAAATGTTGGCACTTGACTATTGCTCTTTATTTTCTTTTCATTTTATGTACATATATTAATCAACGCATCCGAGTTTTAAATAACGTAGAGGCCTTATTTGTATCAAGTACTTTTTTTTGTACACATGTTTACTTTTGTTTCTTATAAAATTAAATAAAAATGCAACAATTTACCGTAAAACGCACAACGACGTGAACAGCGATGGATCTTTTTCCTTTGGGTAGTTACAAGGACTTTTGTGAATTTAAATTTGTTTTCTATTTTCTATGCAAACGCACTGATTTGCAAAATGCAAGACTTTCAAATGTCCACTGTTACAGTTCTGCTTCTCTTCATTTAGGTGCGTGGCCAAAGCAGAATCTTGTTTACCTAGTCTGAACGATCTTAAGTGCTCATTAAATAATATATCTTAACGAGAAATTCCTTCCTGTTTGTCCTATGTAAATGCAATTGCAATTTTCCACCTAATTTTTCCACCTTGTCTGTCTTATCCTTATGGTTGCTATAGCTATTAAGTTTCTAATTTGTATTTTTATTTTAGAAAGTTACATTTCTGTCCATTTGGAAAGCTATTAAAGAAAATATAAACATATTCATGATTATAAAGAGCCAATTACTTCAACACTAATTAAAAGGATTTATATAAAATACTATATGTGACTACAATTGTGATACTATGATTGCACCCCTGGGTAATTTATACGTTTATGTCCCCGGGTAATGTATACGTTTGTGTAAGTGTATAACAACAAATATTGTACAAAAGAACTGGAATAAAAAATTTTGACTTGACTGTAATTTAACAGAGCTAACGCATTTTAGTAGCACTTTAACAGTATTCGTCTGAGGATGATCAATAAAGATCGAAACACGTGTAAGGAAAGACAATTTTGTTTTAAATAATTTGTGGAAATAAAGTAAACTGCTGGTGACTACTCCATAACAACTAAATATTTACTGTTCCAAAAAAATGTGACAAAAGAAAGCATAACATAAAATATAAAGTATATATATTTAGTTTAAACGCTCATAAATTCACTTGTATTTACTGAAAGTAGTGAAAATGAACTCACTTCGTGTCAAATCGCAAAATACCTACTTTTCTTCTTCTTCTTTGTTTGTCGATTTGCATTCGATGAGATAACAAAAACCCGGCGCGCCACATGGTGATTAGGTTTTTTTTTGACAATTCTCAAAGCGCCATATGGCGTTTTGGCAGTTTTTTTAAAGACTTATGTCCGATTTCACAGTGCGCCCTTAAGTTCTCACTTAGCTAAGCGCACGGCAAAACTTAAGTGACGACTTAAGTATTTTCGGTTTCACAGCCCTATTTTATTTCACGCTTAGCTAAGTGAGAACTTAAGTATTTTACGCTTTTATGTAGGACACTGTGCTTGTTTCAGGAGAGGCCCTCTCATGAGAAACGAATTATTTTGACGCTATTAATTAAAGTCACAGGTAACTAAAATGAATTTATGAAAATTTGACAAGTTTTATAAAAAATATATTTTAAGATATGGAATCTTTTTTCTTTTTTTTTGGAACAATGACTTCATAACATTCTTTATCAATTAAATCTTTTGTATCAGTATTCCTTTTTTAAGTAAAAATACCAATTTTTAAAAACAACTTGTTTATTTGTTCAATTTTCCACACGAAATGTCAAAAAATTTCTCTAAGCGAGACTTAAGTGGCCAATTTTGGCGACTTAAGTATAGCGACCACTTAAGTCGTAATGTACACTTAAGTTCGCACTGTGAAACCGAAAAATGATTAAACGGGAACTTAAGTAACGATCAGAACTTAAGTTGGCACTGTGAAATCGGGCATTATTCATTAGATCTAATGCGAATTAAACTTTCTGTCTGTTTTTTTTTTATTAATATAAATATAATAAAATAAATAATTATTTATGGGAAGATTTCAGAATTCTGCGGGATAATTTAAGGAATTTTAGAAAATTAAGAAAAAAAAATTAAATATTCTGCGTCAAGTTATGGCCAAAGAAATTTTAATTCTTTCACGTGTACTGAGTTATACGCGCTCTTTTTTAAGGTGAACACATTTATTACATACATTGACTTAGAATAAATGACAAAATGTTAGTTCTTAAAATATTTATCAATAGTATCATTGATCCAAGTCATAAAATAAGCGACATTTTCAACATGGTCTGGCCGTTTTGTGTCACATCTTTCATCCGGGAAATAAAAAACGCGAGTAAGAATACCAATAAGGATGTCCTTGCTATTATTTTTGTAGTGTTTTACTGTTGGCCCTCCAGAATCACCCCAGCATTGTACAGTATGTCCTAAACCTTGAATGCATAGCAAAGTATGTTCATGGATACGATCCGCAGAAACATATTCCTGATACCATTTAACGACACATGATCTTGTAGAATGAACAACACCTTGCATGCTAAGTAAAAGATCAGAGATTTCTCCATTTTCCATTGTACCCCAACCCATTTGTACGACGTTATGTCCTTTAAAATCGTTGTGTCCATTTCCAACTGGTAGATTGATTGGTTTTACGTAGTCAGTAACATTGAAATTTCTGTCTGTTTGGATAAGAGCTAAGTCCCTTGAGACAACATTCGTACTTTGGTAATGCTGAATAATTTGTTTTATATTACGCCACTGAACCATCGGACTTCTTAGATCTTCTCTTATTTGATTACCTGCGACCAACTTATACATTGTCAGATTTAGAACACTACTATTTCCTCCAAAACAGTGTGCCGCAGTAAGAACGACATTTTCCTTTATTAGTACTGCCCCGCAAGTATGCTGGTTATCTTCTAAAATTTCTATCATATAAGGAAATTCTTTGGAATAGGGTGTAATGATATTTAATCCGTCACTAGTTTCTTCAATATCTGCTACAATTTTGCCATTATATACACCTGAACAAACAGCGATTTGGTAAACGAGCAATAACAACGTAACACACTTTTCAACCATTTCACTTCATAAATTCAAACTGATAAAGAAAATTATCTCTGTCTTCTTAAATACCTTCAAATTGATATCTACCATAATCCTAAACAGTAAATAAAATGAAACCTGCGGAAACATGCTTTTGTGCTTTTTGAATGCTGGTTTTTCGAATTAATTTTTCTTAATACTTAATACATCTATCAATTAATATAAACACGCGCTCAAGAAATTTATTACACCAACATTCATATAGGACTAATTATAGTAAATTTGAGGTAATGAATCACTCTATAAGACTTTTTAATCAGCATTGTGATTTTTTTGAGTTCCACATGCCAAGAAATGAATTTAAAAAAAAAAATATGCTAGCACTAATTTCCAAGTTTTAGATTTATCCGCATTTAATGTTAAGTTGTTAGGCTTATTTAAGGTTTTTCTTGGTATGTAAGATTATTGTAAATCGGTAGACTGAATAATAAATAAATAATAATAAATAAAAATAATAAAAATTCAAAAATAGTTGCTGACTTTGTACATATAATTCCAACTTTGAGATTTTTTTCAAAAATGCTTTCTTAAAGCAATTCTAAGAATTATTCGCATATTTTCAAAAAATTCCAACACAAGCATTGAAATTGTAAAAAGTGATTCTAAAATTTAGTCTATTTGGTGGACCTTGAATTTTAAATCAAAATGTGTGCTAAATGAAAGTTTATGATGAAATACTACTCTCAGAGAAGTTTCAAGATGAGCATCTGTTTCAATTTTGAGAAATGAATGGTCAAAGTTGAAACAAGTTGAATAATGAGTTTCAGTTGAATGAGAGCTGTTCCAAACTCTAATACAAATGTATCTCGAGAATCAAAAGAGAAATGTCAGTAACATAAAAAATTTACAAACATTGCTAAATACACCCCTCAGAGAGAATAAAACAACTCCAAGCATGAAAAACAGAGATAAATTATAAAGTATCCGAAAATGTTATGTCCATGAATTTTAGATTAAATTGATCATTAAATAGCAACTATCAATCATGTTTGGTTCGTTTTCGTAGATATTACTCATTACCTTTTCGATTCGATTTAGTCAATTTTGACTATTAATTTCCCAAAATTGAAGCTCATTTTTAAACTTGTATATTAATCAACGCATCAGAGTTTTAAATAACGTAGAGGGATTATTTGTATCTAGTACTTTTTTTTTGTACATATATTTACTTTTGTTTCCTATAAAATTAAATAAAAATGCAACAATTTACAGTAAAACTGGGAAAAAATTGAAGTTATTGAACTTAATCAAATAGTTCAATTCAAGGGACCAATCCATCCAGAGAGAAGACCTTCAAGAAATTATCCATAGAAGCCATAAATATTTGCTTTACAGTATTTTCCGGCAGTTTAAAGCTACCAACATTGGAGATGACCCTTAAACACCGCGATTGTACTCTTCTACGGTTGTTAGCACAACACCGCACCGGTCGAGCTGCGTGGCTTAATGCTTTACTGCTTCACATTAACGGCCCCACGGCAGAGGCGGAAGCTCCAGCCGCAACTTCCACGTTTTGCGTAAGACTTCTTTCCCCTAGAACGGAACAAGATCGCAGTGGGCGATAAGATCGCCTCATTGTTTACCACTAAGTCCAAAAAACCATGTTCGCTGGCGGGCTGAAATCTCTCCGCTAATTAAGACCAAACCTCTCGATAGGAGCTCACGTATACCTCCAACTTCTATCTTTTATAGAGTCCATAGACGAAGATTCTATGCCAGATGTGGTCAACGGATGAGGTGATCTTGACAAGTTAGCTCCACTGCTTGCGGCTAGATGGAGTCAAGGACTTGTGTAAATTAGCAGATCTTCAACTCTGCGCGTCATATCAATTAAAAAACAATTTTTAACTTATTGTTCGTCTTCTCCCAGCCGATGGGGTGCTAAAAATAAGCGATAGACCGGGCAATGCCGATGGGCTTGGGAAGTTCTTAAAACCCCAATGGTGGCTAAAAGAAGTCGTACTCACCCGTGCTGGGTCACCAAACTCGACTAAATGCTTTACGGCCGGAGTGCAGTTTATTAGCTTGCTAATTTTATCACCCATTGTGCGAGCACAGTTGGAGGAAATTGGGTGGAAATCATTTATTTAACTACGAAACGAACTGCTTTCTTTCGTTCTTTGGTGATAATCAGTCCATTGTATTGCTCACAAATTTTGGGTTCTAAAATCACCTTAAGTAGAGAAACATTTCCTTATTACACTATTTTCGCACAGCAGCATTGGGTTCGAATTGTTTTAATTATTTTAAAGATTTATAGAAGCGGAAAATCATTCACTAGAGCCATTTATTAGATTTTGAATTTCCTGCTGCCTTGCTAAAAGTAATTAATTATTTTTTTAATTTTAGCTCTCGTTCTTGATTCTTCAATACCAAGTACATTGGTCTATCAGCTATTAAACATTCAAAATAAGAGCATGAATGACAAACAAAAACCATAAAGTTTTTCACCTTGAGTCTCATATATTTCCTCACTACACCTTTGACGAATCAAAATAAGCCCTAGATTTATTAGACTATAGACTACATAAAATAGACGATTCGGATTCTACCAAAAAATAAAAATAAAAAATAAAATAAAAGATTGCAAACATCCATTATTATTTTCGTCGATTTTGAGCCAGTTAATTAAATAGTAAGTTAATATATAAAGCAGCGGGGAAAATCTAAAAAAAAAACGAAAATATCAAATCGATATTTTTAATCTTTTCTTTCAGTGCAGAAAGAATTTTATGTTTCACGGTGACTTTACAAATTTAAGTACCTATGAGTCAGTTTTCAAACGATTTTCATGTATGGAATGTTTTCTTTTCTAATCTGTGCGTGCGAACATAAGTCTGTCTTGCATGGCAGATTTGAAAGCATTTTGTTTTATTCGCCTTTCCAATTGAGGACGTTCTTTATAAAACACAAAAATTTTCTCAGAAATTGAGATTGTTTTTAAGCTCTAGCCTTCTGCAAAAAGCTGGTGTAGTTAGAAGGGTCTGCCACTCTGCCATAACGATATTGTGGATAAAGAGTTTATTTAATAAATTATTGAAATTATCTCAAACAAATGGAAATTGTTTTAAAACCAAGGCTGCTCGGTGATTTGATCAATCTTCAATGGTTGCTTACTATATTACAGGGGACCATGCTAGAATAACTCACGAAAAAACAGTAGGAAAAGGTTGAGTAGCTATTTAAATTTTTCTTATAGGTAGGTATGAAAGAAAAAATAATACATATGCATGTGATGCCACATAAGACAAACTTTGTTGATCAACAGAAGATCTGCGTTAGATCTAGAAAATAACTCATAATTTATAAAGTAGTTTTTCAAGCTCTCAAATGCTCTATAATACTACACCAAAATACATTTAAATAAATTAAAACTATTACAAAACAAAATTCTTAAAATTATATTAAATTTAACGTGGCTCTTTTCTAATACCACTGAGCTATAATTAGGGCCAATGTGGAGCTAATAGCAAATAAACTGAAACGCATTGTCGACAAATTCTTTGATAAATCTACATAGTCTGAAAATACCTTAATCAGGGAGTTAAGTAAACAATAGGTGTTAATATATTATACGTTTTTTTTAATTTACTCTCACTGGGTTTCTTTTAAATAATTTTTCTTTAAATTAAATAGATGTTATTTTGACTTTTCTGGTTAGGCCATACAAAAGTATTATATGTAGATGAATGAATTAAATTTTAGAGCCACATACAAAATGAGAAACGGAACATTTCTTTGTAGTTTTGAGAATTTTCAGCAGTTTCGGCATTAATTTTTATTTCTCGATTATACCTACATATACATAGAATCCAAATGTGGCCTTACTTTGTTAATAGTCACATTGAAAATTGGGGAATAGAAAAAGCAGCTTTTTTAAAACTTGAATATACCGAAAATCAAATTTTAAAAATTTCCATTTTGGTTGTAAATTGTTTATACAACCTTATACTCAAAGTAAAGTTTACTATAAAATACAAATTATTATTATTATTATACATATTAAGAAAAGACAAAGTAGAAATTTAAAAGAGAAACCATGAAGAATAACCTCCATATGGAAGTTTTGTATTTTACTTTCAAAAATTAAATTAATTCTGGCCGGGAGATGAAGATAGTACTATGTATAGCCGTTCTCTTTAATTAGATGTTGAAAATAAAATCCGAAGTTTTTATTTCTCAGCCTCTTAAGATCCAGAGAATGTTTACGTTTAGAGACATAGTTAGGCGCCCTTACTTAGTACTTGGGAAACCTCAACTCCCATTAAATTTATGGTAGTTAGAGCAAAATTGTGAAGTAGTACAGAACAAACATTATTGCAATAAAACAAAATTTATTACTTCTTCTGCTCATAGTTTAATCAAAAATTGGCTGGTCACGGCCTTCATACCGGCGCTTATTTTCTGAAATTTTTTCGAAAAATTAAGACTGTTTATTCTTTCAAAAGATTTCACCAAATAATCATTTATCATAATTATTCTTACCAAAAGATTTGCACGGGCCTAGAATTATGAAACGCTCCGGATCCACAGTTGCCCAATTACTCACCGGCAGAAGATCTGACCTAATACAGCTTATTTTCAGGCTGCAATTACCACTCGAGGTGGCAGAAGCACCAGCGGCTACACGCGTAGCGCCCGCCAAAGTTGGAGCACCAATTACAGATATTTGCATATCGCAGTTGCATAAAATATGTGCCAGAGACATTGACCTAACCTAGCGAAAAAACTAAGTGGTTCGGACAGGGCACACCGTCGTATCGCACCTCCGCCCAAAGAACAATAAAATACTCTTCGGTGCACCTTGTAATTAGCTGCGGCGGAGCAAATCTTAAGACAATTGTAAGACACCTTCTCCGCGTTGGCCGGAGGAAATACGGGTCCATTGCAGGTGAATTGTGGGCCGCTCGAAGACTGCGCTGGCAGTCGATGCGGTCAATTAACCCTCTGCGAGGCGCCGTTCGAACTCGCGAGCTCCGCGGTATTTTCGGGGCAAACCCGCTGGCATCCAATGGCACCCAATCCCCGGCCAGTTCTGAGCGCGTCATCCATGGACACCTCCAAACGAATTTTCGCCGCTTTCCACGAGAGGGATGCTGCGCTAATCGGAGGTTTTCGAACTTCGGTTGGTGGGTGTGGGTGGCCGGCCAAGACTATATAAAAAGTGTTCTGGGAAGACGCCTAATCAGTTTGCTATTGTTTCCACGAACTGCCGGGAACCGATCAGATTTGTGCCGGTTTTGTGTTGATCTTCCTCGGGTGCTCTTGCTGTTGGACACTTGTGAAAACGAGACATTTATTTTTTGAGGCAGTTTTTAAGAAAGCGTTAAGCGCCCTCAAAGGATAAGATGTGGATTAGCCTCCTTCTCCTGGGCGTTGCTCACATTTTTACGAAAGTTTATGGAGACGCTGCGACGGATTACAACGACGTGAACAGCGATGGATCTTTTTCCTTTGGGTAGTTACAAGGACTTTTGTGAATTTAAATTTGTTTTCGAGTTTATTTACTGTGAACGTTTACAAAGTTTCATGTTGTGACCGTTGATGCAAAATATTTCAATTGAGGGAAACTTCGCGGATTCAAAGAGAACAATTTTAATTCTCGGTCTGTGAAATAATAAAATTCCGTAGATACTAGAAGATGTCGTGAGTGCACATATAAGTACTTAATCATGTGAAAACTGGAATATAAACCAAAGGAAAGATGATTAAAAATAACCATCCTTTGTTTTCAATTGTTTCGCTTTAAGACAATTATAATGTAGCACTGATTGCTGTTATATAGATTTTTTATATAAACTTAATAGCAATTAGTAACTACTGCAAGATTGTTTTTTAAAGAAGAACATTTAACAAGTATGACTGTATATTCAACCGATAGAGAAGGTTTCACTTCTCTTAGAGCTTTAAAATATTTACATAATGGAATCAAAAAATATTCCTTAACCAACATTGTAATTTAATTTTCTCACTAAGGCACTTTGAATAAGGTCCTTTATATGAATTACTATTTTAATCCTCAGATAAATTTATTCGTCAAATAAAATCAATCAAACTTGGCTGTCTATCTATTAATATTCAAATGAAATTTTTGATAAATATTAGATAAAATAATTATTTTTTCTCACATAGTTGATGTTTTAATTGAAGAATAAAATTGTCAGTATATTGAAAAATCAGCCATTAGAATACTGTTAAAAGAAATTATAAAATTTGTATTCTAACGTCAGTACATTTTTAATATTGACACAAATAATCAAATTCTTCTTCCGCGCGATATATCAGCACCTTTCAATTCATTTCAAAATCAAAATTATAACAAAAACGTCTTGTTAAGGTTGGAATCAAAATATCCTGAACTCTAAATGATTACTTTGTTATTCACCTACCTTGTAACATCCAAAACGTACTCAATCTCAATCCAACCTAACAATTAGTTTTCCAATAGATTTTATATTACGTCTGATTTCTAGTAGTTACTAATTTAAAAATCTGAACTTTCTGTAGATAGCGTTCAAATTTTTATTAATTTTAATCCTAATTTACAATTGACTGAAACACCTTCAGACAATCCATCCATGAAACTTATTCAGTAAGTTTTCTAATCCTAATTGATATAAACTTTCACAATAATAGGGAACATAGAGAAATTTTAATTTCTATTACTTTATTACAAGGCTTTGATTAATATATTTAAAAATTCAAGATCGAAGGCTAAAATTCTTTATAACTTCTATTCCAAAAAAAATGATATCTTTAAAACTATACTTCCAGTTAAATGGTTTTAAACTTACTGAATTCAAAATTATTTGCAAGAATGGTGTAAATATGTTTTAATTCAGTAAATTCATTCAATAAATTTTTAAATCATGCTTTATGGGAATTTTACCTTTATTACAATTTTAAATTTTTACTGTTGGTAATTCTTATAATGACAAGTAGCCTTTTCATCTCGATATACGAAACAAACTTTCCTATTCAATGGAAAATTTAGGTACTGCTGAAACTATGTACCTAGCATCAGATTGTAAAAGACAGGTCTTAGAGTACAGAAACGTATTATTTAAATATTCTACTAGTTGATTTCTATCGCAGATATTAAACAAATGCTTGAACGATCCTCATGAAGAAGATGAAAGTCAATTCAGAAATTGTTGAAATAAGCAAACTTCAGAATTAATTTCTGTTAGCGGTTATTATAAATATGAAGTATAAAATTAGAATCTACTGTAAGAATTTTCTAGACAACAACTTTGTTCAAAGTTTATTATTATTTTAGTGAGAACACTACTAGAAGGATAATCTGGATCTAAAGAAGGATAATTTAGATCTAAATATGGTATTCAACAAATTTTTGTCGATCAACGTCCTAAGTCTTAACTGCCATAACTTTTCTCTGGGAGTAGTCGTTGCCTTGATAATTTAAAATTCATTAATTACTTCTGCATGAAGATCCGTTGATTTAAAAGAAATTTCCATTTTTCAGCCTCTCAAACGATGATATTGGGGGTCACTACCACACGGCAGCTGGTTCCGCAGACAAAATTGTTCGAGGTCGTTACGGATCGAGGAATCCGGCGAATGGGCGAATTGAAGAGACCGTTTACACAGCGGGTCCGCGTGGGTAAGTCAATTGGTGAAAACATCGCGCCAATCGCTGCCTCAATTTGCATACACTGGCCAAACATGAGCCAATGCGTCGATTTCCGATATACACGGCGAGCGACTAACGCAACCCGATGATCTGCAAGAATAAATTCTTCTTGAAGATCTCCTTTAGCAAGTGATCAATGCGCTGTGCTTCCGGTCCTTTGAACAATTGGCGGCGGCGACGACGGCGGCGGATCGTTGCGATTGCGAGCGATCGTATCAAAGACGGCCCTTTTTGCCTTGCGTAAATTGATTGCAAACAAAGCGGCCGATATTTCGCGAATTCAGCGCTGCTTTTGTTCTGCACGCTGAGGAATTCGCTTTCAATTTGGGTTTAAATTTTTACAGATATCGGGCACAAGGTCCGCAAATTCACCGCAAGATGGACTTATCTCAGTACCCAAGAGGTCCTGTCGGTAGTCCGGATGATCCCCTTGCTGATCCTTACGAAGATCCCAGCTACCATTTCGACTTTAAGACTCTCGAATACGATCGCACGGAAAGCGCTGATAACACCGGCAGAGTCAGAGGTAAGTAACTTACTAAAGCTATTACCTACATAATGCGATTTTAACGATAAGTCGTGCAATTTTCATTCATTTTATTTTTAAAATTATAAAATTTTAATATGCTGATGAACCTTAAGTTATTATTTTTTATTATTTTCTCCTTATTTTATTATTATTCGATCATGCATGATTTTTAGGTTTAGCTAAATAGTTTAACCTTCAGCTGGCACATTTATCCAGAATTAAATGTCACACTAAAACATCTAGCCACTTATGTAAAAGCTTACTCATAGAGTTACGGATATTTCAATTTGAAAAATTACCAGATCAGATAGTCTTCAAACCAGTGACAGTGCTTGATAGCATTGCTGTGGTAAAAAAAGGTAATGCTAAAAATGGGCGATACTATGTATATATATGTATGGTTCCGAACTTAAAAACTTTTGATGAACCCTATGCGTCCGAGCCCTGTGCTACACTCACCAGCTACATTAATTTTCAATAATACATTTTGTTAATAATACACAGGTACCTAATTATTGTACTAATTTCACTGAGAAATAATCACCCTGATAAGAAAAGTTTCTTAACTAATATGTATAAGTAAGTAAATAAATAAATAAGCAAATATACTCGTATGTTAAAACTAAACATTAAAAAAATTTATTTCACTTAATTACAAAGTTTGATTATTAAGAATAATCTAAATACAGTATTAATTAATTACAATAAGTTTTGCTACATCAATTTACCAATCATGTCATTACTACCATAGTTGTGTTCGATCTCACATACAGACATTTTCACCAGCAAGCGTTACCTAAAAAAAATTACAACTTTACCCCTACATACCCACCCCCAATCACCACCATTTCGGCAGCCTTTGCAGAATTTTAATCTTAATTACCTGTAGATTCGATTTTTATAAAAATTAGCCTCGTGTCTGACCATCGAATATTTTTTTTGTTCTGTCTACATAAATAATTTTAGGTATGGAATTTTCGATTTATCAATCTCACTTCTCACAAACGATGATCAAAAGTCATATCTGTATCCGACAACATCTTGGCTTTTTATTTAGGGTGAATTCGTTGTTGGAATGATTTTGTTGCATTTCTGACCCCTAATTCCTTGTGCAATAGAAATAAGACCAAAATATCAGAATTTCAGAAGTAGGTCTTTATTTCCCTTTCGGAAAGGATTTTATTTTAATTGTTCTTATTTCAAGATCCTTTTTACTATACAACATAATTTAAAAATTTCTAGGACTTTATTCTTACCTTGACGATATTGGAGAAAGACATACCGTCCGTTATGCAGCAGGTGCTGGAACCGGATTTGAAGTTTTAAACTCTGTTCCTGACTCCCCAGCAAGTGTTGCTTTTAGTTCGCCTCTATACAAAGCCCCAGCGGAAACTCGTGGAAGGATGTCGGTGCAAAGAGGACCAGACGGACAATATAAATTTATTCTTTCCGGTCCAGACCAAAGACGGTCAGAGTCCAGCGGCCCGGATGGAGTCGTACGAGGTTCTTACTCGTACCTCGACGACAAAGGCATCCAAAGGACTGTCCAATATATAGCTGGTGCGGGAATTGGCTACAGAATAGTCCAAAGTACCACAGGAGCTGGGACCCACAACGCTCCGAGACCAGCTCTACCCCAGTACGGAATCAGGGACTATCAGTCCAACGATCTTTCTGACGATAGCTACCTTCACACCGCGGAATCTGAGTATCCTCGCCCAAGTGGAGACCCAAACAAAAATGGATTTGGACCATCTAGAGGTGGTGGAGTTGAAAGTGGAGGTGGTAGTAGAGGTGGAGTTGGTGGAGGAAGTCGGGGCGGAGCTGGTGGAGGAATTCGAGGCGGTTCTGGAGGAGGTACCCGAGGTGAAATTGGAACCGGAGACAGAAGTGGCAGTTCTGGAACTGGAAGACCGGGAGCTGGCCGGCATCAAGATGAATCTGAACTATTTGATCGACCAAAGCCTATTGGTGGTTCTGATCGAAGTGGTGAAAGGAAATCTGGTGGTCCTGACGCGGCGAGTGGTCGTCCGCAAATATCTGGCGGAGACGGTTTTGGAAGCAAGAACAATATCGACCAAAAAAGCAGAGACGATGATTTTAGAAGAAAGCCTATACCTGGAGGATCAAATCAAGGGAGTACACGGAATGGTATTGGAGATGGAGGTCGGAAACCTGGCGTAGGTGGTTTTACAGGTGAAAGTGACTCTCGTGGAGGATCTGGAGGTAGAGGTGAAGATAGAAAAATAGGAATATCTGGCGGCAGTATTGAAGGAGGCTCAACATTCAGCACTTCCGGAGAAAGTGGGTATAGTGGAGGGTCTAGAGGAGGAGTTGGAGGTCGAAAGTCAGGATCAGGTAGAGGAGAACAAGATGGAGGTTCAGCAGGTAGCTTGGGCGGTAAGTCCCCGTATCTTCCGCGAGATAAAACTACTCCAATTCGCGGACAAGACGATGGATCGTACAACAGAGGAAACGATTTTGAGAGCAATGTAAGTGATGACGGCTCTTATAGAAAACCGTCTCAGCCAGGAAAACAAGGTGGAGATTTTGGTGGGCGGGGCGAGTCCTTTCCGAGCCGAACTCGCCCTTCTACGAGTGGTGGCAGCTCTGGAAGCCGAAAAGGTTTCTACGATGACTACGAAAATGAGTTCCCACTAGTAACCGCGGACCACAGGCGGTTGGAGCTCGACCGGGAGAAAGATTGGAGTTTACGCGGCCGAGATTCGACCGTCATTAAAAATGTAGGCAGATGGTATATCGGACTGCCACCAGGATCAGCGGTGCGAGCTCATGTACAAAACATCGATCTTCTACCTCTTGGAGGGCGAATACCTTCTCCCTCAGAAGCCCTAAGGCGGGACGAGATTTCAAAAAATTAAAATGAGTTTAAACCTCACCGTAGCCCTCCAAACTAATTACAATTAAGACTCATTTTTATGCTGCCAACATTCAGTTTCCGTTTAAGAGAGAACCATTAAATAAATTATTGACATTTTTGAATCATTGCATTTTTATTTTTAATCCTTTTATGGACGGAACCGCCTCCGTAACATATGACTTAGAATAATCTCAATATATTCATTGAAACATTTCCGGCGATATGTTCACTTCTTGGAACGCGACTGGTATCGCAAAACAGTTTTAATAAGTTAAACAATTTTATTTAAATTCAATCACAATAAAAATATGAATGCAAATAAATCCGAAATAATTTGTCGCAATATGTCCCTAAATTTTTTTGTTATTCATGTCATTTTTATATCAGGCATAAAATAAGAAGAATTCGCAGTACTTAAAAACGAGTCATTTGCTAATTTTTGGTGAATTTACTTGATGGGTTTTTGTAATTGAAATTAAAAAATGCTGCAAAGCAATTGAGAATAATTCAAACCAACAGAAGTTAGTGTTCGCCTCTTATGTCGAAATTTTCAATTAAATTAATAATCGTTTTGAAAGGTATTTTTAGTTTTTTTTATAATATAAATAGAATATAAAAAAAATGTTTCTATCGAAAATTTATATTGCATATTTTCTGGAGCCGTATTTATAAAAAAAAAAACAATTAAAATGGAAACTGGTGATCCATAGAAAAATTGTTGCGAAGGTGATTATTCAACTATAAGCCAAGTTATAAGCCAAAAATAATTGTAACTTAATAAATCGCTATCGTCGCTGCCAGAATAAAGTGTTTTTATTACACACTATAAAAATTGCATGGCTTGCTCGCTTGCATAACACGAAAAAATACTGTTTCGAGAAAAACGGTAAATTAAAGAGTAATGCAATTTTATAGTATTTACATAAATTCATATAATTTGTTAGTTTCCAAAAGTTTTAAATTTTCTTTTGATGGTATGTTTTTACGGTCCATGCTTTAAAAAAAGAATTCAATTTTCAAATTACTAAAGTAAAATACTTCCTTAGTTAATCTACACATCGAGCAATTTGTGATCAAACCCTGCCCTGAATTCTAGTACACTTTCCGGTTGTATGACAGCAGCATGTTAAGCAATCGCTACCAACTTCACTTGTGCTGTCAAATGGTTCGGTGTCGAATTGTTGCAAGGTTATATTCGTCGTGTGCGCGGACGTTCAGACTTAGTTAAATTCCAAGTTTTTCACTGTATAAATAGAAGAATAGTTCCACAACTTACAAAATCTCTTGTCTGCCATCTCCCGTGTTACTTTTAATTTAAACCAACTGCATCAGCAACTCTGCACTCCAACAGAAATTGCTCAGAGGGAAACGTCAACAAGGTAAGGCTCCGTGGAATCGAAGGCACCACCTCGACTTATTCCCCATCCGGAGGAGGCGTTCCGGCCTCTGGCTGTAAGTGAATGATTGTTTTCTTCCACCGGATTCCTCCACTTCTTTTATATAAACAGCTTGGCTTGACCATCTGTGGGCAAACCTGTCGCCTCCAATATTGGGGAATTTCAGGAATTCTTCGTTGATTCACGTCACGAGCGAGGCCCAAATATGCTTTACTATACTAATCCCCGGCGGGCAGTGCTGATGACCCACCAACCGCGTGTTGAGTCAGCATTCAGAATTTAGACTGTCAGCTGATGCCACGACAGACAGATCGCAGAGACGGCACCTCCCCGTCCTTTCTGACTGAAACGGATGCTGCACCAATTAAATCAGCCTCGGAAACGGAATCGTCTCCTGGACTCCAATAAGAAATATGAGCCGTTTAATGCGCAGGCAGTTCAGCGAAAATATAAGTTTATAGGCAGATCTAAAGAGAGCTCTTATTCAATTTGCAACGCGGTGCTGGTCGTTTCTGGTCTGACTGAGAGCTCTTTAAAAAAGCCTGCCAGTCCCCGTTAGATAAGAAAAATTCAAAAGCTTTTATTTTGGATTATCAAAAAATCTCGCAGAGTTTCCGCATTACTTCTATTGTAAGTGAAAAATTTCAAATAGTGATAATTGAAATAAGATGGTGTTCAGGTACGGGATTAGGTTACTGTTTCCAGGATCATGCTGGGAAGTGTGACAGAATACTACGCTGAATCGCCCATTATTATTATTATTAGGAGTGGTCCTGCCATAAGTAGCGCGGCTTAAGACCTTTTGTGCGAAGTGAACCCTTTTGGGTCTATTCCCTAATCAGATCGAGATCTTTATAGAAGGCTATTGTGTCTTTGGGAAACAGGTTTCGATACAATCGAATTTCAGTATGTTAAAGACCCGCGCCCATCGAATCCGGCTCCGACTCCAGCAAGCAAGCTTAAAGCTTAAAGTTTTTGATTTCCGGAAAACAGAGGAATCCCCCATAGAATCCGTCAGCGACTACGGCAAGCTTAATCTCTCAAAGTTTTTTTTATCTTAATTTTGACAATTTGTTCTGGCACACCGTGGAAATTTTATTGGACAAGGCAATTTAAAATCAAACAAACAAACAAGAAGCAATTTTTATTGAAAAGACAACGATGGATGTTTGGCTTTATTGCAGGGAAGACGCCTCTTTTGAGGGCCACCATTGTACGAGGTCACTGACATATAGATGCTGGACTGCTAGCTTAGGCTCAAACCTTTTAAGCAAATCATGCTAATTAAAATACTCAAAATGCCGCACAGTTATGTTTAAACGGAACTAAAAAATAATTAAATTGTTACCAACAACAGAAATCGGTTATATCTCGGGACCAGCAGTCCAATATTTAAAATTTCAACATGTTTTCAAAGCTTGGAAGCTCTCACTGACGAAGCTCTGATGAATTCGTTGCTGCATGTAGTTAAAACCAAAACTTAAGAAATGTTCAACTTTTCTCTCCGGCTCCGACTGCGGCAATAAGTCGTTATGGGTAAAGCCTCATAAGAATTCATGTATGTACATATGTATGTTTTGAACAATAGGGTATTTATTCTTTGGTGTACATATTTTTATTCACATAGAAAATTTGTAATATTTGCTTACATGTTTCCATCTTTCCAAAATTGTGGAATTTTGTGAGATTTCATAAAATTCGTATGACAATCTATTGGATTTCCTATACAAATAGACAATCTCAATCCTAATTTCATTCTGACATCTAAAGCTACTTTTAAAGTATTGAAAATTCAAATTTCAAATTTTGTAAAAGTTATACTAATATGTATTACAAATTATTAAAAAAATTCATTTCCAAAATCGAACGTTAAGCTTGTATCAGGGGTAATACTCGGACAGTTTCAAAAGTGTAGTTAAACGACTTAGTGAATGGTTCATGTTACGGTGTCCTATAACCTACTACATAGTTTTACTTTTTATAGTACGGTTTCCATTAAGAACAGCTTAGAATTGAGGGGTTTAATAGCAAAGTTAACAATTTCTACCGCTGCAAATTTTAAAGACGTATTCTTAAAATCTGTGTTTAAAATCGTAAGAAAAAACAAATCAATCCTTAATACTCACTACCCTTTTTATTAAGATGGAAGTACGGAACTATATATATTTTCATTTAATTTGTTTTGTTGAAGTACATGTTCAAAACATACAGTCCATCTCTGAGGTAGACTGCTGTCCTTGTTAAAACTGCTAAACGTTGTCACAAAGTGACTATGGAAAGGAAAATACATCTCCTTGACAATTTTCAATAATCACAGTTATAGTAACTTATATATTTATTAGCTCAATTTGTGAAAAAATGTGAAGTTGTTTCTAATTCTACATCTCTTTTTTCTGTAAAATTTGACAAGTCTCATTTAGCAGTTTATTTTCCATCACACTGTATGTTTTAAATAATTAAAATGTTTCATACTTATTGATGCTTAAATTAAGATACCGTCGTTTGTAACCGCAAGAGTAACGACTTGATTCTATAAAATTATTTCACTATCTGGATAAATAATTAAAGTTTGTTTTTAAATCCTAGCGTCATGCGGAAATAAAAGGTTTACCACAAAACTGACCTATTTTGATGTGTCAACTGTTACTAGCTTTTAAAGCTTGTTTTTAAAATGATGACTCACGTGAGTTTTTGTGAGGAAAAATCCAAGCACGCATTTAGTTTTTGTATCAGCATTATTTATTTAAATATTTATCACTGGCGTCGGTGTTCCGGGGCTTTATTTAAGTTTTTATTCAAGACCTTACAGGTCAATAACCTAGTTCAAGAATTTACGCTTATGTTGCTAAGTCTGTATACGAAATTACGTGAAATCTTATCTACTTCATCACTTTACTTCCGAAAACAACACTATAGAAATTTATGACGGTTATCACGATTTTAAGTAGTTGTGGTATCTCTTGGCAATTCCCTATCATTATCGTTTCAATAGATAATTAGTAAAGAGCAAAGAGTGTTTCAGTTGCACCTTCAACCAAAACAAATTTTAGAAAAAAAATCACTTGATCCACTTGCTAAATTGAGCATGATGCAATAACCGGCTGAATCTTAGTGAGATAAGAATAAGGCATGCATACCTGTATACATATGTATATATGAAGGTATATGCTCGTTTTATAATCTTCACAATGTCGCAAAATTCTGATTGTAAAAAGAAATGTTTCGTTGACGTCAAAAATATAATACCTACGCATTAGGATTCTTAAAGTCAATTACCTAATAATTGCGTTTTGTTAATAATTCTTTTCACTTAGCTCCAATTGCTTACTCATTACATTCTCTCCGCATAAATGGCAGATATTCTTTTTTTATACAATTGTAATTACAAAAATCATGAACCAACATTATATGGTTAATTGAAATTTGAATTATAGGCAGCATTACAACGTCACCTTATAGCTAAAATTATGGGGATGTCAGCACTGATAAAATTTGATTTACTTTTTATACTCAGATGTTCTCAGTTCGAGATTCCATTTGAAGTATACAATCGGCGTTAAATTATTGTTCGCCATTAAAAATAAGTGAGTACAGCTTGTCGGCTAAGCGTGTAACACGTGATTTCGAGTTACATAATTTTAATTTTTTTTAGTACGTAAATAGTTGCCAATTGAAATTGTTTGAAATATATTTCTAAGTTGAATTGTTTTTTGTGCCGGATTTGCTATTTAACACTATTTAACGAGGATATTTGCTAGTTTCTTGAAGTCGTTCTCAGATATCTTACACGATATCCTTTAAAAGGGTCGTTATTTTTGAAATATTTTTGAAAGTGGTATAAGTAAACTTTTTGAAAAATTTACTTTAGGGTTATTTACACGTTAAGATTTAACTCAAGAAGTTGTTAAATTATATTTTAAAAATGCGGATTTATACCATTTTCAAAAACCATGCATTTCACTTATTTTAATATAAAATATCTTTTATTTGCCATCGGAAAAGGACAACAAACTACTGCCTTGGAAAAAAAAATTTACACTGTGTATTCAAAGGCCACTGTAAATATTTGTCGATAGTCGGGAAAATAAACTTTAAACTCTAAACTTTTGAAGAAATTCGATGACATTTTCAGTTTCATGAAAAAATCGTTTGACAATTTGAATCAAAATTTAATAAGTGTGTTCTCTACAATTATTTGTATCTAAGCTTCGCTAGTAAAAAGTTGAAAAAAAGAATATAAGAAAAAAGCTATTGGATTAAAATGCAGAGAATATAGCCGCTAATTTTCAGGTAAAAGAAATAATGAAAAATTGTTTGAATCCTTCATAATTTTTGCATTTCAATTTTTAAAATACGTTTTAGTTTACGATTCGATTGGAAAACGATATTCGGAATAGTGCGTTAATTTGGGATCAAAACCAATCGACTAAAATAGACTCGAATTAATAAATAGTTTCAAGTTTTATGCTTAGAATAAAAATGAAAATAAATCGGTGAAATATTTTTCGAGATATTTTGGATACATGTTTTGCAAATGGGACTTATAAAATGTGTTTATATTGTTTTAGTTTAGCCACTTTCTGGAAAACGGGGAAAAGTCAGGGAAGTAAGAGAATTTTATCGTCCAAAATATTCAACTTATTGTTTGGTAAAATCTTTTGTAAAAGTTAAATCTGCTGTTATGTAGAACAAACTATGAAAATATTAAATTTTACACTCGATGCAATAATAAAATAAATACAACTAAACGTGAATAGCAATATAATAATAATAAAGATACAAATTTGTATTTTAGAAAACAAAAACTAAGAACAAGATCCAATTGAATTACACAGTGGGTTTATTTATTTAATCAGAATTTAGTCTTTAATTGATCAAATCAGGACTTAGCACAAAATCAACTTCAGTTAACATATGTAATTGTTGTTATTTTAAACGATGTAGCATTTGCCTCATTTCACTACATTTACGAGAAAAGGGCAGTACAAGTACTAAAGGATATTGTGATTGCAATAAAGTAACATCAATAGTGCAATATAAATGTTTTTTTTTAACTTGATTCAAATATTAACTATAAATATAATATATGTACATATGATTAAAGGCATGTATCCAATATCACAAAAACATTTCCACGCATCAATTTTAAAGAACTTTTTAAATATAAATATTTTTCTTGTTTCTTTGCCAGTATTTTGCTTTTGTCCATTTCAAAAGTCTTCAAAAATAGCCATACGCCCATCTATTTCCATTCTTGATGTGATATTAAGCATATCTTACTCATTCTTGATTTATTGAATCCGGAATATCTCGATGGCGGTTTTCGAGGAAGTTCATTTTCATTATATGTAGATTTAAATATCGTGGCAATAAAAAATAATGAATCTGTATTTATTTGAAGACTTGGTTTAACTTTGGCTTTTAATATGTAGTGAAATTCGATAAAAAATGACGAATGTGTCATTAAAGATATACATTTAAAGATTTCCGTTTTAAACTTTGGTCTATACGTTATTACCAAAAAACAAAAATATAAAACACCCTCTCGAGATGGCGACAATATGTTTTTTTCCTCCGAGATGACGAAACTTTACTCTTGCAGCAAAATTAGAAATTCAAATTTTTCAAAGAATCATGAACCGTTGACTAGTACATTATGTAAAACATTTTTTAAAGAACATGCGCGAGTTCATTGAAAGTTGATTAAAATGATCGCTATATTTTTATAGAAAAAATGCACCCTAAACCTTCAGTCACGAAAACAACAATTTAAACAAAACTTCGATATGGCTAGTAAAGAAAAGCCGGCGAAGTTTGTGTTGGCACAGACTCATTTCTTATTCTAGTGTTTATTTTTTGCATTGGTGGTGTCTCAGCATCTTCTTCGGGCTATCGTAAACTTTATTACAAATCAGAGAGAATTCTTCTGAGAAACTTTTGGATCTTTGAAGAATCAGTCGCATTTATTTACGTAACTTTTTCCTACAGTTTCTCTCAAAAGACGAAAAGAGGGCACACGAACGTTCACATTTCAAGTGCCTCATGTGAGATGTAAGCCTTTTATTTTAATTTCAATGTTAAAAACTCATGTGACGCAGAATGTTTTAATCTCGCCGGTCTTATCTAAATCACTCGGAAATCGATACAATTGGGGGTTTCGTGTCTTGCACAAAAGAACTCAGTGACTAGGTTTATTCATTATTGTTATTATTCCGATGGTTAGTACGACAGCGATAATGAAAATATCTAGAGAAGCTTTCTTGGGGATGCGATCATCTGTTTGGAGGTGTAATTAAGCATTTCTTAGGCTAATTGTGGCATGTGAAAAACAAAAACATGCAAGGTGACGTAAATATAGAACTGCTATAGCTCTCACTCCTCTGCATTATGTTTTAAAGAAGAAAAGAGCGAACAAAATGCCAAGAATTTCCGCCATTAGATTTTTGTTCGATCAAACACCCGCTTTTGTCGGTTGATTTAACTCAACCTTGACATAATTTTAGTGCGCTGGCACTTTCGTTGTCGTGCTCTTTATTTTTTTTATTAATTGACATTAAATAGCTTGTAATGCTGCTTAATTCGTTAGTTCGGTTAGTCGACAATATCATAGAAAAATTAACTTTTTCGTCAGGAGATTTACTATTTTTCGTACAATATTGGTTATTTTGACCTTTGTTTTCCAGTGTAGATGGAGTTGTTGAATGTGGCGATATAACATACATTTGTATGAATATTTGTACTTAGTTGTTATTTTTAATGGTAATCATTTCATTAAATGATTTGTTATTTTTGAAAGTGGTATAAGATCTCTTTTTGAAAAGACCACATGAGGGCTATTGAAACGTTAAAATTTAACGGAAAAAGTTGCTGAAATGATATGTTAGAAAAGTGGACTTAAACTTCTTTCAGAAACAAGACTTTGAACCAAAAGGAAAAGAGAAAATTCTGTTGATAACCCTAATTGACCTTTCGAGGTATACAGCAAACTTATTATTTTGAGATTTTCGAGTATCTAGATACATTTTACAAAGCTCAATAATTTCCGAAATAGAAATAAAATGATTAAAAGTTGATTCAATATGTCCAGCTAGAGTTACTTACAGATTTCAGTCTATTTTTTTTAAAACTTTCATATGAAAAAATGAAGGCGTACAATGACCATCTTTAGTTTTTAAAATTATCGTTATTGCCCTATGTTTGAAGCCAGCCGGTAAAATACACATAATTTTTCAACATACACTTCTCTTTTTCGAAATTAAAAGTGCCAAGTGCATCGCTTTAGTAATTATTTAAGCCGTCTGCCAATTGATTTTCGAATACCATCTCAACATCATTTGAAATGAAACTAGCGGTTGATAAATGTGCCATTTCTTTTAAAGTATCATTTCGACTGTCCAAATATTAACTGAGTTGTTTTCGGTTTTTATAATAATTGTTATAATAAAAGCCACAGGATATATTTAGATAGAGGAAAGTAATACAGTTTTGTTTTTGTGACATAAAAGGAATGGTATTATAAATCAAAAACCTTTAATTTGTATTTATTATCAATCATACATTTGCGCTTAACTTCATAACAGTCTTGTGTTACATATATTAATAAAAGTAAAACATTTTCTCAAGAAAAAAATTAACATAAAGATATCTAATTATGGAATAGGTACCCAAATATGGAATACTAAAAAACTATAAACAATAAACTTTAATTTATATGAGATACTTTAGAAGCTTTGGTCAAATTTAAAAAGGAACTTAATCTATTACAAATATGTAAACAGTATACTTATACCAGAGCTGTAAAATACCGAGTATTTTTGTACTTTAGTACGAGTACGAGTATCAGTACCTGGTAATCAAGCAACTTGAGTATGAGTACGAGTATCAGTTACTCATACTCAGAATTTTTCAGGGCTCGTACTCAACCTCAAGGTACTTTGGTACTCATAGTCAGCCTAAAAGTTTTTAGTACGTGTACTCTGCCCCAAAATACTTTTATATTCGCAATGAAATGCTTGCTATCAGCGACCCTGAAAACCCCGAGTTAGGTGCAATTCACATGGGCTAACTTTGAAAATGTACCCACAAAACGAAAAGTTAACGATGACGATTAAATTTTTTCTTGTTTTACCTACGAAGCGTAGAACCTCAAAAATGATCAGTCGGACATCAAAATGTGTATGAGAATTTCTGTAGACAATTTTACCCTATACCTACAATATTACGCAATCAGTTTTACGATATCTGTTACAGTTAGTGAGAAACTTGCAAGACTCCAATTAGAAAAAACTGGGTTTGGAGAAACATTTTGGGCTTTTGTAAAACATCAATTAAAATATTTAGAATATGTATATTCCTTGATAGTGTCACTACGGATTAAATTGATATTATTATCGATTAAAACATACATAGAAAACATTCTCTTCTTAGACAACTAGGACGTCTTTTAAATTATCCGTAAATATGTTTATTTGAAAACAGAAGAGCAAATAGCAGCGAAATTATCAGTAGGTTTTGCGAATCGCTACACTACTTGCTAGTCTTATTAGCAATAAGAAAAACATTAAAATATAGATCCATATAAAAAAGTGTCATGCCCCCACAGATAGCAGCCTCGTTGTCTTGGTCGTCTCATTGCCTCAGCGCTCGTCTTAAGATGTTTCGAAGCCCCTTGAAATGCCGTGCCCCGTGACAAGCCTCCCGGCGTTTATTAACACGCGAGTTAAGAAATCGTTCAGTGGAGCTAGATGTAGATGTAGCCGGCATTTGTTTCGTTTCTTGCAGTGGGTCCATCTCGGACGATTTAATTGAACCGCGGAAATAGTCAATCCCAGAAAATCTGAGACGGTCGTCTTCCTCGCGTGCTGACGCGTGCTCCGTGCTAAGAAATCACGGCCAACAGGTGAGCAAGAAAACATTGCAAATTCGACGAAACTTTTCTCTCTCGGGGGGAGTCTCGAAAACCCCAAATTGGACGAAATCCACCTCCATCAAGACACTGTTTCTAGCTTTCGGTCAGTCATTGCTAAACTTTCAGCGCGACCAGCACCGAAAGCTCCTGACATCGACCATCCGGTGCTATCTATAATTAGCGAGCACAAAAATTATAGTGGATTTTTGTACGTGGTTTTTTCCCAACCAACAATTGCGTGGTCACAGTAACTTACTTACCTCATAACTAGTCCTAAGTTTTCTTCGTCTGTTCTTGTCTGTTTGTGACGAACTGTGCCAAGCAAGTCCTGTTTGTGGTGTGACCTAGTTCGAAATTTGTGATTTCTATCCCTAAGCAAAATCCTCCCAGTGGATTACAGTGGTTATATAAGCGAAATAGGACTGCAAGGACTGACGGCGGCTGTGAATTTGTTAAGGAGCTAACATTTGCCCTTCCCTCAAAGTGAAATTTAGTTTATCTGCAATGTAAGTGTTGATATCGGTAAAGCTCTAGGGCGCCACTATGACTATTATGGATTTTTCGCAGCGCTTCAGTTATGTAATAGGTTGAAAAATGTTTTAAAAAATCAACGAAAGGTTGTAAGACAGTGGTTATTTTAAGGGATAAGCGTTCTAAGAACACTTACTGCTTAACCTAGGTACCCTTGTACCAATTTCTATCCGGTAAATCTTATTAAGGCTGATCACCTTGCAGTCGTCATACAGTGGCTTACAAAACACCCCTATCTATATTGAACTTCCTGCTAACGGTCGGTCAATAATTCCATTTCTGTACCTCAGTAAAATGCACCAACCAGCTGGTTACAAGGCCAAGGTCAATGCTGGGTGAGGCTGTCTCAATGTCGATTACATTTTTCGAAGAGGTGGAAACTACTCGTGCGCTCTAATCGCCTCATGAAGTTTTCCAAGTAGAAAAACTTTTCCATTTCTCATAGTGGTCTTTTGCATATAGATTAAATTTAGTAAAACTAACGTCACGAGTACAGCCTCGTTTAGAACTTTGCACTTTTCGGTTGATTTGGTACCCTAACAGACTTCGTCTCTAAAATGTTTGCATGTGTTAATTTCCTCGTGTTGCTAATCAATTTTTAGTGCATTATATTCATAATTCTCATATCTCATAATGGCAATTATTAGTCAATATTGACAAATTGTCTGAGTAAGTGATATTTGATAATTGCAATATTTCCACGGAAAATTCAGCAATTTCCAAAAATGTTGAAAACATTTTTTCAAGTAACTTCTTACAACAGAGGAGTTAACCTGTAAAGAGATGTTTATATATCTTATCTTAGTGTAGTAGGTCACGGATGTGCAAGAATTTTATGATTCACTTTTGTGCACTAGTGAAAGTAGCATGATAAGGACTATGATAACATTTTTTAAATTTCTTTTTTGTTTTATTGAATGTTAAAACGGAACATTTTTGAGATACATGGAATAAACAGTAATTTTATTCAGTTTTAATAACTTCTTTATATAATAAAAAGCTTTAGATAATGCATAAGCAGTTTTGCCATAAATTTAATAATGCAAAATTTATGGCATTTGTGCTTCATAGGATGAACTTTTTTTTAATAAATTTTTAACATTTATAAATTATAATATGTATATATTATAAACAATTAATTCAAAAAAAAATTGTGTTCAATGAGAATTTTTAAAATTAATAACATTTACCTAGTTGGTATTGAACCTTCGATTTTCTAGTCCTAATTGCTTCCTCAGAATCAACAATTGCTCATAAAATAGAAAAAAAAACAAGCTTTCAAAAATGTTTTGGACCATTAAAATTGAATTACTTTTCCTGAAGTTATAACTGTTCAAAAATTTGAACAATTTTAGCTTTTTTGGATTATCCTTTAATACTTTTGATGATTACTAATATTTTTATCTTTATATTTCGATGAATGAGAACTTTATTTTTATATATGAAAAAATTTCTGTCTAAAAGTAAAAGCGAGTCAATTCCTCTGGTTTATTATAGTTTTATTACATAAAAATTGCCAAGGCCGTGACTTGATACGGCCCTGAAATTTTTATTCTAAACATGCCCAAAGAAGTTTCACTTCAAAAATAAAGAAATGCATTTCAAAACTGCGAAAATAAATTGAAGTACATACAATATTCCAAGAAAACATTTAACATTAAAAATCAATGCAATTACAATGCTTGCGTTGCGGTAGACACTAATTGTTATGGATTTAAGCAAATTATTTTGAAGTTAAAACATTCCTTATGAATTACTCCATCACAACGTTGTTTGGCTTCAGTCAAAATAAATTAATAAAAGGTTCTAGTCTAGTCCATAAGCTCTGAGAGGTCTTTGGAAATTACATTAATAAAACCTTTAAAAATATATAAAATAATATGAATATATGTTATAATTGTATCTGTAAAGTCATTTTTTTTTATTTTATTTAAAAGTACTCTTTCGTTTAGTATTTACCTTACAAAAAAACTACAGTCACTTCAAACTAATAGTTTAGTAAGTGGTTTTATAAACACCACTTAACCATCAGCGGAATTCAAATAAATTGAAAAAAAAACCCTAAGGGGAAAAACCAATACTTTTTTATTGGCCCCAAGATTTCATATAAAAAGTATCATTAAACACATTTCCATTAACAACCTTGGAACTGCTTAGCTATGTGCATAAAATCTCTGATTTGCCGTATACCGAAAAACCGCAATATATAAACAATTAATTCCACAGTCGGTCTACTAACAACAAATCGTTTGGTCAAAAACTTGCCGTCACTCAAATGGACTTTGAACAAAATCTGAGAAATAAATAAATGAAAATTATGAAATTTGTCTCCAAATTTTTTTGCTTGTTACTAATTCGCAAGGTAGTTTCTTATTCAGGTCTTTCACTCAACAAAAATTCGTGACGTCAAAGTTACGCAAAGTCACATGCGTCTAGATGGGTTTTCTTGATGGAATTTATAAAGAAAGATAACCGGCACTGATGTGTCATGACTTTTATATAGTAAAAATGATTTCACAACAGAATCTTTGGATAAACCTGAAAGTTCATTCATTTTATTTTTAACAATGAAAAGCGATATATGGTGCATTGAGTTTAATTATGATCTCGTCTGAGCATTTGTATTCACAGGTAATCGTATGCAAAGTATAAAAATGTAATTTGGAAATAATAAAAAAGGTTTTGGTCGTCGTAGTCAAAGAAAATAAGTTAACATGTATAATGAAGTATTAGCTTTAATGATCAGGCTTTTTGTAGTGGACATTTTTAAATCTCATAACAACTTGAATGATTTAAGATTGTGAGCTACACTACTTTATGCAAGGTTCCGATCAAAATGAACAACCTTCGAAAACGTGCGAATAACTCGCACTCCCGTGGAGGAGGTCACGGGTTCAATTTCATGGTTTTCGATTACAATACGATCAGAGATTCGTAATTAAAATTAACACTACTGATATTTCGTATTTCATTGTAAAGTCAACTGTAATACCTTTGAACAGAAAGGTTACGCAGACACCTAATACTTTTCAAATCAATCTACAAATAAAAATAATCTGATCCAAAGACATATTTATTCACAATGCATTTAATTATTTCAATGACTGCGCCGCTGCTACTAATTGTGAGGTTGCATCGTGTTAAAAGATATCGCGAATATGCCGCAAGCCGGCCAATAAACCTACGATAGCTTTCTCAATGTCAACGCCATGTTCTTTCCAATAAGTCAAGATCGGACGATGAATATGATTCAATCAATCATTTAAGAGAGGCGCCTTAAGTTTTTAATTGACTTGACTTCTATTGTTTTGTGTGAATAAGTATGCGGATGGGAAAAAATACTTTCTTTTTATAAGTGCCTTACATAATATTATAATAATAAGCTATATGTTAAAAAATTATTTCGTAAATGGTATCTGGCAAAAAATGGAATTTGAAGCTGTCTCAAAGTTCACATCCATCAGTACAAGTGAAAACACTCTCACTGTATTGTGTGATATGTGAATTATCAAATAAATTTACCCTCTTGAGTTAATTGCATCATATTACTATCAATAATGAATAAAGAGCAACATTTACAATTGTGCGTGGAATTTTATCGCATTGGCAAACAAGTAATTTTCTTTCACTCGCCGCCTTTGTCGGAGACGAATATGATCGTTATGAAAGAAAATGTCAGCATTTAATGATTTCTGAGATAAATTTTATTCTGTATACAATAAATACATAATCGTTTAAGCATTAATTTAAAGCCATGTCCAGATTTAAAATTCAGACAAAAAATTAGTTGGGGGTGTTCCACTATAATTATTTTAGCATCAAAACTCATGCTGAATTAGTTTTTGCCATAAATAATATGTAGTTTACAATATATATAACCTGTTTGTCTAAAAGTTGTTTTCTAATTTCTAAACAATTTTTATTGTACCCATATTTTAAATATTTGCATTAACTAAATCATTTTCTTTCAGATAAATAACACAAAATGCATCGAGCAAACTCAGCGTTCGCATTGGCGATAGCGCCATTAGGACATCAAAATTTTGCAACATGGCTCCTGAAAGGTGTCGCTAAAGACAGAGTAAGTAAATTACCATTATAAACTGAAAGATCTGCAATTTAGGTTGCCCAATTTTATTTTAATTAAGACATTCGAAGTACTAATGAGGATATTGAATATCAATAATAAAGGGTTTAAAAAATGGCTTTTTAAATCATGAAGGACATTAAAAGGAAATAATTTAATAACAATTTGAATTTCTAATTGCAACTTCTGAAATAATTGTGCCATTCTAAATCCTAGCTTACTTTTTACTAGTATAAGAAGCTAGACAGAGATTATGCTTTTGAAAAATGTTTTTTTTTTTCAAATGGG
Organism: Machimus rusticus; assembly: GCA_951509405.1. Lineage (NCBI taxonomy): Eukaryota > Metazoa > Arthropoda > Insecta > Diptera > Asilidae > Machimus > Machimus rusticus. Next base: position 47,660,313 of record OX608050.1, on the reverse strand, counting down.
AATATTATACATACATTACATATTGCATATATGTATGTGTGACCATTATAATGTAAATGACATTTATAATGTAATTAAGAGGAACTCGAATTAATACAACTAATGTCCAGATGAATGATATTTACTACAAATATTTCAGGTAGGTATAGGTTTTCTTTAGAAAAATGCGCTCATAATAAATAAATTTCTGCAATAGTACAATATTTCTACTGCTTCAACCAAGGTGAAATTTTGTTTTTCTTGTCACTGGAATATTGGCAATTCTTAATTTTTTTAGAGCAATTTTCGGAATTGTAAAACATGTCTACTTCAATTACTAAGTGTTCCAAACATTTAAACATTTTTCAGATACCAAAAGTGTTCGCAGCGGCATCAATAAAATCCTACAATTCGGCTGCTGCTGAACCATTTCTGAATGGAACCACCTCAGCTTATATCGAAGAAATGTACAATAATTGGCTCCGTGATCCATCTTCAGTACACACAGTAAGGCTAAAAAAAATTATTTTTAATCGCAATATAATTGACCACAATAACCACATAGTCATGGGACGCATATTTTCGAAGCAATAACTACTCTGCACCACCAAATCTCTCTCCTGTACAGAGGAATTTAGTGCCCGTGTCACAGTATATGGGCGGCGCCGGCGTTGGTCAACCAGACGAAAAAACAATCGATGACCATCTTGCTGTGCAGGCCATCATCAGAAGTTACCAGGTAATTATTAAAGAGCAAACATTTACTTCACTTAATGGCATTAAGAGCTGACAAACTGGGAGATTTATAATCAAGAAAAATATTGATTTTTGGAAAATCTCAGAAGGAAATTAAAAATTCTTGGTATGCAAATGGGTATCATGCATTATTTTAAGAACGCACCTTAATTCATTTGTTGCCCATTATGATTTTCCAGTAGTCAATATTTCATTTTTCTTTTTTAAATAAGCAGTATCCTTTTTATATATAAATATTTGCTCTTCATTAAGTCGCTCATCGATCACGAATCATGGAAATCTAAAAAATTTTTTATCGTTTTAGTTTAGCAATTTATTATTACTTTCATTTTTGTCCATAAGTATTTAGTTTCTTATGTATTTTATATGCTTCGTTGTTCTTATCAAGAGTGCACATGTAGATATTTAGTACTGCACCGATTATTACAGTGATCCTTGATTCCTGCTGCAACCATTTTAGTGAGTGACTTACTAATTGTTAGTTTTATTTAGGATATAATTTTAGAAATTATGTATTCATAACAGATCATCTTGTATTTTAAATACATCTCTATGAAAGATTTAATTATGCACGAAAATTTAGTTGATTTCAGTTATATCTCCGTACGATTATTATTTAAGATCAATTCAGATCGATAAATAATGCATGATTCACGTATTACCTTTGAGATTTCCTTGAAAATATTCTTCATCAGTAAGGGAATAGATTCACCTATTAAAAATGTCAACTCAAATTGTTTTAGGCAAATAAGTAGGTTTAGCACGGTAAATTATAAAGAAATATATTGTATGATTGCACACATTATAAATATTTATGTATATCACTAAGATCTTTTTTATAACAGCGACATTCTATTTTCATCAGCATGAATGGCATAGGACATATCACATAACGCTAGCCACTTTCTTTACATACTACTTGGAGGATTTAAATTAAGTTTTGGTTTTGGTTTAATAGCCACTTATTCTATGTTAACAATATGATGCATTCAATGAATAGTTTTTTCTACAAGCTTGAATTAAATTTTTGCAGTTTTTTTGGACCTTTAAATGGTTATGTTGACGCTTATTTTATGAAAAATTAATGGTGGTAATATCAAAAGTTGATAAAATGGAAGCTTAGCTTATTAGAATTTGTTTGTTTCCTGTTTCGAAGTGATTTTATTAACTATTATCTTATATCACATTATTCAGTACTATCTTTTCGATAGTTTTGCGCAAAGTAATGTGTTAAAGTGCAAGAGAAAATGGCTAACGTTAGAACATATATTTATGCTAAGTAGTGCTAGAAGTTCGTGGTTAAATATGATTAAATATATGTCAAAATGATAATAGACTTTTCTAAAATCCGTTAAAATAATGAATAAAACTAAACATTAAAATTAAAAACTAAAAATTATTAGTCACGTGGACACCTGGCGGCTGATTTGGACCCTTTGGGAATTCTTAATCAGGAAGTCACCGTCAGTCGAGATGGTGTCAAACGGCGTGCAAACGAAGCTGTACTTAGACAACATAATTGGTTTATGCTTGGTAATTTCTTTTAATTGTTTCTATTTTAAAGCTACCTTTTAAATTACTATTACTTTCCAATGTATTGTACAAAAGGAAATTTAATAATCAAGCTAAAGTAACATTTCTTTTCAAAAAAGATAAACAATAAACAAAATTGAAATTCGGAGATGCTGTTGGAAAAAAGTTCAAAAACACATGTTACTGAACAGAAGTTCTAACGCTCGTACTGCTTAATTATGCACCCACACTTATTGGGAATTTCTGGTACAAGGAGCACATTTGTATTATATTGACTATTCCATTGTTATTCGCACTTTCTTTATTATCTTTGCATTGTGCATGTCAAAGCGGACAAAAGTTTTGAAGAAATAATTCATGTTAACCTAACTATTCCTCCTTCAGAACTTTTAGAACTGTTTTCGACTCTTAGTAAAGCACTGTAGAAAATCATTAACAATAATCACGCAAAACGTACAGCACATGCGTGACTACCACACCCATTTGCTATATTGACTTTCTTACCTTTTAACAATTTTCTTTTATGTTAGATCTTTAATTAGTTGTATGTTTTTTGTAAATTGTTTTTTACGTTTTGTGTTTCTATTCATTTTTATATCAAAATTCATTTTCAAAATTTCGCTTTAAAACAAAAATTGTAAAAAAAATGGTCGTAACTACCGATTAATGAACTGCAAAATATGTAGATTCGAGGACATAACATTGCTAACCTCGATCCTCTTGGTATAAACGTCCCCGAATTGCGTGATAACAGCACAACGAGAACAATTTTTGCTAATTATAACTTTGGTAAGTAGCGTTTAACTTTTTAAGTTTTGTATCAATAGTTTTAATATTATCCTTTTTTATGTTTATTGTTTCGCGCAAACATTGTTTTGGAATTATTATCTTTTTTCCCATTTAATTCTGCCTGAATATGCTAATGTGTGCAAAGTTGAAGGTGTTCACCCACTTGTCTATTTGCTTTGCATTTAATGTATAAATATTGTGGAGAAATTCTTAAAAATGTGCATGGACTTCGCCTTCCTAAATATTTAGGACTTATGCGATATTTATTATAGCCTAGTCATGTGAAGGAAAACAAAATTATTTAAACTACTAATCAATATCCATTCTGGACCTCTTTGCATGTAGCACTATTTCTTTTATATTTAATTGTAGATGATAGCATATAATAACTACATGCTCAAGTTCCAAATACATATATAATATCAACCAATGCCAATATCTCAACCAATACTCTACCTTTCATTCTTTCTCTCATTTTCTAAAAATAAAACAAAATAACTAAACTTTTAATAATAAGCGAGTCATGATTTTTAAATTTTATTAATCCATTATATTAATATTTTGTTCAAATTAAAACTTTCAGACGAAAAATTCACTAGATCTTTTAAACATCCTTTCCTTTAGGATTGATCTATTTTACATAGATTCGAAAACTTATTAAGCGGTTAACGTGCAAAACAGAACTGCATTTCTGAAGTAGATATACCGACGTCCGTCTTTCAAACCTTTAATTTTGCACTTATACTGATGACATGCAAAGCTAAATATTGCTGAATAAAATCTGGCAGTCAAAGGGTTAAGCGTTGTTAAAATTGCTTCCTGGCTGATTAGATCGTGTTTTTTTTTTATATGAGAAGGAAAAATACAATACAGTGACCTTTTACATGTCTTCAGGCGGCTTCTAATTGTAATTCATAAAAATAAATTGTACAATTACGATTACCGAAATCAGTCAAGTATAAGAAAAAAGTTTTATGCACATTTTTGAAAAACTCCATTATAGCTATTACCTTGTGCTTTTATTTTAATGTCTGAATTTTGCTAAAAGCCCAAGCTCAATTAGACACAAGAGATAACAGCTGTCGAAATGTGGTCACGTACGTTTAACATTGAGTGAGGCAGCAGAATACTTTAGCCAACGACCGGTAAATATAATTGAAGTAATTCTCTTCTTAATAATCTTTCGCTAACATACTTTTTAACTGCTATTGATACTTCGCTATTCTTTTTCCTCCTTAGACGCTTATTTTTACACATTTGAACGATTGGAGTGCGCTGCTTGTTACTATTAAGAAACCTCCGAATTTCAATGATTTTTAAGATTGTTATTTGCTTTCTGATGTGACTTGCTTTAGATATGTAGGAATAGGCTGTTCGCCGTATTTATATTCGTACTAACTTAATTTACAACAATCAGGTGATCACGACATGGAGCAAAAATTCAAGCTGCCTAGTACAACGTTTATTGGTGGAGAGGAGAAATCTCTTTCCTTAAAGTAGGCATAAAATGACTTTAAATCTGTGAGTATTTTATTAATTTTAATACAATATCAGGGAAATACTTAATCGACTAGAAAATGTTTACTGTAACAAAATCGGCGTTGAATTTATGTTTATAAATTCCTTGGAACAATGTAACTGGATAAGGAAGAGATTTGAAACTCCTGGTGTTATGAATGTGACTGCTGAAGAGAAGCGTTTAATTCTTGCTCGCTTAACTCGTGCGACCGGGTAAAGATGTTGAATCGGTAAAAGAAGATTTTTTTAAACATTATCTATTTTTGCAGGTTTGAGGCTTTCTTGGCTAAAAAATTCTCTTCCGAAAAACGTTTTGGTCTCGAGGGCTGTGAAATTATGATCCCAGCTTTAAAACAAGCCATTGATGTCTCTACTGAGCTTGGTGTTGAATCGATAATCATAGGACTATCACATCGTGGTCGTTTGAATACTTTGGCCAATGTTTGCAGAAAACCTCTACATCAGATTTTCACACAATTTGCTGGATTGGAAGCTGCAGATGATGTAATTTTTTGTTTTATCATATTTTAAACTTTTATGACGACAGTTTAATATTAAAGGGGTCCGGCGATGTCAAGTACCACTTGGGCACATACATTGAACGGTTGAACAGAGTTACAAACAAGAACATTCGACTAGCAGTTGTTGCCAACCCATCACATTTGGAAGCTGTTAATCCAATCGTCCAGGGTAAAACTCGTGCTGAACAGTTCTATCGGGGAGATGGTGAAGGTAAAAAGGTCATGTCCATCCTGATCCATGGAGATGCCGCCTTCTGTGGCCAAGGTGTTGTTTATGAAACAATGCATTTGTCCGACCTACCCGACTATACCACACATGGTACTATTCACGTTGTATGCAACAACCAGATCGGCTTTACCACTGATCCTCGTTACTCGCGGTCATCGCCCTACTGTACCGATGTTGCACGTGTTGTGAATGCCCCTATCTTCCACGTGAATGCTGATGATCCTGAAGCTGTTATGCACGTTTGCAAAGTAGCTGCTGAGTGGCGGGCAACCTTCCATAAAGATGTTGTTGTTGATCTTGTATGCTACCGTCGTAACGGGCACAACGAGATTGATGAGCCAATGTTCACTCAACCTTTGATGTACCAAAAAATCAGGAAACATAAGAATTGTAAGAAAAACCAGTTTTCATGTTACATTTCTAAAAGTATTTTAATAGGCCTTGACTTGTATGCTGAGAAACTAATTGCTGAAGGTACTGTAACTGCGGAGGATGTTAAGTCCGTTGCTGAAAAATACGAAAAAATTTGTGAAGAGGCCATGGAATTGGCGAAAAAGGAAACGCATATTAAGGTAGCAATTTTAGACGTTTCCTTGTATTACAATATATAAAGAAACTACTTATCTATAGTACAAAGATTGGCTCGACTCCCCTTGGTCAGGATTCTTTGAGGGAAAGGATCCTCTACGTTTGTGTCCCACTGGTGTAAAAGAGGAAACATTAGTTCATATTGGCAACAGATTTTCATCACCACCACCAAATGCTGCTGAATTCGTTATTCACAAGTGAGCCTTTTCATTATTTTTCCTGGAAAATTTTATTTTTTTTTTAATTTTCTAAAGGGGTTTGCTGAGAGTTCTTGCTGCTCGCAAGGAAATGGTTGACCAACGGGTCGCAGATTGGGCTCTAGGTGAAGCAATGGCCTTCGGTTCATTATTGAAGGAAGGTATTCACGTCAGATTATCGGGACAAGACGTTGAACGGGGAACTTTCTCGCATCGTCATCATGTTCTACATCATCAGCAGGTCGATAAGGCTACCTATACACCTCTTTGCCACTTGTACCCTGACCAAGCTCCGTACTCTGTGTCGAATAGTTCCCTATCTGAATATGGTATAGCTCTATTCGTTACATTTTATATATGACCCAATGCATTTTGATTTTGGTTATAGCTGTACTCGGCTTTGAGCATGGTTATTCAATGACTAATCCCAATGCTCTTGTTATCTGGGAAGGACAATTTGGTGATTTTGCAAACACAGCGCAATGTGTTATTGACCAGTTTATAGCATCCGGGCAAGCCAAATGGGTTCGCCAATCTGGTCTTGTAATGCTCTTGCCACATGGAATGGAAGGTATGGGACCTGAGCATTCTTCAGCCCGCTTAGAGCGTTACCTGCAATTGTCGTCTGATGATCCTGACTATTTCCCACCTGAATCAGATGAGTTTGCAATTAGACAGTTGCACGATATAAATTGGATTGTTGCAAATTGCACAACACCGGCCAACTATTTCCACATCATGAGAAGGCAAATCGCTCTGCCTTTCCGCAAACCCCTAATCCTAATGACACCAAAATCTCTCCTGCGTCATCCAGAAGCGAAAAGCAGTTTTGACGACATGTTGGAAGGTACTGAATTCCAACGAATCATCCCCGATAATGGCCCTGCTTCTGAACGCCCCGACTGTGTTAAAAAGTTGATATTCTGCACTGGTCGTGTATACTATGATCTCACAAAGGCTCGGGCTGAAAATAAATTTGACAAAGAAATCGCTATTGTGAGGGTAGAACAGGTTGGTATTTATTGGTTTTCTAGAAAAGAATTTTAAGTATATTTACCTATATTTTAATAGATTTCACCCTTCCCATTCGATCTTGTGAAAAAAGAGTGCGAAAAGTATTGTAATGCTGAGCTTATCTGGGCCCAAGAAGAACATAAGAACCAAGGTGCTTGGAATTATGTACAACCCCGTTTCATGACCGCTCTTAACGCATGCAGGGACATCAGGTAAATTTTTATTTGGTTTTGAGATTTTCTTATCTTTTATAATTGTTTGGAATTTGGTAACAAGATTTATTGCGAAGAATGATGCTGAATAAAACTTGAAAAGCGCAATAGGTTTTGTAGGGGATTGCGTAATTGGGACCATTAACAAATATATATTAAAATCGTATTTTTGTAAACATTTCAATCAGCCATACATTCTACATCCCGTCTATAATGCACAATGTGCTAGTTTTTTGCAATCCAATGATTTGTTTATTTAAGCTGTAACCATCAGACGCTAAATATTTCCTCCTTTACTATTGTATACAAATTTCCACTAATTTGTTTTAAATATTGCTTTTACATCTTCTTTAATTCAAGGATGAATTTTAATAGTTAATAATCTATAAATATGTATAATATTCTGAAGAGGTTTCTTGGCAAATGTTTAAAAATTCTAGCGCTAGCAGAGTTTTAACATTTTTTTTAGTTAATGCATACTAGTATATTAAGTTTTCAAAGAAATCTAAGAAAATATTTATAATTATAAAAGTGAGTATATGATGAATATCACATATAAAAGATTCACAAATATTTCTTACTAACAAAAGATTTAAGGATTTAAATTTTTGTGCATGCTTTAAGTGATAAGTGCTATTTGAAGCATATCAAAAGTTTACAACTTTGAAAAGTTAATAGCAATTTGCCAAAAAACCTTAATACAACATAAAATATTTGAATAGCATAAAAAAGAACAAATAAATCATTGTGTATTATTCATGATTATTCCCAGTGTGGAGTTTCGTAACTACTTGATTTATGTTACAGACCCAATAATCCAAAAGGACATGATGTTAATTCCACTACTACCACCCCACCTACTTCTACTACCACCACCACTGGTAACCCTGATAACGGCGGAACATGGTTGAAACGAATATTTTCACAAAAAAATTCCGATGACAACTTCAATCTTTCAAAAGAATTTGATAAAAACGTTTCATTTGAAAGTCGCAAAGATTTTAATCGGCCTTCAGATGGCAACGCGGCCAAATCACGAAGCTCTAAAGCCGGAAGACAAATTAGGTGAGGGTCGGGATATAAATTTTAAACTTCTTGCTGTAATATTTATTTTTTTACGTTTTCCGGGATTTAAAAAATAATTAATGAATTCAAAATCGAATTATGGTGTACATCGAAAAAGATTTATTTGTGCCGCCTAAAACATCTTAACGCTATCATTCATTCATTTATTACATAGTGATCATTTCTACTCACAAACAAAAGCATCCCATAATCTGTACAAATGATATCACTCTTAGGGCGGAGCAAATAAATTTTTATTACTTTTTAAACTTAATATAATTGTTAACGTTAGCGTTTTATTCATTTGTCTTAAGCCACGGACTTAAACCAACTCAGTTCCTGACAAAAATGTGCTTGAGTTCTTTGTTCACCTACTCTTTTCGTTTGCAATAGCTTTTAATTTCTCGCGCTAATTGTTTTTCGTTTTTATATGTAACATTCATGCGCATCACTTTATATCCCGTCCTCCACTAAAACGCACGATTGCTAAACGAAATTTGCTAACTCAACCGTCAAAAATCTGTGCACGATACGTACAATGAATTGGCTTTTCGAACAGCTATTTCGTTTATCAACTTTGCTAGTGCATTCTTCCCAATAATTTTCTTTACAATATACTAGAATGCCCAGCCATCATTTTTGGTTTCGTTTGTTTTGTTTCAGCATCTTTTAGTACATGGATTTTTTCTTTGCATGCTTTCTAGTGTATCCGGGTGCTGTTTTAGTATAAAATCAAATAGATTTTTTTTCTATTCCGGATAGCCATGTTAAATAAAACGTGCTAAGTTTTAACGTGATATGTCTCTAAACATACAATGCCGGCGAAATCATCGTATAAATATGTAATTTATATTGTGAACCTTCTTTTTTTTTGTTGATAGATACTTAGTGCTACATCTATGCTAGATTTGTTTATCACGCAAATTATTGTGGACACATCATAAAAATAATGGTTTCGAATTTTGTCATTGATTAAGTCCTTTCGAATTAAAATTATGTTGGGTAATAATATATATTTACCATTTATAAACAAGCAACAATGTACACGCCTTAGAGAACTATGGTTTCGAAATCGTATGAATATTCGAATACATAAGAAAAAAAAATTATGTTATCCAGAGTTAAAAACAAAAAAAAATTGTTTCATTCCGCTTCTAATTCATTTTAAAATGAACCATGGGGATAAATTACATATCCTTAAACTATATTATCGACACATAAATGAAACTTTAGCCTTTAAGCCAATTATCTGCATATTTCACACAGCCATACAATTACTGGTTTATGTAGTAAGATGGTAATAAAACGAAACTACTTAGTGCTAGAGAGATCTAGTCCCAGATTCCATTTTCCTGAACGCCCGCAAGCAAGATAAATCCTCGTTTCTTCTTTGGGAGCGCGGTTTGAGCATAAATCTTATAAAAGCACTACAGAAAAGAAACTCGGTGACTTATCTACGAATAAATAAAAAAAATAACGGATTTTTGGTTTTGTGTGCACCAATTTTTTAAATCTAATTTTCACTTAAGCAATGACACTTCCCAAACTGAAACAAATCAAAGGACGTGTCGAAGTAAAGTTTTCAGAGAGAACATATTCTGCCCTAAGATCTCCAACATTTAGTTAATACTAAATCATTTATCTAATTTTAGTATCAGTTGGAAAGACAAACTTTGTTATTTAATATCATCCAAGTTATGTGGAATAGCAAATATATTCTATTGCACCGATAAACATGTATTCCTACTATTATTTCAAAATTATCCCATCATCCTTCAAAAATATATTTCTTTCCATTTTAAGTCGACTTTCAATTAACGTTTTATCTATCTTGATTCCAAAATTCGGTCCATGACTAAAAAAATCATAAGATTAAAAAAAGATTTAGTAATACACCTACTAATGTTAGAAGAAATATTGCTAAAATACCATCAAGTCTAATACCCGAAGAATGTTGAAAAGTTGAAACATTATTTGCCACCTTTTAGTCGTTTCGCATGGATCCGTCTGTATCCTTTCCACAACCTTTTAGGAAATGTTTTAATTTCTTGTTCTAAGGTAAAATTTGCTTAAAAATTCCACATATACTTAAAATCTTCTTTGAATTTTGGGAGAATATAAAGTTTCTTGGTCAGCACCTACGACTTTTCTTTTTCTTCTGTTTGTTTTAATAACATTACCCTAAGCTTTTTTATATTTTCTAATCGATCATCAAAACTCATTTAACTCACACTTTCACTTTCGTTGCATATAAATAGTTCATACCATTTAGCAATTAGTTTTCCGTTTTTAGTCGTCTACTTATAAATAATAATGTGAAAATTAAAACATCAAAAAATGTCTTTTTTTATTTTTTTACAAAATACACAGCTACATTGGTCGCGCATGTTCGCCTTCAACAGCTACAGGATCAAAAGCCCAACATATCAGAGAATTAAACGCGATATTAACCGATGCGACAACACTTTAAAGTGGCCCCCGCCGGTTGGAGGATGCATCATGTACCCGATGTCGTCTAGGAGTAAAGCTAACCTATCTAGTAATGTTGTAGCGTAGATATCATCATCAAAGTCAACTCTTATTTATTATTTATTTTTAATGAAGAGAAAGTTTAGATATTATCGATAATTTACCTCTTGTTTTACGTATTATAACATAACTCTGCCCCTGAATGCTCTTTCACTTCTTCGAAACGACTAAGTATTCACTCTCAGTGCTAACTCCTAAATGAAATTGATTTTGTTGTAAAAATATAAACTAGCAAGGAACACTTGTATTGCTGTAGTTAAACCAAACGAGCAAACTAGAGTTGTATAGTGTTACGATTATGTCATAGTCCCCTTAAAGAGTTCTACCGCTCTTATGAAATATAAATAAAAAATATAAAAAATAAAACCAAAAACAAAGATTTCAGCAGTAACTTATACTGTTGATGCGCTAGAATTTTCGTTCTTTTGTGAATTTTTAGTAGCTTAAGTAAAGTAAAACGGTGAGAAACGTTGCAACCAACAAAACAAACACGAAATGAAACAAATGTATGAGGAGAAAATATATTGACTCGTGATAAATTTTAATATTGCTTTATTTTCTAACTTAACTGTTACTAACGAGCACTCGACTACTTTTAAGTGACCCTTTAGAGTTATTTTAACCATAACTGGTGATCGCTCGCGAAAGATACCAAGGGTATGTATATTTGCACCAAATAAAGAGAAGTTAGTTTAAATCTTAACATATTCTTACTAATCAATCCCAAATGATCCCCAAGACATAAATTGAGTTTGATGGATTGCTCATTTAGGGTCAAATGTTATGGATATGCGAACAAATTTGTCGGTCTCTTATACATATTTCCTGAAATGACGAAGTTAAGTAACATTTTTCTTATTTTCGCACTCGTGTAAAATTTTTTACAGAAGTTTAGTGGAACCATTTTTAATTTAAGATTTTGGTTTAATTCTCACCAAAAAAATTGCAGCAGAAAACTATAACTTTTCGAAATTTAAATTTTATAAAATAAATGCGTACTGGTCACCGTCGATAAGTCGGAAAAGATATTTATTTTGATTCATTAATTTCAAAGACTTTTTTAAAATGAAAAGTTGAAAATGTTCTTAATTTAAGATATTTATATAACACAACGAAACTTTGTGGAAATATGCAAAAAATCATAGCGGAAAAATATGAATTAATAATTTCAAAGTTACATATGTATCTCGTGAAATACAAGTGACCGACAAATTTTGTTTGTATGTTCGTCACTTCTGACGAAGTTTTATCAAAATCCGTAAGGAAACCTCAAACTCAAGCTGTCGCAATCCCCAATACTTTATATACTACATTATGTCGTGAAAACTAAAGGCGGTAAGTAATTGATTATATTTAATTAAAAAGTCATATTGACAACGAATTTATATTATGTAAATATTTTTCTTTAGTCTTCCGAACATAACAGGAATATGCTTCGATATCACATTAAAATCCAATTCTTCTTCGAAATAAGTCCTATCGAAATGGTGCTTTTAATTAATGCATGGATTACTTTTTTGAAGTTTTCTACTAGCTATAGACGTTTTCACAGAAAATACAAAAATCAAAGACATATTTGGGTGTGGATGAAGGATGCCGACATCCTATGTGTGTGAGTATTTAGGTCCTAAGGGTAATAATATGCTAAAAAATCTACTTTACATGATTTATTCTAATTTTTTATTCTACTGCCCTTGATGACGATACGATACTGCTTATACTTACCATAAAATGAAAATATGAACTGCATATCAGAAAAACCTAAAAGTCTCCTTTTTCTTGTAAAAAATCCTATTCGAAACCTTCCTCAAGAGCCTTTAGTTCATTTTATTGTTTTTATTGTTCAGTTGCTTTGGTCAAAATAGCTATTCCCATACGATGACAACTAAAGAAATTTAATTTTGAATTATTTTCTGTTATCACTGTAAGCAAAACATACCATTTTCTTGGAAACTCCGTACCAAGAAACCTCATTGTTTTAAAAATTTGTATTAAACGTACTTCTAGGGGTGGAAAACTTTGCAAACTTAACATCTGAAAAATCTGAAATCAGCAACCTTTTTAAATGAAAGAGTTACAAGACATACAGCTATGCAAAAGGTTTATGGTTATAAGTTAAGGGAGACTCAACCAAATATTAATTTTTCGTCGAAAAAGAAATATGCTGGAGTAAAAATTGGCCGTACGTTTGAGTTTTTGCAAAGTTTCATTAATTTTTAAAGTAATTTAAATGATCACATTTCTTGTTTGAATTTTATCTTTGTTCTACATATTTTTCTTAATGTAATTTTAACTCTAATTTGATTTAAATAAATACAGTTTATAAGGTTTTAAGGAGTCATCGATGTCGTATATAAAAATGTTGTTAAATCAAAACCAAAAACTTTGTTAACTAATTAAATCATTCCTAACTTAACGAGTAAGTAAAAGATATATTTTTAATTTTATCCATAAATGTTAAATGAAGAAAAATTAAATTATAGTGACAACACTTTGGCAAAAACCTTGATTACACTTTTATCATTGCCAGATTGTCCTCGTGTTAAAAACACTTTAAACCTGCGGGAACATTCGACTCATTGTTCTTGAACAGTGTATAAAATAATTAAGCCATTAGTCTACTGCGCCTTAAGTTTAAACGCCTTTAAATCTTTTGTAATAGGAGTTGGCCTAGTGACAGATTGATTTTTATGCGACATCTCTAGATTGCCCTAAATTCACTGTTTTCAGGTCAAAAGGCTGCAGTCTTTTGGCAGAGCCAGAAAAAAAGTCCGGCCTTCTAACCTTGTACTGTGGATGGTGGCCAAATGCACCAATGAATGGGCTAAGATTAGCTTCACGCGTAGCCTTGCGAGATTTCTCTTTTGTTTCTTTGGTCCGAACAAAATAATTCTGATGTTTTTGAGTATGCTGCTGCAAAAAACAGACGAATTTAGACGCTACAGCTTAGTTGAATTCTGTTGTTGTGTTTGAATGAACGAAAAATTGGAGCTGACAATTAAAACATACCACCGCCCGCCCTCTTTGTTATTTTGAGGCTAATTTAAAACCAAACATCAAGCGCCCAAACTTTCGCAATTGAAATGAAAATTTTCAGATCGCTTAAAAATAAGAATAAGACATAAATTTAATGAAAAGATTTTCAAAAATACTATAATTCCGGTTTTTAAAATAATATGGCAATTTCTGATATAATCTTCGATAATTATTTTAATTTTGATGTAATTTTGTAAATTCAAAAGGTAATTTTTCAGATTTGTTCATTAAATAGACACTTCCCGAAATACAAACTTTTCTCACAAGAAAACTGTCCGAACTTTCGTCTCCGATTTTATTCTTTTACTCGCAATATTTTATTTTTGATCAAATTATTAATTTTGGCGGGTAACAGGGGTCAAATTTTATTATTTGAGTCCCAACAAACAAAATGAATATTTTTTTATTCCGATCTTTGGACTAAGATTTTCAGAAAAGCTTTATAACCACATTTCAAGTCGATGCAAGAGATATTATATTAGAATTGAAATACTTTTATTTTTTTATTTTATCATAATAAGTAAATAAATAATACATAAATATGTAACTGCTTTAAAAAGGTAAACTCTATCGATTTTATGAAAGAATTTTAGTTTAACATAGTTGCGATTCAAAATATGTGTATACTACTATATTCTGGAACATAATTGCAAAACTCGCTTTTTCCAAATTTAAAAATGCGATATTCATATTGCAGCGACTAAATGATGTTCAATATAACCTATGCTTTTAATTGCAAAAAGCATTAAATTCGGAATTTTTTTAAATCTGAACTCAGGTTTGACTTTTTGTTAAAAAATTAAATAAGTTTTAACCTCCTCAGGGACGAATTTTTTAAAGGTAAAAAAAGGGGTTTCATTCATTTGATTACTTACTACCGACGGCTACTAGTGAATTACTCTCTGAGGTTCTGATAATAAGTTCTACCGATCCCATATTTAATTTCATTTAGTTGAAACACTCAATTTGTCAAAAATACATTTCTGAAGGGCATGCGTACCTACACTATTTTACTTATTCCAAAAATAAATGTAGGAAAATAATAATTTTATGAAAAAAAATTTGCTTCTATTCATAAAACTTTTCGAGTTACAGCAGTTAAAAGACACAACATTCAAGCCTAAGTGAAATTTTTAAAATCAAATTTTTCGAACTGTCTTACATATCTCAAGATGGACTTAACCAATTGTGTTCACGTGTGTTCCTCTTAAATAATTTAAATATCAATTCAAGTTACAAAAAGTAGTTTGAAATCTGTAGATGTAAGAAGGGTAATTTAAGATTGTATTCATTTTGATTGAACCTGGAATATTTTTTTCGGTGTCTATACAGCATATGAAATTGTAGCGTCTAACCCCATTATCACGTGATGTAAATAAAATGCTCAATTTTATTTTCTTGAAAATATTTGAACTCTTCTTCATACTAAAAATATTTATGGGCTTTTTGTTAAAAACGTGTACATAAACACACACTATAGAAAATTAAGAATAGCTCCAAGGAAAAATCCGCATTGAATATGTATATGTAATGTGATTATTAAATGTCTACTTGACCATGGCTAACTTATGGTGTCATCTAAAATGTTACCAACATTTTGGATTCACTACATACAAAGGTCAAAATCAAGAATGAATATTTGAACAGAAATACCCAATTACAAAGAGTTCCACCGCCGCTTGGCCCTTGGCCAAAGAATTTCCCATTTATCAAAAATTATCCACATTCCTAGCGCCTCTTTGTTTGGCCTTAGACTGAAGGTGGACACGGTGTTTGTAACATTCCAGCACGTTGTTTACCCCTTTAGAAAATTTAAAAATTTAGTAAGGTCTAGAAGAGTTTTTATTTTTATTCCTGAAAAATCATCTCCTAATACCCTTGCCTTGATTTCTCCGATAAGTGAAAAAATCCTTGAAGGTCGCTGTTGAACTTGAGCATTTTCAGTTTTCGGATGGGACTGCTATTAATAATCGCTATGAGCCCTCACCTGCTGTTCTTTGCGACGAAAAATTATACGGCTCTACGTTTTAGAGGAGCTTATGTCACGGCAGGAAGTTTTCGGTCAATTAATAAAAAGCGGAAATAGCAGCACGTTTCTAATATTTGGCAGCGACATATCTGAGCTGATCTGATCTCTGTCGATACGCGGCCTTTGCGCAAAACGTATGGGAATCGTTCCCAGATCTCACTTTAAAGATTTTCCGGCAAATCAACTTAAGTAAACATTTTCGTAATTGAGTCATGCCCGTGGTAAATTTGAGCGTATTTTTGCATAAACTGTAAACATTTTCTGACTTTTATCGATTTAGTTTGCTCATTGAAGGATATTTAGACGAAATCGAAAATATTTTTTGCGATGTTTTTAAAATTGATAAATTCTTAAGCACATATATTTTTGAATCGTGGCACGACAAAAAAAAACTGCTTGCACGCGCTATAATTAATTAATATTAGGAAATTTTATTCATCATTAATGATGATTCATGAATTTCAACAAAAAATTTAAAATTTTCAATCGATTAAAGTTGAAAACTTGTGATATGTATGTATAATGATTTTTTAAAATTTTAGGTAATACAAACTTGCAAGCTTTCGTTTTCAATTTTTTATACCAAATGTAAAAATCTTTATGTATCTAATTTTTATAGAAACTGGTTCGCCATATTGGATCCATCATTTGAAATTACAAAATTTTCATAGTAAAATTGTGAAATGTTCCCGCAAAACATCCTTACTACATAACTGGTCTTAAATCTGACAAATTCGTAAAATTTCTTTGTCATATTGCACTTGCCATTTTGGATTTACAAACTTTTATAGTTTTTTTTTATTTTATAACAAGTTTCATTTTAACACCTCGAATTGCGAAAACTGTGGTCGCTAAATTGGTTCCGCCATTTGGAATTTTTAAAAATTGTGATATATATTGAAAATACACGGCTTTCCTTAAAAAATAAAAAATTGGGTATCCAAATGTTGATAGTTGATTCAAAATTAATGGCCTCAAGCTCAAAATAATCCTAGTAAAAATTTTCACTTAAATTCGCTGAATTCGAAAAATGATGGTCACCATACATTTTTAAATTTCGACAGTGGATTCACAATCAGGATCTCTTATCTCTATCTCTATCAAACGAAGCATTTAGGTTTGATGTTCAGCCAAACATCTTCACATGCAGTACTTTTACCATTTATGTATATATTAATAGAATTATGCTTCCTTTCCGGCCAACTACTTACTGCTTCTTTTATTTCTTCTAAATTCAGAAAAATAAAACAAAGTTCATGAATGTAAATCGTTTCAAAATATTCGCTACAAATAACCTGGCCTTGCCTTATCCTTTTTGTTGATACACATAACACATGATATTGAGGAAAAATAAAGGCAGGTTCAAACAAACACAAAGTTTAAAAATGTTTAAACAAACTACAATTGAAGAACTAAATATGCGGATATTTTTTCTGTTTTCCGCGATATTTCCATCTTGAAAGTTGAATCATAATTCATAATTCATAAAATAGCTTGGGATTGAAAATTTGACAAAAACAATATTTGGTAAAAATTGCATAATTTATTGTTGAAAATACTTCGAATGTCTTAATTTAGTTAACAGTCTACTTATGCATATACATCGTGTTACGTCATCTTTAATACATATCTTTGCAGTATACTTAAACTCTTGACCAAATGTTGTATACCTCTTCCTCTTCCTCCGAGGACTCCTGGGCATAGTCTATTTCAAGATATTCCTTGCCACCAAATTGAACCTTTTTGCCCGTATACTTCTTAATGTAGCATATGTGGCAGGATTTCTCTTCACCCTCGACGTTAAGTTTGTAAGAAATACTTGTGATCCTCTCCAGCACTTCAGCTTTCTTCCATTTGACGATCTTCTTTATTCTGTCAGCATACATTACAATATCGCCAGGTTGATATTCTCGAATTTTAAGACAAGATTTTGGACCTGGTGGGGGTATTTCTTCTTCAGGCTCTGGTTCAGGTTCCGGTTCTTTTTCAGGCTGACCATCAATAATCTTTTCACAAATTTCTAGCTCAGCAGAGTCCAAAGAATCTTTTCTAGTTGTAATGGTACCATCGGTAGAAAGCCTTCTTCGAATTCGTTTAATAACGACCTTCTTCTTCATTTTGCGCTTCTTTGGACCCAATTTTTTTCCTGACGTTGCTTCCGGTTTTTCATCTTCGTCAAGTTTTTCGGTTTCCTCAAGTACAGGGGTTTCGGAAACTTCGTCTTCTTTAAGTTTTTCCACCTCTTTTCCCTCCAGAGGTGGAATTGGAATTGCATCGCATTGTGAAGCATCGTCTTTTTGCTTTTCATCCTTAGGTTGGTCCACAACCACAGCCTTGTCTTTCTTGGGGTGAACTTGAACCACCGCAATCTGAGATGCTTTCGGGACTTGTACGAGATCTAATTTCTGTGGTGCCAACTGAACGGCCTTGACAGGAGTGGGGAGCAAGGTCAGTGTCGGTTTAACGGATACTGTCCCAATTTTATTCGATTCTATTTTCAGTGGAACTTTGTCAACAGATTTTTTCTGTTCAGCCTTTTCGCTTATCTTATTTTCATTTTTATTTTCCGTCACCTCTTTACTAATTTGTGGCGTAGATTTGTCGTCATGATCTCGTAATTCTTTTATTGGTAGTGTGGGAGTTTGCTGACTGCTTCTTTGGCTAGGATCTGACTTTGATACAAATTTTTCTTCTTTTAAAGATGACGTCGCAATCGCCTGCGATTGGGTGACGTCGCTCGGAATAGCCGCTGGCAAAGAATTTTGGCGTGTCTTAGCATTTTTTGTATTCTCATTATCCAGATTTATTGGGGACGGACTTGGCTTCTGTGTGGCTATTGTTTCTGTGGATGGTTTTGGCAAATTTGTGGGAGGAGATTTCTGTGGAACAACTGGCGGTTTGGGCTCAACTATTAATTTTAGGTTTGTCGTCGCAAGTACTTTTTCTAAAGCACTCGCTGGCACCGACTTAGATTGTGATGAAACGTTAGAAATTATTTCTTTTTCAGTATTTGAAGGCATTTTACAAGCTACTTGTGCTTGTGGAACTTGTGATCTTTCTTCCACTTTTGAAACTAGTGGAACAACCGGCGATTTTTCCTCTGCCTTAGGAAGAATAGCTGGAGAAACAGAGATTGAAGATGTTTTCACTTCTTTTAATTCAGACTTCTTTTCTTCAGATTCGTCTAGTTTGGGAAGAGATTTTTGGCTCTCTGACAAAGATGGTTCTTTTGGAATTGGTAAAGTGGTAGAGTTGGAGACAGTTTTGTCCTTTGGTACGGCTTTTTGAATATCAGCACTTTTATTTTGAGAAGTTTTTGTTAATTCAGGCACTCTGTTTTTGTTTCTTGTTGAATCATTCGAATCAGGACTGACCTTTTCAGATTTTTCAATTTTAGGTTTCTCATTTTGGTCGCTTGTCTTTTTAGTCTTTGGATCTGTTGTTTTTTGCCCAATCTCTTCTTTTTGCGTTTTCGTAATTATTTCTTTGGGAGGAACAGCTTCTGGCGTCTTAAGAGGACTAGTTGGTTTTGTTGGACTTTTGGTAGTTGTACTTGCTGCCATAGGAATTAACTCTTTTTTCGGAGCTAATATTATCGCCTTTGACGGTGCGGCAACCACAGCTTTGGAGTCAATAGGAACAAGTGTCTTAGTATTAACTTCAGTGACAGTTGGCAGTATTTCCTTATTAGAGCCTTCCAGTTTCTTGCCTTTTGTCTTCGTAATAGCCTTTTTCTTTTCATCTAGTTGTGATTCTAATTTAGCTCCATCTTTAGGCAGACTAGACTTTCTTTCTTTCTTCTTAGGAGTTTCAGCATCCCCTTTTATTTTTTTAGTCTTGACAGAAACCTTCTCGACAGATGGTGTTTCTATTTTTGGAGTCGTCTTTGTTCTACTTTTAAGTGTTTTTTTCTGTGATTTTTCCCCTTCTTTCATTTTCTTACTAGTTGTAGAAGATGGTGCAGGTAACTCAGAAACGCTAATGATGTCAACTACTTTAACTTCATATTCCGATCCTCCAATGCTCAAACTTGAATCTTGAGATTCTTCTGTTGTGCTGCTTGATTCTGTAATTGTTTCATCTTTGGTTTCTAATGATTCAGCATCATTTTTCTTTGATTCAGAAATTCCAGATTCAGGTTGAATAGTTGTGGAGCATGTTACATCTTTAGGTTGCTGTATGTTATTTTGAATCTCAACAACTTTAACGTGAAATTCAATTTCATCTTTAATTTCATGAGATTGGACTTTTTCAGAAGTTTCGCCTATTTCTGAGGTCTTGTTGACTATGTTGTTGGAAATTTTGGTCTCTTCGGCTGATATTATTTTAACTTCATTTGTAGTGGTTTCGGTCTTTTCAGATGAAATATGCTTTTTTGCGTGACCTAGAAAAAAAATAAATGAAAACATTTAACATGAATAATTAATAATTGTTTAACTTATAAAATAAAAATAACGAATAAGCTTACTACAACAGTATTGATAAATGAGAATATTTTAAGATAATAATTCATAATGTTTGTTATTAGTAATATTGCAAAACTTATGTAAACATAATTTTGCCTGCATAATATCCGTAGTTTACTAATTGATATTTATGTCTATTACGGAAATGTATAATGGGATTTTTCTCAAGACATAATTTTTAATACAATTTTTATAGAAAGGAGAATAAATTTTTTAATAAAATGGATAAGAATATAAAAATACATATAAACATTGCATAAACAGATAATTGAGAGTTTTATTAATGGCTCTTTTAAATTCTTCCATCCTCCAATCTATCTATAATGTATCTACATACAATAAAGAAGTTAACTCTATTGACCTTAAAAATTCTAGAATATTTTTAAATAACTTCAAAGAGATCAAAGCAGGCCTGTCAACAGCAGCACTTTTAGCAATTAGTATGAAAACTTTAATGCCATCGAAATGTACGCATTCGAATCGAAAATAAAATATTATTTTTAGACTTGATTAATAGAGAATTTCCTTATTTTTTAAATCAATTATTTATTCAAACGGATTCTGACCTATCTAATGCATAATAATTTACAAAATATTATCTTCAGTTCAATTGCCTTTAACTTTGGTGCAATACTCCTCGAAGAAACTACTTTTTTAAATGTACTAAACAGGTTCTTTTTTTTAGAAACATTGCTTATTATTAAATACTACATATTAGTTAGTGTTTAAATAAGAACACATTTTCACTACAGATTTTTTCTTTTCTCATCCGATCCGGTTCCAGATTTTGCAGGAAATTTGGCACTGAATTGAAATTTATGAGGAGTTATCCACATCAAACAATTTTTATTTCGCGAAAATACTTAAAATCAAATTGCCTGGATATACTCACTTTGCGTCACAAATTTAATCCAACAATTAATTTGGTTCAAGGTTTGAAATTTGAATAAATATCATAGCAATTTGATGTGCCTTTCAAAAATTTTAAAATGTTTACGTGAAAATTTCTAAAATTTCAATTCAATGCAAAATTTCCTACAAAGCCTGGAACCGGATCCGATGTGAAATGATGACAGCTAATGTAGTCTGATTGTTGTTGAAAAGGATGAAACAATCAAGGCGTGACAAAAAGGACCATGTGGATCTTTAAAGCTTTCGAAGATTTTGCTCTTGCACATTATCAAAACAATCTGATTTCGGTTGTCTTGTGCTAAAAAGGGTGTCTGAATAAAAAATTAAATTAAAAATATATTCATAATCTAACCTATTCTGCAGAAACATGGCTGTTAGGCTGCAGTTTAGAACTCCAACTTATACAGAACTATGCATTTCTGTTTTAAATATGTTATTTATTATTATTGTAGTTGTCAAACTACTCTTTTTGTAAAGATCAAATATTGAACACTTTAAAATATCTTGAAAACCATTGAAGGCACAGGACTGTGGCTGGGCTTAAAGTGTTGCAAATTTAATTAACTTTAATAATGATAATAACATCTAATATCAACAAATGCACAGTTTATGAGTTATAAGGCAACTGAAAAAAAACTGCAGATTTTCACGTATTACGAAAGAAGCACAGGTTTTTTGAAGCTGCAAATTTGGGTTTAAACTACTCTAACTGGTCCTAACAATATATCAAAAAATTAGAACTACATCACGCTTTGCAATTTTAGCCCGTGTAGGTATACGATTTTACTGGGCTAAATGTAATGCTGAACTCCCTACCTCCTTGACCGATTCACCCCATTTGCGAACATAGCGAGAATATTTTAGCCATGCTTAATCAAAATCGATTAAGAAATATACGACCTATAAGAAAATAAATTATATACATATCGCCAAGTGAAAGTTAACCTCTCTCTTCCCCAAACCCCACAATTATATTGTTATATTGTTGGATCAAAATCCATTTAGAAATACGGCAACTATCGCGGTAACAAAAGCATACTTGTAGAAACTTAAAGAATTTTGGTCATCGGTCAAAGGAGTGAGGGGCTAACTCCTTTGACCAATCACCAAAATTTTTTAACGCGACTTAGATTTACATGTTGTCAATGTGTATGTTTAGTTTAGTCAAAAGCGGTTAAGAAATACTAAAGTTTTTTTTTATATAACTTGCCTAAGTAGCTCCTAAAGCTCCATCGGCCGCCCCCTTGACCGGTTCCTCCCATTTACGAGCTTCGCCGAGATATTGGCAGTATAAACGTATAGGCGAAGTTTTGTCAAAATCGATTAAAAAATATGGTCCCTATCGTGTCCACGAGTTTCTTTATATCCCATACCGATATATGTGTATCTACATTGTACATACATATCATATGTAAAATAATTGTCCAAATAAGTTTTATTTTTGAACTCTCGACCTCCAAAACGAATTTTGGCATCATGCATTTTCCGAAATCTTTTCATCAGATACGCTGCAATAGGTAGTATTTCATATAAAATGCACCCAAAAAATACCCATTAAAAGATTTTATCAAAATAATCACAGTACATCGTATTCGGTTTAAAAGTGTCTTTTGGATAGTAACTATTATTTTTAAGTCACGGTTGTCAACTTGTCGCACCGTTTATTTTGAGACGTGAAGAAAAACAAAACATAATGAGAATTTGACTATTCCACATGTCTTACAAGATAAATCTTATGATTGATTTTATTTTAAAAAATCGCTTTTACTTACCTATTTGTTTGTCATCATTTGGCTGTAGAATATCCTGTGTATGCTCTTCAGTTTTTTCGCATTTTGGCTGTACTTCTTGACTATGTCCCCTTGTTTCTTCAGTATGAACTTCAACCGCAGAAGGATCCTTATTTTCGATCGCTTCCTTCTTCTCATCCTCGTCAAAAACGCTTCTCTTCCGAATTCGTCTAACAAATCGAAAACGAATTGCATTTTCTTCCGCGGGCTTGATATCGTCTTTTTCAGGCTCATTTTGGGTATCGACACCATGTTCAGTTAAGACGGCTTTGACCTGACTCAAGACGTTGGATATATTTGCCTTCAATGCCCTGAGTCGTGCAAACGGATCATCCTCATCGGACGTTTTAGAAATCTTTGTGGTATCCTTACTCTCACCTTCAACACTTTTTGGGCTCAATTCATCACTGGCACCTTTCTTTTCTTCATTTTCTGTAACACTTTCACTCGGGATATCTTGGGAATTTTCACCAACTTTCTGAACCACCTCCGTGTTTTCACCACTATCGTCAATCCCACCACACGTATTCTTTTCAAAATTTTCTATTTCCGTTTGAATTTCCCGAATATTTTCACCACTATTCTGGTGCGATATAACCGTCATTTCTGGATTGTTGTTATTCTGATCAGACTTTGTCTCGTCTTTAGACTTTCCCGAGTGGTCCACGGCTTGTCCACCTTGCTCGATGTCTCCAACCACCTTATCACCTGAACCGAGTGCTCTATCAGAGGTGTCCGTCTTCTCACTGATGCTAAAACTTCTTGCACAACCGAGCTGATTACTGGCCGCGTTATTTTTAGACTTATCTGAATCGTCACCAACTTGATCGTATACGGAATTACTTGGCTGATGGCTGCTTTCCAAGTGCTCCTCTTGCGTCATGGTTGCGGACCTGTTCGTTTTTACCTTTCGCACACCAGGTATTCTTCACTTAGTCGCGATTTATATCATTTCAAACTTACGTTTGTCCGGACAGACACCTGTAATTAATATCGCGCGAATTCGCTCAGCTCCATATGCCCGCGAGGTCCGAGAACGTAGCAACATCTTGGCCATCGGAACATTTTGCGACTGAACTTATTTTAATCATTGATATCTGGGCTAGCGATGCTCAGCTCAGACGTCTGCGAAATAAACTTTAAATTTGAAAAGAATTCCGCCCGCTCGAAGACAAATTTCTATTCTCTGCATCTAAGGAGAAGCGCTTTGTTATCTTATGTTCACAAAATGAGTTTCGTTTATTTTCCCAACAACGGCCGGGAGCAGGCGGAACTGGCGCTCCTTCGTAGTTTTCTTTTTAAATTTTGATTGAGAGAACGACGGTTACTTGGCTGTCTACCAAGAAATATCGGGTGAAGAAATTATTCGGATGCCTCACCAAGAGATCTTATTAGACCCAAGCATAATTTGCAAATAATCTCATTACTCGCTAAGATTCCTGTGCAGATTGTAGTCACAATTCTAAGCGACGAGTCATTTCAAATGCTAACTATGTGCACTTATTTAATGAAAGTATTGCTCAATCAAAATATTTATGAATAGGACCACCCTTCCTAATGAACCAATACCAAGCATATAGGCAAATTAATTGCTAAGCAGAGAAAAATGCAAGTTAGCCGTTCCTTAAAAATTTAAAACCACTATTTTATTCGTCCCTATTTAGAACTCCTGATATGTCAAAAATTAGCCAACAATGTGCAAAGATACCCAAAACGAAAATAATACTCTAAAAAAATAGGCCTATATATTGAATAACGGTATGTCTAGGGAACTTGGCTCGTAATTAAAATCCATAACATAGTAGTTTTACAAATTTTCCAAAAAGTTATCATAATCAAAAATTTAATGTGTTAGTAGATAATAGTAACAAATAAAATGGAAAAAAATAAAGTACATCACAGACAAGTTATATATTTTTTTTATGTACAATTTTACAATTTTCTATAAATATATGAATACATTATGATTAGGTACTTGAAAAAATGCCATTAGCTGAGAATTTCCCATATTCCTAGAAGTGAAAAATAATATTTTAGTCATTCAACCAAATCACAAAAAAGTAAATCAAAAACTGAGACTATAATATAATTATCAAGCAATTTTATGTGAAATCTTTCGAAAATGCGTGGAAGATCACATTCGCTTGCCAAAACGTTCGCGTTCCTTGGCACTGTTACAAAAAAGTTCATGTTATTCTCTAGCAAGTGCAAAACAAAGATTTTCTTTTAAGAAAATTATTGACAATGCTTGTGCAATAAAAACAAACGTCGCTGGGGATTTGAGATGGTTTTGAGGAACGATAACTTAATTTAGGTCACACACTCCAAAATTGCGTAGATCTTTTGTTCATGCTAAAATTTAACCATTTATTATTTGTTTACTTCTTCTTCTATATACATACATATGTAAAAACTCGATTTTCAGAGTTTGAGCAATGCCCTAAAATATTTCATATTCCATATGTTAACCAAAATTTCGAATATATCTACATACATCATATATGTACCTACATATGTATATATAATATAATGTCCTTACTGACGATTTATCAACGTGGAACCAAAACCTCTGTAGCTAAATAAATGAAATTTGGACAGTAGGTTTCTTTTGTGACGTAAATACCACACGCTAAGAAAGGATTTTTTTGCAATTCTTCTCTTAAGGGTGTAAAATAGAAGATGTACTTTTGTTTGTATGAAAATCTTATATATTTGAAGATAGTCTATAAAAATTGGTATTTGGTCTTTAAGTTAGAAATTAACAAAAACATATTTCAGAATTTCTGAAATAGGGCATGAAGGTTTGTATAGGTGGTGGTAGTATAGCAAAAATAAGTATTCTCACTTCGCGAACAAAATTACATTTTTATCTGGTTGTAAAATTGCTGCCCGAGCCGTTGGGTGAAAAATATATTATTTACTTCCTTACCATAAATTCGCTAAATTAAAT
Organism: Machimus rusticus; assembly: GCA_951509405.1. NCBI lineage: Eukaryota > Metazoa > Arthropoda > Insecta > Diptera > Asilidae > Machimus > Machimus rusticus. The sequence goes on along the minus strand of OX608050.1, from coordinate 47,634,200 downwards.
TGTCCTTTGAATGTATGTAATTGAAGTTAAAACCGAATATTAAAAGAAATTAATTTTAATTTTAGTTATGTAGGAAGGTGTGCATTGGGATCAACCGCAACAGGCAATAAACACACACATTTAGTAGAAATATATGAACTCTTCTGTGAATTATTTGGCCCGGTTGCATCTTTGGCAAAAGAATTGGAAAAGCCAAAAGATCTGCCATCCGATGATAAAAAACCTGAAGATTCGGCACCAAAAGATACAAAACCAAGTAGTAGTGATCAAAAAACGCCACCACCTGGATCACCTCCGGCAGCACCTCCGGCAACACCTCCGGCAGCACCTCCGGCGGCACCTCCGGCAGCACCTCCGGCAGCACCTCCGGCAGCACCTCCGGCAGCACCTCCGGCAGCACCTCCGGCAGCATCTCCGGCAGCATCTCCGGCGGCAGCATCGGCGGCACCACCGCCGAAACCACCGGCGACACAATCAGCGAAACCACCGCCGACACCACCGAAGACACCCCCTACGGCAATAGGTAGGAAGTACCTTGCTAAGTTTTTGATTAAATTTCATATATTATTTTCATAGATAAGCCACAAACCAAAAAATAGAAGTTAAATTTGTAACAACGAAATTAATAAATAGGATATTAGAATACTGACCCCTTACGCGGTGTTGCCCCGGTACAACTATTCCTATAAACTTTAATAAAAATATGACGTTGCCGATTTAAATGTTATTATCAAAACTGAACATTTTAATATTCAATCAATCTGAAAATACACTGAACATTTCAAGAGAGTATTTATTTGTTGTTATAGCTAAACAAAATTTATATGATTAAAAAATTAATTATTTTTTACCTCAAGAGAATCATTCCCTTGAAATGTTCAGGGAATTTAATCGACTATTTCACTCAGAAGTTGATGCGTAATACACTTGCAAAATTTCATATCAATGGGATAATTATACTTTTTGGGTGAAAGCGCGCGAAACAAACAAACTTTAATATAGATAGAAGGAAGAGTGTAGATTAAAATTACAAATAAAATTAACATTAAAATTCAAATTTAAATCAAAACATAACTTAAAACCCGCGCGAAAACGAAATGAATATTAAAATTAAAATACATATATTCCAGATTATCCCTTACATATGTATAAACAAACATGCTCTCTTTATATGTACATACATATATATAGTAAAGAGTAATATATTTATTTATTATTTAATATATATTTTTAAATTTATTATTTATTATTTTTATGGCACTACAGAAAACCACGTTACATTCAAAGATTTCTCGGCTATTCTTGTTGTCCCAATTTTAGTCTTTCCCTTGCTTCTAAAGCTGCCCATAATATTTTATGAATTATGTAATTTTCCTTGTTTCGATACTTGAACCTTTAAATTTCAACATTTATTGGAAATTTTTTTTATAATACCATTTCGAATAAACTCACTTCAAATATGTGAAACGACATGTAAATACAGTAATTCCATTAAGTTTTACGATTAGTCGATCTCTGGGTTGAATCCTTTCAGTCGTAACGTGAAATGCCAAATTTGAAAGTAAATCTGAAAAATCAAAAATTAGGCTCCGCAAGGAAGATATTTTAACTCATTTATACATATAACCTTTTTTAATCTCAAAGGACGATGTTGTACAACTCCTCCTATATCGATTGGACCATAACAAAACGTTATGGTATCACACATTTTAAAATATTTCTGATTCTCCTGGTACCAAATAAATGTTTCAGTTTATAGCCTGCAAAATCAAAATTCAATTCAAAACTGTCGGCCGTGACGTTTTTCTAATCAAAGAAGTCTTAGCTTAACCCTTCTTGGACACTTACTTTGTATGACGACTTTTGAGAGAGCAATTTGCTAGTTTATCTTTGTTTTTAAATATACAAGAAAGAATGGTTTCGTAATGATTAATTTAATATGAATTAATAATTTAATTTGGAAGCTTAAATTCGGCCTCAATTTTGAAATTTGCAACCACAAAAATGCTCATTCTGTTTTTGTTAGATTTTAATCACATTTAACAAAGGGACTATTTACCTAATGCTGTAAAAAAGTTAAAAGAACACAATTTTACTAAATGACCATGTAATATTAATTTATTTTAAGTTTATCATTTAATAACAATTTCATATGTCGATGTTTTGCTCTATATTTTTATTCTTCTAAATTATTTATTCGTCGGGTATAGCAAGGAATTTTAATAAAAAAAATGAATTAACATATTTTACTTTAGGTAAATTCAAAATTTGGATACCTTTGACGCGGAAAGTAACAATAATGCTGGATAAACTAATGACGAATACAAAGTAATTAAGTAAGTATAAAATTAGTTGGAAAAGCTGCGAAAAAAATAACAATATCATTTGGAAAATAAATATGATGTAATGATGTAAAGTAAGTTGTACAAAATTGTATGTATGTAAAATAAAAAAAATATTTTTCATGTTTCAAAATATAAAATAATAATTTTTATTGCTCGTAACTGATTCTGGAGACTCATTTTATTTCAATACTACGTTCTTTGCACCATAGTTATTTCAGTTACGTTGAACCGAAATCACCTCAGGACACCTGCATACATAAGAATTATAGTTAGCAGAAATAGATTAATAATTTTCGAGTTATAATTGTTTTTCAACATGACATGGGCAAGTGTCCTCACGTAAATTGTTGAGAATAAAATTGTGCAAAACTTGATTATAACAATTTTTCCCGTAATTTCGACATTTTTTGAGTTATTTCCGAGGATAAATGTAGTGAAATTTGAAAGTTTTGCTTCATAAATAAAAATGATCAATCGAAAATCAAAATGTATATGAGATTTCTATAGACCATTTTACTCTCTACAATATTACATTGGTTTAGTTTTGCTCTTCACTGTAAACTCCTTTAAGTTGAAAATCGAGTTAGTTGTTCAGTAGTATAAGAAAAGAAGAAAAGGTTCACGTCCTTTGTAATTTAACTGAACTATAATTAGCTGCGTTTTTTTAATGAACTGGATCCAGGTTTTAGTACGTTTTCTTCACATGAAAACCCGAAAACCCAGGTTTTATCGGGGTTTCCTTTGATTATACAGTAAAGGAACGGCTATACCCTGTACGTGTAGTCTGTGTGAATGAAGCATCTCCAGCGGGGAAAGTTTCAGGGGAAGTGAGCCTTGAGTAAGAAGAAGATACTTTGGCAACTTAAAAAAATTGTGATTTGAAGGGATCGCAGCCTTTCTAACCATTTTTTTGAATTAAAAATGCAAAGACAGAAGGTGAAATGTGGTTAAAAATAGTGTGTATGATAATGGCTTTTATTTGGTGTGTATTTAGTGTAAGATAGTGATGTATGTGATAAAGAATTGCGGCGAGGAGAAGCGGCGACTAAATTAACGAATTTCTTTTCACCGGTAAGCCGGAATTTGAAATCTTTTTGCCGATGTGATTGATAGATACCTGTGGTTTTTATTGTTCTTGATGCATTAAACATGTTATTTCATTTTAAGCTAAATTTTCAAGTTTTAAAAATATTTTGGTGTATGTCAGTCCACGACAGTCATGCGCAATTTCGACGCGCCCTGACACAGAGAAGTCGCTAAATATTTTTAAATGGTGATATAAATGGGCACCCAAATATTTATTAAATCAAGTACGTGAAAAACGCCTTTTCATTTTCACTCAATTTTTGCAACTGCACTGATCAATTTTCTATGTAGTAGTAAGCTCAGACTGGTATTCGTGAGATGCTTCACTTTCAGCGATTTATGTCCGTTCCTTTACTGTATATTCATAGCTTTTAGGCTACTTATTTTCAATTAGACTCGCTAATTTTCTTTGACTTTGTGGAACTTTGTTTATAAAGTTCACGGCTCGTTCATGAAAGTTAAAGAGGTGCGCGTTGGTGGACAAGAGTAGGTATGGAGTCACTTGAGCCTGGGAACCAAAACCGGTTGTGCAAATGAGGGGCGTGGGCGTGTCTAGGGCGTGGCGGGGGTGTGGCTAGGGCGTGGCGGCGGTGTGACTAGGGCGTGGCGGGGGTGTGGCTAAGGCATGGCGGGGGTGTGGCTAGGGCGTGGTTAAGGCATGGCGGGGGTGTGGCTAGGACGTGGTTAGGGCGTGGCGGGGGTGTAGCTAGTGCGTGGCTAAGGCGTGGTTAGGGCGTGGCTAAGGCATGGCGGAGGTGTGGCTAGGGCGTGGCGGGGGTGTGGCTAGGGCGTGGCTAAGGCATGGCGGGGGTGTGGCTAGGGCGTGGCGGGGGTGTGGCTAGGTCGTGGCTGGGGTGTGGCTAGGGCGTGGTTAGGGCGTGGTTAGGGCGTGGCTAAGGCGTGGTTAGGGCGTGGTTAGGGCGTAGCTAGGGCGTAGCTAGGGCGTGGCGGGGGTGTTGCTAGGGCGTGGCGGGGGTGTTGCTAGGGCGTGGCTAAGTCATGGCGGGGGTGTGGCTAAGGCGCCCTAGCCACGCCCTAACCACGCCTTAGCCACGCCCTAACCACGCCCTAGCCACACCCCAGCCATGCCCTAACCACCGCCATGCCTTAGCCACGCCCTAGGCACACCCCCGCCAAACCCCAGCCACACCCCTGCCACGCCCTAACCACGCCTTAGCCACGCCCTAACCAGACCCCCGCCACGGCCTAGCCACGCCCTAACCACGCCTTAGCCACGCCCTAGCCACACCCCCGCCATGCCTTAGCCACGCCCTAGCCACGCCCTAACCACACCCCCGCCACGCCCTAGCCACGCCCTAGCCACATCCCCGCCACACCCCAGCCACGCCCCTCATTTGCATAACCGGTTTTGGTTCCCAGGCTCAAGTGACTCCATACATTGGCCATTTCGGATGTCAAGTCGCTCATACATGGGACCCGGGAGTGGTCCAACTGCATCCTGGCATCCAGCTGCATTCTTCCTCCGGGAATGGCAAATTGCCACTCGAGGCTGGTGCCCAATTACGGCCCCATCGTGCCCAATTAAATCCCCTAAATCACTTGCAGCTCCCCCGGGGAGCAGAGGGGCCATTGTATTGAAATTTCCCTGAGTAGTGATTTTTAAGTAAGACCCTTGTGTATAGAGCTTATAGTGAAAGCCAAAAATATATTAAATCGTTTCCTAGTTCGTTGCCTAGAGGCGCAGCAGTAGGATGCCTAAGCTCATTCATAAACCGCTTAATAAATACTTGACCCGCTCAAAAGTTTTATTAGCTTTTGTGCTTTTGCTTTTAGGTGTTCACGTCGCGCACGCAGCAAACGCGTTAATGAAAAATCTTAAAACTGTGTGTGACGGTGAAATAATCTGTCTTGTTTATTGAGAAATAGTTCATATATGTATGCTGTTATTTCCTTATATGATTGGCACTGGAAAATTCTCGGAAATACAAACATATTTTTTTTGCGGACAAATTAGATAAAAATTGCGTTATTTTAGATCCGATTTAAATGAAACCGGTTTTCAAGGCAAAGGGGGGTGCACTAAATATTAAAGGCAGGGGGGCTTGTTAAAATATTATGTACCCACTATTATATCAATACACATACATACATATAAACAAAAAAGTAACTTTCTAACTATTATATAATAGTTTTTATTGTAGAAAAGTTTAAAATCGAAATTTTTCCATGCGATCTAATTGCTTGACCACCCACTGTACATATACATATACACGGTGCGTCACGATAAGTGCAGAAATTATGAAAACTTTTTTTCGAAAGTACCAATTTTTTTTAATGAATTTTGAAATTATTAAATTAAGAGAGTCAATTTTTAGAATGTAAAGTACTTTTAATTTGTGATTCAAAAAAAGAAGGAAGTGTTAGAAGCTATTGCGATTATAACATTTTTAGTTTTTCTGCTTGTTTTTACAACGATCAATCGCCAAAATTAAATAAAACTCGAATATCACACCTAAACGTATGGGTAATTCAAAAAGCAAGGGAATTTGCATCACTCGTAAGAAAACAAGTCAGAAGAATATGCGCCTTCAATTCTACGAAACCTTTTACTTACCCACAAGTAAAAGGATTCAGTGACTTTTGTTATTTTCGTTTTGCCAGAGAAGTCGCTAAATATTTTTAAATGGTGATATAAATGGGCACTCAAATATTTATTAAATCAAGTACGTGAAAAATTTCTTTTCATTTTCACACAATTTTTGCAACTGCACTGATCAATGATCCAGTTCATTAAAAAAACGCAACTCATGAGTTATATTCTAGTACTTTTCTGTAATACAATCTACTTCTAGTACTTTTCTGTAATACCATCTACTTGCGGTTTCGACAGCAATCAGCTGTTCGCTGTCATGCCAAATGTCAGTTGATCAAACCAAAATCAGCGACAAGCGAGCGTTGAAAAGTTGAATATGGCTGCGCTTCTCAGTTTTGGACGACTCGGCTACTGTAGAAATTTCGCGTTAATTCGGACGTTTGCCACAAGTTCTAGATTTTCTTTGATCGAACAAAAGAACCGCGCTGTAGGCTTTAAACATTCACTTTATTTTGCCAGAGTAAGTGCTATCTTTTCAATGTTTATCAGTTTTTATGGCGCATAACCTCACTTGCGACAATTCGTGCTCTCTTCTCAACAGTTTTAATTAATAGTTTGTAACTAAAAAATTCCCTACTCTGCTTTTGCTTTCAGAATTTGATAGTCTTCTTATAACATCAACCGTTGAGAGGAGGGCGCGAGTTACGTAATAAATCACTGCAATTCAGTTGAGTGGCCTTCAGGAGACTTCCGCTCGGTGGGTGCAGCTAATCGAAATGGGGCGCACCCGGAGGTTGCGAAAAAGGAAGTGCGCCTCTGAAGGCGATACAAAAAGTTTTGTGGACTTGTGTAAATATTTGGGTACCTTGGGCTGGAAGAATGAAACGCACCTTTGCCTGAAGTCTTTCAAAGCAACAGGTCGCGGGCTCTATTCAAAAAGGGGCACCAGGGAAGATGATGTTTTGGTTAAAGTGCCCTTTGAAGCATTTATCAGTCTCTATACACTGGAGGAAGATGAGATTTTTCGAGATTCACTCTTCCCTCTTTTAAAGGAAAAAACTGTTCACTTCCAAGCCTTGCTAGCATTTTACATTTTATGGAACGAACATCTCAAGACGCCCAAATATCTGCCTTATTTGAGGACTATTCCAAAAGAATTTACAAACCCTTTCTTTTGTCCTAGAGAGGAATTGTATTTTTTACCAGAAAACATTCTCAAAGAAACAGTCGAGCAAAATCACAAAATAAAAAACAATTTCGAAGTACTGAAAGAATGTTTATCGGGACATAAATGCAGTTGTTGCGGGGAATCATATTTTCCAAATATTTTCACCTTAGAGCTATTCAAGTGGGCTTATTTTGCTGTTAACTCCCGCTGTGTTTACATTGATTTAAGCGTTGTATCTCCCTTGAAGGAGAAAAGTAAACTAAGAACACTTCTAAAGGACGAACCATCCTTTGGTCTTGCGCCACTAATAGACCTCTTAAATCACTCAGACTCTGCTGGAACAGTTGCAAAAGTTCAAAAGCAAGGAAGCTTGTTAGAATATGAATTACAGACTTGTAAACATTTTAGGAGATACGAACAAGTTTTCATCAGCTACGGGAGTCTAACAAATCATAAACTTCTCGTAGACTATGGCTTCTATCTGATAAATAACAAACATGACTTGTTCGAGTTTTCTTTGTCGGACCTAGAAAGAATGATTAAAACCAGCAAAACTTTAAATGCAAAAAGTATACATAGAAATAAATTCAAGTTTCTCGCAGATCACAATTTGGACCAGCAATTGTTCATACATCGAACTGATGGCTTGAGCCATAATTTGAAAGTGGTCCTTTATGTTGTGTTTAAAACCGAAACACATTTTTCTAATATATTAAGTGAATTGGCTTTTGGTTCCCATGAACATTTTGATGAGGCCATTAAGGACGAGGCCAAACTGCTGGTTGAATTTAAGATTTTTGAATATCAAGAGTACCTCAGAGGATTGGGCTCTTTAGCAAAATTGTCGGCTAGTGGAGAACAGTGCTTGGGGTACATTAAGGAATGTATTAGTTATTTAAGCGACTTTTTAAATAAATTTCATTGATGATGAAAGTATGGTTTTTTCCTTACAATTTATTTAGTACCAAGCCATTATTATAATAATTAATCGAAGAGATGAGCCCGTAAATAATAAACCGATCGCTAAAAAGTCTGGAAAAGTGTTAAAAAATATTCAAATATGTACAGTGAAAGCAAAATAAATAGCACGCTCCGTATCAAGTTCTTATCCTCCTCAATATTATGAGATTGCATTGCCGTTTAGTAAATATTGGAAAAAATCCACGTAACACCGGATATTGGACAATGATCAGCATGTTCTCCAGACCTAAATCCGATGAAAAATGTTTGGGGAAGTGTTATTCGGAGAATTTATGCTGACCACCAGTTTAATAGGATTGAATTGTTAAAACAGGCCATTGTACAGGAATAGAATAAAATTGATCGATTATTTAAAATAAACTTTTTTTAAGTATGAACAGAAAATTGTTTGAATTTATAAAACATAAAGAATATGAAATATATAAAATAAAGTATGTTTTCCCGTGATTTTACTAGACGTGGATTTATAAATATGCAACAGTGGTAATTAGAAGTCCTCAAATAATTTTAAAACCTTTACTGTTAATGCACTTTTGCCATAATGTAAGTATTTTGTTTGTTAATTAGAATCTTTTGCAGAAGAAAGTTTCTAAAAATTCCATTTAGAAATATGTAAGAAAAACTTCAAACTTATATGTGGATATATAATTTTGTAACAGAGAATTAGATGTAAAAGTTTTTCTTGCAAATGTTATGCAGGTATTAACACCCTTGCTTGTAAAATTTTGTTATATTGCAAACATTTCCAAATCGGTTTTGAGCTTTGTCGCAATTTTTCTTTTTCTAAATATAGATTTTTAGTATTGTTGAAATTAATATTTTAATATTAATTTGTCGGCAACGACCATACCATGCTGAGAGCACCGGTTCTCGTCCGATCACCGAAGTTAAGCAGCATTGGGCGCGGATAGTACTTGGATGGGGGACCGCCTGGGAACACCGCGTGTCGTTGGCTTTTTTTTCTTTTCATTTTGATAATTAATTTTGCATCAAAATAATTATAATTATTATTATTATTATTCGATTTTTGTGCAAAATATATTCTACAAAAATGTATTTAGTATGATAATTGTTAATAAGAAGAACTTAAAAAAGGCGATTTTGGAAAACTATTGTTTATCAAAACATTCTGCTTGTTTGATATTGTGTATAATTAGAACACTCAATGTCTTAAATTATTTAAACTTTATAACTCTGAACTGCATGTGATTGGTCTACGAGATTCTGATAATAAATAAATACCTATATAGTTTAACTCCTTAACTTGAAGTTTAAGTAGAAACCCTTCACTAAAATTAGTAACGTTACACTTTACAAGCCCTCTATAAATCAAAGTTTACTTATTTAACTCCGAAGCTATGGCATCTTCAAAAAATTTTTTTTTATTATCTGTCGTTTACTATCTTTACTACTGTGGTAATAACCGTACAAGCAAACATAACAAGCATAACCGAGTTTCATATACCACATACACGTTAGAATTTTTCTGCACAGTTTTGCCTGTACAGTTGAATTATGCAGACAAACAGTAGCGTGTATGTCATATCAAATAATTTAAACCACTTTGAACGAAAAAATTACGGCAAAAAATATACACTTGGATATTCGTCAGATTGCATATATGTGCCTACAGGTGACAATAACTGTATCTGTACAGTTTTAACACATATATGCTAGGGTTTGCCTGCACAGTGTAGCTGTGCATGTAAATCATAGCGGGTATGACCAGCTTTAGAGTTCTCGTTTTTAACCCCAGAAAGAACAGTCTGGAATATTAGGGGCAGTGTTTGCTACAATTTCTTGACTGTTATCCAGAAGAAGCCTGGGTAGTAAACCTTATCAGTTCTCCAAAGTTATATTTTATGGACAAATGATGGTATTTAAATAATTGAAAACAAAAAACTGGTGGTTTTTAAATAATTGAAAAAGAAATACAATTAAACACATAGCAATAGTATCATACACAGTCCGAATACACTTTCTATATTTAAATAGCCGTAATGTAATTATTGAATCATGCTTACATTTTTATAAAAACGCCAAAATTTTACATTTCTAGTATTATTCATCCAAAGTTGCCGGGGTAGCTGATTCTGAGAAGCTAACAAAACGGCCCGATAATGCAGGAAACAGCAGCATTTTGGGAAATGTTTTTGGCAGAAAACGACGAAAGGCAGGTAAAACCTTCTCTATCTTATTATTTTCAGATATCTAAGCTCTTGAAGTTATATTCACCGAATCTCTAGAAGCGTCAAAGTTAGTTCAGAGCTGATTGTAAGTTACTAGAGCTAGCTTAACCCTATGCGTCCTATTTTATTTGCAATGATTAAATATTGTATAACAAATAATTATGTATATTTTTATTTCTCCCGGTTTTTGTCTCCTACTTACGATATTCATATTATTTGTACATACATATTTTGGCAAGTGACTAATATTTCAGTTAAATTTATAAGTTAAAATCCATCACTTACTATGTACCCTGTTAAATTTTGCTTGCGGCTTGTTGTGTGACCCTTAGGGATATTACTTTGACCAGTAAATCCTTAGGTCCATGGCAGTCTGTACGATACTGTTTTCATCCAGGCGCCTCTTCCATAGCAAGAGAATCCATTGGAGAAGTCGAGACGCAAGATGTGACTGCCAAAGACATGATAAAAGCGATGATGGCGTACATTTGGCCCAAAGATGATGCGATGGTTCGGAAAAGGTTATTTTGTTTATTAAACAGTATGTTCGGATTCTAGGTAGCAAACCAATCGATTCGTTTGGGTGTCTTGAGCAATCTTTTGTTCTTGACCCCCCTCAAAATAATTCATTCCCCTTCAAACTCGTACATTTAGAAAACGGATTCTAACAAGTAAGGTGTTTTTGGGAAGATATTTCTCTTCTGCTTCTGAATGAGCCCCATACAAGGACTTAGGGGCAACATTCTAAAAATATTGACATCGATTTTGAGGGGGGAAAAGGTAAAGGAGGTAAGAACAAAAGTTTGCTCAGGACGCCCCAAGGAATCCATTGTTATAGCATTCCCTACGTAGAATCCAAATATCCTGTATTTTTTAAAGAACTGCTTTTATCGTTCCCTTTTTCAAACAGAGTTGCAATATCGCTTGGCTTACTGGCCGGTTCTAAAGTACTGAACGTTTGTGTTCCTTTCCTTTTCAAAGGAGCAGTTGATACCTTAGGAGCTCTAAACATGAATTCTGCTCCGGAAACTGCTTTAAGTTTAGCGGTGTCTGTTTTAATTGGGTGTAAGTATTAGAACAAAAAGGTTTTTTACCACAAGATCGTTTATCGAACTATATGTAGATGGCATTGCCCGAGCTGGAGCAGCTGGCTTCAACGAACTTAGAAATGCTGTGTTTGCAAAAGTTGCACAACATTCAATAAGGAAAATAGCTACAAATGTGTTTCTTCATCTCCACAATCTTGATTTGGCATTTCATTTAAATAAGCAGACTGGAGCTCTTTCAAAAGTAAGAAATATTTGTTTATATTCTTTTAAAAAAACATTAGTAAGTTTTACTTCAGACGATTGATCGAGGATCGCGCGGCATTAACTTTGTGCTCTCAGCCATGGTTTTTAATATTGTACCAACAATATTTGAATTAGCTCTGGTTTCTAGTATTCTTGGAATAAAGGTAAGATTGGTGATTTAAATCATTTAATTAAGTGAACTTTCTTGAAAAATATTGGTAATTTTTGAAGGTTGTAGAAAAGTTTTCATATGGATTTAAAACTACTGATTCTTGTATTTGTATTTATGATCCAAAGATTGCAATTTTTTATTTAAAAACCAAAACATTCAGTTTCAATTTCTAAAAAAATATGTGCCTTTTTTGGAACAGAGATAACCATTGAAAAAACTGACAATTTTTGTATTATTTTCTTAAATTTGTTGACGGTTATGAACTGAAACTTCATAATTTTCTATTTTTAGAATAGCTTGAGTTTGAGGTATCTTTACGGATTTTTATAAAACTTTGTAGGAGTGTTCGTTTTGAGTCAAAAGTGACGAACATACAAACAAAATTTGTCGGCCACTTGTAGTTCGCGAGATATTTATCTTTGAAATTTTGAAAATTGACATTTTTCCGACATGTTTTTTTACATATTCTAAAAGAAGTTTTCAAGAATCTTTGAAATAAACGAATTAAAAATAAATATCATTTTCGTCTTATCGATGATGACAACCCTTGTCTTATAAAATGAAAAATCGAAAAATATAAAGTAAAATTTTCCATATTTTCCGTATTTTCCACTCATGTATAGTGATTTTAAAAAAATCAGGTGGAATCATTTTTAATATGTATAAGATTTTTCCTTAATTTTCATCAAAAATGGTTAAATATTTCAAGCCTTTTTTTGTAGAATATTTTGTAAATAAAAGTTTGAAGTATTTAAATTTCTTACTTTTGTTGCATAGTGTGGTTTGGCATTTGCTGGAGTATCTATGGGATGCGTAGGAATTTATGCAGCATACACATTAGGTGTCACTCAATGGAGAACAAAATTCCGAATTTACATGAATCAAGCCGAGAATGAGGCGGGTAATAAGGCTGTGGATTCCCTTATCAACTATGAAACAGTGAAGTATTTTAACAATGAAAAGTACGAAGCCGATAGATACGACAAAGTACTCAAAAACTACGAGGATGCGAGTTTGAAGACAAGTTCTAGTTTGGCTGTACTTAATTTTGGCCAAAACGCAATATTCAGTGTTGCATTGAGTACTATAATGGTTCTAGCCGCTAACGAAATAGCCAAAGGAAACATGACTGTTGGAGATCTTGTTATGGTTAATGGGCTGCTCTTCCAACTCTCCATTCCTTTGGGATTTTTAGGTAGTGTTTACAGAGAAGTTAGGCAAGCATTGCTTGATATGCAGACAATGTTTACTTTGATGAACGTTGAACCAGCCGTTCAAAGTAAAAGAAATGCACCACACCTGGCAATTAGTAGAGAAAATGCGTCAATTGAGTTTAAGAATGTCTCGTTTCAGTATGAAAGTGGGAAGCCCATTTTTAACAATTTGTCCTTCGTTATACCAGCGGGGCAGAAGATTGCATTCGTTGGGGGATCTGGATCTGGAAAATCATCAATGGTCCGTTTATTATATAGATTTTTTGAACCGAAATCGGGTGATATTCTAATTGGAGGGCAGAACATCCGAGACGTTGACATAGACAGTCTCAGGAAAGCTATTGCAATAGTTCCGCAGGTAAGCAGGCTATTTTTTATGGATTTATATATTTAATATAAATTTAATTGCTAGGACTCAGTCTTATTTCATGACACCATTCGGCATAACATCAATTATGGTAATCTTAGCAAAAGTCAGAAAGAAGTAGAAAAAGCTGCCAAAATGGCTGATCTGCACGATAATATTGTTCAGTGGCCAAATCAGTATGATACCCAAGTTGGCGAACGAGGCTTAAAACTCTCAGGTGGTGAAAAGCAGAGAGTCGCCATCGCCCGGGCAATACTCAAAAATGCGCCCATTTTAATATTCGATGAAGCAACTAGCAGTTTGGATTCAATTACAGAACAAGTATGTTGACGATATCATTGATGAAATATATTTTAAATTTTTTAATGATTTAGCACATTCTACAAGCTCTATTAAGAGCAACGGAAGGTAGAACCAGTATTTGCATTGCCCACCGTCTGTCTACTGTGATGGATGCTGATGAAATTTTGGTCTTAGGTAGTGGTAGCGTTGTAGAGCGAGGTAATCATGCTGAACTCTTAGCTAAAAATGGGTTCTATACAAAACTTTGGGAAACACAAAATAAGTTATAACACTCCGTGCACAGATAATAAGCATTACGGAAAGGTTTTTAGGTTAAAAAGTGTAAATATTATTGTACAAAGCTGTATAGTCCATCTTTCTGATTGTTGCAATTATATACTGTTAAACATTGCCAAAATAAACAGCTGTGTATATTTCATTATCAGTACTGTCTTAATAATTCTGTCTCACAATAGTTTTATTAGCTTATGTGCATACATAATACAATTCATTTACGATTTAAAAGTCCACCAACATGAAGAAAACGTCGGGAACTGAATGAATTTATCAGTTCTTGTCTTCAAAAGTAAGTCCCCAGGTTATTTATTAAAATTTTAAAATTTCTTTTAACTTAGAACTAAATAAGATAAAAAGAAAAAATGAAAATTTCGGTATTTGTGATTGCAATTGGACCAGCGGAACAAACTTAAAAACTAATCATCAATGACGACAGACAGAATTCGATAAATTCGATAAACTTAAACTAGTACGAGAGCTCTATAATAAGGAATCGAATCATTATGGGAATGATAAAAGGTAAGTAGCTTTACAACAATATAGGTAGAGAGTTATCTAGACTTCAAGAAAAAATAATAATACATATTATAATTATTATTAGAATTGGTAAAAACAATACATTTATATAATTCCCTTAATAATAATTATAAGCACAGAAATAGATCCATCTTTGAACCAAAAACAGGATCATTTGCAGTTGCACGGGTGGAAGTGTGGAAAAGTAAACATAAACAAGATCATAAAACTATATATAGTCGACAATTTCGATAGAAATGAGAAATATATAGGCTTAGAGGGACATTTCTGTTAACTTTGATTTTATTAACGATTTAATAATACTACTACTTCTTCTTCAGTACTAGTGATCTGATGAAAAGTTTTCTAAATTTTCTAAGATTCTACGAATATTTTCAGACTGATCAGAATACTAACTTGAAAATATACTTCTACTTTAAATAATTTTTTTAAATTAAAACAAAGTACTTGTCCTCATTTGGAAGGCAGATTTGCTAATTGGTTTCGTTTGATCGATGTAATTTTAAAAACAATTGTAATAAAACAATTTTCCTTTTTTCATACGAAATTAGATTTTTCCAAACTGCAACATAACTTAGCCAAATAAATAAAAGGTATAAATATGCAACAATGTCGGACTAAGCTAGATTTTTATGGAGAGTTTAGTATCTGTCATTATATGTACCATAAAATATTAATTACTTGTAATTATTTTTTAGGATCAGAGCATTATACACAATCTAAAATTTATATTGGTAATTCTCAAAATAAAACTGTTTTTAGAAAACGGGTGAAGAGACCCTGTATCAGTTCGAAGAAGATGTCTGGACCAGTGACCCGAGTCCCAAATTGGACTTTAGATAATTTTCATTGTTATTACTTTCCTGTCATTCAAACTTTGCTGCAATCGCAATAAATTCATTTCTGGGAAAACTCATTAAATTAATGAAAATGGTTCATGTCGATTAGGTCACTTTATTTGCTGATATCTTTATTCAATATATTTTAAGTACACTTGTCACAGCTAAAACATGTAAAAAGTCTGCAAAAGTGCAATTACTCGCGTTCTCGGATTCTGATTGGCATCGGGACCCCGTAGAACAGGAACATGATAGAGTTACCGATGTGGTAAAAGAAATTTTTATAGTTGCTCAGCCTTTCGATGAATTCCTTCCAAATGGGTAGCATAGGTCTGTCGTACTCCAAAGTCGGAGCTTTTAATTTTAATTCTTGCATTGTTCTATTAACGTAGGTGTACATGTAGCAGGATGGTATGTCTCCAAGAGTAGTTACTTGATGGAATATCCCAGGTGTGATGGACAAGCTCTGTTCAGCACTAATCGATTTACCTTCCTTCTGCTCATTCTCATCGTGGTACAAAATGCCGCCTTGAAGAACTGTTAACGTAACATTATCCAAATCGGGAGAAATGAAATTTTCCATGGTTAAACCTGGGAAATCAGCTATAAACATAACGTCCGAGTGATTGTTCCATGAAAGTACATCACGTGTTATAGCGTTGATTTTTGGGCGCATATAATTAAGCTCATTTAATAGCGGCAGAATCCATTCAGTAGTCTCAAAAGGCGACCATTTTGCGTGAAGGATATCAACGCGAGGGTCAAAAACTCTTTGCTGAAACCGCCCATTCATGGAGCACCAGACGTCGAAATAAATCGAATAGTTTTTAGAAGTGAGTAGACTCCTTGGGTTATTCTCGAAGTCATCAATTAAATTTCTTTCAATACAGACTGCATGCTGTTTCGCTAGGTCGGCATGCTTAGTCCATCTGTCGTACTCAGAAAAAGCATACGGCTCCAAGTAGTGAACTCTTTTATTGTTGTTGTCCACAACTTTTATTGATGTTAGAACAGTGTCATAAGAGTGAACCATCATATCCCAAGAGTATCCGTACATTCCGTTTGTCCAGTTGTTGTATCCCTTAGTAATGAAATGTGAATAGGGTAGGAAAAATTGCAGAAAACAATAGAAGACAATTATTAACGTTCTGAAACTCTCACAATAGCTTGGTCTATGTTCAGGAATCGTTTTAGGATTATTTTTAATTTTAATTTCTGGTGCAGAAGCTAGTTTCTGACTAATCAATTTTCTTCGTCTTAGTTTCAGTTGGTCTTTATGGTCTTTTTCTGACGATGGTACAATATTTTGAAAATCCTTATGCTCATCTATTTTATTTCTTTTTATTTTATGTCCTAGAAACTTTTCCCAGATTGCATAAGGCCAGTCAACTTTAAAAAACATTGGCAGCTCCGCTAAACACACCCAGGGAAACATGCCTGTAAAAATGCAAACATTGAAATTAAAATAGTGCAATGAAATTACAACGACAATATTGGTGGTAAAAAGAACTACGCATTAATTAGACGGAAAAAAGATCGCATTAATAATTAAAAAAAATAAATAAATAAATAAATAAACAAAATGTGCAATAATTTGGAATGAAATTAAGTTCAACATGTGCTGTAATTCAATTATTTTTAGCTGCCAGTTTTGAAATCAAAAGTATTTTACTTGTTTTGAATTCTTACTAAATCCAAAAATTGAAAACAAAAATATAAATTATCATTTTCGTATTTTATAGTTCACATTACATATTACGTTCGTTTATTTTCATCTTCAAACTTCTTAAAATATGAAATGCAGAAAATGAGCGATAGTTTTTGAAATTTTAAGGGCAAATATCCAAAATGACAATTAATTATTTATCTCGTTTAAAAGGTTTGCTTTGAATATTTTTTAAGAAATGTTTTAATTTCACTTTTTTGAGTTCCATGTTGAGTGTTAAAGTTCCTTTAATTTCTTGCACACATTTCCAAATAAGGTTAAAACACGGATTTTTTACTTTTTAATATTAAAATTGTTGGTTACAAAATATAATGTGATGAAAGATTTAATTTAATTTACAAATAAATATAATATTTTAAAGATTCATATTATTGAGTATATTCAATTTTCACGCATTTTATTTATGAAAGATGAACTCGTTAAAAGCACTTAAAAGCTTCGTCAAAAACTCTGATTTAAAAGTATTTTAAAATGATAAATTCACTTTCTATTTGCAAAAAATATTTAAAAAAGTTCGACTCGAAATAAAACGTTTAAAAATGTTGCTATAAACCATGTACAATTTAAATTTTAAAATACACATCTTACCGATAGTAAAAAGTCTTGAGTTCATTAAATGAAAACTAATCATGAAAGGAAGTGCCGGCAGTCGGGTCTTTTCGTAAGTCATCCAAAAAGCGATTGTAAGATCAAAAACTGCTGCAAACCAGTGGATAATTAGTAACTCTGTCATTTCAACGCTTAATAAAGTTCTAAAAGGAGCGAAAACCCAGTGGTATCCCAAATTCGTCATTGAGTACCCCGACAACCACTCTATGGTCATTTTCTTCAGGCCAGCTACAAAGTAAAGAATAAAAAACTGAAACTTAATGATGAAGTAGTTCCAGTAGGGGACTCTTTGCTCTTCTCGAGGTGCTCCCCAGTAATCAACAGAACTGAAAGGATGTTAAGAAATTAATTTAGGTCCCACTTAAAAATCCTTAAGAGTAAGTAAACCTACAAAAATTTATTTGCACTTGTCGTTAGAAGAAGCAAACCACATAAACCGTACAAGTAGCTGTGGTTGTTCCACGCGGGCTTGTCCAGAAGAAAAATGTACCAGTACGGCCCGGCAAACATGAGGGCGGACAGCTTGAATTTATATCCTAGAGCAATTCCCAGTGCTCCCAGCCACATAATCAAGTACAAAATCCCCATCTGCGGGAGTCCCATCGGCCGGATAAAATTGAAAAGAGGAAAGTGGCAATGCTTCGGCTCCCCAAACCTGAGATCCAGGTGACCCCCTCCGCGCTCCTCCGGTATGTCTATGAGCATCGCAATTCCTGGAAAAGTATAATTGGTCCAGATTACCCGACTAAGTTTACTAAATTGAGCTAATTTGCTGAAAGCAGCACTTCAGTACACGAATTTCGGTCGTGGGGATAATTCTTACCAAAGAGAATTCGAAATGCTCCCAAACTTGCTGCATCTGTCGGCTTGTGGAGCCACCTTGTGAATGCGCTGAAGGAACCGAAATTTTGTATACTGTGCCCACTAAAATCCTCAAACCAAAGTATGGCACTATTTTTCAGTCTTTTATACTTCTCCCACCTTGTGCATGTTGCTGCAGTCGAAGGTGCATTGCTTACATTTGTCGCTGCTTTGATCATTTTCTGAAAAAGTGTGAATTTATTTAAATTTATTAATTTTAATGAATCTCCTACTGTTTTTAGAATTATCAACATTTTATTAAAACATCTAATAAATTAAGAATTAAATAAAAATATATTTGAAATGCGTAAAAACAAGTTTTCATCTAAATAATTGTTCCAACTCCTACTTTTCACCATCAAAAAAGAGGACAAAAATATTGGATTTACAAGTAATCAAAACAGAAAGGTATATCTAAAATAAAATTTCCCGAGCCGAAAATCGAACCTTATTCGAATCTTTTCCTCCCCAATATTTTAGGAGCTAAAAGTATCAAATTAGGTCTAATAAGCTAATCCAATGTAAAATTATATCTATCATATTTAGCGCCTAAAAGTTGCACAAATTTTCCTTTTTTCCCTGTTTAAGCGCAAAATAGGACGTCAGTTTCGACCTCCGTTGATGATTTCAGACCTATCCAGTTATTAATGCTATTATTAATATATACATATTTATATACTTTTCAAAATAAATAAAAAAAACACTTAAAAATAGTGATGTAAATTCTGGTATTAAAAAAGAGCTAGAATAAACAAAAAATTGTACTACTTTTTTTAAATATGGGACCATACATTTTTTATCAATTCATTATTTTAAAAACCGACCAAGTGCGTGTCCGGCCAAGCACAGTGCAGGGTTCCGTAGTTGCCCGTCACAATAAGTAAGAGTCGGCGAAATATCATCGTTTTGTGTCCGTAATTGGATTAAAAAATATATTTTTTTTTCATTTTACAATAACATTACAAAGTTATAAATATAATGCACCTAGGTTTAGCTTATTGACTAAACGCAATCTTAGTAATTTGCTATGGAAGTACATATTACGAAAATTTTATTTATCCAAGTACATTTTTATAAGTAAATCGACTATCACTGGTTAACTAGTCAAGCCTACCATGCCGTGATAGGTTTCCTTGCTTTCCAAATTTTCGATTTTATATAATATACATACATATCTATATAGAGATCAAAACCATAAAAAATGTATTAAGTATAGCAATATAGGATAAGCAGTTCATAGTTGAGCTGCGCAAACAAAAAAGAATTAAACTGCTTTAAAACGTTGGATTACGATAGTGATCTCTGCTTTATGAGTCGGAATAAGTGTAAATATTTACTAAAGTTCAAGTGATCTTCTGGAATCATATCAATTATGTGTCTAAAGTTGGGTGCCACATGAACAAATCGGCGCAAACTAGACACGAAGCCAATACAGGCCCTACGTAACTTGATAGGTGACGCCGAATTCAGATGGGAACAAAGTAATTTATGAGTGACGTGACGTTGATTTAAGTCTTTCCGGACTAACGTCGATGGGCCGCTGCAAGAACTCTATCATTACCCAATAAATCAAAATATGCGCCCTACCAAATATCAAACGACAGACTAGGTCAATGTTGAGTAAATATTTTTCTAAACTTTTTACTTTGTAATTGGGACAACTAGATCATTCACAAGAATTGGGTGTAAGTTAGATATTGTTTTCATTTATTATTTTCAGGCTAATCTTACTAGGGCTAAGATTCATTAATGTACACAGTCAAGTGCACTAAGAATACAAACTAATTTTTGTTTATCATCTAGTCGTATGTACTAAATTGATTCTAGTATGGCAAAACTTCTTTGAGTGCCTTTCTTTTCAAATGACTAAGTTTATGAGATCAAAAGCAATGATTAACCTATCTTTTGGGCTATCAATTTTAAAAATCCCTGAATGAATGAAAATTAAGTTATTATTACATATTATACATACATATATTCTTCCTATATACTAACGTTAAAGAAAGTATTGTAATCGCGCAAAAGTCTATTTTTATGATAGTGTCCTTGCGCCTATAAATTATCATAAGAGCTTTTAATCTCGGGTCGTAAATATGTACCAAGTTAAAGGGATATTCCTAGAAATATTAAAAATAGGTAACTTAAAGTAATTTCTCTCTCGTCATGTACATTGCACACAATGTGTGCGAGATTTATCAATGTTTATTTAAAGTGTTGTAATTTAAAAGTTAATAAGCTATGCAATATATGTACTTTGGTATTCCGTTCATATTATAGGTAAATATTTCTGTTTTGTTTTTGGTGAGCCATTTTGCGAGATTCGAGAATATTACCCCCATATTATCTACTACAAAAAAAATTTTGAAAACATGAATGTATATATGTATGTATGTATGTTCATATGTAAAATATATTTCCAAAATTGTTGAATAAAAGATGATGAACTTTCTGATTTTGAACATTATGGCATTAAAAAAAAAAATTAAAATTTGGGATTTTCAGTATCTCCCTTCAAACTTTATGATATGTTCATGAGAACACCTTACAGAAAAACGTAAAGTATAAAATGTTTCCACCTTAACGATATTTCACGTACAAAAAGTTTCACGTGAATATGTAATGTCGATCAAAAATTGTTAACATTATCACGCAGCATTTTCTTAGTAATACTCCCAAAAATTTCAAGAATGCAGAGAAATCGCTGATCTCAATGTTAATAATTTTGGTTGAAGATAAATGGAAAATAATTAAAAGGTGCAACATTTTTAATAATTTTTAATAATAAAGAGGCCACAAAAATTTATGAAAAATTACAATATTTTTCTATTCATATAAATTTGGGCCCCATTTTATTTATTACAAAACTTATTCTCCAAAGTTACATGTCTGCTAGATTTTGAACAACAAATTTTAAAGTGTAAAAAATAAGAAGAACAATAACAATTTTCGTAAAATTTCTTAAATGGACTTTATTAGGCAATGTTGGTGATTTCCATGTTTTAGATGTTTTTAAAAATCGCGAACAAGCCTAACAAATATGCACAGGTTAATCTAAGATTCCGATTACTCTTAATTTACCCGCTTAAATGTAAAATTATGTATAAATTTTGAACCTACATATGTATATACATAATCGCAAGAATTCGACTCGCAACTTGAACACTTTTTTTTCATTAGCGATGCATTATAACAAAAAAAAAAAAATTGATAAGTATTTGTAGACCTGAAACATTACAATGATTGTTAGTGTTTTAAAGTTTTCGGTGAAATTATTGAAAGATAAAGAAGTTATTACAAAAACCAAGCGTTAAGTCATAGAAAAGCAAAATGTGATTGAAATCCCTGTATAAATGTTTTAATTTGAAACTCAGTAAGAATAAGAATTATGATTAAATATTTTCATTACTTTATTTTAATTTTCCATACTGTTTATCCTACAGCCTCATACCTTCTACGGAAATAGTCATGTCAACTCAACACATGACATCTAATTTAAACGATATTTTGAGTATCAATAGACATTTCATATTATACCTAAGTGCTCTTGAAGGCACAGGCCGGTCCTACATTCAACCTTAATGAAAATCCTGAAAGTGATAAATCACCTCCTGTTGACGATATGCTGACAATCGACTACTTTAATCCAAAAACGATTAGATTGGCATCGATGCTCCCCAAAATCCTGGAGTGGTGTGTAAACCTTTTGTGGGGCACATAAATCACTTCTTTGCACAAACCCGTTCACTGCATGTCACCTCACAGTTTGCACGCATTGAAAACCTATCGGATCCCAGGGACCCTCGAGTTCAAATCACTTTCAGATATCAGATGATAGATAGTTCACGAAGAGCTCCTTTAAGACAACACGGAAGGATTTCGCAGAATAATCTGAGGCGAACGAGATTCAGCTCGGCTTTATATATGGACCATTTTACCCGAGGAAGGAGTTTCTTCTTCCGAACGACGGAATTGTGTTAATGTAAGACCACCAGCCCCCCTCCAATCCGGGGAATCACTGAAGTCTCCCAAGCTTTGCGCCTCAATTTGATAGGGAAGCTGCTGCCGCTGTACCAAAAGAAAATCTGCGCAAGAGCTTAAATAATGTCGCTCTTCCAGAAATTGAGTTGCAGACGAAAAACTCCGTTTATCTTTACGGGAGTTTTTGTCATGCCGGCAATGTGAGGTCATTTAGAGAAAATGGCCATGAATACTCATGAGTTCGCATTGCTTCTTCCTATTGTTGTTCATAACGTATTACGTTTTTATGCTATCCGAAAACACTCCGTGTTATGTTAAGCTTACTTGTTAGCTAGTTAGTTTTTCATTACTGAATACATCAAACATTCTGATTCAATAGAAGAAAACATTGATTGATTTTGATGCAATAGTTTTTTTTCGCGTATTATATTGGATGAGACAGTAAATATTGGTTGAAGTATTTTTTTTAATTTGCAATCAACTACACTGACAGTACCACAATCGCAATTTGCAATAAAAAGTAGCTATATGCTGTCATGCTCTTAAAATACATATAGTATGTACATATATACAACAAAAAGTCGATTAAGATAACTTTATATTGCAGCTCTTTTTATTTGTGAGGGTTAAAAAAAACACAAAAATTTATTTATTTGTTCAGAAATAGAAGCTCCAATAAATTGCAACCTTACTTATACACTAGCGCACTCGGGATTTGATTATGATATAAATGCAATGCTGTTAATAAAACTTCATTAAGCAATTAAACAAGTCTTAATGCAGCTAAACCAACTACACAAGTTATTTCGAAAATACGGTGATAATACGAGTATTTATCATACATACATATATTAGAAGCTACTTTGGCCAAGTAAAAATTTGAAGAAGTTTAAGATTTTCTAAATTTAAAACTACTTCAATTTGTTAACCAATCTATGCTTCTTCAAATTTCTTTAGTCTTATTGCTAACTCTTCATTTTGCAGTGCGGTTGAATGTTGAGTTATTAAATTATTCAGCACTTATTATTACATATAAGACATAATATGATTGTTATAATAGGAATAGGATATAATACGTTTGAGTGCTGAAAGCATGACTAAAATCAGATTTTCGTGAATAAATTCTCCCTTTAAGAACATTTTGAAGAGTTTTGAAGCACAAATACTCGAAGAGTTCAGTTAAGACGTTATATATGTATATATATCCAGGTGCACTGAAAAGTAAACCTTTTTGGGAGTTTTTTTTCGCGATTACTAATCAATGGATTAAAATTAAATTTTGAGACTTTATTATAAATGTATGTATTAAGGTATAAAAAATAAATGTTATTTAAATTTACGATACAAAATGGCGTCGTGGCACTAGGTAATTTGAACAAATATTTTTTTTCCGGGGAGGATATCGGCGTGCACAGTAGCAGTCTCCGTACACTACCTAGAGCAAAAAAAAAAAAATCCTTAATCTAAATTAGTTTTGCTTTGGAAGTATCCAAGATTATAAATTTTTTTTTTTTTAAATTTACAAATTGGCATCAATTTTAATTTTTTTGGCAAATCGACCTTAAATCGTTTATTGCAAAAGTGTAATTATTTATTAGTCTTAACAATCGTGTATACTTCCATAGATAATTAATCTATCTAAGAAGCTACAGTAAAAATTCACATGTTCACATGTTTCGTTATCTCCAAATAAATTTTATTTTTGAACTCTACACCCTACCCTCTTTGGCAATTTTGGCATCATTCATTTTCCGAAATCTTTTCATCAGATACGCTGTAATAGGTAGTATTTCATATTAAATCTACCTAAAAATGGAAAAAAAAATTGCTGGGTAGTGTAACCCCTGCAATCCATGTATTCATACTAACCCATTTTTAGGTACTAAATTTCTCACCCTATGACATGATTTACAAAGTCAATATGTAGGTTGCAGTACATCTGACAAAAATAACAATTAAGGACACCTCCAAGGACCAAGCAGATGTATGCTCAAATTATTGTCCATCTTCCCACATCAGGTAATTCAACGTCAATACTTGTTTACCGCTGCCAGCACGTCCTCAGTAACTCGCCTATTGACAGGGCCGTGCTCATGACCTGTGCCAGCGCCGTGTAGGAAGGACCTGTCCATTCACAAATAATTGAATTTATGAGACATACACGTGCTCTCCCACCTCACCTTTGAATCCGCGGAGCATAAACAGCAAGGTGCTCAACATTAAAGTATGCTAAAGGTGGCTAGGTTACTAGAAAGACGTAATTCGAGAGACAGAGCATCTTTGGAACTAGGCCCAGACAGTCGTGCTAATTTTAGATTTTCATGGCTCAGTAATTTCCATCAGCGGACATAAATATGCAACTAAAATTTTCCACTGCCTCAGTGTCTGCAAAGAGTTGGGGCGAAATGATTTCTACCTACTTTTTGTAGACATGTTCGCACCCATTCCATCTTCCAGGAAGTAAAGTGATTGCAATGCTTCTGAGTTTTACACCATTTTTACGACCGTTCAAAGTGCTCGAATTACAATTATAGCTTGATTAAGACTTTTATCGAAATGACCCTCTTAGCCGAATTCGGGTCTGTGCGCTATACATGTACATACATAGCAAGAGATGAGACAGTCAGAAGGTCATTCCTAATCTGGACACAATTATTTTAAATGTTTGATTGATTTTTTTACATTTTTGCATTTACAATTGCTATAATAAATGAATTTTATTTTTTCTGCTGTTTACCAATAATACAAGGTATATTTGTGGTGGTGATTTGTGGTGCATTAAGTTTTAGTCAATGCAATCTTATATGTATTTTGATTTTCTTTTTACCTTCTTAGAGCAACTGAATTAATTTATTAAATAAGTAATTAATAAGGAGATTAATTCGTTTGCGAAAGTACCTAATCTCTTCAAACTTTAAAAATAATATCCACATCGTCTCATTCCAAAAAGTGGGAAATGTCTGAAATTTCCCGTAACCTGGATAGAAACCCAAATAAAACTTGGGTTTTCAGATTTGTATGGGAGAAAACATATTAAAACTTATGTAGTTCATTAAAAAAAACCCGGCTATATCTAGGATATCGAGCATACGCATATGTAGGCAGCTATCGCGTTAAAAAATCTACTTTTAAAAACTGTTATAGCCCATCACCAAATTGAACTATATGTTGTCAATGTGTATGTTATTTTGGGTCAATAGAGGTTAAGGTGTACAAAAGATTTGGGGTCCAAATCAATTTTATATAACTTACGTAATCCCTATATCCCCACCACTTGAATACCGCATAGATCGATTTGAAATTTTGACAGTAGCTTCACAATTACTTGCTTTATGGGAGTACGCATCCTTTTTTTCAATTTAATGCACCTGTATTATTTTTTATAAATAATTAATTTACTGATTTATTTTTTAATAAAAAATCGATTGTTTTTTCAAAAGTGCGCTATTTCTATGATACAAAATTTTGCCTAAAAACAATCATAAAACTTTTTGGTTTTTTATTCCATATATTCTTATAGTTTACGAGAACTCTTTTCTTCTGTGAAGAAGTTTAAAAAAAAGGCGTTTCAAAGATTGGCTCTGTCGCCGCCATTTTGTATCAAAATGATATAAACAATTTGTTTTCATACTTCAATATGAGTTAAATAAACGCTTTGAGAAGAAATGCTATCCCTTTTTCCATATTCCCCAAATAAATCGTCAAAGTTAGGCTCTTTTTTCGGCCACTACATAGAGTGGTGTTACCCCTAAATTTAAGTCTATTATAGCAAGACGGTTATTCTAGCTATGGCAACTCCCTTAAAACAAGTCGAAGAAAACGTGTTTGTATTGATTCAGTCCTAGATATATCGACGGAATAATGAGCATATGCTACAATAAATGTATGTATATATATGTGTGCACATGTGTAGCATTTATGATAATTTCGTTATTGCATTTTCAAATGCCCTCTGAAATCCAAAGTCCTATAAATTATATTTACACAAAAAAGTTTTAATTAGGGACACACTTTATTCACTATAATGTGCTAACATATTTAACAATGATAACTTAAATTTAATTTTAATACTAATTTGGATAATTTATTTCCATTGAATAAATAAACAGGAACGGCTCAAAGTAGCTAAAAGTGAAGTATTTCACGAACAATTTTTAAATTTTAAATTTTTTAATGAATTTCATTTATAATTTTAATTTTATGAATATATCTTCACCGGGATTGCTTCATTCACATACATGACATATACCCTGAAAGGCCTCTCTCACACTGTTTGTTCATTGATTATTTCCAATTTATAATTTTCAAAACTTTTTAAACTAAATATTTTATGCTCATAAAGTCAATGAAGTTCTTAAATTTCTAATTATTGTCTTAGGGAAATAAATACATAAAGTAATTGACGTTCATCTGAACCCTTTTAATTTTGATTTGATTATAAGATAATATTAAATTAACAAGGATACTCTTAAAACGCCTTAGACACAGTTTTAGTTTACTACAATAAACTTGAAGAAATACCATTTTAGCATACATATATATGTATTAGGCATATTTTAAGTCAACATAACACATTCAAGAAGAATTTAACATTGTAGCCCAAAGTCCTATTATCGCATATTTCCATTCTCTAGAAAAAATCTCATATCTTTAAATGAAAGCACAAATAAAATTACGAACTTAGCAAAAACCTGTTTTCACTACAATCTATGTACATATAGAAACGTACTGTTTTTAAATTGAATAAACTGCTTTAAAAGTAGTACATATTATACCCCTCAAATATAATAATCATTTTGAGTCTATAAAAAAGCAATACGAGTATACTTTATTTGAAGCATTTACGAATAATTTTGAAAGATAATGAAATTTAAAAAGCTGGTGATTGACACACCATCAGATTATACATATATGATAAAGTAGTAAATTTATTTTATGAGTACTCAGAGCTACTTGAAGATTTTAAATGAAAATCCATTTTAATAAACTCAGATATTCGCAACCCATATTATGTAATTCTTTTATTAACTTCAAAAGTAATTTTCGGTTTTCTTTGGCGATAAATTCACTCAAATTAACGAAGTTCAAATAACATTCCTAGTTCAATGTCTAGAAGATGAAACTAGTCAAGAACGTTAAAATCAAGTGAATTAAGATACTGGATGCTTATGTCCTATAATCTACTATGAGATTTAAATTCTTACTGAATTCGGAGCGCAGTTAGGCTAATTATTTAATTGAATAACAATTCCATTAATTATGCGAGGACTTTGAATAAGTAATGTCAAAAATATAAGTACAGGTAACCAAGCGTATAACACATTTCTAGGACATGATCTAGTTCTAACACGGGTCGAGAATTAGTAAGGCCCCAAACAACAAAAGAATTTACTTTCGAAAGTCTAAATATGTAAAAGATTAGATCGAAAGTTGGTAATTTTTCTGAAATAAAGATCCTTCAATTGAAAGGAACAAACACCTTATGAGAAAACTTTAGAAGAGTTTAGCTTTCAGTAAGAAAATTTATTAAGATTTGTTAACCAATTTTTAACTGGCCACGAATTAAACTCGTGTTCTTGTTTTCATTACTTATTGCAATTATTTAAAATCAATTTAATTAGGGAATAAAAATAATCACATTTATAATGAAAATAAAAAATAATCGTTGAAATGGAATAGTTTTTGAGTAAACTTATTATGTAATATTGACATCTTTTGCTTTTTTTCTTCAATTTGTGGAACCACTTGTTTGTACTAGTTCCTGGTTTTGAATTACACGGAAAATTTTAGGAACCTTACCCTTATATTTTACGGAGGTTACCTGTACTCAACAATTTTAAGAAAAACAAAAGGAATATTAGAGAACTTTCAGTAATACAATCGGCCTATAAAATCAAAAGTCGATTAAAGCTAAATGTTTCCCAGGAATCCCATATCGAATTTATTTTTTTATTTTTTTTATTCTTCAAATCAAAATTTTTAATTATTTTTTAATTATGTACCTAGGTATGTATATTTATAATTTCCAAACCGTCTTACCAACATCAAAAATTTATCGAATTATACAATAACATTTGTCTCAAAAATAGGCTTCCTTCTTCGTTTTTTAATGGATTCATTACTAAACAATGATTAAAACATTTCAAATTTGTGACAAAATGATTGAATGAATGGGTACTGGATGCATTCGATGGCATATGAATTCAAAAACATACATACGAATATTCTGTATATGGATTTTTGGTAACTTTGAACCAATTTAGATCAAATCGGCTGACAATAAAAGACAAAAAACTTATTAACTTGAAGAGTTACTTTCATATAAACTTCCAAATACATTATTCAACAACAAATATAAAAAAATTGAATCAGTTGTACATCCACACAGTCTTCTTTAAATTAAAGCAATTAAGAACAATAAAGAAAACTAGTTACTTTTTGAAATTGTAAACCTTCCATTTTGATTTGGTATTGTATTTACAATTTTAGGATTTTTGTTGTCCTTAGGTTGTATATAAACATATGTAGATAGACTTAATTAGATATTTGATAAAATTAGAGGAATATATGTATTGCCTATATTATCAACATTGCCCTGTATTTAAATCACTATTTCAGCTCCTAAGTTTAACTTCCGGTGATTAAATGATAATTATGAGGTGGTTTATAATTATACAACTATCAACATTTTGATTTTACAACTGGAGACAAAATAAATGCATTGTGAGAGCGACTGTTCAGCAAAACAAATAAAGAACAGAGATTTAGGAATACTTCGAAAGAAAAATTAAAAAAGTTCCTAAGAAGAGAAAATTTATATTTAAAAATAAATCACATATACAACAGCATTATCTGCCTGTAAATAAAAAAACGAATCAAAAATTTTCCAAATAAAAGTATCCAAAATAAGTTACAAAGTTAAGTTAGTTTATTCAACACAGCAATACGAGAAGGAGATGGTATAGACTAAAAATAAGCACGTAATTTATATTTTTCGAGAAACTTCAATGACACCTCCAGGTCCGGGGAGGCCACTTTGACGTCCCATGAGATAAGTATCAATTTGTCTGGCTGCTTGACGACCTTCGGTTATTGCCCAAACAACCAAAGATTGCCCTCGTCGGCAATCTGCAAAGAGAAAATAATATGTTGTTCATTACACACTTCGAAAATTTATTACAGAAAATCGAAGATAGAATAATATTAAATACTAACTAGTAAATTTTTGTTGAAAGAGGATTTATAGTTAGGTTTGGCGTTATTTACGAAGAGACATTGCCTCGAAGACAGTATTTCCTATTACAATATTTTTAACTCGAATTCGAATCACCAAAAAATTGCCAGTAGTATTTAGCACTTACTCTTGTACTTACCTCCTGCAGCAAATACTTTTTTATTGGAAGTGCCGTACTGTCCATTAACTGCCTTAATATTCCCTCTATTGTCCAGCTCTAGTCCTAGCTCGTTTGGAACAGTTTTCTCAGGTCCCAAAAAGCCCATAGCGAGCAAAATTAAGTCGGCAGGATATTTTTTTTCAGTTCCACTAACTTCTTTCATACTCCACTGTCCTGTTGGGCTCTGAGTCCACTCAACTTGCACAGTGTTCACACTCTTGATGTGTCCGTTCTCTCCAATGAATTCTTTTGTCGTAGTTACATACTGCCTTGGGTCTTTACCGAACTTTACACGAACTTCTTCGTGACCATAGTCGACTCTTTAAAGCATTCAATAAATTAGTAAGAACATTAAGTGACAAAAATGTTATTTTACCGAAAGACTTTTGGCCACTGTGGCCAAGGATTATCATTAGCACGAGCTTTTGGAGGCTCCGGAAGAATTTCAAAAGTTGTAATACTCTTGGCACCTTGTCTCAAGGAAGTGGCAATGCAATCACAGCCTGTGTCACCACCACCAATGATAATAACGTCTTTCCCTTCAGCAGAAATTATTTCTTTATTCCCACCCAACTGTTTCTTTTGTTGTTTCTCCAAGAATTCCATGGCGAAGTGGATACCCTGGAGGTCACGATTTGGTAGAGGTAGATCTCGTGGCCAAGTTGCTCCAGTTGTTAATAGAACAGCATCAAACCTTTTAAATAGTTAAAGGTTTAATAAATGAAAGATATTGATTGATCTATACATACTCATTCAAGAGGTTCTCAGCCTTAAGATCTTTTCCAACGTGAACATTAGTTTTGAAGTTGATACCTTCAGCAGCCATTAAGTCAACTCTCCTTTTAACAACATCTTTGGACAGTTTCATTGTTGGAATACCGTACTGAAGAAGACCTCCTACTCTATCATTTCTTTCAAATACAGTCACTAAATGCCCAGCCTTATTAAGCTGATGCGCAGCTGCAAGTCCTGAAGGTCCCGATCCAACAATAGCCACTTTCTTGCCGGTCCTCTTTTCAGGGATCTATTCAGTAATTATTATTAGTAAAAAATATTCTTACAGAAATCGATAAAAGAACTTACTTCCGGTTTGATCCATCCATTTTCGAAAGCATGATCAATGATCGCGCACTCAATGTTTTTGATCGTAACTGGCGGTTCGGAGATGCCTAAAACGCAAGATCCTTCACAAGGTGCTGGGCAAACTCTTCCAGTAAACTCAGGAAAATTGTTCGTTTGTAGCAATTGATGCAAGGCCTCCTTCCAAGATCCATGGAAAACCAGATCGTTCCATTTTGGAATAATGTTGCCCAGTGGACATCCGTGTGCATTTGATTGGCAAAACGGAACACCGCACTCCATGCAACGAGCTGCTTGAACTTTCAAAGTCTTTCTGACATGGGGGAAATTGTAGACCTCCTCCCAATCTTGTTGCCGTACCTTCGCATCACGGTATATAATTGATTCCCTTTTGTATTTAATAAATCCACGTGTCTTATCCAAAATCTTATCGGCACGTTTCTTCTCCAAAGCTATATCTTGAATAGCTTCTTCAATGTCTTTAATGGACGGCTCAACGTTTTCCTTATTAGGTACACCATTTTCAATAGCTTTAATTTCTTTCTGATTCTCTTGTTCGGTCTTTTCTTCTTCGATTGCTTTAAGGGCCCGCTGATACTCATACGGGAAAACTTTAACAAATTTAGTCCTCGTTGTTTCCCAATTGTCCAGAATTACCTGGGCAATAACTGAGTTTGTCTTTTCAATGAACTCATTCAGAAGCTCTTTAACAACAGCAACATCATTTTCATGTTCCAAAGGAAGTAATTCAACTGAATCAGGATTAACCTTTGGTTTGAAAGACCCATCTATGTCGTATACATAAGCGATACCACCAGACATGCCAGCAGCAAAATTGCGACCTGTAAGTCCCAAAATAACCACCAAGCCACCGGTCATGTATTCACAGCCATGATCGCCGACGCCTTCGACGACGGCAGTGACGCCAGAATTTCTAACGCAGAAACGCTCTGCAGCAATGCCGCGGAAGAACGCTTTCCCCGTCGTGGCGCCGTACAGACAAACGTTGCCAACAATCACATTTAAGTGGGACTCGAAGGTAACATTGTCGGGGGGAGTGATGACGATCGTTCCTCCGGAAAGTCCCTTGCCAACGTAGTCATTGGCATCACCTGTCAGAGTGACATTCACCCCCTTGGCCAAAAATGCGCAGAAACTCTGACCAGCAGAGCCTTCCAAGTGAATATTTATACTGCGACCTTCGGGAAGTCCGTCTTCACCAAATTTGCTGCGAAAAAATGTTTGTTATTATTACATATTAAAAATCTAGTAATTTTACACAAAATTTTACGATTTCACTAAATATTTGCATTATACTTTTAAATTTCGATAACATTTTGGTAGGTATGGTACATATTATAATATAACACATACTTTTGTTCGTTTCTACTAAAGACGTTGGCCTCTTGTGTTATTCTTTTTATTTGAAAGCAAATTTTAAACACATAACGCATTTTAATGTCAGAAGCGGGGATGAAAATCCATCATTTTGTGGTTTATTGAGTTTCATGAAGTATTAGTGAAGAAAAAGGGTTGTTGCCAGTAGAAATATATATAAGATAAATTAATGTTTGTAGGTTCGTCTTCTATACGCCCGTGAATCGTTCATCAGATTGAGTTGAAACTTTATACAGTTGTGTTGGGCACTTGGGCGAAGGTTTCTGATAAAGTGCTAACAACGTACAATAGGTGGCGCGTGAGTTGTAATTAAAAATAGAAAAGATGAAACTTGATTAATGACAGGGTCACGTTTTGTTTACACGCTTTTTTAGTGTATGAGGCATAAACGCGTATCAATTGGTAAATCTACCAACGGAGATATTTCGATGAAACTTGAAATGTTACATTGACCTTGCATATTGTTTAGGACAAGATTTTTTTTTATGTGTAGGAGGGTCAGTTTTTGGTGTTGAAACTCCCCTATTTGGCCGCCATTTTGAATAAGAGAAGGGAGTACTACCCCATCATGCGGGGTACCGTTGAAAATGGGATTTAAAATAATTGGGGTTTCTTAACCCGTTTTTCAAAATTCAATTATTTTCAATATGAGAACGCTAAATAAAAATTAATCCAAATCCGAAAACTATAATTTGAGTTTAATTTTTGGCTCAGACAACAAACGGAAAATTAAGTCTCAAAATTTATAGAAAGGCACAAAACAATAGAATCAGATCAGATCAGCACAATGCCACAATAAAAGTTAATTGCCTGCAGCGGTTGAGGTTGGTTGTTCACAAAAAAGAAAAATATGCATAGAAAAATGCTCACCAGGCAATATGGTAACTCAAAGTAGATGCAAAAGCCCTCTCTTCGTTCCTTATGGCAGAGACTATAGTTACAGCTTCTTCAACTCCGTCCAAGACGGGCTGGGATTTGGTTATCAAATCATTATCAGATCGTTTGTCCAATTCAAAATTCTGCGCAACAGATCCTCCAACAATATTTACGCCGGGACGTAGCTCCAAAGCGTTTTTGAGCAGTAAGGACATGTCCAAAGTTGATGCCTTTGTTGTAAGATTTTCTCTCACTTTAAGCAAGTCTGTTCTTCCAATTAAATCTTGGAACTTGCTGATGCCAAGATTGGCCATTACTTGGCGAATCTGTGAAATATTATTTTGTTCTAGGGATGTTGCAAAAATATACAAGAAAATACGTACATCCTCAGCCAACATGAAAAAGAAGTTTACAACGTCTTCAGGTTTTCCTGCGAATTTTTTCCGTAGAACTGGATCTTGCGTAGCGATTCCAACAGGACATGTGTTTAGATGGCACTTCCTCATCATTGTGCAACCTAAATAAGCGTATCAATTTTAATTTTTTTTAGATAATATTATTGGTAGAAAACAAGTATTTTACCCATTGCAATAAGCGGAGCTGTACTGAAACCAAATTCGTCGGCACCAAGTATAGCAGCGACGACCACATCGAATCCAGTTCGCAATTGTCCATCGGCCTGCACAATAACCCTAAAGAGATAATCATGAATTAGTTTAATTCAGCTCGGCCTTTAGCAATATTATTGAAAACAAATTACTAATAGCGAACCGCTGGCAACACACAACACAGAACGAAAGACACGAATCGGAGCTAGTTCGAACATGGTTTGGTTAGACACACGTTCTAGACTCAGGACAACATGGCTAGAGCGACAGAGAGTGCAACGGGGCACAGGGGCAGTAGAAATCATCCAACAAAAACCAAAATCACATCTAACCGCAAGACTGATTTTGAATTTGTCGTTCTACTATTCGTTTGTTGGGTATCAGAGGCTTTCGCAATTTCTGTTAGTGTTCACTTGGTCATTTGGGATCGTGTACTGTGATTTCATCCCTCACGCGCTTCACGATCTGGATAACCAGGTGTCAGTGTTATGAACGAAATTTGAAAACGATTTACCTTGAGCGAAGATTATTTAATACAAGAACTTGGTGCGTTTCAGCAATACCCAATTCCCACGGCAAACCTGCCGATTTAATACCAGTCCAAGAGCTGGCACCAGTACCTCCATCGTGGCCTGAGATCACGATATGCTCAGCTTTTCCCTAAAATAAAAATATTTTTAAAATATTGTCGGCTGTCGGCTGATCGACCTTAACAAAGAGATGCAATACCTTTGCTACTCCAGCGGCGACTACACCAACACCAACTTCAGACACCAATTTAACGCTGATTCTAGCTTTGGGATTGGCGCATTTCAAATCGTAGATCAGTTCAGCAAGATCCTCAATGGAGTAGATATCGTGATGAGGTGGTGGCGAAATCAGCCCGACACCAGGCACCGAGTGACGAGTTTCAGCAATGTCCTTGGTAACTTTATAGCCAGGAAGTTCTCCACCTTCACCGGGCTTAGCACCTTGAGCCATCTTAATCTGAAGATCGTCAGCATGTGCAAGGTAAGAGGCCGTAACACCAAATCGACCAGATGCAACTTGCTTAATAGCAGACCTTTTGCTATTGGCTGGATCTTGATCTGGAATGACAGTGTACAGGTAAAATGTATATTTTAATAAATAATAGATTCCCTGACACCATGTATGATAGATGTGCTGTTTGTGACGAATGCTTCTGAGGGATGATCAAGTTAATGTTGACTTACCCAAGTATCGGTCAGGATTTTCGCCACCCTCACCAGTATTACTCTTTCCACCAATTCGGTTCATAGATATAGCCAATGTGGTGTGGGCTTCCAAAGAAATACTGCCGAAACTCATTGCTCCAGTAGCAAATCTAAACACATAAAATTATTAGCATTTGTTTTCGTTAAACTAAAAATTTACCTTTTAACGATTTCACTAGCGGGTTCAACTTCTGAAATGTCAATCTTTGGTCTGTCGGTAACAAAATCTAATTGTCCTCGTATGGTGCATTGCTTCACACTTTCTAGGGTTGAAGCTCTAAAACGTTCGTAAGCGCTGTTGTTGTTGCTGAGCACTGCTTCCTGCAAATGTGCAATAGACGATGGTTCGTTTATATGGCCTTCTCCACCATGACGCCAGTGGTATTGTCCAGGATTGCGCAAAATCCTTTTATCAGGCGAAATCTTTCCATAAGTCAATTCGTATCGCTCGATTCCTTCTCGAGCTAATATTTCTAATCCAATACCACCTAGGCGACTATGAGTCCCTCGGAAGCAGCGATCAATTACATCAGCGCCCAGTCCCACAGCCTCAAAGATTTGGGCACTCTTGTAAGACTGTAGGGTGCTGATACCCATCTTCGCCATTACCTTGGCAATACCAGTATCGATGGCCTTAGCATAAGCAGCATAAATCTCCTTGTCATTAACATCGGGACTGATCACACCATCGTCTCTCAAGGCCATTGCTAGTTCAAAAGCTAAATAGGGGCAAATAGCGTCAGCGCCGTAGCCCAGGAGCACGCAGATATGGTGGACCTCACGAGCTTCAGCAGTTTCGACGATGATACCAACTTTCATACGTTGCTTAGTTTCGATCAAGTGGTGGTGCAGACCGCCTAGAGCTAAAAGAGCCGATGTAGGAACCCTCCCAGGTCCAGCATTTCGGTCGGATATTACCAATAGCTGGGTTCCACTCTCGGCGGCCTTCCTGCCCTTCGTGCAAACCTCCTGAAGGCAATCGATGTAACCTTGGACACCCTCAGCAAATGGGAATGTAATGTCCAGCACTGTGGTCTTCCATCCGCGATGTTTGTTCCTCTTGAGGATTTCAATGTCGGGAATGCTTAGGATCGGATTGGTCAACCAAAGGCGATGAACTTGTTCTGCTGATGGTTTTAAAAGGTTTGCTTCCGGCCCAATTGGGCATTGCATCGACATAACTATCTTTTCACGGAATGGATCAATTGGCGGATTGGTAACTTGGGCAAACAATTGTTTAAAGTATTCATAGGGTGTGGGTTGGAATGACGAAAGACATGCAAGTGGGGCATCATTACCCATCGAACCAAGGGCCTCTTTTCTAAAATTATTAAAATAGCATTGCGAATTAAGTTTTTCATATTCTTATGCTGCATACTTATTTTGAAACATTGGTACAAGGAGCATGCTAATTGTTTCAGCAGTATATCCAAACAAAGATAGTTTTGGATTAAAAATACCCTTCTCCTCAGCAGAGATGATTCCGTTTGTTCCATTAACTCCGTTCAAGCCGTTAACACCATTTGCGCCATTAACAGCTTCGCCATTAGACAGGATGTCAGAATTTCGGATTTCTTCCATTGTAATCTAAAAACAATTCTAATTAATTAGTGGGAAAAGATTACAGGCTGTAATAAGCCTCTCCCAACCAAACTACACTAAAATCGACTGAATTCTCTGTGACCGTAAAATCTTACAACTTCTCTTACTAGAAGTTTCTGGTTTCGGAAATTAATAACTCAATTTTCGCTTTTATTTTTAATGGAATTTTACGACAAAATCTTATTTTTCAATAATTTGTTTTTTTTTCGGAAAAAGATCTTTTCTTGAGAAAAGTTATAGTGGACAGTAAACAATTTTAAACATTGTACCATTTTCACAAAAATAAGTACATACATGCGAATTTTCAGAGTCGTTAATTTTAATCAAATCTGTTGTCAAAATTAATACATTTAAAATGCTGGACTGTCGTTAGTCGTTATATTTTTTAATATGATATATAGTTTTTTGGCAACCAAAAAACAATAAAAAAACCACAGAGACCACGAGTATTACGTATTTTCTAAATATATAAAATTTAAAGTAGAAAAGCAAACAAAAACAAAACATTACAAATAAATATTTTATCGTTATAACTTCAATAGTCAAATTCAAATCGGACCTCAAACCTTTTTTGTTTATTTTAATATTACAGTAAAATCTTGTAACAACCAGCTAGAAGGGAGCATTTTATCTGGATTCGTTATAAGCGGAGGTGTCAAGCAATGTCAATAACGAGCTTATATTTTTAACAAACAAATAAAACAAAAAAAAATGTTATTAAACTTTATTATCGTTTTTGGATAATAAAGACCAGAAACTTCGTTAAAAACTACATACTATCAATATTATTAACCCATTCACAGTGTATCACGTGATAGTAACGGGCAGAGCGCCAAGTAGGTACCATTGAAGTACAAGATACATATAAAACACGTTTTTTTACATTTCTTATTAATGTCGAAGCATTTCCGAACATGAAAAAACTAGACCTTATTTGACCAGAATTCGTAATTTTACCTCACTGTGAAAGGGTTAATGATTATGAATATTTATTTAAAAATTACAGAAGTTTTATATAATGCATATATTGATGAAAGATATATAGCATTCGCACACTGACTTAACCCAAAAGCAAATTAATTTGATCCTTGGGCAAATGAGTTTAAACTAAACACAAATATGTTTAGCCCATTCACAATCTGTGTGTGTTTAGTTTAAACTCATTTGCCAAAAGATCAAATTGATTTGCTTTTGGGTTAAGTCAGTGTGCGAATACTATAATTATGTAATGAAATTTTGTTTCTGAGAATAATAGTTACATAATTTAACATGTATAAATGAGTCACTTATTTCCACATACATATATATGTATAACATGCATGACAATCGCGTATGAATCTGAAATTTTTCGACACTGATCAAAGAAGCATACATTTCAATTAAAATTAAGCATACCGACTAAAAAAAATATAATATTTTTCACCAATATTTGGCCACAAATGCTTCAATCGACAACTTTCAATGTAGGAAGGGGAACAAGGGATTTGTACGAAATTAACAAATTACTTATTTACAAGGACAATACACAGGACTTACCATCTATTAGAACACCCACAGTACGCGCATAAAAATTTCATGAGAGAGAAAGACAGGAAGTGATTAGTATATTTAATGAGGTGAAAAAACATTACAAAAAACTAATGAAGGTGTGATTAATGCGTTATTCGTAAAAATAACAGCCGTGTCCCACCTGCATACAATTGCAATGTAAAATTAAAATCCGCTACAAATTACCTTTTCTTTAAGCCATTCGGAGTGAGGTCGCGATTTAGCAATGGTCGTCTTCAATTCCATGTCCTGGATTAACATTTTCTTTTCAGTGTCAACAAGCAGCATACGGCCAGGTTTGAGGCGGCTCTTAAGAACAACTTCTGAGGGATCGACATCGTAGACGCCGACCTCAGAAGCCATTATAAGAATGTTATCCTTAGTAACATAGAATCGAGACGGACGGAGGCCATTCCTGTCCAGGACGGCACCGATGTACCGGCCATCGGTGAACGAAATTAGGGCAGGACCATCCCAGGGCTCCATGACGCAGGAGGCCCACTGGTAGAAGTCGCGCTTCTCCTGAGGCATGGTCTTGTCGTTCTGCCAGGCTTCCGGCACCATGGTCATGACGGCTTCCGGTAAGGACCGCTGGCCGGCCATGGTGATGAACTCCAGGACACAGTCGGCGGACCCGGAGTCAGATAATCCGGGCTCAACGACGGGGAAGAGCTTATACAAATCATCTCCGAATGCTTCACTTTCCATAACTCCTTCGCGGCCCCGCATGTAGTTAACATTTCCGCGCAAGGTGTTAATCTCACCGTTGTGCGCCAAAACTCGAAGGGGATGAGCACGTTCCCAAGAGGGGAATGTATTAGTACTGAATCTAGTGTGCACTAGGGCTAGATAAGTCTCGTACGCAGGATTGAACAAATCAGTGTAATAATCCCAGAGCTGATCAGATGTAAAAAGCCCCTTGTACACGATTGTTTTAGTCGACAGTGAGCAAATGTAGAATCGTCGTCCTTCCTTGGTCAACTCATGGGTTGCCCTCTTGCGGAGGACGAATATTTGCTGCGCCAAATTTTCAATTGATTCAGATTCAGGGCAT
Source organism: Machimus rusticus (assembly GCA_951509405.1). Taxonomy (NCBI): domain Eukaryota; kingdom Metazoa; phylum Arthropoda; class Insecta; order Diptera; family Asilidae; genus Machimus; species Machimus rusticus. The sequence continues at coordinate 47,594,908 of OX608050.1, read as the reverse complement.
GTAGCGAAGACCTGCCGTGAAAGTGGTTCACTTTTGCAAGCAACAGCTCCAATTGCCGATTTATTGATGGGCACTGTACGCCAGCCAAGCACTTTTATCTTAAGGCTTTTTGCCAGCTCCTCAAACTCTTTCTCAGTATCTTGGTGAGTTTTTTCATCCAAATAGAAAATTCCTGTGGCATATTCGCCAGGTGGCGGAAGTATTACATTCTGCGCAGCCCTAGAAAGATAATTTGTAAAATAATGAATTTAATATCTCGTAAAATATAAACACATTTAAACTTTTTAATGCTAATACTATAAGGTTTTACAAATTGGTACTGGGTAAAATAATATGAAATTTCAAGGTTCAAGTAAAATGAAATCGTAAAATTTGCCGTGACCTTAAATGCTTATCACAAAGCTAAACTGTAAAAAGATTTATTAAAAAATTAAATAACAACTTGTTTCAAACACAATTCAAACGTTTCTAAAATCACGAGCTAAAAGTAAACAAAGTAAAAGTCAACAATTTTAATTTTGGTTTTTTAAATCAAGTGGCAGATTATTTCTTTAGGATTTTTTACGTTTTATTTGAATTCGTAAACAAAAATTCTCAATCAGCTTCCGTTGTCAAGAAAAATAAAATTAACAAATAAAAAACACAGTATTTTGGTTATTTTTGAAAACTTTTTAAAAAATAAGCATTTATCAGTTGTCTATAAATGCTTATTTTTTAATAATTTTTCAAAAATTAGCAAAATACGGTGTTTTTTCTTTGATTTGATTTTTCTCGAAAACGGGAGCTGATTCAGCGTAGTTCTAATCTAGAAATATAAAATGTAATTTATCTCTATTATTATATAAAATACCTAATTGGTTTACGGGAAAAATAAAATTCACGGAATATTTCAAAATGTTTTAAATGTTTTTGTATTTTTATATACGAATAACAGCTTAACAAGCGAAACGCTTGGATTAACATTTTCTTATCTATTGGTCGTAGAAAGCTGATCTGAGCACTATTTTCTTCCCTTAAAAAGTTATCCAACTAAATTAAAATATTTCATAAAAAATTCGCAAAAGTTGTTTAAATCGTAGCGTGAAAATGTACAAAGCTCAACGAGAAATAGTTCAAACTTGTTTTATACGTAAATATACGACTTTTTCCAAATGCATATTCAATTAATCTTGAATTACTCAATAAATACTCACTTTTGTCATTGATAGTACTTCCAGAACTTCCTTAAATAACTTGGTAAACATGAGATTTTGCATGAGTTGAAAATTTGATTTAGTTCAATATGGGTATCTTATTATTATCTCTTGCATATTCTTAAATCCCAATTCAAAAATGCCCTTAATTTGTTGATCGATTTTTATCACTCAGTTTTTTATTATTATATTATATTATATTATAAAATTAATCTTTTTCTGAAATAGTTGATATAATTGACAACAAAAATAACGCTTATTTAGATTATGGATATGAATAAGACCATAACAAATGATTTTAGAAATAAAATAATTCCATACAATGGACAAAATATGACTTAAAAACGTCACAAACACGAGAAAGCTTGGCGATCTATTAGCTTTAATTTATAAATTCTATTTTGAAAGAAGATAAGCGCAATAAAAAAGTAGGAAAAGAGCAATCAAATCGTTTAACTCAATGATTATTATGTACATCACTTATTTATTGTTAATAAGCAATCATAATAAATTTTAAAAGTTCATAATTTTGACATTTATAAGACGCAAGTGAAGTAATGACTTATTAGAATTTATAAAATTTTGCGCCGTATTTTTTGCATTGAGATTATACTAAAGTTATTACTTTTTAAAAAATAAATCTTAAGTTTATTATACATATTCAATTTCGGCTAGGAATGCGGATAAATTTTTTATAAGAGTTCCAAAACAAGCAAAAGAGAGGAGTTTTTATGCAAGCTAAAAAAAACCATTAAGATCCTAATCTTCTAAGAAAGTGCTAAATATACATAGTAATTTGCATTAATATCATTTCTACGAGTCCAAAGTTCTAGAGAATACTTTTACGACATATGTATATAGTCACGCATTTGCATAACCAGCGCATGACCTTGAACACATTTTTATTTAAAAAAACGTGGCAATATTTTGGTGTGTTTGTTTTACTGATTTGCTTGGAAGAATCTTGAGTCGTATAAGTTCACCAAACTTTCTTAAGACTGAATTCATTTCAATAATGATTTTTTGACGCATAAAACAACAGCTGCAGATAAGCGAGTTTATGAAATGAATTTCTACATAACTGATCCAACAAACAAGTTCATGGACCTCAGATGGCACAAATCAGTCATTACTTATTTTACTAGCTACTAACTGATAAGGAGTCCCCGTATGCTAATTATGTGGTTTTTGGAGACGCAACCGTCGGGTGTCTCCTTTAATATCTCTCTAGTGACGCAAAACCGGTTTATCGGTATTTTTTGTTGCGCAATTTGTTAGGGTAGATTCTTTTAAATGGCTTATTACTTGTTGGCACGTTAAATTGCAATTTTATTTAATTGACTTTAATTTTTTTGCTGTTAAAGGTCACAAAGAAAGCTGTTGTTCTTGTGTTGAAATTGTTGAAGATGAAGCCTACTATTTTACAATCTGTTTCTATGGATTGATTAATACGTTCATTATTTTTTAATCAATTCATTGTCAGCAACATTTTGTTTTTCGAAAATGACACAGATCTTTTTACCGAAGAATATTTATCTCATTACGTTTTCGCGAAATACATATAATGATAAGAAAATCAATACTTTCATCATTTTGAATACCTAATAATAATGTTTCGCAAATTTAATGTAACGAACTGTATAATATCAAAATCAAGTAAGGCGCCAGTAGATTTGCTTTTCCGCGTATTTTAAACATTATATTAATAATAATATAATATTTCTGATCCTTGTTCTTTATAACGGACACTTCAATTTTTGTAATTCATTAAACTAATTTAAAAATTAACATATTGTTTTGAATCTAACTCACATTTATTTGTGCTCACACAAAAATTTAACTAAACGAAACATCTTTAGTAACATACTTAGCACCTAAAATGAGTCTTAAACTCCCAGTTTAAACCTTTATGTAGTATTATAAATTTCATCCTATTTTGGAAAATTTTAAGAATCAAGTTACCTTTAATGCAACATCTCTATGTATTCTATGTTAAAACAATAAAAACAATTTTTCTTGACCAAACTTGACCTAAATTATAGGTGCCCCTTTAAAGGATAATATTAATATATTTCGCTAAATGTGTCAATTATATGTATTATTACCTATTGTTATATAAATTTTATTTTATTGTTTTTTATTTCAATCGTTTTTATGGAGAATCCTCAGAATCGTCACATAGGTTAACATCTTCACTTGATGCGAAAAATGCATGGTGGCGACTACTGGCATAATACGTAAAATGGGCCCAGTAGTCGCCACAATTTATCGCTATATTATGATGAATTTAAAGGAAACCCATCTAAATCACATTCCACAGTTCATAAAAATTACATGTATTGCTACAGCAATTCTAAATACAGTAAACATACTATAACACACAATATATAATTTAAAAAAAATTTTAAACTTATTTTGAAATATTGTATGGACAAGTAAACAATTCACTGAATGAATGAAAATGACTAATATTAATATCAAACTTAGATACGAGCAAAAGAATTTTCATCGCGTACTACAACTTTATTAGCACATTCATTCACGCGCCAATAAGTCCTGGAATAATAAATGCGATATGAAATTTTCATAATTCAATTGTCACCGTGATAATCAAAAATAGAAAGAAGCTTCACGACAGAAAAAAAAAAGATTTCAGATAAGGTAAATTAATAGACGGTCAGACAAAGTCAATAAAGGCATTTTAATTGCATTTTTGATAATCAGAACAAATTGGAACGTATATAAGCCATGTAGAATATTTCCAAGTAGATTTTATACCTATGCCTCTTGATTTCAGATGTATGAGAGGTTTTACGAGGTAAAAACACGAATTCGCAATTAAATGTATGGTAGATATTATCATATCAATCTTTAAACACGGTCGATTGAATTACAATACTTTTTTATTTATTAGATGTATACGAATACATTCTTAATAAAGCTAATGAATACGCTCAGTGCAGTATTTATGGAAATATAACAAATAATTAAACGACGCAAAAGACGAGTATGCATCCATTCTGAATAGCTAAATATACTTAAACAGAAACAGAAAATAACTGAAATAACTGAATGTCATGAACGTATGTTTTTAGATTGAAAAAGGAATTAAACAATCCTTGGCAGATTTTGAGTAAATACATGAAAGCAGAAGAAGCAAAACATACGAAAAATACTTACATTTCTTTGGCATAAAGTTCATGGGGAATAGATGACATGACGCCAGCACCATCACCAGTGTCATTGTCACAAGCACATGCTCCACGATGCTTCATCCGTTCTGACAGGGTCTGGGCATCACGAAGAATCTATTTGTCGAAGAGAAAAAATAAAAATCATACAGTCGTAGAATATGAGCAGAAAATATATAAATATGGTCTAAAAATAACAATTACCTTGTGAGACCGTTTGCCATCAATGGCGACAATGAAACCAACTCCACAAGCTTCATGTTCATTCTGAGGATCATAAAGTCCCTGTGCTGTTGGTCCTTCCCACGGCATCTTGATGTTTTTTGTGGAATCTTCATAATTTCCATTTTCACTATTTTCAGAGGCAGGTTCTTCGAAAAATTCTTCGTTTTTATTAATTTCCTTATCAACAGCACATCCTGATTCAAATTCGAGATTTGTTGGGGCCATTATACGTATACAACCCTTTTTTCAAAAAAACTTTCTTCTACCGTCTTTTTTAATGAAGAAACAACACCGTCACTGCTTAGAATTTTATACTAAAGTATCTTAACGAGAACTAAATAAATGCACAAGACTAAGTCTATTCACAAAACACTGTTAACTTTTTAGCGGTTTCTTTTTATATTTAACAACCAACCATTCTTCGAGGAAGACAAAATACAGGTTAGTCACCGGTACCCTGAAATTAATCGAAAAAGAGAACGTTTATTATAATTCAGGTTCGATGCGATGAAACAGTTACGTAACAGTTTGCATAATTCCAAAATTACTCTGAAATACGCAGTAAATTTTGCTTAAAACACCAAAAAGATCAGAAAAAGTTTCCTTTAAGTATAAGTAGTACTTGGCTAGCACGAGACTTGAGCGTGAATAAAAAGGAGATCAACCAATTCGACGATATTTCAGCGAGTTCTAAGCTTTTCAGCGGCTTGAGCACGAATGAGGTGTCGCCAGAGACCCGTCCGCAGATTCCAACAGAGCAACTGTAGCGCGCTAATAAAAGTATTTTTTCGCTGGTCACAACGCAGCTGAAACTGAATAATAAATTGTGTCTCGAGTATTTAAATTGATTGACGTTCACATGTGATAAACGGACAACTGAAGACAATCTTTTAATCGAATGCATTTGCGCAAACCAAATTAAAATCAACGTGTTCTGGCTGGGACGGGTCGCAATTATCAGGGATTTGATAATCTATCACTTGTGGCCTTACTAGTGCATACATAACTCAGCAAAAATTGCGCTTTATGACTCAGCCAATGTTTAAATCAGATATGCAAAAATTCCCGGCAAAATTCACTTTTTTTAAATTATCAATACAGATAAATAAAACTCTGTTTGTGATTTTTGAAATTTCAGCTTTTAAATACTAGGCCCGAATATTGAATCTGTTCGAATCGGATCGAAAAGGACTTGCAAAAGCTCTTTTTGGACAAAAATTCCTTATTTTTTTATGTAAATAATGCTTTGTTGAACTATGCTTCGTAAAAAATATTATAATATCTTGTAGACGACTGAGAAAACATCCCAGTTGTAATTTCCAAAATTCAAAATCTGGATAGTGATGATAATGCTATAATTAATGTTCGACCTGATCCAGTTTCGAATCAAGAAATGCAATTTACATCTTGCACACGCCCAATTGCCTAAAGAAAGATGCATTCAATTTGGATAATATTTAAAATTGTAATAGCTGTGCAACAGATACGCAATTTAATTTGCCTCTAAAACAAAAGCTCGGTCATCTAGATACTGTATGTTAAAAAAAAATAAATCCATAAGAAAAATAAATTCATGAGAAAACACGTAAACTCTAAGTAATTCTTTCTCACCAGATAACGTAACTAAATGGGATTGAAAATTAGTATAGTATTAATGCATGAATTTTAACTTTGAAAGAAAATTCATTTGTATTTGAAAATAGTTCCTTCCCTTCTTTAATTTTTTTTTTATTTTGACTGAAACCGATAAGGCTCTTAGGCTTAGCACCGCGTATATAAATCTGTTCCTAGCAGCAGCGTCATGCTGATACCATAACTTGTTTTTTAATATATGTAACTTCAAAATTAGCTTTCTTAAATATTGAGAATCTCGATAATTACTCAATTCTTCCAGATTATTATTTTTTGAAATGTTTTACTTAAATCGAATCAGTGGTTATATCTCTTGAACTGGAAAACTAATGCAACAATTCATGTGTCAACGTTCGTCTATTGATTTTAAATTTGAGTATTTTTAATGCTGAAATTCTATTAGTTTTTCTCTTCGTAGTGAAAAATATTGATATCAATCGGTTCCACGATTCCGAAGACAATCGTTTGCTGTACATCCTTAGAATCTTCTATTTTAGAGTCGGTTACCGAGATGAAAATTATTTTGATATACCCACAAGGTGGAATGTTAGCTTTATAAAATTGAGGAAGTAAGCCTTTTCATTTCAAATTCGGGTAATTATTAAAGAATCCCTCGGATAATACCTGTCTCTTAAGTTTTTTACTACAATTAAAATTATGTAGATAAAAATTTTTAAGTATTAAGCAATCATAGTATAAAAAACATATGTACCTATGACTTTAAAACTCAGAAATGTCTTTGTGAGCATCTACGTGTTACCTATCACCTATCACTTCGCAATTACGACGAATCAATTAAACCAAACTTTCAAAATGTTATCAAACCACCCGTTCATCTCATGTCTAGCCTGGGTCTACACTTATCGTTATCATAATGCAAAAAACTGTTTGTACAGTGTTTATCATGCACCAAAAAATGTTTTCCCAAAACTTAAGTGAGCTTAATACTTAGCTGGTTGTCGCGGTTTTATAAGAAGTTCACCCGAATAAAAAGTGATATGACACTCTGACAGTTTTTAATCGTTGTAGTGAAGCGGAAAAGCTCTATCAGTTATTCAGTTTTGTTATCTTATGCTGTGTTATTCAATATGAATTTAATTTCCGGAATATAAATACGTCATCGAAAACAATTTTTGCAATCGGATAATGACGTTTTTATTTTTTAAGTGTATGACTTTATATTATTAAAAACGAAATGGGCGATATCTCTTTTCATTACAATGATAATATTTTTCAAAATTAAATCTTCTTTACAGTTGGTATTTGGCATTTTATTAAGAATATTATCGATTTCCGCATTCACTAACAAAAGTAAGGGTCATTTAGTAAATATTTTTATTGTGGGGTGCAAAGGTTCCTTTTATATATTTATATTATTATTTATAGCCCCATAAGAGCTGCAGGTAAAAACAAAACATAAAGATTAGCCTTTGAAATATTGAATATTTACCGTCGAAGTATTTTTCTAATTCAGAGAAAATTCGAAAATTCACCAAATATGAATTCCTTTATCATTTAAAAAGGAATACGCATTCTAATGAATTTTAGACCTTTTAACTAATATTTGAGAACAATAAATTATTGCGTGAAATATAAAACTAAAAAAAGATTTAAGAAATAAAAATCATGTTAATTTTCACGTTGGAAACAAAATATGTATGTATGTATATTGCCACTTCCATGTAAAATTAGAAGCAAATACTTAATTAAAAAAAATATATTCATATTTCTGTATGTTTTCACTTCTTAGTACCTATTTTACATATTTCTAAAAATAGAATTTTACAAAACATTCCAATTATTCAACCTCATTCTTTACATGAGCTGGTCATTCACCTCCATCGACTGTCGGACTCCAATTAATCAGAAGAAGCGCGTCGTTGCAACCCATTTCAATCGGTTGGCATATTTTTGGATTTACGAGCATATGTTTAATACAAAAAAAAAAGAAATTGACTGTGACAGACCGTAAGTGGATGATGATAAATTACAAACCTGTTGGTTTTTTTTTCCAGACTTACCCCTGGCAATGAACGTCAGGAATTATTCACGCCATGAAAGGAGCAGTAGGTGGCAATTGTAACAATGAGCGCTTTTATTGCGTTCATATTATGTGGGCGACATAAATTACTACGTAGCTAGATAAATGGATTAAATTACCTACGTCTCATTCTTAGATCTTATGAACGCTGCATAATATCACTGATAATCAGAAATTAACATAATAAAAATGCACTGTGTACGAAAATTCGAGGAAATTAGGTTGCAGCAATTATCTTCGACTTCACACAACCACGATCAATTTCCTTTAATAAAATTATTTTCTAAAAAGTCTTTTTTTATTGTTATATCTTAATTCAACTCATTTTACTGTTCAAGCATATGACAATGCAAAATATACATATGTAAGTATATAAAATGCTTCCATCATCAATGTATGAGATGTAAAAAACATATAAGATTCGTCGACTTTCTTCCACTTAATAAATATCATCCTTTCGTGACCGCAATTCAATGGCAAATCAAAAATAAAAGACGCCATCAGCTTGCGACCCAGTTTGTCCGGTAAGTGACATGATGAAACGTTTTAATCAATTACGACCATACATGTGGTAAAATAAAATATAAACGATGGAAAACAATTTTGTCAGTGATGGTGCAATTTTTCGACTTTATTATAATCAACCATCACTTTTTTGGGGGGGAAATTGTTAAACAATTAAAGGTGCTTATGCAACATAGTTATTTCGTAAGACTTTAAAACTTGTTTAAAATATTATGAAAAGAGTTAAAAAGTTAAAATAACGATTTCAATTGTTATGAATATCTCAAAAGAATTGAAGTTAAAAGTTTTACTTATGTACACGAAAGGAATTTTTTAATGAATTTTAAATAGCGTAAATAATGCCAAATTTGTACTGGTATATTGTAATTTTAAAATATTGAAACAACATAGGATTGTTTAAAGCAATTAAAGTGATATATTGCGCACACTTAAGCTTAATTTTTTACTACAAAAAAGGAGAATTTATTGAGATACTCTTTTAAATAAAATATGTCGCACAGAATTTGAACTTGCAATTTTAATGAACTGCGATGTCTATGTATTAAAGACTCATTTTTAATTATTTTTAACTGACTTAAACAAATTTATTTTGTTTTACGGTATGAAAAGAGATATGGCAATCGATTTTCCTGATGAACGTTTGTTCGAGGACCGCTCTTCACCCCTAAAATCGCAATTGAAAATTTGAGGATGTTTCATGTTTCGATATTGATTGATAGTTTGTTAGAAAACGAAGTCTTCAAGCTTTCTAAAAATAACTCCAAACGTCAAACTTCGAAAATGTTAATTTCAATGTCCGAAATCTTGTCTAGATCTAGAAATGCTGAATGAACTGCAGTATCAATTACGACGGTAAATGCGCATTCACTAACTTGATTTTTAAGACTTTTTATTGAAAAGTAATGTAATTGCACTCTACCTTTATTATTAATTATATTCGCCTACAAAATATAGTAATTTCATTTAAAAAATATCAATTTCCAGAAATCTGCGATGTTCAGATGTTCGTCCTCAGAAGGTCAACCTGTGGTCTTCAACGAACCGAATCTAAGAGCCTATAGAAGTTGTGTTACGCAACACGATTATCTAGAATTGCCGGTAGCAAGGAAGGTAACACGTTGACGAACGACAGAATTGGAATTTACCCAACCAGAAACTTTGCATAATCAATTAAATAATTACCTCAGTTGCAATCATTTAGTTGCACAAAAGTTCTGGAAAATATTTTAAAACATCTGTGAACAGTCATTGGTCCAGACATTCCCAGAACCGTCCGATCAAATTACAACATGATCGAGGCGTAGTGGATTCAATTAACATTAAACAATATTAATTCGAAAATAGCCTGTTCAAAGGCCAGATGCAGTATCAATGCCTCTTCGGCAATTATGGCTTTTTAATGTTTAGCAGTAAGTCGAGCAATTGCTGTTGTCATGAAAAAAATAAATGTCACTGCTTATAGCATTATTGCAGTGAATATTTTACCATTGCAAAAAAATTTAAGGTTACCTCTTAAATATTAGTTACTTCCTATGGCATTGTATTTAATCAATAGGACCGAGCCCAGTTTTTACTAAAAGGAAAAAGAGGCTCTTTTTAGATCCTTTAATAAGACTTTTATCTTAAAATATTATTTTCTTGCAACGAACGCCCGACTAAACATTTTTCCTATTAATTTTTATTCACTAACTTATATCTTTATACGAAATAAACGGGTTTTTAAAATGTTTCTTATATACAAGAATTATAGTATTATTTGTTGTGACACATTCAAGAAAAAGCGGTAAAGAGCATGTCGGGCCATGCTTAGTTTAACGATAGAGTACGAATAATACAATGCTAAATAAAATAATGTATAAAAATATACATCTAGACACACACACGTACAAAGTGTGCAGTTTTTCCCGAACAGTTGTTTGAGTCGAAATAAGCAGCAGCCGACCAAGTTGGCTATATCTCGTAAACTATTCGACTTTAGTAATGTTATTTTTAAAAGTAATTGCTGTCTATACGCTAGTATTCTAGTTTTTTTCAGATTTTTCTGAATTGCGTTTAGGGAGTTATCCTGGCCGACAAAAACCTGATCGAAAATTAAAATTATATTCGAAAATTCAGAAAATGGGGCGTAATTTTGAAATAAGGTTTAAGAAATTAAATTAACATTAAATTTCTCCTCAACGATACCACAATTGATAGAAGTGAATATTTTTTTCCCATCCCCACTTTCCATGTAAGGGAGGTAGCCTTAAATTTTTCCAAAATCTTAACCTTGTAGCGAGTATAATTATCTTCAAGTGTACCAAATTTCAACGCTATAGTCCTTCTGTCCTTATAGTCTCTGAATAAAATGACTGTGACATACGGACGGACGAACGGACATGGCGAAACTATAAGAGTTCCTTGCTTTGGCTACGGAACCCTAAAAGAGAAATTTGTACTACAATTATACATCAGTGTAATTAGATCAACATTTTTAATGTTCATTTATTTCACAAAACCAGTGATATGTAGCTTTCATGGGATTTTTTTCATAGATTATGAATCCGGAAACTAAAATTTTCCATCACATTACGTTTTCAAAAGAAAAGGGATTAATTGTAAAATAAATCATATTTTTTAACAAGTTTTGAGGACTGTGTCCTCTGAAGATTAAAAATCTTTCAATTTATTTCTTTTTCGACATTAAAAAAAAAAATATAATACATACATATGTATGTAGGTATTTAAAACTTCTAAAAGGAACATATTTTATAAATATTCTGTCGAAAATATTACCCACTAATCTTGGATAAATAAAGCTAGCTTTTTAGCGTCCTTGAAAGTATTTACGTATATTAATATTATTTTTCCTTTCACGTTGTTTTCTATATTTTTTAGCAGCTAAATGTATATATTCGAAATATTTACAACTTTTTAAGAATTTTATTCTTCTTGAGGATGACTCAAATGATGAGCTGTTGTTACAACAACATTATTAATCATATTGCCAAAAAACCACTAAAATTTGACTTTATGTCTTTAACTCTTCCTAGCTTCTCAAAAAATGTCTGAATTAAATTTTCAAGAAGTAAGTCGAATATTCTGGCAACTTCCCAAAAAACGAAAGTAAATTTCAAATGGAATTCCGTCGTGAACTGGCAATTGTGCCACCTCAAGGCGTTCACGTAATGCGAACGACGAATTTATCTTCGAAAATTTGTATAATGTGTCTTAGCACGTGATTTAATAATAATGGGTAACCATGGCTTTAAATTAAGAATAAAAAACTTGATTGAAAACTTCAAAGCGCTTTAATATCGTCATATTAAGAAAATATGGTTTTGGGATGACATACATCTTCGTGATTAAGAAAACGTACTGAATGTATTACTAAGTGCCTAGAGTAAAAATAATTCTGTATAGATAAAATAAGCAATCAGTTCAGTTTTCTTAGAATAAAATTGGGATTTGAAATAAATTCATTATCGCAGTATTTTCAAAACTAATTATACATAAGTAAGCTGGTCTTTTCGAGTGTTGGTTTAAAAATGTTCTCTGCTCAAAACAATCTTTCCTATTAGCTATTACTATTATATAGTCTCCTAAAGGAAAATATAAAATGTTATTTGTTAGAAATATTTACAATATAATTTACTTTTATTTAACATATTTTCAGCAACTAAAAAGTAACAAAACTTTCATTTTCATTTAACACCACCTATAAAGTCCATTCAATACTATTGGTAGCCTATTTAATCATAAGATACGTGCATACATACATAAGTTACTATAAGCTATCACAGGATTTTTAGAAGAATTTTACTACAACCCGTTACATGTTTCATTATAAAAATTAAATTGATTAAAATTATTATTATTAACTTTTCGACGACGCAATCAAAATTCTATAAGTCCATTTTTATTGCTTTTAACAAAATCGGTTTTTCATACAATTGTAGGAGCAGAAGAGTTAACAATTATTGCGGAAAACAAAATCGCACAAATGGGATATTAAATTAAAACCGTACCGATATGGCAATTCTGCAACTAACAAAATTTACGCTTTCGATTTTTGTTTTACAAATGAAAGATTAATTTGCTCAATTATCAAATGTACACATAATTGTGACCGTATTTAATCAAGTGCTCTTATTTTCCGCATTTTTTCATTTGTTTTTGTTTTTTCATATACACATAAATACATATATAATTGCGGTAATTGCATTGCAACTTGCATAACTTGGATCTCATAGAATATTGGAAATTGTAAATTCTTCGCACAACACACATGTTTACTGATTTGTAGGTATAGAAGATATTAAGAAAAACTGTATGAGAGTAGGTCTAAAGTCCACGAACACATTCTAAACTAACAATTTCTTTTGCTTTTCTCAAACTACATCTTTCAACATGGAAAACGGATTTTTGGAAAAGATTTATCTAAATTCTAATTTGATATAAGGTGCACAATTTGCAGTCTTACAAGTTTTAATATCTCAGGCGGCGAATAATTGAATCTAAGAGTCGTTTTTGAAGTATTTTTTTTTTAAACTTATCTATGTAAGAAGAAGAGAGTAGCAAACCCCGCGCTATCACGATATTGATCCGCCACACGTCTAGCTAAAAAATATGAAACGATAAAAAGAAAGTCAAATGGCTTGATTAGAGTTCTATTTTTAACTAAAGTTGAAAATAAGTAAATAAACAGTAACAACAACTTTTTTTTATTTACCTTTTAATGGTACTTGTGTTCTTTTTAAGTGTACTATCACTTCATCTTTTAAAAATCTGAATATGTCTTACGTTAATCTTTCCTGAGTTAATCTTTCGTTTACCACTTAATTCCTAATAGCTGCTACTTAATCAGCTATGTAGCATCGTGATTAATTATTAATTTTAGATCGGGTCAGCTGAAAACCAAAGCAAAACTTATCTAGCCTTTTTAGCTGAGGTATCGTTTTAACATTGCGATAATGGGTGCCGGCTTTCATTCGTAGCAACTACATCGGCATTACAGGTGCACTCTAAATTTAGTTCACATTGAAATTTCCTGTGTGTAAGCAATCGATAAAATTGATTTCTCAGGGTATTATGAAATGCGACACCTGCTGTTAGGAAAAGTTTCCTATTACTTTTCTCGACAACGAAAATGAGACAAATTGAAAACTACTTTGCACTGTACGGATCTCTGTTATTCCAGCTCTTAAAAGAGTGGATCGAGGTTAGCCCAACGATGAAATTTCTGCGAATGCATCGGGAATTTATTTTGAAATTTGATAGCACTCCCCAGGGTTTCATTTCTCATTTCCTTGGAATCGAAAAATAAAAAATTGAGAACTATGTACAGGAATATTGATTAAAGTAAGGGAATATCAATTTTATAAAATATATAGTCAAGGAAGACATATAATTTAAATGTATATTTCTTAATTTTTAGGTAGCGCATTACTTATTTATTAATGTAAAATATATGTACGCTTTTTATGCTCATTTTACTGGAATTTGGACATTGGACAAAACTAAAATGTGAAAAAGTTGGCTTATGTATGTATTTTGAAAACCACTGTACAAAAAAAAATGAAAACTAAATTAATTTATGAATTAAATAATTTTTTTAATATGAAATGATTACAGCGAGTGGATAACATTGATAAATATTTTGAGGAATTTGACAACAACAATGAGCTTCACCAACAAATGCTTGTACAACTGGAAAAGGATTTTTACAAAAGTGCCTAATAATTTTGTAACCTTTTGTATTTATTTTATTTAGTAGGAGTACTTATGTAAAATATTTTTCGTACGTCTTTAGGCTTATTTCAGACTTTTAAATCACACAGTTAGTCGGGCTTTTTGTTTTAGAAATTACTTTTCATTAAGTACATACCTATTTACTTTTTCTTTTAATTCATTTATCGATTCTTATCGTACATATGAAATATGAAAACGTAGTAAATTTTATAAACATATGAAGACCTATAATAACTTTTGCATACCAAGTGTATCTTCCAGTTAAATCTTATTTATTTTATTTGAATGTTTCTTCTCCTTTTGACAAAAAAATTAGTAACAAACATATGCCGGTTGTGATCCTTCGGTTAGGTCACCTTTGTTTACCATTCATTTTCAGATAAAAATTTTCAATGGCCTTCCTAGTCAGCGCAATGCTATTTTTGTTTATCAGTAGGAGAGATAAGAATTTAATTGCAAGATTGGCTTGCATGCGAGGGGTCGATATTAAAGAATGATCCATGTGATAACTTCAATCCTTGTCTAGACCGTATGCATGATGTATTGAATTGAATCTTGCAACGCATAAAGTAGAATTCACTTATCTTTCCGCGCTGACCTCCGTGGCATACGTATTAATCTCTGAATGCGCGGTTAGCACGCAATTAGACCATTCGTTTAATTTTTTTCTCTAATGTTACGTAATTAAAATTATTTTAAGCTTTCACGTTCCAAATGTGTGATAATGCCGTTTGAAAGACGGGCTTTTAATAAGGTGCAATTTGAACGAGACGTAGAAACTTGCATTTTTTTATAGGTATTTTTATTAATTTAATTTACAATGTATAAGATAGTTATTTTTGCACTTTAAGAAGACTTACAAACTTTCATCTGATCACGATAAAAATGTTTTGTGGCATTTTGAAATGGTGGCATTTCGTCTGCTGAAATACTTAAAAACTACTACTACTTCATAGGAAAATAATATAGTTCAAAATTTTAGAAGTTTGCTTACTCCGTAACCTGATAAATCTACTATAGTTTTTGATAAGAATAGTAAAGTATTTTGAGCACTTTTGAAGATTTTTTGTATGTATGTAGATAAAGTCAAAAAATAAAATAAAAAATATAGTTAAAGATGAAAATAAATGTCTCAATAAGCATATGTCTTTGTTTGGTACATATTGTAGTCTATCAATCTAGAATTGTTTAATCAAAAGCTATTAAAAAACAAATAATGTCTAGAGTTGCATATTTCGTAAAAACTATAAGCTAGCTTTGGTTATGCCTTTTTTTTTTTTAAATTGTATATTATTATTATTTTATTTTAAAGGGATCTCTTCGAAAGTACATTTTGCAATCTCGGAGATTTACATATGTACATATGCCTTTTCAGAATACTATCAGCGTCAAAACAAAACCAAAGTTCAGAAGAACGTTTATAAAATTCTCATTATCGCCACTCGCCGTTTTATGATAGAGCAACAAAAACGGTATAAATTTATTTGCGACTTTAAATTGCCGACATTATAGTGGGATGATAAGAATTCAAGATCAATAGTGTAAAAATCTGGGAAAATAAACAAAAACGAGGTATTTGACTCGGTTGTACGGTCGGCGGCGCGGCGCTTGAATATCGAATAAGGCTGGCTACTGATTGAGCTTAGCGATACCGGCCGACAGTGTCACAAAAGTTTTAAATAATGTCTCTATCTTCAACCTGTCCTCTACATAGGTGGACCGGCTCATTTGCATATCTCGGAGAAATATAAAATTTAAATAAGTCGGGGAACCACTAACCAGCTCCAAGAAGAGGAAAAGGTGCAGCGTAGGTGCTGCACTGAATTCGAAAGACGTCACCGCGAACTTTGGACATGCACCAGCACATGGCGGAGCGACGAACGAAGTCGTTGTTTAACTTATTCCGGCGCCTGAGGCGTTTTACTCCGAAAAAAAATATATATGCAAAATTCTCTACGGTAAATTCGCTGAGAAAGTAGATGGGCGGCGCGACGACTCCGCCGTGTCGTGCGCGCCCAGAGCGAAATTGTTGAAAATAAAATAAAATATAAGCTGCAAAACTTGCGAGCACAGCGGAGTCGCCATAGAATTCTACAGGCAGTTCGAACAGTAGCAGAAAGCGACACGTTTCACGTTCGCTCCACAGCACGACGGCTAAAAATAGCCCCCCGGCCGCAAAAATTCTATCGAACTGTTGAGAGATGATTGCTTAGCCGCAAGAGTCATAAAATTAGGAGGCTTGTAATTAGTGCCTTAAGGAAAAAACTAGAGGTCTCGAGGGTAATTTTACCTACTTTAGAATAGGGTACGAAGATTAGATGGTAGTTAAAATACACAATTTAACTGCCTTGCACAGCTGTAATGGGGCAAAACCTTAATAAATTAGTAAGGGTATACAAGGAAATTGCAATGGAAGGATGAATGAGACTAGTGTTGGTGTAGTCTATGCTTCGAACTCCAGGAAATTTCCAGAAGTTTAGTGGCTTCTGTAAAAAATTTCCGTCTGTTCTACAACTATGAATTAACGAATTCAATTATTAATAAAAGGACCCAGTACTACCCATACAAGGTTCATTATTCACTACGTGTTATACATATTTTTTACGAAAAATATTAGAAACTTTCTTCGCAAGAAAGTCTCCATACCTTTCAGCTTGGCACTTTGTTCGAACTAAAATATCACCTTGATATAGGGCTCAGTCCCTTTTTCTTCTTTGTCCTTTCGAAATCGAATCCAGTTAGTAAAACCGGTGAGTAAAAAAAAAGTGTCCACGAAGTCCGATATTTTCACAACTACTTCTGATCCACTAATAAACCACACCTTTTTTTTTAGCAACCTTATATCAGAAGTAGCAAATAAATATCACTGAGATTCAGTTTCCGTATGTAAAAAAAATTGTTCAAAACGGCGAAAATGCGCAGTACACAACAAGAAATGCAAATTTGCTTAGAATGGACCTGAAGACTTTTTCAGCTCTAAATACAGATAGAATAGTCTGGTGCCACTTAGACACGTCTTATTTCCTCCGAAGACCGAACGAAACTGAATGAAATCTTTAGAACCAGATGAGGTTTCTCCTCGCGGACTGTACATTTGTATGAATGTATGTTAAATTCATGTACAGAGGAGGACCTCGGTTCCGAGCGCCGTAGCCGTAGTCAACTCGACAGCAATTTTCCATCGGCAGAAGCTTCCACCTCAATAAAAACGTGAGCGACGACGAGGTTCCCAGTTCCCAGTTAACAGAAAGTGCTTCTGGTGTCTCGCCCAAAAGCCGGTAGTCTGTTCTCTCCTCCGTCGAATGCCGAATTGAGCAGCACCCCATAGCGCATTCCATTCGTAAGACGTTTCCCTTCCCAGGGGTCCATAAATCATCTTTGGTTCGACAAAAAGAAATTGCACCTTTTCTTTTTATCTGGACCAAAATAGGATCGCAGACGCATACAATTTACGATTTTCTCTTCGGTGACTTAATTTGGATGGTAAGAAAAATCAATGGTCTTCATGGAGGATTACATTTTTTACCTTAGACTGTGTCTTGAGCTGCGCATAGCCATTCATCTGTTACTAGGGCTGCCAGAAATTGGCTGGAGAGGAGAAAATTTAGTGCTGTACGAGTATGTTAACATAACATAATTGAAGCACTATAAATGAAGGTTCCAGACAGACGGGGAAATGATTTATGAATTGCACTCACGCAATCCATAAAATACAAGAAGAGGGGAATATTTTTACATCATAGAACAGGTCTAGAAATTTAAATCAATCAATCTTTCACAATGTATATGGAATGAACTTTCATATAAGGCTTAATTTTATATTTAAAATAAAATTCCCGTAACCTATGAACGGTATATATGTATATACATAGTCCATTCCATACACATATGAATTACGAAGCCTACATATACATATGTACTTTTTCAGTATAGGCTCTTTGAAGTTTATTTGTCCAGGGACTTACATCACGGTTTTCGAGGGTGGAACAGTGCTCTTATCTTAGACCAGAGAGCACCAGATCCAAGTCTAAACGGGTTCTCACTATTGAATTATGTAGTGACGCAGGTGATGCTGTATCCAACGTCATCGATCAAAAAGACGTCACAATCATGATAGCTGCTGTTATTTTGAAGGGCAAGGAGTTATACAATACTGTGAACATTTTTAGGACAATTCGTGTTGTTTGGGAACTTTTAGTTTTCCGAAGTACGGTATGGCTTTTTAATGTTGGTCAGAGGAGGAAATCAATGTAGGGCTAAAATACATATGTGTACCTCAAAGTGTCCTTTTCTATTTTACATTACTTTAACCATGTCATCTCAATAAAAAATGTATTGTATTACCCTTTAATATCCTTTGATGCTTATCATCACACCCGACTGTCTTTTCTTTGTCACTCTGTCTTTGTCTTGACCAGGTATCGACTCTCTTGCGTCAATGATTGCAGAAGAATTGAATATACTTAAATCCTTTTATCGCGAAAGCTAAATTCGTAATACTTTCTCATTTCATTATTATTTTGGACGTCAATGAACCACATTTAATAATTAATTTATTAATTTATCAGAGCTGAACCATGTTTCAACTGATTATTAACTAAATTAACTGAAAGATCTTCTGAGAATATTTTTGTTTAAAAGAGATTGTTGTGATATTGCTCACAATCAAAATTAAATAATCTCTTTAAATGCACTGGAATTTTTAAGACCATATGTGCTAATAAATTAAATCATACTAAATATTTTATTTAAGTTTAAAGTGACAAAATGTAGAAGCTCACATACTTATAAATAAAAATCACTGATAGATTATGAGCACCTGATTTCCTTTTATTGATCCGGTTAAGGAAACCTCTTAGGTACTAAAATTACAAGTGGCAAACCAGACGTCCAGGTCCAGACTTCTTCATTATCAAATAAATAGAATTTTTAAGTCTTGAATCATGCTTTTTACTCATATTTATTGTTGGTATTTCGAAAACACGAAAATAAGGCAGATTTAATCAGTAGGATGCTTTGGCTCCTTTTTTGTTCGGATTTCATAATTAATATTTAATAACTTCCAGCAAGAAATGTGGCACAGCACTTGCAAAGTTCAGGTTATTGCCGACATTCGAAAAGAAAGATTTCGTATTGGGGTATTGGCTTTATCAAGCAAATACCTCTAATTATTATTATTTCTATAGAATATTAGCTTTCTTTTTAAACATTTGCTCGTTTGTCTGTAAACATTTTAAGAACTTAAATATGAATTCGTTTACTACTTCGTTTTCAATGAGAAATTAATGATAATATTTTGCGACATGATCAAAAATTCCGTCAATAAATTTTTAAGTTATAGTAACTTATTTTATACTTTAAGCTAAGATTTTGCAAAACATTTTTTGTGGTATTCGATTTTGCTGTAACTTGAACAATTTGGTTAAAACTCACACGTTTTTAAGAAATCATATCTTTCTTGCCAGGGATCATCACAATCACGATTCCCTATTTGAGTATGATAAAAATAGTGTCTTAAATAATAGTATCTGTATGGTTTCACATTAATTTACGACTTTCCTTTTGTGTATTACCCAAAATAGTATATACACTTAATGTATTGAAAATTATTAAAACTACCCTAATGCCATCATTCCTCTATTATTTTGTAAAATACTTCATCATTCTGACGTGCAAAAAGTTTCTTTATAAATTGTTTTCCCATTTTTATGAGGAGTTTCCGTTCATATTAAAGAATACAATTATTTTCCTTTTGCAAAAATAATAGGTATGGACATTATTTGGATTTAAATTAAATGATCTATTGCTCTTTGACATTACATTTAGGTAATTATTTTCGTGAAAAACGTTGAAAAATCAGTACAACAAGGAAGTAATTATTTTGTTTTATTACACGTTCACATTTTTCATTAGACAAAAATGCTGAAGTGAGCTCACATCACAGAGTCTTCGAAGTAAACCGAAGCATTCCTGAGGAATGCAGTTCATTCCATTGTATGAATTCTTATTTTGAAAAGGAAAATTGAATACATTCTAAAATACTATTTGAAGAATGGAAATTAATTTTTGTATATATGTATATGTGTTATAGTATTTATTGATAATTTAACGTGTATGTGTCATAAAAGAACGAAGAACGACGAGAGGTATTTAATATTAAAAATTCTAACCATTCAATACAAACACCCCACTAAAGTGACGAGTTTCGCGCGGATTCATAAATGCCACAGAAATCTAGTTCAACTTTGACATTTTTTGGCAATATTAAAGAGGATGGCTACTCAGCTGCTGGCAGAGAATCGTTTGAGTTTTAATAAAACTTTTAAAGTAGTCCTTCATCTACTTGGCAACTTGCCCTAAAATAATTTTTGCCAGAGAAAAGGACTAGCGCGCACTTCTGACATTGGGAAAGGTCATATCAAAGCGTAGTAGAGATATCCTTACATAACTACATAAAAGTGTTTTTCGTTTCAAGGAAATATGTATTAATATTCGGAATAGAGCTGCTTCGCATGTAAAAAGTATGTTAGGCTAGTTAATTTCGTTTTTTATAGAACTTGAGGAATGCAACATCATCTAAACAGTTCTAGTTATTTTCTGTGGACGATAAATTTTTATACATAGGTCGTTCGCATCGTAGAGTAGACAAAACAAAGGTATAAAATAAATGAGATATCTATGCCAAGGAGAAGGTGTGTGCTTTTCGTGACTTCAATAATAACTTACATTTGAAATTATGTATTTGGCAAGTATTTACATAATTACATTCCTTTTGCCTTTAAGTTCCTTAAAGTGACCAACCATCAGAACTAACTACTTAAATATTAAATAGGTTAGACATATCCCAGCAAGCGATTTGCTCATGAAAGCTTAAATTAAGTCAAGGGGTTACGCGTGCAATATAGGTATTATACATATTCTAATATAGATAATTCTTAATTAGCATGGCGATGTCATTGGATATTCATGTATAATCATTTCCACTGATAGATAAAGAGCTCGATCAACTTTCTAACAAAAAATAAAACATCTGGGTTCTTTTCTCTTTTAAGAATCATTTATTGCATCAGAAAATGCATATATTTCGCTGTATTGTTTTCTTAGGACGAAGGGTAAGAAAAGGATTTACGGTATGCCAAATCAACTTGAAAATTGCTTGCTAAAAGTTGTGCAAAACATGTATTCATTGAATTAAAAGTAAGTCACTAAACACACTTAACGTTAGTCCTGCATGGTAATACTCTTCCCGCAGATAGGGTTTAACATGTTCATATAATAAATACACAATCTGTGCAATTCCTCCAGTTGGAGTAAACACATATGTTAATACAGTTTTCATGCAATAATGGTACACAAAATTTTTAAAGATATGAGGAAGGATGTGAGGAAATTACAAATTTAGTAAACATTACATATGTATACTGAATTTTCCTAAACGTTCAGACTTAATGCAAAATAATCTAATTAGTTCGCACATGCAAAATAACTGCTTCAACGTCAACTAAAAGTACTAAATCGTTATATTTAAAATTTGCGATTCAAAAAACATTGTCCACGCAAAGAAAACTTTTCTACTTTCAAACAGGTGGCGCCAGGCGAAACAGTCAGTACCTCCAACTTAAAAAAGTGTCTGAGAACTTGCCAAACGAATTGTTGTGACAGCCAGGTTACTAGGGGTCCGTTTTTCACATGCGGGTTTGTTTATTTCTGGAAAAATCCACTAATTATTTTACTGAATATCAGGAGGTGTCTGCTAAACTCTTAAACATTAAAAATGTCATCAGAGGAGTATCAGTTTGATGGAATTCTGCTCGCCATGGCCGAGCAGCACAAAGAAGGAGTGGTTGAGGTGCTTGCAAATTTTAACCGGCTTTAAATTGATTTAACATAAAAATATGCCTCTTTCAGCTACTCCAGACAATTGCGAGCTTCTTAGCTAGGAAAACAGATTTCTTCGTTGGAGGAAAGGAAGGCGAATGGGAAAAGGTTGCGTATTTGAAATAAAATCTGTGGAGGTTAGGGTGCAATGAATTTCAAATTTTGTAGCTTCTTTTGTCCGCATTCCGCAAGGAGGGAGACAAGGCTTTGGAGATACACAACAAGAAATTAAAGGAACGCGAGGAGGCGGAGAAGAAAAGACAGGAAGCAATCAAGAAGAAACGGGAGGAGGAAGCTAAAGCAAGTGAGTCTTCTATTAGCGAAGTTACAGAAGAGGAGGCCGAGCAATTGCAGAAGGAAATCGACGAAGAGAAGTACGTCGAAGGATATTTATGAAATTGTTTAATAGTACCAAGTTTTCCAGGAAGCAAAAGGATGGCACTCAGCCCATGGACGTTTCGCAGCCTTTGGGGGACGATGGTGACGAAGGAAAGGATGACGCAGAGAAAGGGAAACTTAAACCGAATGAGGGCAATGGATGCAATTTGGAGCACTACAGATGGACCCAGACCCTTCAGGAAGTTGAGGTAAGTACTGCAACAACTTTTAGTATGAGAAATGCAGGTTTTTAGTACATTCACACTAGTGGGGATATGAAAAAACCGATAGAAATAACGATTTGGCCTGTCCGAATCCAAGCCTTCGTATTCGTCTCGCTATGACAGTTTATGACGTCATCAAACAAGCTGATCTAGTATTCCAAGGCTACGTTCAATATCTCACTCGAGTCGACTCAAGTTACTTTGACTCTTACTCTATGTCGTTCATTATTTTACTCGAGCTCAGACGAAATATTTTCTGTGAAGTCTAAGTTGAGTCTGTATACGTGGGATTTATGACGTCGAGTTTCCGTTCAATATCTTACTCGAGTCGGTTAAGTTTACTCGAGTCATTTTAGACAGTCCTCAAAAGGTCGGAGCAAACTTACTCGATGCGCAATTTGGTAAAAAAGAACTGTCAAAATGGAATAAATAGAAGAGTTCGTTCATAACGAAGGAAATTTGTTTTTTGGAAAATGGCGAAATTATAGCAAGTGAAAAAGCAAGGTGGAGTAGAGATGCAACCTTTGTCTTATTTCAGTAATAAAGAATTAGAAAAAGAATTTTCGTCTGATGAAATAAGGTGTGAAGTATTTTGGAAGAAACTGGCTGAAAAAATGAGTTTTCTATTCATGTTTAAAGGCTTCTGATCTGCCTTTGACATTTACGCACAGATTTGGATAGAACTCGGGTAAAACTATCTCGAGTCGACTCGAGTGAGATATTGAACGCACCGGAGAAAGTCAAATTTATTGAACGTACCCCAATTAAGCCGAAGACAAAGCAAACCAGTGGGCCTATTTCTGAAAACATTTTAATCGAAGCTTGCAAAAGCCCTTTTTGGATAAAAATTCCTAAATAAAGTCGCTAAAATTCTCAAAAATTCGCAAAATAAGCATTAAGAAAAATATAAGTTCTTTAAAAAGGTTTTTTATTTGTTTATTTACATTAGAAGGGTCGCTTGACTTACATATGTCTATTTTTAAGCGCAGCCCATGTGGCATTCTAGAGTGTTATTACAAAAAAGACTACCTTAAAATAATAAACGTATGGGGAAAAAGCTAATCTGCTTGCTTATCAGAGCAAAGTTGTCTAGCCTAGCCTAGTAAAATATTAAAGAAAATAATAGAATAAAAATTTGTTAACTACATAAATATATTTCTAGTCTATGTGACTATATGTAGATGGAAACCATTTTATATCTATGTGCAATTTGTGATATTCAAATCTGGAAAACGAATTAGTAGTTGGTTTGGGTTAGAGGAATCAAGGAGGCCAGCTAGCGGGGAAAAGGAATCCTCTTCAAAATAGACTTTTACTTTCAAATATGCTTGTATTTTACTGTGTATATATTATGTTAGACTTATATGATTTTAAACGATTATAGTGCAATCGCTCAGGAATTGAAAAAAATACTTTTTTTTGCGTTAATTTAAGAATAAGTGAAAGGTTTTTCGAAAACAATATTTTCTATTTAATATTCTATTTAAATATTTGTTCACAAATTAAACTATAAAACTTTTATGTATCTGCGATTTAATCAAACAGGAAAAAAAGTAATTAAATTTAATTTGTAATAGCATTATTGGATTAGAAACTTAGCAAAAACAGTTTTACGAAAAAGCCTTCGTTATAGATTGTTCGAGAGGTAAAAACTTCAAATTCGTTTTTGCAGATAGCATTCATTACAAAAATTGAGTGAAGTAGTACAATAACATCAATCATCATCCATAGTGCTTCTAATGAAATGTGTTATTACTATTAAAATTCTACTATAATTTAAAATATTTTCTATCCTGATTTCTGAAATTTTTATATTATAATCGATATCAGGGATAAAGAAAATTTTCACTTTTTGCATGTAAGTTGTTATTGGGTTGCTAATTTTGCATATTCTAGTTAGTTAATCTATTTTGCGATTTTTAATTTTATTCACTTTTTCGTCGTTTGCATAATTTATTGACTCTTTGTCGATATTTATTTAATTCCGGTAGTTATCAAATGACAAACCCATTGACATGTAAATCCTGTTGAGGTGAAGCAGTTAACAAAATCATTTCCGAAGTTCAACTTTTGAGAAAAAATGGTGGGAAAAAATTAGACAATTTTAGTGTGATTTCATCTATAAAGTATCAAAGCAGAAAAAAAAATGAATAAAATAAGAAAACACAAAACAATATTGTATATGTATGTATACAATATGTATATTAGTATTATACATACCTACATATATATAGGGAAAGATTGATTAAAAAACAGAATATTAAGCATTTTTTACAGATTTTATTCAATATCACAGGAATATATATAAATTTTCCTCACATTTTTCGTAGATTAGAATACATCTGATAGTCTAAGTGTACGAAAATGAATCCGATGTAATAACACAATATAAATAGAAGTAAGAGGAGGAAATAATACTTAAATGTATTTACTAAAATACTCTCTTGCCATATCGTCGGTCAATGTGGTGATACGCCAAGAGATATTCCGATTTCGAATCGAATAACCAACAGAATTGCGCCCTGAAGATAAAGCGCAAAGCCTTAAGTTACAAACAAAAATAATTTACGGATTTTTGTTTTTTTGCAATGTAATTTGTTTAAACAATAATTTAACGAAGGCGATGAAAAGCTGAATGGAATGCGATTAATTTGTCCATGAAAGTGGTCCTTAACTTAGCAATACTTTTTGTTTTTTGATTTTGTTTTGTGAATAGTGCCACTATGCGTTGCACTGATATTCCTTCAGTTACTGGGGCATTTCACGTGCACGCACTGCAATAGAAATTTAATATATTAGCCAAGAGTTTGAATAGATTTTTAGTGGTTAACTTACTTTCTAACAAGTAGACCATCGCTAGTATGCCTATCAGGAAGAACATACTCATGGTCAGAATGAGAACGGTAATTTGATGGCCGCGACTGCAAATGCCCTCTTTGACTTTTTTCTGTGGACCTCCCATTCCATTCACCATGGTGAAGTGCGTTGAGCTGGCTATTGACACTGCGTCAACATCTTTGGTTTTAACGAAATGCAGATTTGGATCAATTCCAATAACTGTATCCATTTTATCTGCGATTGGATCTGGATATTGATCACCGGGATTTGTTGATATTCCTATATTGCTATTATATGCTTTTCCCGTTCTCGGATCAATAGTTCCCAAGTATCCTTCAGAGTTCTGTTTATTTTGAATAGCAACAAAACGCTCCAAGTTTGCTGCTGTTAATAACATTGAACCAGATGAAGCGCTCTGCAATAAAATGAATTACATTAGACCTATCCGAAATTTAGTTTTGAGAAAGTGGGTAACTTACATGAGAGCTGTTATTGCTATCAGTCGATCCTTGCGAAGATCTTGATCCTCTTTTTAATCCACTACCCGTGACAGGAGCTGACGCTCGGCCTGCAGACACAGTTTTGGTTGCGACAGGAGCTGATGAGCTCTCCCGAAACTTGTTGCTGTGCCGGTGGTTATTATACAACTGATCGGCCCTGTTTTTATCGAGCGCCTTGTGACTAGTTCTCTCGTTGTGGACAAGAGTTAAATTTGCACGTCCTTCTTGACGAAAGTGATGAGCTGCTGAATGCCTTGTTACTGTTGGTGGGTTAGAGTTTGACTTGCTGCTGCTGTTGGATGAGCCTGATGTGGAGCCGCCTAATGAGGCGCGCGGAATATGCCATGAATCGTTCATCTGGAAGAAAAATATAAAAAATTCCGGTAAGAAAAAGGTTAATGAATTCTGGCAGACGTTCAAGACATCTTAACTGATCGTAAATTTGTCAGCCATATGGACATGGTGGACAGGTGCCTTCTTAGAATTGAAAAGGGAAACGGAATGTCATTGGTGTGGTACAGAAAATAAATGGCAATTGGGTACCTGATCGGAATCTCCGCATTCCAATCGATCCTCAATTGCGAATTGACTGATATGCATTGCTTGATTCCGGATCCGATTGGCCCTCAACACAAATAGCTTACCGTCTTAAAGTCTTAAAGCAAAAGTGATATATGACTCTATCTAGTAAATGAGCGCTATTTCCTTGACCCCATATGACATTGTCCAGAGAATCGTTTTGTACAAAATGACCAATTAAAAAAATTATTTAAGAACAAGGCTGAATAGTCGTGATGGCGAATTTGGGTTGTGCACTATAGGTCATGATTTCTATTTTGCGCTAATGACGCTAAAAATTTAATTACGTACCAAACCGCATTCACTCACAATCGTCCATCGCATGACAAAAAGATTGCTTGTTTTTGTTAAAAAGCTCATTTATTATCACGGGAACCGCCCCAAACATAATTTAAAAAGTACATGGCGCCGGAATAGACTGCCGCGCTTATTTGTAATCGGCTAATTGGTGCTCAGCTTAACAACATTCATATTAAACGTCAGGTCAAATGTTAACTTTGATCGCTGATGTTGTTCCAATAACTTGTTCGTCCACCAGATGATCCCGTCCATACAAACCGATCGCCAAAATGAGTGATCCTAGATGTTTTGCGTTGCGTGATTGTCTTATTTTCTTTTTCTTTTTTGCATTATTTCAACTTCTTGTTTTGTGTTTTTATTTCTTTTGTTTTTTTGCGGAGAACGGCACACTTGTTTACCTTGCAAAGGTCGTTCATATCACGGGGTTGTATGGATTATCGAGTTATTAGCTCAGTTTCTTATCTGCTCTCTCAAAGCTTATGATTTTTGAAAGATGAATGTGTATCAAAAAGTGAAATTTTATCATAAATAAGATCTTTGCAGATAATTAATCAGAAAAAATTAATCGGTTTTTCTGATTTTTGCGGCAGATTACTAATGATGGTCAATAACCAGATTTGTAAAGCAACTTGGCTAGTGTATTTTTTTTGCCGAATTATAATTTTTTGTGTGATTTTATCAGATAGAATCATTTGTTACAGCTGGTTCTTAAACTGGTTCGAATGGGATAAGCGGGAATAATGCCCTTAGATTTATGCCGAATATCATTTAGAGAGGGTTTTACGATCACTTTATATGCTTGAAGTTTCTATTTCATGTTTAAACTTTTTCGGACACAGAATAACTAATATTTACATGTTTAGTAGATCTTTATTTGAACTCTCAAAACTGCCTTTACCTCTTTTTAAATAATCGTGAGTGGCGGAAGATGGTTATCATCAGAACATGATCGATAGGAAGATAAACCAATATTTTTTCCCATGCTGTTTAACTTAGACCGCATAATTTTTGGGTATTTTTAACATATTGATAAGCACGTGGTATAACAAGATTTTTATTAAAATTTTATAATACTGGCAGAATTTCCTTTATTTTTATTAAATTTGTAAACGGCATGATATGAGCTCACAAAGCGTTTTTATTATTCGTTATAGAATATTTGCGGAAAAGAAGTTAGTTACTTAAAACGAAGAAATGAGTAATTATAAGCCATTGGTACAATGCTTGTTTAGCGATATCTCAGGTAAAATCTGACGTCGACAATTAAAAAGATGAGCTTTTTACCACTCCACAAAATTCTTTGCATTCTTTGTAAGTGCAAAGTGATCTCACTTTATTTTTATTTAATAAAATTCCTTTAAAAATGTCATGGACTCTTCAGAGTTTAGCATAGCGATATTATAAATTCTGTTTTCCTTTCAACAAACGTGTTAAAATGCAAATTATTGTAAGCGAAATAACACTGCTAAATTAAAGGAAGAAATCAAAAGAATCCTTTCCATGATATTTTATGAAATATTTCATCATTTTCAAAAGGAGTGGAAGTATTCGCTTCATAAAAAAAATATGATTGCTACCGGCTACCTGACACTGCTTCATACAAAGATGTCGTATGATCAAATGTTCCTCATGGCAATAAAAGCCATTTTGTTAAAACATTGTTTACTTAATTCCGAGTTGATCAATAGAACCAGTAAAATAGCGCTGCAAATAAGTTTCCAATAAAATTCAAAAGTTCTCTATCAATGATTATAACGCCTACAAAAAAATGATTATTCGGTTAAGATTCACCAAATTAGGTGTGATCCGTCTGAAACCGGATGTTATATCAGAATCGTGTGACTCTTTATACCTTTCTTTGTCGATTTACGAAAAAAGCGTAAAATTGGTTTCAGATTATTTTTAAGAATTATTATTTGTCACCATAGAATTTCCGGAATTGAGTAAAATTATTCTGGGAGACTCTAGCATCCCTTTTGAGATCTCTTTTAAATGTAGTTTATTAATTTTGACCTTAACTTAAGTTTCAAAGAAGTTTTACACCATTTCAACTAATTTCTGAATCTTGCTGAATATGACAACCGGTTCTGTTGACCGGCATTGTTTTTTTGATAACTCATTAATATTTCAACGTGTTTTTAGGAAAATTTTCTCAAAAACATGCTTTAGCTCCAATTTCAGTTGCTAATTTTTTTCCATAGAAACCATAGAAACAGTTTTGCTGGTTGAAACATATTCAAAATCAGAAAATTTCCTGTTTTTATTTATGAGTGAAAATGCCCTGTACCAGCCAGTACCAGTTAATGCAGGTCAAACCAGAAGGCTGTTAAACTGTTAAAGATTAGGCAATGATTTATTTATAATTTTTATATGATCTTCAGATGTTTAATAGATTTTTCTCTTGAACCGAGGTTCATTCACTTTCCAAAGGGAATTTCGGCTCTTTGAAAGCTTAAGCAAAAGAGTTTTCGGTCATTAATTAGTCCCGACACCTTCTATATTTTTCGCCGGCTTGTAAGCTAACGAAAAATGCAAATTTGCCTAATTTATGGACGATATAAAAATTATTTGCTTCCATAAATTTCAAACTGAAATTACAAAAGAATTAATTTTTATTACACCCCTAGTCGGTTGCTTTGTTAATTGAGACGGTATAAAAACTTAAACAAATCAAACATTGCAATACTTAAGAAGACTAAAACCTGTATTCAGGTTCAAAATATAGTTATATAATTTCTTATTTATTATTCCGACGAAACTACAGTTCTGATTTAAAAGTATTCCTGTTTTTTTAAAATCATGGCAATTAATTAAATAATGGTTATATTGTTTTTTTACGCACCATCGTTTAACACTGTCTTTAACAAAACAGTCGTAAAGAATCACATGAGCCATTTTTTGATTGTACACATATCATTTTATCTTTAATTGAATATGAATGATTATAAAAAATTTGTTACTAAATGCTGCTATTATGCTGACGGAAATGACATAAGTTTAGAATTAACATCCTCCAGAATGGTACTCAAATTGCTTCAGTAACAAAAACTGACGAAATTATAATCATTACTATGCGGTGATATTTCAGACATTCTCCTTTATTGCATTTTTTCCAGAATGAATATAGAATTTATTTTAATTTAAATTCTTTGCGCGTTTTATTCACTTATTCATTTTGTTGAGTTTTTCGTAGTTATTTTGTATTGTAATGGAATTTCAGTTGGGTTTTTTACGGGTTTGTGCTGTATTAATATCATGCCTAAGTGTATTTTGAAATTTTAGGCTTATAAGATTCGTTCCCAAATCTAGATGTGTTTTTCCTGTGAAGGTAGTTAGAAGCGTGCCATTTTTTCAGACTTCGTGATTTCGATTCCCTAGGCTTGGTTCTCTTTCAGATGCAGTGTAAGGCAATCAGATGACTCGACTGTTATTGTACAGCGATTAGTTCGCCTTAGCGTCTGCGATGCAGATAAACCCCATTTGCTTTTCCTTACCTTATCTAATTAAGACATCGTTTATATTATCAAAAGACCTTTTATATAATATAAATATTTGAATCCTTATCTTTAGAAAACTGGTTATTCATCTACATAATAATCGCAGGTATGCTCAAGTTAATAGAATATGATAGACAAATGAGTTTAGTCTTAAATTTTTATTAAGAAGGTCAAAATCAATCGAACCACTTTATTTTTAAAAAAAATCACACACGGCAGCTAATGTAATTAATTAACATAAAGTGCCGGCTTTTAAACCTTTCGAGGAATAACTAAATTTTAGTGTAGGAGGTTGCCTTTTTGGTTCATTCTTAATTTTTATGATACCATAACATTTTTGAGTAGCAACATTTGTCGTGTTGCCCGAAAGAAACATTTATGTAAATTGTTTTAGTTAATTGGTGGTTCATTCAAGCTCCCTTAATTAGAAGTAGATGGGTCAAAGTTCCTTTAATTGGTTGTACATACTTTGAAAACAAGTTTATTTCGGAAATAAATGAAGAGTTAATGAACTCATATAATTACAACTCTCAAAATAATTCGGAAGGCGGATTACACAGCTTAATGAAATTATTATAAACGATCGAAATTGGTAACGCTATCAGTGATTTTTTCGATGGATGTTTGGTAAAAACAAAATTCGCTAAAGCCATGGCAAAAAAATTTGCATCCAAACTAACAAAAGCTTAATAACCAGAGCCATTATACGTTTAATCTTAAAAATTCTGAGATGCGGATTTAGTTTTGATCCGGTTTCTTGGATTTTCCTTGCTAAAAACTCAAATGGCATCCCGGTTTCGGTCGAGCACAGAGCAGTCTAGACAGAGAGTCCAACTTGAGGCGAGTGTAACACAACACTTCACTTAGAATAGGGGTAATAAAACTAGTTCAAGCGACATGTACAAATTGCATAATTATCTTTCCGTGTCGGTTAGCTGAAGATATAATTATATCTTCGATGGAAAAAAGTAGATCAGTAATCAGATGCAAGATTTCTTTTATTTTTAAAAAGTGGTACAGGAGTAATATATATTTTTTTAAATTTTTTTAATTTTATGTACATATTTTCTTTTCACTTACTTTGAACTACTCTTTAGAACCTCAAGGATTCGGAGGTGTAAGATGAAACACTAAATCTTATTTAAAAGATTTTTATAACTTTATAGAATTTCTTTAATTATTTCAATTTAGGATCATATCCTTAGTAAAACTTTAGGACCACTTAGTGTAATTATTTTAAAACGGTGTTCTCCGAACAACCACACTTCACTTGAAAATTAATTAACGTATAGACAACTTGAAGGGGGCGATCCGCTATCGGACGATTTGGACGCTTTACGAATCTCAATAACTTAAAAATTATTGCATTCGCTTAGCGAATGGACTCCACAAACCGAACCGAACTATTCAACGTCAAGAACTGAACTAATCGATCAGCTCTTGTAGATCCGTCCATATAGTGATCGAGCGGTTTGTGGCTAGTCTGACCTGGCTTAAGCTGGCCCGCCCGTTGACGGCAGCGGCGGATCCAACGTCTGTTTCAGTTTCAGCGCGGCGAGAAGGCATTCTGATTTCTTGGGCAACTCGCAAGAAGTGGACCAGACGGTAATTTCTTTCGATAAGACGTGTCTCTTGTGCGGAAAAGAATAAAAAATACATTGCAAGAAAAGCCCCCGGCGAGGACTTGAATTCCCAAAAATCGCAATAGAGGAAACTTTCATTGGCGTCACATCGCGCGCCGCTCGAGAACCGGAGGCTGCTTTTGGTTGTTTCTTTTTGTATTTAAATGAATTTTTAATTTGGCACCTTGCTGCTACCATTTGCTTTTCCGTATATATTTAGCCAGAGGTTACATAATTTCCAGTTCGCAGTAAAAACGATATTTTCATTTAGAAGCTTACTGACTAATAACACCTAGACTCTAGAGAATTGACCTTCGTGACCGGATTTCAACTCCCACCTGGCAAATGTTCTCACATGTCCGGTTTATTATAATGTGGCGAAATTTACTTCCTAAAGGTGGTTCTTTCGTCGAATAACCACTGGGAAAAGTCAATGAACTGGACTACTCATCAGATCGATATGTTGATTGGCATTGTTTAAAATTTTTATTTCAAAAGTAACATTTAAAAATGCATAAAAGAAAGTATTTCTATGGTTTTTAATGCACTTCTATTGGGTTTTTGGGTATAGTTTTTCTACTTAGACTCTTAGACAATTTAGTAAATTCCCTTTAAATATATCTATCTAAACAAATGTTCAACCGTTGTAGGCATGATTACCTATCACTTATTTTGCTTCACCACATTTATGGTTGTAATAACATCGGCACCGCACTATAGCATCATTCGCTTTCAATAGTACAATACAAATTAGCTTTGACAGTGATTCGAGGAAGAGTGCTACTTTTAAACAAATCTCATAAATACCTGTTCTTCGGTGTTTACGCCGAAAGCTGATGCATTTGAATTTCTAGTTTAAAGGGGTTTTCTCATTAATTTTTTGGAGTTGCAAAATATCTTACAAATTCTTTCAATATACGTCAGCTTTGTTTGAAGGTGGAATAAAGTGACTTTGAAATTATTATCATTCTTAGTTATCAATAACTTATAAGAAGTAGGTATATTTTGTATGTTGAGTGTTAGATTCGGAAGTTCTTTGTCATGTGGCGGAGAATATTAAAGAATGGAATAGTGTTATGAAGAATCCGGACATAATATATTTGTATACGATTTTTCAGTAAGTTCTTAAAATATTGGACTCTCATATTATTTCTGATAAGGGTACACAATTTTTGTTTTCCTACGCTGACCTTCGAAAATTACGAAATTGCAAGTATGAGGCTGTGTATTTTTTTACACGAATATACATATTTTAACAACTCTCAGCCCTATTCTTCATTCCGAAAAGAATTAATTAATAATTAATAATTAGAATTGTGAACCCACAGTTAGTGTGGAAATTATTGATGTGTTTTAAAAGGGTTAGAATCGCTAGTAAAATTTCGATTAATTCCACCTACGATGTTTTAAATCTTTTATTACATTTGAATAGTTTGAAGTTTAGTTTTAATCTTTATTTTCGTATTTCTTGTCTTTGTAAAATTAAATTAATTTTAAAGTTTAAGGCACAACTTAAAGCGTCTATAAATTACTATAAAGAATTTATTATATTTATAAAATAAAATATATAAGGCATTAACAACGTCTTGTACATATATTACGAAAAAAAACTAAAGGAAACAAATTTTTCTAAATGTAAAATTCTTAGACCTTAAATTATATGCAAAAATGTTGACAAACGTGACGTGCGATCTATTCATCAATTATGGCAACCATTTAAGTCAAAATCGAAAAATATTTTGAGTAAAACAAGTCAACGATCGGTTAATATTTGATTCTTTTAATCAAATAAAATTAGCCAACCTTTTCCGGGTTTATTTTTCAGAACAACAAGGGAACACACACGCCGAAAATTAATAGCTTATTCTGAAAAAGTCTCGTTTTTTTTCAAATAACTGATGAATCGGAAAGAATTGACAATAGGCAGCAATATGTCTAAGCTTCACGGTGTCATTAAAAAGTTGAAATTTGTTGCAAGAACGCATTTGAAAAAAGATGATGCCTCGGTGCTGACAGAAGGTCATGCGGCTAAAAAAACAAACGCGTGGCTCATTGAGGATGACTTTGTGTATTGTTAATGGTGTTAACAAGTCCATTAAAGCGTGCAGCACTGGCAAAAGACTGTTACAAAAGCGCTGCGATTCCGTACATCTTCACTCATCCATAAGGAGAGAAACATCGAAATTTTTGCACATCATCGCAAAAGCGGATGTGGAATCGACCATATTGCAAAAACTTTAGTGAATTGATTTATTCAGGTCGATCTTAGACAGACAGACTCCAAGCACTACCAAGTTGTCTAGAATAGACAAAGACCGGGCGATGTGGTCACCTTTTATGCGGTGATCGGGGTTTCAGGTCATTGTAACGTGGATATTATCGACATTGATCGGTACTAGATTAGTAGACTTATAAAAATAGCTGCATAGCAAATAATTGCTGTAGAAACAAAACTGTTTTAAGCTCATTACCACTCGATCCATACTTTTAGATTCCCTATCAAAATTTATCGTTTTGATCTACAGACACCTCACATTGATCCGGCCAATTGGTTGCCGCCTAGCACAGGATAATTTGACCGGTGAGCTCACGTCCGTTTGTCCAAACAAGTCTAAATTAATTACCGAAATTTTACTTATCTGATCGGGGAACAAACTACGAACCAAAATTAGCCAATGTTTTTTAATTGGTGCCTGGATTAATGAAACTTCATAAAAAATTTCGTGGGCTATTAGAATTTCCAAGTTGCCGGTTTCGGGAATCTACAAGTCCGGTAAGTACAAAAATCGCCGCTGGTCTAATCAAACTCAAACGTTTTGTTTAAATTACATCACGTTCTTTTGTTTGAACGTCTTATCAAAAACTCGTTTCTCATGGATGATAACTATCGAAAAGAACAGCATTCTGAAGAGTCACTGCCGCAGGCCTTCTTTTTGGCTAAACGTGAATACAATGACCTCACGTGCAATGCGAAAACATGTAAAAGGACTGGACAACGCATACGTCAGAGAAGTTGGTGCATGCACTTCAACTGCACTTCTCGCCTTCGGAAAAGAATTATGGAATGACGAGTGAAAAGGTTTAATTGCAACATCTGGCTGGGCTTGAGTTATCTCAGTTCCTTAAGAATGATTTACAAGGTTTCTGAAAGTGAAATGCATCCGTTGTCGTCATTTGGTACCGATGCTCATTAACTTGAACCACTTTTCTTGGGCTAAATAAAGGAAGTAGGTAACAAATTACATTTTCTGAATAATTGGGGTTTTATTCAGAAAATGTATTCAAAAAAACTTTTTAATTTTTCCTATAGTAGAAAAACATCAATCTGTACCTCCAAAAATAAGAGAAAAAGATAATTTAACACGTTAACGCCGGCCTTTACCACCAGTGTATCACACAAGACTGAATCTGAGCATCGCCGTCCTCAACGTATTAAGTTATGTTTTCACCACCAACATTTGCCTACTATGTAGTTAGTTCTCTTAGAAGGTTATTATATCATTCTGCATAACAAAAGTGTCGATATATTGTGTAATATTTAGTGATTTAATTTTAATAATTGAGAATAACAATAATCGATCGCAGGAACGAAAAAATTCAAAATAAAAATAATAGAATAATGATAATTCAAATATAAGATGAGAAGAAGGGATAGAGAAGTTATAAATTAGAGCCCGAAAAAATTCGTTTACTAAACTAATATATATTAATACATTTGTCGTTTATTCCTGTCATTTTCTTCAATCGTGAAAGTTTATAATTCTAGAATTTATATATGTAATAAAGGTAAGTAGAAACTGCAATTTTCAACGATATATAATCCAAAAGTCAGACTCCTGAAATCGAAATTTATATTGTAACCTATGCTTTTCTAATAAACTTTGATTGGCGCTGTTGAAATTCTAGTGTGACTGCACTACATATACATTTTGATTAAATTTGTCTAAAAAAACATAAATTACCAGATTTTCCAATAATTAAATAAAACCAGTTACCATCAGTCACCAGTTCCAATCAAGCAATAAGTACCAAATGATTTCAAGACGTTAATGTGCATCGAAATTTCAACATCCGGTTTAACTAATAATTAAAGAGTTTCTTAAAAGTGCACAGCACTTCTAAGAAGAGGTATTTTTTGGTAGTCTCAGTTTTTTTGTCTCATCTCATTAAAATAGCTTTTTTACTTGATCTTGATTTTATCTTGTAAAATAATCAAAAATTAATCGTTTTATTGGTTGCCATTGATGATGACATACTGTATTTTTCGACAAAAAGTTAATCAGTTTTATATTAAGTTTAAATATGTTAAAGTTTTTTTCAATTTTACCCAGATGAAATAATTCAATGTGTTCATGTTTATGACTCATTAAGACCGTGGGAGGAAGTATTTATTCATATTTCGTTTTCGTTTCATGAAAAGTCACCGAGCGGTAATGTTGAATACTTTTGTTGCTTTTTCAAAATATAACTTTCTTCAGGTTTAGAGTGCATACGGAGCATTCCAGGATTGTATATGAAAGAAAGGTATTTCCTTTTTAAATTGCTGTGTGAAAAAAGTTTTTCGATTAGCTAGCTAGTCAGTGGATAAGTACTGCTAATGACTATTGGACTTGAATTTTACTTTAATTAAAGTGGGTTTACCCAAATTTTTGTTTTATTAAACAATAAACTGGCTGCAGGTTTTATTTTATGGGAAATCCAACATGAGCAAGATGTCCCTTAATTATGCCCTTAACGTGTCTTTTTATGTTAAGTGATATATAACTGATCATTTATGAGTATTTATATGCTTATATGTATTAAGTTTAATCGATATGTAATAGGAATAGCGTCTGACAGCATTGCATTTGAATTATTCATTTTAGTCTGATAAATACTGCCAGAGGGAATTTGACATACTTATTATAGGGTATACAGTAAAACTTTCTTTTTGAATTCAATTTATTTTTTATATTTTTGCTGAGACATTATCGTCTTGTTGCAGAAAATTAGCTATATACATATTTTATTTATATATTTTAATTTATTATAGTGTATATGTCACAAAATTACAATATCAATTCTCTTATTTGACGAATGAAATCAAAAATTAGAATGACAATTAGGCGCCTTAAACATGAATCATCATTAGATATGCATTTTCTTAAGTTGTAAACATGACAAGCGTCAAATTCTTTTATGTTGACGATATGAACTTTATCGCCATTCCAATTTAAGGTAATAAATCTGAAGGAAACTTGTTTTTAACGATGGTTAAAACTCACATGGTTATAGCAAAGTAATAGTTCTCATCCGAAAGAAAAGGGGAATGTTATCCAACCGCTCATCAATTCTGTGAGAACCACACCTCTTTCCTTCTGAACTTTTAAAATATTCTAAGATATCTTGTATCCAAGGATGCTGCGATATGCTTAAGAGTACTGCTGGGAAATATTTTTGAAGCTAAGACCATTCATCATGTAATTGGAGCCAATTATCTACCTGTGTCATATCCATCAAATAAAATATCATAAAAACCAATCAAACCCTCACCGGGGCAATCAAAATTCACGCTCCATATTAGTTGGTCTCAGGGAGAACTGGTTGCCGAATTAGCTAGACAGGATGGTGCAGACTGAAGAGAACTTTGCCGGACATAATAACTTCCACATTGAGTTAATCAAATTCCAAAGGCATGGAAACAGCAGCAGAACTTTCTATAGTTTGCCTGTTCCTTGAGAAATTTGCATATTTGATAAGTGAAAGACTTCTGATTTCGCCGTTTTCCCACCACTAATGAGTCGGCTGAATCACAACAGATTGCAGACCTATTATCAGATCGATTATCATCTGCCAGAATTACTGGACACAGGCCGCACGATTGAGCAAAAGATCTTCTCGAAATGTTGCTGTTTGCCGGTTTTTTTTCGGTTGGTCATGATCGGTTTGGTACCACCTGGTACGATATTTTTTCTTCAAATATCTTAATTTATGTATATTTCGAATAAACACACATGCATACAAGAGACAGAAGATGTGGAAAGATTATATATTATGATTTTATTAATAGTCTTTTTTTTAAACAGAACTTTATTCCATTTCTTCTTGAATGGTCAGCTTGTACCACCCTGGGCCGTCACCTCTGCTGCCCGCGGGAATTAATTAGCATCGCTTTCGAAAAGAGCCTCATTCGAAGTCAGGGCTTTGACTTTAATTAATTAATGGAACCGATTAGCACGCGCTACTTGCAGTGTCTTCCTGGAAGATTTCTTCTGTCTTTGGGACGTTTATATAACGAACCAGACAGACAAGGAAATTTCGTTTGTTTAGTTCAGATAGCTTTAATCGGTACTCCCCTTTTTGGACCAGTCATTAGCAAAGAATGCCCAGGATTGATGGCCTTCTGATCACGGTTTTAGTACCGCGGGCAATAAGTCATTGCCACGAAATTGCTTCCACCTTAAACTCTATCGCCTTGAAATCATTGTTCTAAGCAACTATTTTTTTAACGGCACGGTCGCTCTAATTAAATTGATTATATTTCAACCACTTTAAATCTGCTCCAAAAAACCTTCTTGATCGCGTGTGAGCATTAACAAAAAAGTTCAAAGCTTGTGTCAAATATTACACTGTGCCTTTAAAAAGTTATGAGAATAGGCAAAAAATATAAATTACACTTAAACTTGACACGATACCATTCAACAGGCCATTCATTGCACAATTGCTTCTATTTCGCCTTCATTTCTTTTTAAATCCACAACTGTGATATGCTACAATTAACTTGGACAAAAAACAATTTGAACCTGAAGTGGATAAGCTATTCGGTGTAACTATTTCAGCTGCAGGTGAGTGAAAAACTAGTTCGTGACAGGTTTTGTCCGAGCGATGCTAAAATTTAGCCATTTATCATATTGCGAAGAACAACCCTGAAAGCGAATCTTCTAATAATAGACAAATTCTTTAAAATTGTTTAAATGTTGAGCAACACGCGTTGACAATAAATACTTGAAAAAAAAAACAGAAAACATAAAAAAGTAAGTTAAAGGTTCAACCTAGGCCTTAAATTAAGATATGGGAAAATAAACGTTTTGTTGTTAGGATAGGTCAAAATAATTTCGTTTTGAAAATATGGAGGCCAGAGAGGTAAATTAAAACACGAAATGTCGGTCGCATCACCTTGAACTTGTGCATTTTCTTTGATCTTGGAATCATTTCGATATTTACAGCTTGAGTTTGGTATTATAGTGATGGTAGAGATAATAATCAAGCATTCTTCAAACGAAATTAATTTTAACGACAAAAAATCTAATAAAAGTTAATGGCGTTTAATAGGTCTTTGTTTCTTAAGCTTAACAATTATTGTTAGGATTTTATTATTCTAAAAATATGCCAATGAATAAAATAACTTAAAAGTGAGTCATTTAATTGCAGGCGAAAATTTTTAGAATGCACTTTGAAGCTATTCAAAGTAGACATAAAAAGATGACCAGGAAATGTAAATTTCATCAAAAGCCATAACATTTTAATTGCAAAAATGTACATTTAGCTTTATTGACGTCACATATTATATCAACCTGTAGATCTGGTCAGGAATTAAATTTTGATTGTTTAATAACGTATCCAAAAAAAGAAAGAAAGTACCATTAACGTCTTAAGATTTGTAAAAGGAAATTTTTCTTAGATGTATAAAACGAACTTAAATTTTATCAAAAATGTACGTTTTGAAAGGTAGTTTTATTATCCCTTCTGACTTTTGTATGTATGCATACAATACTTTTAATATATAATACATATTTCAGTACATCGCATTTAAATATTTTACGGTTAAAACTTGATAATCCGCTAATCAAATCAATAGGAAAAAATCAAGTAAAATATCGTAAATCTCCTTTCTTCATATTTGTAGTATAATATCTATGAATGATATTATATTCCATGTAACAGCGTTGTAATATTTACATATTTAAGTGATCGTATCAATTGTTATAACTTAGTATTTTTATTTATACTTTTTACAGATACGTGTTCCTTTCGATATAAAATTCAACTTGCGAGCCAAGGACGTTGTAGTAAACATCGGAAAAAAATCTCTAAAGGTTGGCCTGAAAGGACACGCTCCCGTCATTGACGGCGAACTCTGTGCAGAGGTGAAACTTGAAGAGTCTGTTTGGGTAATCCAGGACAACAAAATAATCGTATTAACTTTGGAAAAGGTAGCAACAGTTTTAGTCACATTTTCTATTTCATAAAAATTGTCTCCTAAATTAAAAGATTAATCAAATGTCATGGTGGGATCGTCTTGTAAAAACTGACCCTCCAATCTCTACTCGTGAAATTAATCCCGAGCCATCAAAACTGTCGGATTTGGACGGCGAAACAAGAAGTCTTGTTGAAAAAATGATGTACGATCAACGCCAGAAAGAACTTGGACTGCCCACCAGCGAAGATCAGAAGAAGCAAGATATTTTGAAAAAGTATGGACAAAACAACAATTGTCCTTTCATGTTTAAAAATAATAAAACATTTTCTGTAGGTTCATGGAACAGCACCCGGAAATGGATTTCTCTAAATGTAAATTCAACTGATGCACTTACAGTCAATTCGCAAGGAAAAGTTTAGCTGTTATTAAACAACAAGAAATATTTTAAGTTTTTTTTTCTTTTGTATTAGGAATTTCGCTTAATCCTTTTATTAAAATAATTTACAAAAATATTTTAAAATTTGTTCTATTTAATTTGCCCGCAACTTTGGGGCTGTCATTGCATCGTTATTTTTCTTTGGTAAGAAGTTCCGGATTTTCTCTTATGCTTGTTATATGAAATGGTAAAGTATAAAAAACTGGATTAAAAATTTTTTTGGATACTGTAATAATATAAGTAATAAGAAAATTTCTTTTGATTGTGTAGTAACCTTTTTTTTAGCAAAAATGAGGTCAGAATGATCTTGCATCAAGGTCTTCAATTAATAAAATGAAAAGAAAAGCAAAGCAAACGCCTACTTCGTCCTACTTTCTTAAGTAGCAGAAAAATATAAAAAGACTAAAAAGATATAATCGACCATTATTGCGTCACAGTCAGTTTCCAGTTTTCAAGATGAAACATATCATCGTGACACACTCTTCCATTATTTCGTGACGTAAAAAGTTCGAAGTCTGCTGGGGTCAGCATCACATCACATTACGTCAAAAGTGGCCCTTATTCGAAAATTCAATGACTCCCGGGTGTGGCGAAGTTTTCGCTGAAGCGATCAAGAGCACGGCGTGTCTACGTAAATCTTGAACATCTTGTCCGCTGCACATAAACCGGTAATGCAATCGCGTAATTGTATCTGGAGTATTTCGATAATTCAGAGTATCAGGAAGCATTTCAAAAAATAAAACATACTCTCCATAAATCTTGCGTGTGGAAGATGGTTTCTTTTTACTTTCTGCTAAATAAGTTTTTATGAGACTCATTATATGTAAATACTCATAATTATAATTATATATGTTTAAACCCTCGGATGTCTTAAGCAGAATGGGAATTTTGTTTTCCTTATGTATCTCCATATGTTCTTGTGGGCAAATTAACAATGCGAATTAAAATTAAATTAAAAATGACATTGCAGAGCGTTAAACTGTGTCAAAGATATACGAAACCTGGCACGACTAATTAAGTAAGTTGCTGCATCGCAAACAAAAAGCTGTGAAAAATGAGAGATGTATTCGCAAAGCATAATATTAGATGAAAATTAACTTGCCGTAAAACAATTAGACTCTTTGCTAGGATCAATCGCATTATAGATTTTCTAATGAATGTATCGTAAACAGCAATGTAGAAATCACTGCCTGTATATGTATTTCGGTGAGATAATGATAGCGATTTTGTTGAGAATTTAATTTTTAAATGATCAGACGTATTACACATGTTTGTTTTTGGCTTAAAAAAATTAGTTATTTCTTCACAAGCGGGCATCAAAACTCTTGAGACGTAATATTCTTTTACACTCATTCAGTTTTATGTGTATTGTATTAATCCTCCTATTTATAGTCAAGATCCGTCTTCCAAAAATTTGTGATTTATTTTCAAATATTTCTTTTATGGAAATTTCCCCCTGAAAGTACCAACAATTTTCTGAAGGGCCAAGACATATTCAGACAGAGGCTAAGGTGCCAAGATTCGATTATACAATCTTTATATCAAAATCTAAATACATCACCATTTTGAATTCTTAATATTCATACTTAATAGATGAAATCATTCTCGATTTATGAGAGCGCAACGCTACAAACAAGCAAATAAATGAATAGGCGAATTTAGGAATATTCCTCTGAATTTAATTATAAAACATTTTTTTGAAATCCCTAGTGTTCAAGAGTCAATAAAGCGTTACGGGTCAATGTTTTCCTTTGCATAAATTATTGTTTATGCAACGACAGATAACATATCACGTGACACTATTTGCAAAATTCCATCGATTTCGCAAATTCCAGACCTTCGATCCGAAATTGCAAGAATCGATGGCTAATGAAGCTTTACTAACTATTCTTTGCGAGTCCATTTCGAGCGAGGGATTCACGCTTTACATTTATGTTATATAACAACAAACAACACACGACGAGGAGTATAAAGCTTTGCATGCATAATTAATTGTCGTGCTGTTGACACGTAGCTAGTTCAAGTTGGGCTGGCCAGAGACCACATTACGTTTCATAACTGGCCTGAGGTGCTGCTGCGGACATTGTTAAAAGTGTAAACAGCGTGCAATCCCAAAAGAAAGTGCGTCTGATTCACGCGATGTTTGCTGAGATGTGTGTTTCCTAATGCGACCGAGGATGTTTTCACCCGTTTCAATGTCACCGTCACGTAACGCTCGAAGCGATCGAACATACGGCACGTTGCTATATGCATGAAGTCCAGGTACTTGACGATTCGCACGTTAATTAGCCAGGACCGAAGTACTTAGGCGTAGCCCGTCAAATAAAACAAACTAAGAACTAATAGCTCTGTTACGCAAAGCGGGGGGCTATCGAGCCACTCAGAGTCGAGCGTTTACATATCTCTACAAGATCAGCATCTAGCAAGACTTAGCCAATCGCCTAGACTGTGCAGATCATACATTCATACAGAGCTGATCGTTTCCGAAAAATTTTTCGATCTAGAAATTTTAGTTGTACCGATCGGCGAAGCATACGTTGAACTGCGTCGGTCCAACAATCTGGGCTTGGCTGGCATTCGCCGCAAATCTAAGTTCCTTATGCGCGGAAAATGCGCGAGCTACACGCGTCCGATTGCATCAGGCCGATAACCAGGAACATTCCGGGCTCATTTGAATGCACGCGGCCAATAATTATCCATCGACTTCGTTTTCAAGGGCTTCTGTTCTGCGGACATTACATAGCACCAGATTAAATCAAGAAAGACAGTCCAGTTGAGTAGATCCGTTTCAAATTAGATTTGGCGCTAGCGACACATATGTTTTGCAATGCAAAAATGCACGAAAGCCCATGTACTGATTGATTGATGTATGTACATAAATATAATTAGAGATGGCAAAAAACAAATTTAATAACCTTTTAATCGAGCAGCTATATTTGTATCAAAGATTGATACTGTTAAAAAACTACTAAGTTTAACCACACATTAATTACCCTTCAAAGTTATGAGATGTAGAGCCAATTTTAAGAAATTCTGCATCATGTTCAAAGAAAGTTATATGTTAAAACTTGGAACCTTCGTGGATCTATAGCAAATAAGTATTAGACAATTGTAATAAAAAAAAAATTCCTCGAAGATATCATGTAAAGTTTTACGTTTCAAATCTGTAATTACTATATTTATTTAAAATATGTACCTAATTCCTCATTAACATCAATACGCTAATGCATCACAATCTGCTATTGCATTGAAAGGTTCGACAGTTCCTTTCAATGCAATAGCAGATTGTTATGCATTTACCATTGATTTTATTGAGGAATTAGTTACATATTTCTACATAATATAGTAATTACAGATTTGAAACGTAAAACTTTTATGATGATGATGATGCTTTGAAAAAGAATAATGAAGTTTCAATTATTCACGATGATTTGTCCTATTTATTGGTGGAGCGGATCAAGTTAACGCATAACCAACCTTATTTTTATTTTATTATAAAATTGTATTATAAAACTTCACTTTAGTTTTGATATTTCGTAAAATAGTAGTGAGCTTCTTTCATCATATTTTCAAAGT
This sequence comes from Machimus rusticus, assembly GCA_951509405.1. NCBI lineage: Eukaryota > Metazoa > Arthropoda > Insecta > Diptera > Asilidae > Machimus > Machimus rusticus. The sequence continues at coordinate 47,550,364 of OX608050.1, read as the reverse complement.
TTTCCTCCATGAAATTCCCCTTGGTTAAAAGACGTCTTTTGGAACGTAAACCTCAGTTTCAAAATATTTAGCACTTCAACAACTTGATTTTCATCTTTTTAACGTTAACTTATTGGAACTGACAAGAACAGCGAAATTCCGCAATTCCTATCAATGATTCCGCAGGCAAATTTATGATTTTCCTGTTGCGTCGATGAAAAATGAAAAATTTGCTACTGAATTCAAGCTCAAAGGCTGGTTTCGGCAGGGCTACAAAGTGTGGAATCGTTGAATCAGGCTCATTCCATGCTTTTATTTTTGAATAGCCATGAATCAGTTAGGAGATAAATTCACGATCGACTTGTTTAGCGCGTTTCACTTTCACTTGATATACAGGAAATACAAAAAAATGGAAACATTCAGGTGAATTAATTATATTATAAACTTTTATTTATAGTCTTCATTGAACTGTTTATAGACAAAATAAACAAGAAGACGATTTTTGTTCTAACATTTTCCGCTTCCCATTCAATTAATATTGATGACAATGCGCATAAACTAGTTGAGGAAATTCTTTACCAGTATCCAAAAGGCCTGTTGTCACTAATGCAGCATTTTTTACATATATTGTATTGGCTATCGCTTGATGAATTGATCGGTGATCCTGCCATTATTTACTGAAGGTGTTCATTCATATTTCATGTACGCTAACCTTACTAAACTCATTTTACTTATTCTCCATTTTTCATAAAATTTCATGATTACCTAATTCGTTTTTTCTTAATTTTTGGTGCTTATTTGATCCACTTAATAGGCGTACAAACTACACATTTCCGCGAAGTTTTTATATCACTGAAAATTCAAATGCTTAATTATTATATTGAATTATCTATCATCTGCTAGTCATTGTTTACATTACGCTGATCTTTATAGGTTTTTCGCAGCATCTGATGATTAATCAACAAAATCCATTATTACATCTTAGAGAAGTTGAAACTTTTTATTTTGCCTCAAATTTTAAATTTTAAGATTGCCGTAATTTTTTCAAAAACTATCATTAAAGACTCTTCGCTATAATTTTATTTCGAATTCAAGAATAAATTAACTTATTTTTGTAATAAGTTTAGAATTTAGAGTACAGTGTAAATTATAACTAATATGGGAATAATAACAATAATAATACAGAGATAGACGGATGAAAATTTGTATAAGGCTTCCTTTTTGTAGTATGAAACTTTAAAAATTAACTAATATATGTTAAATAGTGGTTGGGTTTCATAGCAAGCTATTTTATCATCGTCGTTTTTGCGAAAGTTTTGATAAACAAGCCTATATTTTTATTTTATTTTCTCAAAAATGTATATGCTCAATTGGGAAGAAAATCGAAAGGATTTTTAAACTTTGCACTATTTGAAATAAATATGTACATACATTACAAAAATAATAACAAATTTTTCGTGGTCACTTGGAATTTAGGATTTTAACAGGATAACAACATTAACAATTTTACGGGCTAAGTTAAGTAAAAATAGGATTCTTGTTCAAAATTAGAATATCATAAGCGAACATGCTTCTGTATATGGTTTTAGTTCAAATTTTATAAAAAATTAAGTGCTCAATAGTTGTGCTAGTTGCGACCGGTACCGATTCTTTTACTTTATTAAGCAAAACTTTAAAACTGGTAAAAGCGTAACACAATCCAAAAATTTAATACATATAGCCTTGGTTTTAAATCCTTCTAGAAAGCTGCTACATTTTTTTACCTTCATAAACATTTATTGTTCATCTTTATATTGTCAAACACGTTCGAGGGCAAATATTTCTGAGTGTGATTAATTAGATGTTATTGCCTACCTAAAAAAAAATTATTTACAATAAAATGCGCTTATCAGAAAATATCGTGCGAGATTTTAATATGTCGAAGAGCAAAAAACTTAAATTTTCTCATAAAAAGAACCTGCTCAACCTTTTCAATGATTTTCTTTTCAAGTCTGATAACAGCAGAAAAAAGCAGTTTGATTGTCGCCTAGACTTGGGAAAATTAGCAAACTCGTTAAATGATTGTTTTTAATAACAAATATAGGAGTTCCGCTTGGCATCGATGGCGTCAACCGTTTCTTGTACCTACTACAGTCTATAGCCCCCGGCGTTCTATTCATATTCTGTTAATCACTTTGCGGCATCAAATACTAAATTATGAAGAACTCTTACGAATTATTATTTTTAAATACCCACAACACACTAAAAGTTATATAATGATCCCGCGTTTTGTTCAATTGGAAGAATAATGTTTGTGATACTTTATTCTTTAATTATGTATTATTTAAATATGTGTACTATACATTCTATACTATTATTATTTCATTATAGATATAAACATTTAAGTTGCTTTGAAAAAATGTGTCCATACATTTAAAGTTCAAGTAAAGTTTTTTCAGCTTATACAAGTTGATTCGCCAGTATATAAGGAATCAACTTGTATAAGAAACTTTCAACGAAAATATTAATTTACCCACATTTTGAGTCGAACAGTGGCAAATGTCGCTAGTAAATCAAACAAATCACTTGCTAGTAGACGCTCATGTTCAAACATAGATCACAAAAGTTGTCTACAACTTGTCACAATTTGTTAAGATTGCAAAAATAGGCGACCATAGCCCACTTAAAAACTCATTCGGTTTGGAAATTCAACCTTTTTCGGCGGCAAATGCTTCGTACATGAGACATATGCTGTTTGATGCGCAAAACTAGCCGCCAAAAAGCAGCCGTTGAGAAGAGTTTCTTTTTTTTAGCAAAGATGCTTTTTACGAGTTTCCATGTTCAAGGCCCTATAGCCGCTTGTTGAGATGAGACTCTATAGAAATCTGGATCAGCGTGAAAAGCCAACACAGACAAGTGTAATTTAGTAAAATCAAGATTTAAGAACTAGAAGAGGTTTTTTAACCCCTTTTGAGGTCAATTTGCTTTTGTTGGCAGCGTAGACCTGAAAGAACGTTTGATGCGTCCAAATGTAAAAATTAATCACAGATAATGAGAATGACGGATTCATCCAAATGAAGAGAGAAAGTGCAAATTTATGCAAGTCTTCGTTCTGTAGAAATCCTCCCGATAAAAAATGGCATCGTTTTCAGCCCAAGGAAGTGACTACTTTTTACATAAAGGTGTCGTTAGCAAACATGAATTTTTTGCATAAGTAACGGAAAGGAGATGATCATCATCTCTCATGATAACAAAAAATGCCTGTCGTCTGGGTCTGAGTATTTTGTTAGGAAAAATTTTGAAGGTAGTTCACACTTCTTTTGATAGTTTCAGTTTTATTATTTAAATTTTTGTGGAGTACCTGTGATTCATGCGGATAACATTTAAAATTTTGAATCATCACATTTAAAGCTTCTAAAATTTTGTGATTTACAACTTTTGTATGTATTACGTCATACCTATTATACTTTATTAATAATTGAGGGCAATAGCGTTGTTAATAAAACTAGATATTAAGAGAGTTTTCTAAGCAAGTTCACCCATATTAAATTATTTGTCGGAGACTTTCATGGACTTATATAATTTGTTATAATTTTTAGGTCACAATTTACCGATAAAGGTTTATTCTTTCTGATACGGTTTAAGGGGTCATGACGCTTTAACAAGAAAAATTTTTGAGAACATTGTGTCAGCGCTATAAGAACGAATTATTCACGATTTTTCATTTAAAAAACTTAAAACGCGTTTTGCCAAAACAACATTTTGCGTACCGATGTTTTTTCCGAAACGCTTTGACCAATTCTGGATCTGGAAGTTCTGCACATGTTTGCTTCTACCCGAACTAAAATCAAGTCAAAAATTCAACATTTAATAATCTTTTTAAAGGAAATACATATTGCAAAAAAAAAAAACAAACCGAAGTTTTCCATTTTATATTAAAACATTCGCCATTTTGTTATATTCCCATAAAAAATAATAATTGTAGATGAAGTTGAAGTCGGACACTTATTGGTTAGAAATCTTTCCGAACTTTGTATTTCAGCCGAGTCAACTCCGAATGTTTGACACTTTTTTCAAGGCTCATGATTACAATCATTATAAAATAAATTATTTAAGATGAACAATAAATATAACAATATGTATTTTGCAAAAAATATTTGAAAATAAAAAAGTAAAATTCCATACTGGTTGATAAACAGAACCATTATGAAATAGCCTTAACTACATATGTGAATCACTTATATTTCATAATAACATTCGTATACCACGTTTATCAACAGGATTTAAGATAAACAGTTCAGTGATCTACCAAACTGTGATCAGACGAAGTAAAGCAATCCGGTTATTCTAATAAATTTTTTCAATATTTTTGTATGCGTCGCATGTGAGATAAAGTAAATAAAAAAGTCACACATTTTTGTCAGCACTTCAAAATTCTTAAACAACTTCCCCCGCAAGTAGTTATGTCATCTTTATCTGGATCGTGTGAATTCGATGGCATATTAAAGCAAAGAATTAATTTTAAAATGTTTGCGCAGTTGTTCTTTTAAGAGTTTCGGAAAAGTACATCATGACAACATTTTAAGCCCTTGAAATCGCCCACTAATGTATGAGCAGAAACAGGGTCCGTTTTTTTTGTTATCTACAAAAGTAAGAAAATAAATCTATGACAGTGTAATTATGCAAAAGATTTAGGAGATTAAGGTGTTCTTTAATTAAGAAATCTTTGTCCTAAATTTGTCGACTTCCGTCATTTAGACCCTGTCAAGGCTTTTGAAGATTTTTAAGTTAAAAAAACAGGGCTATCTTTTAAAAAACATCGGATGTTATTAAAATGTCTTAAAGTTGTAGCAATCAGAACTATTAATCACCGAAAATTTCTCGGAGTATCATATATTCCTCTTTAATAAAAGTGGACAAAAAATTTGAGAATAAAAAACTAAAAATGGAAAATATACATTAAAAAACTCAGAGTCTAACTATAACTTAGCTTCAGACCCGGACGTATGCGGGTCAAGGTGAAGAGTGTACCGATGAGTGTTGGGACGATAATAGCCGAAACATCTGCGCGACTCTTGAGATTAATAGATACTCCAGGAATCACCGTACCGATTAATCACTCGATTTAAATTGCTGATGATCCGTCCGTTGTTTGCCACAATTTCGGCCTTAAAGACGACTCGGCCCACCGCGTTCATCTACGTCAAAATTGTAGAACTGACCTATGCATTAGGCAGCGGACCGTAAAAGACGTTGACATGATTCTTAGAGTTAGAATTATTTTAACTGTTATAGGTGAATGTCCGTAGCTACAACTCCGCGTTTAAAATAATTGATGAGGTGAATGCTACTAGCGGGGCCTCCATGATCTTTCGTTTTAGAAAGCAAAGCCCTACAGTTGCTATACCTAATTAATTTCGACAAGCGGATGACAAGCTTATTGATGTTCCTTCTTAGATGTTAGTAAAAAAATCGTGTGCAAATTAAAATAAATGTAAAAGTATTTCCGGGATATTAAACATACGTGCAACAAGAAGCTGAGGGCTATTTTGTTTTTTTCTTATACTTCATTCTTTCATCTTCAGAGGCCTTACTCTTGAAAATGAAACGACAGAAGAAAGGAGACGAAATAGACATAGACGAATCGATAGCAAATTCCCTACTATTGCTACTATCATATATAAAAACGATTATCAAATGGCGTATAAAATTGCCATACGGGCCCTCATGAATATAAAAACTCATACTGCCTAAAATTTGTTATTTTCGGCGTAAATATTTATGAACTAATGTAAATAAACAATGCAATTTATATGTATTATACACTACTCCAAACAATTAAGGGAACAAAAAAAAAAAATCTAAATTTTGTAGTGATTTTTGACGGGCTGTATCTAAGCGAGAAATGATCGTATCATGGATTTTTTTTTCTGAATTATTTTTTTTTTAATTTTCAATTTTTTTTAAACTTACAAAAGGACTGATGAATAATTGTAAGAAAAGTCGAAAAAAATGATTTTTTCCATTTTTATGAAGATTACCATACACGATGCATAAGAACACAATTCTTGTTCCTTTAATTTCTCAAAAACTTTGATCAATCGGGCCGAAGGAACCGTCCAATGGATCGATCTGTGGATTTGCAAGGTTATTGGGGGTCAAAATATCTTCAAACCTTAGCCTTTCCATCAGTATTTGCAAAGATGCGGTCGATTTACCAAAACAAGGGGAAAAGTCACTTTTTTCGACATTTTTAAAATTGAAATTACCGATATAAAAAATTTTTTTTTGTAGAATGCAACCAATATGACATGAAATAGGTATACGCAAATATTATCTGTTGTTTAATTATGGTGAAACCTGGCTTTTAAACAAGTTGGATATTAAGGCCAAGGCATAATTACTTTAATAATCCTAGTAAATCGGTGTCATCAAGTTCTTTCGTACACAAATAAAATATTTTATAACACACGATAAGTATTGAAGAAATAAAAGTACAATGTAAATTTTAAATTAATTTGTCTATTGTTCTCCGCATTTTTTCCCTTTTCCAGTACATTTAGGATTTAATTGGCAAGGAGAATTATTTTATGAATACATGCATGCTTGTTTTATAGTGAACTATTTAAAAATCTCATTTCTTTCACAGAAGCGCAAAGTGAGGTTAATTAATTAACAACCTGTCGTGTTGCTTCCTTTGTTCAAGATCAGATTCACCGGAAAGTCTCATTCCGGTCAATTATGATATGATCTTTCTTGGATACCTTTGCGAGTGAAAACCTTCAATTAAGTCTAGATTTTCCGCATGGCTCATCCCTATTTGGTTGAGGTTGAAACTCCAATGTCGACACCTTGTAGTCATTCCTAAATACCTGCTAATTTAGTTTTACAAAGAAATTGAATGATCGGCCATGGATTTCGAGTGTTGTTGAATAGCCGCAAAGTCCTAAAAGTAGTCATGATTTAGGATTTCCAATTTGAAATTCAGCTGTAGAGGTGAGTGTGTAACATAGATCACAATTCACAGCATTCTTTCGCGGATCGACAGGTATTGTCGTGTACTAAGCACCTAAGCTTCGTCTATTGTTAAAATTCTTGCGGGCAGTGCACCTGTGTTCGGGCACTCTATGCAAACACGATCTGGTTGCACTACACCTGCAGAGACCGCCGAACGAGGGCTATGTGACGGGAATAGATGAATACAAAGCGATCGTTCGTCGCTAGATAAAAAGCTATCGCGCTCGTAAGGTTGCATAATTATGTCAAGGTCTTGGCCACCGAGATAATACCGAGCCCCGGTCGGTGCATTTACCTGAATTTGAGAAAATGTTCTGCTTGCAGTCTGTTCCAGTAGCAGAATCGGCGCCTGCGATGGGAACCCGCTTAAATTATGCGATTTCTAATTTGCATGAAAAAGCGAAAGAGGTCGTCAATTGAGAATAAAACTGAGTTTGTGGCTGGATGTGAAAAAAAAAACAAAACAAACGGCTAAATTGCTGCATTCTAGCTTCCAGCTAGATCGCGATCGTAAATCTGCTCTCGCTGCAATCAGTGGACATTTCCGAAAAAGATACCTGCTCAGGAATGCTTAAGGTCTGCCCACAAGCGGCTCGGCCAGCATTGTCCGGAGTTATTACCGATTGGAGTCGTTTAGCATTTTAATGGCTTGGAAATGTCAAAAGAGTCATATTGGCGAGTGGCAGCTATCGGGCCTTTGCTCGTTTATTGCTGCTCAAAATGGTGCAAGAAAATCATTTGCAATTGATAGAGGTGCAGCAATATTTTTACGAGTTTTTATAAATAACTTGCGAAATATATTGGTGTTTAATGCCAACTGCAAATTGAATAAATCCTTCTTTTGCTTACTTTACATTTTAGCAGAAAGGTGTTGAACATACTCTAATTAATGAGGATATTCGTCGGAATCTTTGAATGTTCCCATGTTGGCACGCAATAAAAAACTAAATAAAGAAAAAAAAATTAAGTTCATATTTGTGGGATCTTTCATACTTAAGATAAAATAGGAAGTGAAATCCCAATATCAAGATTGTTCAAAGCGAGCCAAATATTGTATTCTTTGTGCACCCCATGAATTGAATGTAATTTTCTAAGGCATTTTGTTGCACAAATGAATGTCTGTGTTCATTGCTAAAGGAAATTAAAAAATTACTAACCATTCTATAATGTTATCATTAATGCGATTATGGTTAAAAGTTATTGAGGTTTTGATGTAATTTGTCTTAATAAGTATAAGCTTTATGCTCGAATAAATCGAAAGAATCGCAATTAACTTATTGTGTTTTATTGCTCACTACATAATGACTATACTTTTTTCGATTCTTAAGAACATTTAATGATGGTAGTAGTACTACCCCATTATTTAATAATTAATTAAACAATTTTGTTTAATTTTAGTTTTGCCTACAAAAAAAAAAGCAGCAGCAGCAATTTTACCAACTTTAAAATAAATTATACTTACGTATTGTGGCTTTAAAGTAACACAGCTTTAACAACGTTCGCATTATTACTAGATACTCTGATATAAAATAGTTCACCAAGGCTTTTACTTTTAGTTTTAACGAATTTTGTTGTAAAGGTTGTATAAGTATAGCTTTATATATTTTATTTTTTTATTTGTATAATAAGTTTAAAACTCAGTAGGTATACATTTTTTTGTATTATCCCAGAAAATACAATGTTTTATTGATTTTTTTTTTACATGTACTTATTTCAAAATGGATGGGGGCGGAACTATTCTGAATCGGGATATTAGTATTGTATTATTATTAGGTCTGTTTATCGTAAATGCTCCTTGTCTTATACTTATTCCAATCTATCACAAATACACCGAACTTTACGATAACTTCCCACTTTTATATGAAAGTCAAAAAGCTCATCACATACCATTATTATCATAAATCAATCCTTCAATCGTCATTGTATTATTTAAAAAAAATATATCGGTTTATTAATATGTAACTTGAAAGCTGAACGGACTCATAGAGAGTTACAATAGAACGGACGCTAATTTTATCGAGAGTATCAATGAATCAATGATAACATCAAAGTATCTAATTACACAATTTGTTCACGAGAAAATGTGAACTACTTACGTACCAACCAAACATTTAATAAAGTTCGTCTCCTCCCTTTTTTTCTTTCATTTTTGTAATCAGTGACACTGATCTACTCCTTTATTTGTAATGTACAATGCAAAAATAGCACGGAGGGCAATGAAATTTAGATTAAGTTTTGAGACCTATTTCTGGAAACTCAAACGAGTTTTCGTCGCGAATTTTTATAAACTCTTCACGTATAGTTAGTGCCCTCTTTTTCATCAAAAGTTATAAAAATTTTGTTCTTTTTACCTCATAAAAATGCTACTTCAATGTACCAAATAGTCTGGATATCTCTGAAAATTACCGTCTTAGTTTTTGTATAAATAATAAAAATAAAAGCTTCCGTCTTTTGTATAACTGGGTAAATGGGAGTAAACTATAAAAAAATAAAGTTCACGACTTCTCATCTTCAGATTCCTGCACGATGTCACCAAAAGTGGCTCACCACACACTGAAATAATATTGCGAAACGAAATTCGCTAGCTATTATCTATTTTAAATTACTTCCTTTTGGGAAAAGATCTCATCGTTATGGAGTTCCACTCAAAAGCGAAATAAAAACTCACAAAATGAAAAAGAGCTTTTACTGCAAATTGCAATATTTCGACCTGACTAACTGACACGGCTAGTCGTTGGTGACGCTTGATTGGTTGCTACTACAATTTCCTGGGCATTCAGCCAAGAGGTGGCGTACGTGTACGTGCAGAAGAGATTCGCTTTTTCAAAAAATCACGAAACGACATTATGTAAGTAGTTTATGTCATTGATGGATTTCAGCTTAAAGAGGTATAGACAGATTGTCAATTGGGACACTTATTAGTTTTGACAGGAATTGATATATATTTTATGTAATAAATAAGCTAAATCTACAAATTTAGGATAAATCGATTACATATTATGAGGACTTCTTGAAGGGATCTTCCAATAAAATTAAAATTTTAACTATTACTTCATATACACATATGTCTGAAATCATATCGAGAGCTACTAACCATATGTTTAGGTACTCCGTTTTTATCAAAAGAGATTATTGTCACCAAAAGTTGAGGTCTCAGAACAATAATTGAAACATAAGGAGTAAGTTGCTTTAGCGTGATTTTCTAGAATCTGTTGATTAAGTATTTCATATACCTACGTGGGTCTAAGCAGTAAGTAAAAACCTAAAGTGGGCCATGATGAAAGCCATTTGTAAACTTTAGGAACGTTTCTAGCTATGAAAAATAAAATTCACTGAATAAGATAAATAAATAATAAATTCCAAAAGAATTTATAATTGATTTCTTTTACATAAATAAAAACAGTCCGTTAAGAAATGTTTTTTCTGAAGTATATCGTACTGAGATGTTATGTACATTTTATTATTTATGATTTATATTATTATTTTTGTTTTATAATAGAATTAACAAAACACTTTTTTGAAAATATAAGATATTATTTTGTTTTCCGTCATATCAACTTTTTGACTACTTAAAAATTAAGTACATATTTTAAAAGAATTTTTATTTTGCTATAAAAAATACTTATTCAGTGAGCCTTTTTATTTATCAATATTAAATTAAAATCTCTAAAAGTGTCTGTTAATGGGTAGCCTAATGAAAAGGAGCATATGAAGTTAAACTTTTAATTGTTTAAATTTTTAATTTCATCTATAAATGAAAAATTGTTGCATCATTTAATTTGTAAGATATTAATTAATTGAAATTGTATAAAATCCAAGTGGTGAAGAGAGCAGTCATACTACATACATATGTTCATAATGTATTTGAAGAATAGAAAGATAGAGCAAATTGGGGGAATTGTCATTCCTTTACTCATGTATATAAAACCATCGTTTTAGAAAATAATCCATGTTTTTTGTTTTAAAGCGTGAGAACAATTTTATATAGTAGTAAAAGTGAAACACACTAAGAAAAATAAAATAAATAAAAAACAGACATGATAAAAGAGGCAAATTATTTTTTGGTTGAAAATTTATTATTAGACCAGACATTGAACTGACCAAGGCTACATTTCACTTTACGATATAAAATTCTGGGTTTGGCCAGTCACACAAAATAATCAATTATGGTGGCTAAGTTACTACAGTCTACAGTCACAGCAAGGGCTTTTGCAATAGTTAATTAGTTTAGTTTAATTAACTTTTTATATATGTCATTGATAGCGCTAATTGCCTTCTTTGCTATAACCTCAATTACGCTGGATTGTGTCAAAAATTATCACCATAATGTGTCCAATTCCAGTTCTTTTAACGATTGTCGTCCATTGTATGCCGCTCCAAAGACATTCGTCTTACATCCAGGCGCACGCGCTTGCGGCTACATATGTACGTATGTATGTTTATGTGTATATTCCACGAAGAATTGCATAGGTCCGTCAACTAATGATCGGGCCGGCAAACCACTGAGCACCTCTCGAGTGATAGGTGCCATTTGTCCGGAGCAGAACTAGAGCAGCTTGTTTTTCCTTCTAATTTATTAGGCATAATTAGACCTAGCGTCTTTTGCTTTAATGACTCTGCTCGGGGTATCAATGTCGTGCGAGGAATGGTCTTTCAAACGAAATGAATGGGTTTTTGTGCACAGCAACTAGGGTGTGAGGCCGGCAGTAATGGAACCCCGCAACCTTAATTTTATTGCAACCGGTAGAAACGAAATTTGAATTTTATGGAATTGTAAAATGTTTTTAGATTGCGTTTTGCCTGCAGCCGACATGACTTTCCCACATTAGAAGGTTGAATTTAAATTATTTAGGTGCGCGAATTTGCACAGTCAGCCGTGAATGAACTCAGTAAAGGTCATTGTTTGTAGGTGGAAATTTACAGGAAAAACTATCTAGATCTACAGCAAATTTCTTAGACTAGTTGGGTTATTTGGAAACTTTTTTATAACAACTCTATCCAGAAGCAAAAACGGAGATTCTATTGAGGTTATCGACATTCTATCTTGAAAATTCCTTGAAATTTGCTTTGTGAAAAAATATAATATATAAAAATTCTGCAACAATTGATCTCCTTTAACAAAAGTTTTCTTAAACCACAATAGATTTAATTCAAGGGTTTCAAAGTAACAGACAGATTGCGCAAAATGGCAAAGTAAAATCAGCAACAGTGGTGACTGGCATAACTTTGTACAAAAGAATCAAATCATGTTACACCTCTTTAACAAGAAGACCTTCACCCCAAAAAGGTAAGAACTGCAGCGTGCTCTGGTGCCGCGCCACGGTCTTTGGTTCAAGAGGTGCACAAGAAGCGCTCAAAGAGGCCAAGAACCCGGATCCAAATCGGCTCCACCAGTTCTGACTTGCGGTCACCTCTTGCGCTGCAGTAATTATAGCCCTGCCGTACCGGTGCAAGAGGCCCGTCACCGCCTCGGGTCAGAAGTTTTAGAACTTGATCTCGAGCAGCAAGATTGCCCAAGAGGCTGTCGAGTCGATCTGATCATCCTGTCGGATGATATTCAATAGGCGATCCAGAAAGGAGCCGGACTCGCTGATAACTGACCAATTTTATTTTCAGTCTATTTGCGTTTCCGTCTCGATTGTTTCGTTTTTTCAAGCCGCATGCTTGGGGTGATTGTCGCGCTGATTATGTTAACCAGCGCTTTTTATCCGATCGACAACTACTGCTGTGCGCTATTGCGCTACTTTTTACCACTCGTTATTTCCTCGTCTCTGGCAATGAAGGTTTAATTAAGATTTTCGTCCGCAGCGCGGGCTTAGTGCTCCGTCTCCGTTTCCTTTTGTTCTTGAACGAGATTTGTGTTGCAACAGCATTTGCCCAAATTAAATGGACACTGATTTGATGGATTATGTGAGTTTTTCAAACAAACCCTCTAATAAGACATTGCGAAACTGTCGGAAGTCACTAGTTTTCGCCTCGCTTTATTTTTTGTGTAACACCATTTAATTGAATTGAATTACTTCGGCTAACCATTGCGAATTACTGCTTTGGAGCATGCTGATATAATTTCACCTATTTATTATAGAGCACTTTTAGAAGAAGAATTACATATTTCCTATGTTACATATCTTTACAAGTTTAAAGCAGAGGAAGTGGTGCTTTGTTTAATTTCAACACCGAGAAAAATTGACTGGTGTAGGGTTAACGACATGTTTGAAGTAGGAAGTAATTTGAATCAATCCGTTACAAAATATTTTAACATTTACGGCAAATGAGTAAATTACAAAAAGAGAAAAAAAGTGTTAATATAATTTATAAGGTCACTCTTTCATGAAATATTTTTTTTAAGTTCATGTGATAATGAATGGATGGAATAATTGTTTTAATGATGAGCTATCTCATAAATTGTTATTCAATTTTCCCTTATGATTCAGTCTATTTTAGATTCGTATATACGTATAACAGTATGTATAATTGATTGCTTAGTTTGATGAGAGAGTCAAGGCTTGCGTTCAGAAAAACTGTTAAGGGAAGGAGTATTCCTTATACTGTCGAATTGTGCATTTTTGGTTTGCTATGATTATTTAAAATACTAAATATCGAGCTAAGCAAACGAATTCGAACAGGTCAGTTTTGTCTTCATCTTAATTGTAACACATACAATGTTCAGTTTATCCGCTTATTATTATTATCCGAATCTGATATAATAATAGGTATTATTATATCAGATTCGGATACTTAATTCAAAAATACGTACCTAAGTTTTTTCTGAAAATTTTTTTTACATTTCGCGTCAGATGATGCTGTAATGGTAAACAAATCAAATAAGTTCCATCATGGGTCCAATTTTGCTCGTGACTGTGTACTATATATTTTTATTAAAATACAATCTTAATGACAGACTTTAAAATACACTATCTTTGTTAATAAATGTAACTATTAATATATTTGTTAACTGAGAGCTTAAAAAATATCATACATTGTTTTCGACAGTTTACGACTGCTCAGAACCACTCCAAAATTTCCGTCTACTTTTCACACGAGAAAACTCGTACACGGATTTCAGGAATATGCCTCAACGTAAAACCATTCGAATGTGGCGAACTTTCGCACACGGATTATTCGAAAAAAAAGAAATCAATAAGATCCGAAAAATAAAATCAACGTAAGAATGGCAGGAATGCAGAAATATATAAAGTAAACAGTGACACATATGCAATCATACACGTGTTATAAGCATCATTATTTTCGGCACATGTCCACGTGCTTACTCAAAAAAAGTATAGCGCCATTACCAAGCGAACTAATTTTCGCCCACTCATTTTTCTCCAAATCCTTTCATGTATCTGAGAACAAAAAACAAAAGATCGTGACTATTAAAAAATTAAGGTCTACTTGAATCGGATTTTCCATCATATCACCAACCTTATACTGAAAAACTGATCATCTTGAGATGTCTGACCTTTTCTTAAGAACTCTGCGACGAGTATTGCAAGGAATGAAACTCATTTCGATCAACGTCCACTCAATCCGTGTTCTGCGGTTAATGAACCATCAAACAATAGAAATTTCACTGAAATTTCAAAATTCTGTCACAGTTTGTGATGTGCTGCGATCAAGAGATTGTGACTTGACCGGATACCACATTCTGACCTTGATCGTTGGATTAAGTTTGATCGATTCACTTTTTTGCGTTTAAATTGGATTTATTTTGCTGCGGTGTCTAGTAGATCAATTGGTAGAATAACACCTTAATAAGCACGAAATTGGGGAGATTATCGCAAAAAAATTTGGTGCAAATATATAAATTTTTGGGAGTCTGCACGTGCTCAACGGTTCTGGTACAAAAACGGCGCGAGGCAGACTTAACGTTCTTTCAACACTTTAGATTGAGGTATACGCATATTGTATATTAAAAAATGTGCCAATATCTCGAGGTTACCTACTATTTCAAAATATTGCGTCTTTAAGTTCCCAACTTATGGGTTGTCATTAAGTTTGATCAACACGATCACCGTGAAGAGAGTTAGGAACCCTTACCATACATCAATTTCAAATATCTTTGATTACTTAGGTACTTTTATGAAGGCAGGCAAATTAAAAGTCGGATGGATACATACAATATATAAATATATACATATATACAATATACCTACATGCCTATACAGACCGCACTGTCACCTTAAATAACACTCAAGCAATACCTGCCGGCGATTAATGCACGTGCTTAAACTAGTTACGACATATCTGCTAAGTACACCGCTTAGATCAGATTTTTTCGACAAATAGCATATTGTGTGGGGTATTGTTAGTTTTTGTTTTGTGTCGTATTACATGAGCAATTACTGTGTACCTAACCGAGGTAATGCACGGATTCAGCCGCGCGGCCAGTTTTTCCACATCGCACTTTTATGCATGAGCTGGTAATTCAAGAAATGAAAGTTACCTGTTTATTGCTGGAAATATGTTTTGACTGTCTTTGGATTTATTCGGGTATGTAACTGAATAATGTGAAAAATGCGTAAGCGGAAGGTGAAACATCACGCTGGTTGCTGCAGAGAAAATCTTTTGGTGAAAATTACTTTTTATTGCATGAACCAAAAGTATAAAAATATAAGAAGAAACAAAAACGGGACCCTCGACAAAAGTGAATCTTCACAGAAAATAAGATTCTTCATTTTTTATTAATCAGTTTGGCAAAAGAAATAATAATGTATGTTTTTTCGGTCACGTTTGTTGAGGAAAATTCTAACGTCAGAATCTGACGCGGGGAAAAGAATGAGGCTCGATTCCTGTGCGCCTGCCGCTGTGCGAGGGAGCTCGAGTTGGCATTACAGGCCGGGAACACACCAACTACTATAAGTATGAACGGAGCTTGTCGAGTTTGCGGAAGTGCCGACCGAAACATTTTCGTTAAATCGGTTGTTATCCCCCATTGTAAACTGCTGATGTGTACGCGGTTATAGAAATTTCACTTAAACAATCCTAATGTCCTAATTAAAGGTGAATGGAAAATCGCAGTGTTCAGAAAAGCAGCACCTTTATCATTAAATGGAAGGAGACAACTTTACAATCAACGACACTATGCAAAGGTAAAATAGTACTTTTATTTCCCGAGATCATAGGTTGGTTTTTAAGCATCCTAATTTTCAATTTATTCCTTCCAAGGAAATAAGTCTAAACTTTCATATAGTACCTAATCATAAAATTGTGTATTGTATTTCGAACTAGGGTTTGATTTTTTCGATACATACATTTGTATTTTTTATCCTGTTTCGTAAGAGATTGGTATAATAGCTTCTTTTATAAATTCATATTCTACCCACTCAATAAAGCATTTTTGATGCATGAACAATAAAATTTACATATAAAAGTATAAAATGAATAAAAATATAAAACACTTCTATCCCAACAGCAATTACATTATTCAAGTTGTTCTAACCACATTTATAGGTGTAGCCTTGTATAAATTTATGATTATGATTAAGTCAAGTGTCGTTTGGTTAGCAGCAAACACTCGAATTTCTGAAAACATTATTCGTTTTAGATGTTGCAACAACCGCGTAGTTACAAAATTTTTTACCAACCGTTTTTTGAAAGTAGACGCACTCGAAATTATTTGTAGTCATATTTCATATTATTTTGAATAATGCGCGCCTTTTACTCATGAATTATTCACGAATGGTGCAAAAACTCTCATTTGGCTATCGGAGCGCATTTGAGCTAAATTCCGGCACCCAGCTCTGGGCTCAGGTGTATATAAGTCGCAAATTATGCGGGCGACTTTATCGAAATTAATCCAAAATAGTGAAAATAAGTTTGGATTTACGACGGAACCGGTCCACAAGAGGTAAGTGCTTCAAGTCTACAAGTTCCGCACTAATTCCGATATTTTAGTCACTTTTAACGCCTTTTACTACCACTTTTAGTTTGCTAGTTCGCGGCTAGTTTTCCGTTTTGGAGTTGCCGGTCTTTCATGGCAGGAAGGCGGCTTCGGGCTCCGACCAAGTTCAGATGTTTACAATTTTCTTCGCCGGCTAGCGACGAATATTTTACGTAATCTGCGATGCACGGAATGACATCATGGGACTGCACAGAGTTTCCCAGCAATAATTATGTAATAATCGACGGCGCTAAATAGGAGGTCAAATGTTGTGATATTATGAAATATGAGGGCGTGCTTCTATGGTGAGTAACCTCCTTGACTTTGTTGGCCTAATTTTTGTAAATGGAATGGCACTAGTTTTGCAGTATTACGGAAACTTGAAACTATACATATTAAACATTTGGCGGAAAAAAATAGCAACCAATAAATAAAAATATTACACTGCCACAGACGAAACAATTTTTTTGTATTTTATGTTCAGTAAAATATTGGAAACTTTTTGCGTTAGTCTTCTACCATTTTCTTTTATTTTAACTCTAAATCATATGAATACCAGATAGCAGATGTGAAGAAATTGGCCTTCTTTGCGTTTGAGCTGGCAATCGGATTATCTCTTCTTTCAGGCATTTTGCGGCAGTGAAAGTGAACGAATTTCTTGTTTTATCGAAAATTAAAATTACAATGAATGGAACTTAATAGAGTAATTTTGAGATCCAGTCAAAAGCAGCAAAAAGTGCGATGGAGTAAACCGAAAAGATATCTACATTGTACATATGTATATGCTCTTTTTGTTTTTATAAAGACTATACCATTACAGTTAAAATACGCATCGCAAATCGCCGAATTTCCTGAGTTATTTTTGTATTTGAAAGAATTCCTTAAAATATTTTAAAAAGATAAGGAGAGTATTATTTGGTAAATCGTGATATGATGTGAATTGACAAAGCACTGCAGAGCACGCAAAATGATAGTTTATTAAAGCTCACGCAAATTGAGACATCGTTTTTAGATACGAACGTTCGGTTCGAAAAATAATAATAAAGTTTGCAAGGCAGCATTTAAAGTAGCCTATTAGCAAATTGGGAGCGAAATATCTTGTGGACCGATTATAGACGAAAATTAGGTAGGTACTTTTCGGTAATAATAATAATTCCAAGTTGAGGTTATTTCTCTTATACTGGATAAAAGGCTAAATGGTTACTAAAATCTACGCTGAAATAATGCAAAATATTCTGCTATCGTATATCGATTGGAATATGCCACTCAAATGGGTATATCAATAGAATAATAACCCCAAACATATATGTGATGACAAAATGTTTGTTTGAAAGCAATGCCGCTGAGATTTTGAACTTTACAGCTTATCTGCAGACCTTAATCCGATCGAAAATGTACGGTGCGGGGTCAAAGAATGAGCTTTGGCTTTTTAATAAAAACCTCTAAATGTTTAGGGATTTCCCAAGAGAGGTCAATATTCATGGTTGATTCTATATCGCGCCGATGTTAAGCTGTGGTTGCAAATAAAGGCGTCTTTTAAATATTAAATGTAGGTATGACAACCATGATCAACCTCTAATTAAGATTTTATCAAAATTTTCATACAATAAGTACTTATACTTCTATTGATTGCACACTATCGAAAATGACATAAAATTTGAATTTCGGTTTATTTTTTGTATGCGAAATTAATTTTAATTTATAATATAATATTATTATTTCAAAGACCAAAGAGACAATTTAATTGGTATAAAATATGTAGGTATACTACTAAGAAAGTTCAATGATAATATAACACTGCTATTATTTTGCGCGCAAATTATGTTTTATTCTTTATTTGTCCGTATTATTATAAGGAATGATTTTTAAAATCCTTAAAATCTTGAATTAGTGATAAATCCTGTAGAAAGTAAGTATCGAAAGAATTAATGCAATTCTTTAAATATTGCAATCAGATGAAAACATTGTTTAACTCCAAAATAATTGCCGAATGACGCATAATTGCATTTTACCTGCATGTTTTTGGCATCATTGTGTTCGTTCAAATCCATATCGGCAGACTTCCTCGTATTCTCAAAACAAAGTCAGCCAAAGTAAACAAAATAAATATGCGCGTGTGTATGCCACTAATCCAGTTAATCAGATGAAAACTGAAAAATTCATTAACTTTCAGCACATGAGCAATTGACTCCCCGATCAGGGTGAATTTGCCAAAAAAAATTTTGCAATGAATCTCACAACTGCACGCTTTTATTAAATTTTGTCACAATCTGCACTTTTTGTGTCCGCCTTGCGAAACGATTGTTGTTATTCAACTCTTGTCATGCGTAAAATATTAGACTAATCCCGACAAAAGCGGTGGAACTCTTGCGGTTATTTAATTTTTTTTTCTCAGACAAAAGACCCCGTAATTAGCTAGACCCCGATTTAAGTTTAGACTATCTATCAATTTGTTATTATTATTATTTTTTAAGCGACTTTTCACACAAAACACATCAATTATTTTCCAGTCCAACGACACGATTTTTTGTGTGCACACTCCAATGAGGCTGTGCTTGAACTAACTGACAACAGGTAAGCGCCGGCAAGGTATATACCTAAAAGAAAAGATAATTTTCAAATTGAATGCACCAAAGAAAGAAAATTTGCCTTAAGAGAAGTGACTCGCGGAAAGAGGTTCCATTAAGAGCGAAACGGTAACAAAGATCGCGCACCTTGCGAGGCATGCGTTAATCGCTCTAAACCACCAGGTGATGCAGCAAACCTGCGGATTGCCTTCGGTGCTGTCGTAGCCGCAAACGCCGTCGTCTTTTAGGGCCTCGGAGAAAAACTGCATAGTTAACATATTGCCGGTGTGATACCAAAGTGGTTTTCGCGCGAATCTCCGAAGCTTCAGCGGTAGAAGCTAGTCATGCTCGGTTAGGTTAGAGTTAGAAGCAGTTGGGTGGTCATGCTCGAAAGTATGTCAGTATGTCTTTGGGATGAGTCTTTAATGGGAGTCGACGAGCAAATCCATTCCACTGGCAGATTGTCTACTTTTGGCGCACCTTTTCATCGAAGCAACAACAGCGACGCTGATTGCTGGGTGTTGTAGAAGGTATACCTTTTATGGCTGGCGAGACATTTCGAAGCAAGTGAAAAATGTAGGTATAACTCACCTTACAGACGTTGCCGGATCAGAAGGTCGCTCATCAAAAGTAGCTACACTATGCGGATGTGTAGCATCACGAATAATTTGTCACACCTTCACGCGAAATATGAGATCAGTTACACTCTTTTGAATCACCCCACGGAACTTCGAAAACAACTCCTGAGGCTCTTCAAAATCTTTTCAAATGTAATCACGAGTAGAACCTTAACAGATGACGATCCAACGGTTCTTCCTACAGCCTGAATTTATTTACATCGGAATCAAGATGAACGCGGAGGAATTTCAACTCCCTAGCTCTTTATTTATTTGATGTTATCAGACCGGCTCAGGACATTACACCTGCCGTAAATTTTGCACGAGCTGTGATAGCAATATTAAAAAGATGACCAGTTTTCTTATACCTGGGACAATAACCCCATCAAAATGTAAATTGTTTTAAGAATGCGACCGCAATGAAGGATCAAGTGTGCATCTGTTTTAAAATAATGAAAGGCCGTATTTAATGTTTTACAGTAAATAGGCATACCAACTTAGCCATACTTGCACGTAATCTCTTAAACTTAAATCTTCACTAATAACGAACATCTGCCGCATTTCAAATGTATGTCGTCATGCTTGCGAATTGTGATTGACTATGTTTTAACAATTTATGTTTGACTCAATTCAGTGAATTGTATCTACAAGGAGATATTATTTGCCTCCGCTTATAATTCCCACTTAGGATTTCAATCGCGCGTTTATATAAGGACTGAGGTTTGGTCCCCACGATGCCGTCGTCTGTTGCAGGAACACCAATCCTTATAGCCACACTGAAGAGATGGGCTTGGTGTTTTGGATCGAAACTCAAAAATATGTTGAGCTCGTCCGCTAGGCGGGTCGTTTGTCCGTCGCCGGGCCGTTTGCCAGCCAGCCGTTTTTTCGAACACAATATACATAATGCATGTAGTATATCTACAAAATTTAGCAATTATTGTATTTAAAATAAAATGGTAGAAACATCTCTACTATTTTAAGATAGTTATCTCAAACATTTTCTAACGAAACTTTATGGGCATTTTCATTAAATTAAACTTTACTCTAATGACATTCATTTGAAAACGTTCCTTTTTACTTTTTTTTTTTTTGACAATCTTAGCTTTAAATTGAATGCTTAATTATTTCTGTTGCAAGTATTTTCTATCTACCGATTCTTAAGTACTATAATCGTATCTTAAAAAAAATAAGCATTTCAATCTACTTGAAATTAACTGCTAAACAAAATATTTCAAAGATGCCTTTAATAATCGCGAGGTTTTTTCATATTTTTGACAAATAAATTATCTTATGTATAAAATTTGATTAGTTTTAATGATTGCTTCATTTTAGAAACATTGTGTGCAAAATTAGGTTTTTTTATTTTTAATAATAATAATAATAGCACTTTAGTGTCAAAAGTGAACTTAGTTTTCTTTTTATACTAATTGTTTTTTTTTAAATTTTTCTTACTTGCTGATTAGCTGTCGGTAAAAAATGATTAAAAGAACTAAACATAAAACATAAAACAGCCTTTTCCACGAAGTCAAAAAAAATTTCTGATTCGCTTGAAAGTTTTAAAAAATTAATTAATATTTCTCTTTTAAAAATAATAACTTTTCTCATTATAAATCACAAATATAAGTTCGATTAGCTAGAAAATTAGCTCAATTTAAAATTGTAATTTATTCATTGGTGATTTAAAGTTTTTAATTTTATGCTTTACACGTTGTATTCATATATTCACCATTTTACTTGATTGCTGACATGCTGTAACAGTTTGCAATAATTCTGCAATGTTAATTACTTTTAAAAATAATGGAAGCCAATATTTTTTTAAAAGTTCATCTTCGCTGTAAATATTCCACATTCCGGATAATTATCCTTGACAGTTGATGAACAATTATTTAAACTGTTCCCACGCATAAATACACTGTGCAATCTTTATGAATCGTTATCTGCTCAGTAACAAAAAGTTCCCCCGCGTTTTAGTATTTTTGCAATTCCTCATTAATTACGGAGCAATTTCACGTCAGATAAAAGCCACAAGTTCTGGTTTATGTCTAGTTAAAATGCAGGTAGCCCACCTGTCCGATAATTGCCCCATACCTAATTAGAGGTGAGAGCTCATGACCACTGCTAATAACAGCGATTGCCCGCCGTATTACAGTGCAGCATGCGAATTTTTTTAAAGACGGAAGCAGCTCAATTAAATAGTTTATAAGGTGGCGGAGGCAGTGCGGTCCATGCGTTATGAAACATGCAATGATCGTTATGTCCGCGAACCGCCTTCAAAATCATCTGTCCAAACATGTGCTTCACCTGGTGTTGTTGGCGGCTTTAAAGTGGACTCGCGGACATTAGAAAAATTGATTGAAGTCATTTCAAGATTTAATATGGAAATAAATTGCGGCAACAAGCCCGTGCGGGACCGCTTTAATGTCGATTTGCAATTGAGATGCTTTTAGTAGACGGGGCCGACTTCATACTTCATATAGATTCCTACATAAATACCTTAATTGGTTGTGAATTCAATTATTAATTGACTGCCAAGTTCTAGGTGAACTGGTGACGAAGTGTTACTAAGCATCGCTTTTTTTTTCTAGTAAAAATATATTTCATTTATTTTAAAGTTTATTAAATACAATATATATAGTACAGGTATCCGGTTTCAGTCGCTTTATGAAAATTAAAATTACTTATTAATAAACATTTTCCTTTTTTTTCCGAGTTTTCCTTTTTTTTCCGAGTTTATATATATTTTCATAGAAGATACCTGTTTCAATAAATTAGAAATTTAAATAACACAGAGAAAAAAGAGTAATAATAATAAAGTGCTTAAAATAAGAAATTTCAAATATTATTTTAATGTAATCACGCATTTACTTAATGAAACTACGGAAAGTGAAAATAAAAAACGCCGATCTTATTTTAATAACGCGCATTATGATTTTAACCCCGTACGTAGTAAGAATGTACGCATCTACACTACATCAGATATACCTACGTACATTTTTAATACGATATATTCTTACTTTTATTAGTAGGTACGGTTTTTCAGATTTAGCCTTTCCAGATTCATTGTAAAATTATAAACGTTCTTAGTTAGTTAGTTGAGAGA
The DNA here is from genome assembly GCA_951509405.1 of Machimus rusticus. Lineage (NCBI taxonomy): Eukaryota > Metazoa > Arthropoda > Insecta > Diptera > Asilidae > Machimus > Machimus rusticus. The sequence continues at coordinate 47,527,222 of OX608050.1, read as the reverse complement.
GTAATTTCAGGAATTTACTCTGTTTGGTGTTAATATAAGAAAGAAAGTGTTTAAATCATCCTTATTTAAGCAGCAATTTTCTTAATTTTGATACCTGACTTTTCTCTCAGTGAAATTCAAGAACTTTCTAAGTTCTGAATTATCCGATGTGTGAGCCTTCACAAGAACATTCTTAACGAAATTTCAAAAATATTTATTGATTAAATTTCTAAGCTTGAAATTTTCCACCAAAAAGATTAAATTTTTATAAGTGGTTTATTAAGTGTCCTTGCAGATTTCTTGACATTTTTCAAACAAATTAAAAATGTTTCTTCAACTTTGCATTTCTGCTTTTTTCAAATTCCCTATTGAACCAGTCACTTTTATAATCAAACATACATGTATATAGTAAATTTTAAATTAGCATTTTAAGTTTCCATGGCAATGCCAAAAAGTAAGGTGAATATGGGGAAATTACGGAAAATTTAATTGCTTGGCTTGATCTTAACTAAGTGATAAGTGAAACATACTAAAAGCGTATAAGAAGCACGTGTTCTATGTAGGTACTTTCAAAGTTAACCCTGCGAAATTTCAAAACTTCACCTGTCTCAAATTTAAAAAATCTAAATCTAAAAAAATCCCCAAGATGATGAGATTCAGATTATCGTTTCTCTTTCAGCACAATCAGCAATTTGATTGAGTTGACTGACCTTCCTGTCCGTCACATCTTACCAAAAAATCCCCAATTCATCATAAGACGCCAAAGAATTCTTCGTCTGCATAACTGAACCAGCAGCAGCTCAAATTCCGCGCCATAAACTGCGCAAGAATTCAAAATCATGCCTAATGCAAAGACGCAGCTATGCAAAGTTTTCTAATTTTGCATAATTCTCTGTTTCGAAATTTTCTGCCTACATGACCACAAATTGTTGAGTCATTGCGCTCCCCAATTGTTTGGAGCGTTTTTCGCAGGCGTGATTTCTCCTCGAAATTATGTTCTGCAATTCCTGGGTATGTGGGTTGCAGTTCTTCGCTGCACGTGAACATTTTAGCAAAAAAATAAGAAAATGTCGGTGAAAAAAGTAAGCGGAAAAGTAATAAGAAAAATTACTTTACCTGACTGCACTCCCTCCGGCCAGACCGCGACGCAGAGCGCCGGCAAAGAAAGACCTAAGCGACGAACCTGTTTAATTTGCAAATTTGTCACAGAATTCCATCGTATGCAAAGCGCATAGAATTTAACGCCGAAAGGTAAAGGGTATTTGCGCTTTTCGGGGGGCGAGAATGGAGTTTTGCGGCTAACTTAAGGTTCACTTTCTAAATTTACGTACAAAACCAGGCACACTGAGCGTAAGTTATGTTATGCCCAATTGATTTTTAGAATGGAACACGATTTGTGTTCCGAAATGTTCTGGGAATAATTTCTTAATATGATTGCAAAGTCTTACCAAATCTTGCGTGAATAAATTGCAGATGCAAAACGGGTATACGTAATTAAGTAATTAAGGAAAAATTATTATTTCTTTCAATGAAGTATTGCATAATATTTGTTTTAAATTTTGTTTTTATCTTTTATTTTTAATATAAATTTATGTTTGATACATACTCAAAAATTCAACCGCCGCCGCAGTAAAAAATCAATTCTCTTTTTACTTAAAAATGAAAAACGTAGTAGGTAAACGACAGACATATCTACATATATGTATATTTTCTAAGACTGTGACCATGACACTGCGGAAAAATAGAAAAGTTTTACTTAGGTTAAATTTGGCTGTTCCAAATAGTCATGAATTGGCAGGTCATCCATTTTTGTTTGTACATTGGCTTTTGGGAAACCCTTTATACGTGGTAAAAAATTTGGATATAAATAATAAATGTATTTACTTAACAAAATTTTTAAAGTTAAGCATTTATTTTTTTTTTTAAATACAATTTTAGATTCAGTATAACATATAATTATACCTACATACATTGTGCGCCTGAGACTGACTAAAATTCTGGCTATTTCGTTCCAACCCTGCTTCTCGACTTGCCAAAAACTTAATTGAACTGCGAAAATTACTAAACTAAACTAGAGCTAAATTCGACATTTTTGTTTTGCTATCTGCGTAAATAAAGTTTTATATAAACTCCCAACATGGGAATAGTAAAAAATAGCAATATTATCACGTTAGCCACTAATATCGAATATATGTAGAAACTTTTTAAAATTGAAATACTCGTTATAGCACCGATAATGTGAGATACTTCTGTTTTTAGTCGGGGATGGGTTAAATTTGTATGGGCCATGACCCGTCTCTTTTATTTCTAAATTATGAGTTTAATTTTTACTTCAACATACTCGCTTTACTTTAATAAATGCCATTTTCAAACTACGGAGGTTAAAAGTATAGGTAATAAATGATTGGTAGGTAAAATTAAAAACCTATTAAAGATAATTTTCGACAAGCTACATACATATGTTTTCGACTGCCCAGGGGCTCCCTAGGACTTAATCCGATACTGAGGAAATATCTGAGTGTGAGGTAATTATTTAAAAATCTGAAATTGGAATTCATTAGAATTCATTCAATAGGAAACATGATATTCGTAAAACACTCATTATACATTTTAATTAAATATCTTCAAATTTGTTTTGTTTAAAATCTTTCTGTAGAATATTTCTAGGACGTATTATTAAAATTCTATTCTTATCCGATTACTCACGAATCGAAAACAAAAGATATAAGCTAAAGAAATATGAAATATTAATTAATAACTTAAAATTGACTGAAATGAAGATTAATGTAAACTATCCAGTGATGTCAATGAACAGTTAAATCTTTATTTCATTAAGATTTAAAGGCGTGAGGAAAATAACCAACTTTTTTCATTTCACACCGCCAATAATATAATCATAGATTTTAAGGTTTATTGCTCTTTATGGCCAATTCCTTTGTTTATTTTAATTTCTTTGGAATGAGGAAATGAAAAACATAAGACAATTTGAAATCTTTTCACGTACGCTAATAGAGCCAAAAATCAAAACAAGTCGAGTTGAATGCGCCAATAGATCCTCTGGCAGTTGCTAAAAGTCAAAGAACTAATAAATTTCTTTGGATCCAAGCAAGCAATATTTTTAAGCATCAGCCGCACAGAGCAGCAGATACTTTTGGTAATTGGTAATTTTCTTCTTCGCTTAATCGAGATCTTAATTGAAAGCCGGTTATCACGATCCCAAAGTGTTTAATTAACAATTTATCAGCAGAGGGCTCAATGTCCACTGATCGGAATCTGGCAGGCTAGCCGCGGGCGGCGGGACATCGATTTGAGACCTCTTCATAAATCAATAAAATGTTTGAATTTAAATTTCCCTTCGCGGCGAAGGCAATCAATAAAACTCATCGCCCGAAATAAATGGCGCGCGTAACTTTCGCCTGAATAAGTACCTCTTGTGCTTCAGTTTCGAAAACGTCTATCATTTATCATTTAGCTGGAGTATCATATCTTTTGATGTTACGAACTTTCGGCGAACAGAGGATTTCGAGAAATCTGCTAGGAAATGGTAGCGATCAAAGGTGCCATAACTTTACCGGCAGCAGTTATGCAACAGATGTAAGTGTGTTAATATTTATTATTATTATTATTATTGGCAAATTATGCAACTGAAATCTATTAAATTAATAAATGCGAACGAACTATAAAACCAACTCTTTTGATCATTAGATTCCTTTGATATTCGTTTACAAAGAAAATTCAGGTTGTTTAAAACTGGGTTCCGCAGTATATTTTTCAAACATTTCACAAAGTTGTTGAAATGATCTCAGCGGATCATGACACAGTTTTTAAAAAAACCTCAAATATTTTCCTAAATACAAAGGTACTGATGACTTGAAAGGTGAAAAAAGTAGTGCTTATAACGTCATCAATATTTATTTAGAACCACTACATATATTGTTACTTTACTTTCATCAGAAACGACCCGATTAAAATATATGGATATCTGACCATAAATAATAGGATCTTGAAACCATATGATGTTTACTACGACTAGAGAATCTCGTTGCTACAACTAGTATTATACTTGCTACATGCCTAAAGTACTCAAGTAACGAAACAACATATAAACATAATATGATAATTCAACAACAAACATTTATCACAAAAAATTAAGGAATTCGATCCGACAAACGACAAATCGAACAAAACGCCTTCGTCGCAGCCAATTTTTATTGTTTAACCATTCAGTATTGAATTTGGTCGTTCTATTAATTTTCTTGGATGGTAAAGACAAAGACAATTTTAAAGGTTATGATTTCTACGATATGCTACTACTAAACTAATTTAGTCATACCTTCTAATAATGATTATCTCAATCTCAAGCTAAAACAGGGAAATTAAATCCTTTTACGTGATCTATCGCAGTTTTTTAATTCCATGGCAGTCACAGTAAGATCAAGAAATGACAAGTGTCATTAGAAAACCCGCCAACTGTTCATCCAAATGTTACCGAAAACAGAATAGAACACATACAACAAATATAGAACAAAATTGTTGTAAGTCTTGAACGGAGAGGATTTTTGTTGTAAGAGGAGAATTATCTTCAAAGAGGACAATTCTCCTCAAAAAGGGACGGGTGGTAACCCTAATATATACCTACATACATATATCTCCAAAACTACTTGATTCATATTTAAATGTATAACTTTAACCAACGATAATATCCATTTCCAAAAACTTTTCATAAATTTTATCATTTGCCTGCCATCGGATATAACATTAATATAGGTATATTTTGTATGTTGTGAGATTAACGTCTACTTTATTTATTGGTATAACAAAATATTTATAAGCTTTTTCTACTTCATATATGCTATTTACTTTAATTATTCTAATACGTCCGCTTTTGCAGATCACAACACACAATGTAATTAAATGACTTATCGATGTCGTTCATACTGATGATATTTACCAGGAATGGAATGCCAGAAGTTTAGATCTATGTATATTATATGTACATAATTGCGGCATGTACTTACAGAATAAATTTTATTAGTAGTATTTCAGCAACCTTTTGGAGTTTTCAATTGCGCCCTAGATTTTCGCAGTTATCATAGGGATGCCAGAACTATAACTATAAATTCTAGTACTATATTGCAACATTTATAGATTTCAGAACTATTTTACTGCCCAGCGGATCATGGAAATCCGTACGTACAGGTTTTTTTCCAGTCATCACTTAATTTACGCTTGAAGTATTCGAATTTCAGCCTTAAATGTGCAAATGATTTCTGATTATCATGACAATTGCCAAGTACTCAATACGTTGATCTCCAATATGAGTTGACAAATAATTTACCTTGAACCAGTCCTACTGACTGAAAATGTAGTGGACATTTTCAAGCAACTCAGAAATTTATCACCTATACTCATATAAAGCTATCAATTAATGAATGTTTCAATTAGCATCAAGACAAAAACTAGTCTCTGCCGGGATGTTTAAACAGCTGTTTCGAAATAAAATATATGTAAGTTGAGCTTGGAAATAAGAACCCAAGCGATATTCTTCAAGTGCCTTTTGAAAGTTAGCAGAGCCTCGCTGCGAAGGTCACCAGCATTCTCGGGTCGTGGTTTAATACCTGACGAGGTGTACATATCAAAAATTAAGAATAGTCCGTTTTCCACTTTTCGATCGGGGTTCTTCAATTCCAGACACCACAAATTGGCTTGCACTTTCTGCTGGGATGCCTATAATATATGCTTTTTATGATTTCTGCAAGGAGGGCAATACACTCGTGAGCCCGAAACGTGCATCCGCGTGTACTTTAACATGTGCCAGAAAACAAAAAAATTCAATCAGAAATCAATTAGCGTCCGACACGACTCAGCAAGAATCTTCCACATTGACACCTCGGCACCTCGGCCGGATTGCTAATCGCAGCTGATTGCGGTCATCAGGAATTGTTTCGGCACAGAGTCGAAACGACCTCGAATCATTAGCAACCTGTGTTTGGCCTGACGTAAGATTGCAGCGGCATTTCGCAGGTGTAGGTCACCGCAGTGAGGAATCCCTAGAATTTCGCTAATTCGACTAAGAAGCGCTTGGGGCTTTCGGAGCCCCTAATGGCGCTATCAATCTTCATAGAGTCATAGTCCGTCATAACAGCAAAAGTAGCAGCTTCGAACTGCAAACGGAACGCAACGAGAGTTAATTTCATGGAAATGTGAAGGTCGGCCTCCTGTCCACCTAGGCGAATCTGACAGAGTAACTGCTAAGCCAGGCTTTATTATGCGTGAAGAACTGAGAGTGGCTGCTGAAAAGGTTTCTTCGAGGAATCAGTCGGTCTCAGGTTGAAGGCTATCTGTAGATAAAAGCTACTGCAAAATTACCTCAGATTTTCTTTGGAGTGCAACGCGGAAACCATTTGGGGCGAATGGCACACTGCTCCACTTTTCGTTCGGCCGTTGAGAACCGATTTTTTCGCTGATTTACGCTCAATCAACTTCCCGTTTTTACGGATTTTGGTTCCGCAAATTCACCACCGGCTACCTGTCTCAATGACGCCAAATCTTTCTTAGAAGGCGTTCACGAAAAGTGTATGGTCCCTGTTTTTCTGAGCTTCGGCTGCGTTCAACCGAGTCTATTTTGTATTTGGCGTTATTAATTTAATTACTTTTATTGCCGCTGTTAAGATTTTACATTTAGATAGAGGTGCCGTCAAACAGGCCGTTAAAATACCACGTGAGTGAAGATTTATTAGCAAGGAAGTTAGAGCTCGTATACTATCACTGTGTTGTGTTTAGTATAATGGAGAATTTCAGCGGCGTAACTTTCAACTTTGCTGAATTCACTTGCTGGAATTACGTGTCACATATATTCAAAAACGTTTTTCTTCACGGTTTAGTGAGTTCTTCGACCAAGTTGTTTATATCGATTAGGTTTTATATTAAGAAAATAATTAAGTATAGTTAAAAATAAAAATTCAGACGTAATTTTCGTATTCTTTCCGCCTCTTTGCATCACAAATGAATCTATTCGAATTGTGTATACCTAATTGTTAAATCTAATAAGCACTTTTCATCATCTCACAACCTGATTTGTTTTTTTTTTCAAACTTATTTACGCTGTCAATTTAAAATGTAGCTTGATTTACTACATTTTATCATTTTTTGGCACGAACTTAAGAATGTGGATGACATTTTCTTTCACCTTCTTTTTGCTTCTTTAAAGCCAAGAACAGTGACAATTTTCAGACAAGGATTTTCTACTTCATCTAGTTTCCATATTTTTAGTTTGCTTTTTAACCAGTTGGTTTTTTAATTTTCTGTTTTGTAGGTAAAATTATTCATACTTATTCATTCTTTAAAACGAGTAATGATTTTTTCTGACGAACTTTATTATATACGCAAAATCACTGTATGTTTGCATATTTGTCTCAAATTATTGCGACTTTAATATGTATTTCCACAAAGAGTAAGAGATTTTCTTTGTAAGATTTACATTGTATGTTCCAGAAAACTTACTATAACGATATAAAATAGCAATCGGGCGAGTGACGGTTTTTATCATTACTGCGAGCGCCTTTTTGACTGAAAAAATAACTTTGGAGTTTAAAACTTCATAGGAATGAAAAAACTGATATTGATTACAAGAATATCAGCTTCCAATAGCTTTTAGACCAAAACTCAACGTCAAGATACAGTTTAATTTTGTTTTGTGTGAGTCTAGACTTAAAATTCGGTTCTATATTTAGAACAGATATTATTAAAAAGATGGGACAATATTCGGGTATAGAAAAGTAAGTAGCGATATCAGTGATTAGTTTAATTAGGAGTAATGAAAAAAATAATAATTGACTGAAATGTTATCGCCCAAAATTTTTTAATACTTAATTAAAAAAATCTCCAAAACAAATTCAACCAACAATTATAATATTTAAATTATGTCCTGCTTTTGCACTGCATCTAGTCTCTTAAATTAAAAACACAATTTTTGTAAAAAAAAAATTAATTTATTAATTTTATTTTATACTTAATTTATCAAAATCCGAAGAAACTATGAAGTGTGAACGATTGTAAAAAGTCACTTACAACTCCTATAATCCCTTTTCTTTCTAATTTTGGTACGCGACACAAAAAAATTATATTATTGTCTTAATCTGCATATGGTACCTACACATTTACATAGCTGTGTTGGATACGGAATAAGTGCATAAATATTAAAATGGAAAGGAATAAATGATTAATATGGGAAATGATTAATTGTGAGTGGAGCGCAATATTGTTAAAAAAACTGATTTTTTGCACAACTTACATATGTCCAAAAATATTAAGTTTTAAAAATTGTATAAAATGGATACATTTAAACTAACTACTATGATTACGAAAATTATGGTTAAAAAAATTAAAAATGGTACTAATAGTGACCAGTTTTTGGTATGCACTAGCTTGAAAAAAATCGTTTAACGAAAAAAACAATTGAAAGTTAAATTTTGCATATACGGCTGTACTTATTTTAAAAGAAATAGCTTCGTTAATTTTATGTATATGTATGTATGTCAGAATTTTAGATTTTCTGCAATTCTGTAATTCTGTAATTCTTATTATTCTACTGTATAATTAGTGTAGTAAATAACACCTACCTTAAATTTTGGTATAAGAACACTAAATTGGTGCAGAATCACATTAGCCTTTATATTTTACAAGTTAAGCGTTTGAATCCAAAGGTATTTGATTAAATTAATAGCACTTCGACAAATATCACAAAATTCTTACACTTAAATTGATTACTTCACAAAACGTTTTCTCATTAAAACCTCGCAAGTGTTTAAATCCTCGTTTTCGACACTGTTAAGGCACTACCACCTGTCCCTGAAGATCAGACGGCAGCATGGACCACTTTAATTTACGTCCGTTCTCTTATCGAAAATTGCCTCCGACATGGCCCAAGACGCTGTCGCACTGATAAAACATTCGAACCGCATTAGTATCAAAAAATGTCGACAGTGGTCCTTTACCTCCAGACAGCAATAAAATCTTTGATCGACTACCAAACGCCGACGTTCACTAGGCCCCCAAAGCGGCTGAGGAGGAGGTTACTTTGGTCGTTGAGTACTTTGTTTTGCTGCTTTTTGGGTTATATGTATTTTATTATTGGCACGTTTTATGTTGACGCGATTGAGTGGCCTGTGCGAAACAATCGCAGTCACATGACAACGTGCCATCCAACACTTGAATATCAATTGCTGCCCGAGCGGAGGCTTCGAGGCCTCCTTGACACGGCTGCAATATGGCGACAGGGCGTGCTGCCATCTGGGCCATTCCTGCGGCTGTATATGGCGGAATTCTACGGTGATTGGCAATTAACTCCTCAGTAAAAGTATTTACTGGTATTTAAAAGCAGTTCAAAATATCCAAAACAAGACCGGATGGCCGAGTGTTCATTGGCTGACGAATTCAGAAATGGGCAGAACTTAAAGAAAAACGTTCGTACCCCAAGTATGGACTTTAAACGTGTTTTTACTTTAGAACATAACCAACTTTATCCCACCTTAATTTTTATGCCAATATGGGGATGAACTATCACAGTTTATGTACGATTCTGAAAGTTTAATTTCATTGTACCTACATATAAATGCAATATCTCTATATAAAATTATCTGTTAGTAATAAAAGCCGTAAAGGAAATCTATAAGGAATTAAAATGCCGATATATACTGATTGAAATCGCTATAGCTAAATTTTCTGTTTTATTATTTTATAGAAAGACTGCAACAATATCTGCAAAAAATTCATTTGACAAGAGGATAATTACTTACTGAGGCTGAAAAGGTCAAAATGATGGTTTAAAAGGACAGGATTATCGAATCGTCAAATTGCGAAAACGATAGGAAAATCATGTAATTAATAATTTTATAAATCTAGGAGAAAATTATGGCAAAAGTCATCCCAAAGGAGGAAATAAGGACTTACACGTTGACAACATTCTGCCATCAACGTCTCGGCTGGTCACAAAATAAAAACGCCAGTCAAATTAGGTCGGAGTTAGAACTCCCCATCACGGACAGTATATAGAATTAGATAAATATTATCTTCTAACAATCACTTCAAGTGGACTAAAATAGCGTCTAAACTTACACAATATATTTAAAAATTACATTGCTCCCATCCTCCTCCAAGTTGGTATCACTCTAAGTTCGATTTTAATTAATTAAGCAATTAATGTTTTTAGAATCTAAAAATTCATTAATATTCTAATCATTAGAATCTAATGCAACTTGGACAAGAGTAAGCTACTCGTGGTTAACAACCTTTGGAGAATGAGCATGGAATGCAAATTAAAACAAAAAACCCATAGCTACCCATTTCTGTAGCTCATAATTATCTCAGGCTGAGGTAACCGCGATTAAATTGAAATATTTATTAGGTGAGTGGAATTGTTTATCACATATCACATTATATAACAAGTTCATTATGTAATGTGTCACCTTAGGAATAAATTCGCTTTGAGGACAATCCGCGAGAATTTCCACCAACGCAACGCATTCATTATTTACTCGCGGAAACTGGGTTAATCCAGAGGATGTGAATCCCGGATTTTGTCGCGGTTAGCATCTCAATCTCCGGTATTTGTTGTCATTCTCGCGGAATATTCAAACCACAAAACAACTACCTGAATGCAATTAATTCGGTAGCTGCAGGTAAACCGCAAAGGACACCTTAAACCTGACGTCTGATAGGTAGCAAATAGGGCGAACTTACAATAGTAAATATAATAGTATCAAAAACCTGAACATCAACCGTTTTGGTTGTGGTTTCACTTTGGAGTTGAAGTGTCGCGGCGGAGTACGTGTTACGAATATTTATTGCCATTAAATAGACATGGCATAGCAAAGACCTGTAGTAGGTATCGTAAATAGTTGCATATTTCAGCCTCTGAATTATTAGAGGTCGATTTGCTCGAATGAATCAGTGACGTACACTCACCATATGACGAATTTACGTGGCTTATGCTCAGTTTATCGTTGAAGATATGACACGTTTTGCACTGAGAATGAAATAGGATTTTAATTTGATTGAAAAATATAACTGACTCATATTTATATATAGTTCTGTTTTAGGGCCCTATGGTTAGCGAATCGAAAATTCGCCGCAATTTGAACTCACCGGCGAATTAAAGCAGTCGTTGTATTACGGGAAGTGAAGGGAATCGTACGTAGTTACATTTTTATTCGTCTGGTTTTAACATAAGGAATGAGATTTTAGGGAATATTCACTGGTCATGACAGTTCAGGCCAACCATAATAGGGGTGTTGATATACAATTATTCCCAATATACTATATGGTTCCTTGTTTAATTGCTGTATTAGTGTTAATCCGTTTCATTTCTCCTATAGTTAAGGCAAACTAGCATTTTTGATCCTATTAATTAGAAAGAGTAATTTTATAGTTAATTCAGGGGTTTTTGGGGTCGGAGATCACGAATTTCGGAAAACCTGACCGATCAAAGTTGTTCCCCGATCCCAAAAATCTCTTAGTCACCATCATTTGGCTTGTTTTTCAAGATTGAAAATTTGACCCTTTAACCTTGAAAATTATCCTCAAAACCCCCTGAAACAACCACAAAATTTTCGTTTCTAATTATTCTGGTCAAATCACTTTTTTTCAGGTTATTTGCCTGGACTAGGGGAGACTGGGGCTGGTTGTGACATTTTTTAAACAAAATGTCATATCTTTTTGTTAGTTAGATTATTTTACGTAATTCCAAGTTTGTTCAATTAAATAACTATTCAAGATTCTAATTGAAGAAGAATTTTAGATTTACGCCTATTAGAAGTGCTATAAACACGCGAATTCTGAAAAAAGAGCCGTGTAACTTTTAGCCCCGTGCCTGGGGCTGGTTGTTACACCACACGGGGTAGGTTGATACAACAAAAAACAAACATAATCTGAGAGTTTTTAGTAAGGGCAATTAACATTTTTTTACTTAATTTAGACTTAAACACAGTCTTTTTATGTTTGCAAGGTGTAAAGGTGTACGACTGCTCTGTATGCCTCATCAAATAACAAATTTTGGTAGCTTAGGAATTTGATAAAAATTATAAATTTATTTCTTAAACAAAAAATTTGGCATACAATTTCTTTTATGCCTTTTATCCTTATGCCTCACAAAAACAAAAAAATTGGTAACTTTTAACCCTCAAAAATAACAAAAAACTTCTTTCCTAAACAAAAACTAAGGCAGATACTACCGAGATGTACATGTAACAACCTGCCCCGAAGAAATGTCACTTTTAGCCCCGACCCCAAAATTTAGCCTTTAAGGTTAAGTAGAAAAAAATCTAGTAGAAATAACTGTATTATGATATATTTAACACAAAAAGAAAGCATTGAGGCACAAATATACATTACCGCACAACTATTTTTTAATTATAAAAAGGCTGTAGACCAATATTACTAAAAAAATAAAAAGTTAGAAACATGCGGTTTTGATAGCACCGTGCCAGGGCTCCTCACACAAATGCGTTGGCGGAACTAGCGGGTGGCAAGTGGCTAGCCGATCATACCGCGGTAATTTTTCTCTTTCAAGCGTTCCTGTTACTATCTTTGTATAGCCACCATTGCCGCTGTAACAACCTACCCCTGTCTCAACCAGCCCCAGTCTCCCCTACTAGATAAACTCACCGAATCATTTTACATTTTTTTTTTATTTTGTTTCATAAAAGGAGAAATCATAATACAATTTTTAACACTGTGGTGATTATTTCAATAATTTCAAGTAATAGATAATTTAAATAGAATATGTTGGTAAAGTTGGAAGCTATTCAATTAGAGAAAAAATTTGGAATGTCTTAACTTTTATTTAACTTTAGACATTTAAAATTTATATGCCTGTTAGACATTATAAATATAATAAAATTTCCAAGAAACATTAAAATTAGTTTTTAAATTAAGCCCTTGAAATATCCTCGAGCTTCTAAAATTTGACATTTGGAAAAGATGTTATAGTAAATACTAGCATTATATCATTGACTCTTTTCCAAAACTTTGTATATTTGACGCTTTTAAATAACATTTGAATTATTGATTTTCGTTGGATTTAAAAATATCTGTATTAAAAGATAAATATATTTATAAATAACAGTATTTATTAGATTTACTATTTACTACAATATATAAGCTGGCATTTCTTACCTTAATTTTTTAATTTTATAGAATTCGAATGTAATTAAAAATAAAGAACAAATATGTATTACTTAGTAGGTACATTTATAATATAAAATGGAAAAGGCACAACTACATCAGAGCAAAATAAAAGGAAAATTCTAAATAGAGAGCGTAGATCTTCGAATCATACAAAACATGATCAATACATATATGTATGTTTTTACAGACCAGGGATTGGGTAACAAAAAATAACTTGTGAATGCGTATTCTGACAAAAGGATTGATCTTAACGATCCTAAAGAATTAACATACCTACCGAAGACGAAATGTTTGCCATTAATTTTACAACAAAGAGTAACACCACCTTCTCCAGATGCATTCACCGAAAATTTCTTTGTGCGAAAATCCTCAGCCAATCAGCATTTGCGCTGGGCCTTTAGATGCACTAAGTCAGCTGGCCTTTATCAAGGAACGAATGGCATATAATTTATCATTTCATGGTTTCATCGATGGAATCCGGGCGGATTTACGCAAAGGTAAACAAGAGCAAAATAATCAAGTAATATCTCAGCTGGATTCTCAAATAGCATTCAATTAGCCCAGCGCCTGATGCCAGGGGAGCCATGCGGAGATTTATGCAGTTGGGGCTTGTCTTAAGGAGTTCGGCCTCTCGATGACCCTTGAAACTGTCGCCGCTGTTGGAAAGAGTTAAACTGACGCAAATGAAGCCAAACGAAATTAATTATCTGACGCCGGACATGGAATTAGCATATCAGCCAGGATTTATGTTCCAGCGCTCGATGGCTGATCGGTGATCGGTGATCGGGCTACCCGTGAAACGAAAGGAATGATGCCCTTTTGGCACGTGATGCTGTTCAACAAAACGATCAAGGCTCGGATTGGAACTTGATGGGTCCGATAAAAGGTAAAAATTCAGAAGTACTGTTTTTTGGGGAAAGGGCCACTTAAGATGGCTGTCTTTTCGGGGACATGCTGAGTGTTTTTTCTGTCGAGAACGATTACTAAATTATCGCCAATTACGCTTTTAAATCGGACCAGTTAAGATGGTAATTTGGGATTAATGGGTGTACCGAATTCTGTCGGATCATTACCGGGAAGGCCACAAAATTGGACTGTTGGAAACAATTGATTGTTTCCCATTCGCAAGTATATAAGTATTCTCTCTGCTATGTAAGATTCATTCCTTACTTTTATATACATAGGTACATATCTAAGTTAAAAGTCTAGAGGAGGAAGGAAATAATCAACATTATTAAGTAATTTCATTGTTACAAATAGCACGACAGCAGCATTTTCTTATGTATATAAAAACATAAATACAACCTTGAGCGCTTATATTTTTTCCACATAAACTAATTGCAAAAAATGATTTTCTATTTTTAGTTTTGAATTCTTTTATCGGTGACCATTAATTCATATTCAGCCGTTTCATAAGTAGTTTAAAAACTTTATTTGGTGAATCGATTTTATAATTTGTTTTATAAAATCTCAAGTAAGCATGAGTAGCTATACACGGAAACAAATTTGAAGTGGAGGAAGTACAATAAATGTTGTATTACCAAATATATATTTTGTACAAAATTATTTTAGCTATTACTGTTTGGTACTTGCTCCTGTAAATTTTTGCATCACGATTTCTCCTACAATTATAGGAGGTTTGGTAAAAATTATTTTTATTCCGTGCAGGTACTGTTGTTCTTTGAACGAATTTCGATGTTCTAACTTTATTTTTTAATGTACTATATTGCCTATAAAATAAAGAAATGTTGGTAAGCAGGAGGGGATTGGTATTTTTCAACTATCATACATACCTATAAGTATATAATATTTAAATCACTCCTATAAAACATAAAGAATGTTGGAATAATGTTAAATTTTAACATTTTTTCAGGTGAGATAGATGAACATTTCATTGAAAAACTTTTCTAAGATACCAAAAAATAATTTCAATCAAATCATTATTTCGATTACTTCTTGATAAACTTGAGTTTTAATATTTTGATATACTTGTGTATATGTACCTGTCGTCATGTGATGTCTTTATAAATTCAATAAAACTTTTCAGATGAAAATGTTTTAAATTGTTTAAAAATAAATTTTGAAAATAAAAGTGATATCCATTAGCGACAAAACAACATGCATAAAATCAGTTAAAATCTAAAAAGTTAGCGTGAAGAGAGCTTGTTTGGTCGTTGAGATTAAAAGTCGAGAGCACACTGGATTCTGTCCGTGCCGGCTATTATACAAACGGGGGCCCTCAACTGGCATTGTGCAACCGGCGCCAATTAACATTTTTACCATTGTCGAGATGGTTTGATGGAACAAGTCATTTCTGTGCGAAGGCCCCCAGTCATCGTCGCAATCGGCGCGGCAGTTTCGAGCGATTCCAGAAACCCAATTTCTCAAGACAAACCAGCTAAGATCGAGCGGCAGTATTAAATTATTAGCTGACTGATTGACTGGTAAGCCTTAGGTGTAACAATTTTAAAAGCAGCACAGGCCGTACGAGCGCTTAAGCAGACTTATTTTTTCAAACCGAGAAAATACCCCGAAATTATCGGGCTGAACAGGGTTGTTGCTCAGGTACTCCGCCTCTGGCTATTCGAACCGTGCGCCGTTTACCTAATTGAGATAATGACAAGTTTCAGAAAGCACAGTAAAATAGCTTCCGAGTTAATTGTGCCACTTTGCGCCGTTTTGACACAGACCACCGGGGGTCAATTACACTGCGTCTCAACAAATATGTAGTATATGGTGAAGGTTAACTATTTTGCAGTTTCTAATCAAACATAATTTTAGAGGTGTTTTATTTTTATTGTGTACACCTGACTACCTTCAAAATTTGAATTTTAAAAAGTTAATTACGGGTCCCTTTTAACATACCTTGTAAGATTGAAAATTAATAAGCTGTGAACTCTTTGCATAAAGTTCAAGTTTATATAAATGTATTATGTACACGTAAAATACACAGAGATTTGGATAACCTCCCTCTCTGTTAGTAAATATTAAAAATTTTTATCAAATAAAATAAAATAGCCCGTATTTGACATATGTCGTAATTTAACAACTCAAAAGAATAAATTCACAAAAATGCGTACATAAATGAAAGACTTTTTATTTTATTGCAATCAAAAAAAAACTCATTATAATATTTTTACGTGATTGAGTTCAAGCAGTTTTAGATATGATTGTAATTTTTTCAAAATGCGAAAAGAGCATGGAATTTCTTGCTAATTCCTCGTTAAAAATTGGTATATGATGTTTTGAAGTAGTTTCTTTTATTCATTCCGCATATATGTATTATATGTACATATGTTACATACTCACTAAACATGGAAAGAATTCATTTGATATTTTTCAAAATAATCGATTGATCAAAAGGGAAAATATCATATTATATTTCGATTAACTTATGTAATTAATCGATTGTTGTATTATTAATTGTTGCATAAATATAAGAGTATGTATGTATAGTCTTCAGTCTTTTGCATCATGCATTCGAAAATTAAAAAATACGAATTTCGTTAGATTGGTAATCGATTCATTGCTTAAAAAGTAAACAAAAAGGTTAAGAAACTGCAGTAAACGTTTTTTCTACCGTCCTGGCACTTTCTAGCATTGAAAATTGCTAGAGGTCGGACAGAAGACTTTTTTTCAATTGGCTTCCACACCATTCTACTTATTACCGAAATTACGTAAACGATAAAGGCATAGCAATTTCTGAGGCAAAATCATATCTACACTCAACGGAAAGGTAATTGCGGCTCACCTGGTCAAGGTAAATCCGCTGAACTGCCAGAAAAACTATTTGTTTCCACTACAGTGGCCGGCAAATCCGTTTGTGGCGGAATTTCTTATGTTACTCAGCGGCTTTTACGAAATTTTATTCTTGGGCTTCTTTCAGCCGGTCCGTAGACGGATCTTGGACAGCCCAGGCTCGAACAATGTGCAATTTCTCTATTTATAGAACTTTTGGATTTATGCCGCCCTCGTGCCACGCGCTGCTTGAGAAATCTGAATGAGTCAGGTAAATCTTTTTGGTGGGCAAGGGTACTTACGATCGCGAGCCTAAAGCCATTAAGGAGCACTTAGATGGACTTAAACGATATTGCGGCACCTCGAGTCTTTCTCAGGTGTCGGAGGCATCCACGCAGCGCGTCTTGAGCTCATAAATCAGAGGCTCCATGCGTTGGAGTGGCTTTGAGAGGCGGCGGGCTTAGTTCTTGGCTCAAAGCCGAATTACAACTGAGTCAAGGCCGCTGAAGGTCGGATGTCCGCGGAATACCTATGAGCTATGAGTATGAGCGCGGTTTATTCAACCATTTCCAGTCAATCGACGTGCAAGATTCCGAAGAAAACTCGACAAATTGTTTGCGCGCACACGTCGAGCGCCATTTGGGGCTTCGGGCACCATTTTTTAACATGCATTCCGGCGCACCGACCATGTCATAGCTCACCTGGACAAGGCTCGCGGTTATTAATGGAAGACACAAATTTTGACCAGTGGCACTGATAAAGACCAGGCCGCAGGTGGTCAGGCGATGGGCCATGCTAAGGTCACCTGGACGGTCAGGGGTACCACCTTTCCAATGCGCCACGCATTCTTTCATGGAACCGTGCACTCGCCGTCTTTCTGGCAAATTAAAGCCGTGTACGCAAGGCCGCGGTCAAAAGTACGCATAATCCGGGAACTTCTCGAAAAGCCGAACAAATGGAAATTCCGATTCAATGGGAACTACTCAATGAAATTTTTGGCCGGTGAAGGCTTTGTTTTGTTTTTTTATTTTATTTTTTTGGCTTCGCTATCAAGATCTTAATTAGCTTTTCGATTCTTGAGCTTTCGGCTGTTGAATACAATGCTGATCGGCTAATGGGTATGGTTCCATAACAGATTTCGTTCTTGAATAATTTAAATTTCAGTAAAAACGTAGTTTAATTCTTACTAGGAAAAGCTGACTATTATAAAAGAGATAATTTTTGGGGTGAATCCTATTTACAATTGAAGTCGCTGGTGAAACTACGATTTTTAGTAATATAGGTGATGCGCAAGGTCATTTTACATATATGCGTCTATCTATCTATTCTATATTGTCAATGGCTCAAAAGTTATTTTTCATTTCTCATGTAGCGTATTGTTCTCATGTGGCAAATGAGGGGCATGCCGGTAGAGGACTTTTCCCGTAGATTCCTCATGAGGAGTTACAAACATTCGTCCATCTGTACAAACGTAAATTCTAAAATTCTATTGTTAACATCGGAAAAACAACATTTTAACAAAAATTAATGTGGATAATCTTAGACAAAACAAAATTTTAAACAATTTAATTAATAAAATAAAATTATCTCATTAGCAAAATATATTTCTAATTCGATTAAATTTGTCTTTTTCGTAAATAGTATAATCCGGTTAATTCTCGGGTAACAATAATTTTTCCTTATGAGGGCCAGCCCACATGTGGCATTCATAGTGAATGAGGTAAGGCGTTGTATTGTATGTCCTTTGTACGCCGCGCCGTACAGGGCAGCGTCATGGGGTCCATTTGGAAGGAATTGAATTGAATAATATAAAACTACACCTAAGTTATTTTAGAACCTTTTCGGTTCTCACACCACTTCACACTTAAACTAGGACAGAAAATTCACATCATTTAGTAATTACAGCAGTGAAAAGATTATTCTTTACGCCATTTTCGAAAAACGTAAGAATTGAGCAATTTTTATTATTTGAAATTCAAATTTTATAGCACCTACTTTTATCAGTTCACTTAATCAATGAATAACGAAATATTTGCAAAAACACTGTAGACCTGTAGTCCCTTAGTACAACCGAGGGTGACAATCAGAATAAGCGAATTTCAAAAGGAAATATACAAAAAGTTATGTATTTCACAAATATCTTTGAGGACTAAATATCAAGCATATCATAGTTATTTATTTATTTATTTCAGTTTTAAATTGCAAAAAAAAGATTATAAAATATACCTATTGATATTGTTTACATCAATTATTCCATTTTTGACCTTGATAATATGTATATGTATATGTAGATACACTGTTTTGTTATAGCAACGAGATTTGACGCGTAGGTATATTGTTCTGCTGGCTCCGAAATATTACAATTAAGTATTGCAAATATTTTATACAATCCTTAGAGAGAATTTTTATAGATATGGTTCTCTTACCATTACCTACAAAGAGATTGTTTCTTTTCTTTTCCGTGACGTACCTAAATAAGTAAAACAAAAAATTAAAACGAACGAAATAATTATATATAATAAAATATATTCCAACCTATGTTGCAATGGATATCTTGTTGACCCTCCTGTTCATAAAAATTCATTGAAACCAACTCTTTAATTCAAGACAAATCCAATCACCAGAAATACCTCGGTATTTTAGGAAGTAGCCTGGTTTATTGAAATTTTTATCTAAAATTGAAAGAAAAGCATCACATGACCCTGTGCATTGTGGCAACCCTCATCAGCAAAAAAATTAAATATTTGCTTATATGGCACTCGGGGAGATTCGATTAAACTAGCGATTGGGATCTTGTCGAATGTTTTGTAAATATTTAGGACAAGTTCAAATCGGAACCAACTCTCAGTCACGTTTTAATTTCTTTGTTCTTGCCAAATCCGACTTAGGTATAGTGAATGCAAATTTAAGCATGATGGGGCACTAACTTGGATTTAATGGATATTATAGAATTTCGTGATGGATATCCACAAAAGTCCTTAAAACGAAGCAGCCAAAAAAAAAGTTACAATTAATGACCTAGTGATCTCTATCGACTAGGAAGAATTATTGAAAGGAAAGTGGCAAATCACACCTAGGTCAGCCGACATTTTTTAATTGTTCAAAGCCGAGGGGATTGACCTTCTTTGACAGCGGCTGATGATAAACACATTGCTTACTTCGCCAGATTCATTGAACAGACTCCGCAGAGTTGTGCAATCCTAGCGCATATTGATCCGATCGGCGATCGAAGTCGCAGAAATCAAACATTGACCACATGCACTCGATGTTCACTGACCGGAACGGGTACGTGTGGCGCGCGCCGCGGTTCTCACGGACAAGCAAACATTTTACCGCCAGCCCACTAACCGAAACGCAGTGCGGCACTCTCTCATTACGTTTTTCGACTTGAAACTTTTGATTACAGCACCTCACCTTAGCGGATAAAATCATCATGCTTGATGTTAATCAGCCACGACACACGGCGATCGATGTTCCTCGGGCCTCAATTAATTGCGGTGATTTACTCAACGTTGGGGCGGTATGGCTGAATTGGTACTTTTGATGGCGGCAGTGGGAACATTAAGTTTTAGGGGCCATTCGGTTAAGGGCGACCAGATTTAGATTGGAATTTAGAATGATTGGAATTTATTGAGCTGCGTTTCATGCTATTTGACCATAACTGTATCGTGAGGGGTTGTAGAGGTCGACTTAGCTTAATCAAAAGCAATAACACTTTTTCGCAATTGGCGGAAAGCACGTTTCTCCAAATTATTATTCTTTCCCTGTAAATGTAACACCGAAAATTTGTTTGTTTGTTGCTCAATTACGGCAAAACACTTGGTTGATCATTTTCATTTTTGAGTGAAGTCACTGCATATTCCAATTTAACATATAGGCTACTACGATTCACAATTCAAAGTAATATCAAGATATTGAATCTTATATGAGAAAATACATTGTTAATATAGTATACATACATATATCCAATAAATGAATATTGAACATTTATATGTGTAATGAAGTGTTTAGGTAGACGATAATTTCTATAAAGAATAGGCAATCAATAGGTTGATATTATACGCTATCGATTTCTTTTTCATTATGCATTTATCCGTTGGCAAAAGACATTTTATGATATTATCAAGCTAACGCCAGTAGCTGGTTGTTATATCAATTTATTCACCTCTAAGAGAGTCATATCTGAACTCTGGCGCCTGTTGCTTCACTTCGTTAATTTGTATGCAATTAGGAAAACCACAGCTGATAGCATCATCCTAGCAAATCAATAAATTAATCAATTGTAGCTGGAAATTAATTGCCTCCACCTCCGTGAATCAATGAGGATTAATACAAAGTATTTTCTTGGGCATCCATCGCCAGGTACGCAAAGTTAAGGCCGCAGTTAGGCACCACTTAAATATTTACTTAAATAGTGGGAGTAAATTTAAATTTGTTCTCTTTGTAACTATTGTATATTGGAGCTGAGCAAGAAGGTCTGCGTTATTCGAAGTTTTAAAACGTTTTAAGTGATTGTACCCAGATTAAATTTGATAACCCTAAACAAGCGAATTCAATTACTCAGAAGCCACGCAGGTCGAGATTCTGATGGCTTTGAAAAAGAAGCGAAAAATAAATTTTCCGCGACTTTGACCTATATAAGATCATTTGTCATAGAATCTGAGATATTCCATCATCGTGTTAAACGGAACCGAATAAGGTCAAGTACTTCAGCAGTGGCAGAAGTAACAGCTCTAGCTGTAGAACATTTCCCGAGATTATCCAACAAATGGATACAATCCGCAGTCAATCTCGATTTAGAGAAGTTGACGGCCGAAGGAAATGTTCGGAAAAAGGCAAACAAAATTGCACGCGAGTAGGCAGATAGATGGTCACGATCTCCTATCGATGTACAAAATGCCGGAGATGAAGTGCAAATAGAATTATTTTAGGTGGCTGCCTCTGAAATTGTTTTTCGTTTTCTCCTTTGATTGGCGGCGGATGCCCGGCCTCGTGCGATTAAATTGTTCCCAAGATATGTTTCAAGACCAAATGGTGGACATTTTATTGTGGTCTTCATAAGGTTGTAGGCGGAAAATTGCACCTACTTTAAACTCATTTAACGCTAGCTATAGAAAATTATCTTGTTTCAATGAAGACCATCTGACTGGGGATGTTTGATGGATGAGCTTTGTGGAAATCCTATTTGGGAAGTATGAAAAATGATGTCTATTTGTTACATCAATAAATATAACATTTTCCAAAGATTTCAATGTCGCATTGTTCTTAAAATTTTTTATGTACCGCATGATTTGACACCTACATATATGTCTCTATTGTTAAGCGGTGTGATTGCAATCAATGAACGGGAAGTAATCTATCTTCGCATCATATAAAATATTGGTATTATTTTATTGAAAAAAAATATGTTGTTGCGTATAGTTATGATGACAGAAACAATTCACTCAATTGCAAACACGATATATACTATGTATAAGAAAGACGCATATGAACATACATGGAATTTCATATATGTAAATGCGATCTTGCGATCAGGAAAATTAAAAATGTATTGAATTGCAATCTCCAGGTGAGTCACAAGATAGCTCTTGAGCTGCTTAATTTAAATGCACTCGAAAATTGTGTTCGCGTTTTTAACTATATGAGTCAAATAATCTTCCAGAGCGTACTTTATTCATTAATGAAATTTAACCATGTTATGCAATATTTCGACGCGAGTTAGATCTAGAACAAGCAATAAATTTTTGATATCCGGTTTGCTTCCACTAACAAATACGAATCCACTCAAAATGAAAACAAAAGTGACGAGCCTCCGAAGCATGCGACCACCGAAAACAGAAGGTGCTTTCTGCTGCGCAATATCATTAACTTTTACCGGTTTATCAGATCGACCTTATTAATCAAATAAATTAGTGATCAAACACAAAGAGCCAAAAAACGTTCGAACACAATTTTTACAATCAGAGAGGAATGTTACGCTAAATTGTTTGAAAAATACTCAAGAGATGGTCGCAACTTAGCCGCCACTTCGTTCCGCTTAATTTTATAATCGCCTTGCGAGATACGCGGCGCGTGGGAGGGTTGTAAGCACATATTTACCCAGAAGTGGACAAAGTGCTAAGTACCCACTTCTGTGATTGGAGCCGAATATTCCCGGGAAACAAAAAATCCGACGATTAGTTTTGGGACGAGATGGGTGGCGGCAATAATTTGCATAATTTGTGACTGGCAAGCAATTTGTTTCGACGCTCCTACGCTTTTGATCCGTGCGAGAAAATTTCGAACCCGTTTTTCGAGCTTAGTCTATTTGTAGAAGGAGTTAATTGCCATTAGAGGAATTAGAGACGCAATTGAGTTCTTTTGCATTAATTAGGAGCTTCCCGATCACTCTGCTAAAGCGCATTTGTGACATCATTAAAAATAAATTGCCCATGTTTACTGCTTCTTAAAATCTATGAAATCAAGGACGAATTGGAAAACAAAAGAATCTTAATTAAAAATTAAGAAATCTAAAAACTTTTATAGTCTGGCCTGAATTTGAACATAATGTGCATATACAACTCATAAAAAGGATTTCTCCAGATTAGGCAATAAAATTAACTTTTGCGGTTATATTTTACTGTGATAATAAATCATCATAGCTATCGCAGAACATTATATAATTGTATATAACTTGAATTGTTTAATTCTTTTATATTTTTCATATTTCCTTTTTCCGTGTGACTTTTACGCTTGGAAAAAAAAACAGTGTTAATTTAATTTAAATAAGTAAATGAATTGTGATACAGTATTGTAGTGGCATATAGTTTTTATTTCAAAATATTGAAATTGTTACTTGTATGACTAAGTATTTGTGCAAAAAAGTCAATTTTAAAAAAAATGTTTATTTAATTTTTTTCGTATGGTAAAAAATAAAAATGTCAAAACATAACTATTGATTTATATGTATAAAAGAGGCTTTTATATATGCATAATCAGTTAAATTTTTTCTACAAAATTTATAAAAATGAATGAATGATAAATTAATATCAATTTGATATATGTAAGTACCTTTTTATTTAATAAATATATGTACTACTGGTATTGCATACAAAATTTACAATGTATGTATTTCAACTGGCAATACTCCAACATGAATCATCAAAATTGGAATTCAACTAGAACTCCTTCTCTTAAGTCTATGCCATTTAACCGTGGGAAGTTTAAGCGATCAATTTAACAACAAAAGACTCCAACGAAATACAAAAGAATCCAAAAAATTAGTAATCCAGTTGTTGTCTGACAACTGTGATTCTAATTCCATTATTCTCTTACTATAATGGCCATAATAGATGTTGAACCGCAATAAAACTTTTTTAAAAATTAGCATAAAAGTAGCGTTTTAAAATGGTTGAGTCAACATTTGTCTATAGCAAAACATTTAATCGAATCTGGGTCAAATCCTCAGGGTTAGTGGGTTAGAAATGAAACGCCGAGTCTCAGAGCCCGTAAATTTTTTGGAGAAATCCACTAATGGCAATTTGAAGACTCCTCGCACAGCTGACTGAGTTACTATAGTTGTGAACAGTTTTTGGATCGTTGAAGCACAAAAACGACCCGGGAAACTCCAAAAAAGTCTGGTTGAAATTATAGACTCAGCCGAAAGTATCGGCGATAGTAGGCGGTCATAGAGAGGATTAGAAAAGATTAATTGCCTTCTTACTACCGATAAATCCGCTGGCCTGGTTTCTTGCAAAAATTCTGCTTGTTATGCAAAAAACGCAAGCTATCTGGTTAATGAAGACGTTTTCAGCGCACAATCAGATTTATTTTCAATTAAAACTTTGCCAGGGGCAAAGATCAGGAGCCCCCAAGCATTCAGCTAAGCAAGTAATAGCCATTTGGATATTCGAGTCGGCTAGAACCCAGCGTGGTTATGCCAGCCGCCACGATTCCAGAATTTAGATTGATTAAATCATCTCAGGCTAGAATTAATTTCAATTATGCAATTGAGTTCCAATTGTTAGATAACCCCCCGGAGGAGCAGCTAGATCCGCGCACGTTCGTGCCCAGAGGTGTGCACGAGCTGCATTCGCGATAATCCGCCAAGTGCGCATCTCGATGTACACCGGTCGACCACCTAATTAGATATTTCAAATTTATCAGGCGACATGCGATAATAATTCACTCATTTATCACGAATTCTCCGGTTGCCTGCTGCGCTATTCGATCGCAATTTTAAAAAGATGTCTCCGGTGTTGAGTGCATCGACAGCGGCGGTGGCGGCGGGACGCCATTCTGCAGCTTCGGAGACAAATTGGGACCGCCTAACACTTTTTTACTTGATTTCTCGTTAATTTTCGTTTTATGGACAATTCGTGTCTTGCATCGCTTTAATGTTTTACTTGAATTTTCGAGCAAGCCACACACCGCGATTATCTTAATGGATGATCACTGGTTTTTGCGGCATTGAAGGTGCACGCTAATCACCCAATATCGAACGTTACGAAAGATTCATACACGTATGTACATAAGGTATTTTATATCAATTTTTCGTTTGTCTTCTAATAAGCCACCTGGAACCTATTTCATACCTACAATTTCCAGCTGACATGTTAAAAAGTTTTCAAGTACAAAAAGCGTTTTTATTTTATTTAAATAATACACAGTGTACAGTATAAGAATAGACAATGACAAGACCTGTAAAAATTCCGTTAAAAAAGAAAAGTACAAAAACTTAACCCGTATTGCAAAACGAGTTATCGCAGGATAAAATGCAGTGCAATAGAAACAAAGAGGACCACAATGGCTGTGGTAATACCTAGAATGTACATTTGCATAGTGATCTCATTAGCTGTTTTCTTTATATTAAGCGCAGGTGCAATTATATCCACAACCGATGAAGAATCATCCAGGTCGGGCAGGCCTTCCGAGTTCATCAAAACATCTGTGGGGTCAATCTCGAGGTCAAGGATCTCTTTAGCCTGGTCGCAAGCAACTTCGGGGGTCTCATTGCGGAATAAATACTCACAGCACTGAATCCCACCAAACTCGGGCACCCGGAAAAACACCCGCCGAGGAGGTTCACTGATTAATATTTCCTTGCTGGCAGTACTATTAGACAGGCTATCACAGAAAATCTGGGTTCTCGCTGCCACGGACCGTACAATATCATTCCGGATAAATTCCTCGATTGCTTTGAATGAGGTCTTCGGATGGCACCACACACGCGAGAGGACGGTGCCTTGGAATTTTATAGTTCCTTCAAATTTTTCCAACTTTGGTGCAGTGGCCTGGGATATCAGTTCAGTGAGAAAGATGCTCGCTTGTAAGGATTCAAATTCCTCAGAGTTGTTTTTCTTGAGGTACGTTTCGAGCAGCATTTGTTCATCAATTTTTTCCTGCTGAATGAAAATATCGCTGTTTTGTATATAAAGAGCGATGTTGTCCAGAGTGTGCTGAAACGTAAGAGAAGCATATTACACAAAATTTATTGAATTGGTGGTCTAAAAATTAAGGCATTTTTAAGATATGGTCTAGCATATGCATATCTAATAGGTTATTTTTATAAGATTATTTTCGTAGAAAACATCTTTCATTGTGCTGTACCCAAAAATTGCGGAGGATCATGATCGCGCATCTGGCAATCACTTAACTCCACGTTTTTAGTTTAAGTCTTAAAATAATCGTTTAGCAAAGACTAAAATTGATTAACTCACCACGAAATTCTGCTCAAGATTGATGCCGCCTTCAGTCTCTACCAAAGGAAATATATCGTCAAAATCATAACTTGTTTCGAGGAGGCGCCAATCCGGAGAATTCTTTACAAATTTCCATTCCACAGGCGATAGCGCATGAGACCTGTAAATAAAAACTCCATGATGAACAATACAATTATATATTTAATTTTAAATTTTGAAAGTTTTTGGCGCTTTTTTATTGTCATTTAGAATTAAAGGATATTACTCTCGCCACCTCTCTTAAAGTTTTATGTTTGAAAGTTTGGCTGTGCAAGTTAACTCCTTTTTTGAAATATTTTTAGGAATTCTCTCTCTTTTGTCAATTTTGTTGATTATTATTATTTTTTTTTACTTAATGATTCTATTATTTAACGTAAATATACAGTCCCCTTACTATGTGTACTTTATAAAGTTTTAAATTTTGTATACTTTTGCCAATAATAAAACATAGTTATTATTATTATTTTGCGAGTTCACACAGAATTTCTTTAAACTGTTAGACCACTTTATCCTATTGATGTATGAGTGCGCGAACTACTTCGCGATTTGTAATATAGGAGGTTTTGACAGAGTCGACGCCTAGGGAATATTGTGTATTGTAGGGTGATATTTTGGGAATTTAAAAAGTCGAAGGGAGAAACCTTCCTAACTAACTAGGAAGTTTCAATGAGATATGAAAAAATGGTATTTCTCTTACTTTGTGTTGTAGCTTTTACAAACGAGCGTTTTCGTGACCGACGAGAAAAAGAGGATGAGTTGGTCTTCAATGTACTCCGGCAAGCGCTCCGTGGTATTGTACTTCATCCGCTTGAGGGAACTAAAACAAAATAACCATGAGAACCAATCACCTTGGGTACTTGAAAGTTTACCTGTTGGACGTGCGGATCACTCTCTTCAACGATTCCAGGCAGGGCTTCCTCGTGAAAACATCTTCCTTGCAGACAACAAACAAACCTGACGGGCGTCAAAAATAAACTTGGTTACGCAATGATGCAGAGGAATCTCAGAATTTAGTACCTAAGACGAAGAACGAGCCAGGGATCATGCGAGTGGCGCTGATCAGGTGGTGCGCCAGAGCCTCCTCAGCGATTTGTTCCGTCCCATCCTCGCTCAGGGGCTCCTCTTCCTCGGGCTCTTTAATGCAGATGCTATCGTTGCTGCTTTGCGCAAAGTGGATCACGTAGTCCTTCTTCTCAAAGGAGGGCTGTATATACGCAAAAGGTCTAGAGAGCAACTAGGGAATAGCAACGAAATTAGGATCCCTACCTGCCCGATGATCAGTCCATGCGAGAACTTTCCCGTCTCAGCGCTTTTGATCAGGTAATTTCTTAGCGATTCGGCTGCGATTACTGTGCGGCTCATGCTTTATTCCAATTATTTTTAGACTTTCCGGCAAACTCAAAATACTGCGAGATATTCCTCGATGACACATGGGAAAGTGGAGTGAAGGGAGAACTGTCAACTTTTGTTTACGTGGGGTCTCTACTTACCGCTGCGTGCCGCCTCTCGCGGCTGGTAGCGCTACTTCGTGGTTCAATTCCTGGAAGTGGTACAGTTTAAAAAGAAATTTTAGTTTTCCTGGTAAACTAACCAAAATTGTTTGGTTAGTACGGGCCAAAATGTTATAAGCAAGTACTTTCGGTTCTCATAATTTTATTTTAATAATTTTATTGCGATAAAGCAAAGAAATATAAACTAATACGAAACCGCTATGTGTATATTTTAAAAATAGCTCGTCGTAGAGCACAGCAATAGCATAGGGAGGCATCTTATAATAGGTGCTAATTTGCGAAATGAAATGTTCAGTAGTGGGTTGATGAAAAATACAATTTGGCGTGGGAAATCATTTGTAAGGCAAGTGGGATGTTGGAAATGCAACATATTTAGCTATTATATTAATGAAATCTTATCAATAGGAGATAAATCAACTTCAGCAAATTGAAAAATTCGCCATATTTTTCATTACACTTGTTTATTTACATGCATATTTAAGTAACATTTTCTAAAACTTAACGTTTTCGAAGATACCGGTCAGTTTTTTTTTTACAAATAAGATTTGGATTTCTGAATTTTCTAGGCCGGTGAGATTATAAATTATTGTTTTATTGTTTATTTCGGTTGTACGGATTTCCATAATAAGCGTTAAATACGGGGTTTTTTGAATTTTTGGCTTTGCCGTTTATTCTTAGAAATTGAAGATTTGAAAAAATTTTAAATCATCCATTCTCTACTGCTGCATTTATTTACATGTATGATGTATAAAATGGGAAATTTCCAAGCGTTTTTAATTTATAGATAAGGGTTCAAAGTCAATATAACGCTGACCTCAACCACAACGTGTAAAATGCATGGACATTCTGGAAATTAATTTATATTTCTATGGCTCGGTGTTGTTTAATAGGAAAATATTCTGATTGTCAACTTATTTCACAAAGTAAGCATACTGGCGGTAATAATTTTGCAATGACCACTAGGAGACGCAGATGCATAATCGCATACTCTCGTAAGAAAATCGTTAAATGTAAATAATGTGCGTACCAAGGTGACTGCTGGCAGGTCGTAAGCCACAACTCAGTTCCACCCGACGAGTTCGATTATTTACATTATCCTAAATGCGCCACGAGTTGTCATAAAGAAATTAATGAAGTCATATCTCACGAGCCAGCACCTAAATTTGCATTATCGTCAAAATCCAGGCAATCGTGTAATCAGCGTAAGTGTCTTAGCCTTCGCGGCGCGACGGATTTACCTGGCATTTTGATTGATCCCTAAAACGGCGGTGTAATTCGATGCCTCACCCTCTGGTGCGCCAAATGCACCGCTTCAATTACGCTTAAAGTGGACGATCTCCACTTTTGGCACAGTCGCTAGGTCGCTAAATACAACTCTCCACCTCCGATCAATTATGATTCCAACGCCAGGTGAAACTATGTTTCTGTGTCGCGGATTAGACCTTCAGTCCAGCTCCTCCCGAGCGCGATAATTTTGACGTTAATAGATGATCTAAGTGGCAGTCATACGCTAATTTGGTGCAATTTACTTATTGCACCTTAGTCAGGTCAGATCGGTCTCCCGATAAGGAAGAGGTGCCCCCGAGAGCTGGCTCGCCTTTCAGCGCCATTGTTATGGACGAGGCAAACTTGCAAATTGCTTAATCTTTGGACAATCAGCCCCGTCTCTTGTAATCCGAGGCACGTACTTGGATCAAATTGATTGGTTTAACTTTTCCCATTTTTGCTTGATGGACTGAGTCATGAATGATTTACTGCCAGTTCGCAAGAAGTTGGCTGTTGACCATGGACAACAGTTTGTTTTTCCAGGAAGAGCTCTGATCTCTATCGATCTGGCTCCATGGTCGAGCGACATAATCCACTCAACCTGCCTACGCAGATTTTCTTCACAATTATTGCTCAAATAAGTATACTTACCTAATGACAAAACTATTTTTAAATATCCATTTTCTAGAAACATGAACTACATATGCTGATCGCAAACTTTTTATTCTTTTTCTAAATATGTATGTATTTATATACATAAGTTTACTTATACTTCAATGTGTTTTTCGGAAAAGTTGGAACGATTTGAAAATGGTTGATTTTACACATTTTTTTTCTAGTTCTTTCTAGTTAGAACTGTACAGGATGAAGATATTGAAGCACATTCGAAATTAATATACGTATATGTATATGTACTAAACTTCTATAGTATTATTACAATTGCCCTACGAAACTGTGGATTATGATTTGCTTGCAACCACAAATACATACATACATAGGTATGTATTTTAAAAATTGGAAAGTATAATTTATCAGTATATGATGTGCAGGTATACCTATTGTATGTACATACATACTTAAAATCGCTAAATTCCTGCAATTTTGTTAAATTTGAGAATTGTCGATTGAATTTCAAGTTGAAAATTTTGGACATTGGATTTGTAATCCGCGGAACTCAAAGCTCCCATATTTAAATAATTTTGTTTAATATATTTTAATGTACATTTCGAACAACGAAATTTAATGTTTGCCTTATTCAATACAATTCATATTACTGGATATAAAACAATTCTGCACAAATCATTATGATAAAATTAATGAGTAAAATGTCATTCATATTTATGCCCAGTAATAGATCAATTGGTCGAACAAAAATTCTTACAATTTGATTTAAGTTTTTAATACACTCATAGAGTATATTAATCCATTAAAATTTTGGGGATATTACAAAAACTGAGATTAAAATTTTATATGAAAATATAGTAGAACATTTAACCGTTTACAGCCATTTAGAATTACATTAGTATACTTATTACAAACTCGTTTAATTAGATTTATTTGATTTTTTTCTTTTACATCTGTATATTATACATATAAACAACAAACAACACTTATGAGATTTTCGTTTAACCATTTTAACTATTATTTTAAAATCATATTTAGAATACATATTTTGGAAATTATATATTAAAATTCATCAATTTAGTATATTAAAATAAAAATTAAAATATTATATATTTAGTATATTAAAATTCATTAAAATTCGGTTGTTATTGATTATTTTTGTAAGGATTTCGATTTTTATAGATAAGCAAATTTTCACAATATGTAGGTACTAAAACAAACAGGGCTTAAAATAGCTGAAACTCAGATCATCCAATTTATGGTTAAATATACAATATGTTCGTATTTTAAAAATGGTCTTTAAAAACTCTCAAAACCGGAAACTCATTATTTTAATCTCCCATTGCAAGTTAATTCTAGTTCTAGAATAAAATTAACTAACAAGATTATCCCGGAGTGTAATTGCGCTTACCCACATAGCACACCGATCGCATCAGAGGTCAAATTTCCTTGTAAGTCGAAATACCTGCAAACGTGAAATTCGCTCCGGCACCCATAATTAAGCTAATCGCAGCCGGAAAGATTTCCCATTTAAGTCATCACCTCGCGACAAATAGACACGTTAGAGCGGTTTGTTCGGCTGTCTTTGGCGGAGCATGCAATTTTTCGATAATCCAAGTTCGAATCCCATCGAGGTAAATTAATTGCCAATAAGGTGGGCAGTTAACGAGATACCAGTGACAGCGCGAAGGCGGTCACCCCGGGCCGTGAATGTTCTTTAAATTTCCAACTTTATGGGATAATTTGCGCAGGCACAACGATAATCGTATCTATGATTTTCCGCCCATAAATTGATACCGCACCGGGCGCCAGAAGGATACAATCTTGTAGCCAGGGGCACCTCCAGGGGCAACATATGTAGAGTATCTGAGTAGTCGCTGAATGAGTCGTAAAATTGTTATGATTCGCGACCTGACGGCGTTACAGGGCGCGAAAAGAGGAGCGATGACGGAGGCTGGGGGTCCAGGGGCCACGGCGACTGCTCGCTGATTATCCTTTTCCTTTGACTAGAAGTGCCCCATAAATTTCCGTTTACTACATGGGCAGAGGCAGCGCGCGCCGCATGCCCCAGCGGAGTCCGAGAGTGGCATGGGCGGCCTAAAAATAGGACCCCTATCTTTGCCCCGAACTTCCAAAAGTGCAAAATTAAGAAAACGCATCAAGCGCATCAGCATCAACTTTCGGCAGTGATGAGAGGGTCGTATTTTTAGATTTCCGCTAGCGACACGACGGGACGCGTGCGTACGCAGAGCGTTGCGTACGTCGGACCAATTCCAAAGTCAGGTAAAGTGGGACCTGGATTATGACTCCCAATTAGAAAAAACATGACGCAGCCCGGGAATCTAAAATGGGAACAGCAACAGGAGTTCGGCTCCAGATTTATGGGTTGGGAACATGACTTGCGCCGCTCCGAAGTAAATTAACACCAATTATGGACTGGTCTAATTTTGGATGTTTTCCTAGCTCCTGGGCAAACGCGTCCTCGCACTAGAGTAGCGCCGTAATGGCCTTCTTTATTGAGCCTGGCTCGTGCATAACTTCGTCGCCTTAAGAGCCCCCTTAGCCATTTGTTGTGACGCTAATGGGCTCTTCAGGAAGATTTTGATGAACGTCTTCGGGGAGGATGATCACAAGATAGGTCTGATCCGAAGTGGAGTTCACACGTGATCATCATCAGTGAAATACAGCTTAGAGATGCGACATGAAGGCGGGGATTAAATGCTTTTCAAAATAATTGTCGATCCGATTTCCTACGATCGATTGCAAAGCTTTTATTCATTATACACAGTTAAATATTGGGTAAAATACCTTTTAGTATTTCGATAGATTTACATAGGTAACAGCGGAGTGCAAAACAATTTCGATTTATAACAAAAAGCTGTAAGCTAATAAAATAAGAAACCAGGATGCAGCATCTTAGTATTTATTATACCTAATTTGACAATGCATACAACTTTTGCATTTTTGGTAGTTTGCAAGTTTATGTGATAAGCAGTACAGAATTTCGACTTTAGTTGCAAAATAAGCTGCTAATTTATGAGGCTGTAGCATATATGTAGATTCCCTGCAGAGTGCAGAGCTTTCCTTGAATTCGATGATCGCGTAAAATCGGGATTTTGAATACTGTGCGCAGTGCTTCGTTATTAATAATAAATGTTAACTAAACGGCAAGGTCGTCCTAATATGCATATAGCAAAAAACTTGCTCCACTCCTTGGCAAATCGTGGTCAAGTTTGCCAACTAATCTCCCACGCATCATACGGCGTGCTCCTCAGAATAAATTTGCACGAAAAGATACTAAATGTAATTTATCGCCCCGCCAAACACCTAATGGCTGCAACTTAACTTTTCCGCCCGAAACAATGAAATTAGCAATTCAATCTGAGTAATGGTCCAATCCCACGGACATCAATGGCTTAATTCCCATTCGATTGGCGCAGTCGCAGCACTTGCGGCCGCGAAAGGAATTACTGCCCGGTATGAGAAAAAATCACGCAAAGCCCGGTGAGTTGGTAAAATTTGGTGCTTGGTGTCTTTTCTAAGTGCCAATGCCAGCGGCGGAGACTTGCTTTCCTCGAGACGAGTGAGTGTCATCAGGTCGCAGGAAGAGTGCAATCAATTTTCCGAGCGTTGGCCCTAACAATCACCGCCGCGCCGACTGACACGCCAGCTCGCGCCGCGCGGTTCCGTGTGGGCAAGAATTGTAATAACGACCGTCTGCAAAAGTCCGGAGTTTCGAAACCGAGCCCGGGGCCGAAAACATTTCAGCTGTCCGTCTGGCAGGAATCTGGAGCCTTTCTAGCCGCGCAGTTCCGCAGGGAAAATATCGTCAAGATAAATTGCACGTCGCGCAGTGCTCAATCATTAAGAGCAGCTCATGCGCGCGCAGCTAGAACCCCCCACTAAATCTGATTTATTTCCGCCCTTTGATGTTTTCTTCCACTGGCCGGGCCCCCGCGGGGAGCGCGCGGGATTTTAGCGCATCAGCGACCGCTCAATTAATGAGGTGTGCAATTACTCCGTAGCGGGGGCATCGGGCGACAGCTGGTTCAAGTGCAAAATTACAAAATTACATCTTTGGATTTCAGCAGGTTCTAATTAAACGCGGACGGGCGCACTATCGTGCGCTTTTCTTCGTTGTTTTGCAATGCGACGATACTTCAGCGGTGGGAGCTGGTACTTAATAGAGCACCTGCCGAATTTTACGGCAGCGTTAATTAGATTCGAACCCACGAGTGGGCTGCACACATAATTAATTTGTATCAATGAGCTCGTTGAAGTCATTCCGCCTGCCTTGTGACTTGTGACAAAAATGGTCGTCTCCCGGTCCAAACGAATTTTTCACTTCTGGTTAGGCCTCGACTGGTAGGCGAAAACGAAAGTCGTGGGAATTCGTGATCTCAGCAGATATTTTATTTGTGGGAACCTTTGGTTTCCCAACTGCTTTACTGGCTGCCCCGAATCGATGCTCCTAAGAGCTATTTTTGGTAGCAAAAGTTATTGAATTAATACTTACAATGGATATTTTGAAAGCACATTACAAATTAAATCTACATAGGTATCTTTTTATCGAGAATGAGGATACATCTTTATTTCCAACAATTTAAAAAAATAGATATTTTGCAACAAGACTTAATTTAAATAACAAGGATAAAACTAATTTCCAAAAACATATACATATCTTTAACTGTATTACCTCAAAAACCGTATCTGGTAGAGATTTTTGAATTCAAAAAATCATATTTATTACTTTCTTTCCACGAGTGTTTCGCTCTTAATTTATAAGAATTATTGTAGACAAAACTGCATTAAATATAATACACTAGTAATGTAGTGTATTTCCTGTTAAAAAAGGTAGGTAGGTACTTTTGACTGCAAAGGTATTAATATTTTGCTTACATATTTTTTATTTATTATTATTATTAGGGACAAATCACTTATGTGCGAAATGAGTAGAAAAAGCAGTCGATTTCAGAAATGTTTTTTTTACAACGGTTTACCTACATATGTATATCCACTTGTTTTTGATTTTTCGAATTCTCTGTAAATACACGTAAACTCTTTTGAGACAAAACACAAATAAAAAATCCGAAGTTTATTGTAGGATGCAATATCTTAATAATATGTACATACAAATTTATATCTCCATAAAATAGTGGAGGTTCCGCCTTTTGAAATTGTGGTTCTCGATGAGAAATTCGATCGAGTTGAGTTTTGGAATAGGCCTAGTTTAAGCTTTTATGTAGTTGTTCTTAAGATTAGTTATGAATTGACAGAAACTTAAACAATTTTAAGAAATTTGACGAAAGACCTTACTGAGCCTTAAGTCCATTATAGTTAGGGCTAATCTCCCTTTTCAGTTTTTTTACAAGCTGAATCACTTTTGCTATCGTTTAAAAATATCGCAACCCTATCCATTATCATTATCTGGCAATTTAATTTTAATGTAAATGAAGTATTTATTTGACCCGGAAGCTTGCTGCAATTTTTGCGGAAAGTCGAACGCGTTACAGAATATGAAAATTAAATCGAGTCGACAAACTAAATCGAATCGAGGATATATTTAAATTTTCAATAGTACATATTGATAAGTTCATACTTCTCTTTTCCTTATGTTCGCATGAGGTGTAATCTAATTAGACATGCGTAAGACTTATAGAAAGCATTTACAAAGGATTATTAAGGAAGTATTGCTTCTTAAGTCTTTTCTTCATTTAGATATGAAATACCTTATTTCTTCAGAGGAACAGTTCACCATCAGAAAAGGATCATCAATGAATTACAGAAAAAGTCAGATACAATTTTCTTAAGGTTTATTGAAATATTTACAGATAAATACATTTAAAGTTCACGATTGAAGCTTACATCTACGTATACTTTTGAAAAGACGTAAAAAAATTATCTAAGCATGACTTTTTTTAATTAAAAAGTAGGAAGGTTCTAAAATGCATCATCTCGCTTATTATATATTTACAAGACTGTGGGAGATAATCCCGTCAGAGTAACTTTAAATAAATGAACACTGGAAATGTCACAGGTTAAGAATGTTTCTGCATGCATCTCTCAACAATTGAGATTCTTTAAACGCTCTGTCTACAAAGTAGTAGAATATTTAATTTAATTTTTAAATACATATAAGCAATCACGTCACTGGGTCACCGAGAGCGTGACAAATTAGTACAATTAAGTCCTTTAGAAATCACGTACTAGCACTAGGCTGTGGTAAGGGGTTAGTACCTACGCTGCGCGTGCGTTTTGCAATTCCCATTGCAATTGATCACAGACCACACCCAGTCCACGTAATTCGGCACTTTGGCGTATATTCCAAATTTATTCTTTTTGGCACAGCCATCGCCGAAGCTTGTGATACCAAATATTGTCCACGGATGGTTCGGTTTTGTTGTGTCGCGACACAACAGTGGTCCTCCGGAATCGCCTGCGCACGTGTCTATGCGTCCCCGCTTATGACCAGCGCAAAACATATTTTTCGTTATTGTGTAGTCATAGTAGACGGCCTTGCAGTTGTCCATCGGAATTATGGGGACCTCTGCTTGATGCAAAACGCTGGTTCCAGCCTGGTCGCGATTTCGTCGCTTACCCCATCCGATTACCGTGCATTGAACATTTTTAGGGAGCGGTTGATACGTCCTTGGCATGCACGAATACCCGATCCAGGTTGACGAATTTACTGCTCTTGGTAGCCTGCGTAAAGAAATTGCATACGCATAAATGAAAAACTGTTTTTAGAATGTATGGATATTCGGGAGAAATCCCTATTTATGCATATGAAAATATTTGAAATACCATTCCAATTTTTATATTTTACAAGAAATTTCTTAATATCAATATCCCACCCAATTTACAATTCAAGCGCATAGCAGGTCAAATATGGTGACTAACAAATTTTAAATGTTTAAAAAAAATTTGAGTTACGAATAGTGGTACCTCACGGATTTCAATGATATTTTGCATAAGCCTTCCGTTTAGCCTAAAACTACACTACAAATTTCACTATGCAATATGATTAAATTGTAAAAAAACCTGAAAAAGAACGATATTAAAATGTAAGCAAAAATCTCCTTATCTCTTGTCAAATGACGTTTGTGTTAAAAAAGAGATGTCCGCGTAAAAAGTTATTTATTTTAAAAGTATAATATACGCCACAAATGCGTGCTTGTCTGCACGCAAAAAGTGCATAGTGTAGTGCTCTTTAGGGAAATTGAACAGATTTAAGTAGAATTTTGAAATTCTGTCACAATTAAAATTATTTCAGGAACTATAGCAGACCGCCAATAGATTTATTTAGATGTTTCCGTCTTAGGCCAAACGGAAGGTCCCTGCAAAATTTCATTGAAATCCGTTATATGTATATCCGACTAATTCTAGCTTGTTCCAAAAAATTTTAATTTATTATTTTAATTAATTTAAATATCTTTTTGAAAATATCATTCACCCTTAACCCAAACCTAAATTTTTATGGAATGAATTAGTCGAAACATAAGTTCATCTTCAATTGAAAAAAAACAAAAATAATAATTATAAGTTACCTCAAAAGAGCAATATCACTGTCCACAGTTTTCTTGTCATAGCTTGGATGTTTGATGCTTTTCACAACTCTGAATTCCATTTCAGTGCCATCTTGATAATCCAAATTGTGTTCACCTAGCCTCACGTATAACACTTTTCGTACGCAATGCGCAGCCGTAAGAACCCACCTAGGTGCAATAAGGGTACCACCACAAAACGCTTCCTGTACAAAATAACGAAACCGGCTCAATTTATAAAAGATAAAAATCACTTCAAGAGCTTTACCTTAAATCTGTTAAATATCACAACCTGCCACGGCCATTCTCCCTTGCGTGATGGTTTCCCACCGATGATCTTCAGCATATTGTTCAAATTTCTTCTACCGCTGCGTATGTTGGGAATGCCACACTTCAATTTTAGGGGACGGTATTCGGGGCCACGATATCCTTTTCCACTAAGTATAAAATCAGTAGAAACGGAATTCGGGCTTACAACATCTTTTCGCCTCGAAGCTATAGGTTTAATATCGCTAGCGTGATTTTTTTGGATCTGGCCATCCAACCACTGTTGACAAAAACTGCCCTCGGTATAGCAATAAGCGATTTCTCTTAGAACTTCTTTCCCACAGATATCTTTCATTCGGCATTTTCTGTAATTGTATAAAAATATTTTGTTATATGAATGTTTACGCAAATTATTTCTATACATGTATGTACATATATAATCGTTGGTGCGTCTGTTAGTGATCGTGTAACTTCTGAACAACTTGACCGATTGAGGCCATATTCTCACAATCGAGCATGGGGTTTTTCGGGTCCGCTGATTTTAAAGCAAATATGAGCATTAACGTATTCGAGATGGCGGACTGTCAACTTTTAAAGTTTATGTGATTTACACCAAAAATGAGACTTGGGGGTTTTAAGGGTCGCTTATTTCAACTCGACTGTCAGAATTGACGATTTTTTTTTACCACTTATTATTGAAATTGAAAGGAGTTTGCAGACTGAGG
This sequence comes from Machimus rusticus, assembly GCA_951509405.1. Classification (NCBI taxonomy): domain Eukaryota; kingdom Metazoa; phylum Arthropoda; class Insecta; order Diptera; family Asilidae; genus Machimus; species Machimus rusticus. The sequence continues at coordinate 47,488,664 of OX608050.1, read as the reverse complement.
CCACTTTCTTTTGTGTCTGCCATGCTGGTCTATCCGGGCTAATCCTCGAAACGGCTAAACTGATTTCATTGAATTACTTTACAGTTATGAAAAGGAAGTTATCAGGAATGAAATAGACTACTTCTTTTTGTGTCTGCCCGATCTTATGTTCAAAACGACTGAACCGTTTCCATGAAACTTTACATACATGTGGAGGAAGTTGTCAGGAGTATAGGCTACTTTTTTAAATTGTTTACTCTTGTTAAAATTTATGAAATTCTAAAAGCCAGAGATATGTTTATCGGGTCACACAAGAAGCACTTATCCGATTGAGATGAAAGTTTATGGGCATGTTGACAAAGGCTATAAATCGCTATTAGAAATTGAGGGGAGGGGGGTTGAGAGGGAGAGGGAAATGTTGAACAGTGATATATTTATGCTGAGTAGAGCAAAAAGTATTTATATGATTGCGAAGAAATTCTGAAGATATGTACGTATGTCGCGCTTAACCTCCTGAGTGATATTTGACAATTTGAAATCGGTTGTCATATTTGTATTAAAATTTAGATTTATTATAAGGATAGTTGTGTCCGGGTAACTCTGGATACGGGTCAGCTAGGACTTAATAAAAACCTTGATAAGTAACGAAACTTTTCATTCGATACTTTATTCACTGCGATACTATTCATATTATAGCCCAAGTTTCGGGTCACTTACTTGTATCTTCTCGTTGTACATTTCTGGGAACACTTGGTCCACTTACTCCACCTGGTGTACACCCTTCGGTACCGCGGGGTCATTTCGAACACGGCTCGCGTTGATCCCCTGGTGGAATTTCTAGGCTCGTACATGTCACTGTCGTAAATCTCGTCCTCCTCATATTCGTCGTCGTAGTCATTTCGTTTCTGCGGGTATTGCTGGTTGGGATCACTGGGGCCATTGATGTCATCATAGTCGTAGTTCTCCTCCTCCCTGCCCAGATTCCTCTTCAGGCTGTGATCGTAATTGTCGTAGAAGTCGTCTTCATCCTCCTGGACCGTTCGCGTTGGTTTGTAGTCGTTTCGGTTCCAGTATTTCGATCTGTACGCCTTGATGTAGTGCTTATTGAACTCGATCTCCACTGGATCGTACTCTTCCTGCATTTCGTCGTAATCGTCAACTTCGATGACGATCGGTTTGCGTTTCTTTCGATATCTTGCTCTTTTCTTGATCACAAAAAAGTCACGAGTGTCCTCCTGCGGCTCCCTGACTTCCTGCAGGACAGGCAGGAGCAATTTTTGCGGAGTGGTGGGGTACGTTGGAATTGGTTGGGGCATCATTGGTGGATGATGGACCAACGGGGGATGCATGGGAGGGTGAAATGGAATTGGAGGTGGGTGGGGTGGTCCATATGCCAGCGGATGCAACACGGGAGGGGGTGGCGGAGGTGGTGGCACTGCGGTTTGTACTTGATGGGACTGCGAAGAGTGGTGGTTGTGATGCGAGTGATGCGAGTGGGTAAATTCAGAACTACTTTCAAAATTTGGTTGGCAACTAGAAAAAATATTTTCAATTAATACCTTGCACCCTTTAAGGGGATATACATATGTAATTAGTCATGAAACTGAAAAAAAAATCGTTTTGTAGGATTTTTTAGCTAAGCAATTTATCATATAAATTTGGTTTTTGTACATATATTTGACTTCATGTGAAATTTTTAAAGAGAAAGAAAAACAATGGCGGCAAAATTACAAGAAAATTAGTTATTCTTGTTCGTTATTACGATTTGTATTGTCGATGAACGAGGGTTTGTAGAAAACAAAAAACGTTACAGCATTGGCGTCGGTCGAAATACTGGTATACCTGTTTCCGAGAAAACACTTCAAGGAAAATAAGCACAAAAGACCCAACCATAGTCGACATGACTTGACATAAAAAGCTTAGCGAATTTAAAATTTTATATGAGCAAACCATAACGAAATATTGACGGATGCAATTAATTTGAAAGTCCTTATGTCAGGATTCAATCGAGACATGTATAACGAAAAACCGCATATTATGGCAGGTCAATTATGGGCATGTTCATAAGCTAATTGTTACTTTAACCTCAAAGAATATCTGCTTGGGCACTCATTACTTGAAAGAAATTTGGAAAAGTGAAAAAATTATGTTTCAGTATTTTACTTTTTTGCTAATTAAAAAAAAATTATTGATAAAATTAAAATCCGCCTCGTTCATGGACAACGATATATGCACATACATATGTAAAGATAATACAATATGTACTAAACGTCATCAAAATCGATTTTTGAGATATTTGAAATACCGCAAAGCGGTTTTCAAGAAATATTAGTTTCGAAAAAACGAGTTTAAAGTTTTAGTTTTAATATGATGTAACGCCATGTATTTAAACCGACACAGCTAAGTCAATTTTAGTCCGATTCTTATGACATTTATAGAAATAAAACTTAATACCAATATCATTTCAAAAGAAAATGAAAACATCTAAAAATCGAATTATTTAATTTTCATGACTAGGTATATGTATGCCCTTAATCTGTCTGGTGCTGTCTTACTCCTTGCAAGCCTTTTCTTCGATGTGCTTCGTGTGGCCGCATTTCCGCCGGACTTTGCAGTATCGTTCTCTGTTTTTGATGCACTGGTGGTCGCACTTGCTCCACCCTGACCAGGGCGTGAAGTACACACCCATCTTTCTTCTGGCACTATATCTCCGTGGATTTCCCACATGACCCATTTTCATGGCGTCCTTTCGCAGCTCAGCGATCTCATGACGAATTTGCGCCTTCGCATTTCTCACGTGGGATGACTGAAATTATAAAAGCGAAAAAAGGATCAAAATTAATTGCATGATCATATCGGCGTTATCTCTTCATAAGAGGTTCAAAAATAGCTCCCGTCCCCACTATGGTGGCACTACTTGTCTGCCTTTTTTATGCTATAATAAATTTCAGCTCGAGCAGGCCGGATTTTTTAAGATTTTTCTGCCTCGACTCGACGCTGATTAGTGGTGTGATTTAGGTGAAATGTGGCCTACGGGGCAAGGCAGCTCTCAAGAATTGTTTACTGTTTGCAAATTTTTATATTTTTATTTGAGTATTTTTCTAAACTTTAAGGTGAAACAATTTCTGTGATGGAATTTGTTCGGATTTCAAACAATTTGTAAGACAATCCGAAGAATGAGTAGTCGCTTAGCATATGGCAGGTGTTGAGAACAAAGATTCCACTAAAAATAATGAAGGCTTCGGGTTGGAACAGAATTTACGGTTGAGGTAATCTGTCGCATTCATTTTAACGAACAGCTGCGGGAATGTAAAAATAGCCTTTATGACAGGAAAATTTCTCCAGCACACTTTCAGGTCAAGAGCTTCTACAGATTAATTAACATTTATCCCCAGGACGGTAGCATTGACAAATGATTTTCAAGTAATAGCCACAGGCTTCGAAACGTGCCCCACATTCCCTTGCAATTGTTTTAAGTGTGCGCCAAACCACTAGGTAACGCCGCTCTTAAATTATCTTAACAAATGACCTCCTAAAATCAGCGTACTATTAGTTTTTAAAACTCACAGTACCGCTTGTTTACTATAAATAAATCGACTTCAAGTACTTTATATGACCCATGGCCGGCTTGATTTATTATCATATTCTCCTTCACTTGATTAATTAGTTAGCTTTGGCTACTTGAACATAAATGGTAATGAATTTGCATAACTCTATAAACAAGAAATTGTGTTTACCAGTATTAAAACGAAATTGTTCGATATTTTTACACTTGTGAAAAAGGCACAAAGAAACTGAGTTTTAGGTTCCATTAAATTGGAAAAGCGAAACTCTTAAGGTGTCTGTCTGTCCATCCGTTCTTCACGGTTTATCTTCCAAAAGTCATTCAACGGATATAGGTGAATATTAACACTGGGCCGAACATAAATCTAAACACTTTCAAACAAGCACTAAAAATGAATGTCTCTTCAAAAAGTGGTTATGACAATTTGAAGAAATTATGATGAACAAAAATTATTAGTTATTATTACAAATAACTTCATAACTTCATAAGTGCTTGGTTCGATATTTATTATTTTTTGATTGAAGCTACCATACATACTCCAACGTAACATAAAACCTACTCCTTAGGCGCATAAAATGCATATATGTATAGGGCTTCAAAAAGGCGGACTCAAGATTGCTGCCAATTTCGACGGATTTCCTTGAAAATTGGTTTTGATGGTTTTTGGGACGCTGATTGCGAACCCGTTTTCAAAATTTAGAAACTCAAGCAGGCGGATTTTAAATAGAGATCAAATTGTTTGAAAATTCAACGAGATTAAGTGCAAATTAGTTTAGTATTAAGGATATGTTAATGACAATAACTTTGAATCTATATTATCACAATCTGGACATTCAAGATGTCGAACCCAGTGTGGGTTTCTAATTGAAAGAATATTTTTGAAAATTAAATAAAGTGTTGTTATTTTGTATACAAATTTCAAAACAAAAGTTAGTAAATTCAAAATTTTGTCGCCATATTTTCCACGATTCAAAGTATCTTCTCTCATGACAAAATATGAGTCGTTATTTTTGGAAGTGGAATGTGTCCACTTATTGAAAAATCACATGAGGACTATCTAAACGATAAAATTTAATTAGAGAAGTCGTAATAATAATATTTTTAAAAAGTGGTCCTGTACACAATAATGAAGCAAAACGACTTTTGGAGAATGGTAAAACCAAGTTGATCAGCTGGTATACATACATGTAATGAAGTTTAATAAAACATTTGATGCGCCAGTTTAGATGGACGTTTACATAAAAGTATAAGCTAGTTTGAAATGGGTTATTAAAACAATCCTTAATACTTTTATTTATGATTTATTTTTTATAGATATTAATTGGAAGGTAAATATAGACTAAAGAGATGTGTATCTTTAAAAAAAATAATCATTAGAATACAGATATGAATGTACCTATTGCTATAAATTCCAAAACTGTGAAAAAAGAAGAAATTGTCTTAAAAGGTGTTTTACATATATGAGTATAATAATTCTCGTTATTTAAAGAATCGCAAACATCTTTTCAAGAATTCCGTAGTGCACATATGTACATATACAATTCATGTCTCTGTGGGGCAAACAATTTGTAAGATTTCCATTCGAAACCTATTCTATGTACATATATACTATTTTGCGTTTACAGGTTCAATCTTTCTAAAATCGATCTGATCTCCTATGAACGTTTAAACAACGAACCTAAGTAACTTTCGTAAGACGGGCGTATACATAGAAAAGTTTCCTAAACTGCTGAGAAAAATTAAATATAATTTATAAACAGCCTTAATGCCAAAGTCGTAAAGAATTAAATAGAATTTCAAAAGTGCAAACAGCTACAAGAGATAGGTGTTTTCTACTCACGTGGTTTTTCCATTAAACTACTAAATACCGCCTGGAATCATAATGAGCTGATAGAATTCGTATTCAAATTTAAGCGAATTGCGTAGCTTTCAGGGGATCACCCACTGAGAATTGTAAGCTATTCCATCATTACCTAAATATAATATCTAGTGCCACAGAGGACTGCTCCGGCTCCGGCCCCATGTGCTCCACATGGTGTCTTTTAAGCAACCGCTGGCAATTATGCTCCTTAAAATTTCCTCTATAGGGTGCAGGGCAGACATACGTTTGATGATCTTTAGCAATTAAGATTTATAGCGATAAGGCTAGGGCTGTGGCTAGGGCAACTGAATTATAGGCATCTAGTAGCATTAAATAATCCCATAATGCTGTCAATAAAATCATCGCATCAATTAGAATGACTTACTACTGTAAACTGGCAGCTATCCGGGTGATTTTAGAATTTATTTAGTCATTGGATGAATTGAACACCGATCTCGTCGCCGTATTAACTCAATTTCTTTTGAAATCCCTGCTAATGGATGGGTGCTGAGTTTACGCACTTAGAATAAATTATTTGTGGAGGGAAATTTTATGGCTGTTAAATGGATTTCGATGGGCTTATGTAGACAATGTTCGTGCTGTCAGCAACCTTCAGACTGCGCTCAATAAAACCTCCGTGGATGAGCAAAGTCAAAACACTCAACAGGCTTTCTATTTGAGACATAAATTTTGATGACCGATTTGTATATTTTTTTGGGTATTTTGAACACGAATGCGCACACAACTCTAAACTCACTCAAGTCTAAACTTTGTATTCATTCCCCTTTAATTAATGAGGGGTTGCTCATGTTATTTGATTAATTCTAATAAATCTTTCATTTTAGCTAAATTATTTTTAATGCGAATTTTTGGTTAAACCATTGGATCCAAAACTTCAAGTTCTAAAAACTCCTACGTTGGTCGATTGATTTTGCAAAATTATTTATGCCTAATTTTGATCAATTTTGATCACACAATCTTTGTTTGCAGTATCCAACTGTAGGTACACATATGTACATACATATACAACATATGCTTGTGAATGTACAGTGATCGTTAGTATGTGCTTATTTGTTATCAATTACTTTACTTATTTTTATAAATCACTTTCATTCATTTCAAATGCAATAAAGGGTTGTTTAAGGCCTTTGTCAATTGATTTTCGAATATAAGATTAACATCCTTCGAAATTAAAGTAATTGTAATATATCAAGAATAAGTTTCTCATTTATTTTAAGGTGTTATTTCGACTGTTCAAATGTTAATTGAAAAACAAATGAATGATTGAAATGATATAATTTCACTAGAACTTGCACACGTTCTACAGTCTACAGATTTTTTCTGTGTTATTTTTTGTTGTACTGAGATCAAGCATACATACGTATAGTAATACAATTTTAAACGATTCTAAACATAATTTATTGAATGGGTGGGCACCTGCCCTGAAAAAATCTATAAACTCCATTAGTATTAATTAGAATAACAATGACAATTAGAAGTAAGCTACAAATGTCTCGACGTGAAAAAACCAGACAACGGATCTCCCCATCGAACGTTGGATGATGGAAAAAAATACAAAATAAATTAATGTTTGAGTCGGCAATTTACCTCTTTCTGGGGTTCTGTACCTCAAAATAGAAAAGCCAAACCCTTATTATAATAGCATTGTTTTGTTGTTTGTCTGTCCATGTTAAGGTATTTTTTCTTAGAAACGCATTGAACTTTCATTCTCAAAGTCCTACTCAATGATCATCACTACAACAGGGCACTCTTCTACAGTTTTAAAATTTGACACGAAGGTAAGAGATCTTTTGACACAAGTGAGATAAATATGTAAATCGCAATTGTTTTTTTTTTATATAAAGTAACTACTTATTAAGCTGTACGGTAATATAACATCACGTGTTCTAGTCCTAATTGCCCGTCTTTTTATTTATCATTTATATTAATACATGGACACCATATATGTATCACTCTTGTACTTATTTAATGGAGTCCATTAAATAGTCGAACCAGTTGGTAATAAACTACCATATCACTTGACTAGTTAAAAAACGTATAGTTGATACGTGAAAGGAGATTAGGAAACTAGACACCTAACACTGAAAGCACCCACTTTTTCCTCTCAAAAATGGAAAGATCAGTAATTAACTAAAAGCCAAATGTCTTCTCAGGTAAACTGTGAAATATAAACGACTTCTGTCGAAGATAATCGATAACTATATTATGCGCCACGCGGATACAGCTGGACCTGGACGAGGGACAATGTAATAAACTTCAGCACGAGAAACGAGCCCGCGATCAGTTGCCGTCGCCACAGACCGAACGGCGATCGCTTAAGACGCTCACTTCAATGTGCAAATAAAATTTCGCCATAAAGTTGTGGTCACATGTTGCGCGCGCATTAAACGCAGATCAAGAGGGATCAGATCGGTGATAGTGACAATATTGCAACATGAGCGGAGATTAAGTCGTTTGTGTCCGCAGACGAACGCTATGTGGTCAACGAACATCGCCACGGGATGGATTTCCCACGATCAGAGCAGGAAGCCGAGACTTCTTGGTGCATTCGAATGAAGCCATCAAAATCCCATCGCGGCGAACTGGGGCCAAGATGACGGGGGCATCCAAGAGCAACGTGTGCAGCTTTCAAGTTGATGTTAAGCATAATTTTAAGGGCCATAAGCCGGCGACCACGCGGCCCGCAATCAGCCGGGCACTGCTATTTTTGTGAGGGTGACCACATGTAGGGAATATAAAAATTAAAAATTATGACTATCATCACATATGGGCTGGTTGATTTTTTATATATCATAATGACAAGGTATGATTGAGTGGCACCACGTTGTTTATGAGAAGTCATCGAATCGGAAACGTATTCTTGACCCCCAAAGGTGGAGGCACTGCAGCGAATCCGAAGTGCACCCAACGCCTGTTATTATTTGTAATTTTATGCAGCCGATGATCGATTGTATAGGCTTCTTTGTACGGTGCTTGCGTTTTCAACGTCATTAATAACCAGGATTTATTGCTTTTGTGGTATGACCACGACGGACGAGACTCCAAAATTGTAATTTTACTGTCTTCTGTGATCTCTTTGACCCAAATTTTAACATTTTGAACGAAAGAAAGCATACTTTGTGCAATCGAGCGTTTAAGATGTTGGACATTTGCGAAAATTTATTATAGTTACCGTAAAGAAGAAACTATTTTTTTGCTAACACTAAGGTTCTCGATGTGAGAACTTGTTTAGGGCAAGAAAATAAACTCATTATCAGTCAGATTTTTATTTCAATTATAAATCTAAATCCATATGTTCGTTAGTATAATTGCATATTACATATTCCATAATTGTCACAAATAACCGGAACAATTTTCTTTAAAGCGAATTTTTTGGCATCGAAGTATATCCTCAATCCTTCTTGTTGTGTAATATATGTAGGTACCTACATATTTTTATAATTCAAAATTCCGTAAAAGAAACCGAAAGAAATACCTTTACGAAAAATACTGAAAGTTATGAGGCGTTAAAGATATAAAATTCAATTAAGAACAAAAATGCTATTTGTCTTAATAAAATATTTTCTGTCATCTAAAGTGTTCCTCCCCAATTACGCTTAACTGTTTTGATTGATGTCTAAGAGTTCCTTGGAATTCCTCAGCGCGCTTAAGTAATTCTTAATTTATTCAACAAAAATTCATAAAGATAAAATTCCTACCGCCGCAACCAGCCACTTGTATGTTTTGATTTTTCTGTCGCGATAATGTGACAATTAACCCAAAAATCTGTGGATAAAAGCCGAATGAATTGCCGTACCGTCGGAAGCTTTGTTCTTGGATTTGAGAGAATTTTGATTAGTTTCACCGCATGTTTCGCTACGCGTGTCTAAGCTGAGACAGTCGGTGAAGGGAGATTTAATCGGGTGTTTGGTTGGTGGCAGGACGTCTGGATCACGGGAGAAGACCGAGTTGCATCCGCGTTGATTTCTTAATTCATCGTCTGTAATTGCAGTTGACATGCTGCCAATGTGATGGACAGCAGCATCCCTTTTACGGGCACGCAAATAACCCAAATGACACTGTTAGACTGTCTGAGAACAGTTTTAGAAACGGAAGACCTACCTCTAGAAGTCTAAACGATTCGCAGATAGACGGATCAGGCTAGCAAGCTAGCCGTAGTTGCTAGCCAGCAGCAGTGGCAGAAGTATCTCACACATCTTCCTGCATCCGAGCAATTCTGCTGGCTTATCGGGATATCATCTCGGAATGTCTTCACGCTTTTATAAGTCTTTAATTCCTCGAGATGAAATTTTCCCCAGAACCAAAGACAGAGAACTCACGATGCACATCGAATTAATTAGTTACGCTGGAGTCGTTTTCCTTTTGCCAAATCCTGCTGCAGCCGCTCTTAGAAGATTTGGCCTCTTTGTAGGGCAGCTAAATCGACCAGATCATGAGTCGCGGTGGATTTATTAATAAACTCCACTGTGCAGAGGATCTGGGGCATTATACGGATAATTTGCAGCGGAATGCTGCGCTGCCGAGGAACCAGAGGATCATACCCTCATAACTCGACGCATGGTGTTGAGTTTCGGTTCTTCGATTAATGGACGAATAATTGATACCAGTCAGTCGTTAAAACCCCTATTTAATAGATGAGTTTCTAATTTGAAACTGTAGGTGCCGCATAGTGCGATACTTGTCTGTTCTGGTTTCCTAAAGAAATTTCTTAACAAGATTCAGACAAGATTTAACCTTGTCAGTTACGGCTGAACTGAATCGAATCACGTCCATTGTTGCCCTTATCGAATTAATAAATCAGAATGCTTCCACATCGCTCATTGCAACGTGAAACTGACCGCCACCATTCATCCCCTCCTGAATAAAAACCTTTAAACTTTGACGGGAGTCCTCTTTTAATTGCCTCACGAGTTTTTTACGACTTTTATGAATTTAAATGGGAGAAAGGTCAGTTCGATTCCGAACAATGGGACTAATTTTGGTGCGGAGCTTTTATAGTGTCACGCAAACGACTCTGTCGACAGAAGCACTTAAGGATGACATAAAAAATGCGCTGAAGTTTACGAGCTATGCCCAGGGCGCTATAAGTGAGCGCAATAAAAGAGCGGCCTCTTTGAGGTCAATTTCATTAAACAAATCAATTTGGTACGCGGCGTCGTTAAAACTGGACACTGGTCTGTACCATCTCAACACCTCCTTCGTGTTTGCGAATAAAAATAGCGCTTCGAACAGTAAGAGTAATTAATGCTTTGAAGCTGTTTATAGCTTGGCTATTAATCAATGTAATGATCACATGCACCAATTAAAGTTTCAAGGTAGATTGAATTTGCGCGATCGCTTAACACAGTGATACATTGCGCTACAGCTTACAAAACTACAACTTAGATTAGTTGAGAATCTTAATAAATTTTATACTGACATAACAATGGACAAATAGACTTACGAGTTTTCCTAATATGCCTCTATATGGCAAACTTAAACTAGAATTACTCTAAACAGATTTCTAACAAATATTTTTCTTTAATGTGGACTAGGTTCTTTATAGTCATCCAAGGTGAAATGTTGCCGCAATTGCAAGTAATTGGTATTTTGACATAATCCTCTTCATTGTACATAAAAGTTATGATCACTTCCTAGATTTACTAAATATTAGTCTGTTCTGAGACATTGTTGATTTTGTCTAGATAAAAGTTGTAACTCCGCTTCTAACGTGAAGATCTTATTAATTCGATATTGAACAAATATATAAATACAAATAAAATTCAATCAAGTTAATTGATAGAACAGAGTATTGGGAATTCGAAATTAAATATATCTTTAATTAAACGGTATCTCTTTCTTTCGTTATAAAAAGGGAAATCATGTAATTTAAACGAAACTTTTATTTTAAATTAAATTTTAATTCTAGGTATGAGAAATTTCATTTTTCTAATCACTGCCGTCATTTTCTCGTATTCAATGTAAATTTTGATTAATTTTATAGCTATTTTTTATCAATTTTAGAACAATTTTTTCTGGGTGTGTGGAAAAAGATGTAGGTATTTTTAGTTTTCAATGTTCTAATTAACTTGTCATTAAGGGATCATATGGCAATAATAATCAATCCAGACCTTCGTTTCTTTTGTTAATTAAAACTAGAGTTCAGGTTTCATAATAAGATGTTTTTGAGTTAAAAATATTGAAAAGAAGAACACCCTTTTTTACATATTAAAAACCTAAAGTTACAACTTCTTTCTTTTAGTGTTACAAAATAAATACGTTGGGATATTCCAAAAATTAATATAGATCTATGTATTTGGATGCATGTGTTAAAAGGTTTTGTTTTACGAAAATATTAAAGTATTAAATATGTTACAAACAATCGACTGTAAGTTAACAAGAAAGTACAAAAATAAATATAAGAATTTACCTGTGCTGCTACCACAATTGGAAGTAATAGTAATATCTCGATGATCCTCATAACAGGGTCCAGGTTCATTCTATGGATCAGAATGATCGGTCATCAGATGGTTTTCGATGCATTTAAGATCGTTGTGAATTGTCACAAGTGTTTTTTTAATGAAAAACATACACAAATATTATCTGAAAAAAAGAGGAATAAAGCTAAAATATTTTTCTTTTTTGCAATAATTTTGATAATATTTCTTGATATATCAAAGTCAAGATTTATGGGTAAAACTGAAAAATATCAGTTTAACACAAAAACATCGGAAATCGTATGGGAAGGGTTTTATCAAATTTATTTCATAAATATGTAACTCAAAAATGATCAGTCGGACATCAAAACGTATCTGAGAATTTTTATGGAAAATTTTACCCTCTACAATATTTCGCAATCAGTTTTTATTTAGTCCTTATTTGATAACGTTCTTTTCACAAGATAATGGATATAGGGTTATAGAAATTGCGTTCACTGTGTAACAATGAAATTAAGAGAAAGGTTCATTTCATTGGCGCGCTCACAGACAGGTTAAATAGCCGGAACGACTTATCGCTGACTACCAAAATCCATTGTGAACAATTGGACCACCAGTCCATAAAAGAAGTGAGACCTTTCCGGTTGTTATTCTTTTACGTGAAACCGTGAAGAGCAATTATCACGTCACAAATTGGCAAATCACAGAAGAACTTGAAGCCCGTCGCACATCAGCAATCTGAGACTGCACTAAGTGTGCTGCGTCGGTGCTGGTCTATAAAAATCAAAATCAAAATCAAGGACAATTTCGCACAAAGGGCCATTGTGGAACGGCGGCATAGATGAAATGATATCATCGCAAAACCACTCCAATTAGTCCAATTCTGGGTCAGCCCGCTGCCGCGCCGTTAACATTCCAAAATGCTTCCGATTGCCGAAAAATGTGAAAATGTTCGACTTCGGCTATTTCTCCAGCATGGCTGTGTATTTTTAGCGGAGAAAAAACGAACAACGAAAACAATCGAGTCAAAATAAATCATTCCGCCAAACAGAGAGCCATTAAATCGATAATGCGAGGAAAATCCACATCCCAGTCGGGGCCGGAGTGAATTAAGCACCGAAAATCATAGGAAAAGAATTCAACCGCACCTCTGGACGCTTTCCGCACTGCTCTGCGGCAAATTCGGACCAGAAGCATTCTGAGGATGGCTAAGTGGGTCAATAGGATAACAATTAGCGGCGCGACCATTCACCGAGGCAGTTTCGAGCGGCCGTTAACATTTCAAACAACACCTGGATTTGCCAGAATGGCTTAATTGATCGCAAATTGTCCCCCTATTGTAAGGATCCTCTTTGGCGGCTCTTCCACACGACATTAAACTGCGGAAGTAAATAAGTCATAAACTGATCAAACAGCTCGCCGTGAAATTTTGTGCACCGATTTCTCCTCATTTTGATGAAGTTAATCACTTCATCAAAACCACCATCGAGTACATTGAGCTCCTTGAACTCATTCTGAACAAAATACTGAAGCTATTGATCAAATTTGGCAATTTACGACATTGTTAAATAAATCAAAAATTACTACCACTTTAAACACATCAATACATATATCATGTATGATTGTTCTTAACTATGTGTGTATATGAAGGTTACTTTGCATGATTACAAGGGTTCCTAAATCTCAAAAGAAGGACACGCCTGAAAAACATTTTTTTCTTACGTAAATTTCATATGATATACTACCTATTGCAGCATATCTGATGAAACGATTTTGGAAAATGTATGATACCAAAACTAGTTTTAGAGGTATTCGTATTTCTTAACCGCTATTAACCAAACTTAACATACACATTGAAACTATGTACTCTTGTAAACTGATTTTGATTAAACTTGGCTAAAATATTCTCCATGGCAATATCTAGCAAATGTGGTAAATCGATTTAGGGGATGGAGAATTTAGCATTACATTCCCTTAAGTAAAAATAATTTTTACTACATTGAAATCTATCTCTTTTTTTCATTAAGAAAAAATAAGTTTTTTTGACCGGAATCAGATTAAAATCAGCGACGTCGAAAACTTCCAAGTACCAAGTTTGGTGTAAATCACAAAAGAATCACAATTTGAGAGTAGATATAAATAGAACTCTTAAAAAGCTTAATTTACCTACTGCTTGTTTTTTTATATAGTTAATTGGTTTTCTTTAAGAAAATAGGGTCATCAATTTTAGAAATATGTTTGAGCTCCGCTTTAATGATTTGTGTAAAAAGAGTAAATTAACGATTTAACTTTGGCTACCTGTATTTTTAGAGGCCTCCATTCTACGAATTGTAAGGAATGTAGTTTTTATTTTAGAATTTTTAAATGTATGGGGTTGGTTTCGTTTAAGATTTATTCATTTAACGTTCAGCCCTTCTTCTGCAAAGAAAAATTAAATAAATTTAAAAAATTTACTACTTGGTAGCTGCAGAGTAATTTAGAAAGCAGCGATTTCTCAGTAATGAATGTAGGAATATCGCTGCTAAATAATCTGTTATTAATGTTAATAAATTTTTAACGACTTTACAAATTAACGTGAAACTTCTTTTTGCTTGAAAAATCATAAATGTCTAATTCGTTTCACGTTGACCAGGCGATTTGTTATAAAGTATACAGGCATGACTACCAATCGAAGACGTGCCCGTGTTACGTTAAGTTACGTAATTCTACGTAACGATTTTAAAATAATTGGAAGGAATTCAGAAAGAGAGCGACAACAAACCTTTTTCTGGTTATCTGTTTACTTCAATTTAATATTGTTCTGTTTTGCTGTCTAATACAAAACAATAAACTAAGACGCGGCCGGAGATTGGCTGCCTTTTTGTGTGCCAATTTAAATTATCTTCAACTGCCAAATGCAAACGGAAATCTTTCACGAGCAGGCGCTTTCTAAAGATGCCTTTTACTTTTCGGTTAATTGCAACTTATTGCGCGAGAGTGCTAGGAAATTGGAGCGCTTAAGAAGCGAAACGGTCGGGCTTCTTCCCGGGTTTGGGCCGGGTCCAGCCGAGGCTTACTCAACCCTATTAAAATCAATCAGAGCCCCAACAAGTATGACTAATTGCGGCTGGTCGCAAAACAGCGCGTCCAAATCCGATTACCATCTGCATCTGGTGCATCTGGCGGTTTGTCTCGCATTAGCTGCCCATCGGCGTGCACTTAGCCGCGCTTTAGCAGCGCGAATCCACGGAACCTGCGCTGCACCTCACGTCGCGTCATGTGGAATTAGACGTGCCAGCGACTACAAATTGCTGGTCCAAAGATGGGCATTGGTTCGCGGCCGGCTCCGCATATGTCCGGTTGTCGCGGAATTCTTAAGACTTCAATCATCCTCAGCGGATCGGTGAATTTCTGATGTGGGAAACGTTGACGCTGCGCAGCACAAAGTTGTCTATGCGTCAAAATTGGCGTGGTCTCTGCACCCGGTCTGGCGCTGCCTCTTATGGAATCTTGCCGCTAGCGGGGACAGTGAGCACCAGCCTTAGCCCGCGGCCACGACTTCGCGATCTATTGTTCGGTGATCGTAGGTCGAGGGCAATTTCGCCGCAAACGGCGGCGCGGCGACTACGAGAGTCCCTTTAAATTATCGCGTGGTTCGTCAAAACTATCGCTGCGGCGAGACGAATTCCTCTCGGTTTCAATCGAGGAAATGTCTCGAATGATTTGGGGCTCTCCTACGTCTTTGCGGGCCCTTTCCTCATTATTCTGCACGGTGCTGTTTGATTATCTCGCGAATTGGCTTTCAGCGAACAATAGGCCGAAACAGTTCTTTCTGGTTTTGCCTCATTTCGTCTGCTCCGCTCAAGTCTTTTTGTCCAATTTGAGTGAAATTTATGCGTACAC
Organism: Machimus rusticus; assembly: GCA_951509405.1. Classification (NCBI taxonomy): domain Eukaryota; kingdom Metazoa; phylum Arthropoda; class Insecta; order Diptera; family Asilidae; genus Machimus; species Machimus rusticus. The sequence goes on along the minus strand of OX608050.1, from coordinate 47,472,940 downwards.
TCCGCTCCTTCTTTGGGCGATTTGTGGCTTTTTGCAATCTTATTCTTTACCTTTTGGGCTGGAGCTGCGGTTTCTTCTTATTCAACTGGATTCCTTCTTAAATATTTTATTTTGTTGCAATGATGCACCCTGCCTACTTGGTACTCTGTTGTAGAGGATCAGTTTTAGTTTTTTTTTTAAACTTGACTTTTCATGCTTTAGATATACCTACAATCCTTTTTAAATCTATCATGGTGAGAATGATTTTTTTTTGATTGGCACAAACGATAATATCGAATAGTCGTCAAGTTTGCTCCGGCACATTGTTGGATGGTTTAAATTGATTCCCCCGTGCCTTTGAAAATACTATCGACGATTGATGAATTTTTTTTCTTTTTAACTCCCAAGCATTTGGAGTTTTTGAAATACATAGTACATATACACAGATCAACACAAAACTTGCGGCCGAATATAAATATAGGATTATTTTTATAAGATTTTTCCGTAGATAACGATTGCAAAATTCCAAAAATAACAACACCTAATTGGCCTCATAAAAAATTGTTATTCTAGCTGAAAAATGTTCGATCATTTACAAATGTATTAACAGATAATTTAGAGAACTATGATAATGTAATAAATCGAATTGAATATTGAGATCTAACTATTGGAAAATTGGGCTTACCTAAATTTGAACGCCTGCATCATGCAACAAGCCTTGATTTCCTAAAACACGTCTGCAATAGTCTTGAAACGCATCTGCATTAGGACATTGCGCTTGCAACATTCCAACATTTTTATAAACTACGCCTGCAACTGGCCCGAAATATTACAAAATACGCTAGCTACTACAAGCCCAGACTAACAGAACCAGATAACAATATAGAGTATTCTAAATAACATACTAATCCTTCTATATTCGCATTAAGAAAAGCAGATAGAAACATATCTATTGCCTTTGTCATCCGAACTTAAATATTTATTTTAATTTTAAATAGTCGCAAGCTATGATCATTATAATAATAAAAATGTTTCTTCAAAAATGCTACGGGCTCGATTCGGGTGCATATCGGGCGCTTCTTTAATTCCCGGCGTGTTGCGGGCTCGGCCAAATATATTTTTACTCGGGAATTCCATCTTGCTGTGATGCTATATTGATGAAACGCGATGCGCAATAAGTAATGCATTATCAAAGTGCGCGCAATTATGTCTAATTAATTATGCGTTTACTTACATGCACATATGTACATATACTTAATTAATTGTAATTTGATAAGAAATTTATATTTGGATTTAATATTTCATTCCATCTCACATGAAATCAAACGTGATCATCTTGTGTGCTCTTAAATCCACTCATTTATATACATACATACGTATTAAGATGACATATGGTATATGGACATAGATCGATGACCGAAAGTAAAATGTCGAGATTTTTGGAAAAATAGTTGTTTGGACCTTCTCCCACATAGAAGAGATATTTTCTTTCAAAGTTGTTAACAAAGCATCGCACTCTTCGCTCTTTTCCTCCTTAAATTAGATTACTTGTTATTGATAGACCACAAAAATGATCTATTGCATTCAACTGTTGATTAAATATTATTGATAGGTTTTGTAAAAATGTTTTACGTCATTTTGTTGAAAATTAAAAAAAAAAAATTGACTCGAATTTTCGATTATCTAATCCACACTAATTGATTCCAGACTTCATACCACTTTTCTTGACTTTAAGTAAATAATTAAATTATGAAGCACGTATGGCAAATATTTATAAAATTAAATGCACGACGAAACCAGGTATGACAAAACGGCTCATTCGTTCATTGATCTTCCTAAGTAACAAAAGAGCCAATATGCCAATATGCCAAGAATCCATCAAACCATCAACAAATATTTTTGATGTCTGACTAATCCTGCTCTCCAAAATGTTTAAATTCGGAGAAATGATTAGGGTTTTTTGCGGAAATGGCGCCACATTATTTACATTCAGAAACTAATAGCTCTCAAATTCTTCAATCCAAAATTCTCCGGAAATAATTCAACAAGAATATGCGCCAGAGCACTGGCTCAAAATAAAATAACTTCAATGTAAAGTTGTGTTCATCAAAAAGTTAATGTAAAATACATGAAGTGAATACAAATTAAACGAATGACTGTGCGTGTTACATTAGAAGCTTTATATCCAAAGCAACTCACTCTTCCCCTTGATTTGAATCGCCCACACATCCAAGGAAACGAAAATAGAAAAACTCCCAGACAATTTTATTGACGGCGAAGATGAAAACTTACCGCAATTAAAAGCGTCTGGGACAAGATCAAGTCGAATGTATGCGATCCCTGCCCCTCGAATACATGATTATAAAAATGCAAAACTGTTCGGAATGCGCTGTTGATAAGAAACGCAAATAAATTCTCAGCTAATTTCATGGATTAACTAATTCACAGCCAACTGCCAAGTTTACGACTTAAACGCGTGAGGCCGCCGTTTTCAATGCAATAAAATTAACAAAAATTTGCAAATTTAATTGCCGTAAAACGTTTCTGGCGATTTTATTAAGAAAAACAAACAGACAGGTTCCATTAAGTAAAGACAATTTACCTATGACGGACTGCTTGCCGCCGGCACCATCCGACTCTGAACTGGGTCACTGTTAACACGAAAATTGTCGTTTCTTGCAGGCAACGGGTGGGTCACAAAATGTGTTTATTATGTCTGAAAAAGTCCTTATCCAATCTCTGTGCAGTAAAAACACTTTTTAGTAGTCAATTTGTTTATGGATGTTTTTCGATAAGATAAGCACGATCAAACTGAACAGTAGGAAGCTACATCTGACTGCCATTGGTGTCCAGCTAGAGTGACACTTTCTCACCATTGTTGGGTCAATCAGTCTAGTTAATGCAAATTCAATTAAATTCCGTGTTCCCATTGAAATTGATGTTTATTGTATTGATGCTCGTTTTGTGCACTGGTGCAATCTGTAATTGTTACGCAAGAACGCTATTTTTATGCATTTGGCTTTGTCGTGCCTTTGTAAAGCCCATTAAAACATAGATCATTTTCCTTCCTGATAAATTTCAATTCTTCCTACAAAATTACTGGGAAGGGCACATTCGAAGTGTGAGTGGGCTTTGCAAATATAATGAGTGCGATGACTAAAATTCGATCTTTAGAATGTAAAGGATATAATTAAAAAAAAACATTTTTAGGGATCTATTATCTGTTTTTGTCAATAAAACAAAACGGTATTCGATATTTGATTAGTCTCATCTAAATTTTACTTAAATTGCAAAGATATTATTTGTTTAAAGTTAGAAATTCGACAACGATTTTCTATTAGAAACTTAAAAATGTGGATAGGAAAGTATTGTTGTACATTTTTCATAAAAAGTGGTTTCAACTAAAGCAATGGGTTTGGATTCCACAATACAATTTCAATTATTTCAATTAAAAATATAACCTGTGCATTTGAAACACTCGCCTCTGCATTATATAATCTTATGTTGTATAATCATTGATCTTCCTCCTTAAATTTTCAGTGAGTTAGCAACTACATATGACTGTTGAACCATAATTTCTTGATTTCCTAATCTAAGCCAAGAATTTGCTACACTGCAGAGCTACAGGCTTAATGGAAAATAAAAATAAAGCAATGGTGCTCAAGTTAAGTTCATCGCCTTAGTTAACCAGAGGTTCTTGGTATATTTCTCTAAGCGAAATAATTCTGAGGCAGTTAAATGGATAATAAAAAAATTAAATTGATCCAAACAAGGATGAACATTTCCGAACTTCCTCCCAATTCTCAATTAGCTGTGAAATTGAATTTCTATGGGCGCCCATAAAATGCTTCCCGATTTCGAAAATGGGAACGTAAAAGACGAGGAGAATCAGCGCTAATTAATTTAATGGCGAATTAATGAAAATCTTATCTCCCTATAAATCGTCAACAATAACATCGACGACCCCGGACCCTCTGTAAAATTGAAATAAATCCAGTAGAAGAAAGTCACAGTGCATCACGATGTAATGGGAGCTTGGATCTGCGACGACAAGTTGGTTAATGAATTAAACAACGGCCGCAGCCGTAATCGGATTACACGATTCGATTTGTTGGACTCTTCTCTAATTTGCCTTTTTCGGATTTCACGCTGAGCTTAGATCTACACGTGTTATGGAGGATCTCCAAGTACCTCTTTAGGGCGCCGGCATTAATCCCCAATTAGAGTCTCTTAACCCGCCCGAACTTGCCGAGATACGTCTTCATTAAAAAGCCGGCCACAACAAATTTTAAATGTGACTCTTATGGTCGACGAACTGACCGCTGGCAGCCTGTCTGAAATTTTGCACGAAACGCGAATGAAAAGTGAAGCACTCTGGACCGAGCTCGACTGAATTTGCCGGTCTACGTAAACTTCCGTGTTTAAAATCGAAAATAGAAACTGCTGGGAGATTTGCATATTTCGCAAAAATTGCTTGTTAGTTGAAAACCATTAAGTATGGAACATAAGTGAGGATATAGTTGGGACCTGGTCGCGCTAAAACTTGTGTTAACCACTTGATCGGCAGTTAAAGCGCTGTTAATTAATTTTCAAATTAATGGTGCTGCACCGTACTTTAAACTTCGCCCGAGGCCACCCTGTCTGGGTGATAGTCAGGAGACATAATTTTACTTTAAAATTGGCTTGTTGATGTTGGGAAAGGTAGAATTAAAGTTGTATAAAATCTAGGTAAAGAAGATTCTTTCTTGCATAACGCACAAGTGAAGAAAAAGATCTATTGCCTAAAGCCTATTACATATGTTGTTCTCAAGGAAATAGTTCAAGTAAAATAAGGTCTTAAAACTGAGGTACAATGGACGCGACGCGTTTTAGTCGCGCCACAAAATGAATTCGATTAGACGAAAACCGCCTTGATGCAATATATGCAGTATGAATATAGCGATTTTGCGTTCGGCGGAAGTTAGAATTTTGCGGCGCGGCAATTCCATTCCATGTTCCGCTTTATGTTTGGGAAGATGAAAACGAGAGCTATCATTTCCAATCAAAAGTTGTTATTGTTTTCTATCATTGAATTTAAGCTTGTTTTTTAAATCTTGATGTGGTTTTGGTCGAAATGTCGCGTCCAATATTATTTCTAAATAGAATGGTCAGTGAATTTTGAGAACTTGTCATTCGTCACAGAATTAATGAAATTTACGATGATATCAAAATCCTCGTATTTTTCATACTAATCTCTTGAAGGTAATTTGACTTCTGAATGAACAGCGCCACCTGCTTGAAAAATTAAAAAATGTTTTTCCTTTGCCAATTCCTTGTGAACAGCATACCTACCATTTTGACAAGCGGAACGGAAAAAACTTTCTTTAACATTACATTTATTTTTTCGATTTTCTTTTCAGCAAAAATACTATTGTAAAATTAGCTATCATACAACCAGCTTGGGTAAATGAGTGGAAGTACTTACATACATATGTATGTAGATAAAAATTACCATTGCATTTTGTTGATTTATATACAAGACTTGGGCTTCTTTAAATTGCTTAAATTACCTAAAATAGCTTTGTTCATTTGCCTTAGGTTATCTTGCTAAGCGAACATAGATTTTTTACAAGTTTGGTATATTATATGTATAAAACTTTCACTAATAACTTTGGAGTTAATATCAGTATTTGAACAATTTTTCTTTGTAAAAATATGTGTTCATGCATTCATCACTGTCAATACTCAATTGTTCCTTTTTTTTCAAATTGGTTTACTAATACATATTTAAGAATAAGATAGGTATAATAAAATTACTTTGTACTACAAAATGACCAATTTTGAAATAATCAAAAGTAAATCAGTCCTTTACTTCTTCACTTTTATTAGTAAACTCGTGTAGGTGTAAAACGTGTTAGGGAAATTCTCTTTTTGGATACTATAGCAAGACTTTTAATATTGCGAAAATATCACTGTTTACGGTCCACCAAACATCAGTTTCATAGAATAGAACGAAATTAATTGATGAAACTTTGTGTAGGAGTATTTGAAACAACATTTTTTTTAATTATTTTTGTCAATAGTATTTTTTGGAAATATTTCATTTGATACACCTACAAAATATTTTGGAAAATTGTGAAATATGTATATTGAATTTAATTTTAGCTTTTGTGATATAGTTACTACCTTATTTTAGTCAAACTTTCCAAAAATTGGTAAAACACGAAAACGAAAGTTTGTTTACGAAGAAAATATGTTGCTAACTTAGGAATAATAAACCTTTCATACATAGCTTTTCGTAATTTATCTTAAATCTTAACTGTCACTGTCGGTTTAATTTAAATACCATTCTAGTTTTGCCTGAATTTCGTTAAAATACTCAGAGAATTAATTTGTTTTCCAGAAAACCATTTACCGAAATTTGGAAAATTCGTAAACAATTTAGCTTTGGATCTCTGAATAGAGTTAATCAAAAAGATAAAAGGCGTCGCTGGAGAAAGCATACAAAGATTAAACTGCTTACGCAACCTGAACTTGCTAAGTTACTTAATTTGTTAAACATTTTCTAGTCAGCCACAAAACTGCAAAATGACTACTGGGTGAGGAATGGCGCGTATTTAAAACTTTTACTGCCTTTTCCGTACACTGAGAAAGTTTCACTACTAGCTAACTTTTTTCCAAACTATGCAAGGTACACACCCGAAAATTGGTTTTTAACCAAATTTTTTCCACCGGTTATGGATCAGTTTGCATGTGAAAAACTGGGCAAAAATCTCAATCTTAGAAAAACCACCTGGAGAAAACTTTTCGCATAGTTGCACAGGTCCCGTGGACTTTTGTTGTTGGCTCCTCATCGGCGGCCGTCATGCAAAATATTTCTTAACTTTCGGAACAAATCACGGCTCCGAGCGACAAACAGCTGCCGAAATGGGCAATTACGGTGGTGATGTAACCCAGACCGCTCGATTATGACCGATTAAGTGAGAAACTTTGCGGTAGTGGCTGGACCCGATTAAATCTCTGCGCCCCTCCTCCGTTCTGGACCCAAATCCCGCTCTCGTCGACTCCAGATCCAAACATTCTTGACATAGAACCCAACCGAACTGGAGCAGAACGGACGACGACGGACGGATCTTCTGGAAGCCCCAGCTCTGCGCTTTTCAGCTGTTCCGTGGAATTTGTGAATTATTGCGGACAATTAAGTCTCAAAATCGGCCTCTGACGGTCTGATCCACTTCAGAGAACTAACAACTTTAATTGCTACTTCGCGATTTTAATTAACAGTGCATTTGCCGCGCTGACACTCATTTGTTATGGGGACAGCCCAGCTTCTGGTAAAATTTCACTCTTTTCAGTTAAACTCGAATTAAGAGCGTTTACGAAAAATTCTAACCGCGACATTTGTAATTTGATTGAAGCTCGCCTTTTTAAGAGAACAAGTGCCATAATCTGTTTTTATGCGGACTGACTAAATCGAATTTTGTAGAACTGACGACATCCTCGGTAATCGCGGAAGTTATCAATTTGAGATGGTTATGGATGATGCACTTTATGAATTCTAGTTGTGCCACCAAAAATTACTTGACTTTAATTAACTTCTTACTTTATGTATTTTAAATGCGACATACATAAACTATGATACCTGAATATGCTTTGTTTAATTTAATCGAAAAGAATCGAAAGCTTATAAAAGACCTTTGCGGATAAAAATTACTAACAAAACTTCTAAAATTCTCACAAATTCATCTTAGTTACCTTCAATTTCATTTAGTTTTTTGGCATATAACTAAACGTAAAAATAATACGATTTTTATTTTTCTATCGAATTTTTTTGAATGTTAACACTTTCAAAGGACAATTTAATTGAAATAAAAGGCTACTGAAATGAATTGATAAAAATTTAAGTAACCTCATTGAGAAATTTTTAGCCAAAAAGGGCTTTTCCGCTTTTGTAAGTTGCTTTCGATTCAGTCGAATTACATAATGCGGTGCCTGACTTGGTTTAACTATTCCAAATTCCTAAGTACTTGTTATTAAATTGATACCTATACAAGTTAAGGTAAAACACTGAAAACCAAACTGCAAGATTTATTTTGAATTTATTAAAAAATATGAAAAACTTATTGAATTATATCAAAAGCATGAAAAAGATTTGTATTGGGGCAAGTTTTAACTTCGGAATTAAATCGTAATACCGCTCTCTCAATGCAAAGTATTTTTAGATAGCTACTATCTGCCTATACTTTTTATCTTGAAGTTAAATATAAGCATCTTATGAATACACACTTGTACCTAGTAGTAAAATGGCGGACAAGTGCGAGTAGGACTCGAGCCCTAACGGAGGTTTTCGTACCGCAATATAGGGTGTAGAATAAGTAATTAAAGATTTTCGGATAATTTCCCTTATTTGCACTATGAGAACTTCCTTCGCGCTAAATTTCAAGAATGTAAGTCAACGGCTCAACCTATAGGTTTTGACATGTCAATCATTCGGTTTTTCACTATGAAAATACCCTTTGAAAGTCCGCATATTTTTATTGTATTGAGGTATCAAAGAATTGTTTACAGAACTAATGAGGCTCAAAGTATTATATTTTGTATGGTTTTATTTATACGGAGTAAGAAACAACACGTTATTGAATTTTTTCATACCATCTTCTTAAAACAAATGGTAAAGGGATATTTTTGTTTTCAATTTCTTGATTTAAGAAAACTTATATTTACAACACCTGTCGTTCGGTCATCCGCTGAAGAAAATAACAAAGATAGAATTATTGAAAATTTGTTACCGATGGAAATCTACAAGAAAAAAAAAATAACAACATTACCATTGCTTTGTTATTTTTCAACACGATAGATAATCTTATTGTCTACACCAAAGGTTATCTAAATGCTGACCTTGAGCAGACTTTGACTAATCTCATTTCAACATCACGTATTGTTACATGAACTTGACTTTTCATTACTTCAGATATGCACCGTCTCTCAAAAAGTTGAAATATAATAGTTATCTCAAAAATTTTCAATTTCATACTAATTATTAGATAAAAACACGAGTGTCTATTGAAAATGAACTGGTACCCTTGGGTAAAGATTGAAGACCGATGACTACAATGTTTTTGTATGTGCATATATGTAGATAGATCTAATTTTCAAAGTCTTTCGAGATAACACAGTGTTGAATATTTTAGATATGTTTTAATGGCTTAATAGCTTCCTTATGTCTTTTAAACACGGTTGAGATCATTTTAATATAGAATAAACAGAGATAAAGGTAAATTCAAACATTTCTTCTGTTTGCAGAATAAGATTAGTCTTTTGTAAAATTTCTCTTTGAAAATGAGAATTTTTCTTTAAAAACACATTGTTTATTTTCCATTTTTCGAAATTATTATTTTTTGTTTCGAATTTATATTAATATTTTTAATGGATTATGACTGCTTTGCAGAAGGAAAAAGTAACCAATTTATGTAGGTGCTATTAGCCTAAATATGTTGCTCCTCAAATTCAGAATTCACGAAAATAATTCTGCAGTAATAACTTTGTAGTGTTAAATAATTAGAATTCGAAGAAAGGAGGGAAAGTTAACTTTAAAAGTATATTGGCAATTTTTCTTAGTGAGTCTGGCCCAGAAGCCGAATAGAAATTAAATACATATATATGTAAATATATTCACAAAGTTGTAAAAAGTATAGTTTTTGATTAACCAGTAAACTGCGGAATTTATTTTTAAAAATCCCCGGCGGTGTGCATAATTAAAACCAAGTAATTACGAGTATAAACCACAAACGCAGGGTAAATGCCATAATTATAAATTTTACAAAAACAAATTAAATCAACACATAGAGAAATGAATGATTATGATATGATTATATTTTCATTTCTAAATGAAAAAAAAATCATATTTTTTAAGAAAATCTTAACTGGTCTGAACTAAAAATGCACCAAAACACAAGTTTTTAGTTTTCTGAACTGAATTTTCCTAAAATAGCGCTAAATAAAATGCACAAATACTTTTCATATAAAATGAGTCACAAAATAAGTTCAATTTAAAATAAAATTATAAATGATTAAAGTTTTTATTGTATTTTTTAATTTACATTTTACACTGACCGCACCGAAATAAAGTTACCATAAATTCTTTAAAAAGAATACGCACAACTGAATTAAAGATTGCAGTAATGCTACTTGAAAAAAACTTGCTAGTAAATATTTGTTATTATAAGTAAAAGCCACTGTTTATCAATCAAATTCAAGCATTTATTGAATATTTCAGTAACTATTTGCTAGGGAAACTAGAAACTAAATGCTTCCGGTAACAGCTTTTGCTAAATATTAAGATAAAGGCATAGACTTGTATTCACCTCAATCCAGTGCCGAGTTTTTCAAACTCTACCTTAATTATCTGTAGGTACCTTTAGAGACTAATGTTTTTATCAATTTATATAAAATTTGAAAAACTTCTTTGCTCAAAACCCATATAACTAATGTATACTTTTTTTTTTAAAATTATACCTCCATTTTCCGAAAACCTTAAAAGGTAGGGGAAGTATCATCCAATCCAATAAAATCCTTCGAGTAAAAATACACTGTGACTTCACAATCGCTGCACAATTTTATTACCAAATTCGCAAAAAACCAAAATAAAAAAATATCGAAATAGAGATAATTCGCTGTTTTTCATATAAAATCAGCTGTGCTCACAATTTGCATCAACACAGAGGGGCACCAGAGGCGCGTTATCATCAGACTCCTCGCCGAAATTGCGATCGACAGCGCGCACTGATCAGTGATCACTTCACTTCCACTTGGCGGCGCGCAGCGGAAAGTCGACAAAAATCAAAAATTAGAGGAAGTTCGCTCGAGCTTCACCTGGCGCGGCGATCTGCGCACAACGACACACCGCCTACGCACTTTTGAGCCAAACAAGCGGCCAATCCTCCAGGTGAGAACCACAAAAGACACTCGCCTGGGCATGCGCGATCGGCTCAAACTTGTGAATGAATTCGCGCCGCGACGGCCTAGCGTAATCAAAATCGCAGTGGCTGGCGAGTGGCGATTTGCTTGCCCCGTAATTCGTCGAGCCACGACGCAGGGAGGCGGAAAGGTTATCGCGCGCCGCTAGAACCTCAATATTCGAGAGTCAGACAAGTAAGAGTAGTCTAGTCGGAGCCGAGCACCAACCGCGCGATGTCAACGTGAAACCTCGAGTGAACCCAACGCCGCGCGACCAGAAGTCAAATACTCGGCGGATGTTGGCAGCACGTCGACTTCTGCCTCTATCGATCGTCGGCATCATGCTGCGGCGGCTCGCGATGAATGAATTTTGTTCTCTGGCCATGGGGGAAATTGTTGCAGAACTCGCCGGACACAAATGCCCGTGGTCCAGGCTATAAAGAAATGCTTCGGCATCTTGGAAAGCGGGCCACCGGCTTTCGTACCGTGACACAATAAATTATTAATAAACCTAATCGTAGCCAGTTTTCGGCGGGAAAAAAATTAATTTGTTATGCTGGGAAAACGCCCGTACTTTAGTAATACTTGCCGTTTCCTCCAGGAAGGGTTATCAGCAATATGCGCGGTTCAAGTTCAGATTTATTTGACTAATTAAATAGATAAGAACTGCCTGTTTGGCTACCGCACCGCACCAGTCACCAGCGGGCCCTGCTGTGATCCAATAAATTTTATGTTCCTCGATGTTTACGCGTTCGGTTAAAATCGTTAATTGCTATTGTTTATGTTAGATTAGACCGCGCTATGCAAATGATTCGGTGGACAACTTAATTTTTAACTTTTCAGAGATAACATCTTTATTAGAGCCTCTTTCAAATGTGAGGGTTATTGCTGTTTTTATAAACGGCTATAGACCACCCTCGAGAAACAACCTTTGCTAGTAAATTATACGCCTGTTGTAATTGAAAATTTAGCAACATTTTCAATTTTCTTAATTCGATGGAAGATTTGTATATTAATTAAGCATGTTTTTTAATTTTCCACACTAAATTATCTTTATAATTGGCACAGCCTTAATTCAAAACAAACACCAATAAAAATGGTGCAATAGTGCTTCTTAAGTGGCATATGAGCAGAGCTGGTCCTACCATAGGACGAATGGAACGAAAATGAAAAATACTACTTCTAGATTTATTAAATTAGATTTTTTTTCGCGGCTCGAGTTTCGATACTAGCGACCGCGCGACATTTTGTACGGATTTTATTTGTTTTGCAGACATAATTTTGTAAGTATACATACGTTTAATGAGTATGCCTTATTTTTTCATTAATATTTACGTTAAAAGTAAAGTATTGTTTTATAATTTTATATATATGAATGTATATATATATGATATATATCGCCAGTGGTCGAAAATCGACAGAAACAACAAAAACAACAATATTTTTCCGTGCGAGAAAAGCAAATGGATCTCAGCTCATACAGCCATGAAATTGGTTAAAATGCTTTAATTTAATTGATTAGTTAAAATTATTAAAATTTTATTCCTGAAATGTTCAAACTAAGGCTATAATTTTGTAATGAAAAATCCGATTGATATCATTTATACCTCGATGGGTAGAGCTAACTAGAAGAAGAATTTGTCATAAAATCGATTATCTTGAACAAAAATGAATTCAAATTTGTTTGAATTTTAATGCATTTGAAATTTCAATTATCGACCTATAAAGCATTTTTTGTTTCATCAAGACAACTTTTATGGTTTGGCCAAAATATGTAAAGAAATGGGGAATGACGGACAAAGTAACATATTTTGGTGACCCGTATTCTAGAACTTCCTACGCACAATACTCACAAATTTTTTAAATACCTTTTGAGTAAATATTTTGACAGAATTTATAGCTAGTCAAATGGCGCTTCGTGACTTTGTACACATTAATTAATTTTTATATGCGTGAACAGCTAATAATTCAGTCTCAAATAATTTCCCAGATAACTTAAATAGTTTTCAACCGAGGATTTTCAACAACCAATATTTCATTGAGATAAATATGGAAGTTGATTGATATCTTCATGTTACAAAATTAATTAATAATAATAATTATTGAGAATTAATTACTTTTTCATTTTATATCAGATCAGCTCTAGCTCCAATTTTTCTTGGTAGAAAATGGTAAGACTATTTCACAGTAAAAAAAACATTAAAATCTCGGTGAAATTACGAACTGCATTACTCAACAATAAAATATTTTCATCATGCAAATTTATTTTCCGCACGCAAATTTAGATAACATTCTTTCGATAAGCAGAATGTACGTTCTTCTTCCTTGCAAATTCCTACGATAAGCGAGAAGTAAACATGTAAATCAAAATATATTTTTGTTTTTCGCAGAACTGACTTGTGTACTCACATCGAGGGACACAGTTTGACTTGAATTTGTTTAACCAAAATTCAATTGGTTATTAGTTTTTAAGAGAATAACAAAATTTGAAGGTAAAGAATTTTTTGATTGTAGAAAAAACTTGCCTAAAATGTTTGGAATTATTAAAATTTCAAAACTGAAAAATTTATTAGTTTAGTAAAAAAGTTGTTGATATGATCTAATAATACTAACTCCGAGTCTTTAATTGGCCCTATAAAAAATCTGAAAATATCTTAAATCATTTGCACCACAACACTATTTTTTTGGATGCTTTGCCTTTAGATAATTCTCTCCATAATTCTTGCTCATATCAGATAGAGATCTTCTTCAGGCTGTGTAATTTTAATTGAGAACTGAAATAAACAATTTTTGGCAGCGAACCGGTCATTAATTAAAATTAATGAAAAGGCGCGCAAACCAGCGAACAAGAGCGGGTGCACACGCTCGGAACAATTAATCAGGAAAAGAAAGCATAAAAAATCAATTTGTCGGCGTGCTGCCTGCCCAGCTAAGGGAGGCCGGGGCTGATTTCATCCCGGTTCCCGTGGACCTCCTGCAAGGCTTCCCTTCGTCGGGACGTCATAATGACAGGCTCCTGCAGCTATGCTGCGCTGCATGTGAATGCAGTTCGAGCCTCACCTTCCCGTCCTCATTCAGCCCTAACTGCGGGGCGTACCTCTTTGAAAAGGGCCTCCTCGCCCTCTGGAGCATTAATGCTGCATATGGTGGACGGCGAAAACTGTTTTGTTCTTCTGCAAAAAGATTACCTTTTGTGGATATGTTCTTCAAATTACGTATGCATTTTCAACAGTACAATGAAGAGTTTCTGGATGCAGGAAAGAGGTCCCAAAATAACTTCAAGGCCAAAAGCCACACCGAATCAATTTTATATATTGAATCTTCCGAAGAAGTCCTCAAATCGCTGCTAACAGCTAATGATCTACTTAAGCCCATTCTAGAGTTGGAATTTGTCAACAAAAAATCCTCTTAAAGTGGTACAGTGATCTTCCGGAGCATGATGACTTCGATCACCGGCATTGCTTCAATTGTACCATTTAATGAAGTCTAGACGAAAATAACCTCGTCTTAATGTCTGGCGATATGAAACCTTAAACCGCGGAAGATTAAGGGGGATCAAAACGTCATCACTCAAGGGCCTGATCCCTTTCAACCACTCTCTGCTTCCCACTGTTGCATTATGGCTAGATGGATATATCTAAAAATATCCCAGAAAAATAAGACACAATTGGGCAAAGGAGTGCCGTGTCGATCATTTATAAGCGGAAAGGGCGAGGATTAGGGCTTACACTTTGACGGGCTGCCATGTCACAACATCTTAAAACACGCTCTTTCCAGCAAAATTTATTTCAAAGACGGAAATGGGGCGATAATTTATATGAAGTTGTGATACATTGCAACCGACTCGTTTCGAGTTGATGTCGCCGACTTCCAGTGCTCCAGAGCGAGTCCTGATGCATTTGGGCCTAGCAAGATCGTGCCTAGCACGATCTTTTTACCCATCTTATTCTTAGTGGCCACTGTAGTTTTTATTGTGATGTTTTGCAGTGTTGCATCGTCCTCTAAAGGTATTTCAATTGTCGACATTTCTGGATCCCATCTAGTTGATAGCGTAGGCAGAAACGAATCAGTTTTCCAAGAGTTTAGTAAAATATCGTGTTCAAAAATAGATGTTTTCACATAAATCAGCCCTGCGGTTGCTTCAAATTCATCCTTCACTTTTATTGAACATCTCATTTTTGTTGTGGATACCTTTAAGCAATAATCCTTATCCGATTTCGAAAATTTAGTGTTTTTAATTTTCTTTTTCATTTCAGTCAAACTCCACTGTCGTTTTGGTGCATGGGGATGACCATTAGGAGGAGTCTCTTCTGGAATTGGCTCTTCCTTGCTGCTATCGTACACTTCTAAAACAAGCTCGATTTGACCTTTTGGGGAAGTGTTTACCTGAAAAGTGCGTATTTTTCATTTTTATAAATAAATAAATATAATTCATTGTAAGATAAAAACCATAGGTACTTAAAAACTAAGAGCAACATACGTTCAAATGGATTTTCAATCAATGTATTACGGCACAATTAAACATACAAGAACTAATTCCAGTGGGACTGTTTTCAAAATCAAGTAGAAAAATTCTATGCTTTGTATATGCATGTAGGTACATAAGTTAAAGTATAAACGCTAAATTTTTTTGTATATATAAATTCTCACTAGACCGAAAGAAAAATATAGTTGATAAACGAATTTAAAATTAATTATTTATACAAATGATTTTCAGCCAATCATTGTTTAATAATCTTAACAAATTCAAAAACGTTATATTTTCTATGAAGTTGAAAAAACTATTTGAATTAATTAAATCCAGTACAATTATTAGTTAAATTTCAGTGTGAAAATATGAGATCATGGTCCTTTCAATGCTTTATTAGGAAAGTTTACTTACTTCCTCAATTTGAAACTGTTGTAATTTAACCATTTTGTTATTGGTACTTACTTTGTTGTCGTAAATATTTGTAATTTAATAGCACTTGCTTTAGTGCTCCGCGCGTACGAAGTCACGGATTTGCATCCGTATCTTCATAAAACAGCTATAATTGTTTGTTTAGTAAACGTAATTGATACATGGTATTTTAAACTACTACTAAAATACTATTTCTTTCAAAATAATTTGGCTGTATGCATTAGTAATCACTAATTAATGTAAAATTGAAAGATTGACAAGAGTGAGTAATTCTTTAAACAAAAGATTATATCAGTTTTAACTGATTCATGAAGTCCAAACATTTTGGTAGTATAAACAAATTGTAAAACCACAAATTGTTTGCTTGGGCATTTCCCTCCTAAACGCAAGCACCCGTCCGTTCCGTATTAAAGAAACTAAAAAGACCCAGAGGCAGTTGAAGCTAAACAAATACGAAATCTCCTAGAAATAGAACTTTCGTGAAGTCTGCATTGTCCGTCTGCAGATCTTGGAGAGCACAACAAACAGTTGTCACTTCTAAAAATAGTTGAACGATGCAAGTGGTTCGACGGAACTCATGGAAGCAGGGCTCCCGAAGGGAAATTCCTGTTTCACTTTATCCGGGCACAAATGGATTAATTGACGCCAGCAGACGTATTGCAAAAAAAGCATTTTCTTTTGTAGCTAACTATAAAAATCCATCTGATGGCCACTATGGATGCTGTAAGAAAACCCCAGCCAAGAATCAACTCATAGCGAAGAAAGTGCGTAATGGCATAATTTGCACTGAAAGCATTAAAAACGAAAGTATTTTCGGCAGGGCCTCCCATGATAAATTTAACTCCACTAAGTGGTCATAAAATTATGAAGTTCGTATCAAAACAGTCGGTCGGTGCTATGGTAAATGAAACGGAAAGTTTTATTGCCAAACTATCTGTCTATAGTGGCCGCAGGGAATAGTTTGACTGAAAACGGTGGCACTGATTCAAACCACTTTACGGCTCTTCCGTGTACACACAAATCCCAAGATATTTTCAATTTGAAATTTCGAAATTTCATAAATGCACTTTAAATAAAACTTCTTCGACGTTGTGTCACATTATACTGTAGGGAATTTTTGTTGAATATTTTTCCATCATATCGGCTATTTTCAATTTTGATGCTTCTTTCGGCATTTTTAAGTTTAAAACTTGAAATGTTACCTTCGGCTTTCGGAACGGTGCTTTTTATTGTCATCGGGCAAAGAACATCAATGTCGTTTACTTTAAAAATTTTAGATACTCCACACCACTGTAAGTAGCTAACCTTTAACAAAATAAATAGATGGATATAACAAAGGGTTTTATTTAAGTGCCGAATAAAAGGTGTTAATTTAATTATTGCTCTAAAACCATTGAAATGTCGCAGTTCTACAAAGCATAAATATACCTCCAAAATAGCTATATCTACATTCTGGACACTTTTAAGTTTTTCCTTAAAAGAATTTATTAACAATTTTAACATAATAATCTTTACCCCACCACCTAACCTTTTCGCAATTTTTTCTTCATACTGTCATAACCTTGTTGGTTAACTACATATTACATCTCATTGTGGTTGGTTGATTGAAATCACACAATTTTTTGTGCTGCTTAAAACATAAATAAGTACCAATCCGACAATTGCTTTTCACTAAAAAAAATTAAAATATTTGGCAACAATCAGCAAAATAATTATTTATTTATTAGATAAAGAAATACGTATAAATTTTTTCTATAATTAATTCCACTAGTGTGCGTATAATCCAAATGAAGCAATTGAAACATAAAACATACATGCCATCGCATACCTCAAAGTGATGTACTTTAATAATAAAAGTCTTAAATATTGAATTTCTTTGAATTCGTATGCCAGAAATATTGTGCGATAGAAATGTTTCCACTCTAGCGTAAACAGCCATATGTTAAATTCGGTTTAAAAATATGTCATTAATAGATTTCCTCAGACAAATGAAAAGCATTTGAATAATTTTTTTTCGCTCGATAGTTGCAAGTCGCTTAGGAAATAATGTGCAAACTAATTTATTTCTCTTCATATAGTACAGATTCAATTAGAATTTAAAGGTTTTAGGCTGCATTGCTTGAAAAAAAAAAGAAACAAATCTGCAATATTCAAGCATGGTGGTCTAAAACTGGTTATATTTTAAAAACAATTATGTATAAGCATTTATGTAACATTGTCCATGAAAACAGTCCATATGTACTTAGTCCACCAAATTTTCATAAGTGATAAAAGGTAAATTTTAAAGACTTTTTAGTAAACCTTCTTCACACATTAACAGGATTTCTTTTCAGGATTTTTTCCGGTGTTCAGCCTATCAAATTACGTTGGAAAGTACTCTTAAACTATCGTACCAAATTCGATATATCGAACAGCAATCAGGTTGAGGACTCCGCATAAGAAATTTATTGAAATTGTTTATACATTTCACTTCTAATAAAAGGTAGAATAAAATCAAGACCACAGCTCATATGTTTACGAAATGAGCAAAAACCCCGTTTGGAATTTTAACTATAAAAATCGAGTTTTATATCATTTAGATTGAGATTGAGCTACATACGTAAAAATTGAGACTGAACATTGCTTAGTTTTTAAATATTGATTGATATATACTCCTATGAGTCCATAGAAAATTTCAACCTTGGAAGTAATTAAAATTTCTCTAATTATATTATTCACGAATAACATTATTAGTTGCATTCATCGCTTCAATGCTGCATAATATCCCATTAATTAAACGCTTCGTTACCGTGTTTTCTCTTATTTCTAAGTACGTGCAATATTTCAACTAAAACCCCCAGCGGAAGTTAAAAAAACAGTGTACTTCCTTTCTACTGATGCACAAGATCCCTCAATAAACCATTTTTACAACTTTCCATTCATGCAGCACGTCGTAAATTTCACTGAGCGCCCAAAAACACAAGCCGCGGAGTCAAAAAAACCGCCTGAGAATTTTTCACATTTGAATGGGTTTAGTTTAGTGCGACAATCTCATTACAATCATTAAACCGCCGCAGTGCCCACAAAAAGCAGGAAAAAGAAACTTAAGCTGGGGCAGTCCGTTCCACAGTAATTAGCAGACTCAGTGGGAACTGGAAATTAAAAGGGCTCACAACTGGTCAAAATATTCGATTAAGTGGTAGACAGCGTTCATCCGACATGATCTACCCTTTTAGAAATCAAGTGTAAGTGTAAAGTTTCACTAGATCAAATATCAAATTACTATGACTGATTTTTGAAATTATGTCCCACGTTTATCGTTTAAAAATATAAAGAATCAATGCTATTTCATTTCAGCAGCTGGTCGTTTCTTCATAATAAAACACATTATAATAGGTACCTACCTAATAGTAATAATTTAAAAAGGCACAGGGAACTTGTTTTTGTAAAATTAAATTATTTGAAATAATTAGATAATTTACGGCGAATTCTTGAATTCTTTACCAATTGACTTTCAGCACTCTTTTGTAAAAAAAAACTATTACTGATTTGCGCACAGAGTTAAATTCATCGACCGCCTAAAAACAATAGGACCTAGGATTAACGCTATAGTTTTGCTATGGCTATAGACTTTCAATAAACCTCTAGAAATCTCTTTTCATAGTTTTAGTTTCTGCAGTTTCGGGAATAAGGAGTTTAGGTTTGGTTGAGGGTAAAAGTCTTGAGATAATTTCAAAATTTGTATTGAACCACGATCGGAAGTAAAAGAAAAAATGCGTAATAATATGTTTAATAATAGCATCATACCAAATGAAACATATGCCCGTTCTCCAACGCAAAACCCAACCATGATCATCATCACTCAAAATCGCGCCATCTCGTTCCTTGTTCTTATTTGTGTCATCTTCTCTCTTGCTCGTGTTTTGGTCAACGTGGTTAACTTTATTCATGTGTGCGTTTTAACCAAGAGGAATAATCACTTATTTAGTAACCATTTTGAACTACAATAATCATACCGCCAGTGGTAAAATCTCTTCCAATAAAATATAATAGGTACCTACAGGTTTACATAACACCTATAAATAACTACCAACCACACACAAGCATATCTACTTACAAAAATGTAGTACAAATTTTAAAAATAATGTAAGTATATAATATTTTACTTCCTTGTATGTGTTTCACTAAATTATACTCAATTAATAGGGACCGCATAACTAAGTTTGTTGACAACAAGATTTAATTGCTGAAATAAGCAGCTATGACAGGGGACAGACAGACGGACGAAGTTGCATAAGCGTTCCTTTTTACCATTTTGCTACACGGAACTCTAAACAAGACGTATTTCGGAAAAAATAGTGTGTGCTAAATATGAGTTAAGTTAGATTCTGCACATGTTGCCTTGATAAAAAACAAATTTGTCTTGTTTTATCTAACTTTCGATTTATAAGGCGAATTTTGTTTACCTATTTTATATCTACAGTGTAAAAGTTCATGTTTACTTACACTATAATTTTTTGACTGAGTGACTGTGATGTCTTTTATCGGTAGCCAAATTTCGTCGGTTATAAACTGTGGACCTTTCGTGCTTTTCTTAAAAATCTTTGGTTCTAGGTAGCATGTTACTGATCCTGTAAAAGGATTGAAATTTAAGTCATTAAAAAACACAAAATATCAAAATCTTACCAATATTTCTCTTCGTTTCACTTTTGGTCAATTTCGCATTCACCTCTTCTACTTTGTCTTGACTCTCATCTTTACCTTTTTTGTTTGCTTCTGCTTTGGCTTTTAGTAGATTTACTCCTTTATCTCGAAGGGATCGGTACGTCCCCTTAAATCGATCAAAACTCTATTTGAAATAAAATTCTTTATTAATACAATAACAAAAAGCCCCCGCCTCGCAAAAAGCACAAACTTATACTTATAAAATTTCATATTTCTTAACTATTTAAAGATTGTTCTTTGTTATGTGAAAAACTGATTTATAATTAATTATATTATAACTGTGCATGATTCCCTACATACAAAGTGAATTAGAAAGATATGGTGCAAATTGATTCTACAAAGCGTGATCATCGTTTATTGTCCCGATATACGTACACACACCCACTTTATTATGTACTCCTTCAACCCTTTTTTAAGTTGATGTTTTTTTGAATTTATCTTACTTAAACTGCCTTAAATCTTTATGAGACTTTGACAACTTCAAAAAATTTATTTTTTTTATTATAATACATTTTTCGAAAGTATGAATTGAAAAAACTTCGGACGATCGTTACCAAATTGGAAGTGGAAGTCTAAATATGTGTCGCTTCTATCTGAACTAGAATCAAGTTAAGACATCAAAATTAAAAATTTTGAAATGAAACTTTTCTGATGGGCGCGTCGCGTTGAGAGTAAAATTTTGAGGCCACGTATACCGTCATTGCTTTGACAGTTTTCATAACGTGAGAAGATTGGAAGATCTACACTCGAAAAGAGAGAATAAGATGGAGCTATGTCGTATACCTAACACATGTGTACATACAATGTAATTTAGAAGAATCATTTAAGGAGATATTTGTCCGCACGTTGCGAAAACTAATTATCATACGAAATATTCGAAAAACATTTTATACTTTTATTTGGAAATATTTTATTTAACAAAAAAATACATTTTTGAGTGGGATCAATTAAATGTTTCGCGTTAACTTAATTACGGTTCTTGAAATCCTTCTGGCTTCTCGCTAATTCCTAGAATAAAGTTAGAAACCACCAAAGAATATTCACTTTCTTCATGTGACAAATGAAATATTGCTCCAAAAAATACTAAATTTTCCATTTCTTGTTAAAACATCCGCCATTTTGTTATAATTTTAGTTCAGGTAGCCGGCCACTTAATGAGTATAAAATCTTTTCGAATTTTGTGCTCGTTTTTCGATTCCGCTTTAACAAAGAGTAAATTGGTAAATTTTCAGTATTTTTTTTATTTTTATGTTTGTGCTTTTCTTGTGAAATAAAAATATTTTTATTATCTTGTCCAAGAAGTTTATATTCAGTTCATTTTCCGATTACCCTTCAGTCCGATTTTAGTTTTATTGTTTCATCTATGTAATATTAGAAATAACTAATTCTATTGAAAAATTATAATCAAACCCAAAATTGAAAAATTTTAGTCTTTTAAATTTCGTTGTTATACTCACTAAAAGTTACAATTTCAGTATTTTACTTATTTAATCTTTAATTGTGATTCACTGTATTCTAGCAAAAAAAGTGTACTACGTAGTATGAAATATTTATATTTGTGTGGGTACGATTTTGCCTAACTTATGTCACATTAGGTACTTTAACTTATCTTATAATCACAAATTATTTTAAAACGGAAGAGATAAAATGCTATATTAAAAGGCTGAGATAGCTAGTAACTGTTACTCAACTCTTTACATATTTTTATTTTGATGGAACTTTTCGAAATGAAAATGTGTTTACATTTTAAACACAAACAGAAATTGTTCAGTGCGAGGCAAAAAAAGCATTGCTGTGGTTTAAAAACGTTATATTTTGTTTTTTACAAATACGTATTCCAAACCCGAATACATTAAAAAACGTACTTACCCCTGGAGGAAGTTCTAAAAGAGCATAAACAGTGAACACAACAAAATGGCCGGAGAAACATTTTTCAGGCAGAGTTTCATAGGAACTTTTATCCTTGGAATATTTTTTTATGGAAGATCTGGAAATTAAAATAAATAAAATAATCATTAGAAAAAAGTCGCCAATTTAGCGAATATATTATCACTAATTCTGTTATACCTACACATATTTGATTTGAGCGTGAGTTTCATTTTTTGAAGAACGCAATACTAAATTCTAATGTTTCTCTTTTATTAGTTAAGCAAATATAAAGAAATGTGAAATTTGTTCGATAAAAAAATTTAGCTGAGACAATTTACTGTTTGTCTACCGGCATATCGCAAGTGTTACACTAACACTAAAGACTAAATTATTATTATTATTATTATTAGATGTGCCCAATGCGGTTTCCAACTTCAAAAATGACGAACTTCCATACAAATTTTCTCCTTTATTTAATCCCGTACTGTAGAATCTACATATAAATAGGCAAGAACAAAACAGTTTGGAACCATTTCCTCCTCTGTTTGTTAATTTTATTCTGAAGAGTGTTAGTAATAAATCTAAGCGAAAATTTATTTGTTAATTTTTTTTTTTTAAATCTCAAAGTGGGATAATCCCTTAATTAATTATTAGTGATTTTAAAATACTCACTTCAGTTCTGATCCTAAGGGAAATTTAAAATTTTCGTTAAACTTTGGCCAGGAGCACGTCTGAATTGTACTGTCGAACTTTGCCGATCCAGGAAATAACTTAACCTGGAAAAGAAGAATTAGTTTAAACTTTCTACAGAAAAAAATGAGTTACCGACTTTAATAACGTAACCCTGGACACTTTTAAATCCAAAAGTTGACGGTAGATGTCTAGCGGCTATCAGCTGCACATTTAGCTCAGGCACAGCGCTGCGATCGCAGCCATTGGCGCTGGCCCCCCCGGCGGTAGATTGCGGTTCAAGGGTCAGCTGAAAACCGACTTCTGGATCCAGGCTCACGGAGTGCCTCTTCCGCGCCTCCTCAGAAGAGCTCTGGCCCGGGAAGAACGATCTCAGCTTGCTGAGCGAAAACGACATCGCGTCGATCGGGGCTGAATTTCGTCTGGAATTCGGTTGATCTTGATATCACCGCGCTGAAGGTTCTCGCGATCACTTGCACTCCGCGGGAAGTTCTAGTCCACACGGCCGCGGGGCATTTCACGATCGGTGCCGCACAAAAGCGCTAACTGCGAGCGACTGGGTCATTCCGATCGCGTCAGCTGGACGCTTTTTGTTTTAGCGGTGGAGCGAATGAGAATGACGAGCGCCAGCAATTATTTAGCCGCGCCGCGCGGAATGTCCGTTAAGACAGTGAGATCTTGCGGCTCAGCAATTCGATCGGACGTGCACGCGTAAGCGATTGACTCGATATAGTTCGATCGATTCGGCGCATTCAGCCGGATCGTCTGTCCGCATGAGTAATGGGCTTCCAGGTTCAATCAGAGCATCTTCGTCCGACGACACTGCGTCGAAAAGAAAACGGCAAGCTGACCGTTTTCGCTTACCTTATGTGCCAAGAATCTTCTAAGATTCGAAGGCCCGGAAACAACAAAAGCGGGAAGCTGTTCAGCGTTGTTTCGTCTGGAGCACTTTGGTGCACACGACGCAACTTAATATGTAAAATGGGTGGACGGGCGGGGACCGCTTGAGGTCGCCATGATGTTCAGAGTAAACTAAAACTAGCCATGCAGTTATGTAAGGAGATGAATTAAATGAGATCGCTTGGCTTCGACCTTGGACTATCATTAACGCTTTTTAGATTTTGTTGCAAAACTTTCCAAAGACAATACACAAGAGCTGGAGGTTTTCTTTTCATTTCATTTCATTTCATTTACATAAATGACGCAAATTTTGTTTTATGGAAGAGGAACTAAATGAATTGGTTTCAATCCTGTATGCACGACACGTGAAAACATTTTAATGGTATTAAAAATAAGAATATATGTATGTATGATTACACATAACTATTATTTTTGAAACACAAACATACAGTGTAAGCAGTTGGGAGTTGCTCCTATTTGGTTACAACATATACATATAATGTATTAAAAAAAGCAAATTTTGCGGAAACTAGGTAAGAACAAGATCACTTGCTCATAATTTCAAATCAATATAATTAATATCAAATCTACTACGTACAAAAAATAGTAGCGCCAAAGACTTTATAACTTTAGTTATTATAAAGTCTCTGCAACAAGTCTGTTTAATGGAAAACTTCTTTTTAATGAGTAATTTTAATAGAGCACTACTAATATTTTGACGCGATTAAGTGTTCTTGTTCTTACCTTGTTTCCGCCAAATTTGCTTTTTTCAAATTCATAACATTATATATGTATATGTATTGTGATGACTCTGAAGACTACTATTATTTTGAACATAGCTATAAGAACTATCGAGTATTATTTATTAAAAAATAAAACTACTTCAGAAACACACCGTAACTATAGAAATTCTTAAGTAACTAAAAATAATAGCCTTTGATAACAACATATTCAGATTAAAAATTCGCTTTTCCATTATGTATTTTATTCACATGTTCTTATTTTTAAGCAAACAATTAAATGTTGGTGTAATGAACTGAAAACATCGCCATAAAATAATATCAGATTTTCAAAAAATGTGGAAAGTGAAACCTTTAAAACTTTATGCATACCTAACCTCCAGAATAAGGGTTTTGAAATTAAAAAGTGAGCAGTCTGTCGAAAATTGCAACGTATGCAGATTTAATTGTGCTTATATTTATCAGTCCATTAATATACCAAATATGACGTATTGACTTGTGAAATAAGCTTTAGCGTATAGGGTCTTTTCAGAATATGATCTAAGACCTAACCTAAACCTAGCAGTACCACAACTGAGTTAAAAAAATGACTTTTGAGTGGTACCTAAAGTAATTTATGAACATATTATGTATGTAGGAAGGCAAACCTAGATATAAATTTCACTGAAAATTCTAAACTGGCGTAATGACTTGTATACAATAAAACAAATTCAAAAATTAATTAATATAAATCTCCTCTTCCCTATGCTAGCTTATTTTTCTTGAATAGTTACATGTAACCGGCTTGCATACACTGAACCAATTCAAACACTATGATCACAAACATCTTCATTCACTCAGCCCTGAAAAAATTGAAATTTTCTCAAGTCATTTCTCATCGGTGGGCAGACAGTAAACATTCGTGTCAATTTAATTCAACGAAGCAAGATTTAGCGCTCAATTGCTAAACGAAGACGCAACCGATCGCATTATCTTAACGTCTTCATTTCTCTAGAGAAGATATCCACTGTCTGAAAACACTGCTTAGGTACTAACCACCACTGATAAATAATGAATTATCGCAGAATTTACGGAAATCATAAAAAAATAGTTAAACAGTTTTCAATCACAACACGCGACGGTGACTTAGATCGAGTCAAAAGTCTGTCTACTGAAGCACGAAATTTAGCCAAGAAGAACAAGGGAAGCTCCAATTGTCCCAGCCCCCACTAGCAAAACTGAGAGACAGACTCTGAGTTATCATCGGGTGAGCTCATTGATAAGATAAAGTGGGCTTTCTTGGAGCAATTTTTGATAAGACGGTGATTCCTTTTCGTGAGTAAGTTTGCATTGCACTTTTACAACACACTCACAAATACGAGAATAGATCTGAGCTACAGAGAATGCTTTTTTCTACACAATTGCATACATTTAAGAATAATTGCAGCCTAAAATTTGGTTGCATTTCTACTAGCATGTATTTCTCAATTATTGCGCTGTATCAGAATGGAATTTACTATAATAACACTTTGTGTGAAAGTAATAATTATTATGAGTCATCCTCGAAATTAAACTCTTCATTTTATGAAAGCACTTAAGCTGCCTCACGTATCTAATTTATTTTGATTTTTGCACCAAATAAATACATATATGTATTGAACACAAAACTTAATATGATTTTGTTATGAACAAATTAAAAGCTGAAATGCGAAACTGCAATTTTTATAAAATATTAAGTCATAGAAATTACCAACCCCAATTGATCGTCTAGTCCGACAATTTTTTAGTTTAGTCTATAACATATAGTAGGTATGTACATATGTATTTAGTTCTGTCTCTGAGTTTACATTTCTAAAGTTAATTTTTACATATTTTCATGACATAATGTTCCGGATTAGATTGGTACTGACATATTATGTCCAAGTAAATGAATAGATAATATGACTAAGGAGCTCTTTACCCTTTATTAAAATATTTATCTATATTTTCGTAGTACAAATTGGAAAAGTCTATAAAATAGCTTATAACTGATGAATAATAAGGAATAAAGATTTTTGTTGCAAATTTCCAGAACCCTAAATGCTTTAATGTTCGCAAGGTTCTTCAGCATGAAAAAATTAGTTTTTAAAAAAAGTAAATTTTAGGAAAAATTTTGGGAAATCCTTTTTTCCCATATTTTGATATATGTATTTCATAGCCAAAATGTTAAATTACTATTTATTCTACCAGCTACAACTGAGAAACAAGATGAAATAAGGAAATTCTGCGCCGCATGCATTATGAATATTTCAATATTTCCTTAAAAAGCCGAAATACTTGATTTTTTAAGTCAATATTAGAAATTAAAAATATATTTTTTCGAAAAAAATTTATTTAAATTATTAATCAGTGACGCTCTGGTCCTCGTTCTTAAAATTACAGAAATAATCTCATGGACTTAAATTAGTCATCAATAAAATATCAAATCTGAGTACATTATTTTTTGTTTTTGTATCCTAAAAACTCAGAAGAGTTCTCGCACAGCCTAAGAAGCTAAGATCTACAATCTTACTGTAACAGTTTCCTCCACCTTGTTGTCTTTACCAATGTTAATACACTTTACCTCGTCGTTAAATGTGACACTAGACTTTCTTTTATCTGATGGCCTTATAATATCCATGTCAGGTGTATAAATTTGTCCTTCTGAGATATCACCTAAAATGTGATGGACTTTCCGAGCAAATCTTTCAATATCCTCTGCCGAATCTGAAGATGATCGCTTCAAGATCGAGTTTTTTTTCCGTGCTGAACTCTCTTTTTTTAGATAAATATGGCTGTGGTGAGGACTGTCGTTGTCACCGTCACTGCTAATTGTAGAAATTCTAGTTCCTGTGTCAGACTGTGTAGACATTCGCTTAAACCTATTCCGGCGGTAAACGAACCAGTGAATGATGCCGACTAAATGGACCAATGTAAAATTTTTAAATAAATTATATTGTTTCATAGCTTACCGACAATAATTACTGCAATAGCTGAAGATAAGCCTACAGTTACCACTATGATTATAAAATAGCCGTCATCCTGATTCTTGGAACTGTCGTGAACGTCACTCGCTTTTTTCATACTTTTATAAGGAACGGTTACAATTCCATTATTTCCATTATTTTTTTCTGAAAATTTTCTGTAAATGAACATAGTTATTAAATAAAATCTGGATTATAGAAACTACTATAATATGGAAGTACTGACTCGATAATTATTTTGCTGTCAAGAAGTTCTTTATTTCCATCGAAAGCATATATCCAAGCTTTGAGAGTGACAGTTGTTTTAGCCTCCTCGGCTCCATTTACAATCTTTGCAGAAGGTTTAGAAACGAAGCCTTTTCGAAGAAATCTAATTTCAATATCATTCAACTCTTGAAGGGTCTTAATAGCTTTGTTAACTTTTCCTTGAGTTTCTCTTTCTATAGTCAAAAGGACGATGTGCTTAGCTGAGACCTTATGCACCATAATATCTGTAGAGGACTGCTGCCCATCAGCCGCTCCATTTCTATCTGTTGCAATAACTTTGAGAAGAAATTTCTCGTTATTCTGCATGGCAATTGTAGTAGGAATAATTTCACCCGTCACGGCATTTATACGGAAATGTTCGTTTGGCTGCACTGTATAACGAATCTGAGCATTTAAACCAGCATCATTATCTTTTGCAACAGCTTTTAATAAGTAATCCAAAAATATTTCTTCAGAAATAGCCGGCTCTGGATATCCGATTTGAAAATTTTTTGGCGGATATTTAAATTCCGGCTTGTTGTCATTTACATCTTCAATAATAATGGACAACATTATTTTGCCTGGCGTAAATCCAATGTCTCCTGTGAGCACATAGGATCTTTCTTTAAATTTTGTTGGATGGTTCCACCGTGAATTTGGAACGAAGTCTTCAATCGAGTCGTAATCATTGGTGTAAGCATTTGGAATACCATTTTTGCAATCAAGTTCAAGCCAAACTTGAATTTGGGGAACCAACATACCCGAAAACTCCTCACTTTCCCGGTCAAATGCAATAGATGTAAGCATATTTGTGTTGTTATCAATATTTACATACTCTGAAAGAATTTATTTTAACTTTTATTTAATATGAAAGTAATACTCTTTTACCCTCATTCGGATCCTGCATCACTATGAAAAGCTTACAATTTCTGTAGTGTGTATTTAATATATTTTTGTGCTCGACACCTTCGGCGAGGTGCTTTATCACCAGAGAGCTGTTTACTGTGACAAGACTAGGACAATTTTTGTAGCCTTGTATTTCTTCTGTATTGTTACATGGTGGACAAATTTCTAGTATATAAATAAAGAGATGAATTTTAATATTACTTCAAGTAAAAGTAGTTTTGTGTTATTATATAACATTTTTTCGCATTAAAGTAAGTTTTTTTTTAACTAACTAACTGCTTTTTGTATATGCATTTGAAACTATTAAAAATCATAAGGATAAGGATCCAGCCAATTACTTGTCAATACATGTTAAAAAGTTCGAAAATTATAAAAAAAATGTATTCTTTTAAGTGTTTGCTAATACGACACAATCAATAAAAATGTATTGACGAAAAAATTTCGCATATTATTAGTTTATATTATTTATATGTGTATTTGATGTAGAAAACGTAGATACCTCTCAGTTGCCATTATTAATTTTCGTTGTAGATCCAAAAGTAATATAATGTAACGAGAAATAATATTGTTAACTGTTTCGTTTCTAATGTTGATAATAATGAAATGACTTCTCTATTTCTTTGAAATAGAATGAGTCATTAAATTCACCGATAAATAGAAGCAAAACGAAATAAGTTAAAATTGGCAATTGTTTGCGTGACAATTTTCTTCATATTAATTTAATCTTTATAACCTTAGTTTTAATTACCAAAACAGAAAACATTTTAAATAAAACTTATTGATTTTGATTCATTTATATAGCCGTTGGTTTAAAATTTTGGTGGACTATTTATAAAAATTTGAATTCAAATCATAAATAGCTCCAATTAATTAGTTTATTAGTTTCGAACTAGTCAACTATGTACAGTAATATTTCAGGTTCATACTGCCTATATATGTATATTGTATATTATAGCAAAACTTCTAAAAAACTCCATGTGTTATTTCTAATCATGACTCTTAAATCTCTTACTCATTTATTTACACACTATACTTGTTTCAGTTTGACAATAATTTGAGTAAGTTCCTTGGATATCTTATACCAATGATAAGTTTGTTGATACGAGTAGAAAAGATCAGTTGTGGATGTGAGACTGTTGTACCCGATATCAATTTAAGGCATTATTGAACTACTATCATTTCAAAAGTGTTTGGGTTTACTGGTGAAACTCTCTGTTGTTTATGTGCATGCATAATACAACGAAAACATCATAAATTATACAGAAATATGTGTTGAATATTCTAATCAATAATAAATTTAAGTAATCTAAACTTTTAAATCCTATAAATTATTGTGGCATTTTATATTCCATAAGGTCTACCTTCTATTGCTACATCAAAAATTTAATTAAATGGCTACTTAATTTAGCCTGTATTATTTTGTTTACTTTTAAACTCCGAACTTACCGTCGGCTGCAATCAATTTGGATAGGTAGAGCACAATCAAAGGAATTGCAAAAAATCTTATCTTTTCCATATCCACAAATCTGTTCCATTTTAGTCGTTTTCGAAACATCTCACAGCGTATTCAGTATTTAATTTCACCCATCGAAAGCTACTCGAGTCGGGGGAGTTCACAAATTTTTTGAAAAACAAAACGTCTTCCCGCACGGTCGCGAAATCTGATAAGACTAATAAGGTGTTCGCTTTCTCCGTGAAATGCAGTTGGCTCCGTCTTATCAATCTGGAAGAATACTTTGTGAATTTATGTGGGAGAGGGATCAATAACAAAAACACATGTATTTGAAATTTATTGTTTAAACCGAACTATTGGAATAAACTACGAAAGAAAAAACTCAATCGCTCTCTCGTACAAGGTGTCAACAAAACTAATAAACTGCAGATAAGGAGTCCTACCAACAAGAGCGCTTTAATTAATTACTTCCACTAGAATTGATAAAACTAATCAGTTTTTCTTTCATCGATAAAATTTACGATTCTGACACGAATTTTGGAGTAGTTGTTTCTTCGAGCGATGGTTCCGTCGTCTGGTTCGTATCTTCATTAATCACATACATCTGGACGTAATCGGAAAAATTCTTTGGTTTGGTTAGTTCATTTTTCCGTACAGGAAGTCGCGGAGAGAGCGACAGCATACTCGCCCATTGACCTTCGCAGAGGTCATCGTACCGCAGTAAACCCACTTCTCCACCACCCAAGTCTCCAGGGCCTCTGCACATCGGTTGACCGTCCCAAAGTTTAGTCCTTGAGGCCCTTATCCAACGAGCTAAATACAGGGTCCTGCAATCACAATGCCAAGGGTTTTTATCCAGCTTCACTGCGATCAAATTTGGAAGATTGTCCAACGATCCGCGTGGAAGGTATTGGAGTTTATTTGAATCGATTCGCCTGAAACGGTGGAATTGATATGAATTGAATTTCTAAACTCAAAGTATGCAGTTTTACAATTTTTCTAGCTTTTGTAAAGGTTGAAACGCAGTTGCGTCGAAGGTTTTAATTATATTATTGTTGAGAGTGAGTATCCTCAAATTCCGTAATCCTAGAAAATTTCCACTTTGTAGTGTTGTAAGGTTATTTGAAAACAGCATTAACCGCTGCAAATTTATAAGGTGAATAAAAAGTTCGTCTGGTATGAAGGGCAGAGCATTTTGACCCAAAAATAGTTCATTTAAACTCAGAAGTTTTGAAAATGCTGCGTTTTCAATCTAAAATTTTTAAAGAAAAGTAGTAAAACTATTCCAGTGTTTCTAATGTATTTTTTCGTTTTTATATAGATGCAAAAACACAAATGTTGAGCAACACTTACTCTTACAATCCTATTCATAGTTAAGTCCAACGTAACCAGATCAGTTAAATTTTCAAACAAGTTTGCAGCAATGTTCGTAATTCTATTGCTATGTAAAATTAATGACTTCAAGTTTTTTAAATCCGAAAAAGCGTCTTCAGATATATTAGCTGAAAATAAAAATAAAAGAAATTAAAAACAGACTTAAAACTGAAACGACTTAGGTACCAATTGAATTTTTTGATAAATCCAACATTTTCAATTTGGATAAATGCTTGAAGCATCCTCCTTTTATTTCCTCGATTTCATTACGAGAAAAATCAAATTCTTCCAGTTGAGTCTCCTCTTTCAGAAGATCCGGTGGTAAGGACTTAATTTTATTATCAGATAAATTGATTACAGTCAGTTTGTGAACATGGTGAAATATAGTCTCAGGAATCTCTCCGAGAAGATTTTTAGATATATCTAATAAATGTAGATTTCTCAATGTTTGAAATATTCGATAATCCAAATCCTCTAATTGATTTTTTTGGAGGCGCCTGTAAAGTTTTTATAAATGATTAATTTTTTTTTTATACATGATTCATTATATATATATATATATATTTTTTTTTTTTTTGCAAATGGCCAAAAATATATATGTATAGATGTTGTTGATCAAGTTTTTCATAGGCAGAATATCATTATTAGTTCCTATTTCATTTTGTTAATTTCGAAGAATTTATCATGGCCTAATATATGATATGAGCTGCTCAGTGCATAATTCGATTAACTCTATAAAACAAAAAGTTTAGAAATGTGGTGATAATGTACCGTTTTCCTTAAAATTACCTTTATAATATAAATTGAAATAGGTATTATAGAATTTATAGATACTGAGGTAGTTTTCATCTAACGTATGTATGTATATAAAATTAATAAGAAAGAATAGCCAAAAAATAATCGTCAGTAATGTTACAATTTTTATGTGACTGGTGGAGTTCATCGATTTGTTCACTGAGCGGCTCATATGTCGCTCTTTTATATAATTCATCTGTAGAACAAATCCTATTAAGAACGTCTAACATTGAATCATCCGACAAATCTCGTTTTTAAAGTTAAGTATATCCGAATTAATGGTCGCAAAATTATTAAGTATTTTAGCTGAATTAAATAATTATCTAAAAACAGTGGAACCATTTACGATATTTATATTTACTTACAATTGTACAAGGCTGTCCAGATCCTGGAAAATATCGAAAGGAAGAAAATCTAATTTGTTATTTGATAAGTCCAATTCCACCAATAACGTAAGTCCTCGAAAGCAATCCTTATGTAATGTCGTTAACATATTCCGGGATAAATCACTAAAACGAATGACTTTTATGATCTTGATGATGTTTTATTTGTTGCAAATTGGAAGTACTTTTTTTATACTTTCCGTTAAACGTTAAAAGAAAATAATTTTTCTTTTTTTTGTAGTCTATGAAAATATGAATAAAAGAAATGGAGTGTTAAATTAAGTACATATATGTATGAGTTCCATGTTCCAAAATATAAATCCCATACCCATTTTTATGAATACCGACATGATGTACAGAATTTAACAATAAGCTAATATTTAATTACTTAATTTTGACATATGCTTATTTTTATGAAAATCACTTTTTCTGGCGTTCTCAATAAGAAAAATGTTGAAAAGATATGAACATTTAAATCGGTGCACTTTTACAAAAGTTATTGTGGAATTATCAAAAGAAAATTCTACAGACAGTTGTGCAAACCTCAATGTATTGATATGCGCCTCAAGTGAAATTTTAAACTCTAAAAAAAATGTTAAATCTCAACTTCCGGTGACATATGTTTTTTATTTTTTTAGATTGGCGGAACTTCAAATTAAATGTTCCCCATTTATCTTTTAATTTACATCGAAAAAAAACATTACACAGCTTCTCACACTTTTTTGTAATGCACGAATAAACCGAGAAATTCTCTTGAATTTCAAAAATATCTATGTATAAAAGTAATAATTTAGATCCTAAAGGGTGTTTTTTTATGCTATTACTATAATAGTAGCAAAGTAATCAACGAGCAAAGAAAACATTTTTTTTCTAGAAAAGCGTGGTTACTGGTTATATATGTATATCTCCAAGTGCCAGCTAAGGATTAAATATGATTTTAAATTAACATCCTTGGCACTTCTCCACCTCAGAATTATATGGTTTAGTGGAAGTAGAACTTATAACCCCAAAAATTAACAAATGTGTAA
The DNA here is from genome assembly GCA_951509405.1 of Machimus rusticus. Lineage (NCBI taxonomy): Eukaryota > Metazoa > Arthropoda > Insecta > Diptera > Asilidae > Machimus > Machimus rusticus. The sequence continues at coordinate 47,439,057 of OX608050.1, read as the reverse complement.
GCAATGTTTTTGAAAATTTTAGCTTTTCTGAGAATCCTTAAGTTTTAAAATTGCGTATGGATTGCGATGGATTGATTGCATTAGTATTACATAAAAGTAAATAGATGCACGTTTTAAATCCTGGTTTAGTACTTAGTGTGAACTCAGATTCCAGATCTAGCCATAATTCTCTTGTATTCTATTCTATTCTATCCTTTTTTTTATATATTTATTATATGTATATTGACTAACTAAATGGTGCAAAATATGGTTCTTTGATTCTTCAAAATAATAAAAATTCGTATACCATAAGATTTTTAAGAACATATGGAAACCTCGTTATAATAATATACCTACTTGAAATACTAATAGATGAACTAACAGCAAAAACTCACATGTTAACCATGTTCATAGGAATAACCTGCGAAGCTGGCACTGTCTTCAATCTAGTGTTCCAACAAGCGAAGGATTTGGTATCCGGTAGACACCTACAAACTCCAGCAGTACAATGGTTCCACTCTTCATGGCTACCTGGCTTCAGTTTCCACACTGGTTGCTCTACCGAACGCAGCCTTTTCTCGACTTGGCGAACTCTTTTCTCCAACTCAACCTCCGAAGTTAAATGATCCGCACTTCCCCGGTATCCTCGTTTTGATTGGTCCTGCTCCAACTTTGCAGCCTTCGTTATCAAAAAATACTGGGCAACGAGTTTAAGTGACTCGCAAGCATTAATGGGGCAATTTTCAATATCTGCCAATAACCGCGGTAAGGGATGCTTTTTCTTGTAGATCTCAATATCCTCAGAAAGCATTCGATGTATATTTATAAGAAGGAAATAAATTATTAAATATATCTGCATTTTATCACTTCTTTACTCTGCTTTTATCTGAACTGTTTGAACTATAGTGAAAGACTGAAGAATTTGCTAGCCACCCCTTATCCATTTGCATCCTCATTACTGTCCAACTAAATTGTGTAAGCAACGTCCAGGGACAGTACAATTTTTATTGGGCTGTGCTCTAATTACTGCACTTGTGCAGCAGTTCATTACCGGTTAATGACTTTGTTTTATAGCAGTGCTGTTGAACTTGGTGTTATTAACGCGATATGTGGTCAATTGTTTCATTATGCGGTGTAATAGACAATGAAACCGACCAAACCGTAACCCCTGTTTTGATGCGAGTTAAAGAATATAACTTACTGATAATTTAAGTTGATTATACACTATAAAAACAGAAATGTTTCACTTCCTTGTCCAACAACAAACTTTACCTTTTTATTCATTTGAAAATGCACAAACGCTTTCAAACATCTATGACTTCTCAGATTAATTTAGAAACAATTCCAAATTTCAAAATTTTATATGATTACTCAAATGTCAAGGTAATATGAGAGATATGAGTGAGTTTTACACCATATGAGTCGACATTTATTAGAGGTTATTATATGCTTTTCCATATGATTTATCAGATAGTGTAAAGTAAGTTGGGTAATATTCGAACCTGTATACATAAGTACACAAAAATTGAATCGCTACATGTATCAATTACTTACTAACAAAAAAAATTTTACACTTTTAATTTTTTATCAAATTCTGAAAACTATAATGTCGGTAATGGGATTATATAAGCGCCGGAAAATATGCTTTAACATAATTACACAACTGCTCGAAAGTAAAGAATGTTTTGTCACATGAATAATGATTAAAAAATAAATTGCTCTTGAAAAATTATACGAATTTAATGTTTTAATCATTTGTAAATTTTCGGGGAATTTTCTTATAGTAGGAAAATGGATACCTCGGATAGAGAATATCAACCAGACAGACATTCATCAAATTGTTTACGAAAGTCGTTATTAACGCATCCCTAACCAAAACTGTCAACGAACTTCGCAACAATCTTTAGCTAATGTAAGTGAAAAATTATACACCTATTAACCAGAGATTTTCTAGATAACCCTCACGATTGATTTCTAAAACATGTTAATATATTGTATCAGGATTTATTTTTATTTAGGAAAAGTGGATGAAGTTATCGAATTTTAGTTTTTTTTCTATATTCTTCAATTTTATATAAACTTTTCAAAGGCATTGATGTCTTCAATAAATAGAATTAATGAAAAATTTCAGTATATGGCGGATACTAAGGCTCTTCTGACAATTCTGGCAGCCGGGCTGATAGATTTTATTATTATTATTATGCTAATTTTCTGTTACAAATCTATGTATGTATGAATTATTCGTGAAGAATGATTTGGTTTATAATACATTCTTAAAAATGCAAACTCGTTTAAGTGATGATAAAATTTATTAACAAACGACAGTGTAAACAAAACTCAGAGATATTTGTGCAAAATAACTAATCTAGAGCTAAAACGAAATTAAAAATTAACATCCCATCGAAGAACAGGATCACAGACTTGGTAACTTATTCCACCTAGGCTTGCACAAAATCCATTAATGTGCATTAAAGTATTTACTGATTAATTCATAAATTGATTTTCTTTAATCTTCTAACATCTAAATTTAAGTTAACGCAAACATATTTTTAAGCAAGTTTATGTAACAAACCCAGCAAAAAACTTATGCATCTAATGAGCAAAGAAACAAAAGTGGTTTGTCCAACTATAAACTATAACACTTGTGCTGAATAGGATAAATAAGACACAAACGGCGCTAGAACTATGACCTAAAAAGTACGGAGTAGCACCTGCTTTATATCACTAATTTACAAAATCAATTAAAAACATACCTACGGAAGTGTTCAAGATATATTTGTGTAACTTTACCCGTGGAAGATTCTATCAAAATATATTGCAACATGCCTGCAAATTCTCAGACCATTAATTAAATCTGAGAGTACCTATATGATTTTGTTTTTCTTTTATCAAAGACTTCAATTCTTAATCATGCATAAATGTACTTGTAAGTAAATGCCTGAACAATCAAAGCGCTACTTGGTGTAACTCAAAAATACAAAGAATGTAAAAATCACCTGTAACTGCACCTAATACTATAGCTTTGCTTACAACTAGCCTAGAAATTAGCATAACAAAGTGTTCCCTGGCTACTGCTGCTGCTTAATCCACTTCGAGTTTTCGAAAACTTCCGACGATTCCCACATCGATGTCAGAATCTCCGTTGCTTACGAAACTGGCGGACTCCTTGGTGACTTCAATTTGCATGTCATCGAGGGCTAAAATAGCTGCACGCTTTTTAAGAAGCTTCTCCTTGAACAGAGCAATCATTTCGCTCATTGGAATGGTTCCACCATATTCCTTTGGAAGGATGGCTGGGTTAATTTTGGATTTGAGTTCGTCCATATTTCGGTGGACCTGCAATGTAAACGTATTTCAAATTACAGATAAATCGACATAAAATTATATTCTTAAATTATAAACGATATCTCAATATTTGTCGCCTCTATTAAATTTAACTAAATTTCCTGTCAAAATATTCGATTGATAATAACGTTAAAGTAGTTTTCAAAATATTTGTTAGTAATGGTGGATTCACGCCATCTGTAATGCCTATTAAATTTGTCATGGCGCAGTAATGATAACATGGTGCTTATTCAAGTCGCATTTAGAATTCCATAGTCAAGCATGGAACCCTTCCTTACAACTTCGTCAATGTCAGTCTGTTCATCCGGCTGTCAATAGCTTTTAACTTATAAAACCATAATTTTTTTTCATTTTAAAATTAGGTAATAATTTTGTAAAAATCACTTACTTGCTTACTTATACGCATTCAAAATTAATTATATTCAAAAACTTTACGAGATTTAAAATTGTGTTAGCTTGCCGAAGCTACATATTATTTGACTAAAGTTTAAATCCAGTGTTTATAAAAGAACTCATGCGAACTTAAATCTGACTGTAGTTTGACTTCAGTTTTCTAATATATTCAAAATTTTATTAAAATCAGTTCAAAGACTTTGAGTTGGTTATGGCGGAATAGACAGAAAAATAGCTATAGTTTTATTAGTATGGAAAAGGATTGTTTTAAATTGTTTCAATACACTTACCAAAATTCTCTTTTTCAGTTTGTCGCTTAACATAGAAATTGCCAATTCGATAAGCTTTCCAGCATAGGTAGGAATATTGATGAAATGTGTCTCCTTGTGTCTCATGGGAGCTGAGCTCTAAAAATATGAAATTTTCTGTCAATTGAACATAGCAAGTATTTTCCGTTAAACTTACCTGAACTGATTTAACAACAGTCCTCAAATCAGTTAATGACCATAAGCTAACGAAACCCATATTCATCCCAGACTCATCATTGATATGAACATATCCAGCAATTTGGGACTCTTCATCATCCAAAAGTGACTCACAAATCAACGAATGGACCCTGGTCATTTGAACCGAGGTATATTTGTACGGATCAAATTTTCCCGCCACGGATATGATCACCTGTCTTCCAAGCTCATCACGCTCAGGTAGAGGGACCAAGTAACCATTGTCGAAGATTTCCTTAATGATGGGATCTTCAATGTCTAACTTGCAAAACCATTCTGGATACAACTGGCGGATGGTGAGGTACCTTTCCAGCATCTCGCAGGCAGCAGGAACTGAGAATTTCTTTGTCCGCAGGAACCGTAGAAGGAAGACAGCATCTGTTCTGCATTTTTTAATATGTGGATGTTTAGCAATCCACTCGCGAAACTGACTGAGGGCCTGCCTTCGAATGTTATCATCTTCATGCAATTCCTCTTTGGCGATCTTTTTAAATTTTGCATTCAATTTGCATACATAGGGGTCGAAATCCTCTGGGGTTGAGGTCAAAGTTGTGTGACGAATAGCTTCGGTTTCCAACACTGTAGAGAAACGAATTTAAGATTAGAAAAAAAACTGTCCCAATTTTAAGTGCAAATGACAAGGGCAGCTTATCCATTATGACACAGTCAATAAATGACTTCTAGTCTTACGACACTATTGTCGAAATCAATAAATTAAATTCATCTTGTGTGCGCATAAATTACAAAATTAGTTCACGCTAAAAGGTGACGCTGAAAAGCTACTGCTTACTTTCGCTAACAAAAATATCACTCTCTGACCAACTAGGGCTAGACGCAGAATTCGATTGAAACTGTGATCAAACGTCCGTCACTGTGGTCACAAAAATATCGCAGTAATTAGCTAACTTTTTATTCCTTCATCGAGAATTTGGCTAGTGTACTTTGATACTAAAAACCATGCAATCAGGTTCTGAAATCTTGTACGCCTCATGACCACTCAATTACCATGATCTAGCCGGCGTTCAGTGGCGTTTGCTAACTATCAGCAAAAATTACAGATCCAAATCAGGTCGCTTAATATGTTGAGGTGACTAATTCTTTCTCATCAGGTGTTTCGGTGTATGTGCAACACTAAAGGTGTGCTTAGACCTGTTTATCTGCAGCCTCAGAGATTGTGGTCACTATGGCTACGTAATATTGTCATTTCAATTGCCCACGCGGTGTTGTGCAACCTTACGTCTACAGCGCTTATGGTAATCAGATGGATTTTTTGAAGATCTTTTCAGTAATTTTGTAATATGCTCATCCGAAAGTGATTTTTAGGAAATTTTCGTAATTTTTCACAAAATGACCATCGATTATATCATTAAATGACTGCCACTAAGAGGAATATTCTCGCAATATTTTGCAGATTGGATGCAAAAATCTTTTCCACTTAAAAAGCAATCATTATTATAAATGTTTTGAATGTTGTTCACAAAAAAATTTAAGTGTTTAATTTTAAAAAGCAAACACTTTTAAGACCAACATTTTTTAAGAAATTACCGGATATGATGAAACTTTGAATTTGGTGGAGAGCTTTCATTAGAACGTCGGGAATAATATTTACTTAGAGATTTACTTCGTTGTTTTACCAATTAATGTAAGGCCAAAACCTTTTTAAAATACTTAACTAAGTATTTGTTTATGCTACAAAAGGCTGTTGACAATAATTATGACACATTTACTTATAATATGGTAAAAATTTTTCGATATGAAACATTGGCTTATAAAACAGTCCACAGCGGTGATTTGAATTTTATCCTTGGCCTTGCAATTTTGAAACCTTTTTAGTTTTGCATAACGTTCTCGCAGTTTTTCACAACATTTCAATTAAGAGAAACAAACAATTAAGAGACGTAAGCAAATCAAATTAAAAGCTGCTCTTTTCGTTTTTATTAGAAGTCATAGAGTTACGAATACGATCTCCGACACAGTACAAAAAATAATATCAATTACTGAATCTTTATTTTTGAGAGTTATTTAGTCTATTTATTTGAAATGTCATTTTAAAAAATGTTCCAATTTGAATTTTTCAAAAAGTATACAACTGAAGGGTTTTATATGTATTAAACCTATAAAAAATGTAAGAAATATTTTTTAATATTTATTTCAACTTAAATAATTTGTTAAACCAAATAAAATTTCAAATATTTTTTTTTCTCTTTGTTTAAATGTTATTGATACACCAAAAACAAAATGGATGGATAATAATTGATTGACAACAATAAAAGTAAAAAGTTGCCTTGATGATTGATTGATTTAAATAATACTCGAGGTATCAAAGTTCCATGTACCTTGTTACACTTCTTTCAAAATTAGTAAAAGAGTTGGAGAGCATAGCATACGATGTGTGACAAAAAACGTTTACTTTATGATAATAATGAATAATGAATTTAGAATAATAGTTTAAATCCCTTTCTATCTTAGGTAAAAAAGTTTAATTCAATAATGTTAATTCATTAAACTTCAATTAACATAATATATTGTATAATCGGTCATTTGCTTGGCCTTGGTGAAGTTTGAACCTTTAATGAGATAAGTAAAGTTTGCGAATTCCAGTTTGCAACATTGACATTCGATTAACTTAACTTGATTTTGTGAACTTACTATAAGCGGAATAGATGCAAGTCTTCCTGTTTATATATTTACAAAGTTCATTATGGTTTTATATTTAGAAACCAGATTGATAGCTTCTTAAGGTCAGTCTAAAAATAAGTTTTCTTTTATTACTTAATATGAAATAATTATTCTTCCTTAAAATGTTTTCATTAATTGCTAGCGAATGCCCGACCTTCGTTGCTAAGCCTCAATAAATAAAAAAATGTTTATTTGTAGTTGATTGATTGACTGGATTGAATAAGTAATAATGGTTTTTATTTATATTTATTGCACTGAGAAAGTATGGATTTGAAGCAAGTTGAAAAACCAAATTCACAATAGCAACATCAAAACATAATATGCCGCTTGTTTCGAAGAACTATTACCAAAAATGCTCATGGCTCAAAAGATAATGTGAAAATCTATATAAAAATAGGCAAAGACAAAACAGTTCGGAGCCATTTTCTCCTATGTTTGTCAACCCATTTAGTCATAACAAATAGTAAGTACAGTAGTAGTGTGTACAGTCGTACACAGACTACTATGGTCGAATTTCGACCACTGGGCGACCACTAGTTACGTATAAATACATAATTAATAACTTTATGTTTATTTAATTCGCAAAGGTAAACTAACCGATTTTAATGAACCACGCAAAAGCTATAACTGTGTGAAAATTTAAATAATATAATCTTTATCCTCCTGATGTAATAGGAAGAGTCACGTAAAAAGCGCGACCTCCACACTTGTAATGCTTGTTTAACGTGTGTACTTATGGAAACATAAAGATTTCGATCACCGAAATCAAGTAGCATTGAGCGTAAATGAAATTAGAAAAAGTCCTCCAGTATGTCTTCCTCCGATTTGGTTCTTTTCTTTATATGTGCAAAAAGGCAGTACTTTTTATACATAGATATATATATAGATAGATTTTATGTTCAACATATCTCTTGCTACATAAGATATACAAATATATGTATGTATATGTACAATATACATAGATTTGTGAAGTACACGTATATTAAAGTACTTAATAACATAATACAATTTTTGAAACGCAAATATGCACTATACGCAGAAAGTTTCTGTCTACAGTGTAAATTCTAAATCAAGTAGGTATAGGAAACTCACAAGTATGTAAAATTAAGTTCCAGTATCTTTACATAGAAGTTGTCATTGATAGTGAGCCGGAAACTAATTAGTATTCGCACCTTATCAATTTGTTAATTGGCGAAATTCTGAGTACATTGAGGCATGGCTGTATCTACGTGACACTTTGTGAGGCTCTTAGCCCGAAGGTGAAGATAATTTTTAATGTGAATTTAAATTCGATTTGGTATGCAATTGAGATATTGGTACCCAATGTCTCGCTAACTGATCAATTTATGATTCAATTTTTTTATTTGTTTTTAGTAGAGTATTGGCAAGTTCAAGTAAATTGTATTATGTGATGTAATGTAACAATGTCATTGTATATCTATAAAATAACTATAATTGTCTAAGCCTAAGGTATTAAATTATCACATTATGTAGCTTGTATTAAGCGAATTAAATAAATAAATAAATAAATAAATATACATACATATGTGTAACACAAGCTCTAGAAACAATTAAAGATAAAATGGTTCTATGTATTGCTTTCTACATATGATAACCTTGATAATATAAAACATTTAAAGTTTAGCAGGTAATTTCTTGGAAAATGTTCAAATGAAAAGCTCTAGTTTCAAGGTGCACTGCATTACTAAACAATTTTCGACAAGGTAAAAAACTAAAAATTTCAATGTTACTAACGAAGTGGAAGACACCGTGTAGGTAATTGATTATTTAAGCCTATTTGCTTTTCAATAGGGAATTATTTACGTACAAAACCGTCGTTTGTCATGGCTTTTACGTCTTTAATGGCAGAAACTCAATTTAAATTATTGTATTTTAACTGCTAATTAAGAAAACTAGCTAATAAAAAATTTTAAAGTTGGAAGTATTTTCGAGAAAAAATTATACAGAGATTTTTTTGAAAAAAATATTATCTTTCCGTAGTTAAAGCTGTGTAAAATGATCTCTGTCACTAAAACTGACTTCCGTTGAAGGTCTGCCTTACCAAAAATCAAGATCTCAGTGAAGAAAGCTCACAGAAAGGAGAAAGTACAATTACACAAGGGCAATTAGCTTGCCACTGGGTCTTTCATTGTTACAATAAAAACTCTCCAAGTCCCTTCGAATTACTCATTGCACAATTAAGGCTAAAATGTGAAAAAATTAGGTAATCATCGGGTCCATCTTTTTATGCTCGGCTTTATGCTTTTGTTCCTTAATTTCTTAGCCCCAGTGCACTTCACTGCCACGATCAATCGTAGTAAGCAAATTGCCTGAACACGTCTATCACTTGCAACGAGGTACCGTGGCAATATTTTCACGACTTTTGCTTTCATTGCTGTTACGTTGCCCGATACCTGCAGGAAACTTTCGCTTTCACCATAAGAAGTTGTCTAGGCAACATAAGGCAGTGGCAGTCAACATTCGCTCGATGTATGCAAAAAAATATCAACTTCTCTGCCCTGCTAAACGACTACATGTTGGTTGCAACCACTATCGAGTACTTTCTTTATTTACGACTAAAATATCACTTGCATGCGTTTCGTGACTATGAGGTTTTCTTTATTTAAGGGTCAACTCAATTTTATGTAAAAGATATTTTAAGATTTATCACCTTTTGTTTGCCGTATTTATTTTCTTAAAACGACCACAAAAAAATACTCGGAACTAGTTGTTTGAACAATATCTTAACACTAAAAGTCAATGCAGATGATCTATGATTTATGTATCTTTGAAAGATCAGGTCGAGTCGAGAAAAATATCGAAAAAGTTGTTAGGTAATCGCACTAGTCAGTTTCAATGACATAAATATACATTCGTAAATTTTGTAAAATTCGTAAAATTTCGAAACACTAAACACATTATCTTAGTACATCAACCTTTATTTAAATTGAAGTATAGTCTAGTATTTATCCTAGATAATAAAAGTTATTTTTTCCTTTGACTACTTAGAATAAATGTTGTTCTTTATCATTTCTGCAGTAAATAGGTAATCAACAATACAATTCATATCCAATGTATTATTGTTAAATTAAAATTTTGTTTGCATATATGGTGTATGTACCAATAGCAAAAATTGTGCCATTAAGTGAAGTTTGATCATGTTATAACTAAGCGAACAACAATCACCTCCAAGTACGTACCAAACATCAAGGACGTGCCATTTTTTGTGGTTTTATAGTAGAGTTTTGAAAAACAAGAATAAATTTGATCCAATTAAATTTAACCCAGTTTTCACCATCATTTGAAATGTTCATAAACAACTTTTAAATTCCTTAATGTTATGAATGTACATATTAAGATACTCATTCGTCCATGAGACATAGCATTTTCCCATAAAACCTAAGTTATTTAAGAAAAAACTAGTAAGGACGTTTACTACTTCATAACAAGTGATTGATGTACCAACCGCGGTGGTACCTTCTATTTGAAATTAACTAAAAAAGAGTAGTACACGGCCGTGTGTCGTAATCGTAAACATGAATTTAAATTGCGTATTAATTAGTAACTTTGTATGCATGTGATTAAACACATAGATATCCTTCAATAAATTAATAAATAGTACATTTTTAAAAGTAAGTATTTGATTTAATACAAAATTCTGCATCAAAATACTGTATTATGCAGATAAAAAAATTGATAAAAATTGTTTTTAACGTTTTAGTGCATAGTTATATTATACATTATATGTATATGTATGTTTAAATCATTTATTGAATACACATAAAAGCATTAACTTTTGACAAAAATGTGGAACAAATATTTTTACTTATTCATTTTTGGATGAACCCGAAGATAGTTGTATTGTAATGATAAAACACCAAAGAAAAAAAACTATTCACTTTTTTAACCATAACCACAATCTTAGACGAAAGAAATTTGAATTTGGATGGCAAAACAAAAATGAACAGTGAATACACCATCTTACTTTGGATCAAGGTACCGGTGCATGAATATGCTACAGACCAAAATAAATGTTTTCTTGGCGATTATTATTTACGCATTCAAACCCAGAGGTCAAAATGTTGTTTAGTTTAATGGAAAACTTCAAATTCAATTATGAGAGCTTGAAATTGTCAAAAAAAAAGATGTTTTAATGACGAGCTTTTGAAGATCGCAAAAACCAAGGCTTTTCTTATACAAATCCAACTTAAAATCAGCCGTCTACCTCTAAATCTGATGACTGTTTGACAATGATACTTCTGGTCATCATAACAAATAGCTACTGCTTTCATAACACGACATACTTGCACTACTAAATAGCTGCATGTTCTCAAAATCTAGATGGATTTTGAATTCATTTTTTTTATTAAAGCCTGCAAAGGATTTTAGTTGTTTTCACATTAAGAAGAGTACGAGTTTCCAAAGAAAATGATTTTATATTATATTTAGTCACTTTCTTTGAATTTGACTTAACCAGGTGTTTGGCAATACTGACAGTAGTACATATAAGATGGCTTGAGCTATATGACCAATATTTTCTTTCAAACCCCCAAACACAATTAATTGAAATGGAACTTTAGAAATTGAATATGAAATATTTAAACATTAAATATGCGTATTTTGGCAAAAACAGCTTAAGAAGAGCTTAGTATCAATATAGTCAGAATTGTATAAAAAAGTGTTAAACAATGTAATCAATAATTCAACTTTAAAATTATAGATACTGTTTATGGTGTGAAATAAAATATAGAAGTTAATAAATCGAAAAATCAAAATAACATAATTTTTAAATAAAATAAGTAAAATAAGAAGAAGATCAACTTCACATATGTATGTACTATGTGTATATAATATTTATTTTGTAAAACTATTCATGTCGCTTCACAGAAACTATTTATTGTTCGCAAGCCGAAATACTTATATATTATTGTGCATGTACATATAAAAAATTAATGGCAAATAAATTAAAGCACGTATTTATGCATTATGATTAATGTTATATGACGTTACTTTTAAAATAAGGATGTAGGTATGTATGTACCTATACATTTACATATATGTACTTGAAAATTTAACAAAGTACCTGGGATAAGCAAAATATCTAGCATAAACATCGAACGTTTACATGTAAAAAATTTTCATTAGACAGGAACTGTATCTAAAATTGGCATAATTTCGCAGTGTTCTAAGAAGAATATTTTATAACAAAAACGAATTACACGCACTGACCTAGTTTAAGCTTTCCTAATTGCCCAAACATACTTAATCAATATTCAACGGCGCCGAATTATAAATTAGAAAAACTTTGAAGTGTGTTTTGAAAAGATGAAGTGCAAAAAAAGTTCTGTAGTCACCGAATATCATTTAAAAATAACATAAAGAATTCTCCAAAACAGGTTTTCTAAAAAAAATTATTCCATTCCTACTTTTCCGGTTTCACCAAAAAAAGTTGCAAAACTAAATTAAAATAAAAAAAAAAATTTTTTGTATTTGTAATTGATCAAAACAAAAACGATCGAAATTAACGGATTTGAGAATAACTAATTATTTAGTAAAAGCATACAATTTATTACTGAATACATAATCAATAATTAGTTTTAATAGCACATAAACAAACATTCTTGTATGTAGTTGTTGCAAATTTTGTTTTAGCTGCAATTGGCACAATTTTTAGAAAGTTACCAATTTCAGCCTCAAAATTATTCTAGATTTCATATATTCTTTTTGACTGCATTAAAATAAGTGTTTTCTGGAATATAGTACAATAATATAATCCATTACCTGAAGAAGGTACCTACATATAAAATACTTCTTAATTACACATGTAAATTGGGTGAGTATTAAAAGTAGAGAAAATTCATTATAATTAAATAAACAATTTGCGTATAGAAGAATCATCCCTACTATCATTCATACTAAGTTTATTTTCCTTAAAAGTTAACAAACAGTGGCCTTTTAGCAATCATTTTCATAATTCAATTTAACTTTCACTATGTGCCAATAGGGTTTCTTCATTCATCGAATAACACACAGAAAGTGGCGAATATTCAATATTTTAATGTAAGCGACAATTCAGCAGCAGATTCTTTGCCAACATATTAAACCAACTTCCATATGATGTAACTATTATATTTTTGGTAAACACTATTAGCACTTTTTACGTTAATTTTCGAAAATAAAAAATTTAAGAAGATTTATAAGTTCACGGAATTTTAGCAATTATTAATTAAGAAATATCACTCACTTTTTGATAGTATCCCTTGAGCGTATCACTTAAGAGGGAATCTCGAATGGGATCAAGAGAGCACGACTTGATTTAGAGGTGGATCGAAACAAACTAAAAGCGTGTGATAACTTAAAATTTATTTAAAATCCGTTCCCACTATCGGAAACCCTTCAGCACACCTGAAATACGTTTGTGCCGGACCCCGTACCACTCAGAAAATTTCACTTTGGTTCATTCATTTGACACCTCGTGGGGATAACCCGACCCGACGGGGGAGCTTTTCCTCAAACCGAATAACTTCCGATCGCACGGTTTGTTGCACAAACAAACGAGCGACGAAGGTTGGTGGGAATTTGTGCTCCAAGCCTCCAAGCCCCGTCTTCTCTGAAGATCAGAGGAGAAGTTGTTGCTCAAATAAAATGAAGATCACGAAGCACCTTGGAAAAATCTTCGGCGCCTGGTATCGCTCATTTGTCACTTATTCTTGTCTGATTTGTTGCATGATAACATTAAAACTGCGGAGCCAAAGTATAGGTTTTATTTTGAGAAAATGTCTTGTGAACCTCACTATATTATGCATTTGCGGAGGTTCATCTTTGACTTTGATTTCATCTTCTGACTTTTCAAAATTCAGTATAAAATGAGGGCCATTCGAAGGTCGTAGTGTGCACTTCACTATTGTCTCATAGTTTTGCTTTCGCCGGGAAATTTTCAAGATCACCAATGTAAATTTATGAAAATGTTGAAATTATAACACTTCGCTGCACTTTCATTATAATGACTATGTAGCAGTTATGTAATATCTGTAAAAAGATGTTTAACCGTCCTTTCAAGTTATAAAGAGGAGATAAAATTTAGTTCCTATGAAATCTGCGCTGTATGAATTTGACTACATATGTACATTACATTATGTTACAAGAAATGTGTGTACGCTAAAAATGTAAGTGAAAGTCGGAAAGCATTAAAGATAATCACATCTACCGCAACGTAACGCACTATGTAATTCAAGGCGATTTAAACAAAAATTGCTTTAAAAACAACCTGCTGAGAGTTATATAGGGTGTTTCAAAAATTATTAGTAGGTTATCTCGATTCCGAGATAAATCCGTTCTATCTCTATTTCCTGCGTTTTGAACGTGTTTGAATTCCATTATCCGAAAGTCAAAATTCACAAATTTTTTTTGTTCGTTATATTTTCCTATGATAATTATGTTAAACACATATTTACATACTCAATTCATTGGGCTGAAATCTAACACAAACATGTTTTTCACTGCTAATCTCTTCAATACTATGGTAAACTGCATTTTTGCACTTTTAACATTAAATTTTAACAGCAAGTGACTGAATTATTAATTAAGTCTGGCTATGCTTTAGTCATTGAGCTTCTCGATTTGACATTTGATATTTGATATATGTATAAGTATTAGCATAATTGCTTTAAAAGGACACACAGCTAAAAATGCGTTCAAAATTTCTAGATCGGGTAAAATATGCCCCGATGGGATAGATGTTCCAAGTATCAAAACTAATACTTCCAAAAACAAATCCGAGTCATTTAGTGATGCAACATTTCCGCAACAACATATTCAATTATATCCGAAATTAAAATAAGACATGACGGATTCTTAAATTCGTCAAACAATAAAAATTTTCAAACTAATGAAATTAAAAGAAAAGTAATCGAAAATTGCTTACATAATTAATTTTTAAATTGAAGGTCTAACAAAAAAAGCTAATTATTCAAATAACTGCCTCTCTTTGTCGCATTGAGATCAATCTTTTTCCACGTTGTTTGTGGTTTGACATTCGAAGTTCATTCAACGTAGGGAGAAATGTTTCCTGAATAAGCTGTTAATATTTAAAATAATAGTAGACCGCATACAGTGACTGGTTCTGGAATTTATGCATATGCAAAAATGATGCTATAGTTATAAAATAATGACAAAAAATTGTTCTCAAACTAGCTAATACCCTTGATTTCATAAATTAATGGTCATTCCTATAATGAAAGCTTTTAAAAATCTTAATTTTTTTCACCAAAACGTTATTGCAATTTCTGAGAAAAACTATTCAGATTTTAAAAAACGTGGAATTTTTTATATTTCTTTTCAACACCTACAATTACGTAAACTACGTCACTGGGTACTTAAAGAGGCTTTATTCAATTCTTTTGCTTTATAAGCATTATTTACGTGACGTAAATTACGTCACCCGTTTTGTTAACCTTTCTAGTACATACATATACATATGTATGTACCATTTATGCAAATCAGGTTGTTCTTTGAAGTAATGCCCTCGTCTTTCAGTTCAGATGAATGCTTTCTTAAGAATGATGATCTTATGTTTAAATTTTTGAGCTTGTACAAATATGCCCATATTTTTACCTTAAAAATAACTCAACTTGCTTTACCTTTTATTTACTTTTTTCAGATGTTCAACAAAAATCCCATATTTGTGCTCGTCGACAGCACCTTCAATTAGTTTCACGCTTGTCGATTATCGTTAACCCCAACAAAATATTGTTGAAGTGTTAAAGTTTTACAAGCTATGGACTATGAAAAAAAGTATTGTAATTATCCGGATTAATTGTTTCTCGTGGAATTTTAGAAAGGGCGCCTACAGACCGATTCGAGGGAGATCTAATCAACTTTCTTTGGGGAAAACATATTGTGCGCCGATCTCATCCAGGTGAAAGGAAGAAAGATATCGTTAAATTCCCTGGAAATAGACAGACACACCGTCTGGCCTGGCTGCAACAAGCCATCATCATCACTTTAGCAAAGATTGAGTTCACTTTTGAAATAATTGACCCAATTGTCACCCCTGTACCAATCATTAAGGAGGACACGATCGGATTCTCCTCCGGCAACCGCTGCGGATTCCGCGGATCTCGAGATGCAGTATATTACGTAAAACAGAATGGAGCGCCAGAAGCGGTTTCGCTTGGAGATGCAATGATACAGGGTAGCACTGAAAACACGCAGAAAACTGGATTTGCAAGAAAAACATAAATTAAAGGTACTTGGAGTTGGAGATCAATATATCTGTAGATATGCATTTATGGGCGCACTATTACGGAGATGATGCTCGATCACCACGTGAATGTGGGACAAGAGAAAGCGAGAATTCCCTGAGTCATTCGACTACTGGTCGCAGTTTAAGGAGTTTCCACTTTTCGCGAGGGTCTTTGACTCCACGAAGCAAAATGTTTTGATTCAAACCGTGATGCTAAGGGAAATTTATTCTTAATCAAAGTCTACTGCAGCAGGAAATTAAGAAATTATTAGCTTCCGTAATCAATATTTTTCCATTCAAATGTTGCATCGTAGTAATCTTAATTAATTATTCTGATGTGATCACTATAAAAAAAAGAGCGACAGACTATCGGAATGCCAAAATACTGCGAAAAGCTAGTATAACTTGGATTTCGTAAATTACTGCTAATTAACTTAAAAGCATGGCACACAGCATGTCATTTAAAACTAAAACGCAAAATATATCTGCATCTTTTTGAAAATAGCGTTCAAACACCTTAAAACCTTGGTTTCTTTCGTCTCAGTCAAACAAGAGGTTAAGTGGAGCACCAAGAACCTTGAGACGTTT
The DNA here is from genome assembly GCA_951509405.1 of Machimus rusticus. NCBI lineage: Eukaryota > Metazoa > Arthropoda > Insecta > Diptera > Asilidae > Machimus > Machimus rusticus. The sequence goes on along the minus strand of OX608050.1, from coordinate 47,422,326 downwards.
AATTATCGCCACTGCTTGGGAAAAAATGAAATTATTCGCAAGCCGTGTAAAAGACATTAAACCTCTTCGCACGGTGGTGTACAAACCTTTTTTTTTTATATTTTTGTGTCTTGTACTGTCGAAATCGAAAGCGCCTAAATGGTAAATTGGGCAAATCGGATGAGATTTAAAGCGCATTGATAGAAAGTAAGAAAATTATTCGATGAAAAGCGAAATTGGTGACGACAGACCTTAGATTTAAGTCTGATTGGAGGAGAACTATCGCGAATCATTGGGATTTTCTGCAACGTTGATGGAAGCATGCGACTTACAATGTTCAAGACGTGAATTGAGTGCCAAAAGCGCACCACTTCGAGCGGAACATTGCCGATTCAATAAATCAAAAAATCTTTGTCATTCCAAGAGCGTAGGCTGATATTATGTAATGTGGCGGTAGACAGTTTCATGAGCATTTATAACATAGTTAGCCATTGAAACATGTTTAGATTGATAGCTCCAGAGATTACTCAAAATATATATTTTTTTAAATTTTCAATAATTGCGTGTCGTGATCCCGTTTATTTAATTATTCAAATTCAATTCATATTAACCATTACTGTACGGAGTACATGAACAACTTGTTTTTATAATTTATTAGTTAATGAGTACCTATGTTATTAGCATGATTTACTAAATTTCGAGGTGAAAATAACTTCTTTAATGCTATCTGTAACTTAGTTACGTCGTATTCGTGCCGTAAAAGTAAGAATTTTCATAAACTTTACCGTCAACATAATTCTTAAAATTTTACTGATAAATAGTACCAAAGGTATATACATATAAAACTTTATTATTCTAACTTTATTTAATGATTTTTACTAATCAATATTGGGGATATAGCGGAAGAAATAAATATTCATAAACACTTCCGCCTACTATCATATCAATGACCCAATGATGTCCGATGGATGTACTTGAAAGAGTTCAACATAACAAGCTCAAGTTTAAGGTGACTTCCTTCAATAAATATATGCAGAGTTCGTAGTCGGTGATTTATTCGGTGGCATCAAAAAATCACTACTCAAATTTCTGAATACAGAAATCAATCTTTGTCATTGCAACATTTAAAAATGCTGCTTTTATATTGAAGGACCATTGCCCTCGATTAACTTTAGTGCAAAATGTAAATTCCATGAATATTTTGTATAGCTTAAAGACAATAAAGCGATGATTTCTTAAAAAGGGCAAAAGCCTTCCCTTCGCTTTTTCTGAATTTATTACTAGTCAAGTATTTCTGGCTATTAGCTTAGTTCAACTCTACTTCTGAGCATTCAAACCGCAAACACGTGTGCACTGCACTTAAGCTTGCTGGATGAAGAAATCAAAGGTAAAATAAACGATTTACCGAAAACAAAAAATCTTTTCACTTTTGCATGGAGAGATGGTGGAATGATACTCTTAGTTGATCTTAAATTTATAAAGTGTTAAGAGGTTTTGCAAAAAAATCTTTTCGGTCATTTAAAACGCAAGTAGATCATGACGACTTTTACACGATTTATTTGCTAATTTTAAAATTTTCACTTAACAGTCATAACGGCCGTTCTGGACAAGTTGTATCTTGGTAATCCATTGAATCCGATGAGAAACAATGAGCTCAAAGACATTTTTCATTATATCGCTTTCGGTTTTCCAAACGTTTAAGAAACAAGTTTTCCGCGTTTAAAGCAGTGGGATAGAAAATAGGAAAACTCGTTCTATGGACCAGCAATTTATCGATATACAGCTTTTCTAAGTACCCTACATGAGTAAGTTCAATGCAAATACGGACGAGTGTGGTCTACGATTGTACGAAGGTAACTCAAGCCGGCTTACTGGGCTTCTACAGGCCATTGGCTTCGCCTCACTGAATAAAGTGGAATTTTGTTGTTTGATGTTAGTATTGCAGCTGCCGTGCAAAAACGTTTATGCACGATGTGATCTGAGCCATCTGGTCATTGATCTAGTCTAATAAAAGTGAGTGTACTCGCAAACGAGAAGATCTAAAGTCCGTTACTTAGGCTTTAGGGTAACCTTTATTTAGAGTTTACGCAGTACACTATCACTAAATGGTCAAGGCTCAAAGACTAATACATCGAGATGACACTATCACTAAATTGGTAAGAGCTAGTGCACTACACAAATTCGCTACTACCTTTGCCATATAAGGCAAAAAAAATCTAGTTGGTATCAATGAAGCCCTGCTTTTGTGTTATAATTTAAAAGCCGTTTAAATTTAGATTACTATAACTGACGATTAATATCGTCATTATAAGTCGGTTTCAGTTGACAATACTCTGAAATATAGGTCTTAATTATAGCGAATTTTTTTTTCAAAAAGATCTTTTGTAAGCTCTTTTTGATCCGATTCGAGCAACTACAAGAATAGGGCCATATATCTACATACATTTGGTTCATTCTCATTCAGGAGCAATAATCTTATGATATTAACTTTTTGAGCACCCACAAATCTCAAATAATAAAAATACACACAACTTACTTCTAAATTTGTTGTTGCCTTGTTTTATCAGACAATATCATAACATACCAAAATTTACTCAGATTTAAAGCATTTTAACTTAACTTAGGTAGGCGTATATAAAAACTTACCTTGGACACTGTCTTTGTACAGAATTCACGATTTTTACGTACATTTCGTAGAAAGAGACCATTATATACTTTGAAAAATATCACTTGTCCCTTCATTCATCATAGCCTCCAAAGAACACCATGAGTAGAATAGTTGAACGTCAAAAGTAGATCGATTTTACCCCTACCAGCAAATTTTGGTGCAGCGTGCAGGGTATGAAAAGTAAGAAGACAACTTTTCTAAAGTATCATTTTATGTATGAGTTATAAATGACCCGTTCATTGCACAAATCGATTAACTCCATTAAACGAAAAGTTGAGAAATGTGATGAAAAAATGTCCTTTTTTTGTTCAAATTACCTTTATAATATAAATTGAAATAGATATTGTAGAATTTATACTATATATATAGATGTAGTTTTCATCTAACGTATATTAAATTAATAAGAAAGAATAACCAAAACATGATCGGCAGTAATATAACGATTTTTATGTGACTGGTGGAGTTAATCGAATTATGCACTGAGCAGCTCAAATATCGGCTTGTAGTATTATTTTATAGGCTTAGAAACTTTTAATCCCTACGCCTTTTATTTGATTACCTTGGCGCGACCTTTAACGCTCTTTTACATATTTAACAATGATTAGGAGAAGAAATCAAGCAATCAATTTTTGGACAATTATAAATATTAAACAAAATATAAAGTAACAAATAAGCCTTCAATTTTATTGAAAACATACACAAAATGCTGTATAATGGTGAAAAGCAACATTAATACTCTATATTGAACGGATAATATTTATGGTTTTGTCCCTGTATAAGTGGGAATGGGACTAATCTCTCGCCAGTATTAAACGAATCCATTACAGAGATATCTTCTTCAGATAACTTAAAATCAAAAATTTTAAAGTTCTCTTCTATCCTTCCCTTGTTTGACGACTTCGGAATTGGAATTGCTCCAATATCAACCTTAAGAATATTAATTTGAATGCGTTATTGTAAAAATACGAAAATAATAATTTACCAAATAACGTAAAGCGATTTGTGCGGGAGTCTTATTATATTTCGCAGCAATTGCTTTCGTTTTGTCAGAATAAATAAAATCCGGTTTCTTCTCTTCTGGATTTGGGCGCGCCAAAGGGCAATAGGCAGTCAGTGTAATGTCACGATCTTTACAAAATTTGATCAATTTCTTCTGGTTTAAAGCTGGATGACATTCAACCTGTTTGAAATAACAGTTATCGATAAATAATAAAATTGTCTACAAAAATTTCTTAAAGAGTACCTGATTAGTTACCGGCTTAATTTGACAATTTTCTAATACCCTTTCAATTTGTTCACTGTTGAAGTTGGAAACTCCGATGCTCTTTACCAAGCCAAGCTTTACTAGGTTTTCCATTGCTTTGTATGTTTCCAAGTAATCAATATCACTATTAAAAATTATATAAATAAAATATTAACTACCTTTACTTTTACTTTGTTCTATTTAATTTTTACCTCAATATCAGTTTTCCGGCTTCATCTTTAGGCAAAAGTGTGTCATCGTCCACAAATTTGTAAGCAACAGGTAGATGTATCAAATAAAGATCGATATAGTCCAGTCCCAGATTTTCTAGAGATTTTCTGCACGCATATTCGACCTTATCCTTGGCGTGGTGAATATTCCAAAGCTTTTGGGAAGATTCGTTTAATTAAAATAAAATTATAAACTGCTTTAATGTCAATGGTACCTTCGTAACAACGAAAACATCTTCTCGGGTGATAACTCCTTCCGCTATTTTATCTCTAATTGCCTTTCCAACTTGTGCTTCATTTTGATAGAAGTAGGCTGTATCAAAATGGCGATAGCCACAGTCAATAGCGTGTTTAACAGCGATTTCGCCTTCGTTGTCTTTAGCCTGCTCAAAAATATCGTTTTTTACTCGAAAGATTTATATACAATTAAAAATATGTATATTATAATGCGCATATATATGTGTGCGCAGCTCTTAATTACTTTAACTAATTAGAGAAAAATACATACATATGGAGATTATAAAATTTAATATTTTCGACATTTTGAAAAACCTGTACTGGTCTACAAATTTTGATTTTGAAAAAGTATTCTCGAAGTAACGTAGCTTTTTTAATTAATTTTCACATAAATAATAATAATGTTTCAAAATTAGTTTCAGTTTTGTAGAAAAAAAAGTTCTATTATCTGCACAATTTACAGAAATCATAAATTCTTCTACTCAGTAGCAGAATTGCGACGTGGTCCTTTTGCTGCCCTCTTGGATTCTCCAGCATAATCAGCCAACATTGAAAAGTTTCACTTATATTTTAAACATTTGAATTTGAAACTAAGTAAACATCAACATTTACCAGTTTAATGAAAGTACAATCGTTAAATTCGGATAATATCAGGTATCGTGAAAACTTAAACTACATATAATTAATGACTTTACTTATCAACGTTAATTCAGCATGGAAAGACGAACAAAAATTTATTTTAAATTATTTCGAATATTTTTCCTCTGTAGAGTAATGTTATACAAAACATTTCTAGAGGCTTACAAAATTATAACGTTAATGCCTAACCTAAATAACTTTTTGGACGTTTTCTTCTGAGGTACGGAAGAGAACCCTCGTACGCGAGCCCAACTCGCACTTCGCCATTTTTTTCTTAACAGTCGCTTATCACTTTATATGTATAAGGGAAGGGGTGTCCATTTCTACCCTACTAGCACGAAGTGCTTTACTTTCAGTGTTTTTCATACTAGGTTTTACAATATTTTTCTTTCGTCGTTTTTACAAAATTATCATAAATTTATGTATCTGCGGACTGAAATTCTTAAAATTCTGTTAAATTACAGTTACCCAAATTCAAGCATACTTCACTCTGCTCAATCTGCCAGCCGGTGACAGCCACAGCCCTAACCTAGCAAATTGCGCTTTCTAACCTAAAATATATGAAATTTTCTCCTGAATCCCAATAAATTTAAAATGCACTGCCCCAACAATGCGCAATGTTTTCTCACTGTGAATACCTACCAAATAGGTGCCTAGTCCGAAAACAGGCATCTCCAGCCCGTTGTTGAGCTTCACTTTCGGGGCTTGAGCCATTGCAGGAGCCTTACTCAGGAATTTCGTGAAGAACTTCCGCCTTTCCAGCACTTGAATCCGCTTATCTTTGTGAACTTGTTGCCCCCCGGGAGCAGCGCGGTAACCTGATCCAACCGACCTCACAGACTTATCTGAAACGCTCTGGTAACTACGATTAGGTGGAGCGCGAAATCGAAAAGGACCATCGCCAGATTGACGAAGAAAAAGACTAAAAATAGTCCCATAAAGGGAAGACGACACTTTACAGCCTGCCGCCAGTCGTCGCGAGCTGTCAAAACCCAAACAAGAAAGCGCTGAGCTCATTTCCAGCGGGGTGAGGCGAACGTCAGAGGCGGATTAAAGTTATCGTCGGCCGATCGATTCGATTGCTAGTTCCCTTGAAATTATTTCTCTGATTGATTGAGCGCTCTCCACTTTAATCCAGCAATGCCGGAACACTGCATAGGCACGGGTCGGCTCGACTCGGCCAGCCGGCGGCGGCGACGTCGCGTCAGTAGAGGAAAATATGCACAGTGGCGCTAATTCATTTACTTTTGGTTTTTCACAGATTTTGTGCGAAAATTGGAAATCTCGCTAAAAATAGTTTACTGCTAGAGTAAAATTGCCTTCCAACGGGGAAGTACTTGGGAGTACTTTACACACAGCTATGTATTAGGGCCAAAGTTGGGAACAAGTGAAGAATAGGGGTTTCGCTCCGATTTCAATGAAATTTTGCAAGTGCCTTCCGTTTGGCCTAAAATGGAGGGATCTGGAAGAATCTTGCGGATTTCGATTATATTTTCGGAAATATTCAACCTGTAATTTTAACATTTTGTAAAAATTAGAAGTTGAATATTTGCACCGCAAATTTCTTTATATACCTGGATAATTTCAATAAAATTCCAAGTCAAACAACCCACCACACTATATATATAATATAAAGTTAAGACACTATTCAGTAGTATAAGTATCACTGTATGAATTGAGTAGCAATAAATGAACTGAACTGAACTGATTTTCCCTTTTGCGTCTGCTAAATTTCAGATAAATACAATATTACCTACCAATGCAAAACATTCGTTTGAGTGTTTTTTTTTCAATTTTTTTTTAACAGTGAAAATGTGTAGTGTATTAAAAATAAAACCAAATATGTATGACATACCTATAGTGAAAGCAATTTTAACGGACAGCTTTAATAAGCGGACAAATTTGGTGGTAGAGTTTTTTTCTATCCTTTCCCATATAAAAAAAACATTCCAATAAGCGGAACGTGGACACTTTCCGTAAATTTCTGAGTTTCAATTTTCTCATCTCGCATCTCGCGTCTTATAAATGAAAAACTATACGGCTTAAAAAAATAAAGATAATAATATTTAAACGATAATACCCGTTCGTTTTGCTTCATTTTTAAATTTGAATACCCATTTCGGATCACATTTTCAATAAAAATAAAAATATTTTCAAAAACTGCCAAATTTCAAATCGATAGCTGTGTAGTTCCTGAGATAAGCCGCTGCAGCAGACAGACAGACGGACGAAATTGGAGGATTGGACCATAAGCTAAATTATATAAATATATAATATAATACATATATTTAGATTTATAGAAGTTAGTTAATTTTGTGTTTGAATTTAATAAACAAATGAACAAGCAAAAACTATATTTTCGTGCTGTATGTCAATGTCCATCCCATAATTGTGGACACCTCGCATAACCGAACAAAATTGTCGGTTCCTCGAATGTCTGCTTATTAGAGCCTTCACTGAAGATACACGATAATGATATACAAACTAAATTTATTTATCATAAATAAACTAGATACTAAACGAAGGGCCAAAGTGAATTTTGTATATTGAAATCGACTTTTTCAAATTTTAACATGGCCTCCCTCGCATTTTTGTTGGCGGATTGGGTTTTGAGAATCGTTAAAAAGTTTGAAAGCTCATCCTAAAATGTCTTTGAAAGAACTTATAATGCATTTTCTATATTCCAATTTTCAATTGCGAATTTAGGGGTAAAAGAACGATTTTAAAGGGGCCTTCGAACAAACGTTTATATACCTGGAACTATCTCCTTTAGCGCAATATATAATAATAAAAAAATATATAAATTGGCATCGAATATTATTCTTATTGAGTTTTCCAAATACAACTACAAAAGAAAATCATTAGTACTCGATATTAAACGGATAATATTTATGATTTTTGTCGACTAATGGAAATTTAACCATTCTATCATCTGTGTGAAAATCGCCAATCGTCTTAATATCCTCCTCTGCTAAATTAAAGTCAAAAATGTCGAAGTTCTCTTCAATTCTCTTTGCAGTTACTGACTTAGGAATGGGAACGACTCCAATATCCACCTGAATAAGAACAATTATCTTATATCATATTAAATAAGCCATAAAACTTACCAAATATCGCAAAATAATTTGTGCCGGAGTTTTATTGTACTTCTTTGCAATGGCTGCGGTTTTAAAGGAATACAAAAAGTCTGGCTTCTCGGTTTTTTCATTGGGCCGCCCTAGAGGGCAATAAGCTGTTACTACGATGTCACGGACTTCACAAAACTTTCTTAATTTTTCTTGATTTAATGCAGGATGGCACTCTATCTGTTTAATAGCAAAATGTATAAAGAGTAATAAAATACAAATATTATTCCAACAATTTAAAAACCAAATACCTGATTATTAACTGGCTTAATTGTGCAGTTATTTAAAATCCGATCGATTTGTTCACTATTGAAATTTGAAAGGCCAATTCCTTTGACCAAACCTAATGTTACAAGCCGCTCCATCTCATTATACGTTTCTAAGTAGTCATCATCACTGAGCAAAATATTGGATATTATTTATTATTTGAAATTTATCGCAGTAATAGTTTAATATAGAACTAACCTAAGTGCCAGTTTATCATTTCGATCCTTCGGCAAAAGAGTATTATCATTAACATGCTCTAGCCCAACTGGAAAATGCATCAGATATAAATCGATATAGTCTAAACCGAGATTTTCCAAGGATTTTCTGCAGCCATGCTCAACTTTGTCCTTAGCATGATGAATGCTCGATAACTAAAAATATTTATCGCAAAATATGTTTTGATGAAAAATAAAGATTCTACGAGAATATACCAAAAATTATGAATGCAAATAAGAAACTGGCTCTGAATTAATAAATCTAAGCAAAAGGTCGTCTAAGAAGCGAATGAATGTAGGAATTCCACGTGATTAATGCACAAAAAAATATAAAATCTTAGTTTTAAAACTAACCGAAATGATAGTAAGCGCAAATTTTTACAATATTCAAGATATTAATATGTATAAAAAAACACTTCCATCATCATGATCTGGCTTTCTTAGTTCTTAAAAAATTAACTCCTTTATTTTTCTAAAATAAATATTAAATGCTGGATAGTAGATAACTATTTGAGGGAAATTTTTTATATCAACTAGTTTTGAGATTGCAGTTGAATTTATTTAGAACGAGAAGCAAGGATAACAGGAACTTGTATAAGATCGTCTTGAAGTTGATTCGCTTTCTTCCCAGTTCTTGAAAGCAAGTAAAGAATTATAAAACATATTTGTTGTAAAAATTTCACTTAAAGACCAATACCGTTTCCAACATTCAAGTTATATTTATGTAATAGTACATATTTTATTATTTGTTTAAGAGGTATCGAACTAATAAGCATTGTATGGCGAATTATATATTCCTCTTACAAATTTCTATAGATTATAAAAATTGTTTTTCGCTTTTCAGTTGATATCTTTGAACGAAGTCGGGTGTTTTTTTTTAAATAATTTATCTTTTTGTCTTAAAATTCATTGGAGGCCGATAAAAAAACTCTTCTTTCTTAATCACTAAGCAGAATTCGTATTTTTACGGATAGAGCTTGCTTGAAATAAAAAAGATGCAAAAACATAGATGAGCGAAGTATTTCGATCGGGACATCAAAGCCCAGCTTGCTTGTTTCAATTCGAAAAAATAATACTTCTGATTACTCGAGGAAGGAGTGAGAGTGTTTCGTCTATTGATTTAACTAACTTCCTTGAAGTTGAATATGATCTTTCATTTGAGATCATAAAAAATCTTTTAAAAAAAACATTCTAATGCATACACTATTACACTATAGAATAACATACCTTGGTAACTAGAAAAAGATCCTCACGAGAAACGATGCCTTCCTTTATTTTATCATTTATAGCTTTCCCAACTTGTGTCTCATTTTGGTACGAATATGCAGTATCTATGTGCCGGTACCCAAAATCAATTGCATGTTTCACCGCAGCCTCAGCCTGGCCGTCTTTGGCCTGAAACGATATGAAAAGATAGCAAATGAAAACAATAGCAATACTTTTCATGATAACCATTTGCACAGCTTTTTCAAAAAGAAATCAAAATACGGAAGATTTGGAATTTATTTAATTAATCTTACTTCAGATTAAAATAATTTATAATTATAATTATCGCACTGATAAACAAAAATTCCAGTCATTTTTCATTAGTGAGAACACTACTTTCCTTTTTATAGTTACTGGATTATTAAATAATAAATTATTTTGATTTTTCTTACCTCAAATTAAATAGTACTCACCATGTATGTGCCAAGTCCTAGAACAGGCATTTGCGTTCCATTGTTCAATTTCACTTTTGTGGCAAGAGGCTTACCACCTCTGGTGCTGTATAATCTTTTGGGATCATCGTTTAGAACTTTATCGTTCATGCCCCTTTGTTTGCAACTGAACCCGGCATGAACACATCGCTTATTGTTGCTTAATTCGCGGAGAAAATCAGTAAACGTTTTGTTTGGAAGCAGAGGAAGCCTCCTGGAAGATCTTAGCACTAGAGTACACATTTCTTGGCAAGGTCTAAATGTAAAACTACTCGGTCAGCTTAGGTAACAGTCTGTTTTGTTTCCCTGTCAACCACTGATAACAGACGTTATCACGCAAATTTAAAAAAATATTTTATTTGAGAGAATTGCCAAAGTAATTCAAGAGAAATCGAAGCTTAAGATACAGCAATGTACAAAATTTGAGTTTGTACTAAAATTGTGAGATTTAATTTTTTGTGTATTAATAGAATCAACAAATAAATTCATTGGGATCGTGTAAATGTAAATATACTATTCTTGCCTACTCCTACGAAATGGGAAGGATATAGAAAAACATAATACATATTACGTAAATTATCATTTATTTAAAATGAGTTTAAATTAATATTCAATGTGGAAAGGGTAGAATTTACTTTTAATTGCATGTTCCATTGGAAAAAGCCTTTTAAAATCATTATAGGTCTCCAAAATTTGATGATCCTCTGCGTCTAATTTAAAATCAAAAATATTTATGTTCTCCTCGATACGACTTTTCGTTGCTGATTTAGGAATTGGTACAACACCGAGTTCCACCTATAAAAACAAAATTGGTTCTATATAAATGGGTTCCGGTTGTTTCTTAACATAAAGTTTATATTACCAAAAATCGCAAAGCAATTTGTGTTGGTGACTTTTGGTACTTATCCGCAATCGCTTTAACACTTTCATCAAATAAATACTTTGGTGTCTTGGAAGCAAAATCAGGTCTACCGAGGGGACTATACGCAGTAACAACAATGTCTTTGTCTTGGCATAATTTGATAAGCTTCTTTTGGTTCAATCCTACATGACATTCAATCTAGGAAATAGAAATAAATTTCTTCTAAATAAAACAACCTAAGTAATAAGCGCTTAAGAGAATTATGTAATATTCAAAAATTCTTAAACAGATTCATTGAAACCTTATTCTTGATATGCCCTTAAAAGTTGACCTGTTAAAATTTAAAAGCTGTTTCTAAATAACAAACCTGGTTATGAACCGGTTTTATTTTTGCCACTGATAAAAGTCGTTCTAGTTGCTCAGAGTTGAAATTAGAAACACCAATGCTTTTGGTAAGGCCCAATTCAACAAGTTTTTCCATTGCTTTCCAAGTGTCGATGTAATCAACATCACTGTACGTGTAAATGAATGAAAAAATTATAAAATACATTGCAATAAAAACATCACCTTAGAACAACTTCCTCGTTAGAGTTTTTCGGAAACATTACTTTGTCCCCTTGATACTCATACCCGTAAGGCCAGTGCATAAGATAACAATTGACGTAATCTAGACCAACATTTGCTAAAGATTTCCGGCAAGCTGCTTCCACTCTTTCAGGATCATGAAAATGACACCAAAGCTAAAGGAGGAGCATTTGAAAGAAATCAAAGTACATTTACATTTCCTAAAATTACAATTTCACGTACCTTGGTCACAACATAGACATCGTCTCTCTTTATGACTCCTTCAGACATTTTATCCTTAATAGCTTTCCCCACTTCGTGCTCATTTTCATAGAAATAGGCAGTGTCAAAATGGCGGTACCCGGCATCAATCGCTTGCTTTACAGCATTTTCACACGTTCCGTCTAGGGACTGAATATATTCTTTAAATATAGAATATAAAATATTTCTGAAAATAAATATTCTTTATCACTACCTACTTTTACGCATGCGGTTAATTGATGAATATGAATAGAAGATCATAGATCTTGAGATGTTATCTGATCCTAAATTATCATCATTTCTGAATTCTGGTATGAATTTTTGAAAACACTTTTTTTTTATATGACTAGTATAATGCTAAAATTCACTATTCGGATCTTTTGTGGAAGCCCGATCAGCAAAGATATTTATTTTAAAGCAAGAATAGTACCGCTTTTCATTAAATGAATATACATCATACATAGTTTTAGTATTAAAAGAATTAAAAACGAAGCAGGCAATAATGCAATTATTTCTAAACCATAAATCAGACGTGAGCGAAAGTCGATTATTGTTTTTATTGACTACCGGTATGTAGCATTTCGGGCTAGCACTGCTTCAAATGACTTGTCCAAAGACTTTTCGAATACCTCGTTATCATTGAATAAATTCTTTGCACGTTCGTTTCGTTGTACAATTTTCGAACCAAAATGATAACCGTGTACAGTGGAATGATGTGGCCACCTCAAGGTCAAGTTATTGAGTAATGAATTTAAGGAAAACTTAAGGAATATGTAAACTTCTTAATACTGACAAAAACTTACAAAAGGGTTAGTTTTGGAGTCAATAGAACCACTAGTTCCTGAATAAGTTCCTAAACCAAAATTTGGCATTTTTGAACCATCATTTAGAGTAATTATGGGTACTTGCACCATTTTATTCAAATATCAACTTTAATCAATCGCCGACAAAAGCAACCCAGTTGCTGCCAATCTTATTACAGTGAACAGTTGTTAAGAACAAGAAAACAGCAAAAACTCCACAACCGCTTTTTACAGAAGACGTTCGTCTGCGAACTGGCGGCTAAGCTGGAGAAGCTTTAAGAAGTACTTGGTTTTTTGAATTTGTAGTGTTGTGGTTTTTAATCTTATGGTGGGGATTTATTTCGTTTTAAAACCCGACAGTGAACTGTGCGAAAATTATTGATTAATGTTACTGTTTAAAGTTTCTGACTTAGCTAAAAATTGTTTTACTATGATTTTAAAAGCACATCTATTTTTCTGACCAATTTCTTACTGCATCCAGGGTCGTATTGCACTGCTAATGTTAATAAACCAAGTATTTTAGCGTGTTATTGCTTCCTTTTTTTTAACTAAAACAACTTTTTTAAGAAATTCAGAGGTGATATGATATATTTCTGGGATTAAGAACATTCGAAATTCTAAATTTCGGTTGGTGTGTCGCTGGTATTAAGCAAATGTAACGAGAATAAAACCTAAAATTAATAACAGAAATAATCTGAACCCTAAAAGAAAAATTGTGTATTCCTAAATCCGAACGATGCTTTTAGAAGGCTTTGTTTAGCGAATCGTTTTGCTGCAATAAAAAAAATAATAAAAATTTAATAACTTGCTTTTCTAATAAAATAATGTTTTTACAAGAAAAATTCAATTATTAATGGTACCTACTACACCCTTTAAAATGTCAATCACTTTGAAAACAAACCAAAATTAACTTCAATTTTAATTATTAAATACATCTTTAATTTTTCACTAAACAGAAAAGCACATAAACTTCAAATATTGAATACGTAAATTCTGACAGTTGAGTCAAAATCAGCGATCCCGAAAACCCCAAGTACCAAGTTTGGTGAAAATGAAAATTTCAAAATTTGACATTCCGCCATGTTGGATTCTGACATTCGGGTCCCAATATTATAATGGAATGGTATTGTCACTAGAGATGAAACTCATCGGGAAGTGGGTGAAATTCGTCTTGCAAGATTTGAAAAATATCCTTAAAAACGTACAACCTAGCGAATTAAAGAAAAGCAAGCAGCTCTCAAAACGCTTATATTATTACTTTTAAAGCGTGAACAAGCTAACAGGCTACAAATCATCAAAACTAGCTTTTGAAATTGATAAATATAATGCAAAAACTTAATAATTTCCAACAAAGCAATCATATTTTTTAACCCATTGTTATGTTTTAACCTTCACTAAAAGAAACTTGTTTTTATAGTTCACATTTTTTTATTGAAAGATTTACTTTAGCGGTGAATACATATACCATACAATACTTTTAGTCTTTAGTATCTTGCAGGAAAAAAGTAAAGGGACATTTGCATTTACGACAGGCGTGAAAACTATTTATACGAAAATTATAAATGTGATTATGTATTTCGGATTCCTGTGGAAAGCCTATGGAATGTTGATGCATTAATAATCAATACTAAATGGATAGTATTTGCTTTTTTTGGCATGGTCCATTGGTATAAGTCTTTTACCATCGTTATAACTCTCCAAGATTTTGTGATCTTCTGGTTCTAACTTAAAATTAAAGATGTTAATGTTTTCCTCGATGCGACTTTTTGTTACAGATTTTGGAATGGGCACAACGCCAAGCTCCACCTATTAACGAATTATATAATATATTTAACTAAAACAACACCTCGTGTTTAGTTACCAAATATCTGAGAACAACTTGTGCTGGAGTCTTCTTATATTTGTCTCCAATCGCTTTAACAGTTTCATCAAATATAAATTTTGGAGTCTTTGATGCAACGTCGGGCTTTCCGAGGGGACAGTAGGCGGTAACAGCGATGTCTTTGTCCAGACAGAACTTTATAAGCTTCTTCTGATTCAGTCCTGGATGGCATTCAATCTGAAAGAAAGTTTTGAATTTTTTAAGTTTTTAATATGATAATAAGTTGAAGGTCTTGCATTTTATAAGAATGATTTCTAACATTTTTCTTACTTGACAACTCCTGTAAGGCAGGAGTGGGAAAAAACGTTAGAAAGGAAATGATTTTATGCTAAATATTAAGAAAGTTACTAATGTATATGTATACATACTTATTGACCTAATATATTTACCTAGACGATACTAAATTTAAAATGTAGGTAATCCCAAAATTACAAACCTGGTTATGAACTGGTTTAATTTTAACTACTGACAAAAGTCGTTGTAACTGCTCAGAGTTAAAGTTGGAGACGCCGATGCTCTTAGTCAAACCCAATCCAACGAGTTTCTCCATTTCTTTCCAAGTGTCGACATAATCGACATCACTGAGAGTTTTTCCATTTTTATGCTGCCATTGCAATATTTACAAAACTTACCTTAACATAACTTCACCATTAGCATCTGTTGGGAACATAACGTTGTCTCCCTTATACACATAGCCATAGGGCCAGTGCATGAGATAACAATCGACGTAATCTAGTCCGAAATTTTCCAGGGATTTTCGGCAAGCTTTTTCAACTCTTTCAGGATCGTGAAAATGACACCATAGCTAAAAAAGAACGATTTGAAAGAAATTAAAATACCTTTAAATTTTCTAAAATTATAATTTCACGTACCTTGGTCACGACATAAACATCGTCTCTCTTGATGACACCTTCAGAAATTTTATCCTTAATAGCTTTGCCCACCTCATGCTCATTTTCGTAGAAATAGGCAGTGTCGAAGTGACGATACCCAGCATCAATAGCTTCCTTTACGGCGCGTTCACATTCTCCACCCAGGGACTAAAATTATTTGAATTTGAAGATATATGAGATGACTGAATGATGATATTTAGATAGACCTCTACATTAAAAAATATTGTTACAAGATTTCCCTTGGCTTATACTTCACACTTCGTATTTCAATTGCGCGAATATAAGGACTGGCGATGGGTCCCCACGATCGCGGGAGTCTGTGGCAAGAACGTCAAACCCTAGCCACATTGAAGAGATCGGCTTGGCTTGGCGTTCTGGATCGAGCTCATCCCTCTACGAGGACCTCGGAAGGTCTTGGCGGACGAGCAAAATTCTCAAGAAAATCGCGCGAAGTGTGAGGTGTGGGCGGAAGCAAGTCGGGCAAGCCGCTCGTCTGGCAAATTGGTAACAATATATTCTTAATTTCGCTTAAAATTCTTAAACCTTAGGACTATCTTTTCTGCTCTCTTTGAAATAAATTTTTTCTTCAGCAGTAATCTTTTATGTGCACAGCACAGAGCTACGAAAAATGTGCAAATCTATTTTTTTCTTTTTTCAAAATTACATCAGTGCTTCAGTCAAGAAAAGTATGATGCACGACTATCTTGTAAATAAACAAATGCAGAAAAAAAAAATTTTTGTAAGTAATAGTACTGAAAAAGTTGTAGGAATGGTTTTGAACACAATGATAATTTTAGTATTTATTTAAACTTTTAGCGAGCCTTAAATTCTTAACTCTCTTACCGGTCTTTCAATGTTATAACTACATATTATTAAAACCTGCCAATAATTGCTTATAAAATTTGCCAGAAATTTTCAGACTTCGAAATTAAAATTCTGTGAAAAGTTAACACATCTCTTGTATTAAAATACATTTATTACAAAGTCGTTTTTTTATTTTTATAACTTTCGTATTTGGTCAGCAACTATTTAAAGTGATCATGTTTTCTACGTAAGATAATATTTATATCAAAGATTTTCCTTATTTTTATTTCAAGTAGAGTGCATTTTATTCATGCTGCCATACTAAAACTTTTTTGGTTTTACTGTATAAAATATAACCTCGTGAGTAGTCCTTTAATACATTTTTTTTATAATTTTTTTAATTAGAATAATTTTGATCTCTAAACGGTTAAAGAAAATCTCAAAAATTATATATGAAAAAAATGTTTAGGTAGGCCATAGAAAAATACATCGAAAAATATAAGAAGTTCGAAGGATATTGAAGGAAGGGTACTCCCATTATGGAATGCAATACTAAAATCGATTTTTTTAATCCGCCGCAAATCTCATCAATTCCCTTTACAATGGGGACTAATTAAACTGACATTTTATTTTACATCCAATGTATGTACATATCTAATGATAAGAAGAATCTCTATCTTTTTAAATACATACATATGTATGTATTTCAAGTTTGCTAAATCTCTCTAACTCAGAGTGTACCTTTGACCATGATAGAAGTTTTTATTTACTATACTATTTCAGGTTATCTCTTAAACGATCGGTTTGAAATTCTGAACCCGTTTCCTAAGAATAGTATAAATTAAAAGGAAACTATAAAATCTCAAAAAGTTTTCTATCAACAAATTTATATACGCCCAGCATAATGGCGATATGCGCCAACCCAAAGGTCAAACGTAAAATCAATCTTAAAAAAATGATGAGTTTCGAGACCACTAAAATCTAGATAAGGTTCTAGCATCTAGTCTAGAGGAACAACTGGGTACTCACCGTGTAAGTGCCTAGGCCAAAAGCCGGCATCTTCGTGCCATCGTTCAGAGTAATTATGGGCGCTTGCACCATTTCGCTTTTTTAAATTGTTAATTAACGCACTGATTCTGTCCTAATCACAAGTCAAAGTTACTGAGCTGACTTTATTTTAACAAATTAATGGGACCTGTTGCTGTTGCTGTTGCTGCCTACCTTCCCGAAACAATTCAAAACACTCTATTTCCACTGTCAAGAGATTTCCTCATCAGCTGATTTAGAAATTTAAGAAGGTCGAAGTCGAAGATGTTTTGCAAACTTATCGAGGGAACTTAGTGCGTTTTATCACCTTACAATTATTGTACGTGAACCAAGGAAGTTTTTAATCCAATGCATTGTTAGCAAAGTCATAAACCTCAAATAACGAACATTGCTAAAAAACGCGAATTCCCTAAATACTAAAATAATGGGATATTAAATCTGGGTTTTCTACCCAGAATATTTTAAACATTACAAATGATTTCGGAGCAAATCAAAGACATTTGTGTTCCGTTATAGTATTTTACCGCCCCGATATTTCCAATCCAAAAATTAACAACCACCAAAAACTTTAAGATGTACGTGAAAAAATCAAACTTCAAAGTGAACGCAATCAAAGAGCGGCTGTTTATGCCGCATATTTTGACACTCGCAAGGGAATCAAAACCTATAGGGTACTTTCCGTTGATCCAGAATCATGAAATTTGGCTAGAAGCAATGTCTTACAGTATAAGTAAAAGGAAAAATCTGAAAACCGTAAATTTGTAGTTACATCTAAAAACAAAAATTTTTTTTACGGAACCCTCGGTGCTCGAGTCCAAATCGGACATGGCCGGTTTCTTTTTGTCACTCATATAAATTTTGTTATTTTGTTACGGCATGGCAGTAACTTTGACGGTTGGGTTTGATTTAATCGCAGTCGGATTTGTCGATAGTGGATGAAGTTCTCTCAAAATATGGAGGTTGAGGAAAATAATTGTTTCACCAATTTGCAAACAGAAACCAGAAATCCAAGAAAAACAATTTAGTTAAGTATATCTATACATACACTCAGAGAAAAAATAACTTAGAATGAAAACAAAATCAACTTCGAATTAAATATGTTTCAACTTGAAAATTAAATTCCTTCAATTTAAATTTAAAAAGGATGTACTCCTAATTCCAATTTGAAATATTTCGTATATGTATAAATAATATAATAACTTTAATGGTTGGTTGGTGTTTATAATTTGTTGATTTAGTTTAGTTTTAGTAAATATTTTGATAACTTGTCATGTGAAAATTTGTATTAACAGATTGACCTTCAAAATGTTCAAACTTTTTAGTTCGTTTTAAAATGTTTTACATAATTTTTTCATTGTTTACATACCTAAAAGGCAAAATATTGATCATTAAGAGACATAGTTACACCATTTATTATCTTATAGACACCCAATATGAATAAAAAAAGGCATTTTGTCTGAAGGCAATAAAACGAAATTTTTATGAGGAACAATGCTAAAATGAAAGATGAAGAAGATGACTTCAAAAACAATAATAATGAAAACGAAATGGTTTGAAATAAAAATATTTTTGCCTTTAATTTAAGCTTCTTAATAAATGAAAACTTTTCACCATAAAATCAAACTGCTTTCCGTTCCCTATTTAAGTTGTCTCAATTTATAAAACTCTAACAACTGAAACTGTTTCAATAAGGACTTTACGAGTTTTCCCTGAGTGTATTCGTTCAAATACTTAAATACGAGATATCCTGTTTGTGATACCAGACTTGTGGATGTTTACACAAATTAAAACTAAAATTGACATGATTTCATTTGAATAAAAGTGACATATTTTTCTCTCTTATTCCATTTATTCTTTAGCCAAATTGACATGAAAATCGTTAACTGATCGATGTGCAGATTGAAATGCATCGGATACTATCAGACAGATTAACGAGCCCTTATAGTTGTTTAAATAATATATTATACAATATATTATTAATATATTTATATTCTTCTTACATTTAAACACAATTTAGTTCGAAAACATGACCATATAGAACTTTTTTGATTTTGGATTAATATTTTGAAGAAAAAAAGTAAAGGTATTGTTAATTTAAACTTAAAAAGGTTTTGACGAGACTTTCGCAGACTGTATTATTTAATATAATAAATAATAACACTGGTCAACAAACTTAATTTTTCTTTTTTTCTTCCATATAAATGGCACATTATTTCTATAGGGTTTTGTCCGTATAGATTAGGAATTCGTAAATTAAAAAGCTCAATCAGCTCCTGTTTACGAGAAAAATAGATTCAAAACAATCAGGAGACCATATTTTGGCAATTTTTAAAAAATCATGGAAAAATAAAGGTTCATCGTAAAAGTTCTTGACATGGCTAAAATGAAAGCCTACCTAAGTCCTAATTTATGAATATCAAGTACAATTTATTTCTATAGCCTTGGAGAATAAGTTTTTCAAGAGTATGCACTTGCAGTGTTCTTTATTCGTTATCCATTGCATGAAATAATCATTGATAATCTACGAAAAAGTTCCTATAGAAATGATTTGCTATTTTGAAAAAAAAAAAAATTTGATTTTGACTAGTGTAATTAATCTTAACTTTAAATTTAACGAATACTCTCAATAACACAATTAAATATGTACTTAGTCCCTTACATTTCGCTAAATAGAGTCTAAACTGTATACGAGCTTTTCAATTTTCTAGACATATAGCTAATTGTAGAAGTAAATGAAGTAAAGTTTCTTCTATTTTATCACTAATGAGACCCGAAATTCAATAGATGATATGGTATTACATGTATAAACATCATTTGAGGCCCTATTTGTCTGAGCAGCAGATGAAATAGCAGCCATCTAATATTGGAGGACTACGGTAAATTCAAAGTAATTATGGCACTTGTTGAGGTCAACTGCCTGCAAACGTGTTATGTAAAGATTTGATTTAGAGCGTCACCGACATTAGTTAACTCATATAATTAATTAGTCAAATCCTGTGGTGGTGGCATGCAGCATGCCTCAAATGTCTTGGCACCCACATCAGCACCCAAGTAACAAGATCGTCACTCGACCGTCTTCTTAAGAGGCCACTTCCTTCGTTGAAGGTCAAAGATGAGGACATACGACCCAACTCAAAGTACCTGTTTTAGTGTCTAGGTTGGGAACACGGGGATCCAGAGCACGTTGCCTCCCGAGATAAAAGTAATAATTTAAGACGAGGAGTGAAATACAGTGCTAAATGTTTCCTTGAACTTTATTTTATGTGTGGTGGCCTCGTCTTGCAGGAAGGATTTGTTGCGGCACCCATGATAAGCATCATATTAGTCCTAACACAGCGCAGTGAATGATGTTTACTTACAGGAGCCCTGGGTAACACAAATTTTCAAATTGGAGCCGCTGTCGTCGTCGTATGTAGTTCCAGGCAAAATTCGAGCTCCGTTCCCATATATTCGAGGAACTGAGTTTTAGAAATAACGACATCTTCGCTCCTCCATTAAATCTGAAGATGTTTTCTTAAGTTAAATTTACGTCTCTGACCCACATAGGGGATTGCTGGTTGTTCGAAGTCGTTGGATTGGTGCAGGATCCCGGATATCCCGAAGGGATTAAAAAATAAATTTTCAAATTTTCACCATTCACTGGGAGCAATATGTGTACGTATGTTCCGGACCTGAGAAATCCCACCGGTGAGCTGGTTGATCAAAGCTTACCTCCTTTGGAGCTCGTATTTCTTAATGGCCTGAGAAACACAAGTCCCCATTTGCCTGGGTGAAAGTAGAAAGGAGCTGCTCCAAAAACAAACTTTCTTCCCACTTTGGGGGCTGTGCGAGACCAAGTTCTAATTAAAATTAATTGAAAGCCCCTTTGAATATTATCGGTGGTTTGTTAACATCTTGTTGGCCCATTAAGTGCTTCCCGAATTTATTGACATATTCGCCTCGCACTGGCCGTAAGTTTGTTGATTCCTTCCCCGGGAAGGACTCCGGCCGTGTTTACAATTTCTGGGAAGGAGCGATTGCAGAGCTCCTGTTTGTGCGTCCGTGCCCGGGAAGGTGTTTGCCTTCCAGCTTGAATTAATGAAGTGCTTTACGGGTCACTTCCGCAATAAAGTAGGCGGTTAAGGGTAAGCTGGGGAGGCTTAACAAAAAACCATGCCCGGCCCTTCGCAGGGGCTTCGGTGGGACTTCGGTGGGGCCTTCGACCTGGTAATCCAGTGCACCATTTGTGCTTTGAGGGCGTCGTCCTGCGCGCCTCCTGCCCCACCTAACCACCTTCATATTTTGCTAAATGGCCGCTGCGGGAAAATCGCACTCGACCATTTATTACTTTTAGCTACATTTCGCCGATAAACTTTAAGGATTTAACAAACGAGCGGCACGTGATGTGGTCACTCGAAGTGCTTTCCTGACCTCAACAAACTGGCAAATTCGCCTTCCAGAGCTCTTCCTTTTTTCCTATCCGGGGGTTTTTCGTGCACTAGAAAATTTATCGTTGGATTTTACAGGAATTACATCCAAATCCATTTACAGGAAATTCCTTATCGTGGCTACCGCACTCTGCCTGCTTAGCTTTCCTGCAACGCCTCGGCTAGACGAGGCCACTCTAACCCAAAACATTCTCGGTCACGGATTAACCAGGAGACTATACAAGGAAATTGTACAATTATTTGTAACATTCATAGATAAAACGAGGGCAGACGTAAGACTCCCTGGGGAGCATGAGGAGAGGAAAAATATTGAAAATATGTTAACAGGAAATGGGCAAAATTTGAAGGCGCCCCAATTCGATCTGGATCTCAATTCTCTTGTAAAATTGATAGAAATTGGCAGGGAAATTTTAAGAACTTAAATGGAATGCTTCACAGGAAGTCTAGGGTGCACCACTTCTTCATTCAGGAATTTCGCCATTTTACCCTCATTTTGAGGAAAATCCCGGAAATTCGAAACTCTACAAGGGCTGTCCGACCAACTACATTACTGTTCAAGTTAAGCTTCGAAAAACGTGAGCTCGAGGAACGTTTAGAGTTCTTCAACTATTTAAAACACTTTTACGATCAAAACTTTTCTTTTTACCACTACTAGAAGAAAATCCTTTGTAAACGTTCTCTGTGCCTTTTCGGATGGAAATTATTCAGCAATTCTGATGCTGTAGTTGCAGTGCTAAAAGATATGCTCTTTTCGGAAATAATTCGGTACTTACCGCATTATCACATTTTCTGCCTTTGAAAGCTACTGCTGGCTTTGCCTTTGATGTTCTACTTGGTGTTGCGTTAAATGAACGACTAATCGTCTTGCTTTATATAGCACTTAATAGCCGAGCTCTAACAATATAGTCGAGATATTGTATATGCATTTTATTACTTTAAACTCTCTAAAAGTAATTTAAGTTTAAGTACTATGGTACTGTTATATCAATGGTAACGTACTTTGTAATTCAATAACTACTATTATAATTACAGTACAATAATTATTATATTTGGTGTCCCATACCATAAGTAAAATATTCATTATTAATTTAAATTATCACTAGCAATGAATACTTCGAATTTCTTTCGAGGCTTTTCTTTTTGTAAGTAGGTACAAATTATATTTTTCATTGTTGTTGTCGAAGTTCACCACCAAATTTAAAACTGACAATATACCACAATCCTTCGTACACTAATTTTTGATTAAAAATAACAGTGAAAAATCGTTATTGTGGATTCACTATATTGAATTTTTAAACTTTGGCACACTATCTCGTATTACTATACTATATACTTATAGTAATTGGGAAGTTTTCGTAAAATTTAGTATTGAGTGACCACTATTTTGGACGCGTTTATATATATATATATTAAATACTACCTATTGCAGCGTATCTGATGAATAGATTTCGGAAAATTAATGATGATATACCTACATAAAATATATGTATACTTATAATTTGGACTCCAAATCTTTCATATTTCTTAACCACTATTGACCAAACTTAACATACGTATTGACAACATAGAAGTCTTGATATTGGATTTTGATCCAACTTTGCGTATGCATTTTTTGGCTCGATATCTATGTACGTTAAATTTACGGGGTTTGGACAAAGGGGAGGGGGACTTTCATTTGGATATATATTTTAATTGTTTTCTTGCAGACCGCATATTTCTTAATCGATGTTGATTAAACTTGATTCAAATATTTTCCATGGCAATATCTCAGCTATTTTCGCAAATGGGAATAATTCGTTAAGGAGGTGAGGAATTCAACATTACCTTATCTTAAGTAAAAATTATTTTTACCACATTGGAATCTATCTCTTCCTTCTGGCTGCCGCTGAAAGGCAGTTTTTTTTAATTTGAATTAAAATTAGTGTTCCGAACAAAATCGATTAATACGTGCATTGTGAAATTTCAAAGAAAATTAGCGTTAAACGACAATGTTTTTGGATCTGCCATTTTGAATTCTTATATTTGGTACCGAATTTGGAACCACCTACCTTAAAGATTTCACGTACTTAATTTGTATATCAATTAAATTTTTCATTTTGCTTCACCCACTTCTGTAGCGTTCTATGTTCCCTAAAACGACATTAATAACGTTTCCATTAAAACAAAATTGGATGTTTTTTAAGTTTAATTTGTAAAGTTATATTTTAAAGTTTTTAGACATATGAAATTTTAAAACAGTAAGCGTGCGTGCATTTAGTTTTACGGCATTGCACAACAGTTCAATAATTTGCTTTGTCCTTTGAAGAAAAATTGACCTATTGAATTTTTAAAATCGTAAGAGCTTAGCTCTTGAAAGCAATCCATTCCTTGTAGATATACAGCAAACCAAAGAAAAATAAAGTCATCCGTTTTAACTTTATACATTCATCATTCTTCTGAACTTTATATAGATAGAATCTTTCTAAATAAAAAAATTTAATTTTTTTAGCAAGCAAACAAACTGCTTGTTTTTATGTTCGTTTGTGTAACAGAACGAGTAATACATAGAAATAACTTTAATAGAATTTTCTCTGTAGGTTACAAATCCAAAAATCAAAATTTTTCTGTTGCGTGACATTTTTAAGAAACAAGCAATATGCAAAAAAACACTTTTTTAAAAACAAGCTTTTATGCTCCATGTCATCATAATATTGCATTGTCACGCGATATACATTTGCATGCAAAATTTCAGCTCAATCGGAAACCGGGAAGTTGGTCAAATTTAACTTGCAAGATTCCATTACAGACACCGGGACAGGTGAAAGTAAATAAAAGCTTGTAAAATATGATGAAACCCTAAAATTGTTCGTATTATGATTTTTTTTTTTTTTTTGCAGATTAAAAGAGAAATAATGGAACGAGAAAAAAGTGCACAACTTGGCTCAAATTAAAGTCTAAATTCTTATTTCGATGTATGAAACACCACCATTCCGTAAATCTTGCTAAGCATATTGGGGAATTAATTTTTCGTGAGCGTTCAAGTCTTATAGAAATTATATATATAGGTATGTGTCACTAATTCTGTGGTAAAATGTTGATGACCAGTGTTATTTGTTTTAATAAATTAATGAAAAAATATACATTTATATATGCTATAAAACTACACGCACACTCTACAGTCACTATTTTCAACCTCATTCTGCTATTGTTCACATTAATTTTGTTTTAGCACTTCCAATTCGTTATAGTCATGTCTTTTAAGTTGGAATTAAATGTGCAGGGTCGCATCTGTATTTTTATTGGCAATAATCGTAACAGAACCATTTCATGAGGGTAAATGGAACTTTGGGAACAAGTTTTATGTGTAGAGACAATCCTTTTTATAAATTATTCCTCGAAGTATCCGACTTTAGCTAGACTGCATAAAACTGTTTGATATTTTACAGCAGTAATGGAAAATGGCACTGGATTTGTTGAATCGTAAACCAGTGGAAGGAATTAATTGAATTTGCAGATGCACAATTTTATATTTAAGGTTAATTGGTGAAGCCACATGCACATCTCTATCGTTTAAACCCATATAAGTACCTACTTAATTTGATCAAAATTGCAATAAGATTTACTCGTTATGAGCTGCTTTAACTTTTAGGGACGATTTTTTACCGATAACATAAATTTTTCAAATGTGATAATATTTTTATTTTTTGAAATTCAACAATTTGATTCGACATTATTACTTTACAATTTACAGGAATCGTTTTGGAACTTTTGGATTTATAAATTAATACCTACTACAGAAATAACGTCAACCATGAAGTGTGGCAAACCATTTGTATAACCACAATTTTAATATAATGTAAATTATCTTAAAAATATATATTCAATATTTGTTTCATGTTGATGGACTAATTAATATTTTAACTTTGTTTTTATTTCAATATGCACATTACATATGTACAACAACAAAAATCATAACATGAAAATATACTTTAAATACTTTAAACTTTATACTTTAAATACTTTAAAGTATATTTTCATGTTATAAGTATGTATTGTATAACGATTGGATGAAAAAATGTGGCTTATTCATGCTAAATTTCTTTTAAATATAACGTAGGTGGAAAAACTGATGTAAATTAATAAAAATTCTGGTTTCTTTCTCTAAGTGCAATACAGACTTTGTTATGGTGTACACGGTTTTTTTTTCGTAAGTAATTAACAAAAAATCATATACCTACATATGGAATTCAACCTTAATGCTAGTTATTTCCATTTTAATATTATTGTTTTGGCTGATTAGAAATGGGGTTTTATTGACATTTTTCAATAAGCCGTGAAAGACTAGATTTTAGTCAGAATTCGCACAGATCCTAAATACCAATTTGGTGTCTAATTTTAAATATTTAATATATTTTTAAATTTTTAATTAAACCCTATGTTAAAAGTTCAAAAACTAAAACATCCTAAAGTAAAGTGTACCGAACGAAAACCAATCAAAATTGAATTCTAGGTTATAGTTCAAGTTAGTTTTATTTTTATGCTAATTTCACAATCATTTTTGTAAACAATTTAGAATAAGTTCAAATCTGATCATTCTTTTTTTTAGAAGAATAGTTTATGCCCACGTTGAGAGAAGCTGGAATATAAATTCTTATAAATGACAGCATGTTCATCGAAATCATTTCTTTACTTTGACCCCGTCGGTGTGTTAAAGGATATGAAAACGATATTATTAAGGAAATTTTTAAAACTCTTCCGCCTGGAAGCACACACAAAAGCCTCGAAATCTGACCAGATAACCGGGCGAACGTGAGCTACTTAATTCCAATTCTGGAGCAAACTAAGAGGAAAAAAACCGGGAAAACTTTACTAATTTCGTATTCAAAAGCCCAGCCAGTTCGTGTAGAGGCCAAAACCTAATACAACTCGACCATGGCATGTCCGGGAAAGTTCGGAATTAGTCACAATTTCCCTCTCAATTGCCCCATTAGGGGTTTGGAAACAAGTTTCAATCATTTTCACTGGCTCCACTATGGAAACAGCCCCGATTCTCAGTCCCCATTAATTTATGGAATGAATGTGCAGTTTAATTACTTTGGCAGTGTCTCTCGATTCATTAAACTTTGGACGGCCCGATGCTAATTTTGATTTCATGGTAATCCTTCTTGAAATCATATTGGTCCCACTAGATCTAGCCAAACAAAGTGCCTAGTCTCATGACAGAGCAAATTGATTGAGTTTGCATAAGAGATTGCCGCTCTGCATGAATCATTAATCCAGAACCCATCCTAGACTGTACATGGGCAACTAATAATCCTTATGCAAATGGCTTTCCCTGGGAGGGTGGATTTGGGCCGGGGTTTTCATGGCGGCTGGGCATCAATTTGATTGCAGCAATATCGAATTTCGCTCAATAAAACATTTTTACCCAGTTACAATTGGCTATAAAACCGAGCGGATAATTTACGTCTCGATTGATGGCGATATTAATTTTTGCAAATGCCTCGAAGGGGTTGCAATTGCTGCTGCAGGTGACCGTGTCCCATTGGGAGACCTTAATGTCGAATATTTCATAATAAAATTCCGAAACAAAAAATTCCGCATTGCAGCACGAATTCCTCTTTAAATGTTACATCTTTCACATTCCATTAAAAAATACATTTAGGGCGTGTCCAAATTGTGTTTACAACGGTATGTCTTTTAATTAAATACATAGCTACAAATTAAATATTTTAATTATGGATGGCAATCTGAAGCTTTAAGGTTGTTGAAATGTAATCAACTTTGAACCATAAAAATAGGATTCAGTCTTTTGAAAATTCATATCCATCCTTTTCAAGCGGCGATGCAATACGTGTTCATCATAAAAACTTTAATATATGTAGTTAGTTTTTATTTAATTAAAAAAATAAATAACCACTGAAATATGGATGTAAATCGACTGACAACTGCTTGAAAACTCTTAGTTCGATATATAACATATTTGTTTGGCAGCAGAAAAACAAGTAGAGTTTTTAAAACATGTAAAATTAGCAAAATATTGACACTAAATGCTGAATTAACACTTGTTTAAAAAAAAAATATGACTTAAAAGTAAACATGTAGAAATTTTTGAAAAGTTATTACAAAACAAAATAATATCCTATAGTGACTGGAAATTATTGATTTGCTTGTATCTTTATTTTGCAGTGCATATTTTCAAAACTATTTCAAGTAATTTCAAATCAACACTTATGTTATACCCATTTGAATAGATGGTAGGATATCTAACAACTACGCCGTTCAATAATTACTTTTTTAATTATATTTTAATTAATTATGAAACTTATCTATGCACTTTTTCAATTTCTTAACTAAGTTTTATTTTTATTATAAGTCAGACATAAGTGCGCGTATTTGTTTCAGATCGTTAAAACGATCAAGTGTTGCGCAAGTATTTAGGTTTAAGTAAAGGTATATAGGTATATTATTCCAAAATGCGCAACTTATAAGTTAAAATAAATTAATTTTAAATTTTATATAAAATTTTCTTGAGTGAAACTCTGGTTATAAGTTTCTTACGGTAGTCATCATTTATACAACAGGAACAGCCGCTAGAAATTGCGGAAGTATGCTAGCAAGTAGCTCTACAAAATTTGTATTTAAAGTTTTTTTGTAAAGTTGTTGCAGATTCATATGTGAATGCTTGCTCAAATTATTCTCAGCAAAACTTTTGCAAGTCGTCTACTCGTGTAAACCCGGCTTTAGTCTATTATTTGCGCTATGACTGTAACACATAGTCAATTTTCATGTCAAATATCGACAAATAAAAATTCTCATTTTGTTCCACTGTTCATTTGATGAAATGAAGCTTATGTATTTAAATACATATTTAATTGGGCAATTTTTTGCTTTCTGA
Organism: Machimus rusticus; assembly: GCA_951509405.1. Classification (NCBI taxonomy): domain Eukaryota; kingdom Metazoa; phylum Arthropoda; class Insecta; order Diptera; family Asilidae; genus Machimus; species Machimus rusticus. The sequence continues at coordinate 47,393,606 of OX608050.1, read as the reverse complement.
ATGTCCTACAATGGTAATGAGTCTAATAAAGTCGAATCGACCATGAAATTTCCTCGTTGCCGTAACGATAAGGATTTGAAAAGTAAAACGTTTGCTCCCCGGGGACTGGGGCTGCTCCCTGCTCGTTTTCATCGGTAAAAGCCACGTCGTCGGAGCGCTCATGTTCCACTTTTCGCTGCATTAAACATTCCGATCGTATTCCGATTTAAGATGAGCAAGATCCCCGAAAGCTGAGCGAGCCCGCAATTATTTAATCGCATTACACGGCACCAACTGCTTAAGTGTCTAGTCTTTAAATTTTATGTGGACGGAAGCGGGGGGCCTATTGTCAGGCCATTAGATAACGAGTGTCCTCATTTAACTCCTCGAACCCAAAGGTTGCCGACAATCGGAGTGCTTAATTGGTACCTACCTGGGAATAAAGTATGCAGTCATTATTCCCGACTCCAGTTACGAAGGGAAACTTTGGATCGGAAGCCATTATCAGGTGAAGGTGGCAAATCAGGGTGTGGAAATGGTCCTAGATGATCCATCTCTCTGGTAAATACACCGAAAAACGGATAAAGTGAATGAGCTATTTGAAGGGGACTTAAATTTGAATATTGATTATGGGATGTCCATTGGGATTATTCCGGCGGGCGGCTTTCTAGTGCTCATAAATCCTTTTCTGGCCATGAATATTCACTCCATTGTCAGGACTCGTGCCTTTCTGCACCGGGAGAATAATGGAAAGGGGTTTTCGGCGCAGTTCTTAACGAGCCCAGAGGAACTTTGGCCGGGACATCGCACTGGCAAAATGGCATGCTGTTTTCGTTCGCTGCTTCACTTCAAGAGCAGGAGCGCGTTCCTTGTAAAATCGCTTCGAGCCATCTGACCCAGTCGCGATTTACGACATTCCACCAGTGGCCCTAATTATGAACCCTGGCGCGCTTTATTTTTACAGACCGAAAATCTCTCCGAAAATCCTTAAAATTGTAATAAAAGCCGGTGCTTTCTGGCGGATGGCGCTGCCTTTTATTAAATATTCTTTGTAACTGACTTTTTTTCATAAACAGATCCGCTCAGTGACATTGGGACAAACCTTTTCGCCCGGCCAAGCAATTCGCTGAATTCAGGCCGCCTCGAGTTAAACACGAATTGAATTCATGCTCCACTCGGAGTGCTTATGAAAAATTGTCTCTTCCTCAAAGGTCCTGGGCTTTCAAAGCGGAACTGGAGTGGAAATGATGTCAAAAACCAGTGCTTGGAAAGAACAGAATCCTAACATTCATAACTGCATAATTTCACAAATTATCCCTGTCCCGGTCGTCTTTAAAGGATTCTTTTCCATACATATAAAAAAAGTGTTTTAAAGGGAATTTAATTGAAATGCTAAGACACATATGGCGCAAAGCGGATCTCCGAAACAATGGACGGATTCATGCAAATTTAATTTTCAATGACATGTAAGGGGAGCTCGCACAAGTGTCCTTAAATTTTTAATTTTACCAAAAACAGGATGCTTTTGAACTACGGAGACGAGTTCACGCAGAAGGTGCTTTTGTTAGAGTTAAGCAAAAATTTGCGTATAAAAGATACATTTTAACTGCGATTAGCATGCGAGACACGAAATATTTTTTTGACGCACAAACAAATATAACCATATCATCGTCTATTCCAGTAGTAAATGTAAGCAATTCCGCATCGAAACTTTCATCAATTATGGGAACTCATAAACTTTCTGCGTGAAACGTTGAATGAATTTTGCATTGAGATATCCTGGAATGGATCTTTGATCTCCCTTATCTATTTATCGAGACATTTACCAATGAAGGTAAGATGTAAGGAAATTGTTTTTCAATATGAAATGCTCAGGGTTACACTACCTTAAGATTTTCAAAAAATATAATAAAAAAAAATTCGCCTAGATTTATTACTAATACTTTTTACAATACTTTAGATGTTTCCACATGTCATAATTCCAGTTATTATATATAGATATTATGTTATGCAGTCAATTGCAATAGCGCAGCAGCGAATATTCCTTGCTCGTTTAAGCTTTATATCGTATCTTGAGGCCACTAATTTCGAACCTACATAGTACATACTATAAAAATTCGGAAATTAAAAATGGCGGACCCAATATGTTTGCTACTCAATCACGCCTTAACGCTTTGTCCGATAATTTTCTGTTTTTAAGTGAAGGTACTACACATCCTGACATAATATATAGGCTACATTTTATAGAGAGACAACTGCAATTTCAATATGCTAGAATATTAGGAAGCTTCTAAAAATTTAATTTCAAACAATTTTTCAATTTATTTCGCCTTTAAGATTTGTGTAAATGAGGAATAAAAATAAAACCTTAGAAGAAAGGATTGAAAAATTCATGAGACATACCTAATAGAGCATTGTCGTTTTCGGAATCGTAATCTCTATGTGAGCGTAATTAATCGTGATTTACTTCCTCACACATTGACTGAGCTTTTCCACCATTAAAACTCAAATAATGGAATACAAAAAGATCAGAAATAACCTCAAATTGCGTGATATCATCACTTCCTAGCCCCCCACGGGGAAGGTCCTGCGGTAATGATGGTAAAATATTATGAGCACCGGGGAGCCCTCGCTCCCAGACGTTCAAACAATTTATAATCCCCGTATCTTGGGAGACCCAGGAGGTGAGCATATTTTCGAACTTGTCAACAGGCTTTGATACCCATCTGGGATCGAAAAAATTAGGAGCTTCAGAGAAAAAGGTATAGCTTTTAATTAAAGAAGTAAATGTATGAAAAAAGTAGAAGGACTTTCTTATGTATAGTATTTGTTTCCATTCTTACGAGTAATTTAATTAAAATCAGAAGTCTATGGTTTTGGGTGATTTTCTGTAGTGTTCATATCACATGCCTACCTACGGCCTTCAGCACATATTTCATCGCGGCTAATGAAAAACCTCCCGGGACAGCGGCTGATATATTGGCTGAAGCCTATATTTTCCATTAGGAATAATTCCTTTATCAAACAATAGCAACATGCCATCCCCTACCAGCGAATACATTATGGTCTCAAGATTCAGTGAGAAAAGAAATCCTGCGCCATTCTGGTCTTTTTGGGGGTATTCGGTGGTTAAAAATTCGTTTTACACGTTCGCCACTTCCTTGGGTGTATGGGGCGTAGGTACCAAGGAAATGAAAACTTTTCTTTAGAAGAATTTCAAAGGATTTGATCTCGGCACAGCTCCAGCATCTCAAAGGCGTTGGGGACCGGAGAACACGCCGCGTCGCGCGTCGCGCCTCCCGCCTTCAAGAAGACGGAAAGGAACAATGCGCCAGACGCGCTCTCGCCTCGTCGACGTTTCAATTTGGATATTGCGTTGCTGAGCTGACTGTAAAGTCGCAGGACGGTCCCCGGGGAGCGCCCGATAATACTCCTCTTAATAAAGCGCCTTACCCGCCGTCCTGCGGGGGCATCCAGACGCCTGTAGCCACTTCGTGTAATGCCTCTGCTAAATGAGTTCAATTAAAAAACTTTAAATGATTAATGGTAATTAAATGGCGCTCTGGCGCGCAAGCCCCGCCCACGTGACTGGGAAGAATAATTTAATCCTGCGATCGTATTATTTCTAAATTGGTTCAACAGGATATTAATCACTGGAAGTTGCCGGACATTAATAAGGAGCGCGGCGGCAACGGAAGCCCACTGCAAACTTATCCGGCAACTCTGCCATGTTGCGCACCCCCGGCCCAGATTGGTAAATTTTTAATTAATAACGCGACTTGGTGTGGACGTTGCTGGAAATTATTGCCAGGATTATTTTGCAATTAAAGCGCTCGTTGCCCAGAACTCAGGTTCTTCTCTTTCCCGGTCGAAAGGGTCACTTTGTAACGCTCTCACCCTTACCACTTTTGGCCAAGGTGCAGGGCTTTCGTGGAGTGTGGAATCCTCCTTAGGTGTTGAACAAAACCTTTCAGATTTTACAGGGCAGATGTCCTTTCACGCTGATGAATGGAATTTCTTCAGGAAAAGTTTTCGGAGGGTTTTTGCTTTCCTAATTAAAGTTTATTTTTTTTTTATGATTATAAACTACACCATTAGTGGCCACTTAGCATTGAATAAAATTACGCCATTTTCATGCGCCCAATTAGAAGTGGTTTACTTGAAAATAACTAATTAGTACTCGTCAAACCAAACAACATTTACATTTAAAACGTTATTTTTTTAACTTTAAATCGCCAATATAAAGCTTTTTTGATTGTTTGCAAATGATTATCACTTATAACTATAACCACTCCTAATACATCGAAATTAAAAGAAATCACAACTATCCATTCCATTGGAATTCCCGCAAGAGCAGAAATGAACACAAATATTACCTAATAGGTATAATAATATTTGTAATTTCCTGGCTTTTCAAAGGCTGGGTACATTTTTTTAGTACATATACCCATTTTCCATTTCTCCTACTCAATGTGTTGACTTTAAAATATTATAATTTTGTTGCACATAAAAAACCATTTCTTCCATATAATTTGAAATATTTTTGAATTAATCGACATTTTTATGCCTGACATTAGATTTTTCAATTGAACTTTAAAGTGAAAATTCTCTGTTTCGTTGCAAATTACTATGGCTACAACTTCTGTTTCGCCAATATTTTTAAAGCAGTTAATTTAAAGTGGAATAGAAATACTATCCATGCTGCCATACTAAAACTTTTTTGGTTTTATTGTTAAAATATAACCTACTGAGTAGTTCTTTAACAGATTTTAGTTTTTACGTATACGTATCTACAACCTACCAATTAACATAATTTGAATTCCTAAAAAACTAAACGTACATACATAATTGTGGAAATATCCCTGAAAAGGTCAAACTAATTATTATCTATATTAGGACGCACAAAATAGCAAAATTGTCTGCTGAAGAATTGTAACAATGACACCTATTTTTACGAAAATCAATAATATTCTGAACTACTATTGCTTATTGCTTTTACTAAAAGGAAAATATGAACGAAGAAAGCATTATTTCAGATTTAGTCTGCTGTCAAAAATTAATTTACCTCGTCGAGCAGACTAGATGCTATACATCATCGACACTAAATGCCAATAAATTTAGTTTAGACGGCATTAAGTCATTATTCGCACACAGCATTACAACTTATTTTTTAACATCGTTTAGAGCTGTAACACATCTCGAAGCACATGTAATAATGTTGGTACAGGTACATACTTATATGTCATATAGATACATCATATGTACATATATCATCATATTCAGTAATGCCGTGTACCGAAAATTAAATGAACTTTTTTAAAATCAGTGAATCATCGCACTTTTATTTTTCCGCAGTTGATAATGTTATACTTGGAAGGTAAGAAGTAAACATTTAATCACAATAACGTCTATTTAAGCTGGTTATATATAAAAGAAATTTTTTTGAAAATATTATCGTTATTTATCTTATTAGTCTATTAAGCACAATAAATGAAGAGAGGAAAGAAGTAAAGATTTTGAATATCTGATATACTTAAAAACTAAATTTTTGCACTGGAAATTAAATTAAAACTTTTGCCTCCTTAAAACATAATCTTATACCCAATAAAAATAAAAATATTTTGTTAAAAAAAAACTTTTTTCCAAAATCATGTTTTATAAAAAAAACACTCTTGTAGATATGTATAACAGATACACCTAAAATAAAATCCCAGCTGTCATTTCTCAAAAATTATCTAAGAAAATTTGAAAATGATTAGCAGTCGCAAATACAGCGTACTTGAAAAGTAAACAAATTATCAACGCAAACATTAACTCGCGGAGAAGACAACGAACGTGTTGCCACAAAATTTATGGCCGCGATAAAAGGGCCCATCTGCGCTGCCGGGGGTACTTTAAAGACAATTCAATTTCTCTTCGCCCGGATGCTGCGTGTTGCGAAGCCAGCGGGATGAATCTTCTCAATGTTCCCAGAAAAGCCGACGTATAAGAGATGAACATTTCTAAGGCGCAGGGGAAGAAAAGTGCCCTAAATCGAGTTCTCTTGGCCGTCTCTTCTGGTGGCTTAAACTCGAATCGGGTCGGTTACAAGATCATGCACTGACTCCAGCAAAATGTTGTCAACGAAATTATTTTGTTACTTAGGTATTGATTCCACAAAAACGCTGCCTTTAATCATGCCAAGTGAAACTTAAGACGGCGACTGTACCCCGTAAACAAGTTGTGGACAAATTGAGTTCTGGCGAAGTTTTCTGGTGGAACGCCGGTGGGCAACTCCAGTGACCCTCCAAAGCCCATCAAAACAAGTAACTTAATTTGTGCGAACTTTTCCCTGTCAGCAGTGGGCGGAGTGCGGACCGAGTTACATCTCATAGAGATTTGATAGTTTTTCCTCGGCCGCTGAATGTAGGGCTCGAATTTCTGGGTCGATTCCCATGTTTGCCAAGTTTTCTCCCCTTCCTGTTCCTGTCATGTTACATTTGATGTCCCGACGTTGCCCTGGTCTAACCTTTCCTTCTTTTCTTCGCCTCGGGCCTTCTATTGTAAATTTTGATTAATTAGTTTTCTACCGATGTTTCTGTTTGTTTAAGGAGTCTGGGTAGAGCTGATGTTTATTCAGCTTAATTTTCTGCCCTACCAGGACCCGAGCACAAGGTAAAAGTGTACTATTTCCTTCGTAATCCGATAAAGAAGTCTGATGTCTCATTTTATCTGATTACCTGCCTCGTGCCTTTAAGATGCATGTAAATCTTTGAAAGGTTCTTGAAAAGAAACCCTTTACGATGAAAGCAGGCAGAAGTTTTCAATGTGGGTGGTTTGAAGTTTGGATGTATACCTATCCACAGTTAAACATATTGCTGTAACAAAAATGTTATAAACATGTGGTCAGCAAACCCTTTTGGAGTTACAACATTCAATACCATTTTCTGTGCAAAAAATATTATAAGTAGTGAATATTCCGTTTCAATATTGATTGTTGGAATAAAAAATATACCTCCGACGATAGAGTAGGGGTCGTATTTGTTATGAAATTTTAATCAAACTTAGCCTTCGTGTTTATCTGTCCAATATCTCAATTAAGTTCGTGAAATTCTCATATACAAACATCGTTACAACCCGATAACATATCTTGCTTATTAATCGCCTATACATTCACAAATTTTATGTTATACAATAGATACACGGTCACGCCCATAGGCCCAGGTTTTGCATGCAACCATCAAACAAAGAATGCATCTTTTACAAATATCATGAGCGTTAATTGTTAAATTTTTACAATTTTTCTTTTAGAATACAATATTTCATTACAATATCTACCAGTGTGATTGGTATAACCGATCGCGAGCTTTTAATATAATGATTTTGATGACATTGCATGAGAACTGAAAATGAACCATTCATTATTTGTGGAAAATTGGTACCACTTTGTAATGAAACATTTGCCGAAGTGAGTATTTCTCAAAGATTTTAATGTTTAACTTTATGAACAAATGTTTACAAAAATCAAATAGTTATTAACTGATAATTCTTATTTCAGATTCTAAAAATGGTATATTCAATGTGTACGTTCTTATACAGTTTTACGGCAACTTAAAAGAAAGAAGTATCTTATCAGAAATTAATTTAATTTGATAACTAATTTGTATCATTCGATTGCACATTGATAATTGTAAATATTTGTAACTTTAAGAACACATAAATACAAAGGCGGTTGAAATAAAACTGTTTTTTTTTCAGCACTTCATTTATACAAATATATGTGTTATTATAGAAGATAAATTTTTGTGATAGTTGCTAAAATTATATTACGATACACTGATCGAAAATCTCTATGGACCAAAGCAAAAAAATACACAGCCAGATCTTGAACCACGAATTCGGTAGTTTTTAAGAAATGCTATATTTTTATGAACTAATATTTGATTGAGAATTAATATATGCATACAACTATAAAACGAGATTGTAATATAAATCTTTTACTCTCACTAATGCTTATTTGATACTTCAAAAAAATAGTAAGTAATTATATATTTTCCTGAATTTCATATCTTGTCGGTTATTCTATATGTGCAAAATTAAAAATACATATATTTCTTCGTCGCGACATTTCAAATGATGTTTTTTTGATTATCTCTATTACTATTTTACGTCTTCGACGTAAGAAAAGACTTTATTAAGGTCCGAGAAACATAAGAAACATTGTGTTTAATTTTTAATAATTGCGATAAATTGACACTTTAATTTTTACCTAGTTGGGTAACCAACGAGTTGATCTAGTCATTTCACAGAATCGATTAGTACATGTAGAAAAACATGTCTTTCCTTATTAGCAATATGTAGAGTTTAGAATGTTTATTATTTTGTTACGTTTTGTATATCACATTATTACATAAAGTATGTACTTCAACTTAAAATGAGAAGAATATGTAAGTAGGGTGAATTAAAATTTGTCGGAAAGTGAGTTTAACAATTTTTTTTAAATTTTTTATTAGTAATCCTATAGTAGTAATTGCGTAGTTTTTGGAAGCAATAAATTCTGTTTACAATTTGGCATTGGATTTAAGTCATTCTGTTGAACTTGAGATAATACAAGTTGGATTTGAGGAACTGGCCGTCCCCGTCGCATACTCTGACTCACATGTGTTCTTGTGTTCGTGATGAGGTTTTTGCTGCGAGCTGTATTCTTTCTTCGCTGAATTTTATGACTCCATTCTCGTATATGAATCGGTTCAATCTTTTAATAACTTAAACGTAATTTTCAATTTCCTTTTTCTGCCAAATCTTCTATACATTCGCGGCCTTTCGTCAAAATTCACAATTCATTCACGATTTGAATTTTCTCCTGCGTGATTTTTTCCTCCTCTTATCTATACGGCAGACAGTAAATGGATTTCCCTGCTTGCTATTGTTCCCTTGTATTCCAAAAACATTTTATTATTATTATTTTTTTATTTCGGCCCCATTAAACATCAATATTATAAATATGTACATATCTCTAATATGCATTTGATAATAATTATCAATTGCATCTCACAATTTTTACCTACGCAAACCCTAATTAAGGACATAACATCAGAAATGGACCTACACTGTTTAATTGATCATACAATGTCCTTGACAGAGGTAAGGTTGCTTTAAATAAGTACGCTTAAAAAAAAGTCGACTCAAAAATACAGTGCAAAACGTAAACGTTGGTCAGAGGACACTTGCTCGAATGCTGCACATATATGCACATATTGTACATATGTGTTGGAACATGTCTTTCCACGTACTCACCCTTTGTAGTCCCACATAATCTATTTGTGACTTCAGAAAAGTTATGAGAAGTGCAAATGTGAAGTTGTGTTGTTATTGGACTACTAAAACTGCCAGCAAACATATTGCTGATTTCCCAAAGCCCCAATTAAATGTTATTAATTAAATTATACGCTGACACGCATTAAGTAAGACGAGCAAATTTCTTTCACCAGGTGTGGTACTTTCAAATTCAAGAACACATTTCAATTTCTCAAGTTTTTAAAAATTCGTTCGATCATTTTTGCAGTAGGTTTGGTAGTTGACTTGCAATCTTTACCTTGGCTGGGTTAAAAAAGTGTGAACATGTAAGTTTACACAAAATTTCATTAATTTGACCTTCTATTAAATTTATTTTAAATTTAGGAACTTCGAAGGCATCGGTGATAATAAGTCGATTTTGTTCTTTCGACAATCTGCCAAAATATTGCATATATGCGGCTTGTGGCAAGATTGCACTCATCTTAACGTTCGAAGAAGAAATAAAGCTGGAGCTTTGGTTCTACTCGTTTTTGGAATCGGAATAAGTATTTCTGGATTTTCGGGATATTTGGATTTGAAAGTTAGCAGAGATATGGTTGATCAACAAAAGGCGTTAATTCTAAGTTTTGGGCTGCTTCTATGCTTTATTAAGCTTTATTTATTTTGGAGCTCAGTTGGTGATATTAAACATTGTTTGGAATGGCTGCAAACATTTTCGGGACGTTTTAATAAACATGCCTTCATAAAACATGCCTTGAGATTGTACCGAATGTTCTTCATAATTGGAGAGACCGTAGTTGTACTAACTGCAATCATCTTTTTTTTTTTACCAATAACGGAAAACACTAGGATGTTACCACTAGCCACTAAAAATCCTGTCTTAACAGTGGATATTTTGAAAAGCCCGTTTTACGAAATGTTCTACTTCTACCAAATAGTTTCAGTCACTATACTAGGAATATGCATGTTGGCGTGTGACACGGTTGATTTGAGTTTTTTTATATCCTTGTACCTATTAATTTTATTTGTATTTTTTATAGTTGTTTTGTGGAATACTCTTAATAATTACAGCATTTCTTAAAACCATCAATGCACTTTTCGAGGAAACGTTTTTAAATGGAACTGAAGAAAACATGAGCGATAAAGAAAAGGAAAAAGTAATGATTCAAATCATCGAATACTTCATTGAAACGACAAGGTAATTTTTATATTATTATAAAGACCGTAGACATTTTGAATTTAGAACGGGATTTTCTCATTTCTACCTGAGACGAAATTTACGTAAGAGAAGTGAATCGATAAAACTAAATTTGTGTGTTTTTATATATGAGTATATAACCATTTTATTTTTACTTGTGACACAAATAGAACAAGTTGAATTATAAAAAAATTCAAATTCCCTGTATTTTTGCATGTAATGCAATAATTAAAATTATAATTTTGATGGCCGACTTTAGAGCCCAATATTTTTATTGACATATAATAACAAATTAATCGACTATGTTACTTATGAAATCAGAAAATGCAGTTTTATTATCCTTAATTTATAGTGAACAGTAAAAATCTACACAAGATTGTTTGCGAGTTCATGATTCAACGCGAAAATACAACTAAAATAAATAATCACTTGTCTAAGACACAAAAAAAACTTTAAATTTACTTGCTTGGTGTTATTAGTTGAATTTTAAAAAAATCAAAATTTATTAGAAAAGTAATAAGATAGTAAAGTACAGTATATAGATTAAAATAACAATTGACATGAGTCTTTTAATATATTTTAAAAATGACTTGCTTTGCTTTGAGAAATCGAAATTTTAAATTGTACACCTTTTTTTTTAGAATAATTGACTTTGTTGAAGACACATTCAACTTGATGAGTTTCAGCAGTCTTGTTTTTAATATGATTGTATCAGGATTGGCTTTGTATATGACATCTTTGCTGCCATTCAATAGTCCATCATTCTGGTTCATGGGATTTGGGCTTTTGCTTCAGATTTTTCAACTAGGAATTTATTGTTTCTTTGGGGAGGCCATCGTTACACAGGTAAAAATATCTTTCAAGTTTTGCACGACATCAGGCAAATATCGTAAGCTTAAATAGTTATATATTTTTACAATTTTCTTTAAGAACACAATATTTCGCTACAATATCTACCAATGTGATTGGTATAACCAATCGCGAGCTTTTAAAATAATGATTTTGCTGACATTGCAGAGAACTGAAAACGAACCATTTATTGTTTGTGGAAAATTGGTACCACTTTGTAATGAAACATTCGCCGAAGTGAGTATTTCTCAAAGATTTTAATGTTCAACTTTATGAACAAATGTGTAGAAAAGTCAAATAGTTATTAACTGATAATTCCTATTTCAGATTCTCAAAATGGCCTATTCAATGTGTACGTTCTTGTACAGTTTTAAGACAACTTAAAACAAAGAAGTATTTTATCAGACATAAATTTAATTTCATAACCAATTTGTATCATTCGATTGCACATTGGTAATTGCAAATATTTGTAGTTTAAGACCACATATATGTATACAAAGGCGGTTGAAATAAAACTGTTTTTTTTCAGCACTTCATTTATGCAAATATGTATGTATTATTATAAAATAAAATTTTTGTGATAGTTGCTCAAATTATTTTTCAAGACTCGAATTGCTAAAAATATTTTACGAGACACTGATCGAAAATCTCTATGGACGAAAGCAAAAAAATAGACAGCCCAAACAGATCTTGAACCACGAATGCGGTAGTTTTTAAGAAATGCTATACTTTTATGAACTAATATTTGATTGAGAATTAATATGCATACAACAATAAAACAAGATTTTAATATAAATCTTTCACTCTCACTAACGCTATTGCAAATGATACTTCAAAAAAATAGTAAGTAATTTTATTTTCCCCATCTTCAAATATTGTCGCTTATTCTATGTGCAAGAGTGTGATTAGTATAACCAATCGCCAGCTTTTAAAATAATGATTTTGCTGACATTGCAGAGAACTGCAAATGAGCTATTCATTATTTGAAAAAGTGGTAACACTTTGTAATGAAACATTCGCCTAAGTAAATATTTCTCAAAAATTTTAATTAATTGTTTAGAAAAATAAAACAGTTATTATCCGATAAATCTTATTTCAGATTCTCAAAATAGCTTATTCAATGTGGACGTTCTTGTATAGTTTTAGAAAAACTTAAAACAAATTAGGACTTTATCAGATATTAATTTAATTTGATTACTTATTTTTGTCATTTGATTGTATATTGATAATTGAAAATGTTTCTATCTTAGACCATATAAATATTAAGGCGACTGAACTAAAACCTTTTTTTTAACACTGGTTACTATTATTCATATCATAAATTGTTCAGTATGAATACCATAAAATGTACTCGTATGTAGTTGACTTCAAATATTAGCTCTTAAATGTCTCATATTTAGGTAGCAACGTTTCTATTCTTTAAACTAATCGTTACTGCAAACAGAAGTGATTCTTTTTTCAATTATTATCAAGTAGGTACATGCTTTGCAATCAGTTTTCAATAATTCAATAAATGAGATCCGAGTTTTACGCAAATCTTCCTACCAAGGTCTAAAATATGTAAGCGAATCTTATATATGCCTCATCGCCGTTATTTTTGGGCAGGAATTCAACAAATCAGATAATGACTGTGCTGTTCTTCTCTAAAATCATTCAAAACTGCTATATTCAAAATTATTTATTGGAAAACATTTCTGCATAACAGAAATATCGGAGCAATACTCCGATAAGCAAAATGTTAATAATAAGCTTTTAAGCCGATGGCAGATATTCATACAAACTGCCCTCCTGTATAAAATATCGTCCTGTACACCGAAGTTCGCACATACTCTCTGACCTACTGATCCAGAAAATATTTTTATTAGTCGCTATCTACGCCAGTTAATAAAAGTGTAAATAAAGTGGAAGCGAAATTTTTACGCCTCATAATATGGACACTTTTTAGCTGGGAGCAATGCGCGATACCACAAAAAAGATACCCTGACGCTGATAATATTCATAAAATCAAAAAGAAAGTACCGAAGGGATAGCAGAAAAGTTAAAAGTGCTTGCAAAGTCTTCTCGTTTTAATTTGCATGCATTGGTTTTGACCTAAATCATGTTGCCAGGTACATAGATAATTATTACCTACTTTTTTGTGCGCAATATTCGAGTATATGTAGAATTAAGAATTATCATAATTTTTTACGTAATCAGTTTGCGGAATATTTAAAATAGTTCGATAACTGCATATTAAGTAGTATGATTTGGAATGTGTTTCCTCTGTTTTAAGGCGGTTCCTTGAATTTCATGAAGTTCATAAAATTCTAAGCAGTCACTAGAAACGTATATGCGTTGTCTTAGACATAAAAAAAAGACTCTCTAGTGTGGGTACCAGGGAACAGGGAGCATTAAATCGGACTCACTGAAAATGAAATTGGTTTTATGGCGCCAAGCGCGGCTCGGTTCGAATTGAAATTCAGAATAGGGGCGATATGGCGAAATGGCTACATCAAAGATATTCATAGCACGTTCTATAGCATGACTTCATACCTTCGCCCATTTCAAAATCTCTCTCAGAAATTAAACACTAAAAGAGTTAGAGGCTAAAGCAACTGAGTTTGGTCGATTTGTTTATCCACAACGTTTCCATGTTGATGAGGCTCACCTGGGGGCTCTATGCAATGTTTAGACACACAATGAATTTATGGTACAGCGCAGCATCCGAGATGCTCATCATCGCGACAATCTGAGAGTAGATTCCTCGGAGGGGCTCTGCTGAGGTCGATGGTTCTATTGTCAACGGGAGTCGCGATTGAGAAGCTGAAGACCGTCTGCAGGAGTCAGATACTCGCGACTGGTTGTTGGACGTAGATGTTTTTTAGAGGCCTCTTGGTGCTTCAGAAGTGGTCAGCTATATTCGGACGTTAGATCTAGACCTGATACCTTTGTGTGTTTTATTTTTGACGAACTATGTGTTGCCTATAGATGTAAAACCGGTAGCACTTAAATTCGCAGACCTGCTCCACTGCAGTTGGACGGTGGACAATATCGTTCCATTAAGTGTCCGTTGATCACTGCTTCGGCACTGCAGAAACAGTGAAAATTTAAAAAAATATATTACCAGGTGCGAAATTGTGAAGTTTCTACTTAATTGCAGCGATAAATAACAGTGGCAGTGAAAAGTTCTGTGTGCGAATAGTGAATAATTAATAGTAGTTTGCAGTTTTTTAAGGGCTCGAGAGATTCACTTAGAGGAGCTGCTTCTGTATTCGTTTTAAACAATCTTAAAAGCCCTCGAGGACTGCAGCAACGCAGCTATTTAGTTCTAAATTACTTTGATGCGGTATATCATTGGTAAATTTATGCAAAGTCTAATAGTCTTTTTAGGAGAGTGCACCGGAGCCCTAGTTCTGAAGTGCGTCTCACTTGACTTAGACTCAGATTGTTCACTTAGTCTCTTCGGAGGATGGGTTTTATTTATTCTTTTTTGTGTGCCTTAACCGTCTGCTAGGCTCTTCTGTCTGCCATTATTCTTTCTTCAGGCTGCGAATTTGGACGTCGTCCAAACGCCTGCTAGCCACTTCCAGGAAGAGTCCAAAGTGGTCGTATTTATGCTATGAAATGCTCCTTTACAGTTTTTAGCACACGATGCCCACGTCCAAAGTCCGAGCTGGCGCCAGCTTTTTTTGGAATGCAACAAATGCACTTTTCCCATCTGCTGTTGCTATTTTCGACGACATTCATTCACTGGTTTACTGAATGTTTGCTCTAGATGAAGGGAAAATTAAATTCTCCCTCTGAAATTGGTAATTTATGCTTAGGCGTTAGTTTCGGTCTCAGGCAAATTTTGGGGTAATTCTGTTTAGTTAAGACTATTTGTTTACTTTGCTGGGTAAGCAAGGTACACTTAAAGTACACACATCTTGGGGCAGTGCAAACAAACCCCAAGTGTGCTTGCGCTTCACTACAGCATAAATATAAATAGCCACATATTTTTCTCAAGCAGCTTTCTGACCTCATAATTATTGTTTGAAATCGAAATGATGTGATGATTGGTCCTCTTTCACTTTACATAAGTTAAACGTACTAAATTTATTCAAACGTGTGGACGAGTAACAACTTTTATAACCTGTTTTGATGGGAAACATTTATTCGGTTGCTCTGGGAAACACCAAAATACCCATATACAGCAAATTATGGGGAATTCATGCTCGAAATTACTACAGCCTCCGCGGTAATTTATCGCCGGCACCAGCATGTTAAATAACCACTTTTTGCTGGGCTATAATGTGTAAATTAAGACAAAGGGTTGTTTCAAGTTGTACGCTTCTGTGCAAACAATGCTCTACAGAACGATTCCGATGATCTCTTTAAAGAATTATTGCTGAAGTAAAGTGGCGCTCTGGAATTTTATAGTTGAGCTATAAAATTTGTTGGCATTTTAGTTTTTCATGAAAATACTTAAGAGGATATACCTTAAAAGTTATTGAGGTGGTTAGGATTTCACCTAATAAAGAAAAATCATTAAAACAAGGAATAATTAACATTTCCTGTGAATCAAATAAGCAATACAATAGCGTGCCTTTTGAAGTGATAAATTAAACAGAATTTGATACTTAGAAATAGTATCATATTCACAAAAGCATTACATAGATCTGCGAGAGTTTGAAAACATTTGCCTGTAAGCTATTTGAGTCATTATTTATTTTGTTTATATAAGCTAATAGATAACTGCCCTGACTCTATAAAGATGTATATGTATATGTATATAATAGTAAATACAAGACTTCAATACGAAATAGAAAAAATGGAATAAGATATCTTTTGATTTTTTGGGATAGCTGGAAATAATTATTATATTTTGAAAATTTGATTTCGAATAACTGCCATTATTATGTACCTAAACTAAAACTTATTTCTGCTTTATATAGTTAAGTTCCCTAACCATGTTTAAGAATATATTTTTTTTTAATAACTGACCTGTATCCTTGTCCATCAGTTAGGTTTTCTAGGGTTTCTTTGAAATATTGAGCCTGGAGGCCTACATATATAAATTTGAGTACGAGAATGTGTTCAGTTACCAATTTTGGTAAAGTCGATTTAGCACTCTTAATTTTATATTTTATGAATTCAGATAAATTGAAGCTTGGGTAGAACAGCAGCGATAGAAATTAACTTCTTCACAATTTTCAATATGGGGTCAAGGATACTAGTTTTAAATACATATGTTACTAATAAGCTATATTTATTAGTCACTTTGGTTATTATTCAAGATGATACATTTATTCTTTATTACCATAGTAAAACACGACCATTGTACATTTTCGACTTTGAGTACAGTTCATGATCATTGATCAATGCAAATAAATACACATATATGTATAACTAAAACTTAACAACACTGTCTCTCTATAATTATAACTATATAATAATTTTAAAAGAGGACTGAAAAGGTAAATACAAAAAATAATAATACTGTGATTACTAGTAAAATATAATATTTGTTTATTCTTTTATTAATATATATAAAATATTATATTATAAGAGTAATTTTAAAATCAAACAAATAACTAATTTTATCTTTCTGAGCAATTTACTTTTAGCTTGTTCATAATGAAAGACCCAGCACAAGTTATGAAAGAGTCTCGTTCTTATTAAAAGATTTTGGCATTTAATGAACAACAATTTCTTATTTTGTTCTATCGAAGTAAGTCTTCACAGTTTTTGCATAGTATTTACAAATATACATGTTTAATTTTCACTTAATTATTTTTTTTATTAAATCCCCTAATTACAATAAGTCAATACATACTAATTATATAATTTTTGTAAAAATCTAAGAAACTATGACTTAATCATACTTTAGCTCGACTCTACCATAACTTGTGCAATTAAAAATCTTCGACTTGACTTAAAAAATCTCACGATGTAACTACACGATACCATTTCGTTTTCATTATACGATTTTCCTCATAGGTATTTTTTGAACAGCTTTAGTTTGATATCAGCTTAGGATTTTGGTGTAACGTTCTTCAAACATTCATTTGGAGCCAGTAATGGCAAATTTTATCTGTCATAAGTTCTTTCGGAAATATTCAAAATTTAAGTTTTGAACAGCGACAACTCTGATGTTTTGAAGATAGGAAAACATAGGACTGAAAATATTTGATGGAAATTGTAAAAGCTGTCTGTCATTTTCATCTTTTTAGGACTTATTCGAATTTAGAATAGAATTTAGACTTTGGAAAATATTGCAGATAAAGTACACACATCCAATTTGTCAAATTTAGGTAGGTACTCATATCGATAAGAAAATTAACTTTAGACCTGAAAGCTATACTCTTTAAAATTTTAACTCGTTCATCCCATTGGTAAGGTGAGACGAATTAACATTAAAAAATGATTCGCTTTCTTTCCGTCTTCGCAAAATGATTAAACTGCGGTGTAGTACTTATTGTAATTAATTTTACAAATATGGCACAATTTAATAAGTACAATATAGAGCTTTCAATACTTTAGGATATCTCAAAATTTCATTACCTCTTTGAAAAATTTATGCCTAATTTGCGAGTGACAAACTGATTGTCGTTTACTATTCCTGTATCGCCGATCATCTATTCAGAGTCCACTGTTGTAACCGGAATGCTCAGCTATGAGAACGATTTCGTGTTAAATATACTCAACGATTAAAATAGTGATTGATTATGAACGGACCGGAGAGATGGCGGATTGGATTTGTGAAGCGGCCATTAACACCGGCTATTTCGAAGCAAGTTTCAAGCCTATATGGCGGTCAAAATTTGGTGTTGTGTAAAAGCTGTATTGTTTAATTAATTTATCATAAAGGAAGGTTTATTTTGTAGTTATGTTTTTACTTGAATTCCAAAAATCTATGAATGTGTCCAAGGCCTATTACTGCTAAAATGGAAACAAAACATATTAATATGTGATGCTGGGCGGTAAAATTTTAGTTTAGGCCACAAAAACCATAAATGCAGTATATTGAAGATCTTTGTGTGTATTTTTTAAATTAAAATTGCATTTTCTCATTTTTTTGAGCGAAAATACGACAATTTTTCTTCGTATTTTTATTAAAGTAATACTTTAATATTGTAGCTTGTATTAAGCCGAATAACTAAATATATCTAATACCTACAATTGTTTTTTCTAGTAGATACTTAGCAAACATTCAAGATCACAATAAAAGGTTCGTTTTGGTTTTTGCACAAATTATTATTATTATACAGGGCCAAACGATCACTGGGATAACTGCAATCAAAGACTTCTGGAAAAAAAAATAAAACAGAATTTTTTAAGTGTCTAGTTGTTCCTCTATTGATCTGAATATCATATTGAAATTCCAAAAATTGTAAAAATGGCACCCATTTTAAGAAAAAATCAAGCGAAAAGCCGGGTTTAAAAATAGACTTGTCCAATATTAGGCCAAGAGTGTACTATACTCTGGGTAATATATGAATGTATGTTTTAACAAATAAAATACAAAAAAAATACAATACAAAAAGTTTTAAGTCAATAGTTAATTATTTTTCGAGAATATTCTGGACATACATATATAATATCTTAGATCATATATGTATGTATATTAAATAATAAAATATTTCTTTAAAAACAAAAATAAGAACATACCCTTAAGCACCAAAAGCTCTTTAAAATATCTCTGAATAAAAACTGTTGCTCAAGGTTACGACGACAAAGCAATTTCGCATTTGATCGAACTCTAATCAATTCCACCTGAAATCACTTTGATGGGGTAATGTATTCATTTCCACTTTTTCTCCCTAAACCTACCCCACTTCAAGTTCCCAATTTCAAATAAAACTTTTTCTGCTCCGAGACAAATAACGACAATATTTCTTAAATTCGCCAGCCCAAGAAAAATAATAAATTTGCAATCTAAAGAAACCTTGTTCTGGCCCGAGGGTCTGGCAGGAGAGAAAGAAAACAAGCAATTCCGAATGCTACCCACATGCAGGGCGAAAATTTGTGTAAAAAATGCAATTCAATTTAATAAAAGTGAATATTGCGTCAGCATTGAGAGTCTGCGTTCTCGGGAATTCCCGAGCGGCGTATACTTCTAATTCGCAAATGTAATAACCTTGATTCAGCGATGTTTTACATATTCATGCATTGTTATCCCTGAGCCCATGTTTTCCACATCAGAGGAAAAACAAGCCCCAACCGCCTCAAACCGGCGCGGGCGCTTTCCTCCCCTCGCGCGTCATACGGCGATTTCTTTGTTGGAGCGCCACCAGTTCAAGGTTTGCACGGCTTAAGGTTTTTTCCCCCTACCCGGGACTTTTATCGATCGAACAGGTATCGAGTAGCTTTACTAATAAAGCCGATATAATCCAATCAATACCTCGGATAAATAATGCATTCGCCCGTAATCACAACGAGAAAGAAATTCATTTTGTGGAGCTCATTGAGGCGCAAGCACAATGGATAATTGTCGGGAAAAAGTTGAGGCGCATTAAGTTGATTTGCATCCGATCAAAGGAAAAATCACTTCCTCGCAGAAGAGGAATTCGATTTTTTCTTCCTATGCGCTATTGTAAAAGGATTTTAAATTTATTTACTAATCTGATTTACAGTCGAAAATTTATTGGAGTATTTCCCCTGCCTTTTCTGTGCTGATTCGTTTTTTACCCTCTTCTAGTTTCGACTTTCTTGTCGAAAGGTTTTTCGAATTTCCCTACGAATAGGCTGTTCATCTTGTTTTCTTTAAATTTAATAACAATTGATCAAATTGGGGTGACAGGGCATTTATTTTCCTCACTTCTTAATTAAAACGTTTTAAGGCGAATTTGATACGCAGTGTTATTCTTTCTAAGAAACTTTCCGTTTTACTTTGCTCGTTGACAATAATCAAATTAATTTTTATTTAAATATGTTTTTTTTTAAAGAAAGTTGAATTTACCATTTATTACTTTATTCTTCCATCAACACGCAATACCAAGAAATATAGTTTCGATACGTTTATAGATTTTAAAACTGTGACCTATTAAAAGCGCTCGTCAATCTTAAAAGGTTCGGTTTTATAAAAATAGTTTTTATTATCCTTACCTACTAAAAACCAGAGCAGTTTTATGAACATCATTATTTCGAGTGTTGGATACACCCAGATAAATTTCATTGATCTTTTTTAAACAAAATAAATAATTAGTCAAAAAATCACTTGAAAGTAACAATATTTTTGTTGATATTAATAACCTATACTTTGTGGAAATCAGCAGCTTATTATTATTTTCATTTATTTTTTTAACTTTTTTTTCTAATCTCAATAACACTTCTAGTATACCTGTGTTGTATCCTAACTTCAATTATTTTGCTTCTTTTAATATAAATTCTTTATTATTATATGTACATGTATAGACTTTCTTTATGTGTATTTTAGTTCCATTTCCTCCAATTATGGAACCATTGTAAACTGGGAATTGACTTCTTATATCGAGTAATTTAAAATCAATAGACCTATTGTAAATTGAGTTCTCATATCGAGGTATTTAAAAACAATAAAATATGGGAATTGATATTATTGGGGTCTATAACAATACCAAAACATATAAAAAGGGATGCGAACAGACCCATTTTTTTTTTTTTTTTTTTTCGAGTGAAAAATATGTAACCCTCTATAAACAGCAGATGGCGTTGTCAAGATATCCTTTTAATAATAGTCTCCTAGAAAATGCTTCTTTTATAACTCAATAACAGAGCAATGGTTGGAGTAATAACTCAAGAAAAAAACCCCGCAAAGCAATATAATAAAGATGTGGTTGCTGATGATGATATTTGAGACCCACTCCGGCGAAAACTCTAGCTCCACCAAAATTGAGTCGCCCACTTCGGGAACACTCTGTGCGCTGGGGGTAAATGAAAGTGGGGCTCATCTAACGACACACAATAAAGCATTGTAGTCAGAATTATGCTTGTGGGCTGTGCTCACCATGAAAATGAAATCTATTTTCATGGGTGAATCACAAGGAGCATAGATTTTAGCTTGCACAGGAATTTCACCCGCAGCAGCATATGTGACCACTATCTCGGTGGAAGCCAGTGTCATCTTTACTATTAATTTGAGCCAGCTCAATGACTGGTTCTATTCGCACGGCTCGGGACCCAGAGAAGATAATCCGGAGCCAGTAAAAGCATTTTGCGGGAAAATGTGATTCATTCAGTAGAGACAGAAAAGGGACAGGGGCTTTATTTATTCGGTACGACAATTTAAATTGAAATGAATATATTGCGTTGACGTTTTAGAGAAACTGCCTTTCATGTGGATAAAAGGTTATGGTTTTAATAATGTCCATTTATGATTAGTCCTTTTCCTGCTGAACCTCAGGATATTCAATTACACAAAGCAAACATTGCCTTGTTCTTATGGAATTTTCTATATATTGCAGTTGATATAAATTTAATATGAATATGATTCAAATTAATTTATGCTTTTTTCGATTTCTCATTTTGACATATCCTTTACATATATGTAAGTACATATAAAAGCATGAAATACGCTCATCATTTCCAAAATATTCTGGTATGTTTGTCCCGCCTAATTTATATTCATGTTTATTATTTGGTTGTGAATTTGCAATATGTAGCTATTTATCATTTTGAATATACGGCCACAGAATATTGATGAGTACTCATTTTAAAATTGTAGATACCATCATGCGGTTGTTGCGTGGTTCATGTATTTCGGAAAGTACTGTTCAAATTTTCACTGATTTTTACCTGTGCGGCGACTAAGGCTGATTTAGCAAAAATATGCACGCCATGTTGACAGGATGCAAATATTAAACAGCATATGGTAAAGCCAAAAATATCTCTTTCGATTTTTGCATGCTAAATTGATGGTTATTATATATGCAAATGATTATCACTTTTCCACAATTTGCATTTACGCTTTGTGGGTTGTTCCATTTTTTGTGTCCTGACACACTAATACTCCAGGAATGGGAGCGAGGATGAAATGAATAAAATAGTGCTTGCTTTTGTACACATAATCAAGGTTCAAAAAATATTAAATTGAATAAACACTAAATGAAGCCTTTTGTAAATTTACTTTTGTTTAGCCATTAGTAAAAATGATTGAGTTCCATACCATAACTATATTATTATTTGTAGGATGCAAGTTTTAATTATACCTACACGTTTATTTTATTGCAGGCGCATAATGAAGTTTAATTCGAACAATTTTGTCATCGTTGACTCTTTATCGATTTGATGTTAATTATGAAAAAAAATATTGAGATTTTCATAAATGTAACTAATTAACTAAACAAAGTATGCATAAAATTAAACAATTTGTCGAAAAAACATAAAAGCAATAAAAATAGTTTCAAAAATTACAATAACGTATACATAATAGAAAACTTAAAAAATCAAAAAAAAAAATTGTTCTTTGATTTTAAATTTACCAAAAAGATTAAATCGATTGGCCCAAAAATGAGACTGGTTCGTGGCAAAAATGATAACTAAAAACTGGCCATGGGCTAAGGGGTTAACAGAAAAATACCTATTCTTTTTTTAGGATAAAAAAACTTATGCAAACTATGATATATAAGTGCAATTCCCTTTATATAATTTTTAAATTCCGATTTACCTCCGCATCTTATTAATTAAAAATTAAATTATCCCACTTTTACCCCGATATTCATTAACCCATTTACTGCCAATAAAGTCGATCAATCGAATCTGAATTTGGTCGGAAACCGTGGGATCAGAGCTTCCGAGCTCCGAAGCACACTCAATTAGTAATCTGGGATGATGGTCCCACTAGGATTATCGTTGATTTATTTTGCAGGCCAATGTAACTGATATATTCCAGGGACAATTTTTCAATCTGCAAATTTTAAAAGCGATTTTTTATATTTTGTATTTCAATATTCGCTTCAAAAGTGTGTTGACAGCAGAGAAATATTTAAATGTAGCCTGCAGTGCAGATTGAACTAAATGGATGAAGTTTTCAAGCTTACTTTAAAATTGAAATCAAATTTCTCACTTCTCTTATTCCCTTTGCATGCTTATATTAAGGCGGTCACACACATACATATGTACATGAAATAGCCTTTATACATAAGTTTAAAGTGAGGTTCGACTCCCTAAATATATATATTAATAGTTGAAAATAATAAGAACTTTTACTAAATTTTTGTAAAGGCGTATTTATAAAATTTAAATTACTAATTTAGATATTATTTCTTCAGTAATATCGCATAACTAGTCATTTAGTGAAAACTGAAAATGATCTTTTAAGGATCTTACACAACATATCTCTTTTATAACAAAAGATAATGAAAGATATCTGTGTAGATTCAATTACTCTTCATTTAACTGTTATTGTTTCTTTTTCTATAAAAAAATTTCATATATAGCAAAGTTAATAATGAGCAACAGACAAATGTTTTCAAATGTAATTTTACTGCCAAAAATTTCTAACATTAATAATAAGTATTCCTTTAAAAATAATCCTAATTATATTAATTATTTAAATGACAAAATAAAAAAAAACGGTTATAATATTTAAGAAAGTGTGTAATTAATGATTTGTGCAATAATTAAACTTTCAATCGCCAAGTATGTAATGCTTAATTAATTACAAGGAGTTCATAACAAATAACTAATGGATAAGTCAAATTTATATCGACAATCTGCTTAAATCTATGTAGTACTCCTAATCAAATAATAATAATTATTAATTTGTACGATACGATTAATTAAATAATTTAGTTTCAAGTGTTTAGATTTTTTTTGATGAATTAATATCTTATTGTTGTCGAGGAAAAACCTTATGAATAACACTTAATTTTATCTCTTCTTCTATATACTAATTAAGCTGTGTTACGTAAATAAGGGATAAGAGGGTTACGAGAATGCTCACACTTTCGAAGAAAGATTTTGAGTTCGTGATACAATATTATGTCTTCCATTAATACTAATCTTGACATGAGGTGTAAAGCGTTTAGTATGAAGTGATGTCAAAGAAGATTAAAGATTAATTTTAATCTTTTATTGGGGAAACTTGCAGTTTCTTGTTATGTGATCGATGTATAAAAATTTTACTTCTCAAACTTTTGAGTTGATTTACGATTTATAAAAGCAAAATATATAAAATTTGCGCGTTGTGGGTTTTGTAGATTAGGGTTTTATCTAATGTTATGATGAGATGTTTAACATATTCGCACCACATAATTTCAGCACCTTATTTTTGCAATTAATGTTGGTAGGAAGCATGATTTCCTCCTTTAAGTAAAAAAACATATGGTTTATGATTGTCCGCAGCTTAGTTTTGTTTTTCATGAAATAATCTATGCATACATAATATAACATGACCTGATTCATCGCTAATTGCATGTAATTTGAGTAATAGGATAAAATAGGGGATATCTGTTTTTATGAAAATACTTTATTTCTGAAGATATATCCATAAAAATTGGTATTTGAATTTTACGTTAAAATTTACAATAAGAAAGACGTATTTCACCTTCAGGATTTTTGAAAATATATTTCTTAATAGGGTACAATAGGTAATGAAGGTTTGTATGGGCATTTCGTTATTTTTGTAGTTAAAACTATGAAAATTAGCTTATTGGTTAGAAGAATGAGAGATTCCTAGTCCAAAAAACAACTCATGTTTATGAGTTTACTTCTTTTCATAAATTAAAACACAATTGATAGCACTTATATTTCTCTACATATTACAGATTTACCTTTTCGACATAAAAATGTCACATTACGTAATAGTCGGAATACCAAAAGGATTTGATATGACAATAAAAGTGAAGTGAGTCGTAAAGTGACCTGACTGTCGGATTAATGGTGCAAATTACACATTTTTAACTTTGAAATGACGGACTTCCGTACAAATTTTTACCCCTATTTCAACTCTATTCTGTTTCTATTTATATTAATTTTTAGATCCTCGCGGACGAAATATAAATTACTTTATAAGTTAAAGTATTTTGAATGTGGTTGCTTATATCTTTCTACTACATATGTAAAACATTTTTTAAAGTGAACATTGCATTTTATTTTTCAATGTCAATGTCAATGATTTATCAAAACATCTTTTTGTTAAAAATCCGCGCATATATTTTGAAAAGTCATTTTCTGGTAGGAAAGCGTTTTACTATAATATATGTATATAAAATGGCATATAAAATGATTCTGCTTCTGTTCCAGCACATTTGTCTTGAGAAATCTTCTTTTCCCTTTTGGCTTACCATTATTGGAAAGGTGCCCAGGAAAAAAAATCTGAATTGATCTCATTTTCCGTCTGTTGGAACTATTAATGTGTCGTGTTTCTACCATTATACGGAAAGATACGAACGAAGTGGTTATTTCGAAGGAACCCAAAAGAATTGGAATGATTAAATCCTAGGATTTTTCTAAATTTGTGGTAACCCACAATAAACAAAGGTAATAAAGCTGGTCCTGTGGTCCAACAGCAGCGAAAAATTGCCTTATTTGGTTTTAAAAATGTTGCAAAATCCGATCTTTATCCTCGGCCCATTTCCCTCAGAGATGCGAGTTTTGTCGGTAGCGTGAACGCTGCCAGAAACAATTTTCTTTTTAAATTGCACAATAAAACAGGATTATCTTGGTCATCAATTACGGGCAAAAGAGCAAGGAGGCGCTCAGCTCTTTTTATTCATTTTTAAAGCAGCTTAATTTTGTGCCCTACCTGCAGCTAATTATATCATTCCATTTGTCTGCCCTGGCCCCAAGATTGCGCCCTTTGGGCCTGTCAGTGGAGCCCCAACCGGCGACGCCGCATCCCTCATTAAAATCACTTCAGGCATAAAAACGTAAACATTTTGCCTTGAGTAAGGGCGCCCAGACGTTAAGATGGATTTTTTCACATGTCCCCCCCGCACAGTTCTGGGGCTCCGGCGAGCCGTCCTGACGATGATGACTCAGGATTTTTCGCCGGCCGAGAATTCTTGGCTCGTCGGTCATTTCTCAGATTCATTCATTCGTGACAGTGTGTGGTGCAAAAATACTTCATCGGCTGAATTAGCCCCATCCATTCATTGGCGTGACGTCCCCCAGTGGGATCCTCTTTTAGGTCAATTGGCCGATTGAATCAAATCGGGCGGCAGAGATTCACCGGCCGGATTCTAATGGCAGCCGCTGGTAATTAGAAAAACTCCCACAACCGCTCACCCGAGAAATAAAAGGATCTGAAAGCGCCATACAATCTCGCATATGTGATTTATCTGGCGTAAATCTTCCGGTCGGGCTTTTTTCGATTACAGCCATCGTGCGCCTCTATTCCCGCAGGGGCCTTGATCCCTGTACGTGTTTACGAATAAAGCAACTTTTGAGGCCCCCTTTCGGACCCCAGCGACCAACCAGATAGGATAATGGTGCTAGATCATAATTAATCCTGAATAATAAGATAGCTGCTAAATAACTAATAGGAAATTTGAGTGGACGCGTGTGCGATGGGCAGATTTATGTCGTATAGGTAATTAGTCCTCAAGAGCATGAAACATTTAGGAATCGTAATAAGTACTATACGAGGTAAATAATTAGAATAGTACAGGTTTGCACGAGTACCCACCGAAGAAGTTTGTCAAACTTTTTAAAATGATCAAATACTAAGAATTTGTGTAAGATTAAGAAAGAAATTGTAAAATCATCTCACTTTAATAGATTTAATCAGTGAATTCACTACCTTACAATGAAATCATCCTTGAAATAAAAATATCATGGTTATGAAGGGCTGATGAACACTTTCAAGCACATCACGTTTTCGAGAAATATTGAGTTGAAAAGTGTAAAAAGTCACATACATATTAGACGTAATGAAACTTATTCAAAAATAACGAGTTATAGAACGATTTTGAAACATATAATATAATAAAAGATTAGATCCTTAACTATCTATATAAAATCAATTATTTATGAACTTTCTTAAAAAGTGCTTACAGAATGAGTTTTTCAAGAACCTTTGCTTAGGCCCTATGAAATAAATGAAATGGGGATATCGTAAGAGGACTCCCATTCAAAAATTTATTATCTGAACAAATCTTGATAGACCTTTCAAATAACTGATATTTTATAAGCGCATGTTTCGAGCTTCCACGTTATTCCATTACAAAATAAGGACTTTTTCACTTTTCACACTATTATTACTCAAAAGACCAACGTGCTGAAACATTTTTATTTTCGGATTCCATACCGAAAAAGTCCTATCAAAAACACCTCTTATACTTCCAACGACGGAAAAAGACATAAAAATTGTGGACCAGTGTATGTACCTTGAAAACTCAGAAATTCATGTATTCAGAGAATTCTACCAGATTCACATCACTAAACTAAATCGAACTGTGGAAATTTTCTACTCTGTGATTTTCTAGTTCTGTTTAGAGTTTCTTTTAAATAACACGTGATCGTGGACTGAAATAACTTGGAATTACCACAGCCATATACATAGTTGCAAAATGAAAGTTCTCTATGGAAATTTCCATAAATGTACTAATATAATCTGATTGAAACTATGCTAACAATCATTTTAGAAGATATTCATGTAGACACGAAAAATTCCTCTAGACTAACATTTAGTTTTTGATAAAGCAACAAAGTAATCAAAACATTTAACTTGCAAATTAAACCCTGAAAGGATCTTTATTCTAACTTAATTTAATTGAAACATTATCCTCTAAACGTTAATGAGTTATATTTGTGCAAAGTTTAATTTGAATGGTTCTGTTTCTACTTAGGATAATGATTGCAGCTCATAATTAATCCTGAATAATAAGATAGCTGCCAAACAAACCCAACCCCTACAGCAATGGTGGTGTAAGTGGATCCACGACCGGATTGGACAGAGAACATAAATTCAAGTGGTGTAAAACATACTGCCGGTGTGTTATATGCACTCCCCGGGGTGTTGAAAATTTAAAATAGTGAACACTTATAACCGGAGCAAAATGTTAGTTCCGCTGGTGCTTGCCATCTCCGCACTAATTGGCCAGTCGGTTGGGTTGTACTGCCCATCGGGATGTACCTGCATCCAGAGGACCGTCCGCTGCATCCGACTTCATCTGACGGCGATCCCTGAAGTACCATCGGACACCACAATCGTGTAAGTATGAATTTTGTTTTGAAAACTCGACATTCCAGCCAAGGGCAGTTATGTATGATAGTGCCGCAGGGCATCGGCGATGCTGACCATGTTTCCTAACACATTTTCCAACATCCGGTCCAGCGCCTTGTTTTTTCCGGATAAAAAAAAATCCTACTAGCATAGCGATACATGTGCATATTTCCGCTATCCTTTTTTGGCAAATAATAAATTCCCTGCCGGAGTCACGGTTCATGGACCGATTTTTCCTACCATTGGCTTCATGTGAAACGTGAACGCCAAGTATTTTTCGGGCCAGGATGATACGTCCGCAGGGTGTAATATACGGTCCGATGCCTCATATTTCCCTGGTAACGCATTTCATCATATTTCGGGCCCCTCTACACACGCCGTTTGTTCTTTTGGTTGCTGCAAAATCAAATTAGATCGTACTTCGACGCTGCTTCAAAGGCACTCCCCAAGTTGAGGAGGTTTTTATTAAACAGTATAAAGGGAAATTTCCTCGGTTTATACATGAATGGGCTTTTGAGTGGATACTTTACTCTTCCTGACTTGCTGGATCCATAGATAATAGAATCTACGAAACTAAGACCCAAAATCCACAAAAACATCCCTGATAGAGATACATCATGCAATGAAATATTCGGGAGAAAAAAAAAATTCCATAAATTATTTACAGAGCAAGGGTTAAAGTGAGCAATCAATCTAACACATGCGGGGGAGGCTAATTGCACCCTACTCACCCGCAATAGTTTGAGCGAACGAAATCGATTACGTAGGATGTTGAATTAATCACATACCTTAGGCGAAGTTATTTGGGGCGGATTACGGTGCTAATTATGCAGGTGTGGTAATCTGATGCTAGGGTGGAATCGGTGTCATCGATTATCTCCGAATACCTGTAGTAGTTAGGTAAATGCAAATTAATTTAAACTAATCAACCGATGCATGCATCACAAAGTTCAATTTTCCCTGATGGATTGCATACTTACAGTTCTATAACGATTAGTAAGGTCATTGCAATAAAGTGGAAAAGCATATGACCCCAAGCAAGTTCAATAAAAAATTTATAGACTGTATATTGCTGCGAACATTATATTTATCAGGAATTTTAATTTATTTCATTAAACGGAATTTTTAAATAAATATATTTTTCTATTACAAAATTCGTCTCTTTTGAGTTAAAGTATTGTTACAAAATTTCCCTTCATTATAATCCACCCTTGAAATTTTAATTAAGTGGTTATAGGGACCGGCGTTCGATCTGCACGATCGTGGGCGGCGTATGAGGCAGAGGCACTGGCCATTCTGCGCACCATTTTTTGGGCTCGTCTGGTATTTATTTTCAAAATCCGTCTATATCGAATTACAGCGAAGGGCCGATCGTGCAATTTTGTCAGCCAGCCGGTCGCTCGGCTGGCAAAATTGTGACAGTATATTATTTTACAATTTTAACATGCATATATTGATATTTTAACAAGAATTTAACATTGTTTTGAAACAAAAACTTAATGCATTGAATGGAATCGGCATTAACACTAGATTGCCCAAAGAAGTCATTTTGACTGTTTTTTAATTTCAATTAGTAAAAAAATTATATTTATAATTGTATCATTATTATCATCATTATAAATATAATTTTTTTACTAATTGAAATTAAAAAGCAGCCAAAATGACTTCTTTGCGAGCAATCTAGTGTTGTTTGGTTTTCTTTTACTTTTCTTGTTTTCCTAATTTTTTGTCAAATTTAAGAAATTTTACTTCTATGTAAATGAGCAGCAATTTCTCTTATAGGTATAGTCAATCCTTTTTCTCGGTATCCTAGAATTCTTAGATTTCTTTACTTCTGTGGGTTCTTTGCCATTACTAAAAATGAAAAGTAACGCGAGTGGTCTTGTCAATACTACATGTAGCTCCAAAATCAAAAAAAAAGCTAAACTTCTAAACAATATCTGTTAATATACATTCTAATAATGTCAATTTTATTTTTCTTGTATCATCGTGGCTTCGCAGAGTGTATAGTTGTTCCACTTTAAAATCATTTTCTGAAAAACACATGTTTGTAATAAATTTGGAAAAACATATCGTATTTACCGAGGGAGTTCAGAACGAGCTTTAGGTCTTCGGTGAGCTTTGCCATAATATTGGCACCACCATTTCGATGGCTGAAAGGGCTTTATATTTTCTTTAAGAAATAGAACAGTTCAACGAATGCATTAGACGTGCTCAGACACTTGCACTTAAGGTGGATGTGAAGGTTTTTATTACTTCGGGTGAATCCTTTAAACAAGAACAAATAACAGAGGTTGGAACATGTAAAGCATTTGTATGTTAACGATTTCGTACGTTTTAGAATACATGTGTTAAAGTGGTCTTGGTTTTTACTTTAAAAATCACTTCTCTTAGTTTTATTTATTTATTTTCTTTTATTGGAAAAATATTGTAAACTTTTGTATGTATGTATGTAATTGTTTTTCAATTTTTTCTTACTAGCCATTAAGTAATAGCTATAAATAAACAAATAAGTAAACAAATTTTCCACCTTCAAAAAATTCGTCCTCGAAGAGGTTAATTTTCATGATTAGGTCATGAACCCATACATTAATTGCTGATGAGCAAAATTTACGTTTAGCAATCTTCTACAGAGTCTAAAAAGTCTCACAAATATTTACTGACAAAATGTGCTTCATTAGAAGTGTTAATTAAAGTTTTTGCCGAGTTCATTCTATTCTATCAAGCATTTAAACTGCCACGAAATGATTGTTTTTATACCACCTTCTTCTACCTAAAAGAGGAAGCACTAAAATTCCAAGGATGGTATGCTAATTCTCTTCCCCTAAGTATTTGCAAAGGGAATGCTTCATAAGCGGAGAAAACACGGGAATAACTTGTTGAACAAAATTCCAAAATTTGCATTTAACTTCTTTACAGCGAAAGACACCCGCCCAATATTCGGCACATGTTTCGAGTGAATTGGAATCGTTGGGAGTTGAATCTCCCGGCGGGTCCTTGGCATAATCGCTCAATCCCTCTGGTATTATGTCGAAAGTTCTTAAATAATTGGTCGGACCGAACACAAAGTGGACAAAGCCATTCGAAGTTGTATAGAAATTTCTGGCAAGCTCCTTCATTTTAAGGAAAATTCCGGTGGGTAAAAGCCAGCAAAAGCTGAATTATAATTTGCATCACAATGGACCAATTCAAGGAAGAAGGCCGCTCCTGTTCAGCAAAAATGAAAGGACTAATCCCGGTCCTCACTGGCGGTCTGATTCAGTCCTTCAACGACGGCACCAATCAAGATTTATTGGGCCCATTAAAGCGACACAGAACAAGCTGGTGCAGATCGCAAGGCTGATTGTTCGCTAGCATTGGGCTAGAAGAGCGTCTGTCCTCCTGGCGAGAGGCTAGCAAAATAAAGTCCTTTTAAGCCAGGACTCATCAGGCCGTAGAATGAAATGTGGAATAATTAATAAATCCTGGCTGCTGGTCTGGAGCTCTGTGGAATCTTCCGACAACGTTGCATCCACTTTAATTAGCAGTTCACATTTTGTTGATTGTATCGTACATTTGTATGCGAAGCAGGGCCGCTCTATGGCGTGGTACTGCATAAGTGCATTTACCACTTGGTTTTGCGGGGGAGGGCGTGAGGTGCACGTGCTCCACGGGCCCTGCAAAGTGCACCAGACACTTGGTGTAAAGTGCACACTGTCGTCATCTAGCCGGTGAACTCCGCGAAATAATATCTTTTGCCGTTCTATATTATATGGCTTGTGAATGCTCGTCACGGAAAATGGAACCAGATGAGAAATGCCTCGCGATTCATTCAGTGATGTGATAAGAAGACACCACCACTTAATGGAGTTCAAATGGCGGATTTCGTTAGCGCGCGTCGGTGACGACTGACTTATTAAATCCAAGTTAATGGAGGCGACAACGGCCTCAATGTTTGCTAGTGACACGCTTCTTGCCAACATCGATCCAAGGCAGAAATGTTCACGTGAAAGTAGCGAGGGGTTTGTTTCATGCGACGACGTAGGGGTTCGCTTCACACCAAATTCTAATTGATGGATTGCTATGGCGTTCCAATGAACGAACTGACTGCCTTTCGATTGCCATTTGTATGTTTGCCCAACATTCGCCATCAGGGGAACAAACGAGGGTATCCTATCCGACTTTGATGTAGGTCCCTGGAATACGAAACCTTTCCCTTACACTTGGAGCTAGGTGGAAAGGACTAATGCATTTTCTAGAGATTCCTGGATTTTCGGAGTTACATATCTATAGCGTTCCATTCAATCAGTTTCACAAGACCAAATACCAAGTTGGGAGATATTTCTTCATCCATTCCATAGGTACACGTGCACTATCACAGCCGTATTTGCACAATCTTTGGAACAACCCATTTCTCGTTTAGATTAGTTCCTGTCACGTCGTCCCTGTTTAAACTACATTATTGCATTATTTATGTATTGGACATTACTACAGACATTTTGCCTTTGGTGTATGACAGTTATTACAATTTCTAATATTTATGTACATATACATAATATGTACCTATATAACCACAAATAAAACATTTGCAACTGGATAATAAGGTTGTTGCAGGTATTTTTATGTTTGCATATATGTATTAAAAAATAAGTTATTTAAAAAAAAACTGCTTGTCAAATTTGTGGGTAGCAGTAATTTACTGGAATTGTCTTTAACGTGCTTTAATTTAATTGACATTCTACAATACTTTCTAGATATATCCGTACACAATTACATATTCTAGGTGTGTACCACTGAAATTCTAGGAGGTTGTATAAATTTTTCAGTGCGTGTTTAGCTCATTTAGAATTTATTCGTAGTTTTTCATTCAAGTTCGATATCTTGTATAGGTGAGACCTCTGACTCTGATGTTGACCTGTATCCAATCGTTTGTAGTGTAAAGTATGTGACATAATACATGCAATTATCGCCAATAAATTGATTTAATTAAATTAATTTTCTGTAATCTAGTTACATAGGTACATATTGGTGCGTCTTTAGTGATTGTGACTGAACGACTTGACCGATTTAGGTCATATTTCTGAAAAATGTTTGTTTTGACAATGGCTCATAGCTATGCTAGGATCTAATAGATGGCGCTGTAGTCAAGTTATTTCATATTTACACAATTTCCAATAAGCTTGGTACGTGGGGATTTTCGGGGTCGCTGATTTCAACCTGACTCTCACAATTTACGAATTCAATATAGCGGGCTGTCAAATTTTAAAGTTTGTGAACTGTACACCATATTTGGTACTATGTGGTCTAAGGAAGGGAGGAAGAAATGTTGAACAATAATATGGAACTATTTCAATTTTTTAACTTTAAAATTAAAAAATAATAAAACTTGGCAGGTAGATAACATAGGTACATATGAAAGGGAGAAAATTGCTCTATGCAACTATGCGCTGGAATTTCTAAAGCATCGTGCTTGCAAAGGAATATCTGGTGGAGTTGAACCGAACCGAAGCACTTGAAATTTGCCCACGTTCCTTGTGTTATGTTCGCGGGTAGTAGAAAAGCTCAGAATTAACAATTCCCATGTAAAACAAATTGTATGCTCGGGAATTATTCATTACGTGGCGGGTGCGCTCGTATAACATTAAGTGCAATTGATAAATTTAACTGCATCTACAGCAGACAAAACAACGTTGGAATCGCAAAATTAACAAAGCAAAA
The DNA here is from genome assembly GCA_951509405.1 of Machimus rusticus. Lineage (NCBI taxonomy): Eukaryota > Metazoa > Arthropoda > Insecta > Diptera > Asilidae > Machimus > Machimus rusticus. The sequence continues at coordinate 47,359,500 of OX608050.1, read as the reverse complement.
GTATTCAATGCTCCCCAATTATACTGCGGGTGAGGAACTTCGAGGCTCCGGGGACACCCCCTCGCGCTGCTGTTTTAATAATGCGATACAAATTAAGCTTATTGTTCCACACCGGTCCCAATTGTGACAATCCGCCATTGTTGGCTTTCCTCCCTACTTAAGATGCACTTCATTACTCTGTAATAAACCCTGCGCCGGGTGTGTGTTTTTGCAAGGACATTGTCCTTTAGAGGAAAAGCGTTATGCATCTGGCGTTTTAATGATATATACAAATATTGATTTTCAGATAATTGTTCTGTAGAGAACCATCCCCAGTAGTGTGCGGTTAATTATTGTGGATTTTCCCATTACCTGAGTTCAAGAAGATTGTTATCGAAGAGTATACCTGTCTTCCTGCGCTCGCTCGGTCCCATTGCATCCTTATGAAGATGCAAATAATATTCTTCCGTCTTACCATTTTCTGCGTTGGGCAGACAACACACATACCGACGAACCCTTTAGAACCTTTGATATTATCGGTAGCGTACTATTAACCCATTGGGGATCCCAGATCTTTACGTTGTTCCCCCAACAAAAGGGTGAAAATGTTGCGAATTCTGAAGACAATCGATAATATTTGTTGTTAAAGCTATTTAAAAGGTATGCAAATGAACATTTACATCGACTTCAGTAAAGCTTTCGATAAACTCTCTAACTCTTCCATAATACCCTTGTCCCTCGTGTATTTTATGGAGAAAGTTAAAATACCCTAGCTTTTCGAAACCGATTTTTAAATTGCACTTTCACCTTTTTTTTCTATAAACCAAGGTACTCTACTCCAGGTGGTACCTTAGAGAATGTATTAAAATCAAATACTTTTCAAATGCTTATTCAAAGTTGAAAATTGAAAGAAATATGTATATAATATCATAAAACGTCATATTCATGTACATACATAATATACATATTTCATAATTTCAAACATCAAAAAATATATTATAAAAGACCTTTTGATTTAAGCTTATTTTACAGTATTCGGGCAAAAAACATTGTCCACGATATTCTTATCGAGAAAATGGATATAGAGGACGCTTTCTTTATATATTAAATAGTTTTAATTTTTAAACATATACATACATATTTTTAACAAATAACCACAATACTCCCCCACGAAATTAATAAAGGAATTTTCAATTAAAAATGTTTATGGAAGTTGATTGATGATAAATCGTGGTTAAAGTTGTGATGAAGTCTGATAATAAAAAGAGAACAATCCTATAACCTCAGAGAGAACATATGTACATATGTAGGCATATACAGCGTGTAAAAGAAGTTCCAGGACGGTTGAATATATCGAATATATCGGGTAAAAACACGTTTCAAATATTTTTTGAAAAGCTATCCAGTGGCACCAGTGGCATTAAAAAAAGTTGGTCAAAATAACCAAAATCATAGGTTAAAAATGCGCCAAACAATAAAGTTGGTTATTTTCAACAACGAAAAATAGTTAATCTTGTGACGAAAAAGCTAATTTTTCTGTGATATTGTCGACTAACCATGGCTGGATTCGTATCTGCGATCTTCGAATTGGCGATTCGCAGCTCTACCAACTGAGCTACCCATCCCGATGCCTTTTGAGCGATTGAATCTTAATAAACAGATCTGTGGCGAGGGCTGCTTAAGAATAAAATTTGGAATTGGCTATTTTTAGTAAAGTTTCGGCAACATGTACGGTGCGATAATTTAACAAATGTTTTTGTTTAAATTGACCAACTTTGTTTTTTTTTTTTTTGAGGGTATGTTGGATCTATTGTCTGAATTTTTCCAATTAATATTTGAAATCTCGGCATAAAGAAATTGCATAAGCCTTTAAAATTAAAATGCCTATAACATACAAATATATGTGTTTTATCTTTAGAATGTTGCATTGCAGAGAGGTTGCAGAGGTTATTTTTTTAAGTTTTGTGTTAAATTTATTTTCTTTTATTATCCTCATATATTTACATAGGCAAAAAATAATGTACATATATGTATATGGTATGTACCTAAAGCATGCATTTAGAATAGGTAGTTCAATACCAAGATTTAATACGACAATTTTTGTAAATCAAGCGTCTTTTTTACAATTTGGGGTAAATAAGAACAACCTCTTTATTGATTTTAAAGTTATATTACTCACATTGCTATTCAACATTGTAAAAATATTTGTTTGTTGCTTTTAAGACTTTTGGAAATTTTAAGCGGCTTTTGTGGTTGACGCGAATTATAAACCAGGAAGGGAAGAAAGAATGTTGTTTTAACTTTCTAACCAAAAGGCTCTCCATTTTAATTTTCATAAGATTGCTAGCAAATCAAGTGATAACATTTTTTAGTAGAATGGGAATTTTAAAAAGTACTTTTTCAGTTTTCAATAAGACAATCCACCGCAGCGCTATAGAGAAGCAAAGATTGAGTGAAATCAGTTATTCGAAATTTATATCAAGTAACATTTAATTTGAAAAGTTAGCCACATTCTTAAAGTTAACAATGAGGGAAACAACTCCAATAAAATCCGCAGAAACTTGAGCGAATTTGGAGGAACTTGGCTTTTCACAGAGTAATTGAATTCTTCCAGATTCCTATCCAACAAGAAGTCGCGCTTGGAAGCCGCATAAACCAATGCCGCTCATCCTGCTCCTGCGGCGTCTTCATTGCGAACAAAAGATTTATAATTCCATTATGGATTCAGATAGGAATCTTTTGAAACCAGGCCTGAAATTCTCCCATCCTTCCGCAAGAATAAACGCTTTGGAGGCAGTTGCCGCCCTCTCCGTAATCCGCGTTAAGCCTAAGGCAAGAAAGAAATGCAGCTGTAATTACTTCTTAAATAAAACTCTGAAGTCGGAATAATGTTGCGTCGTAATTACTTATCTAACCCGCCTCTTCCGCACCCACGACCTTCCACCCACGACTTACGTGCATAGGTAACTTTTTTAACGCGCCGCAATGAAGCGTCGGCCGCGACACAAAGCGAAGCGATTTGAATCAAATCCACGCTCATTGCGTTGGCAACGGCGACGCTCGCGCATGGAGTCACGGCTCAAAGGAGCCTCCGAGCGCTAATGAGCTAAGTAAACATAAATTGGAAAAAGTTGACTCTTTGGGCGCTCGTTGAACAAAAAGTTGAACGTGTATGCAAACGTAAACGTAAACTGTTGGTAAACAAACCCGCGCCCGAGCAGCACTCGTTTGGCGCTCAAAGGGCGTACTCATGCCATAAAAAACTCAATAAGTTAACATTTGCGTACCTTTGCCATCGCGGTAATCTTTAAATCAGTCCGGAAAAAATCCCGGCGGATTAAAAGGATTTGACAAGGGATTTTTACTTTTTAATGAAACACAAGGTGCAGCTACAGCGCTCCTGTCGGATTCATTAAATTTAAAGGACTTCGCGAAACGTATGCACGGCAGGTGAATGGGTGGGTGGAAGCCCTTCTGGAAGGAAGTGGAGCGTTCCCCCACGACAGTCACGTAAAACTCGATACCACGGCTGTTCGGGGCAGTGAAATTTAATTTCCTCCAAAGAAGCATCTTTCAATGAAAAATTCATTATTTTTTGCATTGAGCAACAGCAATTCGAGCAGATGAAAAAACCTGGTCAACTGAACCGGTCATTTTTGGTGAAGCGTGGTATAAATTTTTCAGATTTAATTCTGCTCAATATTATTCAATATACATATTTTCAGCATAATACAAGCATTAAAAAAACATGTAAAGCAAATATTTAAAAGACTGGATTTATACAATCAGAAAATATGTATGTAATTTATATTACTCAATGAATTATTTAGGTCAAAACTAATAATACACATGATTTCAGCTAAACAGAAAATACTATTCATAGAATGAAAAATTAATCAAATAAAATTAAACAAATACCTATACAAAGAATAATAAATAAATAAATTAAAATAAAATATAAAAATAAAGCTGCTGGTAATGGGCAGTATTTACCTAACCTAATGCGGTAATTCACAAGGTAATGGCTCTCTCAAAATTCTTTTGATTCTACTATCATTTACCAAGTAATGACCTATGTAAGGGCTTCCCTGGCTATGACACTTCTATGTTAATTGTAAATAACAAAATAAGGCAAGCTGGTAAGGCATTCCACTTACAAAATCATACATGCAGCATTAATGTGGAAGCTGTTCCATTCCCTACTGGGAACATAATGAGTAAAAATTTAAGAGGCCCAAACGTAGCACTAAAGAGGCACGGTGCACTGGAGCAAAAATGTAAGTGGAACCCGTAGTATTTTTGAAGAAAAATAAGATCATAGAGACACAATACGCCTGTTTATAAACCGATATATAGTATACACCCAAACATTTTCCATCTTTTCTTATTTCTCTTTGAAAATGCTCGGGCCTGATTCGGATGCATTCAAAAATTTTATAGGTTTGTGAAATTTGTCAATTTTTAGATATAATTACTGCTGTAGTATTTTCTTTTACCTATCGATATCTCATGACGTTTATACTATAATAATAGTAATAAAATGTTAAGCGCTTGTTTGATAAAATAATTTGCCTCATGTCAAAACTGTAACATTTAAATCATGCCCATGCTTTTTAATGGCTTAGAAAAAAGCGAACTAAAAGAAGACCGACATATGTTTATGTTTTCAAGAGTGAATAATGAATATGTAATTTATTACAAATAAATATTTATTAGTTCAAATTATATTATATTGAAATAGACAATTTCGAATAGTCTGAATCTAATTTTCGAAACATCGTTATATGTATATGTATTAAATCCTTTTACAAAAAATATAGCAAATTATTTTCAATGCTGCTTACCTCATTCAATGAAAAGAACGCAAACATTTCATAGTCCTTAATTATTTTATATCTACTGTAAACGAATTCACGTCCACAGTTCGTCAAGAGAATATTCTATAACCTCTGATCTTCTCATTTTATATTCATTTTTAACTCCCATTGCCTATGGAATTAAAACCTTTACTTTATTTTGGAATATGTTTCAAGTACACGTTTTCTTTGTTATCATTGTGCACAAATCAAAGAAATAAATTTCTCTTAATAGGAATACAAAAACATCATAATGGAATGTTTAACAATGTAAATTTATTCATCTTTAATCCTTTTGATTTCAAACGTGCCATTAAATCTGCCATCGAAGAGCTTCTTCGTGCGCTGTAAGCTTTGTGTAATTTCCCTTCCCTTGTACCCGCAATGTAGGTTAAGAAGTTACGTAGTTTTTTAGTTTTTAGTAAAATATTATTACTTGTAATTTTTAGTATTATCTTGAATTCCCTTGTCCAATTTGTCCAATAGAAAGCTAAAGTGAATTATAATGTGGCTGCATCTACAATATTAATTGAATTTTATCTGTTTATTATTATTGCATAAAAAATATATTTACATTTATAGATAAAAATAAATAAATACAGTACATGAACTTAATGTAGTTTTGTCCTCATTTTATTGGTGATTGATCCGGCAAATCAAGAACTTGAAGCCCATTCTCATTTACCAGCTTCGATGTGTGTTTCGGGTCACTAATCTGGTAAAACACCCATCGAAGTGGCGTTTCCCATTCGGCATATGGTAACATCTTTAAAATATGTTTGTAAATAAAACGATCCATTATTTCCTTTCTTTCAAAAAAAAAGGACACACCGTTCGCCAAAAAACAGGTCCAGAAAAAAAAGAATTTCAATAAATATTTAGAGATATGTACGTACGTAAGTAAGGTACTGTATTTATTTTTTGTCCTTTAGAAAATGCACCCTTTGTAGGTATAATTTTGATTAAATTTCTATATTAACGCAGGGATGTTTTGTATCTGGATAACGTCAGTGTTGGTACGCCGCGCCAGTTCAGTAGATATCACAGTGAGTTGTGTAATTAATTGAGTAGAATTTTTACAAGAATAAGTGGCCTTTTCATCTTAATGTACCTATTTGTTTTTTGCCCAGAGGTGTAAATGAGGATATGTATCTCATAAAATATCTGAATAAATAAGTAAATATGAATTGATTGAGATTATAGTGTTACAAGTACAAGTTATTATATTACTTATTTACTGAAAGCATGCAAAATAAAATAATTAGATAGACCACCCGCTTTAAATAAATTCCATACTTATGTCGGCGGCCGCGTTGGCGGCAGAACGGGTAATAGAAAGTACACTTTCATGTCGTCAAATGACCAGCGCGGGGGCCCCTTGTCAGATGGCAAATGGGGGGCTCGTGCTGAATTATGAAAACAAAGTGGTCGTGTCAAGCCGTAGCGCAGCCAGAAGTGTCGGGCTTATCATAAAAAATGAGCGTGGTTTGTTTAGACGTGGAGTCCGTCGCTGGAATGATGTAAGCTTCCTCAAAATCCCGAGAAATATGAAACGAATGTTTGTGTCACCACCGCACTTTATTTTCAAAGATAAAACTGCTCGCTGATTAATAAGCACTGTCATGATTAGCTCATTAATAAAATTTTCGATATTCTCGGTATTACTTGAGCGCTTTTACAAAATTGTGGAGATTCAGTTTACTGGTTACATATTGTAGAACATAACAACTTAGGGAGGATCAAAAATTGGCGAGCTTTAATTTTTAAGGAAATTATAGTAGGGTCATAAAAATTCTTTAAAATTTGGATCTTCCTAAAAGAGAATACTGAACTATCGTTTGTGATGTTTTTTCAATATTAATTACACAGGCCAACGATGAAAAAACTTTTTCAATAATTTTAGCTAATTTCTGTGTAATTTGGTGTGCTGATTCCGAAAAAAATAATAAAAAAGTTGTATCACCCACCAATTTCTAACATTTCAATATTTAATAAAAATAAATTGTATAACCAAAATGTATAACAAATATTTTTAACAGTTTCAAAATTTTTAAGTTGGCAATTTATTCTAGTGTTATAGGTTAGGTTAGATAAGGTGGCTGCCTCTAGGGCACACTTAGACCAAGCAAGGACTATTGTGGTACCATGTGAGACGAGTCCCCTGCTTGTAATCCTCGAACCATTTGGAGTCTTTAAGGGGTTAGGTCTACTTAGAATTTTCAGGAAATCGATTTGTTTATTAGCATTTTCTTGAAGTATTAAACCTTGAAAATATTCCCTTACGATTTCAATTCCATCCAAGTAATAGTTTTCGAGATATCGCATATATATTGGAGGGTTCTTTGCAGCGCGCTAATGAGAGCATTAGAACTTTAAGTGTGTTTTTCTCGAAATTATGTTTTCAAAGTCGGTGACAAATATAATTCAGAAACAAATTGACGGATTTGGATGAAATTAACACAGCTTATTGTAAACATAAAAAACCTGCCCTTGATCGAAGGACTTTGATTTTCTCCAAGAATTTCTATTTTTTTTTAAACGAAAAACCAATGATTTTTGCTTGAAAATCAGTGATTTTACTTTGAGAAGCCGTTATTTTGACAATTTTCAAAAAAAAAACATAAAAAGCTTCGAGCAAGGGTAGAATTTTCTATTAAACCAGTAAGATGCTGTGTTTGTTACCGCAAAACACTACTTCCGGAACAGGGTTCAACAAAGGTGGCGATAACTTTTTTAAAATTTATATTTTTTTTTTCAAATGTTTCTAAAGTCAAGTTAAAGTATGATGTAACAACTCTACATAATTAGTTTTGTAAAATAAATTTAATTTCCACAAAAAACAAATATTCAAAATAGTCGTTTTTTCATCAGTCCAGTCATTTTGATGTCATATTGTGAGAGAATTGTAGGTGATAAAAAAAAACTGACATCGAATACGGTTTCAGCACCCCAAAATACATGAGATTTAGGTAAATTAGTTTAAAAAGTTTTTACAAACATTTTTTTTCGTTGGCCTGTGTTATTAGGTACACATATATAAGAAACGTTTGCTCTCATCGCTTAACTATAATATACATACATATGTAAATAAGATCTGTCGCCTATTTAAGTATATATGTGTTCAACTCTTATCCCACCTGAAAAAATGTTATATTTCCTTCGAAAGCCCTGAGCGATACATAATTAATTTGATATTAAAAAAATCTAACGTCATTACTACAAAGCACACGTCGCGATTTTAAAGTGCCAAAGTTTGAATGTATAGTTAATAACTTGATTCGTTGTTTGATTTTTTAATTAATTGAAGAAGAGCATATATCCATGTAAACTTAAAAAAATTATATCAAAACAACGATTATAATTTAAAAACGACTATACTGATTATAATTTAAAAACATTTACCTTTCTATTACTCGTGTTTAAAAAAAAATTATCATCACTATAAATTTGAACCTCCCGATTCATGATACATTTATAAAATTCTAAAATAAAGATGTACATTATACATATGTACATATATAACGATTGGGTATACAACTATTTTATTGGCAAGTTTTTTAGGTAAAATCATTTTTAGTAAGACAAGTTACATTTAAAAAAATTTGATACGAAATCTTTTAAAGTTATACAATTCCAATCCATCCATCATGCTTCATTTATAAATTGTATGTAAGCTGATATTATTAGTAACAAAGGTTAAAAGCAACCGAACAAGAACTAATGTAGGTATGCACATATTTCAGTTTCTATGCACATGTAGGCATTACCTAGTTCTTGATTACGTTATTTCATGAACTGCGAAATATTTCATCATAGAGCTATCAGTTATCAATTTAAAGCAATTTGAGTGCATATGCATAAATTGAATTTATCTAAATACAAAAGGCTTATAATCAAGCTGAATTTAGAGATGCTAGGTACAGGAAGGCTTAAATCTCATTCATATTTAGAAATTTTGTTTGTTCTCAAATTTAATAGAGAACGTATCCACTATCTAGGTCACAAAGTTTCGAAACTACAAGAATAAAATAATTTTCCAATTTTAAAGCTCCGCTTTAACTTTCCTATAAAATCGGAATGCTTTTTTTGGCACAAATTGAATTTGAGGTCTCCTCAGACATTTTGATGAAACTATGTAGAAAGTACCAACGGTACTTTGAAGCCACTCTTATCAGAATTTGGAAATTAAAAATGGCGAACCCAATTTAGCGACTGATTCTTTGGAAATTTAATGAATTTTCATGTCAATTAATGTAAAGGAAAAACGGTGACATTAATTTCGAACTCGCTACCAAAATTTTAAAATTCAAAATGGCGAACCCAATGTGACAACCACAATTTTTGAAATTCTATGAATTTAACTGAAATTTCGTACTACGATACCACTGATTTTGAATCCCTGTATTATGTACATATCAACTTGAAAGATGTTTTGTTTGTTGCCCAAACACGTCGAAGCAGTTTATATGATATTTTTAATTTTTTGTCTGAAGGTGGGTACTACATCCTTCAACTTAAAATACATTTATATATATGATATTTATGCACATAAAATTAAGAGTTTCTTTAAATTGCGAACTTAATGGCGGGGTGGTTTGCCATGAATATTGGTAGGTATTTGGAGTTCTTAGAAATTCTGATCGTGAACCGGTTTCGAAATTTATAAATCAAAATAGTTGACCCACACACAAAGAATTTAGAAGCACTCCTAAACTTCATAATCTAAATATTTCAGAATTTTAGAAGTATTAAACTAAGAAGTTTGCTACACCGGGTGAAATCGGGTAACTCAGCCAGTTATTAACATATAAATAATCATAAATTTAAAATGCCATAAAACTAAACTTTCACTGGCCTGGTTAAGATTATACGTATAATTTAGCACCATATGGTTTAGTTCTGACTGAAAATATATTTAATTATATTCCTGGTCTAATCTTTATGAAGTGCAGTTTTACATGAAGTATTCCAAGCAGATAAAATTAATTATTTTCGCCTAAAGAGGCAGAAAATTTCGAGCCTTGTTCCCGTTCAATCTTCTTGAACTTAGCAAATCCCGATTCCCGGGAACGATTCAACGCGCTACAGCCGCGCTGACATAAATCAATGGCGTGATAATGATCCCAATGGAGCAGAGCCGACTTTCGTGAAATGTTCAAGTTGTTTGCACGGTGATTCATCATCTGGATATTCGTTCTTTTGAGTGCATTCCACCCGTGACTCGTCCCCGTGTGAGTGGAGCAGGAGCAGCCCCAACCGGGGAGCGACGGGATGGACTTTTTAAAACATGCGACATCGCGCTGTATCCCATAAAACTTTTGTTTTTGCCCTGAATATGTGTCCCAGTTGGGCATAGTCGCCTCCCGGCGGGGAAATTCTAGTCGAGGGCGTGGAAGAATTTCAATTTTTCATAAACAGTTTTGCACAAAAATAAAATTAAAAAGATATACGGAACACATTTATCTTTTAAAAACAGCCACGATGAGTTCCTGATTTAAAATGGATTTTTTTCCTTTTCTGCAAAATTGCATTACGGGGCGCACTGTAAGGGACCAGGGAAAAACTGAAAATATGAAAAAAAACCCACTCTGACCCGTAATTCGTTTCAAAGTTATAACTTGTTTAGCGAAAAACTCGACTCATGCAGAACAGAGCACTTGTTTTTGTAAAATGAAAAATGATTCGAGTGCGGCCAGCATTGTCGCGCTCATTTTGCATTATCCTGCGATGTACGTGACATTAATGGCCAAACAGTCGCATTCAGCCGAATGGATTACTGCGATGACTCCCCTGAAAAAGGAAAAGGATTCTTTATCCTCCCTCCAGTTCGTGGGAATTTGCCAGGCAGTGGTCAGTTCAGTGATAATGGCCTGATTTCTTAAATTTGCGGAATCGTTAAAGGTTTTTCCCTTTCCCATTGAATAAAAGTATTTCCACATTTACACGAAGCCCACTATAGCAACTGAAACTCTACTCTACTATTTCTACTCTTTGTAACATACATACTTAGGTATTTTTTATGTATATAAACAATAAATCAAAACGAATCAATATTATTATACCATGAAAGCAAATGGATGCATTATCAATACCCATACAATAAAAAATAAATTCATTTGATAGCTATAAATGGGTTTACTCAATTAAAAAAGTACTCAATTTATCTTCTACTTACTTTTAGAGAACGCTTATTTTCCAGTTTCTATACCTATTGGATCTGAAAGTTTTAAAAACTTGGGACTCCAATAAAGATAAGTGCTTTCTTCAATTTTGCTTTTAAAGAAAACACTTATCCCTATTAAAATCTTTAATGTTTATCTCCTATGAATGACAGTAACCAATAAAATTGTAAAGACATATTTCGGACTTGAAAGGGTTGCAAAAGTAATCTATTACCACGAAAACAAATACATATGTTACCGGCATAAATTTATTTTTAGGTCTAGGGGTTTTTGGGGTCGGAGATGATGAATTTGGCAAAATCGGAAAAATCGAAAGTGCGGAAAAGGGTAAATTTCACGGTTAAAGGGTCAAATTCTCAAAATTAAAGCAACATGATAAATAATGGTTATTAAATAATAACTAAAGAGTTTTCGGGGTTGAATATTCTCGCAAAATTTGACTGACCTGATTATGCCGCAGATATAAAAAATGTATGTTCGTTTGTATTGATATTAGTAATTTTTTATTTATTTATTTTTTAAAATTAACTCCTTTAACCTTGAATATCTCCAATCCCAAAAAGCCCTTATCTTGCAATAAAATTGCCATTATTGTTTTTGTTCAATTTGATCCCTTTTTGTCCCTTTATTGCCTGGACTATAATCAGATATCAATTTTATGACATTGCTGAAGTTTGGCAGCCATTACTGTCATTACTGGGGCAATTGTAAAACCCTACATTACATGAGAAACAGCAGTTTTACTAGTATCCAAAAAACTGAAAAATTGTTTGTTTCTTTTTGAATACTAAACTCAAACAAGTCCAGTAATAAAACAACAAATTCGATTAATACCAGTATTGGGTTGTACTCTGGTTCTCCATGAGGACGTAACTCAATAGAGTTTTAGTGCAAAATATGAACTAGAATCAAGTTTCCTTAAAATATTCTTCAAAACATAAACAAAACACCGATTTTATTCTCAGTTTAATGGGAAAAGCTCGTTCTTTACTGCTCCAGCAAAATGTATCGCTCGCTTATTTTCACCTGCAAAATTCATGATTATGGCGTTCCGGGCACAAACAGCTCCAAGGCGGTGGCGCGCTTTCAAAATTGTCGATAAAGTGCAGCCCTAAACTTCACTCGAGTGTTCATCAAAACTTTCGAATTTGTTTTCTTTATTTTTGTTTGGACGCCATTTAGGTGTCGCATTGAGGTACACAGCAACTGCTCGTAATCATCAATATAATTAATTCTTACTGCAAGTTTCATAACTTGAAATAATTCTGTGGAATGAAGGTAAAACTGTGACACAAAGTAAAGCGAGAGACAAAAATAAAACCCACTTCCAGGTCCCTTAATTACGTTTCCTAATGAAACTGCAGGCACACAACTACCGGCGCCAGCACAATCTTCTTACATTTATGACGAATTTGCCCTCTGCTATGCTATCGTTTCAACAGCTATAGGCTTAAAGGGCTCATTAGTGCCGTTGAAAGCATCAACATCACAGCGTAGTTTTCACAGCTTCAAAAACTAATTAATTTCCTAATTATTCCTGATTAGTTTCACTAAAGTGGGAAATGATGCACTCTGTGCACTTTCAGTAATTTATTCAACTTTGAATAATTGCAACTATGTACAAGCTTTGCTGCTAATGTAAGCTATTTAACAGAAAAATCCCTAAAGGACTGTGGCCTTTGATATTTATTAAAAGCCTCTCGAGTATCTCATGTAATATGCTTCCTTTGTTGCATAACCGACGGAAATAACATTTTCTCCTAAATGCTTTCATCTATATCCATGTCCTTTGCCATTTTAAAGGGCACTCAAGTAAGCGTATATAATGCCTTGTGAGTTTCTTCATTCTAATTCGATGCCTTGAAATCACATTTATTTATTTGAATAAAAAGGAACGCTCGCATTCCCGTGCAAAGAAATAAATCATGAGCCCTGATCCCAGTTACAGAAATACTTTTCTTGGTCTACATATGCTCTTTATGATAAGAGCTTATAACAGCCTCCTCTGGCTCCTGTCCTTATGTATCAAACTGATTGAATACCCAACCAATCGTTCATACTCAGATTGAATACAGACCAAGAAATTAATTTTACATTTGAAACGTGCCAGTCCGCACATACATATGTATGAATATTTTCGTTCGGAGTATTGGTTATTAAATGCACGAGAAGATCGACAGTCGCAATACAAAATCATTCGCAGATGAAATACAATACATATTAGAGCACGATGAATTCATATGAAGTCTAATGGAGTGAGTACAAAGGGAAGCAGATGCCTATTATTGTTCCTTAAAGGTTTCTCTTTAGATACAATATTCTGTCTGGCAAATGAAGCGAAAACAAACTTTATTGAAGAAACCATTTATTTTATGACGAATTTTATATCGAAAATGACGAAAATGTTCTGGGTGGTTACAAAAACAAAACAAATTTATTACTCCTTCATTTCGCGGATAAAGCTTAAGTTAATTAAGTAAGAAATATAAATCTTTCCAATGTCAATATAGCTTTTCAAAATAATTTAATTTAATTTTGAAATTATTTTCAATTTATTGGATTTCATATATAGTTTAGATGGATTTAACGAATCTTAACTCAACTTTGGTTTTCATGGGATTATAACACAGGTTAACTTTAAGTTAAGCTTACATGGAAACCCAATTGAACTGGAAAATTATGGCTAATTCAATAAATTTTTCATATGCTAATTCACCCTCCCGCGTGTGGGAAAGCTGTTCCAAAATAAAACAAATTAGTACTTATTTTTGATGCACTGTGTGAAATCGGGTTACTCAATTTATAAAATGCACTGAAAAAAAAACTTGAAAATTCCATTGTATGATTATATTTAGGATTTAACTTGATTTTGGTCTCTTCAGATTTCAATGTAACTTTGTAAGAATTTATTTGAGATCAAATGTAAAGATAATAAAGATATTTAATTTAGTAATTGCAATATTTTCCCCGTCGATAAATTAAATAACATTTTTATAACGTGTTGTTGTTTCTTCAAAATAAGTGGAAAACCTCAAAAACAATCCCTGCATTCTTATGATAACGAAAACGAGAGTTGAATATTAAGAACCCTTTCGACTAAATCTCGTTAACAGTCCTAAAAATATAAGCCAACGTCTTAGTTTAATGTCTCCTACATATCACACTAGAATTAAGGCATGTTGCCATTTGGATTCATGTTGTGTAGTGAAACCTCATTCCACTGTCTAATAAAGCCGAGCAAGGGGTGGACCGAATAGCAATTAAATGCTCTGAATAAAGACAAACATTGTAAGAATTCCAGGCAAGCCCATACCCAAAGGCAAGGTAATTGTGAACAATTATGTCGCAAACAATGCTCGCAAGCCCTTCCAATTCTGTCCAATGAAGATTATGTGTAAATTTATAACTTTCACCCCAACATGGCGTGGCCCCCAGCCCCAGGCCATCTTTTCCCACCCCATCCGAAGGTATTCCTAGAATGTCTTTGCATCTGAGATACTCTTGGAATGTTGAATGTTCACAAACCAGAGTTGGTCAGATGTAGTCGGCTCTGGATTACCTCGAACAGAACCAGTGTGTGCTACACTAATCGGATGTCTTCTCTTTCAGGGATTTACGTTACAACCAAATTCACGAGATTCCATCGAATGCCTTCAAAGGATTATCAGATCTGCACACAATTTTCCTGAGTGAGAACCAAATCGGATTGATCCATGAAAGCGCCTTTACCGGACTGTCAGCACTCAAATATCTCTACTTGAACAACAATCGTATCAGCAAAATATCCCCGAATGCATTCCATGGATTAAACCAGTTGCAAAGTCTGTAAGTATTCCCACTATCCGGCCGCCACAGAATTTCGGGCTCCGACGACAACAAACCCAGAAAATTCAATTAAACTTTATGTGCGGCTCATGCGACAGCTGATGTCAGAGGAGCCCCGATTTGGGTCATCTAATACACGGAGCCCCGCATCCAACTAGCGCTAATGTTCTTCTCTTGTTCCAGGTATCTCGAAAATAACGACATTTGGGAATTTGATTCGAAAACTTTTAGTAACCTGCCGCAGCTCGGGAGACTGTAAGTAATTTATTATAATGTCGAGTTCTCGTTGGAACAATATGGGAGCAGGAAGCCGGCGCGGCGGGGTGCAGAAATTCAAGGAGTTCTTTGATTAAGAGCAGGCGAGATATGAGATAGAATTTATGCAACTTTTTCGTCCACATAATTGCATAAAAGTTTTCTACTAAAATTTAATTTCGCCCGGCCTCGAATGTCAAACATTAAGCTGGGACGTTAGTGTGGTGAGCGAGTTAATCGAGCAAACTTCCCACTTTTGGAGGTGTGCACCTTCCTCGTAAGAATGCAATTAAAATAATTTTAATTGAAAAAGTTTGAACCACTAGAGGCGATAAATTCACTAAGCGCACTCTTCGGGATGCAACGCTTGCCCAATGGATTTTGCTCACATGCGGGGGAATCCGGAAAGGGGCCTCTGAGAGGTGTATGAACGCCAAATTCGAGGAATCCGGTTAATCCTCGCCGGTGTTGGAAGCAACTCCCCAATATTTCGACTGTGATTTCCATTATTGACTAATCCCCGAATTATTTTGCAATTTCGCTGCTTTATGCTAAAACTTTGCGCGAATTGCTGCTTGTTGTGCATTGGAGCGAAATAGCTGCGATAAAATTCATTCTAGCTACACAATACTCAGAGGGCTTTAATTTTGGGATCCAGAGGTAAATCGCTTAAATTCACAACATTCGCTTCAGCCAAAGTGTTTGTATATTGTATATTTTTTACGACTTGAATTTTGTTCAGCAAAATGTAGTCGGCACTGATTTAAACAATGCGTTTAAAAGCAAATAATCCATTCGTGGTTTCTACTGTTTTAATTTTAAATGGTAGAAAACCTGTGGCGAGGTCTGAAATGCGGTCGAGATTATAAATTGTAGAAAACTAAAAAATTGGAACAAAAAAGATTAAGCGAATAGTTTGTTGAAAAAGCAATAGCTGAGCTCACCTAAAAAAATGTGCTTCTGTATATGAAAATATACCTATTAACTTTCCACTAGAAATAATTAATTTTAAATATGCTAACATTTTGCAAAATAGTTTATGGGTGAATATTTGGAAACAACGTCCGGAATCCTTCATTAGATGTTTTTTTTATGATTGGCTTAAAAACTACGTTCTTTCCAGAAAAATTTCTATGTTAGGAAAATTTTTAGTAAAGACAGTTAACTAGTTTACTTAAACTCTTTGATTAAAACAAAATTATAATATTTTCAGAAAAAAGTTCTCATCAAGGGAATTACAAAATATTAGGGGATACTTATAAAGCTAGCAAATTCTACAATAAATTACCTGCCCAGGGGAGTTACATTTTAGTGAATTTTTCAATAGAAACATTAGAAAATACCAAGATGTAAATTTAACCCATTCGCTGTCAAGAACGAGTATATTCGTCGTTTGCAATAGCTGAATATTGGGCTGAATATGTTCTCGGCAGCGAATGGGTTAAAAATATAGTGTTACATAAAATTTACAAAATTTATTAATTTTGGGTATGTTCACCTTTCATTTAAAAAAAAAGTAAATTATATAAAATAAACATTGTCTACATATATGACGGGACACACTGTGCCCCTTTATAAATTTTGGCTGTGAGCTTGGATTTTAAGATAAGTATAGGGTACCTTTCGCAAAAGCACAAGTTCCAGCTTAGTGTTGAGTCATTAGCAGGGCAGTGGTAGGGGCGTAGGGCATTTTGTTGATACTTAAAAGGGACTGGCATCCACGTTACAAGTGTTCGCCAGTTCTTGAAATGTTAGCAACAACAAGGAAAGATAATGAGAGGGCTCCGATAAAGAACTGGCTTATTACCCCCATACTGTTCCACAAAATTACCCAAAAAAGAGCGGTCCATGATTAACTACGAAATCACTTTGAGGTTTCTGTTCAAGAACAAAATAACCGAAATCCCAGAGGGATCCTTCTCCAAGTTGCCACAGTTGAAGCGTCTGCGTCTCGACAACAATCCCATTGAGTGCGATTGTGGCGTCTACTCGGTAGTGCGGGAGTACAAGGGGCGCCAGCGGCAGACAGTTGTTGTCCTGACGTGTTCCTCGCCAGAGAATCTGTTCCGGAAATCATTCGACACACTTCTAGAGGGGGACTTCCACTGCAGTAAATTATGTCAGAATTTAGCCGGAAGTGCTCGTTTGAGTAAATACCTCCTTAATTGCAGAACGGCCAAAGATAACCCAGGAGCCCCACGATGTTGAGGCTGTTCCAGGGGAAAATGTTGAAATCCCATGTCGAGCGGAAGGAGACCCACAGCCTGATGTGGTGTGGATGCAAAATTCAAACGAAATTTCGTCAGATAGCTCGCGTATGCATGTCCTTGCAAATGGAGATCTGAAAATCATGCAAATCACCGAAGAAGACGGCGGTCTCTACGAGTGTATGGCCAGGAACTCCGTTGGCGAAACGAAATCCCGTCCAGTGAGGATGGTGGTTAATTACGACAAGTCGTACGGACGCCTCGAGCGACCCAGATTTATCCTTCCCCCGAGCGATCTGACCGTGTCCACCAGCGAGCCAATTATTCTGAATTGCATCGCCGCCGGAGCGCCAACGCCCCAGATTTATTGGTACTTCAATGGGCGGCAATTGTCCCAGTCGACGTCCCGCACGATGATCCATTCAAATGGGACCCTGGTCATCCCCCTACCCTCCGAGCGGAACGCCGGGACCTACAAGTGCGAGGCGAGCAACCACCTGGGCATCATCCACACAACCGCCCAGGTCCAGGTCAATGGTAAGTAGTTTCCGTCTTGCGAGTCACATTTCAAGGTATATCTAGGAAAATTAATTTCTCTGTCGCAAGCGTCCGCAAACAGGACAGGTCCGGGGTCTGGTAAGTCTGAACCCGCTTTCCATATAAAATACATCCCCTTCGTTCGTCGACGATTCGGCCATCAATTCCAATTTATTGCTAGCCTAGCCCCTCGAGTTCTCTCAACTTAATTCCAATAAATAAACCGTAGACTTGCAGACAGCTAGCCGGCGCCTAACTGAAGCTATCACATAATCAATTGTCTGTTGCAGAGCTCCCTGAAATTATTTTGGCTCCTCAAAGTCAAAATGTCAAGAGTGGGGCCACCCTGCTGCTGGAGTGTGACGCCGACGGAGATCCACAGCCCAAAATTTTGTGGAAGCGAAATGGAACAACTCTAACAGCGGCGGCGTCAGCCACAAATCGAGTTACGCTGCTAAATGAGAACACCGAGCTCCAGATTGAACATGTCAAGGAGTCCGACTCAGGTAAGCTATTGATTTTCAGTGGTAATGATGCGGGGGCGGATTCCATCCGAAGCTGCTCCGCTCCCCCCAAAAACCTGAATTCGATTTGCGAGACGCTCGTGGGCGGATGCCAAACGTATGTATCGGAGACGGAGACTATTAAATGTGGCACCCCGACAGCTACGAATGGGATAGTAATCTTTTTCAATTTCCCTTCGGTTCATTGCGCCGCTTAATGCTCCCTGCGATCGGCCAAACATGCAGACTTAATGGCCCATGTAACTAACAGGCCAGCTAACTAGTTACGGAGTCGACAACTCTCTGTCTGGTACTATACATCCAATGCAGGATGCTGTAAATTTTGTTAAAATATGTATTTGAGCAAACATCAGATTTCTCATCACTATTGCATCAAAATAGGTACGGTAGTCAATCTACACATAAATCACAGGTCTACAACGAATTTCTCTTTTAAAGAGTGCCCTTAAAATTAGTTTATTTGGTGGACCCGATTGACAGATGTATTTCATATTTATGCAAGTTTGTTCAAATAACAATCATCGTATGCACCAATATTGCATTTCTTGTAATCTGGCATATGAGACTGATTTTGATGAAAATATTTGAATCAAGAAGAACAAGAAAAGCGATATTGTATGTAGATATGAGCTGTGTTTTGTGTTTTTTTCACAACGGATCCGGCTCAAGGTTTATTAGAAGATTTTGCATTGAATTGAAATTTATGAATAGTTACCCATAGCGAAATTAATTTTATTTCGTAAACATAAAATCGAATTGCGTCAAAAATGTAATCAAAAAATTTATTATAAATTATATAGTATCCGAAAATGATTTTGTCCATGAAGTTTAGATTAAAAGTTTATCATCAAATGGCAATTATGAAATATTTTTGGTTCATTTTCGTATACATTAACCCGTCGAAATCAACCCCAACAACTCATTATTCAACCCAATTTTGAATATTAATTTCTCAATATTTGCAATATTTTGCAAATTACTGACCAACATATTGGACGATCACAATCACGTTTCTCAACACAAAGGATAAATAGTTGACTCGCAAACAGTGTTTACAACTAATTTCAAGTCATTAGTTTAAAGAACAGATAACTAGGCTCTTTGCTCTTTGTAAATGTGAATTTTTAAATATGAATCTCTCACTTTTCGGATTATTATCCTACATAAACTTCACTGAAAAGATAAGAAAAACTAACTACTTTTTTAGCCTACTAATTAAATTAGTTGGTGGAGCTAAAACAGTGGGAAAAACATTTACAAAATCAGGTTGTTTTTCAACAATTGATTTCACTACTTTAAATTAGGTACATACATATAACAACTAATTCAAATAGTAGGCTGAAAATCAGAAAAAGATTAGTTAGTATTGCTAATTTTATTTTCAGTGTTGGAAATAAAATTAATTGCATAAGACTAAAAGTTTTAAAATGTTAAAACCTTGTTGATTTTAAATAATGTTACGTTAAGGCATGTAAGGACGACTTTTAAATAAAAAATTTGTTCTTTAGGACGATAAAGTTCTCTTGTTTTTCTGTTAACTAGTAGTTTTAATAAATTATTAAATATGTTTGGTAATATGTACATGCATAGTAATACTATTTGTACATATATTACTTTACGATGCTTCTAAAAAAAATTAATATACTTAAATCGATAAATGTAGGTATTGCTTCTTGCTTATTTTTTGAACATCCTGTACTTACTTATACAACAATGTAATGATAGCATTTCCAAATTTACATATATAGTCTACTTCAAAAATACAAAGAGTTCTTGTAGATGTGAAAAAAATTACATTATCATTTTACTTTACATCTTCACCGTAAGTTCTACACAAACACCAACACACTCTGGAATAAAGAAGTCTTATAAGATGTCTTATAAATACGTTGATACAGTCATGTTAAGCCCTAGAATACCGTGGTAACTAGGTTCTGGTGACCAGAGGGCATTTGTTTTACCCCAACATTTTGCCTGCCTGGCATGATCCAAAACTTCACTAAAATTTTCGTAAATTCCCACTTTAAGTTAAATAAGTGCCCTGACGGCAGCAGGCGAATTTGTTTTCCTTTTGAATGCCAGTGGATTGGGGCAAGGTAATTTATCGAAATAAAGTTGCTACCAAGGAAGTCGGCTGGAACGGAAGAAGCAAGCCGAAAATTGCCCGGTTCGAAACAATTTCTGGCCGGAGGCTAGTAAGAAAATGTTCCCGGTATAAAGGAAGAATTGACTTTCTACTCCAAGAAACTCTTAGCACCACTTCACAGTATTTAAATTTAATTTTCTTTTGTCCAGTTGTGTACTTAGGGCATATCCGGGATATTGTTTTGTGCCTCTCATTTTACAGGAGTGTTTTTAACATTTCTGGCCAGAAGTCGTAACCTTAGAGTGAAAATTAATGTCAGGAACATTTTTCTCAGCTTCCTGTCGACTTCAAAGTTGTTTAATTTTTAACAAATTCAATTATACCTTCAGAATTGTTTTTTTAACCTCTTTAAAGTCATTCGTCCATAAATTTGTATTTATATATTGGCTACAACAATCTACATATATAAATTCGCCTGCTCAAAATGTAATAATCCATTGGTAAACAAAAAATTATTACTATGTACATATATACATACATACATACATATATGTAGATATGTAGATGCAAAAGTTATAATAAAATATAGAATTTAGGGAATTTACATTCATGTAAAGTAGTTGAATAAATTCAATTTCCATACTAAATAAATATTAGTAATAAAAGATTTTTATATTTGTTCTCTATATTTTACGAGCGAGTGCTTGAAGGTACTCGTAACTTATAGCCCCAAATGATATAAAATTTTTTTTCACATGATGTCTGAAGTTTTAGTTTCATCAACGAAGCAATATGCAGCCTCTACATATTTAAACTCAATAAAAAGCTTGGTCGTCCATGCGGCTACTATCCGAATATAAAAATCAAATATTAATAGTTCTGCTTGGTTAACAAATATGAACACAAACACACATGTGCTTGAATGTTGCTCCTCGAAATATGAATAAACTAAAACAAAAATTCCAAAGGCTCTCATGGAACATCAAATGAATTGGCAAAATATTTTAGATTTCGCAACTCGACTGCAGTCCCAATTTCGAAATATGATAGATTGCTTCCCCGAGGGCCAATTTTTATGTCAGTAATATTTTTTCAAATTTACTGCCCCGTAGAGTGGCGTTACAATTCACTATTTCACGGGCTAATAAATTTTACATCACATGCGGCGGCTGCATATGGAAGTGCCAGACATAGTTTATCATAGTGTCTTCGGTGTAGAAATAAATAAATTTCGGTGGCTTATTGAAGATGAAACTCTGAAGGCTGGTCTCCCGGCGGCAGCTGAGGTTGGAATATAACGCGTGGCACATGGAAAATACTTTAGTAATATTAGTTTGCATTATTTATTTATTGAAGGAAAAATATTAAATATTATGCGGACGCGAAATAATAATATAATGCAAGTTGTAGATCGCCTTCGCTACAACCTGTTATATTGCATCCTCTAATACCATGTTTTCATCTCCCCAAAATCTTGGGATTTAGAATAAGTAATTTAAAAGTGTTTCCATCATAGTAACGCAATTTCAATTGATGTTTCAAGTTTCATGTTTTAATTGCTTTCACTTCTTTATATATTCTCCCCATTGCAACTACTTGTTCCATTTCAATTCAATACCAAATTTAACGTCTGTAAATAGTGCTGAATAAATTTTTTGGGCGTGCCACAATGAATATAATGTACATAAGTATGAGATTTTTATTGAAATTCTATAGAAATCTGAAGATTTCAATATCTCTTACTTGTATGAGGAATCCAATAGATTGTGAAATGGATTTAACGTAATCTCACAAAATCTCGCGATTTTGGGGTAGTGAAAATAAGTTAAAAGACAAATTTTAAATCTCCAACTTAGATAAGAACCGTTAGGCCAGAAATAATGTGAACTCTTAGCCCTTGCCCTTGAGCAACATAACTTCAAACGTAAGTAAATTGAATTTAAATTTATCATTCAGATACGACACTTAAACTTATTCAATCGACACCTTTTTACGAACTCTTTAATACCGATTTAAGGCGGTAAAATCAAAGAGCATATCACGCTCCACATGCAAGTGCCAATAAAATCAGAACTTAAATTCACCGAAGTTGCGATTCAGCTGCTCGTAACATGACGCCCTGTGATTGTTAGATGAGAATCCTTCATTTAACCGACCGCTTAAGAAGTTGCAGGAGAACCGAAACCTAATCTACCATGAAAGCCCCATAGAAGCATCTCCATAAGACTCCTGATTAACATTATCCTCAACTTAAGTGGAAGTCTGTCCATTCAACGAGCATGAAAAGACAGCATAAACAAGCCGCAAAGAAATATATTTTCGAGCTAACAAGAAGCAAAGCCCTACCAGAGTGATGTCTCCATAGTTGCAGGTTCTGAGGGCGGGGGCGGGATGGAATGTGATAAAATTTATACGTCCGCGTATGATACACGTCCTCCTGCCCGTCATTATCTTGAGCCTTTTGTGTGCGCACATTCCTTTCTGGATGGAGGCGGAAAGATTCATCAAAAGCAACCACAAAACACAAAATCAGGATTGTACACCAAAATGTTGTAAAAGAAGGAGATTTATACCGCCAACTCCGTCGTTCTGGGGGGCACTCGTGGCATTTCATTACTCTGGCTACTTGGGATTGGGAAATAGACAGCTCGAATTGCTTCGCGAACCTTATTTTTCGAAAAAGTAACATATGACTTTCGCCTCCCGCAGGTCAGTACACTTGCATCGCTGAAAATATCAATGGAAAAACGGAAGCAACGGCGGAAGTGGTCGTGAGAAACGTCCAAGGACCACCCCGACTCGTTTTTGAACCCTACGACATGGAAGCTTTTCCTGGAACCACAATTGAGCTCCCATGCAAGGGCGAGGGCGAACCAGCTCCACAGGTAAGCAAACGTTTTAAATAAATCCCACCTGCACGTCCCCTACCCAATTCCTGATGGTACCTGCCAAAGCCCTAGAATTTAGATCAATATCGCAAGAAATAAACAGACGGACACCCTAAGGTATACCATGACAAATGCAAAATGCTACCCGCCCAGAAATGTAAATGTTCATTGGAAATTCACCAGCGCTAGACGCTAGACGATTTCAATTTCTGATAGAAGCGCAATCCGTCGACCGACAATAGTTAGAGATCCAAAGTTCATTTCTCTTCCATCGGCAGGTGAAGTGGCGCAAGGACGGAAGGACGGTGACTGCAATTCCGGGGAAATACGAGTTCGGGACGACGGGAAGCCTCTACGTGAAGAACGTCACGGGACCAGACGGCGGACGCTACGAATGCTCAATTATTAACGCATATGGAAGGGCCACGGCACAGGGACTGGTCACCGTAAGGTTCGTACAGAAAAACTTTTATCTCCCACAAAAGCAGGAGCAGCATAGCATACCTATGCTATCCCACATATTCAGCCAACATTGCTTTTTCGTCTGTTTGTCTGTTATATATGCTGCTGTATGCTTCTCCTTCTGTCGTAGGATAAATAATGCCGGAAAAGTTTTGAACTGTGCAAAGCCCTAAAAACAATGTTCAAGCCATAAAATGCGACACACATCCGCACACTCCCAAGTATGAAAAGCACAGGGAAGAAAAAAATCGCTCCGGAATTTGTCCCTGTCTCCTCCTGTGGGAGTAACCAAACTCTGGGAAAGGGGCAGAGAAACTTTATCTAAAGTTCAGGAGTGGGATCCTCCACAGGCACGCTTTTGTATTACTTGTAAATATTTTTCAGCGGTCTCACGGGAAATGGAGTATTCTGTGTGTCCCGAGATATATTGGATCTTTTGTAATCTGATTACGTAATTTATGTCCTGCAGCCCAAACCCGGAAATTAGACGGCACTGGACAAACCCTCCGAGCATGATCCAATTTCAGAGTCGAGTGCCACTGTTAACATGAGCCTATCCGACAGGAAAGCTATGAGATAACAATGGAATCATCCGGATGCGATAGATTGTACGTACATAAACATAAATACGACAGATGATCATTACACCTGCTACCATGACGATGTATCGATGAATTCAAAATCGAATTCTCGAAATTTTACAAAATATTGATAGTGATGCGTCGACGTCTTGTAAACTTTTATTGATTAATGCCCTATCTAAATGTATTTATAACTGCGAAAAGCAATATGTATACCTGAAATAGAATAAATCTGCAATGTGCGTAGCCCTGAAACACGTTAGCATTGCTGTATGTAAAATACTTTTGAATTGCGTTTTTTAAAATACGACTGCTACAACTTATTTGAAGTCATAAATTAAACAGTATGTATCATATACTTAACAGATAATTAGATTATAAACTAATGGCCCTAATTTAAACGGGAAGTAATATATTATAGTTTACGTCAGTATACCAATACAAATTGTATGTTCATTAACTTTATTGGGCGATAAAATATGAGCAGTAAAACACGCAAGGAAAATAAAAATTTGAGCGGCAAATTAAATAATTGAGTGGTAAAATGAATGATTGGGCAATTATCGGCGGTCACTAAAGCCATTTCCACCGCAAAATTCCTTAATTTTTGCAAAAATTTCACTTCAATTTCCTTAAAGAACACTACACTATGAACTTTTCGCGCACAAGCTCGCATTTGTGGAGTATATCATATTTTTAAAACATTCGCAGAGATGAATGCTGTAACATTGCGTTCTATGCCATTTTCAAGCAACATTTCACCTTCTCCCACGCAAAAATATCTTTTTCCATTTCAAATGTTTAAAAATCCATTTCAAAAGTCCTTTTTTTATTTCAAAAGTACTGAACCAAAACATTAGTATCAACATTTAACACAAAAATGCTTATTATTCCATACTTTGCATTTGTTCAAACCAGTAGTCGTAATACCAAATTATAAGTCTGTAACTTTTAAAATAACGGATTTCCATACAAACGTTTATCCTCCATTTTACCTTTATCCTATGTTTTTTTATGTATGTTGAAATCCACGCAGACGAAATCGTGGGCAAAGAGGTAAGTACGTTTACCAGGATTTTAGTTTTCAGATGTATGAATTGAAAGATGTTAAGGTGTATGAAAAAACGATTTTTAGTTGTTTCTACGGTGCACAATTTTACTTCTATGTATGCAAGGAACGATGTTATTTAGTAGGTAGGTACCTAAGTACATTTTGTAAAAATAAAATCCAGGGTAAAATAATACTACCTCTCATAAAATATTTAAAGTAAAAAGGTTTTGCAATATAAATTTATATTTTCACCGAACATAAATTAGTTTAATTGACATATTAAGTTTCTAAGTTGAAGTTTGAAGGTAACATCTAAGATATTTTTTTAAATCAGTGAGCCCAACGATCCCGTTATACCAATTTTCAAGGAATAATTGTATATAATTTTTATCGTATAAATTATACTTAAGTATTCAACTGCGATGATTATATGCTTTCGTTGATCAATAACAGCAATTAATTATTAAGACAACATTAAGTATGCAACATTTTAACAAAAATGATTGTAAATGTTCGTTTTTGTAGAATGTAGACGTTTATGTATGCTTGATACAATGGCTATAAAAAAAAACTTGAATTCGCTTATTTTATACACATATACTCTGTTATATATTTGCGATATATATATATATATATGTATGTAGATGTGACCACACTGATTACATACTATTACGTAACATATAATAATACAAATTAGACCGAAAAGGCAAGCAGTGTAGACACATAAGTAAATATACTAATATGTAAGTAAATTATCCCTGTGCTACGTACTTGTGCTTTAAATGTTTAATAATAAGTGTTACTTATGTACTTTTCCATGCAATTATTCTTTTAATATCAATAATATCATTAGATATAATAAGGGTCTATAAAACTTTAACAGCTTTGTCTTTGCACATGCGCAAAATTTATTCCAAGCTCTATAAAAAAGTGCCAGTTCGTCTTTATGACATCAAAAGTGCAACGCTGCTTAATTCAGCTCAGCACTCATTGAAGCTGAATTATGCATCTAGGGCGTTTTGATGCATTTTTGAATTCATCCTCATCCTTCTTCCTCGCAGTATAATTGGAAGCAATCAAAAGAGCGCATTGCTTGCAACGTCCTAGCGACTAATTTGTAACGACTTTATCTGAAACGAGGGCACGCTAAATGAGCCATTAATTCTCTACCATAAATCTTTTTATTTCCAGCTTGCATTACGAGCAGTACAGTGCAATTCATTTTTATTAAATCCTTTGTCGTTCTGATCGAGTTCCTTTTCCGCCGTCTTCAAATAATTTATGTCCGTGATATATTAGCCTTTTATTTCTCCTTAAAATCAAGGAGCACCACAGTCCGGAGCATTTATGGCTGCAAGTCATACTTTTATGCAACTTGCAATAAATTTTCCAAGCGAAATGTGGCGTGCACCTGTGCGCCTTCCGAGGACACTGAAAGTCACTTTAAGTGCGGCTCGAATACGCCTCATTGTGGGTCGGGTTAAAGCTAAAGGCTAGAGCTAGAAGATGTGGTTTGGTTGGGTACTAAGATGAAGCCAAAAAGCGCCACAACGACAGATATGATGTATGAATTTCCGCAGATGAACACTATAGCCCAAGTCCAGCTAGACACGGATGGTTTCATCCTAAGGACACTTCCTTGTGCACACAATTTGCGACAGGTAAACACCAGACGACGGAAATAATCTTCTATTTAAAGGCCGGTTGCAATCTAAGTGTGGTGAATACTTGCCGGAAATGAGGATAACCTCAAAGCGAGTCGCACCTATGCACTGGTTTTTCTTAAAGCATTTTAAAGACCTTAAATTTCTTATTTTTTCTCAATTTAACGTTGTCGTCTAAGAAAACCTCTAATGATCACCTTTAAGCGCTGAATACACGAAAAAACTAAAAATCTGATTGAGCTAGAATAGAAGTCTTGGAGGAGATAAACTGCTAGACAAGCTTTTTTTTTCTTGAAAAGGCCCACCTCAGCGGTAGTCAGCACCTAGTTAAACAATCCTTTTGAGAGAATTGCTCGCAAAGTCAGGAAAAACCTCCCTCAGGACTGGTAACTTGGCCCCAGTGGAACCTGAGCTTTAGTTCTGTAATTGGATCGAACCCAGCGGTGCGGTGGTGGCGTGGACACTGCACCGTTCGTATTTAACTCAATTTAGAAGGCTTTCCATCGTCGGTTCGGCTGGGCCTTCAATTAAAAGCCGCTTCCTTTTTAAGACTGTTAAATTGTTATTAAAACCAATTGTGTTATTAAATTATTGGGGGTAGGCGGTCAATGTTTATTAACATGCAGCAGTAGTTCCGCCTCCCGCAGGCTGGAATCCTTTCATTACGACGCGCGTATACCGAAAGTTCTCCTAATTAATTCGTTGCGGTTCGCAGAGTTGGTTGAGTTTATGCTTTTTTTATAGAATTGCCAGTTTTATACCACTGCTTTTCCGAGAACGTTATTAACTTCCGAAAGGGGTAACTTTCGTATTGAAGCTAATGTGGGTGGAATTGTCTGCTCGGTGGAGCTTTAAATGGACCCCCCGAACAGAACGCGGAGCACCCTTCCGACAGTGCATAATCATTACAAACTTCCACTGTAATAAAGAGGATTAAAAAGGATGTGTCCGAATGGTGAACCGAATGTTTTCCGTTTCCGACAACTAATTAACATGGTCATATTTTTGTGCTGGATATTAATGACTTTCATTATGTTTCTACTATAATTTAGAAAATAATAAAACGCTTTACATGAAATTAGTTTGTTTAACCTGTTAACTGGGGAATTTTTTGTTAAACTCATTTATCATATCATATATTTATTATATGTATTATCGTAATTATTTTATAATTTACATCTTAATTACTAAGAAGAGAGAGCCGTTGGGCAAGTTTTCAACTTGCAGGACAGAAAGGTTCTATCTAGCATAACATACCTATACTGAAAAGGGTCGGTATAGCTCACCCATAACCCTTCCCTAAACGGATTCATAACCCAACCCTAAAAGGAAAGCCTTGTTTTCTTTACAAGCTTTAAAAAAACGATGGCGCGTATACATTAATAAAATATATTCAATGCTAACTTACCCAACTATGTAAGAAAAAACCAGCGAGTAAACATACAATACGTATACATATTTAAAAAAAAACAATGCTCACTCCCTTTCCATTCGTTCATTCCTGCTATAAGAATTATCAATTTCAATAAATGCCTTTAGATAAATAAATCCATTGTAGTAATATATTTTCACTTCCGTTTTTTTGATTTTTTGCCAGCGAATTGTTAAAAAATTTACACTACAGCTTTAATGATAATGTATTCAAAGTAGGTGCTGCAACAATTAACAGCTACAGCTAATGTATAGATGCAGCCGCAAGAAATTACGGAAGTACGCCAAAGAAACAATACAAAATGTTTGCAGAAAATTTTTCTGTAAAGTTTTTGCAGGTATTTAAATGCTTGCTCAAATTACTATCAGCAAAATGTTCGCAAGTCGCTTACTCATGTAAAGCCCGTTTAAAATTGTGTAATAACTCGCATTTTAGAGAAAACATTTAAAGACTGTTTTTTGGTAATTATTAAATGTATCATTTCTATAGGATTACGAATTATAAAAATGTAAAAAAAGACCCGATTTTTTAAAAATTAAAAAAAGTAAAACTCCTTCAAATAAATATGTACCTACAATAAACTGCAATATTTTAATAATTCTTTTTAACATTATTAAAATCATTTAATATTTATTCTTTTCATCTCAACTTTCAGGAGCAATGAAATTTTGGCGCCTGGAGATCGTTTTGTGAAAGTAGCCTTCGCCGAAGCATCACGTGAAATCGACTTAGCGATAAATCACACAATTGAGATGCTTTTCACCAACAGATCGCCGAACTCGACGATAAGCCACAGCGAGCTGTTCCACATTTTCCGATTCCCGAGGGGCGAGGCGCGACAACTAGCCCGAGCTGCAGAAATCTACGAGCGGACGTTGGTGAACATCCGGAAGCACATTGACCAGGGCGCCAACTTAACAATGTCGAGCGACGACTACGAGTACAAGGAGCTCCTGTCGCGGGAGCACCTCCATCTAATCGCAGAGCTGTCTGGATGCATGACGCACAGGCTGAAGCCGAATTGCACGGATATGTGCTTCCACTCGAAGTACAGGAGCATCGACGGGACATGCAATAATTTGCATAACCCGACATGGGGCGCTTCCCTCACCTCGTTCAGGAGAATTGAGAAGCCGATCTACGAGAATGGATTCAGCATGCCCATAGGATGGACCAGGGGGAAGCTGTACAACGGGCATCCAAAGCCGAGCGCCCGGCTCATTTCGACGTCCCTCATTTCAACGAAAGAAATTACCCCAGACGAAAGAATCACCCACATGGTGATGCAATGGGGTCAGTTCCTGGACCACGACCTGGATCACGCTATTCCATCAGTGAGCTCTGAAAGCTGGGATGGAATCGATTGTAAGAAGACTTGTGAATATGCGGCCCCCTGCTACCCCATTGAGGTCCCCCCGAACGACCCAAGGATAAGGAATCGACGCTGCATAGACGTGGTTCGATCGAGCGCTATTTGCGGCTCAGGTATGACTTCGGTGTTCTTTGACTCGATTCAACCCCGGGAGCAGATAAACCAGCTTACTTCGTACATCGACGCGTCCCAGGTGTATGGATACTCGGAACAATTTGCCCAGGAGCTGAGAAATCTGACGAGTGATGCAGGGCTCCTTAGGACAGGAGTGCACTTCCCTAATCAGAAAGAGATGCTACCGTTTGCAGCTCCTCAGGATGGAATCGATTGCAGACGAAACGTTGAGGAGAGCAACATTAATTGCTTCCTGGCTGGAGACATTCGTGTAAATGAGCAGACCGGACTCCTTGCTATGCACGTGATCTGGATGAGGGAGCACAACCGCATAGCAACAAAACTTAAAGATATGAATCCCCATTGGGACGGTGATACGCTCTATGAGGAGGCTCGGAAAATTGTTGGCGCTCAAATGCAGCACATTACATTCAAGCATTGGTTACCTGTAATTCTAGGTCCTGAGGGATTAAATATGATGGGGGAATATCGCGGTTATGATCCCTCGATAAATCCCACAATTGCAAATGAATTCGCTACTGCAGCGCTGCGGTTTGGCCATTCGCTGATTAATCCTATTCTGCATCGTCTTAATGAGACTTACCAACCGATTCCTCAAGGGCATCTTGAACTCCACAAGGCGTTCTTCTCCCCATGGCGTCTTGTTTACGAGGGTGGCGTTGATCCGCTTATGAGGGGCATGTTTAGCACCCCAGCTAAATTAAAATTACCTAACCAGAATCTGAACACTGAGCTAACAGAGAAGTTATTCCACACAGCACACGCTGTAGCTTTAGATCTGGCTGCCATCAACGTGCAGAGGGGCAGGGACCACGGAATACCTGGCTACAACGAATATCGGAAATTCTGCAATATGCGAGAAGCGGAAACTTTCGACGACCTCAGAAACGAGATATCAGACCCTGAAATCAGAAGTAAGCTTAAAGAGCTGTACGGACACCCATCTAATATAGATATTTGGGTTGGTGGAATTCTTGAAGACCAGGTGGAAGGTGGAAAAGTCGGACCACTATTCCGATGCCTCCTAGTCGAACAATTTAAGAAACTTCGTGACGGTGATAGATTCTACTATGAAAACCCTTCAGTTTTCAGCACGGAACAGTTGCAGGAAATCAAACAGAGCAACTTGGGCAGAATTATGTGCGACAATGGGGACAATATTACAGAAGCCACCCTGGACGTGTTTATCCTTCCAAAGGAGCAGGGTGGTTACAAGAAATGCTGGGAAATTCCCGGAATTAATCTCTACTTTTGGCAAGATTGCGGAACCTGCAACTCAGCTCCTCCTTTACTTAAAACTTATGTACCAGAAACATACCATCGCCAAAAGCGTTCTGTCGACTTTAACTTCAACGATGAAAGTATCAACGAAGTCAATGAAGATCTTCTCGATATGAACGAAGAACGAGTCAGCGGCTTAGAGGAGCTTATTAGCAGTTTTCAGAAGGAGTTAAAAAAGATGAAGAAGAAATTGAGGAAATTAGAGGAGACCTGCAGCCAGCATGGTAACAAACATCAACACCACCACTGCCAGGACGCCTCAGGCAACCGTCGATTGAACAACGAAATTTGGAACCAGGACGAGTGCACCAAGTGCCAATGCAAATCCCCTGAAGTAACGTGTATCACAGAGCGCTGCGGCCAAGTAACTTGCCCAAACAACGCTGAGCCGATTAAATTTCCAGGTGACTGCTGTCCTCAGTGTCCCCCAACCACGAGAGCAGCCACAGAAACAGCCCTGGGGGCCTAATTTGGCGCCCCTTTTAAATCAATTTACTTTATTTCAGTAACTTGTACATTTTAGCCAGTACGAAATTTTTTAAAAAAACGATTTTAGACTTAGCGCAGGACTGGACAGAAGGAGTTTTAGTGTTCTCAGTAGAGCAATTCAAAGGAAAAAAAAAAAACAAATATTCGAGTCGGGCCATTGGGTCCTTTACTAAACCCAGGCTAGCAGCATGTACGGAGAGTTGTTTTAAACGTTAAAAAAATGTATTACGTCTAGGCTAAATCTAGGACCTTTCGTCTTCTACCACTTCCTCGGGCGGAGCAAAATCCGGAAAGATTTTCGGGAATTGTGTCCACTATGATCCTTATGATTTTCAAGTGTTTTCACAATATGATGTCAAACTCGGACATTTTTCGGTTGACTGGATTTTCTATTCCGTGTCTGAATGTGTACATCAATTTTATACCTATCTTTTTTAATAATCGTTATTAATTGCAACTACGTTGTCACGAATTACATAAGAAATAAACTCTTTAAGAAAAGTATAAACGTCTTTAATTTATACAATATTTATTTTACATTTAATTACATAATTCAGATATGAAAAATTCGTTTGTCTTTTCTATTATGAATTTAACACCACGAAAGTGTGTTGAGGTTATTCAAAATAAGGACTATCATATGAAGTACTAGAGAGGCAACTAAAAAGTTGCTTTAGTTTTGAACCGAAGTTCGTTTTTTTTTTTAAATTATTTTAATTAAACTGAATTGTAAATTTGCTGTGAAGTCAACTACATATAGGTTATGTTTCATGAAAGCAGAAAAATAGCATATAGTTTTTTACATATTTTCCACTAAATGAAGGAAGAAAAAACAACAGCAAGTTTTTGTACTGAAATAGCTTATTTTGTTTTGCAAAACACTATGACGAAAATATTAAACGGGTTTTCAAAATTTAAAATTTCGAAAATTTACATTATTAAAATACGTTGTCACCAGAAAAGAGCTTCATATCTCTAACTAACACATTAGGAAGTGGCGGAGATTATGTCGATTACAATATTTGTATGTAGCAGACAACAAAGCAGGTTAAAAGCTTTTAAGAAGCCAATATGGATTGGTTTATTTGAAAGTTATAAGTTTTTATTTTTGAGGTTTTTAAAATTAGGTCACCTAACGAACTATGTAGGTCTCGCATTAAATTTATTTTAAATTTCTTCGCAATAGTTATAACAATAGTTACACATCACATCATCGTTTTTATGGAAGCACGAACTTTCAAAACAATTCCCGCATAGCTCACGCCCTCCACAGCTTTGATACTTTACCAACTCAGGCCTTGGCCACACCAAATTTTTAGCTAAATCCGCATCGATGCTAAGTTGCGTTCTGATTAGCTCCGCAGTGGGCTGATTCAGGCCCCTCGTCAGCCCGGCGAGGAAAATCTCAAGTGGGACCACTTTGTGTTCACTCAGCGCCAGGCTCAGCAGTCGGATGTAGTTCTTGGCCAAGCGGAGGGTTTCTATCTTTGATAATTTTCCCGACTCCCTCCGGGTGGTGCTCGCGAAGTGCGGCTCGAAAGGAATGTGCTTCCGCAGCACGTCAAAGGCCTCGTTCAGCTGGTGCATTCGGTTGCGTTCCCTCGCATTCGCTTTCGTGCGCCGAAGACCACTTCTCGGAGTTTTAATTCGGCATTTAAAACTTTTTAAATTTTCCATTTTTTATACCTGGCAGATAGCACTTCTAGCTAATTTACGACTTCTGCTTAGCGCGACACGGCTCAAATGAATCGATATCCCTTTTTATTTGGCCACGCTAATTGTTCTTATCAGCGGTTTTGCTTATCTAATTTATCTAGCACTTAGAGGTATAATGGGATGAAAAGGTTTTTCCAAATACCTCAAAAAACATTGCAAATATCGATTTATTTCAAATTCACCTCCGGGAATTCCTTTACTATTCATTTTTGTGATTTTACTCCTTTCCGCCAAGTGTTCCACTTCTTTCTTTACATATTTCATTATGCAATTTTGTAAAATATTAAAGCACATCCGCACACGCGATATATGCTGTACAACTCCTTGAACCTATTTTTTAAGAATTATTTCCGGACGGGAAGGAAATTAAATTCTTTTCTCCTGCTGAAGAGCAATTGTATTTCTGGGAATTCTTCGCTTATGACTGCAAAGCGTGCACGTTTGAAATTCAGAAGTCGGAAAATTGGAGAAAAAATGAATAATCTCAGCAGAGACAATTTTAAAAATAAAAAGCAAATATGTATGCTAATATTTATTATATTTCGTAACCATTTTTTTTATAGTTTAAAACCCAATGAACTTCGTCTGCCCGCCTTTAGCTATTAACGATCCATCTTTTTTGTGACGAATTTCACATTCTACAAAGGCAATAGTTTTTCCAGTTTTTATTGTATAAGCGTCTACCACAACCTCGTCTCCTTCTTTCGCTGATTTTAAGTAACTAAATTAAAAAAGTTAAAATAACATGGACAGAATATGTAGGTATTTCTTCAACCGCTTACCTTACGCGAAGATCAACAGACACTCCGGGATGGCAATCTTTAGTCATCAGCGCATATGTTGTTACGTTGTCCACCAATGTTGCTGTAAAACCTCCGTGCAAGAAACCACCTCGATTCAAGTGCTCTTCGGCTACTGTGAACTCAGCACAACATTTCCCTTCACCACCGTGTGTAAATTTTAGCTGTAAACGAAATAAAAAAATATAGGTTTTATGTATTTTAAATAAAAAAGCAGAGACTCTGAAAACCCTTTATCTCATTTTCGTGGGATTCCTTCAAATCAAAAATCAAGAAATTTGAGTCGTCATCTACTGTTTTGAACCTACAAATTCGATAGTAAATTTGAATTAAATGGCCTTAACATACCATTAATTATTAATTAGTTAATACCATAATCCGTTAAATTGGGAAAAATTTTGCTCGCCATGAAAACACGTAATCTTTAAAGCAACCCTTTATTTTATGTGAATGAAAGAGCCTAGGTATATAATAAAAAGTTTAAATATGTATGTACATACATAAGTAGTACCTTTATTCAAAAAATATTGTAAAAAATATCAAAATCAGGAACCGAAAATAATGATTATTTCTGAAATTTAAAACAATAATACAATTTTTTGTCCTAACGTTCGGTAATGATTAAAAAGTAATTTTTAAAATAAAAAGTAGTTTTTATTTCCTATTTCCTAAAAATAAAACTCATTTCATTATTTCCCTTCCTTGAGGGAATGCAATTTAAAAATAATAAATATGATTCGGAATTATAACCTCTTCACTTTTAAGTCGGTTAAAAATCGTTTCTTAACTTTATTTCTAATAATTAATTATTTGCCAATGAAAAAGTAAAAGTTATTTCGTAATACAAATAAAATAAACTTAATAATCGATATATATAGTTAATAAGTAATGAAATTTTTATGAACTACTAGCTACAAAACAATATTTAATACTCTCCATATTAATTATTCATTGCGCAATGTAACTGCCCGAATGTTTAAAAAGCCGGCTAAACAATTAACTCCCATTCCATTCTTACGTTTCCTCAATTCCTCTCTCACACTTTAAAGAATTAATTCCTAACTTAATTATAATTTTTACACATCGAAACTCATTAGTAGAATAAACAACTTCCGGATATGTTTACAATAAGAAGTAAATTTTAACGTAACTATTGTGAATTTTTCGACATGCTTGCGGCGCTGTCAGTGAGTGTAGAAATGTCAGTCAAGTGTCAATGCCGCGGTTGTTTGTTTACTTCATGTGCATGATATTGTAGTAAAAGTTTGCTTTGAGCGCAAATGGAACGATTCGTTTTGATTGACTAGAATCAGAAAAATATTGAGTAAATAGTGCAAATAACAAATTAACTACCTTGTTTAAAACACGGTCGTATCCCTTCGTTTTGTGCATAAATTCAGCCACTTGCTTCACGAAATCGATTCCTTTCTTCCCGTTCATGTTTGCAATGACTGAAAACTGCTGTCTCAACCAATAAAGTATGTTGTTTTAAATGAATTTCGTTGCCGAATAGGGAGATGATTATGAAATTTCCCACGCACTGACAGTTTTGTTGAGCTTTTATATTTATCACGACGGCAACTCAATGGAATTAAAAGAGCTTTCAGAGCACAAACTGAACCACGCCATCTACAAGCCATTCACGCTAACTTCGTTCGGCCGGAAGTTGGTGGTGATCCCGCCGGAAAGCAATTCGTGCACCTTCCTGCAGCCGGTTTACACCCCCCGGGCGAGGGATGAGTTCATGTTCAAAATTGAGGAGGCTACGGCGCCGACTTTGAAGCCGACAGTCTCAATTATGAAGAAATTTAACACAAAGCTCGCTTACGAAAATGCGGACTTGCTGGAGCGGCAAAACTTCACCCTGGACCCACTCTACGCGGACGCGTTCACGGACATCGTCCACCGCCCAAAAGTTAATTGCGTTTGCTTCCCCTCTGAGGGGGCCTTCACA
This sequence comes from Machimus rusticus, assembly GCA_951509405.1. Classification (NCBI taxonomy): domain Eukaryota; kingdom Metazoa; phylum Arthropoda; class Insecta; order Diptera; family Asilidae; genus Machimus; species Machimus rusticus. Next base: position 47,323,224 of record OX608050.1, on the reverse strand, counting down.
ACCCCCTTGCTGGCCCTGGTGTCCAATTTTGGGGCATGCGAAATCCGAGTGGGCCTGGTCTCGTCGAGGTCGTGGAACAAGACCGCGGTCTGCGTGAACGACCTGTGGCCGGACCTCTTCGACCACTCTGCGCTGAAATCGAACTTCAAGGACATCGAGCAGCACGTGAACGACTTCCACGTGACGACCTGCTGCTGGGCGGAGACGCCCCTGGGCCCGGACGAGTGCACCCTCTACTGCGCCACCGCCTCAGGGTGGGTGGTCTCCTTGAGAGTTCGTCAGGACGGGGCCTTGGTCAGCTACAAGGCAAAAACCGAGCTCTACAAGATCAATTGCATGAAGCACTTTTTGATCCGGGGCAAGAGGGGCACGCAGTCCCTCCTGCTCGTTGGCGACATAAATGGAAAAATTCACCTCTTCAAGGATGTGGGCAGGAAATTGGAGCTGCTCTGCGTGCTCTGGGGGAAGAGGGACGACATGCGGAGCTTGCATTTCGATGTCCAACTAGACAACAGAAATAAACGAATAATTGTCGTCACCAGCAAATCAGCACACTTCCTGGCTTTTCTGCTCGATTTTAGGGGGAACCTCCTTCGCAAAAGCACAAAATTGTTCGGCGGCGGCATTATCACAGGTAATTTTTAGTCAGCGGTACCCTAAGTAGTGTCATTTTTAGGAGGCAAATTTTAATAAATAAACGGTATAAAATGTTATGCGGATTGTAGTAACACTAGCTGATTAATATTTAGTCAAAGATTTATCGAATGCTGATGAATGATGTAACGATGTCGCTAATACCTACTTTGTTAGGTATTTTTACTTGTGATGATTCAAATAAAATAAATATTGTTTAATTTTGCTGTCACGGTCTACCTCTGAAGGAATTTTTCTCTTCTTTTACTTACGCGTTTTTTTTTGTTAAGTGTAAGCATATGGAGTAGTTGTGAAAGGATGCTTTTAGCTATTGAATTACACCCTGTAATATGTGGGTCGAAGCCTACTGCGTCTACTAACTGCATTTGTTATGGACATTTTACAAAGGTGCATTCATATTTTGCTATAGGGTATTCACTCTTTATTGCAAGCAAATATTAAAAATTTGCTATTTGAATACAAATACACCAAAGAGTGAATACCCCTACTCTTGTTTCTGTTGAGCTTACTTTATTGCACAAGTAGGTTGCAGTGTACCCTGAGATGACTAACTTACAACTGTCTAACTGCATGATGTCTAGCCTTTTTCAATGCATTCAGGATAACTGATAACTTAAGTTAGAATTTGTAATACTTTTAGCCAGAAAATGAAAATTATCGCACCAAGTGTTTAAAATTAAAAAAAACACGATATTATGGATACCATTAAATCAGCAACTCTAAAATGTTTCTTCTGTTTTCTTATTAAAGGAATAGTACAATACAAACCATTGGAGTATATCGTCACCAGTGCTGAATGTCGTGTGACACACATCATACTATCGACTGTTCGAGACAAACTGGAAATCCAAAGTTCCCCCGTGAGTCATGGTCTAGATTCAGAAAAGTATCAATTATTAGGATTAGGCATGACGAAGCACAAGGCTGCATGGGTATTTGCTCTATATCCAAAAACTATAAGTGAAATAAAGATGAGGAACGCGTGCACCTTATCAATTTGCGCTTTGTCTGCTGACAAAATTCTGACAGAACTTACGGATGCTGAGGACATAGATATTGAAGAGTATGCGGACTGTGCAGAAGCCCTCCGCCTCTTTGTCTACAAAAATGGCTTAGCGGAAGCTGTCTGTAATTACAACCCCGAGCCGGTGCACATAAACGAGGGATTCCTTAATAGGCTCCGAATTCGATTCATTATAGTGCAAGGACTGTTATTGTTCAGCAAGTAAGACATTTAAGAAAATTGTCTACTAAGATATTAAAATTTCCTTCTTTTGCAGTCGAAAGCAGAAACAGGCAGGTGAGGTATCCTCGGAAGAATTACACAGCATTACCGAAACAATAAAAGCTATTCATATCTATCAGCGACTGACTCGTTTAAGTTCTCTAGAGAACCTTACTGAATTTCAGAAGCTATCTGGAATGTGTTTACGAAGAGCTCTACTTCGATATTTAAATGAACATTGCAATCAACAGTTTTCCAGTATTCGGGAAATATTCATTCCTGTACTTGAGCCAATAATAGAACGCACAGAAAACCTATTTGCAGGAAAAAGCGAAAAGTGTTTATACTGTGGCGAGCTAACTGACTCAGAAACAAACATGTGTCCAGCGCAACATAGAATGCAAAGGTGCTGCATATCGTATGTACAGGTACAATAAATTCCACTTATTTACCTTTTTATTGTCAAAATAATGAGCAATGATTTTTTTAGGTTCCATTATTGTCTGGACACCGTTGTTGCAAGTATTGCAATGAGTTGGCCTTGGAAGACGAAACTTTACTTAAGGAAGTTTTGGCACCTGGAGAAAAGGTGCGATGCGCTATTTTTAATTGTCCATTAATTGAAACCTCAAAATTTCTTGAAGAATAATATATGTCCAATTATTTTGATTTTTTTATATCTGTAGATTAGTTCATTTTCCCCATAAATTTCCCGAGCATTGCTATTTTGCAAAAAATAGTTATGAACATTCTTGAATAATGTCACAAGATAATTGAAATTAGGGACACTAAAAACCCCTATGTATATATTTTTATTAAAATGGCAGAATGCATAGTTTTTTAAATCAAAATAATGAAGCGGCTTCTTGTTTCACGAACATTACATTTAGGGGTTAGAACAATTATAAAGACTTCAACATGAATACATGTTTGGAAAGCGATCATGAATCTTTCCCTCATTATTCTGAAGTTCTCGATATACATAAGTTATATTGCAACATAATTCTGGTCGTATGTTAATTGCTATTATACCGCTTTACATATTCGTCTCCAAATTGGGCTGCCTTTTCAATACGAATATGCGTGCAATCAACATCCACAATAACTGTTTGGGAATGGAACCTGTTTAACCTGTTCTCTTTGACCTGCATAATTTGATTTTCTGTTGTTAGGAACCGAATGCATACAGCACCTCCTTTAAGCAATATTTTTGGCCACTGTTGACTGCGAGTAATCCCAATACCTCACCGATTCCGTTCTGGAATTCGGGTCTCAGGATCCATTCAATTACGCAGAAATATTTTCATTTTGTATACAGGTGGCAGGGCTGCTCCAAAACTTTTTGCATTCTGTTCGTGGTCCTCCTACGACACCAAATGAGCCTTTACTTTGAAGAAAAACCTCTCAAAGGGAAAACCTTCACCTTTTTTTTATGCATATAACCTGTATAAATTTGCTTCATTTTTGCAAGCAAAATAATTTTTTTTTAAATATACTAACTAATGTAAAGTAATTAGTGTGGGCATTACATAATTTCAGCGAGGTCTTTAACTCAAGGATAGGGGATATTATAGTTCACTTTTTGAACTCCACCGGGCGGCTAATCCTTTGAACTAGTAAGAATCAGCCCACAAACCAGGTTTGATATGTACATGGTATGAAAACGGTGAGTATGTACTTATTCGCTACGGGCCTAGTCCGAGTCGCCAATTTAAAATAAGGCAAAAAGTATTAAATATAATTACAGGTTAAAAACCGGGGTAAATCAGGGATATTTGCTCTTTAAAAAAAAGTGGTAGCCCTGTAAATACCATCAAACCTACATATCTTTGAAAAAAATATTCAGTTGCATTCATTTCTATTAAAATTCATTCAAAATTTTACTGTTAGACAAATTGATAGATTTTAATGCTGCAAACAAACTTCAGTACCAATTAAGACATTCTTCTTTTTTAGTTTGCTAATTTGAGTTGTCTTCTGCGTGTCTTCATCGCAAACATATATCAAGGGATTGCTCTCCAGAAGTAAAATGTCCTGTTCAAGCTTCCTGAGCTCTTTCTCCATGACGCACTTCCTCTTTTTCTTGGGCACAGTATCCGTAAGGAATGGAAGGGCCTGAAAGCTCCTTTGCATAGCTGCCCAGTTAGCCTTGAGTCCCTGGACAAGAAATTAGAATAATTAAAGAAAAATGTTACTATTGCGTAATTCTAAAAAAAAAACTCACTGCTAATAAAGCCATCCTTTCCTCCTGACTGATGAGAGTGAAACCGGTAGGCTTTTGACTCTTTTGCATAGCTTCTACAGCCTCCTTTTCAGCCTTTTTGGATGCGATGATGTATTTAGGAACCTGTCCATAGGTTGGCCGGAATATGTAAGCTGGCATAATTCCCGAATTGCACAGGGGTCGCGCGTCCCCAGTGCGAGTGAAGACATACCGGGGCTTAGGCCGTCTGGGAGTCTTGGAGACGACCGATTTGATGTTCTTAATTTTGAAATTTGTCTGCTCCCTCGGTGGAGTCTTGAGGTTGGACTTACACTCCGGAAGAGGTGGAATCTCCTTGTGGATGCAAACGTGATTCGTTTTTCTCTGAAACTTAACACCCTCGTTCTTTCTCAGGAAGTCACAGGGCCCATACAGCGGAGTCTCCGCGTATCCCATGGTCTTGTGGGTGTGCTTGTTGGTCGAAGTGAGAATGAAGGTGTTTGGTTCGGCACGCTCCGTGTCTGGTTTACAAACTTTTGTATGTTTGCTTGCCTTCGCCTTGTACATTTGGGGCTTCTTGCTTTCATATACTTCTTTTCTGCCATGCTCGTAGATGTTCTCATCGTGCTGGGTGATGTAGACTAAAGACATTTTACCACTATTTTAAACTATCCGAAAATATATTGAAAATTTTTTATAAGAAATAAATTCTCCAGCGATGCTTAATTAAATACAGCTGAGACTTGGTCAACTTTGGTTGCGTTGTTTTTATATCGATTTCACAAAGTATTAAGTTGCTATGTTCCTTTGAGTATATTGAGCATTCTTCCAAAACAAACTAGTTGCATTGAACGATTGAACAGAGAACACTGTTTGTTTCCATGGAAATTTCAAGAAAATGTCCTTAGACGCTATATATATTCAAATTAAAAAAAAATGGAATTTGTATGTTGGTATAAAAGTAGAGTAAATATGTATAAATATTTTCAGTCCAAGTAAATTATTTTATATATTAATACTAATTAACTTTAAAGTAACAATTATTTATTTTTTTAAATTAAGTACAGTAATAATTGAGTTTTCATTTTACGTGTATTATTTTATGTATCTCAAATCTGATCATTACATAGCAAAACCTCTATTAACTTGCAAATAAAAATAGCCTCTTCATAGCTGATAATATCGGTAGCCTTATTCCAGTGCAAACCCTAACAATATTAATTGCTTTTGCGAAAAGTCTTGGCTAATATTCGACGGACTTTTCTCTTCATAACTTGATAGTTAGCTTGTCGGTTCTCCGACAAATCTGGTCTAAGCCAAATTTAATTAAATTCGAATGAAGCTCAGAAGTTATGATAGCGAAACAAATAGGAAAACAGCTACAGGCTTATTATTTAAAGATGAACCTAAATATGTATGTATTCCTAGGGGAAATCATACTCAACAAAATATGTACTTTAGCTTTGTGTGAAAGTCGCATCAAAATTGGTTTAATGGTTCCAGAGCTAATCCGAACGGAACAAAAATGACGATAACGTATGACCAAAGACTCTATAACTATAAATTCATACATGTATATGAATTTAAATAACTCTTTCAAATCAATCAAAAACAAATCCTTAGTAAATCGAAATTTTTAAAAAATACCTAACATTATTGTTTTAATAATTCCTTAAGACAATGAAAAGTACCTAAAACAAAAAAATCCGAATTTCGTTAGATAATTCAAACCTATGAATCTATCCGTATGCTTTTTTCCCTTTTTCATTCTATGATTGAGCAGAGCCCGCAACTCAGAGGATAACTAGAAAAATTCAATCCCTTCGCGCTTCACGGTAGAAGAGACCCACAAGCCCCTTGCGCAGAACAGCAGCGAAGTAAACCAGCCCACCGCAGCGCCCGCCGGCGCCGCCGCAGCAGCTATTTTGCTGCAGTAGGACTCGGCGAAATCTGCAACACCGTTTTTGCTGCACATAGGACGTAGCGCTACGTCCTATTGAAATTTTTCGTATCCACAGAATTTGTTCAGGGTGCGACATCTTTATAGTTATAAAGTCTTTGGTATGACCCTGAGTACCCTCATTTTGACATCTGAAGGTCATCCCAAAGTCGAACCTTATCGTAATTTGTTCCCTTCTTTCCAATTTCGGAATCAAAATTATGGGATATTATTTGAAAAAAACTAGCTTGACCTTGAAAATTTTGAAAGGTAATGGTCAAGTTCATTGCCAAATAGCTGGAAAAAAATTTTTTAAGTTTGGTATTGAACATTTTCCTCACAATGCACTTCCGGCGAGTAAGCCGGTAGCCTGTAATTGGTTAAAATATAAGCTAACTATTTTTCTAATGAAATTTTCTCCCGAAAAAATTAGGTCTTTGCTTTTGAGTTCTTATAAGAAAATCTGAATATTGCAACACTTTGTCTTGAAGAATTTTAAAGATTCTTAATTTATCTACACGCCCTTATCTCATTATTTTTTAACCCTACTTCATTCAACTAGTCACGCTCAAATTTTAAATTAATTTTTCATAAGGTTTCTGAAATTGTGGAATATTAACGCTCATCGTGTGGACTGATTTGAAGCAAATAGAAAATAATGGTTAATAAGTTTTTTAGTTAAAAAAAACATATTTCAAAATCAAATATTTAAAAAAAAAATTAAGAGAGTACTATCACAAAAAACATCTCCAGCAATGCCCATGGTGGTGAGTTTTGATACCTACCCCATATCTAGTTACTAAAACTGCCTTATACTGTTTCCCAAAATTCATCGAAATCGAACACAATTTGTGTTAGGCGCATTATTAAAAGTACCAGAAACATACTATCATTATTGAGGAGGAACGGGGAAACATGATAACACACATTGAATAGAATAGTTTGAAATTTTCATGACACATAAAACGCTGATGAATACATAAGCAAGACCTTGGCAGTCGAAAGTACTTTATATCGTACGGCGCCAAACTCAAATATCAACATTACATTAAGAATAATTAACTATTCAGTTTTCAATCAACTAATTGCAACCAAAGTTTCACAGCGAACAGGCAGACTGCTTGGCTGCATTTAGTTAAGCTAAGAATGGCGGTGAGGGAGAACACTGCAGGAATATTGCCGTACATTGGCACTTTATTTTATATATCAAAATTTCTTGGAATAACCGCGTTTTCGTTTTCGGGGTACTATGGAAAGAAAATTTTGCAAGCGTCAACTGTCGGAGCAATTTGGGTCGGTATATCGTTAATCGGCTTCGCTGGATTATATCATGTCTTGACGACTAGATTTCTTATAACAAACAACACACCAAACACTGCTGGACAGGATAGTAAGTACATACTATATATTTAATTTTTTTTAATCCGTGAGACAAGTGCTGAATTAAATTTAGTGGAAAATATGATTCGAAACGTGTAAAAAAACGAATTTTATGGAATTTTTAACACTAGTAAAAAAAGGCGGACGCTCTATATAAAATATTTTAGGAGCAATTCATACGATTGTTAAAACTCTTAACTTAAGATATAGCTTAAATATAAGTTATACGAAAAGCTAACTAATTTTAACTCATAATGACCAAATGTTATTGAACGATTTCTTACGCAATTATTGTATTGCAAATTGTAAAATCATAGATTTAGTCGGAATCAGACGGGTCTGTTGACTGAAAAATTAGGGTCACGTATGATTTTTCTCTTGCCTATACTCTTACACATCTTAATAATATTATGGGTATTTACAACTAACTATAAAAGTTACTGAACAAAAGTTGAGTTATATTTTTCGATTTCTAACAAACTGTCGACAATTTTTGCTACTTACATATACGATTAATTCAATAATATTCAACATTGTGTGCCGTAAATAATGATTTAATTGATTTAATGATCTTTTCCAAAAACCCTTTTAACGGAGGTTTCGAGTTCCTGAAGATTTTGCAAAACCGAGAACTAACTTAAAAACCTTCGTTAGGAATTTGTAATATGCCAAAAACGATTATCCAGTTTTACCTACTTTTGTTCAGATGCATGTGATAGAATTTCTGAATAATTAATTTAATTGGAATGGGAACTAAGTGATTAGTTTCAGCTTTTAAGTTCTACAGCTATTGAGTTATTACAAATAACATTTAATTTTCAACAGACACTTTAACGATCGTAATTGGCTACTTTCTTGTATATCTCTCCCCGCTGATGATGGCTGTCGACCTTGCTGTTGGTATTTTCAACCAAAAGAAAATTTCTGCACTTTTCGATCGATACAAAAATGTCGATGAAAGGCTTTTAAAAGAAAATATTATTATTAACAATGATAAATTGAAGTGGCGGATTAATATCCTGGTGGTGGTTGTATTCGTTGGTGAGTTGACTCTAACGAGCTCATCTTTCTTCGCTTTCTTTCTTACCGAGGATCACGCCTGGTTGTGGTATATTTCCTGCGTTCCATTAATATTTAATGCCTTGGAAAAAATATGGTTTGCATCTTTCCTTTTCGCCTTAAGACAGCGATTTCAAGCTCTTAACTATTATATGGACTCTATGGAGGGTTCCCAGTGGAAGAGAAAAAAAGGAAAAGAAGTGGACATCGAACCTACAGTTTGGAATTTGGGATACCTTCAGCAGGAGATTTTATTAAAGCATCCGGCATTAAAACGAAACAGTAAGATAATCACTGTAGCACCGTGGGATGGTAAGTGGTAGAAGGTTATAATGACTTAAAAGAGATATTTTGATTCCCCGTATTTTAAAAGATACTTTTAAAGTAAAGATTGAAAAGGATAAACCACATGGAAAACCGGTATCTCGGGTAAAAGATGAGTTCTTGGACATAATGAAAATGGAAGTAAAACTTAATAACGTGTGCCAACTTCATGATGAGCTATGCGAAATTGGAAAGGATGTGAATTCTATGTGGAATCTGCAAATGTTGCTTTTAATGGCGTATGGTTTCATGAGTATTACAGCACAATTCTACTTCTTATACTGTTCCTTGGCCGCCCAGGTAAGTAAAAATTTAGCTTTTATAATTTTTTTATTAAAGTGAGCGTTTTCTGCAGGAAGTTCCGTCGTTGTTCATCTCTGCTAAAAGTATTCCAATATCTGTAGTTTTTATTATATACACGGCTGGAAAATGTGTTTATTTAATTTTTCTAAGTTGGCAAACAAAGGTTGAATCCAGAAAAGCAGGAGTTTGTCTGCATAAGATATCTCTGGCTGTTGATGAAAATAATTTTTATGAAATTGTAAGCGGTTAAACTTATAATTTAAAATATTTCTTTAATTATTGTTTAAACAGGTTAACCATTTGTCGTTGAAACTTCTCAACCATGCAGTTAACTTCAGTGCTTGTGGATTTTTCGATTTAGACATGAGCACCTTGTATGCGGTAAGAAGAGTTAACTTTTATTCTTTTTAATAAAAACAACAATAAAATATGGTGAAAACTGTACTGAGGCATTTGTTCTAGATTGACTTTTCGTATGATTTCTTTTTCAATTTTGACGAAATCTGAGTATAGATTTAGATTTCGGAACGAATATTTATAAAGCGTTTTTAAAACGGTTATATTTTTCGATATAAGATTTAATTACAATGTTTGGAAAAATTGTATTTCTTAGTCGCAGTTTTCTTTGGGAATATGCCCAAAGGCCTGGTTCGTTATGTATACATAGATTAAAGGAGATTCCATTTTTTTATTGTACAAAATTTCTACAGTACTCCTCGTGAAATAAATGAATATTTTATTTGATGTATTGACGGTGATAGGCACGCATGTTTAGTGAAGTCGAAGAAATTGTAAATTATTTTTAAATTGACATGACTCTTGCAAAACTTAAAATATTCGAAATTAAAATTAAATATGTGAGTAATTATGAGAGATTAAAAATTCGTTTTGCATATTAACTAATTTTAACTTCAAATAAATGGTCAAAGTTTCATCAAAAACTTTGAGGAGACTTCAAACTTGATTTATTTTTTGCAATCTTGATCCACTTTTAAATATATACTTATACTACCTACAATTCATAATCTTCTATTTCATTTTCAGGTGACCGGAGCGATAACAAGCTACCTTATAATTTTAATTCAGTTTAATCTAGCTGCACACCGAACAAACACCCTTCCAGCAACAATGAGCAGCATTTTAAATGAAACGACTTCAGCAGTGGCGCTATTCAACGGAACCCTTCTACCCTTTCATTGAAACGCAGCGTATAAAATATTTTTAAGCATTTTATTATAATCGCAATAGTACATTAAATTTATTTCTGCATAGATAGCATTGCGTAACGCCTCTTACATGCTCCTATCAATGTATATCAATTATCAATAAATTAATCTTCTAATTCAGCGGCAATGGAAGAAGTGCACGCAATGCCAATACAACGGTACAATAGCAAAAGTTTCTTGTCGTACAGTAAACACGAATGCCTCCCTGCACTCTTCAGTTATTGTTCAATATTAAAATTTATAAAGTAATAATATAAAACATCTAAATGTTAATGTTGTATGGAAAATGATGAGTTGTATTTTTTTATTTATTTATATTACTTCTTTTTTTTGTAGTTTTCTTGCTTTTATTTTTCTTCATAATTATATATGATGTATTTTATTATTAGCTTTACATGTTTACCCTTAATTATATTTTGGAAACATAAACAACGCTTTAAGACAAATTGCACTAGTTACTTTGAAACAAAGCTTAAACAAAGTCAAAACTTATAATAATGACTGGGGAAACCATAGAAATACTTTCTTAACAAACAACACGTTTCTTGGTAAATAAGCTCCAATTCACGAAATCATTGCAATACATACATTTATATCTGCTCTTTTAGCAGATTCTTAAATTTTTAAAAAGTAGCGCTTTATAATTTTAGGCTTGTTTTTCTTTTATACACATTTTATTTTAAAGTGTTTCTCGTTCCCTTTTTTATTAATTTAACCTCTTAAGTACTTTTGTTGTCCAAATTGGTTCAAGCAAAATAGTATCTAAAAATTGTCAAGTGATTTCTTAATGAAAATTTTATAATTTGCTTTCGTTCGTAAAGAAGTAAAAATGGTGATTATTCAAAATGTTAGTACTCTTCATGGGGAGTCCGGCATTTCCACGCATACTCATAAGCCTTTATTTACTTTTTCTGAAAATAGAAAAGAAAGATTAGTTGGTTTTATTATGATAATAAATAAAACAAGCAGTGTTGGCTTATATAATTAGTTATAATCTTTAAAACAAAATTATTTTTTATTCGAACAATGTTCGGTGCATAAATGCATATAGTATCCGTAATTAGGTACTATGTAGTTCTAAGAGGTATCCTGGTACTAAGGCCGCATATAAGCCGGCTATAAGCTACTTATGTTTTAATCTATTTTTATTATAATAAATAAATTATTTTATTTATTGTATAATTATGCGCAGAACAATCTTAGATAATTCATTTAAATCATAAGAAACAAAAAAAAAGAATTTCTGGGCAGTTTTCCTAGGAACTTGTGGATTCTCTCTACAAGAAATGTATATTATTATATCTAAGTATTACTGCTGCTTCCCTAGACCAAAATATCCCTTAAAACCAACTAACGTATAAATAATTGTTAAATACCATTGACATCAGCTAAACTTACGTATTTTATTTTATTTTATATATACAGGACTTCAAATTACATAACTTACCTGATCGTCTTGCTTTGGTTCTGGACTAGCGTCTCCACCTGTTAAAATATAATTTTGTTTAATTTAATTAATTATAACAAGTATGCCCATTTGAAATTTTGCTTTGCAAAACTTCTAAATATGCCTAGCTTACAATACTGTTCTACAATAAAATTTTACGAAACAATTTCGACATGTGATCTGACTACACAGTTTCAGTTAAAAAAAATTTAATTAAATTATTGTGCATGCATTTAAACTTGAAAATAAAATTGTTTCTAAAATATGAACTTTTAATATATACCTTTACTGTTGTCTATACGGTTTTCCATTTTATTAAATATTTTTTTTTTTAAATCTAGTGATTGATTAACTATAATAAGCTGTAAATCTTTTATGGAGTCAAGCCTACACTCTGGAAGTGTTTGGAGGCGTTCATGAAATTTATAGATCGTGTAGGAGACAAATGTTGGTTCCTTTAAATGACCTCGAGATTTTGAGAAAAATTTGTTTATTTTTTATTTTTTTTAATTAGAATGTGTACTTTTCAGTTATCCTATTGATAGTAGTATGTAGATGCAATGAATACAACGTATTTCTAAAATATCGAAGAGTTTTTATCAAATACTACTACTACTACTACTCAAAAAATTTATTTTTCTCAAAATCTGTGAATTATAAATCAATCATAAATGCTATTTTCTATCTCAAATGCCAAATGATCACCTAAAGTCAACCGAAGAATAATTTGAAAATAAAATATTTGATTTTGAGAGGTCCTAATGTACATATAATATACATGCAGTAGAAAAAACAGCTTAACTGGCTTGCATTAATCATTTCAAAGATTAGTTTTTAAGCTTTCGCTTACATATTGATATTTATTTAAAATGATTTATATAAGATATTTTTGAACTTTCTTTCAGCTATTAATATATTTTAAAAATTAAAATATCGAAGGGTATTAATTTTCTGTTTGTATGTATTTAAAAACTTAAAACTGTAAGGCATGAGGTTTTCATTTATTATGTTGTGTGGTAGTGCGAATCTCACTTGGCTGGTTTTTGAATAAGGAGCCCTCATAATTTTTCTTCAAAAGTGTCTATCGGTTACAAAAAGTCTAGTCTGAATTTAATTTAAATTTTATTACTAAAATAAAGGCATTGTGTTAAGATATGAAAGCATAGGCAGATTAATTTTGGAAATTTTAGTCGGTAGTTGTCTGCACTGTCTTTTTTATTCAATTACTGTTTTCGTAATAAATTAATATTAAATAAAATTTTTAATCATGATGTGAACCATCATTTGCATTTGTTGAATGTGCTGCTTATAAACAAAAACTATTAAAACCAATATTAATTTGAAATTTAAAATATAATGCATTTCTTAAAATATGACATACGAATAACTTTTTAATATAGTTTTTTTTTTCTTTTAATGGGGAAATGTTTTCCTGTAAGCATGCATATATGATTCCCAGCAAAACATAGGTATTGGGTGAAGTTTTATTAGAAGAAACTTAAATAGAAAGAAAAAGCAAACGACAAGTATCGACAAAAAATTTGACTTTTAGGCAAAGTAAAATATCGTAAATTTTCGCTTGAAGCAAAATTGTTGTTTTATTTTCAAAAAACAGATTGTTTTGACTATTTGTAGATGTGGGCCTGTAAAATGTTGTTTTGAGACTCTGAGTAGGAAGGGTTAAATAGAAAACGAAAAAGTATGATGCAGTTGATCACATGTTGAAATTGTTCGCAACACAATTTGTACGCCACAACATAAAGCCACTGATTTAACGATGATAATATTTGAGCTCTCTGTAATTTCGTTATACCTAGAGGTACTGTGGAAGCGCTAAAAATGTTCACACAAACAAAAATAAATTATAAGAGTACGAATATAGGCGTTTAGCAACATAAACAAATCGCTCATGCAATTTAAACGAAAAAAATGCAAGTGCACTGGGCATCGCAAAGGACGAACAGAAAACGAACGCACAGATTACTCAAACAAGTAATGTTTGCAAGCATTTCTTTCAAAAAATTTGACTCAAATTTAATTTTTATCCGATATTAGGTAAATTTTATTTTTTTATTGCTTTTAGGAATAACGTTTTGAGCTCTATTGCTGAAGAGTAAAGATAGCTGTAGAGTCCTACCTGGTTTGGATTGGCTTGTGTCTAGTTTTTCTAGGTCTTTTTCAAATATTTCAAAGTATTCGTAACGTTTTTCTCCGTCCCTGGATTGGGTTCGAATTTGACTTCTAGTTTCTTCATAGAGGAATTGACTAGAAGATGATCCGCCCTGGTACATTTCGGCAAAGGTACTATCAAGGGTATCGATCATGGTATTCGAGCCGCAGCTAGTCATGCTGCCCGACATGAGTGAATCATTTTCGTTTTGGTAAGTGGCATTCGTCGCCGTTGAACTAGTAAGTAAGCTTTCGGTGCTTGTTAGCAACTGTTCTGGATCAGTTTTTAAGTTAAGGGAATCACTGGAAATATCTTTGATCATTTCTTGCTGATCATCTGGACCAGTGGAGTACGATGATGTTGTCGTAACAGTTCTTGTTACTATTTGGCTTGGCCCTTGGCTCATCACTGTTGTAGTAGTGATAGTCGTTCTCTGGTCCTTCGAAGTTTCAACCACTTCTGTTTCAGTTCTGGGTAGCTGTAGAGCCTGTTCTAGTTCTATTGAGTCTACGCTATCGCGCCTAACGTCTTGCAGCAATTGCTGTTCTAAGGAGTCAACATCTGATCGAGATGATCTTGCTGTGGCATCTTTAGAGATTTCAAACGAGTCAATGCTGCTCGTCATAATGTCTCCACTTTTATTTATTTCTAAACTATCACAGCTTCCGTGCTCTGAGCTCTTTGCAATTCCATCTCCATTTGATGATTTGGATTTTTTCATGCCCAACTCAAGACTATCTGATGATACTTCCATCAAATTGGAGCTTTCTTCCTCACATTCTTCCAATTTAGCTTTGATCAAAGCCTCTATTTCTTGAGGAGTTTTAGGGAATGGTTTTTCTGAGGGTCCCGACTGAGCTTGGGTTACGGTCGTTACAGTCGTTACTGTTTTAGTTACTGCTGATTTTGTTTCCCCATTACTTGTATTCGATTTGTTGGACTCGTCTGACCGAGACAAAAGTAGGGCAGCTTCTTCTTTTGCTTTAATTTCAATTAAGTGGGCTTCCATGCAAGCGTTTTCTAAGCCTTCAAATTCCTTAAGGCTTGATAACGAAATATCGTCACCTTGACCACCACTCCGCAACACATACCTTCTAGTGAAGCTTCCATTGCTGAGAGAATCTTGTGACCCTTGATGACCTTGATGGTGCATTTTTCTATTTTCTAAAGATATTGCTTGTTCAAGACTTTCAAATTCTTGTAAGCTACTCATTGATACATCGTCATGCTCACCGCGGGCGAAGTATTTCCTTCCCGCTAAAACATCATATTCTGGTGTGCTAGAGAACGAGTCTTTGAAGCTGCTTATTCGGCTGCTTCCGACTTCGAATTCAGTATCTTCTTCTTTAATATCTTCTAGTATTCCACCGCCTATTTCATATGGGTATCTCAAGTGAGAAGCGTTATCTGAGAGTTGCATCTCTACCCAACGTTTATTTAATGCGGCTGCATCGGTTGCTTCGGCCCCTTCCTCTTCTTGCCCGGTTGGAGGACTTTCTTCAAATTCAAAATTCAAATCGTCACGGTATAGAATGGAACCTTCGTTTGGAGCTGCTGGAGCGGATTTAACAAGTATTTGCTCGACTTCTTCGTCATGTTTCTTTATATACTTTACATTTTTAATACTAATGCTTTTTCCTTCAGTATCGAATTCATTTGCTTCTTTGGCAACTTCTTCGATAATTACGAATTCGTCAGATATGTCTGGTTGCTCTAACATTTCGAAAGAGTCTGGTGAGTCAGCCTTTTCTTCTTCCTCCCTTGAGAATTTTGTAATATCAGCTGTTTTAGATTCAAATTCACGCTGTATAAGATCTTGTAATTGATCTTCTTTCATTGAATATTCATGTTCCTTAGCATAATGTAATGGTGCGTCATCAGCTTTTGGCAAATCTTCTTCTGTTCTTACTTTATACAAGACTTTATCCTTAAAATCTTCTTCACGTTCTGGTTCATCTGGAATTTCTTCGCCTTCTTCAGTGTATTTTTTGAGATCTTCAGTAATTGTTATATCTGGAATGTTCGAATAATCGTGCATATTTTGAGAAGGACGTCTTTCAAAGTCTTCGAGAATTGGCTCTGCCTCCTCTGAGACATCCTCAATAATAGGCTCACTTACTGATTGTGAAGGTGTGAAAGGTCGCTTTTCAGGTTCTTGATCTTTTTCAAAAGTTTCTACTCGTTTCTCTTTTGACTTTTTCTGAGTAGATGGAGATTTGTAAGCTCTTGAATATTCGGATTCATAAGCATCGTAGTCGGATTCCGATTCACTTTCTTTTTTCTCTTCTTTATATTCCGTTATTGTCTTAATTTCTTCCTCTTCTTCCTCCAAAGAATCTCCTTTTGCTTTTGCAATTTCAATACCTTTTAAGAAATCAGTTGCTCCAAAAGCTGCGCTTTCACTTCTCTTATGACCCTTGCGTTTAGGCTCTGTGTCCGATGATTCAGCTGACACTACTGTGGTTGTTATTTGAGTACTCACGTAGTTGGTATCGTCCTCTTTACCTCTTGTGGTTGTCATTACCATGCTGTCGATTTTTTCGGTTTTCGAAGGTTCTTCGAAAGATGTGCCTGTATAGTCGTCCCTAATAAGAGCATGAATGCCAGCAAGGGAAGAAGCCCCGAGAGAACCCGCAAGATCTTCTGCATTCTCTATTACCGTGTCAACAGCAGAAGCGCTCGATAGGCTCATAGACAAAATACTTCCTTCTTCTAAACTAGATGGAAATTTTAACTCTTCTAGTCGACTTTCTTCGGCACTTGTACTTAGTTTGGGAAAGGTTTGAAAATCATCTTCGTCTTTTTCAAATTCATGTTCAAGTGTTTCATGTCTGAAAGTCATTTCCTGAGAACGTTTCATTTGCGATGCTATTGGCTCATCATCTCTTTTAAAGTCTTCCATCAAAACGCCGCAAAACCTGTCGCTATCATCAGCGTCTAGGTCTTCTTCTGCGTCACCCTCAGCAGTAGATGGAACTAGAGTCTCAGACATTTCAGACACTTCGATACTTCCTAAATTTGCAGAACTTTCAGAGTCGAAACTTTTCATACTTTCCTGGGAGCTAATTGTTTTTCCACTATGATCCAAAGTACTCACAGCGCTTATATATTCTGTTGATTCAGGAAGCAGTGAGGCGTCTTGAGCCGTTTGGTAATCGGAAGAATGAAGAAGATTTTCAATGTCTGAAGATAATGGGCGACTATCGGATTTTTCAAAGCTCTGGTATTGACTACTCGTATCTCCGGAACTCGATTGATCTAAATCTTGAACAGACCACCTATTTAAAGAATCTGTTTTAGTCTCTTTCCGCACCCTGTGAACTACTTCTAGTTTCGAAGAGTCGTCCGCTGACGATAGAGAAGTGGCTTCTTCAAATTTGGAAATTTTTTCTTCAACTGTTTCTGTTTTAAATTGATCCTTATTTTGTTCAGATGTTGTACTAGACGTTGCTTCCTCTTGGAAGGATTCCTGAATAGTATCAGCAGTGTACTTGATGTTTGGTAGCATTTTGAATTCAAATTCGGAGGGCGATTCCTTGATCAGTTTGCCGTCTTTAACTACTTCAATCAGTTCTTCTTGCACCGCATCTAAAGACTCTTTCACCTCTTCAAGTGTCTGTTCTACTATACTTTGATCAACTTGACTTGGTTCGATTAACAATGTCTTTTTGAATCCTTCTTTAGATTCTTGAAGGGTAGCAAATCCTTTAAAACCCTTAACAGGTGACAAAACTGGCTTAGGTTCTGTTGAAGCTATAGATTCTTCGTACTTGCTTGTTTTACTAAAACTTTTCTCGGATAATTCTAATTCACTTTTATCTAAATTAAGGTCTAGTTTTGGTTCAAATTTTATTTTAGTTTCACTGGGCTGTTCTTCATCTTTTGATGTAGTCTCTTTACATTTCTCCTCAGTCTTGTGCAAAAGTTTGTGCGTTTCTTCAGTTATTTTCTTTTCATGAGTTTGTGTAGTGTGCGTTGTACTGGACTCATCATATATAATTGTTTTTGAGGTGTCAGAATCTACAGTTGTATGACGGATCTTTTCTTCATCAATTCTTGATCGATCTTCACTAAGTTTCTCAGATCTCAAGCCTATTTCATGTTCAGTCACTTCTGCCACACTTTGGTCTCCCACTTTTTCTGAGATGTGCAGAGTTTTCGATGTTACTTCGGATTTTTCCTCTACTTTCTTGTAATCTTGCTTTGTAACTTGACTTTCTACCACACCAACAGTGTGACTTGGTATTATTTCGCTAATAGCTTCTTGAGGAAAAGGTGTTATTTGTTCTTCAAAATATGTATGCTGAATTGTACTATCTTCAGTTTTGGCTTCATGAATTTGTTTCGAAGATGAAGTTTCCGTTTTAGAGGTTTCAGATTTTACTGCTGTTGTTTCTTTTTCAGACGAAAACGCTGCGAAGGACGATGTTTGCTTTTCTTCTTTTATATATTGTGGTATCGTTTCTACAGTTGAAAATTTCGCTTCAATTTCCTCAAACTTTATTTCTTCAGTCTTTGATTTTGTTTTTTGCTTTTGGTGGCTTAACATTTTTGATGAAGCAACTTGCTCCTCTTGGAGGAATTTATCAACTATTCCTGCAATTGGTGTTTCAGTTGGCGTGTCTTCAATATCGTCAACTGCTTCAATAGATTCTTTTTTGAAATCGAAAGATTCTCGCTCAGTCGAGTATGTTTTTTCTCTTTCTAAGAAGGTTTCGCATTCTAAAATATCATTTCTTGTTTCAGAATCCTGTCTAAAGATCCTTGTTGGCGATTTTTCTCGCTCAACTTCTTTAATAACGTCTGCGATATCTTCATCTGGAGTGTCCCTTAGAATTTCTTTTTCTTCTTTTTGAAGTGCTTCAACAGTGACGGGTGCAGATATAGCTTTAGTGAGAATTGATGCTTCTTCAACACCCCTTGCGTCGATATGACGAGGAGTTGCTTTAGGGACTATGGAAGGATCTTCATCTTTTGATTCTGCTCTACGTGTATCTCGATCTTCATCGAACGTTTCTTCATATCCTTTGTTGTCGAAAGCAAAATCGTGTCTTTTATCCGTTGACGATTTCGTTATTATATTCGAGCTTGACTCACCAATATAAAAGCTGGCTTGCTTCTCACCACCTAAGTCATCATCATCATCTTCGTGATCACTATGTGTTTTAACGCCATCATCTTCATTATCTGGCTTTTTGTGGATCTTATCAAGATCTGGATAGGTCTCATCCTCAATTCGGTCATCACTCATTACAGAGTCATCTTCTTTGTGCTTATCTTCTTCAAGAGACGTGTGCAGACTGCTCGTTTCGGAGTATTCAACTTGTTGTTCTGAAGATATTTTCGAATCGTGGCTGCTCGATTTTAACGAAGCCAGTGATTCATCGCCTTTTGATGATTTCATAGAGGCCACAGATTCATCTCCTTTCAGAGAGTCTGCTGCTTTAAGTTGTGATCTAGGCTTCGGAACTGGAATGGGTTGAGTTTCTGATTGTGCTGATTCGAGTGATTCCCAGAACTTTTTACTTTGCTTAAAGTCGACATCTTCGACGATCGCATCGTCTTTAGTTGGCGACTTCGTTTCCTTTTGTATCTCAGTCTTTTTGAGAATCTCTTCTTGAACTTGAACAATATCACTGGGGAGTGTTTTACTAATTCGAGGAGTAGGTTTTGGAATTTCAGTTTCACTTCGAGCTGTATCACCACTTGGTTCTAAAATAAAAGCGATGAAATGCGTGTTAGGGTAGTAGATTAGCTTGCCAGAAGCAAATTAGGAGGTCAATGAAAATGTTCAAACCAAAGATACGACGAAAATAGGAAAGGAACAAAACATGAACCGAAATATTGAAATTAAACAAACAAAAACATCATCTCACATTAGGTGAACCACAACCAAACATAACATCTAATATCATTGAATCGTCTTACGTACTTTTTCTGTTTAGTTGGCCGTATTCATGCTGTGTGTGATTAATGTGGTTAGTATCGATAAGGTAGTCAACTGAAGCAACGAAACAAACGAAAAACGAAAATTTCGAAAGGACTCAAACCAAAGAGGAATCCATGTAAGCAAATAGAGCTCAAACATTTCGCATGTTTCGCAGTAAAATAATATTCTTTTTACATTTCTTGCTGGTATATATAATCACCTGTTGGCAAATCTTGCAAATCATTATCAGGAGTGCTTAGACCAACATCAGCCGCCGTAGTCGCACCCGACGCGCTTTCATCCCAGCTGATTTTCGAGAAGTCGCTCTGTAAATTGCTAACATCATCCTTACTCAACATACTATCAAAATCAGTGTCAAAGCGCACAGCGCTCTCTTCAAGATCATCCAGCTGAGATGAAAGACGCTCAAACTTTCTTTCGATTCGATCGAATTTCTTCTCAGATCGATTCATATCAAGGTCAACATCTGCACTTGGCCTCGGCATCGCGCTACTTTGATCATTCACAAAATTTTTATTATTATCGTTTCTATCGGTTTTATCAACAGACGATGATGTTGTGACTATATCTGTTGTTGTGGTGATTAAAGGAGGTACGTTTACAGTATTATTATCATCGTTCACACTCATATTATCATCAAAGGACTTTCCAGACAACGATTCAATTGTTGGTGACTTTACCATATCAAATCCATTAACGTCACACGTGATAGCATAGTGTTCACTTTCAGAGTTATAATCATTGCATTGCTGCGCGTTTACGATCATTACGCTCTGCTCTAAAATGCTATCGACTAAATTAGCCACCTCATTTCGAACGTAATCAATATCGCCTGCAAGTCATATTCGAAGGAAAAATTGAAGAGAGATAAAAAAAAATAAGTTAGATGCATGAGAATTTCACTTATCTTAGGTTAACTCATATTAAACTCAGTAAAGGAAACTAAACATTTTCAACAAAACAATGTTTTGTCTATGGTGTGGGTGGGTGAGGTATGTGCAATGAATTCTGTACATTTGCTTTAATATCAATTTTATAACTATTTAATTTTAAGCAATATTAATGTCAATTGGTCCGATGGTTTTAAGTTTCTTCACTTTACGTTTTAATTTACTTTTTAGAATCTGAAATTGATTCGGCAATGTAACATTACAGGGTGATCCAAACAAAAGAAAACGTATGTCCTTGCAGTGGAATTAGGGAAATGTGGGGAAAAATTTAAATGTGAAATGAAAACTAATTATAAAATACTAATATTCTTATTTCTCATTAAGGTAATAGGAGGGAAGATTTATTTTCTGCTAAATTAAGGTAGTATCTAAATTTTGTTCTAAGCTAACGAAGAATTAATTCTGTAAAAAAGAAACTATTTATTTAAAAATTCGTATTTGAATATAAGAATTGGTGACATATTAAGTAATTACGAAATATAAATTATAATAAGATTCGAAATTGTTACCTATATTTTTAGTTTACATTGATGACAATTCCACCTGCCATAGGTATGTTTTATGTTTGTCACCAATTTTTGCTAAACATTTCTGAAAATTGTCAATTACTATCGGATTTTCTATTCAAAACAAACCCAAACTTTTACATAGTTCGACTCAATTGATGAATTTTTTATGATAGTTCCACTATAATTAACTAATGAACATGATTTTAAAATATAGTAAAATAATTGAAAAATTAAAATTTAATAATCATAATTATACTGATGAAGCTTGGCAAATATATGCCGTTGCATTTAAGTCGACCAATCATTTTACAATGTATCTTTCTATATTTTTTTATAATTAAAATACCTCGAAAAAAATCAATAAATTTTTGTTAAACAATGATGTCTTTTGCAATCCCAGAGTAACTTCAAAGAAAGCATTTTATAATAACAGACAATTAGAAACAATTTCATAGATAGAACTATCGTAAAAAATCACCGAATAAACCAAAAAGAATAAAGGATATGAGTTGGCAAGTTATTCTCCATATTTTGTAAAAGACTACAAGTTTTGTAGAATAAATTAATATGATAAAAACGTTTGAAAAACAAATTATTTAATAAAAGGACTATTAAACCTACAATTGTTTTATTCTCAAGCGACTACTTGGGGAAGAATGAAAAATTGTTTATGTAAAAGAATGAAAAAGAAATTAAAATATTAAACAACAAAACTGCATGCAAAATTTGAAATATAAGTTAACTTGAAAATAATGGCAAATTTTCAAAAAAAGGTAAGTGTTGCTGGACAATTTTAAATTATCTGAATTTATTGTTCTGGCAGGCAATTACAATTTTATGTTGATATCATCTTTTTAAATCTTATTATTAAGAGTGTTTTAAGAACCTAAATGTCTTCGAATTTTTCACTGCTAAAATGGGCTTATTAGCAGTGGTAAGTCATATTTAGGAAAGAATGTAGTTTCTGGAATTTGCAAAAGTTAAGTCTATTTTATTAAGCTTTAAGTGATCAATATTTGTGAGGAATATTAAATTTTTCGAAAACTCTATAGCAGTTCTTGATTCAATTGCGTTTCAGAATATTTTATATTAAATAAATTAAATACAGATATATTTTGTAAACCTATTGAAACAGATTCATGTCATGTAGCTTATTTTTCCGAAAGATTTCGAAAGTGAGATTTTTTACTTTTAAATAATATTTAAGCATTAACTAAAGAGAACTTCATTTAAAAGTAGTAACAGACTATAGCTCTTATGCTCAATCTTAATTTTCATATAGCTTAATTTCAATTTGAGTGAGATAAAACTCTGGCTTTATACATACATATAAGTATAAAAGTTGAGAATGAGCTTTTTGTTTTTTTTTAATTTTTTTTTATTTTGAATCGACGGGTCATGGACTGATGTTCCTTTTATTCTTATTGAATGATCGGGATGTTAGTTGACCTAGTTTTTTATTTAAATTTACACAACAAGGAACGCGAAAAGTTTGTACTTATTTCAATGTTTATAAATAATTTTCCAGTTTCAGAGTGGATTTTATTAGTCACAAGAATCTAAATCTCCTACCTAAGGTAAGTTGCGTTTATGTATTTTATATGAGTATTAAAAAAATTTGAAATTGCTTTCAATCCAAGAATTTTAAAAATATCTTGGTAACACATAATAATGTCTACAAATGAAAGTTTTATACTAATGTTTATATATGTACATATATTATAAGAAATGTTATTTGAATTAGAGTTACTTTAAATTAATACTTAAACTGTTATCAATTGTTTGGAAAGTACTACACACAGACTGAGTTCAACTCAACTTTATATACAAATTTCCCGATATTACTGCCACCTTGGAATAAAATTGATATTAAAACAAGCATGATGGGTGTGTAAAAATGGTAAAAGCTGTGCATTTGATATTTTTTTTCTATTTAAGATTTTGTTTCACTTCCATCAAACATAAGTAGTCAGCCCATGGGACTAACCATAATCGCTCGTCCGACTTGCATCCAATTTCCAAAAACATTATTCACACACAGCATGACAATTTTTTTTCCTGAAAATGTTTGATGATGATGATACCTGCGTTCAATGATTAACTCAAGAAGAAAACCAAATAAAACTTATAGGTCGCATGATGGACAAAAATATAATAAAGAAAATTATTTCTCTTTCAACGAGAAATGAACGTATTTATATAAATCCAGCAAAAGGTAGGTCAGGTGTAATTACGGCCTATGACTAGTCTTACCTTCATCGGGCTCAGACAGGGTGGGTTGCCCTTCAAAAACAACTTTTGTGCCTGCTGTTACTTCTTCTAAGGAAAAAATTTAAATGACAAGTTAGATCCGGAAAAAAATTAGCAAACTTTTTACAGCGAAATTTGTGGAAATTTCTACATCCGCAGTTCATGTTTTCTGTGTATGTTTGTGATGCAACAATTAACGTACGTGACCGACAAAATACAAACCAATCTATAGAAAGCTGTTCAACAGTACCTACTAAGAAAAGCAGTGCTTCGACATTTTCATACTCTGTGCAGTTACCTTCAGTAGACGAGATTTTTGAGTGTTTCTTATCTGAGACTATTTCTTCGTCCAGATATTCGACGTCCGTGTGGCCATCAGAAAGGTCGTGCAGCCCTTTGATGAAATTTTTTTCTTCATCGACATTGAAGGCCTTCTGATTCTTTTCGTGGACAACTGACATGCTTCCGCCGTTGAGTATTTCCTGCAGCTCCCCAGGCGAGACGGTGTCTGCTCTCGAGTAGGTTTCGTAAAGTCGATTATCGTCTACATCGGATGTCAGTTGAACATCTTCAATATCGGTGGGGTATTGGGAGCTTGAACCACTCTCGTCTCCCTTTCTTCTTAATCGTATTATTGGGCTCGGTTTTCTTTCAATTGGAACACCTTGCTGTGTTAAGGCTTCAACTGAAGTTACAGTTGAGAAGAAGTTTTCTTGGCCGGGTATACTTGTTTCGGATTTTTGTTCGTCTTCAGAATGCTCACCTTCATCTTCACCAGTTACGTATTCAACATCTGTTTTTTGCTCAGGTGATTCAACCCGCAACGAGAGCAATTCTGATTTTTGATTACATTTTAGAATACTCGAAGAGGATTCAAAATCACTCACATCCAATTCTTCAACATCTGTAACTTGTTCGACATTCGATTTTACTTCTAAATACTTTGATTTTGGTTTACTTTGAGTTTTTGTCTTATTCTTTCTTCTTCTTACTGTGCCCGCCATAAAGATTTCTTCAACTTCAGTGACCGGTTCTTGTTCTGCTAGGTCCTTGCTTCTTTGGCTAGATGTTTTTATAGTTTCGCAATTTTGAATATTTGCATTCTCAACAAAAGCATTTATTATATTAGGATCTTGTTCCTTTACAGGCGAAGGACTAACATCCGGAATTTCATCTTCATTAACTGACATTTCTTCGGTGTCAGTGAGACCCTTGTCTTTATAATAATTATGTATGCCTAAATGAATATTTTCGCGAAGTGGCATCACGTGTGTGACGGGCACTCCACTTTCGTCCTCCTTTGTAATTGTTATTTCCCTTACTGGGGCAGGAATGTTAACATCTTTGATTTGTTGTTGCATTTCTTTTATTAAATCAGCCGTTTCACCGAGATCTAAATCTTCAATATCAGTTAGAGATTCGCAAGATACCTTCGCTGCCGGAATTCCAGGATGATTACTTTCTGTGCTTGGATCACTATCTGAAGAATTTAATTTTTCAACTTCAGTCGCTGGGTCTTCTGGAAGGGGGGAAGGAGCTGCACTGCTTCTTTGGGAATTAATTCCTTTTGCAGAAGTTGGTGTTGCAGGGATAAACGTTAGATTCATTGGGAAGAAATAGGGCTCGAACTCCTCTTCAGAGCTTGCTTCAAATTGAACTATTTCTTCATCACCGGATAAATAAATGTCTTCGACTTCAGAAATGTTTCCCGAAGTTTTTCCGTTTGCAATTCTACATAGAGCACAGGCCCCCTCCTCTTCCTCATCATCCGAAATTTCATAGTGGAATTCTTTCTGTTTCGTACATGCATCACTAATTTTTACATTATCTGCTGGCTCAGGAGTAAATTTAGTATTATTATTCGTATCGTTCACAACCAGTTGTTCATTTGGCACGTCTTCTCCGGAAGAATCGTAGTTTTCGCAATCAGTAATGCATCCAGGATCGTCCTCGTTTAACAATTCTTTCTTAAACTTACCTTCTTTGACTGTCGAATCGCTTCTGCTCGTTATCTTATTAGCTAATTGAGTCTTCTCTTCAGTATGCCCAGCATCTAAATATTCTTTTAATGAAACTCTAATTTCTGGTGGTCCTTCACTTTTTTCGTCTTCAGAATTGGAATCTTGAAAATCTTCAATATCAGTTACTGCCGGTGATCCCCGTTTAGCAGTCTTTTTTAAACTCTTTATTAATTTCTTTTGAACTTCATCTTCTTCATTACTGTCGAGGTCTTCCAAGTCAGTGTAGGCCGCTTTAAAATCTCCTGCGTCACTCTGGCAGTCAGATACATCTTCATCGTAGTCTTGCGTTATAGATATTGTTGGCATGTCAGTTGAATCGGCCATTGTTTTTATTTAAGGTCAATGTTGAAGTCTCCTAAGTTTGCAATATTAGTGAAATTATTTAAAAATACCGCACTTCCACATTTTGTTTTGGACTAGAGGCAAAGTATTTGTTCAACTTTTTCAATATTTTTTAGTAACTTTTGTATTATTTATCTGTAGTTTCTAAGGTAAGTACATAATAAGGCTCTTTAGAATGATGATGACCCCAATTTTGTTTAATTACAGTGGTAAATAAATTTAGAAGTAAAATAGTGCTGATTCGTAATTGGTTTGTGTAAAACCTTCTGAAATTAGTGTCGCAGATTAAGAAATTAAAATATTTATCGAAATATTTGGGTTATTAAGGGTATTTTATTATATTCTTTTTTTTTCCAAAACTTAAAGGGAAAATCTAAAAATTAAACCAGTTTAGCCTGAATTTGTATATTGAAACATAATTAAAATATATTTTGGAGAACGGTTAACTGTTAAAATAATAGTTAATAATATTAAAATAAAAATTCCAATAAAAAATAGTGGTCCTAATTTTTATTAGGATATGGGATCATAATTATTCTTAAGTATATCCAAAAATACATCAATACATTGTTTAAACTACAAGTAAGATTTACCGACTTTTCTATATTTTCAAAACAGTTGGTGGAATAAAATCCATAAAGTTAGATGCGCTATCATTATTTTTCCATTAATGGTAACGATTGTCGATCAAGAAACGGAGAAACGTGGAGATCGTCGTAAGCTTGTTGTAAATAGTTAAAAGCAAAATGCGGAATAACTTTTCTTTTGTAAATTTAAATTAAAAGCTTCTAAAATCCTTAGGCAGTTTGGTTATTCAGCTTATTCTTCCGCTTTTATTAGAAGATTAAAAAATAAAACAAGATCGAAAACAGAAAGTTTTTCTTCGTCGACATTTCATGTTCGTAAAATACCTTGTAGCCTTTTTTCGCGCAGTGATAAACGTTGAGTAGTTTTTTTCTATCATGATGTATAAAATATCAGGCCATGGAGCAGAATTTCAGCTATTTGCAAGCAATATTACATTATAAAATGCCAATAAAGTTTGAATTAGCTCCGCTGCTTGATTGCGCGTATAATTGCCAAGATAAAGCGGCCTTAAAAAAATTTCCCACTAAAAATTTGTTGCGCAAGTAGAGAAATATGCGTGATAGTGCAAGAATATTGTTATCAAATCTTCACCAGAATAGCTGCTCGCAAAATAAAATATGCAATGAAAACGAAGGAAGGTGAAGTCGCTAGTAAATTAAATATGAAGAGCACAAATATCTTCCGAATCACCCTAGCGTTACCCACTTAGCTTTTGAAATAAAGTCTTTATTACGTGTTCGGTGGATTTTACTAATTACCTGGTTTACTAACAGAGCTCGAGTCCAATATTAGTTTTTGATGGGGCGACAGTACCTCTGGTACCTCGGGCAGGGGAGATATGTGGGTTTCGACCATTATTTCGGTTGAATCGGAATTATCCATATTAAGGGATGATTCGTTTTCATCCTCTTCGGTTGCCTGTAGATGGAGATCGGATCGGAGTAGGCGCTCTTCGATCAGCTGTAGAGGCCTCTTTGTAGGCTTGGGGGATGCGGGACTTACAGATCTTTTCTTTTCGTAGTCGGATGAATATGAAGGCAGTGCAACTGAGTCAGATAGGCTAGAATCTGTAGTGTCGATAAAACTGACGTCGAAATCATTGTATTTGTACTCGTTAGCTTTCCGGATCAGTTCGCTTGTTCCCATGGGTTGCCTATAAATTACTTCAATCGATTTAGATGAGTCCATTGTTCTTGTGAATACTTCGCTTGTGATGAGTTTTGTACCATTATCAGTTCTTGATTTGGGTCGCCTGCTCGGACTGGACGGAAGGGAGGATGGCTCTATTGTTTTGCTAGTGCTGCTCACTGTGAGGCTCTCCTTTGAAGCGTACTGGAGGGCTGAGGTGCATCGCTCGTCTTTGTTATCTTGATCAGTCCTGGTCTCCTGAATTTTCGCGTTGATCAATTCCTTGGACTTCTTTGTGTACTTCGGTGATTTGGATACTGTGACTTGTTGTTTAGTAACTTTAATCTTTTTACTTTCAACTTTTGTGGGTTTCGATTTCGTTGAAATGTCTTTTATTGTATGAGAAATGGGTTTCGCTTTCTTTTCTGCCGCTTTTGCGACACTCTGCTTCATTTTACTTAAATTTTCCAAACTTTTCAGGGTTTTAGTTGATGACAAAGTGTCTTTTGAAGTCTTGACTGTGTAACTTGATGCGACAATTTCTTGCTTTTGCAGCCTCGTAGCCCGCATCTGGTAATCTTTAGATTTCTTCTCAGCAGACACGGACTGCACGCGCTTGGCTGCGAAAACCTCTTTCGTTACTTCTTTTGTGACATCTTTAGGAGTGGGTGATTGCCTGTAGCCAGATTTTAATTCATTGGACTTTTGTCTCATTGGCGATCGGCTGCGCTCTGTTAAATCTTGTGGGGTAGAGCTTCTCTGACTTCTTGGTGAGAGTGACCTGAACTCTTGGACATCAACTGTTTTCGCTAGTTTCATATCTCTCGATAGTGTGGACTGCATGTAACCATATTTTCTAGTCATGGTAGAGGGTGTCCAGGGGCGATCTTTAACAGCACGTTGCTCGGCCAACTTATTGTCCTTTACAACTACTTTTTGTTTTACATGTTGTGCCACAGCAACTTTCTTTTTCACAGCCATACTTTTTTCTACCGTTTTGCGTTCGCCTTTATCACTTCTATCGAAAACGATTTTCCTTTCCACGGAAGCTTGTCGTTCATAGGACAAGTTGAATGCTTTAACAGTTGTGACCTTTTGTGACTTCAAACGGGTAGGAGTTGCTGGACGCTCCCACGGTTTTTTCTCCACCCTATCAATTGTTGGTTTTTGTTTCATTTTTGGAACTATTGAGGGAGTCTTAGTAGTTTCAGCTTTCTTGACTTCTTTTGGAGTAGTTGATTTTTTAACCGTAATTGCTTTTACAGCCGTAATACGAGAGCTAGATATTTCAATTTCGGTTTTCTTTGGAGGAACTTTCTTAGGAGACATATGCTTTGGCTTCCGCTCAACTTGAGGTAAAATGGGCTTTTTCTTTTCTACCTCACGTTCCTTTGATGCCTTCCGCGGAACTCTGCGAGACGGACTCACTGTTGGCTTATCCGGCATCGGTTCGCGCTTTGAAATTATTGACGCTGGTTTTTTCGTAATAAGCCTACTCTCAATCGGTTTTGTTGCTTTACTTTGTGGTTTCTCAGAATCAATTTTAACAAAATAGCTTAGAGAAGATCTTGGAGACTTCTCTACAATGGCGGTTTTTCTCGCTTTCAAATCAAACACTTCCTTGGCAAAAGTTTGTCCTTTTGCGGGAAGAGTTTCCAAACTATCTAAACTATTTTCGCTATCAGCAAACGAATCAGCTTCAAGTGAAAGATCAATAGAAAGGGAACGATCCTTAGGTTCCTTTCTAAAGACGGGAATATCAGGCAATGCGGTTGACGGTTCACTGAGAGTATGCTCTGTAATCGTTCCAGAAGTTCGACTACCGAAAGTAGACGAAGGAACGGGGGAAGATGGAAATTCGGGAGCCGAACCCCGTAAAGATTCATCATGGTCTGTGGGCTTTTCGAAAAACGTTTGCGTAACAAGTTCTTCTTTCACAACAGCTGTTGTCTGCAACATCTTAAAATCAGGAAACTCGACTTTTGAAATGAGTTCCCCAGATTCTCCTGAAGGTTCAGATGGAGAATATGGAGACTCTCCCGCAGAAAAATCGGCTATGGGTTCGACTTTTGGTTTGGGCTCAGGAGATTTTCCGGAAGGTTCGGAAGGTGAAGCAGGCTTTTCCTTGAGTTCGGTAAGTGGTTCTACTTTTCTTTCGGGCTCAGGGGATTTTCTGGAAATTTGGACTGGGGAAACAGGAGACTCTGCAGCAGATGAGCGGGAAGGCTCTTCTTCCTCTTTGGGTTCTTCAACGATTTTTCGCGAAACAATTTCTATTGTGACAACAGTTGTTGTCACTGCCTCCTCAACTTTGCCCAAATCTGAAACAGGCTTCTTGAGATCGGTTATTGGTTTGACTTTTGGTTTGGGTTCAGGAGATTTTCCGGAAGGTTCGGAAGGTGAAGCAGGCTTCTCCTTGAGTTCGGTAAGCGGTTCTACTTTTCTGTCGGGCTCAGGGGATTTTCTGGAAATCTCGACTGGAGAGACAGGAGACTCTGCAGCAGGTGAGCGGGAAGGCTCTTCTTCCTCTTTGGGTTCTTCAACCATTTTTCGCGTAACAATTTCTTTTGTGACAATAGTTGTTGTCACTGCCTCCTCAACTTTGTCCAAAGGTGGAACAGGCTTCTTGAGATCGGTTATTGCTTCGACTTTTGGTTTGGGCTCAGGAGATTTTCCGGAAGGTTCGTAAGGAGAAGCAGGCTTCTCCTTGAGTTCGGTAAGTGGTTCTATTTTCCTTTCGGGCTCAGGGGATTTTCTGGAAATATCGACTGGAGAGACAGGAGACTCTGCAGCAGGTGAGCGGGAAGGCTCTTCTTCCACTTGGGGCTCTTCAACGATTTTTCGCGTAACAATTTCTTTTGTGACAAGAGTTTTTGTCACTGCCTCCTCAACTTTGTCCAAAGGTGAAACAGGCTTCTTGAGATCGGTTATTGGTTCGACTTTTGGTTTGGGCTCAGGAGATTTTCCGGAAGGTTCGGAAGGTAAAGCAGGCTTCTCCTTGAGTTCGGTAAGTGGTTCCACTTTTCTTTCGAGCTCAGGAGATTTTCTGGAAATTTCGACTGGAGAGACAGGAGACTCTGCAGCAGGTGAGTGGGAAGGCTCTTTTTCCTCTTGGGGCTCTTCAACGATTTTTAGCGTAACAATTTCTTTTCTGACAGCAGTTGTTGTCACTGCCTCCTCAACTTTGTCCAAAGGTGAAACAGGCTTTTTCAGATCGGTTATTGGTTCGACTTTTGGTTTGGGCTCAGGAGATTTTCCGGAAGATTCGGAAGGTGAAGCAGGCTTCTCCTTGAGTTCGGTAAGTGGTTCTACTTTTCTTTCAGGCTCAGGGGATTTTCTGGAAATTTCGACTGGAGAGACAGGAAACTCTGCAGCAGGTGAGCGGGAAGGCTCTTCTTCCTCTTGGAGCTCTTCAACGATTTTTCGCGTAACAATTTCTTTTGTGACAACAGTTGTTGTCACTGCCTCCTCAACTTTGTCCAAAGGTGAAACAGGCTTCTTGAGATCGGTTATTGGTTCGACTTTTGGTTTGGGCTCAGGAGATTTTCCGGAAGGTTCGGAAGGTGAAGCAGGCTTCTCCTTGAGTTCGGTAAGTGGTTCTACTTTTCTTTCGGGCTCAGGGGATTTTCTAGAAATCTCGCGTGGAGAGACAGGAGACTCTGCAGCAGGTGAGCGGGAAGGCTCTTCTTCCTCTTGGGGTTCTCCAACGATTTTTCGCGTAAAACTTTCTTTTGTGACAACAGTTGTTGTCACTGCTTCTTCAACTTTATCCAAAGGTGAAACAGGCTTCTTGAGATCGGTTATTGGTTCGACTTTTGGTTTGGGCTCAGGAGATTTTCCGGAAGGTTCGGAAGTTGAAGCAGGCTTTTCCTTGAGTTCGGTAAGTGGTTCTACTATTCTTTCAGGCTCAAGGGATTTTCTAGAAATCTCGCATGGAGAGACAGGAGACTCTGCAGCAGGTGAGCGGGAAGGCTCTTCTTCCTCTTGGGGTTCTTCAACGATTTTTCGCGTAACAATTTCTTTTGTGACAACAGTTGTTGTCACTGCTTCTTCAACTTTATCCAAAGGTGAAACAGGCTTCTTGAGATCGGTTATTGGTTCGACTTTTGGTTTGGGCTCAGGAGATTTTCCGGAAGGTTCGGAAGGTGAAGCAAGCTTCTCCATGAGTTCGGTAAGTGGTTCTACTTTTCTTTCGGGCTCAGGGGATTTTCTGGAAATTTCGATTGGAGAAACAGGAGACTCTGCAACAGGTGAGCGGGAAGGCTCTTCTTCCACTTGGGGCTCTTCAACGAATTTTCGCGTAACAATTTCTTTTGTGACAACAGTTTTTGTCACTGCCTCCTCAACTTTGTCCAAAGGTGAAACAGGCTTCTTGAGATCGGTTATTGGTTCGACTTTTGGTTTGGGCTCAGGAGATTTTGCGGAAGGTTCGGAAGGTGAAGCAGGCTTCTCCTTGAGTTCGGTAAGTGGTTCTACTTTCCTTTCGGGCTCAGGGGATTTTTTGGAAATTTCGACTGGAGAGACAGGAGATTCTGCAGCAGGTGAGCGGGAAGGCTCTTCTTCCACTTGGGGCTCTTCAACGATTTTTCGCGTAACAATTTCTTTTGTGACAACAGTTGTTGACACTGCCTCCTCAACTTTGTCCAAAGGTGAAACAGGCTTCTTGAGATAGGTTAATGGTTCGACTTTTTGTTTGGGTTCAGGAGATTTTCCGGAAGGTTCGGAAGGTGAAGCAGGCTTCTCCTTGAGTTCGGTAAGTGGTTCTACTATCCTTTCGGGCTCAGGGGATTTTCTGGAAATTTCGACTGGAGAGACAGGAGACTCTGCAGCAGGTGAGTGGGAAGGCTCTTTTTCCTCTTGGGGCTCTTCAACGATTTTTAGCGTAACAATTTCTTTTCTGACAGCAGTTGTTGTCACTGCCTCCTCAACTTTGTCCAAAGGTGAAACAGGCTTTTTCAGATCGGTTATTGGTTCGACTTTTGGTTTGGGCTCAGGAGATTTTCCGGAAGATTCGGAAGGTGAAGCAGGCTTCTCCTTGAGTTCGGTAAGTGGTTCTACTTTTCTTTCAGGCTCAGGGGATTTTCTGGAAATTTCGACTGGAGAGACAGGAGACTCTGCAGCAGGTGAGCGGGAAGGCTCTTCTTCCTCTTGGAGCTCTTCAACGATTTTTCGCGTAACAATTTCTTTTGTGACAACAGTTGTTGTCACTGCCTCCTCAACTTTGTCCAAAGGTGAAACAGGCTTCTTGAGATCGGTTATTGGTTCGACTTTTGGTTTGGGCTCAGGAGATTTTCCGGAAGGTTCGGAAGGTGAAGCAAGCTTCTCCATGAGTTCGGTAAGTGGTTCTACTTTTCTTTCGGGCTCAGGGGATTTTCTGGAACTTTCGATTGGAGAAACAGGAGACTCTGCAACAGGTGAGCGGGAAGGCTCTTCTTCCACTTGGGGCTCTTCAACGATTTTTCGCGTAACAATTTCTTTTGTGACAACAGTTGTTGTCACTGCCTCCTCAACTTTGTCCAAAGGTGAAACAGGCTTCTTGAGATCGGTTATTGGTTCGACTTTTGGTTTGGGCTCAGGAGATTTTGCGGAAGGTTCGGAAGGTGAAGCAGGCTTCTCCTTGAGTTCGGTAAGTGGTTCTACTATCCTTTCGGGCTCAGGGGATTTTCTGGAAATTTCGACTGGAGAGACAGGAGACTCTGCAGCAGGTGAGTGGGAAGGCTCTTCTTCCACTTGGGGCTCTTCAACGATTTTTCGCGTAACAATTTCTTTTGTGACAACAGTTGTTGTCACTGCCTCCTCAACTTTGTCCAAAGGTGAAACAGGCTTTTTCAGATCGGTTATTGGTTCGACTTTTGGTTTGGGCTCAGGAGATTTTCCGGAAGATTCGGAAGGTGAAGCAGGCTTCTCCTTGAGTTCGGTAAGTGGTTCTACTTTTCTTTCAAGCTCAGGGGATTTTCTGGAAATTTCGACTGGAGAGACAGGAGACTCTGCAGCAGGTGAGCGGGAAGGCTCTTCTTCCTCTTGGAGCTCTTCAACGATTTTTCGCGTAACAATTTCTTTTGTGACAACAGTTGTTGTCACTGCCTCCTCAACTTTGTCCAAAGGTGAAACAGGCTTCTTGAGATCGGTTATTGGTTCGACTTTTGGTTTGGGCTCAGGAGATTTTCCGGAAGGTTCGGAAGGTGAAGCAGGCTTCTCCTTGAGTTCGGTAAGTGGTTCTACTTTTCTTTCTGGCTCAGGGGATTTTCTAGAAATCTCGCGTGGAGAGACAGGAGACTCTGCAGCAGGTGAGCGGGAAGGCTCTTCTTCCTCTTGGGGTTCTCCAACGATTTTTCGCGTAAAACTTTCTTTTGTGACAACAGTTGTTGTCACTGCTTCTTCAACTTTATCCAAAGGTGAAACAGGCTTCTTGAGATCGGCTATGGGTTCGACTTTTGGTTTGGGCTCAGGAGATTTTCCGGAAGGTTCGGAAGGTGAAGCAGGCTTTTCCTTGAGTTCGGTAAGTGGTTCTACTTTTCTTTCGGGCTCAGGGGATTTTCTGGAAATTTGGACTGGGGAAACAGGAGACTCTGCAGCAGATGAGCGGGAAGGCTCTTCTTCCTCTTTGGGTTCTTCAACGATTTTTCGCGAAACAATTTCTTTTGTGACAACAGTTGTTGACACTGCCTCCTCAACTTTGTCCAAAGGTGAAACAGGCTTCTTGAGATAGGTTAATGGTTCGACTTTTTGTTTGGGTTCAGGAGATTTTCCGGAAGGTTCGGAAGGTGAAGCAGGCTTCTCCTTGAGTTCGGTAAGTGGTTCTACTATCCTTTCGGGCTCAGGGGATTTTCTGGAAATTTCGACTGGAGAGACAGGAGACTCTGCAGCAGGTGAGCGGGAAGGCTCTTCTTCCACTTGGGGCTCTTCAACGATTTTTCGCGTAACAATTTCTTTTGTGACAATAGTTGTTGACACTGCCTCCTCAACTTTGTCCAAAGGTGAAACAGGCTTCTTGAGATCAGTTATTGGTTCGACTTTTTGTTTGGGTTCAGGAGATTTTCCGGAAGGTTCGGAAGGTGAAGCAAGCTTCTCCTTGAGTTCGGTAAGTGGTTCTACTTTCCTTTCGGGCTCAGGGGATTTTCTGGAAATTTCGAGTGGAGAGACAGGAGACTCTGCAGCAGGTGAGCGGGAAGGCTCATCTTCCTCTTGGGGTTCTTCAACGATTTTCCGCGTAACAGTTTCTTTTGTGACAACAGTTGTTGTCACTGCCTCCTCAACTTTGTCCAAAGGTGAAACAGGCTTCTTGAGATCGGTTATTGGTTCGACTTTTGGTTTGGGCTCAGGAGATTTTCCGGAAGGTTCGGAAGGTGAAGCTGGCTTCTCCTTGAGTTCGGTAAGTGGTTCCACTTTTCTTTCAGGCTCAGGGGATTTTCTGGAAATTTCGACTGGAGAGACAGGAGACTCTGCAGCAGGTGAGCGGGAAGGCTCTTCTTCCTCTTGGGGTTCTCCAACGATTTTTCGCGTAGCAATTTCTTTTGTGACAACAATTGTCACTGCTTCTTCAACTTTATCCAAAGGTGAAACAGGCTTCTTGAGATCGGTTATTGGTTCGACTTTTGGTTTGGGCTCAGGAGATTTTCCGGAAGGTTCGGAAGTTGAAGCAGGCTTTTCCTTGAGTTCGGTAAGTGGTTCTACTATTCTTTCAGGCTCAGGGGATTTTCTAGAAATCTCGCATGGAGAGACAGGAGACTCTGCAGCAGGTGAGCGGGAAGGCTCTTCTTCCTCTTGGGGTTCTTCAACGATTGTTCGCGTAACAATTTCTTTTGTGACAACAGTTGTTGTCACTGCTTCTTCAACTTTATCCAAAGGTGAAACAGGCTTCTTGAGATCGGTTATTGGTTCGACTTTTGGTTTGGGCTCAGGAGATTTTCCGGAAGGTTCGGAAGGTGAAGCGAGCTTCTCCATGAGTTCGGTAAGTGGTTCTACTTTTCTTTCGGGCTCAGGGGATTTTCTGGAAATTTCGACTGGAGAGACAGGAGACTCTGCAGCAGGTGAGCGGGAAGGCTCTTCTTCCACTTGGGGCTCTTCAACGATTTTTCGCGTAACAATTTCTTTTGTGACAATAGTTGTTGACACTGCCTCCTCAAATTTGTCTAAAGGTGAAACAGGCTTCTTGAGATCGGTTATTGGTTCGACTTTTGGTTTGGGCTCAGGAGATTTTCCGGAAGGTTCGGAAGGTGAAGCAAGCTTCTCCATGAGTTCGGTAAGTGGTTCTACTTTTCTTTCGGGCTCAGGGGATTTTCTGGAAATTTCGACTGGAGAAACAGGAGAATCTGCAACAGGTGAGCGGGAAGGCTCTTCTTCCACTTGGGGCTCTTCAACGATTTTTCGCGTAACAATTTCTTTTGTGACAACAGTTGTTGTCACTGCCTCCTCAACTTTGTCCAAAGGTGAAACAGGCTTCTTGAGATCGGTTATTGGTTCGACTTTTGGTTTGGGCTCAGGAGATTTTGCGGAAGGTTCGGAAGGTGAAGCAGGCTTCTCCTTGAGTTCGGTAAGTGGTTCTACTTTCCTTTCGGGCTCAGGGGATTTTATGGAAATTTCGACTGGAGAGACAGGAGACTCTGCAGCAGGTGAGCGGGAACGCTCTTCTTCCTCTTTGGGTT
Source organism: Machimus rusticus (assembly GCA_951509405.1). Taxonomy (NCBI): domain Eukaryota; kingdom Metazoa; phylum Arthropoda; class Insecta; order Diptera; family Asilidae; genus Machimus; species Machimus rusticus. The sequence goes on along the minus strand of OX608050.1, from coordinate 47,286,911 downwards.
CTTCAACGATTTTTCGCGTAACAATTTCTTTTGTGACAACAGTTTTTGTCACTGCCTCCTCTACTTTGTCCAAAGGTGAAACAGGCTTCTTGAGATCGTTTATTGGTTCGACTTTTGGTTTGGGCTCAGGTGATTTTGCGGAAGGTTCGGAAGGAGAAACAGGTTTCTCCTTGAGTTCGGTAAGCGGTTCTACTTTTCTTTCGGGCTCAGGGGATTTTCTGGAAATTTCGACTGGAGAGACAGGAGACTCTGCAGCAGGTGAGCGGGAAGGCTCTTCTTCCACTTGGGGCTCTTCAACGATATTTCGCGTAACAATTTCTTTTGTGACAACAGTTGTTGTCACTGCCTCCTCAACTTTGTCCGAAGGTGAAACAGGCTTCTTGAGAGAAGCAGGCTTCTCCTTGAGTTCGGTAAGTGGTTCTACTTTTCTTTCGGGCTCAGGGGATTTTCTGGATATCTCGACTGGAGAGACAGGAGACTCTGCAGCAGGTGAGCGGGAACGCTCTGCTTCCTCTTTGGGTTCTTCAACGATTTTTCGCGTAACAATTTCTTTTGTGACAACAGTTGTTGTCACTGCTTCTTCAACTTTGTCCAAAGGTGAAACAGGCTTCTTCAGATCGGTTATTGATTCGACTTTTGGTTCGGGCTCATGAGATTTTCCGGAAGGTTCGGAAGGTGAAGCAGGCTTCTCCTTGAGTTCGGTAAGTGGTTCTACTTTTCTTTCGGGCTCAGGGGATTTTCTCAAAATCTCGACTCGAGAGACAGGAGACTCTGCAGCAGGTGAGCGGGAACGCTCTGCTTCCTCTTTGGGTTCTTCAACGATTTTTCGCGTAACAATTTCTTTTGTGACAACTGTTGCTGTCACTGCCTCCTCAACTTTTTCCAAAGGTGAAACAGGCTTCTTGAGATCTGTTATTGGTTCGACTTTTTGCTTAGGTTCAGGAGATTTTCCGGAAGGTTCGGAAGGTGAAGCAGGCTTCTCCTTGAGTTCGGTAAGTGGTTCTACTTTTCTTTCGGGCTCAGGGGATTTTCTGGAAATCTCGACTGGAGATACAGGAGACTCTGCAGCAGGTGAGCGGGAAGGCTCTTCTTCCACTTGGGGCTCTTCAACGATTTTTAGCGTAACAATTTCTTTTCTGACAGCAGTTGTTGTCACTGCCTCCTCAACTTTGTCCAAAGGTGAAACAGGCTTTTTCAGATCGGTTATTGGTTCGACTTTTGGTCTGGGCTCAGGAGATTTTCCGGAAGGTTCGGAAGGTGAAGCAGGCTTCTCCTTGAGTTCGGTAAGTGGTTCTACTTTTCTTTCGGGCTCAGGGGATTTTCTGGAAATTTCGACTGGAGAGACAGGAGACTCTGCAGCATGTGAGCGGGAAGGCTCTTCTTCCTCTTTGGGTTCTTCAACCATTTTTCGCGTAACAATTTCTTTTGTGATAACTGTTGTCACTGCCTCCTCAACTTTGTCCAAAGGTGAAACAGGCTTCTTGAGATCGGTTATTGGTTCGACTTTTGGTTTGGGCTCGGGAGATTTTGCGGAAGGTTCGGAAGGTGAAGCAGGTTTCTCCTTGAGTTCGGTAAGCGGTTCTACTTTTCTTTCGGGCTCAGGGGATTTTCTGGAAATTTCGACTGGAGAGACAGGAGACTCTGCAGCAGGTGAGCGGGAAGGCTCTTCTTCCTCTTTGGGTTCTTCAACGATTTTTCGCGTAACAATTTCTTTTGTGACAACAGTTGTTGTCACTGCCTCCTCAACTTTGTCCAAAGGTGAAACAGGCTTCTTGAGATCGGTTATTGGTGCGACTTTTGGTTTGGGCTCAGGAGATTTTCCGGAAGGTTCGGAAGGTGAAGCAGGCTTTTCCTTCAGTTCGGTAAGTGGTTCTACTTTTCTTTCGGGCTCAGGGGATTTTCTGGAAATTTCGACTGGAGAGACAGGAGACTCTTCAGCAGGTGAGCGGGAAGGCTCTTCTTCCTCTTTGGGTTCTTCAACGATTTTTCGCGTAACAATTTCTTTTGTGATAACTGTTGTTGTCACTGCCTCCTCAACTTTGTCCAAAGGTGAAACAGGCCTCTTGAGATCGGTTATTGTTTCGACTTTTGGTTTGGGCTCAGGAGATTTTTCGGAAGGTTCGGAAGGTGAAGCAGGCTTCTCCTTGAGTTCGGTAAGTGGTTCTACTTTTCTTTCAGGCTCAGGGGATTTTCTGGAAATTTCGACTGGAGAGACAGGAGACTCTGCAGCAGGTGAGCGGGAAGGCTCTTCTTCCTCTTTGGGTTCTTCAACCATTTTTCGCGGAACAATTTCTTTTGTGACAACAGATGTTGTCACTGCCTCCTCAACTTTGTCCAAAGGTGAAACAGGCTTCTTGAGATCGGTTATTGGTTCGACTTTTGGTTTGGGCTCAGGAGATTTTCCGGAAGGTTCGGAAGGTGAAGCAGGCTTTTCCTTCAGTTCGGTAAGTGGTTCTACTTTTCTTTCGGGCTCAGGGGATTTTCTGGAAATTTCGACTGGAGAGACAGGAGACTCTTCAGCAGGTGAGCGGGAAGGCTCTTCTTCCTCTTTGGGTTCTTCAACCATTTTTCGCGTAACAATTTCTTTTGTGATAACTGTTGTGGTCACTGCCTCCTCAACTTTGTCCAAAGGTGAAACAGGCTTCTTGAGATCGGTTATTGGTTCGACTTTTGGTTTGGGCTCAGGAGATTTTTCGGAAGGTTCGGAAGGTGAAGCAGGCTTCTCCTTGAGTTCGGTAAGTGGTTCTACTTTTCTTTCCGGCTCAGGGGATTTTCTGGAAATCTCGACTGGAGAGACAGGAGACTCTGCAGCAGGTGAGCGGGAAGGCTCTTCTTCCTCTTTGGGTTCTTCAACGATTTTTCGCGTAACAATTTCTTTTGTGACAACAGTTGTTGTCAATGCCTCCTCAACTTTGTCCAAAGGTGAAACAGGCTTCTTGAGATCGGTTATTGGTTCGACTTTTGGTTTGGGCTCAGGAGATTTTCCGGAAGGTTCGGAAGGTGAAGCAGGCTTTTCCTTCAGTTCGGTAAATGGTTCTACTTTTCTTTCGGGCTCAGGGGATTTTCTGGAAATTTCGACTGGAGAGACAGGAGACTCTTCAGCAGGTGAGCGGGAAGGCTCTTCTTCCTCTTTGGGTTCTTCAACCATTTTTTGCGTAACAATTTCTTTTGTGATAACTGTTGTTGTCATTGCCTCCTCAACTTTGTCCAAAGGTGAAGCAGGCTTCTTGAGATCGGTTATTGGTTCGACTTTTGGTTTGGGCTCAGGAGATTTTTCGGAAGGTTCGGAAGGTGAAGCAGACTTCTCCTTGAGTTCGGTAAGCGGGTCTACTTCACTTTCGGGCTCAAAGGATTTTCTGGAAATCTCGACTGGAGAGACAGGAGACTCTGCAGCAGGTGAGCGGGAAGGCTCTTCTTCCTCTTTGGGTTCTTCAACGATTTTTCGCGTAACAATTTCTTTTGTGACAACAGTTGTTTTCACTGTCTCCCCAACTTTGTCCAAAGGTGAAACAGGCTTCTTGAGATCGGTTATTGGTTCGACTTTTGGTTTGGGCTCAGGAGATTTTTCGGAAGGTTCGGAAGGTGAAGCAGGCTTTTCCTTCAGTTCGGTAAGTGGTTCTACTTTTCTTTCGGGCTCAGGGGATTTTATGGAAATTTCGACTGGAGAGACAGGAGACTCTTCAGCAGGTGAACGGGAAGGCTCTTCTTCCTCTTTGGGTTCTTCAACGATTTTTCGCGTAACAATTTCTTTTGTGATAACTGTTGTTGTCACTTCCTCCTCAACTTTGTCCAAAGGTGAAACAGGCTTCTTGAGATCGGTTATTGGTTCGACTTTTGGTTTGGGCTCAGGAGATTTTTCGGAAGGTTCGGAAGGTGAAGCAGACTTCTCCTTGAGTTCGGTAAACGGTTCTACTTCACTTTCGGGCTCAAAGGATTTTCTGGAAATCTCGACTGGAGAGACAGGAGACTCTGCAGCAGGTGAGCGGGAAGGCTCTCCTTCCTCTTTGGGTTCTTCAACCATTTTTCGCGTAACAATTTCTTTTGTGATAACTGTTGTTGTCACTGCCTCCTCAACTTTGTCCAAAGGTGAAACAGGCTTCTTGAGATCGGTTATTGGTTCGACTTTTGGTTTGGGCTCAGGAGATTTTCCGGAAGGTTCGGAAGGTGAAGCAGGCTTTTCCTTCAGTTCGGTAAGTGGTTCTACTTTTCTTTCGGGCTCAGGGGATTTTCTGGAAATTTCGACTGGAGAGACAGGAGACTCTTCAGCAGGTGAACGGGAAGGCTCTTCTTCCTCTTTGGGTTCTTCAACGATTTTTGGCGTAACAATTTCTTTTGTGATAACTGTTGTTGTCACTTCCTCCTCAACTTTGTCCAAAGGTGAAACAGGCTTCTTGAGATCGGTTATTGGTTCGACTTTTGGTTTGGGCTCAGGAGATTTTCCGGAAGGTTCGGAAGGTGAAGCAGGCTTTTCCTTCAGTTCGGTAAGTGGTTCTATTTTTCTTTCAGGCTCAGGGGATTTTCTGGAAATTTCGACTGGAGAGACAGGAGACTCTGCAGCAGGTGAGCGGGAAGGCTCTTCTTCCTCTTTGGGTTCTTCAACCATTTTTCGCGTAACAATTTCTTTTGTGATAACTGTTGTTGTCACTGCCTCCTCAACTTTGTCCAAAGGTGAAACAGGCTTCTTGAGATCGGTTATTGGTTCGACTTTTGGTTTGGGCTCAGGAGATTTTCCGGAAGGTTCGGAAGGTGAAGCAGGCTTTTCTTTCAGTTCGGTAAGTGGTTCTATTTTTCTTTCAGGCTCAGGGGATTTTCTGGAAATCTCGACTGGAGAGACAGGAGACTCTGCAGCAGGTGAGCGGGAAGGCTCTTCTTCCTCTTTGGGTTCTTCAACCATTTTTCGCGTAACAATTTCTTTTGTGATAACTGTTGTTGTCACTGCCTCCTCAACTTTGTCCAAAGGTGAAACAGGCTTCTTGAGATCGGTTATTGGTTCGACTTTTGGTTTGGGCTCAGGAGATTTTCCGGAAGGTTCGGAAGGTGAAGCAGGCTTTTCCTTCAGTTCGGTAAGTGGTTCTACTTTTCTTTCGGGCTCAGGGGATTTTCTGGAAATTTCGACTGGAGAGACAGGAGACTCTTCAGCAGGTGAGCGGGAAGGCTCTTCTTCCTCTTTGGGTTCTTCAACAATTTTTCGCGTAACAATTTCTTTTGTGATAACTGTTGTTGTCACTGCCTCCTCAACTTTGTCCAAAGGTGAAACAGGCTTCTTGAGATCGGTTATTGGTTCGACTTTTGGTTTGGGCTCAGGAGATTTTCCGGAAGGTTCGGAAGGTGGAGCAGGCTTCTCCTTGAGTTCGGTAAGTGGTTCTACTTTTCTTTCGGGCTCAGGGGATTTTCTGGAAATTTCGACTGGAGAGACAGGAGACTCTTCAGCAGGTGAGCGGGAAGGCTCTTCTTCCTCTTTGGGTTCTTCAACAATTTTTCGCGTAACAATTTCTTTTGTGATAACTGTTGTTGTCACTGCCTCCTCAACTTCGTCCAAAGGTGAAACAGGCTTCTTGAGATCGGTTATTGGTTCGACTTTTGGTTTGGGCTCAGGAGATTTTCCGGAAGGTTCGGAAGGTGAAGCAGGCTTCTCCTTGAGTTCGGTAAATGGTTCTACTTTTCTTTCGGGCTCAGGGGATTTTCTGGAAATCTCGACTGCAGAGACAGGAGACTCTGCAGCAGATGAGCGGGAAGGCTCTTCTTCCTCTTTGGGTTCTTCAACCATTTTTCGCGTAACAATTTCTTTTGTGATAACTGTTGTTGTCACTGCCTCCTCAACTTTGTCCAAAGGTGAAACAGGCTTCTTGAGTTCGATTATTGGATCGACTGTTGGTTTGGGCTCAGGAGATTTTTCGGAAGGTTCGGAAGGTGAAGCAGGCTTCTCCTTGAGTTCGGTAAGTGGTTCTACTTCACTTTCGGGCTCAGGGGATTTTCTGGAAATTTCGACTGCAGAGACAGGAGACTCTGCAGCAGGTGAGCGGGAAGGCTCTTCTTTCTCTTTGGGTTCTTCAACCATTTTTCGCGTAACAATTTCTTTTGTGATAACTGTTGTTGTCACTGCCTCCTCAACTTTGTCCAAAGGTGAAACAGGCTTCTTGAGATCGGTTATTGGTTCGACTTTTGGTTTGGGCTCAGGAGATTTTCCGGAAGGTTCGGAAGGTGAAGCAGGCTTTTCCTTCAGTTCGGTAAGTGGTTCTACTTTTCTTTCGGGCTCAGGGCATTTTCTGGAAATTTCGACTGGAGAGACAGGAGACTCTGCAGCAGGTGAGCGGGAAGGCTCTTCTTCCTCTTTGGGTTCTTCAACCATTTTTCGCGTAACAATTTCTTTTGTGATAACTGTTGTTGTCACTGCCTCCTCAACTTTGTCCAAAGGTGAAACAGGCTTCTTGAGATCGGTTATTGGTTCGACTTTTGGTTTGGGCTCAGATGATTTTCCGGAAGGTTCGGAAGGTGAAGCAGGCTTTTCCTTCAGTTCGGTAAGTGGTTCTATTTTTCTTTCAGGCTCAGGGGATTTTCTGGAAATTTCGACTGGAGATACAGGAGACTCTGCAGCAGGTGAGCGGGAAGGCTCTTCTTCCTCTTTGGGTTCTTCAACCATTTTTCGCGTAACAATTTCTTTTGTGATAACTGTTGTTGTCACTGCCTCCTCAACTTTGTCCAAAGGTGAAACAGGCTTCTTGAGATCGGTTATTGGTTCGACTTTTGGTTTGGGCTCAGGAGATTTTCCGGAAGGTTCGGAAGGTGAAGCAGGCTTTTCCTTCAGTTCGGTAAGTGGTTCTATTTTTCTTTCAGGCTCAGGGGATTTTCTGGAAATTTCGACTGGAGAGACAGGAGACTCTGCAGCAGGTGAGCGGGAAGGCTCTTCTTCCTCTTTGGGTTCTTCAACCATTTTTCGCGTAACAATTTCTTTTGTGATAACTGTTGTTGTCACTGCCTCCTCAACTTTGTCCAAAGGTGAAACAGGCTTCTTGAGTTCGATTATTGGATCGACTGTTGGTTTGGGCTCAGGAGATTTTTCGGAAGGTTCGGAAGGTGAAGCAGGCTTCTCCTTGAGTTCGGTAAGTGGTTCTACTTCACTTTCGGGCTCAGGGGATTTTCTGGAAATTTCGACTGGAGAGACAGGAGACTCTGCAGCAGGTGAGCGGGAAGGCTCTTCTTTCTCTTTGGGTTCTTCAACCATTTTTCGCGTAACAATTTCTTTTGTGATAACTGTTGTTGTCACTGCCTCCTCAACTTTGTCCAAAGGTGAAACAGGCTTCTTGAGATCGGTTATTGGTTCGACTTTTGGTTTGGGCTCAGGAGATTTTCCGGAAGGTTCGGAAGGTGAAGCAGGCTTTTCCTTCAGTTCGGTAAGTGGTTCTACTTTTCTTTCGGGCTCAGGGCATTTTCTGGAAATTTCGACTGGAGAGACAGGAGACTCTGCAGCAGGTGAGCGGGAAGGCTCTTCTTCCTCTTTGGGTTCTTCAACCATTTTTCGCGTAACAATTTCTTTTGTGATAACTGTTGTTGTCACTGCCTCCTCAACTTTGTCCAAAGGTGAAACAGGCTTCTTGAGATCGGTTATTGGTTCGACTTTTGGTTTGGGCTCAGGAGATTTTCCGGAAGGTTCGGAAGGTGAAGCAGGCTTTTCCTTCAGTTCGGTAAGTGGTTCTATTTTTCTTTCAGGCTCAGGGGATTTTCTGGAAATTTCGACTGGAGATACAGGAGACTCTGCAGCAGGTGAGCGGGAAGGCTCTTCTTCCTCTTTGGGTTCTTCAACCATTTTTCGCGTAACAATTTCTTTTGTGATTACTGTTGTTGTCACTGCCTCCTCAACTTTGTCCAAAGGTGAAACAGGCTTCTTGAGATCGGTTATTGGTTCGACTTTTGGTTTGGGCTCAGGAGATTTTCCGGAAGGTTCGGAAGATGTAGCAGGCTTCTCCTTGAGCTCGGTAAGTGGTTCTACTTTTCTTTCGGGCTGAGGAGATTTTCTGGAAATTTCGACTGGAAAGACAGGAGACTCTGCAGCAGGTGAGCGGGAAGGCTCTTCTTCCTCTTTGGGTTCTTCAACGATTTTTCGCGTAACAATTTCTTTTGTGATAACTGTTGTTGTCACTGCCTCCTCAACTTTGTCCAAAGGTGAAACAGGCTTCTTGAGATCGGTTATTGGTTCGACTTTTGGTTTGGGCTCGGGAGATTTTGCGGAAGGTTCGGAAGGTGAAGCAGGCTTTTCCTTCAGTTCGGTAAGTGGTTCTACTTTTCTTTCGGGCTCAGGGGATTTTCTGGAAATTTCGACTGGAGAGACAGGAGACTCTTCAGCAGGTGAGCGGGAAGGCTCTTCTTCCTCTTTGGGTTCTTCAACCATTTTTTGCGTAACAATTTCTTTTGTGACAACAGTTGTTGTCACTGCCTCCTTAACTTTGTCCAGAGGTGAAACAGGCTTCTTGAGATCGGTTATTGGTTCGACTTTTGGTTTGGGCTCAGGAGATTTTCCGGAAGGTTCGGAAGGTGAAGCAGTCTTCTCCTTGAGTTCGGTAAGTGGTTCTACTTTTCTTTCGGGCTCAGGGGATTTTCTGGAAATTTCGACTGGAGAGACAGGAGACTCTGCAGCAGGTGAGCGGGAAGGCTCTTCTTTCTCTTTGGGTTCTTCAACCATTTTTCGCGTAACAATTTCTTTTGTGATAACTGTTGTTGTCACTGCCTCCTCAACTTTGTCCAAAGTTGAAACAGGCTTCTTGATTTCGGTTATTGGTTCGACTTTTGGTTTGGGCTCAGGAGATTTTTCGGAAGGTTCGGAAGGTGAAGCAGGCTTCTCCTTGAGTTCGGTAAGTGGTCCTACTTCACTTTCGGGCTCAGGGGATTTTCTGGAAATATCGACTGGAGAGACAGGAGACTCTGCAGCAGGTGAGCGGGAAGGCTCTTCTTTCTCTTTGGGTTCTTCAACCATTTTTCGCGTAACAACTTCTTTTGTGATAACTGTTGTTGTCACTGCCTCCTCAACTTTGTCCAAAGGTGAAACAGGCTTCTTGAGATCGGTTATTGGATCGACTGTTGGTTTGGGCTCAGGAGATTTTTCGGAAGGTTCGGAAGGTGAAGCAGGCTTCTCCTTGAGTTCGGTAAGTGGTTCTACTTCACTTTCGGGCTCAGGGGATTTTCTGGAAATTTCGACTGGAGAGACAGGAGACTCTGCAGCAGGTGAGCGGGAAGGCTCTTCCTCCTCTTTGGGTTCTTCAACCATTTTTCGCGTAACAATTTCTTTTGTGATTACTGTTGTTGTCACTGCCTCCTCAACTTTGTCCAAAGGTGAAACAGGCTTCTTGAGATCGGTTATTGGTTCGACTTTTGGTTTGGGCTCAGGAGATTTTCCGGAAGGTTCGGAAGGTGGAGCAGGCTTCGCCTTGAGTTCGGTAAGTGGTTCTACTTTTCTTTCGGGCTCAGGGGATTTTCTGGAAATTTCGACTGGAGAGACAGGAGACTCTTCAGCAGGTGAGCGGGAAGGCTCTTCTTCCTCTTTGGGTTCTTCAACAATTTTTCGCGTAACAATTTCTTTTGTGATAACTGTTGTTGTCACTGCCTCCTCAACTTCGTCCAAAGGTGAAACAGGCTTCTTGAGATCGGTTATTGGTTCGACTTTTGGTTTGGGCTCAGGAGATTTTCCGGAAGGTTCGGAAGGTGAAGCAGGCTTCTCCTTGAGTTCGGTAAGTGGTTCTACTTTTCTTTCGGGCTCAGGGGATTTTCTGGAAATCTCGACTGCAGAGACAGGAGACTCTGCAGCAGGTGAGCGGGAAGGCTCTTCTTCCTCTTTGGGTTCTTCAACCATTTTTCGCGTAACAATTTCTTTTGTGATAACTGTTGTTGTCACTGCCTCCTCAACTTTGTCCAATGGTGAAACAGGCTTCTTGAGTTCGATTATTGGATCGACTGTTGGTTTGGGCTCAGGAGATTTTTCGGAAGGTTCGGAAGGTGAAGCAGGCTTCTCCTTGAGTTCGGTAAGTGGTTCTACTTCACTTTCGGGCTCAGGGGATTTTCTGGAAATTTCGACTGGAGAGACAGGAGACTCTGCAGCAGGTGAGCGGGAAGGCTCTTCTTTCTCTTTGGGTTCTTCAACCATTTTTCGCGTAACAATTTCTTTTGTGATAACTGTTGTTGTCACTGCCTCCTCAACTTTGTCCAAAGGTGAAACAGGCTTCTTGAGATCGGTTATTGGTTCGACTTTTGGTTTGGGCTCAGGAGATTTTCCGGAAGGTTCGGAAGGTGAAGCAGGCTTTTCCTTCAGTTCGGTAAGTGGTTCTACTTTTCTTTCGGGCTCAGGGGATTTTCTGGAAATTTCGACTGGAGAGACAGGAGACTCTTCAGCAGGTGAGCGGGAAGGCTCTTCTTCCTCTTTGGGTTCTTCAACCATTTTTCGCGTAACAATTTCTTTTGTGATAACTGTTGTTGTCACTGCCTCCTCAACTTTGTCCAAAGGTGAAACAGGCTTCTTGAGATCGGTTATTGGTTCGACTTTTGGTTTGGGCTCAGGAGATTTTCCGGAAGGTTCAGAAGGTGAAGCAGGCTTTTCCTTCATTTCGGTAAGTGGTTCTATTTTTCTTTCAGGCTCAGGGGATTTTCTGGAAATTTCGACTGGAGAGACAGGAGACTCTGCAGCAGGTGAGCGGGAAGGCTCTTCTTCCTCTTTGGGTTCTTCAACCATTTTTCGCGTAACAATTTCTTTTGTGATAACTTTTGTTGTCACTGCCTCCTCAACTTTGTCCAAAGGTGAAACAGGCTTCTTGAGATCGGTTATTGGTTCGACTTTTGGTTTGGGCTCAGGAGATTTTCCGGAAGGTTCGGAAGGTGAAGCAGGCTTTTCCTTCAGTTCGGTAAGTGGTTCTACTTTTCTTTCGGGCTCAGGGGATTTTCTGGAAATTTCGACTGGAGAGACAGGAGACTCTGCAGCAGGTGAGCGGGAAGGCTCTTCTTCCTCTTTGGGTTCTTCAACCATTTTTCGCGTAACAATTTCTTTTGTGATAACTGTTGTTGTCACTGCCTCCCCAACTTTGTCCAAAGGTGAAACAGGCTTCTTGAGATCGGTTATTGGTTCGACTTTTGGTTTGGGCTCAGGAGATTTTCCGGAAGGTTCGGAAGGTGAAGCAGGCTTCTCCTTGAGTTCGGTAAGTGGTTCTACTTTTCTTTCGGGCTCAGGAGATTTTCTGGAAATCTCGACTGCAGAGACAGGAGACTCTGCAGCAGGTGAGCGGGAAGGCTCTTCTTCCTCTTTGGGTTCTTCAATGATTTTTCGCGTAACAATTTCTTTTGTTATAACTGTTGTTGTCACTGCCTCCTCAACTTTGTCCAAAGGTGAAACAGGCTTCTTGAGATCGGTTATTGGTTCGACTTTTGGTTTGGGCTCAGGAGATTTTCCGGAAGGTTCGGAAGGTGAAGCAGGCTTCTCCTTGAGTTCGGTAAGTGGTTCTACTTTTCTTTCGGGCTCAGGGGATTTTCTGGAAATCTCGACTGCAGAGACAGGAGACTCTGCAGCAGGTGAGCGGGAAGGCTCTTCTTCCTCTTTGGGTTCTTCAACCATTTTTCGCGTAACAATTTCTTTTGTGATAACTGTTGTTGTCACTGCCTCCTCAACTTTGTCCAAAGGTGAAACAGGCTTCTTGAGTTCGATTATTGGATCGACTGTTGGTTTGGGCTCAGGAGATTTTTCGGAAGGTTCGGAAGGTGAAGCAGGCTTCTCCTTGAGTTCGGTAAGTGGTTCTACTTCACTTTCGGGCTCAGGGGATTTTCTGGAAATTTCGACTGGAGAGACAGGAGACTCTGCAGCAGGTGAGCGGGAAGGCTCTTCTTTCTCTTTGGGTTCTTCAACCATTTTTCGCGTAACAATTTCTTTTGTGATAACTGTTGTTGTCGCTGCCTCCTCAACTTTGTCCAAAGGTGAAACAGGCTTCTTGAGATCGGTTATTGGTTCGACTTTTGGTTTGGGCTCAGGAAATTTTCCGGAAGGTTCGGAAGGTGAAGCAGGCTTTTCCTTCAGTTCGGTAAGTGGTTCTACTTTTCTTTCGGGCTCAGGGGATTTTCTGGAAATTTCGACTGGAGAGACAGGAGACTCTGCAGCAGGTGAGCGGGAAGGCTCTTCTTCCTCTTTGGGTTCTTCAACCATTTTTCGCGTAACAATTTCTTTTGTGATAACTGTTGTTGTCACTGCCTCCTCAACTTTGTCCAAAGGTGAAACAGGCTTCTTGATTTCGGTTATTGGTTCGACTTTTGGTTTGGGCTCAGGAGATTTTTCGGAAGGTTCGGAAGGTGAAGCAGGCTTCTCCTTGAGTTCGGTAAGTGGTCCTACTTCACTTTCGGGCTCAGGGGATTTTCTGGAAATCTCCACTGGAGAGACAGGAGACTCTGCAGCAGGTGAGCGGGAAGGCTCTTCTTTCTCTTTGGGTTCTTCAACCATTTTTCGCGTAACAATTTCTTTTGTGATAACTGTTGTTGTCACTGCCTCCTCAACTTTGTCCAAAGGTGAAACAGGCTTCTTGAGATCGGTTATTGGTTCGACTTTTGGTTTGGGCTTAGGAGATTTTGCGGAAGGTTCGGAAGGTGAAGCAGGCTTCTCCTTGAGCTCGGTAAGTGGTTCTACTTTTCTTTCGGGCTCAGGGGATTTTCTGGAAATTTCGACTGGAGAGACAGGAAAGTCTGCAGCAGGTGAGCGGGAAGGCTCTTTTTCCTCTTGGGGCTCTTCAACCATTTTTAGCGTAACAATTTCTTTTGTGACAACAGTTGTTGTCACTGCCTCCTCAAATTTGTCCAAAGGTGAAACAGGCTTCTTGAGATCGGTTATTGGTTCGACTTTTGGTTTGGGCTCAGGAGATTTTCCGGAAGGTTCGGAAGGTGAAGCAGGCTTTTCCTTGAGTTCGGTAAGTGGTTCTACTTTTCTTTCGGGCTCAGGGGATTTTCTGGAAATTTCGACTGGAGAGACAGGAGACTCTGCAGCAGGTGAGCGGGAAGGCTCTTCTTTCTCTTTTGGTTCTTCAACCATTTTTCGCGTAACAATTTCTTTTGTGATAACTGTTGTTGTCACTGCCTCCTCAACTTTGTCCAAAGGTGAAACAGGCTTCTTGAGATCGGTTATTGGTTCGACTTTTGGTTTGGGCTCAGGAGATTTTCCGGAAGGTTCGGAAGGTGAAGCAGGCTTTTCCTTCAGTTCGGTAAGTGGTTCTACTTTTCTTTCGGGCTCAGGGGATTTTCTGGAAATTTCGACTGGAGAGACAGGAGACTCTGCAGCAGGTGAGCGGGAAGGCTCTTCTTTCTCTTTGGGTTCTTCAACCATTTTTCGCGTAACAATTTCTTTTGTGATAACTGTTGTTGTCACTGCCTCCTCAACTTTGTCCAAAGGTGAAAAAGGCTTCTTGAGATCGGTTATTGGTTCGACTTTTGGTTTGGGCTCAGGAGATTTTCCGGAAGGTTCGGAAGGTGAAGCAGGTTTTTCCTTCAGTTCGGTAAGTGGTTCTACTTTTCTTTCGGGCTCAGGGGATTTTCTGGAAATTTCGACTGGAGAGACAGGAGACTCTGCAGCAGGTGAGCAGGAAGGCTCTTCTTTCTCTTTGGGTTCTTCAACCATTTTTCGCGTAACAATTTCTTTTGTGATAACTGTTGTTGTCACTGCCTCCTCAACTTTGTCCAAAGGTGAAACAGGCTTCTTGAGTTCGGTTATTGGTTCGACTTTTGGTTTGGGCTCAGGAGATTTTTCGGAAGGTTCGGAAGGTGAAGCAGGCTTCTCCTTGAATTCGGTAAGTGGTTCTACTTCACTTTCGGGCTCAGGGGATTTTCTGGAAATCTCGACTGGAGAGACAGGAGACTCTGCAGCAGGTGAGCGGGAAGGCTCTTTTTCCTCTTGGGGCTCTTCAACCATTTTTCGCGTAACAATTTCTTTTGTGATAACTGTTGTTGTCACTGCCTCCTCAACTTTGTCCAAAGGTGAAACAGGCTTCTTGAGATCGGTTATTGGTTCGACTTTTGGTTTGGGCTCAGGAGATTTTCCGGAAGGTTCGGAAGGTGAAGCAGTCTTCTCCTTGAGTTCGGTAAGTGGTTCTACTTTTCTTTCGGGCTCAGGGGATTTTCTGGAAATTTCGACTGGAGAGACAGGAGACTCTGCAGCAGGTGAGCGGGAAGGCTCTTCTTTCTCTTTGGGTTCTTCAACCATTTTTCGCGTAACAATTTCTTTTGTGATAACTGTTGTTGTCACTGCCTCCTCAACTTTGTCCAAAGGTGAAACAGGCTTCTTGATTTCGGTTATTGGTTCGACTTTTGGTTTGGGCTCAGGAGATTTTTCGGAAGGTTCGGAAGGTGAAGCAGGCTTCTCCTTGAGTTCGGTAAGTGGTCCTACTTCACTTTCGGGTTCAGGGGATTTTCTGGAAATCTCGACTGGAGAGACAGGAGACTCTGCAGCAGGTGAGCGGGAAGGCTCTTTTTCTTCTTGGGGCTCTTCAACCATTTTTAGCGTAACAATTTCTTTTGTGATAACTGTTGTTGTCACTGCCTCCTCAACTTTGTCCAAAGGTGAAACAGGCTTCTTGAGATCGGTTATTGGTTCGACTTTTGGTTTGGGCTCAGGAGATTTTCCGGAAGGTTCGGAAGGTGAAGCAGTCTTCTCCTTGAGTTCGGTAAGTGGTTCTACTTTTCTTTCGGGCTCAGGGGATTTTCTGGAAATTTCGACTGGAGAGACAGGAGACTCTGCAGCAGGTGAGCGGGAAGGCTCTTCTTTCCCTTTGGGTTCTTCAACCATTTTTCGCGTAACAATTTCTTTTGTGATAACTGTTGTTGTCACTGCCTCCTCAACTTTGTCCAAAGGTGAAACAGGCTTCTTGATTTCGGTTATTGGTTCGACTTTTGGTTTGGGCTCAGGAGATTTTTCGGAAGGTTCGGAAGGTGAAGCAGGCTTCTCCTTGAGTTCGGTAAGTGGTCCTACTTCACTTTCGGGTTCAGGGGATTTTCTGGAAATCTCGACTGGAGAGACAGGAGACTCTGCAGCAGGTGAGCGGGAAGGCTCTTTTTCCTCTTGGGGCTCTTCAACCATTTTTAGCGTAACAATTTCTTTTGTGATAACTGTTGTTGTCACTGCCTCCTCAACTTTGTCCAAAGGTGAAACAGGCTTCTTGAGATCGGTTATTGGTTCGACTTTTGGTTTGGGCTCAGGAGATTTTCCGGAAGGTTCGGAAGGTGAAGCAGTCTTCTCCTTGAGTTCGGTAAGTGGTTCTACTTTTCTTTCGGGCTCAGGGGATTTTCTGGAAATTTCGACTGGAGAGACAGGAGACTCTGCAGCAGGTGAGCGGGAAGGCTCTTCTTTCTCTTTTGGTTCTTCAACCATTTTTCGCGTAACAATTTCTTTTGTGATAACTGTTGTTGTCACTGCCTCCTCAACTTTGTCCAAAGGTGAAACAGGCTTCTTGAGATCGGTTATTGGTTCGACTTTTGGTTTGGGCTCAGGAGATTTTCCGGAAGGTTCGGAAGGTGAAGCAGGTTTTTCCTTCAGTTCGGTAAGTGGTTCTACTTTTCTTTCGGGCTCAGGGGATTTTCTGGAAATTTCGACTGGAGAGACAGGAGACTCTGCAGCAGGTGAGCGGGAAGGCTCTTCTTTCTCTTTGGGTTCTTCAACCATTTTTCGCGTAACAATTTCTTTTGTGATAACTGTTGTTGTCACTGCCTCCTCAACTTTGTCCAAAGGTGAAACAGGCTTCTTGAGTTCGGTTATTGGTTCGACTTTTGGTTTGGGCTCAGGAGATTTTTCGGAAGGTTCGGAAGGTGAAGCAGGCTTCTCCTTGAATTCGGTAAGTGGTTCTACTTCACTTTCGGGCTCAGGGGATTTTCTGGAAATCTCGACTGGAGAGACAGGAGACTCTGCAGCAGGTGAGCGGGAAGGCTCTTTTTCCTCTTGGGGCTCTTCAACCATTTTTAGCGTAACAATTTCTTTTGTGATAACTGTTGTTGTCACTGCCTCCTCAACTTTGTCCAGAGGTGAAAAAGGCTTCTTGAGATCGGTTATTGGTTCGACTTTTGGTTTGGGCTCAGGAGATTTTCCGGAAGGTTCGGAAGGTGAAGCAGTCTTCTCCTTGAGTTCGGTAAGTGGTTCTACTTTGCTTTCGGGCTCAGGGGATTTTCTGGAAATTTCGACTGGAGAGACAGGAGACTCTGCAGCAGGTGAGCGGGAAGGCTCTTCTTTCTCTTTGGGTTCTTCAACCATTTTTCGCGTAACAATTTCTTTTGTGATAACTGTTGTTGTCACTGCCTCCTCAACTTTGTCCAAAGGTGAAACAGGCTTCTTGATTTCGGTTATTGGTTCGACTTTTGGTTTGGGCTCAGGAGATTTTTCGGAAGGTTCGGAAGGTGAAGCAGGCTTCGCCTTGAGTTCGGTAAGTGGTCCTACTTCACTTTCGGGCTCAGGGGATTTTCTGGAAATCTCGACTGGAGAGACAGGAGACTCTGCAGCAGGTGAGCGGGAAGGCTCTTCTTTCTCTTTGGGTTCTTCAACCATTTTTCGCGTAACAACTTCTTTTGTGATAACTGTTGTTGTCACTGCCTCCTCAACTTTGTCCAAAGGTGAAACAGGCTTCTTGAGATCGGTTATTGGTTCGACTTTTGGTTTGGGCTCAGGAGATTTTCCGGAAGGTTCGGAAGGTGAAGCAGGCTTTTCTTTCAGTTCGGTAAGTGGTTCTATTTTTCTTTCAGCCTCAGGGGATTTTCTGGAAATCTCGACTGGAGAGACAGGAGACTCTGCAGCAGGTGAGCGGGAAGGCTCTTCTTCCTCTTTGGGTTCTTCAACCATTTTTCGCGTAACAATTTCTTTTGTGATAACTGTTGTTGTCACTGCCTCCTCAACTTTGTCCCAAGGTGAAACAGGCTTCTTGAGATCGGTTATTGGTTCGACTTTTGGTTTGGGCTCAGGAGATTTTCCGGAAGGTTCGGAAGGTGAAGCAGGCTTCTCCTTGAGTTCGGTAAGTGGTTCTACTTTTCTTTCGGGCTCAGGGGATTTTCTGTAAATTTCGACTGGAGAGACAGGAGACTCTTCAGCAGGTGAGCGGGAAGGCTCTTCTTCCTCTTTGGGTTCTTCAACAATTTTTCGCGTAACAATTTCTTTTGTGATAACTGTTGTTGTCACTGCCTCCTCAACTTTGTCCAAAGGTGAAACAGGCTTCTTGAGATCGGTTATTGGTTCGACTTTTGGTTTGGGCTCAGGAGATTTTCCGGAAGGTTCGGAAGGTGGAGCAGGCTTCTCCTTGAGTTCGGTAAGTGGTTCTACTTTTCTTTCGGGCTCAGGGGATTTTCTGGAAATTTCGACTGGAGAGACAGGAGACTCTTCAGCAGGTGAGCGGGAAGGCTCTTCTTCCTCTTTGGGTTCTTCAACAATTTTTCGCGTAACAATTTCTTTTGTGATAACTGTTGTTGTCACTGCCTCCTCAACTTTGTCCAAAGGTGAAACAGGCTTCTTGAGATCGGTTATTGGTTCGACTTTTGGTTTGGGCTCAGGAGATTTTCCGGAAGGTTCGGAAGGTGAAGCAGGCTTCTCCTTGAGTTCGGTAAGTGGTTCTACTTTTCTTTCGGGCTCAGGGGATTTTCTGGAAATCTCGACTGCAGAGACAGGAGACTCTGCAGCAGGTGAGCGGGAAGGCTCTTCTTCCTCTTTGGGTTCTTCAACCATTTTTCGCGTAACAATTTCTTTTGTGATAACTGTTGTTGTCACTGCCTCCTCAACTTTGTCCAAAGGTGAAACAGGCTTCTTGAGTTCGATTATTGGATCGACTGTTGGTTTGGGCTCAGGAGATTTTTCGGAAGGTTCGGAAGGTGAAGCAGGCTTCTCCTTGAGTTCGGTAAGTGGTTCTACTTCACTTTCGGGCTCAGGGGATTTTCTGGAAATTTCGACTGGAGAGACAGGAGACTCTGCAGCAGGTGAGCGGGAAGGCTCTTCTTTCTCTTTGGGTTCTTCAACCATTTTTCGCGTAACAATTTCTTTTGTGATAACTGTTGTTGTCACTGCCTCCCCAACTTTGTCCAAAGGTGAAACAGGCTTCTTGAGATCGGTTATTGGTTCGACTTTTGGTTTGGGCTCAGGAGATTTTCCGGAAGGTTCGGAAGGTGAAGCAGGCTTTTCCTTCAGTTCGGTAAGTGGTTCTACTTTTCTTTCGGGCTCAGGGGATTTTCTGGAAATTTCGACTGGAGAGACAGGAGACTCTGCAGCAGGTGAGCGGGAAGGCTCTTCTTCCTCTTTGGGTTCTTCAACCATTTTTCGCGTAACAATTTCTTTTGTGATAACTGTTGTTGTCACTGCCTCCTCAACTTTGTCCAAAGGTGAAACAGGCTTCTTGAGATCGGTTATTGGTTCGACTTTTGGTTTGGGCTCAGGAGATTTTCCGGAAGGTTCGGAAGGTGAAGCAGGCTTTTCCTTCAGTTCGGTAAGTGGTTCTATTTTTCTTTCAGGCTCAGGGGATTTTCTGGAAATTTCGACTGGAGAGACAGGAGACTCTGCAGCAGGTGAGTGGGAAGGCTCTTCTTCCTCTTTGGGTTCTTCAACCATTTTTCGCGTAACAATTTCTTTTGTGACAACAGTTGTTGTCACTGCCTCCTCAACTTTGTCCAAAGGTGAAACAGGCTTCTTGAGATCGGTTATTGGTTCGACTTTTGGTTTGGGCTCAGGAGATTTTCCGGAAGGTTCGGAAGGTGAAGCAGGCTTTTCCTTCAGTTCGGTAAGTGGTTCTACTTTTCTTTCGGGCTCAGGGGATTTTCTGGAAATTTCGACTGGAGAGACAGGAGACTCTGCAGCAGGTGAGCGGGAAGGCTCTTCTTCCTCTTTGGGTTCTTCAACCATTTTTCGCGTAACAATTTCTTTTGTGATAACTTTTGTTGTCACTGCCTCCTCAACTTTGTCCAAAGGTGAAACAGGCTTCTTGAGATCGGTTATTGGTTCGACTTTTGGTTTGGGCTCAGGAGATTTTCCGGAAGGTTCGGAAGGTGAAGCAGGCTTTTCCTTCAGTTCGGTAAGTGGTTCTATTTTTCTTTCAGGCTCAGGGGATTTTCTGGAAATCTCGACTGGAGAGACAGGAGACTCTGCAGCAGGTGAGCGGGAAGGCTCTTCTTTCTCTTGGGGTTCTTCAACCATTTTTCGCGTAACAATTTCTTTTGTGATAACTGTTGTTGTCACTGCCTCCTCAACTTTGTCCAAAGGTGAAACAGGCTTCTTGAGATCGGTTATTGGTTCGACTTTTGGTTTGAGCTCAGGAGATTTTCCGGAAGGTTCGGAAGGTGAAGCAGGCTTTTCCTTCAGTTCGGTAAGTGGTTCTACTTTTCTTTCGGGCTCAGGGGATTTTCTGGAAATTTCGACTGGAGAGACAGGAGACTCTGCAGCAGGTGAGCGGGAAGGCTCTTCTTTCTCTTTGGGTTCTTCAACCATTTTTCGCGTAACAATTTCTTTTGTGATAACTGTTGTTGTCACTGCCTCCTCAACTTTGTCCAAAGGTGAAACAGGCTTCTTGAGATCGGTTATTGGTTCGACTTTTGGTTTGGGCTCAGGAGATTTTCCGGAAGGTTCGGAAGGTGAAGCAGGTTTTTCCTTCAGTTCGGTAAGTGGTTCTACTTTTCTTTCGGGCTCAGGGGATTTTCTGGAAATTTCGACTGGAGAGACAGGAGACTCTGCAGCAGGTGAGCGGGAAGGCTCTTCTTTCTCTTTGGGTTCTTCAACCATTTTTCGCGTAACAATTTCTTTTGTGATAACTGTTGTTGTCACTGCCTCCTCAACTTTGTCCAAAGGTGAAACAGGCTTCTTGAGATCGGTTATTGGTTCGACTTTTGGTTTGGGCTCAGGAGATTTTCCGGAAGGTTCGGAAGGTGAAGCAGGCTTTTCCTTGAGTTCGGTAAGTGGTTCTACTTTTCTTTCGGGCTCAGGGGATTTTCTGGAAATTTCGACTGGAGAGACAGGAGACTCTGCAGCAGGTGAGCGGGAAGGCTCTTCTTTCTCTTTGGGTTCTTCAACCATTTTTCGCGTAACAATTTCTTTTGTGATAACTGTTGTTGTCACTGCCTCCTCAACTTTGTCCAAAGGTGAAACAGGCTTCTTGAGATCGGTTATTGGTTCGACTTTTGGTTTGGGCTCAGAAGATTTTCCGGAAGGTTCGGAAGGTGAAGCAGGTTTCTCCTTGAGTTCGGTAAGCGGTTCTACTTTTCTTTCGGGCTCAGGGGATTTTCTGGAAATTTCGACTGGAGAGACAGGAGACTCTGCAGCAGGTGAGTGGAAAGGCTCTTCTTTCTCTTGGGGCTCTTCAACGATTTTTCGCGTAACAATTTCTTTTGTGATAACTGTTGTTGTCACTGCCTCCTCAACTTTGTCCAAAGGTGAAACAGGCTTCTTGAGATCGGTTATTGGTTCGACTTTTGGTTTGGGCTCAGGAGATTTTCCGGAAGGTTCGGAAGGTGAAGCAGGTTTCTCCTTGAGTTCGGTAAGCGGTTCTACTTTTCTTTCGGGCTCAGGGGATTTTCTGGAAATTTCGACTGGAGAGACAGGAGACTCTGCAGCAGGTGAGTGGGAAGGCTCTTCTTTCTCTTGGGGCTCTTCAACGATTTTTCGCGTAACAATTTCTTTTGTGACAACAGTTGTTGTCACTGCCTCCTCAACTTTGTCCAAAGGTGAAACAGGCTTCTTGAGATCGGTTATTGGTTCGACTTTTGGTTTGGGCTCAGGAGATTTTCCGGAAGGTTCGGAAGGTGAAGCAGGCTTTTCCTTGAGTTCGGTAAGTGGTTCTACTTTTCTTTCGGGCTCAGGGGATTTTCTGGAACTCTCGCCTGCAGAGACAGGAGACTCTGCAGCAGGTGAGCGGGAAGGCTCTTCTTCCTCTTTGGGTTCTTCAACGATTTTTCGCGTAACAATTTCTTTTGTGACAACAGTTGTTGTCACTGCCTCCTCAACTTTGTCCAAAGGTGAAACAGGCTTCTTGAGATCGGTTATTGATTCGACTTTTGGTTTGGGCTCAGGAGATTTTCCGGAAGGTTCGGAAGGTGAAGCAGGCTTTTCCTTGAGTTCGGTAAGTGGTTCTACTTTTCTTTCGGGCTCAGGGGATTTTCTGGAAATCTCGACTGCAGAGACAGAAGACTCTGCAGCAGGTGAGCGGGAAGGCTCTTCTTCCTCTTTGGGTTCTTCAACGATTTTTCGCGTAACAATTTCTTTTGTGACAACAGTTGTTGTCACTGCCTCCTCAACTTTGTCCAAAGGTGAAACAGGCTTCTTGAGATCGGTTATTGGTTCGACTTTTGGTTTGGGCTCAGGAGATTTTCCGGAAGGTTCGGAAGGTGAAGCAGGTTTCTCCTTGAGTTCGGTAAGCGGTTCTACTTTTCTTTCGGGCTCAGGGGATTTTCTGGAAATTTCGACTGGAGAGACAGGAGACTCTGCAGCAGGTGAGTGGGAAGGCTCTTTTTCCTCTATGGGCTCTTCAACGATTTTTCGCGTAACAATTTCTTTTGTGACAACAGTTGTTGTCACTGCCTCCTCAACTTTGTCCAAAGGTGAAACAGGCTTCTTGAGATCGGTTATTGGTTCGACTTTTTGTTTGGGTTCAGGAGATTTTCCGGAAGGTTCGGAAGGTGAAGCAGGCTCATCCTTGAGTTCGGTAAATGGTTCTACTTTTCTTTCGGGCTCAGGGGATTTTCTGGAAATCTCGACTGGAGAGACAGGAGACTCTGCAGCAGATGAGCGGGAAGGCTCTTCTTCCTCTTTGGGTTCTTCAACGATTTTTCGCGTAACAATTTCTTTTGTGACAACAGTTGTTGTCACTGCCTCCTCAACTTTGTCCAAAGGTGAAACAGGCTTCTTGAGATCGGTTATTGGTTCGACTTTTGGTTTGGGCTCAGGAGATTTTCCGGAAGGTTCGGAAGGTGAAGCAGGTTTCTCCTTGAGTTCGGTAAGCGGTTCTACTTTTCTTTCGGGCTCAGGGGATTTTCTGGAAATTTCGACTGGAGAGACAGGAGACTCTGCAGCAGGTGAGTGGGAAGGCTCTTTTTCCTCTTGGGGCTTTTCAACGATTTTTCGCGTAACAATTTCTTTTGTGACAACAGTTGTTGTCACTGCCTCCTCAACTTTGTCCAAAGGTGAAACAGGCTTCTTGAGATCGGTTATTGATTCATCTTTTGGTTTGGGCTCAGGAGATTTTCCGGAAGGTTCGGAAGGTGAAGCAGGTTTCTCCTTGAGTTCGGTAAGCGGTTCTACTTTTCTTTCGGGCTCAGGGGATTTTCTGGAAATTTCGACTGGAGAGACAGGAGACTCTGCAGCAGGTGAGTGGGAAGGCTCTTTTTCCTCTATGGGCTCTTCAACGATTTTTCGCGTAACAATTTCTTTTGTGACAACAGTTGTTGTCACTGCCTCCTCAACTTTGTCCAAAGGTGAAACAGGCTTCTTGAGATCGGTTATTGGTTCGACTTTTAGTTTGGGTTCAGGAGATTTTCCGGAAGGTTCGGAAGGTGAAGCAGGTTTCTCCTTGAGTTCGGTAAGCGGTTCTACTTTTCTTTCGGGCTCAGGGGATTTTCTGGAAATTTCGACTGGAGAGACAGGAGACTCTGCAGCAGGTGAGCGGGAAGGCTCTTCTTCCTCTTTGGGTTCTTCAACGATTTTTCGCGTAACAATTTCTTTTGTGACAACAGTTGTTGTCACTGCCTCCTCAACTTTGTCCAAAGGTGAAACAGGCTTCTTGAGATCGGTTATTGGTTCGACTTTTGGTTTGGGCTCAGGAGATTTTCCGGAAGGTTCGGAAGGTGAAGCAGGTTTCTCCTTGAGTTCGGTAAGCGGTTCTACTTTTCTTTCGGGCTCAGGGGATTTTCTGGAAATTTCGACTGGAGAGACAGGAGACTCTGCAGCAGGTGAGCGGGAAGGCTCTTTTTCCTCTTGGGGCTCTTCAACGATTTTTCGCGTAACAATTTCTTTTGTGACAACAGTTGTTGTCACTGCCTCCTCAACTTTGTCCAAAGGTGAAACAGGCTTCTTGAGATCGGTTATTGATTCAACTTTTGGTTTGGGCTCAGGAGATTTTCCGGAAGGTTCGGAAGGTGAAGCAGGCTTTTCCTTGAGTTCGGTAAGTGGTTCTACTTTTCTTTCGGGTTCAGGGGATTTTCTGGAAATCTCGACTGGAGAGACAGGAGACTCTGCAGCAGGTGAGCGGGAAGGCTCTTCTTCCTCTTTGGTTTCTTCAACGATTTTTCGCGTAACAATTTCTTTTGTGACAACAGTTGTTGTCACTGCCTCCTCAACTTTGTCCAAAGGTGAAACAGGCTTCTTGAGATCGGTTATTGGTTCGACTTTTGGTTTGGGCTCAGGAGATTTTCCGGAAGGTTCGGAAGGTGAAGCAGGTTTCTCCTTGAGTTCGGTAAGCGGTTCTACTTTTCTTTCGGGCTCAGGGGATTTTCTGGAAATTTCGATTGGAGAGACAGGAGACTCTGCAGCAGGTGAGTGGGAAGGCTCTTTTTCCTCTTGGGGCTTTTCAACCATTTTTCGCGTAACAATTTCTTTTGTGACAACAGTTGTTGTCACTGCCTCCTCAACTTTGTCCAAAGGTGAAACAGGCTTCTTGAGATCGGTTATTGATTCATCTTTTGGTTTGGGCTCAGGAGATTTTCCAGAGGGTTCGGAAGGTGAAGCAGGCTTTTCCTTGAGTTCGGTAAATGGTTCTACTTTTCTTTCGGGCTCAGGGGATTTTGTGGAAATCTCGACTGGAGAGACAGGAGACTCTGCAGCAGATGAGCGGGAAGGCTCTTCTTCCTCTTTGGGTTCTTCAACGATTTTTCGCGTAACAATTTCTTTTGTGACAACAGTTGTTGTCACTGCCTCCTCAACTTTGTCCAAAGGTGAAACAGGCTTCTTGAGATCGGTTATTGGTTCAACTTTTGGTTTGGGCTCAGGAGATTTTCCGGAAGGTTCGGAAGGTGAAACAGGTTTCTCCTTGAGTTCGGTAAGCGGTTCTACTTTTCTTTCGGGCTCAGGGGATTTTCTGGAAATTTCGATTGGAGAGACAGGAGACTCTGCAGCAGGTGAGTGGGAAGGCTCTTTTTCCTCTTGGGGCTTTTCAACCATTTTTCGCGTAACAATTTCTTTTGTGACAACAGTTGTTGTCACTGCCTCCTCAACTTTGTCCAAAGGTGAAACAGGCTTCTTGAGATCGGTTATTGATTCATCTTTTGGTTTGGGCTCAGGAGATTTTCCAGAGGGTTCGGAAGGTGAAGCAGGCTTTTCCTTGAGTTCGGTAAATGGTTCTACTTTTCTTTCGGGCTCAGGGGATTTTGTGGAAATCTCGACTGGAGAGACAGGAGACTCTGCAGCAGATGAGCGGGAAGGCTCTTCTTCCTCTTTGGGTTCTTCAACGATTTTTCGCGTAACAATTTCTTTTGTGACAACAGTTGTTGTCACTGCCTCCTCAACTTTGTCCAAAGGTGAAACAGGCTTCTTGAGATCGGTTATTGATTCAACTTTTGGTTTGGGCTCAGGAGATTTTCCGGAAGGTTCGGAAGGTGAAGCAGGCTTTTCCTTGAGTTCGGTAAGTGGTTCTACTTTTCTTTCGGGTTCAGGGGATTTTCTGGAAATCTCGACTGGAGAGACAGGAGACTCTGCAGCAGGTGAGCGGGAAGGCTCTTCTTCCTCTTTGGGTTCTTCAACGATTTTTCGCGTAACAATTTCTTTTGTGACAACAGTTGTTGTCACTGCCTCCTCAACTTTGTCCAAAGGTGAAACAGGCTTCTTGAGAGCGGTTATTGATTCATCTTTTGGTTTGGGCTCAGGAGATTTTCCAGAGGGTTCGGAAGGTGAAGCAGGCTTTTCCTTGAGTTCGGTAAGCGGTTCTACTTTTTTTTCGGGCTCAGGGGATTTTCTGGAAATTTCGACTGGAGAGACAGGAGACTCTGCAGCAGGTGAGTGGGAAGGCTCTTTTTCCTCTATGGGCTCTTCAACGATTTTTCGCGTAACAATTTCTTTTGTGACAACAGTTGTTGTCACTGCCTCCTCAACTTTGTCCAAAGGTGAAACAGGCTTCTTGAGATCGGTTATTGGTTCGACTTTTGGTTTGGGCTCAGGAGATTTTCCGGAAGGTTCGGAAGGTGAAACAGGTTTCTCCTTGAGTTCGGTAAGCGGTTCTACTTTTCTTTCGGGCTCAGGGGATTTTCTGGAAATTTCGACTGGAGAGACAGGAGACTCTGCAGCAGGTGAGTGGGAAGGCTCTTTTTCCTCTATGGGCTCTTCAACGATTTTTCGCGTAACAATTTCTTTTGTGACAATAGTTGTTGTCACTGCCTCCTCAACTTTGTCCAAAGGTGGAACAGGCTTCTTGAGATCGGTTATTGGTTCGACTTTTGGTTTGGGCTCAGGAGATTTTCCGGAAGGTTCGGAAGGTGAAGCAGGCTTTTCCTTGAGTTCGGTAAGTGGTTCTACTTTTCTT
The DNA here is from genome assembly GCA_951509405.1 of Machimus rusticus. NCBI lineage: Eukaryota > Metazoa > Arthropoda > Insecta > Diptera > Asilidae > Machimus > Machimus rusticus. The sequence goes on along the minus strand of OX608050.1, from coordinate 47,261,457 downwards.
TCGGGTTCAGGGGATTTTCTGGAAATCTCGACTGGAGAGACAGGAGACTCTGCAGCAGATGAGCGGGAAGGCTCTTCTTCCTCTTTGGGTTCTTCAACGATTTTTCGCGTAACAATTTCTTTTGTGACAACAGTTGTTGTCACTGCCTCCTCAACTTTGTCCAAAGGTGAAACAGGCTTCTTGAGATCGGTTATTGATTCATCTTTTGGTTTGGGCTCAGGAGATTTTCCAGAGGGTTCGGAAGGTGAAGCAGGCTTTTCCTTGAGTTCGGTAAGCGGTTCTACTTTTCTTTCGGGCTCAGGGGATTTTCTGGAAATTTCGACTGGAGAGACAGGAGACTCTGCAGCAGGTGAGTGGGAAGGCTCTTTTTCCTCTATGGGCTCTTCAACGATTTTTCGCGTAACAATTTCTTTTGTGACAACAGTTGTTGTCACTGCCTCCTCAACTTTGTCCAAAGGTGAAACAGGCTTCTTGAGATCGGTTATTGGTTCAACTTTTGGTTTGGGCTCAGGAGATTTTCCGGAAGGTTCGGAAGGTGAAGCAGGCTCATCCTTGAGTTCGGTAAATGATTCTACTTTTCTTTCGGGCTCAGGGGATTTTCTGGAAATCTCGACTGGAGAGACAGGAGACTCTGCAGCAGATGAGCGGGAAGGCTCTTCTTCCTCTTTGGGTTCTTCAACGATTTTTCGCGTAACAATTTCTTTTGTGACAACAGTTGTTGTCACTGCCTCCTCAACTTTGTCCAAAGCTGAAACAGGCTTCTTGAGATCGGTTATTGGTTCGACTTTTGGTTTGGGCTCAGGAGATTTTCCGGAAGGTTCGGAAGGTGAAACAGGTTTCTCCTTGAGTTCGGTAAGCGGTTCTACTTTTCTTTCGGGCTCAGGGGATTTTCTGGAAATTTCGATTGGAGAGACAGGAGGCTCTGCAGCAGGTGAGTGGGAAGGCTCTTTTTCCTCTTGGGGCTTTTCAACCATTTTCCGCGTAACAATTTCTTTTGTGACAACAGTTGTTGTCACTGCCTCCTCAACTTTGTCCAAAGGTGAAACAGGCTTCTTGAGATCGGTTATTGATTCATCTTTTGGTTTGGGCTCAGGAGATTTTCCAGAGGGTTCGGAAGGTGAAGCAGGCTTTTCCTTGAGTTCGGTAAATGGTTCTACTTTTCTTTCGGGCTCAGGGGATTTTGTGGAAATCTCGACTGGAGAGACAGGAGACTCTGCAGCAGATGAGCGGGAAGGCTCTTCTTCCTCTTTGGGTTCTTCAACGATTTTTCGCGTAACAATTTCTTTTGTGACAACAGTTGTTGTCACTGCCTCCTCAACTTTGTCCAAAGGTGAAACAGGCTTCTTGAGATCGGTTATTGATTCAACTTTTGGTTTGGGCTCAGGAGATTTTCCGGAAGGTTCGGAAGGTGAAGCAGGCTTTTCCTTGAGTTCGGTAAGTGGTTCTACTTTTCTTTCGGGTTCAGGGGATTTTCTGGAAATCTCGACTGGAGAGACAGGAGACTCTGCAGCAGGTGAGCGGGAAGGCTCTTCTTCCTCTTTGGGTTCTTCAACGATTTTTCGCGTAACAATTTCTTTTGTGACAACAGTTGTTGTCACTGCCTCCTCAACTTTGTCCAAAGGTGAAACAGGCTTCTTGAGAGCGGTTATTGATTCGACTTTTGGTTTGGGCTCAGGAGATTTTCCGGAAGGTTCGGAAGATGAAGCAGGTTTCTCCTTGAGTTCGGTAAGCGGTTCTACTTTTCTTTCGGGCTCAGGGGATTTTCTGGAAATTTCGACTGGAGAGACAGGAGACTCTGCAGCAGGTGAGTGGGAAGGCTCTTTTTCCTCTATGGGCTCTTCAACGATTTTTCGCGTAACAATTTCTTTTGTGACAACAGTTGTTGTCACTGCCTCCTCAACTTTGTCCAAAGGTGAAACAGGCTTCTTGAGATCGGTTATTGGTTCGACTTTTGGTTTGGGCTCAGGAGATTTTCCGGAAGGTTCGGAAGGTGAAGCAGGTTTCTCCTTGAGTTCGGTAAGCGGTTCTACTTTTCTTTCGGGCTCAGGGAATTTTCTGGAAATTTCGACTGGAGAGACAGGAGACTCTGCAGCAGGTGAGTGGGAAGGCTCTTTTTCCTCTTGGGGCTTTTCAACGATTTTTCGCGTAACAATTTCTTTTGTGACAACAATTGTTGTCACTGCCTCCTCAGCTTTGTCCAAAGGTGAAACAGGCTTCTTGAGATCGGTTATTGATTCATCTTTTGGTTTGGGCTCAGGAGATTTTCCGGAGGGTTCGGAAGGTGAAGCAGGCTTTTCCTTGAGTTCGGTAAATGGTTCTACTTTTCTTTCGGGCTCAGGGGATTTTCTGGAAATCTCGACTGGAGAGACAGGAGACTCTGCAGCAGATGAGCGGGAAGGCTCTTTTTCCTCTTTGGGTTCTTCAACGATTTTTCGCGTAACAATTTCTTTTGTGACAACAGTTGTTGTCACTGCCTCCTCAACTTTGTCCAAAGGTGAAACAGGCTTCTTGAGATCGGTTATTGATTCAACTTTTGGTTTGGGCTCAGGAGATTTTCCGGAAGGTTCGGAAGGTGAAGCAGGCTTTTCCTTGATTTCGGTAAGTGGTTCTACTTTTCTTTCGGGTTCAGGGGATTTTCTGGAAATCTCGACTGGAGAGACAGGAGACTCTGCAGCAGGTGAGCGGTAAGGCTCTTTTTCCTCTTGGGGCTCTTCAACCATTTTTAGCGTAACAATTTCTTTTGTGATAACTGTTGTTGTCACTGCCTCCTCAACTTTGTCCAAAGGTGAAACAGGCTTCTTGAGATCGGTTATTGGTTCGACTTTTGGTTTGGGCTCAGGAGATTTTCCGGAAGGTTCGGAAGGTGAAGCAGGTTTCTCCTTGAGTTCGGTAAGTGGTTCTACTTTTCTTTCGGGTTCAGGGGATTTTCTGGAAATCTCGACTGGAGACACAGGAGACTCTGCAGCAGATGAGCGGGAAGGCTCTTCTTCCTCTTTGGGTTCTTCAACGATTTTTCGCGTAACAATTTCTTTTGTGACAATAGTTGTTGTCACTGCCTCCTCAACTTTGTCCAAAGGTGAAACAGGCCTCTTCAGATCGGTTATTGTTTCGACTTTTGGTTTGGGCTCAGGAGATTTTGCGGAAGGTTCGGAAGGTGAAGCAGGCTTTTCCTTGATTTCGGTAAGTGGTTCTACTTTTCTTTCGGGCTCAGGGGATTTTCTGGAAATTTCCACTGGAGAGACAGGAGACTCTGCAGCAGGTGAGCGGGAAGGCTCTTCTTCCTCTTTGGGTTCTTCAACGATTTTTCGCGTAACAATTTCTTTTGTGACAACAGTTGTTGTCACTGCCTCCTCAACTTTGTCCAAAGGTGAAACAGGCTTCTTGAGATCGGTTATTGGTTCGACTTTTGGTTTGGGCTCAGGAGATTTTCCGGAAGGTTCGGAAGGTGAAGCAGGTTTCTCCTTGAGTTCGGTAAGCGGTTCTACTTTTCTTTCGGGCTCAGGGGATTTTCTGGAAATTTCGACTGGAGAGACAGGAGACTCTGCAGCAGGTGAGTGGGAAGGCTCTTTTTCCTCTTGGGGCTTTTCAACGATTTTTCGCGTAACAATTTCTTTTGTGATAACAGTTGTTGTCACTGCCTCCTCAACTTTGTCCAAAGGTGAAACAGGCTTCTTGAGATCGGTTATTGATTCAACTTTTGGTTTGGGCTCAGGAGATTTTCCGGAAGGTTCGGAAGGTGAAGCAGGCTTTTCCTTGATTTCGGTAAGTGGTTCTACTTTTCTTTCGGGTTCAGGGGATTTTCTGGAAATCTCGACTGGAGACACAGGAGACTCTGCAGCAGGTGAGCGGTAAGGCTCTTCTTCCTCTTTGGGTTCTTCAACGATTTTTCGCGTAACAATTTCTTTTGTGACAACAGTTGTTGTCACTGCCTCCTCAACTTTGTCCAAAGGTGAAACAGGCTTCTTGAGATCGGTTATTGGTTCGACTTTTGGTTTGGGCTCAGGAGATTTTCCGGAAGGTTCGGAAGGTGAAGCAGGTTTCTCCTTGAGTTCGGTAAGCGGTTCTACTTTTCTTTCGGGCTCAGGGGATTTTCTGGAAATCTCGACTGGAGAGACAGGAGACTCTGCAGCAGATGAGCGGGAAGGCTCTTCTTCCTCTTTGGGTTCTTCAACGATTTTTCGCGTAACAATTTCTTTTGTGACAACAGTTGTTGTCACTGCCTCCTCAACTTTGTCCAAAGGTGAAACAGGCTTCTTGAGATCGGTTATTGATTCAACTTTTGGTTTGGGCTCAGGAGATTTTCCGGAAGGTTCGGAAGGTGAAGCAGGCTTTTCCTTGAGTTCGGTAAGTGGTTCTACTTTTCTTTCGGGTTCAGGGAATTTTCTGGAAATCTCGACTGGAGAGACAGGAGACTCTGCAGCAGGTGAGCGGGAAGGCTCTTCTTCCTCTTTGGGTTCTTCAACGATTTTTCGCGTAACAATTTCTTTTGTGACAACAGTTGTTGTCACTGCCTCCTCAACTTTGTCCAAAGGTGAAACAGGCTTCTTGAGAGCGGTTATTGATTCGACTTTTGGTTTGGGCTCAGGAGATTTTCCGGAAGGTTCGGAAGATGAAGCAGGTTTCTCCTTGAGTTCGGTAAGCGGTTCTACTTTTCTTTCGGGCTCAGGGGATTTTCTGGAAATTTCGACTGGAGAGACAGGAGACTCTGCAGCAGGTGAGTGGGAAGGCTCTTTTTCCTCTATGGGCTCTTCAACGATTTTTCGCGTAACAATTTCTTTTGTGACAACAGTTGTTGTCACTGCCTCCTCAACTTTGTCCAAAGGTGAAACAGGCTTCTTGAGATCGGTTATTGGTTCGACTTTTGGTTTGGGCTCAGGAGATTTTCCGGAAGGTTCGGAAGGTGAAGCAGGTTTCTCCTTGAGTTCGGTAAGCGGTTCTACTTTTCTTTCGGGCTCAGGGAATTTTCTGGAAATTTCGACTGGAGAGACAGGAGACTCTGCAGCAGGTGAGTGGGAAGGCTCTTTTTCCTCTTGGGGCTTTTCAACGATTTTTCGCGTAACAATTTCTTTTGTGACAACAATTGTTGTCACTGCCTCCTCAACTTTGTCCAAAGGTGAAACAGGCTTCTTGAGATCGGTTATTGATTCATCTTTTGGTTTGGGCTCAGGAGATTTTCCGGAGGGTTCGGAAGGTGAAGCAGGCTTTTCCTTGAGTTCGGTAAATGGTTCTACTTTTCTTTCGGGCTCAGGGGATTTTCTGGAAATCTCGACTGGAGAGACAGGAGACTCTGCAGCAGATGAGCGGGAAGGCTCTTTTTCCTCTTTGGGTTCTTCAACGATTTTTCGCGTAACATTTTCTTTTGTGACAACAGTTGTTGTCACTGCCTCCTCAACTTTGTCCAAAGGTGAAACAGGCTTCTTGAGATCGGTTATTGATTCAACTTTTGGTTTGGGCTCAGGAGATTTTCCGGAAGGTTCGGAAGGTGAAGCAGGCTTTTCCTTGATTTCGGTAAGTGGTTCTACTTTTCTTTCGGGTTCAGGGGATTTTCTGGAAATCTCGACTGGAGAGACAGGAGACTCTGCAGCAGGTGAGCGGTAAGGCTCTTTTTCCTCTTGGGGCTCTTCAACCATTTTTAGCGTAACAATTTCTTTTGTGATAACTGTTGTTGTCACTGCCTCCTCAACTTTGTCCAAAGGTGAAACAGGCTTCTTGAGATCGGTTATTGGTTCGACTTTTGGTTTGGGCTCAGGAGATTTTCCGGAAGGTTCGGAAGGTGAAGCAGGTTTCTCCTTGAGTTCGGTAAGCGGTTCTACTTTTCTTTCGGGCTCAGGGGATTTTCTGGAAATTTCCACTGGAGAGACAGGAGACTCTGCAGCAGGTGAGCGGGAAGGCTCTTCTTCCTCTTTGGGTTCTTCAACGATTTTTCGCGTAACAATTTCTTTTGTGACAACAGTTGTTGTCACTGCCTCCTCAACTTTGTCCAAAGGTGAAACAGGCTTCTTGAGATCGGTTATTGATTCAACTTTTGGTTTGGGCTCAGGAGATTTTCCGGAAGGTTCGGAAGGTGAAGCAGGCTTTTCCTTGATTTCGGTAAGTGGTTCTACTTTTCTTTCGGGTTCAGGGGATTTTCTGGAAATCTCGACTGGAGACACAGGAGACTCTGCAGCAGATGAGCGGGAATGCTCTTTTTCCTCTTTGGGTTCTTCAACGATTTTTCGCGTAACAATTTCTTTTGTGACAACAGTTGTTGTCACTGCCTCCTCAACTTTGTCCAAAGGTGAAACAGGCTTCTTGAGATCGGTTATTGATTCAACTTTTGGTTTGGGCTCAGGAGATTTTCCGGAAGGTTCGGAAGGTGAAGCAGGCTTTTCCTTGATTTCGGTAAGTGGTTCTACTTTTCTTTCGGGCTCAGGGGATTTTCTGGAAATTTCCACTGGAGAGACAGGAGACTCTGCAGCAGGTGAGCGGGAAGGCTCTTCTTCCTCTTTGGGTTCTTCAACGATTTTTCGCGTAACAATTTCTTTTGTGACAACAGTTGTTGTCACTGCCTCCTCAACTTTGTCCAAAGGTGAAACAGGCTTCTTGAGATCGGTTATTGGTTCGACTTTTGGTTTGGGCTCAGGAGATTTTCCGGAAGGTTCGGAAGGTGAAGCAGGTTTCTCCTTGAGTTCGGTAAGCGGTTCTACTTTTCTTTCGGGCTCAGGGGATTTTCTGGAAATTTCGACTGGAGAGACAGGAGACTCTGCAGCAGGTGAGTGGGAAGGCTCTTTTTCCTCTTGGGGCTTTTCAACGATTTTTCGCGTAACAATTTCTTTTGTGACAACAGTTGTTGTCACTGCCTCCTCAACTTTGTCCAAAGGTGAAACAGGCTTCTTGAGATCGGTTATTGATTCAACTTTTGGTTTGGGCTCAGGAGATTTTCCGGAAGGTTCGGAAGGTGAAGCAGGCTTTTCCTTGATTTCGGTAAGTGGTTCTACTTTTCTTTCGGGTTCAGGGGATTTTCTGGAAATCTCGACTGGAGACACAGGAGACTCTGCAGCAGGTGAGCGGTAAGGCTCTTCTTCCTCTTTGGGTTCTTCAACGATTTTTCGCGTAACAATTTCTTTTGTGACAACAGTTGTTGTCACTGCCTCCTCAACTTTGTCCAAAGGTGAAACAGGCTTCTTGAGATCGGTTATTGGTTCGACTTTTGGTTTGGGCTCAGGAGATTTTCCGGAAGGTTCGGAAGGTGAAGCAGGTTTCTCCTTGAGTTCGGTAAGCGGTTCTACTTTTCTTTCGGGCTCAGGGGATTTTCTGGAAATTTCGACTGGAGAGACAGGAGACTCTGCAGCAGGTGAGTGGGAAGGCTCTTTTTCCTCTTGGGGCTTTTCAACGATTTTTCGCGTAACAATTTCTTTTGTGACAACAGTTGTTGTCACTGCCTCCTCAACTTTGTCCAAAGGTGAAACAGGCTTCTTGAGATCGGTTATTGGTTCGACTTTTGGTTTGGGCTCAGGAGATTTTCCGGAAGGTTCGGAAGGTGAAGCAGGCTTTTCCTTGATTTCGGTAAGTGGTTCTACTTTTCTTTCGGGTTCAGGGGATTTTCTGGAAATCTCGACTGGAGACACAGGAGACTCTGCAGCAGGTGAGCGGTAAGGCTCTTCTTCCTCTTTGGGTTCTTCAACGATTTTTCGCGTAACAATTTCTTTTGTGACAACAGTTGTTGTCACTGCCTCCTCAACTTTGTCCAAAGGTGAAACAGGCTTCTTGAGATCGGTTATTGGTTCGACTTTTGGTTTGGGCTCAGGAGATTTTCCGGAAGGTTCGGAAGGTGAAGCAGGCTTTTCCTTGATTTCGGTAAGTGGTTCTACTTTTCTTTCGGGCTCAGGGGATTTTCTGGAAATTTCCACTGGAGAGACAGGAGACTCTGCAGCAGGTGAGCGGGAAGGCTCTTCTTCCTCTTTGGGTTCTTCAACGATTTTTCGCGTAACAATTTCTTTTGTGACAACAGTTGTTGTCACTGCCTCCTCAACTTTGTCCAAAGGTGAAACAGGCTTCTTGAGATCGGTTATTGATTCATCTTTTGGTTTGGGCTCAGGAGATTTTCCGGAGGGTTCGGAAGGTGAAGCAGGCTTTTCCTTGAGTTCGGTAAATGGTTCTACTTTTCTTTCGGGCTCAGGGGATTTTCTGGAAATCTCGACTGGAGAGACAGGAGACTCTGCAGCAGATGAGCGGGAAGGCTCTTTTTCCTCTTTGGGTTCTTCAACGATTTTTCGCGTAACAATTTCTTTTGTGACAACAGTTGTTGTCACTGCCTCCTCAACTTTGTCCAAAGGTGAAACAGGCTTCTTGAGATCGGTTATTGGTTCATCTTTTGGTTTGGGCTCAGGAGATTTTCCGGAAGGTTCGGAAGGTGAAGCAGGCTTTTCCTTGATTTCGGTAAGTGGTTCTACTTTTCTTTCGGGCTCAGGGGATTTTCTGGAAATTTCCACTGGAGAGACAGGAGACTCTGCAGCAGGTGAGCGGGAAGGCTCTTCTTCCTCTTTGGGTTCTTCAACGATTTTTCGCGTAACAATTTCTTTTGTGACAACAGTTGTTGTCACTGCCTCCTCAACTTTGTCCAAAGGTGAAACAGGCTTCTTGAGATCGGTTATTGGTTCGACTTTTGGTTTGGGCTCAGGAGATTTTCCGGAAGGTTCGGAAGGTGAAGCAGGTTTCTCCTTGAGTTCGGTAAGCGGTTCTACTTTTCTTTCGGGCTCAGGGGATTTTCTGGAAATTTCGACTGGAGAGACAGGAGACTCTGCAGCAGGTGAGTGGGAAGGCTTTTTTTCCTCTTGGGGCTTTTCAACGATTTTTCGCGTAACAATTTCTTTTGTGACAACAGTTGTTGTCACTGCCTCCTCAACTTTGTCCAAAGGTGAAACAGGCTTCTTGAGATCGGTTATTGATTCAACTTTTGGTTTGGGCTCAGGAGATTTTCCGGAAGGTTCGGAAGGTGAAGCAGGCTTTTCCTTGAGTTCGGTAAGTGGTTCTACTTTTCTTTCGGGTTCAGGGGATTTTCTGGAAATCTCGACTGCAGAGACAGGAGACTCTGCAGCAGATGAGCGGGAAGGCTCTTCCTCCTCTTTGGGTTCTTCAACGATTTTTCGCGTAACAATTTCTTTTGTGACAACAGTTGTTGTCACTGCCTCCTCAACTTTGTCCAAAGGTGAAACAGGCTTCTTGAGATCGGTTATTGGTTCCACTTTTTGTTTGGGTTCAGGAGATTTTCCGGAAGGTTCGGAAGGTGAAGAAGGCTCTTCCTTGAGTTCGGTAAGTGGTTCTGCCTTTCTTTCGGGCTCAGGGGATTTTCTGGAAATCTCGACTGGAGAGACAGGAGACTCTGCAGCAAGTGAGTGGGAAGGCTCTTCTTCCTCTTTTGGTTCTTCAACGATTTTTCGTGTAACAATTTCTTTTGTGACAACAGTTGTTGTCACTGCCTCCTCAACTTTGTCCAAAGGTGAAAAAGGCTTCTTGAGATCGGTTATTGGTTCGACTTTTAGTTTGGGCTCAGGAGATTTTCCGGAAGGTTCGGAAGGTAAAGCAGGCTTCTCCTTGAGTTCGGTAAGTGGTTCTACTTTTCTTTTGCGTTCAGGGGATTTTCTGGCAATCTCAACTGCAGAGACAGGAGACTCTGCAGCAGGTGAGCGGTAAGGCTCTTCTTCCTCTTTGGGTTCTTCAACAATTTTTCGCGTAACAATTTCTTTTGTGACAATAGTTGTTGTCACTGCCTCCTCAACTTTGTCCAAAGGTGAAACAGGCTTCTTGAGATCGGTTATTGGTTCGACTTTTAGTTTGGGTTCAGGAGATTTTCCGGAAGGTTCGGAAGGTGAAGCAGGCTTTTCCTTGATTTCGGTAAGTGGTTCTACTTTTCTTTCGGGCTCAGGGGATTTTCTGGAAATTTCGACTGGAGAGACAGGAGACTCTGCAGCAGGTGAGCGGGAAGGCTCTTCTTCCTCTTTGGGTTCTTCAACGATTTTTCGCGTAACAATTTCTTTTGTGACAACAGTTGTTGTCACTGCCTCCTCAACTTTGTCCAAAGGTGAAACAGGCTTCTTGAGATCGGTTATTGGTTCGACTTTCGGTTTGGGCTCAGGAGATTTTCCGGAAGGTTCGGAAGGTGAAGCAGGTTTCTCCTTGAGTTCGGTAAGCGGTTCTACTTTTCTTTCGGGCTCAGGGGATTTTCTGGAAATTTCGACTGGAGAGACAGGAGACTCTGCAGCAGGTGAGTGGGAAGGCTCTTTTTCCTCTTGGGGCTTTTCAACGATTTTTCGCGTAACAATTTCTTTTGTGACAACAGTTGTTGTCACTGCCTCCTCAACTTTGTCCAAAGGTGAAACAGGCTTCTTGAGATCGGTTATTGATTCATCTTTTGGTTTGGGCTCAGGAGATTTTCCGGAAGGTTCGGGGGGTGAAGCAGGTTTCTCCTTGAGTTCGGTAAGCGGTTCTACTTTTCTTTCGGGCTCAGGGGATTTTCTCGAAATTTCGACTGGAGAGACAGGAGACTCTGCAGCAGGTGAGTGGGAATGCTCTTTTTCCTCTTGGGGCTCTTCAACGATTTTTCGCGTAACAATTTCTTTTGTGACAACAGTTGTTGTCACTGCCTCCTCAACTTTGTCCAAAGGTGAAACAGGCTTCTTGAGATCGGTTATTGATTCAATTTTTGGTTTGGGCTCAGGAGATTTTCCGGAAGGTTCGGAAGGTGAAGCAGGCTTTTCCTTGAGTTCGGTAAGTGGTTCTACTTTTCTTTCGGGTTCAGGGGATTTTCTGGAAATCTCGACTGCAGAGACAGGAGACTCTGCAGCAGGTGAGCGGGAAGGCTCTTCCTCCTCTTTGGGTTCTTCAACGATTTTTCGCGTAACAATTTCTTTTGTGACAACAGTTGTTGTCACTGCCTCCTCAACTTTGTCCAAAGGTGAAACAGGCTTCTTGAGATCGGTTATTGGTTCCACTTTTTGTTTGGGTTCAGGAGATTTTCCGGAAGGTTCGGAAGGTGAAGAAGGCTCTTCCTTGAGTTCGGTAAGTGGTTCTGCCTTTCTTTCGGGCTCAGGGGATTTTCTGGAAATCTCGACTGGAGAGACAGGAGACTCTGCAGCAGGTGAGTGGGAAGGCTCTTCTTCCTCTTCTGGTTCTTCAACGATTTTTCGTGTAACAATTTCTTTTGTGACAACAGTTGTTGTCACTGCCTCCTCAACTTTGTCCAAAGGTGAAAAAGGCTTCTTGAGATCGGTTATTGGTTCGACTTTTGGTTTGGGCTCAGGAGATTTTCCGGAAGGTTCGGAAGGTGACGCAGACTTTTCCTTGAGTTCGGTAAGTGGTTCTACTTTTCTTTCGGGTTCAGGGGATTTTCTGGAAATCTCGACTGCAGAGACAGGAGACTCTGCAGCAGGTGAGCGGTAAGGCTCTTCTTCCTCTTTGGGTTCTTCAACGATTTTTCGCGTAACAATTTCTTTTGTGACAATAGTTGTTGTCACTGCCTCCTCAACTTTGTCCAAAGGTGAAACAGGCTTCTTGAGATCGGTTATTGGTTCGACTTTTAGTTTGGGTTCAGGAGATTTTCCGGAAGGTTCGGAAGGTGAAGCAGGCTTTTCCTTGATTTCGGTAAGTGGTTCTACTTTTCTTTCGGGCTCAGGGGATTTTCTGGAAATTTCGACTGGAGAGACAGGAGACTCTACAGCAGGTGAGCGGGAAGGCTCTTCTTCCTCTTTGGGTTCTTCAACGATTTTTCGCGTAACAATTTCTTTTGTGACAATAGTTGTTGTCACTGCCTCCTCAACTTTGTCCAAAGGTGAAACAGGCCTCTTGAGATCGGTTATTGTTTCGACTTTTGGTTTGGGCTCAGGAGATTTTTCGGAAGGTTCGGAAGGTGAAGCAGGCTTCTCCTTGAGTTCGGTAAGTGGTTCTACTTTTCTTTCGGGCTCAGGGGATTTTCTGGAAATTTCGACTGGAGAGACAGGAGACTCTACAGCAAGTGAGCGGGAAGGCTCTTCCTCCTCTTTGGGTTCTTCAACGATTTTTCGCGTAACAATTTCTTTTGTGACAACAGTTGTTGTCACTGCCTCCTCAACTTTGTCCAAAGGTGAAACAGGCTTCTTGAGATCGGTTATTGGTTCCACTTTTTGTTTGGGTTCAGGAGATTTTCCGGAAGGTTCGGAAGGTGAAGAAGGCTCTTCCTTGAGTTCGGTAAGTGGTTCTGCCTTTCTTTCGGGCTCAGGGGATTTTCTGGATATCTCGACTGGAGAGACAGGAGACTCTGCAGCAGGTGAGCGGGAAGGCTCTTCTTCCTCTTTTGGTTCTTCAACGATTTTTCGTGTAACAATTTCTTTTGTGACAACAGTTGTTGTCACTGCCTCCTCAACTTTGTCCAAAGGTGAAAAAGGCTTCTTGAGATCGGTTATTGGTTCGACTTTTGGTTTGGGCTCAGGAGATTTTCCGGAAGGTTCGGAAGGTGACGCAGACTTTTCCTTGAGTTCGGTAAGTGGTTCTACTTTTCTTTCGGGTTCAGGGGATTTTCTGGAAATCTCGACTGCAGAGACAGGAGACTCTGCAGCAGGTGAGCGGTAAGGCTCTTCTTCCTCTTTGGGTTCTTCAACGATTTTTCGCGTAACAATTTCTTTTGTGACAACAGTTGTTGTCACTGCCTCCTCAACTTTGTCCAAAGGTGAAACAGGCTTCTTTAGATCGGTTATTGCTTCGACTTTTGGTTTGGGCCCAGGAGATTTTCCGGAAGATTCGGAAGGTGACGCAGACTTTTCCTTAAGTTCGGTAAGTGGTTCTACTTTTCTTTCGGGTTCAGGGGATTTTCTGGAAATCTCGACTGCAGAGACCGGAGGCTCTGCAGCAGGTGAGCGGGAAGGCTCTTCTTCCTCTTTGGGTTCTTCAACGATTTTTCGCGTAACAATTTCTTTTGTGACAACAGTTGTTGTCACTGCCTCCTCAACTTTGTCCAAAGGTGAAACAGGCTTCTTGAGATCGGTTATTGCTTCGACTTTTGGTTTGGGCTCAGGAGATTTTCCGGAAGGTTCGTAAGGTGACGCAGACTTTTCCTTGAGTTCGGTAAGTGGTTCTACTTTTCTTTCGGGTTCAGGAGATTTTCTGGAAATCTCGACTGCAGAGACCGGAGGCTCTGCAGCAGGTGAGCGGGAAGGCTCTTCTTCCTCTTTGGGTTCTTCAACGATTTTTCGCGTAACAATTTCTTTTGTGACAACAGTTGTTGTCACTGCCTCCTCAACTTTGTCCAAAGGTGAAACAGGCTTCTTGAGATCGGTTATTGGTTCGACTTTTGGTTTGGGCTCAGGAGATTTTCCGGAAGGTTCGGAAGGTGAAGCAGGTTTCTCCTTGAGTTCGGTAAGTGGTTCTACTTTTCTTTCGGGCTCAGGGGATTTTCTGGAAATCTCGACTGGAGAGACAGGAAAATCTGCAGCAGGTGAGCGGGAAGGCTCTTCTTCCTCTTTGGTTTCTTCAACGATTTTTCGCGTAACAATTTCTTTTGTGACAACAGTTGTTGTCACTACCTCCTCAACTTTGTCCAAAGGTGAAACAGGCTTCTTGAGATCGGTTATTGATTCATCTTTTGGTTTGGGCTCAGGAGATTTTCCGGAAGGTTCGGGGGGTGAAGCAGGTTTCTCCTTGAGTTCGGTAAGCGGTTCTACTTTTCTTTCGGGCTCAGGGGATTTTCTGGAAATTTCGACTGGAGAGACAGGAGACTCTGCAGCAGGTGAGTGGGAATGCTCTTTTTCCTCTTGGGGCTCTTCAACGATTTTTCGCGTAACAATTTCTTTTGTGACAACAGTTGTTGTCACTGCCTCCTCAACTTTGTCCAAAGGTGAAACAGGCTTCTTGAGATCGGTTATTGATTCAATTTTTGGTTTGGGCTCAGGAGATTTTCCGGAAGGTTCGGAAGGTGAAGCAGGCTTTTCCTTGAGTTCGGTAAGTGGTTCTACTTTTCTTTCGGGTTCAGGGGATTTTCTGGAAATCTCGACTGCAGAGACAGGAGACTCTGCAGCAGGTGAGGGGGAAGGCTCTTCCTCCTCTTTGGGTTCTTCAACGATTTTTCGCGTAACAATTTCTTTTGTGACAACAGTTGTTGTCACTGCCTCCTCAACTTTGTCCAAAGGTGAAACAGGCTTCTTGAGATCGGTTATTGGTTCCACTTTTTGTTTGGGTTCAGGAGATTTTCCGGAAGGTTCGGAAGGTGAAGAAGGCTCTTCCTTGAGTTCGGTAAGTGGTTCTGCCTTTCTTTCGGGCTCAGGGGATTTTCTGGAAATCTCGACTGGAGAGACAGGAGACTCTGCAGCAGGTGAGTGGGAAGGCTCTTCTTCCTCTTTTGGTTCTTCAACGATTTTTCGTGTAACAATTTCTTTTGTGACAACAGTTGTTGTCACTGCCTCCTCAACTTTGTCCAAAGGTGAAAAAGGCTTCTTGAGATCGGTTATTGGTTCGACTTTTGGTTTGGGCTCAGGAGATTTTCCGGAAGGTTCGGAAGGTGACGCAGACTTTTCCTTGAGTTCGGTAAGTGGTTCTACTTTTCTTTCGGGTTCAGGGGATTTTCTGGAAATCTCGACTGCAGAGACAGGAGACTCTGCAGCAGGTGAGCGGTAAGGCTCTTCTTCCTCTTTGGGTTCTTCAACGATTTTTCGCGTAACAATTTCTTTTGTGACAATAGTTGTTGTCACTGCCTCCTCAACTTTGTCCAAAGGTGAAACAGGCTTCTTGAGATCGGTTATTGGTTCGACTTTTAGTTTGGGTTCAGGAGATTTTCCGGAAGGTTCGGAAGGTGAAGCAGGCTTTTCCTTGATTTCGGTAAGTGGTTCTACTTTTCTTTCGGGCTCAGGGGATTTTCTGGAAATTTCGACTGGAGAGACAGGAGACTCTACAGCAGGTGAGCGGGAAGGCTCTTCTTCCTCTTTGGGTTCTTCAACGATTTTTCGCGTAACAATTTCTTTTGTGACAATAGTTGTTGTCACTGCCTCCTCAACTTTGTCCAAAGGTGAAACAGGCCTCTTGAGATCGGTTATTGTTTCGACTTTTGGTTTGGGCTCAGGAGATTTTTCGGAAGGTTCGGAAGGTGAAGCAGGCTTCTCCTTGAGTTCGGTAAGTGGTTCTACTTTTCTTTCGGGCTCAGGGGATTTTCTGGAAATTTCGACTGGAGAGACAGGAGACTCTACAGCAAGTGAGCGGGAAGGCTCTTCCTCCTCTTTGGGTTCTTCAACGATTTTTCGCGTAACAATTTCTTTTGTGACAACAGTTGTTGTCACTGCCTCCTCAACTTTGTCCAAAGGTGAAACAGGCTTCTTGAGATCGGTTATTGGTTCCACTTTTTGTTTGGGTTCAGGAGATTTTCCGGAAGGTTCGGAAGGTGAAGAAGGCTCTTCCTTGAGTTCGGTAAGTGGTTCTGCCTTTCTTTCGGGCTCAGGGGATTTTCTGGATATCTCGACTGGAGAGACAGGAGACTCTGCAGCAGGTGAGTGGGAAGGCTCTTCTTCCTCTTTTGGTTCTTCAACGATTTTTCGTGTAACAATTTCTTTTGTGACAACAGTTGTTGTCACTGCCTCCTCAACTTTGTCCAAAGGTGAAAAAGGCTTCTTGAGATCGGTTATTGGTTCGACTTTTGGTTTGGGCTCAGGAGATTTTCCGGAAGGTTCGGAAGGTGACGCAGACTTTTCCTTGAGTTCGGTAAGTGGTTCTACTTTTCTTTCGGGTTCAGGGGATTTTCTGGAAATCTCGACTGCAGAGACAGGAGACTCTGCAGCAGGTGAGCGGTAAGGCTCTTCTTCCTCTTTGGGTTCTTCAACGATTTTTCGCGTAACAATTTCTTTTGTGACAACAGTTGTTGTCACTGCCTCCTCAACTTTGTCCAAAGGTGAAACAGGCTTCTTTAGATCGGTTATTGCTTCGACTTTTGGTTTGGGCCCAGGAGATTTTCCGGAAGATTCGGAAGGTGACGCAGACTTTTCCTTAAGTTCGGTAAGTGGTTCTACTTTTCTTTCGGGTTCAGGGGATTTTCTGGAAATCTCGACTGCAGAGACCGGAGGCTCTGCAGCAGGTGAGCGGGAAGGCTCTTCTTCCTCTTTGGGTTCTTCAACGATTTTTCGCGTAACAATTTCTTTTGTGACAACAGTTGTTGTCACTGCCTCCTCAACTTTGTCCAAAGGTGAAACAGGCTTCTTGAGATCGGTTATTGCTTCGACTTTTGGTTTGGGCTCAGGAGATTTTCCGGAAGGTTCGTAAGGTGACGCAGACTTTTCCTTGAGTTCGGTAAGTGGTTCTACTTTTCTTTCGGGTTCAGGAGATTTTCTGGAAATCTCGACTGCAGAGACCGGAGGCTCTGCAGCAGGTGAGCGGGAAGGCTCTTCTTCCTCTTTGGGTTCTTCAACGATTTTTCGCGCAACAATTTCTTTTGTGACAACAGTTGTTGTCACTGCCTCCTCAACTTTGTCCAAAGGTGAAACAGGCTTCTTGAGATCGGTTATTGGTTCGACTTTTGGTTTGGGCTCAGGAGATTTTCCGGAAGGTTCGGAAGGTGAAGCAGGTTTCTCCTTGAGTTCGGTAAGTGGTTCTACTTTTCTTTCGGGCTCAGGGGATTTTCTGGAAATCTCGACTGGAGAGACAGGAAAATCTGCAGCAGGTGAGCGGGAAGGCTCTTCTTCCTCTTTGGTTTCTTCAACGATTTTTCGCGTAACAATTTCTTTTGTGACAACAGTTGTTGTCACTACCTCCTCAACTTTGTCCAAAGGTGAAACAGGCTTCTTGAGATCGGTTATTGATTCATCTTTTGGTTTGGGCTCAGGAGATTTTCCGGAAGGTTCGGGGGGTGAAGCAGGTTTCTCCTTGAGTTCGGTAAGCGGTTCTACTTTTCTTTCGGGCTCAGGGGATTTTCTGGAAATTTCGACTGCAGAGACAGGAGACTCTGCAGCATGTGAGTGGGAATGCTCTTTTTCCTCTTGGGGCTCTTCAACGATTTTTCGCGTAACAATTTCTTTTGTGACAACAGTTGTTGTCACTGCCTCCTCAACTTTGTCCAAAGGTGAAACAGGCTTCTTGAGATCGGTTATTGATTCAATTTTTGGTTTGGGCTCAGGAGATTTTCCGGAAGGTTCGGAAGGTGAAGCAGGCTTTTCCTTGAGTTCGGTAAGTGGTTCTACTTTTCTTTCGGGTTCAGGGGATTTTCTGGAAATCTCGACTTCAGAGACAGGAGACTCTGCAGCGGGTGAGCGGGAAGGCTCTTCCTCCTCTTTGGGTTCTTCAACGATTTTTCGCGTAACAATTTCTTTTGTGACAACAGTTGTTGTCACTGCCTCCTCAACTTTGTCCAAAGGTGAAACAGGCTTCTTGAGATCGGTTATTGGTTCGACTTTTAGTTTGGGTTCAGGAGATTTTCCGGAAGGTTCGGAAGGTGAAGCAGGCTTTTCCTTGAGTTCGGGAAGTGGTTCTACTTTTCTTTCGGGTTCAGGGGATTTTCTGGAAATTTCGACTGGAGAGACAGGAGACTCTGCAGCAGGTGAGCGGGAAGGCTCTCCTTCGTCTTTGGGTTCTTCAACGATTTTTCGCGTAACAATTTCTTTTGTGACAACAGTTGTTGTCACTGCCTCCTCAACTTTGTCCAAAGGTGAAACAGGCTTCTTGAGATCGGTTATTGGTACGACTTTTGGTTTGGGCTCAGGAGATTTCCCGGAAGGTTCGGAAGGTGACGCAGGCTTTTCCTTGAGTTCGGGAAGTGGTTCTACTTTTCTTTCGGGCTCAGGAGATTTTCTGGAAATCTCAACTGCAGAGACCGGAGGCTCTGCAGCAGGTGAGCGGGAAGGCTCTTTTTCCTCTTGGGGTTCTTCAACGATTTTTCGCGTAACAATTTCTTTTGTGACAACAGTTGTTGTCACTGCCTCCTCAACTTTGTCCAAAGGTGAAACAGGCTTCTTGAGATCGGTTATTGGTTCGACTTTTGGTTTGGGCTCAGGAGATTTTTCGGAAGGTTCTGAAGGTGAAGCAGGCTTCTCCTTGAGTTCGGTAAGTGGTTCTACTTTTCTTTCGGGTTCAGGGGATTTTCTGGAAATCTCGACTGCAGAGACCGAAGGCTCTGCAGCAGGTGAGCGGGAAGGCTCTTCTTCCTCTTTGGGTTCTTCAACGATTTTTCGCGTAACAATTTCTTTTGTGACAACAGTTGTTGTCACTACCTCCTCAACTTTGTCCAAAGGTGAAACAGGCTTCTTTAGATCGGTTATTGCTTCGACTTTTGGTTTGGGCTCAGGAGATTTTCCGGAAGGTTCGGAAGGTGACGCAGACTTTTCCTTGAGTTCGGTAAGTGGTTCTACTTTTCTTTCGGGTTCAGGGGATTTTCTGGAAATCTCGACTGCAGAGACAGGAGACTCTGCAGCAGGTGAGCGGGAAGGCTCTTCCTCCTCTTTGGGTTCTTCAACGATTTTACGCGTAACAATTTCTTTTGTGACAACAGTTGTTGTCACTACCTCCTCAACTTTGTCCAAAGGTGAAACAGGCTTCTTGAGATCGGTTATTGGTTCGACTTTTGGTTTGGGCTCAGGAGATTTTCCGGAAGGTTCGGAAGGTGAAGCAAGCTTCTCCATGAGTTCGGTAAGTGGTTCTACTTTTCTTTCGGGCTCAGGGGATTTTCTGGAAATTTCGATTGGAGAAACAGGAGACTCTGCAACAGGTGAGCGGGAAGGCTCTTCTTCCACTTGGGGCTCTTCAACGATTTTTCGCGTAACAATTTCTTTTGTGACAACAGTTTTTGTCACTGCCTCCTCAACTTTGTCCAAAGGTGAAACAGGCTTCTTGAGATCGGTTATTGGTTCGACTTTTGGTTTGGGCTCAGGAGATTTTGCGGCAGGTTCGGAAGGTGAAGCAGGTTTCTCCTTGAGTTCGGTAAGCGGTTCTACTTTTCTTTCGGGCTCAGGGGATTTTCTGGAAATTTCGACTGGAGAGACAGGAGACTCTGCAGCAGGTGAGCGGGAAGGCTCTTCCTCTTTGGGTTCTTCAACGATTTTTCGCGTAACAATTTCTTTTGTGACAACAGTTGTTGTCACTGCCTCCTCAACTTTGTCCAAAGGTGAAACAGGCTTCTTTAGATCGGTTATTGCTTCGACTTTTGGTTTGGGCTCAGGAGATTTTCCGGAAGGTTCGGAAGGTGACGCAGACTTTTCCTTGAGTTCGGTAAGTGGTTCTACTTTTCTTTCGGGTTCAGGGGATTTTCTGGAAATCTCGACTGCAGAGACAGGAGACTCTGCAGCAGGTGAGCGGGAAGGCTCTTCCTCCTCTTTGGGTTCTTCAACGATTTTTCGCGTAACAATTTCTTTTGTGACAACAGTTGTTGTCACTGCCTCCTCAACTTTGTCCAAAGGTGAAACAGGCTTCTTGAGATCGGTTATTGGTTCGACTTTTGGTTTGGGCTCAGGAGATTTCCCGGAAGGTTCGGAAGGTGACGCAGGCTTTTCCTTGAGTTCGGGAAGTGGTTCTACTTTTCTTTCGGGCTCAGGAGATTTTCTGGAAATTTCGACTTCAGAGACCGGAGGCTCTGCAGCAGGTGAGCGGGAAGGCTCTTCTTCCTCTTTGGGTTCTTCAACGATTTTTCGCGTAACAATTTCTTTTGTGACAACAGTTGTTGTCACTGCCTCCTCAACTTTGTCCAAAGGTGAAACAGGCTTCTTTAGATCGGTTATTGCTTCGACTTTTGGTTTGGGCTCAGGAGATCTTCCGGAAGGTTTGGAAGGTGAAGCAGGTTTCTCCTTGAGTTCGGTAAGCGGTTCTACTTTTCTTTCGGGCTCAGGGGATTTTCTGGAAATCTCGACTGGAGAGACAGGAGACTCTGCAGCAGGTGAGCGGGAAGGCTCTTCCTCCTCTTTGGGTTCTTCAGCGATTTTTCGCGTAACAATTTCTTTTGTGACAACAGTTGTTGTCACTGCCTCCTCAACTTTGTCCAAAGGTGAAACAGGCTTCTTTAGATCGGTTATTGCTTCGACTTTTGGTTTGGGCTCAGGAGATTTTCCGGAAGGTTTGGAAGGTGAAGCAGGTTTCTCCTTGTGTTCGGTAAGCGGTTCTACTTTTCTTTCGGGCTCAGGGGATTTTCTGGAAATCTCGACTGGAGAGACAGGAGACTCTGCAGCAGGTGAGCGGTAAGGCTCTTCTTCCTCTTTGGGTTCTTCAACGATTTTTCGTGTAACAATTTCTTTTGTAACAACAGTTGTTGTCACTGCCTCCTCAACTTTGTCCAAAGGTAAAAAAGGCTTCTTTAGATCGGTTATTGCTTCGACTTTTGGTTTGGGCTCAGGAGATTTTCCGGAAGGTTCGGAAGGTGAAGCAGGCTTTTCCTTGAGTTCGGTAAGTGGTTCTACTTTTCTTTCTGGCTCAGGGGATTTTCTGGAAATTTCGACTGGAGAGACCGGAGACTCTGCAGCAGGTGAGTGGGAAGGCTCTTTTTCCTCTTGGGGCTCTTCAACGATTTTTCGCGTAACAATTTCTTTTGTGACAACAGTTGTTGTCACTGCCTCCTCAACTTTGTCCAAAGGTGAAACAGGCTTCTTGAGATCGGTTATTGGTTCGACTTTTGGTTTGGGCTCAGGAGATTTTCCGGAAGGTTCGGAAGGTGAAGCAGGTTTCTCCTTGAGTTCGGTAAGCGGTTCTACTTTTCTTTCGGGCTCAGGGGATTTTCTGGAAATTTCGACTGGAGAGACAGGAGACTCTGCAGCAGCTGAGTGGGAAGGCTCTTTTTCCTCTTGGGGCTCTTCAACGATTTTTCGCGTAACAATTTCTTTTGTGACAACAGTTGTTGTCACTGCCTCCTCAACTTTGTCCAAAGGTGAAACAGGCTTCTTGAGATCGGTTATTGGTTCGACTTTTGGTTTGGGCTCAGGAGATTTTCCGGAAGGTTCGGAAGGTGAAGCAGGCTTCTCCTTGAGTTCGGTAAGTGGTTCTACTTTTCTTTCGGGCTCAGGGGATTTTCTGGAAATTTCGACTGGAGAGACAGGAGACTCTGCAGCAGGTGAGCGGGAAGGCTCTTCTTTCTCTTTGGGTTCTTCAACCATTTTTCGCGTAACAATTTCTTTTGTGATAACTGTTGTTGTCACTGTTTCCTCAACTTTGTCCAAAGGTGAAACAGGCTTCTTGAGATCGGTAATTGGTTCGACTTTTGGTTTGGGCTCAGGAGATTTTCTGGAAGGTTCGGAAGGTGAAGCAGGTTTCTCCTTGAGTTCGGTAAGTGGTTCTACTTTTCTTTCGGGCTCAGGGGATTTTCTGGAAATTTCGACTGGAGAGACAAGAGACTCTGCAGCAGGTGAGTGGGAAGGCTCTTTTTCCTCTTGGGGCTCTTCAACGATTTTTCGCGTAACAATTTCTTTTGTGACAACAGTTGTTGTCACTGCCTCCTCAACTTTGTCCAAAGGTGAAACAGGCTTCTTGAGATCGGTAATTGATTCATCTTTTGGTTTGGGCTCAGGAGATTTTCTGGAAGGTTCGAAAGGTGAAGCAAGTTTCTCCTTGAGTTCGGTAAGTGGTTCTACTTTTCTTTCGGGCTCAGGGGATTTTCTGGAAATTTCGACTGGAGAGACAGGAGACTCTGCAGCAGGTGAGCGGGAAGGCTCTTCTTTCTCTTTGGGTTCTTCAACCATTTTTCGCGTAACAATTTCTTTTGTGATAACTGTTGTTGTCACTGTTTCCTCAACTTTGTCCAAAGGTGAAACAGGCTTCTTGAGATCGGTAATTGGTTCGACTTTTGGTTTGGGCTCAGGAGATTTTCTGGAAGGTTCGGAAGGTGAAGCAGGTTTCTCCTTGAGTTCGGTAAGTGGTTCTACTTTTCTTTCGGGCTCAGGGGATTTTCTGGAAATTTCGACTGGAGAGACAGGAGACTCTGCAGCAGGTGAGTGGGAAGGCTCTTTTTCCTCTTGGGGCTCTTCAACGATTTTTCGCGTAACAATTTCTTTTGTGACAACAGTTGTTGTCACTGCCTCCTCAACTTTGTCCAAAGGTGAAACAGGCTTCTTGAGATCGGTAATTGGTTCGACTTTTGGTTTGGGCTCAGGAGATTTTCCGGAAGGTTCGGAAGGTGAAGCAGGTTTCTCCTTGAGTTCGGTAAGTGGTTCTACTTTTCTTTCGGGCTCAGGGGATTTTCTGGAAATTTCGACTGGAGAGACAGGAGACTCTGCAGCAGGTGAGTGGGAAGGCTCTTTTTCCTCTTGGGGCTCTTCAACGATTTTTCGCGTAACAATTTCTTTTGTGACAACAGTTGTTGTCACTGCCTCCTCAACTTTGTCCAAAGGTGAAACAGGCTTCTTGAGATCGGTTATTGGTTCGACTTTTGGTTTGGGCTCAGGAGATTTTCCTGAAGGTATAGAAGGTGAAGCAGGCTTCTCTTTGAATTCGGTAAGTGGTTCTACTTTTCTTTCGGGCTCAGGGGATTTTCTGAAAAATTCGTCTGAAGACACAGGAGTTGTTGTTTGGGCTTTAATTTCTTTATGGGTCTTAGAGGTTACGCATTCTTCGTGAATAGCGGTCGTGCCTATGGGCTTTTTGACTTGATTTTCTGTTGGTGAGATTAGCTTTTGTTTAGAAACTTTATGGAATTTATGTTGTTGGTGAATGCTTTGTTTGGTAATTTCGGTGGGGGAGGTTGGGGACCCAGTGGTTGAGGCACGTGGGGATTTTCTTTCATCTCGTTCGTCATATTTTTGACTTTTAATAAATTCTTCTTTCACTTCAGTTGTTACTATTTGTTCTTTGAATGATTTCACTATAGGAATGGGATGTTTGCCTTTAAGTTCTGTGAAGCGTTTAGTTCTCGGTTTAGGTTCGGGTGGCTCGCGAGCGGATTCAAACAGAGAAATCCTATCTCTCACTGCAGTCTTCGGCCTGAGTTCGAGCTCTTTATCTTGAAAATATTTGATATCTTGTGATTTTGTTTGTGGGAGCAGAGTTTCTGGTTTTTGGATTAACTTTGATCTTTCGTATATAGCCCGTTTTATTGGTGACATTAACCGTTCTTGTGGGGTTTCGTCGACTTCTATTTCGCTTATATCTGTAGAAGTTTGTTTTGGTTTTTTCTCAGTTAGTTTTGAAGTATCTTCAAAGACTCTTCTTGCTTGAGAAATTGTCTTTCGTTCAGCGTCATAAGTTTTTAGTAGTTCCTGTGGAGTTGGTGTATCTTTTTCTATAGTCGTTTCCGTTGTTGTCAAAGTTGTCGTTTCAGTCGGTAAAGAAGTAGGACCATGACTGGTTTCGCTGTAAGTTAAAGTTTCGGGGAGGCGTTCTTTTACGCTGTCCCATTTAATAATTTCTTCTTTTTGAACATCTATACCTACTTTGATTCTTGTGATCTCAGACGTTGCTGTTGATGCGAGTGTGACTATTCTATCTTTAAGTTGGTTTTCGTCAACCTCATAAAATTCTTTATCTATCCGTTTCTCTACTTTTGGTTTTATTTGTTGTGCTTTGGGAGCAACTATTGCCGCTTTTTTAGGTAGTTTTTCATAGAACTCTCGAGTTTTCCTAAATTTGTCGGAGTCTATTGATTCTTTCACTTGAGCTTTATCACCTATTTCTTCCGTTGTGAGGGCTTGGGATTTCTCAAATTGGTCTTCTGGGGCAAAAGCGATTTCTTTTGCGGGAAGCAGGTCCCTTTCTTTTTCAATCGTTGTAGGAATATCTTCTTCTCCATCCGTTAGAGAATAGGCTTTTGCTTTTCTACAAATTGGTTCACAAATTTCTTCGCCGATGTCAGACAAGTTATCAGAGAGCCGTTTTGCTCTGTCTAGTTCGTCTAAAGATGATACAACTGCCATTATTTGTTTTGCTTTTTGCTCTTCGATGGTTTCTTCTGTTAATATTTGGTTTTCAATTTCTCTTAATTCTTCTTTAGGGATCGTCAGGTCTTTTGTCCTTATTTTCTGAGGCTGGTGCTTCGGTGAGCTTTCTACTATCTTTTGCTCAATTCTATGAATGACATCATGGATTGGTGGTATCGGTTCACTCACCACACGTTCTTCTTGCAAAAAGCGCTCTGATTCTGATTTTATGTCCTTTTGTAGCGATTTTGGTATATGGCTAGCAGCCTTCCTTAACGGACTAATTTGAGTTGTTAAGGTTGCTATTGTTTTTGCGCTTTCTTCCAGTTTCCTTATTTTAGCTTTAACGTCACCGGAACCATGTCGTTGGGCTAATAACTCTTCGTCGCTGGTTTCGCTGGTATAAGAACGTTGGTTTTGTAGTTGGTTTATGTCAACCGGACTTAGAGAGGCATCTTTAAGCTCTACTTTATCAGTTATGGTTGCTGCCTCCGAAGTATCAATACCATCGTCAAAATCAACAGGACTAGTTCCTTGATGGGCAAACTTGCTTTCTTCTTCTTGCAATGCAGCTGTAATGGATCCAATATCAACTTCATCAGGCTGAATGGGACTAAGTCCAGCATCGGTAAGTTCCATTTCTTCTATTTCAATGTCTAAAGCTGTGTCGGTAACGAACCCTAAATTTTGCTTATCGCTAACATTTTCGGAAGAACTTTGAACACCTGGGCTTGTGGCAGTGTCTGTAAAACCTCTGGTTATTGATATGCCCGTGTCGGTAATGTGATGAGAGTAGCTACGTTCGGAAGCTGGGGACTCACTCATCGAGTCGACGCTCTCATAAAGATGAACTGATTTCTTTTTCGCAAAATTTACTTCATCGCGCTTTTTCTCTTTAGGCTCTTCTATTAACTCACTCGTCTTCTGTACTTTATATCGCTTAGTATCTTCTTTTAAATCAGTGGTAATATACTCACTGCTATGTTTTACTGTTTTAGTGCCATCTTTGTAATTGTTTGTGGTAAGACTTATTTTTGACTGCGAACTTATAGATATCTCGACGTCTTGGTGGCCATAGAGTGTCAATCGACTTTCTGTAACTGCAGAGGCGTCTTTCGTCTTTAGTTCCTTACGACCAATAACTAGCTTCAGGGAAGGCATGTCGGATTTGAAAACTACTTGCTGAGGACTGTCATCGCTCATACCAGAAAATGGGGAAGTTCCACAATGGCGTTGACTGTCCGAAATAAGATCACTTTGGTCACTCGCTATGAATTTTAGATTGAGATCTTTCTTTGTCCTTTCTGTTTGCTTTGGAGCTTCTGCAGGTGAGGCTACAACTGAGTAAGCTCTTTCGGAAACAGACCGAAGACTTTCAGTTTCAAAATCCTCCGATGATGCCATGAATGCATTTTTGAAATCTTGGAGGTACTTGTTTCTGTATTCCTCAAATAAAGTCTCACTGCGTGGTTCGCTGTCTAAACCCTCGCGAAAGCCTTCCGTGTCAATAGATCCCTCGTCTTGAGCGGACATTGCTGAATCATCTTTTCGATTTGGGAAATATTTAAATTGGTTTGATGTTTGGAAAGAAGTTTGAAAGTTTTATTATGGTCATTCCATAGCAAATGCATAATTGCAGCATGAAATGTAATAAAAGTTTTACATTTAAAATCAAATGGTGATAAAATTTCATCTTCAATATATTTAAGCAACTCACACCAAATCAAGAATGCCTATGTTGGGTCCACTGTCTGAGCGGAAGGTAGATTAGTTTTCATTTCCTAGTTCTATTGGAATTTTATAAAATAACGCACTTTTATTGAATCACCTCTTACATGTAAAAGAGTAACACAGTGTTACGAAAATACCCCAGCATCTCCGACAATCCGGGTTATCCACGACCGAAAAGAATTTCTTGATTTGGTGTTGCTTTGGGCGTACAATATATGATGTCGTGGATCTAACAGCGCACCATCTGATCATTCCTTCCAACGACGAGATCACCGATTTATCAAAATTCATACTCAATTGAGCTGCACGCATTCGCACGAAATTTACATAGCATATGGGTTTTCTTGGGAGTCCGACAGGCCCAATGCACGAATACAAACAAAATCGAATAAAGCATTCAACCAAAATTTGGCGGCTTTTATTTCCAAAAATTTTTAACGATATAAAACTGGATTAGTTGATCAAAAGTTTGCAAAAGGATGAGTAATTTAAACGAAACGAAAATGCAAAGAAACGCATCGATTTATTTGAGTGTACTGTATTTGCCCCGGAACGTTACCACGACTTCATATACTATACTCAACTATATGTATAAATACAATTTAATACTTTGCATATAAAAGAGATAGAAAATAAATAGCAATAGGCGATACAGCTGCTATGTATGTGTCGGATGTGCGATATTTTTTTAAATTAATGAAATTACAGGCCAATCATCATAAGGGAAGCGATATGCAAACGTTTCTAACATAATACAATCCAAATTAATAACATATATCGTTTATTTACTAAAGTTGCGCAAACAATTGCCTCCTTTCTGACGGTCAATTTTGAAAGAAAAGAAAAACACAAAGCGTGTAGTATATCTGAGGCTGCTGTCTCTTCTTCCTACATTTAATGATAGTTCGCTATTCAGATGAGTTTACTGCGTCTGCGGTTAAAGCGATGTCGTTCTCTATAATTACTGTGTCTAGAAGGATATAGTGCGCACATACATACATACAAAATTTTGACTCAAGGGCTTTATGAATTTTTTGTATCTATTTTATTTTTGTTTATGCAAAGAACTTTGTGTACTGACAAACAGTTTTCCTTATAGTATGTGTAATCTAGCCTTATTTCTGCGTGTGGAATATTCCTTTAAAATATTGTTTTAGAAGTTTACATACTACAACTCCAAATTTATTTAAAAAACCTACATTTTTCGAGTTTCTCTCATAAAATTCTTTACCGTGATTTAGTCATGGAAAAATATGTACCTATAACTAACTACGGAGTCTTAAACTGAAATTAAAAATTTCAATTTTCAGAAATTTAGATATTTTATATAAATATTTCGATCTTATAACATAAATAAATATAGTTTTTTGGTGTCACATTGAACAAAACTGACTTAATTGAAAATTTATAATTTAATTTATAAACAAAACCCCCGATCAAAAAATTTTTCTTTTTTGTCGATTACATATTATATTAATGATCTAAACTGCTCAATTTCTTAGCAATTAAAATCCCAGCTGAAAAGTTGTCATGCTCTTCAATTAAATATCTACGTATATTAAAACGTCTCCGAATTTTTACCTCAATTACTGGTACTTTTGGGTCTAACTCAAATTCTGAATAATTGAGTAATTTTTAAATACTAGAAAAAGAGGCAGAAAATTCAAAATAAGTGTAATAATGCTAACAAAGCCATGACATGTATTTGAAAATGATTCTAACCCTATATGCACAAAGCACGAAATGAGATTATAAGACGAGGTTGAAGTTGCTACTAATTATTTTTTAGCTACAATATCTATATGGTTTCGAAATTTCATTTTGAATATTTTAGGCCATTATCTAATCTCACAACGATAGTTAATAAGCTATTCAACATAATGTTATAAATTTTCTTCCTCATTCAAACATTTTATCATAATATATAGGAGCTCTAATTTTGAATTTCAATTTAGGGGGTACACATTATTTATATTGTTTTGAGAAGAAAAAAAATTAGGAACAGGTGATTCTCACTGTATTATTCTTCTTCAAGTTATGTTTATGAAAACTCAATTACATCAAACAGACGGATTAAAATGAATTCGGTTTGAAGTTTACATCACTCCCATAATTGTTTCTTTTTTTTGGGTGTGGAACACCAAAATATTCTTTATAAGGAATAAAATTGAGTTAAACACATAAGTTGATTGGGCTCTATAGAAAATTTCTGTATTTATGAATATTTTGTGTTGCAACTTAAGATTAAAATTAATTGCAAAACATAATTTTTTATTGTGAATTTATAAAATTTCCGCGATTAGAGACTAGATAACAGGCTACTTCAAATAATAAAATGTTTAACCTTTTGACTACTACAACATATACGACTACCACAAGGAATATCGTTTTAAATCAAATTAAGGAGGATCGTCAAATTCAAATTAGCTTTCTTTTAGAAAATGTTCATATGTTGAGTAAATAATCTCTGGATCAATCTGAATATTATTTTGGTCTTTTTATTATTGTAATAACATATTTTAGAATACAAATGAAAAAGTTATGAAAGTGTAGCAGTCATCTGTTGCGGCATCGCTCAGCACACATTCAAACGGTTTGTAGCCTAGCTTCCCCTGAAAATTTTATAAGATAATGAAATAACCACGAAATTAATTTTTATAAAATTTCCCTCAGGATGAACCTATCTATGTATTTGATAAAGAGCAGTAAATTAAACAAATTCAGTATTTTCGAAAAAATGTATTATAAAATTATAGGTTCATTCTGGAGGGATTTTTGTTTTTGCAATTTTAAAATTTTAATAAATTTTCAATTCATTAAATTAATGGAGTTGTATTTCACTCTTAAACGTGTGTTTATGGTTTGTGGCTGCCTGATGACCGACGTAATGCACTTTCATAACATTGACCGCAAATCCGTTAATAATTCGACTTTCGGTCTAAAACATTAGGGATATTAACATATATTAAGATAATATATGTAGTAATTCAATTTTTTATTTTATGTGGCATCCCCCTTAAGGAAAGATTTAATTTCTTCGACGTATAATGCCTTTCTTGAATCATAGTTCATATCCCAGTAAAATATCAAACTAAATTATTGTTCATGTGAAAAAACCCCTTAACCCCTTGTTAATTGATTAATTAATTCTTTGGGTTTGGTACCCTCCAATTCTGATAAAATGGATTAATTTTAGATAGAGCTACAAAATCGTTTAGGACATTTTAATGAATCAATTAGCATATTGCAAATTTTTTCCCAATATCCTGTTGTGTATATTAATGCCATTGCCAATATTGTATCTAAAGGCAAATATTGTAATTTAGTATAACATATTTATAATTAAATTTGTCTAATATTAAAGAACCGAACAATTAATTTGGGTTAATCTTTCTATATTATTAAATTGGTTAGTCAGATGGGTTGTTAATCATGCTATATTCCGATATATTCATGCAGTAGGAATATACAAATCAGGACTATAAAGGGGCACTGAACAAACTTCATTGGAGTACAACTTTTTAAATTGTTTACTTTTAATATCATTATCATGAAGTTTGTATATAAACAAATTTATAAAAAATGCTTTTATTCACAAACGTTTTAAGAAAATTTACAGCATGCCATAGAGCAATTGAACGTAGTTTTGCTTTTTGGCAAGGTTTGTACATATCCTAATCATTCACTTTCCGGATCAAACTCTTTTAGGAGTATTTTATGCTAAGGAATTTTGTTGATAGTGGTCTAAAAATATCTTAAGACATTTGATTTGTACTGCTTTAAATACATACTAATAAACATAATTGCTGATTAGCAGCACAGATTGAATCATATTCCGCTGTTTACATTTTTTAAACATCCGCTGTATATTTCATGTAGTTTACATTCAGTTTTATTAATTTTAAATACCGCTGAGATTTTACTCTTATAACAAAAAGTCTCCAAATCTAATTTTCATTATATGAAGTCACTGAAATCCTTCAAGCACAATGGCACTATTCGCTTTTTAATGATTTCCATTTTTGTGTGGAAGTACCTAGTTGTAAAATTTATTGAAGAGCAGCCCACCTAAGCTTCGTTAAAATGTTAACATATGCATCGAAGATAAATTTAGCAATAATAAAATACTTCCGTTTGGCTTATGTTAAAACTTTGATCCAACGATTTAAAATTATAAGAGAAAATAAAAATTAAAAATCAGTTTAGACAGTACACCAAGGTTCTTTGTTTAATTAGCATTCACATTTATACATCAATACTTTGAATTGATTCGATTTACTGCGAGTTTCCAATTAGACCCCCATACGAATTTTGGAATTTCATTGTAAACGAATACATTCACTTACTGCAAAATCGCACACATTCATCTAATTGTGTGTTGTTTGTGTATTTTACTTTTAAATAGAAAGTCCTTTCCAATAGAATAATCCTTGCAATATATCGGAAATTGAAAGTACTTAGGCATCTTCAAGTACACTCAAATAATAATGGAAAACTAAACACAACACTCAGCTCAGAATGACTGAAATTTCGCTAGATTGCTAGAACTTCTGATTACACGATAAATTGTTCGCACGAATTTTCGACTTTTTTATTAAATTTTCTTTTTTTTTTAAACTTTAGGGAGTATTATTGCAAACTTACTTGATCAACTGAAAATCACTACGATATAATTGATACATCGGCTAGTTGTTATAAACACAAATATTTTGCCTCTGTTACAACAGGAAATTACAAATAAACTTACCACTAAACGGATACAAAAATAATCACAGAATTTTGAAATTAAATAAATTAAAATAGAGCTAATTGATAGAGAGATCTGTGTAAGGACAAAAAAAGAACGTTCTTCCCTGTGGGCAATGTAACAAAACACAAAGAACACACAAGACAAAATGCTCTAAAATCCAAACCACTAAGAAGGAATGAAACTTTTGTAATAGTCACGAATGTATAGTGTACGGTTGTTTGCAAATAAGACAATTAGTCGGCCACACAAATTGGATTAAATTTCTTTTTGTCTTTTCTGCTTTCCTTTTCGGTACACATATGTACGCGACCATTTCGCGCTCGCCTCGTTTTCAAATTTTACTTTCAATAAATCAATAAAAGACTTAGTGAAGGTTATAGCATTGATGCATTCAAATTTCAGCCAATTGCTAGATAATGTAGTGCACATATGTGTAGGGAATATGTTATCACACCAATATTGATTTGATTGTTGGGGATTTACTGAGGTATTGCTAAATAGAGTACATTTGTTTTGTAGTATGTGTATTATGGCGTCTGCAGAGAACATGAAATGCGGATGTTGAGGGTAACTTGCGAAATAATGAGAAAAAGCATTTTTTTGTCTTCTTAAACAAACAGCCGAACTAAAAACGGTCGGTCAATGGCAGATACTTTACAAAGAAGCAGTTTATAGTTACGTTACGAAGGACGATTTAATCATGACTTACCCATTATCGATCCAGGACTCTCGTATCTATCGTCTTTCTGAGACTGGGCCTCTATTGGCGTCGGTGGTGGCGTTTGCGATTCTGGTATTTCTTTTGAAACTGAAAAACATTCAACCATTTGGTTTGAGTTGAATAAACTATCACTTCAATTTAGGAATAAAACCATTAAAAATGTAGAGATTATTATTATCAAAAACTAGAGAAACGGTGACAGAAAGTTGATTGAAGTAAATTACTAAACATTTAAATGAGTTAATTATTGGCAAGTTCAGAATATAAGTAATGATTTTGGGCGATTTTTATTTCAATTATCAAATATCATTTCAGTTGGAGAATATAGTCCTGATTAAAAGGTCTGAAATCATGTTGAATGATTTAGTCAGTTGCAATTTTGTGAAAACCCACAAATTTAGAATTTCTCACTTATATTTAAAATTCTAATTAATTTGTGTTTGCTTAGCTAGCCTTTAACTCTGTTAAATCCCTTCTTGTTTGCAATATTTATCCTATTATCTAGGAAGTTATTACGAAAAAATCTCTGATCGCAACTTTTTAAATTATTTTTAAGGCACGAATAGCTTAAATATTTGTATATAAAATAAAAAATATCTATTTTTCTTCTCTCAAAGAAATTGCCTGTTGCAAAAATAAAATAAGAACTCCTTTCAAAGGATGCGGAAATCTTTTTAGAACACATTTAAATACAAAAATGAATAGGACAGAAATTGGAAGAGGTAGAATTGAACACCTCTTATTAACTAAATTGTATCCTACTTTTTGTCATTTTAAAGTTGATAAAGTTCTGATTATATATCCTATACGTATTTGTACCAGCTTACCTGATGATAAAACATCCTGGCTAATTTCTATTAAGCCTTCACTCATTTTCTTAGTGATTGTCGCCTGAACTGATTTGTAAAACTCTTCCTCCGTTAGAGATTCTCTAGGTTTTTCGTGGTAAGATTTTGGAACGTAGTCCTCAATGGCAGTGGTATCTTCCGATTTGATTTCTTCAGTAATCGTGGTGGTTGGTGGTTCTTTCTTTACCTCCGTTGATTTCTTCACTTCTTCTTTTCCTTTGTTATCTTCAGGCTTTTTGGATGGTTCGTCCTTTTTCTTACTAAAATGAACTGGTATCCTTGAAGGTTCTTTTATTTTGGTTTCTTTGACAACATGTTCTTTCACAATGTGTGTCTTGATTTCCTTCACTTCCTTCTTAGTTCCATCTCTTTCTTCAATCTTCTCAATTGTCTCCTTTACAGTGATCTTATCGTCTTTGGGTTTAGCTTGTTCCTTTTTTACTTCGTCCTTTTTTAGTCCTGGTATTTTAGATTCTTGTATTTTCACTTCAGTTGTCTTAATCTTCTCTACCTTTACTACATCTTCTTTGATTGAAATCTCTTCTTTTTCGGGCATATCCTTTTTAACTTCTTCTTTTGGTGGCTTCACTTCTGGTTTTATTTCCTCTTCTTTTGGCTCTTTTTCTGATGGTCCATCTACTTTGGATTTTTCCTTACTAATCTCCTCAGTTAATATCTTCACAGATTCTTCTTTAAGGTCTATTACACTTTTCGGTGAATCTGATTCCACAGATTTACTTTTCTCTACCTTTTCAGATTTTTCAATTTTCTCTTTTTGTATCGATAGTTTTCTTTCAAGATCAGGGTCAATTATTTCTTTGGATACTGATTTTGGAAGTTCTTTTTTGGTCTCTTTAGTGACAGTTTCCGTAATTATTTTGGTTTCTGTAATGACAGTTTTCCCATTATCAAAACTTTCTGTTTTTACCTCAGTTGTGGTCTTAACTCCGTTGTCTTTAATAGCATCAGCTATTTTCTTTTCCAGTGTTATTATGGTTTCTGGAATTTCATGCGATACCTCAACTGTTTTTACTTCAGTTACTTGCTCAAAAGTTTGATCAACAGGTATTTGTTTCAAATCTTTTTCAGTTACAGTACTATCATATATTATCTTTGAGGTTTCTTCAAGAATCTCATCTTCACCCTGGACTTTGACAGTTTTCTTAAACTTATCTTGCAGTTCTTTGTCGAACTCAGTCTTACTAACGTCAGGAGTTTCAATTTTGTTTGTTTTCAGTTTTATAATATGATCCGGTACCACAGCCGATTTAATAATATTGTCCGTGGGCATTTGAAGCATTATCTCTTCTTCATGGATGGCTTTCTTATCCTCTATCAGACTCTTTCGTTTAATTTCGGTTATTTCTTGAACAATTTCTTTTTTCTGCGTCGAGGCAGGTATGGCTCGCTCTAAGGACAACCGCTTTTCTATTTTTTGCCTTCTTTCGGCAACACTCCTTTTTATATTTTCATCATCCGATTCTGATTCTTCGATTGCCTTCTCCTCAGCAGAATACTTAATTTCGTCCCTTTCTCTTCGTTTTTGGTCTATAAAAATAATAAAATCTTCTGAATACTTAGTTCAATTTGTATGTAAGCAAAATAAACTTACCCTCTTGCATGACTAGCTCCTCGACGGATTCAGAATCTTTCATAATGTCGGCTTCATCAAATGCACTGTCTAAAGTCATTCGTTTTCTCTCTAGAGGATCTTGTCGACTTGTTTCTATGTACGAAGTGATTTTGATACACCTCTGTATGATGTCATTTCTGCTAATGGCTCTAAGTCCATTTTCAAGAACATTGAGATCGTTGGACTTTTTAAGTTTAAACAGTCTCAGCATTGATTGAGCTTGTTGTGCTGTGCTCTCTGGATTTTGGGCTTGAATACTGCTTACTTCCGTTGGCGATATACCAATTTCAGGAGCTAAGTTTACCCAATCTTCGCCCAGAAGGTTCGATATATCTACGATTCTCATGTCGCCTAAATAATAATCCTCTGGTCGTTTACTTAAAATCGATATTTCCACCCTAGACAGAATTTCCCTACTATCCGATAATGATATTTGGTCCGGTATTATTTTTTCTGGTAGAACAATATTAAGAATACATATGGGCTGCTGTGGTGGTTCACCTTTAGCCACTTTTGGCTCTCTCATGAATAATGTTCGACCTACGGTGTCAGCGTGTTGGTCTTTTACCCTGACGCTAAATGGAAGGCGATTTTCTCGGAATGCTCTGAATGTTAACTGCAGTTGTTCGCCGGATTTTGTTACTGGTATAAGATTGCCAGCCATTTCAATGAATTGAGATTTTCCCTCTAATACCTCAACATCTCTACTCTTAGCAACTTCTGTAAAGTGCTCTTGCTGTTCGAGAGTTTTGTCTTCTTTATCGTCAGTCATGCAGAAAACTCTTAGACGTGCTTCATTCTGATCCACACGTTTGGCAAATACCACGAATTTCGCCATGAATGGGACGTGTATAGCTTCTCTGTAATATTAAGGATAGTTTTTTAAAATGCTTTGTTTGCCTTTTGCGGAGGCATTTTATTTAATTTTATGATATAAATTATGTGTCTTGCGCCAACTATTGGTGATGGTAAAATGAATAGTTGGAGATGAGCAATAATAGTTTATATAGTAGCCAGTAATTAAGGTTTTAAGCTATAGATATTATTTTAGTTTTATCAGCTGTATCTACTCTGATAACAGAGCGACCTTCCATCATATTTTATTTAGAATGGATAGAAGCAGTTTTGCAATACTCATTTATGATTGTGCGGGTGAGCAGTCAATGTTTACTCTTTTGTTTAATTTATGTTTCTTAAATAAAATGTTTCTTACCTATAAAGTTCCGTAGCCATTTTTGTAGCTTCAGATATATTTCTACAGTCCATTAGCCAAAATCTTGCCGATACAGTTGTAGTGAATGACACACAGTCGTTGACAAAAGTGAGAGGTGTCGAACCAGTAACATCCTCCCATTGGGCTCTGGATGGACCGCCTGCATAAAATTCAATCCATTTGTTTATCTAGGTGGCTAAATTTAACGCCTTTCTAAAAAACTGTTGGTCAAAGCAAAGTGAAGTTTTCAACTATTTAAAAGCATTGAAATACGACTCAGGCTATTAAGCAACAGAAAGGTAAAAATATGTTTGTTATATAAATATATATAATTTCCTCAAACGGTATTTGAATCGTTCTCTTTTTGAAACCATTACTATCAACCTTTTTTGGAAGTCTCTCTAAAGCATGCTCTCATTTTTCTAAGTTGCTTGTTTTATATATATTTATAATTACGTATTGCTTTATTCTCTAAAATTAATATTTGACTGAAGCGGTTTGTTGGCTTATAGCGATTGCGGTACGTTTCGGGTGCATAGCGGTCGTTTCGCATGAACCAACAAAGGCAAACAATTTTCAGCATTTAAGCGCCTCAAGTGACAAATGTAAAGTGAGAAAATCGATATTCGTTACAAGCCACAACACAAAATCAAATGAAAATCCAAGAGGAACTCATAAAGTACGAACCCAAAGCAAAGGTTTCTTACAATTCTCTTATTTACAGAATTTTGTTTTGTGAAAAAGCTGAATGCGGTTATTAGCAACGGTTTCAGAAAAGTTCCCTTGAGGGCAACTAACTTTGGAAATTTGAAATATCTGATAGTCGGATTTCCTCCTTTTCAGTTCTCATCGGTTCTAAAGCCTTTAATTCATAAAAGTGTACAGTAATTGCCAAACTAGTAAAGATATCTTAAGGGAGAAGAAAAGAATCAACTAAACGATCGAAAACAACAAAAGACTCAATATCTCAAAGAGAAAGAAGAAGAAAGAAATAAGCCAGTACAGATATGGTGATATAGTGTACTTAGATTCATAAATTGGATTATTCAATAATTGCTGTCACGTGTTCATATATTTATATTCAAACAAATTTTTGAAGAAACACAATACACATATACGTTACTAGAAAAATTTAAACAAATTTAAATTGACTGGACCTTTACACGTATACTGTTGTAAAATTTTTCGTACATTTTCGCTCAGTTTCGATTTCGATTATCGGGTTTTTGACTATCTCATGTTCGGACATTGTTTCGGAAATACGACCGTGCTATTACGAACCGGAAAGCAACCTTTATTTCTTTATTATTAACGAACAAAACGAACAGCGGTCTGCGTAACGTATATTTGCATTAGTCTTAAAATGGGAGTGGTAGAATAATATATATTTTGAGAATCGAAAGTAAAATGTAACAAAAGTTATTAAGTATTTATACTAGTCATGTTTCAAAATGCATTTTAAAACAACTCAACACAAACAAAAATGTCAAATTGTCGTCAATTCAAAATCATTAACATTACATAAGTCAAATTTAATTGTCATCAAATTGTTTATAGGTTGCCCAAAAGCTTGATAGTTTATAAACTGAACTCAATTGTTTGTCTTTTTATGTATCGTTTGTATCATTCTGGATAAACGTTCAATTGTTTCTTGCTTTTGTTAGTTACCTTTTAGAGATCTTTTCCGAAACACACCTTCATTGTAGAGAGAGAGAGTGGAATGCGTGCACATAGGCATTTACGCATTAGTACGAAAAATTATACATTGATTTTATATATAGGTATATTTAAGACCAACCAAGGCAAAATAATAACAAAATACGAGTAACAAATTTGTTGAAAATTTTTCTCATCAATTCCATTGCTTTTGCGAATCATTTCTTGTATATTACGTAAAATATCGCGAACACGTGACTCGGATGCTACTTTTAAATGCGATTATAATGAAATGTTTCTCTTTCTATTAAAATCTTCATATACTGCAACGTAAGTTTTTTGAGGTTTTAAAGTATCATCAGTATCATGTCATAAACGGCAACCATTAAATATTTGTGTTTTAGATCTTATATTATCATTCGTTTAAATTTAATATTAAATATTTTATATATATAGCTACGACTATATATAGGTAGCTACGACTAATGCATTGTTTTTTGCTTTCTTGTAAACAGTTAATTTGTATGCACAGATGTGATAATTATTTTACTATTTCACTTCATTTGTTTACGTTTTGATGATAACATGAATAAAACATAATTAATGGAAATTATAGTAAATATAAAAATGATTTGTTAACTAACATGATATAATGTACAATAATAGTTTTTAGAAATAATGATAGAAATTATCACCGTATATAAAACTTGTAAGATTCTCATTAACACTATACACATAAGTATGTTTTCCCCAAGGATAAAAAGGGTTATTATTATTATTGTTGTATTATTATTACTGTTGCTAAAAGCGAAGTAGCGATTTTTAGTGCCTTTGTACTGATTTACTTTACTCGTTTTTCTTCCACTGTTTTTATGTTATTTGTTTATTTTTTATATAAAATTTAAATCTTTTAAATTAAATTTATGAAACATTAATAAGTTAAGTGTAGAAAATGTAGATTTATTCATAAGTGATTCTTATATTTTCTGTATCTTTTAAGTATTGAAAAGCATTTTTTCAAATAATGTTTCAAACTTTATATTATCTGCCTCTCCTTAATTGTTATATGTACAATCTTTAAAATCCTGATTTTATAAATGTGGGCCTGATCCACTCAAATTAACAACACTTATTCAAACAAATTGTAATAGGTAGCTACTACGATTCAGCAATCAAAAATTGATAAAATTGCGAAAAGTCTAAAGGCGACGCCAATGTACATAGATATGATGTATTGTTAAATAAGATTAGTTAAGCAAGTTTTATTCACTTTGTAGCAGTTACATTAAGATTTTGGGAAGTTTTAATTTCCTTAGACTCCCTCTCTCTATGTAAATACTAAAAACGTTTAAATTGAAGTAACGTTAATAGAATTTTCTACCACCAATATTGCAAAATGTAATAGCTTCAAGAAAGTTAGATATGTTTAAAAAAGGTCACACTGTGGGCGTGTTCAATATAAATATGTTTCAATAGTTACAATTTCCAAATTGATTTTAAATGTTGTTCTTTGTGTAACTCATTGCTTTTATATAAGCTTGGCATCCTTAGTCGCGAATACGCAACAAGAAATTAGTACATATTTTAAAAAAGGTTAGAATAAATTAACTTTAGGAGGTAAGTACTCTATTTTCCATGTACTTTTACAATTTGTAAATTGAAACATATACTAGTTTGTTAAATTTAACTAAACAAATACCTTCAGATATATTTATGATATTATTAAAACAACGTAGCTCTAGCCCTAACGACCGAAATTTCGAGCTTGTAATAAAATTCAAGAGATCAGACAATTTTTCTGAAAAATGTTCAACGTAGTTGCATTAGCTGGAGGATTATTCGGGACCCTTACCTTTGTAGACCTGCCAAAAATCAAAACTAACTTGATTTGATGTTATCTGAAAATATTATTATTTTGTTGGGGGAGCTACGGTGGGCACTGCGACAGGTGGACTTTTATATATATGTATGTATATAGTATACCAGATGCTTTATTTTACAAAAGCGAAAATATTAATATCTAAAATACATACTTTTAAATTTAATTCTACATGTAAATTGTGTTTCACATTCACATTGTATAGCACCATTCTCTCGTTATAACGCTGTTGACCAACATTTTCGTACAAAAAGCAAATAAATTACAATATTTTTATATTTTAAAAGGTTTTTATAGAACTTTTGTTTAACATTTAATTGTAAAGTTACTCGTAAACCTTGTAAAAAATTCTGTTTATAAGCCAGTAAGCCCTTACTGCACACAATGACATAGCTGATCTCTTAATAATCTTTTTATTGTACATGCGCATTCTGAATTAGACCTATAATCATGTGCGGGATGTATGTAACTATGTTTACCCATTCACTGATAAATGAGTATTATAATATTATTTTTAAACTAAATCTTATTTAGTCGGGGAACTTCCAACTAATATGTATATCCTGTTTTTATGGTTCACTAGACAAAACCATTGAACCAAATATCGCGCAATCTGTATATAATTGTATTTTATTCTTATTTTTGACTTATATGATTGTAAAAATTTAATTCTACGAAAAAATTATGTGAACGTCTACGAAAATATTTGATTACTAAAATGGAACTCTACCTAATGAGCTCTGTAAATTTTTAGTCTATTCTATGAAACATTCAAATGAATATTAGTAAGTTCTAAGTATAG
Source organism: Machimus rusticus (assembly GCA_951509405.1). Lineage (NCBI taxonomy): Eukaryota > Metazoa > Arthropoda > Insecta > Diptera > Asilidae > Machimus > Machimus rusticus. The sequence goes on along the minus strand of OX608050.1, from coordinate 47,222,423 downwards.
TATAATCTAAAACGTTAGCTACGAAATTCGTAAAATGTACTTGTGCTTCATACAGACGCACACTACTGTATGAATCGAACAATTTTCAAATCTTACTGAAGCAGAAGAAATTACTTCAAGTGAAATTAAATTGAATATACATACAATATTTTACGTTTACTTTACTCTTACATTATACTCGCATTCGTTTTAAAAATGTCAATTTTCAACAAATTGTTAGCATACCAAAAGTTTACATAATGTACGAATAATGATTAATTTGGTAAAACCATTTTGCAGCTCTGATTCAATTCTTTCTGATGATAACTCTATTCAGAATGGATTTAGGCAATATACAAAATATAAAAGGCAACCTCTACACTGCAATTTCAATGAAAGAACGTAACCTTCAGAACAGAAAATGAACGTAACGAAATCAATCAAATACAGATATATATATGTATAGAAAATATAATATCGTAATGAGGTTAGACATTAACAACTCAAGAAATAGTCGGTCTTAAGCCGCTTCTGAAGTACCTACCTGTAATGGAGCAGAGCAGTCTAAGGGTTGGTGCGTTCCCGGAATATTGGTTTATCATTCCCTGACTGTGGGCCTTCGGAGCGGGCATGCTCAGGGTGATCGCCTTGTGGAACTTCCTCCTGCGGGGCTCCACTGTCACAATCGGGGAAACTGCGACTCCGCGTCCTAAGAGTTTCGCTGTCAAATCAGGATCAATTGGCTGGGCCTGCACGAAAACAATTATGGTTAAGAAGCCATTAATTGGTTCATAATGGTTATGACTATACTTAGGAGATCAGTTAAGTAATCACTTATAAAATAGTGTATTTTTCTTCATTTATTATATGATTACTTTTTTATTTTTGGTTTCTATAATAATTGATTATTTTTCCTCATTTATTTTTAGTAATTAATTATCTTTTCGTAAGATATGCTCATAAACAATAAGCGGTTAAAACAGCATTAAGAGCCGTCCAAAATATATTACTTTTATATAGTAATTCATTAAAAAAGTTTTAATAATCGTAGTTTTTTTAGAATTTTCATGCGATCTCAAATGATTCGTTTTATTCGTAATTCTCGAATTTTCAAAAATATAATAAAAATTATTCGTATTCTTGAAAAATAAATAGGAATTGAAAATAAAGAAAATTGGATACAAAAATAAATTTTGACATTTGTTATCATCACAAGACAACGAACTGCAGCACTGGGTTAACATTCTCCTTTAGGTAATATTTTTATTTATTTGCTGTTATATTGTATTATTAACTCATTGCATTAATATAATGATCATATGATAATATTGTCTTCCCATTGGTTCTCTAAAAATTTTGTTATTTTGGTTCGATAGTGAACAACGTTTACTTCAATAATGTAGGCGTCGTTAGCTTTAAAATTGAAAAATATGGGCCGTAGCAATGTTACAAGCCATCTACCCAAAGTTCTGTAAATTTTTTATAAACAAATATTTTAGCCTATAATTTTAAATAGACTTTGCAAAAAACATGCTTATTACCGAGATCTCTATGTTGCAATTTAGATATTTTTTGTAATGGATAATCAACTCAGTTCACAAACCGAAAATACAAAGGAAGTCATTTAACAACGGAAGATACAAATTTTTATATTTTTTAAATAAAAGTTATTCTGTAAGAAATGTTTTTTCATAACTTCATTTTTTATGCAATTGAAACTAAATTACATTCCAGTTTTCTTTTCTACATTGTGATGAAATAAAACTTTTCTGAGTATTGTATTGTATTTTATTATACTTCAAGGGTTTCTTCTTTCCTTATGGGAGTTATGTTACACATTTGCAAGAAGTATTTTCTCAAAGGTTTGTTAGCTGAAGAAATATTTTCTCAAAACAAAATGTGTTTGTATACAATATTATTGCATTAAACGTGTGGAAAATTAAATAAATTTTTTCAAATCCCATATTATTTTTTTATATATTTATTAATTTTTTTTTGTTCCTTACCAAGTTGCCAAGAGTATTTTAATCAGCCTTGTTATTAATATGAAATGTACGTAAAAAGCAGCAAGCGTTTCAGAGGATTTGCAATTGCAAATTACACTTTTCTTTGTACAAAAGGAAATGATGTGAAACCATGGTACCAAAATAAATGTAGATGAATCAGCCTTCGTGATGAAAATGTTGACAGTCGAGTGAAGCAAAACACCATCGATGAAAACCATATCACACGTACAACAAATAAAGCAGGCTCGAATGTATAAAATGCAGTATTTACAAAATAATTGAATATTTTTGTTTTATTTAAAATTATAGGTAGCAAGCCGGAACAAAGGATGTGCAATTTATAAAATTATTAAAAAATCAAATGAAAAAAACAGAAAAATACTTCATTAACTGTGGCGTTAACAAACATTTACTTATTCAACTGTAAGCTAAGTAAAAGGACATTCAGTTACTTAACAATGCCATATGAAGTGAGTGAGCATCCCGCCCAATAAATTTAGTCCAAAATAAAGCTGAACAGTGTTAATAGTTTACAATTTTCTTTAATACTTCCTTATAATGATTACAAATTTTGTTGTTCCCTTTTCTTTACTTGCACAATATAAATTCGAACCCTGCTTTATTTGCGTCACTTCATGTAAAGCAAAAACCATTTCGTTTACTTTTAACTAAATTTATTGGGCACTCAAAAGTAAAATCAGTAACATTATAAAGTGTGTTCCAAATATCTCAAACAATTTATGTTAATTATAATTAGTGTGTTAGCAAAGCATGTTTTGATTCAAAATCACCAGATGCATGAATTGCGGTCCCTACTGAAATTCTATTTACAATATTTATGTGATTTTACACTACGTATTTTAATTAGTAAGGCTAATGCGAAAACATCAAATTCAAACTTCTTAGTATCTCGCTTAATTTCCTTGGAACTACAAACTTAAGTAGATCAAAAACACCACTCAAATTGAATGTCTGGTAGTTTAAGTTATGATTTCTAATATTATGGATTTAAATTATGGATGGAGTTTCACATTGTTGTGTTTCATATTTTGTTTTCGTTTTACTATTGCAATGGTTGTAATATCTTTGGATCCTCTGCATGCAGTGATATTTCAGTAGCATATCATGATTTTATGATTTTCTTATTTATTTATTTATTTTTTTTTTATTTGAAATATTTTTATGATTTATATTTGGTTATCTTATGTGAGAAACACATAAAAATAAAAATCATAAAGAAATCAAAAATAAATATAAAAAGCTGTTTTATGTATATATTTTTCACGTTTGTAAATATGCACATGCACTTGTTCTTTTCATGCTCTCAGAGTTTTAAGGAGTTCATGAGAAATATATGTTTTAATTTACATTGCATTTACTATTTTAAGTATGAACTTATAAACTTAGTATACACGCATAATTAAAACTTTAAATCTCGCATATTTCATATCAGGTATTTTAGCCTATCAAGTCGACTAAAAAATGACTTCATTTGTTAAAGCACAGATAAATAACATTATATTATATTATTTATCTGTGGTTAAAGTTAGTTAGAGTGTTAAATTTACTCATCATAGTGAAGTAAATGATCATGTACTATGAAAATTTCTATAAGAAAGAAAGTACACATCAGCATTAATAATAATAGTTTGCACCTACACATATATGCATTCATATTCATATATTATTTTACTGCTCACTCCAATTTACAAATTTATTATTTGCTATGGTAACAAATCTTTGCATCGGCATAGAAAGAATCGTCTACTTTTATTGTTGGTAGTCGTAAAATAGTAGAAAATACAAAATTATTGTTTTTCCCGATATAGAAATGCCTTTTGAAAGGATTGATATAGTTCGTTTTAATCACAATTCACGTGCAAAGCTGTTTCATTTAATGAACTTAATGCTTTAAACTGTTAAATTTTCTGAAACACGTACTTCAAGTACAAATTCGGTCTTGTCATCAAACTTTCATTCTTATTTTTTTCTTTAACGTTTCAGATTTCTTTAGTATTTCAACTCTATAAGATGTTATCCTCTATTGGATTAAAATTTTGAACTTGGCTTGCGAGATTTTGAATCTGAATCGACTTAAAAAATGTTATAAGGTATTACACTTACGATGGAAGCCTTCTCGCTTTATTTGTTTTTAAAGAGAAATGGATTCAAGAGAATCCGTTGATCATAGCTAGAAATCGATTGACGAGTATTCATACAAATAATTTTATTTTCATATGAATGATGCTAAAAATTTAGCCATGAAAATATCTTCAGGTTATAGGTATTTGTAGATTCTATTTTATTTATTAAGCTTTCCATATATAATTAAATGTTCCGTTAAGTTAAGAATTAAAAAATTTGCGCAGTTTCAGAAAATGATCAAATTACGTAGGTAATAAGCATATGAACACCACCTTATAAATTGAAGCTTGAAACCATCTAACTATATGACATACAAAAAGCAAAAATCAGGTGCTGCAATTTTTATTTGAAAATTTAAAAGTTTGTATAATCAATGAAAGGTGCGATTAAGTTAGTGCGAGTATCCTAAATTATTGACAAAGTTAGTAATATGAGTATGTAATCTACACAAATTAGTTATCATTGTATATTGAGCAGTGATTTGTACCTCAGTTACTAATTTACTGTATTTTAACAATTAGAAAGCTTTTTAAATATACTCTCACAACCTCCTTTAAAATCTCTTTGTTTCGTTCGAAGTGCGTACAATATTTTTTTATTATGCAACAATAAAAAAACAGTACCTATTAAGACAAAAAATTCTTAAACATATTAATCTAACAAAAATTCTGATTAAAAATCAAAAGAATCAGAAATTTGTTAAAATTATTGTTAGTAACTTTAAGCAGTAACGAAGCAATAATCTAATTGTTTACATCTTCTTCATTTTTACTATTATTTTGTTCATTCTTAAATCCCTCATACATCACCTTTAACGTTATATTTAGAAATTTAATGAACACATTTTAGGTATTGGCTGACTTATAAGATCATAGTTTTGGTCCTGAAGGGATATTTTGTAATTCCAATGTGAATAATAGTTTGCTAATATCGCTTGAATACTTTACAGAATGAAGCAGAAATGTTGATATTTATTATATATAACAAATTTTTATCAAAGTAGATATTTCAAAGTTTCAGAGAGAAATTTATGTTTGATTAAATTGATGAATATAAGTTTACTGTAAATTTGAATGCTTTGTAAATTATTGAAAAGTATATTCGGCTTTTAATTTTATGTTGTGAACGCATTTAGTTATTAAGATTATATATTTTAAGTTAACAATTTTTCTATTAAGATTTTTTAATAAACATCAGAAGACAGTCTGAAAGTTGTGTAGTCGAGGGTGCGAATTAGTAAAAATTTGTGAAAGTTACCAGCTGTAATGTATGTTTAAAAATCCGCAAAAACCATAGTTTGTATGAAATTTATTGTGTCATGAAGAAATGCGTATATTGCTTATCAGACAATAATGCGTAATTACAGAAATTATCACCAAAGAATGCATAGAGTTTCTTTTAAAAGTGCCATATTTTGGTTTTGCTCATAGACATCTGGTCAATGGATCATATTAATTTGAACCTTTTTTATATCATTAATAGCATTTTTTTTATAAATAACCTTACGCCACTTTTAAAATGAACGGCTTCATAAATTACACTCTCAACATGCATTAAACAGGAAACTTTACTAGTTTGTGCCTAAACTTACTGTAAGAAAACGTAATGTGCTTTGAAATGTGCATGCAGAATTTGAATCATATTAATTATATTAAATTCAAAACTATCGCAAAAATTGGGCATTTTGCAAGTTATTATTGTTTTGATTTTGTTGGTGATTTCGGCTTTTATAATCCGATATGGTATACATTTTTATTACCAGAAATTATATATATTGTTATCAGAATATTGCGAAGGTATGGTCGAATATTGTAATTTGTATTCTCCTTTGAATCATCAAATTATAGTAATATGCAAAATGTTATTACCATATATTGCCGCGTTATATGGTTTCCACACAACTTTCAGGCTGACTATTTTTATTTCCTAAGATAGTAAAGTAGCCACCTGCATTAAATTCTAAGCATAAATAATTTATTGATTCTGGATGTCGTCAGCGAAGATCTGACTAAATTATTGGCTATTTGATAAAAGTAGACATAGTAAAAAGACAAAAAATCTACTTTTGTCCAATATCCAAGGAAATATTAATATCTATTTAGTAGTGAATTAATGCCAAATTATGAGTTACTTCAATTTCCAGGGTGTTTATTTTATTATTAGTATAATGGCAAGTGATAGCATTTACCAAATTAGTGAAAAACGCTTTTTCTTTGGGACATGATTAACACTTATCTTACGAAGCTTTTCAGGGGCAACTCCTTTACGGGGTTTAAAAAGATTTACCTGAAGGCCAACTTTAATCTTCTTTGTGAGAGCTCCTTGTGGGAATACGGCTTGAACCTGTGGAACAACTGTACTGGACACCATTCCACCTTCAGGTCCAATCGCATGAACTTCTTGTCGTATTCTTGAAACCACAGCGAAATATTGGGGGAAGTCATAAGTTACAAATCGGCATATTCTTCCGCCCCCCAGTTCATCCAGTTGATTAATTTCTACGAAAATAGAAGCATTTATACCCAACACTGGGTATTAATATTTTTTTATATACCTTCTGGTTCGAAGCATTCATTCAAAACATCATGGATTATTTCTTCAGAATTTTCAATTGTATGCTCCCGCCAAGTTTCTCCGTTGTCTGAGCGGAGTATAACAATTTCACGCTCCTTACCCCTAAGCGAAGCAAAGTGGGGCACTTCCATAACGACCGGTCCTAAAAATTTAGTGGAAACTGGTCCAATTTCTAGAACTCGGCTAGCCAGAGCTTCACCCTCCATTAGCTGAGGAGGGTGCATGGTTCGTTGTGGTTTTACGTATCGGCAAGTGATTCTTGTCGGTTGCGACGCTGACCGGGCTGGAACTATGATTCTTACGCCACTATGGCGACAGCCACGCATTGCGCCTCCCCGAGCATCCACAAGAAATGAAACCAGGAAACTGAAAAATATTTTTATTTATTAGCATCGCATAGTGTGTCTCAAGGCAAATCAGGGGCTTTCTACACTTTCAGGCATCTCTAAATATTTACGATTACTACTTACTTCTTCCACTGGAGTTTCCTTCTGATTACGTTAGCAAGGAAGCATGTTAGATCATTAGCGGAAGATTAAAATAATAAAGGAAAATATAAACTTACCCAACGTGCTGTGGTTGTTTATCGACTATCACGTTGTCAACGGCATACAATCCGTCTGGAATGGATTTTGTAGCTGCATGAACTTGAGCACGCTGTGGAGTTATAACACTCTCAATAATTGCTGGTGGATGGCCAGTAGAATCGGCACTCTGTACCATGCGATTTGAATCCACGCGTTCATCGCGAGTTACATCAATTGGAAGAGAATCATCTCCAAGAGATTTCATTTCGTCAACTGTTAAATAGCGATAAGGTTGATCAGAAAGGACTGTGTCTTCACCTGAAATTTAAATGTCCTTTGAATGTGATGACGCGAATCTATGTGGGAGTACAATTAATGTAAAACTAAAAAATAAACAGTTATGTATATGTGGTTGATTATAGGTGATTTGCTCCATATTAAACTAACACTTAAGGCAAAATAAATATAAAATATAGTATATTTTTTAAACCCTCATATTCAATATATGTTATGTAGGTATTTCAATTTTTGTTACGTTATATATTTAAACATATTTACACGTTATAAATTAACAAAACAATACACCTCTGCAGTAAAACAAGTACATATAACATTCACTTATTTAAAGCAATTTTTACATCCAAGCTTTTGTAATATACGAGTACAAGGTTAATAAATCAGTCTGCCCTAAATTGAAAGTTTTTAGGCTTCTACGTCCCAACTAAATTTTTGTCTCAAATAATTCTTTGAGTGGTGAAGAGTTTCAATCCCCACTCCTATATTTTTTGAAACAATAAAAATTTGGAAAACATTTACTAGTCCGAAAAGCGACCGCAAAAATGGGATTGATTTCAAATTTATTACTGGAACTCATTTTATTATATATAGTCTCTAACAGTTGTATCGTGACGAACCAAAAAAATCAACTTTTGCGGACATTTTCAAAAAAATACAAAAAAATTTCAAATCAAAAATAAATCAAAATGAAAAAGTTACTATCATTTATAGGTATATGTATTTACATAGTTATTTAAAAACAATAAGTTTCCATCGTTTACACTAATCGAAATATTTGGCACTCTTTATAGTACGTTGATCGAAAAAAGTTTTAAAGGGCTTACAATATTACGAACATAAAAAAAAATTAATAAACAATATCTTTTAAAGTAAATTTTATATTATTACATACTGTGACAACAATAACAACAATAAAGTGCAAAAGGAGCAAATCGTTAAGAAATGTATTTACAAAAGTTCCTTGAACACAAAAATGTATTATTAGTTGTTTATGTAGACATCAATTACTATCAAACAAAACATTCACGAACGAATATGTATGAATGTATGAATAATTCTAATTACTGTTGAATGGAACTTACAAGCAACGTATGTATCACCATGATAATAAGGGAGATAAACATGGCTACCATTCAATTGACGTTCAGTCTTAATTCCGAAACATGCGTCCAAATCAGTCGTGTCCCCTGAGACACGCAATTAATTTAATTTTTCTTTCACTAATTCTTTTCACATTATACAATCTGTCTGTGTTTGCCAATCAAATGGTAGTTAGGTTTTGTTGACAAACATTTCCAAAACGAGACGTTATAATATTTTGCAGTTACGGAAGCAGTTATAATTTTCAACATAACATTTATGCCAAACCCATGATTAAAGTCGTTAGAAAATTCAAATTTTATATTTCTGAGCTTCGAAACAACCACAAAATACAATAACAAATTGATGAGATGAACGAATGCAGTGTTCAAAGTAATTTTGGTGATCAAATGTTAGTGCGCTCCGAAATTCTTCAAAAAAACAATTAGGTAAAAATGTCTTACCTCCTTCTTCTTCGGAATCCGACATGAAGGTCTCGTGCATAGCTTCTGGAGCAACTACACGATACTTTTCATCCAAAGGCTGCGTTGGTGAAGTGGACTCGTTGGTGATGGATTTTAGGGAATCCAGGACACTAATGTATCCTAATTTTCTAGCAATATGCAAAGGAGTTTGTCCACTCTGAATAGTGTGAACAGCAGACATTACTATCATTGGTGAAATAAATTCTTTATATACTTACTGCTGTCTGCGCATTGGCATTCGCCTTATGCTCAAGTAATAAGTTCACAATGTGGCAATGTCCTTGTTGCGCAGCCTGATGTAGTGGAGTATATCCAATTCCGGTTGCAGCGTCGACATTGGCGCCGTTTTGCAACAAAAATCGAACCATATTTGCTTGTCCAAAGTGTGAAGCTACATGAAGGGGAGTGTATCCAGCCTTGGTCGTCATTTCGATGTTTGCGCCGTTCTTGACAAGAACTTCGGCAACATTCACCTTGTCTTCTTGAGCGCACAAATGAAGTGGAGTCAATCCATTCCTGGCTTGATGGTCGCATTCAGCCTTGTGCTCGAGCAGCAGGGCGGACATGTCGGTGTGTCCCTCCTGTGATAAAAATTTTAAAAAATTGCATAAGATATGAAAACCTGAAATTACCTGTGCACTTAGATGAAGTGGTGTAAATCCAGCTTTGCTCTCGGCATCTGCATGAGCGCCATACTCCAACAGAGTTGTAGCAATATCCATTTGGTTTTTACGTGCAGCAATGTGCAGCGGAGTATGGCCGTTTTTGGCAGTTGCATGAGGACTTGCACCCTTTTCGAGTAGCAAGAGAGCAACATTCTGGTGATCGTAGTGGCTGGCGACATGAAGTGGCGTAACTCCATTTTTGCCCTGAGCATCGACAGGTGCATCCTTTTGCAATAACAGCTGGGCAACTTTCATGTGACCGTATTTTGCAGTCAAATGCAATGGAGTGAATCCCTTCTTTGTAGTTGCATCTAACGAGGCACCATTTTCAATCAATACAGCGGCAACCTATGATTTTTAATGGATAGGGTTTTCAAGAATGTGGATGTTTTTTTCTTTCAAAAATATTTGTAAAAAATTGAATTTGAACCTGGCGATGAGTATTGTTTCACAAAAAACAAAAAATATATTAAAAATGAACATGTGCGACTCTTTTATGAATAAAATATATATAGGTGCTCAACTACACTATACTTACTACATTCAGTAAGCCTTTCACAATTTTGATTTTATCTTTTCCTTGTAATAAAATGACTTTTCTGTGCATATTCCTCGAATATTAAATTGCTTTTTTTGCGCATAAGATAAACAAAGATTAATTCTAACAAAACAGTACTTAATATTAACACAAAAAACTAAAGTCTCATTAAACCATTCACCGCTTCAACGACCGCAGAACTACTTGCAACACAATCAATGTACCCTTATGAAAAAGGAATTTATTTTCATTGCAACGCACGAAAAACCGAAACATGTTAATTGTGATGATTGTATGACTTGTCATATGCTACATTTACAAATCAAATAAATTTTCAAATTTATGTCAAGGTCTTTAAAATGATTCATTGTAAATCTAAAAGTCTTAATCAGAATTTGAGATAAATCTAAACGTACAACTTATTAAAGCAATAAATATTATTACAAATTTCATTGATCAATTGGCAAATAATTCAAAATAGGTAGTAATAAATTTTGCACAAATCTCGAAATAAGTAAAGGAAACTAATTGGTAATTTAATCTTATGCTATGAAATAATTTTCTTTATTTTAATACTAGATCAAAGATCAAAAGTCTGTATTTTCTGTAACGTTTTACATGATAACATGTTTTTTTAAGCGATGTCAACGATTTTTAAAATACCTTTAATTTGGTATCATACAATTACATATTTTAAACCAGAATTTTGAAGGTAATTCAAGAACGACATCTTCAAAAATGAAAACAATATCAGATATCGTAAAGATATTGTAAAAAAGTATTTAATCATGTGTACAGAACTATTAAAGATACACAAGTTTTAGTAAAAAAATTACTTTTAAGCTTTTTTGTTGTGGGCATTTCATAACTATAAAAAAAAATTTACTCTCCCTTTTTGGTGAACCCAGTTAAACTTTAATAAACCGATAATATCGTCGTGAAAATTTAAAGTATTACCATAACCTCATAAAGTCTATCTTAAGTAAATATCTTTACAAAAGCATATTAGTTTCAAGTTATTCATTTGTTAGTTACGACAATTATAGCTTTCGTTCGCCGTAAATTTGAAAAAGAAAATATTTTACAGCCTTGTCAATGCTTCAATGAAATTTGAACTACTTTATAAAAGTTAAAACATTATGATCTCATCAAATTCGAGCAGCAATAATTTTAACATTAATTTATCATTCATTGAATAATGATAAGGCTTTCATAGTGAAAACAAAAAGGCATTGCAAAGTGCATTTCTAGTCTATATCTTTCCTATGATTCTTGTAAATGATTGTCCCCATTAAGGATACTACTGGTGAGTTAGCGGTGGGGTGTAATAATAAAAAAAAGTATGTTAATGAAATTAAAAATGAAAAATTTTCAGTCAACAAAACATTTATTCAAATAAAAAGGAAACAAATTGTGTATAAAAACTTAACAATCCACCGGTAAGGCAGTCGGAGGAGAACAGTCGTCAAAAAGTTGCGTAAAGAGCGCATGTTGGCACGGCGGTATAAAGTCAATAGTTATGTAACAATTATTGGCACCAAAGGAAAATCAGAATATCGAAACAAATAGGAAAATGTGTCTTTAAATATTTTAGCAGTCTGCCAGAAAAAAAAATGGCCGCAATAGAATTCAAATGAAATACTCTCGGTGGCGGATCCAGAACAATTGCATGAGATAAACCGTATCTACATGGTCCATAATCTTTTTAGCGATAAGATTTTTTACCTCGTCTTGTCCTTCCTTGGCAGCTATGTGCAGTGCAGTGTACATGTCTTTTGTGGTTGCGTCGACCTGAGCGCCATGCTGGAGCAGGAGCATGACAATGTCGACATTCCCAAGTCGAGACGCAATATGCAGAGGTGTCTGCTGCTCTCGAGCCCTGGCATCCACTTGGGCTCCATTCCGCAGGAGTATCCTTATGATATCCGTCTGAAATGTGAAAAAATAAGAAATGGGTCATTGAAGCGCAAGTGCGCTGATTTCGTGATCCTTTTACCTGATTAGCTCTTGCGGCTAAGTGCAGAGGGGTCTCGCCCCGGACGGTTGGAACGTCGGGACTGGCGTCATGCTGCAGTAAATATATGACAATGTTCATGCAGCCCATAAACGATGCAACGTGGAGTGGTGTTAACCCACTTTCCGTAGTGGCACTTATGCTGGCTCCGTGCCTTAACAGCAGTTCAACAACCTTGATTCGATTTTTCTTGCAGGCAATGTGGAGAGGAGTGAACCCATTTAGAGCCCGGGCGTTGGCATCGGCATTCCTGTCCAATAAAAGTTTCGCTACTCTCACGTGACCACAATGGGCGGCAACATGCAACGCGGTTAGATAGTCGACCGTCACCTCGTCAACCGGGGCTCTGTGGTACAGGAGGATTCTGGCGGCGTCCACATGCTCCCCCTGGGCGGCCATGTGAAGTGGCGCAAGGCCGTTCTTCGTTTTCGCGCTTATTGGGGCTCCTCGCTCGAGCAACATATCCACAACCTGCTCATGTCCTGAGCGAGCTGCGCAATGCAGAGGAGTTAGGCCATCCCGAGTTTTACTTTCGATGTTGGCGCCTTTTTCAAGCAACAGTGAGACCATGTTCGTTTTGCCCCACTTCGCTGCTACATGCAAAGGAGTTATGTTGTGTTTCGCAGCATAATTCACATCTGCACCCTTTTGGATGAGCAAATTAGCGATTGCCTCATTTCCATAGTGGGACGCAATGTGCAGAGGAGTAAATCCAGATTTCGATGTCACATCAGGGTTATGGTCATTCTTTAAAAGTAATTTATCAATTTCAAGTAAGCAAACATGCTTTAGTTAAAGTTGAATATAACACTATCTCGTCATTGCATTGAACAACGCAAATGCGCTACTAATTGGTAATAAATAGTGCATTAAAAATTCACAGTCACTAAATTGTTAAATGTAAAAAAAAAATATCTAAATAAATTAATAATAAACAAAATGTAAATTATAGAATTTAATAAATTGCCGTTATTAGCGACAGTACCTACAATATGCTTTGCTTTATATTCTAGAATAGAATAGAATTTACTTTCAATTTAGTAAGTTAATTTTTTAAAGGATTATGTGATAAATTCGACAATAATAATAAATTTTGAGAGCATTACATTGAACAATTTAGTAGCTAATAGTGTACAAAAAATAACTTACTTCAAGTAAAAGAGTAGCAGCTTTAACATCATCCTTTTTTGCTGCAATATGCAACGCTGGTAGACGAACTTTTCCACGAGTGTCACTTTCCAATAGAACTGCTACAACTTTATCATGTCCTTGTTGCATTGCAACAGCGAGCGGGGTAAATCCGTCTTCTGTTGCAAGGCTCTGATTAGCTCCATTTGCTAGAAGTAGCTTTACAACAGAGTCATGGTTTTCTTGAGCTGCCATGTACAATGGAGTGAAACCATTTTGTGATTGAACGTTAACAGAGGCATTGTGCTGGAGGAGCAGTTTAACTACGTCCTCTTGGCCAGCTAGTGAGGCAATATGAAGTGCTGTATTTCCTTTCTTCGTCGCACTATCAACAATAGCGCCTCTTTTCAGCAGCTCTGACACGACGTGGACGTGCCCATCCTTTGATGCCAAATGAAGTGCATTTAAGCCATTCTGAAAAAAAGTAGAGCAGTGACTTTATTGACGAGATCTTTGATGTTTTTTGTTGACCCAAATCCATTAAATGATCTAATACTTATAAGTCAATGTAAAACAGAAAATTTCGTAACATCTATTTTTGCAATAGATTTTTATTTGGTCATAGATTCATACACTGTATGTGTCGTTTTCATCTTTTGCTATATTGAAAAAAAGGAAAAATACATAACAAGTACATATATACAATACAAAAAGAAAAGCTTCAAAGTAAGCCGACAAATGTTTATTATTCAAAAAGATAAGACTACCCGTTTGATCTAATCTAGAAAAACACATCATTGTGAGCATATTTATAAATAATATTCTCAAATCAGTAGTCAATTAAAAATGTTCAGACCTTTAAGTAAATGTAAAATGAGTTTATTCTTTAGAGTTGAAACACCATTGATAGGAAAATTGATAATGCATTTATAATGTTACCCAACGGATTTTTCGTAAGTAGCCATACCAAACTAGTAATATATCCAGTAACATATCATTACAGAACCTAATGTGTGAAATTTTTCGAAAACGGCACCGGGTGATTTTTGGATACAGATAGCGATCTAACTGGCGACCTTTGAACTTCCGGCTTTTGATAGTCCCGCATTCATTAAAACCTAGTGTTAAGGCTTTTAGAACTCTCAGCGAAAATGTTTCTTATTAAAACTAAATTTACGATATCTAAACTTCTATAGAAAGTAACAATAAAAACAATTATTTAAGGATATCTTCAGTGCATATTACAAAATTGTATAACCATTCGTCATTTGGCATTCGTCTCGTTTTCGTAATATCGACTTGGATTATGATTTTCCTAATTGGATGATGCAGCTTACATTCAATTAGAGTAGCACTTTTTCATCATTAATCATCATTTAAAATTCAGAATACGTCTGAGCAGGTTCAATAACCTTGGAACAAAGTATTTTTTTTTGCTGAAGAACTTCTGACTCCAAATTTAAAAGGCTGTTACTGTCTGAAGTGGACTGGCTTAAAAGCATGTTCCTCATTAATTCAGGCTCGCCCGTAAGGTGCACTGAGTAAAAGGATCCATTGCATATTCAACACCGCATTATGTTTCACTGCTTTATTCAAACTCATTAGAAATTTTTTTCCCGGTTATTTGATGTATGCTCAAGATAAAAGGCGCTTCATTCACATGAAAAATCTCACATGATGTCATGAGCTCCCAAAGAGGTAAATACCCAAGCCTTAGGCCGAGCGTGTAGCAAGGTCTTGGACTTTTTATCATTTATACTTTTGAAGTAAAATTATATTTGTCAAAGGTACTTACAGCGTTGCATGTGTTAATATCGATGTTATTTTTAAGGTGCTCGAGAACTTTGTCAAGATTTCCAGCTCTGGCCGCACGTAGAAACGATGTGTTTCCATCGGACTGAAAATAAAACAGAAATTAGATATTTGGAACAATATAATTTGGCACTGAATTAAGTAAATTTAATTTATAAAACTACATATGTAACTAACTAATGAAAATATCTAAAAGCAAAGTGCTTGATATTTTTGAAATAATAGGTTCAAGCAAATCGTCTTTGTGTTACCTGACTGTTTAAAGTTAAATAACGTAATTTGATCGTGTGTAAAATATATATCATAATTATGTTATTATTACTATTTCAGGCAACTTACAACGCCCAAACACTTCAGACGCCGCCAGTTAAAATATTTCATCAAATACGCAGGCCTTCAGAAACTCCAAAAAACTATCCAAGTTCGGTGGAACTAAAGAGTGCACTGCAGCGAAGAAAAAAGGGTGGAAACTGGAAACTACAGTCGCAGTTCAATATCCCCGTCTTGGCTAGCCTCCATTGCCACAGCACAGACCGGCTTGTCTTCCCTCTGGCGGAAACTATGTGCGTCATGAATCATCGATGCATTCTTCGCTGTTTATGCACCCACAGACGAATCCGCCCGCCCGCAACGCGCATGACTCCAAAAATCCTCGTGTCTGGAGTGGGGTTTTATGCTGGCCCTAGCAGCAACATGTATCCTTCCAGGCGCAGCGTTGCCAGACTTCCGTTTGCTTTTGGATGCCATGTTCAAGGAAAAATCGATACCCTCTGGATTTTCAGCATACCCGGGACACCCTCGCACCCCATCAATCCAGAGACCAGAATATCTAAGTGGGTACACAGCGAGCCTTTTTCATTTCGTACGGGAACTTTAATAGATGGACGGATAAAAGCATATTCATTTCCTGGTAATTAATATCAGCCTTGTCTACTCCTCTTGACAGACTATATAAAGTCTCTAGCACCTTTTTTCCATCAAAACGCAGAATCTTAGCACATACATACATATATGAAGTCTGTGATTTCAGTATTTTGTTAATAAGAAAACACATCGAGTATGCATTAGTTTCTCCTATGCATTGTAGTCTTAGAGATTTAATATTCATATGTATCATGCAGACATGTATATGTATCACGAGTTCGAGTACTAGGATTACAGGTTCAAAACAAACTTTCTAAATTATCCATTCAAACATCAGCACGGTCTATATCCTGCGGTAACACGCATTTTGAAAGATAAATTCGAGTGTTTTGATCTGCTTTTCACTAAAAATCTGATCAAAACTTTTTCAGGTATCATAAATTATTTAATGTTAAAAAAAATAAGATACCGAGCACAAAATTGAACATCGCAAATGACAAAAATAATATTTTCCGAGATGAGTTTTTTATTTAAAGTTTGCTCTCTCAACAGCTCCAAAATTGACTAATAATATAAAACATATTTAAAAAAATACCTATTTGTTTTGAATTCTTTAAATATCAACAAGGTATTAACAACTGTTCAAAACATGAGTATACCTATATGATTCAGAGTCAGAACAGCTAGTAACTTCTTCATCGATTAATATAAATAACAATCACTTAAACACACAGTTTAATATACATATGTATATAAAAAATTAAAAACGCAGACTTCTTGGCCACCTGAACTTTAGGGCTTGCAGAAGTAGAATGAAAAGAATTGTTCTTCCAGTTTATTATAGTATAACTATACAACATACAGTATTTCTAAAAAAGTAAAATTCTAAACTCGCATAATTTAATTTGTATGGTATCGAAAAATGCTACACTTCATTAAATTTTCTTATCATTCTATTTATGCCTGACGTGATTTGGCGACATGCCAAACCAAAAATCCCTTTGTAATAACCTTTTTTCGTTTATTGTACGAGTAGGTATCATTTTTTTAAGAACCATTTGATATTACACATATAACAAAGCATAATAGCGGGAGATATTTGCCTTTTGTTCTATTTCGATTTTTCTCTCTTAAATAAAAACATTTGTAGGCAAAAATAATTCATGTAGCTATGTACTTTTTTAATGGCTTAAGTTAGGTCGGCAACGAACTGGTTCCAATATCCGATTTCATGTCTGTTATGAATAATTTAATTTGTCTGCCGTTTTGATAGAAGCAATTAATTTTTATATTAACATTGACATGTTCGGCAGAATAAGTTAATTTGCTTTGGATTTAAGGTTAAATGCATGAAAATAGAAAAAGCTAGAGCATGATTAACTTTAATGATGTGGTTGAAAATTAGATAAATATATCTTAATCCACAAACATATCTTATTCCACATGAAGAAATAAAACCATTTTTTTAGTGGTTAAAATAAAAGGCGTAATTCATTGAACTTATCGAACAATATTAAAGCTATTTTATCACAAAAAAAAATCGAACAAAAATTATAAAATTGTTTCTAAAGGGCGAAACTAACTTTGAATATTCGTGTTAACCACTCATGCTGAACTGTTAACTAAAATACCGAATCAGAGAAATGAGTGGCAATTTAGATACTTATGTATGTATATGAAACGATTTTTTCATTACTCCAAATAGCGCATTCGAGATACTTTCTTTTTCTGGCAGCTATTTTAGAATTCTTACGTGTGCTGCTTATTTGAATTACCTGAGTGGCGTTTTTGCAATTTCATTAATTGAATATACCTATAATCAAAAGACACATATAAAATGATTGACATTTTCGAGACGGAAGTGGAATTTTCCTTTTTCGTATGAATAATGTATACATACATATCATATATGTATGTACACATATGTATACAGAAATTGTTTCGGGGAGATGTGTTCTCATATAAACCAATCGATCCTAAAAGGCCTTTGAAACTTAGGGATTTTTTTTCATTCATGTAAGATTAAAGCATATCAAGACTTACATACATATACATATGTATAATATTGTTATCATATGCATTTATATTTTGACTTAACAAACCAACCAAAATTATGGTTCTGAATTGAGATTGCGCTTGAGGAAATATTTAACAAACCATATTTGTTATCTTATTTTTACCTTATTCAAATCTAAGATAATTACCATCATTTTTCGAACTTCAAAGGTCTCTCTTATTACGGGTAATACATGAACAATGTGTACAATGCCAGTTATAACATTTAACTGATTATAAAGAACTTTAACTAAGCCAAGCTTAACTCACCTTTAACTTGATGTAATCAAGGTGAAAACCGGTGACTAATAAAAAATTAGGAAAAGCCAGTCATCCACGATAGAATTTTAAATTACCTAAGGTTTCTTTTGTAGTGAACAGATTGCTTGCTAAAAAGAGAATTTAACGCTCAAAGGGTGACACGGAAATGTTTCGTGACTAAATAGTTGTTAAATTTCCACCAGTCATGTAACACTACCCTTATTTAAATGTACAATATGACCTGGCCGAGCAAGCAACTTCAATTTAATAGGTTGAGCTTTATGTAAACTAAATAACACACGATTTCTTAATTACTATGGCCGTATGTTCATTGTACACATGATGTATGTATGAATATACATTATACATACATAAATAAAAAATTGCTTTCTTTCAATGTTGAAAGAATGGTTTAATTTCGTGGCTCTTTTATTATATAAGCACGTGCTGTTTTATTCTACCAACTTTCATGCATTTTATAAATTAGGGTTTCATGAACCCTTATGCAATAGATCATGGATTCATTTGTCTGTCGTCATGGATTTCCTCAGAGTTTGTTTGGAGTAAAATGTTAAAATTTGAAGTTATAATAAAACAGAACTTAAAGTGTTCGGGAATGCATGGTATTGGTATGGTATGGTGATGTGACAGCCTCTCGGGCACACATAGGCCATCACTAGGTCCGTTGTGATACCACAATGGGTATGTGTTCGGGAAAGAGGAATGAATGAATTTCTTAATTGAAAGTACAAATGCGTAGTTTTTTTAATAGGAGAAAAACAAAAATTGCAGGTCCAATCTTAAACAGAAAATTATCATTGCCCTTTACATAGAGTAACTAAAACGGTCAATATACTGGAGAATTATTATGATGTGATTTTTATTTTCAAACAGATAATATGTCGGCATACTTTGGTTATAGGCAGCGATGCTTTTCGAAAATTCCCAAATGTAAATATATTCACAAATAACAAATGATTAGTATTTTGTTAACATTTCGCTGATTGTAGAACATTAGAAAGTCTGATGAATTGTTCATAGCAGTTAAGAGGCTAACAGCTCCTATTTTCTATTAAGGAGGGAGAGGGAAGAAAGTTGATCTATGTATTTTTATAAATATAATTCAATTTTGGATTGACAAAAAAAGATATATGAACTTAATACCACGACTTATAAAAAGGAAATGCGAAAACGCTTTTAAAAACAAATCTTTATTTTCTGAGATTTCATAGTTACTGAATTTTAAAAAAATTTTAAAACCTCTTGACTTAGTAACAGGTATGACAATGTTCATAAAAGCAAACAATTTTTTAAAAAAGCGGATGTCACGACCCACTTTGTGTCTTCGAAAAAAAGGGTAAAAAATTAAAGATGTTATATCATTTTGGCTGAGGTAACGACTATGATATCATAGGAAGAGCAGAAAAGAAAAAAAAAATGTATATCCGAAAAACATCCTGGCAACATTGCCACACCCATGCACACAGGTTCCTTGGGCAAAACACTCGACTGAGCAGGCAAGGACAAAAGTGGTATCGATCGCGCAATTATTCCAGAAACCGGCATCATTACGTCGGCCGAAAAGGGGAGGGTTTTAACGACTCCCGGACTGGAAACGTCCACCCTTTTTTTACAATAAAACTCATCGGGCGTAAACTCCTTAGAGCCAGAGTGCATTTCACCCTTGAATAAACGTCGGCTGCAATTCTGCACTTTTTTTGTTTTGCCTCATACTGGAAAACATATGCCTCGCCGTAGACTGGGAGGAATATAAAAGGACCCAGAACCACTTCCCCCGCATAGGGTGGTTGTGATTCAGCCTGCAGCCAGATTGGCAATAGCGTGCATGATGCTAATATCGGCCCTGCACCGTCGCCGGAATAAAGCCATATATCTTTTTTTTCGTCAAACAAACAGTTTGCACAGACTGCACTTCACACTACGGGGCGACAGTCCCTTTTGGGACTATTTTGTCCCATAGGCCAGCCATTTTGGAGCTCTGCAGAGAAATCGATCTGAATGCGGCGGAGTTTTTCATGGCATTTGTCCTTTCTGTAGAAACTAATTACATCATTCAATCGAAGAAACTGGGGCGAGCTATACCTAAACATGAAAATTGAAAATTTTTTCTCATCCTATAAAAGCGGCCTCATATGGTGGTGTACAGAGAGAAAATCAATAATCAAAATGGTATCCTGTCGAGCTATAAATATTTCTACCCATTCTGTATTTTATATCTAAACCGAGAATTCCGTACGACTTGCTCAATTTTTTTATTCAATTAAAATCTCTCTATTTCAAGGAAAACTTTTCAAATGGACGAGTTTTTTAATTCTTACCTGTGTTCCATTCTCAGTGACCATTTCAAGGTCGATTCACTGTTCCATGCAAGATTTAAGAAAAAATCGACTTTTCGATTAAAAAATGTGTGTAAAGATAGGGAAAACTCCCGTTAATTAGTTTGTTTGTACTGTTTTTAAAAAAACGGTTCAATTTCAATTAACCATAATCACTACACTACACAGCTGGATAAATTTTAAAGAGCAATATACATAAATGCTACAATATAGAGAAGCTATAGAAGAATATTATATAACCGCGGTCTGATTAGTCCTTTTGCTTCCGAACGCTTTAAGAGAGAACCGTAGACTGGTCTGGTCCTTCCGTCGAAAATCGAATTTCGAGGTCTTCCTGCAAGAGCAGCCCTACTCCTCCTTTTTTGCACCTTGCCAAGGATTTGAGGACGCAGGCGCAAATTAGCCTCCTGGAGCAAGTGCACTTTCGCACCCGACGGAAGCACGTGCTGCGCCCCCTACACAATTCAGGGGAAATCTTGAGTTCACCCTCCGACCAAACGAAAGCAACCCTTATTTCTGGTTCGCAATTTAAACACGTGATAACTCCCTGCACTCGCGCTTACTAATCATTTCGTCTTCCTGCAGTAATAATTTGGGGTCGGCTGGGGACGATGACATATTTGCTTGGTAATTTTTTTTACATGGTTATTATTTGGGCGAATTATATTCAGGGTGAATATTGAATAGTAGGTCGAACAATTCTCTTAATAGGGTGAAAGGGTCACAAAGTTTACTGAATTTCAGTTCAAGTTCAGTTTCTAGGTACATTTTTATGAATTCTTTTCCTTTCAAAAAATAGTAGGTATAGGTACCTTATACATACTTAAAAATGTGTGCCTCAGATACTTAAATGCTTAGATATAAAGAGGTGATTAAGCACGTTAATTCAGTAATTGAAAAATTAACTATTCAATAAAGCTCAAACGATTTCTTTTCAAAGAATGTGGGTACCACTGATTAGTTCTAGCGTCATTAATAAAAGCTTAACATCATATTCTCACTTCTAACTTTTAAATATTCCCATTATTATTATATTTATGGTATTTATAAATTTAATATATACATCATAATAAAAATTAAAAATAAAACAAAAATTAAATCAAATCGGTATGTTACGTGTAGTCAAATAAGAGAATCTTAATATAAAACTCTTTGACAAAAATATCAGCCAATATACAAATTAAGGTAAATATTACATATATAAAAGTTAAGAAATACCTAAATATTTATCAAACGAATCATAATGGGAAAAAGCAAGTGCAAAACTGTGCTCTTTTAAATACCTATAGGTAATTTATATGTTGACTATCAAATGAAATTTATTGGATATAGCGCAACGCCGCGCCGCCGTATAGTTTTGATACGCGTGTCATATTAATCATACATTGTCCTAGAGTTTATTGCCTCAAGCGACAGTCAACATGATATGAGATAAGAATCTCTCTTATCTTTTATGTATGTAATAGATGGACTTAAAAAATATATATATATATATAGCCGAATTTGAAAAATTTCCTTACATAAGAGTACAACAAACCTCGAAGCTGATTTTGCCCTTAATTCTCTTGAGAAAAGTTCAAAATTTGTATCAGTTATTTTATCGAGATATCATTACATTCAAAAAATGTATAAGTTTTACGATCTTAAGAAATTAAAAAAGCTTTATGGTCCTCGACTCGAAGGACAACCAGCAGATAATATTTTAAAATGCTTTATAAAAACTTCGGTGTAAATTTGTTCTGTCAGTAAATTCTATTATAGTTTTACATTGACTTGGTTTTGAAAATTAAAAGAACCAAATGAATGAATCGAAGACAAAATTAGAACTAGCATTTTATAGGCAACTTTGTAGATTAGCAGAGCTGAATTTAGACAAACAATGAGAACATCTGGAAGTTATATAAATTATGTTGGTAGATTAAATTGCCTCAATTCAAGATTGCATTTAACTCCACCTGATTAATATTTTAAAATATCTGGTTAAGTAATAATTTCTTAATAGCCAGCATACAATTGAAAATAATTAAAAAAACAACTGATAAAGAAAAAATTTGAATATTTTAAAATATTAGTTGAAAATGGTCAGTAACTTTTTAAATTAGAGTGAGATTTTGCTTCAGATTGAAACTGCAAAAATTTGTTTCCTCTGCGCTTTAATACTATTGATGTAATTAGAAAGATAAGGATTCTATTAGGTAAGCCATGTACCCTTCTCGTCGCCACTAGAATCTGCTCTGCGAAGGCTAACTTCAAAAGAGTTCCACATTTTGTGTTTTCATATTTGCACAAACCCCAATTCGAGTGGCTTGTAAATAAACCCACTTCTAGTCACTTGCAAATGGACTCAATATGTAAATATATGTATAATAAAATAAAACCGCAAAATAGTCGTCAAGGTGCAGCAGCTACTTAATGAAGGCATGCATGCACTCGCGCGGTTAACCGCATCTTATTCAGCAAATCTGTTGATTCTTGATTTCTCAATCATTCGAGGATTATAGCACGGCATTAAGTTTCCCATCTAAATTTAGCCGATAATGAACCGTTTCAATTTTCCGGCTCCAGGATTATGTTGGACAAGCAGAAAACGCACAAAATTTTATTTCGTGTATCTGCAGTTACTCAGTTCAGTATTATGCCTGCTAAACTTTTGCAAGATACTCTGACGTCAACAAGTTGTTTCTTAGATTTATTGAACAGCAAAATCATAAAAGTTGGCCGACACTCTAAAACATAAACGTGAACATTACATAAACCGGGCGAGTCGTCCTATAAATAGCCTCAACCGATTTCCCTATCAAGTGGACATGAGGTTTTGCGAAAAATTCATGGAGAAAAACTTACTAAAACAAGACTGGAGAGGGACGGGAACTTCTTTTTGATCAACGATGACATAGACATTTTCACTCCTTGCGCTGTAGATCACCACAGTCTGAGTATTTTCGTTTAGCCACTCGGGTTCGGGGTCACTTTACATTTCACTCGATTAACTCTGCTGGACGTGGAGATAAACAAAGAATGTGTTACTGAACAATTAGAATAAAATAGACACCATTCAGATAAAAGATATCCTAGAAAAAGTGAGATTGAATTGCTGAAATCACAGAAATCTTTTAGATGCACCAATCGTACCGAAATAGATGCGCAGTTTATTCTTAGGTTCGGAGCGGCTCGATAAAGACTGACTGTCTGAATCTTCTGAAGTCTTTTAGCGTCTAGTCGATTCCGTCTTGTAAACATAAAATACTTATAATTTGTACGCATAGTAGAACTCTTTTCCAATTAGTTTCTTTGGGCTTTGGCTTCTTTGGTCGATTAGATTTCTTGCAGTGTTGGTGAGCGTCGATGAAAATATTTGGGAAATTTCGGTGTCTTTTCAAATCGAAAATAAATTTGGAAAATACAAGTTGATTTAAAATAACACAAGTTTGTATAATACAAAAATCAAATTTTGAGTAGAATTTATTTGTGCTTCATATTCACTGGTAAAAAACATACATATGAGTACAAAATAGTGTGCTATATTTTAAATCCTTAAACTCCTCGATATAAACGAAATAAAATTTCAGAATATTCTACCTTTTCTTGACATATGTAGTTCGTATTATTCGAAAATTATGTCGGTTATTTAAAAATTATGATGGAGACAAAATGATTTGAGGTACTTGTTACTGCATCGACAATTTTTTTGGGCTATTGAAATGCCCAATATTTCTATTTTCAAAATATGCATTGTGTATATTCAAAATTTTCAAATGTTCTAAATGTGTATTCTATGTTCTATCAACGAATCGTTAAGTCGAAAATTTTATTTTTATATGATCACTAGTTGATAGCCATCGATGATATTTTCTGTATCTATACAAAATATTTCTAGAGGCTAAATAAACTTTTTAGATGATTTGAGAAAAGATAAATCCAAACATGACTGTTTAAAATTATAAATCAAAATTATGTAATTTTAAAACTTTATTTTATGATTTTGTGGTTTCAAAATATATGTGCATATTTTTGTTTTTATATTATATATTTTTAATTAACATTGTCGCTTAAACTTTTATCCTAAATGAAGCATTTCTTTTCCGGAAATCCGGTTTTTAGCTTCAAAATGGAGAATGGACGATTTTTTTTCGACATTTTATCGACCGGGTAACTTATATAGAATCAGTAGGTACATACGTACACATGCATTTCTTATATACAAAACTAGCGGCTTTTAATCTAAAAAAAATTTTTAGCCAGCGAAAAGTATTAAACACTAAAATTGTCTACTCATTAAGAAGAAAACATGAGATTGTAATACTTAACAAATATAATAAACTTCACTGAAAAGTGTTTCTTCCTTAAAAACAGGAAAATATAAAACTCACTCACCGGTTTTTGCACCGCGTTTTCACTCATAGTTGCAAAACTCAAGTTTATCGATCCTTCCGGTCTAGCACAGGTAAGATACCGACAGATGAGTTAATTAGGGTTAGACAATTTTTCGCTCAGATACGAATCAATCAGTGAACCGAAATTCACTTTCCTTTCACAGGTTAACAAAATTATGAAGCACTTCATATCACGTTAACCGAATATTTTTCATTGAGGTCATTACAATGCCCATTTCTCGGCATTCCCTTAATGTATTGATTTTCCCGAAAATTTATAACACTGACACAGAATGGCATCGTTCCGAATTTAATTTGCCACTTGTATCCAAATTATTAACGTACACTGCTCACTGAGGTTTTCCTCACAATCCACTAACCAGGAAATGGCTAATTCCTAGAAGCAAGTCTAAGTTGACTCTCTCGCGATACATTTTTTAATGAAAGGTTTTCACCAAGATTTCACTATATATCCGGAAGAGCCAGTGGTGCAATGCGTCGGTTCCCATATGCACGAGCTTTGGTACTAGGTCACATAGAGAGATATTGAGCTGCACCTCTATGGCGCCGAGACTCCATGGACTCCAGTAGTACTAACTCACTTAGTAGACAGCATGTCTGTGTCTCTTCCAGGCTTACTATCTCTCCTTTGGGCAGCGCGGCACGGCACCTTTTGCACTCTTGCTCAGGCACGGCACGGCATGGCTATGTACTAGTCATGCGCAAAAAACACACCTGATACTCTGTCTGGATGAAATCACAATAGAATTCGTTTTTGAAATTGCCGTTTTCCTGTTCGGGTTCGCTCCAACGTTTTGTCGGATATCATACAAGGCGAGTGCTCCACTTGATGTGAATATCCACAATCGAGTGTCACAGTTCTAATTAGCATCGAGTATTTTCAGCGCAGATACTTACCACAAAACATATCAAATTTCCGCAAAAAGCACTCCTCTTTGAGGCAGAACCCCAAAGCTCTTTCACGGTCACAACAATGAAACATAGCACTCTTGGATACCTTCCCATACACCATAGTGCTCTTTCTGATTATGGTAATTCGTTTTTCGCCGCGATATAATCGCCAACTTGCATAACACTTCTGTGGATGTTTATCATTTTCCACCTAGTTTGCATGCAAATTGCAAGGGGAGACTCGGGTTGAGTTATGGACACCTCTGAAGAGAAACTCAAAGATATTATTTGCTACAAACAAATATCAAGTGTGATTCAACTAGAGAAGAAGGAACTTTTAATACTCAGTCGATATTTTAGGAGCATCCTTCAGATTCTCTGTTGCGTATATTGAATTTTCGAACAGATTGCATCAAATCCCTTGAATAATTTAAAGAAAGTGGTTTATGGGTGTTCAACTTCAGACCTATTTCAATTTAGGTCTTAAATTAAACTTTTTTATTGCAGTAAGGATACCAATCGATGCAAATGTCCAATATGCAGGCAACATAAAAAAAGACTACAATTTGCATTGCACATGGTTTCGAAATGCAGTGGTCATGCATATTTGACCTTTAATGGTTTTTGGAACTATTATCCAGTCAAAGTGTATGAAATTCTGTATTTTACATGAACGAATAAAACAGTGCTGCCGTAAAGACTTGAGCTAAAAAAGCGTCACTTTCTTATTGACTCTGGAAAATTTTAATTTTTTACATTTTTATACTCGACTTCATTACATACTACTCTATATAATACATTCATTTTAGCAAAGATCATATACAACATTCCCTTTATAAAGCTCGCCTTATAAATTAAATGGCATCGTATAGAAAGTTAGTTTTGTGTTCGTTCATAAGTTGTTATATAATAGCATGCATAAACATATCAATATAATTTTCGCGAAATTAAATCATCATATTAAATATTTACTTTGCTAATACTATTATAGGTCTTTTGCATTTTATCAAAGGAACGGAACAAAAAGCATATTCAAGCAGTAAGGTTCAAAAAAACTTGTGTGTGTATTACATATTATTAAAAAAATATTTTTCCGGCTTATTTTTAATTTATAAATTTATGAAATTTAAAATCTTCACTTTAATTTTCATAATAATAATTAATTTGTGATATCAATACCTTATCCATTTGGAAGTGTTACTGAATGATCGCTTTATTTAATTTATAATTTATTCTTAGGACTGTTGAGCATGTCTTCCAATGTTAGAAATGGAGTTACAATTGCTTCACTTCATAATTTGATAAAAGGTCTAAAATTGTTTTTTAAAAGCATACCCAATTCGATCCATGGCTGTCCTTACCTTTGTTACAATCTAAATGAATCTCTTTTGAATTTGACACTTTTCACGTCCTCTTTCAATAAGGTTGCTTTTCATTTCATATTATCCTTGATTTATCAGAATATTTTAAATTAACCCCTTTCAGTTTTCGAAAGTTCAAGTCTTAAAATAACCCATTCCCTCAAAACTTTTACTGCGAAATTAATCAGGGAATCAAAATTATAGAAATATTCTTAACACGCTACCGGTTCATACATAATATATTCTCAGTCGAATCTTTGAGTTTATACATTTAAACTGGAAAATGTACTTTTTTAAGGAAGAAAGTTTTTACATTAATAATTCATAAGTTAAGAAAGCAGCGACAAAAGCACAACAAAAAATCTGCAACAAAAATAGGGCAGATGCTTTTAGACTACTTGGCTTTTGCGGCAGTCTTTTTCTTTTCTTCTGACAGTGCTTTCTATGCCTCAAGAATTTTTATGAATTCATTCTTACGAACGTTTCCCGATTTTTTACTTTGCATAGTCTAAATTAATAATGTTTTAATTAATAAAACTTTTAACTAGAACAAAGCGAAATTTGGTAAAAGTTCTCAAAGAGTAATTTCTATCTAAAAAATTACAAACTTCTAGTTAAAAAACCACTAATACATGGAGTCTAAAATAGTAATCACTTTTTCAATAATTATCAACTAGAAAATGTATAGTTAAAAAATCTCATGAAACTGGAAGAATTATAGATTGATTGATTGAATATACTAACTTTTTGTGCCACAACTTTCGTCCAGTGTGGTCAGAATCGAATAATATCTGAAATATGTACTTCTCGCTGAAAGCAGTAGTTATTTAAGTGAAAGAGGGCAAACAATTAGAAAATTAATTATCAAATATTAAAGTTATTAAAAATATGACATTACATTAAAAGAAGGTTTAATATATGTATGTAAGTAATGACGAAATTTTTAAGTGTAACGTTAACGTTAAAACCTCTTATTATTATTACCAAAATAACTTTTATATACAAAAAGGTTATAAAAAAACAATTTGGATAATTCAATATCGCTTACATACTAATTAGAAAGGTTGATTACATTAAAAAAGTAAATGCCAAAGGCCAGTCAAATATTTATTTTAAAAGAAGTTAGAATATTAAGATTATAGAGGGCAATGCAAAGCTAAAATTCAAACTTGTTTTAATTTTCATAAATAAATTCTTGACAATTGAACTGCCTCTGCCTTAGTGAAAGTAATGGAGACTTATTTTATTTGAAAAAGCTCTACTGCATATATATTTTACAAAATTAATGCGTCTTCGTGTTGTTTTAAATTATCACTATTCTGTTGCAAAAGTGGACTAAGGTAAATTTAAATTCATTTGAAGTAACCCTTTCGAGATAAACTAACTTAGAGGCATTTAGAACTAATGTTTCCTGAGATATCATTATTACGGAAAGAATTACTAATTTAGTTTGAATTTTAAGTACTACTACATATTAAAAGTTGCAGTAGCGGAAAACGCATTATTTTCGGAATTTTATATTTAATTTAATTTACTTATCCATTTATGCTCCCCTGTGGTTGTTATCGAACGATATTGTATGTATATCATGGAATTGAAAACTCAGCCAAATTTGGTGATTTCGAATGTTTAAATGAGAAGGAATGAAAACTTAAATTTAAATTTTGCGTTAATTCGATTAATTTTTAACGTTCCCAGAAAAAGAAGGAAGAAATCCTTCAAATGCAGGATCGTTGAATCCATAACAAACAGAGAAATATAATTATGTTTGATTTTGATTTTTTTTACCTAGATAACAAACTTCAGATGTTTTTTGGATGCTTTAGTTATCTCACTCTATAAATTTCCTATTTTCTAACAAATTCACTTGCGCTTGAAATTTGTTAAATAGAAGTTAATTTAAGCTCTGTATTTAGAGACTTTCTTCGAGTCACTTTGTAAAAATAACCTTCCTTTAAATACCCGCGATTGTTCAGTAATGGCCTTCTCATATAAAAAGCGTTATTATATTCCATTTTTTGTTTTAATGCAAGAAAAAATTACCGTGAACTAATTACCTATCCGATGAGTTTGTCCCTACATCTTATATTTTTGTTACATATTATATAATATTTATAGTAGCAGTAAGCATAATATGATCCTCTAATTTACAACTAAAGATGTACTGATTCTACAAATTTGCTGCTTGAAAAGTTGAGATATTGTTAAAAGAAATATTTTGGAACACATCTTGAAACATGAAGTCATAACTTATACACATAAATGAATTCTCACATATTCGTATGATTTAGAGATACGAATAAAATTATAAGAACCGTTTTTGTTCGGCATCAAGTTGTCTATAAAATCCTTCGCAGGCTAAAGCTTATAGTAAGTATTAATAGTCTTCTAAGTGACAATTTTGCAAAAAAAGACACGTATGACGTATGTACATGTTACAATATTTCGAGATATTAGTTACCTGATTATATGTATAATATATTAAAATATAATATTAAATGGTATGTCTGAAGATCACTTTATTCTCTACTATTTCTCTTACAGTCGTCATTTCATTCGACTTATACATACATATGTAGTAGTGTAAACAATTATTTGTAATCTAATTTATTTAATACTCAACAAATGCAAATTTTTTGCTCTGCACTATTTACCTGCAGAAATTGTGAAAAATTGTAAAATATCTTAAAAAATGTTACCTTCTTTTGAAACTGAACCTGCAGGTTTTCCAATTTATCGACATGAGGATGAAAAAACAGAAGAAAATTAATTAAAATTGAACGCACAAGAAATATGAATTGAAGGCTATAAGAATTATTTTATTTTAGCACTTCCTTAATTTACAGATATTTCAGCAAAGATAAGCACGGCGACTGTTGACCACTCAATAGGCAACATAAAGTAACTTTATTAAACCAATCCTAACCCAAGCTAAACCGTTTTAAGTCATCGATATTTTTGGAACTAATATGCATTTATTGATATTTTATTATGTATTACTTTATTATAATTGCGAGTTATTAAATAGATATGCCACTATAATTGTGTGTGTACTAATTAACATTGCATTTAAAAAAATAATTGAATTGATTATTATTAAGGTACCATCACAGTGTAAAATTTTGAAAAAAAATAAATTTTTTTTTATCTTATCTTAAAGTACATACAGTTATGCATGTTCTCTCAAAATTTCAAATTGAAATTCGAATTATTATGGTCGCTACGGCCTTCCTAACAAAAAGGAATTAGTGCCAGAGGCTATATAAAGAACCCCTCCTTCAAACTTGAAACGCGTTTATCTCGAAATGCCTTTTTTAAAAACGGTGCCACATTTCAGAGGGAAAGTTTCCAAGCTATAGATTTGAAATTTTGACAGAATATTCTTTATTCCATTCTCCATGCTCCTATGGAGGATAACGGCTTACCTACAGATTGATAATCTATTTCTTTTTTTTTCAAAATGAAAACTGCGGCCGCAAACGGGGGTACCAATAGCCGACTTTTTTTAAAGACACTATTTTCAAAAAATTAAAATTAAAAAAAAAAAAAATTAAAACAATTTTTTTTTTGGATTGCTAAATAGTGATATTAATCGTAAAAAAAAATTCTTCCCCATTCTTTCGTCCTATCCATCCAAAACAAAATTGCGAAAATTGAGTATTTTTCAGCCGGTCACACTGTGATGGTACCTTAAGGGGTTGATTTTAAATTCATACCTATGTATGTTGAAAACATTCTGAAATTAATTAGTACAACTTGTTTTGCTTAAAACATTTTTTGCTACAATAATAAAGTTTATTACAAAATACGTCTGAACGTTTAATGATAAAAAGTTATGAGGAGATCCTTTAAAAGCATCCAAAAAATAATTCAACCAGCATATAAAATAAGATAATTATGCAGTTAAATTTCCATTACTTCTGCTTTAAGTAGTCGAGATCATATATGCATCTGCTTCGATTATTGTCCATTAATAAAGTAATTATAGCATTATATAGATATGTGAAAAATACGTGTGGAATTTTATTTAACACTCTATACGTCAAATACATGACTTTTGTACCCTAAAGTCAATTTTATTTTATCTTATGTACAGTGATATCTCTATGTTTATCGCTATGTTATCCCCTGTTTTTTTCAGAACGAATGGGCATTAAATGTTATATGCCAGAATTAGCGAGAAAGCGAGTAGGTTTTCCTTGTGGCTTTATATTAGCTATTACCGAAGCAGCATCGTATATGTTTCTAGGATAAATCTCTGAAATCCATCATCCGGTTTTATGGGAGAAGAGCCTACCATGATTTAGTTCTGGAGGCATCGTGACGCCTCCGAACATTCTATCCAGATTCCAGATAGTAAACCCGCAGCAATTCAGCGCTCCGCTAGTGGAGCGCTGAACAAGGATGTATTCCGAAAAGGAGCATCAATCAGTGAATGAAATGAAAATGTCTCTATTTAACAGACGCATCGATTTTCGCTTACAATTTTATAGCCATCAATGCCGGGTTACAGAATCGCAAACTGACGACCAAAAGCCGTTCCCGGCGTTTCGCACGGAAAATCAATGTCTCTCCGGGGCGCATCATCATCCAGGCGCGGAAACCGTCCAGGCGGAGGCATTCATCAGATGCGCTTATTAAAACCGTCATCGGGGCACCATCCAGCAAATGCACTGGTTTCCACCAAACGCAACATAATTAGACGAGGCTGTTTTGTCTCTGTTGGGCGTTCAGCGGATATGTGGCGAGTGCGGCAAGTAGGTCAATCAATCTGGCGCCAAGACGGCGGTGCGGTGAGGAGAAATACAAGACGATAAATGCACCCAGGCATGCTATTACTTGGCGATTGCACAAAATGGCGTTGTCATTAGTAAGCATAGCACTAAGCGGCAAACTTGGGAGGCATTCAAAGGGTTTGGGGAGCCAAGAGCAACTCTAGCTGCTAGGGGAGGGGGAGGCTGTGATGATTCAGTCTAACCATTGGCTGACTCACTACGAGCAAAAGCATTGGCAGGAAATATTAATAAAAATTTTAAAGAAGCCCTATTGCATCGCGGTGCTTGCAAATCGCTCTAGACTACAATTATTGTGCTCTTCTGCTTATTAAAGGGTAACTACTTAGCTACAGGTTTTTATTTTATTTATTTATTTACTTTTTTTTTTAAATGCAGCTGTATTGGCACAACTTACTTGCATTGATTTGGACACTGACCGAAAAGATACAGCGAATTATACACGTCAAACATCGAACCACTGATCTCAGGTGCGAGATAACTTGCGCCTCAAAAATAGTATTATAGAAAAATAAGATTACTACTTACCGAGGGCTGGTGGCCACCATAGTGCTCATAGGCATGTCTAACGTGCTTGTTATGATGGTGATGATAGTTAAGTGTCGGAGGTGATGGCATATTATGGCCACTATGGGGCAAATGAGACGTGTGCTGAACACCGACCTGATGACCATGGTGGTGCGGTACATGTCCTTGTGACGCCTCTATTAGCGTCGGCTGAATGTGAGTAACGAACTGAGCCATTTTTCTGGAACGTTTTTCACTTTAATTACATGTACACTATAAAAGTAAATAGCCAATGAGTAGACAGGATTTTATTCGCACAAAACAGGGACCAACTGATCCCCTCTGAAGTTAATAGGGAACTGATTTTTGCACACATTTACTAGAGGTACAAGGGCTTCGAAAGCATCTAGAAGAGATGAGCTCAGCTCGCCTGAGAAACATCTCGAGCTCCTCCCGCCTTTCCCTCTATTTTGACTAGGACTCGCTTGATTTATATGCACAAGGGATAGCTCGATCTGGGAAACATGAGTACGACGGAAAAAGTGCGTTCACCCCCCAGAAGCTTACACCTTTTATCGACCCGCTGAGTTTCATAACATCTAAAGAGGAATTCAATTCCCAAATAATTCTCTAAGTGCATGAAAACGAATCATCAAATTGTGGGTGTTTCTTTAGAAATAAAATTAAATGCCAGCAGAATAAATGTAAACATTTAAACTGGGGTGGCATTACACACTCTAATGTGCCAGGGTCATTCACGCGCATGTCCTTATAAGAAAACAGCTTTTCTCACCGATCCAAAACCCAGAGGCATTAATGGGGGTAGGCTAGCTGGCGTCGCGTTATTGCAGCCAAAGTGGCACCGAAGTTCTGAAAGCTAAGGACCTAGGGAGCAAAAATATTATCGCAAAAAAAAACATACGACGCGGAAAGGGTTAAATGAAAGTCAACAGAAGTCGGGAGCACTTCCTCCTGTTTTATTAGCAAGAAATTTGAACAAATTAGTTATGGTACATTCTTACTAAACATATACTGATGACTTGCATATATCTGTCCCACAAACAGCGCGTTTCCTGATCCCTGCAAAAACAACGAAAAATTAGCATTCAGCTAGTCGTAGAGGCAGAATGCAACCTTGATATTTCCAAGTCGAGAACACTTTGAGTAACTGCTGGCAGAAACTGTTTAACTTGCTCCACTCCCCAGCTATTTTGGCGCCACGGATCGATCAGCTTCTCCGACAGCTCGACAAAGAGGCAGCGCAACTCTCTAGTGCGGTGCAGGTTGCATGCAATTGTTATTAATGACCGCCAGTATGAGCTGAAAAGCTTACCATGATTCAATTGAGAGCACATTTTATAGAGGTTTATAGTTTACCGGAAATTAATGTCGAGCTCATGGTAACACCTTTCGAGAAGCACCGGTTTCAGGCGCAAGGACACTAAACTGAAAAAAACGTTGAAAAATAAATTCATAAAATATTATCGCAATGCAATTAATAGAAAGAAGATACCATTTTAGGTACAAACAAAGACATGTAGATACATTGCATAATAAATCATGCAGTCAACTTTAGTAAATTAATTAATTAGTTAATTTTTTATCATTTTTAAAGGCACAAAAAGAAATCACCTTAGTGATTAATCCAACTTAGCTTAAACTTAACAAAATTATTAAATCTTATTCCTACGAATATTCGAAACCCATGATTTCACAACTTAACAATTTAACATTTATTTTTGTTTGTCATACTGAATATTTTTGAAAATTTCGATGGCTGCTGATTTTTGTATGCTTAAAATTCCAATGATTATAAAATAAAGCTGTTAATATTGCAATAAATTATATTTGAATGCAATTTGTTTAGATAATTTGGATTTGGACAAAAGGATTAATCGTCTGAGCTGATAAAATTAACCTAAACTTTTTTCCTATCTACATAACTTGAAAGGTCTGAATATATAAAGAAAAATTCTTTATAAATTATACATTATACGTACTGTTTAATTTCCTTCTCTTTGTCTAGCAAACAGCGGAGTTCTCTGAGGTCCAAGAGGAATTCCTTGTCCATTTCGGTGTCATAATACTCTGGCCCTGAATGCTGATAAGTATAAGTCCAGAAATTCATAACCGCTTGGCAGCAGTCAAAGAAATCTGAGAAGCTCAGGTACTGCAATTTCCGCTTGGATGTTTCGAACCTGAGACAGGCCAAAAATACCACCGTTGCGTACCTCCTGAATTACATGTTTACGCGTTATATTTAATGCTTTTGTATACTGAAAATAATTTACTTTGCAAGGTCGTCAGGCAAAAGGAATAGCTGCTTTATGTTGCTGGCAATATTTCCGGGAAGCTCCTCCACGGCTTTAAATACTCTCTTTACGTTATCAAACTGGCGTCTAGAAAAAGAATCAGATTGATGATGAGCTTTGCAAAAGATGTAATTTACCTGCATGATTTCAGACGAACGCCTGTTTTGTCGCCTACTTCATCTAAATCTTTTCGATATCGCGACGTCAACTTTTTGCCCAAGATTTCCCGAGCCACGGAATCATCCAAAGAATAGTACCTACGAAAATCGTTGAAGCAATTCTTTTTCTAGAACTGCAAAAGCAAACTACTTTTCAATCAGCAAAGACCTCGTCTGCGGCTCCAGCTGAAAAGAGGGCTGCTCGGACAGTTTGGTGGGAACATGCAGCAGCTTTTCAATTAGGGAATAGGTCCTGTAGTGGTCTAACACATCCGAGGCGATAAGTTCCAGTGGAGCTCCCATGAACTGGTCAAAGCCCTTCTGCTTGAGGAGAGCAACAGCTTCGCTAGCTGGAAGAGTGATGCCTTCGGTATGTTTTGGACACAACAGAAATGCGGCGACTTACATGAATATCCCTCAATCCATAGTTGATAAATTTCAGGGTCCACCAGCGTGTAGTTGCTGATGAAAACATCGACCTCGGCGAACATTCTGCGATTCACCTGCCTGCAACTAAATCAGCTGGTCGCTTGACTTTTTGCTGTGACTGATAACAAATTTTGTACAGTACGAAGGATAATTAGAAGCCGTTCAGCCACCTGGTAGTCAGTTATTTTACTACTCTGATACGCCTGAAAAAGTGTGGAAATCGACCAGTAGAACTAAAAAACTATAAAACCTTTCAAATGTCCTTTTACACAATACGGAAACGGAAATGATGTGTTTTTTCACCAGTATTTCAAAAATGGATAAAGATTGGAAAAAAACGACCAGTGATCGGTTATCAATTGACATGGAACTGATATAGTATAATACATACATATCTAGTCGCATAGTCATAATTTGTGAAACTTTCAAATTTATTAAGGAACAGACAATTTCAAACATTACACTTCCCATAATAATTTAGCGAAAATAGATATTGTGATTGCATGAAAATTCATTTATTAACAGAACTGAAGTCTCAAGTATTCTAAGTAAGATATTTATGGTACAAAGATAAACTCAAATATTTTCATAATGTGCCTATGTTATAAATAAAAACGTTGTAGCGCATAATTTTATTACTATAGACACGGTAAAGATTAAGTTATAATAAGTACCGCAATCTCCTGAAATATACATATGTATGTATATTATAAAATAGATACTAAATTGTTTAATTCAATGTATATATTTCTCAATGTTTTCATCAATAAATTCGTTATTTACCTCCTGTTAATTTTTAAAACCTTTATTGTTAGCAAATAAATTCTTCTCACTCTTTAAACTTTCAAAAATAGGAAGTGTAAATGGAAAAAAAACTTTTTCAGCACTCTATGAGAAAGGATTTTTTTTTCCAAAAATTTCGTGATTTCTGTTTTGGCTCATTAATTTATATTTCATTTTACAAGGCACATAAATAAGAAGATAGAAGGACTTTAAGATGGAGACTGACCGACAGATTTTCGAAAATGGAAATCTTATTTTTGGGTATAAATTCCTAAAAAAGAGGGAATCGTCTTTTATTTGAAAGAATACATTTGCCTAGAAAACATTGGCTTTTGAATTCCATACAAATTGACAAGTATTATTAACAAAATTCAACAAAAATAATCCACAATAATTAAAAAAGTTTTTTTTTCAACGCATCAGACATTATGTCACAATATCTTTGAATTATTTCCGCAATCTTAGCTTTTCCGTCCCTCTGCTTTCCTTTTTGATAAACTTTTACAATTATCGTGCAGCTGTTACATTCCTTTTTATTTTATTTATGCAGAGCTCAATTACTTCCCTTTAGACATTATTATCATCCTGCGTACGTAGGCGAGAATATCAATAGTAAGTTGCAAGCCTACGAAGGTCATGCAGCAGATATATGTATAAGATACTAGAGTTGAGGGTAAAATGGAATATGTATTCTAAATGCAAGTTCTGAAACCACCCTTCCGGAATTTTCTATAGTTGGAATATACATACATGAATTCGATAAAACTCCTCTGTTGAAAAGTCTACACAATTTCGTCAATTTAAATACACGCTTGAGAAAGTTAGATATCGATCATATCGAAAATGTATAAATAATCCTATACCACAAACACAATATACCTAACTTTAAATTCTAACAACAAACATTTCATTTAGATTAACAATACCTAAATGTTTATAAGCAAAGCAAGAGATTATTCTACATAACTTGCGATAACTACTCACATTTATATACATTTCCTTATCGCTTTACTATAGAAAGGGAGGATTCCCATTCACCACGCCGATAATGAATCAGTTCATCTCGGAAGCTTACTAGTTACAGATCGGTTTTGCGGAAATGTTGCTCAAAAGTATCCTTTTATCGTTAATATCATTTTTTATCGTTTACGGGATTTGTGCAAGTGACTTTCCAGAATTAGTACACAGTGAAACCAATGAGACAGCAGAAAATTTAACGCAGAAAACGGAGGATCTAGACCCGGAAGTGCTTCGTTCAGAAGATCAAAATGGCGGCGCGATTGAAACGATCATTGAAATGTTGGCGGGATTTATTTTTGGCGAATCGGATAACAGTGGCCCTGAAGTGAGACGTGTTCAAAAAAGTGCATCTTATGATTATGCAGAAACAGTGGAGTTGTTCAGAAATATTCATCCCTCTGTGGCTATGACTCTGGAAGTGAATCGCAGTGACGAAGATGCTCTAGTTCTAAGGCGAAACATCTACGGCTCTGAGATAGTCGAAGATCCCTTGTACTACGAGGTTATGAAGAGTGCACCAAAGCCAGAGCAAAGAAGTTTGGTGATTGTTTTCGACGGCACTGTATCCATGCTCAACGATCTCGAGCAGCTGGAGACTGAGGCCGAAGTGATTATAAAAGAGGTTACGCAACGGGAGAATAATCCTATCTTCAATTACATCTTCGTGCCGTTCAGAGATCCATGTAAGTTACTCTTCGCGTTTTATCAGCAACCTTGAGCGAAACTGTGTGAAATTAGCACCAGGGGTATGATCACTGATAACCCATTGGGCTGCTGATTGCGGACTGGCGGTTATTCTTTTGAATGAGATTAAATTAAAATTTCACAGCATGGGGAAAGCGCTTTTCTCGTCACCTACTTATCAAAGTAAACGTAACTGGACGAGCAATTAATCTATAATTAAAACAACAAAACGCCACAACATAATTTATTATTGGATGGTTTATGAAGTCATCAGATAATGATTTCAAATATTTAGTGTGCAATTTGGTACTGTTCTGTTTCAGTAGAGTATATATAATTTTCTTTAAATATAGTACAAAGAAATTTATTTTTTACCACCTTTTAAAATCACTTTTGACTGTTCAAACTTTTTTTACGAAAGCGTTTTGACAACCGACAGTTGATCAGAAGCCGGATCCTTGTATATTGGATCTAAGGCTGTACTTTCTTTATTAAGATGTATTGTTCGAGTCGTCTCATCGACTAAAAATATGGTCGAAACGCTGATACATGACTATTCCCCTGCTGTTTAGGTATTTAAAAAAAACCTTATTTAGTAAGACAACGAAATTCTTTACATTAGAAATTATGAAGTATGTACGTCGAAACCAATTGCAAATTTTTGTTTAATTTTTATTTTGGTTAATAGTTAGCTTTTAGCTTAATAGGAATTTGTTTTTCAACTAAATCCCATTGGTCAACACTTTCGACCAAACGCTTGCTCTCATTCTCCTGCAAATTTTTCAAGATGTTTATTATAACGAGGTTTTATTGTATATGTTCTTTTTACCGAAATCCTTTTCTTAACCTAATTTTGTCTCGCCAAAAAATCTTTTATATTTTGTTTTGTTGGTTTAAGATGTAGTTTTAAACTTACATTCTATACAAAGATAATATAAATTGTCACGGGTTGCTCGATAACCCCCAGATATCTTCTAAAGGATAATTTTTTGATGAATAATATCTACTGTATTTAAAAAAATTCGTCACTATATATCAAAGTGTTTAAAAAAAAAAACAATTTGTTATAATAAACTTTGTATTTTGAAGCTTTCTTCAGAAAAGATCTTTTGAATAGGATATTTTTCTTTAGTTCCAAAGTCTCTTTTTTTTATAGATGTCTTGATCTCCAAGAAACTAATGTACTAACAATCCATGCTTCTTATATTTTGATTCTTTGAATGATTATCAGTTTCACTTCGAGCTATTATATGGTGGTTAATTAGAGTAAGAAATTGACATTTTCTTCTTTGTTGAGCAAAACGATATTTTAATTCTCTGATGCAACACTAAAAGCTATGCTACTATTAAAATTATTTTTTTACAGATGTTGGCCCAAAGCTCGTTACCCAAAATATTACCAAATTCTTAGAAGCAATACGAAGTTTACCTATTTTGGGAGGTGGAGATTGTCCTGAAGCTACACTGGCTGCAATTAACTTAGCCTTAGAATCAGCGCTTCCAAAATCTTTCGTTTATGTATTTACTGATGCTATTGCTAAAGACTTTGCATTAGAAAACAATGCAATCGATTTAATCCAAGAAAAACAACCGAGTGTAAGTAAATAAAGTTCACAGCATTTGATTATTGGCTCATAGTGAAAGCTTAAACATTTACATTTTCGCAATTAAAAACTGTAACAAGCAGATCAAAGGAACAAATTAATATTTTAATACCAATTAGAATTAAGCAACTTATTATATCTAATATCTTAATTACAAAACGTTTATAAAAGAGTTACTGACATCTATTTTGGTTTATATAGGTTTAAAACAACGCACACATAAAAATTCGAAATATTTGTCGAATGATCATGCAAAACTTGGTTCTTTCAGATAACGTTTCTTCTCACAGGATTTTGCAAATCAAAATCATCGGAAGGATACAAAACGTTTGAAAGACTGGCTTCTTTCAGTAACGGTCAAGTGTATAATTTACAAAAGACAGATGTTGGAGAAGTAAAGTGATATTCTTCTCTTGAAATATTTTTTAATATAAATTATAATTTTTTACAAAAGGTATTAGCTGGAATAAGGGCCTCACTAGACGCAGATTTAGTCCCTATTAACTATTTATATTCAAATACGTCTGGTGCTCAGTCTTTGGATGTTCCAGTAGATCAAAATCTTAGGGAGTTTACTGTTAGTGTGGCTGGAAAAAGACCAAATATAACAGTGAAAAATCCAGATAATGAAGAACACAAGAACGTTAGTGAAGTTCTAGTGTTAAGCAATTTGAAGGTTTTGAAACAAATATCTAATATGAAAGGATACTGATTAGTATATTCTTAGGTTCTTAACGTCCAAGATCCTCAACCAGGTTTATGGAATGTTGAAACTGAAGTCGATTCTGAACATTCAATAAAAGTTACTGGAATCAGTGATTTGAAATTTAATTTTGGGTTTTCTGAAACTGAACCAACGGACATTAGTGAAACTTATCTTAATCCTGAATCATGTAAGTTATTTCTATCCCGAAAAACTTTAAAATCAAATTATATTTTCTAAAACTATTTGTTTGTCACCATATTACATTATTTTCTCCAGTATTGGAATGGTAAAATTATTTAATACTTGAACCTATAATTTTGTTTTCGAACAAGTAGTAGATCCTTTCTGTAGAAGTTTTATGTGTAAAACGAGCTGTAAAAGCTATTTGTTATCATAGATAAGGACTCAAGCTTTTATTTAAGCTGCGCTACAAACTTCTGTGATATACATATCTTTATTTTTTAATAATTTTTCAAAAATTACTAAAATACGATTTTCGGTATTTTTAAAGCCATTTTTTTTCGAAAATGGTATCTATGTAATATAGTATTTTTATTTGCGTATTCATAACCTACGGAAAAAATACAATAGAAATTATCTAACACTTGTCCGAGAACAACAAACAATTTGAATTTTCTGACGTGACAAGAGAGAAATTCTTTAAAAATGTGCATTATTCAAATAAAAGGTATAACATGACATACATACATGTATGTATTAAAGAGCTATTTAAAATATTTTAAATAAAGTGAATATATTTTCCTAAAATTCAAGTCGAATTTTGACCTTGAAATAAGCTTCGCAGTAAATGTGACGGTTCAGAGCTATTTCTAAATCATCACATCTCATCTTTTTTTAAAAATAGATTTGATTGATTTGGTCTACTCTTTAGAAAATCATGTCATTTTATTACAAGCTTTTATTAAATTTTTGTTTTACTTATTCTTGTTTTTGATTTATAAATCAGATGAATTTTGATGAAAGATAATTTACTCGTGCTACTTTTTCATTGGTAATATAATTTTACACTAATAAACATTTCCCAGTACGTCCAAACGTTCTCTCCGTAACGCCGTCGGACGACAGCTTAATTCACAATTTAACTTCGGTAGAATTGGAAGTGCAAAATATAAAAACGATTGCGTTACCACTTCATCAATCTTCAGAAAAAACACCAGAAAGAGCGAGAATTTTTTCAACCAATGCATTTCAACCTCCCATAAATATGTTCAAATTATTTGTAAATGGATTTGATTCAGCAGGAAACCCACTGCGGCACGTGTTATCCACGTTTTTAAAAGCAGTTCATCCAGGTACTGTGTTACTTTCTTTTTTAATCATTTAGTTTTAGTTTATATTTCGTTAATTTTTGAAATATATTCCGCAGAAGTGCCAAGGATTATAGCACTGACTCCATTCGTGGAGGTTTTGCAAGGCCAAGATACATCACTTGATTGTAAAGTTGTATTTTCATTACCAGGAAAGGTTTTGTGGGAACGAAACAACACGATCATCGAAGAGACCGAACATAGGTAAATAATTTGGTCATTATTACCAAAAATGGAAGACGGTGAAAACATAAAATAAAAACGAAACAAGAGGATTTTTAAGCTCACTAAATTAGAACTTGGTGCAGATTTTTAAAAATTACTGAATATTATGGATGAGAAATCGTAATATTTGCATTAAACTTATTAAAATTGATACGGTAGTGTTTTAACTTATGTATGTAAGCTTATTGGAAATTAAGTAAACAATTTAAAAGAAAGGTATTTGCAAAGTTTTTAATAATTTTACCAATGATAATATAATTTACTGTTATATATTCAATATAGTTTAATTAATTCACATCTAACTACATTTCAGAGAGCATAGCATTCACCATTACAATATTAAAAACGCCCAATTGGAGGACGCGGGCGAATATATTTGTTCGATTCATAATTCAGAAATGTCTGACATGGACAGAGTTAATTTAATTGGTACGTAAAATAAATACTCAAATCACTTTAATTTTATACCAAATTCGACTTCGCAGTTCATAAAAAGATTACTCCAGTCTCCGTGAAACTTATTGATTCAAATATGACTGCTACAGAAAATGACGTAGACTATCAAATAAGCTGTTTTGCTCGACCGAATACTAACGTTCAGTTCTCCTGGCTTTTTAAGGGTGAACCCATTTCTAGTGATAACGCGGATGTGATGGTATGTCGAAAATACATACTATTAATTGTTTCATTTAATTTAATTTTACAGACGGATAAAGGGAATTTAATTTTAAATACCGTAAATCGAACAAATGCTGGAGACTATACTTGCATTGCAGATAATGGTGATGTAGTAGCTAATGACACCGGATATTTGACCGTTTTTTATCCATCAAGCATTATCGGGCCTAATGCAGAAAGTAAAAGTTAAAAAGTCTATATTTCAAACGTATGCCAACGTTTTGCAATTTTTACAGACATTACAATATTTTACGGCGATGATGTCCAATTGAATTGCTCGTCCGACGGAGTTCCTCTTCCTAAGCTTAAATGGATTACAGAGGAAGGTTTAGATAGCAATTTCGAAAACGGTTTGATTCAAAATTTCAATATGGAACATGAAGGTGTATATCGATGTATAGTATCAAATGGGATTGGAGATGTATCTGAAAAAGTATTTTACTTGGAGGGCAAATCTAAAAGTAATAATAATGTTATATATTATACTAAATTGTAAATATACAATTATCCCTTAAGATCCCCCCGCAATTTTACCGGGTGTCCATTCGAAACTAATTAAAGTTGGTTCTGACTTTCAAGTTTCTTGTGAATGTGACCTGTGTGATCCAATTACTAGGTTTTATTTTCAAATAAACAACGAAGATGGATTTATTTCACAAGTAGAAGGAGATCTCAGTACTTCCAAGACTGATTACACAAAACGAACTTCTGTTAACCTAACAATTTCGAATTCAACTATTGGAGATGGTGGTATCTATACATGTCACATGGAAAATGAATTTGGTTTTGATGAAAGACCAGTTATCGTCGAAATGTATGGTACGCTCAAGGAAGTCAAATTTAATATTTTATTTGTAAGTTTCACTACATTTTATAGATCCTCCACACGTGAATAAGATATTTGGTGTATATCGCAATGAAACGATTTTGAATTCATTAGATGTTCTAGAAGAGGGTTCATTCGCTCTCGAATGTGAGTTTACGGGACACCCACCACCAACGCTTGAATGGGTCAAACTTGGTTTGGACTTTTCTGAACACAAAATAAGGTGACTACAGAAGGATGTATTTTATTTAAACATTTGTATTTTTACATACTTATTTACTACTTTTTCGGTTTAATTCACACACACAAATTCTATAAACTTCAAAAATTAGTTGATTTTAAAATAATAACATTTTCTGAAGAAAATGTCGACTTTCGAAAATATAGATTATATATAATTCAGTTTCAATGCTTTTCGTGTCGTCAAATACATGTCATTCTCTTACAAAAGCCTTAAAATGTTTTCAGGTCTAAGAACAAGACTTCAATTGAAGTGACTAATGTAACTGCTGACGATAAAGGTATTTATCAGTGCATTGCGCGAAATAAGTATGGATATAGTGACAGTACAATAACGGTGCAAGTTGTGGGTATGTGTCTTTTATTTACATAAATAATAATTAATATTAATCCCTTGAATCTTAAAAGCTCGTCCTAAATTTAAGACTGCAGAAGATACCATTGTAATGG
Organism: Machimus rusticus; assembly: GCA_951509405.1. Taxonomy (NCBI): domain Eukaryota; kingdom Metazoa; phylum Arthropoda; class Insecta; order Diptera; family Asilidae; genus Machimus; species Machimus rusticus. The sequence continues at coordinate 47,178,247 of OX608050.1, read as the reverse complement.
TTGAAAATGGTCAGCCAGTTACTCTGCATTGTGATGTTGAAGGAGATCCTTTGCCGCGAATTTCTTGGTTCGTCAACACTTCAAGAAGTTTAAATGAGAATATCCCTCCTGATGCAAATGAATTTTTGAAGTGAGTTGCAGTTATCTTATTAATCCAAAGTAATTTTAATTTTATGTAGTCTGACAGCTTCTCCTGAAGACGCGGGAGTATATGAATGTTTAGCAGAAAATGAAGCGGGTCAAACGAAAAAAAAGATCCTGCTAGTGGTGTCATGTAACTATACTTGTTGTTAATTTGAACATAAATTGGATTTAACAGTCAGATAATTTATAGTTGAACCAAGAATACATCCATCAGGGGATGAATTAATAACTGCGCGGAAAGAAGAAGATATAGCTCTGATTTGTAGAGCAGAAGGTCATCCAGAGGTATATTGTATTTTTCGAAAATCTCTCTTAAATACAGTGAAAATTGTTGTTGTTCAGCCCCAAATTTCTTGGCGCTTCAATGGTCTACTTCTTCGCAATTCATCAAAAATGGTTATAGAAAACAGTGGAGACTTAGTTCTGAAAAACGTGAACACAAACGCAACAGGCGTATACACATGCGAAGCGTCAAATGTTATGGGAACGGCGCAACGGACGATATCGCTTGAAGTTTCTTGTAAAATATTGTGTTAGTAAAATTATTTCTAATACTAATCAAATAAATATTAAAGATCCACCGAAAATTACTTCAAAATTTCCCGACACTTTTAAACTACTACCCCACTATCTTCTTTCCTTTGAGTGTAAAGCTGAAGGCAATCCCAACCCCCTAATTTATTGGACTAAAAACGGAACAGTAATATCCAAAGAGGGTAAATACCTGACTTACAGTACACATAAAACCAAAATTAATAATATAATACACATATATTTAATATTTTTTAGAACCTAACAGAAATATTTTAAAAATATTTCCATCTGGAGATAATCATGCAGGATTATATTCTTGTGTTGCATCAAACTCAGAAGGTTCTGATCAAAAGAACATTGAAATATTTAGTGTTGGTAAGTTTGGGTTCTTGTTTTATAGGGATTATATTTAGATATAGGCAATATTAAATCCGCAAAGGAAATATGAAAACTAACCAATTGAACCCCAATTAATTTAAGTGTTTGGGTTAACAAATTTCAGGTTAATAGGAGGACTAAAATTAAATTATTGAAATACCTGAAAATAATTTTGCAAAATCTAACCTTAATAATGTATTAAATTTCCTGGTTAAGAAGAAAATGAAAAGCTTTAGGATTTATATATTCTCATTTAGACAAAAAAATATTAATTTTCAAAGAATGAATGCAAAACATTTGAAAAAAGGATTGAATACATTTTTATATTTATTTTAATGCATCAAAATGTAACAAGTCTACTTACTTCCTCAATTTTTCTTTTGTTTTCAGATCCATTTCAATAACTGTGGAAGGATTGTTCTAAACTAAACTAGTTAGACCTATTGGTTGTTTTTTATTATTTATTTGGCTAGTTTATATGCATTTCGAAAGCGATGCTGTGAATAAATTTTGTTAAATTTAAAATGTTTTGCCTTCTTCTTCAAATATAATTGAAAATCTCAGCCAGTTTTAATTTATCTTAATATAAATGTATAAAATTAATTTGATGAAAAAATAAATCATTAATTAATAGAAAATATGCATGTATATAAAAGCCATAAGAATGCAACAATGCAAGCAGTATGTGCCTTTAGAAAAGATACATAATTATTTAATTTAAAAAATGTAAAATCTATTTCGCATAGTACAGCAATTTTGATTTGCCAAATTTAATCCACCTGTACATACATACATAAATGCATAATACATATTTACAATTATAATCCTTGTTATATTGAGAAAACTGATGAATGATAAAATAATTGAGTAGTTTAGTAATCTTGACTAGGGATTTTAGGATTTGTTTACTTTTAAAGGTGTATTTTTTTTGCATTTTTATATAATACTTCACTCATTGTTTTTAAATCTTCAGAAAAGCCGTATGTGATTAAAGAACTTGCTCGCCCAGGCCAACTGAATGTTTCAGAGGGAGATGCCATCAAACTAATTTGTCCTCTGGGAGATGTAGAAGAATTTGTTTGGTACCACGACGATCAGCTGCTTGAAGGAGAACATTTGCAAGAGTTGTACATTGAGGATGCTTTAGAAAAAGATGCCGGAGAGTATTTATGTTTGGGTAAAAACGAAGCAGGCACTCAAAACTATACAAAAATAGTTGCAGTCTGGTCTCCTCCAGACATTGATTCCAGCGAGACTACAGATAATGAAAAAGAAATTATTGCAGTACAATTGGGAGATAATTTGTCCCTCAAGTGTTCAGCAAGCGGATATCCTAGACCACAGGTTAGATTTTATTTAATTTTATATTTTATACTTCCTCCTCTTCACTAATGATTTAAGTAGTATTTTTTCGAAAAGGTGTTACTATTACACAAATATTAATTTTACAGATTGTGTGGGAGAAAGACTCAGTAGTTATATCGACACAACCTGTTCTAGATTTAAAAAAGGTACAATTTTATCATTCAGGAGATTATATTTGTAAGGCCAGTAACCCATTTGGCTCCGATTCTGTTGCCTACAAAATCGAGATTTTAAGTATACGAATGCATAAAAAATAATTGAATAGTAATTGCAAGGACAACTTTCTTTAGTTCCTCCAGACTCTGGACTTCCTAGAAATAATTGGAAAGAAGTATTTGAAGGTGATGATGTACAAATAGATTGTGAACCTGCGGGCAATCCCAATCCCGAAATAAACTGGACAAAGGACGGGTATTTGAAGTCAAATTGAAATTTCGTATTATTTTTTTATTATATTTCCAAATTATAGTATCGAGTTAGATGAGCATGAAAAAATTCTAGAAATTTTCGGGGCCCAAAAAGAAGACCGTGGAACATATGTTTGTAGCTTACAAAATAGCCTGGGTATCACAGATATAATTTTTAACTTTGATGTTTTATGTAAAACTATATATGTTGCATAAAAGATGGAATTGCTAAGTGCGAATATTTTTAGCGGCTCCAAGATTTGTAACACCCCCTCAAGATATTGCAATTTCTAGGACCGACCCATTTGAATTATATTGTTCTGCGGAAGGGAATCCTATGCCAGTTTTAGCATGGGGTTATAATAGCAAAACAATTCTCTCGTCTGCTTTTGCATTACTGAATCAATCAGAAGGCAGACCCAATGAGGAGATCATAGTTGATGACCTAGGGAATGTTATCGACCAATGGAATCCAAAGTCTTGGCAGAATGCTTTGCATAAAAGCGGAATTTATGGCAAACTTAGAAGAGACAATGAAACAGTAAGTTTCTCTTTAATGATCGATGATGTTGCGTCAAAAAAATCTGGGACCTACGTTTGTTATGCGATCAATGCGGTAGGAAGTGAAGAGCAAAAATTTCTAGTTGAAGTTCAAGGTTAGTACTATGTATATATAACTTAGGAATTTACTTATTATAAAGAATTTGAATTGAAGAGATACAAGTTCCACAGAAAAGAAAAGGAAAGTCTGGAGCTTTTTAAAATAAATAATTTCCTAATCCTGAAATAAATTTGGTATAATATCTTTATAGTTCAAAATAGTTAATTTTTATGTGAACAAAATGATTCTACTCCTCATTATTGAACCGCTATGTATGCATCTTTAGTGCTCAAACTACTATTGAAACTATTGATAATTATTTATGTGAACGTGATCTTCAACATAATAATGATATTTTTTGTTAGCACCGCCATTTTTGACTGGTAGGGATACAGATCAACAGAATTTTGTAAACAAAACTTTAATTGAAGGTTTACCTTTAATTCTTAACTGTATGTGGTCGGGAAATCCTCGTCCAGATATATTATGGTATCAGGTTTGCTTACCCAGATATTAATTAAAATGCACCTAAATTAAATGTGACGTATTTAGAATGATAAATTATTAAATGAACGACCAGGATACCACTTATCTCGCAACAACAAGACACTTACCATTCCTCAGGCCAAAGCAGCAGACATTGGGCTCTATTCTTGCGTTGCCACTAATGCAGCAGGAGAGGCCACAAAGCAATTTTTGGTCGATATATTGAGTAATTTAAACTTTTATAAGCTTCTTTAAGAAAGTCTAATAATTAAAATTATTAATTAATTTCAGTTCCACCAAAAATCACAGATTATGGTGACAGAGAAATTCTTCCACACATGCACATTACTGGTAAGCAAACAATTCTTGAGTGTGTTGCAGTAGGAAATCCCAAACCTAAAATATTTTGGTCGCGACAATTACCTGAAAATCCTGAATTACTTGAAATACTGCCGGAGTCTTCAAGTCAATTAGTAAGAAGTTAACAATTGAAATAAACAATTTTCCTTTATCAAGCTTTATAGATTTTAGATGAGGTTGATGAGTCCGGAATTTATAGTTGCTATGTTAATAATTCTCTGGGATTCGCAGAAAAACAATTCAGTGTTGAGGTATTAAAGATTCCACACATTTTGGATATTTGGCCAACTCATCAGACAATAAAAGAGTTCCAAACACTGGCTTTACATTGTCGGGCATCAGGTAGTCCTAAACCATTAATACGATGGTATAAGGTTTGTATCTTTTAGACCTTACTATTCATAGAAGTTTCACTATAAAACACTTAAATCTTCAAACATCTATACAAAAAAAAATATATGTAATGGAACTTTCCTAAAACACCACTTTATAAATTAAATTAATAGTGCTTGATCCTGCATTTGAGGGAATAAAAAACAAAATTGCTGAACTCTATAACTTTAAAGACAGTATCTATATAGTTACTTTAAGAATTTAAACAATTTAGGAAGCTCAAAATCATTTTATTTATCATCACATCATAAGATTCAGGAAATTAGACGGTAAAATTGTTTCTTAAAACTTCATATGATATTTTTCTTTTATATGTTCACAGCTTTGAAATCATAATATTAAAATAATTTTTTGTAAATTATAGGACGGTATGGAAATAAATGGACATTTTGCGAACGTCCACTTCTCCGAAGATAAGTCTATAATGAAAATTCCAAATGCTCGCAAAAAGGATAGTGGCGTTTACATATGCATTGCCAATAATATGTTGGGAGAGATAAATCGCCATACTAATGTCACTGTTAAAAGTAAGTTAGAAAAACATTCCATCTGAAAGTTTACGTACTGCATTTCTTAAAGGAGCTGCAATCTGGTCTGATTGGGAGCCTTGGACCTCATGCAGTTCAAGTTGTGGCATGGGTGTAAAGACCAGAAAACGCCGATGTATAGTTAATGGACTTATAGCAAAAGACGACAATTCTTGCACTGGCTCAAATTTCGAATCGGAACGCTGTGAAATGCTTCCTTGTCCAGTATAAAACGCATTTACTTCACTTTTACGTCTATAATAAATAATTGCAATTACAGATTGACGGAGGTTGGGGTAGTTGGTCAGAATGGACAAGCTGTTCAAGACCATGTAGAGATATTAACGACAAAGATAGTCCTACTCGGAAAAGATATCGAAAGTGTGATTCACCTAGCCCAGCCTATGGGGGGAAACATTGTTTGGGAACCAGCTACGAAGAGATTGATTGCAATTCCCACTATTGTCCTGTTAATGGAGGATGGTAAGTCCAATCGAAAATAATTTTCCCAGCTTGAATTATATTTTAGGTCTGAGTGGACTCTTTGGTCCCCATGTTCAGTTTCATGTGGAATCGGTAAAAAGGAGAGAACACGTGAATGCAATAATCCCCGTCCTTCGAATGGAGGAAATTCTTGCTTCGGAAACAACAGAGAAGTTGTACAATGCTTATCAATTCCCTGTCCTGGTAAAATATAGAAGTTTTGCAATTGCATGAGATTTTTTTCAAACACTTATGCTTTTCCATTATCAGTTCACGGTGGATGGACCTCTTGGTCTGAATGGTCTGAATGCAGTCAGACATGTGGACGTAGTTTGAAGAAAAGGACTCGCACTTGTTCAAATCCATTACCTAGTCCTGGTGGTCGGGATTGTATCGGACCAAATGTAGAATTTTCAAGTTGCTCCGCAAAACCTTGCCTTTTTGGAGAAAATTTTAGTATAGTGAAGGTAAGGATGCAGCAGTAGGAGATATTTTTATTTACTTTTTTTGTTTTATTTATTTTTGCTTTTAAGAAACCCTTGACGCCTCAAAGTGCGTATGATTTCTCAGAATTATACTTCAATGGACTTCCAGAGGAAAGTCAGCACATTACGGAACATTCTGAGCGATATCAGTATGCTAAAGGTGATTTATTTTCTCTCTTTTGCAACCTTTTATATGATTTTTTTACAAAAATTTATAATAATACAAATTTTTAAATATTCATATTCTATATCATCTTTAATATAAACATGAATTTAAAATTTGTTGAGAGAAATTCTCATACTTTTTTTTGGAAAGCTATACATTTACAACTTTAAATTTATTGTTTTTGTATGGTTTTGGATTTTTAAGAATGATTTCAACCGCTAACATTTTTAGGTCCAGCGGAAACAATTATCCCGAAAAATCAGGATTTCAATGACTATTATGATGAAGTAGAAGAACCCGAGAAGGAAGCTAAAGTAAAATATGATAAAATTGAAGAACCACCAAAGGAAGTTAAAGTGATTGTTACATATCAAAACTACAGACCTATAGATCCAGATATAAAACAGGTAAAAAGAATAATATTTTTCAGTATGTGAAGTTAATTCAAATTGAATTTAGATTACATTTTATCCAGAGAAAAATCCATACAGGGTGTAAGTTGAATCCTTCATGTTCAAAATAAAATTATATAATATTATTGACATATTTTTACTTTTAGTGAAAAAATAATTCCATGTCAAATAGGTTTCGAGGCGAATTCAAAAGGGGAATGCATTGGTATATTTGAACATTTAATTTTTTTATTATTCATAAATATTTTTTAGATATTAATGAATGCAAAAGAGGCGGGTTTTGCAGTAGAGACCAGATTTGCAATAATATGATTGGAAGTTACACATGCAGTTGCCGGAATGGCTTTGAATATAATGCAGAAACTAAAGAATGTGAAGGTAAAAGACACATCTTTTTTTTCACCATCTGTTAATATAAGTTACATTTTGTGAAAAATCGTTGAATTTATTAAAAATGGCTTTAAATGACAGATATTGACGAATGCTCTTTAAAATCGAAAAATGACTGCTCTCATGGTTGCCGAAATTCATATGGGTCGTACTTCTGTACGTGTCCACAGAACTATATTTTGGATTTAAATAAAAAGACGTGTAAACCAAAACGATCCAAAATACTTAATTTAATGATGTCAGACAGTGTTTCAAAAATCGATGAGTACAGTATTGCTGAATGTCCTGAAGGGTATGAAAGAAATGGCCTAGTCTGCAAAGGTAATATAATCATTTTAACTTTAGTTTCATTAAAATTGTATCTGAATATAAACATAGATATCGACGAGTGTGCATCTATGGATCATGACTGCGGAGTAGAGCAAACCTGTCTTAACACAAGAGGCTCTTACTTGTGCATCCCAACACCATGTCCAGATGACTTTGAAAGAGATGAACTAAATGGGTATATTTTAGTTTTGAGAAAAAAAAATCGCTATCGTAAGTAAAAATAATTTAAACCTTTAGATATTGCGAAAAAATGTGTGAAGTAAATGAAGAAACTGGAGAATCAACTTGCAAGGAGGATACAAAGATATCAGAAGCAATAAGTTACAGGTTACTTAGTCTCGATAAATTTGTTTCTTCTGAACCCCTTCTAAAGCTTGTCAATTATGATATGAACAGAAAAGCATTGCAAGAGACTTTATTTAGCATAGAACTTGGTAAAGATTCGCAGTTATTTAAGCTTGAAACGTTAGTCTTTAAAAAAGGAATGGCTTATTTATATGCGACAAACAAAATTAAAAGAGAGAAGTTGTATAACGTTAAAATAAAAGCAGTTTCATATAATCCAAAAACAGCTGAAATACTATATGTTACTAAATTTGTTATTTTTATCTACGTAATATAAAAATGTTTGCGTTAAGATGGTTAACGATCGAATGTAATTTTTTTTTCTAATTATATAATTAAAAAATTACTTCTAATGTTTCATTTTTACCTATAGAGATGTACTTATTTTAAATTTCCAGAACCGGTACGGATAGTTCAACTGTGAAATATTTTAATAAGCAAAGCCGTAGAAATTGTCAAAATATCAATTCGTAATCTTACTTTATGATGGAATTCAAAAACAGGCGGACACTGTTACAGTTCAACATTTTTTAATTGTTAATTGTTCCATCGTCTTTGCTACTAAAATTCCTATATTTCCCATATCAGCTAAACTTGAACAAAATATTAATAAAAATAAGCTTTGATATATTAAGCAAAGGAAAATTAAGCAATTATTATAACAAGTAAAACTCGAACTTATGTAAATATGTAAAGTCTTTATGGTGGACTTAAAACTCGTTGAAATAAAAAATTATGCGGGGAATACCCGATGAAGCGCACTTATTCAAACGGTTTATCTAACAAACGTTACGAACGTAGCCGTTTTTTAGAATACAGTGATTTAAATTCTCGACAATCAGGTGGCACTGCAATCGCCGCTCGATGTTTTTGTTTTCTGTCAGGAGAGCAGTAGAAATGTCATGCGGAGTGCATTGTCCGCAGCAAATTTTTAAAATCGCCGTTGTTGTGTATTTCCTAATGCAATTTGGTGTTTGACCGCCTGTTTATAATGTAAATACACCCAAAGGGTAATTGTTATTTTATTTGCTAGTTTTGAAGTTGTACAGTTGCTCACGGCGCCCTGGTTGCCACTGGAATATTTCGCCGTTCGGCAAGGTTTGCCTTTCTTTTCTTGGACATCTTCGATCCTCCTAAGGTAATTCTGTTGCACAAATGGACTTAATTGAATTAGGATAACCAGTCGTCCATGAATAAAAGCCAATTTCATTTTCTCGCGTAAATCGACCGACGACACAGCGAAAAGTTCCCCGGGTGCTCCGGATGAGTAATCTTTCGGGGAGCCCGGAGCGGACCGAATTCGCATTTTATCTGCTGCACGCCGACCGCTCTGATTTCCGCGTGTTTTCTGCAGAGAGGCAAACTTGTTGACTCACAGACTCTGTTTACATCACCTTAATTAATCACAGCTATCAAAATTGTCCAGATTTCGGGGCCGTGTGAGCTCTCTCTGTTTTGCACAGTCCTAATTTATGGCTGCAAATGAGCGTGTCACTCGGGAAGAGTGCCAGAAAAACATTAAAAATTTTCACACGGGACATTCTGATTGGCCTTAGAGCAAATTTCCAATTTCGTGCGTGCTTTGATGTATTTTTGGAGAATCCGATAAACGTTTTGCGGAGGAGGAAAAGACTGGAGGTGCGTACCACCCCACTTTTGTACTATTCCCGATTCCGTTGTACAGCAACAAGATGCAAACACCTGAAAGGCTTTTATCGCAGACGCGTGTTTACAACAAACACAATTTGTTTCAGTGGTTGATTACCTTGCATCTTATCTCGTTTTAATTTTGAACACCAAAAAGATCTGAGTCAGACTGCTGTTGCTCTTCCATTGGAAACTTAATTTTGTCGCAATCTCGAAAGCGATTTTAAGTATTTTTCTTGATTCTTCTCTTTTAAAGAAATCCAGAAAACAGCGTGTAATGGGACAGACACTCTCGGAACCAGTCACAGACAAGGAATCCTCATACTGTCAGAACGATTTTTACAGGGTACTGGCGAGTATTTTCGATTTACGCAGCAATATTTATAATCATTTTACAGGTCGGGTCCAGTTGCATGCAAGGATGGCGTGTGAACATGGAAGATTCGCACACCCACATTCTGTCGCTACCGGATGATCCTGGAACGTCATTCTTTGCAGTTTATGATGGTCACGGTGGTTCTACAGTCGCCCAATATGCGGCGAAACATCTACACAAGTTCATTGTTAAGAGGCCTGAATATCAACACGACATTGAAGCCGCTATGAAAAAGGTAAGCTTTTAAATTTAGGTTATCCCTCGAACAATACACCCGCTTTAATTTATTAAAAGAACCTTTGAAGTAAATCTTTCAATTTTTCAGGCATTTTTAGATATTGACGACGCAATGCTCTACGATGAGTCGTGGGGAGAGCAAATGGTGGGCTCCACAGCCGTCGCCTGCTTGATAAAGAACAATAAATTATACTGTGCAAACGCTGGGGACTCTCGGGCAGTAGCATGCGTAAACGGGAAGGTAGTAATTGAATCACAAGCCTTACTTGCTAATATGATGCGAATCCGGAAGTTTCGTATTTTGTCACTGAGCTGTGATCTAAAATAAAAAATTACCTCAGTTCCAAAGTTTAATAGGACTATAAATTAGGAATGTTTAGTGTGTTTTTATTATTAACTAGAAAAATCAACAAATCAAAATAATGATCTGTAAGAGAGATAATTTTTTATTTTGAAAATATTAAGGGAACATTTTTTAAATGTTTCATGTTTAAATTCAAATTATTTTTAATTTCATTATTGTATGAAATCTATACACTTATTTTTATACATTTTTAACTATATGTACCTCAAATTTTACTTTTTGGAATCGACAAAGAAACTGTTTTGGTACAAGATACGAAAAGAGCTGATTCTCATAATATCCCCGGATACAAAATGAATACTTATCTTGAACTAATATAAATTATTCTCCTCAGGTAGTTACATTGTCTGTGGACCATAAACCCAATAATGAGGAAGAGACAAAGAGGATAAATGAAGGCGGTGGATGGGTTGAGTACAATCGAGTCAATGGCAATTTGGCTCTATCACGAGCATTGGGTGATTTTATATTTAAGAGGAACGCATCAAAAAAGCCAGAGGAACAGATTGTAACAGGTAGGTGTTCTTAATAAAAAAGCATAGCAGCAAAATTCTGTAAAATTATATTTTTAGTTTTCAATATATTGCATATATGTACATATATTTTATACGTTTAAATGTGGTCAAATAACGCGTGATTAACTCTGTGCGCTCATGATGACTGCAACTACAAGAACGCTTAAACATTCATATGGCTTTTGAAATATAACTCAGCTTTTATCTACCTTCTGTACATACAGGTTTAATCTTGCGACACAACTGTTTTAACACTAAATCTAAAGTGGCCTGACTATTTCGCCAACTGTTAACTGGGCAACAAATTTAGAGTTTTTTTTCCTATTTTCAAACGAGTGGCAAACTATTTCTGACCCTTAATCTAAAAAAATTAAATACCATCAATCTATATATATAGAGCTCTTTCTGAACCATTTTATCAGCATTTTTTGTTTGAAATAATCGGTTTATGGAAAAAAAGTTAATTTTACGAAATTATTCCAAAACATTTAAAGCAGTTTTTATTTGAATGCAATAAGTTTAGATTCAAAATTATTTAACCACTAGGTAATCGATGTAGTACTTAAAGAACTAATTTTAACATTACATTTTTTGATGGAAAAGGAAAACAAAAATTAAAATAATTTTATTAATGCACAACCGGAATCTCCAAATAGCACTCTCTAATTGTTTCGCAATGCGAAATGGTTTTATTTCAAAATTTTCGAACTCAGCTAGACAAACCACTTCAATTTGCTTAACAATTGAATTTTTTCAAAGAATTGTATTGTAGAATAATGGAAACAATTATTTTTAGCTTTCCCTGATGTCGAAATAAAGGATATCACCGAGGACTGGGAATTCATAGTTTTAGCTTGTGACGGCATCTGGGATGTTATGTGGAACGGGGACGTTGTTGATTTCTGCCGGAAAAGGATAGGAATGGGAATGTATCCAGAGGAGATATGTGAAGAACTTATGACACACTGCTTGGCACCGGATTGCCAAATGGGTGGTCTTGGCGGAGATAATATGACTGTTGTTCTTGTTTGTTTTCTACACAACCGGCCGTACGAAGACCTCGTGGCTCGATGTGCACCAAAAAAACGGACCGACTCTGTGGAAGACATTGATCTTAAATAACACTTTCTATTGGCACGGAGTTCTATTGGTTTACTATTAATTATATCACTGCAACCCGATGACGTTACTTAAATTCTTAAATTGCAATCGTGTAGTGTTTAGTTGTTTTCTTGTTTTATACAAATTTCTGTTGTGTATATAGATGATACACTGGAAGCCCTGGCACCAAATAAAAGTGTTGTCACCGAATTTCCTATGACAAATAAAGATCAGACTATAAATTAAAAAAAATGTCCTGTTTTAATTACAACAACAAAAAATTCATAGGTATACTTATAACAATTTCTGCAAATATTCTCCAGTGCGTGCATTATCTCAACTGCATTTACAAGAAAATTCTGTGTATTGTCATGTTTTTTTAGTATTCTCGAGGAACTGCCCAAGATAGATCCACTTTTTGATGATTACAAATATGTGGCGTAATTTAATTTGTTTTGTATCATCGCCGTCAGATAAGTTATCTACGCAAATTGTTATATCACACTGCAATATTTTGCATGCTTATCACCCCAATTCAATTTTTGCTTTTGTCAGTTGTCACCGGAATTAATCCAGATTATAGAAAAATGTGGATTCAATTTCAATCAAAACTTTAATGTGAGGAAACGTTTTCTTATTTTTATTTTAAATATTTCTTCCAATTACACAGCACTGTACTACATCTACACTTTACTCTGAAGACAAAGGTCCAACATTTTTCATATAAATTCACGTTCTAATGTCGATCAAAATTAAAGACTCGTAATAACATTAAATTTGCTTAAAATGAAATTCAGAACATTTAGAACTTTACTATAAATTTATGGATGTTCTATAAAATAAAAATAACACCAATAAAACTTTAAAACTACTATAGTAATATTAGCCCTTAGCCTACTATAGCAATATTAGCTCTTATTACTCCAACCGACAGTAATACTGGCAAGCTTTTAACCAGCATTCTAGTGTCACTGCCAGAATTTGGCAATGTTGATATTATTGCGTTTAGTTCACTGAAAGCCAATATAACACATGGGTCATTAAGTCCCGAGACTAACATACTAATGGTGCCGCCAATTCCATGCCGCTTTTGTTTTTCGGTAGCACCATCCTTCAAAAGATACATGTAAAAATTTCATAACATTTGGTTCAGTGGTTGTCGAAATATTGAAAGTTAAGTGCCGCTACATTCGTTTTCTTTGAAGGATGGATAAAAATGAGTTTCGTGCGTTAATCAAACACTGTTTTTTAATGGGAAATAATACAGTTCAAGCTCAGGAATGACTTGAAAAGTGCTATCCAGGAAAATGACCATCGAAAGCAACCATTTGCCGATGGTATGCGGACTTTAAACTCGATCGGACAATCACCGAAGACGCGGAGTGCTCAGGTCGTCCAATTGAGGTGGCTACACCGAAAACATTCAAAAAATTCTTAAAATTTTTATATTGGATCGCAAAGTGAAGTTGCAAGAGATAGTTGACATCGTAAAGATATCAAAAGGCACCGTGTTCAAAATTGTGCATGAAAATTTGGGCATGAAAAAATTTTTTTCAAAGTGGGTGCCGCATTTGCTCACAATGGAACAAAAAAAAACAACGAATTGATTGATTCGGAGCGCTGTTTGAAACTGTTTACGCGTGATAAAAAGGATTTTTTACGTCGGTGCATCATAATGGATGAAATATGGATCACCACTATACGCTTTTAGATTTATTATTTTAAATTTAGCTCCAATGACGATGTTATAGCCGCAAATGAAGCCTATTTTGAGGCAAAAAATAAATCATTCTATAAAAAAGGCATCGAAAGTTTAGAAAAACGTTGGAATGATTGTATCGCTATTGAAGATGACTATGTTGATGAATAAAGTCGAATTTTGCAAAAAAAAAAAAGTTTTACTGGTTAGTCTCGGGACTTATTGATCCATGTGTTAGTACAAATCATGCCCGTGGAGAATTTTCAAATAAAATATTTAATTTTATTTTATCCCATATCTTAAAAATCTCTCAAATTAAACTTGGGGAAGTAAAAAAATTATTTTATTCCTTTCAGGAAGTACGTAAAATATTACATATTATCTTATTTATTTTTAGCTTCGGGTACAATCAAAATTCTAAAAATATGTAGTAATTGCAATAAAGCAATCCCAACTTAATTTCACTTAGCAGCAATAAGTGTGCACATCATACATCATTTATTTAAAGTCACAAAAACTAAATTTGCATTGTAATTTCTATCAGCAAAAAGATTTGTAATAATAAATCAATTCATTTCCATAATGTCGCACGCTTTTGAAGATGTATCGTGGGAAATTTTCTCAAGAGATTTATATACCTACATTAATTAAATTTTTTAAATCGAAATATTACCATATGAATTGAGAGAAGTGATCCAATTAATATTTAAGGTTTGAAAGAGAAAACCAAACAAACAAATTGGGTTTAGTTGACAAGTCACATTAAGACTCTAATCGAGAATTAAAAAATTGTATCTAACTTAGATTATGGAAAGGGGTTTCAATAGAATTCATAGTTCTTTACGAAATTTCGTAAAAGATAAACAAATAATTTTAATAAATGCGCTACTTTAGAAAGTATGCTCCATTTTGGAAATCCGACTATTTAAAATTAGCGAATTCCATAACTCTAAGTATATGTATTTATATTTAAAAGTTTTAGATGTGTATTCTTTTGAATTAAAACACATAATATGTTTTTTTGAAAACTTAGTGACCTTACAATGATTTTTTTACGAGCAACAACTTATCATATTTCTGAAATTTGTAATTTCGATTTCGTAAAACTCAACAAACCTAAACATTGGCTCTTAGGAGTCATAAATCACCAGATTAAAAAGAGAAAATAAGAAAACGCCCTTCCTACAAGCAAATGTATAGAGAATTAAGTAGTTCGTTGTTAACTTTTTGAATCTACTGATCGCATTAAATTATTTAACTAGGCGCGTTGATTTATGATATGTCGATATTTGCATATCGTCACGCTATTGCATGAATTATTACTGACTAAACTAATGCTACGTTGGTGCTTGCACAAAACTGACGTTTCATTAAAAATAATGGAGATATTCATTTTACAGATGTGTACAAAACTCGTGTACACATCTATTAGCATAAATATCCGCTAAACGGTCTGAGCTCTGAGAAAGATCTGAGAAAGTAAAAGTCCAGAGAATTTCGTTGAGACACATCATCTCCCAAAATCGTAACAACCGAATATCAGCAGATAACCTTGAATTTTGATCGAATGCATCTGCACCTCTAAGATACCGGAGATCGACCGTCTTATAAAAGAAAGCTACATCTATTCTCCTAAATCAGTTTATTTCAAACGTTCATCCGTCTAGCTAGAGCATATCTAACATATCTTTTTGCAAAATGTTTAAATTTGTAAGTATGTCGCCCATCGGCCTCCGAAGTGATTTGGTGATGTTCTTTATATTCTTTATTTAAATTTTTGTATAGATCGTCCTCAGTGCTCTTGTGAGTTTATGTGCTGCTGATCATATCGATCGGGATGCCACTGTAAGGAGCTTTAGTGACGTCAGAAACGAAAATAACTACAAATATGCCTATGAGACTTCAAACGGAATTGCAGCACAAGAAGAAGGCCAAGGAGGATACTACGCCCAGGGATCTTATCAGTATTATTCGCCAGAGGGAAATTTGATCCAATTGGCTTACTCAGCTGATGAAGCCGGTTTTCATCCAAGTGGAGAACATTTGCCCACTCCTCCCCCGATCCCAGCAGCCATCCTAAGAGCAATTGAATGGATAAAAGCACACCCTGAGAAACAAGATCCTAGAGGACAATATTACGAATAGACTTAAATATTTCTAGTTAAAATTATTATAAGAGTTGTTAAATAAATTTGTTAGTTCTTTAAAAAAAACGTATTCTATTTATATAATGTCACTTTTCCACCCGGTGACTAAAAGCACGTAGAAGGTGTTGAATCGAAATGAAGCACTTCACACAATCTCTCCTATTCGTGATTCTAATTAGCATATTGAACGCTCAATTTAGGTATTAATGTTGTGGGCTTCCCAATAATACGTCCATAAAATAGTTCAAAAGAAACGCGCTTGTCTTGCATAACATAACCGGTGTTTGCCGACTCCCGGGCACATGTCCATCGTTTTAATTTCGTAAGGTTTTTTTGGGATAGTTCAGACAAAAAAAATTCATACAGAGGCGTCTGTCCACTGAAGGTCAGCCTATTTGATATGCTGCATCTTGACACGATGCATTTCTGGGATGTGAATAAAAACAATAATATGTGGGAACTAGGGCATTGCTAAATAAGTTAGACCATTCATTTTTTAAATTTTAATAAAGCTAGAAAATCATTTGAAGAGTAGGTAAATTAAGTACATACTAAATTCATGAAATTAGTTTGAAATTAACCTACATATTTTGTATTTATGTATAATCCTACAAGGCACTAAATCTTGGCAAAACTTGTGTTTATACTTTTATAGCCGTTTTTAGTAACTACAATAATTCTGAAAATAAACTAATTAAAAGAGAACTTATTATTTCTCTGATTTTTTATATCATACAAACAAATCCGTCAATTGATAAGTCGCTTAGTTCATTTATTTTAAGAATAATTGCTAATATTTTTGTTAGTTACGCAATTCTTTTCTTCCATTTATTTTGGTTTTTTCATCTATTGTTATTATTATCAGAAAAATTATAATTATAATTATCCTTTTGGCTAAAATTAAAATGTTTACATTGATTATACATTTAACCAAATGTAATCCAATCAAATAAATAGTTCCATATTTTCTGTTTCCAAATAATTCCAGCCAGTTCCAGTGTTGAAAAGATTTGTGAATGCCTAAATTCATTTTCGATTTGTTGCCTAAAATCACCTCATTCACAAGCTCAGACATTTTTATTGTCTACAACCAGGCGTTCATTTCATTGAAAACTTTAATAAAAGCTTTGTGAAATGATATAACGCATAATTTATCAAAGAACTTTAAAAAGTTAGATAAATATGGAGTCTTTATTTAAAAAACCGGTATTAAATGATTTCGTACGAAATGATGGAAATTTTTCAATTGAAGTACCTAATTTCGGCTACAATAATTCCCAGCTATAATATCTCATATCAGAAACATCAAAAGGAGACGATAAACAGCGATCTTGGTATACTTTGAACGAAACTAAAATCCTAAAACTTTGCTAAAAGGTTTGTAAAACATAGGATATTTTGACCCTAAGTATATATTCAAGAAATTTCCGTATAGCTCCTATTGTGGAATCTGCAAACTTATCTAACATTTAAATCCACCTGATCTCCGTACTTCCAGTTGAAAAAATTCAAAAGATCACAAGAGCAAATATTTACGAAAAGTTATTGGGATGCAGGTCACAAAGGGCGTTGTATCCGGGAAAATTGAATTGAGAGGGCCAAGGAACAAGTTCATTACACGGCAACGGACAACAAAGAAATATTTATACAGTGAGCAAAGTGGATTTGCCGGCATTTGCAGTTGTACTTCGCTTCACACCCCGAAGAGTAAATAAAAATGCAAATGGTAAGGGGATTATCGCCCCTACAGACGAAGCTTCTGTTCATTGAATGCGACAGATGCGAAATTTCAAGTCAATCGAGGGTTTGCTAATCCTTCTGCATGACAAATGGAAGAAAGTTTAGCGATTTTACTCGTCTCATTTGCAAACTTACGAGCAATCGTTCCAACTAAAGTTCTATCGCTCACTTAATATTTGATTGCTATTTTAAGGAGTTAATTTTTTTTTTTATATAGTTCGTAGTTACATAGTGCATATTCTGTACATATTAATTCGTATTCGATATAACTTAAAAATTGAACGGATATATGTAGGTATCAATGACTCCATACCATGAACCTTAAATATGAAATTTTATTTGCAACACCCCGGGAAATTAAGTTTATTGATAAAAATAGAATATCAAGCATAATATGTACATGACATTTATCATTAAAGCTAAACTTTCCTGTACACTTTAGTAATCCAAATACCTACTTAAAATGTTAGTACAAATTTATAACTTTCACAAAAACAAACTCTGAACTAAAAAAATAATATTCAAAGGATTCTTATCTTATAGTAAATTATTCAAAAATAAAATAAGAAATCTTATCCGCATGTGCTAACAGCCAAAATCGGATTGTGCAGTTGATACAAATTAGCACTCTAAGAACGATTCCAAGTTTCAGTATACTCATCGTGACTTGAACCAAATTTTAATAATTAAGCATTAAATAATACCAAAGCACTGGAAGAAGGAAAAGAACTAATTTTAGAACTCATAATTAAGATACTTTTGAGCATTGAGTTTGGGGATATTTATATTGAGAAGAAATAGAACAAGTTAGTTATAAATATATAATGTAGGCTATTGTAACTATAGGTATACATCATAGAAATAAGACATAAGGAAGTGCTGAAACGTTCATATATAGTGTACGTGTGCGTACCATTTTTTTGGGGTGCTCAAAGGGTGCTCAGTTGAGCGAGACAGAACTTGAGCAAGCGAGACAGAATGAGGAAAAGCTGTAGAAATATTTTTGAATACTGTCGAATTATGCATTTTTAGATTACTTTGATTCATTTCGGAATGCTGATGCAAAAAGACAGCGTTAAATTTAAATTTTAGAGGGGTAGATGCACCAAACATTTTAATGTTATTTTAATATTAAATAAATTACTATTGCAACCCCGAGTGAATTACAATAAGTCTGATCAGAAGAGTGTAAGAATAACGACGTTATTTTGAAATTCATACAAGTTGCGGTGAGGCCCTCTTAAAATTACTTTCTTTTTACGCCTGTACTGATGTTTCTAATACTAAAATGTGAGAACTCACACATAAGGGACTCTGGTACGCTTGACAAGCCTAATCGCACTTCCTTATGTCTTATTTCTATGGTATACATAAACCAAAAATTCTCAATTTGGAAAAATTGGGTTTAAAATCTCTTCATGGAATTTAATAAAGCGTTGTAAGAAGGTTTATTTAAGATCAAGAGTGACGAATTTACGGAATATTTTGTCTTCTGTTTATACTTCCGAAGATATTTCGTTTAAATTTCGAAAAGTTTCGTTGTAATTTCTAATTTGATTCAAATACTTATACTACCTTGTGCAATTGCACTGATGCACCTCAACTCAATGTTAAAATTGAAAAGTGCATGTGGCTACCTGCTCCATAATTCCAGAATGTATCCTCCCTCGCCTCTAATAAGTGAAACTGTTCAGACTGAAGTCTCAAGTCCCCGAATGATATAAATTCTCACATGAAAGATAATACCTACGTGTCCCGCGCACTGGGCACCCAGGCGATGTGAATTCGGTCTGTGACTCCTTAAAGCACCCAGGTGAGTCCATTATAATTCACGTGCATTCTGGAGCTGTTATAACTCAAAACGGATTTTGGTTTATTAGCCCGGCCACAAAACGTTGCCGCTCATAAAATACCATAAAATGTATTGTGGCCCCAAATGATTTATCGAGCGCAAAATGTAATATGCTTCCCTCGGTATCTCGTGTGCATAACTCAAGTTGACATTATTAAAGCGACGATTTGTAGCCGCGAATAAAATAAACGCGGATTAGACCCCATAAGGGACAAATGCTCACTGTAAATTTATGATAACTTCGGCTGTGCACCGACTTTTGCACTTTTGTGAAGGCGAAAAAGTTACAGACACTTCGACAGCATTAAATTAAGTGATTTCTTTGCTGCTGCCATTCCGTCGCGCCGCGGCTAAAGGAATGTCTTTGAGGATGGCCATGGCGACAGCATGCCGCTAGAAAGAGGACGCTTTCATAACAGCGCACTTTTAAAAAAGTTACAAATTTCTATTTCATATTCAACAATATCAAAGAGAAGGGTCTAGGAAGCTGTTGAATATTGAATAACTTACAATTTATGTATTTCTGGGGTCATTAACGACTGCAATTAAAATATATCTCTGCGGTTACAAATTTGAACCAGTTCAGTGGCTAGCTGGCGCTACAGATTTATGCTAAACTAGCCGGCTTAAAAAATGTCAAATTTCGCTTTAATTTGGAAAGACGCAAACAGTTTATGGCTCATCCAATTTAAATAGACCTCTTATTTTCGCGCATAATCACTTCCCCCGCTGAGTTACAGCTTTGAGCCGCCCTAAAAAGATATTTTACCGGGTCAAAAAACGTAAATGTCTAAATTAATAAATAGCCAAATTAATTTAGGAGGGTCAGCTCGGCTGGTATCAAGCTGGCACTGCTCTTCAGGTGTAACCGCGTTGTCTTAGACTCTAGAAATGCTCAACGTGCACAACACAACTTTTCGGATGTCTTCATACGAGCAAAAAGAAGAACACAACATTGACCCGAAACGTCGTGTTTTCCTAACTTAATTTATTTCCGAAACGAATCTTCACCTCTCGTGGGGAACTAGACTTGGCGGAGCGGGTAATAAAAACACTGGCCGGCCACAGATAAAACAACAGGTCTAATCTGGTAAGATAAATTTAAAAGTATCGAAGATTGCTGGCCAACAAATCATACCCAATATTTTATGCTGCTTTAGTCGAATGAATTTTTGGGGGTTTTATTTGTTCATAAATCAAGTGCGAGTTGCGTACCATTGACGAAAAAATTGCTTTTGAATTTCGGGCCGCAATGTAAGCGATGGTATTAAGTCCGGCATGGGGCCAACACTTAAAAGGTACAAAATCAATCATCTGTGGGTTGATTAAGTCGTTTACGAACTCCAATTATTACGCATATGTGTAAACCATTGTAGGACCATATTTCAAATATGCATTGAGAAAAATAAATCTGCTTATAAAATCTATGTATGTATTTCTATTTCGGAAAGAAAAACTCCTTATACAATATAAAATACCTTAACAAATGTTAAACGGTTTCCCACGATTTTTCGTTCGAAGAGTTGTACAAGTAGGAAAATATGAAGAAGTAGGTATTAAACACATCTATTAACTTTGAGTAGATGATATTAAATTTAATGGGAAGTTGGACTGAGGGCTCGGATGAAGGGTTCTATCTTCTATGCGCCTATGAACAATTATAAAATTTGCACCACAGTGTGGGCTAAGAAATATGTATATAGGGTTTTCAAAGTAATTATTGTGTAATATGTATACTTATATAGTTTATCAGGTCATAAAAAATTATAAATAAGAAATTAGCTGCATTTTTAACAATTTATTAGTTAATATCCTCTTTATTTAACAAAATTACAACTGGATTACCAAGTAATCATCTTTTTGTTTTTTATATTGCTATAGGTATATTTAAGAAAATTTTTCTTAAAATTGCATAATGTTTTATGTGTCTTTTATTGTTATTGCTACAAAATAAATATTACTCTATTTTAACTTTGTTAAAGCTTGATAATAAAAATATGTTTTTAATTTTATTTTATAATATAGGTACAGTATTATCCTAATTTCGCAAAAACTTTTAACATATTTAAGTGACCTTCTTTCTGTTTCACCATACATAGTATCTCTATGTACGAACGATACATGATGATGATACATGAACTAAATTGCAGTTGAATTTTATCATAAATATTATAAAACTGGTAATCTATTTCTTTTATTTTCTGTCATACTTAAATTTTGGTTAACTTTTTATTTTAATTTTAATATATGGGTATACTAATGTACATGTGTATTATGTATGTACATATCATACTCAATTAGCCAACGAAATACCAGATAATTTTTAATTCAGTTGAAAATGGTGCATTTTTCAATCAATAACGTAATTAAGACAATCTGTAGCTGAGCGCTGCAACATGTATTGTTAGAATTAAAACTTTTAATCTAATTTGGAGATACATATTGCAATAAATATTAAACTTTTCCACTCATACATATAGACGAAATAGGATATGTTTTTTTTTAAATTAAATTTATAAGTACATACTTCTAAGTAATTTAAATATGATGTTCCAATTCTATAAAACTCAATTACCTCAGAAAATCGCCTATTTTTTTTTTTTTTTTTTTGCAATATAAGTATGCACACATGTATATACCTACATAAGTACGTAAATGCCCATGTTTGAATTATAAATAAAAACAAATTTCCGTGTTGATTTTTAATTATACATAGTTCAATCAACGAATCAAAAAAGAAGGTGTAAGAAACAAGCTCAACGTTATCATTCCGTCAATATGGTATAAGTATATTATGTCCGAAACCCTAAAAAATATGCTGTGCTAATTAGTGTCTTTTAAAATTTTCTTAACCTTATTGATCTATAAAAATATGGTGATTTTCTGACTCATAAAAGTATGCGACTTTTTATACCTGTACTTGCAGTTTTTAGGATTAATTATAGCGAAGGCTCAAAAAGGATTAACCTATAAACAAATAAATTACAAAATAATCCCAATAAATTAAAGAATAATCTGAATTCCTTTTTTCTTTGATGAGCTGTTTATACTATTTATTTCAAATATCTTTTACAGTTCGTCTTGCATGTAGTTTTATATAAGATAGGGTTAAAGAGGTAATGTTTATAAAGAATATACATATATATAGGCACTTCCTTAATGATTAATTGCATTATTAACAGAGGTTTCGATTTAAAATTGTCCTTCGGATGGCACAGCCAGGAACGAAATTTCAATAAATTAATTAATGCTCCTGAAATGGTTATCTTTAAAATTCAGCAAAAAGGGTTTTCGCTGTTAAAACAAAATAAAGGGATGTTCAGTGATTTTTTTTTAATTTATCGATTTTCTTACACAGCAAAAACTGGTGGACTCCATGAAAAGCTCGTAATCCAATTATCGCACAAAAAGATATTCACTTCAGTCGGGAAAGATGTCATAGCCGGGGCTGCGCGGTTATGTGGATTTAGTGCTGCCACATCCGAATCTCCGGCCTCCGCGCATAAATCATCTCCCACCGCGGCTCCTCTGCACCGCCCACGCATGTGCCGCAATTGCCCAGGCGCTTCATTGCTTCCGGGCGTGGCTTTCGCGGGCCCGCCCATTAGCCAATTGAATCCCATTTGAAAATTGAAGCCGAGTAGAGAGCGCTGAAAAGACGACGGCTGTCGGATCTTAGGCGCGAAAATGACACGGCCAAGATGCGACCTGAGACAATAGCAAGCGAGAAAGCCGCGAAATCTCCAGAAGTGGAATCTGTGGAACGCGGCAGGGAGGCCTAATCGGCCGAGGGCGCTCAAGAGCCGACGCGAGCACCCCGCGCTGCGCCACATCCCCGCCCGACGGATTATCGCTCATTGTTTGCGGCTTTGCGCTGGAAACTCTCGAGTGGCTCGCGAGACAAAAGTGGCTCTAGTTCACTCGACTCAAGGCGGAATCGGATTAAAGTGAGTTTCAAGAAGTGAACAGTTTCAAGTGCTCAGACGTGCTGCGTGGGTTGCCGACGAAAGGCAGTTGGCCAGAGCTTTCGAATGAAATAGTGAAGAAATGGCCCTGCCGCAAGCGGGTCTTGCTTTTGTCGCTAAACAATAAGAAGTCGTGCTGGGCGCGATCTTGATTCAGGTTGGGCTCACTTCCGCAATCGTCGCGGAATAATATGGAATTAGGAATTTTGAATTTCAAAAATCCAAATAAGTAGATATTCTAAAGAACTTCCCCCTCTACTGGGAAAACAATCTGAGGGCAGAACGGTTTAAAAAAGAAACCTGGCAATCTTCACAAATTGATTCAATCATGTTTACACGTTCTGGGCCGCGTGTACCGAAAACGGCTCACAAACGAAAATTCTCTCATCATCTCATCAATAAATTTTTACATTTAAATCGGTCACTGTTGAAAATTCCAGCAGGAAATAAAAGCAGAAATTTCACTAAAGAATACTTATTAAGAATATTGCAGTATTTTGAAAGTAATTTGAAGTACAATGATATCTTGTTGACTTTACTTTTATAAGTTTTAGTAACGTAAGAAACATCTCATGCATTAATTTGAATATTTTCATTTAAAAAAGAAACCTGGCAATCTTCACAAATTGATTCAATCATGTTTACACGTTCTGGGCCGCGTGTACCGAAAACGGCTCACAAACGAAAATTCTCTCATCATCTCATCAATAAATTTTTACATTTAAATCGGTCACTGTTGAAAATTCCAGCAGGAAATAAAAGCAGAAATTTCACTAAAGAATACTTATTAAGAATATTGCAGTATTTTGAAAGTAATTTGAAGTACAATGATATCTTGTTGACTTTACTTTTATAAGTTTTAGTAACGTAAGAAACATCTCATGCATTAATTTGAATATTTTCATTTAAGAGAGTCTAAAATACATTATTTAATTTAAAGATTTAAAAGGAAATCCTTCAACAAGAAGAATTGACTATAGGTAACTAATTGTTTGCATTTTCCTTAAAGTCAATTTTAAATAACTTGCCTGGACCTTGCATTGCCCGGAGTAGTTTTTAATCGGCTTGTTTGAGAAATATTTTTATGTTATGTTATGTTTACTAAAGTCGTCCACAATAAATTATATGTCATTGAAATTATTAATCGCATCATAATCCCTTCAGCTGAATGAAGTTAAAGTAAAAAGAAAGATAGAGAAACAGATGTTGCGATATACTCGTATAAATGTGGAGAGGATATGCATCGTCGGTTTTAAGAATTATGTTTTGGGATCCATAATGAGTTAAATACCTATGTATAACACTAAATAAGAATATATGTAAAAACCCTGTTTGAATATGTACCGAATCATGTCTTGCGTAGTTCAAATATTCTCCATTATAATTTGTCTGTACCAGATTAGATGGGATATTAATGTCAATAATAGTTTTAAGTCAAACTAAATTAATAAATACCTATCCCTGAAAACTAAAGCTACTATCACGAATGTTTTCCCTGGTAATTAAAAATAAGAAATAAAATGAATAATGTTTAGAAACTGGTGGCATAGAGGGCAGAGAGAAGAGCGTTCCCTGAACTGGTGAACTAAAGACTCACACCCGCACAACCGGTGGCTGCGATCTTATGTTCGGGCTGTTAATTAAAAATATCCCACATTGGTTTTATTCGTATGCGCATATGTAACACTTCAAAAACGAAAACGGCTGCACAAGTCTGAAGAAATTTCTGTTTTGCCGCAGTAGCCCAATTTATTCCGGAGGCCGGGGGAATGTAAGACAGAGTCGAGCGACTGAGCCTACTGCGGGATCCGTGGGGATCAGCTCATTTTTAATTCCATTTCAGGTGTTAAATGAACGCACCAGAAGCACTGAACATGGCAATCAATTTACACCGAACCGTGTTTAATTGGCAAAGTGTAGGCTCACTTATGTCGCACATTTTGCTGGTTTTATTTTCTAGGTAAACAGCCAACACCAACTGAGTGGGAGAACCATGTGAAAACATGTCAAGAAGCGGCTGAAGTGCATTCATTGCCGGGATTTGCATAAAGGTGACCAGAACCTGGTCGGACTCCCCTGTGACACCAACGTAGACCAAAATCACACTCGATGTGCTCCACGTGGAAGTTGGGCTCACATTTGTTCCAACATTGATGCCCAAATGAGATACACGGCGCGATATGCCGTGTTCGGTTGTACGCGACTTGCATTTATTTATTGGTTGCACCGGTGCGATGCAATGCGTCCGGGGGTCCTGGATTGAATTTGCTGACACCTCCAAAGCCGCGGCAGTCATGCGAGATTTTATGGGTACACCGGGCGACTCTTTTTCGACGTTTCGGCGGTTTTCACTTAATTCTGCGAAACTAGAACGCTTAGGCATGTGTAGGTAAAGCACACACCGACAAACAACACAATTATTCGTATAATTTAAAAACTAGGTTGAAACAATTACAAAAGATTTACTTTCCTTGTTAAAAAATAATTAAATATTATTAAGAAGTATTTTTGATAAAGACTTCTTTCGCTTGTCGGTTCACACTTCACTTTAATTGGACGACTGATTAACACTACTATACTAAAATTATTATTTCGATCAAATAAATAGTTTATCGACAAAAATCTATGATACATGTAATTTGTAGTTTTATACAAATTGATGTAAAAAATGCTACCTACATACATACGACAGCTCACCGAATGTAGATATTTAAATTTTTAATACATTCATAAAAAAAAATTCACAAAATATAACTAATGCACTTGCATATAAGTTGAAGACGATCAAAAGTGGGTGTTATCCGCTTACTTATTTTGAGAAAATAGACAAAAACCATTTATTAGCAAGTACTCTTAATAACATTAATTTAAAAACTAAAACAGAATAAACAAGTTTTTAAATTCCAAATAAATATCCCCTAAGAAATGTATAGATATCAACTTAAATATGTTATATTTCTTTGATCTTAAAATATAAAGTGTTCATTAATTCGGAAGGGCGTACCTACTATACAGTGATTTTGAGTTTGAAGTAAACAAACTCAATTGAATAGAAACATATATGACTCCCTTCATAAAAACGAAGTTAAGGTAGTGTAGCTGGATACTTCTTAAAACCTCAAATGTCATCACTTTTTGTTTTAAAAATTGAGGATGAGGGATTTTTAAAACGTCTCATTTAATTAACCTATTGAATACAAAAATGTAATTATGTATTCTTACGATTTTGAAAGCATCTTAAATAAAATATCATTGTTAAGTCTTCCAAGTACTTATTTTGTCCCCAATATTATATTAGTAAGTCAAATATTTCTTTCGTGATATATATGTGTAAATTAAAAATTATTAAAAATTAAATAAATTTGAAGGAAAACATGAAAATCATTTGTTAAGCTTTTTGCATAAATCTCGCATATACTCGTAATTCAA
Source organism: Machimus rusticus (assembly GCA_951509405.1). Lineage (NCBI taxonomy): Eukaryota > Metazoa > Arthropoda > Insecta > Diptera > Asilidae > Machimus > Machimus rusticus. The sequence goes on along the minus strand of OX608050.1, from coordinate 47,151,368 downwards.
ATGTCTGTAATAGAAATTCGATTCATTGTGAATTCATATGAACAATTTATGCGGTTATGATTTTAAACAAAAGTAAATGAAAAAAGAAACAAAACTTATGTGAATTCGAAAAGAAGAGGTAAGTATGATTAAGTGCAGCAGTGGTGCTGCCGGTTCGTTGCACTGCCCACCTTAAGTCGATATAAATCAAATTTCGAAAAAGTAGAAAAGAAATTCAAAGCAGTGCGCCGCCGAGAAATCTTTATCCCTATTAATGGAGTCAGCAAATGACCGGAACGGAATAAATAACTCCCACGACGAATTTCCCTGAGATATATTTATAGGTGTTAACAAATTTATGCCTCTAGATGACACCTGCAAGTAGTAATTATGCCTCAGTGGCGACGTTCGGTCAAGGTGTCTTTTATGCTTTTATCCATTTGCTCTGTGAGATAAGAAAAACCAATGACCTTTGGCGATCGATTTATAGATTTAATCATTGCCTCTGTCCAAAGCTCTCAATGCAATTATCAAGTTTACTTTTTCATATAGGGTAAGTATAAATTAATAAAAACTAGTAGTGCAGGAGATAGGAAAAAAGGTTTACTTGCTGTCTAGATTACACTTAAATTAAATTTGTCCCTAGATAAACCTTGGATGACTCGGAGCAGTTCGAGATCTCTTATTAATGAATGAATGAATGTGAGGCATCTGGACGGATAGTGCATGCGTCATGGCATCATTTCTCAAATACTTACCTTTTCGGAATGTTGTTTTTGCGTCCTCACCTTTCCAATTCAGTTTATTCGATTTAAGGCTGACAGGTTCGATCGTTTCATGTTTATTATTTCATTTTCATTTTTATTTTTCGTTCTCATTTTCCCTTGGATCGAGTTTCGGTATGAGAACATAAAGACGCCCGGGACCTGCAGGTGAGTGAAGGCGCGCTGTTATACAATGTGTTTATCCAGCTCAATAACACAAATCCATTAGGGAGGGCATATATCATCGCGGTGTCAGAGTTGATTCTTGTAAATTAAAAAATAAATAAATGCGCATGCCAGCGCATACGATTCAGGCGATTTTGTTGCCGCGGACTTTTTTGGCGATCCCAAAGATGCGGGTAATATTGATGCTCCGTTTGATGGCTTTCTTAAGGTAAAAGCTCTTTCAGCGTATTTCTCTTGATTTGCTCTTATTTTGACCAAATTTTTACTCAGACATCAATTCTTGGGCGGGTATCACCCCGAGCGATTATGGAACCTCATAACTTTTAAGATATATTAATTTTATTATACCTATACCTGATGTTATATTGCTTACAAAAAAGAAAAACCTTCGGCCAAAGAAGATTGATTAATTGATTTTAGACTAATTCATTCGAAACTTGAGATTTCAGAGCATAACTTTTTGAATGGAATGCAAGAAGATATTTCGACCAAAATTATGTATTGGAATATGTAGGTACTTACTATACACATGAATATCTAATAATAGATTTTAATTTTGAAGTTTTATCCTATAGGTATACATATGTACATATGTTTATCATCAACGTAACATTAATATATACTTACATTATTAAACCTTAAACAGCGTTTGAAGATTTTTTTTTAATTTTGGAACCACTATCAAATCAATGACCATTAAAAATATGCTCTCTCGCAGTTCTGTCAAATTTTTTCGTGTATAATTATACTGATAATAACGATGATTTACTAAAAAATGTATACTTTACACTGCCATCTTAAAATTTGAACATGTTTGTTATTAGAGAATAGTAAAGGAAATGTTTGCATCGCTAAAAACCACTCATATTTTTTGAGCGACCGACACTTATTAGACAAAAACATCGAAGTAGATGAGTACTTAGTTTATGAGTAATGATCGGACAACCTGTATATTAAATATTTAATGTTTTGATCAATGACTTTTGACAGTACTCTCTGAAAAAAAACGCAAGTAAGATTATTTATTCATTCTTTTAAATAGATATTCGCTTCAGCTTATTTAATAAGAAATAACATTATATACTACATACATACATATTTCTGAAAGAAAAACAACTCTTTACTTAAGTGTGTTACTCGAAAAAATTAACTGGTGTCATCCACATTAAAATAAAACAAAAATTTTTTCAGGTTCCTAAAGTTAAAGTTCTGAATTATTTCTAACTTTTACAACTCAATGAAGAAAACTGTCCGCAAGTGGGTAGGTAGGCTTTTTAAAATCTTCAAATGAATTTTTAATATTTTTGTTCCATTATTAAGTACCTCTAAACCTAAGAATATTTCAAATATACCATTACTCACTAATAGAAGTAATAGAAAAGTAAATTAATATTTTAAAAATAATTAATATTTTCTCTTTTTGCTTTAAATACTTGTGTTGTCACTAAGCAAAAGAGAAATTAATATTTCCTAGAAAACAACCGTGAGTTTCTGTTCTGATTTCATTCAAAATATAATGAACTTACCTATAATACTTGAAAATGAAAGTACATATTTTTAAAATCAATAGAAAGGTTTTGTAGATTTTCTGTTACAAAATCATGTACATATAGTATAGTATATAATAGTTTTCCTGAATTATTTTGAGTTTCCTTCCCTGAAACTGGATATTTCTCAGTATCAAACAACGAAAAGATAGCTAATACCTGTATATCTACAGAAAGGCAATAGTTAAAATAAATAAAACAACCAACGGGTATAATTAAAGGTATCACATTTTATTATACAATATAGTACATTTAGAGTGGCGACTTAGCCTAAGTTACTCATATAAATAGACGTAAACGTAATAATTTACAGAGAACTTCAACCACATAATTTAATTACAATTCGAATAGCTTTCTCTCGTATTCACATCGATATATTAACTTAGCAGTTCATAAATAGTCAAACAAAACAAACGAACGTCCCTCGGTTTCTTCTTGCAGAAAATAAACAATTTGCTACTGTTCACTTTGTGAAATCGAATTTCGCTTGAACGAATGCTGGGCGACTTTTTGAAAGTGTCTGGGCTTTTCAATAAATAAATAAGTAGTTAGGAATTACTAGTTACCGAAGCTTCTACTAGTTGTAGTTGTAAGTAATGAGGTTTAGCTTCTTTAGGGTGCGGGTGGGTCCGGGAATTTAACCACTCTGCACTGTTGCTCATGCGTAGGGAAGGGAGCGTTCCCTAGTGCGATTCGAATAGAAAAATTAGTTCTCTATTGCTTCTTGGGAACGACAATTTCTGGGCGTTTAGCACGCGGGTTAGCCCTGGATGGTTGGCCCGTGGGAGCGCCAGGAAATAATATCGTTAATACTGCGACAGCACGACAGCCGAAATCTCGTTCTTTACCGCGTTAACTAATTCTGACTAGGAATCAAGAGGATATGTGCCTTACACCTCGCTCTGCATGCAGTGGATGCTCGAGTCCTGCGACAGCTCGTCCATGGATGATTCTGAAAAGAAGATGCCTTCATCAATCATTGAAGGATTCGGGGTTCTGGGTAAGGCGGTAATTACCATGGGAGGGGAACAGGGAGCTCTTGTTGCCCGTCAACTGCATCGGGTTCTGCGAGTTATTCTGAAACGAATAGGTCAGCTGGAGGTTTATGTGCCTGGCGAAGGAGTTCCCATCCTGCTCCCGGACAACTGTAGTACGTGTTCAATGAAAGGTTAACTTTACCCAGGTGATTTCCATTCTAGGTCACACTTACTCTTATTCTTCCCGGCGTGGATGTGTTTTTTCTGTCGCGCCCGGGAATTCTGGAACCAGACCTGCGTGACCCGCTTGCTCAGTCCGGTCACCGAGGCTATCCGCTCCAGGTCCTGGCCGTCGGGATTGCTATCTATTTGAAAATTCGCCTGGAGCACTTGCAACTGCTCCTCGGTGAAGGTGGTTCGGACCCTTTTCGTTTTGCTCTTATGGTACCCGTCGCCGTCGCACCCATCTGGAACAGAAGCCGGAAACCCAAAATGAGTGGTGCTCGCACCCACGCATGCTCACATGTCTCATTCACATGGTCACTGCTTGTTCAAATTACCGTCACTAGATGTAGTCCCGCCCTCGATTGTCTCCAGGTAGTGCGCCTTGCAGAGCACTCTGTCGTCCATTAAGGCAAACTGCTCCCCGGTGGATAGTTGGCGGCCGCACGAGTCGCACGCGAAGCACGCCAGGTGGAAAACGAGTTCTCGCGCCCTCCGGACCCAATCAGACGCCGATATTCCTCTGCAGCACTTTGAACATTTGGCACCAAAATTTCTACAACGATAAGATAAAACAACACAAAATTGCGTTAGATTAAATTTCACACCTCATCAAATAAAAGGACAATTAATGGTTTGTCTAAGAAGCAAATCGTTCATAGTGGCCCCTTCCAATTTTATTCTTACGAGTATTTTAATAATATACATATACATATTATGATTATTATTTTTTTTAAATTATTTGTGAAAGCTGCATGTTTTTCGGAGACGTGGTGGGACATGTTGACCCAGTAGGGGTGAAAGGGTTAAAGAAACACACTTAGTTACGGAGACTTAAAATTATTATCAATTAGAAATGTCGTCAACAAAACGGACATATTTTATTATTTTAGTACGAAATCAATTTTATTCTTTAGCTATATAAATCCTGTAGATTAGGTTGCTACAATCCCTATTAGAATATTTCAATTGCAAGTATGTCACATACTTTTTTTCGTCTATCCAGAACGACAAGAGATTTTGTTTAGATTTGAATTTAAATATGAATAAACTATAGAAAAAAATTTAAAATTTTCTAAAAAAACATCAAATTGCAAAGTCAGAAATAAGTCTAGAAAATTGTTCAGTTCAAGATTTGAAGTTTTGCATTAATAAAAACATTCCTGGAGATGCGAAAAAAACGCATCTGGTTTCTTACTATAAATAATTTTTTATATCATTTTCTTAATATTAGTCCGAATCCTATGATCCCAGACCTTTTTAAGTAAGCGTTTTTTTTTTATTTTTTGAGTCACGCTAAATTCTGAACATTTTAATGCAAAGTAAAAGTGAGAACGCTTGTATTTTTAGTGAGAAGGAATATTAAGTTTTGAAATCCTACCTCGATGCAATCAATTTCAGCATACTTCAAAATCATTTTCGCGACTTTGTACTTTTGAATTCCATACTTATAAAAGAAATGTATATTTAGGTAGGTATCAATATATTGCATTGAAATATTTACTATCGAAAAATATTTTGAAAGTACAAAAATATGCTACCTGCTTATTATGTATATTTTACACCCTTACTATAGTTACATAATATTATAAGTTGTCTGAAATGTTGAAAAGCCCACCTACAAACCTATGGAATTCACCCAATTCACCTGTGTGTTTGAAAAGTTCTGACGAAATAGTTAATACAGAAGTCACGCAGTCGTGGACATTCGAAAATCACAATCACTAGATTCATTCAAAGCCTGCTAATGAAACGGAAAGTCTTAGATCGCTGGCTTCATTCACAATTCGAAGCTCTCGAATTAATTTTTGTTTGCGATCGACTAATATATCATCCTTGACTTGACACCCTGGGATATTTTTTAGCTAATTGAATCCATCCCTTGATGTGATTCAATCCAATGCCAGAACTCGAGCTCTAAAATGAGTTTGCTTTTTCAGAATCCTCTCAGGACATAATGCGACCATTCTGAGGAACTTAACGGCTACCATTCTGAGATACGATCCCAAATTAACCGCCATTACCTGGAATTTTGATTCAGACATCATCACTTTTTGTGCCGGGTGAGGTGCTGTGGAGACACACACGTCTCAAAAATTCCCAGTCACCCAGCCAGTGACGTGCAGCACAATGACAAAAAGCAGTCGCGATCCGATAATATTTATTTTCACTTCGGCCGCATTGTCCCCGCGTGACCCTGACGAAAAGTTAACAAAACTTAATCTCTGAAGTGATACCACTATTTATTTAGGTTAGACCAACTCCCCAATCCGGCCGGCCGTGCAAGAATAACACCGATCGAGCCGCGACTCATGCTCCACGCCTGGGAGATGATCGCGGGCAGATAGCGTCTTAGCGAGATTCAGATTCAAAGATTATTGATGTGTCATCGGATCATTCCTCAAAAGATGCCCTGCTCCACCTCGAGCCGTGCTTTATAGCGCTCGAGTCGAGGAGGAGTCGAGGAGTTTCCACAGACCGATGCTTGGCTCAACTTGATCTGCACGCGCAGGTAATGATCTCTTACTTTCGGAGTGCCGGAAAACGTTCGGCTTTGATTTTTTTATTAAAATTAATATCGGAGAATTTATCACCGGAAGCATTTATCATGCGTTCGGGCAGGATGGGCTGATGGTGATAAATTGGTTACATTTTTTATTGTAAATATTTTGTGGTTGGAATGAGTTACGAATATTTTAAATTTAAGACAAAAACCGTCCAAAAATTAAGCTTAATTGTAAGCATCACATTCCTATGCTTCCTAACATTTTTTCTCGCTACTGTATGTAATTCATTTTAGTGTTAGCGAAAATTTTGTTTGTTGCTTTTTAACTCACATATTTCTGCTTTTCAGAAATTCGATGAAATGCACCTTTATTAAAAGGTAAAATTGTTTATCACAGACACAATTTGAAATTATTCAGAATAATTACTTGTATTGCTTGAAATTTTTAAATTGTGATTAGGAATGCAGATCACAATCATATATAAAATTGTCTAACAAATATAATATTATTCAATGCTCGATTAAATTATCTAACATAATAATAATTGCATGTGTACATATTTAAATACATATTTGAAAATGTTTTTTTGGCTATATTTAATATATAATTGTTGTTTATCAAGAAAATAATAAAAAACGTACGATGCTTACTTACTTGAAGCTTTTAAAACCTTTTTTCTCGGAATGCTAATACTGTCGTCATTGGAAAACTTTAAGCAACTTTTACATGATCCTATAAAAGTTTAAGAAATTCTAAGAGTTAGAATTTGTAGTTTCTTAAAAATTAAGTGAAATTAAATTACTAGTGAGTTCTTCCTCACAACTATCTATCAACTACAAAAATGATAATATAGAGATATTATAATGGCTCAAAAATAATGCAGCTCTTTAAAATAAACTCGGTAGCATTTTGCAATAAACAACTGCGATCTTTTATAAGTTTTCTATAACATTTAAAGCTCAGACGCTTTATGGAAAAATAAAATGAGTGTAACATTTTTTAAGGTACATATGTATGTAAATACTTAAGAACTAAACTTAACCACTAAACTAGAACTCTAAGATTAAGTTAAGTTTTACATTTTCCTTTTTTTTTGAAATGGTGTAAGCTCTCTACACATTAATATCGCGATTAGGTCTTGTTTTATTTGATAAACGTAAGTCACCGTATAGTAGTCAAATGGCCTCTAAATTACTTAACCTAGAGAAAATCCGACCAGGGGAAATTATTTGCCATTCGAAAATGAGTAAACAGATTTTGACCTTAGGCATGGCATGCTTAAGCTTGGCTAGACAATCGCGCATTGGAAGCTGATGTACAATTAATAATATTAATTTGACATTAAAATTATGATTAGCATCTCATTCTGTCAGTGGCTGCTGGCGTTGCTTGTAAATATTTTGCCCAACCAACCAGGTGGAAATGAAGTCGTTCGAGAAACGGCTTGGGGCTGCAAGCGTGACCGCAGCCAGTAGCCGGCCAAGAATTCAATCTAACCGTTAATGGTGTCCCGAAGCTGAAAAGATTTGCGTCTCAAGTAGTTACTCACTTTGCATAATCGGTTTTACAGTAGACCTGTCGCTCCCTGAGAAAGCACGACTGCTGTCGATCGAGCGGTGATAAGCATACGCAACATCTCAAGCATGAGCCGTGCCACGAACAGCCGCCCACCTCCAAAAAATACCGGTCCGAGATCGTTTCACCACACGCTGCGCATGAACGCAGCTCCGTCTGTAAAAAGAAAAGAAAACAAAAGACAACAAGGTGAGAACTCTCAATAAGAAAAAGAATTTGATTCATGTTCATATTTTTTTCGGGATCCTTACTGGGGCCCATGTTAGCGTTTATTTATGAGCGTCATAATTATTGCTCGCCGGTGTGCTCCTCGGTGCGCAGACTCAGCTAAAAAACCGGACAAGCTTGCGCCGAGACGGATCAAGATTGAAATTGTGCGCACATCTAGAAAAAACGATCGACGGCGATGATCTTTTTGGTGATTTAACTATCGTAGTTATGAAAAAACTGGAGTAGATGCTACACCGGTTGTATAAGCTTCAGGTGTTTTTTCGTCATGTCGTTACACAACCGACTGTCTGCAGACTTAGATTTAGACCATTTTTTCTTGCTCTTTTTGAATAAGCAAAATGTAAAAAGGAAAATACAATATACAACAAGATTTTATTACAAAAGGCAAATCTTAAATTTTTTACGATAAGTGGGTTTTTAAATTGAGGAAGTCGAGAGAAGATTAAAAGTGTAGGACAAGGACAACTATAATATTTCTTACTGAAACAGAACAAATAAGGATAGATTTTGATATTGATTTTATTCACGAGTGAAGATCATTAAAATGTATTAATACTATGTGTTTACAAGGATAATTTACGTGGACCTACGCAAATCCTATAAAATACTTTCTTTCAGATTAGACGAATATTACTTTAGGTATATGTATTACTCATATTCATATGACTATTGAATTCAAATACAACAATTCAGTTCCGCTTTTAACAGTCTAAATAAAATTGAAGAATTCATAGTACGTAGGTACCTAAGTATTTATTCAAAAAAAAAAACGCTCTGGATATTGTCTTTTTAGAGCTACGAAAGTTCCTTTGTTAAATTTGTATTATTATTCAAATCATTCTTGAATCGGCTAATATAATAAAACTGTTTTCACGAATAATTTGGTGAACCTAACCATGATAGGATATTCCGACAATTATACTAGATCGTAAAATATTACACATAATATTTTATTTTTTTATGAATGGAGAGTGGAACATGTGAACATGTTTAAACTACTTGCAAAATGGAGTCCTTCGAAAAAAGAACTTTGATCTAGCCGAAAGGATTAATTTTCAGAAAGAGAAAGCGCTATTACTGTCAGAATGTTCATCTATGGAAATATTGAGCTATAAGCTAAGGTCGAAGATACATTAGCAAACTGTAACGATTCGAAATATAAAACCACATATGTAACATTTAGAAAATAACGTACCATAATTTAGATATTTCATTCACAAGATTAATAGGATCGTACATATAGATATAATAGAACAAATTTGAAACACAATCCAAAAGTGCTCAGCTTTCGGAACTCTGTCCAACTTGGAACTCCTAAATAAAATACGATTAATAAAAATTATCAAGAAGGCGTTCATTTTATGTTCAAACAAAGCTGCTCCAAATTTTCCACGCATATCAATGATTTTTTTTTCTTGAAGAGTCTTTATAGCTGCTCCAGGCAAAAGTGAGCATGGAATAGTTTTGAAAGCGACTTATGTCTCAACTAACGTCTTAATTTATTGACTTAACAAAATCAATGGAATCGCGATCCCAAAGATCAGATCTGAGTTGCCATAAATCACTCCAGGAGTATGGCCCATTAAAGTTAAGACATAATTGCCAGCGATAAAAGAAACAAAGCAAGTCCAAATACAGCCGTCCGGATAACCCCATTCTTATGCAAAACGAAATTTTTGAAAAAGCCCAAAGAGCCAGCACCTGACAAATGAAACTTGCTGAGGCCGGGATGAGGCCGAGAATAAGAGCGAAATCATAAATTGCGTCCGCATTGGAGCCACGCTGGGAAAACTAATAATTTTTTATTGCATGTACCTGTCCCACTTGTTTTTATTATGTTAACACCTCAGATAATAAATAACGCCGAATCCAGCCGGATTTATGTCGGACGGATCGAAAGCGTGAATAAATCCGCGGTCCTGTCCGTGGCCTGTCGGCGGAGCTTCTCAAGTGGACCTGACCATTGTTTTGATTTCTAAGTCTATTTTATTGGCCTAGCCTAACGGTGGCTGCATCAAAGGAGCTGCTCCACTTAGCAACTTAGTCTTACTAACTTTTCTGACTGCACTCTAATCCCGCCGACCTCCAGCAAACCGCCGGGTCCCAGCGCGGTTCATTCATCTGCGCTGGCCGCGCGGCTTTTTGCTGTCGCTTTCCAGTTCAATCGCGCGCGGTAATGGAAGAAAAGCCCTGGGAAGAAAAAAAATTGTTGAAAAATTCGATATCAACGCCACTGGCCACCGTTGACAAATTGTTTCAGTGGACTCTGTAGGCGCTTTTGAGCGGCTCGCATTAGGCACCTTATGTAAATGCCCCCAGTTTAGGACTTTGGTGGACAAGCGCTCTTAGCCGATTTGCATAAGAAACCGATAAAATCGGAATCTGTAAAAGGTGTTTAACATATTAATATGCGACTTTGCTCGATTTATCTTTTTTAATTTTTTAATTCTATGTCGGAGCCCTCGTTGACGGAACCAATGTTCTTCTGCCCAGCCCCGGCCAGTTTCCCACTTGAATTCCGAACCTGTCGTTCGACGGAGGTTTCATTTCGCGTCTTCTACGCGATGTCGCTGCCTTTTGCGGCCACACTGCGCTATGCACTTGGGCGGGATTTGACGGCCGTAAAAGGCAACGAGCCTCCGATATGGAACCTCTGAAGATATACAACCTAATTCTATATGTTGGCGAAATGTGATTTGAGATAAATCGCTTGGGTTTATGTTTATTGGCAGGTGGTGGCAGTCAAAATATCGAATTTTCAATATTTATTGGATCACTTAAAAGGCTTTCCAGCGGGGCTACCTGGTATGGAATATGGGCGTGTGGGCTCTTTTATTTTACATAATTCATGAAAAACATCAAAAACACATTTCCGCAAAAGAAATATTACCCATTAGCAAGAATATTATACTTTAAGTATGCAAGTTCTGTAAATTACTGATGTGCTTCAATAAGTACCTACAGCGAAACAAAATGAACTCCTGCCTTAATCTTTCTATACCTAATATAGTTCATTCAGCCATTTTACTTTTATCTTTTGACTTTTCAATTTTACAATTTCAATTCAATTTGACAATTTTAATAACTTGCGAAAGTAATATTGCTTAATTGGTGTAATAATAACAGTATGCGTCAGTTCAGAAAGAGGTCTTAAAAAGTATGAACGTTAAAATAACATTCTGAACTGTAGATTATATTAACCAGTTAACTGTTTTTGACGAGTACACTCGTCATGAAAAAAGTACAGAATTTTGTGTTCTGAGTATGTATGTATATACCTACTCATCAGAGCACAAAATTTTCGACTTTTTTCAGGACGAGTAAACTCGTCAAAACAGTTGTTAATAGCTAAAATTCCAAATAGAATTACATCCCTTCCAACACACACATATAGGCACTACTGAGATTTACAAATTTTGCGTTGTTGTAATAAGTCCTCATAACCGAAAATATGTATGTTACTTCCAGTTTATATATTTTTTAAGTACTTACTCGTAGTTCTTGATCTTGCAGAATTATTTGTCTTGTCACATACTACCATATGTTTAACAGACTTTACTGCTTGGATGGTTGCGTTCTCTTGTTGGACAAGAATTGATATCATCGGCTTCTGAACATTTCTTCAATATTATTATTATCTGCTTCCAAAGATTCAATTTAATCTTCCGATGTCTGCCATTTTTACGGAATCACTCTATTTAACAATTTGTATTCTTCAGTTAAATTACTGCCCAATATTTAAAGCGATGCAACTACTAGCTCTGTCTCTGAGAAGTTAAATTGAACACATTTTTATGAGCTTGAAAGAACCTAATGTTTAAATTAGAAAAGAAAAAATAGTGTGTTTGAAATTCATCCATTTTTAAGGAAAAGATCTTCGAATAGGTAATGTAATTGCAAAATAATCATCATACTGAATTACTAAAACTCGAACTATTTTTATATTAATAAATCGATGAAAATAAAAAAACTTTAAAAGTTGTACACGCAAAAGTTGCTTGAAATAAGGCGTTTTTCAGCAAAGTGCGATCCTCTTTTTTTACCGTTTAATTGAATTCAAAGAAATTCTGGTTATTTGCAGTGAACATTATCTTGTTACATGTTATAATCAAATAACTATTTCAATTTGAAGAATGCTAAATTCAATCGAGCGGCTACTCCCTTAGAAGTACTTTTTCACTAAAAATAAAACAATACGTAGGATACTTGGAGATTTTCATGTAGGGCGGAACAGTTTAAATGGATTGCTTTTATCCGGTCAAAATGGTACGTAGGTAGGTACTCGCAATCAAACCGCTCAACTAATTAATCCAGCCAAGGCCCTTTTTTCCTTGGTATGAATGGAAAAAATTGTCGAAAAATTTCCAAAATGTTTGATTTCTACCCTATAACAGTTTATAAATAAACTGAAATTTTTATCAAGTGTACTACGAATATAAAATTATATATAAAATTAGCTAACAAGTTCCTCTTCTACCGCCGAGCAGACGACCCTCCATTTTCCGAATTCAACCTACCTCTGCTTATCGTTCATTTTTCGGCCGTCTATTATCAAAATTCGGAAGCAATTCGATCTTCCCTCCGGCGAAGGCCTGCGAATGTTGCGGGCCATTTGTAGCCCTTTGCGGATGTGTTGAGGAAGTCGCCTTGCTCCTTTTTACAGAGCATGAAAAGGGCGAATTGGGCTGCGAACACGACCGGCATTTTATTGGGCGCGAGATGGATGTCACGGTGCGTGGTCACGTGAAATATGCTCGCATCTCCCGAGCCCCGTGTCTGGTGGCTGTCACCCAGACAAAAAGGAGCAAATCTGTGCCGCAAGCCCAGTCGAGCATATCCAGAGGGGCGTTGGGCTGATTTCTGCCGCCGCCGGTTGACATCCCCTAAAACATATGTCGCATAATAAAAACATTACAAAAAGGCCCCTGTTGGTTCCTGGCTCACCTTTTGCGGGGAATCACCGCTCACGAAATAATGGCGACTGACTGAACAGAGCAAATCCACATTTAACGTCCGCTGATGGGCTCCCAGCGAATTTATTTCGAAGATATTTTAAATACCCGCCATAAGCGGTGAGTTTATGTGATTTGTGATTTTTTATTCCTTTTATCGAGGCCGAGGAGAGCGTCAAACTGCAGTGAAAAAATTTTTTGGTTCGATTCCCACGCGCTTCTATTGTGCGATATTCACGCTTTGCTCTGCACGAATTTTTTTCTCGGCAAAGCATTACTAAAAAAAATCCGGATAACTTGAATATGGATGAAAATAAAAGAAATAGCTTCGCTTTGCTTAGACGGGGTTCTTTAAACACAATGAGAAAATCTTGCAATAATTTAGCGTAAACACTCACGGCATGAAACGTAAGCACGCTGCCTGGTGAAGCAATTAACGGACCAACAATTGCTCGACTAATATTTTTCTTTTTTGCAGTTTGTGGCCTCTGCTTTAATAAGGCCCCATGACACGGTCCCTTAAGACATTCTTAGTGGGAGTCAGCAGAGCAGAACTTTTGTTCTAACGTATTTTGTAATTGCATAGGCTTTGCGATTAATTACTACTGTATTAAGCTGTCAAGGCGTTCATTTAACAAACACGGAAAGTACTTACATACTTAATTTATTTTTCGTTAGATTAAGTAAGAATAATTAAAATTATTATCAGGTTAAATTAATAGCAATGTCATACGATAGTGTGTGTAATTAATATAGGGAACGAACGCATTGGATTGCATGCAAATGGAAAGAGAAAATTAATTGTATTAAATTTCCTCTCAAAATTTTCAATCAACATAGAAAAAATTAGTTTCTCTGATAAAGGATAACTATCGTGGGTATTAAAACGCTAAATTAGTTTACTCTTACTGTATGATACGAAACCAAAAGTTTGATAAATTAGGCAAAAAATAAAATTCTAAATTATGACGCTAAAAGCATATTAAACTACGTCAAAGCCGATATTGTTCGAAATAGTTTCCTTTAAGCCAATTCAGTTTTGAGCTAACGTAAAATAACTATTTCATTTCATCTATAGACAGCCCTTGACCACTTTTAAACTAAAAAATAATGGATATGCTATGCTAATTATACAAAAATAAGAGACGTAACTTTGTTTAACTTTCAAAAGCCTTCTGCAAAAGTATACAAATATTTGATAAATTTTGTTCATAAAATTGTTATAATTACGATAATTTAATAAAATTAAAAAACAAGACACTTGCTAGAATTAAATTTTGCCTGGTTCAAATCATTAATTTGAAATATAATATTCATAGTCACAGAAGTCATGAGTAAATTAAAACAAATGCACAATTTAGAAACGGAACTACATTCCGCAAAATGCATTTGTATACATGCAACTAAACGACTCTTTAATTATAGTTATGCTGTATTCGTTCTCAAATTTCTAGCATTATAAAAATTCTCCCCATTAAATCGTAACACATCAGTTTCTTTCTAATTCTTTATTAATAAATTGTCAAGCGACAGACATCTTACAAAATGAATTTAATAAAAATAAAGGTAATCCCTTTCCCCTTAGTAAGAGAATATTACTTCATCCTTAATTCATCTCGCCTATTAATTTAATAGTGCAGTGTATCTTTCATTTACTTCTCTTAAGATTGCAAACCATCTAGTTTAACCCATTAAGTCCGGGAAGAGCCAAATTTTTATACTATGTTTGAGACTTATTTTCTGCCATAAAAAATAGAAATAAAAAATTGCAAACATACCTATTCTACTATTTTTGAGGTCGCTCTTTCGATTGGTGCAGTCAGATTTGCATAATAATGACTTTAAAAACCAATATGGCGCATTTTAAATAAAAAAAGTAACAAAATTTTTTGCGTTTTGTTTTTTGTGAGTCTTTTTCGCATCAATAAAGTTACTGAATCGATGCCAAACCACAACCAGAAGTGCACGGAATATCTAAACTATTACTAGGAATATTTTTTTTTTACTTTGAATCAACCTAACCTCTTCAAGACATCAATATGTAAAAAAATGAACGTTATTTGATAAATTATGAATATAATTAATAAAATTCAATATTCTAACGGTATAATTGTCCCAAAAATATATATACAAGGGTTTTTGAGGTCGCTGACCACGAATTTGAGGTTAGATTTTCAAAATTCAAAATGGCGGATCCAACATGGCCGACCAAATTTCATAAAATGCTTCAAAATTACGAAAAAAAAATGTATAGGGGGGTTTTTGAGGCCGCTGATCACGAATTTGAGGTTAGATTTTCAAAATTCAAAATGGCGGATCCAATATGGCCGACCAAATTGTCTATTATACGGGGAGTTTACGCTAGAAAATTCGTTGTTTCCGTCCGTAAGCTATTTTATGTACATAGATGTCCAGTCGCATGTAACATTTTGCACTGCACTTTGTAACATTTCACTCACACAAGCTCACAGAGACGGAATTATACCAGATGACTAATGTGGTGTGTGTGACTTGGAAGGAGGTGTTTGGCATTTTTGAATAAAAGAAGAGACAAGAGCGTAAACTCGCGTCGCTCACAAGAGAGCTTTACTTCGCCCGTGTAGAGCTTTACTTCAGACGTGATTTTTGATTTTCTGTGGCGCAAAATTTTGCATGCGACTGGACATCTATGTATCTAGTTTGTCTATGGTACCAGTTAGGAAACGTTTACATAAAATAGCTTACGGACGGAAACAACGAATTTTCTAGCGTAAACTCCCCGTATAATAGACAATTTGGTCGGCCATATTGGATCCGCCATTGTAAATTTTGCAATTCTAACCTCAAATTCGTGATCAGCGACCTCAAAAACCCCCTATACATATTTTTTCGTAATCTTGAAGCATTTTATGAAATTTGGTCGGCCATATTGGATCCGCCATTTTGAATTTTGAAAATCTAACCTCAAATTCGTGATCAGCGACCTCAAAAACCCCCCTATACATATTTTTTTCGTAATCTTGAAGCATTTTATGAAATTTGGTCGGCCATATTGGATCCGCCATTTTGAATTTTGAAAATCTAACCTCAAATTCGTGATCAGCGACCTCAAAAACCCCCCTATACATATTTTTTTCGTAATCTTGAAGCATTTTATGAAATTTGGTCGGCCATGTTGGATCCGCCATTTTGAATTTTGAAAATCTAACCTCAAATTCGTGGTCAGCGACCTCAAAAACCCTTGTATATATATTTTTGGGACAATTATACCGTTAGAATATTGAATTTTATTAATTATATTCATAATTTATCAAATAACGTTCATTTTTTTACATATTGATGTCTTGAAGAGGTTAGGTTGATTCAAAGTAAAAAAAAAATATTCCTAGTAATAGTTTAGATATTCCGTGCACTTCTGGTTGTGGTTTGGCATCGATTCAGTAACTTTATTGATGCGAAAAAGACTCACAAAAAACAAAACGCAAAAAATTTTGTTACTTTTTTTATTTAAAATGCGCCATATTGGTTTTTAAAGTCATTATTATACAAATCTGACTGCACCAATCGAAAGAGCGACCTCAAAAATAGTAGAATAGGTATGTTTGCAATTTTTTATTTCAATTTTTTATGGCAGAAAATAAGTCTCAAACATAGTATTAAAATTTTGCTCTTCCCGGACTTAATGGGTTAAGAAGGAAAAACTAAAGATTAATAAATACGAACTACGAGCACACAGCTTTCATTCTTTGAGCAATAGGACGAAATTAAAAGAGCTCAAGAACTCGAGGAGCTTGCGTTGTTCCTTATTCTTTACCACTGCTATGAAATTTTGGGGTGAATTTTAAGTAGGCGCGTGACTGTCAATTTAATTAAACTCAACGTAAGGATTTTCAATTTTGGCATAATCCGTTTCTCAGTTATTCAAAAATAAATATCTCAATATACTCGTAAATTGCAGAAATTAGAGATACAAGATGTTTTGATTCAAAAGCTAGACGTCCACCATCACTTATCACCAAAAAATTGCTTAATAATTTTTTAATTAAGTAAATTTTACACTCATATTGAAATATAAATCAATTGGGTCCAATCAATATTCACTTGTTGAACGTTTGGCTTACAAGCAAAATTTATATGCATGAATTGATTTTTTAGATCAACTTCCAAGATCAGTTGCGAATTTTAAAAGTTTTTCAGACATAATTGGTATAAATCTTTTCCAAAAATGAGCACAGGGTACTTTGTCCGATAGGAAGAAAAGACCTTTTTATAGTAGAAGAAGAAAAAAGGCGAATGAAAGTTACGGTAACTGATACTAAAACTGAGTTATTGTTTAGATAGCCTCAGCCCGTCATTAGCATCAGAGATAACAAGAAAACCGCGGGGGCAAATCGATTCCCAAATGCAAACAAAAAAAGATAACAGACCATTAGGAGTTATTAATTACCGCTTTCAATATTAATAAATTCCGAATCCAACAAGGTATATTGGCTGGGCGCATAAATAGCATCAATTTATGCACGTGGAAACTAATAAATGGCAAATGAGAGATATGGGACAGGTTTTTCTATCGATTTGTCTCACATTTGGCGCAAAAACGAAAATTTTTAGACATTCGGAATATCCCGAAAAGCAGATATGCCTAAAATGGTGGTGTTGCATTTCAATAGAGTTTTTGTCCGATGAGTGGGTATCAAATATTAAGGCGGTGGGTGCCACCTTTCAAAATTACAATTCAACACAAAGGGTAAAAAACAAGCATCTTGTTAGAAAATACTCTTTATCATTTGAAATTTTACTAATTTATACAAATTTAATGGATTATCATACTGTATATTGATAGACAAATCAATAACTGCTCAATTAAACAGATACATATACATATGGCGCGGAAAAATTTTAAAAATGTTGACATAGCATCCCATCGCTTCAATAAAAGTAAGCATAAATAATATAAAAGTAATTTTAAAAAGTTCTTCAAAACACAATCCCATTCATTCTAGCGTATTAAGTGAAAGGACCCTTGTGATAAAACCCTAAAAGCTAGGCCATTTAGTTGAATGTCCAGAACGACAAACTATCCAGGCAGGTAGACTAACTCTCAAGATAAGGTGGACACTTTATTGCCATTTTGCGTCAATTTTAGAAGAACAAACAAATTTGAACCCAGAAATGAACTATAACAATTACTACTAAAATAGGCCGCCTTAGCCTGGCTATCTGCCGCCCGCTGTTCCAGAATCTAAAGACGGGAAAATCGAACCATTCCTATGCACAAAGCGAGCGGCCGCTGTCTTGAGTCGATTATTTTGTTTACAGAACCGAGGACAGGGAGAGTCCACATGATGCCTCTCCTGACTTGAAACACGCCGAACACGTGAAATATTTAAAAATATTCAAATGAAAAAAGAGAATTCTTGTACAATTCTACTCGGAGCCAGGCAGGCCTTCCATCGTGTCCTCCCATTTCTTCTAGTAGTACCATGCATAAATTATGTCATGACTCTGATATATGCGCGTCCAGGCCGCGGCCGGAGAAGGTGCTCTCATCTGCATTTTTAGGAAATTATCCGGCCGCTTTAAAACACGATCGGTAGCCAGAGATTTTTTTTGTCGCATTTTCCTCGATCCGGTATTTGTGTATTTTCCCTTTTTCGGGTAATTTATTTAGTTATAAAGGAAATTTATTTCGCAAGGTGCCTTGATCTGACACGATCGCCACTATTATACGAAGGTGCACGGTTATTAAGAAACGTTATCAGCTTTAGCTGCCTACCGATCTGCGGCGGATCGAATGTTAAAGGTGGATTTCCGAGTTTTTACGATAGCACACTTTACATATTCATAATGTCGTATTGGAATTCAGCGTTGATACTTCATCGGTAGTAAATAATTTGCAAAATGCATATGACGCGCAACGGATTCTTTATTGGTTGTCATTTCGCTCTTGATCGTGAATCGCTTGCTTTGATAAGCTAAGCAAATTGAGAAATTACTCCAAAAATTATATAGTTAAAGCATTTCCTAATTTGCTTCACAATGTTATTCCATCAGCTTTAAGCTTAAATAATCATAGGTAACCCAATGGATCTGCCTAATAAATAACGAATCGAATAGTCATCAAGACAAATATCTAACTTTTATTTGAATTTATTGTTTCTATTTCCTTATTTAACCTTCCAGGGTTACGTACCTATTCCATTTCAAATAGGCACTATATTTCTCGAGGGAATTATAATATTATGAAAAAGTTATATATAAAACTTTAGGTAATTAGTTGGCAAAACAGGGGTAGCTTGAATGGAATTTATGTATGTATGTATGTATGTATTGAACATACAGCTCCGAAATGTTGTTAAATCGTATGATACTCTACAAGTTCTAAATTTTTCATTAACTTGTATGTGGCATTTTCAAAAATCAGCATGAAATGGTAACCAATTGTACATATAAGAAACCGAATTTAAACAAATGAATGTTTTTAGTTTTATCATTTCTGACTCACTATTGGAATGGACTGAAATAGCTTTAGACTCTGTTTTTATGTTCAATTTAATATAGATCGACACTACCAACGTTTAACCATAATGTTAGCTAAATCTTCAAAATCTATTTTTCGCTTTATATGTTTATAAAATTTCGTAAACTAAACTAAATTTTAAAAACACTGATTCATTGATTATTATGCTATCCATTGAACCATTGAAGAAAGAAAAATGTTGATAAATTTTTTCGTTTAAATATAATCAATTTCGTAGAAACTTTGCACAGATAAAGTACTTATTTCGATTATTAAATATTAAATTATTTAAATTTTTAAAAGCTACAAATTCTCATATTTTTGTGATGCATTGATTCAAAGTTTTAGAGTAATTTAACATCCAAGATTATCTCCAGGTCTATTCGCTTCCGTTAATAGTAATTAAAAATATTGTTGTATGTTTAGAAGTACTCTTCTATAAAGATAAAACGTAATTAAAAAAAAAACTAAATCGACCTTCTGGGATCGCAGACACGCTTATGTTTCGCTTTTTATTTATTTATTTATTTATTAAAAATCCTTTAAAATATAAATACTTATATTAATTTTTACGCATCCTGTTGTTAATCGGGGCCAAATTATTTTTGCAACTGGATTTTAAAATTGAATTCGAACAATTTTGATTTGATGTTGTGCTCCTTTGAATGAAAAGTCCATATTTAAATTGGAAGAAGTTTCGATTTAAAGATGAAAAAACTTGGGTAGAGTTCCATAAATGGAAACAACTTGAATGGGAAGCAAAAAAACTCGTTGATTTTACAGTGACTAACAATCAACAAGCCTATATTGAAGCGAAAACACTTTAACTTTAAAGCGAAACCATTTGATTTCGAACTTAAATCGAAACGTTTTCGTATCGATTAATTTATATTTTGGAAGATGCTTCTTTGATTTTAGAATTTTCTGCTTTATTTCAATTTCATAGTGAAAATGCTTGGATTTTGAGGTTATGTCTGCAATTTGAAGTGGTTTTTTTTTCAGTTTAACTATTGCAGCGATAAAAGAAATAGTGAAATAATTTTCAGGCGTTGCATTGTAAGTTAACTTGTAACTCCAGAGAAGTTATATTGCAACGAGAATGTGAAACAAAAATATTGTGTTTAATTATAATAAGGAGGCATGTCATAATACCTATGTATCTATTTATATTACAATGTTATTTTCAGCTGATTGGGTGAGTCTCCAATTTCGTTAACTACTCATTTTTCAATTCTTGCAAAACGGATCACTTTGTGAACCCCCAACTGCGACAGGGTTCCGCTTTATAACATTGTGAACATTCTGAACGACCGAGAATCCAGAGCAGATCAATCGATTAAAGATTATCTTATCTAAAGTGGTCACAAACCTTAATTCTTTACTGTCACACTGTCCCCGAAATGATATCATAATCGCTGACCGATCGTAAGATTTGTCAGTGAGAGATGATACACGAAGTCTGATCGGATCGAAAATGCCGAAGACGTCGGCGCTGCCCGCATGAACTGGTTTAAGGTATTAAGCCACGTCTTAATCCCTGGCACTCGCGGGCTCAAAACTTTAAAGAATGTCAGGCAGATGCCACAATGAGGCGCTCCACCGTCTGGAAAAAGGGTGAAACGTAAAATGTTGTGACACCAGGCCGCGGTATCCGATCTAAAGGCGTCTTGCTCAGGTGAAGAACTTTTGTCTGTTTGTGTCGCGCCACAAAGCCCACTTCCTCCTAGGGAGCTAGCCGCGCGAGGTGTAAACAGAACGCGCCCGGAATTCGTAATCAACGCAACGCAAGGCGATATTACGACAGGGCTATTGTGCAACACCGCCAGGATGTTTATTTGTTAATTACGTGACAAAATCTTACAGAGCAGACGCCTCCTTTGAATTTGATCCGTAAGCACAAGTGTTCTGCGAAGACGGCGGCCTGTTTTATGCCGCCGATTGACGCAAAAGCACCGCGACGGGAAAAACCCAGAAATGATCGGAAATCGTGCAGATCTTTTATTTTCAGCCGATGCGAAAAAGTAGGACGTCTCAATAAAAAATAGTCCCAAACTGCTTCTCTTCCCAAATTTCCTTTTTATTCGCAAGTGGTTCTGCTTGAACTCGCCTCATATTATTTGATCTTCTCGTTATTTCCTCGGGCGACAGGTATAATTTTTCGTAATATATTGAAGTAATTCAGGCCCATAAATGTTAAATAAAAAGTGCTCAGCATACAGAAGGCCTCGCGAAATTAAATATTTTTTTAGGAGATCTCTCCGCCGCCCATTGCCAAATTGTTTTCCATTTCTTGGCGAAAGCATTCGTAATCAGCTTTCTTTCGCAGTCAACCGTTCTGTTCGCTGGCACGGACATTTTTAAAAAGCAATTACAAAAGGCAATTATTTATTTCTCTGAAGACGATAGGGGTGTAATTCAATACCTCGTTTAATTTCATTTTCTCTGTCCAACCTCACCAAGCCTGCGTCGCGCTTCCTTGCTTATAATTTATTAAACGCTTGCACGTTTTTCTTCTTTTGAATGAACACCACCTTCTAATTTAAACAGATAAGTTAATCTTGTTCCGATCATCAGATTATCACTTTATTTACTCGTATTAAATTAAGTTTTCTCTTCATATATTGCGTTTTACATCTGCAATTAGTTGAACTAATATAAAAAATTATTGCTTTGGATTGAATAACATTTGCATAGAAATTCTCTATGGAATATGTAATATACCTACGTGAGATGAATATGAAATTATTTTAAAACTAAAATTAACTGAAGTTTTTAATCAAACTGTTGTAAATTTATTATTCATACCTACACGCGATGTGATTGCTTTCTCTTATTTAACACTACTTCAAATTCCTCTCTGAAAACTCATTTATGTCTATTGTCTATGGATTGGTAGTTTACTAAAAAATCTATAGATTTTAATTGTTGTGTTGTTGTTGTGGCAGTTTTCTAGACTTTAAAAGTACTTCAGCCAAAACTTACAAAGTTTTTCAATACTTCATTTTTAGTCTCGTTTCTAGATGCCTAAAATTTATTCAATATTGCTTCGATTCAATTTTCGTAAATAATATCATAGATGTATATTTATTCAAATAGCAAATTTGTAGCATTTGCTTACAAAAAAATATGAATACAGCCTTGTCAAATGTCCATGACAAATATAGTGAGTAGATTACTTATTAGATTTTGAATTTGAACGACAAATACAAGTACTTTGGAGTAAATTACAATAGAAAAACGAAGCAGCCTTCTGCCTGGATATCAAAGAAACCAAGAGATCCCCAGCTCCTATTGTTAATTTTTACATCTAATACAATATATGTCACAGCATTTTGTTCTTGCACATTGTATTTTGGTACAACGTTGTAGGAATTTGCTATAATTTATATTTATACAAGAATACGTGAATACCACAAATACTATTTATTTTTGTATTGTAAATATAATAGAAACTTTAGAAGGTATACTCTAAATACATTTTTTTTTTAATTTGTTAAAGGTTCTAAGTTAAAAAAAAATACATAAATGCCGAAAATGTAACTTCAGCTAAAAAGGCGTATTTTACAATGATATAATTAAAAGGTTCTAAAAATAATTTGATGATTTTTTCAAAAATAATTTTGAAAGTAATCAATTGATGAACCAAATTATTTACGGACTTAGCTGAAATAGTAAGCAAATTGATTGAATATAACCATTTTACAGCCGTGACAGACTGCGGCATTTAAATCACTTTAATTCACTGAACTTGTTTATAATTTGTCAAAAGCTGGCTAAGAAAAACCGATTTAAAATCGAATTAGTTAGCTAAGAAATTTTTATTTACTAGTTAAACTCTTTATTTGTTTATCAAATAACTTATCCGTAGTAAAGTTATCATTTAATTTTTTTAAATTATTTGACATTTCAAACAACACACAAAATCCGTTTTACCTATTCTAATCAGCCTCTTAGAACTGTGAATTAAGCAAATATGGGATTTAAATTAACTTGTTTATAAGACATAGTCTGTCGATGCTATTTAAGATTTTCTAGATTATTCTATCTGTAAATGGAATATTTCGGCAAAATCTATAGATAACAATTTCCTGCATAATCTTTAATAGTCTGCTATACATTATATATTGTATGAAGTATGAGCACAAATTTCATTCTAACATTCCTAAAAATATTATTTTTCAGCTTTTTATTCGTACTTTCGTTATAACCATTTTAGCTATGTCTATTTCTAGTGTTGATAAGCAAGTTTTAAATTATAAATTGCAATGTTCTTTCTTCCCTCATTTTTTACTATAAGTAATTCATTTTTGTCTAAGTTACCTACTCTTCGCGACTCTAACCGAATCATGCCCAAAATTCAATTACTTTCGCCGATTTGCGTCCTGCTCAATTCAATTTCACCCATCGATTACCTCATAACGGCAAGTCATCAGTTTTTATCTACATTAACAGGATAAGTGAGATGAGATTAGTGCTTGAGCCTTTTCAGCATCCCGGATGAATAATCGGTCGCAGGAGGACACGTCGAACTCCCGGAGGAGGCGCAGTCCGAGCCGCAGACGTCGTCAGCCAGGTGAATTGACTTTCCGGGTCCTTCGCGCTAATTTCAAGCGAATGGAGAAAAAATCGGCCAGCCGGACAGATTTCACCTTTCCTCGGGTGCAGCGACGGTCGCTGGCATCGCATCTTCAAGGTGTGGCCCTTAACTGTTGAGATTTATTGTCCCTGTGCCATGGGCGCTGTTGTGAGCGGCTCGGGCCCAAAACAATCCGAGGGATGTTTGGAAATCGACAGGGGGCCACCCCTGGAGGGCTCGACAAAGGGAACCACTCGACTGATTGAATGGCAGACAGTTGTAAACCTCAAGCAGCCCTTAAAACAGTTGTAAAGCGGTAAAGCGGTTCCGCATTGTTAGCTAGGGCCATAGCCCGGTTTTTCCCCTCCCGCAGCCCTTAGAACCCGGGGTTTTGGCATGAGAGCCGGGATCTCATCGGTTATAACGCCCATTGTTTGCCTTTTCAGAATTGCGCTAAAGTTGCATTTCAAGGGCGCACGGTTACCTGTTTAGGGAAGCCCGTCGAGGCTGCGCCCGGATCGGCCCAGGGACATTAGCCTCAAATTGGCAACAATGGCCGGATTGACTTCGAATCCTCTTTTAATGGAGTTGACAGTTTGTGGGCATTGCACACTTAACGTCGCAACGTCAAGGTGTTAGACCACATTTTCAGGATAAAATTTGTTTTCTATGGCCCCGTGTCAACGACACATCTGGAGAGAACAGATTTATTTTTGTTTTTGAATGATCATCGAGTTTAGCAGCAGCCTCTTATACCTTAAACATTAAGAAAAAAATAAGATTTGAAATTTCAAGCGTTTCTTATGCTTTTATTGTTGATTATTTTTCTTTAAAATATCATACATATTATTAAAATTATTTTTATTATCATTTTATCTCATTCAAGAGTCTTATGTCTTATGTTATTCGATGAAATTGAAAAAAAAAGAATACTTAGGTATGACTTTTTTTTAATGAAATTGGTTTTATCGAGAATATTTCGTGGAGATGTTTAACGTTCTTCAAAAATGCTGATTGATCTAAAAGTTTGGCACTTTTTAAAATCCCATCGAAATTGCCTTTCAATCGAAAAAGTACACACACAAATCACTAAATCATATTTAGCCTTTATTTTTGCAAGCACTATCAATAAGGTATTGCTTTGCTATATACCTACACTAAAAAAAAAGATCGGGGACTTAGGTACATTTCCGCACTGAAAATTATGTGCAATCTGATTGCTATCATGTTATCATCATAGTAAACCAATCGTGCTTATTTTTTCTGTCGTATAAGTACTGTAAAAAATTTTACATTCAATTACCTAGTATAAATTTATTTAGTAAAAAACATTAGTTTAATAATTCCATAGTAAAAGAAATTACTTCTCTGGTATGTAATTTTACAAATATCTTCTGTAAACTACGACATTTGTTAGTTTTGCAAGTGATGATTCCTTTATTATAGGTGTTGGTGTATATACTTACTATAGTATGTGAAGTGTTGCTTCTAATAGTACTTCGAATAACACAATTATATAATTAATTAAACTATTATATCTAATCGAATTTATGTATATGGAAATTGAAAAACTTACTGAATATTATCCATATCATAATTCTTTCTCATTATATTTAAATTATTTGTAGTCTCAATCTGAGCTATACCTGCTGCAATTAATAATCAATTAAAATCTAATAAAGTTATCCTATTTCCTCACTTAAGTGCCAATAAGTAAATTTATCTACAGAAATTGGTATTCAAAAGTAATTATGGTTACAAACTGATGTCATAGATAAAAGAATATGGTTTATGGTTTTATGGTGACACTGGACGGGAAATTTTAAATCATTTACGGCACATATGACTCTAATGAAAGGAACAATTTTCCGAAGTTTATTTTATTTTATTTAATCTTAATCCGCACCGCACAGAAATGGGCAACACTAGCACGCTTAAGACGGAAACGCACAATTTGCATACGGGCATATCTCGTCAGTGGTATCTTAAATCTAAGAAACAAGCGGTCGCGGCAAAAAACACTTTTCCAGCGGAGGCTTTTATAATCCAATAAACTTTAGTAAAGTGCTTCCGTGTGTAACCCGTACGCATGGAGTGAAGTAAGCCGCCGCAGGTTCAAGAAAGAATTCATTAAGAAAAAATATTTATAATAGAAAAATTCTGAGAGCGACATTATGCAAATTAGCCGATACCGCGGACCTGAGGAGAACGATCGATCGGCCTTTACGCGCCGGATTGTGGCCGGCTCTGGTCCCGGTGCCGGCTTTGATGTGGGAATAAGCCGGGCTAAGGCGCTTCTCATCTTGGGATTAATCCACGAGCTCTGTGTGCCCAACTGGTCGAACACTTGAGCAAACGCATCCGAACCGAACTGATCCTGGTATTTTTCTTCGCCACAAACTACATTCGAATGGTTTCGAAGACGTCAGCCGTTTAAAATCTCTTGGAAAGATTGTCGCAGCGGAGTAAGCGAATTCAAAATTTATTATTTCGTATTTTTTTAATAGCCGCTATGGCCGGTTAACGTCATCGAAGGGCTATACTAATAGACATAAGATAGTTAATGTATTTGCCCTCCATTTTTTCATAAAAGTAAATAAGCTGCAGTGATTTCTCGATAAAATTGTACATACATCATTATTTTCTTTTCTATTTGTACTATACTAGCCTTTTTTCAAAAGCTTTTTCTTCAAATATAATTTTCTAATCTCAATTAGGTCATTTGGGGCACGTCTACCACAAAATTATACCAACGTTCAAAAGAATTAATTCAGTTTTTTAAAATAAAAGGAAATTCGAGCTCAATAGTATTTCCTTCCCTTAAATGTTTAAATTTTCTTTATAAATAAAAATTCAATAATTTCTAATAATAAAGAACATAAAGAACTGTTTGAGGTAATACGTTTGTATAAGCTTAGGTATGAGTAAAAAGTTATAAGCAGTACCTAGTATTTCTTTAAAAATAAATTCAATTATTAGGATCCTGTTTAAATATGCACAGTATACATATGTACATATAACTCAACATATTTTACCTTTGCTTAAAATAATGAGTCAGACTCGTGGTTACAAGTTCGGGCTAAACATGAATTAATTAGGTAAGTCAGGCTTTTAATTCCAATTACGAACCAAATATTAAACAATAGTTGATTTCTGGTAGATTTAGGTTTACAATTTAAGTCTGAAACAGAATGTGGCGCTAACAATTCTGTCAAAACATGAATTTTGTTGTTACATATGTATATACATATTTACTAGCTAAGGTACCCGGCTTCGCTCAGGGAGTTGATATGAGATTGTGTGGCATTCTACAACATTCGAGAGTGCTCTTGAACGTTCCACAATGATCAGGGATATTCCCAAACATTCCAGACTATTCCCGAACATTCCACAACATTCCAGACTGTTCTACAATGTTCGAACCCACGACAGATCTTGCTTTACATATATACCCCTCTCAGTAGGTAGCTCCACTCATACAAAAAAGTTTGGAATGGTCCACAATGTTACAGAATATTCCAAAACTTTCGAGAGTTTTCTGGAACGTTCCACAATGATCTGGGATATTTCCGAACATTCCAGACTATTCCTGAACATTCCACAACATTCAAGAATGTACTTACTAGAACTTTCGAACTAACTCGAGAGTGTTCTGGAATATTCCACAATGATCTGGACTGTTCTAGAAATTTCTAGATGGCGAAACTTCCAGCCCCTATATCTTCAAAAGCACGCCCTTCAGATAAAAACGGGAACCTTCTTCATGAACTGGAGATAGAGGGCTACCACACCACCCTTGATCGTACCGGGACTCATTTCTGAGTATTAGCAGCATGCACATTGTACACTTTCTTTTATAATATAATATTGATTAATGAATAAATTTATACATTTTAATTATTCTTTTTAGAGGACTGTGTGAAATTTTCAAAATCTTGGAGCTACCAAAGTAAAAATTTTTCAACCATAGGCGCTAGAACCAGAACCAAGAGAAAGAGAGCTACTATCATGGTTCAGTTCTTACTATTACTTAAGTCAATTTTCCACGGTTTTCATAGTTTGTGATAAAAAATATTGCAGGTGGAGTCGCAATTATGCCGAATTTATTTTTATGGGAAGGGATTAAAATGAGAAAAATCTGCATTATGAATACTTTGAACATAAAAATTGATTTATGATTTTATAAATATCCCATTAGACTTTTTGAAAACATAAATCCATTGAAGCTATTGCAATTCGACAAAGAAACGAATAACTAGAAATCGATTAAATATTTTCAAAGTAAAGGCTTTGTCTAGGAACTATGTTATGATCAAAATATAGTACAAAAAAGTGCATCAGTTTATGAAATTTTGTGTGGCTTTTTAAAAACTTAACTAAAAGCAAATAATATTGATACACAAGGAAAATCATTATCCGTTGCTTGTATCCGTCAAAATCAGGAGACCTCCAATTTATTCTACTGATTTTATAATACCTCACCACAGCATAAAAATTTGCTTAAGCTTATAAAAATATTGGAAAGTTTATAAGTGAATCTTGGTGGGAAAGGAAAGGCAAAATATTTATGAAATTTAAATTTTTTTGCGATATATTTTTATGATTATTTTAATCCCCTGAAAAATCCTAATTACAAGGAAGTTGTTATTATTGAGTTCTCCATAAAGTATAAATCCATTAGTACTATCGCTATGCACCAAGGATAAACGAATTGTGCAGAAAACTTAAAATTAAGAATTTTCGATAACACACACGTTAAGGCGAAATACCTCCCGGTCGGTGAGGCGCTTCTTCAAAAGTTAAAAGTCGAATTGAATTGTACGCGGAACATAAACGGAAATAAAACTGGCGATCCACTGAGGTCCCGATGTCGCATTCTTTACCTGTCCGGAATAATCGAAATAAATGCGCGGCCGGAGAGCTCAGTTTGCGCCGCAGCTTCATTAAAAACTCACCTTCACAGGTGCAAAGCGTGTAATCGCCGAAATAAACTTCTCCCAGCTGACGTCGAACATTCACCGCCCGTGCTGCCAGAATTCAATTAAATTTGGTAAGCTACGGCATGCTCAGGGCTGTTCGTCACATAAATTTCCAGGGAACATGCACCTTAATCGGCCGCTTAACTAAAACAATCTGGCCATCTCCATTTGGGGCTGGACGAGATTAATAAAAAAATTTTTACGGTTTTTTAAATAAAATTCGTTTTGATAAAAATTTTAAGGGGCCTATTTGTATCGATCCATTTGGACATTACCGAGGCGGGGGATTAGCCGCGGCCGCACAGTCCGCGGTAAAAAGACCCCAAGGAGCCGAGGAGGAAGTGCCCGGAAAACCAG
This sequence comes from Machimus rusticus, assembly GCA_951509405.1. NCBI lineage: Eukaryota > Metazoa > Arthropoda > Insecta > Diptera > Asilidae > Machimus > Machimus rusticus. The sequence goes on along the minus strand of OX608050.1, from coordinate 47,122,017 downwards.
TTCTGGCCCGGTCTCGGGCCTAAATTTGTTTTTAAAATGTTTTCCTGCTGAGCGGTTAATAGCGGCGCAGAAAGAAGAGACAACAACCCGGGGAGCGATGGCGGTGCAGTTCAGAGGAGACCCTGGTCCCTCGGGCCGGGTCCATGAATCTGATTATTACATCACCCCATCACCGGACGAAATCTAAAATCTATTGTTGGTGGCCATCGACGCTGGATAGTCGGACCGCGGCCCTAATCGGGGGTCAGTTCAAAATTCAGATTCGTGCCCGACACCTCAGACCCCCAGGGCGACGGTTTCTTCTCCCGCGCCGCGGCGACCTGGCGACACGATCCGGAGCCGCGATCGGTTTCTTTCTGTTTGTGCAAACCTCGTAGGTGGATTTGGCTCCGCTTTCAAGCTTTTAATAGCTTGAGGTGTGGACAGCGCCAGAATCCATTTTTCATGGACCGCCGCGCCGGCCCAGTTGTTGTTCTTTAAAAAAACTCGCCTTTTTTGACCTCATGGTTCCCGCTGTTCTGCGTGATAAATTAAGAAATCGCTTAAAGTTCTCCAGAACCACTAACAGCGCTATTTTTACACTCTACCTTGAGGTAAAATTTGCTATAACATTTAAAATTCCCAAATATGCATACTGTTCTTTTTTCCAAACTGTATACTATGTACAACCTTTCCAGTTCTAGTTTCCAGCTCGCTGGATATTTTATCATCCTAATATTAGCCATAATTTGAAAGGCACCTAATTTTTCAATCTCTGTATTGTAACGAACATGTAGATTTTGCATTTTAATAATAATTCGGTGCTGGATGCCATTGAAGACCAAAAATGATATAATGAAATTTCAATTTGTATTGCAATAAAAAAAGCTAACACAGTTTTGTTTAATGTTCTTTTAATTTTCTTTTCATTCCTAAAGCTAACACAAATAAATCATTTAAAGGATGTCATGTATACCTACTTATTAACATCTGAATCTTCAAAACTTTGGACACAAAATTTAGGGTTAAATCATTAAATCATTTTGTGTTATGGATGATGTACCTATCCAAAAAAGACCGAAAATTGCACACGAATTTTCTCTCGGCATCGAAGAGGATAAGCATGTTTCTTCTTCTGGATTGAAAGTTGAAAGAGCTATTTACGATTCAATAAAAAACCGATTTAAAATCATTACATAACTAAATAAGTCCTTATAAACTGAAAAGAAGAACATATTAATTTCTAAAATATCTATATCAGGAACAAAGATCCCCAAGGAACAATATTATGTAGATCTTAATCTCTTTAATCAAAGTTTAGTCAAAGTGGAAACATTTAATTGATTTGAAATTTCCAACTTGTACAAATTAATTTACTATGTATAAGCCGGTTCAATAGATAATGGGTTTCAGGCATTTTATTAAATAAAACTAATCATTTAAGCGGTTACATTAGGCAGTAAAAACTTCATGAGGACAATAATTTATAATTAAATGTCGAACTAAATTGTAGCTACAAATATGAAAAAATTTGATATAACAGCGGAAGTACAAACTTAATCGAGGGGTAGATTGAAACACAAATGCGTGATGGTCTGCATGGAAAATATTCTTGAATATCTCTAATTGAATTTTCAAGCATTTAAGTATCGTAAAAGTAGTTTCAAAATATTTTACTACTCGTTTTACTATCTATCCAATTATAGCGTGGTTATTTTTTCTTAACCTTTTCATGAACCAATTTTTTTAAATATATACTCGTATAGTTACATACAACTAAAGAATTTCCTGTTTTATTTGATTACTTGTTTACATATTTTTTGGCGGCACCATTTCATGTAAGATAATAATACAAAAATAAGTAATATTATTAAAAAATTAATAGGCCCTTAGCAGTTAAGGAAGATTATATAATTTTGAGCTTAAGACAATCCTGACATTATGGTCTAAGCTTCAAATATCTAAGGCTAATTCTCTCAATCTTAAATTAAGCGTTTTACACATGAGAGTTGTCGGTTTAAGTTCTTATATATTCATATCATAAAAATGACTGAAAAGCATCGTAAGTTTGAATTTAATATACAGTATAACACATTGGAAAGAATTTAAGCTCTCCAGAGAATTTACTATCCAGAGATTCAATAACACATTCTATATTTATAGGTATTATACATATTTAAGATATCCAAGGAAAAACACTAATAAACTAGCATATACTTCCATAATAAAAAGATATACATCCATAACTTCTATTCAATAATTAATAAGTAAAATTATGTGCCAGAAACTTTTAGAAAACGTAATGTATAATATCTATAACTGATATGTAAATACATAGATACATACATATACATTGTTAAAAGTATATCAATAAATCAAGTTTTAAAAATATAACTATTTTGTGTTCTGTCTAATTTTATAAAATGCAAATTTTTTCTTCTAACTTTTCCGAAATTGATTGCATTTTTAATGTCAGAACTGACAAAACTTGAACCTATAATTTAATATTAATCCCACAAGTGATTAGTAAAGGATAAAATAATTAAAACCTTTCCTTTTGAATTGGAATTTGAAAGGACATATTTAAAAAAAGACAGGGGGCGCCGCTATTTCACATAAAATATACTTAAATAAATAACTAATTGAGATATTAAAAGATATGTCTTAGCCTCCATTTAAAAGCATTTAAGGATTCATCAGATTTAATGGCGTTTGGGGCATCAGTTTCGTTCTTTCTTTTATGGGAGCATTAAAAGAATACTTATAGCAAGAAAGATATTATCTTTATTTAATATCTAACAGGCGGTTCTTTGAAATCCTCATAACTTAATGTTAATAATTTAATAGCCGTAACTGGACAGACGATAAGCAATTAGTAAAATTGACAGATAAAATTTTTAATTGGTTTCTGAGTTGTAAAAGGTAAACAAAATATTACGTCATGCCTTCTTTCTATACAGTTTATATCATTTTTATAGTTTCAAGCAAAAAAATTAGCTTTAAAGTTACTACATAGTAGTAGCGTAAAAAATTTCATCGGTGCTGCTTAAACTGGTTTTCGAAATACACACGTGAAAATTATTTGACTAAACTGTTTTGAACCCCGAGATATCTGAAAAACACTTCAACAACACTGTTTGCTTGGTCCACACACAACTGTCGCACACACAATATCGCGAAATGTAGATTCGTTTAAAGGGTAACGTAAATATCAATCCTACCTTCATTCTGGCGGTGGCGCTAATTTCGCCAGGTTTTAGCTCAGTAATCCTTAATCCAATGGTGCCGGCTGGATGATGCACTGGGAACAGAAATCACAGAAATCTTTGCACCACTCCACACAGAACAATTTCAATTTTGTGATATTTGAGCGGAATATTTCATTGAATTCCAGTGGTTATCTAACGAACGTCACTAAAGCACAGAAATCGACTCCGCTGCAGATTGAGGTGCCCTGCAAAAAAACCCTCCAAGATACAGCGAATCGCGGCCGCGGCAGCTGAATCCACACTTCAGATACTCTCGAGTGACTGATCAGCGGGCTCCAGTTGGCCGGGCTGCTCGCAGAATCCATTCATGTGGCAGTCCCCTCTCCGCGGCGGCGGATTATCTAACAGCTGGCGGGCGGGGCGCGCGGGACGGGAGCGGTGCTGCCGCCGCCGGGGCGCCCGCCCTCATTGGTTGCTAGGTGTGCCGCCCGAGACTCCGCCCCCGGCGCTGGCAGCCCGGAGCCCGGCTGCAGCTGCGGGAAAAGCGTCGCGTGCCGTCGCTTCCTCTGCAATGGAGGCGCAGCCCCACCCGCTCGCGGAGCACCCAAACGAGCGCTAATGGGGCAGTTGGCGCTTTCCGGAGGAGGCGGCCCCGCCCACCCGGCGGCTGCCTGCGATTTTTATGGGATTTGACTTCGCAGCGAGCAGACCGGGGCGGCTGGAGACGTGCTCGGGGTCGCAATCGCGCTGAGGATGCTGCGGTGTTGTGTACTTTAAAGTAACAAATTGACTTAAGGGCGAGCCGGGCGCTCCGAGGGGTGTGAATTCGAGCCATTCGCCCTGCTCCTCTTCCTCAATGAGAGTGCCCGAGAAAAAACGAACGTAATCGGTGACGGGGACTTGGAATATCAGTTTTAAATTGTTCACATGTGAAAAAATGTAATCGACTTGTTTGCCGATATTTATCTTAGCAAAAGGGACTCAAACGGATATGTAGACGTAGCCGCCATTGCAATCTATCTGTATTTTGATTGACATTTTTTAGGTATCTAACAAAATTTTTTTATAGGTAAAAACCATTCACGGGCTAAATTCTTTAACTCTGCGTTCCGAATTTAAAATATCAAAATTGCTGATAATCAGGAAGCAAAGTTTATTTTAATTTTTATTGTAAAAGTAATTAAAAAAGCTATATATTTCATTTGTTTATTTGGATAAATACCTATTTATTATTTTATTATTGTTATTACATATTTATTTATTAAGCCAGTAAAAATTTACAATGGAATACTCGTACATAGTAAATCCTATAGAGGTTGGACATCGGTCCGGTTACCCTAAAAAGCTAAACATTAAAAATAAAACTTTGTTATACTATAAGTATTCCTATAAGTCAGATGGAAGATCACGATGGTTGAAATTTAGTATTTAATAACGTATGATTATGCTTATAAAAAAATTCATTCATGACATGATTTACATATCAGTTTTATTATATTTTAATCAAATGTAAATTGACTACAAGATTTCAATTATCCAGTGTTTTAGCTGTCTTTTAATTTCATACAGCAAAAAATGTAATGTAATGTATATGTAATGGTTTTTATTTTCTAACGGTTTTTGTAACTATTGGGAGGGAGATATGTAGATTGGTTTCTGTTTTACCGAGCGACTGTTGATGGATTTCGTTAAGTTTTAAGTAATTGTGACAAAGTGAAGCTACATCAAACGATTGTTTAAAATTCATTGGCATATTTTCAATATCTATATCAGTGGCGGATTTGCAGTATTGGCCGCCCTAGGCCGTGTAGTATCAGCCGCCCCTTTCTCGGCTTGCCTCAAATAGGTACTACATATGAACTTACTTTCTTGCCAACTTTTATCGAAATAGATTGAGAAATTTAGTTATGTCGGGATATAATAACACAGATCTCTATATGTATATTGCTTATTGATAACATCTGTCGGTTTACATATGTAAGTTTACTGTACATTATCAGTGTAGGTACAACAGACTACATCATCAGAGTGCATCGGACTGTTATACCATATAAATACGTCAAAAAAATATAAAATGAAAATTGTTTCACACCCATTCTCATCGCAGCCCAAGTATACTTAAGGGTTTATCATGGATATACAAGATACAATTACCAGAACCCGGTATATCACCAGTCAGCTCCAGCAAAAAATTTGAGTCACTGTAAATGAATATAGGTTTAGGGTGTGTGTCAATTCAGCTTTTCAAAAGCAAATTTGTATCGCAGATTGCTTTTCAGCTTCCACGTCTTGCCACCTCGGAAATTCGCTTTTGTTTGACTATTACTTGTCTTTCATTTGACATACATATATACTTTTTAAAATTAAAAGTAAACGAAAAGAAAGATGACTACTGTGTTTGCAATTTTAAATATCCTTCAAATATTTTAAAATTATGAAAATAAAATATAGGAGCTCGATGTCTTCTTTCCTTACAGATATAAGATTCAGATTTAAATGAAAAGTAAATGAAAAGCAAATTTCATTAATTAGCACAGCCACAATTATATATATATATATGTATATACATATATTACTCTTAATTTCACAGATATTTCGTATACATAAGCAATTCCAAATTATAGTGAGAAGCGAATTAATAGAATTGTGTTGTAATATTTTTTTATATTTGTAGTTTAGTTCGGTGCTTTTCCGAGAAACATAACTAGAAAGACAGAAATGTTTTGGCTGCTTTACCTGTAAAGTCCATCTGAAATCTAAGAACATTTATTGAAGTATCAGGTGTTAAATTCTCATAGAAATTCAGTAAACGCCACAGCTCATCTGATATTTCAGTACTTACATTATAAATATCTACTTAGGTGCTGAAAATTCAATAAAACTAAGGCAGTATTGAGTAACGTTTACACGCAACATAAAATGGGTCATCTAAATAACATGGGATGTCTCTATGTAGGTAAACTGCGCTGTAATTAAAGTGCCATTTTTACAGTAATAAAGGCAGCCAATCGTAACATTTTATTTTTAAATACAGGGGCAAGAAATCACATCGCTCCTTTTGAAGAGATCGAACTCGAAAGGCAAACTGTCGAAGACGTAATGAGTTAACCATGCACCAACAAAGTTGTGCAATTTCCTATTTCAGAAACTAGAACATACGATGGTCTACAGTTATCTCTAGAATTTCAGTCAAATTAAGGGAAATTTCAGTACATAATTTCAACTTCCATACTGACTACTAAAATATAAGGGTTTTTGACAATGTGCTAGAAATTCAGTTTCACCAGAATAACTTTACTGTAGTTTCGGATAAAAAATAATTATTAAGGACCGTCTAATTAACTTACCAAAAATGTATGTCCATAACAAGTTTATGTAATGTTTCCTTATTTGCTGCATTTAGAAAAAAACTGAAAGATATTCGATCTCAAATAACTTCCATTTTGAGATAGCCAAATCCCTTTATTGCTTTAGTAAATATCATAGAACGACTGTTACGGATTTTCGACTATAATATACCTACGCTTGGAGTAAAGTAATGTTAGTTTCAATTAATATGACTTGATTTGAAAAACAAAACCAATTTGAAAAATTATAACTTGAATAATGATGGCAAAGATCAATAATTAAAATATGTATATCTATCTATAAAAGTTACTTGTAGTATGTATCTATTATATAAGCGCCGAAAAATGTACCAAAGCAAGTGCGGTCAAAAGAAGCAGTGAGAAGTGCAGGAGCATGTGAATTCGAAAACGGCCTGACTATCTTCGTAGACGTAAAATTTTAGAAATTAATGCTTCATAAGATAAAAAATTAGAGAAAAGGTATGATAAAATATAAAATTGCGAAAACATTGTAAAACGAAAATTTTGGATCCTATACCTACTCAATATTAAATTAAACATAATGTGATACATAACATATAACTATTTTTATAACGTAAATTCTTAATTATTTAAATTAATCTTGCAAAATGCACATCAACGACTACATTGATTGTGGCCACCTATTATTCTCCAGTGTTTTCCATTGTACATTCTAAAATACTTGGAGTTATCATGGAATAAAGCCAGCAATTTTTAGAACTTTTAATTAATTCTTAATTTGCTATTTACTACGGAAATGTTGCTTTCAAGTTTTATATTTTGCGGGCTATCTCCAGAATAATAAGTATGAACACAAAAAAGGCACTGTTTGAAAAGTATAGAACTTTCCGCTCACGTTGTTGACGATGCACGAAAAGTAGCCGCGGAGAGAATTAATGCTAGTGAAAGTGGTAAAAGATTCTAGCGCAAAATGACCCAGAAAAGAACGCCGACAACACTAAAAGACGGAATTAATAAATCATTTAGCGTGGGTGGGCATTAAGGCAGAAAAATAGGAGAAAGGCTTCAAGACATCCTATTGTGAGAAATGAATCTCCACGGGTGATGTAATTCAAGGCAAGCGGTTAGTCGCTCTTCGAGTTATTGTTCTCTGGATAAAGATTGCCGCTGCATCGCAATGAGTTCATAATTACCTTAGAACTCTATTTAAATTGCGAAAATTAATAGCAAGTTGGCAAGTGCGCGTGTTAATAAATTGAAGTTGCGCGAGCAGCAGGCCGTGGCAGCACGCGATATGCAAATAGCCGGGAAAGGAGCCGCGCAAATCCAATTTCAACTTCTGATACAGCAGCCGATCATGCCCGCGAGCAGGACGTTCTGTTTGCTCGCCGTCCGCGACGATACCGGTCGAAGTGGACGCGGGACCGACCCATACGTGGATTTCTTCGATCACATCGGAAATCGAAGAAGGAGCCAAGTGGTTCGAGGGCAGGTGAGCATAATTTCGCTTTTTGATTAAAACTCGCCCGTGATTTATGTGGATATCAGACGCGGAAAATTTATGCCGCCGAAAAAAGTCGACCGCGGGAAAAAACGCGCCCATGAAAAATTGAGGGAGATTAATTTTCGCTGACCCCTGAGATCCTTTGAGCGGGCAGCGAGTTTCCATCTCGCGATTGGAATGCCCTAACCGGCCGAGATTAATTGTTTTCCGTTGATGGCTGGAGGCCCGGCTTTCATCTCTTCATCTTGCCTCGGCGACCGCGCGGGCCGCCGCGGCTCGGACGGGGCACCGGGCTCATCAAGGTGTTTGCTTACCTGCACGCCCGCTTGTAGATTTATGTGATTAGTTAGAGGTGGGATCGATCATTTACGAAAATGAAATATTCGTACAGATGAGCCGCGTTTGTGCGCTCTTTGTCTGTATGAAGATGTTCGGCGTCGCCGCGTTTTGATGTGCCACAGCAAATATTTACACCCGAGGTAGGTCCCGCGGCGCGTAACATGTGTCAGGCCGCAGGACGCATGTAATCAGCAGCGGCGGATAACATCTCGTGACCTAATTAGCTTTGCTATTTGTCACTTCGGACAAACGCGCTCGTATTTTTGGCAGATTTATAACGTAACAGGTGGCAATGCAGTGCACCTACCTCTTGCGCACGATCGAGGAACCCTCGCTCATTTTGTTTATTTGATGTACCACTTCATTTTAATTAAATCGAACATGTAAAAAACTTGAGCAGCAGAATGAACTCATATGTAGTAGGTATGTATATACATACATATATGTTACATATGTAAAATAATAATTTGAGACAAATGCGAATTTATATCCCCTGTAATTCCAGAACCGAATACCTATTAAATTGGTATTTTATAGCTCTCGCGTCATACCCTCACTACACGCACAGTTCATTTTGTTGGCTTTAACATCGGCACCTACATACATATGTTGGTATATGTAGATGTGTTATTAAATCCTTTCTGATAATTGACGTAAGTATTCGAAAGGTGAACACTGTAAAATATTTAGTTTTCATGAATTTAAAGCAATCCGTTCCATGAATTGGAAACACTTCGAGAAAATGGAACTACATATATGTTCGATTTAAATTAACATCCTTTTGTCCCATAGTTAGTATATTTAGATTTACACTTAAAGAATAACTTAAATCCTATGCCCATATGTAAATAAATCAATTTTGTTATTATTTCGATCAGGATTCTTCGACTGAACTTAAAGAGAGTAAAAATCAGAATAAATAGTCTCACGCTTTGTAAAATGTGCAATTGTTTTAATCGCCAAATTAATTTCCAAAAAACAACCTTTAATAAATTTTAGAGTCTTGATTTGATTGTGAAATTGTTAAACATAAAAGACGAGGAGTTTTTATTAACATTTAATACTTGAAGGATTCACTGTTACTCATAAACCTTAACCCTTTCGGGCCCATAGGGACATATAAATCCGAACGGTTTTATTCAGTATGTGGAGAAAGAAATTGGCTAAATCTGAACTTCAAAAATTCGCTGATAATTTGGAAGATGTGTCTTCACTAGATGAACTAGATTCGATCTCTGGGGCGTCTTCTTCAGAGGAGAACCCATTCTACAACAGTGAAGAGTCCGACGAATCATTCAGATATACTTCAGAAATGTGATTTGTTTTATGTGTTTGCATTATTTTATCATATTTAATGTTAAAAGCTCATTTCTATCTCAAATAACCTCAGAACACGAAAAAACAAAATTGGGTCCTAAAGGGTTAAAGTGGGACTCTTCTGTTCTTTTTTTAATAAAAAATCGTTATAAAACCTACAGAAAGTAAATGCAAAACATTTTGAAATTGAATACTATACAAAATAAGATTATTTGACAAAAATCATTAACGAATTTGGAAAAATCAAACAGATATTTTTAGACAATTTGTACCTTTGATCGATTTTTTATTAAAATATGACAAAACCTTCTCTGTCTCTTAAATCTCGATCATGTAGCTTATGTATATGTCTTAAATTAAGCACAAGAATTGAATGTAGATGTCCAAACACTAATTAAATATGACGCTCTTCGTTTTAACATATATTAACAAACAATTCTTGTGTAAATTAAGCTGAATTCTTTATAGATTGATTTTATTTATTTTGAAAATAAATAACAAATTCATTCAAAAATCCATCACTTTTTTTTGCATATTGTAAAAATAATAATCATTCTAGATCTTTAAAATTAAAGATATAATTTTTTTAGATATTCAAAAATTTAGAAAGAAATTCTCAAACACCTTTAATTTTTAATAAAATACATATATGCGAGAATGTGACTGTTTATTTGTTATCAGTAAATGATTACAATAAAATGTTATAAACTACTTTCTTGTCAAATTGATGATTTGCGAAAATATTGTAAAATATTTTAAAATTATATTAAACGCAACTTGTAAATAATGCAGTCACAAACAACAACCAATGTTTGGCGGTTCGGTGAATAAACAAGGAGAACAAAACAAACTAATGAATTTCATCGTGATTCAAAATTAGCTCAAGCTGTGATGCGTTTTCCCATCTCTGAATTAAAATATATTTCACGCACGAATTAAAGTGAAATTTGTGCGTCCAATTGGGTAGATTTCGAATCAGCATAATAAAACAGTTTGCTTTTTGCGCAAAATGCCAACGAACCTGTGAGACAACAGTGAAATTAATTTCGGAAATCACGGCCAGTTCAATTTGTCACCGAATTTACCAATCTCCCGCTTTGTCGTCCACACCTATCCCCGTGAGCATGGAGCGACATCGCTGTTGATAACTATAATTTCCTCCATTTGTCACAGAATATTTAAATTAGCCTAATTTGGGAGTAACACGACTACTTATTGCGGCTAAGCCGAAAATTTGAATGTTTACAGTCGTCGCCTGGACTATGATTCGGTCCACGTTTTAATTTGTTGCCATAAATTGTGAAAAAATACACATTTGACGGAAAATGCGACAACATTTACCGTCCGCCATAAATTTCCTGTTGACTCTGACTTTGCATCACAAAAGATCGAAAGATCACAAAGATTCGTCTGTGTCTTGCGCTCGAGGCAGCGCCGACATCTTGAGCCTTTTTACGCACAGCGCGCCGGGCCACAGATCTGCCCGAGCCGCGATCTCATCTCGGATGCTGCGGCTGCTGTCGATGGATTTTCGTGCGGCAAAATGGAACACATGTATCACACGTATGCAGATTAGCTCCTCCGAGCCACCGTGAGAATTTTTCTGTAACAAAAGGGGAAGGCAACTCGCGCCGTCGCGCCGCTTAATTCCCGGCTCGCCCAATCAATTTCTCGGGCCGCTCTACTTGTGCAAACTTGCGTCGCTAATGACGAGGTGTGGTGATCATGGCGAGGCCGCGTAAAAGAGTTTGGAAAATGTTTATACTTTTTGATGGAAATGGGAAGCCATAAAACTTTTCACGCTTTGATTTTCGTCGTTTCGAAATTATCATCGGGTGGATGGCCGTGATTGGCTTATGCGGGCACTATGCTCATAATAAAACAAAGACATATGCCTAATATGGTAATTTTTCTCGAAACGCTCTTAAGTTCAAAATATTGACAGTTTGACAGGCCTGAGATCAGTTCAGCCAGTTAATCTCTATTAATAAAATCAGATATTCATATGGGATTGCTGAAAATACAATATACCTTGAAATAAGTATATATGTATGTAGGTAGTTTTATTCCATAATTTAGAACATTCTCACAAAAATAGAATGTTAAATTTCTTATGTTTTGCATGGTCTACCTCAAGAATATTCAAATTATATTTACATTAGATTTCAACAAACTATGAATACAAAATTGTATAGAAAAAATCAATTTTGGTGCGTAGTTTCTGAGAAATATTCAAACGTTTTCAATTTGTTTAATATAATTTTTGCAACATGTTCATGTACAGGTTTTGCGATTGATCATAATTTTCCATTGTTTTCTAAATGCTTCGGTTCAATGTGCCGAATTTTGAACAATACTTATTTGCGTCATGTCATCAATGTTTTTCTGTGAAGTTAGCCGCGGCCTTACAACTGTGTTTTTGAGTCTTTTATGAATTTATAAAATTTCATCAGAAAAGAGCAAATATTTATTCTTAGGTGTTAAGCAAAATGGCGTTTGTCAGCTGCACAAATGGTTGTCAAATATGTGAGGGTACGGTGGACGTATTATGAATCATACTAGGTATATTTGAAAATCGTATTATCCTAGAAAGCATATTGAAAAATTAATTGCTTTTACTTCTAAAATACTATTAAATGAGCTGGATCGAAGAATGGAACACCGTCATTTTTTCGGACGAAAAAAAATTTAATTAAGACGGTCCTTATGCACTTAGTTCATGTCTAAGGTCTAAGGTCTAAGGTCTGTAGCAAAAGAGAGGCGTGCTGCTTTATGGTGAGATTTTAAACATGGTTTTCTTCCCGGTTTTTTAAAAACAACGTTTGGACAACCATGCAATATTTGCTGTACACGTCGTTTGGTCACAGGCAAGTCAAATTCGGTTATTATTTATTGTTCTTCTTATTTATTCTATATTATTCTTATAACTAACTCTTACGAACTCTCCCCTCTGGTAAACAAACACGTGGTCTTGCCCGATAACAATATGCCGTGGCGTGCAATGTTACTGAATATTTAACTTAATTTCTGCAGTAATAGTAAAAATTTGTAAGTGCGTCTAAATAAACTTCGGTCACTGTATGTCATATAATTTTGCAAAACTTATACATTTCATAAATTTTGATTTGTAACTATATTTAGTAAAAATATTTAAAGACTGGTCACTTTATGGTTGAATATTGCTGGTCTTAGATTTGTATAAAAAATTGCTTCGGCTTTTAAAATATTTTTTTGTAAGAAATACCAAATACGTATGTATCAAGGTAGAAAAAATAATAGTTAGTAAATAATCAAACAAAATAAAAATAAAGCATTTGTTCCTACAGTTTTTTTTTTAATTTCTTAATAGATATGTCTTCATTTGTGTATATATTCTTCATTTTTTTAAATTATGGTTATTATGAGAATAAGAAAAGGTTTTGATAGACTATTTGTGATAAATGGGTTTATTTAGAATGGTTGACATTCTCTCCAAATTTCCTTCACTTGTTTCTATATATAATAACGCAATTTGGTAGAGCTAATCTTATTACAATCCTTTTTTAAATCTCAAAATGCAGGTGCACTTTAAAATCGTGGGACACGCTTTGTAAGGGTGACTTTGAATTGCTTGATTGTTACCTTTTGATATCGCGCATCATCGGCTGCGGGAAGTGGTGGACAATGGGACGTTATTGCTGCAACTACTCCCAATTATAAATTGCTCGAAATTGAAAAAGCAATTCATAATGATATAGAAGTGCTCGTCAGAGGGACAGCGGCACAATGCGACTGTTGGCCAACATGTCAGGCCAAATTACACGTTTGTCGAGTGCGGATCAGCCCTTATCGCGGCAGTCAATAACCGCAGCAGCTCCAGATCTAGTTGGCCCAAATTGCGTATAATCCGGTTATACATAAAAACCACCCACAAATTTTATGCTCGGTTGAAGGGTAAATTAAGTTATCCCCTTTGTCTGAAGCCCTTGCGCAAGAAGGGTGAGCTCCGCGATATTGCGGCGGTGGTCCATATGTGTAAAACGTCGCAGCCTCCTTCGAGCACTACCGGGAGGAATGAAGCGAAAATTTAAGATAAATATGAAGGAGAAGCGATTTTCTGGAACTACTCGCAACTCCATGAATAATGTATCGTAAGAACGTAACGGAGACATTCTTTTCCGGAAATTCGAGGGAGGATGGAGTCTTTGTGGAATCGACGAAAGCGAGGGATGTCTTTTCCAAAAGGAGGATAACTTTTACTTCCGCCAAGACGCGATTGGTGGATGGGCCCCTTTGAAAGTAGCTCAACAACTTCCTCCGCTGTCATTCGGCACTTCGGCAGACGATTGTAGTATCTCGAATTGTCTATCCCCGGGGACTAAACAAAGATAAACAGAAATCAAAGTTGCAAATAAGGCGCTCCGATGGTAACAAAATTTGGACACATTTCACTCTCCACTTGGCAGAGGGTTGTTCAATATGCTGCGCACGTATAGGGGCTGCCTTTTCCATTCTTTCGCATTCGGATGGTACCCAGGGTCCTTTTTTTTGCAGAAAATTGAATTACCCGATACGGAGGAATTGCTTTGAGATTTCTTTTTCCCTCGACCGTCCTGCCGCCAAACCGCCCACCCACCCACCGGTATCCGCCCGGGACGGATAATCCATTTAACTATGTAACGAAAGATCCACCGTCCTCGTACTTTTCTCCGCATAAAATTCATAAACTTCGCCGCACAGCCTTGAGAAGAAACGTTCTTGATACAATTTCCTTTTCGGCAATACTTCCGACCGAACGACTCCCATTCACAATTAAGAAGCCTTCGGGTTTGGGCCCCAAAACTCGGGCTCCTCGGGACACGGTCTAAATCTTTTGTCTCAGTGTGATCACGTGTCGATAGCACTGTACGCCTCATCAATCCACCGTGGATCCAATCACTCCTATCGACTGCGCATAATTAATGATTCTGTGTTTTATTAACTTTCTTTTACATAAGCTTTTCTTCCTAATTTTCTAGTTATTCTTTGAAAATTTTAAATTTCTTGGTAAGGGAGAAATGGTTGCGCAAAAATTGTAGAAATGTATTAGAGGGTAAAATTATCTATACAACTTCTTATATACTTACATTTTAATGTCCAATTGACCATTTTTGAATTATTTATGAAATAAAACTGTCAAATTTTATTATACTTTTATCGCAGAAAATATCTCAAAAAATATTAAAGTTACGGGAAAAATGATTATGATCAATTTTTTGCATAAATAGAACATAATATGCATATTGTACCTACAAATATATTGAAAAATAATGTTATCTCGAAAATTAGTTATCTACACATTAGGTACCTGAGGACACTTTCCTACGTCAGATTAATAGTTAGGAGAAATAAATTAATAATTTGTAAGTTTTAATTGTTTTTCAATATTTTCTGCCTATAGGTATACATTATGATCTATTTCTGCACAAAATAATAATTTTCATTCTGGCATGGACAAGTAACCTTACCTAACTTGTAGAGAATCAATTGTGCACATGGTATCTATTTGCAACGATAAAAGTAGTGAAATTTGTCAGTTATATTTTTTTTTATATATATGTATAACTGAGTATTGGTCAATCGGACGTCAAAATTTATATGAATTACAGTTAATGAGTAACTTTCAAAATCCTTATACCATCATTGGTTCAATTTTTCAACAATTATTTACTGACATTTGTATTTTCTTTCAAAATGTCGAAAGAATTTGAAAATATGTGAATACATTTAATTTTTTTTCTTATGTCGTTGAGAGCGTGTAATTTGTTGTATTGGTTTTTCATAATACCAATAGAAAAATAAGCGTTTAAAATTGTTTCTTATTTATTTTATTTAAATAGTAGGAAAAATGGGAAATAATTCTAAAATCCTGGGGTTCGGGCAGGGAGACAGTCAAAATCTTTTGTCACTCAACGTGATCGCGTGCCCGGACCCAATCGCGCTTATCGGCTACGCATAATTAATTATGCACGTGTATCAATCAATTGTCGATTTAGGGAAACCATGAGGAGGAGTTATGCGCCATTCGACGCTGTAAACACCTGCAGTGGCTGACAGTGTTTTACAGGCGGCTAATAACTCGGCCGTTGATTGCTTTGTTTTGGAAACTCGGGAAATTTGACGATAGCGGCATGTCAAAGGCGCGCATAATTCCGAAGAATTTATGCAGGAAACTTCATCTTTCTAATCAACTATATGCTCTCGGGATCTTTGCATATATTATGTAATTTTGGACATTTTCCACGCCGATCCACGCTTGGGCGTTCCATTCATTTCTTCCCAACGCTGTTGGTAATTAAAGTCGTTTTGCCTTGTAGCTCATTTTTCAAAAATTCAAAATGAGAAACCGAGAGGTCTTCTTTACCTGCGCGTTTATTTACGACATTGTTTCGAGGCGCTGATTTGAAGATAGTGCAATAACATAATCTTGGTCGATGAACTAATGTCCAGTAGGACCGAGTACCGTTTTAATTAGAAATTAGTGTCACATCTCACATCACTTAGATACCCAAATGTCTTTCATGTTAATACGTAATATAAAAATACCTATACATATTTACAAGAAAAAACTAAAGATAATCTCTTATTTTTATTATACAAATTTGACGTTTTGAATTAATCTAAAAAGTTTCTAAAATGTTCGAAAACCCATAGCTAAAATGACAAACTTATTCTGAAATACCTTCCATTTGGGTACTTATGCTAACATTTTTTTTCACACTTGTAATTGAATTGGATAAAGCAATATTTTTATTTTACTGATTTCACTGTATTGAAACGAAAACTATTTAATGGTTTGGCAATAAATATAAAAATTATTGAGATTTACAGAATTTAAATATCAATCTGTACATATTATACCTTATTAATTTGAATTTTTGTTTCCAGAATTTTAACATTTTCATATCAAACTAACTATTTATTAATGCACAATTTAAATCCTCTAGAGTCTAGACTCTAGAGTCTATATAGGATACGCGAGCATCACTTATTTCAAATACCATCTATAACCTATATTATGATTTCAACTTTTTATTACGATTCTGCTATGAATTTTGCTGTTTAGGTACATACTTTTTTGTCGATTGAAAAGAAGCTTAAGCTGGGCTGGGCTTTGTACAATTTTACTCATTTTCCTTGTATTGATACTTTTGATCTTTTCAAAGTAATGCGTAATCATTTATAAATATAGTGCAATGAGGAAGATATCCTGCTAGATATATGATATATATATGATTTTATATAATATTACTTATATTATCATATGTATCATATAATTCTACATTTTAAATTCTTCTAATTTAGGTATAAATAAATAATAATAAATCCTTGTATTCTAACATCACCGACTATGCAACTGTAGGCTTATCTGAAAAAAAGGAAACATTTCTCTTTGATCCCTTGAAGAAATAAATCGCATTGAGCCCAATTATCAATGTTAACACGAAGGCGGTAGGGCAATGAATGTTAAATAAGGGCAGTGGCAGGAGCGCGTGCACCCCGAGGCTAGTGGCAATTTACATCACTAAAACGTGTCACAATTACGTGGGGGAAACGGTGGCTACTGCTAAAGAATGCCTTGTTAAAATCTCCCACGGGAAGGGATTTTCTGGGCCACTGGAGATTTGTAGTGATTTCTCAGAAACTGCTGCAATAGTTACACCCCTGTCTGATATCAAAGAGAAATTAGGGAATAATTTGCAGGAGTGGAAAAAGTGTATTATTGGTGTGAAGCGATTAACATTTTTAAATGTTTAGCTATCTTTGATGGCTATAGACAAATTGTAATTTTAAACCGGGTTGAGGTGTTAAAATAAGAAGATACACTTACGAATACATTGTAAAGTTACGTAATCAATATAAAAAGTAGGAGGGTAGGGTTTCGTGTTCGCGTAAAAGACAATGAACGAGCGTGACATACTTATATCAATTGGATATGGGGTCTACCTTAAGATTAAAGGCACGTGCCTATTGTAAATATTTACTGATCTGAAATCTATAGCACTTGAAAGCTATGTGAACCATTCTCGTTGTAATATAATCAAGTCGACATTCGACATCAACATAAAAAAAATGACTAAGGAGTTCCTACTTATGGACGATAATCTTCTTATTTTTTATTTAGTTATTGTCAACTTCATAAGTCACGAACACTATATAATATATCATAAGGAATTTCAAATGTATAATATTTAATTTAACATTAGAGAAATTTAAAGTAAACATACAAATAGCGAAAAGATAACATTTATAATATGTATTCATATGTACCTAACATAATATATTAATATATAAGTGCTTTGTAAAATCTCCAGTAGATTAGCCGTAAAAAATCCTCATACATATAAAGAAATTAAGACCAATTGAAAGAAAACGTGGATCATTTCGTTAAAATTTGATATTTCAAGTCACTGAACTATAGAAGTTTTTAACAAATAAAGGTTTCTTCTATCCTACATTGTATAATATAATTCCACTATATTAATGCAATTTGATATATAATTACATATAAGGGTTGTTAAAATTCCTCTCCTCTGAGATTTTCTGACTATACATTTATTCTTAATTTTTAAAAAGTTATCCTCATTAGCAATACTAACGACTCATATGGAGAGAGAAAACCTTAAGATAGTAGTAAAGAAGTAGGTTCGGCATCGACATAACTTAAACGTTCGCTGTTATCGATTATGTCAATGAAATTGAATTTTCCTGACGCGAGATAAATTTGAGAGCATTAGTCACCCATTAGAACCACAATGAGTCCCACTGACAGACACCTTGACTACGAAAACAGAAATCTAGGCGCATTCGATGACACAATGGCTGTGCACCGATTGATTTATTGATCGCGCAAACGCAACCAAGCGCATTGCTCCTCAGACTAAGATTAACATTAACAATAAATAACACCTGAGAAAGCGCATTGTTGCTTGTTTTTAAACACACGTCGCTAATTATGGGAATTTCCTGCAATAATCCGCATGCAAGCTCGAGAGTTCAGGAGTTATGAGTAAGATCGTGGGACTTCTTGGCGCAGAATAGAAATTGTTAGAATAAACGTATTTCTAGTCATAAATATGTTCTCAAATAGGCGTAATTGCCGATAGAAATGTTTAGGAATATATATTGCGAAATTGCAAGTTTATCGGTAACGATCATCTAAAATAAGGTGAATAAAATTCCGCAGCTTAAATGTGGGTTTGAATCTGTTTACCCTTTTAAATATTTCATTTCAACTTAGGTTATACCACATTTGCAGTTCGAAAATTAAAAAAAAATCAGAACATTGTTTTGATAATAGTTTAAAAGACAATAAAGTACAAATAATAAATGTAGGTATAAGTAATTCTATATACTTTAATGAATTTAATAAAGTTAAGTATATTAGGTAGATACTGTTTTATACCATTGCTTTCAAAAGTATTATCAAAATTTGGGAATTCAACAAAAATGAACAAATGACATTTTCAAGGTTTCTATATTTTCTATTTTCTATTCGGGAGACAATCCGACACATTTTCGAAATAAATAAAAACAGAATAGATATAAAATGTACGATAAAATCAGTGGTTTCCACTCGGTCTCGATGTATCAGTTAGTCAGGACAAGTTAGAATAATTCGGTAAACCAAGTGTTAAAAGTATTTAATAACTAGAAAATTCGTGACATTTAAACATTTTATATGATACGATACCCATTGCGAAGTACAGGTTGAGTAAAAATATCGTTATCAAAGTATCTACTTTATACTGAAAAGTACTATATACATAAAATTTAAATATTGGAATTTTGAATCGTATACATTGTTGGGGATAGTTTTCAATATTACCGCGATAAATTTTGGGGAAAACTATGGTTTTTGTATCCAATACTAATTCACATCTAAATAAGATATACTGAATATATCAAAGTAGTGCATTTAAGACATTTATATAAAAATTAATTATAGTATATGTAACTTATAATGCGCCAGCTATTACGACTGTTATTTAGTTTGGGTATTCTTTGCTGTATGATATCCTATATTTTAAAAATTTGTAGAGTCCAAACTTGTATGAAAAATGAGAATTGCCTAGACCACCTCCAGGGATGGCATGCGATTGCCAAACATCATCCAATTTAACCTGCCTGGAGCCGAAACATAGTTAATTTTGTTGAACAGCCACGGCCCGGTTATTGAAAACCAGTCGTCCGATGGCAACGATGAAAATTTTCCGCAAACACGCAAATATAACGGCCAACAAAAGGCCCCGAAAATCGGACAATAACCGGGGCGGCAGACCCGGCGCGGCAGGGCAGCCCCGATTTGGAGCCCAGCACTTGACTTGGCCATGCAAATCTCCGGCCGGGCCATGAGCATGTCACGCCACCCACAAATTTTCCACTTTGTTAGAGGCGAAATGAAATTATGGCTCATTGTCTGCTCCTTGCCGGGGCCCATGGGGCTCCAGCGTCCAGGGCGGAGGCCGTCGCGGATTCCCTGTGCCGCCGCAATGCACCCCACCGCCAAAGATGAAGAATCGATTGAAGTCGCGGAGAGGACGCTTTATGGAAAATGAAACGGGCTCGCTGGCCGCGCCTGCAGAGGTTGGACCTTTAGCTTCCAGTGGGAATCGCTGACTTCGTGAAAGATTAAGCACCTCAGACGGCTCAAGATTTATGTCATTTTTGCGAAAATTTCCTTAGGACGGGTCCGCCGGTTGCGCCGCAAATAAGGTGCGATATCAGCACTAATAAGCTCGCAGCGGGTTGGCCGCGGTGGCATTGAGCGGATCGCTCGTAATTTATCCCGGTGCCTCGCCAGCGCGCGCATTATTTATCCGCGAGGTGTTAAGTTGGCAGTAAAGATGCCCCGGCCGGGTGCAATCGCGGCCCGCGATCCTCCTCCTCCCGCGACCCGCGCATTGTGCGATAAATTTAATTCGATTTGCGTTATAAATTCGTCTTTGGTTATGCGCGGACTTTTCTCTAATTCGGCGCGGTCTCGATTTGCGCGGACCCCGGCGGCGGTTCCGCGCACCGACGCATTCGGGCCACAGGGCTGCCCCAACGGTAGTCGCAACTGAGCCGCTGCGTCCGCCAAAATTAATTATTGTTATTAATATTAGATAATGGCCTGGGAAAATACGTTTCAATTTCATTATAACCGCACAGAGGTTTCAGACAGCGCCGAGATTTATTGACTTCTTGCAAGTTTCTGCTGAAGGCTTGCTACTTATTCGGCGACCCCCAACTGTCCTTATGCGTCGTTGTAATTACACTCTTTTCTATTTCTAATTAAAGCTAGAATAATTTAGAAGGCTGTGCACTGCAGTGCACGGTGTGCCAAGACCTCATTAGATATAGAAGTTGGTACGTTTCCATTAATTAGCAATTAAATTTAAAAAAACAAAAATCTTGTGCCGATTGATTGCACTTTAATTCTTTGAACGCAATAAATTACACGGAATACAAACCCTACCCTAGAGTGTTGAAGACAAACCTATTTAGAGTTCAATTACTCTTCTACAATGTTTAAAATCAAAATTCTCGAAGAAGCTGTAAGTCAAGTGTATCTACTTAATTATTTTTTGTCTTAACTTGTTAACTGTTCGAAAGCTTCGGAAAACTAGAGTTTTATACAATAATTACAATTACATTACAATAATTGATAAAAATCCAAGTTTCAAAATAGAGAAAAGTTCATTTTTCGATGTGTTCAAATTTCAGTTGTTATTAAATAAAGCAAAAACGCTTCGTTCAAGCCCTTCCTCTATCATAACAAACAATCTCACAACATTTAAAATCGATCGCATTAATAGTTTTTGAGTTACCGTGATCACGAGATAGTTGCATTTGTCCTATTACCTACTTTTGAATCAAAGGTCTGATCTTTATGAAATTGTATGGATATATTCTTGAGTTTTGATTTAGTAATGTATCTACTATTGACACACTGTAAAGAAAATTTAGAATTTTGTGCAATTCAATTTCAGAATTATTATAATGCTTTGAAATTAAAATCAAATTTTTGTTGTCTGTGTGTTTGATATCGTTTGAAATTTTTTAAGATCTTTCTGGAATTGAGAATAAACCGGATTTCTGCATATATCCCCTTAAGAAAAAAACATTCTGAAATACTTACCTTAAAATAGCCTGAATCGTTGGAACCATTACTTAAAAAAACGTTCTACTTTTCAACATTCTAGTCTTTATCTTTATTTTTTATATTCAGATATGTTTTAAAGACGCATCATTTAAAAAAATAAGCATTATCATGAAAGTCATTCCCCAAAAATTTTAAAAACAATGTTTACACTCCAACATTTATAAAACCTTTCTTGAATAGTAAATAGCTCACCCACTTTCTCAAAGGCTCAAACATTTAATTCTTAACTGAAAATTAGGTTTAAATTTTCGCCTGAGCTGAGAACCGCTTTTCCTCTGTGCAATTTTACTTTCAAGCGGAAAATTAAAATTTGCATAATCTCTGAAGTATTCGCACTCTCGCCCTAATTTCTTTGCCCTCCAGGAATTTTTTTAACAAACTTGGAGTACCCTCGTTTACCTAATTTAATAAGCAACGCCTGAGAATTCCTTACATCTTTTAATCGCTCGCAAGCTTGATGGGTCATAATTCGTTATATTAAAGTCTTTGAATTTTCTGCATAGTGTCATCCTTTCGAATTTCACGCCCTTTCAACACTTCACGCCTGTGAAAAAGCGCACTAACCCCTTACCTTTTATGAAGTGCCCAAGTCCAGTAAAATCTCAAGCAGTGCCGGCGTTCGCCGGACCGCGAGATCGATCGGCATTTTTCTTAGATCTCAGCGAGCCGTAAAGTAGTCGTGAATATCCATATCGCATTGATAATTTATGACATGAGTCGATCGAACCAAAATATTTTAACAAAGTGTAAAAGGTTATTAAGAGTTCAATTCGGGATCGTAAACAGAAACGATACCCTTGCGCGATCGGGCGGCCGGTGTAAGCCGGGGCGGACCGCGGCCCGCTCAATGGATGACTCTCCGAATCCACCGGCAACATCGACAATAAATCATCGGTGGATCATGGACGCGACGTTGATATGTGCGTGTGGCCCTCGCGATCAATCTTCGGGAAATTCTTTTCTCACTTAAAGCGATGATTGATCGCCGCGATATTTTATGCTCCGACGGACTCGCACCGCGTCGGTGAGAACTCTATTGGCGGAATCAATTCACGATAAATCTCACCTTGACTGCGCCTCGTGTGATATTAATTTTGTTTAAGAAACATTTAAATTCCTTTGTCGGACTGTATCATCTCTTAATATCCCCAATGTGTCGGAGCTTCAAATGCAAAGCAGAACTTCGGCACCCATGAGTACCTACATACTTCAGATTTCAGATATTTAATTATTTTTATTTTCTGGCTCTTTGGATGATGATTTGGTTTTGGAATCACAAGCTTCAATTTGTTTTTCAAGAATTAACAACTTATACACTGTCGAATTTGTCCATGTTTATTTCTTAAAATTGCATCAGTCGCATTTCGGACCTGTTCAAGGCGTGTTTTAGGGAAAGACGGGCTAGTTGCAAGCACGATGCAGGCGTGATTTTTCCACAACCGTGACTGTTGCGGACTTGTAAAATGGAAAATATTTGGATGTACATATATATATCAAGCAGGCGTGCAAAATGACATATATGACATATGTAAATATTTTTATTCAGGTGGGCTCATACATATAGTCAACTTCGTTAAAACGTCTTAAATAAAAACACAAAAACCACTACATACTTCCTCTTTCCGAAGATGAATCTACAAAATGCTCTTATCTGAACAACTTTATTTCCAATTTATCAGTTTTCCAGATAAACCATAAACCGCAAATACTTCCTTTCCATCATAATCCGAAAAATGTGACATAGGTCCCTCGCCCTCAAAGTGCACCGCTTGCGCAATTGACGTGAATTGTTTCACTTCTTAACAGCATACGCATCCAAGATTCGATAGCCCCGACTCCATTGACTTTAATGTGACACAATATCCCCGGAGTCTAGTTGATTTCGTTTTAATACGCCGCACACGTTTCCCAGGGGAACCTCTTTTTGTCGCTGCTCAGCCTCGGAGTTAATAAAATTACACGCGACTCCCCAAACAAAAGAAATTCGTCCCCCGCATACGTGACCTACAATTACACACCCTGTTATTACAGATTAAGCGCACGCGGCGATTATAAAAACTAATTGAGGCGGAAGGATTGCTTCACTCCACTAGATGAGCCGAGCCGTGTTAGTGGCTAGAGACGCGGAACCAAGCGTCATAAAACTTCGTACAAAAGTTCCTAAAATTCTTATAAATTCATTTTAGTTACCTCACTTCAATTAATTTTTCCAGATATAACATCAACGACTACAACGAGATACCCAATTGAGAAATTAGTATTGTGCGCATATCATTTTTAGTTTATGTCAGGTTTTATAACTAAGGAGTAATTTTATTCAAAGACAAGTTAGATGCCGAAAGGAGTTCACCTCCTTAGCATACTTTTTGATACCCAGCACTCTAGTTTGGTTCCTCTTAAAACAATTTTAGTATCCTGGTACGAATATCATTTAATATATATACTTTACGTAAATAACACTCCAACAACAATTTTATTTAAGTGCAAAACATATAGTTGTAAAAATGATTTGTTAGCCTCTCGACCCAAGGATTGAAGTTGCCACGTTTTTGTCCAACGCTTCTGAACTGACAGCGAGGATCACCAAAACGAAGAAAATGCAAATTATTTTAAACATTTTGAATTAATCGAAAACGGATTTGGAGTTGTTGAATATGAAATAACACCTTTTAGTAAGAGTTAGAACTGTTCTAATGAAAAGACATTCAGAGGACTGTATTTTATAGCATCTTAAGTCAAATTGTAGAGGTCAACCACTGAACCCATTTTATATATCAATATTTACATTTCTGGAAAATTCAATTCAATTGAATTTCTTCAGCTGAATTAATAATCCAAATGTTTAAATATTGTGGATATATGGTAGGTTCATATGAAAGTCACGTTGATGATTTCAATAATTTTAATAATAAAATATGCGTGTGTTTCCAGAAGGTCAAAATGACAACCTGATAGACGAGACTAAGCAAATATTTAAGTTCATCAATTTGACTACGTTGTTATAAATTTTGTAGATAAATGTCGGAAAATTATTTTTTATTTTTTAGATTTTGTATTCGGTGAAATTTGTGTTGTGTGTTTACATACATTTATTAGAATAAGAATAGAGCCCTCTGAATACCGTATGGATGGGAAATTTTAAAAGAACCTAATTAAAAACATATTCTATTTTAAAATATTTAATATTTATGAAATGCTAAAAGTTTAATCTGCTTTTAGCTGTGCGCTGAGGAATACTTAAACATTTAGTTACTTAAATGTAGAAATTTATTTATTTTATCATTATTTGAGAAAACAAGTTTTCGGATCCTTTATAATATGTGAAAAAACCCATATTAACATAAAAAAAATATATTAAACAAGGAAAAAAGTTAAAACCTCCATTTTTAAGCCCGGAAAAGATAAACAAACAATATTTAACAAAGTATTGAGTAAACCAAGAAATACATATACACACAGAACATAATTTTATGGACGTTAATTGATCACATTTTGCATTAGTTGACCCTGCTTAACTCCTGCTGTTAGAGCTTCGCCAAGCCGTGCTAGTGGCTAAGGACGCGGAAGGAAGCATCACAATTCCTCAGAATTTAGCGGATAAGGTAGGTGTACCCTGTAGGAAAATGCTTGCGGCAATTTGACTGTGCGGTCTTCTTTAAGTCTAAAGTTTTTGGTTGTCTGACGCCTTGAGGATTTTGATGTCCTTATACTCTTAAATTACGATTTCCTTAAATTTTAAAGTGCGATTGAGGAAATATTATACAGAACTTATTGCGGGCTAATTTAAAATCAGCTCAACCCTTAAAATAATAAAAATTAAAGCAGTTTTCTTTACTTTGAAACCAGTATTTACCTTCTGCTGACGTTGTTTTAATTACTAGAGAGTAAAATTCAATACTTATTTGCTGTTATTTTCGAAATTTGCAATTTTGATCGTTAAACAGAATACCAAATGTTTTAATATCACCTCATTTAAAAAGTGGACGTAAGAGTTGGACTTCATAACAAATTCGTTGGCAAAAGCACTTTTATTTTTAATACAAGTATCTTCTCAGCAAGTTAAACTATACCGCTAAAAAATATGAGCCTAAGTAAAAGGCATAAAAATGTAACTTGGAGTTAATGATTTTATAACTTTGAAAAACAGTAGACTAAGTTTAATGTAGGGGAGACCGAGGGGTTTTGAAACAGAGGTGATTTGAAACAGTACTAATTTTGCGGAACTTATAACCGATAGCGAGCTGGCAGTTTCGCAATTTAATTGCATTTTACCGCATGCGGGATCCTCAGTATGCATCCATGCCTTAAGACGCGTGGTTGGGGTGTCCTGTCTCCCACGTCGCAAAAATCGTGAAAAGTAAGTTTTGAACACTTTTTTAAATTATCTATATTTTGATAATGTGTTTGTATTTTGACTTGGGCTATATATGATTCGAAAGCTCATTACCTAAAGATTGAATTCATAGCGGTGATACAGCTCATTTCTTTGGGTTTTGCCTCTTAGTTTTTGATTGAAAAAAATTGGCAGGATTTTTCTTACTGAGGGGATTTGAAACAGACTGTTTCAACTCACCTCGGTTAGGCTTTGTACGGCTGATTTGCTAATACGGTGAGGTTTATTTGCTTTTTTTTTCCCTTATTTTGTTACAGTATGTCTACTGATTATAAAAGAAATACTGATAGAGGTATGGGCTATGGCAAGTTATGATATATACGAGCTCGCTGCAGAAGAAGTAACATTGCGTCAAAAAAGTCTTCGCGATGCGGCTTCGAGCTAAAACCTCAATCATTCGTTACTCTATAGTCTATATGTGCATAAGTTCATTAAAAAAAAAAGGCTTATAAAGCTAATCAAACGCCCGACTCCTCCGTCTGTTGGGTACCCAGAGGAGACCGTGTTTTCATTGTCAGAGGAGAAGACACTCTGTGACTACATACACCTCTTAACCTGCGCTGCTGCTAACTTCGGCCTAAAGCACTAAAGAAGCCAGAAGTTTTACCTATAAGTTGGCGCATATAAAAATTGTCCGCCTTCTTGGGTTGATCAGGGAATGGCAGGTGAAGTGTGGGTCCGATCCTTCATGAAACGTCATCCTGTTCTTTCTCTAAGACTACCGCAACCAACGAGCATTGTTCAAGCTACAAGCTTTAATCGTTCAAATGAGCAACTTTTTTTAAAAAATTACACCACTTTATATTTTTTGAATTTTTTTGTTTGTTACTTTAATTAATGTTATGTTTTATCGTTAAATACTTTATTTCAATATTTTAGTTTTGAATTATATAGTCGTTTCTACTTTACAACCCTTAATACTACCGAAAAATCAACTGTTTCAGCTCACCTCGACATCTGTTTCAACTTACCTCGGTATGAGGGGAGTTGAAACAAAATGACTTGTCATGTTCAAGTCGATTTTTCGCCACAAAATTTACACTTACAATTTCTTTGTTTCGGTCATTTGAAAGTGTAAGAATTGAACTATCGATTGGCACTAATTTCGTGAAATTTATGTGTATAGAATTTTGTCTAAGAAGCAAAATGTTAAAATTGTTTCAACTCCCCTCGGTCTCCCCTACAATACATACATATTCCTAGTTTATTTTTCAGTACCTACACCTTCTGTGAGAAAAACCAAATAATGATCTTTGCCGAGAAATTTGGATATTTTAAAAAGTGGACTTTACATATAAAGCTTTCAAAAATAACGGCTCGAGCTCGAATATTGAAATCTATAGAATATGGGGATTCAAAATTTCAAGTTATTTCACAATTTTTAGAGGTTCTATTCTAATTTTTGAAGGCGCAATTTGAATGTTGTTGTTGTGTAAATCTTAGACCAAATTTTCACCTCCGATGAAGGTGGCTGATAAACGGCTCGAACGGCGTTAATTGGAAGAGTAATGAGGTGCACTGGATTGTTGTCCAGGCCGTCATCAAAATGGAGATTGAGCCCGGCCCCAAAACAGATGATGCCCGAGAGGTGTAATTGCAGCTTCTGCTCGTCTGGCCGTGGCGACTGTTGGAAACCAATCAAAAAATTTCATTAATTCGTGATTAGGTTTGGGGCCGCTGGAAACGAAATCGATTTATACATTTGGAGCCGAAGTTATGAAGACGTTTCAGATCGCCGGCCATAAATTACGCGGCCGATTGGCTGCAAGTGGCTCGGCGCGCCTGGGCCGCGGCCGCAGTGCCGCTCGACAGGCGCATTTATTGCGGCTGGCCCTTTTGCTGGTCGCGTTTGCAGTGGCTTCAGCAGTCAATAAATACGCCCAAATGGACCCGGGGCTCCGGGCCCGGATAACACTGTTTACCCATGTAATCTAAGGTGGATGGCCATTAATCTGTCCCGAGCTAATAACTCGCGGATATTCAAACAATCAATTAAGTGATTTGTTGAAATTGGTTTTGTTTACTGCCTGCTTTCGATGTAATGTGGCTCGTTTCGCGATTTATAGTTCCGCCCGGGCACTGGTCGTTGCGGCGAGCGAGCACCGCGGCTCCGTCGATAAGAAAGAGGCGTTGTAAATTTTTTTTCAAGCTTTCTTGCTTTCATCGGGTAAACGCTTACTTGGTAGCGAATTGTCTTTTCATTTGCAGAGTAATTTGCGCAATTCTTCTGGAATGCATTAAGCGAATTTCATTGCCCCTCGCACTTGGCTAGAAGGACAAATGAAGAAAACCCTTATTTTGATATCTCTGCACGTATATTTTACGAGACAAGTTATTTTCATTATATTATTAAAAATCAGCAATATTATAGGTATATGTATATGTATGCTTAAAAAATTAAATAAATCTATTTGAATTAAACACATCGTAATTTTACAAGGTAATGATTTACGATAATTGCTCAAGACAATTTATTAGAACTACATATTATTACTGTTGCTACTAATGAATGAATTACGTTTTTAGGTAGATTAAGAAAAAAAATCGGTCGCACTTTTTATCAAAACTTAGAATTACTAGAAGGCACTATAGTAACTAGCTAAGTAAGCATTCAAGCACAAATGTAATTAAAGTCGCAGGTCCGATTACTGCTTAAATCCGCTTAATAATGTGCTTATTTGCTGCTTATATCCGGCACATAATTAGTAGTATAATAACTAAATCTACACTGAGAAAAATAAGTTTGGTCAATTTGCCCGAAAATATGGCAGAGCTTTAGAAGCGCCAGTTCCCGCAGTTCGCAAGTTCGAACCCCAGGCGCTGTTAGTCGGAATATATCACAGGGAAATTAAATTCTTTTCGTCGTCAGGAGAATTAACTATTTCTCGTGGTTAAACCAAGCATTTTGGTAAATTTCACCAATCTTTTTTTCAGTGTATAGCCAAAAGAATGAAATACCATAAAGTGAAAATAAAAATCGTTCATTAAGTGAACAAGAATAAGGGGTTTATTGCGGGAGTCTACTTTAAACCGAGTTTTGGTTTAAAAGATTTAAATTAATAGCAAAAGAGTCGATTCCCAGCGTTATTTGTCTATTTCATAGACTTATAAATTCTATTGCGATAATGTGCGTGACTTTGATTTATGCATGTTCAAGGAACTATTGAAAATAGAAAAGTTAGAGGTGAAACTTAATAACTAATTATAATATTATAAATTGTGCACTGCTTTGATATTAAAAAAAAATTACTCAACAAAATAATAATAATAATAATAAATGAATGGTACAGCCTAATACGCGGTGGAATTATTTTTTTAACTTACCGGCTAAAATTAGTTGTCTTTTATTTAATAGGAAAATTTCAGTTTTTTTATGCCACGAATTGAAAGAGTTTTTACGCGACAACATGACTTTTCCCCAAAGAGTCGAGTCGATTCTGCTAAAATTAGGATCTTTTATTAAAAAATTAGCTTGTATAAATCCAATCTGCAGTACCGAAAAAAAACGTATAAGATCCATGAACACTATATTTTGAATTTATTTATCTAGAATACTAACAACTAGAGATTTAAAAGTACATGTAATGCTGTGTGGAATGTGAAATAGATAAGCGCTCTTGGAACAGGTTTTGAATGATCTTAATACTTTATAAAGTTTGACTTTGTGGTCTTGGGGACTGTAGCGTAAAACTCTGGAAGCGTTTGAAGATCTCTTAAACTTTTAAATTTGGATCACAGTCCGTTAAAATATGCTTGTAGCCACCACTTCCCAGGTGCATGTTTTCCTTCCTAAAGTGGAAGGGTATCTGAAATTTTTGAAAATTTTATTATTAAAAGGTGAGAAGTAATTAGTGGTAGCGAGCAACTACCATTCCCGGGGGTGGGCAAGGAATAGCGACAGTCGCCACCTCGGTGAGTTTTCCCATCTGGCGCAAATTAATGTAGTACGTGTGCACGATGCACCAAATGATGAAGTCAAACATTGCGAAACCTATGCAGAGCGTGACTAGACAGAAAAGAAACCTTAATTAGCCTCTAAGGACGACTTCGGCCGTATTTTGCTTACAAAATTGCACGCTTCCCCCGCAGAAAGCAATCAGCTTATGGTTTTGGGTCCACACGCAAATCAAGACGAACACGATGCCTATGAAGTCGATAATCAGCCAGAAAAGTATCAGAGGAGATTTGTTCCTGAAGACGCCCGCGAAGAGGCAGAGGCACGCCAGGAGATAGATGAACGCGATCGCCGTGCCCACCGAGAGCATCACTTCGGTGACCGAGACGAGCTCAGAAGCCGTCTTGAGCCGGATCTGGTTCATGGAGTTGGGGACCAATTCGTAGTCCTCGCACTCGACCTGGTCGGCGATGTCAACCGCGAGCATCGTCTTCACCTGCTCGGCGTGGGCCAGGCCAAGGAGCATCAGGAAGAAAATTACATGCCCGATTAGCTGCAAGAAGGATAGCAATCTTAAATCGAGCAATCTAGAGCTAGTTAAAAAAAAATCCACTGACCACTTGATAGACCGCAATCAATAACGCCGACATTCGCAGGTTCTTCACGGATATCGGGGCCATGGCCGTGGACCAGAGCCACTTGATGAATTTCGGCTTCTGCATTTCGACTGAGGAGCCCCGCACTTGCACTATGCACTTTTACATGGAATTTGTTAGATCGATGCTAACCTTCGCGGGTCTTCTGGACAAAAACAAGGATTTTTATCGGGTTGGGGCTTCTACCGATGACGTTCTTTTCCAAGTGATGGAGCCCGATTGTGCGCAGTGCCTCCTGGGGCTGTGGGGGTGGTATTGTCCCTTGGTGGGTTAGCTCAAGGAAGTTTCCCAGCTCTTTGCACGCAAATGTTGAAACTTTTGAAAAGATATTCACTTCTTCTTGACTTTTGCTCAAGATGTGATACGAAGGATTTGTTTTTATTTTCAAGCCTACTTAACACATTTTTAGAGCAGAGGTAGCATATTAATGCAAAATAACTCACTTACATAAATACCTATGTCTTAAGTCAATAAAACAATATTTTAATTTTAAAATTTTCTGTCGCATAACCTTAACTCTCACTATAAAATAAAAAAAAAACTAAATTTAATTTTTAAGCCATACGATCGGCACTGGAAAAATACCTCTTCCCCTTAATCACTGGATAAGATTTGATAAAACTTCGTTACAAAAGTTCCTAAAATTCTTATAAATTCATTTTAGTTACCTGACTTCAATTAATTGTTCCGCCTATAACATCAATATAATTCGATTGGATCTTGCTATCAATAAATTTAACCATTTTCAACGTAAAAATTAATGAAATCAAAGATAACTGAGCGATTTTATTTAAAAATTAAGAGCTTTATTAAGGAAATTCAATTCAAAAGGTGCTTTTGAAAGCTTTTTCGATTCAATTCTGATGGATTCAAATAAAATTTATAAAAACACTTCCTCGCGATTAAAATGAGATTTCCAATTTGAGAAATTAGTATTGTGCGCATATTAAGTACATATTTTTAGTTTAGTATGGTTTTATAAAATCTTCCCCTACTAAGGAGTAAATGTATTCAAAGACTTAGCATACTTTTTGATACCCAGCACTCTAGTTTGGTTCCCCTTAAAACAATTTTAGTATCCTGGTACGAATATCATTTAATATATATAATTTACGTAAATAACACTCCAACAACAATTTTATTTAAGTGCAATACATATAGTTGTAAAAATGATTTGTTATCCTCTCGACCCAAGGATTGAAGTTGCCACGTTTTTGTCCAACGCTTCTGAACTGACAGCGAGGATCACCAACACGAAGAAAATGCAAATTATTTTAAACATTTTGAATTAATCGAAAACGGACTTGGACTTGTTGAATATGAAATATCACCTTTTAGTAAGAGTTAGAACTGCTCTGATGAAAAGACATTCAGCGGACTGTATTTTATAGAAAGTTCAATCAAAGTGCAGCTACTGAACCCATTTTATATCTCAATATTTACATTTACTCGAAAATTCAATTCAATTGAATTTCTTCAGCTGAATCAATAATCCAAATGTTTAAATATTGTGGATATAGGTTCACGGAAGTCACGTTGATGATTTCAATAATTTTAATAATAAAATATGCATGTGTTTTCAGAAGGTCAAAATGACAACCTGAAAGACGAGACTAACAGCAAATATTTAAATTCATCATTTTCACTACGTTGTTATAAATTTTGTAGCCAAATGTCGAAACAATTTTTTTTTTTTTGATCTTGTATTCGGTGAAATTTGTGTTCCCAGTAGGAAAAGTGAGGAGTGCTCCCTCAGGGACGAATAAAGGAGCACATAAAATTGCATTGTTTCTTACTTTTCTCCAATAAACATCCCAAAAGAGGAAAACTGGAGGATATTAATGGAGAAATACACCTTGAAACAAGGTGCATGCGAATCTTTTCATAACGAAGTAATCTGATCAAATTGTTGCGTTTAGATTTATTTTTAGTTGAATTTTTGTGAGATCGACCTGTCAAGTTTTTAATTGTTCAAGTGAAGTGATACTTAAAATTTTATTACTTAAAGGTGAGTAAAATTATTTAAAACTTTCACGTAATTATCACCTGAAAATGATTTGAATCAAGTGATTTAGTACAACTTATTAGTAACAAAAAATGAATAATAATTCAAAAAACTTAGTTTATTTGACGTAGAATTTGAGTCTCTGAAGCATGGCAGGAACTCAAGATATTTCAGAGACAATCTTAAGCAGAAGATTAGATTCGTTGAACTAAGAAGTACATAGATCTCCTCCCGGAAGATAAGCGCAAGGACGAATTTAAGAAGAGGAGGGCAGTCATAGAAATTGGACCATGCGGAGAAGGAAAGATCATTTCATCATTATAAAAGAGGCTGTTAATATATGTATTTAATAATAAAATAATATTTTAATATTATTATCATGTGTTTTTTTGTTTTGTTTTTAATACAATTCTTTTCCAGGACTAAAAATTGAGATTTTTAATTCATTTTGGAGGTGAAACCGTGCGCTCCGGTTTTACTTACTTTGGAGCTTAAAATGAGGTTTTCCTTATTGCGCTCCGGTTTTGCTCGCTTCGGAGCTTAAAATGAGGCCTCCTTTATTACTGATTTTGAAGGTGAAACCATGCGCTCCAGTTTTGCTCACTCGGCAGCTACAAAGGAGGTCTCTCCTATTGCTTTTATGTCAGCAATATTGGAACACTCCTCTCCGTAGGACATGCCTATGTTAAAAGGAGGGCAAATGGATGCAAATGCGAGCACTCGTTACATCCTATAGAGCGCTCCATGATTAATCGTAGGATGATCGCATTTCCTACTGGGTTGTTTGTTTACATACATATATTAGTACAAAAGGCTCCGTTCTGAATACCGTATGAAAATGAAATTATAAAGAACCCTAATTAAAAAATTCAATTTGGAAATATTTAAACTAAGTGAATACTGAAAGTTTATTTTTTAATATTCAAGGTCATGCGTGAAAGTAAAGCGAATATCAACGTATTTTTGCTATTTTTCGAAAAATTATTAGGAATATTTAAAAATATGGTTACTTAAATGTAGAAATTAATTTATTTTATTATTATAGCGGACATCCATCTGCCCAATATATTTGAGAAAACAAATATCCGAATCTTTTACATCTGTGAAAAAACCCCATATATTGTATTATAGAATAAAACAAGGAAAAAGCTAAGACCTCCATTTTTAAGGCCGGAAAAGATAAACAAACAATAAACAACAAAGTATTAAGTAAACTAAGAAATACATACAATAATACAAACAGAACATAATTTTATAGACGTTAATTTCAAAAAAATTGCATAAATTTTGAGAATGTTTCATAAAAACTACAAAAATAAATCCGTGATCCAGTTAGTTAGCTAGAATTTTCTTCCAGAGATTGATCACATTCTTGCATTAGTTGATCCTGCTTAGCTCTTTGCTTATCCAACTTCTTAATTTCGCTAAGTTTTTCTGCGATTTGTGAATGGATGAGCTCCCGATACTTTTTTCCTTCACCAATCTCTTCCATTTCAGCTAGCCACTCTGCTCTCTCGTTGATCTCTTGCAAAACTAAATTTAAAACATATTTGTAGTAATATTAGTATTAATTTCCCTAAACTTACGCTCGTCGATGCGGTCCTCGAGTTCTAGGCTGATGTCGGGTTCCCTGTAAACTCTCTTTGGCTTGAGGTACGTGGTGGACATCTTAAATCCACTCATCTTCTCCTGAAGGCGAAGCTTGGCTTTTTCGATAGGCTCTTTCAAATCAGGCTTGGGACGGTACCTGTAATAATTACTGAAATAAAATCCAGATTGCGTAACAATTGGGGAACGAATACTTTGGCTGCTCGTAGGCCCCACTGGCAACTATCGATTCGAGAGGTTTCTTACGAATGCTTCGCGCACGCCGCATGATTCTACCAAAAAGTTCCTCGTCTTCGTGATGAGCTCGAGGCCGCTGCTCCGGCAGGGGAAGGGGATTTCCATTCCTTAAATGGTAGTTAATGTTCTTCCGCACCATCATAGACATTTTTGCCTCCTCCATCAGAACTAAAATTAGGGCACAGAATTAAAAACGCATCCCTCTATTTACTGGATTTCGTACGTTTTATAAGATCATTCGTCTCTTGGCTGTACTTTACTTTTGGAGCATGGAAGAGGCCTCCCTTGGGGACTCTTTTGCTCGGCCAGGCCATGTTACTCTCGGACATCCTGGAACTTGTAAAATTATTCTGAAATAGTTTCGTACGAAATAGACTGCGTAAATATTAATTGACGTGAAGTAAACACAACCTACGTCGGCTTCGATCAAACTTCTCCAGGGATACGTTCATCACTTGAACTTTTATATCAAGTTCATTGCCAGTGAAAATATGTTGAGTTGTGGGGTGGAATCTCTTAAAATCAATATCACGTTGAATGGATGGAATAAGGTTAACTTAAACACTAAATATACTCAAAATAGGGTCACATTTGCAGAATTGAAAATCCTCTAATACACCTAAAATAAGACCTTCTAAAAGTCTAAACTGTAATTTTGTTTAGTCCAACAAGTCTATCAGCTTTTTAAAATAATCCTACATTATACACTTTGCAATTTTATTCAGTTCATCAATTGGTATCTTTTCGCTTATATTTCAAGAGATAAATGGATAGTGTAGTTTATTAGATAACAAATATTACTGCAATTTTTAGAGAAGTAATATTTTCGTATTCAATGGAAATGCAAATAATAAACAATTAACAACATACATATTAGGTATTGAAAAAAATTCTCAGCTTTCCCTTTGCACTTAATAAAAATAATTTGTTCACGAGTTTCAAATTCAACATTTGAAAAGAATGTCTCTATTACGATATCATAAGGTACCTAACCCAACCTCCCAATTCTGTGTAAAAGTTAACAACTCTTAATTTTTTAATCGTATCACTTTTATTTAAAGAAGTTTATTTACAGCAGTATCCACATAGATGACGAGAGATTGGCGTATTTTTTTAGCACTTCTAAAATGTTGAGGTAGAATGTCTATGTCTTCAAAATTTATTAATTTATATTCAAATCAGGGGGTGAATATGAAAATGAAAGCATATAAAAACTTACTCGTGGCGCTTTTGTTGACAATAAAAGAGTATCCAAATTCCAAACGCAACGTGCATTCTTATTAACTTTAAAACTGAAAAATTGAAATATTGTGAAGGATCGTAACTTAAAAAACAGTACATGCACCATCTGTTGAGGTTGGGAAAATATAAAAAGGTTTATTTCGATAAAAGTGCCTATAATTTAGGTTTTTAAAAAAATTTCACAATAACGCCGTCCATAGACTTTAGGTTGTGCAGAAAGAGGAATTACATTTAACAAGCGGGCATAGCACGAGCAAAATCACTTGCTGGCTGAGCGAATCTGTTTCGTAACAAGTACGAGCCAATCACCTCAGCAACCTCATGAGGCCGATCTTCATGGACTGCATGACCACATCTAGCCAGAACCTGCATTTGGAACTTTCCTGGAATTGAAAATATGTAAATAAGACCTAGATCTTTAGGCGAAATCCTTTATTATACCTTGCATCTGGCCGACGGTGAGAGTCTTATCCAATCCATCAATACTGGCTAGGAGAAGCAATTTTGGAACTCTTAAACTTAGGAATTTTTCACTGAGGCCCTCGAACCATCCGACCCAAAATTTCTCGGACTGTGAGAGATCTATCCTCCAAGTGTATCTGCAAAAAAATAATTCAAATTATTGTAAATTAAAGACCTCACTTTATTTTGCTTATGTATTAATATATCAAGAGTTTCGACAAAAAAAAATTGTTTATATGAAATAGAAACTAATTTAAAAATTTGACTACTTAAATATTGCGAATATTTTCCATAAATACATATACATATGTATGTAACCTCCTCATCAAAATAAATCCAGTCAGTGGTTTTCGAGAAAATCATGAAATCAATTCAATAGTCAACCGCTGTTCATTGACTCAAAATCAACGTTTATATACTTTAATATTTCTAACAATCGATTTGGCAAACTTTTATACATTTTTCATTTGCTTAAAGCGTTTCTAAATAGATCAGACAAAACATAGTTAAAACACTATTTTATCAATCAAGTGAAGTGGATAATTATTTAATTATTTGTGGTTTTTTCAAATCAAATGTCCGAAATATGTATGTTCCTCTTCTAATTTTAATACTGTTCAGCAGTTGTCTATTCTGTTTTATCGCTCACGCTTCAAATACGTTTTCTTTTCCTTTTCTCGGCCATTTAGAGAGCCTAAATATTTAATGTTTCTCACTTTGTCTTAGACTTCTACACCTGTTTGAAATGAAGCGTTTAATCCAGATTTTTAAAAATCATAAATTTTAGTTTTCTTAATTTTTTATATTTCAATTGCTATATATATATATATATTTCAAATCAACAACATTATTGGAGACCAACCATAAATTTGTTAACTTCTAAGTATTACTCCTTCTTTCTAAAAGTAGTGGAAATAAAAAACAAAACTTCCAAGGCCTTCGAAATGGAATTTTTCTTAGCCCTAAGATTTATTCTTTCTATGTGTACGAAAGTACACAAATTTGCTGTTTGTTTAAAAAAGTGCAACACTTTTCACAAATAACTTTTCGATTATAATCATTGAATACAAAATCTTTTCCTTGAGACTGGAAATAATTACGGGTGAATTCGATGTTTAATTAGTAGAAAGGAACGAAGTTTCGATTGATATTAAAGCCAGGTCTTCACGTTAAATTAGACTTAATACTAGTAAAACGCACCCTTTTTTCTGGTCATTGCCTGCAGGAACTTTGGGCTTAGGAGGCTCGCATTCTGATCCATTACAGTCTGCTTCCTCCTCGGAGATCCTCATTGGGTGGGCAAAAGAGGCTGCATCTGAAGCAGGCGGCTGGGGCACTTCTTCCAAAGGAAGTTCATTTGTGGCCAACTTCTTCGTCTCCCAGCTGTAACGGAAAACTTAATACCATAATAATATTGAATCACAAAGGAACTTACTTAATAATCTGTCCCGGCATGGATATCTTGGCGCTGTCCACATTCCTCACCTGTCCACTACGAACGCACCACTCGATTGCATGTGGAATACTTTTGAAGAAATTCGGCCGCGACCTAAGGAAACTCTGCATACTGGCGAGCGCTTCCATCGCAGTGCCCTCTACCACATCAATGACCGTCACTCCAATCAGCGAAGGAATGACCTCCATGCTGGCGAGATGAACGACAATTGCGCCTCCCATTGAGTGCCCGATGAGGAGCACCTGGGGGCAGTCTTCTGGGTACAATGTATTCACAATGCTCCCCACATCCCTGCAATTATTTATTTTAGTTTGTAAAATGTGTTACTTGTGAATTTGTTTACGCAGCAAGCGTCTGTGCGGATAAGTCCCCATCGTCTTCGGTTGAAGTATCTCCGTGACCCCTGAGATCAATGGAGAGACACTGGCAGTGCACCAGCTTCGTTATCTCCACCTGGAAGGTATAAAATCAGCACTTTTCGCAAATTGCGTGACAAAACCTACACTGAAAAGCGCCCAAGTGAGGGCTGAGTAGCCGCCCCCGTGGAGCATCACAAGCAGTGGTCCGGGTTGCGAAGGGGCTGCGGTCCTGTAAACCCGGAAAACGTTCTTCTCGCCGAGCACGACGTCCTCCTTCTCGGCGTAATAATCGCTCCACAGCGACGGCGAATAATCCTTGGATCGTCCTCTTTTCATCGGATCGCTGCAACAATGTCAGGGATTATATAAAATAATTTCG
Source organism: Machimus rusticus (assembly GCA_951509405.1). Lineage (NCBI taxonomy): Eukaryota > Metazoa > Arthropoda > Insecta > Diptera > Asilidae > Machimus > Machimus rusticus. Next base: position 47,083,482 of record OX608050.1, on the reverse strand, counting down.
CGGCTCCGCGCCAAATACTCACATCCTGGCCATGCGGCTCGGTGGTCCCATCGGCGGAAGCTTCGACTTCATCAAGGTGCGCTGCAGATTTGACATAGTTGCCGGAATTCACTTAAAACAGACGAGCTCAAGACCTTCGATTGGAAAGTTGTTGTTGATGCCCCAGCTGTTGGTCAAAAGTTTTCATCGAACGCAAGAGGTGTCAAACTTTGCTGTCAATGTCAAAGCCGGTCGCAGGGCTGTCCATGGAGAGAGATTCTGTAAGTGAATTTTATTTTGTCCCAACGTGTTATTTTTCAATCTCAAATTAAAATTTATATCGGAAATGGACAGACTTGAATTAAAAAATATGTTTTAAACTATGTTGTAAAGATATCCTAACCCTAATAAAACTAACCCAAGGAAAACTTTAAATAATACATATTGAGAAGAAAGGACAATGGGCATTTTTGTATGGAACAATTACCCACGCCGAACAAAAATAAAATTAGATCAGAAGGATAAGTAATTACATCTAGATTACAATGGTACAGGTCGCATTTCTGTGGGTATTGGGAATAAAGAGAAAATGAACATAGAAAAATCAAACAAAAACTTAATATTTTTCTGCATAGTCATAGTATTTTTCGAAAAAGAGTTGTGTACGCCGGTGTCTTCTATGACGTAAAACAGATCGTTCACACGACACACAATTATTTTGTCGTTCCATTTTTCAACAAAATCCAATCCGAAAGCAAACAAAGTCTAGTAAACAAGCAGTAATTAGTATAATCAGAAAACAATAGGCACGCAACGGAAATACAGTAAAATACGATTAGGTACTACGATTTCAAGCTCAGGTAGAAATACCACTGAGCGATATTTTAACTTACTGGGTGGTGATTTTAATTAAAAAAATTGCCAACATAAAATAATGATTTATCTACAGTTTACTGATTATTTTCGTTTTCCCATTGTTATACATCAAAATAATTACCGAAATTTAAATATAGTTGGAAAATCTATGATTTAAAGGTATTTCGATTTTTGTTCGCGATTTTTCAAAAACCGGGTAAATAATGCCCAATGTCCTTTGTTTAAATGAAAAATAAATTGGTCCTAAATATGTAATTAATTAAATATGTAATTGAAAATTAAAAGCATGCTGAATTTTCCGGAGCGTGCTAAAATATTAATTAAAACTATGAAGTTATGTCTGTAGTCAATCTGCGGATATTCTGAAGTAGGGAATGTTTCTAAAAACGCAATAAATTTATGTTCATCCTTTCTCGAAGAATCAGAAAAAAAATTGTTTGTTTTGATCTTAAACTAAAAATCAAAAAACATTGTAGTTATCAGAGATTTTAAGAATCAATGCACTTAATATCAGAAATCTGTATGATCTGCGGGCAGATACATAGCAATTAAAGACGAGCCTATTTTTCGTCTATGTACATGTATAAAGTAAAACTTTTAATTTGATCGAACAAGAGTTTTTATAGAGTCCGATGAAGAACGTACATGCATATGTATGTATCTAGTGCCTTCAGTAAAACAAGTTGATTTTTGGGTTCTTCTCTTACATTTTCTGTTATTATAATGTCTTAAGAATATCTTTAGTTGTCCTAAAAATCAGTATATTTAAAATAAATAAAGCTAAAAATGATGCTATTCATATAAGATTTTTAAATTTTTATTTGGTCTAATTACGCAGTGCCTAGTTACAAATATTAACAAAAATAAATGTAGTTCTCTACATAAAAAAACAGATAGCTGAAAATAAAACACAAATTGATAGTTTATGCAAACAAAATCAGCAACGAAACCAGTAGATAAGAATTCTCAAAATAATAATCCGTTAAAAACTATTGTTTGAAATTGGGGAATTCTACAAAAGTTGGAACAGTTTTCACTGCGAATCTCCCAAAACCCACCTATGTCCAACTTCAGAGTTGTTCTCCATTCCGTTATCGCAGCCTTTTCGGTCCTATTGCCTGAAGTGAGCTCAGTTTGGTTGCATTGTCCGTACCGTCGAGAGCGAGTGTTTTGTGTGGTCGAGTTCGCAGAGTGCAGTTGTGATTTGTGAACCGAAAAAAGGTGTTTTTTCGCGAATTCTGTGTATTTTGGTGAGTCCGCGCCCATCCCGATAAGTGTCTCAATACTTTTTAGTGCAGTTGCGGTGTACAGAGCCCGAGGGGCCCATTTCTAAAGGAATAAAAGTGAAAAATCTCCGTGGAGTTGGTGTTTTCCCCGAAGGAAAGGAGTCCACCTTGGCCGGTCATTCGCTGTGTTTCCAGCTCTTCACCAGTGAGTTTAGTCATGTTTTTAGTTAATTTTTGTGTTTCCCGGGGTTCTCCTCTCCAGCGGGTGGTGCGCATTTAAAGAAATAAAATCCCTCTGTAATCCGTGGATGGGATTTGGCCCGTGAGTTTCTTGCATTTCGCTGCGGCCCGAGAAACACGATCTGCTCGGCTGGCTGGGCTGGCACTTGCCTCTTCCGAAATGGATTTTTCTTGTATGAGTGTGTCTCGGGAACGGCGAGTGTGTGCACAAAATCTGCAGTTGCATAAAAGAGTCAATTCTTGGCCGTCCCTGAGTCGCCCTGCACCAGCGGTACAAAATAAGCAGTGCAACCGTTGCACCCCGCACTCACCTGTGCGTGGTAATTGCACGTGAAGCACCCAGTCCCGGGAGACCAGGTAACCGCTCGGTCCGTCCGGGACAATCGCGGTGATCTCCAGCTGAAGGTGATCGGGTCCGCGAGGAATGGCGTTGCCTTAAGTGGTGTGGTCGTGTGCAATAAAAGCCCCGCTCTGTCGCTGTGTGCGCTCCATGAAAAATAATTTGCAAAAGTCTCCATGCTCCAGGTTTTTCTTGCAGCAGTTGAGTAACGAGTGGCGACAACGACGACGGCGACGACCGCGCTATCACAGCACACCTCGGAGCTTACCTATCAAGTCGTTAATTAGCCAGCGCTGAAGTGGTTTTGTACTTTGATCGGGGCTCCATTGATCTCGCGAGCCCGCGGATCATTCCTCGCCAGGGCGATAGTGCGCGCGATCACTGCACTAGATCTGAGCATTCAGCAAGAAAAGCAGCGAGCCCAGCGCAACCGAATCCCTTGCTGGCTGGGCGGACGGCTGATTGGCACTTGGCGGCAGCCGGGCGCTCCGCTGTCCGCAGAAGGGTAATAACAAAAGACATTCTCAGCCTTAGCGGATCCTCTGCGTTGGATTTGCGTGCAGAGATCTCAAAATAGAAAACGCCGCGACATTTTCGACGCGGTGGAAGTCGCTCGAAGGGTCGCTGATTTGGTTGCAAAGGAGACTGTGCCAGCAGTTCCCTAAGGGAGGGTGAGACACGAGGCGCAGTGCCCTATTTAAGCATGATTAAACCGTACTCGATTGAGGTGGAAAGCCTCTGCTAAAAATATCGATCGCAGTGACACAAAGGGCGCTCGTTGGACCGTAATGATCGTTGGAAGTGGTCCCAGCAAGAGAGAAGGCTTCGTTAGGATTTTACTTAAAACTCACGGCGTTCTGTGCAACTCCAATTATTTCGTATGGTCTTTAATCGATGATTTCCCATGATTTTTTTATATGTTTCACAAGAGCTGCATGAGCAAAGCCTCTGCCGAGAATTTAATTCAAACCTCTCCTTATACCAGAACAGAAAACTAATAATATTTTTGCACTCAAGCATAAACTAGAGTTTTTTTATTTAAAGTGCTTACTCTACAAACTTATTCAGATTTTGGTTTTCAAAAGTCTGAAACCAGTTTGAAATTTAATTCTATAGATTTTAGAAAATTCTGCAGAATCCTTGAAATATGCGAAATAACATTTGTCTTATTCAGTATAAGATGTTCTCTCTCTCTCTTTGTTAAAAATAGATGTATTTAAGTACCTACTAAAACTAAGTGGAAATTTCTTCAACTATCGGAAAAATTTGAAAGTATAAAAATTTCGTCGAAGAACATCAAACGAACAGAATATTAACTTCAAAAGTGTATATGTACTTATAAATCAAAAAGGAACCGAATTCCTCAAATGTGAATTAGCGTAATTACTTAGTTAGTTCAATACGTAAGTAAGTCTTTTTAATGGTGTAATTAGATGTAAAACATCTTAAAAATCTCTTGCCATGTTTACGCTCTTTTCGATGACGAATATTTCGTGCCGAAATGTTTAGGTTCCTAATTAGAATGCTAACTTAGATGTACATCGCAACTTGTCATTGCGTTTTTGTGCTCGGAAATAAATAGCAATTCGACCTAAATTATGTTTCTCAAGTGGGAGGTCAATTTTGCCGGTGAGTGTATTTAGATTTTAACTGCTTAAATTTTAGCAACGAGTGGGCAAATGTTTATTCTTTCCATAAAACTGAGTACTGCGAGAAACCTGTTCTTTTATCTCACTTCACAAAGCTTATGTTCACAGTCTGGAAAACCATAAAAATTCAATTTACATAAATCTATTGCAAGCTCCACACGTAAGGTGTCGTCGGCGATGAATACAAAAGTAATAAAATCCTTTGTTTTAAAAGTTCTTCTCATTTGTTTCTTACAGAAGTGAAGCAAACAAAGAGTCGTTTTAAGCGCTTTTCGAGGCTTCTACCTGCAGTGAGTAATTGCCGCCAAAGGACGAAGTTTAGTCTATCAGTTAAAATATTTTACTAAGTGGAATTCGTAGAACTGTTAGAAAGTAATTACTCAAAATGCAACTTAATTATTCATGAGCTAAATTTAATCTTTTGAAATTGAATTTGTGAATTATTAAATCTGTTTTTGTAGTCTATAGAACATACCAGTAAATTTTTGTATTTCTGATGCATGCATGGCGACAAAGTGGAATTACTTCCCATTAAAGATTGGATTGCATGCGCTCTTTTCGTAAATAATGCATAATTTTAGAAACTTAATGTGTTGGAACTGCTTTTTCATGAGTGAGTTTTAATCCAATTAATATTTCGATTTTCTGTGACAGCGACAATACGATAAAAACAATTTGTTAAACTTAGAGATATAGGTACGACAAATTCACATGATGAATTCTAATCGTAGATTGAAAACCTAATATTAAATTATTCAAATTTGAAGCCTTAAGTAAGTATTAAATATTATTTTAATAAGGGAAAGGCAGAGAGATAGTTAAGGAACTAGAGAGCCTCGAAAGTCTACTATTTAATACGTTCTTAAGAGAATAATACGAACGTCACAGGGAAAACACACCTAAAAATGTTAAAGTACAGAACATACTCGAAAAAATAGGCATCAGACTCAACATATGCCAAATTGGTAATTGAAAGCAAAGGAATTTTCAAAGGTAAGCCGAACCTTATAATATTCTTAAAATCAATGATTTTGGCCTTTTGAAATATGTTGTAGACATCCTGCATCGATTAAACTAAAAAATAGATATCTTCCCGACCTTTTTTATGAAATAATTCATTTTAAAATCACCATTCACTCAATGTTATTGTTACCGGAAGTGTTGACATTTTTGAGAAGATTGAAAAATTTATTACGTTATATTAAAAATTTATAATTAAAGAACTTATTATCGACTTGGCTTCTCTAAACGATTTGCGCGATTTTTTGAGTCCAACAAAAAGTTGGGTTATCGATAATTCTGCAGAAATATTTTATTTTGAAATTGATGAAATCAATCCTCTGAATTTTCAATCGCGATTCAGCTGTCAGCCGGCATTTGCAATAAGAAAATCTGGTCAAATTTAATTGTAAACAAATTTTTAAAAAATATATCATAAAATAATAATTAAAATTAACAAAAAGTGTTCACAATTTGACCTTATATATGTACATCCTTGAACTAAGTACATGCAAGAATATTCAGATAGCCCGATATGATAAAAGCTGAGATTCAGTGGATCAGATATTCGGATACTGTTGATAAATCAGATATCCGAGTATTTAAATTAATATCGATTAAATTAACAATTTGTTTAGCATTTCAAGGCCCCTTTATGCAGATTCTTTCCTTGCCGATAAAAAAAAATGTATTGCATTACTTGTAGACAAATATAAAATATCTCGATATAAATTTTTTAAATACTCATTTATATATTTTTTTAGATCTTTTATAATCCTGCAGTTCTCAAAGACTGCCAGCATTTAGGCTCATGGTTTTCGGGATATGTTAACAATTTTAGCTTCTGGAATCTAGACTATATTTAGTAGGTGCAATTCGTTCAGATGTTTCACTTACTATGGTTGGTTATAATTCTATTCATCCTTAAAAAAAAAGAAAACAAAAAATTTGCTCGACGTTCGCAACGAGTGTATTCCGCCAATCGAACGGACGCAGCCTTTGGGTCACATTGCGAAAGAAATATTTCTTCCTTTCACTCGGATTAACATACAAACTGCTACAATTTGCTCAATTCTTCGACGCTTATGCTTTTATTATCGAACCACCTTCCCAGGATGGTGAAGCTGACTCACAACTTTCGCATAGTTTATTGCTTTAATTGGTAAAGAAAACATCAAAGACGGCTGGGGTTACATCATCGACGCCGCCGCCGCCGGCATCGGTCCCGGCCAAGAATCACTGGCGAAAAGGAGAGATTGAAAAATTAAAACGAATCACTTAAGGAAAATGTCACCGCGCTCAGCTACTCACCCAACAAATAACTCAGACGGAAGGCTGGGAACTTATTCAAATTATGGGAAAAAGATGGAGCCGCCGCGGCGGTAATTGAAAAGGAAGTGCACGATTCGAGCACTCACTGGGCGTACGTGGAGAGGTCGTGAAAATCCTCGCCAGATTCACCTTGTCCACAGTGGCAAACGTTCACTGGATTAAAAGTATCACTAAATCTTAGCCCGACGAGTCCACACATCCACTTATGGATTTCATTAATCCAAAATGGCAATCACCATAATTTCTGCATAGCGAACGAAATGTTAATTCGGATAAGATCCTCTCGCCTTTTGCATTCAAAGATATGCTGGAAAAGTTGAAAAGCTGAAATACTTTAAACGAAGAAGTTTCACTTTCCTGAGGTATGTGACAAGGTTTCCAGGTTAGGAATGTCTTTTGGAAAATTGCAGTGAAAAGTGCACAATTATTGTTAAAGTGGGCTATTATGACTGAATGAAGGTTGGTAGCATTGCTGCGAAATGAGTAATTTATTCTTACAACTGGTGCGATTGAAGTATAATCCAGTATCCGAGGATTAGTCTAGGTCGACGGTGTAATTCTGAAGATATTTTGAATACTTAGCGGTCTTATTTTAAACTAAAAATTGCTTAGAAATTTGTGTTCTGTCTCCTAAGCGAAAATCCGTAAAAACTTCAGAAAGCACTCTTTTCAAGAAAAATATAGTTAGAAAATAGACAAGATGGAATTTGACCATTACTGAAAAATAATTAGGAAATAAACGTTCACCAAGGTACCGAACCTTAAATGAAAGCATGAGTAGGTAAGTAATCTAGGAATACAAAATGCAACAAATCTTTCAGGACTGTGCCGATTATTTCGAAATGTTTTAAAGCATTTATCACTTACGAATTTGTAAACTACGAAAAAAAAATCATATGGAAGTGATTTACTAATTCGTGAATAGCGTAATCAACGTTAAGTTCTTGGACTCTGCCGCGACCACGGTATTAAATGAAGCAGTATAGTAGGTTTTCTAGTTTTTCCATAATGCTTTTTCAATTAATTGTTATCTAGACAAATATTTTATTGTGATAATAAAAAATGCTAAATTTTGCTTTTTATACTATACGGCAATGCTATTTTCATTCAGATTATGTCGTAAAGTGGGGCAAGTTGATTAACAGAAAAAAGTGTCGCTTGTACGCCTCTTATCATTCCTCGTAGCTACATAATTAGCATGTGGATGTGGTGTTAGGAAAGATAATTTAAACTCATCCCATATTTTTTGCTTTATTCAAGTAAATACCGTTATCTATGTTCTATTGTGATATTAAAACTCTTTGTAATGTGGCTGTTTATGTTCGTGACAATCTAATAAACAATTTAAGGTGAACTGCAAATATTTGATATCTTAGTTGCCCGCAGCATTACTTGAAACGTTCACGAAAGTGGCTTCGTGTCTTTCGGGAACAAATTACGCAAACATGAGACTGAAAACTTCGGTTGACTTCTTGAGAAAGACAAGCCACCGCCTTCTATCTCCTTGCAGGCGTCAATATTGACATTGATCTTGGCAATGCGTTACATAATCATCGAAAAAATTTCACTGGGCATATACAATAATCTAATGTGCCTATCCAGCGCGTTGAACTATAGCGAAACCTTCACTCTTCCGCCCAACCCACGCCAAGTGCATCGGAGTTTAATTGAAGATATTAATCTCCACCATCCGCCAAGGTGACGAGGAGAGGTCTTGGATCGTGCAATCAATCGTCCGCCAAATTTATGGGGGTTATCTCTTATGCTGCAATAGACGTTATTGGGCCAATTACAACCAACTCTCCTTGTCGAACGAATCTCCGTTTTATCGGTTTCGACCTTGCTTCAACTGATAACGCGACGCGGTGAATTGTCTGCATATTCGTTTATGAGGCAAGAATGTGGCGATGAATATTTTCTTTGCGCGCAGCGGTGGCAATCGATCGCTCCGAGGCGTGAAAGTAGGCAGTTCGGACGACACTGATAAAGCGATATTCTTGGCAGCTGCAGCCGCACAATGGGCAGGTTGAGCCAACAATTTCGATGGCAGGCTGCGTGGTAATTTGTCGGTTGAGAAAAGTGATCCATCGACAAATAGAAACCGTCGTTTCCGCACTTTCCCAGGGTCTATTCCTGGCGTTGTGCGACGACATGACAACGAACCAATCGTCCCGTCCACCTGAACAAGCGCCGGAACAATTCGCACTCCTGGCGACTTCCATTCCAGCCACTCGTAATATTTTTCTCACACGGCGCGCGATCGTATCGCATCGCGCGTCTTCATTCATATTTAACCGCCGCCGGCCGATTATCGATTTTGCCGATTTGAGCGGTTTCCTCGCAACCCGCCGGTGACTGGCGTGGCGCGGCCCTCTCTGTCGCCTCATGTGGACTCCGGCGCGGCGTGCCCCATTGATTTTTTGTCGCGCTTTGCATGACCACACTTCGCTTTTCGCGGTGCCTAATCGCGATTTTGTTGTTCTCTTGCGATTACCTCCTCTGTGCCCTTAATCGATCCTAAGCGGTCGAATTTGTAGTTGTTAAGACCGGGAAGTTGCTGTGCCGCTTGTCGTTGCGATGGGAGCGCTCATATTCACTGGATGAGTGTAAAAACGAAAGTAGGTTTAATTAGATTATGATTCTAATGACGACTATTTGTCTGGGCAATTCGCACATTGTGCAATAAGCGTCATTAAATAAATAGCAACGTAAAACTAGCTTATACCAGAAAATTCGTATTTGCAACTCAAGAGTTGTTTGTCACTGATCCAAAATTACATTTATTTATCTAATTAACTACATATTCATAATTAAAACGAAAATTAATTTACGAAAAATTATATGTAAGTGTATAGGTATACGGCTAAAAACTTTGAACTCTAGCGCTAAAACTGTTCCCCTAATACTTACCCATCGAGCCCTTGACCTATACCTCATTTTTCATTAAAACTGTAGGCATTCTGTACGACATAATAATAATATTGTTTCGATAGTTATATAAAAAACAAAAATATTTTCCAAAACCCCAACCATTGCCGACGATCTCTTTAAAGTCTTGTCTTGGTATCAGGAACACGTATAAAATAATAGACGACCTGTTACTGACCACAATATTTTATTATTTTTACATACCAAAAATATAAACAACACCTACAATACTTACTTACCATGAACTCTCATTTATAATTAAAAAATAAAATTAAAATTCCTGCATGTTTACAAAAGTAATTCCTGACAGACACACGAACCAGGCGCCATGTGGAGCATATTTTTTCCAAATCTTATCTTTCAGACGGTTTTTTAACGTAACACAATAATTTCATAATGTCCATGTTCGTGCAGGTCGTTGCACCGAAAAGACGCGCTCGAAAAGTTCAATTTATCATCGTGCCCAGGAATTAAACATTCAGTTCAATTAATATTTTACTGACAAATTTACATTTATTTTACACGCTTATAAAATTCATTTAACGCAGTAAGTAAACTTAGACATATTTTACAATATGTTACATTTTCCGACAATACACGATGATTTTTCGAAAAAAAAAGTATTTAGCGATAAGTCAAATTTTCACTTGAGTGGATTCGTTAATAAGCAAACTAATCTTTTGCGCTAATGAAACTTCACATAAATGTGTTACAAAAACCTTTGTAGTTGCAAAAAATACATAGATGTTGACTAAAGTTCAATTTGTTAAAGTTAATAGCAAGCAGTATGATAATCCAATTTTTATGTGGCGCGATGATATAAACTTGGGATAGTGTTCATAAAATACTAATCTCTGAGATTTATGTTTATTCATTTATTTTTTTAAAGTTCTTGTATTGTTTAATATCCCTTATATTTAAACACATCACATACATATAAAACCACATCCGGTATAACTTTGTATGATAACTAGGTACTTATTTTATAAAATGATTTGGTAAGCATTGTTTATGTGACCTTGACCGATTGTTTTTTTAATAATGACATAATTAGTTATGGTTGTAATAAAATTTTATGAACTGTGACTGCCAGACTAAAATTTAATGCATACTTGATAAACTATTAGTATAAAAGCGAAAAGTTTATCAGTTGAATGAAAATTGGGGATTTGAAATTCCTCTGAAATGTTTTGCTGGCTTAAAATATGTCGGCTAAAAGTTTGAACTCATTTACAAAATGATCAAACTAAAAGTCTAAGCTTGATTCCAGCATTTTTAAACTAAAAGAAGAATAAGTATTTCAGTTTGGTGGATAAAAATTGCATAGTCTTTTAAAAGAAAACAAACAACTTAATTTTGTTTTAAAAAATTATATCCTATTTCGGCTTTCGGAATTCTTCTCAAAGATAAATTAGGTTTTATAAACATTTTCAACAATTTTTATATGAGCTAAAATAATATTACCTAAAAAAACATCTGCAATAAAAAGTTTCATAGCTTATCATTTATGAATTGTCTGACCTTGATATTATGTAAACTACGGTATGGTAAAGTTTTTGGACCGTTTTATGCCTGGAATAATATAAACATAAAATAAATTTTTGCTGTGCAATGTGCATAAATTGATTTCACTGTTCGCGATTAAGATATAACATGGCAATTGCGAGCATAAAAAGTTCGAAAATAGTAGGTACTCCAGTCGAATATTAAAAGAAAGCTGATGTCACCCCGGGACAAGCCTTTGTTTCTTCAAATTTGCATTCAAGGACTTCATGATTTTCATGATTCGACCGAACCAGCAGAACTAGTTGTTGCGTCAAAACAAGCGCAAACCCCAAAGTTCGATCTCTCGAATGGCAATCGCGGCTGAAATGGGGCCATCCAAATAATTCGGCGGCGCCGCGGCGGATGGATGCTCACACTTCGGAGGCTTTTTGCTTCCGTCCCGGGGCGAAGGTTGAGCCGCGGATTGAGCGTGGACTAAAGTAAGTTTGTTCAAATTTTACGTAAGACGAGGAAAGTAAATCTTCTGATTAGCTCGCTTTTGAATCGTCTGTATTTATTTTCGTACAGTTTCTCTTCCACGCACGTCCTCGACTGTCTTGGGGGGCATTCCGCATCGCCAAAGTGCGTCGATACGCCTAGGAGATAGGAAAAATGCTACTGACGCACTAATTTTTCTGACAAACCCATGCGAGCCCGGCTAATTGAGCGTATAATTTTGAAATGCCCCGAGCCAACGAACATTTATGTTGTTAAAAATCTCTTAGCTAATTGGTCTTTATTTTTCTTGTTATGGGCTCGGGCTGGGCAAAGGTATTTGCCAAATTGCTGATGAAAAGCGAAATTTCAGATTGAAAAACGCTCTGGGAGATATTTCACTTTAGAGTTGAAGAGGAGAAAATTGAATGGGTGAGGACAACAATAGGTTGTTAGGTTTTGTAGTTAAGAGGATCATTTGCCGGATCTTTCAAATAAATTAATAGCGTCTTACACGCCTCAAGAAATTTTGGACGTTTTTGATAGACCGCACGTGAAATCGTTTAAAACAGTCAGAAATAACTAAAATCAATAAGCGAAAATTCAATTAAGGAATTTCGCCGCGAAAGATTTAATTGTATACTGTTGGATAATTGACAGAGGCAAATATAAGTTTTGACCCTTAATTTGTAGGTATTATATAAAGTCGGAATTTCACTTGAAGTGATCTTTTTGATGATTCATGAACTATCTTACCATGTTTTGTTTGTTTTCATATTAAAAAATATTGACACTGTATGGTACGATAACGTTTTTCATGAAAAGACTATGCCCAGCCTTTTAAAAGCCAGACATTTTTACAGGCTCGTATGTATATGTATATGGAATGACGTAGGTGCTTAACTTAGCCTTTTAACTTCCTGCTTCTGGGGAATTCTGTGGAATAGATTATTTAAATATCAAAAGTCTTGGTTGCATAGTCCTCATAAATATAAATAATAAAAATATAATTGATATGTCTATTAGAGCAAATAATTAAAAATGACTTCAACAAATTGTTTCAATAAAAAATAACTATAATTCAAGAATCATTTGACATTACAATTACAGGTGAAGATCTCGGTATCATTGTTTTGATGAGTATTTGAAGTAAACTACTACCTTCAGCAAATGAAAATGACAACATTTTCTAAAAGTATTCAATATTTGATTTGAATTTTTGTGTTTAAAGTTTTGGTGATTGGTAGTAACCAACACTTTTTCGAAATTTGTCTTTACAACGAAAATTTTTTTGGACGTACTAAAAACAGTTTTGTTAGCACATTTAAAAAGCGGTATCAGTCGCATTGCAACATATAGAACCTTAAATCATATTCCGCGGTGTACTTAAGTAAAATAAATTTAATAATAATAATTTTAATTTTATTTGCGAAATTTTCGAATGACAGTTCTGCATGGAATATAGTCTTTTGCAAAAGTGTTATTGTATGATTTCAGAATTATAGAATTAGGCTTTTTGATAGAAGTCGTATAAATTTGCACATAAAAATATATACTTCAATGTTGTGATTAAGTACATTTTTTCAATACACGATATTTCTTATTTTACATAGTCGAGAAGAAAATAAAATAAATTCCAATTAGATTGGAACTCCCAAAAAATTACTTCAAATTCCTCAATTAACCTAAATTGATAGAAATTTGTGGTACGTCCTTAGTCTGCAAAGTCTTGAGAAATGCCCCAACTGGCAGTCGTCTTATTGATCGAACAACTTAAGAAAGGGGCTGACCACTCGACTGAGCTGGTCCTTGAACGAGTTCCCCAAATTAACAAAGATTAGGGCAGCGATTTCATTGGAGCCGACTGCTTGTAATCAATCGTGACAATGATGGAACGTCGCGTCTTAATGAGAAAATGAAATTAACGCAAAGTCGTTAATAATATCGTTTGCGGATGCTCCCAAACAAGAGCTCCGGGACAGAAAGTCGCGGCCAGTGGAGTAATTAAGATAAGCGCGGAGCCCTGGTTGAGTTATATAAATAAAATGCACGTTCACCTGTGGACTGCAATTAACGCACATTAACGAGTATACCGCAAGAAGTTGGTGGTTAATTAATTTTTCCCCAAACGCACTTCATTTTACCTAGCTGCGTGCAGACTTACCCGCAGAAGTTGCCGTGCGACGCGGTGAATGACATTCTCAATATCGCAGAGAACTTGTTTGCGATTGCAGAAATCCCACAAAACCCAACCTAAATTTTACGAGTCGACACGACTCGTAGAATGCGGTTTTGGTCTCACCGGCGGCGGCACATAAAACCGAAAAAGGGCGGGGGGGCCGAAGTGCAATGCGCCAAATGGCATTATGAATGGGATTTGTCCAACAAGGTGTGCATGAGGCCGCAACCGGAGCCCCAGCTCAGTCCAGTGTCTTAAGACGGTGTAAAGTTCGCCTGCCGCTGCTGGATCCCGCGGCCGGGAACTCCTCTCAACATGGACCAGAATTGCGGCTGGCTGGATGATGGACCGACTTCTTTATGGTTTCATTCAATTACCACTCGGCCGACGTGCGTTTGCCGCAGTGATATTCAAATTGCGAAAACGAATCAAATTCAATGCAGGTTAGTGGACCTGCCGGCGGAAAGCAATTAATTTTTGAAGTTCTACCAGATCTTGATGAAGCAACGTGACGTGTCATGTGTGCCGCTGCCGCAACTGAAAAATGTTTCCGATCGACAGTTTAATGGGGAGAAGCTTAAGATATGAAAAAGTAATTACGCTCAAGACGAGTGAGAATGTCCAGGTTTTTGCACTGGTCCAAATGTCGATGTTTTGCTGAATGATGCTCTTGATGGACCCATTTGCGTCGCTTCCCATTTAAGATTAGATGATCGACAGTAAATACGTGAGATATTCTTACAAACGAAGTAGATCTTTGCCATCACCTACGCTTAGCACCTTTGAATTATTTTGAGATTCTTTCGTTCTATTTCTACCAAAATTTTCAAGGTGGTAAACGTATTGGATTAGAATCTAATGGGGGCACTGATCCCACGATTCCTAGTCATCAGCAAAAGTTGTCTACCTATATCACTTTAGGTGATACGAAATCAAGGTTGCATATTTGTAATTATGTTTTGGAATTTTAGATAGGATGTTCAATATATTTAGTTTTACAAAGTTTTCTTTGAAAAGAGGATCTTGCACCTAGATTCTAGGTTTTATCTCCATTTATAGGTTTAAAGCTTTAAGTTGTCAACATTTTGATATTTAAGATGTTTGACTAAAACATCATAACTTAGCAAAAACAAAATGGAAATATTTTGGAATGAAATCGGATTTCCAAACTCAAAAATAGTGCTAACAACGCTGGCGCACTATACGTTTCTACAACATTGCTCTCTTGTACATAAATTTTTGTTTTATTAAAACAAACATTGCCAAGCATCCCTGAGAATTCCAGCATCTCGTTACAAAAATAGAAACGTCTTGTTTAAAGCATTCCGCCTGCATTCTGAATGTGCCGCATAGAGCGCACGATGGTAATCGAGTGATCCGCAGATTTCCTTCAAACCGCTGCTACGACGACCGCCCGAAGACGGCATGATGAAATCTTAAAGAAAAATCTAAGTCGGAACTCATCCATTATGTCGTTTTGAAGTGGGCTCTTAACATCGCTGTTTATACCTCCGAGGACTATTGTTTACGTCTTAAGAAAACAAACTCACTGGCGCATGTGCTTCAAGTGATCCACACTTCTTGTTTTCGATAGTAACATAATTCGATCGCGCAAATGTTTACTTTGGGCGAGTTAATAAAAATTAATCTTACGGAATAATGAGGTGATGATGTAAAACCCGTGAAACACTTGTTGCTATTAATTGGAGGAACGTGTGGAGTCATTGATGAAATTTAAAAGAACATTGAAAATAAGGAATTTGGAGGGGAGGATTATAAATTAAAAATTGATCGTACACTTAAGTTTCTCGGCAAAATGCAATGATTATTTTAAATAATCGATCGATTGGGTATATAAGTGGTATCATTTCTAATCACCCTGTATGTAACAAAATAGGCACTAGGCAAGTATCGATACCCTACTTTTTGAAGCTTTTGTTTTTTATATAGTACTGAGCACTTGTAGTAAAAATTCTAAAATATGATATTAATTTAATTAAATAGCTGATTTAATAGAATATCTAATAGGATACAAAGTTCTCTATACCAAAAAGTATCGACGCTTTTTTCACATTCGTTGGTCGTTAAAGTTATAAATTAAAGGCTTAGGTACTAGAATTAAATCCTGAGAACGCTAAATTTAAGATTTTTCGGATGATACAAATCTTGTCTTTTTTGGGGCACAGGGTCACAGCTATATAGCTTTCACCAATGTTGTTTTTATTCGGTTAAAGATACCGGATTGACTTTAAAAATAAAATGAGATATATCCCAACTTAAACCGCATTGATGCTTCCCGCAAAGCTGGATAATGCGAAAGAGTTGAAAGGCGTAAAATTGTTTAACAGCCAATAAATTCAACTTTTATTGCAAGGGCGGCGATATCGCGGCCCTTAAATATGAGAAGCAACAGAATTTCCCATAATACTACTATCAAAAACGGCGTGAAGTTAATCCATCCAAAAATAGACGACGGACGTGTCATTCCTCCTCCAGAATTTCGATTAGCCCGCACAGAAATAGCGTGCTCGAACGGAAAGGTCGCGCAGATGCCTAAGATAAAGATAATCTTAATGGAGACGTTCGGAGTGCGAGTGCACCGACAGAAAAGAAAAGAAGCCCAGTAACGGAGCGCTGACTCGCGACTGTTGTGTGGTTGGACTATTTTAAGTCTTCGAAATTTGTTGGGAATGCGATGCGCCGGAATGGCCAAAGACGAGTTGGCGTTCCAAAAAGGAGGAAACACCGCAACAAGGGTTCTTCGCAGTCATGAATAAAACATGAATTTTGGAGGCCTCATAAACCCATCGCAGCGCAACTCTAATTACGACTAGCAACATAATTTCGCGCGGAAAGGAAGAGATCGGTGTACCGGTGCGCTACAAATTCCGCTTGCATATGCGCGCAGTATCCGTGTTATCGCACCGAAAGAAATTCTTTCATCATTAGCAAAAATTTGCAGATAATGTGCTTTCTGAGCAGCCAGCTCGAGTGCGTGCGTGCTGAGGAATAGACTCAGACTACTGGTAGCAGCAGCAGCGCAAGCAGTTCATTCATCTTGGCACTATTCCCGCGATCGCGAGGTGCTCATTACGAACATGATGCGCGGCGTGTACCGCACTTTATCACTTGAAATGGTAAAACTACTCGGAGCTGCAGGTGACAAACCCGCGGCACAGCATCCAGCAGCATTCCCACTTTCGAGCTGAATTGCATGTTTTGATAGGAGACTGAATGCAATGACCGCGAATTCCGATCGATCACTGTCACTGCGCGGTTTTGATGAATGGCGTAAACACGCTGCAATTTACATGCCCTCCATACGGCCAGCTGTCGTGTGTTGCGCTTCGGCCCGCGGCGAAATATCGCTTCTTTTAGCACAAATTGCTTGAGACAAATTCAAGCGATTTTTTAGGAGCGGTTCCGGAGCCCGTCGCGGCTTCCTCTTTTTAATTACATCGGAGACGTTCAGACATCCAAACTCGTTTGTCAAAAATACTTTTACTTACACGTTTCCGGCGCGAGAAAACCATTTTTCTGCGTTTTTATGGGTTTCCTCAGTTCATTGTCTTTTTCCGTTTATCTGAGCCAATTACAACGTCATGATCCGAGAATTATTCCGAGTGTGACGTTATTGTTTGAGGACGATAGCTGCGCGCTTCACAACCGTTTGACATTTTAAGATTAGTTACACAAAGGAATATTTCAAAAATTTATGACTTCTATGCTTTTCCAAGTTATGGAGAACGGTCACTGTACGATTTATTATTGGTCGCCCGGATACCTCAGACTTAAAGTAGCTTGAAATACGTTAAGGAATTGGTTGCATTCAAAATTACAGGTTTTTTTTATTGACGTTCGAGCTACATATTTTTCATACATATTTTAGTATGAAAAATATGGAGCTCGAACGTCAATTCACTTCGAAAAATTCACCAACGTATTTGAGGTTACTGATTTCGGAAACCTCTAAAGTTTTAGTGTAATTTCTTTCTCCAAGTACCTACAAAAACTTCTAAATTTACAAACCATGAAGTGGGTTTGGTTTACAAACACATCAGTAGGGCAAAAATGATTTGAGTTTCCAAATATAAATTTTACTGAGTTTTATGCTTGGCGACCTGAAACTATATAGAAAACAATTTGAAGTATTTTCCAAACTAAATCCCGTATTCAAAAATTCTATTTTTGAAACAAATTAAACTAGTACGTAACTGTTTCAAAAAATATTAATTTCTTTTTATGGCAACTTTTTAAGAATTGTTATTTAGTCTAACATACCTAAAAGACAATAGCATTGCTTAAAACTTGGAAACTATTCTTCGAACAACGCGTATACAATTTGAAAAATTTATTGCCCAGAAATGATAGTTGTAATTTAGGAAAGAGAGGCTTTCAGAGCCGCCGCAAGAGGTGTATAATTGAAAGTTAACATCGATTTAATCACGAAACTCCCCCTAAATAATAAATGAATGCTCCGCACCTGGCCGTGCAGCAGATCCATTAGCCAAAAGTTGGAGCGCGATTCCGGCCGAGAGGCTTCGACATGTTCGGAATTGCCAGCTGTCACGCCACCATCACCATCCCAACGGCCGCCCTCGGCCAGCGCGAACAGGCCGTTCAAATTTCACTCTTTCATGAAATTTAATCGGCCATCGAAAAAATCTACGAAATTTGTACAAGCCTCATCCAGTCACTGGTGCGCCAGAATTTAATGAACGACACTTGTTCTAAGCACCTCAGCTTAAAGTAAAAACTGCAAATGAAAGTACGATGTTGTGTTATAAATATTATAATTATAATATATAGATGCATTTATTGACGACTATTATGATATGATTATGATAAAATATGATATAAAATAGTTCTTAACTATATGTACTTATAAGCTCATATGAAAATAAAAAGAAAAAATTGCGAAATATTTCATGTAGTGCTTATTTATATTTACGAACTATTTCGACTACTACATAATTATCAAAAAATCAGCGGAGTTAAAAACCCGCTGAAAACAAATGCAATGCGTTAAGTTAATTTAGTTACAATTTGTTGTATCTATCTATGTATATGTATGTAGGTCTGACAAAAATGGAGTTTCTACAGCATAGTAGATTAAAACTAAACTAAACAAAATTTTCTAACTACAAGAAATCTTTGAACTGATTTTGTTCAAAATCTAATCAGGGGAAAGTTTTATCAAGACATATCGTTTGCGAAATCGAAAAAATTTAATTGCGTCATCCACAAATTTATTAAGTGCAATGCTAGATTTAAATTGAGCAATTACAAAACTTTGTCAGTATGTCAAGGTTTGGAAAAAGCGATAGGTACTAAAAATCTTCATTTACTTAACTCCATGCAAATTTCAATGAATTTTAGATTTTAACTAGTTTTTTTACTTATGTGGAACACTATGTGGCGGCGGTGGCGTTAGTAAGCACTTTCACGGAAGACGCAGAAAAATGCCATCGGAGGAAAAGGGCAAGTAAGTCTTGCATCAAACGTTTCTCTGCGTGAAAGTTTATGTGCCGGTTTAGCAAAGAATTTGAAGAGTTCCAACTGCAAAAATGCACCTACGGCTTCTGAGGCGGCAGCGCATGCGGTGGGAAGTGATCGTCACCGCGTGCATTAGGCACCGTGCGGAAAATCGCTTTTGACCCCGATGATGATGCATTGCGTAAAAGAGAAATTCTGCCATTCTACCGGTCCACTCGAGCCGCCCGGGCACCTTTAACGACCGCATCCACTTCAGCGGGAAGAGGCCGGTGCCCGCTACAATTTCTTAATATCAATCGCATAAATAAGAACATCACTCGAGGCCAGCACGTCTCGGTGGCGCGCAGTAATTCACTCCGATTTTCATATTAGCGATTTTCGCCGTGGCTCCCATGAGATTGGAGCTATCGCGGCGGTTGCAGTCTACGCTGCCGGTGCAGCCAACGTGCAGTCGAACAGAGCACCAAAGCTGCAATTTCTTGGGCCAGCGATCCCGCGGATTCCTCCTCCTCTCGCGTGTAATCGGGCCAGATCGCCACCACTGCGCCTTAATGACTTGTGGCCTTTCCTAGGCTCCTCCGCGGAGTTATCGTGCGGAACTCGCGAGATTCGCGCGATGTAACTGGCTATCAGTGCCTAGAACAGGACGATAATTAATTTTGCACTTATATTCGCGCATCAGTCAATTGGTGCTGCCCTTGGACCTCGCTGGATGGATCCGCGGATGAACGCCCACTCGCGGTGGCGTCCAATTCGCGATCCAGCCATGCAGCAGCTGCGCAGGAGCACCCAGCTTTAACTCGCTCTTTGCATGTCATTCGGATGGCAAATTAATAGACACGGATCAATTGAGGTGTTATCTAGGGTCGTGGCGGCGCGAAATATGTTTGCATCGATCAAGAGCGGTTTCAATTAACAGCGGAATGCAACGACGATCGGTTTCATTAGGCTATTACGGCCCGAGGGGCCGGATTCAGCGTTTTCTGAGACGGCCTCTGGTTTGATGGATCTATTTGCAGTCGACTTAATTAAAATTAATGGGATTTCGGAGGAGTTGCCTTTCATAAGAAAGGCAAAACTGGGGCTTTTAAACGTCGTAAAGTTTTACGGGTAAACAGTGGGCTGTTATGAGTTTTATATTAAGGGACGATTATTAAAAAAGAAAAACAGATTCGCTTTAAATTTTATGTCTTAATTCTCTTATCAGTTCCGTGGTTGGTGGGAGGGACGTAAAGCGGAAATGTAGATCATTATGACTGCTGTAATTTGTAAGATTTAAATAAAACCTGTTGTTCGTTGGTTGTGAGTCAATCTATAAGTGCTCCAGCGTCTTCTTCATATCAAATAAATAAAGTTCTGTAACACTTAACCAAAAGTAAAATTAGCCCACACTCGATGGGCTCATTGTTATGCGATTGAGAGACTTCTTGATGATGTATGCAAAATAAAGGGAGGAACTAAAATACACTTGATAGTCTGTATGTCGTCATTCTATGGTATAGGTCTATTTTCAATAAAGTAATTGAGGATTACTTTCTTTGCGTTAAAATGTAACATTGGGATAATAAAAAGCTTGAACTATATCATACATCGATACACTATCCTTTTGAGGAAATGTAGTCTGACCTACTTAAATATTATGGTATTATTATTTTACCTGACATAGGTATCGACTTTTGGTAGGGGTATGATGAGAGTAAAATTGTGTCGCGGGTTCTCGGACTTAAAGGGCCATTTTCTTAGTTACTCGCATAATAGCTAAATTTTGCAAGTCATTGCCGAGTAGCAAAATGTGTTTTGGGCATCAGTCTATTTAGGGTGTCTTCCACCAATAATGCGTGATTTCTAGCCACAGAAAAAAGGATATTGACTTACCTGTCGTCGGTGAGTGACATTAGGAAATGGTATAGCCCTTCTCTGTGCTACCTGCGGGTTGGGTAATTTGTCAGTCATCCTCGGAATGACTTTGAATTCTGGCCCAACATAATTACCAGTTTGAAGACCAAGAAAGCAATCCTGCTTCTGTAAACGCCCTGGCGCCCGCTAAAGAACAAAGTTCCCGAGAACTGTTCAGAGGCCTCCATCTTTGGACGTGATATTTCCCGTGTTCCACTTGGTATTGGATTGGAAAATTGGCGTCCCGTTACGTCGTTCATACTAAATCACTTAGCAATTTTTAGCAATTTCTGGCCGTTGAGCCAGAGGTCGATGGAAGAAGCATAAAACGCCAAATGAATTATTTGTCAATCTCCGGGGCGTATCGACACCGCTTATTAAGGGGGGCTGGCAACGACGAGGCTCCTCCGCGTCCAGCCATGCCGTGAATTTTCAATTAGACGGCTAAATGATGAGTCGGCCACTACGACGTGGGCCCGGGGGCTCTGTAAGTTCGGGGGGTACACGAAGGGCGAACATAGCCACGCGGCTGTCGGACAGCGAAGCCCCGCTGTAACCTCCGAGCGATTTGAGGTGCTTTTCTGTGAGAATCAGGTTCGGCGCATTCTTTCCGCATGTCCCGGAGTTGGGCAGGAAATTAAACGCTTCCCGACGTGAGAACGGACTAAGCATTTTTGTTTTCGTGCCCGGGAAGGAACAATCGTTAGCATAACCAGTTTGGTTCAATCAAATCCCGGCTCAGACACACTTATGCAGATATGGACCTCTCGAATCAAACCACCTTTAGATTCAGTTAATCCGCGCGCAATCGTCATTATCGCGACTATTCGCCGCCGCCGCTTCAAAAGCGAACGTCTGGCACGCGGCAATTACACGCGCTCGCTCAAAACTGTCCCGCGAGAATGCCGCAGATGTCCCGCTTGAATAGGCGACTTTGGCATGCGCATTGGACTTAATTCCCACCTGAAAGTCGGGTTTGCTGACTGCGACAGCTAATGGGCCGTTCACATTTACAAAATCATAAATCAAAACGGAAAAATTCCAGACGAAAAGAGTGAGCCGCGTAAAACCGGATGAGTGCACTAAAAACGTCCAACTGACCAGCGGAGCACTCGTGGGGCCCCCTGCCATGCACTCATTTCAATGATCAAATGTCCACGATTTAATCAAGCACCGTGTTTCGGCCGAGCTGCGGATCTATCGGATCTTATGATTACATATCGCCGGCGCCTTGCAAGACCACAAATTGCAAGTTAATTAAATGAGGAAATGATATCGTCCCGCTGTGCTTGACGGTCGTTTCCGTCTCGTTGAGAGGACTTATGAATTATGATTCGACAAGAATTTTCGGGGAAAACATAGTCTTTTTCTTGGAGATAGGAAAGTCCTTTGGAGAGATAATTATGCTAAAAACTAAAGCACATCGAAAAAAGTTAGAGTTGTACTTAGTCTATAAAATGGGTTATCACGACCGTTAAATCTAGAGCACATACAGACTTTTTGTCTTTTAAAAACCATTCGCATTTTCTTTTGTATCGACATTATTTCTTTATGAGAAAGTTCTTTGTAGCATAGGCCATTTTTAATGCTTGCAAATTATATTAGTTAGTCAAAAAATTAGTTCATGAAAAGCGATTTGGACTACACTTTCACATTTTACATTTAGTTAGTTTTACTTAGATAATACATAATTTTACTCTGGAAGGTGTCCCTGGTTGTGTCCTAAAACGTTGTTTGCTTTGCTTCACCGCTTACATATTTATTCAACTTATCATTAAAGATAATTTTAAGATTTCTGTGTTGAAAAGTAACCGATATTAAAATTTTAGCCAGGTCTTCGACAAATTTTTTCATAAGAGACTTCTATCAAAAATATTCATTTTGGGCTTACGACAGAAATTTGTATCAAGTTTTATATTGACTCAATAAAAATTAAATGGATTTGTAGGTTTAAGGGTTTGCAGTGCTAAAATCGGTTTGAATTACTGCCTTATTGTGATGAACTTACATTATTAAACCTGCGTCGTGGCGGACTTGTCATAGCATTAACATAAAATCTTATAATCTCCGATTCCGAAACTCGTAGTTCTTGTCTTTTTATGTATTAGTATGTATTTTAATATTAAATATCTTTTTGTAAAATCAGGCATTGCTATTGAATAACTAAATAAATAAATATGTCCTTTTGCATAAGAAAAGTGACATTCCCAAAAGACAATTTACATAGTTCATTAAATTTATGCTCGATATCTTAAAATTATTGGGATTTTAAGGTAAGGATTTTGTTTAAAAATGCTGTTTTCTATCGATATCTTGTTTTTACAAATTTTTAGTGAATTCGAAAATATCTTGTTTTAGTTGCTCCTTTTACCTGAAAGTGCGGCCAACCAGTTATTTTAATTTTCCCAAACCTAGCATGTATCTTATAATTAAATCAAATTTTTGAATGATCATTATATTAAGGTAATTCCGTAGATTGCGCCTGTCCAGGTATATTTTACAAATTTGTGGGCTTTTTCTAGCTGCTTCAAGGTAGAATCCGCCCTAAATAGAGCTGGGAACTACCCTGCAATCAAAAAGTCCAATTAATCTTTTGATGCCCTCAAATAGAACTTGCGACCGTTATTTGCGTTTTGTTTCAACATTTCCACGCACCAAGGCAGCAAATTACTTCTATAGAATCCGAGTGACTCAGAAACGCCTCGTTGCTCCGTTCTTGTTTATGTGCCCGAGGAATTGAAGCCCAGAACCTCCGCGGCCGAAAGAATTTCTAACAAATTTAGTTTGGAACAGTTGGGAGGAATCACCTCCTGAAAATAGCCCAGATCACAGGGTCTATTTATAACTCGTCTGGTAACTGCCCAAATGTGTGATCAATTCGAAGTGGCTGTCAGCCGCAATCAGCAAAAGTTTCACGTCGCCCGTGAGGAACGGTATTTGGCGCCAAATCGTGAGTGACCTCCGCCACCATTGATATGCTCCAAGTTTTCTCCAAAAAGATTTTACTTTACGCAATTTTCTGCTAGTTTTCTGAATCATAGCAAAAAGTTAGGGTTAATGCTACCTACGAGAGGTTTACCAGCCTTTATAACCTGTCTATCGATTCCTTCTAATTGTTTTTATTTTTATTTTTTTTCATTTCAGCTCGTTTACGAGTGAAAGGAATTTAGAGTCACGAACCACTTTTGCTCCGTCTACGGGATAAACTGTCAGTCAGATTTACAGGTGAGTTAATTGCTGCTTTCAACCTGCGATCGTGCAAATTTAGTTGTTCGTTCCGAGAATCGCGAAATATTATGAAAATTATTCATTCATCGATTGATGGCTGATGGCGTCTACGTGGCAATAGGGTTATTTTGTAACCGAAATTGCCTCTTACTACCCATTGTTTGAAACCTTTCAGGGCCTGTTACTATTCATAATTTGAGACGCCAAATATTTATTGCGCGATAGCTATACCTACCAATGAAAGAGTCGCGCACTATGTTTGACTACTATAATTGCTAATACCTCCGCTACCAATTAGCCATTCCGGTGTTAATAACAGTAGGCAAACCCTCAATAGCACCTCTATCATCACAAGCTGTCATCGTTAATAACTTGATTTGAATACAATGTTAAGCTACGGGCAGTTTCTTCATCAGGCCTCGAAGTTATGTTTCCAACAATGGGTTATTAGGTGCTTTTTTTATATTTCGAACGGCTCGAAAAGACAACTGTGGTAATAATTCGCGATTCGTATAGTTCCTCTAGACTACAGTTTGCAGTCATCTTCACCGCAACAGTCGACGAGATAATTTTTGTCTTGTACTCCTGGTTGTTTATGCTCACAGGTTACGACCTCCAATTATTACCAACTCCGCGGGTGTAGTATATGTTAGGTGATGTATAATGTAACGGTACTGTGACTTACCTGTTTGAGAAACTGAAAATCCTATTTACCTACAAAAGTGAGTTATTTCCTTCTTTAGATGGGGAAAGTGTATTTGCGTGGTTAAGGTTGATTAAACTTTGATCCCTAGCTAATACCTATAGTGAAATTTCCGGCATTAACATTTTATCGTTTTGTACATGTACGCGCCTACTCTTCTTTTCCATTTTAACCTTTTCCAAAATGGGTCATATTCGTATTTTAGAATTCTAAATTAAAGATTTATAAAATTCTTAAGTTTGGAATATTCTAGAAATTTGTTTTCCACGGTGCCTCATTGGTTAGGCGTCTTACGTATCGGAATAAAACTATCTTATGTATCGGTATAGGCTTTGTGCATGCTGAATTTCATGTCGATTGGTTGAACGGTTGAAACGTAAAAGTGGAATATACAATTAATGAATTAATAAAGGAATATATACTAAGTTTCTAAAATAACTCGTTTTATTGAAACCTACATGCAGTTTCTTTATTAACGCAGATGCATAATAACTTCGTATTATTAAAAAACTCCTGTTATTAAAAAAATCCCTTTTAGTAAAAATTGCGGAGAAAGTAAATTGCTACTTGGAATTTTCTTTCACAGTTCCAATCAATGAACAAAATTATCTGCCAACCCCTGGAATTTGTCTAATCGGCGAGAACAGCTAAAAAACATGTTTAATGAAGTGACCATTCAGCGGCTGCACCGTAAAAAAGAATAGAGATCCGGAAAAATGCGGTACGCTCGTCAGTCTTGGCCGCTATAACAGCTCCATAGAGTTCCGGAACGGTGTGCATTTACCGCTACTGCATGTGTAAGAAAGCCGAAATGCGGGCATAATTCGCAATCTTCGCCTGCAACAAAGCCGAAGAGCTGCTCAGACGCTACGCGAACCGCGAAGAGGCAGTGCAAGAAGTTGAATGCCGGACAATTTGCTTCTTCACCGCCGCCGGCGCGGGCATCTTCGCGGGGACGTGCCTATAGAAGAAGGCGAGAAGATGCCCGGCCGTCCTCTTGCATATTGTTTGCGAAAAGCTCCGCAAATGACTCATATGCAAATAGCTCGCAAATGGGTTTGCTTGTTTTTCCTGTCGCGAACCCATCCGCCTCTAGCTCATTTCAGAGGATGTCGGGCGACTCCGCAGCGCAAACAAAAGAGGCCCAAGGAGCGCTCAATTAGCTGCGTGCGCACAGTGCCCGGAAGTGGCGACATCCGACCAAAACAGATGAGTTCATTCCGACACTTGCTTACAGGTAGCGAATGTGTCGGAATTGCCTTTTGACGGCAGGAACAGGGTGAGAAATGCTGAAAAACATATTTTTTTATAGACATTTTTTAAATGTTAACCTTCATTATCAGTATTTTTCACTATACTCGTATGTGTGATTAACTAAAGGTTCAGGCATCTTAATTTTTTTGCAGAAACCTGCAATTTTAATAATGAAAATTCATTACTGAACATATGTGGAAATTGTTGCATAATCAAACAAATTTGACTTGAACTGAATTTGCTGCTTTCATATAAAAAAAAGCAAAATATTTATACAGTAGGTACCTACTGTGAAAATTTTTAGGACCACTTCAATGTTTCGCGAATCTTCTGAAGCAATTTTTCTATAGGTTCGAAGAGGAAGGAAATCAATGTAGGCGTAAATCTAAAGCTTCCTTTCCATTGATTTTCCGCCCTCTGTCCAATTTAAAAAGAAAGCATTGTTCGGAAAACTAAAAGGTCTTGAAGAATTGGAGTGGTCCTAAAAATTTTCACAGTATTATATGCTATTAAAGCTACTACTGTTGAATCCCGAACAATATGTAGCTTGAAAAATATTCCATTACGGACATTTTACTTTCTTTCTTAATACATTTTTACAAAATTAAGTTGTTAGCATTTCGTTTATTCTAATCAATTCAATAAAGCATATACAAATTACAGATGTGTACCTATTTGATTACAGCGTCTGTTTCATTTAATTTTGACAAATTTGCGTCTGTCTCATTTGATTTGAATAAAATGTGTTATTATACGACAGGCGGATATAATATAATTAAAAACCCAGTAATCTTACCAATAAAAGCCTCTTACCAGAAAAATACCATAAAATTACCATTTAAGACGAAAAATACCGTGCAACACCGTAACAAACCAACTGTTGATTTGATCGCTTTAATCTCTACTTTTGGCGGTAAGTACTGGTTATGATTAGTACGAGAGTAAATGCCGAAAGTCATTCTAGGCCTGTCTTCGCAGGTTACATGTAACCCGATGCTGATCGAAAAAGTTACAGCTCTTTTAGCCACTTTTTTCCGATACTATCATACTTCTCACCTTTGGAGGTCAAATTTCTCCATAATTTCCAGTATTTAGTGAAAATCTGCAGTTTCCGTATGACACGCTAATTCGATTCCTTAAGATACTCCGAGGCTGCTACTCGTTGCACATTAAGCGGAGAGTTTACGGCCGTCGACGGAAAGGTTTCAGCATTTCCTGTCACTGCGAGTACGCAGTAAGCGATTAAAAGGTTCATTGAACAATTATTTGTTTTTAAGAACTCGTACAACCAGTTGCGCAGCACCGAGCTGCAATGGCGGGCACTTGATGCGGCCGGGACAAGTTTTTGCAGCCCATTGAGGAGCAATGGTGACATGACTAAAATATGAGGAGAACGGTTGCGGAAAAATTTCGTGTATTTAACTTTAATGAGGACATTTATCCCAAACGCAACTCATGAATTTGTTTTGGTTTGCATCAGTGCTGTTTTTTAGGGACCAATGAGACTGAACGTTGTGCGTGCGCCTGAACCGACCTGAAAATGTCAGCACGCAAAAGAATGCGGGATTAAAAGATTGACTGAAATGTGGATAAGTTGGTAATTTCAATATGTCTTTCAAATTAAGATCAATTTTGGCATGAAAAGCCTTTTCTGACT
Source organism: Machimus rusticus (assembly GCA_951509405.1). Lineage (NCBI taxonomy): Eukaryota > Metazoa > Arthropoda > Insecta > Diptera > Asilidae > Machimus > Machimus rusticus. Next base: position 47,055,520 of record OX608050.1, on the reverse strand, counting down.
ATCAAACGTACATACGTACATTTTAAGGTCTTAAAATAATTACCTTTTACGTAGTCCGATTTTACATATTACATTGTACTTTGAATATTGTTTTCAAATTTCTAATGCGAAATTCCTAGAATTTGATTATTTCATTAATTTAACTTTTGTTGAGTTTTTCAAAACAAATTTATTAACTGACCTTTCATGAGCGATTTAAAAATACTTTTGGGCTTACGTTTCATCTTGTATCTTTCTGCGAAATATAAAATCGCAAAAGTCTCCTGCTGAGTCGTTTTTTGAGTTCTTTCAGTTTAAAAACGTCTGGTTGAACATTTAATAGATATTTTAATTTTAGATATTTTCCCATGCGGTACTTTTCTTCTCAGCTTAGATTTTAAATCATTTACACGACAGTGAACTTAGTGGACAGTCGATTTAAAGGTATTATGTAAATTTTAGTTACATTTTGCAAAAGCCATAAAACATAAACTAAAAGAAAAATGTTTTTGTCTAGTTGTGTAAGTATACAACACCATTACCAATTTATCAGTTTTTTTTTAGATATGGTTATTACATAATTACACTTGGAACTTGGCGGTGCCACTAAACGTTTACTAAAAAATGTCATTAATGTAGTTTTTAATATAATCATTTAGTTATGGATTCGACTTTAAGACAGGGGCTTTCACCCTTTTTGAATGTCTTTTTCTTTAAATACCAAGATACCAAAGATGATATGTCCCTTTCTCAAATACCTTAGGGCTTTATTGATTTTTATTGCATAAATATTTTAATATGAATAGCGTTTTTAATTCTTGGTTCGCATTATTTCCGCTTTAGAAAGGTGATAAAATGCAAATGTCGGAAAATCGTAAAAGACTACTCATAGAAGTCGTAACAAATGCATTAGATGCAGCGATTTTCTCTTCATTAATTATCCCAGCTGCATTCGAAAGTGCCATTCGGGTTGGCATCTTTCGTGAATAATGATAATCCCAAAAAGTATAAAGTCAAGCCTCCAGTTCATAGGATGGCCCCTGTCCAATTAAGGCCACGTACAATCGTCTTTCCCACAATTTCGTTCCTTTTAATTGCAATTAGACGGAGCCTTCGTGGTATTCGCTGTTGCAGCATTAATCCAAAAAAATAAAAATAGGAACAACATAAACACGCACTTTGGGGCCCGGCTGGATCGGCTGAAAGCGAAACCCGAGAAAGCAAGACCTGCACCGGAGCGCCTTGGCGGCTTGTTCCCTTACATGGAGCGCAGTCTAATGATATTGTTGGGAGATGGACGTGGCTCTGCCTCGCAGGTAAATGTGGTAAATGCATATAAATGGAGCCGGTGGCGGACAAATGTGTGCCACATGCAACAAACCCGGCCGGCTCGCCGCGGCCCCGTCCTACGAAATAATAAAGATCGCGCTAGCATGCACTTTCTAGGCCTATTTTGTGCATTTCATTGAGATACTTTGGGGCCGAGAATGCAGCCGCCATCAGCTACCGTAAAAGCGCTTTGTGTTACCCAGATTTGGGCGCGTTCCCAGCGCCGCGAGTGGACATGCTTCCTTCCCGCCAAAACAGCGAAACCAGTCCGCCGCCACACCGCGCCGCGCAACGCGGTTTCGAAAGTAATTTATATGCTTTTCCATAAATCAACTGAATTTCGTCTATCCCAAGGGAAACTTTGTTGCAGCGACGCACGCAATCCGCCGCATTTGGTCAGTCAATGACCACCGCGTTATCGGCGAATTCACGTCCCCATCTCTCGGGACGCGATAAGCGCTAAGCGATAAGCGGCGTTTCGGGGGGTCCGCCAACCGCGCGAGTGTTCGGTTACGTTGCGCGACACGGGCGTATTAATGTCGCGGCACGCTGCTTTCGACACATTAGTTCCTATTTGGGGTTTGTGACGTGCCTTATTGGACTTTTCGTGATTACCACGGATAAATTACAGAATTTTTCCGGTTCTATCTCACTCAGGCAATGTTAATTAGCAGCGAGTGCCTCCAGACAAGGTGTAATTTCTTTTGTCATGGCCCCTGCGCAGGGGGTACGTGCGCGATTATTAATTGCTTGATTCGCAATTAGGCACCAGCCACCACAAATGCCGGTGTGATCTTAGCTGTAAAAACTTACCGAGATTCAATTCAGTTGTTGCTGGGATTAATTAATCCAAGAGTCTCGAGATGAGCAACTGTTTTTGTTTTAAGTGCAACATGTGCTAAATCGCTATTGCTTGCAGTTCCGTACAAGTTTTTAGTTGATTTACGTAAGTTACTAATAATGAAAAGGTCTGTCTGCCTTAATCTTAAGAGCTGCAATTTAACATAAAGATATCATTATTAAAATCAAACGCTCAAGTGCGAGTTTGAGTCATGAATTGAGGGTACTGCACTTTGTAAAGACAAAAGGAAATGCATGGATTCTTTTCCTTACAAACATCACACAGCAACAAACAGTGTAGCACTTTTTGATCCGACGAACTTTTTATAACAAAATCCAAATCAATAACTTTTAATTCTGCTATGAATTGATTTTAATGGAAATGCATTGTCTACTATCTAGAATTTCAATACTAATTTCTAATCGGCGGCCCTAGAAACTGCTTTGCATTCATTTTCATTTAGTTGATAATGTTTTTGGTCTCAAATTTAAGCTCACACAAATACTAACATGTTGAGAAAATGGAAAGATGACAAGAAAATTTTCCGAGTGAATGTAAAACAGCCTTAGTGCACGAGTTCAATCTAGGAGTTACTGCGATGGAGGTACAACCGATTTTAAAAGATGTCAGCACCATTCAATATGAAAAATGAGTTCCTAAACCCAGGTTATCGTAAAAACGCAAACAGGATAGATGAGCGTTTGCTTAAAGTATCAATATTAGGACAATATCAATCATACGATGTTTTCATTTTAACTTTAACGTTATCATCAAAACAAAAGTATATTTTCTGTAAAGATCAATAGACTAATAGTTACAAAATATTGAAAAGTTGTTTTGATTGAAAGTTGTATTTAAAATATAAATAACATTTTTTACTTGAATGATATATGTACATATAAAATTCGATTTGACCGATTTCTTACGGGCTAAATCTAAATAATGATAAATTTCTGTATTTTTACACAACACTTTATAAAGACCAATTAATCGTAATCTAAAGTATTATAATTTTTCCACTTCAATAACTACAATAAATGGCCTTCATTTCATGGATGGCTAAGATTTCCTGAGTGGTTCATTAGCAAGTTAAAATTCGAAGAACAAATTAAATATGCTGGGGTAAACGTGTGAATGAGTAAAACCGGACGTGTCTCCCATAACCAAGTGGCAGATTGAACCTATAAATGATAGATCTGTTATAAACAAATAAACTGAACTGAATATTCCATGAAAATCGACTTCATAATTCGAATTCGCAAGAATTTTCTTGGATTATTCATCCCACGCAAATTCCTACATACTGCGAACTCATCAAGATCGCTTGCTAATTGCTGAGACACTCGACATGAGCTCAAGAGTTGCTCAGAGGTTAATTCATATTTTACACGACAAATTAGCTGCACTGTCCCAATTTAATTAGTGTCACTGACCAAAACAGTTTCGTAATTGGTGAGTTGATCGCGGAAAAACAAAAACCGCCAACTCGAGCTTATAATTGCGCGCGTTGGGCCTCCCGCGCGATCAGAGCCAGCCGCGGTCCACGGAAACGGTCGATTTGATTACAAAGGCTGCTGCAGCCGCACGCTTGAATTACCTTGGAAAGTTCGTCTGACAGTTTCATTGCACGAGAGCCACATTGCATAACGAGGCGTCGGAGGCGCGATGTGAGGCGCGCGATGGCATAATGTCATGATCGCCACTGGCCGCCGCGGCCCAGGTTGAGACGAGTTCGCGCCACTTCGTCACACTTTTCGCGGTGGTCAGCTTACAAGGACTCGCTGGCATGATCCACGTCACGGCGTATGTGTGTCACGAAAAATGTCACTACCCCATAAATTGAGCTCCTATTACCAAACGCGTAATATGAAAAGAGGAGAAAACGCACTCGGTCAAATCGGGAGGCGGATTGAACGACCTGCGCCAGTTGCGCTCCCGGCGATCTGCTCGCGGAGAAATTTCACGCGATTTCGTCAGCGGAAATGCGAATTGTGCCTTGGTTTTGTATACTTCGATTTGGACTGGCCACAGTTTTATTCCGGAAAATCACAATTAGCTCCCACCTAGGTGACCTTGGGGGTGTGCAATTCGAATTTTATTTCCTTTACAGCAGTCGGCCAAAATTATTGGCCGGGAAACTCGTTTAAAATTTTTTAAATGCCTCGCCAACAAGTGGGTGGCTGACGTGAGTACTCCGTTCAGAGGAAATTGTTCAAGATCGCGGTCTGCCTCTACGATCGCGCTCTTCGCGCGAGCATCGCATTTAATATAATTTTTCTCGGACGGAGGTGCACGTACGCTATTGAATTGATGTCTTATTTGGACCGTAATTACCGGTAGAGATGTTACGTAGGTGTAAAAGCCGATGGGTTGGCTCGAATATCTAAAATATGGCATTACCTAATGCAGCTGACACTGATGTTACTTATTGTAAATAGAAGTTGGATTTCTTTCTAAATTGGTACATTTTTAAGATATTTTTTTATTGACTTGTAGTATGTACCTATATAGGTATTTTTTACATACACTGTAATTTTTTGTTTTATGCTCGATTATGCTGTTTTATTTTTAAATTTGAACGCGCCTATTTCGAATCTCATTTTCATTGAAAACTAAGGATATTTTTGTAATTCCATAAGTTACCTATATTATTGTGCCAAATTTCAAGACGATAGCTTGTACACAGTAAAAAATTTTTTGAATTGTACAACATTAAAAATGGTAAAATTTTAAATTCAATAATAGTAAAAATACACATTTATTTAAAAATATACGAAAAACGATTGAAATAGGATTTGGTTAGTAATATTAAAGACTATTAACTTTAATAATACCTAAACAATTTAAAATTCGCGATTTAGAATAAAATTACACACTCAGATATCTAAATACACAACTCGTAACATGAATTTTACAACCCAATCGGTGCAAAATTCACATTAAAGGGATCCTCCATTTCAATTCGTTTAAAATCCCCCTACATAAAGAAGAAGAACTGTGTGCCTGTTTACTCGTGTTCTAAATGCCGTTCAGCGATCACTTGTTACTTGATTTGCATTGTGTTCGGTCTTGTTTTTGGTAACCCTAGTAAGTAAAGTTTCATTTAGTGCATTGTAGTGCAGTGAAGTTATGGACAGGGAAAGATGTGACTTTTTCTTTTGCTCAGATTGTGGAATTGAGCTTAAGAATATTCGGTACTATAACATTACTATGTTTTTGTAAAAAATATTTGTGTAAAATAAATATTATCTGAGAAAAATAATGTTTAATATTTTGTTAATTAATTCGAAAGCCTTATAAATTATCCTTTCCTTTCTAAAATATAATTTTTCAGATTCAAAATATCTGTTGAACCTGTTCAAGAATTTATCTTCTGCAATCGACTACTCAATTTAGCGTTTGCTTTTCTTAGGCTGACTACAGAAGGTCGACTACAGAAAGTAAATTCTTCAAGAGGTTAATTTCACACACGCTGTCATTCACAATAAAACAAGTCACAAATGGATATTTACAGTGTAAATTTAGAGATGTAAAATCACATTCAAAATTTAATTTTACAGTCCCAAAGGAACTCGTTTACACACCAATGTAATTTTACATTTAACAAGCTAAACGAATTCCATCCAAAAATGTAATTTTACACTGGTAATTTAATTGAATTGCACTTTGAAATTGTTTTTTCAATTCGCAATTTATTTTTGAATTCTTCGTGTAATTTTCCCATAATGATTGTTGGCAACAAATTGCCAACATTAATTGTTGTAAAAATTTTTTACTGTGTAGTTATTGAGATAAACAGCTGTGACAGATAGATGGAACCCTAATATCGTATATACCAACTATATCCAGACTATTTTGAATTTGAACTTACTTTTTTTAAATCAACAAGGTCTCCTACCATTTAATCAATAAAATTGAAAAAAAATTTGCCAACAGGTTATCAACATATGTATGTATGTAATGTAGAATTTATCAGAATACTTCTTAATTGTTGGAAAAGACTGGAAGGATTTTCATTTCAACGACGACCGTGGAATCAGCAAGAAGGTTTACGGAAGATAGGCTTCTCCAGCTATAGAAATAGTCAACTAAATCAGCAAATTGGCACAGATGCTTAAAAAGATCAAACAGCCAATAAATATCGAAAGGTAAATAAATTATTGAGAAACCGCAGACGTCGCTGTACCTCCGCTGTATAAAACTCCACTTGATTATCTTTTCACATCTTCCGAAACCCCGCGCAATTTATCTTCATTTCACCGCGCCTCGAATTATTTTTATGGTCTTATTCAATTTGCCGGCGACAACAAAACCACTGCGAGCCCATGGAAACCCAGAATAATTACTGCAGGCGCTGACGAATCGAATCGACGCTGAGTGCAACCTGGGATTTGCCGGACACTAAATTTATAGGTGTTCCGGCGTAATGTCAAAGTCAGGCATATGGGGCCCAGCGCCAGCGTCGCGGTGCATGCACTCCTCGTTTCAGCAGTTTTCTCCAGCGCTGGCTAATCGTCGTCTATGCGCTAACCAGCGCTGACCCGGCTCGAGTTATCGCCATAATTCAAGTCAAATTGCGGTAACGAGCGCTTGAAGAAACGCTGGAATTAGGAAATCCATCTCGGATGAATACACAATTTACTCACTATTACTTTTTTGCCAGACGGGCAAAATGCTCTGGGAAAAGACGGGAAATTATGAAGATATGAAAAATTAACACGCCTGCATGGCGTTCGGCATTTGTTTAAGACTTGAGGTGGTTTCATTCAGGTAATTGCTCGGTAATTGAGGTCGGTCGATTTATCCTCCTTTTTTAGGCCTTAAAGGTCAGGAGCGTTTATATATTCCAGTTTCATACACATTACATACACTTTCCAAACGTTGGTCAGTGGTTCACAATAATTTCCTTTACTCTGACCTTTGTTCCGATATTATGTTTTATAAAATGATTTATGTTGCACCTATAGAACTAAAATGGTTAAAAAATGTGTAGTTCAATTCAATTCAATTCAATTCATTTATTTGGAGAGTATGTATATTGCTTTCGGTATGGTATTGTAATATAATACAAGTCTTTTATTAAAAGAGGGAGAGTAAATAATATAGTATACACTTAGTACAATTCTATTATATAAAATCTTTAGGTTTTATAAACAGGATTTTAATACTTATTTGCTATATATAATATCAATGTTTTAAGAAACTTAAGGCTATGTTTGATCATTTTCTAATTGATTTATGTTTATGATGAAGATTTACACAACATAGCTTCATGTTAGTATGAAAATGATGTAGTTGGTTAGTTCGAGCAATATCAGGGGAGACTCGTGATCATTTTTAATATTATATTTTGTTGTATTTGCAATTTATTTTTAAGTTCTCTTTCACAGTTAATATTTTTTGTATTATTCACTCTAGATGTGATAGTAATTAAATTTGGAATTCATTTTGATGTATTTGTACAATCCTTAAATGTTTTTTAATTAATTACTGTTTAACCTAGAACACAAAAGGAAAAAATAATCTATATTTGGTCAGAGCCTACTTTGAAAATTTATTATTATCATATTGACTCTTGCTTTATGTAAGTTAGTTGCGCAATTACTTGATGAATTTTTAAAACCTCATTTGTTAAATTCTGTCCGCAGGCGAACTTACATATTTCAAAACACATTGTCTGAATAAAATAAATAAAAAGCCAACTTCACACGCTGCTTATAATTCAAAAAATCACCTTCGCCAATAACTCGTCACAACAAGTATTTCCGCAAAAACTCATTACAAGTTATAACAATAAAAAAAAATCACTTAAGGCGTGTCCAGAGTCCAGGTAACGAATTAAAAGATAAAGTATTTTCCTGCCGAAGGTCGCTCGCGGCGCTTTGACTCATAATCAGATTTTAAATTCTGAAACAAATGACTAGTCGTCGCCATTAACGGCCAAAGGTGCTTCTCTCGCACCTGATTTGGCGCAATTACGTAAAAAGATCGTTAATCGGCTTGTCGGAGCGACATTTCAGCACGCCCGGTGCGCGGACTGCAGCCTCCGCTCGCGGCTGTTGAAATTGCTGCTTGCTTCAGAAAATTGTCGCATCAATTCAGCCCCGCGCGTCTTTGTGGGTGATAATGGAGGCAATCAATTTGGGGCCACAGCAAATACGCGCTTTGTCCGAACTGCGTGGGCTGGGGGCACTGCAGCCCCTGTGGTGAATTCGATCCCACAATGCACCGCTGAAGAACAACTTTCTCCGGTGGGCTGTGTGCCAGCGAAATTGATATGCAGCGCGACTACGACGAACCCTGAATAGGTCAAACATTTTAAAACATCTTAAAAGTCAGCCTACAAAGGCGACTGCGGCGAGATACTTAGTACGAGAGTTCAAACGCCATTAGCTGACTTAAGCGGCACCTTCGAGACCCATTCAAGACGTCTTCGAGCGGCTATCGATCATTCCCGCGTGTCTTCCTCGAATCACATAAAACACATGTTCGATATAAAAACGAACGAGGCTCGGCCGGCACTCGAGAGCGTGGATTAAGGTTAATGTCGACGAATCCGTGAATTGTCCAGCGGAACATCGCTCCATGGTGAGCGAGGTTAGGAACGCGATGGCTGACCCATAAAACAAAGACTGGCCTTCCTTCTAGACGAGCGCAAGAAGCGTTTTTGACGACTCTTAAGATTTTAATGAAAGATCTGCTCAACACCGAGTTAATTCTGTCATCACTGTGGGCTTCTCGGCAGACGCATCGAAAAATTTGTCATTTCGACAAATTTAACTTGCACAATTACGTCAAAACAAATAATTTTAAGAACTTTATTATACATATGTAAGTATTATAATATAAGTATTGCATTTTTTTTACTATATACTCTATTTGGGAATTTTGAATCGCAATTTATTTTAAATTTGGTTACGACGAATGCTAATGAATTTAATGAAATTATATTTCAAAAATATAGTTCTATTCGATGATGCGTTAATGTTAGATAACATGCAACATAACCTATATGGAATCAAATTCCTTTTTTGAGAAGGCTCAAAATAAATTTTCTAAATATATGTACAGTAGTGGAAATTCCCATAAAACCACTGACATTTATGCTATTTTCTCAAATAAATGTCGTTACAGCCCAAAATTTTATATTGCATTAGAACAGTAATTGGCTGTTATATACATGTGCATAAAAAAAATTTGATTCCGACTTGACTATAAAAAAAAAATTGGGAAACAAGCAAAATTATTAAAATTCAGGTGGAAATTCCCATAAAACCACCTAATGTTTTTAACAAACTATTAGCACTAAAAACTTACATTCATACTTATAATAACAAGTGAGTCCTCCTTTGTCTTTTACAATTCAAACATTTATCCTGGCATTGATTTAACTAGATTTTGGAGCTTTTTTACGGAAATTTTAGGCCACGCTTTTGTAAAGCGATTTCAAGCCTTTGAACGCTATTGTACGGTCGTCTTTTAGGGTACACATGTCTTGAAAGTATTGACAGAGATTATCCACATCGTTTGAGGCCCGACTTTTTGCAAAATAATCTTATTGTGTCGATATTTTTGTCCTCCAATCATTTAAAAATTGTCTTAGAAACTTGTATGCAGCGTTGTTTTCTTGGAAAAGCAAGTCCAAACCACACAAATCTTCTGCTCGCTGAACCATAACTTCTTCTAAGAGTTGAATACTCATTTCGGAACTCATTTTTTGTGGAACAAATGCAATTTTCATCTTACAAATGAAAACAAAGTCGATCCACATCACTACACTCTTTCCACCGAAGGAAGAATTCATTCTTACTTCTTCATATTGCCTGTTATCATACCAAAACATGTTGGCCGAAAGGATAAATGAATTGGGCAATATGTATTGGCACGATAAAAGGCTAAATGAAGAGTTAAGACTGAGCCATATCTTCCGTGGAGGAAGTGTGATGGTGTGGGTTGGCTTTGCTCCTCATTAAAAGACGAAAATTGCATTTGTTCCACAAAAAATGAGTTCCGAAATGAGTATTCAACTCTTAGAAGAAGTTATGGTTCAGCGAGCAGAAGATTTGTGTGGTTTGGACTTGCTTTTCCAAGAAAACAACGCTGCATACAAGTTTCTAAGACAATTTTTAAATGATTGGAGGACAAAAATATCGACACAATAAGATTATTTTGCAAAAAGTCGGGCCTCAAACGATGTGGATAATCTCTGTCAATACTTTCAAGACATGTGTACCCTAAAAGACGACCGTACAATAGCGTTCAGAGGCTTAAAATCGCTTTACAAAAGCGTGGTCTAAAATTTCCGTAAAAAAGCTCCAAAATCTAGTTAAATCAATGCCAGGATAAATGTTTGAATTGTAAAAGACAAAGGAGGACTCACTTGTTATTATAAGTATGAATGTAAGTTTTTAGTGCTAATAGTTTGTTAAAAACATTAGGTGGTTTTATGGGAATTTCCACCTGAATTTTAATAATTTTGCTTGTTTCCCAATTTTTTTTTTATAGTCAAGTCGGAATCAAATTTTTTTTATGCACATGTATATAACAGCCAATTACTGTTCTAATGCAATATAAAATTTTGGGCTGTAACGACATTTATTTGGGAAAATAGCATAAATGTCAGTGGTTTTATGGGAATTTCCACTACTGTATGGTGCATATAAAATCGAAAAGTTTGATTGTTTTTTCAATTATGTCTAAACGCTTGGTTCGATATTTTTCATTGAAAGTACCAAACATTCTAACGTAATATATCTATACATTTTATGCGCATAACATGTAGGCTTTCAAATGTCAAAGCACATCTTTAAAAATTGGTATTTGTGGATTTATGAAGATTGTAAATCCGTTTTCTAAATTAAGAAATGTAGGATGACAGTCTCAATATTTTGGTTGGTATGGTTTTGAAAATTTAACAAACTTATGTAAAAATTACTAATGGCATTTTGGGGCCACAAATATATATATTATGAAAATTCAGAAATTCATAATGGGTATTTAGATGTTTGGTGTTCAGATAAACGATAATTAAAAGTTAAACTGTGTTACTCAGCCATAAATGCGGCAATTTTAGAGAAGTAATTTGCTAAAAGGTTTCATAAAAGTCCATTTGATATAAACTGGGTTTCGAGGTAAAAGCGTTACGGCACTTTATTAAATGGAGAGCTCCAGAGTTGCTGACTAGAAGCGCTAAGGAGGTTTCGTCACATTCGACAGATTTATCTCGCGTAATTCTGGCGCGTTGACATCGACTGAAAGGAGACGGAAGTCGTCGTTTGAGAGTCCATCGCGTGAAGCGATTATGCGACACACAATTGGTATGCGGTAATCTGGCCCACTTTAATCGATCCCAGAAGAAGACGTGTTCAGTGAAGACGCCGCGGTTCTCGGCCCGAAGAAGCTTTGGATTCTTCGGCGCTGCACAGAGCGTCTTTGGATGACGACCACCAGGTATTTATGGAATTTGTCAAGGAATTTGTCAGCGCTACGATTTCGTGATAGTCTTAATGGGTGAATGGGTGAAAAAACTCTCCGCGTGTCGAATGTCTAGCACTGAGGCGACTACTATGCGGTCTGCTTGCGCTTCATTACTGATATCAGCAAAGTCATCCATAATAATCGTGAGAGTGCCGTAAATGTGTAAACACGGCCGGACTGATCGTGATTCACCATTTGGCAATGGACGGCGGATTAATGGGAACAATTATTCACGTTGTCCGCCAACTTGTAAGTTTTCAACACAGAAACTTGTTGATGGGCCTTTGTAGGAATACGCCGCTTATTGCAGAAGTTTACATGCTTTCAAGTAAAAGATTTCCACAAAGCTGTAATCGTCGGATTATGTATGTGAAGCTATTAGGAGGCTATACAAAAAGATATAAACTGATAGCGATCGTGGCATAATAAAGTTATGATCAGTTAATTGGATTCATTAACTTGTTTTGAGCTCAACTAAGCCTACACTCTACAAGCGTTATCACTGCAACAAATTTGTTAAAATGTGTAATAACTACTGATAGACAGTTTTAATAATTAAGAATGTAATAACAGTCGATTAATTTAAATTGGTTCTAATAAATTGTTCAGCAAAGATCTTATATACATACGTACCTATGTATTTATATTTGCAATTTAGCATATGTAAATAAATGCGCAACGTGCAACATAAACTCAACAATAAAGCATCTTAAACAATTTTGTTTTAGAAATTGAGTTAGGCCATTTTTGAATTAGACTTAAGTCAGGATTAAGCAGGTTTTGTTGAGTTATTAGGATAAACGTAAGACAGAGTTTCCTCTAGGTTTTACCAACTTATATGGTTTTCGCATCAACACCAAACGTTGTTTTTAAATGAATTTAAAAAAGTGTTTATCTCCAGATTTTCTAAAATTATAAAACTCGACTTGAAAAGTCTCGATGAGCAAAAACTTCGGTCTGGTACAATGTTTTTTAGAAGTATTCAAATTAATCTAGACAAGTCTCGATCATGTTTTGTGTGCGCACAGAAAATATAGAAGCACTATGGCTGCAAATTGCAGAAAATCGTGACAAAAAATGCAGCTTTTCCAAATTTTAAAGTGACATCTCGGGAAGTATCTACAAGTGAACGCAAAACTTATTTTTCGTATTCGTCACTTTTGACGTCTAAAAAACCTTCACACAACATTTCACTAAGACTCGCCAGGGGACAATTATACGAATCACCGTGGCGGCCGAAAATGAAAATGTTATTTTTGTTATTTTTCGTAATTTTGTATGGCCGAGGTTTTGATGATTTGTGAGATTTTGGTAAGTCGAGGTTAGTTGAGACGATATTTGAGTCGATATTTTAAAAATTGTGATATCGTACCAAATCCTGATAGACCCATAAATATGTTTTTAACTATTTGATAGCTAACGAAACAAATTATACAATACTCTCAATTTCATTCACCAATTGTTATATTAGATATCAATCACACTACCATATAGTATGATTAACTAATTAACTCACTATAATTAACTATCTTACTACAGTACCTGGCCAAAAAATTAGAACCACCACTAAAATTTTCACAGAATTCCTTCTTTTACGTTCAATCCTTTTTTAAAAATGTTCTTACCTACTTTAAAGGTAATTAAACAAGTACTGACCCCTGTGTAATTGTGTGGCGACATTAAATTATAGGAAAACCCCAGTTTTAGGTAGACTCTTATATAAAATAGTCAATTTGGCGTAAACGGTACCATTTGCAATAGTGACTTCTTTGAGTGAATTACAACCGCGCTTCAAGTTATCGAAGAGAAAACGATCTAAGGGTTTTGTATTTTGAGTATTGTGAAGTTATAAGTGTATTTGTGTACGTAAGTAAAGTAATAACAAACATTTTAATAATATTATAATTGAATTACGAAGATAATGATTAAAATGTTAATATTTTTATCAAAAATCATTATGGGAAGAAAAGGAGATATTTTAGCCGAAAAAAAGGTTGCTATATTTACTCTTCTAAAGGCTGGCAATCATTCCATACGGGAGATTGGACGACTTCAGCAGGTTTCCCTTTGCGTGATGTCCAGAATTTTTAAAAAGTTTAGGGAAAATTCTTCAATTACCCCTTCAACGAGACAAAACTGTGGGCGCAAAAGGAAAACCACGCCTAGAGACGAGCGAAAAAATGTTGCTACAGTTAGTGCGCATTGTAATTTACCATTGCGAGAACTAGGAAGAGTTGTAACTGAAGCAGGAGTGGATGTGTCCCAACGCAGTTTAAGAAGACGATTAAAGGAATCTGGCTTTCACTGCAGACCGCGGCAAAGCGACCACGGCTTACGGAAAGGATGAAGAAAATGAGGTTGAATTTCGCTAAGGAATATTCAAAATATACCATTGAATACTTGGGAAAGGTAAAAGTAAAAAAGTAATACTGCTTTAAAATTGTAATTAGTAAGGAAGTCTTTGAATGAAAATTCGTTAATTTCAAATTTTTTTATAGGTCATATTTTCGAATGTATCAACGTTGCAAGTAATGACGGAAGCTGGCACCTTTGTTCGGAGACTTCCAAATGAAAGGTTTCACCAATCCTGCAAACAACAGACAGTAAAGCATCTCCCATCCGTTATGATTTGGAGTGCAATTACTGCAGAAGGACTTGGACCTCTTTACGTAGGGGAAGGTACCATGAGGCAAGATCAGTACTTAAGACATTTGGAAACAGTTTTACTGCCTTATTTGGATCAAATGGGATTCCACTCTTCATCTTTTAAGTTTATGCAAGATGGAGCGCCATGCCACACTGCAAAAGCTGTAAAAAATTTTCTCTTAAGCAAAAATGTTCTTCTTTTGCCTTGGCCAGGTAATTCACCTGATCTCAGTCCGATTGAAAATGTTTGGCATGTGTTAAAAATTAGTTTATGAAAGGCGAAACCCCACTCGCGAAGTATTAATTCAAAATATTAAGGAAGTATGGCAAGAAGCTCCTGAAATTAAATTTGTATTAGAGCTTGCACAGAGAGCATGCCTAGACGAATTCGGGCAGATTTTAAAGCGAAAGGTGGTAACATTAAGTATTAGAAATTAAATATTCATTTTGTGCAATATCCCATCACAAATAAAGAGATCTTCCAAATAACAACTATGTTTGTAATATCTTTGGATTTCCTACGACTTAGCTCATATCGGAACTGAGAATTAATGAAATTTCTATGGTGGTTCTAATTTTTTGGCCAGGTACTGTATAATTAACAAGGTGCAGAGTTTTGATAACTACAAATTTTACAAAATAATTAGGTGGAAAATTCGAAGTAGAGAAACCCCAGCTATTTTTTCTCATGGGCTAAACGTCTTCCAGTTTTCTATGATTTTACAAGTTGTTGGCTAAGTGACATAGGTCGTATATTCTTCACGTTCCTCAGTTGTTGACGAAATCACATCAAACCGGTGTGCACTCGAGCGGCACCGGGCCACGCAGCTACAAAAAGTGGACTTCAAAAGTCTCTAGGAGTTGCATAATCTTTTAGATCTTGTTCTTTTTTAAAAATTGGATCACGATCGATTAGGTGGTTTCGGATGACAAATATTCCGAATTCCTTTTCATTTGATTGAGTGCCGGTTTCATTAATTTAAATATTTATTTTCCCGGTAATGAGATCTGAACTTATTGGCCAGTAACCTGATACTTGTCGAGAAAGCCAGCTAAATATTTCCCTCTGTGCCCACGCGGCTGAGGTGACACTTTTTGTGGAAAATCCGGAAAAGGAAGGCCCATTTCAACGGCTCCAACAAATGCCACATTTCGAGTCGCTTGGTTTTCATTAAGCCATTCTGGCTCAAATGCACCGGCAGAAAAGCGTGCAATCGTAAACTAATCCGGGTGCTATCGCGATCGCATGGTCGAAATTTCTAAAATGTTGTCACCTTCCGAACAAATCAATTGATAACACGCCGTCTGTCGTGTGTGCTCCACATTTCCGCGCCTTCGCGGAGTCCAAACATCCACCGCGAGCTCCGACGACGACGACGCGGTAATTAAAGTCTTGAGACTTTCGCTTTTGTCAAGATATTTCGATATGCCGCGAACTGCCGGCTGGCCAAATTTATTTGAGCCTCATTCGATTTGCGATAACCGAGGTAGTCAAGAAATATTAACCATTTTATGAGTTTTCCACGTGCTCAGTTTGATACTTATAAATCTATGACAGTCTCCCACAGTTTCATTTCGTTTCCATCTTATCATCATAAATATGGAAATTATTTGTAATCGATTAATAATATAATAAATCGATCGATCGATGTTTTAATAATAACGGTTTTTATATATTTCCGAAATCATCAGTACCTAGTAATCAATTAGTAAAGGTTACCTAATTTTGTTGAAATTGCGGAAATCAATTCGCGTGCTTTTGGTGTTTTAAAGTTTAACACTCCAATTCCTCTTATCGGGTAAGAAATTGAAAATGAAAAAATTAAATACCTTATCCGGAATTAAAAGATGTTTTTAACTTTCTTGCTACTTCTAAATTTATGTTCACTCAAAGCGTTCTTAAACGAATTCTTGCACTATTTAAATAAATTTTCTCTTCGTCTTCTTCTATTACGACTTTATTGAAAGTAAAAACTTCATTGCAATATTTTTTCTTGTCATGTGTGTTTTATAAGTGAATAATAATTTTCTGACTTAAATACGTAATTTGTTTTCCAAAGAAGAAAAATGTTCTCAACTCTCCACAGTTTTAAAACTAAGTATTGCTATTTGAAATATTGTAGTATATATAAGGATGGGTTCTACTACATTGAAATGACTCAGAAACGGCTGAAACGAAATACAACAAACATATTTCTTCCCTATATCGTTCGATTTTGAATAATTGAAAAATATATAATACATAGTTTCTTGGAAGTAGGGACTGAAAATGATTGTTTATAGTGCTTTATTTGTTCTACTACTCTATTCGTCGATAATGTATGTGCAAATAAACGAAAAATGATTTTTATAATAGGTACCATTGAATGATGCAAAATAAAACCTTGTGCTGATATTACTTCTTTTATTTTTTAAATAAAAATTGTATAAATATCTTATGGGTATTTTAAAGGGTTTTGTACAATTTTATATTATCACTTTTGATCCAAATTGAAAATTACCACAAATAAATAAATAATTTATATAAGTAATATTAACAAATTTCTACACCTTTATTTTCAATATGTAATCATAAGTGACGTCATACATATACATAGTTTATGACGCGTGGAATATTAACACGCGTCAAACGATATTTCGTTAGTTAAAGTCTGTCAAGCGCTGTATAAGCTATGAGGGAGCAAATAAACCTAAACCATATTAGTCCTTCGACATTACTATAGTCGGGTAAAAAAGTCCTAAAAACATGTCCATTTAGTTCCAATTTGTGGTCGTCGCGTTTATTTCTTCAATAACTATATGTAAATAGGTAAATAAACAACCGAAGATTTTTTTAAATGTCAATTTTTGCATTATGTGGCAACTTTATTTTAGCCACTACTTTTGCTCGCCGCGCCGATTGGCGGGCATGTGTCTGCCGGTTTTTCACCATCTTTTTCTGCAATTTCAGATCTGTCCGTGGCCGGAGGCGCCCAGCTCAGACACACCGGGAAATGGTGGATTGGCTGCAGTACGTGATATAATCGAAAGTTCAGTGGATCACAGGTGCAGCTCGCGTGGGAACCATGGGCAGCGCGGGCAGCGCGCACTGACGACACAACCGAGCCTTTGTCCGCTAATTAACGACGCGACCGCCGACCGGCGCGCTGCGCAGCCCGCGAACAGCTACCTGTCCCAGACCAGCGCCGCAGCAGCGATGAAGGCGCCGGTGGACGAGAGCCCCGCCAACGGCAGCGGCTCCACTTGCTCATTCATCAAGACGTCGCTGTCAATGACTTCGCTGCCCCCGGACGAGCCCCAAGACAACCGCGAAGTTATTAAGGCCAAGCTGAGGGTGGAGAGACCCTACAACAGTTTGAAGGTAAGGAGCCCTTTCTGGGGCACGGGGAGTGCGCGTGAACGATTTGGGGGAGGACCTTGAGCTGAATCGCGAGGCGACATTCCTTCGCTGCGCCTTAAGACCTCAAGTTGTTTCAGCTTGGAATTTAACGAGAGTCGTTTGGCCGGTGATTTCGCGCCATAATTGAGAGTGTGCAAACATTTGATAATATCATGTTTATTTTTCGCTCGATAACGTGCCGTTTATCGACGTCGCTTATCTGCTCGACTATGAATCAATTATTGCGCGATAAAACAAGGTAATTTTAGAATGTCGTCAGGAATATCGAGCGCTTTGTCCAGGGTTTATGTAATCGAGGCATTTTGAACGATGAATAAATCCTTCAATTTATGATACCCAAATTTATCATGTATAAGTTTAATTTGCATTTTTAGGCGGAACACCACAATTAGGAATGAGAAAAAGGTTTCTTTTCTTGAATTTCTTGGTTTTATCAGATTTTTTATTTAGGATTTGCGAAGAATATACATTATTGAAGATACATTAAATTTATATTATCTTATCTTTTTTTGAAAATTAACAAATTTAATTATAGGGATTAGGATTTTTTAGTGTTTAGTTTATAAATTAGCTGGCAAGATGACTTTTTTTTTATATACATATTACCTTTTTTTGCAAAAATTTCCGCCGACCGGAAGTTTTTTCTGCTTGCGTAAATGGTTTGGTATTTATATATGTATGAACATGGTTTCTTCTGTTACCTAGACAGACGGCAACCTTTTGTCGTAGAACGCTCACTATTACAAAACAGAATGCAACATATGTACCTACATAAATAAATTAACCTTTCCATTGATTGAAAGTGCCTTCAAATATTAAAAGCATGTTGATGCGAGTCAGACAGCTACGTCGGTACTGGGTACATGCGAGGTTATTGAAATTAAATAGCTATTATTTTGCAATGTATACACAGGATGTTCAGTAAGTATCACGATAAACTTAAGGACACGAGGATGACCTACGAAAAATAAAATGTATTAATAAATTAAATTATCCATTCATTGGAAATTTCAGAAAGATCTAATTTTTCTTTAAAAAAATAGTTATTGTTAATTTTCTAATTTCTAATTTTACAAATACCTACATATCTCGAAAATAGTGAAATTTTTACTAAGATCATTTCTTTGTCTGGTCACCGCTCGAACTTAAGGAGAAGATAGTTTGTGAGTAAGTTTGTATTGATAAGGAGTAATTGACAAAATATGCTAACCTGCGTTGCCTTAAAAAAATTTACGAAAAATATTTACGTATTTATTTACTATAATTTGACAATTTCAAACCCGTTAAAGACAGCTAATGTTTGTTTTAAAACCGGAAATATGCCTAAAATTTTAAAATGTCAGAATGATCGGAAACGGCGCCATTCAATGCTGTGTTCATAGTTAGATTTATGTCGAATCGCCAAATATTCGCGTTTGAAGAGCCGTAATATGCTTTGGGGCTGGGGCTGCCTACTCGACGTGCATTATTTATGCGCGTTAATTATTCGCGCCTCAGCCTTGAACATTAATTTTAAACCGCCATCAAAGGCGGGTAGTCCGGCCACCTAATTTCAACACCAGCACCGCCTAATTAATTCAATTTGACTAAAGCGTCTAATTTTGCGTTGTTTTTCCATTTAATTTGCATTTCGACCGGAAACCCCCGCCCCGTCGCCGCTTGAACCCATCGCGACCAACAATGACCCACTGTCGGCGTTGCACGCGAATCCCCCGACGCCTTCGAACCCCCAGAAGAAGCGGAACACCGAACGCGAAATTTGGCGGCACTCGTGGGGCAGCAACAACAGCCACAGCTCGTGCAGCCTGCACGGGGGCGTCAGTCTGCGCGCCGGGAAAGACGACTTCTGGGCTGCACTCCAGACGAACTACAACTACATCATGGACACGAACCTGCTCGACACCTGCCGGGAAGCTCGCGGCGAATTGGAAGGCGTCGCGAGCATCGCGGCGAACACACAAGACTGCTACCAGGTGGGTGCACGCGGTGAGCTTTTCCCCGAGCGAAAAAGTTTACAAAATCTCTCCACAGATGCTTGGACAGTCTCCGCGGTCGGAGGGCTCCGCCGAGGACCCGCGCGAGCTCCGAAAGTGGTTGCGGGACATGGAGAACAAGCTTTCGAGTGTGCCCTCGCTGTCGGAGGCGACGCACATGAGCATCGCGGAGTTGCAGCGACGGTTAGCTGAGCACTCGGTAAGTAACCGACAACAATTTTATTGATTGAATTTCTTTTTTTACAAAAACGAAAACTAAAATGAAATGAGTTGGTTTAAAAGATTTGTTTTGTTGCTTTTTCTTTTTCTGTTTTTCTTTAACTTTATATAACATGAAAACATGGCTATTCTCGTTTAAGTCAAAAAGTAGTCGTTTACGGTATGTTAAAGTAAAAAAAGTGAAAAAAAAATTCAGGATGCTGATTTACAAGTTAGGGCCCAAAAATGTTTCCTATGATATGCTTTTTCGATTTATTTTTATCTTGCAGCGGTACAGCGTTGAGTTTGCTTCTCGGGTATATGAAAATTGAACATGCACAATAAGTGTTTAAATTTCTTCTTTCTCACTTTTCTACTTATAGGCCTTAAACGATTTTCTCCCTATACAAATTGTGAAATTTAATGGTATTTGTGTGGATGTAGGATCTCAAATTTGGAATTTTAGTTTTTTTAGAGTATACCTTGAAACGAAAAAATGAAACCTTTATAGAATAACTTGTTGTCGTTTGTCTGTACGTCTTAGGAACTAACTGACTGATAGAAGCTTAAAATTGTCTCCATATTCAACTATAGAGTGCATAAAGTTCAAAAGCTGTTGAATAATTGAACCGTGTCAATTATCACTAAAATCCTTTTTCTAAGTAGGTATGTCTCGTGTTTTGAATTTTATTTTGATTTCGGCAACTCAAGTTTCGTCTCCGAAGGGTTAAAATTGGTTAATTAGGAATTAGGAGTATTCCTTATAATTTGAGACTTGTTTGTTTCACTTTTGCTGATTGTATAGAAGAGCCTTGAAATGGAATTGGACAATTCCCATTTAAATTCAGTGTTTGTTTTTACCTGTCTATTTTCACAGGAGGTGGTGGTGTGTTGTGGCTTGGTGGTCATCGCCAATTCATTTGTAGTCACTTGCGCAAGTCATGCCCTCGGCGGGCAGCACTACGCCGTGGAAATCGCTAGCTTTCAAAACGATGACATCAGACTGCCGCGCCGGCGGTGCGAATCACTGTGAAATCTCAATCATAGCGAAAATCAGCGCGGCCACCTCAATTGCCTTTGTTGCCATTTTCGCTGGCTCTTTCCTAGCTATTTTCGATAATTTTTTTTTATTTAATTTTTTCCCATTTTTCCATCGATTTCGGATCACGATTCGATCACCACCAGTCCGTCATGTTTACGATTCAATCTCTGGCCTGGCCGAGCGCAGATTTAAACAAATTTGAGGCATGTAAGGCTGCAGGTCGGCGCAGCCACTTGGTGTAAAGCCGGTGGGTTCTCGACGTGATCACTTCCGAGGCGGCTCCAAGAAGGAAAACCATTCATTTTGCGCTTTGGGTTTTTTGTTTTTCGGGGGGATGTCGGTTCGTGAGGAGTGCTCATGTAGCAATTGAACCACAGATTTGCTGAGCAGTTCGACCTTCGTGTTTTACATAGAGGTCAAGAGGGTTTTTGGAGTTTGCGTGGACTCGGCTTGCTTATGATGGATTGCGCTCTGATCATGACTAGGAAATGTTGCAGATTGCAATTATGCTAAAATGTTTCACAAGATCACTTTCGTTTCGTATGGAAAGCTAGTTATTTTGTTTAGTTCGAATTGAGAAATTTATTCATCTGTAAATGTTGTTTTGAACTCGTTTGAAAACGACTGAGATGGAAAAAGCAGGTAAGTTGGGCTGATCTGGATGGAAATTATTATATTGCCTTTTTATGTCATCGTCGATCGTTAGAAACAAAGTTGGTAAGTAGAACTAAATTTTGCTGCTTAATTTCATGGACAGTAAAGTTTCTGTTACAGAACAAATTATTCCTTATTAAAATAGCGTAGATTACGGACGTTCATCCGAACTTGCTAAACCGCATAACGTTTTTTAAAAGAAGGATTAATAAAAAAAATTGCTATCGAATGTTTTGATGAACACGGAATTTCAGTACATTTTATCGATAGGATATCGTGATTTAAGATTATTATTTCTCATTAATGCTAAGGTATTCCTTAAATGTTGTTTTTATTTTAAATATTGTTGCAAAAGCCATTAGGTTATCATTGTGATAAGACTCACTGAACGATCTTAATTTCTAATTATAAGATTAGAAATGAACAATTTGAAAACCGTTTATAGTAATTTCATAAAACCTTGTTATGAGTGAACGCGGAATGAACTATTCACTTGATATTTAGTTTAGTAAAGAATCGTTAACGTTTCGTTGTGGAACATCAGAAATTTTAACAGATTATTTCATAATGTCCGATTAGGAATAGTTCGATGAAAACGGGTTTAAAGGTATTTAAATCGTTTGTAAGCAAAAAACACAACGATTTCTGAAAATGACGAAATTGAAAAAGACAATTTTAGAGTTTTTTTGATTTGTCATTTTACATAACAAATGCGTGCTTGTCATCGTCAAAAAGTTAAATATTCGCCTGTTATTTGCCGGTAAATACATTTATTTTCAGAATTTTTTCAAAAATTGTTTTAAGAAAAAGTCGAAAATGTCTTGATCTATCCATAAGATCACATTTTCTTTGGAAATTTGGGAGTATGTTGATAATTGCTTAATTCATTTCTTTTGTGTATTAAAGCAGGTATGGGAACCTATTCGGTTTCGAACACGGCCAACAATTTTCTGTTAATCAGTCTGTGTATTGAGCTAAAAGGAAACGTTGTCGAAAAAGAAATCGAACGCTGATCGATTGTTAGATGGATATGTTAATGGGAACGAGGAGATAACGGGTAGTCGATTGACACACCTGTGAGGTGAGAACCATTTGTCAAATCTAAAGAGCAATTGAATCCGGTGCTTAACCCGAATCTCATCAGTGTCACGGCACGCCCACCCTCTGCGATCGCATTAATTCGGCGGCGGCACTTCTTATCGACGCGACGCACCGCGCAGATGGACCAGTTGGGCCCGCATGAAAAGTGCGGCAATTGACTTCCGAAAGTCGCCGTGAGATAGAAAGCGGGCGCGATGAATGACTGTGGCCAATTAAGGCCTACCGCTGGTCCGACATGACACGCCGCGGCCGCAGATCGACGGGGCGATAAGTGCCACCGTAATGGCTTCAACTTCAAGCGTTTTTACCTCCTCCGAAATTGATGCAACAGCAGCGCACTGCTCCTCGTTTTCGCAAACATTTACTTTGCGAGAAAATCTAATTTGAAAGAAACACGCCGCAACAGCGAGGTTTCGCAATTCTAGGGGCAGAGTGAAAGTGGTGCGGCTTTCGAGAACCGAGGGCAGCCGCCCTCCCACCGCGGGGTGTCTTTTGTTTGGCAATTTAGATTTCCCCGGGGGACCCATGTGTCGGCGCCGCACGAACTTGACCGCGGTCGGTCAAGAGGAACCGCGAATTGAACGGTTCGAACCCTGATCGACCAGAAGCTTTTAATGGTCCCAGCTCGGGCCAAGCCATTCGTTTTGTTTAAACCGTGAAATTAATCAACGCCGTTTGATGAGCATTCGAAATCAGGCAATTACGGCCGATCGAAAAGATTTTGTGATTTATTGGTCCCCTGCCTGCCGCCGTCGGTCGAGGCGGACTGCGCAATCAAAGGCAATAAAAGCGTCTGTAGCCTGGTAGAAAGTTACACTCTGTTCCGGTGTTACTTAAGAAACTTTAGTTAAGATTGAGACTCGTTTCTAATCGACCGACACAGGATAAAATTGCTCAATTTTTTCGAACTCCACAATCCAAATAAACAAAAGGTTTAAGAGACATTTAAAAAGCGAGAAGATTTCAAACTACGAACTAATGTCGTAAATCCTCTCATTAGGCACTTTAGGGAAAGGTTAATTGAAAATAAGGAATTATAAATGAAAAATCCTCAGGTATAACAAGCGCGGTTTGCGACTGTTGACGAAATTGTTTTTCTGTAGAGAGAAAAATAACCTAATAAAAAGGAAGAGCACAGGTTGAAGATTTTTATTTTTTTGCATATAAGATGTAGGCGCTTAAATTACATAGTAAATTGACATAACATACATAACTACTTGACATACTTTCATCACATATCATTAATTTGAAACGATTTCAAATATCGAACAATTGATAGTTTTAATTACGCAGCTGCTTTTGTCATTTTTTATTTCAAGTTAGTTTCACTTATTCAAAACTTTAAAAAAGTGAAAAATGGAGGTCATGACTAGTTTAAGAATTTCAACATGAATGAAGAGTCTCATTTTTAGTTTTTTCAGAAAAACGTCTATATTTCCTGAAATTATCCATTATTAGCTACCTCCATAAATTTTTTCATCGTCATTTGAAGAAAAAGTACCACAGGACATATTTGGCTTAGTTAAAATGTTACCTCTTAGTAGAGAAGTACCTACCCATATGCAAATTAAGCGGTGCAATGACAAACAAGATTGCGATCTTTTTCGGTAATAAATAATAATAATAAAATAGTATGCTTTTTAATATTCAACCATTTCCCAACGAGTTGTTATCTTTTATTGTTTGGCTATATGGCTGTACGTAAATTTTATTTTTATGGCCCTTTCTCTCGTAAGTTTTTGTTATTTATTATTGGTTACTATGGGCGCCATTTACGATTTAAAAGGTTCATTAAACTTTGAATTAAGTAAACTTTATATAAGTAATTGATTATCTGATAGAATACATAGAATACATATTATTATGATATTTTTCATGAGACGAAATGATTTTTATTCACGTTTAGAAAGCTATGAAATTTTTTTTAGAGAGATAATTGCCAAAGGGCAATACCCCCTGTGTGCTTATAATTCATAAAAGGCAAGACTTATAAACTCACCCATAATTCGGCAAAGCTTCCAAAGACGGCGAAATCTCTTTAAAGAATCAAGACCTTCTTCGGCTCAATTGATGGTGATACAACTCTGAATAACACGCCTTGTAAAGTGCGCGACAACGTTGCCAACGATAGGTGTAAATAAGGGCTAGTGTCGGAATATTTGCATAAAAATTTGATTGCAAATTAAATCCGCGCCATTATCATGTAAACGAACTAGAAGATTGCTCCCTTGCCGTGTTTGTTGTCGCGCACAACCAAATTGTTTCATCTCCGCAATTTATGTCCGCCAATACATAAATTATGCAAATTTAACCGGGATTTGTGGATATGTGACACCTTCGCTCGCGACATGAGCGGCTCTGTACCTTACGAAATCGCCGGCATTCATTTCCTGAGGAAATATAAAAGTAAAAAGAGCACCGCCAATCTGCATTCAGCTAATTGAAAAGCGTTTTTTCAAAACGAATCGCATTAGCGTTCCCTTGACACAAAACGGATCATTTCAGAGGTGGGATCTTCGACTTGTCAATTTTTTGTCTAGTCTCGAGTAAGCAGGTAGTAGTTTTGTAACAGCTCAATTCTTCGTTTTTGGGTGATTAATGGCGACATAATTTGATGAATTTAATTCACTGGATTTATGCTCGATATTTCTCCAAAACAATTTTGCACTATGTGACATAACAGTTAGTTTTTATGTTATCTCACTTTTTATGTTTTCTTTTGATAAATCGAGCTTGCTTTTTATGTTATGTGAATCCATTAATTTTAAATGATGAGTCAAACACGACAGTTTATGTATTTGGAAATGAATGTGACATGACAAAATTAGATAATGATAAAGGCTTCAGGGCTTAAGAACGCTTGATGTTTTGAAAAAATAAAGTTGTTTGAATCATTGGTGGGCAACACTTTTAGGCATGATCTACACTGAAAAAAATCCTAATAACACAGAGCGCTATAGACTATAAGCACCGATTTATAAGTGGAAATGCTATTTTCATAACTGCATTGCCTAAAATCGAAAGGCTCCCGGCTCATGGAGTATACGACGTCTTCTTATAAACTATAAGATATTTGAGTGTGGCTGCATTTGCTATATTTATAAGCTGAGCCCTCATTATTTATAATGAAGTTGATTGTGTTTTAATAATATGCTGCTTAACTATGCTTTAAAACACGACAGGTTATACGCATAAGGTGAGTTGCCAAGAATATGTGTAAAGAAACCTAGCGCTAATGCATGGTGATCACACTAATTAATATAAGAGTCGGAGCAATGTGAATGTTACCCATCCTTATGAAAAATACGAAAGGGTCCTATACGCGTGAGCCTGCGGCTTATTTTACGTGTGCATTCATCGTGCCTTTTTATATTGGGGTGGGGAGCACACAACAGTATGCCAGTCAGCTTAGTGATCCCGTCGGAGAAGGTTGTTAAATGTTCATACTGAAATATGAAATATTATACCAAAATTTATAAATTGAATAGAATTTGCGTTTTTACTATTTGTGGTTTCAGGTATAGTGAAGAGCAACACCAGAGCAACAAGAACAATGATAGTACTTGAGGGTCTTGCAAGTGGTTCATGCAGTGCTCATATAGAAAATAACTCCTATAGGCAAATAATAATACGTGTTGCGCTCATAGAAAACACCTCCAAAATCTAAAATATATACAGTGAAGAGCAAAACTGAACCAATGATGGTACTTGAAGGTCTTGCAAGTGGCTCATTAACTGTAACAGATATCGCAAAATTACTGTAGAAGGTGAAATTAACTATAGAAATCTGATATACCTTTTTATGTCCGACTGATCAGGTTTGAGTTACTTAGGAAAGAAACTTTCAAATATTTTGAGTTATTTGCGAGAATAATAGTAGTGAAATTTGAAAGTTTTTTTACTAAATAACTCAAAATTGATCAGTCGGACATCAAAATGTATATGAGATTTCTATAGACAATTTTACCTTCTACAATAATTTTGCGATATCTGTTACAGTTAATGAGCCACTTGCAAGACCTTCAAGTACCATCATTGGTTCAGTTTTGCTCTTCACTGTATATATTTTAGATTTTGGAGGTGTTTTCTATGAGCGCAACACGTATAATTATTTGCCTAGGAGCTATTTTCTATAAGCGCAACACGTATAATTATTTGCCTAGGAGCTATTTTCTATAAGCGCTGTACGCATATTTATTTGCCTAGGACTTATTTTCTATGAGCGCATTGCGTATATTTATTTGACTAGGAGCTATACAAAGTGACATATCTGCTAATAATTTATAGCTTTGAAGCTTATAACAGATATGTAAAACTAAAATTTTAAAGCATTTCTGCCTATACATTGTATAGCTGTTACTGCTATGCTTAATAACCAGAGTTCTTATAAATATAGGAGTTGTTTATGGCTCATTGCTTCATAAGCCCCAGCGCCACAAACTATGGCTGTCACCTTTTCGCTTATAATTGTGAGAGCCGACGTACATAAAAAATTAGCCTGGCAGCTATAATTTCTCTCAGTGTATTGATATTCAGTATAATTCTTAAGAACTCTTTGTTCAATGTTTAAAGGAATATAGGCATAAATTGAGTAGTTTCATAATTATATTTTCATAAATACTTTTTTGATCTTATTATAAGTATAATCTTCAAAACTTGAAATATTCTTGTGTGCATCAACTACATATGTACCTACATATGTATTTACAAGAGAGTTTGGCGCCATATACAATAATATCTTTATTTTAATAGAAATATAAATGTATACTCTATAAATTTGTTGGTTCCAGTCACAACACAAGATTTGCTGTTCTTATCTAGATTTTGCAATGAGAAAACTCATATACATATGTATAAATGCGACCTTGCTTAGAAAAGTTAGATAATTAGACAAACCCTTCCACTTCAGTATATCTACATAGAAAACTTATAACAAAATTTCCTTTTGCTGGAGCTTACCATAATACAATAAATACAGTCTTATTGTTTCAATCTCAATTACTAAAACTATCTGTCTGTAATATCTTGAGTAAGATATCACATCAATCAACTGTTCTGACTACTATCCAAATTAAGATTGAACTTTATTTTGTGGACGGCTTGATACACGAGCCTTCGGTCATTAAAATGGCGACGAGGGACTTTGTGCCGCCATCAAAATTAAGCCTTTAATTTCAATATTTGTTACTTGATTAGTATGTCAGCAGTTTCCTTACTTGTATCTAAAAGAGGTCTGTGCACGCGATTTTATAGATAAACCGCAGCGCTTGCATGTTCGCTTTGAACGACTATGGACTCAAATTTATTTAAGGACGTAGTCTGGTGTTCGGATTTCGGAAAATCAATTTTTTTTTTTTTACATATTTCGAAAGTATATTATGTTGAGAAAGTGCTGTAAAAATTTCAGACCGAAATATGAAATATTTACAAAGCTATAGCACATAGTCGAAGAGCACTCCGTGACCATGGCATGCGCAGCTGCAACGGTCTCACGGTAAGACTTACCGCTCTATTGTTGTATATATACATATATATACATATATATACGCCCATATATATGTATATATATGTTAATATATGTATATATATATATACATATATACATACATATATATATACGCCCATATAGCTGATTAATGTAAGTATATGTAATTTCTTTTTAAAAATCTGAAATCAAAACTTTAAACGCGTTTTCCTCAAAACAACATTTTTGTAAGCGGCGGTCATGATTCAGAAAATTCTATACAGCCGATTCCTTTGATTTTTGCACAGGGTATTCTACACAACAGTGGCTATGGCCGGTACCAGAATTACTTAATTATACAAATTATTTCTATTTTTTTTCACCGATTTTCAACAAAAAAATGACGATTTTTTAAGGTTTTTTTTTTAAATGCTCGCCATTTTGTTATTTTTTAAGGAAAATGTTTAATTCTGGTACGGGCCATAGCCACAAGCCTACGGAACAATAATCAATTTAAATTTTTTGTTTCGGATGACTCCAAGTGTCGTAATCACAACCGCCACCCACCCACCTCCATTTAAAGTTGTCTACTTTAGGTTAAAAAAACAATTATAAAATGGCGTCAAATTAAGAAAAAAAAATTTTTCCCTTTAGTTAACGATGTCAATAACAAAGTGTAAAAAAATTTAAATGATTGCTTTTCATCTTGTTAGGGAAAAAAATTCCTGAAATAAGGGTCCGAAACGAGCGTGAACACCAGACTACGTCCTTAAATTTGTCAAAATCAAGAACAGTTTGTCGTTCGAGTAACTCCTTCTTATCACGACGTCTGCTGAATGGGGCAATTAAAAGTCAGCCTATTTCTTACACGCAGCGGGTCATAAATTCACGTAATCCGCCCTTGTCCACCATCAAGTCATAGTCGTTCCCTCCTCGTCTTCGTGGACCATGTTTTTCTACAATAACGGTATTAATCTGTGTGATTGTTGTACTTGAAAAACAGGAGGCTTGCACTGGACAGCAAAAACCATCCGTCAAATTTATAGCATATCTATAAACGTCAGTAAGCCATAAGCAAGTCGTAAATTAGCGGGGC
The DNA here is from genome assembly GCA_951509405.1 of Machimus rusticus. Classification (NCBI taxonomy): domain Eukaryota; kingdom Metazoa; phylum Arthropoda; class Insecta; order Diptera; family Asilidae; genus Machimus; species Machimus rusticus. Next base: position 47,026,299 of record OX608050.1, on the reverse strand, counting down.
TCGGAAAAGGTAGCGTTGCTCCCGCATGGAGGGACTCCAGCAGGCGTCTGTCCACGAAGCGCGACCACTTCTTGTTTGCATAAATTCAGAAATCTCGACAGAGCGACGACGTCCAGTGCGCGCAAATAAAGTGGATGTAGGCCGGTTTTAATTTGCTGAAATTACGTCAATTAGACGTCATCGCTTGCCCCATTACGAAGGAGCACTTCCTTCATCCAAAGCGGTTATTTTAGGGCTCGTACGCGATTATAGGTCAGCCGGTCTTCGGGCGGATCCGCTTTTGTCTGCGGGAGCAGCTTTTATGGCGGTACGGGGGCCGGCCGTTGTACCACTGCCAGCTGTCCTCATTCTAATTAATTAATTCCAGAAAATGTTCTTGTCCACTCTTAGAGAGTTTTATGGATGCAATTACTGTTAGAAAGTGCAGCGCCAACCTGCGGATGCTTTTATTGCGGAATCAATCAATTTTATCAGTTATCATCGAGCGGCCGCCGTTTTCCCATGGCGGCGCGATAGTGCAGATGGTGCAGCTGATAATGCACCGTCGGCCTCCACTCGTCGGTTGCCGCGCGACTGCATCGCGCCTTATGTGATACGGCCGCAAATTACATTCTGCGGCGTATATTTTACAGCATTTACATCGATCTCAATGGCGATCGCTTCCCGTCATCCATTATATTCAATTACACGATTGGGCGCGAACCCAGATCAATGATCAGCAAATTGCCGCGCACTGTTTGGCTATTATCAACACTTTAGCATTACCTTCGCTCTGGACGCGGCCGACAAATTGAGGAGCGTTTACTACCAGCTGATTTTACTTAATAACATGTCCGTGCGCCAATTGGCCAAAATATTGAAAAATACGATCGCAGCTCCGCGAAGGTGGCAATTTTGAGTGGAAGTTGTCGATCGATCGTTATATTTATCTGAAAGTGATTTCTCAAGCTACAAAAGGGCGCCAAAATGGGTCGAAATCGAGATTGCAATAAAACAACTAAAAAACAACATACTATGTAAGTGTCTCTATTAGCCAAAATAATTGGATTTCTGACAGAAACAAACTGTCGCAATTTTCGTGACGCTGCTTTATTTCCAATTTGCTGTAAATTTAAAAGTATCACGCTTCTAATTCACGTGATTATCAAGGAAAGCAAGAAAATCATTCCTAGTTGTGGTGGCTGATGTTTTTTGTGTACCTTATCTGAGTGTTTTTATGAAAAGTTTGTTAGGTTATGAGCCACACAATGAAGGCTCTATATAAGAAATTTTACTACTTACATAGTGGTACTTTGTAATAAAACAAACATTCATTCGCTTCTGAAAGTAGAAGTACTATTAGTAGAAATTTAACTAATAAATTAATTCTTTGTCTTTCCGTGCGCTTACTTGAAATACGTTGCTTCAAGCTCTTACGCCACGCAACGCATACGGATACTATATGGGCGCGGGCCTTTAGAAGCACCGACATTTTGCGTTTAAAGCTTTCTGAAGTTTGGCATTCAATTTACCTTATCAAATCTATTTTTTGAGAACTATTAATATTCTGCGCTTCTATCATCTAGAAGACAGTCAGTTTTTAAAAGCTAGTACTAGATCATTAATTGCGTCAGTCCAAATGTGGAAGTATGACTAAATATTACTATACATTTGTAAATGCCATCGTCTTACTGAATGAGTTGTGATTAGCTCCAAAAAAAATAAATACGTACCATATATGTAAATAAACTTGATATACAACTGCATTAAAAAAAAAATGGTTCAGTTGCTCAATAGATCGTCTTTTTGCTGCACTTAAAAAGTGCCCTTGGCTACAGATGAAACGAGTAATAATCAGTTTTATAGAAAACCATTTTAAAAGCAATTCTGTTTTGCAGAGAGGTGTAAGTAAACATAATTATTAGTATTTTACATAATATCTTGTTCCTACTAAATTATAGTGAAGTTGTCGTGTATATTTGCAAGGTAGAGTGATCTTGTTATGCAGTAAATGGCAAATACTCTAATTAATGGTAATGATGCATAATTTTGGCCGGTAGTGGGTTCGATTAAATTCACTTTTCTGCTTACAGCTTGCAGCTGCCTAAAGTCATTTTAGTGAAATTGAAGGCGCAATTTTGTTACCGCTTTAGACGGTCATTTAGAGCTCAACATTAGCACGAATGTTAGTCCACCAATTCGAATTGGAGCTTATAATTTGCTAATGACGTAATAATACATAGCGCTACAAATTGGGAAAGGTACAAAAAATGGGTCCGCCGACCGTGCAAGGTTTCTTGTAAAAGTTCTGTCCAGTCACTGCCTAGCCAAGATTTATCCTATTAAGGCCACTTCCTTGCTTTTAATTAATCGCTGGCTCTGCGTAATTCCTCGTAAAATGTAATTACATGAACTTTTTTTGAAGGAATGTGTGCCAGCAGAACAAATCTTCGATATCGGATCTTCTTAGACGGTGGGTATCTTGACGCGAGCTATTCGCCAGCATCTTGAGAAGCTGCGCCGACCAAGACCTCGGTCAGGGCAATTTTCTCAATTTATCACATCGTTTTGAGATAAAGACCATAATGTTGGCCGAAAGCACACAGATCCGCGGAATTAGGCTTACATGATGGATCAACGATCACCACCCACTCAGCCGGTAATGAGGGATAATCTCGGTCGAGCGAGTACATCTCCCGTTATGCAATAACTCAGCGTAATTATCTGGGAAAATCAGATATCGAAAAACCATCCGTAGATCAATAGTCCACAAAAGGAAGGGCTCCGCGAGGCCGTGGAGACACAGCATCCATCGATCGGCGTGTGTTGATCGGTGATCGCAGCCATCGCATCGTGCCGTGCTGCATCGGGAGGAATCCCAGCCTCTGTGCCGGATGGCAAAAGCCGATTGACCCGAAAAATAATTACAGAACGATATCGCGGCGCAGCGCGCTTTCAAACTGTTCCATTAAAAGGTTAATTAGAGTTGGAAATAGTGCAAATGGCATTGATTGGAAGTTATTGATGATTACCTCTTTTGCGGCCGCTCACCGCCGCGTCGCGGCTCACCTGATGATCTTGCGCGCGCACCTCTTCGGTGCCAGGCATTCTTTTGAACTATCTTCGCGACTATTCTGGGGGAAACAAAACGGAAGAAAGCATTCGGAGAAAAAGGCCTTTACCACAATTACAAGAGCCGGCGAGATGCTCTGAAATAAGGTTAATAAACAGTTAGAATCTGATTGAAAATTTCAACCATTTCTTGGATCGGAGTAGGTACAGAGCCCGCCAGTCGGGCAGCATCAGCGGGAATAGGTTAATCTGGGTAGATGGCAGCACACGTCCGCATACGTACGAATTTGCGGCGCGCCGGTACCTGGATGTTTTATGGCACAGTCGGGGTTGCCAACCATTCGTCTTTGAGAAGAAAAAGTCCTACTTTTTAAAATCTTATACTCGTTCTTTTCATTATGTCTAGTACCTAACTTATTTTTAAACAGGATTTTAACGTTATACACGTTCCGTCCTACAATTTTCAAAACGGTAACGGAAAGATTTACATGTAATTGTGATTCGTGTTTGGCACTTGTGACACTTGGCAATGTCTTAAACATTATTAACAATAATTTATTGTATTCTGAAAGTGTTCAGAAGCGAACTGTCAGATTAGAAATTTATATTAAAAATAAAATAATATGGCATTTTGAAAATTCGATAAATTGAACCATTCGCTTTTATAGCAATTTTGTTCGCAACTGAACATTATTTGGAAACTATGTGGTTGTGAGGTGTTAGCTGTATTTGTGCTTAAGTTGTAACCAAAATTGAAGGTCATTTTGTTCAATCTATTGTGACATATCACAAAAGATATATTTTTAGCAATTTTTCTATTTAAAATAACTTACTCATACCATAAGGCGTATATGATTAATATTGGTACCTACCCAGCAAATGAGTCCAGAAAATTAAAGGAAGTACTCTGTGTACGTAAAGTATGGAGCAGTCAGTTTTATATACGATTTTAAATGTAAATATATTTACAGATCTAATAGCAAGAATTTAATTTTAACAAAATTAATTCCAGTTAATGTATATTTTTCATTCCATGCGTATTGTAGTTTTTGAAAAAAAAAAAGAAATATATTTGTAATGTTACTTCTATTAATGTTAAGCGTTTTTAATTGTTATGTTTTAGACTTCAACACTATCTACAATATAATAACGCGAAATAATTCTTTTTCATTTAAACTATTCGAAATCGAAAGAACTTTACAATTTTTCTACAAAATATAAAACATTTCGAATTTGAATAATTTTCTAACTTTGAGCTGTCTGAAAAATTGGCTCCAAGAAAATTACAAACTAAGTTTACTGATTTACGATAATTTTGTTATTGTCACTAGATCAAGATGCCGATTGCATCTGTATTAGGTATGTTGATAATACATATCCAATTTTAGTTTAAAATTTTAATAAAAATTATATAATTAATCTTTTAATTTCATAGTTTGAATAGAATCATTTTTAATTTGGGGTTCGTAATCTACCTAAGAAATATTTTTAACGCAATCACATGTACTGTGACAAAAATTTGTTGATTAATGTTGCTTTACTTAAACTACATGTTTTTTATTGAAATTCATATTTTCGTTAATAATTCCCGATTTTGATTCAATGTTTAATAGAAATAACAACTCGGTGTAGATGTTGAATACTGTTGAATGGCGAGTAGTTGGCAACCCGGCGGGCTTAGACAATATGGATCTTGGTTATTGTGGCACGATGGGACCACGCTGGGTAGGTAGATGGGAGTAGAGCCATAATTATCGGAGAAATAGGGCGGTTCACAGAAATCTCTTAGCAAATTCATCACTGACCATTATGGCAATTATAATTCGTGAAAACGTTTCATTATACGGACAGAAGGTTGCCGGACCGGGAGAAAGCGCACCGAAACCATTTATCGGAGATATCTTTCTATTGTGGAGTCGTTTAAATTAAGATAGCACATTCCTGTGTGGTTTGGGCTTGACCGCAGGCAGGAACAGTGGCCAGCAGCGGTCCAGCATCTTGGGAGATTTCTCACAAGAAAAGCATCAGCCACAGACAGGAACAGGCCGCAATATTCAGCCAATCGGCTCGAACCGGAGCCGCGCGAACATGAAGCGGTAGAGCGGTACACCGGCCACAGTCACCGGAGTGTAAATTAAAAAGTTTGCAGACGGGCGCGGGTCGACGCCGCGACGGGCTTTGTTCCGTGGGTTCTGTACTTGACTTTTCTTCGATTTATGTATGAGTCGTGGTCTACAAGACTCGGATTGCGGCGCATTTTTATCTCGCGATGGAATTCAAACGATCATTGACCTTGAAGGCAATGCATCATCGGTGGCTCTTTCGAGGCCGCCGCGGGATCCGCGCAAGATAGCCGGATAGTGGCGGGATGGGAACATATCGGCGGGATCAGGCCCGGACGCGGTCGCTAACTTTTCCACGATGCCGCGGCTACTTATCGGTTAAATATGTCAACGGAGCTACTTAGATTCTCGTTTGCGACTATTCCATCTTGGGCTGATGGCTAGGGTCTTTTGCTGGATATAGGCAAGAACACGCTCGAAGGAGAACTAGTTCTTGTGCCGGCGAGCCCGGCACTTCCACATTAGGCCAGGAACCGCATTACATAAGTTCCGAGCAGTTTTTACCTTTCGCTTTTGGCCTGCAGTCTTGCTGAATTTGATGTGGTAACGAGTTTTTGCTAAAATCACCTAGCCGGACACAATGCAGCTTCTGTTTAAGACAATTGCGGCTCTTCCCGTGGCTAAAATCGCGCTCCGGCCAGCGTGCTAAAAGGGAGCGGTAAGGGAAAAGCCATCATCCGAATTTCCGTAAACAAATTATTTTCAGTTAATAGCAGTCCCCGGTGAGTTAACACCTTCTTTTGTTGTGTTTTTAAATCGTTACGACGACGCTCGGCTCTGTTACGTAAATTTTCTTACATTTTTCTCAAGAAGCTTTTACCTCAGGTTGTCGACGAATGTACCTAGGCCATTTTAGACACTTTTTGCCATTATGAGCGAGGCTCTTTGTACGCTGTCGAAAACTGGAGTGCTCGATTAATCTCACAATCCAGTCGTGCATTAATTCGCCTTTGCACAATTGATTTACGTAAAGCGTTGTGCGAATTTAAGCCGTTCGCAGATGCTAAAGAAATTGCCTTTTTTTACTTATTTTTTTTTCTTTTTTTAAAGACGTGCAACCTAGAAATCTAATTCCTCAACGTTATCGTTTGAAGTGTTGCGATCTCTAGCAAAATTACTTGTGTTTTTAGCCTGATGCCTGGTGCTTGGCGATGTAATTGCATTTCAGATAAATGAAAATATTTGGAAACATTCTTTTTACTTTTGTGGTGTTTAAGTAAAAGTTTTTGTCTTCGAAATTAATTTTGGAAAAACAATCAAGTGGTGAGTAGGTAATAAAAAATAGTCAATTATATAATTTCACTGGAGTTACGTTATTCTGTAGAATTATTTACATATTTAATTAAATAGAATCCTACAGTTCATAAGTTTTAGAAAGTGATGTGATTACGTCGATTTTAATAGTTCATTTCACAAGAAAAAACCAATAATAGGAATTATTTTGTGCTTTGCCATAGCAATTAGTTAATCATTTATTTTTTCGAAATCTTTTTCTAGTTCTAAAATATAAAAATTACGTTTTGTCACAAATTTGGTTTTCTTTTAAGAAAATTCCCAAATTTTTGTTTTTAAATAAATAGTTCAGTAGACTATAGAGAATTGAGTTCTGCAGATCAAAATGTTGAAATTTTAAAGAGCGTATTAGTCCCCTGCGAAACTAGATTTTTTGTTTATAACTTCTGACTAAAGGGCCAATTTGTCAATCGTTGCATTCATTTATTATAAATATAAAATATAAATTGAATCATCCCAATAATCAATCAGGCTGCGATTTAAAATAGCTATCAGATGAATAAATTTATTCGTCAGTGGATTTCGGACAAAGAGTGAAAACTAGTTTTTCGTCACAGCCTCAAAGTGGTATAATCCCTTAAATATTAACAATCATGACATTTTGAGCTATTTTTTTTTACCAGTATTGCTATTACTCCCCGAATTTTTCATTCACTTTTGACGAGGACTGTACCAAGGAATTCCAGTTAAGAAAAAAATCCAGCTGCAGCTGATCAACGATCGTCGAACGAAGAAACATGTGCCAGGGGGCGATCATCAGCAAAGGGCTGCTTACTTATGCTGGGTGCGCACTGAACAGTGCAAAGTGAGCGGGGCCTAAGGGCCGACTGGCGAGTGCCAATTGGATGAGATCGCATTCAATCTGATCAGGAGCGTAAATGGCGCACGCTTCACCCGCTTCAACTCCGTTCGCGGATCAAGAACGGAGTTGAAGCGGATTTTCGACGATGCTGTGCACTCGACATGAACTCTTGGAGGCCGGCAAATTATATTTTTTCCTCCTCGCAAGTGCTAGCCCACTGCTGAGGTTGAGGCCATTAAACCAAAACCTCTCACGCACCATAAACAGTGCAGGGGGTGTGAGGCGGGGCGACAGTGTAATTTTAGTGTTCGCAAAAAAATTGCTCTCTAATTGCCGCCTAGGGCACACATGCTTCAGCCGGGACTGATGCAAAGGTACGAACACACGATCGTGGGCAGCAACAGCAGCATCACTAGCGAGCAACATGAGCAATGGCGCGATTTAGAAGCGCGGCGCGCGGGGAGGGCGCCGAAGTGACGTGCCAATGTTTATAGGGATTGTTCTGGGCACCCATAACACGCCGAGAAGCCACGAGAAATGTGTGCTTTTGCCCACCACCAGCAAACACATGAGGCAACCATGTGTGAGGCACATTGCGGTGGTTGCAGATGTTCTGGGGAAAGCAGCAACTGCGGCTTCAGTTGCCGAAGGGACGTAGGTTGAGACTTTTGTTCGCTTTTTCGAAACAATTGAACGAGCGAAGATTTTCAATGCTTCCCCCAGGGGCTAAGGGCACGTGAAATTGCTTAAACGGGTGAGCACTTCAAGTTAATTTTTATTTACAATACATACGATCTGCTTGAAGATCTTCAAGTGATCGTCGACTTTTGTTGATCGAAGAGGATCTCATGCAATTAATATTCTTCTTGCGATGCAACGACTTCAACCTCTCGACAAGTCCGGGAGAAATAAGTAAAATCGAAATTGGTCATCTGAATAGAAACTCTCGATTTCTATCAATCGCGATCGCCAAAAATCTAAAATTTATATTCATCGGTAAATCCCCTTTAATGCGCGATCATTACTTCCAAAAAGATTTTCTTTCTGCAAAATTTGCAACAATCTAAATATATTCGCAAGTGGCACGGTTTTGCATTAAAAGTCAGGTCACAGAGTTAAGTTGAACTTTCTACGAGCATTTTTTATGATCGCGGCGGCGGTGGTGGCGTTTTGTTTTTTCTCTGCATTATCTCCGCTAGTTGCATTCACGACGTTATTGAAACAAATTTACATCTGATTGTGAAGGACGGATAATCTATTGTTGTCTTCACGGGCCTCTTTCGTTAGGCAATTTACATAATTTCTTCAAGCTGGCTCCATCCTCGTTTCTTATCTTTGCCGCACTGAGACGTTTCAGATGTGACATTTTGGTTTACTGCTGTTCTAAGAATGTCTGTGGAATCTTAAGTAATTGGTTGAACAGGGCTCTGTATCTGAAAGGGTTCATTTTGGGAAACTTTAATCTTGATGTTCTCGCTATAGTACCATTTTACATATTCCTTCATACCTTTTGTTTACTTCTAATTTCATGTAAAATACTGAAATTGACAATTTGGCTAACAAGTTTAATATTCAGGATAGTTAGCTAGTGTTGTGTAATTTTCAAAATTCTAGAAAGCTGCATCTAGTTCATTAATAATACTTCGGAACAAAACTGTAAATTTCAAAGCTAAACTCAACTATACTTTATACGCGACAAATAAATAGATCTAATAATAAACCTTATTCGAAATATAAACGAAAATGAGAAATGTTTCATTTTAAAGGTTTAAACTTTTTAAAAGAGTCTCGTGCGCAATTAAAGTAAGCTGGAAAGTCATTTGAGTTCGCTTTTCTTAACATTAGCCAAAGAAATGTGTCTACGTTACGTTTCGTACAATTTAAGACGGTATTTAAAATGATAAATCTGTTAATAATTTCGTCCAAAACTATAAATGACTTTCAAGTCGCAGTCTACGATGAGTTCCATTTTGCAAGGAATTAAGCATTTATGTCTGCTTAATTCCGACGTCTATAATTAGTGACGTTACCTCAGTAAAAGTTCGACAAGCTCATACAAATCTTGGGTATGATGCAACGCATAATCTCTGGTCTGCATCGTGACTTAATACTTCAAAAACGTCACTGAGTAAGAAAAAGTTACTACATGTCGAATGTTAAGTAAAAACGACGCTATGCATCAGTGCATAATTATTAATAAAAGAAGAAGCAGACTCACCTCTGAATGCTTTAAATTTTAGTGAATAGCTAATGAAAAATTCGTGTTCTAGTTTAGCCTTGATATTTATGGGTATGAATGTTACTTCAATTTCCGCAAGATGCGGTTGTGTTGAGTCACAAAAATATTGTAGTTTTTTGTGCGGCAGGTAGCAGAATCTTTTCTTATAAACTTAGTTTATAAATTACAGTTGGTTATAGAGTTATAACATTTCTTTCCTGCTCGTTAATTTTGAAGAGTCATTCTGCAATTCACTTTCTTAAAATAGTGTACAAAACAGAATTTCTCAATTTAAACAAAAACCTCCTGAGTAGAAATGACTTCACTATGCATCTAATCAACGAAAGTTTTGCGAGATAACAGGGAGGGAACAATGTTTTTATTAATTTGAACAAAAGTCGCGTAAACGCCTTCCCAAATGTTAAACAGAGCGCAACTCTAAACACACTTTAATTGTTAACTGCCGCAACCTTTGCGATAACAATCAAGGCAAAAAAATGGAGCAAAATGAAAATGAATTAAATCGCGGAAAAGTGTTTCCTCCATTTTCGGCCGTTACTGTATTACATAAAAATATGCCCGTTCGGTTCGAGTTGCAACTTCGAACACGTTCGAACCTCGTTACCCTCCGCTGCACAGACCGTGGGCCATCGTGGAACATGGGCTAAGGCCCGAGTTACGACGACCACGGCAAAGCTCAGCTCACACTACCACGGGACCAAGCCGGGGCCAGGGTATAGTGCCTCCGCGGCAGTGTGAATGAGACTCAGTTGCACGCGAGCTGCTCCGTCGAACGAACGTTCCGTTTCCTACCCAAGTGGCCTCGACAAAACATAAGACGGCGGCTAAGTAATTCCTAAGACACAAAAATACCTCACTGCCGGCCTCAACTGCTCCGTCCGCAATAGCCGCTAGTGCCTTGTGCCTCGTCGCCGAAAGTGTCTTTTATTTAATTCCAAAGTGATATTATTGAGAAAACAAAATTTTTTGAATGCTATCTCAAATCCATTGCAGTGGTGTTTCGGAATTTCCTGTGCTATTCCATAGATTGTAGGCCCGTTCTGGTAGTGAACCCTTTTGGGGAGCTATTTATACCAGTCAGCTCTGATGGTTTCTACGATACGCACACGTGCAGGTATCGCATGCACTCAATAAATCAAGTTCAAGAAAAGTTCTTTTCGCGGCTTTTCATCCGCGAGTGTGCAGTTTCCCGGAGTGCTGAGAAACCAAACAAATCGCGGAACACAAAGAGTGCAATTTTCAATTGGTGCTTTCATAAATCTATAGTCCTAGTGACAAACCTGTGTGAATTGGTGATAACGACTCGAAACTCACTTGAGCTCTGATGCGTGCTGAGGAGATTATCGTCTAATTGGATATAACCGTGAGGCAAGGTAAATACTGACCTGCGATCGGTGATCGGGTTGGAGGCCGTCTAGGTGGCCTCTATCATTATACAAATAGGTTTGTGCTTTATTTGATCGGGTCGCTAACAAGACGCCGAACCGCGGGAAAAAACGTTTCATTTCCTTGCACCCGCCACGCCAAGCGATCGTAGCAAGATCGGCGGGGAGATCGAGAAAATCAACGCGGCGCGCAAGAGCTCCAGGGACAGTTTTTATTAGCGTCAATTTAAATAAATTATTAGTCACCGCCGACGATCTGGTGAAGATTCAATTTAAGAACATTGCGCGAAATCCACAATGATCTCTCGCGAAAGCGTCTGCCGGGATCATTGCGCTGAACGCGCCCGTGATGAATAAGATCGGCGATCTTCACTTGGTACATGTTCGTGCAGCTTGCTGTTTGCTGCCGCCTCGCATGCAGGGGCCGGGCAACGACAGCGACGACGACAACTACGTTGAAATAGGTTCTGCTGGGCAAACAAAAACGAAAAGAATTGTTCGTCCCCAGAGGGAAATGAATCACAAGAAAAGTTTTCGTCTTATGTTTTATTTTTTTATATTCTTTGAGCATATAAATTCACTAAACCAGACCGGCTCCGTGGCTTGCGTTCTCCTCCGACTTTTTCGTTCTTATTTATCCCTTTTGGATGCTGCGCTGTCTGGCAAGCGGTGCAATTTCTTGTTGGCCTTTTTACCCTAAATTTCGGGCGTCCTCTTACCTGCTTGGCATTTTCTAAATCGAATTGGACGGTTTAGGGTTACCATTCGTTCATACCGTATTCACGTATCATTCCAACTGACGAAAACAAAATATTAAGATGCTTTCTAAATTTCTGCCAGCATTTACAAAATTGGTCAAAAATACAGTCTGTCAAGAACAAATTTACTATGAAAAAGTCACGGATTTCGATGAAATTTTGTAGGAACCTTCCATTTGCCCCGAAACGGAAGGATCTGAAGGAATTTCGTGGCGATCGGCTATACTTTTCGAAATATAATACAATATATAACTTTATTACTTACAACACTTTGAACATATTCGCATAAATAAAAAATGGTACATAAATTAAAAGAAAAAAGCTAAAGCCTGGCTAAAATGTGTTTTAAGATACAGAACTAAAAGTATAAAGATAGTATAGCATATGAGAATCAATGAATTTATGAATGAGTCGAGCAAAATTAATGGAAAATACCGTAAATCTCAAGGGATTCGTTTGAAGAATGTAGTGTTGTTTTGATAAAAGAGTATATATGGCAGCCCTAACTGAGGATCACATTTTTAAGGCTGGTTCACAGTGTATATAAACGTCTGCATATGTAACCAAGGGTGAAGCAGACCATTTGAAGAAGGGCTCGGGACATTGCCAGGTGGAACCTTTTTGAATGCTTACCTTTTTTTTCCCTCCAGCCACTTGGTCGTTTATCACCACACGCCTCAAATCTTCTTCTTTTCCAAGCAACCATACGGGCGGGCGCTAATTTACAAGCTCGTTTTTGGTTTTTGCAATGCTTTTTAAGATGTGAATAAATGATCCCATTAAACGCTCTGAAACTTAAGAAACTTAATGCCAGCGCAGCTGCGATCAAATTTCGCGTTATGCGATGATATGCCGAGTCGGAGTCCATTCCTCTGAACAATTTGGACATGACGGTCGTCTTGGTTACAAGAGCGCCGCGCCGCGCCATTCCTATTACCCCTTGAAGACCTGTTGAGCTACACAAAATAAATAAATAAAAAAGGCATGTAGCGATCATTGCGGAATCGTATTACGCTTATCTCGAACATTCTCCCGGGCTTTGATCTCATTAAGACTATCGTCTAAGTTTTTAGGCAGCTCCCGGTGAATATAATTCGATGTACTTTGTCGGATCAAATCTGGCTTTTTGCTATACCACCGCCAGGGATTAGTGGATTTGCTCTGGTTTTGGCAAGATCTTAATTATTCGGATGATGTGCCCTCTTTTAGGGGGAATTAATTAAGATGTTAACGAACCTGTTTTCCTATTTGCGAGCTTGTCTTCTTTGTAGCTAGAAATAGATTACTTAGTAAAAAGCTGGGTACGTTATTCTCGCTAAGAATGATAAAAAACTTTGATAAAGTCCAACAGCCTACTTTTCATTATAGTCGATTGGACTTTGCATGGTTTTCATCTTTTTTAATGTTTATATTTTAGATTGAATTTCTTCTATCTCTTTCTGAAATGTAACTTATAATTTAATTTATTAAACGCTTTGTTTTTGCTCTTTTAGTTGCGATTAATTATGTCTATCACTCTATCAAAATAGTACCCAAAAGAGTATAGATAAAAATTAAAAGATAAGTTAGGCATTAATTTATCAATTCAATAAAAATTTAAGGAAAAATTAAAAACAAATGTTGGTGTCTATGTAAATTCTATTATTGGATTTAGTTTATAAAATAAAACAAGCTGGTTCTGATACTTTATAGGGCCGAATAACAAAATGTGTAGGGAAAAGAGAAGTCTACCTTAAAAATGCACTAAAACCCAAAAATTCCCTGTGTAATACTTGGATTTTGTGTTTTCATAACGGGTACAAAAGATACAAATTCTTAATTTCTCCTTTGTGAAAGGAATGGATAAATTTATATCAAAATAAGGTGCACTTCTTTAAAATAAACATTAAATTAATCATTTCCCACGTTAATTTCCTTTCACGAACATAACGTAAATTTTAAAAGTCCAGAAAGGTACAAATTTTTACATCAGGCAAATGATTAAACATGAACTGAAAGAATAAATTTTTAAGTGAAAGATACCTGAATTTATCTTTTATTTCAAAATTACTTAAATCTGCAAACATTGAAAAAAAACCACGGTTTGTTGTAACTTTCGTTTGTGTAATATAATATTTTTACAGGAACATAAAATGCCAATCATATTACAATCTCTGTCAGTAAAATTAACAGACGGATGCCTCTTACTGAAAATTTTAAATAATGTGGCAAAATTTCTCACAGCTGTAGACACAATTTCACTGATATTATTTTAGTATTCATTCAGATATTGTAAAAGTGTAGTAGATATTGTATTTTTAGTTAGGAATATTTTTTGAATGATTAATTTTTGCAAGTGTTTAAAAAATTTAAGAAAATGAAAATTGTGAATTGTGTCAGTGAAAATATCAGTGACAAGGAATACTGAATTTGATCTGAATTTCTTCAAAATATTTTTTAATATATGTACTTACAAACACTAAAACCCGAAGTATCAAAATCTTCCATTGAAATTTATCAAGAAATACAAATGTGGCTATTCCTAGTAAAAAGAAACAGCCGTCCAGAGTAATTCGACAACTGAAATGCTTCCAAATTATACAATTCAAGTTGTCGAGCGTCACTATCTCGAATTTCTTAATTCTTAGGGAGGAGTTTTTCTCATGTTGGGAAATTAAAAATAGAAAATGTCACTAGAATGCAATGAGTAACATTCTATGTTTTATCTAAAAGGAGAGATGCTTACAATGGTTTTCGAGAACTTGAATGCCCATTAAATGCATTTCATTAGTCTTTTAAACTCTGCAGCTCATTTTGGTTATCATTTCTTCTTTCAGATAGAAAAAGGTGAAATTAAAAGCATTTTTCAAAGAAACGTTTATAAATTAGACAATCATATTCTTCAAATGCTTCTTCCCCTTTATTAAAATCATAATCGCATCAATGTTTTTTTAGCGAAACGACTAATTTCTGTGTGCCCATTCACCAGAATTTTTCCCCGATTATTCATTTTAATTCACCACCGAAATAGAAATATAACGAGCGTTTCGCGTGTGCCCTAGATAACTACTGTGCCCCTCACGTACACCAAAAGTGCCTCAAGCTCTGAGTACGTAACACACTCATGGATTTATATTTAGCAGACACTCTGGTGTAAATGTTTCTGAATATGACATTGATTCGCGATTACGATAATTCCCTTCTTATCTAACTCTGATAGTGAGACTTTTAATGTCGATTTCCACTTAAGGAACATTTGAAAGCACCGGAACTGTATGCTCTCTCATTTTTCTTGTATTGTATGATAAATACAATATAAAATCATTATATGTTTTGGATGACAGTAAAAAAGATATTTAATAAGCCAAAATCTTTCATGTTTTTATTAACGTATCAAAAATCAGTAAAAATATCTCTTACATAGGTGTTGAATTTCTTAAAATTCGATCGTTCATATCGGCATAACTTACAAGATAAATCAATATAACTTAAGACCGGTGATTTTAATTTGTGCACTCATTCACCTTTTCATAATAAGGCGTTTCCGCAGCGCCCAAAACGCGGAAGCGATCCTCTCGCACATTCCAGACAAGGGATTCTGGTGGTTTCGCCTTTCAGTGGGAACCTTTCGCTATTCGAAGACGACGTAATGATTGAAAAGTCGCGGTGCAATTTATAATTATATTGAAATTAAAAACAATTCTCTTGCAGTGAAACAATACCAGTGGAAGTTAATTGTGGCCACAATTTGAGTAGCGTAAGAGTCAGCTTTTATTCGAGCTTTGCGGCTAAGAATTTATTAATTAATCTACCGCTTTGCATATGCCTTTCATGAAATAGATATTTTCGATGGCGTGTAAGTAATTAATTGTGGTAAAGTAAATCTTCTTCGCTTTCCAACGAATAAATATTGCAGAAAAATACTAAAAGTGTTTACACTCTTATCGCTGGTCTTATCTCGTAGCCATAAAAAGTTGCATTAAATTGGAAGTGATAGTGTTGCTAGACTTTGCAGACAAAGGGTTGACGTGATACTTCTTTATTTGTATGCAGGGTTGACACATCGGCGTAATTTTATTGAGCTCTATCAATCACTGACAGGTATAAATGAGTGCAAGTGGACTTTATTATTTTCACAGAAATATATTATGGTTTTCCCATGAAAAGAAAGTAAAGTGCGTTTGATATTAATTGGTATCAACATTTAATTGTATGATGTAATCATAGATTGTTCAGTAATTCTGTGCAAGCATGATTGTTTTTACTGCAGTGTGACCGTTGGTACCGTCTTGTTGAAATCAGAAATCCAAATATTTTGTAGTTTGATATTTGTAATTATTATTTAATTAATTACTTGTGATCATAAAAAATATCTATAATAACTTCTTCAGAATTAAATTTAATGAAGTTACTTCAATAATTTTAAAACTTTCAGGTGTTTAAATTGAATCTTGGAGGTTTTCTCTGCGAAAGTTTTTCAAATGACTAATTTTGCATTAATGGGATAAAAAAAAGAAGGCACTGGTTTTCACAAGACTTTTCGATTATGTACGTGGGTAAAATGACCTTGCATTGTTTGAGATAATTCTGATTGTAAAATTGTCACAACAAAGTATAATAACACCAAAAACGTCAATGACTCCTACTAGCAATATTAATATTTCACACGATTTAATTTGGCTCAATCATATTTATCTATTGCACATAAAAGCAAGTAGAGTTTAAAAAAAGAAAGAAACTTCTTTTAACAAACAGAAGATTTATGAATTCACTAATTCTTATGAGACGACTTCGTCCGGCCGTCCACTAAAACGCGGTTGACATTTTCAGTAAACAAAGCAGCCGGAAATGGGGCGTTGGCTTCGAGGGCAATTTAAGCAAACCAGACTGTCTAAATTATTGTAGTTGACATGGCACAATATGGGTCAGAATAAATTCTGAAGTGGATCAGCGTTATTTTTGAAGATGAGCCCTAAGATAAGATATATTGATTTCTCTTTATTCGAAGAAGTAAACAAATAAAGAAGTTTCGTGGAACTCGAAGGTTTCTTTCAATTTTATGAATGGCAACTCAATAAATTGTATACATTGGCTATTGCACTCAATTAAAGCAGCTTCCCCAGTTTTGAATTGAAAATTGCCAGTCAGCATCACTAATTTGGGTCAATTAATTAAGAGTTCCCATGAATACTTGGGAATGGCGCTATTTAAAGATGAGGAAAATTCACATAACATAAACTTTCGAAAAAAAGGAAATAGTAAATAATATGCTCCCATTTAACACTCCATAAAAACATTATTTTGCTTTAAATTTAATATTCCCGAATATTGCATTTAAAATATGTTTTAATTCTATAAAAAAGAATTTACGAGCAGTTTTTAATTTCAAGGCAATTAGGTATGTATATTCTGCAGAAAGTTTTTTATGAATTTTGCAGAAATTTTTAACGAGCATATTTCATTATCTTTTGCTTTTGAGAATGTTCACATAAAACCTACCACAGTCACAGTTAATGCTAAAACCAGAAATAAGTATGTATGTATTTTGCAAAAAAGTGTATTCATGTGTTCATTATATGTACCTTCAGTTTGATTTAATACTTTAAGTTGTGAAAGGAAACCTTACACATTTGCATTTATTTGAGGTTATTTTTAAGTCTGAGCTAATTTGATTGGGGAAAAATCGTTATTCATTTAATACATAATTTCTCTTGTTGAATTTAGTTGGTCGCAACTCCTGCGAATTTGCGGAGGAACGTATTTTTTTAATCATTATCCCTTTCATACCTTTTGGAAAGGTTCGAAAGTGTTACACGCTTTGAAAAAGTATTCTCGTACTTTCTTGAGTAGCATAATTTTATACTTTTTTTTCAAAATGTTATCAATGGTTCGTTAATGCTAAGCCTAGAATTGTGAGACTTGGACACTAGTTGTATTTTATGACGTAGGCACACAGTAAGACTGGATTTTTCGAAATTCAACCTTTTAAGCGGTAAAATGAAATAAAAGAAAGAAAATTAAGGTTACCAAGCTTCGCAATAGAATGATCGCTCCATTAGTTGTGTGACACGTTGCTCAGTCTTGTTGAAGTCTTACGTTAGGCATTACAGTTTTTGTATACAAATGAATCACAATTGCAATTGTAGTAGACGAAAGTCAATTTGTCTAAAAATGTGCTGAAAAATAACAATTTATTATTTTAAATAATCGGAATTGACTGAGAAACAGATCCAGTTATACATATATTTTCATTGTTGTGTCTGAGCATGTTGCTGCCCACTGATGTTCCCAATAAAAAATGTCTATCATAACTCTAACATTAAGATTCAAGAGTGCATCTAAGAGGTATACCCGAGGGCGCCCATCTGAATATCGGCCACCCAGATATAAAAGGCGAATAAATCTCTTGGAGTGCGCGCGCCTAAACCCATTTAAATGAGTCACAACGAGCGAGTCTAGCATGCACTGGAAACACTGCATGTCGGCCATTAACAAGGAGCCGCAGCATAAAGCCGCTTTGATAGTGAAAAATGTCTTCTTCCTATTTGGGCACTTAATTAATAAATTCAGCCCACGAGCAATAAATTTGCCATTTATTCCGCGAATGCACACCGCGTACCGGTGGAAACTGAATCCGCGACAGTGTCATACCAGGAATGGCAGCGCACTTCCAATAGTTTTATGCTAGCAAATTTGATCTCACCTGATGATGGACCAAATATAGAGGTAGTAGGCTTGTAACCGAGTGTTTCGCAAGAAAACCCATTGAGGCTCCTCTTGCAGCGCGGTGCGGCACTGCCATTTCTCAGCGTTGGAGCGGCATTTTTCCTAAAATGCAGATGGCTAATAACAGGCACGTCTTCGGTTGGGAAATCTGCCCGCTGCCGCCGCCGCCGCTGCCGCCGCCGCCGCCGCCGCCATGGAACGTCGCGCCATGCACTTTCATACGTGTCATGTCAGCGTCAGATGCAAATTGAAGTTGTGGTGGCTTTCTCGAGAACTTGCATGGTTTTAATTTCAGTTAATACCACAAAAAACAATTAATTCGATGAGAGTCATTCATTTAGCTGAATAAAAAGAGCAACGAAGAAATGGAGTTGCAATTCCGATGCCGTGAAACATAATAGCGCCGCTTCGGCATCTGCGCTATGTCGTTGGTGTGGCGATCTGGTTGAAAGGCATCTCCAATGTCACAAGATAATGAACTCTCGCCGATTGTGTGGAGTCGCTAGATTTCCTTCTGCATCTGGCGCAGCAGCCTAATTACTTAAGAAAGTCTAGATTGTCTAGCAAAGTGGGTGGTCGAACAATGTGTCTATAGTGAATTCTGAACAACACAGTACTAAATGTCTTTCGTTAAAAGTAACGTGTTGGTATGATACTACAAGTTCAATTATTTCTTGTCGAAAATCCTTTACATATAAAACTTAAACTACAAATTTTTTAAGCTAAGACGAAGTTCATGTCTGATAGAAGTTCTTCTTATATATCTATTTGCATTTTTCTTTTAAAAGCTACAGTACGACAACAAAACGGTTAAATGATTTAAAGGTATACTTATCTAAGTTCGCATTTAAAAATTTAGATGTATGTAGATTTATAACTAGCCCATAGGTAAGATAATATACATATTTTAGTCAAAGTTCCCGGATACGGATAAATTTATTGTAAAACATAGCAAAATAAATGATTCACATTAATATCAACATGATACTTAAGAAGATGATTACTAGTATCAACTTTCAGACACCTACTCCATAGACTTTGTGGCTTAAATGCTACGCACGTTGTCTGTCACGTCGAATGAACCCGTGTCTACATAATGTACACGCATACCTTGCCTTGTCTCGATGTAAACTTCGTTCATATTTTTATTTGCTAAATATTTTATTTTTCGTTTATTTGATAACTTGTAATTGAGACTTAGTGTGCTTGGTATTGCCATAAATTTCTGAGCAATCTAAAATAAAAGATGGAGATGCCCTAGCCAGCAGCAACCGATCGAACATTGTTAACTCTGGGACCGCACCTGGTGAATTTTAGTCTGCGGTTTTCGGACTGAATGCGAACCATGCTGAATGCTCCTTTCGTAGTGAGGTGTTATTGGTTTTTTTGCAAATGCCTCGAGTAAACGTCCGATGTGAAATTATACCTCCGCTGATACCATCGTCAGCTTCTGGCGGTGGATTTTAAAGTCCCAGCAGCGGTGGAGACAATGATAAAACCGATTTTTGCGAAAACCGCACGGTAGTAGCTGGCAAAAGCAGATACTCAAGATAACCACTCCGAGCTGGAGGAGACCCCTGATCTCTGGCAAAGCGACCACAAATCGGTTTGGGTTATCTCCTGGTTCTTGAATTACAGCCGAGACACATACGGGGAACAACTTTCCTTTCACAAGTCGAAGATGAAAAAATAAAAATAAAACCTAAATAAAATGAAGGTATAAAAAGAATTCAAGGAAACAAAATTTTGTGCAAATTTAGCGGAGCTCCGGCATGAAGTCATTTGCTGGTTGGAGCGTGGCCTTTCCGCGGATCATGGACAACAGCGCAGCCGTGTTCGCCTCAAGGAATTCCTTTGTACGAAGCTTTTATGCAACTCGCGCTTCGTGTTGCACGCTACATGGAAACAGACAAAAAATGATTGGGGCCTAGAAGAATTTCAGAGTTTCGGGTCTCGGAAACAATGGCAGTCACTTGCAAGTTGCAGGTGAACGAAAGTAACGCAATGCACCTCATGTGCGACTCGTTGTCGCGAGTCGCTAAACAATCGTTTTTTAACTCTTCCGTCTTTTGGTTTTGAGCGAACCATTTCCAGGAAATCTATTCTGACTTTGTCTGGTGTTAGGAAACTAGCAGCAGGTTAGCCCTAGTCTTCCAATTCTAGTCACAGTCGCGCGATCGTTACGCAAGTCGGCGAATGCTGATAGATCGCACGTAGCACGAACGTGAGAATGCTTCTGCGATTTTATCGGCTTACAGCGAGAAAATCCTCGGCGTCATTAGGTTCTTTAATATTAGGTGCCGGTAGCTCCTTTGCTAGTGATGCTAGCAAGTGCTACACCCTGAGAACCTGTTCTAAGACGCTGTGTTTGCTTAAGAAGGGAACCGGCCTGGTGAGCCGTACTTCGATCACTTGACTCGCCGCGCAGCCGGCCACTTTGCGTGCATACGCCGATCTGGGAAGGTCACTTCGAATATGATGCAATGGGGATTCAAATTGGTTACGTTTTGAGATTTAATGAAACACACTCCGATCATCGCCTGCTGCTGGTTCTTATGAGCATCGAATTTGTTGTAAATCTTCATGTCTTTTGAAAGTGCTGACGAAACCGGTTTTCGACAGCACCTTAACCTTTTATAGACAAATATGATTTTAGTAAGCTTGTTTTCTCACGGTGATGTTGCTAATTTAACTTAAGTAAACAAAGGACTTGAAGTCTTGGAATTATAAAAGAGAAGGTAATTGGAAACTTATGAACATTCCGTACATCAAAATGTATAGGAACATGTTCGCAAATGATAAAAAATAATGGAATAATATTTACATACAAATGCAGCAATCTGATCCATTATTGGTCTCAGTGGTACCCCAAGTTTAAAACGTAGTCATTGAACAACATTTCAAGAGAAGTATTGTATTGCTATTATTTCGTTTATTTTGCCTAGTTTTTCAATGCAATGTTCTACAATCAATTGTAATTGAGTCTCGAGGGGTTCAAGATACAATAGATCTGTAATATGAAAAGCTGTATTGTATATAATTTATATATTAAATATTCTAAAATTCTTGAATTAAATGGATAAATGTTGGTTGACTTTGATAATTATCCCAAAGACAACCTCGATCAAACAGTAGAAAAACTAACAACACACTTTTTTAAGGTTTCATGTATTGATTTGAGTTTGTTTTACGTTGGTATGTCTGCATCTGCATGTCTCCGTCTAATATCTTGGAGCTTGGTCATTTACAAAGCTGTGGATTTGAAATTTACGACAAATGTGGACCGAAATAAAAACGATCATCATTTTGTTCGTACCAACGTTAAAACGATATTATCAAAAACCTGTATTTTAAATTGTTGTGTCCTCTTATGTTCGTTCTCCTTCGTGGCGTTGCTTTAGAATTATCTGCATAATAAATTTATCAAAATTATTTTTAATTTCTTCCGGAAGAACCAACCTCTGCTCCAATAATGCAAGATCAATATGCCACTTTAAAAAAGTACTGGGTTTTATTTTGATGCCTTTAAAGGCCGAAAACGAATCGATTTGGCTCGCAATTGCCTACGTTTTGATAGCTGATAAGAAGCAAGCGGCAGCACGCAATACCCACGCCGTACCCTTTCATGCAGGTAACTTTTCGATTGCAACGCTGGGTAGAAGTCGTTAAGTTGCCTGATTCAGCAATTTCTACAATGTTTCGCCTTCTGAACATCCACGGCAACAATCTCGATAAGAAAGTGCAAAGAAAGCATCACTCCGTGGGTGCATTATGTGAAACGTAACTAATTTTGTATAACTATTCGTTAGATACCTACTTACAACCATTGTACCGGCGAAATGAATCCTTTCAATGCATTTAATGAATTCGATTTTAAGAGGAAAACTAATTAAGCGAAATCATGCAGAAAACGCATTTACTTACATATGTACCTACTTATTTTTCTTTTTTCTTTTTGCAAGCGTGTGAATATTTTTGCCAACAAATAGCATAAGAAAAAATTTCTCAATTCTAAATTGGATGAGAAATTGGAAAAAATATGTGGCCTTCAGTGTCAACAGCATCAGACATAAATATCGCTCGAAGATTTTTCTTTTGACATCAAAGAGATAGACGCGACAGAGCCACACTTCTAGGGAATTATGGTAGTTTAATGGAGTGATAAAATTTATTTTAGCTCTTTTCACCTTAAAAGGAGGCACGAACTAAACTTTTATCTCCAGCTTGATGGTAGTGATGAGGATGTAAAATTAGGAAGAGCTTTAAATAATTTACTGCCATAAAAACGACAAACCAATGCTAAAGAGAAGCAATGAAAATAACTTTCGAAACTAGATATACCAGTAGCAAAATCGCAAAGAATTTTTGTTTTACAAAATTTCTCATCCAACTTTCGGATAGATGCTCAATAACTTAGAAAACATTTATCAGTGCCGACTTCCCCTTCCTACGATGATATTCATAAAAAACAACACGTTCCATCGTCGTCATCATTCTTTTTATACACCTCAAGTTCGGGAAAAGAATTTTTTATAGACGAGACATTTATAGCACGTGACATTAATGATGCTGAGGAGTGTTGTAATTTTTTTGGACAGCCCCATGATAATGGATTTAGAACCGACAGTTTTGCAATGTTCAAAAATAAATTTCATAAAATCTGAAGGACAGCAGGCAATGACCGCCTTCTCATGTTCTATGTGATGAAAGCATAGCAATTTTTCATTCAGGAAATCGTTGAGAAAGTCCCGGAGGCATTTTTCTGTTCACATAGGAGAGGTCAATTTCTTAAGATTTAAAACGTTTATATTGCCTGACTTGAGTGAGTTGTTCATGGATTTTACATATAAAAAATTTTCAGTTTATTGGCTCTAAACCATTAGAGTTGCAATTTCCTGGCTCATTTCAAATATAACTTAAATTTCTATTTTTTACTACCATAATGTTTTTCTGACCGTAAGATCAAATAATAGTAATGATTTTCATACCTCAATCTGCGTTTAGCTGCTAATTTTACCTATATACTTATGGCGATGCCTGTTTTTCTAAAATTTTGTTTGATTTTCATTTATTTACTCACGTAATGTAATAAGTAATACCTATTGACTGTTTGATAAATTCAAAGAAGAATGTTACAGGTTGGTCTCATCTCATTTGTAGCTACTTGCCATAAGATTTTAAAAACCAATAAAAAAAATATACAATTCTTAAGTTACGAAACAAGAAAGTTATGTTTAAATAATTCTTAAAGAATTGCTTTTGAACATTGACGACCATTTGAATTAAAACTAATTCAGAGTAAAATACTTTATCGGAATATAAATACCCTTAAAAAATAACCAAACTTTATTTCTTAAAAATTCTTAGGCTACTTTTAATTAAATTTCATAGCTGTCTCAAAATCATACATAATATATAATTACATATCTTTTGTTGGCAAATAGTCAGAAATAAATTGTCCTCCTGGTTGATGACTTGGTCAGTTAATGTTAAGTATCAATTATTATGGTAGATATTTCTTTTTAGGGTTCCGTACCTAATAATGGATAAAAGGAACCCTTTTAGGGCTTCAAGGCCTTTTTTCTCTGAAACAGTTCGAGGTATCAAGTTGAAATTACTATAGAATACTAGGGTCTATTGTCTCATACTGCTGTTATTATAAATTATATTTCTAGTTTAACCTGTTTTGAGTACTTCCCGCAAAATTATAACCTTGAAATTTGGCACGAAGGAAGTCTTTTGGCGCAAGTGAACAAATAAATCCGAAAATCATTAATATATTCTGTTTTCTTAATTTAGTCAATACGATTGATATAATGTTCAAAATAATAGAATTATTTCGTGAAACACAATTTTTCTTTCTTTATCTTTCAAATTGAATTGACAATATAAAACAATTGCCTATTTTCTAAACCATATGATAATATAACTACGGAATCCTCAAAGTTGCGAGTTCTCGCACTTCTTCGCACTTGCTCGTCGTTTTTCAAACTATCTAAGATTTGTAATTTATGCGAATGGCTGCGTAAACTTTTTTTTCTCAATTGGATTCGATTTCATTTCCACACCAGTAAATGTACTAAGTATGCTCATTTCGAGCATTCTAAACTGTTTGTAATTTCTTTTGCTTATTTAGCACGGATGTTAACAATTCAGCAAATATTTCTCGCCATCATGTGAACATTCACACAAAATCTTTCCCATACCTCGTCTATGAAACCGCTAAATGGCCCCGCTAAAAAGCTCATTACAGTTGTTCTTACTCAAATTGCTTGAGACAATATTTGGGCCAGTTAACCGGAAGCAATTAGCATGTCGCTGGCGAAAGGACTTCAAAAATTCACGGAACAGCTGTGACGCCACACGACCGCGGTCCAGCGTATAAAACATGAGCTCTATCCTGGCGCAAGAGTCCCATTCGTGCGAACTGAATTTATGCGGTGTAGAAGCAAAATCTCTAGGATGTCGCGACTACGGCGAACAGCTTCGTCGAGCGTCATAACTTAAACTGAATGGCCTCAACTACGTTTTCATTTATTTTTCTTCTTGTTAACATCTCAGTCACGCGCATTCACATCACTGGACCATTAGGTGCGCGCGTTAATTAAGAAACCTATGTCTGGCCGCGGTGAGTTTCCGCGTGGCTTCGTTTCAGTCTTTGTTTTGGTCTGTTTTCAAAACCGATAAATGGTTTCAAATATTTCGCGAGTCAGTGGACTCGACGACTGAATTATTGATCTTTATCGGCCACCTGTCCATTTTGCAGTTTCATCATTGGCCCCTAACACTGAAATCAATCAAGTTAAATTTTCGGCAGGGTCATCCTGACCCTCGTTCTTATCCCTCCCGCAATCTCATTTGCGTCTATGAATTTACTGATCGGCAGCAGATTGGTGATAACGCAGCACGCCCTCTAGAAAATTAATATTCACTTGAATTTGATCATGATCATCTGGCAATGCTCGGACAGGTAGGCTCGTGTCGTCTTGGCATCCACTGTGGAAGATGTCGAGATAAATTGAATCAGCACCGAACGCTGGGTGCGTGCATCTTCGTGCCGTGCCGCCTTTTGCTTGATGGCAATTTCGTATCAACAATTTATGCAAATCTTGCGTTCGCCAAAGTGTCCGGCTTAATGAGAGTTTGGACATGTTATTACAAAATTTTGACGGTACTTCTCCGCTGCTTCGTGCACCTTCGTAAGAATGCACTTTCGAGAGCCTGTCGGATGAAAGAAAGGATTTTCACCGCTCTCTCAGCGGACAAATTGAGTCCGAGAAAGTACCCTTGCATTTAAAAGGCGATTGCGATTAAGGTGACGGGGTAATATAAATCATCGCCGAATGGAGTCGATTGTGGGAAACTTTTTAAAATTCAATTGAATATAAAAGAAAAACAATTTGGTAGAAATGGGTGTGTGTTAGTACGCCCGTTTTGAGGTCTTTACCAAACGATTGTTGAACAAAAGAATATGCAAAGATTTCCAAAAAGGCATACATAACCATATTCGTAATATCGATTCGTTCATTCGCTAGAAAAGATCAAAAGATTTCGCAAGATTTGCATTGAACTGGCAATTCAAAAGACCGCTTTCAACGGTTTTAATAAAGTTGCTATTTAATGTCCGTGACCAGTTTAGATTTTGTTTTTTATACGTTAGTGAACTACATTATGTTCATTGGGATATTTTACAGTAACTGAAAGTTTTATAATTTTATGTAGGTATTTTATAAAAATACAAAGAAACATCAGAAAAACTACCGATAAAAACTTACTATTTGATGTGCTTTCTGGGGTGGTTCTAGGGGCTTAGGGCTGAGATCGGATTCACATGAAATATGAATCACATTTGAAAAGTCCTATTCTGATATTCGTCTAGTGTAATTATTTCACATGTGAATATTTTCGATAAGCAATGAATTATTCATTCACGTCACTTTTTTAAGTGAAAGAACATTTCGCGAGGTATACGTGAAGAAAAAGGATGCAAAATGGGAGGAAGAAAGTATGTTGAATTTAATGTTTTGTGAAACCAAGTGAAACATTTTTATTTGATTCACTTGAATTTCCCAATAGATGCATTTACATGAAATGGAAATTAGGTGAATATTTCGGAATAGACCAACTTATTTTTTGAAAATGAAGGAAACAATGTCGAAGCTATGAATGTTTATATAAAGATAATTACGATCAAGGACCATTAAAATATACAATTTTTATAAGAGGATATTTAACGACCAAATATATTCTCGGAACCGATGATGAGAAAGCATTTATACTATCAGAGAAAATTTTGCGTTAACGATACTCAAACGTTTCGAAGGGCCTAGTGCTACAATGGAAACGATTTATACACAAAACATGAAACTATCTAATCATTCGAATTAGGAAAAAAAAATGTTAAAGGTGCTAAAAAACAACAATGAATTGAACTTAAAAACATATTACTTTCCATTATCTTAGTCATTTTAAAATACGAAAAAAATTCATTTGATGGTCATACCCGATATAAAATTGGGGAATCCAAAATTAATTTTCATTATCCGAAAATTGTCAGTAAATTATGTAATTCCCTTCGAAAAACCCAACCTCTCTGTCAAATAAAAGTCAATTTTCTAAGTGCCCCGATAAACGAAGAAAGTTCAAGACCGCGACAAGTAAAAAGAGGCTAAAAGGTACTAAAAAAAGAAGTGTGAGTACATCGCCATTCGCTTTCACTGAAAGAAAATTAAGAAAACAAAGGCGGATCCTCTTATCCCTATCCGGTTGCATAAAATATCGATCAATAAGCTGAAAAAGCAGGTGGCGGCGGCGAACGCGACGGATAATTGAGACAAGAGCTGAAACTCCCTCCGTTCCGAATTTCACTTGATTCGACAGGCCGAAAAAAGGTTTTCCATGACTGGCCTGTAATTGATTGTCGACTATTTGGGTGCTTCCTTAAGAGAGAACCCTTTTTTCTTCAATTGCACTTTCATCGATACAAATTCACATATGCGTGCGTAATCACGTGTAACACCTATGCGTTGCTTTGCTTTCTGCTGCCTACGATTATTTTTTTCAAAGGAATTAGGTCGACGGGGATTTTTTCTTCTACAGACAGACTTCCCTTGATGTGTTGAAACTGAAGTAATGGAGTCGCTCATTTAACGGCCTACGCCGTGATTATAGAGGAGAAGAAAGGTAATTTTAGGAAAAGTTCGGAAATTCTGCCGGATAATTGCTCCAAGCACGTGCATTTTACGATGACGGTGTAATTTTGTAAGGTTTTGTAACTTGTAACGAATTTGTGTATAGGAAAACGAAAGTTTCAAAGTTTTTATAATCCGTATTTGGGTCAGAAGGCAACCACGCACTGACTATCGATTAACTGTCTGTCTATTGGTAAGGTTTTTGAATGATGATGATGAAAAGGAATCACAAAATAGGATTAATATTAATAAGAACTATCGAAGTATCAATCACATTATATCTGCCTAATAATATCAGGTTCTCACGACCCAATTTTTGTTGATTCGATAGAAGTAGCTAAGTCAGTAATAAGGAAAGGAAGGAACCTTTCAGTTCAATCTATCTTTTTGAAGCACTATTGACATTTCAGTTAAAAAAATATCATAGTACGTACAATATATAGATAAATAATATCCTCTCTATTCCCAACTAGTATCTGCAGTGCGAACCTCCGAAAAGAGAAACCCTTATAAGATCATTTCGTTTTCCGTCTGTCTGTCTGTGTGTCTATCAAGACCTTTGTTCTCAGGAACGCGTGGAGATATCAAGTTGAAATTAATATCAAATACTCTGGTCTGCAATCCAATTGGAGCCGTGAAAAAATCAAATTTTCTAAGTCAATGCAATCAAAAGATACGGCATTTTATGTCGCATATTTTCCACACTTGCGAGTGTGGAATCAAAACCTATAGTGTACTTTCCGTTGATCTAGAATAATTAAATTTGGCAAGAAGCAATGTCTTATAGCTCAAATAAAGGGAAAAATCCGAAAACCATAAATTTGTAGTTACCTACATCATAAAAAAAAATAATAATTTGTTACAGAGCCCTCGATGCGCGAGTCCTACTCACACTTGGCCATTTTTTTTAATCGTTTTATAACCATGCTTACACTTTTCATGAAGATTTAATTTTAAACAAATATTAATTTTCTTATCGGAAACTTATCTATATGTTATCTATGATTAATATAACTTACATGCAAAATAATACCAAATAGATACCCCGATATGTGTACGCATCAAGAAAACGCAAAAGACTGCTTTAAAAATAAAAAAATTATAATAAAAGATGCTGAAGAAAGCGACAAAAACTTTGCTGATTTCAATTACAAATCACTTCCATCCTTTTGAAGACCAGTGATAAACAAGGTGGTCATCAAAAAGACATCACCATCATCAATCGTCGAATGTTTGCCAAACAAAAGATCTGAAACAAAGGAATATCCAAAAATGAATAGGCGACCTTCATTGGATAAATTTTCGTGATCTAATCATCGCTCTACACCTGTACATAGAACGAATACTTTTTCGAATTTTTATTTGACTTTTGCGATTTTTGACGGTCAGCAGAGCAATTCTCTGCCTCAAGAAAAGCACACACTTCTCCGACTAATAGTAGTTCACTTTTTTTCTGGGCAGCCAAAAAAATTCAGGAAACTTTTTATAGTCGTCGCAAGCATGACTAATAGGTAAAATTTGGCAGGAAATCATTAAGGTGCAAAGAGATTTCTTAATTGAGTTTCTTATTGCTTACCCGATAAGACTTATGGAGTTGTGCTAAAAATGCACGGGTTCGGCAAACTCATTTTTAAATGTTTGCTTTCATTTTTATGGGGCACAGTCTATTGATTATTGGCAGTGGTTATTGCGTGCTCTGTTACTAATCGACAATACAATTAAATTCGTTTTTAATTTAATTATTACAAAAGGTGGTGACTTGCATATAATTTCATAATTCATTACAAGGCCTGCAAAATTCTCAAGCGGACTCCTTTCACAAACACAAAAAATGAAGGCTAATTTGGCATTTTATGGAACGTAATTATATACCTTCGCAACGGAGCAAATTTATAGAGGAAATTTTTCGTTGATTAGCTATTTTTGAAGATATCTAATAGTTAGAGGTTAAAAAATCGCTTATTGCTCTAATATTGAAGTGTATTGCTTAAATATAAGTACAATTCAAAATTAATTTGATCTTATCTTCCTTTACTGTTCGAATTTTATGTGAACTCAACTCATTTCATATGATATTGCATTTAATCGTTTTTGATCTTACTTTTATATTGTTACTAATTGTATCATTTTCTTTCTTTCTAGGTAAGTTCGATATTTATTTTATTGTATTAATGTGCACAAAAACGTGAGTATTTTATATTATGTTAAATTATTCTCGGATGATACAAATAAATGGACGTACAAAATTTAAACTTGTGGAGTTAAACTGTTAGTTGTAGTAATCGGAAAATCGTGTTTCGAAAAAACGTTTTTAAGATTCATCATTTAATACAATATTACTTAACGCTGGGGTACAATGAACGTGACAAATTTTCGTTGTGCCGCAAAATGAATTTTATTACACGATAACTAGCGCCTTGATACAATGCATGCGTAGCAATTTTGCTGCGCCACAAAGTTCGGCAGAACTTGAAACTTTGCGGCGCGACAATTCCGTTCTATGTTTTGGTTTCTGTTTGGCTGTTTGGTTCCAGAGAAGATATGAAAACGAGAAGTGTCATTTCAAATCCAAAGTTGGTTTTCTTTTTCTATCTACATTTGCTTATTTTTGAAATCCTAATATGCTTTTAAAGCCAAATAGTCGACATGTATGTCTTTAATTAAAAATTCTAAAATTTGGGTAATGCATTTTTTCATTGCCCGACGCAGTGCAGCAAAAACGCGTCCATTGTATCCCAACTATTAGGTGTGCCAACCAACGCTTAAAAAACTCCAAATTCAAATTTTGTGTATTGCAATAGCATGTATGTTCTTCAGACTAAAACATGTTTCATTTTTTATTTTTGAAGAGTAAAATGTTCCCTTAAATTCCTGTGCTAAACCAGGCTTCCTTCCTTAAGCTGTGTTTTTATTTCCGTAGATATAGCTATAGTGCTTATATCTCTGCAGTCCCTGCTTCATAAGGTTAATTAATGGAATTAGGAGTTCCAATGAATATCTCTCATTCTCAATTAAAGTATCTCAATTTAAGATCCCTTAAATTTCCTTTTCCTTTTCAACTCAACTTCCTTATCTTGCTGAGCAGCATTCATTTGACTGCGCCTGCCGGATGTGCCGGGGAATCGCATCGAAATCGACAGCGCGGTTTTGTTCGTCGAAGAAATCAGCTGGAATCTGCAGCTTGTCCGTCGTCCGTCCGTTTTCCCTTGCGCCTGTTCTATTTCAGTTTTCATAACCGGAAGCCCGCGGAACTATTCAAATAATTTCTCTTCCACGAGGCTTGCTCGCTTATGGCGTTGATGTAATTGTTCCACCGCTACTTTCGACAGGTAGGCGCTTGCGTCACGAGTGAGTAATCTGGAAGGCCCCATTCAGAGGACGACGCACAGGTGGAAATGATTTTTTAATAATGCGCCTTTTCCGAGGAATTAAGTTAGACCAGCGCCGGAGGTTTCCGCTCCGTCGATTGGCCACTTAATCAGCGCAAAATGCGCACCTCTTCTGTTGGGGGCCGCGTCTCATTTATCTCCTTTGTTGGTCCAGAGATTGGTTTTCTTTCTTCCACCAGATTCACCTATTACATCAAGCCGTCAAGCCAATTTCGATCAAATCGTAGAGTCGCTCCGCGTGCGCGCTTTGTCCGCTCACCTGTCGACGCAAGATAGGTGCAATTAGCGATCTCTAAATGCGCCTAATGACACCGGTCGACTGTAATGAGGTAGCGAATTATGGACGCCCGGTGGAGGGCAATTTCCCCGGTCAATTCCCCCGCTCTCTTCGACAGTGCGGGATGCAAAAATTACAACAATTTCCCATTCAGTATTTTCTGAAATCCTCAGTGTTGTAATACAATTCCTCTCGACATGACAATTTGGAGTGAAACGTGCGCCGGTGGAAATCACGATTCACCTTGGTGGCAAAACTCCGATGCGGCGGTGCATGATTCCCCCGGAGGAGGCATTTCGTTAGCACTCAGCAGTTTAAAATATGCCACGGGTTTTTCGTTGATAAATTTGCAAATTTGTACAGGCCGAGGTGTGGAGAAATTCAACCTTTTTCGAATTTATGCCTTTCCTATGCCTTTCACAAAGAAAAACAATATATATGTATATGATATATATATAGAGAGATATATGATATATATATATATAGAGAGCTTCAGGTGCATCGACACGGTAAGCGGTCTTGCGCAGTGGCACTTTAGAATGCCCGCGCAGCCTCAGGTTCCGATTGAGTGGAATTTTAATTTGCCCCTTTTGCGGCACGGGAGTGAGTTATTTCCTGGACTTTTTGGGATTCTTTCTTAATTATAGTACTCGATTCGGGTCATGGACTCGCGCCAGTAGCCCACGGCCCAAGGTGGAGTCATTAGCATTCGAAAATCGCAGTTACTCGCTTTTCGAAAATCAGCCCAGATCACGAAAGATGCTGTAAGCGGCTGACACACGCCCATAACCTTACCAGCGGGCGATAACGCGCTGGTTACTTTCAGCGCGCCACTTTTCGGATGTAATCGTCAAAAGTGGCTACAGCTAGGTGTGGCTGTTGCTATTAATTTGCTCCATTTGAAGCGCCCCGCGGCACCCGGCATTCTTGAACTATAGTCCTCGACTTTATTCGCTTCATGCATTCATTTCTCTTTCGCCTGTGCACGCGACGATTTAATTACTCAAGTTCTGGGTGCCTTTGAGTAACACCCATTTCGTGGTTGCCGAGTAATTGTGAAAATTCTTATATGAGTTGAGTAACGACGACGGTGGAAAAGAATCGTTGAAGAAACACCACGAGCTCTTTTGTGAGGGCTCGAGACGTCCTGCGGTGAATGGGTGTAGCGCGTTAAATCGCTTCGGAGCTGCGCTATTTAAGGGTTGGGCAACTTCAGAATTGTAAACTTTCCATTCTTTTTGAATTTTTTTTTTTTTTATTTCAACTCAAATTCGTTTGTTTAGAGAAAATTGGAAAATAGAATTAACTTATTGTGTCATTGTGCCTCAATCAACTCCATCAGATCATTTCGTCAATTCTTTATGTATATACATAATTGCAACACAAAATTACAAAATACGACGGCTTTTTTTGCTGACTCAATCCCAACATTACTTCTGCGTAGTTGGCTGGGCGGTTCGGCTGAGTACGTCATTCCGGTGTTGTGTGTTCGATTCCCACATGAAATACCTTGGTTAAAAATATTATTATACCTTTGTAAAATTTCAGTTTGGTTACTACTACTACTTGATAAATTTTGAGTTTGAGTGATAAATATAACAGGAGTAATTTTCATTGTTATTTATTTTTGTAATTTACAGCAAGACCTTAACCCAGCCCGTGAAAGTCTATGTTAAATGTTTGATCTTGGAACAGTCCGTGATATTTTTCGCTTATTTGCGTTCTTTACGAACTAGTTCTAATGAATGGGCATCGAGCGCTGCGGGTCTCCAGCACGTACGAGGCTGAAAATAGTGTCTGAGTCAGTAGACCTTTTTAATAAGTCACCGTCCCACTTTTGCATATTAAATAACTGTTAATCCATTCAAATTTTGTATGGTTTGCATAAAATGCATCGTGTGGCACGAATTTCCATGTCCAACATACCTGGTGCTCGTGTGCCCCGAGTACACCTCACCTAGAAGGAATTATACAACTTTTCCAGACCAGTGAAGCACAGCTGTTCGAACAGCATAAATCTTAGGTTCTCGCGATTCTTCCTCTGTCGAATGTCGAGCCCGCATGATTTACTGTGCATTAAATTCTAAGTGGCGATTTCAAAGTTTCCATTAAGGCGCTTCGCAATCAGAATAAATTTTAAAAGAGGCCTCCTTCTTGCGATCAGGCGGCTAGACGAGGACATTGTAAGACCTGTGGTCATTCACCGGCTTAAATGAGCGCGCCAATTGAGCTGTTTGGGAGTCATTCAATGGTCATTACGGCGATGATGCAAGAAAATTGCTAAAATTAAATTTTTCTATGCAAATTAATGCCCACAACATAGGGAGCCTTTGCACGCGAAAGTGGGTTTATCATCGAAGGTTGAGGCGGATTACGACTGACCTCTGACTGCATCGAGTCGAGACGTTGTAAAGTACGTAGAAGCAATAAATATTATGAAAGGCTCCTAATTTACACCTTACTCCTCACGTTTGATAATGCACTTCGTCGGCAATTAATCTTCGCCATCGGGGCTCACAGGCACGAGCAGAGCTCGCTGTAAAACGATTAAATCAGCAGGCGGGCGGCTGCGGCCGCGGCCAGGACGCGAAAGTGAAATTCAAAATCATAGAACAGCGCGAGTGCAGTGGACCTGAGAAATTAATCAATTATAATAATTGCATTTGCCGACAAAAGATAGCCTAAAGCGAGCAGGACTCGGATTTTCGTCCGTTCCGCCCGCGATATCGCCCAGTCGCGCGAACGCGCGAGGCGGACCTTTGTAAATAGGAGGAAGGTGTAGAAATTGTAGGAAATGTAATCGCATCGCAATAAGTGCGGCGAGTTGCGGAGCGCCTGCGGCGACGCTTTCTGGGCCCCCGTATCTTCCCGGCTGGAACGTGTTAAAATTCGCCCGCAATCAACGAGTCGTATCGCTGGCCACCGCGCCTCAACCGAGAGCAAAGCTGCGCGCCGCACTCGAGAGCAGTAGTAAATTCGCATTATGATAGTAATAATATATTTCCAGCATGTTGTGCTGATTGATACGCCCGATAAGCCTCACTTCAGCTTACAGTTAGTTTTATATTAAAATTTTGAAATTTCGCGCCGAGCCGCGCGAGGAAGTCCATTCGGATTTTCACGTTCCTTTAACAAACTTTCGAAACGTGCTGCGGTTGTTAAGTCTTCCTCGCGCGGTTTTCACCCAGCCACCGCCGTCGCCGCCGCGGCGTGCGCGCGCCAACCCATCGCCAGTGTATGGGTCTGGACCCGGACCCCGGCTAGCCGCCACAACACGGGTATTAAGTGGCTTTTTGGTTTATGTCCTATTATTTACCTGATTTACAGCCCGTTCGTTAGAAAACAATTTAATATCGCCTATTTGTAAGTTACTCCATTTGATGATGTATGGGCAGGGGTCAGTCGCGATTTATGGCGGACAAGGGTCGGCTCTCCAGGAAGTGTGATTTATTGGCGCAGTTCGCACCTTGCTCCAACGAGGAAGTGATTGGACGCTGCGTGAGAATAAATTTTATTTACATTCGGGCGATCGATATAAGTTCGAACCCCGGGGGATCTTTCTCCGGTAGTTGCAGCGCTTTATGTCATTCTCAATTGAACTCGAAAGGCTTCATGTTTTTCCTGACTGTTGGAGAAACCATGTGTCTGGCCAGTCAGGCGATAACTCCCATTAGTCACTTCGACCGCCCAAACTGTTGATTTATTCACATCGTTTGGGAGACACGGACGAAGTCCTGGGAATTTGCGATCATTTAATTTAAATTCTCGTAAAACACCGAGTCAGACGGCAAAAGTCATATCTGCTACTTTCGGGAATGTGCTACAAGGCTCTGACCACTGAGCTACAGTAACTAGTTACCGATGTTTTCGAGTAATTCTGAGATCTGATAAGAAATGCAACCGATCCTTCATGCGTGCATTCCACAGACCCCAATAGAACAAAAGTTACAAAAATTTCTAACATAAAAAAGTAAGATTTTGCATTAATGATTTTACTAATAAAGGTTCAGTATACATATTATGGTTAGAAAAAAAAAAACAAATATAAATAAGTCCAGGATTTTTTTTTTAAATTATGTATCTACCAATTGGTACTAAACCTTAAGGTACCTCAGTTTAACAAATGTTATTAAAAATGAGGTGTTTCATTAGAAAATATTGAAATAATTTTAAAAGATGGCACGCTCACGTTCAGGAAAAAATTACAATGTTTGAGACTTTTATACGTTTTGAAAAATTAGAAAATATGTTATGCACAGAATTGCGTAATACCGTAATTGCTATAACCCTAAATGCTTTTAACCCGAAATCGCCGAAACTAAATACATGTAGGTATTTTTTTTTTTTTTTGTTAAAATACATAAGATATTATTATTACCTATGTACTTTGTTAAGTGTCATTATTCATTTTGTTTTTATTTAGAGTCTATAAATAAAAACATTAATTTATGAGTATCTAAATAATTAAATACGTTCTATTTTTTAATAATCTTGCCCTATTTCGGGGTTGGTAGGCGACATGCGTAACCCAACGGAAAACGGGGTTAATAAATTTTATATCGATGAAAATTGTGATTGATTGTGTAAATATTTATATTATACTTTACAATGTTATTTAGGACCTCTATCTCTGAAAAAGCAATAAGCTTTCGACCGCATAAAAAAACATCCTACTCTAAAGAAAATCTGTAATATAAGCTACAGAAATATAAATAAAAGTTTTACGGCAGATTGGATTTCGTGAGTCTACATTCAATTTCCTCAAATAATAAGTTCTTCATTGCATAAATCAAAGAAAGTCAATTTCTAGCTCTTCAGCAATACCGAGGCTGTTACCCTCCCATAAAATTACGTGAACTTCAAGGTGATGGTTGCTACTCGAGGCTAAAGCCTATTTACACGCCCGTTTTTATTCTGTGCACTTGAGGAACTAATCACCTGGCAGCGCGTGATTCGATTCCTGTCGTTTTCTAGGTAAAACAAAACCAGTTGATAGCCGACATTTCGTGCGAAGGCGCTCCGGAGTTTGTTCACCCTTTGACCCGACGGGTGGAGATCGCGTGCCGGAGCCATGACATGTGACAGCCACATTCGAGTCCACCCACCCCCCTCGCGACAGCAGCGGCGTCGGCCGTGTCGGGCAGGACGCGAGCTGCGCTAGGAGTACTCAGGTGAAAAAAAAAGTGAAACTCTGGTCGTTTACCTTTCACCGCGCTTAAACCGGACTCGGCTCGGATCCGCGACCTTGCGAGTGTCTCGTTAAATTAGTCAGAACGTTCCAAAGGACAGGTGGATTCCTTTCTCCTCGGGGGCTCCATTGAGCGAATCCGCGCAGAGGTGGCGGAACGCGTCGAGCGCGACCGGCGGGGGGGCAAAATCAATAGAACCGAACCGAACGGAGCCGAACTCGCAGTGAAAACCAAAACCGTAACAAGACGCCGTTATACCCGCTGGTGAAATCCATGCTCACTCAGCCAGGACGAAGGCAATCACATGAGAAAAGATCGGAACACGAAAAAGTGCTGGCCAGCAGCAGCCGCGCGGCCTCGCCGGGCCCCGAATCCGCCAAGGTGAGATAACCCAGCGGAGCGTTAAATTCGATGTGGAACACCACCGGCTCGAATTAAATTAAGTAACAAGTTGATTCGGGCAAATCGTGAGCAATGAAATTTAATTATCGGACAATGGAGTGTAACATGAGGCTGGGGCTGCACTGGGGCTAAGGAGCTCGCCCAGTCCGACGGCTTCCTGTCTTCGCCGTGTCGCCGGGGCCCGGAGGGTTCTTGAACGGCCGCTGGCAGAATGCTCATTCTTTGCAGACGCGTACCATCGCAGCGGCCGGAGACCTCTGGAAAATTCCCGCCAAAAAGCGCTTCTCACGTTCGCGCTCATGTGTACATTCTTGCTGCGGTTTTATGAAAGGTTTGCCCCGGGGTATTGGTTTCAGCAAAAAATACACTTCAGTATGAAGGTTCTGCCTGATTTTAAGCAAATATTTCAAGCTGTAATCAATTTCATTAGCCAACCATCGCTCCTAATGAATCAGTCGTGAACTTAACTATTATTATATGAAGGGTGTCTCTTCAAAAGGGGATATTGCCACCGTAGGATTTATCATTAATTCTAAGAAATTCTGTAGGAGCAAAAAGTGTCAGATGATATACATACGTAAAAGTTTAGAAAATGAGGCATGTCATTTTATTTATAAAAAGTTTGACACATGTCATCGTGTAGCAGCAGTTGATAAATCGATATATCCAAAATTCTTTAAACATCGATAGGGCAGAATTGTTTGAATTTCCAAGTGCATATACCAAAATTAAATTTCTTTTAAAATCAGCTAAAGTAGGTATAGTAAAAAGTTCAGAGCAGATCTGACATAAAAATAATTTTTACTCACGATTACTCTCAGATGTTCTTTAAACTTGAAAATGTGTAATAGAATAAGGGACTTACTTGAATTGGTAGAGCCCTACTTATTTTTTATAAAATATGAGTGAATATATAGCCACGGATTCGTAATCACACCTTCCTCTTTTGATATTGTCTTTACGTGTTTTTTGTTTGGTGTAATTAAATCAATCAAGGTAATTTTCAGAAAATTTTATCCGGTGCCATTCACTATTCCCATAGGCAACTAGGTAACAGCAAAAATCAAAAGAGTGACACAATCGATAGTAATTCTACGTGACGGTGGTCTATTTCTGCGTCAATCGACAATCGATTAGCGGAAAACTTCCTGATTTCATTTCCTCCATGGCATAACTCCTTTCGTAGAGGCCAAGTCATTGTGGAGGAAACCTCCAAAGAAATAAATCCGAAACGAAGTAAGATAGACAGCGAGACCAGATGTGAGCTCATATAATAATAATTTCCGAAAGTAGGACATACGCGAATATATGCAAATCCAGTTCCCGAGTCGCGCGGGCTGCAAATTCGCGGCGGCGGCACGCGCGCTTAATGATATATAAATGGCATTTATAGGCGACCGGGTATCGGCGTGGAAATCTTGCATAATAAATGAAAACCCTTAGCGGCGGACCGTTTATGAGAGAATGAGGACTGTCAGCGCCGGGACGGGTGCTCCCGCTGCTATCTGTCAATGCATATCAGGAAGGAGCAAGAAAAACGACTTCTTTATGCTGCGATTGTGAGAAGCTTCGTCGTCATATCCGAACGATATATTGGCTCAGAAAGTGGCTAGGCTTAAAGCCACAGCTCGAAAACGACCGTCCGCGACGCTGGGAATCAGACGGGTTATCAGTGTCAAGGCGGCGTAATGAATGCAGACAATTAGCGGCCGATAGTCGTTGTCTAGTTGGCTGGGTCTTGCTTCTCGCGAGTATCTT
This sequence comes from Machimus rusticus, assembly GCA_951509405.1. Taxonomy (NCBI): domain Eukaryota; kingdom Metazoa; phylum Arthropoda; class Insecta; order Diptera; family Asilidae; genus Machimus; species Machimus rusticus. The sequence goes on along the minus strand of OX608050.1, from coordinate 46,987,737 downwards.
TCCATTTGGCACGACACCTTCTTCGATCGAAGCTCAGAAGGTCCGGTCGAGTGCGTCTTAGTGCGTGATCAGTCATCAAATCAGCCCGACCAGGAGCCGGTTTTGACTGACGCGCAAACCGTCCCTCGTGAAGCGCCGATCGAACAGTGAATCAATTTGTTGTTACCAGCAGCAGCAAATGAATAATGATTAACGGGATCGTGCGAGAAAATCGGCGAAAATAATTTATTAGATCTAAGCTTTTTTCATTTTATTGATCAACGGATCACCGCTGAGTCTATCGAAAATTGCTCCGCTCTGACTCAGTACACGATCGATGCCATTAGCTGCGATTAGCTGCGGGTAATGATGAATATCGGCCATGAGCAATTTTTAATAAAGGTAATATGCGCCGCGGTCGCGCTCACATACCGCTCTTGTCCGCTTCAGTTTAATAGATCGATCTGGACATAGGCAGCCTTCTGCTGCTAACGCCTTGCATCAATCAAACGAGCCCGTTATGATGTCAGAAGAAAAAAAAGCAATTAAAGCTGACTCCATAAAGGAACTTTTCAAATCTCTAGATTCTAGATCTAGACTATAGATCAAAAGATGACGTTTTTCTCTACTTTGCATTTGTCCTCGCGGAGTTCTCGCGCTGCGTCAAAATATCGCGCTCGCCCTTCAAAGACGAGCCGCTTGGCGTCCCGGTCGCGACGAACTCCGATTAGCCTGTCGTCTTATCTCTCCGATCCAAGTGTCTATCAATCATGGGTAGCGCTTTTCAGCCTTTAAAAACTGGATCACTAAGGAATTTGGGTTAAATCTCGGAACTCGTCCACAATTATGTGAACGTGCCGCAGAATGACAATGCGCGTTTTTAGTGTAGGACCCTTTTATCTAGCGCCCCCGAGGCGGAACACGCCAGGTGTGAAAATCCGATTGCGATATAAATTTGAATTGGTCCCCTTTTTGTTTCACTCTCCGCGGGACAGAATAGTATTGTGTCGGGCCCATTGTATTCCGGATTTTGAGCCTCACGTTTAGATGATTTTGCATATCAGTTGAAGGCACTATTGGGCATTTTGCATGTTATGCTGTGTCAGGGCTTGTGGCTACGGGCAACTTGTTATGCAAAAAGTCTGCATTAATCGGTGGCACTCATTTGAGAAAGGCGACCCATGTTTAACATCAAATAGAGTCAATTTGGTATAGGGTCCCTTTTGAGGAGAGACATACTTGACTGTTGAATTTAATCGAGGCAATAATTTCCATTATGCAGTGCCATTAATTTTATGAAAATAAAATAATGTAGAATGTTCTCCTAATTCTAGGAGTCATTTTCCTGAGTAAAAATACATCCAATCATTTTATATTTTGTCATCGTTTTAGATGTTAACTCTTTATATTCTAAATTAAATCCATACAATGAATCTTATACAGAAGAGTAAATTAAGCGCTGCCATTGAAAAAGGGGTTTTACATTTTGAACTAAGCAATTTTAATAAATAACTAAACTATAATTTTCCAAACTTTCGGTCTTTATGTAAATCTTGATATGTATTGTGTTCAGACAGAAAACATCTTCCCCAAAATTCCCTTATATTAATTTATAGATAGCATCTACCTACATATATTGTCAATAAGTTATTTTTTTTTAAGTCAGCAATCAAAATTATATATGTAGGTACTTTACGCTTCTGTCCATATAACTTCTTATCGCAATACGCGCAAGTAGACAACAATATGCGTAATGTTTTATCTTTATACTTATGTTATAGTTAATTTTTTTATGACAAAAATAAATATATTTTTGTTTTGTGGAATACATTTTTTTTTATCTGAAAGATACCATGCCTTATAAAAGCAAACACAGCTAAAAATAGCTACAAATCAAATAACCGCAAGAAAATAATTGTGTAAGACGTAGGTATGCAGCGCCTCTCGTGTTTTCGTAAACCGTGAAGCCTTCACCAAAATCAGTCATCCAGTCTACTCCAGTCACTTTTAGAGTGACTCACTCTGAAAATATTAAATACGAGTACAAAGGCAGCATCATTGGCAATCTTGGCATCGATGATGACATCTGCATTTCCCTCTAAACAAAATAAGAAATTTGCATTTGTAAACAAATCAAAATTGCATTTCAATCCTTTGATGAAAATCAACAGCCCGCCCTGAAAGCATTCATCGGTTTTTAGAAAATTCAGCGGTTGAGACGTAAGGGCACATGCGCCAGCCGCTTGATAAGCACGCAGGGCGCCTTTATTTTGCGCAGCACTTGTAAATGGATTGAACTATTTTTACACCGGATGCAACAGTTCGTTGACTCCACGGCATTCCAACGTCCATCCACAATGTAAGTTTTCCCGAAAAGTCGTGTTCCTTTCGGAGGGCGATCGATGGAAGAAGATAAATCACGAGCAAATGCGCGAACTGATCGCGTCTATTATCTATGGATTTTCAGAATCAGAAGTGGACATCGTGATGAAGATTGCCACTACGCCCACATGGGTCTAGGAATTAGTCCAAGTCATGGAGCGACAAATCCGCAAATAGACCAATATGTTTGGACTATCTTGCATTCCTGTGGGTTATTAAAAGGGTTCTAAAAATACTTTTCAGGGACAAAAGCGATTTCAGGGAGCGAAGTTGTGACGAAATCGGGCGACATTCTGCCCAGCCTCAGGCGGCATAGTTGCTGGAGTTAGGTATGTAGGTCGAAATGGAATTAAGAAAAATTGAAAATTGGGATTTTTTCCTCATCGACGGAAACTTAACGCTTTCTGAAAAGAAGCATTAGACTCGCCTTTCCACGGCTGCGGCCGCAGCACGGTAGTCGCCATCGTGTTTATTAGAGGTCGTTGTGAAACACATGATTAGTGAAGCAAGCTGCTAAAGCATGCAATGCAATCAGATTTTCCATCCGACTGGTTTCGCCGCGAAACAAAATCAATAATGGAGTTTAATTTTAGTGTATCGCCGAGGAAAGTAACATCTGTTGAAAGTCTCCATTAGACCGCCTGAATTATATTTGAATAGGACAATTAATTACGCGGCTTGCGCCGCCGCTTGTAATTTGAGAGATTGCCGCTTGTAATTAGGAGTGGTATGCTAAGCGATCGCAATTCGCAGTGTCTCTGCTGCGAGTTCGCTTCCTGCTTTCGCCGAGCTCTCTGCCCGGCGAATGCTGCCTATTTGCACAGTTGCGCAGCGAATTCATCTCCTGTGCGCTTCAGTTGCATGACACAATTTTTATATTTATGACGAAATGAAGAAAATAGTTGCAGTTTGCAAAATGTAGTCGGTTTTTATGGAATGGATCCACTCCGGCATACATTTTTTTGTAATCAGCAGGAGCATGGATAATGCAGAAAATTGCAGAATAAAACAAGCCCATATTGCCCATAATGCATGAAATGGTTTTCTTAATAGATTAGTAACGAGGAAAGCCGTTCCCACCATAGTATTACACGTATATGTTGATGCCGCAATCAGTAGTCTTAAGAACCTCGGGTTTTCTCATCGGATTTAATGGAATATCCTTAACCGCCACAGTAATTTGAAAGAATTATGCGTAATGGCCAACACATTCTTGATTTATGCTCAGCATAGATTAACTATCTTTCCCCTGCCAATTTTCTGCTACAAGAAAATATGAAAATTACGATGCATTCCGGAAAATGTAGTGGCACTAAATAGACGTTTCTGAATTCCCCATATATGGATAACCTAATTATTGACAAATATTTAAAAAATATTGTCCCGGCTGTATTTAAACACAGCATAGCTTGAAAGTGATAACTTAAGTCTGATTTAAATTTTTAGTTTATTGTTAAAGAAAAATTTAACATTTTGAGTGGAAAATGATCAAAATCTTTTTTATTATTTATTATTACATACATATATTAGTAAAGGCAAATTAATATTTTTTTCAGCAACAAAAGGGAAAAATTCAATGTAAGCAAATGCGCATTTATAATATAAAAGACAAACTTAAAAAAAAAAAAATTTTTTTTTGCAAAGCTTTACGTTTAAGAAAGAAAGAAAAACTGTTGTCTAAAAATGAATTGCGCTTCAAAATTATCAATCAAATCCTTTTTTTAAAATTTTAATGTCATATTTGAGATGTTGTTAATACTAACATTTTATGAGACAATGTTTTAGATTCTTGAAAGTTGTTAAGGTATGTATACATAGGTACACCTACTATTCCTCTCAAAGTTCTTTGAATAAATTATGTATGTGCTTTACAGAGTTCCAATGGTTTCAATAAATCTAAAGCAGCGAAGTAATAATTAAATATATAAATAAATGGAGTAGGTATATGCAGGTTCATATTTTGTACTTTCCTAAATTTTTATAATTATAATACCTATTGATTGGAACTTGTACTAGTTAATTGTTCTTTGTTTTTTTTAAATAATTTAATTTATTATCCTTACTACATTAAACCTTAATAAACTGCGTAGGTTTTTAAGGAACAGGAAATAAACGTTCAAATAATCGCTTATAACGCATTGTACAATACTTCCCATAACTTTTTCCGACACTCCCCCAAATGTCTGAATGCAGATCGCCCGAGGTCACTTTCAATTTCGCAAGAGATTTCCTCATAAATTCCTTTAAAAGGCGGTAAAAATTACGACCAGGAAGGCATAAATCTCGTCAGTTTTTCTATAGGTAAATTCCTGAAGAGCAACTATTGTTCGGTGAATTTTTATTTTATTGTACAAGACAAAACACTCCCATTGCAGTTGTTGAATGTGTGTTTTCTCTCCATTTCCCCGCACCGGTTCGATTAATTGCTGGCGTGCGAAGCTGAAATTAACCGCGCATTTATCGCCCCTAAAATATCTTTTTATTATTCATATGAAAATTCCTCACATTTTGAAGTGATACGAGCATTCGAGCCACATAGGCACCATTTTATACTCGTGGATATTGCAATATTGGGTCCCGGAGGTTTCGATGGAATCTGCGTCTATGAGATGCGGGCTGGGGGCGATTCACGCCAAGATCTCTATTAGCGCACTCGAGACGATGAGGCTATTGCAGATAAACGCAACATAAATATTGACATTATGGAGGTAAGCCCATACCACCGTAAATAATTTCTTTCTCATTCGATTGGGAGCCACGGAAAAGGCCAGACCATCCCGTGACCACATGCAGGAAGAGAGGTTATCTGATCTTGAACTTAATCAATTATTTTCCTCATCACGCTTTCTCCGAGCGTTCCCAGACGAAGAAAAGCGCTTTTCTTCTATGCTCGGATAGAGCGTCGTGGTATGATGCACTTGTGCCATACCGCTTTCCCCGAAATACCTAGGAAAATCACAGCTGAGGTCTTGGCGCTACCTAATTTGGCGCGCCGTGAGATATCTTCATTTGAACAATGCTGAGGCGAATATGTGCAAGATAAAAGATTCCGCCGCGGCGACAATTAGCCTCCTTGGTCTAAGAAGGCCGAAGAAGGCAGTTTTCACTTTTCTGCGCTGTTCTCTTTGAGCAGCTCTGAATCGAATAAATTGAAATCACAATAAGACTTTCTATCCATGTCAAAGGTCTATCAAGATACAATTTGTCATTTTCCACACTGCCTAGATAAAACGAGTCATTTTTTTCCGCAATATTACTCTGGTGCCATTCACCTGCGACAAAAAGCTGGGAGCGGCCCTAAAACTCATCATCGGCCTGGTTTTGAGCGGCTCAGATGAATTAGCGTACATACCTTGCCCAGCTCCAAATTGAGCTCATTTCTCAAGGGAATTGAGGCGGCACCAGCTAAACGAAGATTGAGCCGCAAATAACGTAAAAAGCGGGCAGTGCTAAACGACGGGCATGCCATCGCTTAGCCGCGGGCCTTTATCATTGTCGGATCGGTTCTTTTTCACAACAAATCACCTGAGGTCTTGAGCAGCCGAAGTTCTCGGGCGGCGAACCTTTCAAACGGGCTCGGCCAGGTAATTGCGGCGGAGGAAGGCCAAACCCTAAGGAAATTGCTGCCCACTCACGCAAAGTTTTCCCAGTAAAGCTCGATAATTATCCTATTATGGCCGGGGCCAAAGGTAGAAATGAATTGAATTCAACTGCGGAAAAAATCACGGTCCTATTATACCCCGGCTGATATTTGTGCAAAATTAACAACGGGCCAACCCACTAACCTTGGTCTCGGGTATGACGAAACCCGCTGAAACTATCCGGCCACTATCAGCTGCAATTTATGTTTAATTAGACGCTAGAAACGCCTCGCGGATTTGTGATGATCTCATGAAAACCCGTCACTTAAATTGCCTTAAGTTTGCATTACAATGGCTGGAGGGATTTTTACAACAGTAACTTCGAGCAAAAATTAAAACCAATTAAAATGTTTTATTGAGCAATTGTGAATCTGTGTATTTTTAGATGAAAACATTTACGCTTAATCTAAACTAAAACAATGGTTTGTCATTTATTGAATGCTTAATAACTACAACTATTACTGACTTATAATCGTAAAATTGATTTTCGCTTTATAAATGACAAAATGGAAAAATTTTTATGACCCATAACATAAATGTCTGCCATTTCAACCTCTAGTCGTTTTTATTTGATCTTGGAACAAGTTTTCGAACCCAAATCAAAAATTCTGGCATTGCCGATTTCGATTTTTATATACTTATGAAATTAATAGTAATTACTTAAAAGCATTTGAAATGTAGAAGGGAAAAATTTTACATTAAATACGATATTTAAATTATTTTGGTGATAAAGAGCCTCGAAAGATAAAAGTGTGTGTAAGAATACTTTCCACAGTTATCTAAAAATTATTTCTTGTGCTGAAGAAAAACAGAAAAGAAGTTAGGAAATAGCCATTAAACGGTGTTTCATAATTAAGCAAACAGGTAGAATATAAAATATGAAATCCAAATGACACGTGCTCGCAGCGGTGCGTGATTTATAAATCCGAAGTGACCACCAATCGCGCAGGAAGCCGCTTTGAAGGAAAAACATAAAACTGAGAGTACGACATGAATTAATTTTGACACCCATAAATTGGTTTGATATCCGCTTACAATAAACTAAAAGACGTATTTTTTGCCACGTATCTGTTCATAGTTAGAATAGAGGAATAATCAATTTTTTGGATTGCAGGTTTATAGGAAATTATAGAGTTTTATTCATACAAATCGTAACAACCATAAAAATATTTGAACTACTAGAATTGTTTTTTTTTTAATTGCTGTAGGTCTTTAGTTTCTGTAGTTTGATAGTAAGGGAGACTGGGTACGGTTTAAAAATTTTTATTTGATTGGTCGCAGCGTTGCAATTATGCAACTAAACTATGATCAAAATGCATTAACTTATGAAGAGGACTTCCTTTTTCACATAAATATTAGAATTAAATGCTCAAATGACTTATTTACTGAATAAGAGTTAAAAAAAACCTCCGTGATTGGGTTCTATTATATATAAAAATATGTATGTTAAATGAAAATATTTCGTTAATTCTAAACACATTCAATGATATTAAATTCAATTGCAATTCATTACTATAGTGATTAATTATTATATTAAAAAAAGTATTATTTATTGAGGGATATAATGAAGAGTATTTTTGATTAAAGGAAGCTTTTATAAAAAGGTTGCCAAATAATTAATTATTCAGCGGTTCTAGTATTTCTGAGGTTTTTCGATTTGAGAACGATTTCCAAAGTACTTTATACACGGAAAACAATTTTTCAGAAATAGCCCTGTATTTTCCGACGGATTTTGGGATAGTGCATTATTTCGGTAGCATTTGTGAAAAAATACAGGGATTTTAACTAAAATTTAAGGGCCAGCGTAAAATGTTGACATTATTTCTTATACTGTTAAGGAGATCTGCTGCTTTTTCAATATATGTTGTGGATTTTATGGCAAACGTTCGTAAATTGGTTGGGAAGATTTTTACTATCCCAACTTTTTTTCCGTGTAGTAGGAAAGAAGGAAAAAATAATGAAAAAGAATCCACTTGTCATTGTTTTCGAGATATTCACAAAAATAGTGTGTTTTTCGTCCCATTTGCAACATCAACGACGCACAAGACATACATATGTCATTTGAATTAAGATTTTCTTTTTAGAAAATGCAGTAAATTTGCATAGTAATAAGTAGTTTAAATCCATTTTCATATTATTTTTGTTTTAAAAACGGACAAGTTTCAAATTTTAAAACCTCGCATATATGTAATAGACGTGAGATTAATAATAATTATAATGTTTAAAAGCTTAAAACAAATCTTTTTGAGCGAATTGCATAAGTCACATCTTGGTAACTTCCGAAGTTGAAATTTCTCTGATTGCATCGTTACTTGGCGTACCTACACCAAGCCCAGAATTTCTCCTGAAGCACCATTATCAGCGTTTTCGTAGTCAGCCATCAATTTTCCGATAAATTCTACGGTCCAGCCGCCTATTACTCCTCATTGTTTTAGCGAAAGAAAGCAGCACGCAGCCACTTTGTTAAGGGCGGGTAACCGCGGATTGCGGCACGGCACATCACATGGCTTATTTATCGCTGCTTACGTGTCAATCAATAGGGTGTTAGTCACGAGAGTGCACCACTCAGTTCGGCTTGCAATTCACCAAGAATTATTTATTGATCGAAGACGCCCACAATTTCGTTTCAGAGGCTCCTCTGCTGCGGCTTTCTCAAGTTCGCATCGGTTGCGGCACACGTTGCAATCGGCAAGATAACCGGTGTGCACACCTAAAATTATTCGCAGACTTTTTGCAATATGTGCAGTAAAAGAAGGCCTATTCGGGTTACTTTACTTGGAGAAAGGGTTCAACAACATCGCGACACCCACGTGCCTTGCGCCAGCCGCGTCCGTGGGCCATTAACCAATTACACCATTGTTGCGCGAAGAAACATTGTCTCAGTCGAAACGAAATTATATTCCTTTAGTTTCTAACGAGACGCGAATCTATTTGCTTTCCTAATGTTTGTCACTTTTCTATATTTTCCAGGTGTTATACTGTGAAATTGTATCTCATGCTCGAGTGGTTGGCGCATGTGTAAGAGCTTCTGAGAAGGAGAACGATCATTCCATTTCGTCAGCGACCCCGTCGCCGAATGGCAGCAAAAGATCTGATGGAAATCTTAAAGGCCTAGAAAGACGGTATCACCTGCTCTACCTGAAGGCGATTGAGGTGCAGTGCCTGTTCGAGGGCCTCCTAGGAAAGAAGAACTCTTCGGTAAGTAAACGCTCCTCCTGCAGCATTTTCACTGCAAATTATGCAGATTACACGATTTAATAACGCCCGAACGAGAACACCAAATTGATATTGTTCGCGACATGCAACCACCGACTATAACGTCGCGACTGTCTTCGATTATATTCATTCACCTTTTTCAGAGCGCCGGAATTCAACAGGTTTGACCAATTAATTTTCTTCGAGTATGGAAATGGGCTCTGTCAAAAGATTGCTGCTGCTGCAGGTTAATTTCCTGTGGAGAGCAGAGGTTTTGCTCTTAGAATCTCGTAGAAGCGTGAAAATGCTGCAATCACGTATCAGAGGTCATTAGCATCCGTCTGGGGGAAATTTTATGTAGTTCGTGGGTTCTTTCGATTAACATGATTTTGAAAAGCATTTCCGCTCTTGGTTCCCAAAGTCATGTAAGTCGAATTAATTAAAATCTTGTCTGATGATTCTGAAAATATATTTTGAATATCTTCATGAGAATTGACTTCAATTTTGATCCTGAACTCTGTGCAATAATGAAGACTTTAAGAGGATGTAGCTCATTAGTAGCAATAGATATTCCAAAATTACAATTATTTCATCCTTTTTAGGATTTTTCATTTTTCGAAAGTGAGTCTTATTAATGTGTTGCATTTTTTGTTTATTAACATGTCTCTTAGACAGATTTTTAAATGATTAAAAAGATTTCTATCTATTTCTACATATTGCGCAACAAGCTAATTTTAGCTTTTATTATTACTGCATGGAAATTAAAATCATACTACAATACTCTTAAATTTCACGAACAACTTCACAATCAAATTCCAGTGGCCGATGTAATCTAACCGCGAAGTATCGGCGGTATAGAAAAGAAATTTTTTTTTAAGCGTGCGGATGCCAAAGTGTTAAAAATGTTGCTTTTAGTCAATAAAATTTAATGGAGTTTTTAAGTTCATCTATAGAAAGTGTTTTTACATGAAACGACTTTAGTCTGTATTAGAAATTTGAAATTCCTTTAAAAAACAAAATCCAATCGATGTTTTTTTCTACACACTTAATTATCTTCATAAACCGTTTTTCTAAGTGAAAGGTCATCACTCATCTCTGAGACTGGTAATAATTAATTAGCCCCTACCATATCAAAAGGTGCAATAAAATCATGCTTAACGGTGTGCAACACACGGCAAAACACAAGTAGCAATAGATCGATGAGTAGAATGCGCGAAGAAAGCAAATTGCAGTAATTCATTTCGCTTAAGTGATTAAAAACAGATCGATTACAATGAAATGAAAGCTCTGTGAAATTTCGCTCAATTAGCTGCATTTCTTCAGCTAAATGAGCATCATTTTTTGCTACTGCACTTCCGAAATGAAGAGAAGGCATTTCAGGCATTGCACTCGTTCCCTCGTAAATGGTGAACTCGCCGGTGTCCGGGAAATTTATAAGGAGGCGATCGGCGCTTCTTGACAGGCATCAAAAAGCGCGCCAAACGAGGAAGATGCAGCGATGATACTCGAGAAAGTGATTACTCAATGGGCAATTTGAATTTGGTTAACTAATTTTTTTCTTGACTCCTTGTAATTAGGTTTAATTAAAAATTGCTTATTCATTTTAAGAAAATTTTGGAGCTTGTTTTCATTCTCTTCTTCTTCATAACATATTAGCGTAGTGGACTTGCTTTGAGTACCGCAGGAGAATGGCGAATTAATTTAAGGCAGGTTTTCGTAATTGATTGTCCATTAATTGTAAAAATCCTCAATATACAGCCACAAATTGAAATAAACATTTTCCATTATGCTTTCCCCAGCAAGAAATGTATGAAAAAACATGTTGATTCTACAACTTTCTCCATGCATTTTTTTAATTGATGATACCACAAAAGTATTATTTAAACTTTTTTTTTAGCATCTTTAATATACGTATACATAAATAAGATTTTGTAGAGACTTATTGATTTAAATAATGAGCTTTAAAACCTGCTTACTTGTAATAAAATTGATTGCTTATAGCAATGCATTTTTACATGTTAAATATTAGACTCTATCCTAACTGCAAGTTAAATCCTGAATAAAAGATTTTGTTTAGGTCGGTAATGGACTTTGATTTTCATGTTCTTATCTAACTAAAAAAGCAGTGCTTGAACTCTTATTCCACTGGAAAAAAGATAATTATTATCTAGAACTAGGCTAATTTCTTTAATGAACATATTTTATAGTTTAGCTCTTTCTTAGAGTTCACACCATTGACCTTGTCTGTTGTCTTAATCTTCTGAATCTTTTAAAAATTTATTGGGTGAAGTTATATTCCAGTTATCTCATTACGCCCAATTATTGTATTTTACTTAACCCTAAAGTCTTTTGCCATTCTTTAATTAAAACAAACAATTTAAAAATTAATTTAATAATTTAATTTAAATATTAAATTTGTTTGTTTTCTTAGCTTCTTACTTTCTGTTATAAGCACTCTAAGGAAGACATTTCGAATACATATTAACAAATTTTTTGATTAAGGACTTAAAAATCATATGAAAAATTAAGGATATATGTTTTGATAAATTTTTATGTAGGTACCTATATGCTGCTATTTGCACCCGGCTGTTTCTCATAATTTCATTTTTTTATTAGAATTGATTATCTGTGCTCTCAATGCACACAAATCCTACCTTTAATCAATTAAATTAGCTCTCCCTAAAATGAAACAATTTTTGATATGATGAATGCTACCCCTAGCCTGCATTTCCAATTTTTTCCTTATCGTAATATGACCAATCAATCAAAATTTCCAAATTTCTTTCATTTCCACAATAATGCAGCTTGGTGGTGGACCTGTGGGGTCCATTTATCGTTCGAAGTAACAACGCGCGCGCGTGTAAGGCGCCACAAAATACATGAACTAATTTACACGGCGGCCACGACTAAGCATTTTGGTCATTATTCAAGCAGTCCATTAATAAATGGTTCGTTCTCGTATTATCAATCCTGATGATTGTCTGCCATTAATTACTGCCACAGCCCGAGTGGCCGCCTCGTCCCACGACCGCGAGAAGTCCTGTGAAACCCATTAATTTTCATGTACCTCATTACCATTCGGTTTGCTCAATTTCTCGATCTTATCAGTCGTCTAAGATGCGACTCATGATAAGACTTACAAATTGTGCACCTATGTTTGTATAGGAAGTGAGGCCGCGACCATTTCTCTTTTTAATGCAAAAGCATAACCGCGTTTTGTCACTGCCCCACGACCAAGTGCAGCGCGCTACGCCCGCTTTTGTTGTTCCGGGACTGCTCGTAACTTGGACCTAAAAAAAAATTGTTTGATTCGACAGCGAACACGGAAATGAGGCTTTTTGTTCCTCCCTTGCCGTGGTCCGAAAAATTTTGGTCGTAACCACCTCGTCACGAAAAGTTACAAAGCACTCGCCAAGTGGGCTGAGCCCTTTGATGAAGGGAAGTCCGGCAGTAAGAGGATTGGAAAAGGTAAGCCAATTTCTAGCGAGAAAGTAAGGAACTTTTACTTTTGATTGAAAGCCAATCGACGACGCCTGTTACAAGACTTGAGTACTGCGGGACGAATCGCTTCCCCAGGGCCGTCTAAGCAGCGAATAATTTCTTGTAATCGTCCGGAAAGTTACAAGACTTCTAATTTTTTTTCCTCCGATCTTCGTCTTCCTCGACATGCCTGATGCCGCCGAGAAAAGTTACATGATAAACGGGTCACGACCATTTTTCCCCCTGCCTTTCAGCAGGAAGCCCGAAAATCTCAAGAATCAAACTGAGATGATTAATTGACGACCTCTTCTCGGACAAATCCTCCGGTTGGTTGCTTGTATCACGTCTATTTCGAGAAATTTTTATCATCGACGACTTCTGTTCGCCGGCTGCTGGAGACGTGATCTATCCCTGGAGCTTGGCTCATCCTCACCTACTGGATGACGCTTTGACCTCAGAGTAGCACGAAGAAGTGCCGCCAACGTCTTGACGCCAATTTGAATATGAAAAGAGGCGCGATTTAGTGCCGATTATACCTCCGTTGAGCCGCTAATGGGGGCTGAACACTCACCGGATTTTATTGACACTATTTCCTGGATTATGACGAAATCTTTCGGATTCTCGATAGGTAAGAGCTTACCTCTGCGCTGTGTCTTCTTAGCTCCACAGCCGGAGTTAAAGCGATTCACGAATGAACCATCGTTATGATCGGCATCTTTAGATTCATCGAAATTATTATAGCAATTAAAGGTAATAAAGCGTAAATCATTTACTCTTTCATTAAAACTTAAAATTTTTAATTATACCTATAACCAAAATCCAAAATCTATGGAAATTTTAGAGAAGAAATTATTTTATCGGATAGACTTTGAAACTTAAAAGTATGTTGTCAAGATGATTCCTAGACATATAATATTTATATACATATTTATGTATGTATATCTATCTGGCATCTTATTTTTAGAAGGTTTAATATAACTTAGTATGCAATTTAATTAAAATAATTAATAAGGGATTATTCATTCCGTAGTGCACCATTTATAAATTACAATTTTATTCACATGCGACATAGGCAAAAAATTTAAGTATTTGCTTTATGAAACCCCAAAAATTTTAAAATGTTAGTTGATATTTAGCAAAGCCATAACGCAGTGGGTCAGGGTTTCGATGCCGAAAATTATCAAATGTACATTTAAATTGTCAACTAAAAAATACCTTCTAGCAGCTACGTTGTACTCAATCCTTGGTTGCTTAAAACTAGAAAATATAAATTAAATAGTGTAAAATTTATTTATGTTTCGAAGTTGTGGCATTAGAAATTCTGCAGTCAGTAGTTTTCTTTGCAACCTAGCTAAAAATTCATCTTTATGACACTTTGACCTTAAAGCAACACGAAAAAGTACCGTCAACATTTGACATTGTTTGAATATGAGAAGAATGGCGATTTAGTGCCGATTATTTATTCTTCGGTTGTGCAGCGAATGAAGGCTGAACTCACCAGATTATATTGACACTATTTCCTGGATTATGTCGAAATCTTTCCGATTCTCGACGGGCAAGACCCAAGACGTTATCTCAGCTGTGTCTTCCCAGTTAGAGTTAAACCGAGTCAGCAATGATCGGTGTAAATGGGCTGGCGTAGGTGAGCCTCGCGCCGAGACTTTCCCCTAAGGTTCGGCCGGAATAACAAATTTCGCCGTTTCGAGATCTTCAAGAACATGCGCCGGTGATGAAGATCCACGTAGGTGGGGTTCTCGTTTCGACATTAAATTACTCTCCTCCTAGTATGCATGTCACAGCGACAAATGTACGCTCCTCTGAGATTATAAACCTCAATGCCCTGCGGCCTGCCGTGAAAAATTAAATCAAATTTAATGGCGATGTCACTGATGGGATTACACCCGATGTAGTGACTTCAAGGAAAGCAGACTCTTAGCTGTTGACTTTGTGGCACTCAACATAATTCACATTAATTACCCCAGTCGGAATGCATTTCAGTCTCTTACCACATACTCAACATTAAAATATGATATTGCTAAACCTCACAGCATACGACTTTACAGCCGCATTTTACCACTGGAGGGAAGTTTATAGCTTGATTTTCAATTTAATAGCCCAATAGTAACCATAACTTATTCTAATCCGGCGTTTATGGCAGTTCTGTCGGGCAAGAAAGTTAGTACAGGCGAAGGGCAAGAGGGCTCGATCTGATGATCACTGCATTCGATCAGTACGAACCTTTATTGCTTCTGCAATCGGAGCTGTAATTGATATTGCTGGCATGAATTTTAAAAGCTTGTAAAAGTGCTGTAAACGTGATTGTAAACTGCATACTTGAAGAATTTGATAGAGAGCGGAATGTTCTAAGAAGCAACGATGTTTGCTTTAAACCTTTAGAAAGTTGTCATTTTGTTGCTGTATCTAAGATAATACCATATATTTTCTTCCAATTAGAAAGTTACGCTGATTTTAGTAACTGGTTGCTTATTTCAGTAATTTATGATAGATTTAATTTTTAAAAACCGCTTTTAAATACTTTTAAATTATATCATTATAAAGAAAATAATAACTAAGGAAAACATAACTTTTTATATTTTTTCTTACAATTTACAGACTTATATCCCCCCTTATAGAATTTTAGTAGGTATTCCGAAAATAACCTTCTGACAGGTTTAAGTAGAGTTCTTCTATTTTAGCACAATTTCTACTAAGTACATATAAATGCAGTCAATATAGAAATGTTCCACCCATTTGGTGTTTAACAATGACTGATTCACTAATTGAAGGTAATTGTAAGATTAATTTAAAGTTATAAATATTAATGATAACAATAAACATAGAAGAAAAATTTACAACTTTAATTTTAAATTACATAGAAACTAGCCTATGTAGAAGCATTAGAGTGATATCGTTCGATGCGTGACCTTTGCGAATTTTTTTAACACGAAATCGCGCAGTTCGTTTTCGCTCCAACAATTTCCCAACTGCTGCAATTCTTTCGTTCATATAATAGACGCGTTTTCTGCTTATTTATATTCGGAGAAATCTCTATTTATTTGGTTTGTATGAAAATCCGGTGAAATTTCATTTTTTTTTCGTTTCGCTGCTTCGAACATTTATTTAGCTCGTCATGTACCTGCAACGTAACTAATTTTTATATTTACGATTTTCAAACTTATAAAATAATAAATATTTCTAAAAATTAGTTTTGATTTTGTTACAATTCAATTCAACTTCAAAATATACTCAAAATAATATGAGAACAATTTTGTTTAATTTCAATAGATTCTAAAATAGTGCTAATGATTAATCCAGCACATTGCCACCTTTCGACGGGAGATCACACCGCAATGAACTGGAAATATTTTCTGCTCTAAATATAGTTTTCTCGGTTTCTTCTCTAAAGTAAATTTTTGGAAAACATGACGCCATATCACTAAATACTTATGCAAGTTTAAAACAACTATGTGTACTTTGGAGCTATGATTTACGTTCTTTAATGTTGCAATACCTCACCACTATGTGTCTGCCCTTTCTTAAGCTTCAAAAATATTTTTCATGGGCTTCTTTTGTTGCAGTTTCCATCCATCGAGCCTTTTCCGTACTTGTTCACACCTAAAGAATTCCTCACATCCTCGTCGGTTGGAGCTATTTAAAAACTCGGAACGTGCCGATAGCTCCAAGTCCAAACAATTTAGTGATTTAGTAAAAAGTTTCAGAATTGCTTCATTGTAAACAGATTTCTCCCTTTAAGTGAAAACGATTGAGCTCGGACAAGCATCGCTAAATATTTGAAAAATAAACCAGATTTGCTTGCGGAGTGCGCGTCCATTCGTTACAATTTCTTTACACCTTTCGTCATCATCGGGAGAAAAACGGTCAGGCAAAACGACCCTATTCACATAAGAATTTATGCGGTAGCCTCATAAAAAGAGCGTAAAGTCGCGAACAGTTATTTTTTTACATATTTAAAGGTCGCGTCGCGTCGCCGCGTAACAGCGCAGCAAGAAGTTCTTCGACCCATTTTTCTTTATTTGCTGTTGACATCATGCTCTTGGGTCCGCGAAGTTGAGTAACACACGAAAGTTTATTTTGAGGACTGGAGAATTTTGGACCAGACGCAAAAAGAAGCAATCTAAATGAGCAAATTATTGAGTTAGGCTATGGATGATTGCAGGCCATAAAAAGCGACCTAATTTATTGGCACATGCCCAAAATGTGTCTTGAGTGGGTTCGTCAGGCCCATCCGGCTCGTGACGAATAAAAGGGTCTCGCTCGAATCAATTTAACACTTGACCGCAATTTGCGTCAAACACGGGTAAATTGGCGACCGCCAGCACGACTCTTGTCTTAAGCTGAAAGTCATGAGCCGCAGAGGCAATCGATTTTGAAGTTCAACCGAAGCCTCAACCTTCTCTCAAAAGTCTTAAATTTGCATTGCGCCAAGAAGCCAATGGTGGGAAATGGCCACATCCGGTGTCACCTCCTGGCGTTCATCATCTTGAGCCTCATTAATCGCCACGACTCGCCCGTCGATTTATGATACACGAGGCCGAATATTCGCAAATTTATCTCATAACTCCTCGGTTGTCTTGCCAATTAGAGATAATCTTGAAAGCAGTGAGTCGTGACGAAGAAGTAAGGGCAACAACTGCTCGGGCCGCACACGTCCCGCGCATGTGTGCATAGGACATGCTTGGGCAATTATGCTTATGCGCCGCCTCTGATGTCTTCTTCTTCTTGCCAGAGAGAGCATAATTAATAACATACCCCAGTACATTCAATATTTTTCTGTTCCATATTTGGCTGCGTTTGTTCGCTAGATCCTATCGGCGCCTATTTGCATAGACCTAAAGAAAGTAGTTGTAGTTTAATGAAGTCGGATGGCTTCCACCGATCTTTGGGCCTCGCTAATTGGACAAGTGAAAACTTCGTATGGACCATACACAATTTATCACAATTAAACATCTTAAATAATTTTTTCTTTTTTTTCGTTTCCTCCTTTCTGCCTTCTAAGATTTGAGATTGTTGTCATCTCTGAGTGAAGTACCTCATGTCAATTAGCCCCTTGATCGACAGACTATGGATGGCTTATCATAATCTCATTCGGAGAAAAAGTCAGCAAAGACTGTTCCTGCTTACATAACACATCTTGCTGGACAGGTGTCATGATGTTTTCTAGAGTGTTTCTTTCCGATTGATTTAAGACTGTGGTGCCTATGCCTCAATCTTCTCGACTGTTTGTTTTGATTAGGACTGGGACTTTCAGGTATTCTCCGATCTTAGTTTGTTTAGTAAAGTGATTTGAGTTACGCCTAATTGATTTTAAAACTGAAAGGAAATCATGTCAGTTATTTTTTGGGTTCAATCAACCTTTGGCTGTTTGATTTTGAAAGATCTGATTAATTTAAGACCAAATAACCTTTCATTCGTTTTGCCTGAAATTATGTAATGTTTTCAAATTAACTGCAAATGACTGGACTTAAATTAAAAGTATTACTTTCTTATTATATTCAACATTTACGAAAGAAAACTAAAATAAGACTCTTGGTTTATTTATACACGGAATTGTAAGAGCAAAAAATAATATATAATTCATTATGACTATTATAAGTTTTCTCCAACAATGAAAGAGTTCTAATAAAAATAGTTGACGTTACAATTCGTAGTTTATATTTTATTTCAACAAGCCTTTATTATTTCCATCTACTATAGAACTTGTAGAAAATTCGCACGGAAATCCGAAAAGTTTAAACGAAAATCGCATTACATCTTGCAAGATATTTAATCTCCTCTGATTTTATGCCTTGTAATCTTATTTATTTGCCGCCATGAATAAATAGGAATTTCGTCTAGGAACCAATAGTGTCATCAATATGGTATGTGCTTTAATACTTCAACCATACATGAAAGTGATAAAAAGACAATATTTCATAGGTTTAGTTTTGAAGAGACCTTGTGGGTTTTATGTCTTTTCAAACCACCAATCAATGCAGCCGTGCCTAATTTAAAATGCCAACAGTCGTGATTCCATTCTTGCAAGCAGCATATGAATATGCATGTGAAAATCGTCATCCCGCGAAGATGATCGCGACCCGTTCAAACCTTCCGCGGCACATTCAACCGCGGGCTTTTGTTTTTTAGTTATAAATTTGGTCGTGACATTGGTCGCCGGGCTAAATGACATTTCCTCTTCCTATGATAGATCACTTGAACCATCCCGATCGTTAGACCTAACGCTGCGGTAGGGCATACTTTCCACTAGCCATGGTAATTACTCTGCGCCACGAGATTATCTAGCGTGGGTGCGCTGTGGGGACACTAAAGTGACTGAAATTTTTCTGATGTGCGGCTCAGATCACTTCCCAGCAATTTGTCGTTGGGGATGTAAGCTTTGTTTTGTTTAACGCACTGAGACCTTTTAATTCAGAAAACAAACCAGAAAGTTTGATGGCTGCTCGCAACCTTGTATTTACGGCCGATCGTCATTAGGATCGTCAGAGCGTCGGTTAAAGTGCCATTATACGCGAAACAAAGGCTTCTTCTACGCTTCGCAAGAGAACACCATTTGCACGATCATCTTTCTTGCAATCCGCCTTTAATTTTGGCTGGTAACTTGGATTGCTCAACGCTTTTTTTACGGATCGCTATACCAAAAGAAGAGCGCTACTAATGGCCAGTTGCGGGTCGCGAAGGTAGAAAAAAGGCGCTAATGGCTCTTACCGTCGATTGAAACGCTAGTTGAGGTCGCCGCACACTCTAGTTACGTCTCGAAATAATTAATCATAGTGATTTTTGCGAAATCATGCTGAGCCTATTCTCAATTTTCTTTGCAGAGCGTCTTGAGTCGAGCTTCATCCACAGAGACAGACGACGAGCCAGCATCTAAGCTAGCGCGCCTTTCGGACTCCGGATCACAAACTCATGCTTCGGCCAGTGGTGACCTTCTCAGCCGCGAGCAGACAATAAGCGACGAAAACAAATCAGAGGTAAGACTGCTTTCGTGCACGAACCACGAACTGAAAGATTCTTAACTCTTTATGGCGATCTCTTCCCACAGGGGGACGACGAGGGCGAAGACTGGCCAGATTTAGCCTTCGACTCGATTTTAAGCACTGAACACTTGCAAGAAGCAAATGCAGATTTCGACGCAGACTCCGAGGGCAGTGACTGTGAAGTAGTGGTTAAGGGGCTCACTCGGCACCCCGGGAAGAAGGACAAAGCGGGTCGCTTCAACAAGTTCAAAAATGATTCAGTTTTAAGTGAAAATATGGACTCTAACCTATGCGAAGACGGATCTCTGGATTTTACAGTGGTCGAGAAGAAGTTGCAAGACTCCAACCAGAACCTCAGCCGATCTTCTGGGTCGGGCAGTTCCGGTAAAAAGCGCCAGCGCACTGTCGACATATCCAAGTTTAATAGGTCGAACAGGAAATCAAAGAACTGTGCCATATTCTACTTTAAGCACTTGGATACAGACAACGAAAATTTTGGCCTCTCCTCCCAAGGAAGCGATGTAAGTATCACAACAGAAAAATATATTTTCAAAAAAAAAAAAAATAATTCTAAAAATGTTTTCATGAACCTTTTACTAATATAAATGCGGTGTGGTTTAATTAAAGTGATTAAAATATTTCATTTTATGGCCTGCAAATATTTCTAAATAACAAAAATCAGTAAAAGCAATAAACTATTCAAAAATTATAAACTGCAGTAGAATAATATTATCACAGAACAGATAAATTGACGAATTAGCTTTAAAATCGAACCGCATATCAAGAAATCGATAACTTCGTTTCAATTTCGTCGATTTGGGTTTTATTCATCCGATTTTCGGCATAAATTTCATTATATTTAATATAAAATCAAACGCAATTATAATTTTGTAAGATCTAAAAGTTTAAGTCAATCAGATGGTAACCGGGTTGCTTGGTATAGCTGGTTCGAATTTTTGTGGTCTTCTGTTTTTTATTATAGGTATGTTTGCAGTGAGTAATCAAGTATGGGTTTGACACGGAAAGATCGATACGTTGCAAACTAAAAATAACTACCATATAAAATTGTTAAATGAAAACTCTACGCATCTTACATTCACCGATTCTAATTTGAAGGAAATTACAAATTCAAAAAGCAAATGTGGGGAAGTAAAAGCAATTTCACGAGCAAGTGGTTTGTTGTAAAAATTACAGAGTCCCATGTCCCTGTAAACTGCTCGCTCCGAAAGAAATTTCATGGTGTATTCTGTAAAAGATCTTGAAAGAAAAATAAATCTTTTATCGCCAAGAATTTTCTAGTGACTATGAATAAATATAAACAATATTCTGAAATTGTGAAAACATTAAAACTTGATTCAATTTAAATTCAGAGTTGAATTAAAATTGCATTAGGCTTGAGTTAAATTTGATGCAACTAAGGTTTGAGTTGAGCCAAGTTACATACATGCATACATATATAATGATTGATTTTTATGTGAGTCTCTAATCGGAGCTCTAGAAACTTTGTAGAGATCTCTGATCTTTGGTTTTGTATGATTTTTGAAAGTTAAGTTTTGTATGATTATTCAAGAGACGTAATTTTTCGACCACCGTGCGCCAATTGCACACGATCGCTGATACTTATTTCGTTATTATCCACTTTGCAGGCACTCAAGTCCGGCGAGCCATCTTCAGATGATGAGGGATGGCTCTTCACCAATAACGGCATCGATGGTCAGAATTCACTGAACGACGACTCGGACAAAGAAAACAAGG
This sequence comes from Machimus rusticus, assembly GCA_951509405.1. Lineage (NCBI taxonomy): Eukaryota > Metazoa > Arthropoda > Insecta > Diptera > Asilidae > Machimus > Machimus rusticus. The sequence goes on along the minus strand of OX608050.1, from coordinate 46,966,310 downwards.
AAGTCGCGACTGCAGCGAACGTGAATAGTCTGGATCGCAGCCCCAAAGAGATTATGAGCAACTTTGACCCAGCAATTCTTGGAGGAGGATCAGCAGCAGCAGCAGAGGTGAGTACCATCGCAGCACGTGCTAGAAGTTAGCCGTGACTAAGTCGAATCTATTTTCACTTCAGGAAAGAGAACGTCCAATGAGATCTGGTTTAAATCATTTAAAGGGAGAAATTCATATGGAAGCTGTCAGCGCAGAAAGTGCCGCCGTCGCTTGTGGCAAGAACAAAAACCCATCGGAGCCCATAGCGGAGGCTGCCGAGATGTCGCTTAAGGTAATGAGCAGGCTCCATTTTCTCTGCGCCGATTAATCTTGTCGCAGGTGACTGCCACTGCCGCTGAGCATTTTCATATTTACCTGTCGCCTGGCCGCAGGAGTCACCAATTCACATGCCCCTAGATTTATTTTACCACTGGCGCATTTTTCGCTGCACACGTTATCGCTTGTGCCTGAGTAAACACGGGCAGCTGGCGCAGCGAAATGAAAGCGATATAAATATTGATAAGGTTTGCTCGCCGGTGACATTCTCATGGCAAGAAAATCAATAGTGGCTTAAGAAAATCATATTCGCGACATATTTCACTCTGGCGGAGTTGGGAGCCAGTGAAATGCGGTAATCTATAATTCGCGAATTGAAGTCGGCTTCTCCGAAGACATTCGATTGGATTAATTTAGCCGCCGTTAGTTATGCCTATCGCGCCCGATGATCTTGCTAAACAGGCAATTCACAAGAAAGACCTGATTTTGATGCATCTGTGGCTCACATTCAGAGAAAGTGAAGGATAATGGAAGCTAAATGAAGTTGATTGATTTTCGGGCAATTATTGCAGAAGATTAATTATCTTTTGCAACAATATTTTATTATTACAGCTTAAAACTTATTGCCGACACAACAATAATTTTGGAAAGCGATCAGATATTGATATTATCAGTTTTGGGACATTTTAAACATGGACACGAGTAGGAAGAGTGTATACAGCAATTCCGAGATCAAAAGTGTTTTTTTTTATACTTGTTTTACATCATAATTTTAAGACCCATCATAAGCCCTTAAGACTTTCATTTATTTCGCGGCACCAAATCTTTGAATAATAAAAAACCTTTTTTACTTTGGTTTTGTTCTCATTTTCTGAAAGTACAAATTAGTGTACATATATGAAATTCAAATTCGCGAAAATTATAAAACTTTAACCTTTTAAGCAGGAGTTATCAACACGGGTGCATAGAGAATTTAATTTTCTTAGAAAAAAACGCGTCGTTTGCTGACTGTTTAAAAAACAAAAATCAGGTGAATTTAAGTCATATATGAGTATCAATAATATCATTAAAAAATTAAAGGGCTTAGGTCTTAATTTGCTTGTAAAATAGGCGCCCATTATCTGCGACCTTTAATTTTTTTACAAAAATTGAACCACTCTCCTTCTATTGCAACTTAAATTTATATTTATTGATTATAGAGCACACTTCATAGAATTTTCAAATACATTCACTTTTGTGATAAGACAATAATATCTCTAAATAAGTTAATCTCAATTTCTCGTTTTCAGGAGTGCTCACATGAATCAATCAAACAACTCGTTATCAACGCAGAAAATTTAGTTCGTGAAGAGGTGCTAAAGACCCCGATGAAGAAGAAACATTCCACCGTTAAAATAAGTGCCGGAAAGAAACGAGAAATGAACATGCCCGGCCCAAATATCCAGAGAGTTCAGGTACTTTGCAAATAAATACCTTTAGAATGTTTCCGAATTATCTTAATGCATTTATCTTAGGAGTGGCTGGAGCACCAACCGATCTCTTCAAAAGACGTCAATATGCCCGGAACTCCCTTGACTGCCACTGACTGTGAAGCATCCGGCGAGTACACAGAATCAGATTCTGCAGCCAGAGAATCGGACACTTCTGAGGGGATGACAGATTCGATTGCCACTTGCATGCAAACGGGGAGCACCTCGCAGTGCACTTCAACTGAAATTATCGGAGGCTCTGCCGAACCAATAACAAATGCTGGGAGCAATCCGAATTTAAGTGGTGCAAAGGTAGTTCGACGCGCAAATCGGAGGAACTCTGATCGACCCTGGTCGGTGTCTTGTCTGTCTCAACTTACAGAAAAAGATACAATAAGTCCAGACAAAGTAAACAATAACCAGGGTCTGGCGAGTCATTCCATAAGTGAATCTGCTCTGCATATTCTTTCCTCTCCTGCCAGAAGTAAGCATTCATCCCAGACCACCGTCAAGAATTCTGATAGTAAAAATTCTCTGAAGAGGCGCAGGATGCGCAGACGTAAATTAACGGGCAAGAAAAGCGATTCAGGATCGGACGGAATTCTTCCTTATGATCTCCCTAAGCTAACAAAGACCCTTATGAAGTCAGAGTCACTTTCTGGTCAGATCAACATAATCCAAGATCTCACAATGGCTCTGTCGATAATTAACGTCACAAAAACAATGAAACCTGAGGAAAAATCAAACTCGGAGGTTGAAAGCGAGGAAGAGCAAAATCTAATGAAGCCAAACTTTAAATTGGGATCTTATACAAGTGCTTATATGATGAATGAATCCAAACTGGGCTCTTTGGCCGCTCTTGCCAATTATATGAATGAGGAACAAGGAGGTAAGTCGTCAAGTATTTTCTAATTCAGCCTAATTTCCAATGAAATTTTATCCACAAGCTCCCACCCTGAAGCCTAAGAAAGGTAAAAAGTCTTTGACTTCACCCATAATTTGTGCGTTTTTTGTACGCGACAGGTATGTAAGTCTTTTTATCACTTTCAGAGTACAATACCGGAACTGAAGATCACAGCAGCTTTTCCGAGCAGGCCTGGGATAACTACCAGGAAAAGTATCTTTCAGAAAATTATTCAGAAGGACTGGACTCAGATGCCGCCAGGCGATTGCTTGAATTTGGTGATGACTATCGGTTAGTTATTTTTAATAAAAATTACTTATATAGTCGACATTTTCACGTTTTTTTAATTCTAGTAATTTCTTGGACTCACAATCGGATTGTTGTTCCTCTCTCTCTGCTGCTAATAATCTGGATTCTCTGTCACCCCCAAGAATGGATTCCTTGAAGCAAACCGAAAACAAAATTACGCAGCAGACAATAACTAGCTCCGTGGATCACGCCAGAAGACGTCGTGCTCTCGAACTGGAGTATGAAAGACGTCGGAAGAACGTAGAAATGAAGAAGAAGTCACAAGGTAAATTTCGTCTGCGACCATTCCTATGTTTTTTTATTGTTTTCTGTATCATCGTATTTTTGAGGGAAAAAGTAATATATGCTTTATAGAAACCAGATCTTTTCCTTACTATGGGTAGGATCCTATAAAACTTCAAAAGATTCCAAAAATAAGGAATAAATATAATACTGACAAGGAGACGGCAAAGGTCTGGGGTATTCAAATCGAACGGAGGTTTCGCGTGTAATTAGTACTCAGTAATTGCCGAGAAAAAAAATCATAAAGTTTGAACAAAAAAAATTGTTTTTTTATTAAAATTTGAAAATTCGTTATAAACAATTTCTTTTATTTAATAATTTATAAATTTTTAAACATTAAAAACATGGAAATTTAAAATTCGCATATGGGTTAATATTAACTTTAGGATTTTTTTCCTCGGCAATGACCAAGTAGTGCGCTGTACGGTTTGAGTATATGAATACACTTAGTGAGTAATAATTACATGCGAAACCTCCGTTCAATTTGAATACCCCACACATTTGCCGTCTTCTTGTGAGAGAAACAAGATTCAATATTTGCTCCAGTTGTCATGTTTTCTTTAGGAGTAAGTAATAAGTTTTTTTTTTCGATTTGACGAAACTGGAAAAGACTAAAATACTTATATTGCATAAGTTTTGGAGATTCCGGTGTTGAGTCTAAAGGGTAATATAACAAGTTTTATTGAACATTATATACATTTCAATGATTACATCGAAGAAGCCGCTCACTGATGAAATAAACGCCTATTTAGTAAAATTCAATAAATATTTGTTTTAGAATAACAAAATTGGAATACTAGAAAGAAAAAATTTGTAAAAAGAAATCAAAAGTCGGTAAAAAGAATAAATGTATATAAAAATTAAAAAAAAAAATTGAGAAATATATTCTAGAAGTTTAGCTGTTCTTACTATGTTAAAAAATTGTTTGACAAGAAATTTTAAGAAATGCTCTTGGTGGTTGTTAACATCTTTTTGGGATGTCGTGCACTTAAACAAGAACTCTATTGCACTTTCTGTGGCTTCCGTTTGTCTGTTTATATGTAATATTAAACAGATTTTTTTTTCTCCGAGTTTATCCCTTCAGAAACAAAAATAAAGTTTGCTTCCTTTCTTTTACAACTTGGTACGAAACATTTTTGGCGTTATGTGGGTCTTGTTTTAAACTTCTGATTATTGTTTTTTTTTGAGTTTGTATAAGTAAGTTAATTTTTATTCATATTTATATTCGATTGATCTCTACTTCTGTAAGTATTTTATGAATTCAATTGCAGTTCATAGATTTAGATAAGATCTTACTGTGTTTTTTATATGTGTTTTATTAATTATTGGATGCATTTAAGTATTTGAATGGTTTGACACTCAATTGCAAACAATTAATTGGAAGCTATATGAGATTATTGAAAATTCTTACGAATATCGTTTTAAGTTGACTCTTCACTACATTAAAATAACTTAAAAAGCAATTCTGTTGTCTGCTGAAAATCAATTTTCGTAATAGACTCTTTAATCTAATGGTTTAAGGTGCGATTAACGTAAGTATTTAAATGGTGCTATTCTGAGGTAAAAGGGTATAAAAAAGTATTTCCCAGGCAAAATCAGGTATAATATTAAAAACTTATAATATGAATTAGTATCTAAACACGTTTATCTACTCTTTTAATTATTTTGTAAAACTTGTAAATCACACAAACGAAATATGATAACGCTATTAGTGATGCGCAAAATTTATTATTATGTTGGCCATTTATACAAATAAAATTGAAGAAGTTTTGCGTTAAATTCTCAACATGTTCCTTTGACGATTTGGTTTGGACCTTGAGGAACAATTAATCTGCCTGGAAAACGGTCATGGAAAATTAATTAATAAAACAAGAGAAGGATTTCAGAATATATATATAAAAATACTACTCTAATCTTTTGAGTTCCTGATTAATTTTTAGAACGAATTTTCGACCAAAAATAAAATCGAAGAACTAAATTGAGAGTTGAGTATTTGCTTAAGCAATTAAAAGTAGCTGAATCGCACAGCCGACTGCAAAATCAGAACGTGCACGCACACGTCGTTTTAACTCATATCTCTATTCGCGAGTACAATAATTTCAATGTTATAAAAAAAAGTGGTTTACTAGGTTATTTTGTTTAATCCCAAAAAAAATTATTTTTATAGTTTTAGGTAAATTCGGAGAGGAGGCTACCTAGAAATGGATTCGTATGTAGAAAACTTCTAAACCGAGGCAATAATATGCATGTACTTCATGATGCTTAAAATATTATAAAGATTGCTAATTAGGGAGCAATATGGTGATACAAATTTCTCAAAATATATCACGACCTGCGCATAAACATCATAAAATTCAAATAAAACAGGATGTCCCATAGGAAGTTTTTTTAAAATAAAGCAAAATCTATTCTCCCTACTCTACATAAGTTCAAGTTAATGCTTGTTTTCCTGAAATTTCGTATTTTCGTAAGTGATACTGAATTTTTATTTTACCGATAATGATACGCACTTGCAAAGGATCGTTTAAAAATTGATGTAATTGCGTGCAACAATTTGTTTTCTTCATTACCTTTGTACATTTAAAAGTTTAGGCGGACAATTCTCAACAACTTCCTGTGGAACTTCTATTAGTTGTTAGACTTTTTCGCTCTTCATCTGTTTTAGCAGCAATACTAATTACTAAGTACTGCTAGTAAGTACTAGATTTAATAGTACTACTTACAGCTCATTCTTAAACCTAGTCGCATTTACCTACATTAAATAAAAATATGAGTTTAAATTTACAGTGCTATTTTTGTCTAAATCTTAATATCTGTTATGGTTAGCGATTAGTGTAAACGCTCCTGGGATTGATTATCTTGGAAATATGCTGATTTTGTTAAAATTTGCAATATTTGTGCCTCGGCTTGGTGTATTTTTTGTCAATCCAAGGAGATGTGTTTAGGATTCCAGATCCTTTCAATTCTGGTTATGGTTGCTAATGCAGACTCAAACAAAAACTAATTAAAACTGTTTCATATATTTGAAATTCCTACATTATTTCCAGATGAAATTAATAATATCAGAAGTCCCACAAGTTCGTCTACATCAAATCTTACCCCGAAGAGCACTGATAAAACCATGACCCGTACTTACTCGGATGCTGGCAGGAAACTTGACTTTGGAATGAGCAACTCAGCAACCAGCTTACGAAGGACATCAGAGAGCGACACATCTTGTAGACGACGAAAATCTGAAGAAGTTTTAACCATGCGTCGTCGATCCTCGAGAACACTTGAAAAATCTTTTAAGGCAATTCCTTCAACGTCGTCATCGAGTAACGATGACTCCGATGATGAAAAGGAAGTTAAAAATCTTTTAACCCAGAGTAGAAATCGCCTCGAAAACACCAACGCCTTGAAGATCAGAAGTCATCTACTCCGTCCTGAAGATTACGTAAGTATTCCTTTACGGCTCTGATGTTTGATAAGATTATTTGAGAAATGTAAAAAAAAATGTCTCAAGTCCGGCTACTTTCCATTGAATTGCCGCAATTAAAATAGTGATCATTTTAACAAGTTAATTAGGAGTAGCAATCGAATTTGCTGCATTTTATTTGCTGAATCAAACTCGTTCTTATGATGAGCTGGAAAGCCGTCGAACTGCGGCAAATATCGGTTTTATCTCAATTTCGTCGTAATTTCTATTTGCAGTCGGAGATCATTGCAACATGTCGCGACAACATTCGGTGCTTGGAATCTGTCCTTCGGGGTGCACCTGGAACAGTCCTTTCGGCGGCAAGAAGCAATGAAACTCGAGGTGAGTTAAAAGTTGTTTTGCACACAAATTGCAAATGCGCGACCATAACGCGTTTTATCGCGTTCATCATAAACTTCGTTTTGGACACCTTGAACGTGTTTAAGCAGTGGACACTCTATAGATTTTTTGTGAGCACTCTGAAGAGCTTTTATAGCCTAGTTGATGGAACCGGTTCAAAAGTTAAGTCCACTTTGAGCAGGTTCAATTTCTTCTTTTAAACGTTTTTGCTGGCTCCCTCGAATGAAAGATTTTAAAAGAATTTTACAAAAATGTTTGTTTTAGCATTTCAATTTTCTATTTTTATGTATAAATAATAATGCAATTTTTCATACTTTATGCAAAAAATTATACTGTCTATTCATTTGTCATGTATAACTTACTAAATAAATCCAAATGCATCATGCCGTATTTCATTTTACTGTGCATGTTTGTTGGTTTTATACATATATGTAATTTCATGTTTTGTATTGTTTTATTTTTTATTTTTTCAACTATAAAAGCTCTTTTGGAGAGGGGTTTATGATGAACGTTGATTGTTGTTCGTACAAATGTTTTATTTTGTTGATTTTTAAAATTGTTTATCTTCGTTTAAAAATTCCTTGCAAAAACACCAATTGAATCGTTTTGGTTGTGAAGTAAAGTACAAGCAACTTTAAATTGTTTAAAAACGTTGACTGTGTGAAGAAAGATGGGTAAATGTAAATGTGTACTTCTTTTTGTTGGATTTGTGGGGTATATTGAATCGAATCCACTGGTTTAGGAACTTCCTATCTAAAAATTAAAACAACTTAAAAATAGTTTTTTAACTTAGAGTCGTTTAGTATTCAAATTTATTAAATATGTCTGTTTTGTTTTGTTCCAACAACAATTTTTCTCTAAGGACGATCCGAATTTCTGAACTTTAGAATGAGAAGAATTCTATTATGGAGCTAAAAAACAGCGTTATTTTCTACATATAAAATGCCAAAAGCTTGAATATTCGACTGAGTCTTTTTCTATTAGCATATGTTCTACTTTTTTCAATTTAGAAAATTTTTGCCACATATACACATGTTTGAACTTTCTGGCATACTCACAACTGTGTAGGAAAAGCAAGTTGTCACTGCACCAACTAAGTCAAACAAAATTTGTTATTGAGATTTTCTTTTTTCCCGAATTTGACTTTCTAGTAAAGTAGGGTATAGTTTACGCATATGATTCAAAAATTTACGTGACAAATTTCTTTAAAAAAATATTTATTACGAAAATGAAATGATTCTCTCTTTTTGTAATTTTGAGACATTTTGTTTTATGCGTACAATACCATAGACAACGAAAATCCAGCGAAACAATAAAATAAGTTTTTATCTACAAAAAATTTGAAATTCACTCATCATTTTTTAACTTTAACAGTAACAACATGAAATTTTACCTTTTCCACAGCCCTGATAAAAGAACTAATATTTGTATTGTATTTTAATCAAGTAGCATTAAAATTTACTATAGTTACAACTCTTAGGTGTTTTTTTTTGTCAAATGAATCAAAGACCATAACATTAAAATGCATATAAAAATATCTTAACGAAGTTTAAAAATTTCGTTACAGAAGAGGTTAAGGAAGAATTTTTCATTTTAGACACTCGGTTTTCGGCAGCTGTGGTCGCAATTTGTCGATTATTTTGGTTATTCGATTCCCTTCCTGCACTGCTTCATCAATCCATGGCCTTAGATATGCAACATTCGAAAAAAAGTGTTGTGAGCCACCTTTTCCGCTGACTACGCCAACTAAAACAACGTCATTTCCTCTTCGTAGAACTACCGGGCCTCCAGAATCACCAGTATAAGTTCTCATGTTTGGAAAGTTTTCGGCACATAATTTACTTGGATGTTTACATTCGTTAATATTTTGTTTCACTGTAAAATACGCATATGTCAAATGTTCAGTATGTCCCCAACCACTTGCCTCAATCATTTCTCCATTGAAATCTTCATTAGCTTCTGGAAGTTTAGCAACAGTCAGGTTGCTAAGATCAAGAGGCTCTTGCAAAGTAAGAAGGGCTACGTCATTGTCGAGAGAATCCGAATTCTTGTGAACTTTGACTGAAAATACATCTCTAATTTGTCCCTTAATTGGATCTTCCACATATGTTACACCGGCTTTGATGGTCATAGGTCGGGGATCACTTCTAGACACACAGTGAGCTGCGGTAAGAATATGCCTCTCAGAAATTATTGTTCCTCCACAATTCTGGCCACAGTTTTCACGGAAAGCCACTTGGTATCGGTAGAGATGTGCTTGATGCGGTTGAACAGTTGGACCGATTGCATAATGATGAAAATCACGATTTATTTCTCGTTTAGTTAGACTTTTACAATCTGCAATTATGATAAGAAATATCGAAATCCAAGCCAAACTAGTAAAATTCATTTTGCGTTCTGACGAGAAACATCACAAAGAAGCGCTTTTATTCTTGAGAGGCTCAGAAATGAACAATTCCTCCATTACTTGACAACTGTGCTAACAATACGCAATGGGCTGTTTGAACAATTCTTATATAATTTTATGTGTTCATATGATTTTGCTAAAACCAAGAATTAATTTTGACCCAAATTTAAATTACCTGGACTGTACAAGTTCTGCATACAGTTCCAATTAATTTCTCAATGAATTTGCACAATTTATTATAATTGTCGTTTAGTCATTAACTTTTACGATTTAAATTTTTCGGTGTATCGGAAGGTCCCGAAAGGTAACGTAGAAAAGAAAGGATCACAGGAATTGAAAGATTTTATACAAACTAATAATTTAAAAGGGATTTAATTCAATATAAGCAATATACATATAATTATCTTTAATCTTTAAAGCACGACACGATGGGCTTCCACCTTATGCATACATGTGGTAGGTCACAGTAACTTTCAAGAAATAAATTGAATCTGTTTATTATTTAATGAATTTAATTTCCTTTTTTTTAAATTTTTTTTTTAAAAATATAGCAAAATACATACCATACACACATTGGAGAGTAGGTTGAATTGAAATCGAGATGTAAGCTTTCATACACATTGTAAAGAAATACGTTTTAGCACTCGCGTAAATACAATTACAGAATTATTACATAATTGTGTCCGCAAACCTGTATTTTAATTTTGATATAATTCTATTAATTTTTATTTTATGTAACTGAAAGCGAACGATTTTAAAATTGAGGCTTCGAACATACTAAAATAAATACTTATACAATTGCACGACAAAAACCATTCTCGAAGTTGAGTGGTTGTAAAAAGATGTAACTATATCTTGGGTTCAGTCGTTTTGCTACTAGCATTATTTATTGCTGAATTATATGACATACTTTTCTGCTAAATATTGATTCTTAAAAAAAGTAAACATAAGTTTAAGCGCATTGTTGTTAGTACATATTACATCATATCCTTACGGCAGCTCATTGTGTGCATAAAAGGAATCCTCGGTCTATAACTATAAAAGCCGATGTAACATATGTTGAAGATCCAATCAACTGAATCAACGAACAAATTCGAGATGTGCTTTCAATTAAAATTCACAGAAATTATAATTCATTCAATAATGCATACGACATAGCTCTTCTTATTTTTAAAGATCCGCTCGATCTCACAGACCTGGCTGTTGCTAAAATTCCAAAAGTCAATGAAGATTTTGATGGGGAAGTGATTGAAGTGACTAGTTTGGGTCATAGTAAAGATTTGACATATGGTTATTCCACCGCGAAGCAAAATCTTAAGGCTTGTGTATCCATTCAGTAAATTATGTGTGGAAAGTTTTCCAGACATGCTAACATATCCTGGTGATTCTGGAGGTCCGGTAGTTCTACGAAGAGGCAATGACCTTGTTTTAGTGGGAATAGTCAGCGGAGCAAATAGCTCCCAAAATTTCTTCGTGAATATTACATATCTCAGACCATGGATTGAAGCTGTTGTACAAGAGGAACAAATGAGAAAAATATTTAACAAATTTGGGCCAAAGCTACCTAATAGTACATGTTTAAAATGAAAAATGAATGAGAGTTGAACTTTTCAAATAAATCTTTGTTTTCAAGCTAAACAAATGCTGTTTTATTAAAATTCGAAGTAAATTTTGAGTTAGATGATATGGTGATATAACACAAAACATTTAATGCAAACATGTTTTCAAGGTAGCTCATCGATAATTTATATAATAATTTATGTCTTTTGCATTTTATGAACGAAAGACAATTACAAATGTTTAGTAATGTGTGCGCATTGTTAGTACAGTTGGCAACTAATGAAGAAAGTGAAAGTAAATTTCATATTTAAAGAATAAAAGAACTCTTTTCGCTATGTTTTTTGACAGTACGGAGAATGTATTTCATCAGTTTGTTTTGTTTTCTGTCATTTCTTGCCGCAGTTGCAGAATTTAAAATTCTAGTAAAAAGAGAAGTTCACCGTGACACTCATAATTATGTAATTGGTTTAACTGTTAAGCCAGAGGATGCATATAAATACCGGTACCAAATTTCTTTAGATAAAAATTGTGGTCCACATTGTGGAGGTACCATTATTTCCGATCGACATATTCTTACAGCAGCTCACTGTGTTTATAGAACTAATCCTCGGCCTATGACCATTAGAGCCGGAATAACATATGTTTACGATAGAAGCAGTGGACAAACTCGAGATGTGATTTCAGTTAAAATTCACAGGAATTTTGACTCATACACACTTAAGAATGACGTGGCTCTCCTTACTTTAAAAGATCCGCTCGATCTCACAAATTTGACTGTTGCAAAACTTCCAGAAGTCAATGAAGATTTCGATGGAGAAGTGATTGAGGCAAGTGGTTGGGGAAACACTGTTGACTTGACTTATGCTCATTACACCGTGAAGCAAAATCCTGACGTATGTAAACATCCAAGCGATTTATGTGCGGAAAAGTTTGCAAACATGGAAACATATCCTGGTGATTCTGGAGGTCCGGCAATTCTACGAAAGGATGATCATGTTGTTTTAGTAGGGATTATCAGCGGAAAAGATTACTCCCAAGATGTTTTCTCGAATGTTGCATATCTCAGGCCATGGATTGATGAAACTATTGCAAAAGACAAACAACTGAGAAAAACATTCAGCAAATTAGAGGCACAGCTTTCAAATACATGTTCGAAATAAAAGAGAAATTGAATGTTTCAAATAAATTATTATTTAAAAATTAAGCTAATGCGGTTTTATTAAAATATAAGGAATTTTTTGAGGGAGATTATATACTGATATAACACTTTGTTATATCGTCCAAACAGGTTTAAAAAAACAACAACAAATAACAATAATAATTTCAGGCTGCTAATACTTCAAATCTTTTGAAAGAAAACGAGTAATAAAACATAATTTAATTGAGTAAAAACCAAATGTAATTACAAGAGCATAAACCCCACAGTAACTAAATATTAACGAGAGTTGATTTCATTTAATTTGTAATATAATGTTCGATCACATTATAAATTACAAACCGTTCAGTCCTGCCTGCACCGATAGGATTTTACATTTCAAGAATATAATACTCAAGTTTGGTTAGCACCAGTATCAAAAACGATGCTTTTATTATTCCACTTGAGTATACAATATTTTTGTTTGTTTTGTTTGACGTCCGTTTGACGCAAAACTTTTACTAATTCGATGATTCATAGTGCCTAATTCCATGGTAGCAAGAATACAGCACCGTATCTAGGTTTAACTTCCACTATGATAGTACATTTGTATAACCTACGTAGTTTTAGTGTCTCATATTACTAAGGGAAAAACAAGTGAAAGTATATGTATATTTCTCTAATTCCCTAAAAAAACCATACATAATTTGAAGACTGGGCAATGAAATTGTACATATAGGTGTGAGATGTTGATCTCTAGAAAGTGTTTGAACTTTTTGAAGATAATTTTTGATATATGTAGGTACATATATGTAAACAACACGAGAGTAATTCATATTATTTTTATAACTGATGAATTGGATGATTTCCTCATCAGAATATAAATATATAAGATCCTTAAAAAAATCAGCTGTTTTAATAATTACACTTTTACCTCAGTGTTTGGCTAACAAAGATTATACCTAAAGCTTCGTTAATTCTTTGAACAAAAACCTATCATTCCATTATTTTCGCTCTTTTTTTTTTCCTGGGGAAAGTAGTTTGCTTTTTGCATTCGTAATGTTCAAAAGGTTTAATAAATGAAATATTGGGCATGATAATCAAAACTACGCTTTATCCATTCCCATATATAACATGGTTCTTTTAAATGCAATTAAATGATTTTGTGCCTTATGAACTTATTAAAGTGACAAATTTCGCTGTCACAGTAACTTCACTTTCGTTCAAATAAATTATCTTTACTTTGTGCTTTAAAGACATCGTTGTCTCTTCAATTGAAAAATGTCATTTACAGTTCTATTACAAAAGTAAAAGAGGCTAAGATCAAGACAGTAATTTTTGGAATTTTGCCTGTTTGTCTGATCGCGGTTCACATTATAAATCGCTAGGATTTTGGTGAAACTTTGCTTTGTATCATACGTTACTTAATAATTAAATTATATCAATCAGCTTTCATATATGATTTTGTTTTCCATCAATATTCAACTCACTAGACTAGTTTTAAACTAAATTTTGTAGGTACATATATTAAGTTCTGGCCTAAATAGTACGTACGTTGGAAAATCTATGGTTCTTTAAGTTTATATATTCTGCAATTTTATTTGCAACTGAAGATACAAAAATTATCTCTTTCTTGGCGATTTAAAAAATAAATAAAAAATATACATATGTACATATATTACAATAAAAATGTCAAGGTCTTTGAGTGTTTTCGTAGTGACCACAATAATATTAGTAAATTATCATTGCACACAAAATTGTTCGTGGAAGTGACGGTTTTTATTATCTCTCGGCTGTCACACGTGGGTATAAATGTACGGAAACGTGGAATTCAAATTCACAGCGCAATTTAGTGTGCGGAAACAAGCCGCTAGATCGCAAGCTGCATCGCGCGATATTTCATGCTAAGATTAAGGCTTTTAAACGGTTTGATTTTTTCGCTGATTATGCAGAGGTAAACATGGATGGTGAAGTATTAAAATAATGAATAAAAATTATTTCAACTGAGGAGTATTGCAGAAACAACAGGGCCATCTAGTTTTTGAATCAAAAGTTCTCCTCCTGCTCTGTGCCAAACATTAGAAAACACAGACGAATTGATTACTTAATTACTATTAAGCAATTTTAATAGTTTTTGATTAATATAAGTTGAAGCCTAATGAAAGCAAGCGAATATTGAGCGCTATATGTGCAGTGTGCACGTGTGGTTCGTCTCGCCTCGCCTATCACAGGATCGCAGGAAATCTTAGTTTTTGTGATTAATATTTGTAGTAGCCATACGAGTGTAATTCACAATAACATCCTTGACATTGTCTTATTAGCAAGCAAATCTAACAATTGCAGCCGTCATAGAAGATTACATACGTCGTCATTATTTGATCAGATGTAGCATTGTAAAGGCTTAGGCTTCTGGGATATAAAAGGCACCCATTGTTTAGTTCTTTATTATTCGAGAAATGTTTTTCGTCAAAGCAGTTTGGTTTGTGGTAGCATTTGCCGTGCTCGTAGTCTCGAAAGGCATTACTAAAAGAGACATCGATCGTGACACTCACCACTACGCCATTGGTCCAACAATTAAGCCACAGGATGCGCATAAATACCGATATCAAGTTGCCTTCCGTGAACATTGTGGTCAGAACTGTGGGGGAACAATAATTTCTGATCGACATATTCTCACCGCAGCTCATTGCGTGTCTGGAAGTGATCCCAAACCAATGACCATTAAGGCTGGAGTGACATATGTGAATGACCCAAATGGACAAATTAGGGACGTGTTTTCTGTCAAAACTCACAAGCATTTTGACGACCGACTTTTGAACAATGACGTTGCTCTTCTTACCTTGCAAGAACCGCTCAATCTTACAGGGCTGACTGTAGCAAAACTTCCGAATAAAGATGAAAGTTTCGAAGGAGAGCTGGTTGAACTTACTGGTTGGGGCAATACTGAACATTTAACCTATGCACATTACACGATTAGGAATAACACTCAGAGCTTTGCTTGTAACCATCCCAGCAAACTATGCGCTGACCGTTCGCTAAATATGAGCATGTTCAGTGGTGATTCTGGAGGTCCAGTTGTTGTACGAAGAGGCACAGACGTTATTTTAGCGGGCGTTGTTAGCGGTCGAGTCATCGATGATTCGCAACATTTCTTTGCAAATGTTGCACATCTCAGGCCATGGATTGAAGCAGCTATGGAGGAATCAAAAGAAGTGGGCTATTTAACGAATCACTTACTTCCCCAATTGCCAAAGCATTCCTGTTCATATTAAATAAATTCGTTGTACCATATATCGACTGCTCATAATTACTTAACATGAAGTGAGGTTGTTCGTTTACTTATTTGTTCCACTCTTACACTAATAGTTAAACCGATGGGCATGAAATTTTGGCTACTTATTATTTGAGTTATGTCTATGTTTCTACGCATTTATAATATTAGTTGGGATAAAGAGAGAACTTAAGAACGTATCACTAATCACTTACACTCTTGACATGCCAGAGTGATTTACTTCTTTATTTAACTGTCAAATTTATCCTTCCCTCTCCCTTATAAAAGTAAATTTTCAGTTATGAGGTTTTTTAGTTAATGCGAATAGTTTTAGAACCACGACTATTCAGGCAGTGTAGAACCATTACTATTAGGGTGAACGTCGATTTCTTTTTAGCAAATCAGGGCCACAACAACTTTAATGTGTTACATTTTTCAAAAATTTTAAATTTGCTTTTGTTTTCAAAGTTTTTCTTGTTGTCGATATAATAAAACAAATAATATTTAATCAAACAATGTTTTTTTTTAATCAAACCCGTCCCTAAAGAGGTCGCGAAATTCTTTGGCTAATTTTGCCATTTTCATCCTTTTAGCCAATCGAAGAAATGTAGGTTAAATAAAAATTTCAGAACATTTATTTTTCTTAAATGGATTCTTATACTACTGTTTTGCATTAAATAACGTTATATTTTTAATGTCAGGCTGAAATAATACACCTGGCTGACAAATGAACTGAAAATAGAGTTTCAGAAACTGAATTTTTATTTTATTTGAATAATCAAGACCTACAAGAGTAAAAATTATTACTATTTGTGGTTCTGTTAGTGTGAGTAAATAGCAGTACTAATATCTACATTTCCAACTAAAAACGAGTATCAATAAAAATGTTATAATAATACTTGTAGAATTTTGTCAGAATTAATAAATATTCTTTGTTCGTCCAATATTAATCAACAAATGATTATAAAATTGAAATGAAAGCAGTAAATGTGCTTATTGAATATGAATATGAATCTTTCCATGCATATTCTTTGGTTACAACGGAAATAATTCTTGCATACAATAATTCGAGAGAATACAGAGAACCTTTCAAAATGTCTGATATTGTTTGTTTTTTATTAATTCATTGTTAATCCTTATAATCATTAGTTGCCAATGCAGTTGTATTTAGTTGTATTGTCTAATAAAGAAGTGTTTCTATTCAGCAACTGCTTGCACTTTTGTAATAAATGACGTATTTCAATCATATTAGCACAGATGTTGCAAAATAAAGATCATGCCTGAAAAAGTTCGAATATTGGGAAATAAAAGACAACCACTGTTAATGTTTTCTTTAGTTTGCAAAATGTTTTTCGTCAAAGCAGTTTCGTTTGTGGCAGCATTTGCCGTGCTCGTAGTCTCTAAAGGCATTACAAAAAGAGACATCGGTCGTGACACTCACCACTACGCCATTGGTCCAACAATTAAACCACAGGATGCGCATAAATACCGATATCAAGTTGCCTACCGTGAAGATTGTGGTCAGAACTGTGGGGGAACAATAATTTCTGATCGACATATTCTCACCGCAGCTCATTGCGTGCCTGGAAGTGATCCCAGACCAATAACCATTAAAGCTGGAGTGACATATGTCAATGACCCAAATGGACAAATTAGGGACGTGTTTTCTGTCAAAACTCACAAGCATTTTGACGACCGACTTTTGAACAATGACGTTGCTCTTCTTACCTTGCAGGAACCGCTCAATCTTACAGGGCTGACAGTAGCAAAACTTCCGAATAAAGATGAAAGTTTCGAAGGAGAGCTGGTTGAACTTACTGGTTGGGGCAATACTGAACATTTAACCTATGCACATTACACGATTAGGAATAACACTCAGAGCTTTGCTTGTAACCATCCCAGCAAACTATGCGCTGACCGTTCGCTAAATATGAGCATGTTCAGTGGTGATTCTGGAGGTCCAGTTGTTGTACGAAGAGGCACAAACGTTATTTTAGCGGGCGTTGTTAGCGGTCGAGTCATCGATGATTCGCAACATTTCTTTGCAAATGTTGCACATCTCAGGCCATGGATTGAAGCAGCTATGGAGGAATCAAGAGAAGTGGGCTATTTAATGAATCACTTACTTCCCCAATTGCCAAAGCATTCCTGTTCATATTAAATAAATTCGTTGTACCATATATCGACTGCTCATAATTACTTTACATAAAGTGAGTTTGTTCGTTTACTTATTTGTGCCACTCTTACACCAATAGTTAAATCGATGGGCATGAAATTTTGGCTACATATTATTTGAGTTATGTACTTTCTACGCATTTATAATATTAGTTGGGATAAAGAGAGAACTTAAGAACGTAATCACTAACACTCGTGACATGCCAGAGTGACTTTCTTCTTTATTTAACTGTCAAATATATCCTTCCCTCTCGCTTATGAAAGTATTATAAATTTTCAGTTATGGAGTTTTTTAGTTAATGTGAAGAGAACCACGACTACCCAGGCAGTGTAGAAACATTATTAGGGTCAACGTCGATTTTTTTAGCAAACCAGGGCCACAAAAACTTTAATGTCTTACATTTCTCACAATCATTGTCCAGGTTTTAGGGAGCCGATATGCAACTTTTGCTTTTGTTTTCAAAGTTTTTCTTGTTGTCGATATAATAAAACAAATAATATTTAATCAAACAATATTTTATTTTTTTTTTTTAATCAAACCCGTCCCTAAAGAGGTCGTTTCATCCTTTTAGCCAATCGAAGATATGTAGGTTAAATAAAAATTTCAGAACATTTATTTTTCTTAAATGGATTTTTATACTACTGTTTTGCATTAAATAACGTTATATTTTTAATGTCAGGCTGAAATAATACACCTGGCTGACAAATGAACTGAAAATAGAGTTTCAGAAACTGAATTCTTATTTTATTTGAATAATCAAGACAAGACCTACAAGAGTAAAAATTATTACTATTTGTGGTTCTGAGTGGGTAAATAGCAGTACTAATATCTACATTTCCAACTAATAACGAGTATCAATAAAAATGTTTTAATAATACTTGTAGAATTTTGTCAGCATTAATAAATATTCTTTGTTCGCCCAATATTAATCAACAAATAATTATAAAATTGAAATGAAAGCAGTAAATGTGCTTATTGAATATGAATATGAATCTTTCCATGCATATTCTTTGGTTGCAACCGAAATAATTCTTGCATAAAATAATTCGAGAGAATACAGAGAACCTTTCAAAATGTCTGATATTGCTTGTTTTTTATTAATTCATTGTTAATCCTTATAATCATTAGTTGCCAATGCAGTTGTATTTAGTTGTATTGTCTAATAAAGAAGTGTTTCTATTCAGCAACTGCTTGCACTTTTGTAATAAATGACGTATTTCAATCATATTAGCACAGATGTTGCAAAATAAAGATCATGCCTGAAAAAGTTCGAATATCGGGAAATAAAAGACAACCACTGTTAATGTTTTCTTTAGTTTGCAAAATGTTTTTCGTCAAAGCAGTTTCGTTTGTGGCAGCATTTGCCGTGCTCGTAGTCTCTAAAGGCATTACTAAAAGAGACATCGGTCGTGACACTCACCACTACGCCATTGGTCCAACAATTGAGCCACAGGATGCGCATAAATACCGATATCAAGTTGCTTTACGTAAAGACTGTCGTCAGTATTGTGGAGGAACAATAATTTCTGATCGACATATCCTCACCGCGGCACACTGCGTGTATGGTTTCTATCCCACAGCAATTACCATTAAGGCTGGAGTGACTTTTTTGGATGATCCAAATGGACAAATTAGGGACGTGTTTTCTGTGAAAATCCACAGGAATTATTATAACGCAGTTTTGGAAAACGACATTGCTCTTCTTACCTTGCAAGAACCGCTCAATCTTACAGGTCTGACTGCAGCAAAACTTCCGAATGAAAATGAAGACTTTGAAGGAGAGCTGATTGAACTTAGTGGTTGGGGAGGCCGTATTAAACATTTGACGTACGCTTATTACACGGTTAAGAGAAACAATGACAGGCCTGATTGTCTGCGTCACAGCAAACTCTGCGTCGATCCGTCGCCAAATATGAAAATGACCAAGGGCGATTCTGGAGGTCCAGTTGTTATACGAAGAGGTACAGACGTTATTTTGGTGGGCGTTGTTAGCGGAGAGAACACTCTTTCAAGCCAAGATATATTTGCAAATGTTGCAAATCTTAGGCCTTGGATTGATGCTGCTATGGAGGAAGGGAAACAAGTTGATTATTCAGCAAATAAATTACTTCCTCAATTACCGAAACATCGCTGCTCCGTATAAGTAAAAACTTTGTATAATAAATTAAATTTGTTGTATAAATATTTTTTGCTCTCGCACAATACGTGGCCTGAAAACAAACCCAACCGTCCAAATTACGGCTGTAATTTCATTTATGGACGTAAAATAATGCCGAAATTGATGATAAGGATTTTTCCGATTGGCTTGCAAATTCCGGAAAAATTGTAGTACTTATCCGGTAATTATACTGATACTTTGAACGAGACAATAGAGTTCTCGTAATTTTTTAGTCCTTAATTTTTCTAGATTTTGAAGTTTTTCTTAAAGTACGTGTTCTGCTCTAATCTGGTAATTTTCGCTAAACCACTTCGTTTATTGTTACTGCTTTAACTATTCTTGTGTTATTCACTTTGTATATTTTGACACTTTTCTTGTTGTAGTCGTAAGATAAAAGAAAATAGTTACACAAAAATTATGTAATATTTTTCTTTCTCATGTATGTCTAAAAATACAATATTGCTATCGTTAATTGATTTCCAGTTAGTTCTCTATTTTTAAAAGTGGCTATGAAATTAACTAATTAATTGTAATTGAATTTGTTTTATAAAATAAACCCCGGTATTCGAGTTAGCTATCTCCGATTATTATTATTATTTCACAATTAAGTGTTTATACGACATTTTCATTTTTTCCAGGGACTCTCAACCAACTTAAAAAAATTTACCAATTTCACACAATTGAACTCTGTGTGTGCAAAAACTTTACATGGCTTGTACCCCCAAAATTTAAAGAAAAATTAATTTGAAATTTTGGACTTTCATACCATCTGTGAATATCTTTACTTTAAATTTGACTATTCAGGAATGAAAGTCGATTTAAAAGTGCCCAGTCAAATTGCAAAATCATAGGCCAATCTGGACCTGAAAGATATGTTTATACTGGCGTTTTGCAGATTTGGACTGCTGATGTCATCGACCGTCAGTCGACCTGTACGTCTGGATGGGCACTATAATAGTTCACGTGATAATATAAATTGAGTTCTAGTCTTTTTTGGTGAAGACTAAAATTCAATTTCCTCCTAATATTCAACGCACGTAAAACATAACTCTCAAAAAATACAAAAAGTTTGTCTCTATTACAAATTATACTACAATACTTAGTAAGGGTATTCTGTAAGTAAATTTCCAATCAGGTGAAATACAATTGAATTCACTGAAATCATCATATTCAAATGACAAGAAACGAGATTTGAATTACTAAGAAAATAAATGGTTCTATTCAACAAAGAGTTGTCTCTTACGTATCAAATTATGTGTGCCAATTTTATTAGTACAGATGTTGCAAAATAACGATCGTACTTGAAAAAGTTTGGAAATTTTGGGAATAAAAGACAACTATTGTCAATTTTTTCTTCACTTCGCAAAATGCTTTTTGTTAAAGTAGTTTGGTTTGTGGCAAAACTTGTGCTTGCAACTTCTAAAAGCGTAACTAAAAGGGATATCGGTCGTGACACTCATCACTACGCCATTGGTCCAACAATTAAGCCAGAGGATGCACATAATTACCAATATCAAGTTGCTTTCCGTGAAAATTGTAGTCAGAACTGTGGAGGAACAATAATTTCTGATCGACATATTCTCACCGCAGCTCATTGTGTGTCTGGAAGTGATCCCAGACCAATGACCATTAAGGCTGGTGTCACTTATGTGGATGATCCAAACGGACAAATTAGAGACGTGTTTGCTGTCAAAGTTCACAGAAATTATAAACGACAATTTATAAACAACGACGTTGCTCTTCTTACACTGCAAGAACCGCTCAATCTTACAGGGCTGACTGTAGCAAAACTTCCGAATGAAAATGAAGACTTTGAAGGAGATCTGATTGAAATTACTGGTTGGGGCCATACTGTACATTTAACCTACGCATATTACGCGGTCTCGAATAACACTAGGGATGAGTGTCAACATTACAGCAAACTTTGCGTTAACCCTTCGCCAAAAATGAAAATGTACAGCGGTGATTCTGGAGGTCCTGCTGTTGTACGAAGAGGCACAGACGTTATTTTAGTAGGCGTTGTTAGCGGAATGACCGGCGATTTAAAACAACATTTCTTAGCGAATGTTGCACATCTTAGGCCATGGATTGATACAGCCATGAAGGAAGGGAATGAAATAGGCCATATGACGAATAATTTACTTCCCCAATTATTAAAACATAATTGCACCAAATAAACAAATTCATTGTATATCGATTGCTAATAAAATTGACATATTTTGATTATATTGGGTTTGAAAATAAACAACTGCAATCCCTAGCTGAGAAACGGCATATTTTGATAATTTTGGCATTTGGCATTTTCCAAAAGATTAGATATGCGGCATGTATATAAATAGTGGAAAAAATTATAGCAATAAAATATAATAATCATGTACGATATATTCTTTTGAATGAATAATGTAAAACTAACTGCCTATTTGACTTTGCAAACCATCATCAATTTTTTTATGATCTTCTTCAAAATCTATTCAGGTTTTTCATTACTATCTAAAATGTTTGTTATCATACTAAAAAGATGATGTGTGCGTATTTTTGTGTGATGATCATGAATTTGCACTATTAATTAGTAATCAGGAAATAGTCGGGCAAGTAAAATCGCTTAAAAATAGCGAAAAGCATAAAAATCCTTAACCGCTCCTGGCTGTCGAATTCAAAAAATGTTGGACTTGCGAATTCAAATCTTATTGTAATTTGGAAGGTAAGTAAGTATAGCTCTTCTAGTGTCAATTGCTATAATAATATGTATTTTGAAAAGCAAACGATATGGATTAAAGCTGTTTGTCTTATTCTCAAACAGTACATTTGCCTTTCAAAAAGTAAAGATAATAAAGTGGAAAGTAAGATAGCAACAGGAATCTTCCTTTTTTTGTTATAAATATGTATTTATTATAAATATCATTTCAAGATAAAATCCTAAAGAGCGATTGAAGTTTGGAGGCAAATTGCGATTAAAAGAGTTCGCCTTTTAATTGAAACTATGTCATTTTGATAGGTAAAATAATTTAAAAAGTTCTTGAATATCAATTGCTTTAATAACACATGTTAAGGCTGTTCTCTGAGGAAGATTGTTTTCTTTTTTTTCTAACCAGAAAGCAATTGCACGTTCATTATATGTAGATTACGTACGTCAATCTTATTAACTCAGCTGTTTAACACTAAAGATTAAATTTTTAGCTTTATATATGATCGGGGAATAAAAGGTAGTCATTGCAAACTCTTTCTTTACTTGTAAAATGTTCCTCGTCAACGTAGTTTGGTTTTCGGTAGTGCTTGCTGCATTCGTAGCATGCAAAAGCCATCATAAAAGAGAAATCGGGCGTGACACTCATCACTACTCCGTCGGTCCAACTGTTAAGCCAAAGGATGCTCATTTATACGCATATCAAATTGCTATCCGTAGAGAATATTGTCTTCAGTTTTGTGGAGGAACAATAATTTCTGATCGACATATTATCACTGCAGCTCATTGCGTCGCCGATGTTGATCCCACAATACTAACTATTAAGGCTGGCACTATTGAATGGTACAGTAAAAAAGGTCAAATCAGGGACGTGTTTTCGTCCAAAATTCACAGGAGGTACAATTCTTGGAGTCTATCGCATGATATTGCTCTTCTTACCCTGCAAGAACCGCTGAATCTTACAGGGCTGACTGTAGCCAAACTTCCGGAGCAAAATGAAAATTTTGAAGGAGCAGAAATCGAAATAAGCGGTTGGGGTAACACAAAAAATGCTAATTTGACCTACGCATATTACAAGGTTAGGAACAACACAGAACAATGGGACTGCCAAGATTCAAGTAAACTATGCGCGGACCGTCGCTTTCCGGACATGTACTCTTACGAAGGCGATTCTGGAGGTCCAGCTGTTCTACGAAAAGGCAAAGACGTGATTTTAGTGGGCGCTGTTAGTGGATTTTCATATGACAGAGAACAGGATTTCTATTCGAATATTGCATTCTTTAGGTCCTGGATTGACGAAGCTATGGCGGAAGGAGATCAAGTGAACTATTTAGCCGATAAATTACTTCCCAAATTACCAAAAAATACCTGCATATTTTAAATGGCTCCATTCTATTGATTTTGTAATTATATATTGTGGAAAAAAAATCGTTTAGTTATTTAGATTGGTCGAACAAAAACTCGAAGAATACACTTCATTCATTTCTTACAGAATTCCATAAAAAAAAGGTCCGATATTTTTCGATAAGAACAACAATTGTTAACGATATTATCTAATGAGTTGATTGATGCAACTAAGTCTCTCCTTTATTTGGGCAACCTGAAGTAAAATGTCAAAATCATCTTTGTCTTTCTCGCCGTCCTCTAAAATTGATCGTTTGTCAACAACAATTATATTGTATTGCAGTAATGCAACAATTAAATATTTATTTCTGCATTCTCAGTTTTATTATTTATTAGTTAATTATAATATTAATAAAATTTTTTCTCAGTATACAGTTAAACACATATACCTAATTATGTTATCCGAAGACGTAGGTACTTGTACAGGAAAGCACTTCAATACATTTTGTATTATTGTTTTTAAATCAGAGTTAATAATTCATGTAAATTTAATTTGAATATTTATTCCTTCAAATCTTCTGAGTAATTGCTTTAACGAAAGGTTTCATGGTTAAATTTCCCCAGAAACAATAACGACGTCATCGACAAAACTACTTAGAAAGCAGTGAGATCTAGTTACCAAAGATAAGTTCATAGTTCGAGCGCTCTTACTAACACAGCTGACGGTTACTAAATACACTACATCTTCGAATTTAGGGTTCAGTAAAATTGTAATTGTGATTGTAAACTATTTAAATGAGTAAATATAACAATTTGATGTCCTTTTCTCAAATTTTAAAATCTTGATATATGTGAAGGCTTTTAAAATTTAAATTCAATGTAAAATTTGATATTTAACTTCAACCAGATGGGAAAATGAAAAAAGAAAAACATCTAAGAGTATTTAATATTCATTTTGCCTACGTAAATTAAAGAGTCTTAAAATTTAAATTCTTTTTTTCTTGTTACCAATACGTAATGGGACTCAACAGTTTGATTTCGTTATATTGTTAACACAGCTTATATTTTATATTATGTCGATATATAAGACGTTTCGTTTAAATTGTCTCCCAACTTCGTAAAATGTTACTGATCAAGGTGGTTTGTTTTTTGATGGTACTTGTTGCCTTTGTAACGTGCAAAAATGTTAGAAAAAGGGAAATCAACCGAGACTTTCATCGTTATGCAATCGGACCAACCATCCAACCACATGAAGCATATTTGTACCGGTACCAAGTCGCTCTCCGGGCAAAGTGCGGTCAGAATTGCGGAGGTACGATCATTTCAGAGCGACATATTCTAACTGCAGCTCACTGTGTGTATAGAAGGGATCCCAGAACTATGACGATTAAGGCTGGTGTAACATATCTGGATGATCCGAGCGGACAAATTAGGGACGTATTCGCCTTCAAAGTCCACCATGATTATGAATATAATGTGTTGGAAAATGATGTTGCCCTCCTTACACTCCAGGAGCCCCTAGATCTTAAAGTCCTCATTGAAGCTAAGCTTCCGAATCAAGATGAGGACTTTGAAGGAGAATTTGTAGAAGTTACTGGTTGGGGAAACACTGAGAATTTGACTTACGCACATTTCACTGTGAGAAATAACTCTGAGTGCTATCATCCGAGCCAAATTTGTGCCGACCCTTACCCCAATATGAAGACCTACAGGGGCGATTCCGGCGGCCCAGTAATCCATCGATCAGGAACTGACGTAATTCTAGTCGGACTCGTAAACGGAAAAACTTACTTTGGCCAACATGTATTTGCGAATGTTGCACATCTAAGATCTTGGATTGACGCAGCTATAAAAGAATCAAATGAATTGGAATATATAACAAAGTCTCAAAATTCCCAATTTCCTAAACATGAGTGTAAGAAATAAATACATACTAACATTGTAATTGTCTCTTCTAAATAAAATGTAATAAAATAAAATACCATTTCACTTTTCACCCAAAATAACTTAATAATAATTCAAACAGTACATTTGCTTCAGAGGATAGAATAGTAATAAAATTGGGGCAAAATGAATAAAAAACATTAAGTTTTTTATTTATGCTTTTCTAATGTTTGATGATCTCAGTAACAACTCAGTTGAGATTCTCTTAAACATTTTGAATGTAAATCATTCGTATGTTTTTATTAGAATATATATGTTCACGTTTACAAGGTTTGGAATATGCGAGCATTTTTTATTTCAAATCTTAAAATTCGCTTTCCTCAATAATAAAGACCTTTCAATAATTGTAAGACTAAAACTTTCGAAAACGAAAACTAAAAAATAGTAGGTACGTATGTTTACCTGAAAAAAGGACCATTGTGGTGTCCTTGAATGTTTTTATTTATTAACAGAGCTGATTAATAGTTTCAGAGAACATAAAGTTAACCCTGACGATCTTTTCCATTGGACGCACGGGACTACTAGTTTTCATATAAATTCTATTAAATTCAAGATGAAACAACAGTACTTAAGCTATTTACTCTTTTAATACACTTCAACAATCAATTCTTCAAATGAAATAAAATTTATTAAACCTTTGAAGTTTGCAATTATTATTGATTTATTTTTTATTTCACAGACTTATGTTCAAATTACTAATATGAAATATAATATAAATTAAAAAAGTAAAATTAATAAAATAAATAAGATAAAGAATTACGTCACAACTTACTCGTATTTTTCATACAGTAGGTTTCAGTAAGTGAATCACTTAGCAGTCATTTATACAGATGTTTTCTAACAGATGCTTTCAAATTTTGTATGTACTAATGCTTAACGCAGCAACTCCGCAGACACTTAATACTAGTTATAAGAGAAACAATAGGTTTACATTTACGTCAGAAATTTTAGAAATTATCCTTGAGAAACAGATAATGCCCAATTTTGCACGCATGAGGTGGTTTTGTTCCATTATTTTGGTTTACGGTGGGTAGAAACAAGCGATTCTGACTGCAGAAGAACTTGACGTGAATTAGTCATTTTGAATCGAATTTGTTGACACTTTGGAAATTATTGCACTAAAATTCTAATCAAATTAAGTTATTTGGGCTCTGAAAAAGGCGGTTTTTCACGAAGATTATTAAGGAGCAAAATGAGCGCCATGCCATGTGTGTATTCAAGTTTGAAAACTTTCATTTCACACATTCACTAAATTAAAAACCAAACGCTTAAAAAATCACCCTTTATAAACGGATTTCAAAATAAGTACATACGAAGAAAGGAATTGTGTTCATATAAACTTTCTCAAAAAGTAAACGTAATTTAATCTAAATTAAATAATTCCTTATGTTAGTACATAAACATGAATAATTCATTTCTGCAACAAATAGACTAGACATAATAAAATTATATGTTGCTAAATATCAGAATTTTATTTATAAGATACTATTGACATTTATGTTTTGGTAAACTTGCTACAAATTTATCAGCAACTTTGATAGTTCTAATTGCTTCATTAATGGAATCATCAATCCACTGCCTAAGGTTTGCGACATTGGCAAAGAAGTATTCTTGACTCCCAGATATTCCGCTGACGACACCGATTAAAGTGACTTCTTTTCCTCTACGTATAACAGCAGGACCTCCAGAGTCGCCAGGGTAAGTTCTCATATTAGCATGAGGAATTCCACATATTCTGCTTTTATGCTCACACGCGGGCTGGTCTGCAACAGTAAAAAGAGCATATGTAAGATTTGGAGTACTGCCCCAGCCGCTCATTTCAAATTCTTCGCCATCAAAATTTTCGCCTGGTTGTGGAAGTTGAGCTACGGTTAAATGGGTAAGATCAAGGGGCTCTTGCAAGACAATGAGAGCAATGTCGTTTAGAAGGGTTGACGGGAAGTAATTCCTGTGAATCCTGATGTCGAACACCTCTCCGATTTTAGCATTTTTGTTGTCGTCCACATACGTTATACCAGCCTTGATAGTCATAGATCTAGGGTCCGAACCATATACACAATGAGCTGCTGTAAGAATCAATCGGTCTGATATTATAGTTCCTCCACAACTTTGTCCACAATTTGATCCAAGAGCTACTTGGTATCGGTACAAATCTGCTTGGTCGGGCCTTACAGTTGGACCAATCGCTAGAAGGTTTGAGTCCCGACCAATTTCTCTTTTGCTAACACTTCTACAAGCTACAAGCGCAAGAAACGCTGACAGCAACACGGTAAAGCCAATCATTACGAGACGGATAGACGAGACTCCTGGACGAATTCCTTTTATATAGCCCTCAAAAACTCACAACACAACCAGTATTTATGTTTTGTCAGTTGTTCTTCGCTTTTCAATTGAAATCATTCATCAGCAGTAACATAGATGTTGTTTTTCTAACTGATATAAGCAAAGTGTTTTCTTAGAAAACAATGGGCATTCATTAGAACTGAGGCCAAAATTCATAATCTCAAATTATATTAATTTCGAAAACTCGAAATTTTCAAAACATTTATGTCCAAAAACCATTATTTTCTACGTTATTACCAAAAGGCTACCATAACATTAATACGTAGCCAATGTGTAGATTCGTATATTTTAACTAAACAATAATAAGACTATTTAGATTATTGTAAGTGTGAAATAAATGTAGGTACCATTTTGTACAATGCGAATAAAGCAGCGAAAGTTACCTCTTATATAGTACATAATAAATAAAGTATCGCCAGAGACTCAGAGAAGTGATTGTTGTAGATATTGTACTTGTTTAAATAATTATATAAAAACAACTGACGCAATGTAAAAGAAGTGTTCAGTTTTTTATTATAACATTTATGGAATACGAATTGTTGGTTTGGAAAAAAAACTGAGCTACTCGTTAAAACTTAACATTTATAACTTCTCACATAGGTAATGCGTTTTAATTCAATGTTAATGTCAACAATTTTAGCAATGTCGTAGTTCTGGAGTTCGAAATATCCTCACGGGGAAACTTGAAAATCTTTATGGGGTTGAATTAGAAAATTTTAAAATACGAAATAACGAAAACAAATTTCATTTGAACAATTGGGAAGCAGCGTTAAAATAGCTAACCATTCGACTTAGTCTAATAGAAAAAAGAATAAACTTTCACGACTATTTATTACACTTATAAAAAAAAGCAAAATGGTGATCGAACTATTTTTTTTTATACATAAAAATCGGAAGGTTTTTATAAAATTATACTTTTCGAAGTCTTACTATCATACATATATTTATGTACATACAACCATTGTTTCGCATAGAAGAAAAGTAATTGTAAGTGTTTAACTGATTCTGTATTCATTTTCTACTCAAAAAATTTTTTCATTCCTTCGTCCAAGGATGCACAATCGTTTTTCGGTAAATTTGATAGATGTTTTCTACCTATGTTGAATAGTTTTTCTCCTTCAGCTATTGAATCATTGATCCATGGCCTTAGATTCGCAACTTTTGCAAGTAATTGGTAGCCGCTAACGATGCCCACTAAAGTCACATCTTTTCCGTTCCGTATAACAACTGGACTACCGGAATCACCCGCATAAAGCCTTATATCCGGAACAGGTGTAACACGCAGTTGACTTGGTGTATCATACGCATTATTTTTCGTCATGGTAAAATATCCATATGTTAAGTCATTGGAAGCACCCCATCCAGCGATATCAACGATTGATCCTTCGAATTCTTCGCCTACTTCCGGTAATTTGACCACTGTGTATTTGGTGACGTCAAGCGGTTCTTGCAGTATAATAAGGGCGATGTCGTTTGATAATCTGTCAGGACTATAACCACTATGAATAACCGCTGCGAATACATCTCTTATTTGTGCATTTACTTGATATCGCCTAGTTATTCCGGCAGTGACGGTCAATGTCCGAGGATCTTTTTCAACAACGCAATGAGCTGCTGTAAGAACATGTCGAGCGGATATAATCGCACCTCCGCAGATATGGTTGCAATTATACCTAAGTTGCACTAAATGTCGGTATAAATTTGCTCTATGAGGTTCGACCTTTGGACCAATGACATCTAATTTAGTATCACGATCAATTTCTCTTTTATGAACACTTTTACAGGTTACGTAACCTGTGAGGATAACAAAAATGTAAAATAAATGTGTACCGTACATTTTGCACAATGCGAATGAAGTATCGAGAGTTATCTCTTATATACAATATAATAAATAAAGTATGCGTCAGAGACTCAGAGAAGTGCTGTTGTAGATGTTGCACTTGTTTAAATAATTATATAACAAACTGACGCAATGTAAAAGAAGTGTGTATAATAACTTTTATGGGATTCGAAATGTTGGTTTGACAAAAAACACGTCGTTAAAAGTTAACATTTATAACTTCTCACAGATCTTAATTCTGTGTTTATGCCAACAAATTTAGCAATATCGTAGTTACGGAGTTTGAAATATTGTTTCTGGGAAACTCTCATATTTTTATGGGCTTGCATTAAAAAATTTTGAAATACAACAGACAATTCAAATGCAATACTATAAAACACCATCATTTGTGCAATTGTGATACGGCTTTAAAATAGCTAACCGTTCGAATTAGTCTAATAGAAAAAAGAATAAACTTTCACGACTATTTATTACACTTATAAAAAAAAGCAAAATGATGATCGAACTATTTTTTTTTATACATAAAAATCGGAAGGTTTTTATAAAATTATACTTTTCGAAGTCTTACTATCATACATATATTTATGTACATACAACCATTGTTGCGCATAGAAGAAAAGTAAATGTAAGTGTTTAACTGATTCTGTATTCATTTTCTACTCATAAAATTTTTTCATTCCTTCGTCCAAGAATGCACAATCGTTTTTCGGTAAATTTGATAGATGTTTTCTACCTATGTTGAATAGTTTTTCTCCTTCAGCTATTGAATCATTGATCCATGGCCTTAGATTCGCAACTTTTGCAAGTAATTGGTAGCCGCTAACGATGCCCACTAAAGTCACATCTTTTCCGTTCCGTATAACAACTGGACTACCAGAATCACCCTCATAAAGCCTTATATCCGGAACAGGTGTAACACGCAGTTGACTTGGTGTATCATACGCATTATTTTTCGTCATGGTAAAATATCCATATGTTAAGTCATTGGAAGCACCCCATCCAGCGATATCAACGATTGATCCTTCGAATTCCTCGCCTACTTCCGGTAGTTTAGCTACTGTGTATTTGGTGACGTCAAGCGGTTCTTGCAGTATAATAAGGGCGATGTCGTTTGATAATCTGTTATGACTATAACCACTATGAATAACCGCTGCGAATACATCTCTTATTTCTGCATTTACTTTATATCGCCTAGTTATTCCGGCATTGACGGTCAATCCCCGAGGATCAATTTCAACAACGCAATGAGCTGCTGTAAGAACATGTCGAGCGGATATAATCACACCTCCGCAGATATGGTTGCAATGGTACCTAAGTTGCACTAAATGTCGGTATAAATTTGCTCTATGAGGTTCAACCTTTGGACCAATGACATCTAATTTAGTATCACGATTAATTTCTCTTTTATGAACACTTTTACAGGTTACGTAACCTGTGAGGATAACAAAAATGTAAAATAAATGTGTACCGTACATTTTGCACAATGCGAATGAAGTATCGAGAGTTATCTCTTATATACAATATAATAAATAAAGTATGCGTCAGAGACTCAGAGAAGTGCTGTTGTAGATGTTGCACTTGTTTAAATAATTATATAACAAACTGACGCAATGTAAAAGAAGTGTTTATAATAACTTTTATGGGATTCGAAATGTTGGTTTGACAAAAAACACGTCGTTAAAAGTTAACATTTATAACTTCTCACAGATCTTAATTCTGTGTTTATGCCAACAAATTTAGCAATATCGTAGTTACGGAGTTTGAAATATTGTTTCTGGGAAACTCTCATATTTTTATGGGCTTGCATTAAAAAATTTTGAAATACAACAGACAATTCAAATGCAATACTATAAAACACCATCATTTGTGCAATTGTGATACGGCTTTAAAATAGCTAACCGTTCGAATTAGTCTCATGAAAAATAATACATAAAATTTGATGACTAGGTATTTATTAAAGTATAAAGAAAAGCAAAATGGTGATCCAATAATTTTTTTTTATGCATAAAAATCGATTTTTTTTTTTATAAAACTGTAGTCTTCAATGTCATACTACATATTATACATATACAATATGCATACGTTCCATTACTGACATTTGCGCATACAAGAAAAGCAATTGCAAGTGTTTGAATTAATTCTGTATGCATTTTCTACCACGTAATCTCGCCCACCTCATCGTCGAAGACTGCACATTCGTTTTTCGGTAAATTTGATAGATGTTTTCTACCTATCTTGAAGAGTTGATCACCTTTAGCTATTGAATCTTCGATCCATTGCCTTAGATTCGCAACTTTTGCAAATAGATTGTAACTGCTAACGATGCCCACTAAATTCACATCTCTTCCGTTCCGTATAACAGCTGGACTGCCAGAATCACCCTTATAAATCTCTATATCCGGAACAGGTGTAACACAGTTGACTTGGTGTCGTACACGAGTCATCCCACCTCACGTGAAAGATTCCGTATGTTAAGATATTGGTACTACCCCACCCAGCTACTTCAACGTATGATCCTTCGAAATCCGAGCCTACTTCCGGTAGTTTAGCTACTGCATATTTGGTGGCTTCAAGCGGTTCTTGTAAAATAATAAGGGCGATGTCGTTTGATAACTCATTACTAAAACCACTATGAATAACCACTGCGAATACATCTCTTATTTCAGAATTTTTTTGATATCGCCTAGTTATTCCGGCAGTGACGGTCAATGTCCGAGGATCTTTTTCAACAACGCAATGAGCTGCTGTAAGAACATGTCGAGCGGATATAATCGCACCTCCGCAGATATGGTTGCAATTGTACCTAAGTTGCACTAAATGTCGGTATAAATTTGCTCTATGAGGTTCAACCTTTGGACCAATTACATCTACTTTAGTGTCACGATTAATTTCTCTTTTATGAACACTTTTACAGGTTGCATAACTTGCGAGGATAACAAAAATGTAAAATAAATGTGTACCGTGCATTTTGTACAATGCGAATGAAGTATCGAGATCTATCTCTTATATATAAATAAAATATGGGTTAGAGACTCAGAGAAGTGCTGTTGTAGATGTTGCACTTGTTTAAATAATTATTCTATAACATACAACTGACGCAGAAGTGTTCAGTTACTTATTATAAAATCTACTGAATACGAATTGTTAATCTGACAAAAAAAAATCGAACTACTCGTTAAAACGTAACATAATGATGTGTCTTAATTCTATGTAAATGTCAAAAAACTTAAAAATGTCGTATTAACGATGCTTGAAATATTCTCACAGGAAAACTCTTGTATTTATCGGGTTGCATTCTTAGATAAAAGAGTAGAGGATACGGTATTAGTCGATTTAGGTGACCCAAATTTCCTGATGTGTTAATGTGTTCACTTAAGTAGTTGTAGCAGGTCTGTTCGTTGACACGCCACGAAGTGCCACGAGGCGTCGCGTGGTGCCGTTTTTACCCCGACAGCGTTCGTTGACAATTTGACAGCCAACTTGTGGCGCCGTGTGGTGCCGTTTTTTATCCCGAGATTTATAGTGGGGTAAATTTAACGGCTAGCGGCGTTTGAATTTAAATTTGAACTGAATTTAAAATCGATTTATTTGTCAGAGAAATTTAAAATAAACAATAAAGCATGAAAGAAAAGTGCTCACTAAGTATGAAAATTTTAATTAAAAACTCTTCTCTCAACTCACTTTGCGCAAAATCGCAATACTTATTTTTCGCTCTGCTTTGCTCCGAAATAACGAATTCGCGTTCGTTGAGATGCCAAAATCCAGGGTTCCGTGGGCCCCCCATTAACTCTTTATTTGGATAATATCTAAAAATTAGTACCGCGAAGTAGGCAATCAAAACAAGTAGCCAAGACTCTAACCAACCCTGAAAATAAATGTTATGGCTTTTTTGAAAGAGTGGGCAAAATTCGTTTTCAAAATAACTTCAATAATATCTATTAAATTTTGGTTATACTTATATGAGTTCAGGGTGGTAAGTACCTATAACATGAATATTTTTCGTGATGTTTTTTTTTCAAATATTTAATATGACAAAGAATAATCGGGTATTAAAACGTTCCCTAAAAAATAATGAAATACGAATACCTTGATACATATAATACATATATTGTAGAAACTGTAGATACTATTTGAGTAAAAACGAAAAATTTTCGTTTATATTTCAAAGAAGAGAATTCACCAAAATTATTTTAATAATCAATATTTCAAATTCTATTACTAATTTGTTTGTTTGTTTTTGTTGTTTTTTTAAAAATGTTTTGACTTCCAATTTAACAAAATGAGTAATATTGCAATACGTTTAGCTACGGCTGATATCGTTTTTAAAATTTTGAATGTGGAATAAGGGCGTAATTTTACAATTCCCTTTTAAATCGTTTATAATATTTAATTTATTGCAATCACAAATTGTATGAAATGTATAAATTTCGTTTACCAAGTTTTTATTGTAATTCAGCAAATTCGGTAAACTTTTTCTATACATTTATAACTCTTCTGACGGCTTCATCAATCGCCGCACATTGATTTTTCGGCAAATTCGTTAAATTTCTTTCAGCAATGTTAAAAAGTTGTTCTCCCTCACCAATTGCGTCATCGATCCATTCCCTTAGTTGTGAAATTTTCGCAAATACATGGTTTGATGTTTGTGGTCCCGTGTGAATTTTTCCGCTTACGACTCCAACTAAAATCACATTACTTCCTCTACGAACAACAACTGGGCTACCAGAATCACCAGGGTAAGTCGCCATACCCGGAAAAGGTGTAATACACATTTGACTTGGTCCGGAACATATTTGATTATGTTCGACAGTAAAATATCCATATGTTAAGTCATTAGTATAGCCCCATCCAGCGACATCAACGATTGATCCTTCGAATTCCTCGCCTACTTCCGGCAGTTTGACCACGGTGTATTTGGTGACATCGAGTGGTTCTTGCAATGTCAGAATTGCCACATCATTCAATAAGGCTCCACGACTATAACCGCCATGAATAATCGCTGCAAAAACGTCTCGTATTTCTCCATTTGCTTCAAATCGCGTATTTATGCCAGCCGTGATGGTCAGTTCCCGAGGATCCTTTCCTGTAACGCAATGAGCTGCTGTAAGAACATGTCGAGCGGATATAATCGCACCTCCACACAAGTGGCTGCAGTCAAACCTAAGTTCTACTAAGTATCGATATAAATTTAATCTGTTAGGTTCAACAACTGAACCAATAACATTTACTTTGGTATCGCGATTAATTTCTCTTTTATGTAAACTTTTACAGGTCACGAGTGCAAAACCTGTTAGAGCAATCAAAATATAAAATATATTTGTGCCGTGCATTTTGGAAACTGCGAACAATATTACGAAAGATGTTTCCTTTATAGGTGAAATATTCGTTGCGAGCACAAAATCTATAGCGTCACATAGGTACTGCAGTTGTTTAAATAATGAAATGAAACACAGCTGTAAGAATTTTCGAAATTTGAAATTTATATTGTTTGTTGTTCAGCATTGTACATTTTCTTTTACACTGCTTGCAAAGTAGTTGAAGACAAAGTTAGCCACTAGAATTATACTCAAACATTAACAATTGCGAACTTATTTTAACATATGTACTTTAAAAACGTTTTTAAATAAGCTTAAAAATGCTTACTGAATGTAATATAAAACAACTTATATTGAAATACATACATAGAATTCGATATTTCAACTCGGCTTACGATATTAAATTTCAGAGAGTATTTTTCGAATTAATGACAACGATGCTTAGGTAAATTTGTTAGATATCGATCCATCACCTTAGAAATTTTCATCACTTCAATAATAGCTTCATTAATCCATGGTATAAGATTTGCAACGTTGGTGAAGACATCGAAGCCGTCGCTGTTTCCTTTGACAAGTCCGATTAAAATTACTTCATTGCCTCTACGTACAACTGCTGGACCCCCGGAATCCCCTTGAGTCATCCCCATGTGGGGAAGAAATTTTTCAGCGCAAAGTCTACTCATGTGCTCACATGTGGGGGCGTCCACGACAGTTTCAAGAGCATACGTCAGATTTAAAGTTTTGCCCCAGCCGCTCGCTTCTAACATTTCACCCACAAAATTTTCATTTGCTTCTGGAAGTCTAGCTACCGTGAGGTTAGTGAGGTCTAGGGGCTCTTGCAGCAGGAGTAGAGCGATGTCGTATATGCCAGATGGTGCAATGTGATTCCTGTGAATTTTCACGTTCGCTACTTCCGCGATTTGTGCATTTTTGTCATTCACAAATGTTATACCAGCCTTGATGGTTACAGTTCTAGGATCAGTCCCAAAAACGCAATGACCTGCAGTAAGAACAAGTCTGTCTGAAATGAGGGCTCCTCCACAGTGTTGTCCACAATTTGTCGCAACAGCTACTTGATATTGATACAAATGGGCTTCATGTGGTTGGACAACTTCACCAAAAGCTGGAGGATTTTTGTCCCGACCTATTTCTCTTTTAGTTACACTTTTACAAGATGCAATCGCAAAAAGCACTGCGAACAACACGATAGAGTGGAACATAATGAATAATACAGGCTTAAGTTTGAATTCGATTCATTTTATTGTCTCCATATCCGAACATCGTTTATCAGTTCATTTGTTTCAGCAGCTGTCTTTTGTTAACTTCACCTTCACAAACGTTAAAATATTCTCTGACGATTGTTTGTCTTATGATTTGCGTTGGAAACAATAAAAATTAGGTTATATCCTGTTTTTTTTCTCTTTATAAAATGAAGTTTATTATTTCATTTTTAGATAACAATAAAAACAAGCAAACAAAAAAGTTGTCATGTTAACCATATTAATGGTATAAAAGACGAAATATTTGAAACAATTTCAATAGCTCCTCAAAAAGTACATCTCATTTTACGACTTATTCTTCGTGGTAAAGAATTAACACAGATTATTCTAAAGACCAGAACAGCTTTAGGTAATAGGAAAAGTAATTCAACACCAGCAAGGCCGAGATGAGGACAGCTTGGAAAATAATAAGAAAAAAACAATCCAATTATGCGAGACTTTAAAGTCAATGTCATCGTTTCTCGGTCGCGATTTTTGAAATATGATCCACCGAAACTGATCACATACTGTGAAGGGTTAATCGAACATTTTTATCTCATGAACTTTTCGCTTTGGTGCTTCTTTGAAAGAACGAGGAATAGCATGCAGGTTTTAAGTTTCAGTTGACATTCTAATAATATCTTAAAGGTGCAGGTAAATTTCAACAAATAGCTTCTAATGTGTTAGAAGTAAGCCGATTAAAGAAATTAAAATCCATGTTCTGACCGAGGAAATTGCATTTCACACAAACAAAAAGAAACTACGTCTATATAAAAAATTATTTCGTTAAAATATTCGTGCTTAATGATATGAGCGAGAAAATTTGGAATTTTTTCTTACAAATGTTAATTTTTTTTTTTTAATTCATGTCTTTTTAAACCTCGAATTTCGAAGGGAGAGGAAATTATAAGATTTAAAATTAAAACATAAAGCCAATCCGGGCAGACAAGCAAATGAGAGTTTTATATAGCCATGCCAAATTTTCATCCATTAATTGATTTATTAGAAAATCGTCAGAAACTGGTGTTGTCATTGGGTAGAATTTTGCAATATGTGCGAATGAGTTTAAACAGATTGCAGAATGCGGACGGCAAACGAAACCGTCAATTGTATTGTTTTAAACTAAATAAGGTGATAATTTCAAAAACATTGTCAGAACTTATTTTATTTTTTCAATTTTTTATTTGCAATAATAAGCTTCCACATAACGATTATGCGGTAATTTTGCTAGTTATCGATCTATAATCTTGGTAATTTTCAAACTCGAGTAATGGCTTCATATATCCACTGTCCAGCAACATCGGATAAATAATATATGGAAGTGTCGATTACCTTAGAAAGACCGATTATAATAACGTTATTCCCTCTACGTATTACAGCTGGACCTCTGGAATCTTCTGGTCTTACACCCGTATTAGGGTCAATGAGTTTCCCCGAAATTCTGCTCTGGTTGTAAAGGCTCCTACATGTGGTCATAATGTAGGAGCCTCTACAACAAATTAATGGAGCTTCAACATAACGAACATAATGAATGCAGGCTTAAGTTTGAACTCGATTCCTTTTATTGTCTCCAGATCTGAATATCAGTTATTAATCTATTTGTTTTAGCAGATGTTTTTGCAGTGGCGTCATCAAATTTTAGTTTTATGAGTCTTAAAAATTTGTTTTTATCTGACTTATGGTTTGCAATTAAAACAATGAGAATGAATTTCATTAGAGTCATAATCTCTAGTTAATATACCGTTTTAGGAAAAGAGAAAATTAAAGTTTGTTAGATTTTATAACAGTTATCGCGAAGAAATTCTACAGTCTACGTGAAGACGACATGCAAAAGTTACACACAATGTAAAGGTAGTAGTAGATCTAGTACAATTAGAATCTACCATTATATCGGTATCGAGTTTTTTTTATTCTAATGCCATAAGTACTCCTATATCAATAATTTAATTTGGATGATGGAATTATAAAGATAAATTCACGAACTTTTCAACCTATGATCGTTTCGCGATTAAGCTGGCCTTCTATTTATAAAGCGTTGTTTGCTCTTGAAAGTCGTACTAAGATCTCCTCTCAATTTGAAAGATCACGTATGCAAAGTATTGTTATGTAGTTCGGTCCATTACGTAACCAAATCACCCTGCACGATCAGTGGTGTATAAAAAGTTGCCGCCATTTATTTTGTCTGACCTTCTTAGTTGGCATTGCCGCGCGGCACAGCGTTAAGTACAAATAAATCTGAGCTTATCTTCGCTCAAAAAAATGCGCCCAAACGAAGATCAACGGGCCGCGGCGGGAGCCACGTAATAGTACACTTTTTTGAAAGTGGATTTATAGCCCTGGTTTCAGTCACTAAATCACCCTCCCTCTGGCTTGAATGCACGAGCTATTTCGGTCTTGTTTTAGTAAATCTTTATACAAAACACCTGAACTTGTGGCCGCGGCCGGAGACGCCTTATTTTCATACTTTACGTACGCCGCTTTGTTCTGGACAATTGAGTGACTTTTTTTATAAGGCAACTGGCCAGGAAACAGGTTCACTATCGTCGTTCACGTGACTTCGGACAATTGGCGAAGTGCAGTAACCAGTTTATTAAATTGCGCTTCTGTAACCGATCTTGACCGCACTACCCGCGATTTAGCGAGTCTCTGAGCGTGCGGGAGTTTTTCGATAAGCGTTGTCGCCACAAAACAAACGACGTCGCCGCAAGTACCACAGAGGCCGCCGGCGCGTCAACAAAAGTAATTAAGCGCTGATATCATCGCGTTTCGATCTTTCATTTCAGCGGGCTTAAGTCTATCTGCTGGTATAAAATAAAGTCGGGCTTCTGTGGCGCGAGAATGACTTCCACGTAAGCGCCACGTTTTACGCGCGTTGCTTGCGACCAAGTTCAGCGGGTCTTCTATTTCCTGCAGTTCAATTCAACGGATTATGTAAATGTCGCCCCCAATTTACCTTTTCGCCGTGCGGCCCCAGGTGTAGGGCTTATTCGGCGGAGGTAGTCGAGCCCGTCGGCGGCTGACATAGCCGTGGCCTGACCGTGTGCCAGGCGTGTCGTCACTCTTTCGTGACAATACGCACCACATCGAACCAGTTGGATTCGCTCTGCGGGCTCAGTCTCTTGCCAGCGCAAAGCAGCTCTATACCAGCTCGCGTTTTTAATCTCGCGGAATCGCGCTCGCAGCCAGCCGCCCGCTATGAACATAATCGTTTTTTACTTATTTTGGAAACGGCCGGGCCTATGTTTATGCTGCACCCCGACTCGGAAATGAGTAGTCCACTTTACGCTTGATCGATATGAGTGGCCTCAATTCGCCGGGCCAGCCGCAACGAATTTAGAGTCCACTTCCTCTCTGTGTCGCGTCGTGGAAAAATGCCCAGAGGGTTGTTGCGGGGCAAAACCCCAATTCAGTTAATCGCGGAGCGAACTTTTAAGGCGTCTTCCAGTGATTCGCTTGCTTTTATTGATTTGAACTGTTTTTATTAATTGAAAGTTATCGGCGAGTGGTTGCGATGGGTAGGGACATCGGCGTGCAGACGTACGTCTCTGGCACCGTGGGTATGTAAGTGGCCCCAGGGCTTAAAAATAAACCCGTGCTGTGCTGCATGGTGCATTGTCTTGTGTTGGTGCATCTGTGGTGTGTCCGATTGCTGCGCTGAAACTTAAAGTAAAGTGGTTCAGGTGGTAGCTGCCAGATATTTCTGTGATTTCTAGAGCACAGACGTGCCGCAGTAGCTGCAGTAAACAAAATTTAGTATGATATGTAATTGAGGCCTACGATTGATTGACTGGCTCCGCTGGTTGCTGCTGGAGAAAATGTGTAGGAACCAGCAACCTTGGAGAAACCTTAAAACTATTCTACCGTGCAAATTGTTATTAATGGCCGATTCTGTCGACCTGGCACCATGAGCATAACTCGCTCTTGAAATATTCTGTCCTGCGTTCTATCTGCGGGTTTTGTTGTTGACATTGACTTTATGCTAATTTACCAGATAGACGCGAAACGAACTGGATCAGTTAACAAACGTTTACTTTTAACATGGATTAATTGATCTATTCTGTTTTGTGCGCAGTTGTTTTCGATGTATTTCTTTTAAGAATGACTTAATATTTACGCAGATCCAAATAGTAATGTTGGACCTTAGCAAAAACAAGAAAAACGTCACAATTTCTGATTCAATCATATTCGTAACCTCTTCTCAATTTCAAAATGATATCATATAAAAAGTTTAAAATTTCGAGATAAAGTCAGATGCTTATCAAGATTTCATAAACTAAAAGTATCAGACTATTTTCTCAGAAATAGCCCTTTATATAGTCCACACTAAACTACTCATTCATTTGAATATTAAGGGTCAAAATGAACCTTTCATGTGACTCCATGTTGTCACCTAATTTTCCGTGATGTCACAGCTTATGGTTGAATTGTTTGCTTTAGCTCTAATAAGTAGTTTATCAGCTATAAGTTTTCATCTCACCCAACGTGAAACCATATGTTGTTTTGTAGAATGCGATATAAGTCACTTTAATCAAAACTAAAAAGGTTTTAAACATGATATTCTCAATTGAAAGTTTTATTTTTGTGAAAAAGAATCAAACTTAAATTCAACAGAAAACTTTAATCGAAATTAACTCTAATTTTTTCGAAGATGAATTTTTAGAGTACTTCTAAATAAATCATGTAGCTAAGAAGCTTCCTAAAAGTGATAATGCTCCGAGCATAAGTCTGATAGGGGAAAAGTAATATGAGTTTCAATTGTTCATGTAGTAGTTTTGTAAGCTAAGAGAGAGGCATATATTGAGACAGACCTTAAAATTTAAACATCAGCTAATCTAATCTAATCAAATACATATGCAAAATATCATATTCAGCATGTTAATTTTAGTTTAATCCAAATAAAAATCTTATAAGAGACAACTAAAAATTGCTTTCATAAAAATACGTTAACTCTTCCGGTTATTTTATAAAGTATGTGTTGAGACATTCGCTGTCAATAAGCATGTCACCTGAAAAATATTTATTGTAATATAAATTATGAAATGGCTGTGCCCCATAGCATGCAATAATCCCCTTAGAAGCTAAAAATACGTGCATGTCGTGCTATAAATGGAAGTAAACATTCTCTTAACTCTATTTTAAGCTCAATCAACCACTTCTGCCTTGAACTTTGACTGTTTTTTTGATGCCTAAAGGAATATAAAAAATTGCGAAATGTTCCTATAATAAACATTTGTTAAAAAAAATTCGAATTCAATAAAGAGATATGTAAAATTCTTAAATTAATATAAAATCTTTAGAAACTTGATCTGAGAACATGAAATGTAGGTACATATTTTATGCTCCAGATTTGCGTGAGCGTGACGTTTTATCTCATGTACTTCACAATCGTTGAAATATCATTGAGCAGCCTCCACGCAGGTCATTCGTGTCGCAGCGACCATTGCGTAAGATGCTTCGTTAACGTGCATTTACTTCTCATAAATGAAATTCTCACTTATCTTGCCTCAGCCTTCGGAGTCCAATTAAGAAAGTCTTAAAGTGGCGCAACAGACGGTGTGCTGGTTAACTGCTTACACTGCAACCTACGTACATAAGAATTTGATAGAAAAAATTCATCAAGATATTGATTTTGAGATTTGATATTGCGAAATTAGTACAGTTAATGTAAAGTGGGAAATAATATACAAAAGATAGAAAAATCTTCTAGCATTTTTCACCAATGAAAAGAACATTTTGAGTGTTTTTCTAAAGATTAAAATTTGCTTAACCAAATGTTTAGTCCATTAGCATACTCATTATACTGAACTAAAAGCTTTTGAGTTATATTTGCAGTGCCGTGCATATAATTAGAAACGCTTTCTTGCCTAACAAAACTACAAATCTACGTCTCAGTCATCTAGATCTAAACTTTCAACATTTTTTAACAATTTTAGTCTGCATTCAACAAAATAATCGTTTAACTTGTAGTAAATAGTACAAGTAAAATCTCAATCTCAAGATGCCCAACTCAAAGCAGGCATCGTAGACCTATATACGAGAATGGCAACCTATGTATACAGTCACATTGCTACTGTTTTAAATTGTTCCGACAATGATTTTCAATATTGTGTAGTATTTAAAAAAAATATGCCTAGGCCAAGCAAAAGGTTTTTGGCCGATTTAATAGAGTAGAACTACCTTTGAATATCATTGAGAAACGTTTACGTTTCCTTATGCTTTCGTTTCCCTTAAAAAATCTTTCATTGTACGAAAGAAATCGATTTGGCATTTAAAATTATTGATTAAATGAATTATGCACGAAATCAATCATAATTTTCTTGCCGCCATCTAAAAATGTTGCTTGAATTTCCTTGTATAATGGATAATAATAAATAATAGTTTTGTTGTTTTCACAATCAGTTCGGATCAGATTTAACACTAAATTTTGTACTGAATTGAAATTTATTACTAGTTATCAAAGCACACGGCAATTTTAAGTGCTTTTCCTAAATTTTGAAATACCCAACAGTTGATTAAAGACCACGAAAAGGTTTCGTCCATTACAAGAAACATTTTAATTTATGTACCTACTTACAATCTACAAAACAGGAACATTTTTCATTCGCTATAGAGTTGCAAAATTATAGGAAATTCATGCTTGGATTTTAATGAGTGAAATGTTAACAACCAATAATTATTCATTGTATAAAAACCCGTATACACAGGTGCTCATAAATGAACACATGCCAAATAAAATCGCATGTGCTATAGATCACTCATGGAAACATTCTAAACTTCCTGCAAACCAGACTTGAGTGACGTACGATGAAATAGAGTATAGTAATTTTGTTTTATGGTTTCTAAATAATTCTTCCAACATATGCCACTAAACTTTTATTGGAATACTGAAACGTGATTGTGGGCTCATTGAAATGGCTGAACGATTTTCTAATAAATAATTCTTTAATGCCGAGAGTGTATTCTAAGAAAATTAGAAAGTACATATTTAGAAATATAATACCAAAACTCTCACGAAAGCTGATCTGTAACAATAGAATTTATATTGGAAAGTTTCACAATATTCCTAACTTTAGCAGGTCAGGAAATAGTGGACCTGAACATATTTTTACAAATTTATAGCAAAACTGTTGCCAATTGAAGACTTTTGGAGAAGAATTCAAAACTTTTAATTTAAATAAATAATGCTAAATATTTTTGTTTTCATAGAATTTTTCATTTTTAGATGCTAATTTTCACTTACCCATATGCATCTGTTTATTTTAAGTATAAAATATTTGTATGAAGTTTCTTTCGTAATGACCAGGCTGGGCACACTAAACTAATTGAATTAGTTAGTGGCTTAATTTTTGGCATCTGAACTAGAACTGGACCCTAGGTGATGATCTGTATTTTATGCTTTTGAATGCTTTTCTGGTGAATATGCTTACAGTCGATATGATATTTTTATTAAAATGAAAGTAATTCAATTGATTGAGACTGTTTTAGAAAATTGAGAACCGAATCGGTGTTAATGAGCATCTGATCTCGCGTTGAATGCATCTCCTACCGATCCGCTTTGGAACAAAAGACTGAAAATCATCAGTCATGCTTTTAGCGCATTTGTTTACTTTCTTTTTGAAAGAGGCCAAAAGTTAAATTGACCGAGAACAGTTGGCACCGAACGTGCGAGTAAAAGTGATTCAACAATGAAAATCTGGGCTGCCACCTTTCGCACATTAATCACGAGCAAATCGCTGCTTTGTTTCAAAGATGTAAAAATATGCATTTTTCGCATTTAAATTGTCACGGACTTTCTTTAATTTTTCCTCGTTTGCTCCTCTCATTTACACCGCGAAACTAGTTTCTCGCGCAACCGGCTCTGGTCGCGTGGGCCCAGCCTCAAAGATGCAAATGGGAATTTGCGCGGGCATAATGTAAAACGTAACATATCCAGTGCCAGGTCTAGCGCGT
Organism: Machimus rusticus; assembly: GCA_951509405.1. Taxonomy (NCBI): domain Eukaryota; kingdom Metazoa; phylum Arthropoda; class Insecta; order Diptera; family Asilidae; genus Machimus; species Machimus rusticus. The sequence continues at coordinate 46,921,838 of OX608050.1, read as the reverse complement.
CGCGAAGCGCAGTCATTTGTAATTGGTGGTAGCTTTCATAAGTGTTATTAGCTCGATACCGCGTCAACTTTCAGTTTTTTAAGGGACCCAACTTCCCGACCAACGCCGCAGTTTATAGCGGCTTCAAGGCAACTTTTTGCCCATTTATTTCCATTACCGATTCTACTGGTGTTTTTGCGCGGACCCACCACATAATGATATGATGGTCGATGATTTCTCACGAATTAACTCATGAAATAACCGGCAATTGTATGGAATTTCAGACTTACTTTCTTCTTGGGAAAATCTGCTCAGTTGGAGTGAAAACGCCGGCGCGGCAAGGCAAATGCAAGAGGAGATGGTCGTCTTGAAGAATGCACTCAATCGTCTTGGCAAGCAGACCTGCGACTTTGACTCGGAGTCATCAATTCAATTTGTGATTGAGGAGCTGAAGGTACGCTGGCGTCTTGGCTGAGGCGCGAGTCGGACACAAGTCGCGCGCTCGTGAGCCCCGGACGCGAAATCCGTGAGCCACGCGTTGGCCGTGGAGCGGTAATTGCCATTATTACTTACAAATTGTGTTTTTAATTTTCTAGAATGAAAAGACACAGCTGCAGACGTACCGGACAAATATGTTGCGCTTGAATGCTTCTGTTCACAGTTGGCTAACGCGCCAGGAGATGAAGCTGCAGAAGGAACTGGAGGCGCTGGCTAATGAGGCCGAGAACAACAACAACGGACTGGAGAAAGGGTCCCAAATCAGCTCGATTGCCCACTCCGAGAGCGAGTTCCACAAGCACTTGAAAGACGAAGTTAGCGAGATGTACAGCGCCTGGGATGAGGCTGACGCGAGGCAAGTAATAGCGCAATTTCTGGCGATCTTTTAGTAACAGTCTTTATTTTCTGATGCTCAGAATCAACAACCATTTGGAGGCTCTGACGGCTTCCCTGATCGCCTGGAGGCAGCTCGAGTGCGGCCTCTCCGAGTTCCACCAGGTGCTCGGCAAGGACCGAGGAACGCTCAAGGGCTTGGAAGGTGCCCTCAACAAAGGGCATGCCACCCCCATCGAACTTGCTCAAAATGTTAAATTAGTTGCTAAGCTCCTTTCGGAAAAGGTCGACGTTTGTACTCAGCAGGTGAGTGAATTTTTTCTAGTGTTAAACTATTTCTTCACACATAGTATCTAGATTTTTTAAAGTGCTTTTTAATAGTGCGTGACTTAAAATAATGTGATTTCATTAAAATCCCCCGAAATTATCTTCATTCTCCCAACAATTTCAAAAGTGGAAAAGAACATAAAAAAAAAAAAATTGCAATTGAAGCTGTTTAACCTTCCTCCTCCTTTTTTAACCTCGACAAACGAGTTAAAAGTTCCATTTTTGTTTTCACGGAATTCAAATATTATCTCCCGTCTTTGCCTTAATCAAACAACCTCCTCAAAATGAAGTGGTTTAAATTTTTCGCAAAAACTGATCGTTTCCAAATTAGGTTTTGAGGTATTTGACTCTTTTATGGTTTGTGTTGTCGATAAATTGCTTCAGCAACCTATAAATCAATTGCTTCTCATTTTGGAGGCTTGACCTAAAGCAATTTTGAATTGTCCTAAATGTGGCTAATTTTTGTGGAGCTGTTATGGTAGAAGGCTTTTACAAAAATAAATGAACCGTAAAAACAATGAGAAAATGGGAGCGTAAAATTAACTGCTTTTATATGTCTTGATTGAGAGAAAGTATTTTTCAATTAAATATTTTTTATAGCTTCTAAAAACGTTTCAGAGTTGTTAACCGTCATGAAAGGTTATTAATTGTAACAGTTCCTTTCGTTTTCAATTTTTCAAGCATTTTAAGAAGAAAATATTCATTAGGAAGGGCATGCAGGGTAAACATTTTTAAAGTCGAATCAAAAGACCAGATACTAATATTTTTCTAAAGTTTTGAATTTTAAAACATACATTTGTATATATACGTTTTTGATTTAACTAAAAGACCTTTCCCCACTACTCTAGAGCAAATTTGCTTTAGCGGAAACGTCAAATAGTTGCCAATTCGTAATAAATCAGGTGTTTTATTATTTTACGATAAGCATTGAAAATAAAGAAACACGATTATGCGCCCCATGGCACACATCACTAAATAATTTTCTGTGTTCGAATCAACCATTAAATTGAAACGACATCTTGTCGGCAAAATTGCTTTTCTCTGAAAATTTATCATTTACACGGTGCAGCAATTGTTGACGGTTCTTTCGTGAGAACTTGTCACGGTGTTCATTTCCTAAGAATTAGAGCTAATTGATATTCCTCGACTTTTACCGACATTTGAAAGTGCAATAATTAGTTGTATACTTTGCTGTATAATCTTCAAACTATATCCTAATTTAGTGAATTTATGAACTGTTTTATCTATTACAAATAATTCGATTTGATAATTGATGTAATTTGCTCTGAAAAAAAAGTTAACTTAAAAATTTTAAAACGTGTTGCAATAGTCAAAATGGCCAACACTATACAAATGCTGTCAGATGTTTTCAAAACTATTACCATATTAAAATATATGTAGATCCTAGACCTAAAAGTAATTTGATTAATATTAATAAACTACCCTTCTTTTGAAAAAAATCGCGACATAAACGAAGTATCAATTTTATAAGTCTATAATTGAAAGAAAAACATGATAAATATAATATGTAGAATTTGTTTCAAAAACACAAAAGATATAAATTAATTATTTGTCTAATTATATTTTAGATTGCTGTTGCAACAGATGAACCAATGGACGCCAATCGGATTATAAACATTGCTCAATTCACCTCGTCAAATGGGTCCTTGTCGGACAGTGGAATTTCGGACGGTGGCGCCACGTCAGACGGAGGACTGTCGGAGCGCGAAAGGAGACTCGGCGTGCTGCGTCGCCTCGCGAAGCAGCTCGAAAGCGCGTTGGCGCCAGGAAGCGACGCGCTGAAATCAATAGCCGCGCGAATGGAGGCCGCCGAGGGCGAGCTCAAGACGCTCCAGAACACCTGCAGGGAGCTGATCGTGCGCACCGCCGTCTCGCAGCACAAGTCCCAGGCTCTGATGTCGTACGGCTCGTCGCAGCGGCTGAGGAAGAGCCCGCCTCCGAAGAGGAAGAGCAAGCGGAAGGGGGTCCCGAGCCCCGTGACTGGGACACTCGTCAAAAATCACAAGAAGTACTTCGCCAAGTCCCAGTACGCCTACGCCCCGGCCTCCGGTGATCCCGGGGACCCGAGCGACGATCCCTGGATTCTGTGCGCTGCAGACGGCGACTCCGATCCTAAAGGAGGATGGGCCTGGCGGGTGGCGAAGATCGCCTTCCCCGTCCAGATAGCGCTGCTGACGCTTTTCTGCGCCGCTTGCCTGATGGAGCCCCACTGCTGTGACTCACTCAATAACCTGTCGATGAGTTTCACACCTCAATTACGGTACATTCGCGGTCCTCCGCCGATCTGAAGACGCAGCCGCACTTAGCCCGGCTGTGCCGAGCGTTTTTGTGCCCTGCGTAAGTCACAGCGTGCCCAAAACCTGTGACGTCACACCTTCAATATGGAAAAGCAAAAAATTTCGAGATCGTTACGTTCGTTAAACGTAGCCAACCGCGATCTGCGAGATTTTTTACTTATTCACATTAGCGAGTCGTTTTTCTGCCGGAGGACCACTAGGCTTAAAGCTGGAGTGGCTGTTCCACAATGCCACGCAATCGCGTCCGGGAGACCCGGTCCTCTAGACAGTCGACTCTAACTAGGGAAGATTTAAGTTGTGTTCTAAGTAGCATTAAGCAGGAGATAGCTGAATTAGGTTCTTTTGATCGTGCAAAATTGAATGGATTCGACTTAAAAATTGAAAATTGGATGGAAGCTTCAAAAGCAATTGTATTTTTTTTTTTTGTGGTGAATTTGTATTTTACTGACTGAACTGACAATGAAACTGCTGAACGGAGAATTGTACAAGTGACTACCCTAACAAAAGGGATTAAATAGAAGAAATGAAGTAGGCAAAAGACACAAATCCTTTTATACTTGCCACATAGCAGAGGTTATGGCATTGCCTTTTAGGATTAGCCACATGTTTTGAATCATTTTAAGTTTAGGGGGACTTTTCCCCCGTAAGTTGGAAACTAACAAGAAAAAGGTTTATCGTAGACGAGCTCTAGTTTAAGTGCGCCGTTTCTCTAACAAGATCTGTGTTGGCCTATTTTTTATGCGTAACATATCAAGTAAGCAGTTTAAGGACGCGGAGAAAGGGAGCTTTTGGGTGGTGGACTTTTCATAATAGAGCGTCATCTCTTTCAAAAGCAAAATAAAAAAAATATAAAATTAAAAATTAAAAAAAACATGAAATCGCTAAGATTTATTTAAAGTACCTATGAAGTGCCTCAGACTAACAATGGAATTCCTACTTTTATTTGATTTTATTTCCCAAATCCCCAGCGCCAGTGAAACTTTCGTATTCGTTAAGAGTTCAGTAAAAGTGCGGGGTGCTGGAAATTTCCGCGCAATGGCTTTTAGAAGCATCGCAACTGCCTTAGGTGAGCAAGAATTAGACAAGGAGGCGAATTTGGTTAAAGTGCAGAGTAGCGTTAGGAGATACCTTTTAGTTCTATTTCTATTACATTAATAGATGATACGATTTTATGTAACTTTCGTATTTTTAAATACATTTTGAGGACTTTTACTTTTCATCATTTTATTATTAAATGAAAGCAAAAAAAAGGGTTACAAAAAAACAAATATATAAAAAAAAAGTGGCAACAACGACAAAAAACACAACTTTTCGAAAAATTTGCTAAATTTACAAGATGTATGTGCTACTGGATTGTTTGCAAAAAAAACACATTTATAAAAAACTGCTAGTTAAGTATTTTGTGAAGGCTTGTATGACCACATTATTGGAAAGCTGAGATGGTTCAATAAATCATTTTCTCACAAAAACAACGCAATCGTTTTATTACTGACTACCTTTTCTTATTTCACAGATATTAAATTCTTTATAAGGTCATCAAACACAAAAAGTTTGGTAAAAATGAAACAGTATTGGCAGGCATATACAGGATGTTTCTTAAGGTCTGAAAAAAGGTACTTCTGAATTAAACACGCGGGTAGATTTCGAGAGGGGGATAAACCAACACAGATGTATGACAATCCACGTGCATGCTGAATTCAGTTTTTACAGCGTTATAAGTACAGCCAATTCAGAAATTTGGTAATTTGGTTCTTGGTTGGTTATTACTAAAAAGTTCTGTTACATTACGTCAGTTGTTTGTTATATGATTATTTAAACAAGTGCAATATCCACAACAGCATTTTTACTTCTTGAGTATCTGACTATACTTTATACTATATATAAGAGATAACTTTTATTCACATCGTCCAAAATGCACGGTACAAATTTATTTTACATTTTTGTTATCCTCGCAGGTTATGTAACCTGTAAAAGTGTTCATAAAAGAGAAATTAATCGTGACACCAAAGTAAATGTCGTCGGTTCAAAGGTTGAACCTGATAGAGTACATTTATACAAACATTTAGTGCAACTTAGGTATCGTTGCATCCATGTCTGCGGAGGTGCGATTATATCCGCTCGACATGTTCTTACAGCAGCTCATTGCGTTGTTGAAAAAGATCCTCGGGAGTTGACCATCACGGCTGGCATAGCTACGCGATATGAAGCAAAAGGAGAAGTACGAGACGTTTTCGCAGTGGTTATTCATAGTGGTTATAAACCTAGATCCTTATTGAATGATATTGCGATCATTACATTGCAAGAACAACTCGATGTTACCAAATACACCGTGGTCAAACTACCGGAAGTAGGCGAGAAATTCGAAGGATCAGTCGTTGATGTCGCTGGATGGGGTTCTACCAGTGAATTAACATATGGATATTTTACCGTGACGAAAAATAAGGCGTATACGGCACTGAGCCAAATATGTGTAAAGCCTTTCCCGGATATTATGATTTATAAGGGTGATTCTGGTAGTCCAGCTGTTGTACGAAGCGAAAGTGATGTAACTTTAGTGGGCCTTGTCAGTAGCTACTTCTATTTTACAAACGTTGCGCACCTTAGGCCGTGGATCGACGACTCAATAGCTGAAGGAGAACAACTCTTCAACATAGGTAATAAACATCTATCAAATTTACCGAAAAACGATTGTGCAGTCATCGATGCGACCGTGCGAAAATTGGTAGAAATTGCCTCCCAACATTGTTCAAACAATTCTCTCATGTGTATAAAATCATTTTTTGGCATATAGAGTCATTTTACGGCACTAAAAAGTAAAATGTTCATTTAGTTTTCGAGTTTTACGTATAAAAATGTGGGTTTATTTTTTAATATATTATGTAGGGTATAAGTATTGATTGTACATACATATATCTAGAGTAAGGGAGGTATGGACAAACCATCACTTTTTATTAAATAAACCTAAGAAAATACATAAAACAAAGCGTTTATATTTATTTAATTAATTAGAGAAAACAATTCATTTCCATACTGATTAACTTAAAAATAAATATGATTTCAAGATACATATAAAATAAATTAAAGAAAATGAACAAATACTCAAAGGACAGAGGAAAAAAAAAACGGAATATAATATGGATCAGGTGGTAGCCGACGTACATTTTTTTATACAAAAGTACCAGATGTCTCTTCAACATCCAGTATGTTCTTCATGACTCCAATCATCGCATGAGACACACTCCACCCATACTTTGCCATGGAGGTCTTCTGAATAAAGGTTATTGCAGCATCGACATTTTGCACCTTCACACTCACTTTCACATGCACGAAGTATGAACAAATATGAAATGGAAAATAGCCGTGTGCTTCATATTAACCGCGTTATCCATATAACCTTACCTTTCTTCATATTTTATGGGTACTAAGAACACAGGTTAGCAGAGACATTCAAACAATTCAAAAATTTCCAGGTTCAAGTAACTCTTCTACATTTAACGGCTACGGTAGTTTCCATTCTAGGTATAGATCAAGTTTTTGCTTTAAAGGATACAGTGGAAGTTAAAGTTTGTAAAAAGTTATTTGTTAACCAGATTTAACGACGGTAAGAACGTATTTCTGAAACAAAATTAATCAGCTTATGCTCTTTTTCGAAGACAAAATTAATTAATATGAGTATTATAGTTATGTTCGTTACTGGTCTGTGATTTGCTATTTTAATGTTATATACAAAATATTCAAAAAGTTGCTCAAATGACGGTGTGTTATGGTGTTTGAACTTTTTGTCGCATATTATTTTACGATTTAGTACAACACTTATACAAAACTGAAACGAAATATCAAGCCTTCGAGGATTCCAGGAAAAACGTCCAACAATTGAAAATCTGCAAAAGTTATAAACAATTATTGAATAATTTTTATACATTTTGTCAGTATAATTACTTATTTACAAGTTCAACATTTACAACAGAGCTTCGTGAGCCTCAGACGTATTCTTTAAATGTTATAATATAATTTTATAACTATTGAGTATTGCATAATTTATCTACATATATACATATGTAGAATAAATTAAAAAAACTTATTTTTTTAATCTTACCGAGATAACTTCATTTTTCGGGTCATTGGCAGAGCAGAGGAGTACGAGTGGTTTAGTTCCAGGTCCTTAATTTCTCATACAGGACGCTAACGACCAATAGAAGTCGCAGTTCCGCTCGGTTGGATGCTATTTATCACACGCGAAATCAGTTAAACAACGAAAGATAGCGAAGTCTTCCCCAAAGATTTGGTCCCCGGACGTGTTCGTTCGGCACACCCTTCCGCGGCGTATGCTCGTGTGAGCCCACCTTGAGCACGAGGCACGAATCCTTCCTGCCCTGAGCTCCTGAATCCGATTTATTTTTAAAATGCCTCGGGGATCGATTATTGCCTCCAAATACGTCGAACGTGTTTGCTGTTTTTTAAAGTCCCCACTCCGCTCCACGGAGACAACATCGCATGAGGGCGGAAAATTATTGTCACATTTGGCAATCGCCTGATGAATGGGCTGCGCGTATGAGTGCCGCCCGAATTGACTATTTATGCTGCACTTGCCGAAGGTAATAAAAGTGTCAAAGAAAGTAATTCCGATCGTCGATAAATCTGCTTTACGCAAATCTGATAGACACAACTTTAAAGAATTTTTACTTTCAAAGGAAATTGATAAGAAAACACGTTTCCTTGACGGTTACGGGAGGGAGAGTATATTTTAATTGGGTTTCATTCATGATCTCTTTTATTTGCTCAACCCGAGCCCCAATAATCTTTTCGTAATCAAATTTGCTTACTTAATCCCCAGATTATAAAGTCAAACATTTGTTACGTTGTCGGTTAGGGCTGACTGGTCAATGGGTTGCGTTTTTGCAGAAAATTAAGGGATTATTTCCCACATTTCAATTTGCATATAAAAAAGGGAGTGGTCATTTTGCGTGCGGTTGGATTTAAACTGTCCACTTTCGTTTGATCTAACAAATACAGGGTAGGCCACTTAAATTAGCATAGGAGAGCAGTTCAATTTGCCACAGTTACCATTAGCTTACAAAATTGTAGGATTTGATTTGTTTTCTGATTTTGACCGAAATTTGACTGTATTGTGCACCCCTAATTTCTTATTTAAGGAAAGGTAAATGGAAAAATTAGGAAATTCATTAATTCAATCTTTGCAGACACTAACCCATGCTATTCCTGAAGATTTTTATTTTAGATAATTAATCTTTCCTTCTCAAATACGCATGAAAAATACAAAAATATCTTCGAGATAAATTATATTATCAAAGCTTAACATAACTCAAGCTAAACTTCATAATAAACAAACCAATTGGACCTAATTTAGTAAACATTTATTTTCTAAGGTCTTCGTAGATATGGTTGATATTATTATCCAAAAATTGTGTGGCAATTCACCCTCTTCAAATGCGAAAAAGCAGTTCCTACTTTCTTTCAGTTTTAAGTTTCAGTTCTATATAAAATTCAAATTAAACTATTTTCTTGTTTTCTTGTTCAATAAAATAAAAGTTTAAAATTTAAAACCCGACGCAAGGATTCAATAACAAAGGCCTTAGATTGAAAATAGTTGTAGTCGTAGACCAAAATAATTTAGGTAATAATCAAATGGATGGGTTCCGTATACATAAACTGCTAAAATTATAACCCTCTTCTGACTTTTCAGTAACAATTTTTATTTCTTTCGTTTCCTTTCTTTTCTGAAATTTCAATTCGTTGCTATTACACTGGCGAATTTACACATTTAATTACAAAATGGCAATCCGAATGTTAAATATTTTTTCTACAGATTCTTGCTTTCATTATTTGAATCAAAATTAGATTAATAATCTTCTTTGATGAAGGGCATTGAAGTAGATTTTTCACCACTGAAGATTGCTTCAGATATACAATGCAAATTGTCTGATTGCCTTACGCATTTGCGGAACATTTTACTTATTTAGCTAATTAAAGCTAATATATATAATAAAATTAAATAAATCAATAGAAGAATATTTTATCGATTTATAATTAAATTTAAAATGTAATTTTTGAACTTTAGTGGGGTTCTTAAAGCTGTGTTTATCCGCTTAATTACGACTTTTCACATCCGCTATGAGAAAGAATTAAAAAGAGTTAAAGGTCTTTCCCAAACGCCCAAACCCCTTCGCTAGTACTCATTTCGGAGTCTAATTAAAATTCCGAGGAGGATGCAGCAACACCTGATGATATTATAATGCACCATCAGACAAGTAGTGCCCCTTGACCAGATTTAATCGAAGACACCGAAAAATGTAAATGGACGGGAGGAAGTCGACAGAGATCGGAAGTGTCACTAATACTCATCGTTCCCAGGGCGTGTTATTATTCCCGGATCCATTGAAACCTGGTCAACAAAACAATTCCTGGCCACTTCAGAATGTTTCATATTCAGTTTTCGTAGTCCATCGAACGTGACAGATACAAGTTCCCCGAAAATCCTAGTTAGTGACTAGTACTGCACGGTTTATGGCACGCCATAGTACGGCTGCCGGGGATAGGCAGGGGCCAACGGAGTCACTCGGTATTCTGTACATAGGGCCCATTCCAGGACACGTATATGTTTCCCAATGAGCGAGGCGTGGTTGGCTCAGGACCTACTACGAGGAAGGCGAATAAAGTGGTGAAATCTGGTCTGCACGTAGATGTATTTTGTCCTGGCGCGGTTCGTGATGTCACGTCCCGCCTGTTTGGGGCTCCGATGGGGCTACCATGCGCACAAACCGTCCTGCTCCGGATCCCTCTAGAGTCTAGAAGGAAGAGAAACTTCTCTTAGCCAGAAACGGTCTTGAAGAGCTAGTTTCTTATCACTCCCTGTCTGATAAGGTCTTCCTCTAAACTCTAGAATCTAGTCTAGAGCGACGAATGCCATTTATCTTTTCCACTTTTCCACTATACTTAAATATAGCTTTAGATATGCAACAAACTTGCAAACAACTTTTGTGGACATCAAATCATCATCATTTCAAACTCAAAATGTGCTCCTTAAAAGAAATTCAAGATTCCCTCACAGTGATTAAAGAAGACAGAATTTACTTGGCTAAGGAATTTTATAGAAAAAAGTGAGGGGTCCAGTGAGGCAAAACTTAAAGGGACAAGGCCATAAATTTGTTTGTGGTGGGGGATGTCAGGTATCGGTATTGATTCCGCATAAAATAACCATCAATATTAATAGAAATCTTAATCTGGGTCGGGTGGGGGAGATTGTTTTGAGTTTTTCTTTAAATCGAGGAAGAAATTTTTTTCTTACATTACTGAAGGGTAGGAACCCTTCTTTGTGGGAATTGGTGTAAAACGGCTGCGTATGGGGCATTATCCCACAGGTGGTGGATTCAATATTGGAGGGATAACTAAAATATTTGAGCACGATGGTATCGTAAACAAACATGTTGGCATAAAACCAAAACATGAACATTTATAATAAATAAATTAAGTGAAATTAGAAACTCGGAAAACAACATTTTGAAAATTCACTAAAATTTTCACAGTGCAAGCTGATTTAACTACCATGTATGTATATGTACATATATATAAACTTGCGCGGGCATAGAATAATAATAATCGTTGGTAGTTGGTAGTGTTGTACCGAAAATTCATTTTTACTGAATAAATAATAAAAAAGGTAGTAAAAATTAACGATTAAAAGAAGTATTAACTATAATATTAAAAAAAGTAAACACTTGACTATGAAAATTAGAAAATTATTCGAGAACAAACGTAGTTTGTTTGATATTTGAACGATTGAGATCAATTTGTTATAAAAAAAATATAAGAAAATTCAGGGTTAAAAAAAATATTAGTTAAGCAAAAAATATGTCATAAAGTGTAAATTTGTACACTAAATGTCGAATACAACAGTCAGGAATTTTGAATTAAGATTACTCTCTTTATTGTAAATTTATTTTCAATTTTTGAAATCTAATAAATTTTACTTTTGTTAGGTGCACAAAAAATTACATTCGATGAAGCTGTCAGTAAAAGTTGAAAATAAATTGATAAAAAATGAATCGCAAAACTTTAATTAATAAGCAAATAAGGTAACTATGCGTAAACTTGAAATTTTAATTTAATTTTCTTTTTCTCTTGAGTGTAGCCCAATTTATATAAGTGCCGCAAAACTTCAAAAGAAACTTGTGGTAGAAGTGAATAACCAACAAAAAAGTAATGTGCTCCACAAAACACAAAGCTGGAAAAATACATTTCAAAATTCGTAATATAGCGAAGATATGTTTGTTGTTATGCTAATAATTTATTTTCATATGTATTTAAATGAAATCAATGATGGAAGAGTAAAAGAAAATGTTTACCAAAATTCTATATTCTATAGTATTGAATAATCTTAGGTTTGGGATTCAATGTCTTAAATATATGGGTACGTATTCCGTCCCTCTGAAGATTGTCCAAAACTTAAACATTAGCAATTTTTATTAATTCAAGAAGGTTTAGCCTAACTGCTTCATATTGAACTTTACCATCTGCTCACACCTCCGAGAACCTTCGAAGTGGTCATAAAATCGAACGATTTTGACTGGGGATCAATTCGAATGTCAACAATTTTCACCGGAACAAATGCTTTAGCTCCAAATGGTAGGACCATCCCCCAAAATAGTAAGACGAACACGTTAAGGGCTTAATAAGACGAGCTCTGTTCGTATAATTTTTCTATAAGTGCAGACTCGTCTGATCCCCTTATGGGCTTTTAAATGACGGTCATTTGAATTCGGCCGGCCATAAAGATAAGATGCGGTCAAGAGATGGCAATTTTTGCTTCACCCTCAATTGACTTTTCATTATTCCGGGACGTTTGTGGGTTGTGGTCCAGCTGTCATAAGTTATCCTGGCTGCAGAGGGTAGACTGACCACATGCGGCGATAAAGAGTTATTTCGATGGCAAATTGACTTCTTATTCTTGATACTTCCTCTGAAGTGAAAGGATCCAGCTAAGGCGAAATCATTGCGCAAATAACGCGACCCGGATGAAAAGGGATCCCCTCACAAAAGCATAAGGTGGCTAATAATGTTCATAAATATCGGAGACTCCTCTGGGTCCCCGATAAATAACTGCGAATATTTCATATTCGGATTTTATCTAAATTGTCCCTGTGAAGGTTTGTTTACGACTGAGAAGACAAAGTGGCCATTAAAATTCATTTTTCATCCCCCCGGCTGTGCCTGAATTTGTATATCCGCTTCTTGGGGTGCAGTTTCTTGAGATAACCTTGTTTTATTGCGCACCTTTAATTTAGCCGTAAACCCTTTCGTATGAAGTAGTTATCTTAATTGGCTTGCTTTGCATGCATTAGCCTACCCTTTGGCTTGTATTATTTCATAGAAGCTAGGAAGTTTGCAACTTTCAATCTGCTTCGGATGTGCAAATGAAATTAAGTAATACAATTGCTACTTTTGCAGGAAATGAAGACTTACAGTAAGTAAAGGCAGAACTCATTTTTATTTTAAAAATATTCTTCATTGAATTTATAAAATTCCGAATAATATGGTCATTTGCATAAATTTATTTAGTTGCATAATTTTAGGTAAGGAGAAGAGAAACCTAGTATAACAGTTTGGTTTAGAAATCAACTCTTGAGGTGATTATGTTAATAACCTGAGACAACTAAATCTGAAAGAAAGACATAATAACACATTATTTAAAATATATTTCACATATCACAAAACGATGTAAATATATTATTTAACGTTTCTGCTATAACAACTTACTTCTTAGGTTAATTAAAATAAAATTAAAAAAAAAATCTTGCCGGAAATTAGTTGTTATCTGTTATAATTTTTTCAAATAATTGCAATTCTATACTGCCATCCTAAAAATCATATTATGACAGAACTAATTGTATTCAATTTATGGTATTAAAAAAAATATCTTTATTTTTATTAAAAGACTGAATAACAACTAAATATAATTGAATCAAAAACTGATTTCTAACGCAAATATAGGAGAAAAATTTATTTATTCAACGCTTACATATAAGCGATAAAAAATACTCGCAGCTAATAAAAAAGTTGTAAATTAATGTCGTAAAGCAATTTTACATCACACAACGTGTGGGAAATCACCTTTTTATTCAGATTACTATGTCAGGACGCGACATTCAAGTAAAATCCACCATAATTCGCAGACTTTCGCGAAAATGTTGGAAAGTGGTGCGACAGTTGTTCACAATGTGAAATTTTTTATGGTTCTGTCACGCCATTATTACAATTGGTAGCGCATCAACGATGCAGGCCCAAGTCCTCCCCTTCAAAGATTTGAGTTTAAACACTCGTCGAGTGGGAGGCGTTAAGCGAGGTTTTATTACCAATCGGGTTCACTTTAAAAAGGAATAAAAATTTTACAGCCATAATCCCTTTGAGGAAGAACCTAAGCCCCCCATTATGGAGCTGAAAAGTCTTAAATTCAAAGATATTCGATTCCTTCCAATTCATCTGCACCAGCTCGAAGCGGGTGCGTTCAGACGGTAGAAATTCGATTACCATCAACACTTCGACCCTACCTCAGTCCGGTTCTGCGGGGTTCCCGCCCGGTAAACACGCATTCATTTTGCCGGCCAAGGTAAACATTTATGAGCTGCAATGTACCGCCGGGGGCGAGGCGTCCGCATTTGAGGAAAATGTGAATGGCACGGAAGCAAATATTCGACGAAATGGGAACAAATTGTTATTTTATGGTAATTCGAGCTGTAAACAGAGGAAACGCAATATCGGCGCAAATATCCTGGCTGGATCTCATTATCCTGACGGGATATGTGGGTGGATGCTACAATTATGCACAGACAAGTGACACTTATTGCATTTCGGACTATCATCGAAGAGGACCTAAACAAAATATTTAGGTACTACTCTGGGACTTTGAGCAAAGATAAATGAAAGAACCTGTCGAATTTCAATTTCTTCGACATTGAGATTAAACTTAGCGAACAACTTTTACAGCTCAAGCGTTTACAAAATAATACCACATAATACCAATAAGGTTTGAACAGGGATATGCTAATACAAAATAATTTCCTGATAAAAGTTGTTTCGGAAATCCCTTAAAATCGGTCCTTCACCCTTAAAATCGTAATCGAAAATTTGCAGGAAGTAATTTCAGAAAACGCTTAATACGTTCTTTGAGTGACATTGGATCGGCTCAGCTTTCTAAAACGCTATCAACAAAATTCTATGATATCTCTCAAAAAAGTTATTAAGTGTTTCACATCCAAAATATTTTCCATTACGATTTTAAGAGTCAAGCACCGATTTGAGAAGAAGGCCTCGAAGAAGTGTTGATCAGGAGACCTCCATTCAGACCTTAACGCAATACCCTGTATATATGGCGATTTAAGCATCAAAGCTTTTACATATAACAATTTTCAAATTTCAAAAAGTGGATTTCGTCATTTTCTTATTATTTTACTTTGGCAACTCAAATTAATTTTAGTATTGTGCTTTCTGCAATTTCGATAGTTTCAATAGTTTCGATGAATTTTTACAACTATATCTAGTTTTACGAAATGTATATTTAAAATTTAAACCGCATGAGGTCCATTGAGCACTTAAAGATGGGCGACATCATAGAAATCGGACCAAAATTTTTATGAAATAAAATACTACCCACAAATGTGACACATTTAAAGCTATTTTATTAAAAGCACTGAATAAATTACAGTGCAAGAAAGTACATTTCATGTATCCAACAAGTGAAAACTGCTATTTCCTTAAAATTCGAAATTCACCCTCAAAATGACCACGACGAGGGTGGGTGCGGTAACAAATGCCATTACTCGGTCCGTACATGGAAAACTACTTAAGTGCACATACTCCTCGAAAAGGAGGTCGCTAAGAAGCTTATAACAATTCTTGGAAGAATTCTATTAGGTACTCGAAAGGAAGCGCGTTTATCGGGCTCGAGATCTGCTCGTTGCAGAATCTTCAGGAGTCTAATTAGAAGTTTTTAATTACACATTAAAGACGGCCACTGGGTTCCCCAACGGGCGCTTGCTAAAGGGCTCCACATTCGGAGTTTGGGCTCTGCAAAGGTGGGCCCTTTACGACTACCGCCGCACGGAGGACGAGGGACAAAGGCAGGAAAGGTAAAGAAATTTAAATGCCTTTACGAGTCCTTTGTGAGTTTTGCCATTGTGCGCCGGCAATAAAAATCGAATCAACCTTGAGATAGGGAAAACTTATTGACTGACTCTGAGCGGGGGTGGTGTGCCCGAGTGGCGTGTCGCTTTTACAAATATGCCAGGAATCGGAGGCTGAAAGGAGCCTTTGTTGCAGATGTCAGCAATCCGAAATTATTTGCTGCGACTTAATTCAGAGAGAGTGCTTAGGAGGGACTCGAAATAAAAAAACGATAGAACGTCCGGGACGAATGAGGGAATTTCTTTTAAATTATTTCACACACTAACCGGTGAGCAGAATATGGGTCTTTAAGTTGGAAGATGCTCGTAATTTGAAATCGATTGCTCATGTCCTATGTTTGCGAAGGACTAATTCTCCACCAGCCTTGAGCCATAAATCACAGTTGTGCCAGGCAAGGACAGAGATTCGTCTCTCTAAATTCACATCCTCCAGCATCCGACGTGTGACCGCATGCTATTTATTGTCCTTAATGGCGAAATAAAACATGTGATACAACTCTGTTTTGCGACCGAAATTGGAGGGCCCGAGCACTTTAATGAAAATTTCTCGTAATTAAAACGTCCCGGGCAAGGTGCACACGTTCAGGGATCCCCGAAAGATTCTTTCCCTGCAGAACTACTGTCATCTTTCCTGCGGCTATTATTGACCTCATGAATAAAACATTAAATTGGGATAACTATTGACCGAAGAGGCTCAGCAAATGAAGCGCTTAATTCCCTTGATTAAAGGCTTGCGTCTGCCGATGCTGGGGGAAAAAGTGCCGAGCATTTTCTTAACCTCAGCAGAATGACCATGGGGAAAAGGATTAGTGGCCCTCGGTCGCTTCAAGGTGCCGCAGGGAGGAAAGCATCAAGAGGAGAGTGGCTATAAATTCATAGTACAAATAACAAGAACTTCATTGATTTATCTATTCTAGAAGTCTGCCTAGTCTGATTCAGAGTTGTCTATAATCTTTGACCTTTAAGAAGTACACATAAATATAATTTCTGAATGTTTTTCGTGTAGTTAACGAAATTAGCAAATAAATGCGCCCTATTCTTGAATAAAGTTTAATAGAATCGAAAAGGGATTACAAAAGCATCCATTCCTTAATAAAGTTTCTAAATTTTTAACAAATTCATTTCAGTTACTGTTATCCGTTCAAAGTGCTTAAAATAGTCTGATTACGAACGGATTTAAGAAAAGGAAAATTTCAATCTCTTGATGTTTGGTTCTGGGTACTGTGTTATACTATTATTTTTATTTCTCATGATTCCCAACATCAGTTGGTAATGTGAAGAGTAACGAGTTTAAATTATACACAATCTAAATAGTAAAGATCTGTTGGTTAATTAATTTAAACCTACTGTTATGCTATTTTGTTTACTTCTATAATATTTTAAAGTAAAAACAATTTCTGCAAAAATAAAAAAAAATGGATAGCCTACCTAATTCATGCCCAAAAGTAACACTCATTCATAAGTAGAAGCAGTGTAATAAAATTAGGAAAATTAATACTAAATTTTGAATAAAATTAATGTAATTTGATTCATGTGCATTTTATAATATTAACATAAAAAATGTTTCAACTTTCTTAAGAATCCTTCAATTCATAAAGTGAAAAATATATAAATCATTGGATTAAAAAAGTTAAATTTTTTATTTGAATGTGTCGCGCGGTTGAATTAATTTTGGTTAACAAATAAAAGAAAACAAGAAAGAATTTTTATTATCAATTCGTTTAAATATAGAATGTGATGCGATCCCAGAAACCGCAATATCATAAATAGTCATTATCCTCTTGTTTGTTGTAGAAAGGGTGAAATATGTAAAATCATAAAATTTTCATGCATATCTGCCGCCTTTTTATTTATTTAAGAGATTTGAGAAAGGGTGCACCACCCTTCGTTCCCGCCACATCAAATTGACTGACTATCTTGCGAATTTGGTTGACCTCGTTCCTCGTTGATTTTTAACGTCGCTGCCAAGTGCCTGTGTTAGCATATTGTTTCGGTTGTTTATCTTTTAATGGTTTTTGCTGTCACGTTTGAAGGGTCTCTGGATTCCGGCCATGAAAGCTGTCCTCAGGCGACATGTCTCGAGTATGCAAATGACCCCATCAAGAGCGTCAAACGTCCCGAACGTCATGAATACTGAGCGGAGTTAATTTATATCTTGAGTGCCCGCTGACATTGTCTTTCAGTGGTCGTTTCTAATTTACACACGAATCTTAGCTTTCAGGCTTCTGAGTTAAACGTTGAATTTCGGACGAAGCTCAAGTCTGGATGCTAAGTCCACGCCATATCCAGAGTATCTAGGCAAGGAAGGACCCGGACCAATCCCGGGCCCATTTATCATCAGACGTGTGGGGTACATAAATATGTCGCATGAAAAATGACATAAGAAATTTGTTGTTCCTAAGATGAAGGATTTGAGATGATAAATCACAAATAAAGGACCGCAATAAATCTTTACTTTGGCTGGCTGGCAGACGAAAAAATGAATTAATACACGTCGCCCGAGCGTGGTAATGGGGAGCGAATGCCAAAGGTTGTGGGCTTATCTTAAATTGCGTATCCTATGGAGGGCTGCAGCCAATTTTGCAAGATGTTGCAAAACTCGTATAACTTTTAAAGAAAAATGGTTGGACACAGAGTGCCTTGAGACCTCAATTAGCTGAAACTTGAGACGGAATAATTTAATATTCGCAATTTGCACCCCAAGTGCTTGTAGTAGTCGCAATTTGCGCCCCTGTGGACGACAACAGCCCAGCCACTAGTTCAGTCCTCCTCGAAGTGCAATGAAAAGAAATTCACGCCTCAAATTGAATTTTGCACTCTCACGACCCTCAATTCAGCTCGGCCGGAGGCTCAAATGGCCAGAATAAGGATTTCAACAGCATTTCAGCAGTGGGATCTGAAGGCGGATGGGTGGCGTGCAGAAATGTTACACAAAAATTACTTGACCGTGCATCCCCCAGGGACCCACCCAAATTGAGGCGAATCGAAGCGAATCCTGGCCTCCAAATACCTGCCGCTTCCTTTGAGCGTCGGATGGTTCAAATTGGATTGAATAACCCGATTCCTCTGGAGTCGGTGCGTGCGAATATTTCGCAGCATCCTTCCGGAGGAGAAGGGATAATTTATTCCTGGGACCACGCAAGACAAAGCCCGGATTCCTCAAGCCAGAGGACAACGACGGCGGTGTCTTCGTCTTCTCGCAAAGTACTTTTCGGCAGCACTCAAACACTTGCCCTAGTGCATTATTCAGGACCCATTGTAATAAAGCATTTTCCTCCTCGGCGTGTTTGCGGCAAATTTATGAACCATTCCCCTAATGCGCCCTGAATTATTTCGTCCTTGCTGCAATAAAGTTGTATTACGGCCCAGTAAGACTGACAAACTGTCGGGGTTTATGCTCGCTACTGCATTAATCTTGCATAAACCAGAGGTCGTGGATTTATCTGAGCCACCGAGACCATCGCTCCAGCCGAAACCTGAGCCTCTGGCTCTTATGGTTTGTGCGGAGACGTTTCTTCTCCTTAATGTCGCAGGAATCACCGCATTACTGTCACAAGGTGCATTCGTAATTCGTCGACCTGCGTGGCCTCTGGCTCCCATGCCAAATATAAAAAAATTGACATTGCCGAGAGTGCCCAACTATTTTGGGGGATATGTCTTAAGTCGACGGATATTCGTCTGCAATATTTATGCCGACGTATGACAAGGTAATTGCTAGATCTACTCAAATAAAACTCTAATTTACATAAATAGGACAAATAATAACCAAGACTTGTTGAGTGCACCTCAGGAGATGTAAAGGCTCAAGGCTGAGATACAATGGACGCGCTTTTGTTGCGCCACGTCGGAGAATGATGAGAAAAAACGCATTGTCTGCCTGCAACGCTACATTTTTGTCAGTCTGTTAATTAAAGCCAACAAAATTTAAAACGAATGCGAATTAATCAAACTCATACATGTTGGCTGTTTAGCTTTAAAATCACATTAGGGTTTCACAAAACCAATCTTAAATTCAATGATAGAAAATAATAACAACTTTTGATTTCAAATGACAGTTCTCGTTTTCATATCTTGCCTAAAACTAAACAGAAACCAGGACGTTAAATAGAATTACAAATTTCCAAGTTCTGCAGAACTTTGTGGCGCATTGTATCAGGTCAGGCTAGTTCTCTTGTGATTATATTCATTTTGCGGCGAAACGAAAACGCGTCGCTTATTCAATTGTATCCCAACCGTAAGAAATACATATATTGATATTTCCGAGTGTAGGTATAGTCCTTAAACATATTAAGACAATTGACTGAGTTATTTTATGCTAAGAATAGCATATTTCATTATTTATATGTACCTACATATGTATGTAAGTGAGTGCAAAAAATTTAAATTCTCTTAATGATAATACGCCTGAAAATGTAAACTTGGAGATTGTATTTAAACAATGAAAATGATATACCTAATAATAATAAAGTTAATAAAATAACTTGAATACCATTTAAATGTTCATTACATTTTTACACCTAAAACCGCATTTTTAATGGTATCTTGTTACATTTTACATGAAATCAGCAATTTCCCTCATATATATGTATATTTCATAATCGAAATAATATCTCCCCATATTAAGTATGCGGTTTACCATTAAATTGAGGTTTTACAACTGCCATTTACAGCATAACAAAAAGCATAACTTTCCAACAATACAACTTAAAATTTTCAATAGAAACGGTAGCAGCGACCAAAACATCCATTTGTCTATTGTCAATCTCAATAAAAGTAAGTCTCCCTTCCTTCGGGTAAAGGTGAACTAAATTAAAGTTGTTCCCTCCGTTTTAGCACCTAATTCAACGGGAGTCTTTGCATTCGTCAGGCAATTTATTTCGCCTTTTCGGCATTTTTTACGCTTTTTCTTTCCACGGCACCGGAAGAAAATTAATGGTCTGCTTATAATTAAAAAAGAACAATCGTAAAAAGTCGGAATTTACATAAAATTACAAATTAGATGGGAGCTCTCTCCCTTTTTTCTTATTGCTTTCGGTTACTTATTTCAGTCGGGAGAGGAGAAGATTCGTATGGGCTACTTCAATGCTTTAACAAAAGAATATAGAACATGTTTTTTGAAATTACATACCCTTATATTGCATTTCGTAAATATATTATACAACGTAAAAATTAAAATGTCAAAAATCCTTAAAATTGGCAATATATGTAATATGTGGGTATTATACTTTTGAACATAAAAATTATTGTAGCAAGTTTTAGATGATATAACCAGATACATTTGCATATATGTATGATCTGACTTTGGAGAAATGTTGAAATACCTGTTTCAATATTTTGTAATGTGTAGCGGAAATGTCTACTGTTTCAAAAGAGTTCCGACAAAAATATCACTGATTTGCAATAATTTTGCTCCTAAACAAGCGATATGTCATTTCTATGGGATCTTTTCGGTAGGCTACGAATTCACAAATGAAAATGTCAAATCAGGTCATGTTTTTTGAAAAAAATAGGTTTGAATAGTAAAAAATATCGTATCGTATTGTAGGAGCTTGTAATGTAGCTTAATAACAATTTGATAACCTTTAGCTATTAATTAAAATATTAAAGTTTTAAGATTTCCTTCCTTCTTTCTACATATCTATCTTAACCAATTACTTCATACAATTGATAGCGAATGAAAAGCACAAGTAAAGGTACAGTTCATGAAAATCTATAGCTCCATAATATGCTCAGTAGGAGCTATGGAATTCTGGTACCTACTTCATATATCTAGACACGGAGTTATGCTTCATTTATTTTTCTGAAAAATGTGACGTGATGGAAATAAAAAATTTAACCATAGTGATTAGTTATCATTTCATAGTTGAGCTTTAGCGATTTTGGATGGGCGTTGATGAGTCAATGAGCACATACATACCTATAATTGTATATAAATTTACTATGCATACTTCTAGATTGTTATATTAATTGAATAAAACAAAGTTTTAATAAATTGCTAGTGTTTTAATCGATTTTGGGCGATAATTACAAATTTTATTTGCCCATTAATTATATTTTTTATTGGCAAAATGTTGTGTTATATAATTTTACCCTAAAATACTGAACGATGTGCCTTTAAAAGATCGCTGAAACGACCAAAACGAGGAAAACATAACTGCCCACTGGTCCACAATGATGACCACCGCATGGAGTTTATGTCATATTGATGCGACCAGGGCTTATCCGAGGGCAATTGCGGTGAAATTATCATAAAAAGGACATCAAAGTCATCCCGAGCATATGTGCGGCCAGTCATCAGTCGACCGGGTTCAATACAATCTTCAATTTGTCAAATAAAGCGACACATGAGGGCGTCCCGGCGCGTCCCCACAGCCCGCCCGAGGCCCTGCTCATTTTTTACACTGCCCGCCCAGCTAAGCAAGTGTAGTTGGGTTTTTCTTCACGACGGGCTAAATGTTTTACGCGTCCCTTTAATACGCCGATTAATTCGGCGAGGTGCAATTTATGCGATCTTCCCCTGCAGCCGAAGGTGGCTAATGGAATTTTTTCGTTTTCCTGCGAGTTTCGCGAGGGGACACTGCCAAAAGTGCAGAGATCCAAGCAGACGGTGGGTGCCGCCTGGTTCGCTGCTAATTAAAGGAGCAGAAAAGGTTCATTTCACTTTCGACCTCATTTAACAAAAAATTAACCCAATGAAAAAATGTAATTTCGAGGCTCGTAAATTTTATTCCTTATGCTAATGCAGCATCAAATTTCCATAGATAGCGACGGGCATGGGGGCACAGCAGTCGCCGCAACCCTTTCAAAGGTGCTTAGAACAGTTTCTATCGAATGGACAATTTGTCGTAAAACATTTCCGCTGAATTGCTCCCACCGGTGTTATTTCGGCCAGGCAAGATTTGTCTGGTATCGCGTTTTAATGACCGAAACCGACTTGAGATGGTTGAGTTACACAAAATGCGACTACCGATTCTAATTAGCAATTAAAATAGACTTTCAGTTAGTAGAGGACCACAATTACAATTTAGGGAAAATTAGAATTTGCAGCCTGGCCACGGACTCGAGAACCCTTTAGAAAAATATCATTAAACTTGCAAAAATCAGGAAATCTTAAAGACTCTGTAGAACAATATTTTTATTTATGATCATCCCCTTTGACACCATGCAATAAAATTCAACCTGATGAACTCCTTGGGGAATGAAAAGCCGATGTAAGGGTTTATTTTTTATCTGGTCTCAGAAAGTGCCTGCACTGAGCTTGCAACTTGTTGGTCCTTGGGGAGCTGCCCAACCGTATCAACAAGACCCATTACATACATATTTATAAAATTTCCGAAATTCGCGAAACCCCAGACAAGATTTAAGTCAGATGCGTGAAAGGGGCCCCCTCTAATGCTCGAAACTTCTTTGAGGATTTATGGGTACGTGTCAATAATAAATTCACATCTGCGATTGCTATACCCAAAATTGATTGAATTGTGTGCATGAGTGCTGAATTATGTTCTCCCATATTCACTTTGAAATATTTCCGCCAGGCCTTTTGTGGTTCCGCGGAATTTGTCTAATGCCATCTCAAACAAGTGAGTCATAGAAATCTGTACAAAGGACAATGTTGTGATCATTTTAATAAGATAATACAATCGAATCTCGCAATAAGTGGACGAAAACTATTAGAAGTTATAAAACTCGGGGAATATAGATTTCGTATAATATGTGTAATATATAAAACAGAAATGTTAGTAATGACGTATTATATATCTTTAAATACATAAATCGAGGAGTCTGTTTCAGCACTTTTTAAACGTTTGTGTGGTGACGGTTTCAAAACTAATTTATTCTTTCAAATTTTGTATAGCATTCTTTTTAATACTGTATGAAAAACTAAATTTATTCAGATCAGAAAAGTTTTAATGTTTACACTATAAAATTAATAGTAGTAGTAGTAGTAGTTAATAGTACCTATTGTTATATGTCATCTAAAAATAAAAAAAAATTTATGTATGACCTCATATATGTATGTATCTTGCATCACATTAAAATTTTAATTTATCTGTGTATCAGTTTTACTTCCATTTTATCGGATATCATCACACAGTTGGTATGCGAATCTTTTGAAATAGGAGCTCGAATGTTGTAAGTAAAGAAATTTAAATGTACCTAATTATTTTAAATACCGTTTACGAAAATTTGGCATATAAACTAATTTTTACAAAATCAAGTAACTCGTTTTTGTACATAACCTATAAAAATTAGAAGTTTTAAAATGCTAGAAAAAAATTTTTTCTTTTATACAAGTTAAGTCTAATCTAATTCAAAGATGTATTATCTGTATACGTTGGAATACAAAAAGGATATATTTTATTAGTTAAAAATTTAAAGACTTTTGTTAGTATGCATTTTCAAGTAATTTTTGTGCTTTCATGTTATTATGTATATACAAATAAAACACTGAAATTCCTTGTGTGCTTATCTTTAAGAGAAACTGATTTTTGTTTAGCAGCGTAAGGATTTCTTGGCAATTAAAACTTACGACCAGATCCGCCAAGAACTTTCCCTCTCCGTCCTAATGCTATTTATCCAGCCGACCTTCCACCCGCCCCGTCGGCGTAAATTTCCAATATTTATTTGTTGAGGAAACACAGGTTATTTCATTAATATTGTTTATGGCTGTGCTGCCGTTGGAGGTAATTTCGGATGTTCCGGGCGCGTATCATGAACTTTTATCCTCTT
The DNA here is from genome assembly GCA_951509405.1 of Machimus rusticus. Taxonomy (NCBI): domain Eukaryota; kingdom Metazoa; phylum Arthropoda; class Insecta; order Diptera; family Asilidae; genus Machimus; species Machimus rusticus. The sequence goes on along the minus strand of OX608050.1, from coordinate 46,897,456 downwards.
AATCTTTTGCGATAATTAAGACATCAGCCCTCTCGGAGTGGCTGTGCATGCGGGGGCGGAGGCGGACCTACTTCGGTGCCTGTGCCGCATACACCGAAAGGCTAAACACAATTTGTCATAAAAACGTCCACAGAGATAGGAAAAAACGTGGAAGCGAAATTTCCAAATACATGCACGTACGTGGAGTTACAAACGTGACCTGAATCCTCGATCCTTTCGCATTAATACTGGATGTCATGGGGAAGACTTTCGGAATTAGTTGCTCCCACTGCTTCCGCAAGCTTCTCTTTTCATTATTTTACAAAATTGTATACGCATATAAACTTTTATGGGTTTTTTCCTAGTTTCCCTTTTAGCGTAATGAATTTCGCGCGGCGATTCCCAAATTACTTTTTTTCCAGCTAAATTTTTTTTTAAGGTCCTCATTAAAGTAGCCATTTCCCTGAACTTCTGTATATTCCCTAGTTTTCAGGTCATTGAGATATATATATATATGTACTATTGTAGCATATATAACGTCTTTAATAAATCTCGGTCCATTGGTCCAGAACCAAAGAGCTACAGAATTAATTTAGGGCACTTCACTTCCAGAAGTATTTCAAAGGCTGACTGGGTGATGTATCGCATCTTCAGTCAATACTTTCTCCGTTTGAGGAAAGGGATTGACTCCGAATCCGAATTAACTCCAGTTTCCGGGTCAGTGAAGATTTCGGCAGGCAACACCCACTTTTTAATACCTATCCCGTGCAGGAAAAACATTTTTCGAAATAGCATGCCACAACCAAATTTCATTGAAATTAAAAAAAAAAGAGGCCTCTGTACAACACCCCACCCGCCCCTTGTCTTAGCGAGCTCAAGTGCGTCTAATTTGGTTATTGTGCACTCGAAGTCGCTGGCACCCCCGTAATTTGGATTATACTAGCGACAGTCGGGGAAAAAATTCGATTTCCTCCCAGAAGTGTTTAAAAGGCAATTTGCATAAATTGTGACGTTTTATGTAAACACGCTGCTGAACAGCACTTTTTCCACTCCTTTGCAGCTCCTTCGCAGCCCGCCCCGACCCAGCCGCACTCTATTATTATTATGATTTATTTAATGCAATATGCTGCGGGTGTGTGCGTGTGTACCAGGACAATACGTTCGATTTGAATAATTCGCCAATATTTTATGCCGATAGACCATCTCCTGCTATCGCGGATGGGAGCTCATTTTCTGCGCCGTATCTGGTCGATCATGAATAACGAATTAATCCACAAATTTAGGTACTCCCGGCGAAGGTTCGTACTTTATTGATTAGGGCTGATAGGAGATGAATTGGACCGAGATTGCACAACTGCGCTTTGGGGCGAATTTCTCCGACCTAACTTAAAGTCTTTTGGCCAAGTGCTTCATTTTTCAAGAACAATAGTCCGTGGACTTTCTGAGGAAAGTAATTGTCCTTTGTTTGTAAAATTAAAGAGTTAATTATGAAACAAATAACTATTCATAAGAGTTTTAATTTTTATGTACATATTTATTACTTTCTAACTTTTACTCAACGACCTGAATGTAACTACTTTATCTCGCTTCAATTAAATAATTTTATGAAATAACGTTTTTTTTTTTTTGTTAGGCCGTAACTTTAATTTCTTTGTTGGACTAAGAGTTTACGATTAAAACATAAACATCGCAACGTTTTTCTTAATAAAGAAATAAGTACATATTTTTTCTCCTTTCTTAGAACATCAAATAACATCAAATTACATAGTAAGCAGACTTTAATATTCTATTAATTATTTTGGAACCTGAAAAAAAAATTCTGACTCAAAAGGACTGAAATGAGACTAAATGGATAATTTTGTTGTAAAACCCATTAACTCCAGACTAACCTTTCATGATTAGCAGAAGAAACTGAAATGAGACTGAAAACATATTTACTTTTTTCAAATTTGGTACTCAGAATTTGGTTCGCTATAGCAGTCAAAGTATTTTTGAAGTTATAAATTAGGGAGCCACATTTTTCGATTTTTTATATCAATTAGTTATTTTAACGTTAGCTTACTTTATTTAAAACCTTATTGGTGTATATAATAAAAATAATGATAAAATAAAATTGATAAATAAAAAAAAAAATCATGAGGAAGGACTTAATTATGCAAGCAAAACATATTTCTCATCGCACTAAGGAATATAATTAATCTGGATTGGAGGAGATGTCACCTCGCAAGGAAGTCCCTTAGCGTCCAACTTGATGTCGAGTTCCCCAGATGGTCTTGGAAGTTTCTTTGAAGATTTATTGGACTAATTTCAGAAGATTCCCTGCAAATTTGATCAAATTAAAATTCATTGAAGCGCCATACTCCAGGTCGATCCGATATCACATGCAACAAGGATCGAAAAGTCTCGACTCAATGAGGACAATTATTTTATGCAAATGCGACATCGAAGAAGTCTTGCCTTAACCTTTGGGGACTCGGTGGTAATTTGTTTTAATCAACTTGTGAATAATTAGCTGGAGACTTTGACAAACTTCTCTTCATTAAGGCGGGCAGTGCACGATTCTTACCTTTAATTGTTGTGGGAATGCGAATTTTTGAGAGGGGCCTAACTTTGCTTGAACCAGGAACAACTTTCTGATTAACGCATTGTGCCAAGGGGGTGGAAGGGGCGCACCCCGATTTGGATGGCATCACGTCCCTGGCCAACGACGTGTTTGATTGTCCGCTTAAAACCACCTAGTGCCAAGTACAAAACCTCAAATTATTATGGGACTTCGAATCGTGTTAATAAACGCCCCCAACAGCGCTCGAAAAGGAAAATATTTTTGCAGGCACATCCCTCCACATGTTCCCGGACTCGGCGCTTAAGGCAGGGAGTGCGCCCCTTTTCCAACTGGGAGCCACCCTCGCCCGGCTGCTCAATTTGGTTGCCTTTGTGAAGTTGCTCATATTTGCGGAGGCCCAGGCGGGCTAAATCTAATTTTCCAGTTGCGCAATAAATTGACACATTGAACCCCTTCCTAATGCCCATAATTTCGTTAATTCGCAGTTGAAGGCGCCAATTTTCGTTTGGAAACGCGCCCAGCGCAGGGCTGTTAGCGGGTGCTTTCCGCAACTATCGAGGAAAAGGACTCCTCCGTCTGAAGATCGATACCTCGACTGTGTCAGGTTGCACATATTTGCTCCTTGAGAAAACGGGAGGATTTATTGGGCCAACAAGCCAAGCCGGTCCGAGGGTTTGTTCTTGGGGAGATTTATGGCCGAATATCCGTTTCGAGTTTCAATAAATGTATGCGGCATGTGCTCCATTTATCAACCGATGGAGCCGATGGTACACCAGTTGCTTGTGACGACGCCCATCGCAACTAATCTTACAGGTGTCAAGAGCTCCCCGGCGAATATTGACACTGCTCCGCCCTCCTCCTTCTAGACAAAAAGCAAAACATTTGTCTTCGGAATTAGCACTCTCCAAGGTGCGACTGCAGAGTGGAACAATTTAAAAGAACCAGGCGAAATTAGCCTCCTCACAGTCACAACCCTTCTGAGGAGGTCGTCCCTCGAAGATGGATAGCCGCAAAGATTATCTCTCCCCGGCCGGCATTTCGTTGCAGCCCCACTCCCACGCTCATATATTATTTACAGGGACACCGTCAGATATAAATTTCACAATTTCCGTTTTTTACGCAGCTAGATGAACTCCCAGCAGCGCACCTCCGCCAACTTGTAAGATGAACGACCACCTGGAGTGTCGTAAAGAGGAATCTTAAACAAGTTAACGAAATCTTTCGTAATTAATCATAAAAATTTGGACGGAGACCCTGATAATGTCAGCAGAAATGGGTTCGGCAATTTTTTCCTAATTTGCATAGCCATTTGTAATCTGATGTTCGACTGCGTGTTTTACTGTCACCCTGTGTATTCTAATTCCCTTTGATGTCTGATTCGTGAAGATGCCACCCCCAGGAGACATGAACGAAGTGGGGGCGCCACTTCATCCTTTCTTAAGATTTATGTAAAACATTTATTTTTTTCATAACTGAGTCGTTGGAAAAGTGCAAAAAATGCTAATTCATGCAAATATGAAAAAGTATTTTACTTACTTTTACCACAGAGTCTAAGAAAACTTCTAAGAATTTCTAAAATCTTATAATAAGTTCTTTGTAAAGTTTCTAGAAGGATTAAAAGTACAAAAGTAAAGCATCTTTTCATGTTTAATTCTTTTTATGTATTTTCATGCATATCGAAACATTAAGGAAGAGGAGGGGAATTAAAAACACTTTACATATTTTTATTGTTTTTTGTATTCGACACTTTTAACTCTTCTTACAAAGTCTTCTTCAAAACTTATTTTTTTTTTTAACATCTACGTAACAAATTTTACATCAGACTTTAAGTAAAAATAAAAGCAAAAAAATAATATAGAGCTTTTAAACTTAAATCTTTAACTCTTACGAGTTTTCTTAAATTAGTGTCATTTTGAAAAGAAATTGAATTAAAAATTATGCAGCTATTCTAAAGATTAAAGATTCAGGTATAATATCAATATTAAAAATATTAATTTTATTTTTTCTAACCCTATAAATGCAAATTTACTTATCTGTTAAAAAGCATACCAATTGATTTTGTAAATAAAATTTAAATGTAAAATTCAAGTTAATCAATTAAAAGCTTAATCAATTAATTTTTTAATCATTTAATTTATTAACAATAATTTAAGATTTATTGCTGGTTTTTTAAATTTTGTTCGCCAGTTCGATTTTGTACAATGTTGTTTAAAACACTGACTTTTGTATGACATACCTATTTAAAATTTCCTAAATATCTAGAATCGTACCGCACACCACAGTCGATAAATCCTATAGCAGTAGCCATCGATTGAAAATTTTGAATTAACTTTTCAGAGGAAGAAAAATGTCACCAAATTCACTCGACCGTTTGCACAGAGAAAATATTTTCGTGGAAATGAAAAATGACGCCTCTCACCGTGACACACGCTATCTGGGCAATCTGGCAGCTCGAGTTATTCAAGCGGTAATAGAAAAATTCTGAACCGGGCCAGTCTATGATTTATTCGACTTTCGATGACCCCTCATTACTATGCATTGAACTGAAATCGCATGGAAAATTCGCTTAAAGGAGTTCATTTCTCACTCGAGGAACTACAAAAAGTATATCATTTGCACGACTGAGTGAATTTCTTCTCTCGTTGAAGCGGATTCTTGCATTCAAAGGGTATCTTAGAAGGCGCGGATAAGACTTATGCTAATCGAGAATACCTTCACATAGGGGGCGTATGTGGGACGTCATTAGGGCTTCCTGGGATGAAATGAGGTAGAAGCTAACTAATCTAGATTTCAATCGGCAGCAGCCCTTTCTCGTGTCATTCCAATTTCGAAAAATGAGCCAATTTTGAGCAACAATCCTTTGAAGACAGGGTGTGCTTGCCTTTGGGAAATGAGCTGATCAAACATTCATAAACTTATTTTATCGAAGATCTGTTCTGTGGCCACTACCCCCACATGTGCTGTTGCCATGAATTTAATATTAGAATTTATCAAATTGCACTTGTGTAGTTTCTTACCGGACTTTTTGAAAAATTCATAGCATTTTTATTACCGTGGTTTATAACGCGATAGGTTGATTTCGTAGGGGAGCTTTATGTTTGCCACAAATAAAAATATTGAAGTCGAATAATCCCATTTAACGCCGAAATTCTTCAGGTATGTATGTAGGTATGTATATTATTATATTAGTTTGATAATTAGGTTGAATAACTCAATTTCAAGTCGTATAAGTTTTAGAAAATAATTAAAAACATCTAACGCAATTTGGCACATTTCCCTGAAGTATTTCCCGCGCCTTAATACTATTCTATTTGCTTTTACGATCTAATAAACTTTTCCAGTGGATCTGCATTAAACATGGGGCTACATTAACTTATTCTTTTATTGTTCTCCAAGGATGTCTTCATTTCGGTTCATGGGGCTTTTACGTCCATTACATTGGACATAAGAAGGTGATTTCATTGCTAATGTGATCTCTTGAGCATGTGGCCAAGAGCCTCACATCGTTCCGTTTTTGCCCTTGCAATTATCGATTAGATTCCTCCCATCACCGAAATAGTGCAACTTCTGTGGAATCTTCTCGGCGATAATCATGAAATTGAGGATTATGGCGCTGCCACTGTCTCAGGCGACTTGCATTTCAAATATTTAGAAAGATAGAAATCTATTGCAACTCTGAGGAAGACTGTTCCGTATAAATCGCAAACTTCTATGTGATTCACGTTTTTGCTGATATTTTAATATATTCTTGAATTTCTAGATTTCAGTTTGTTCTTTTAGTTTATATGGCAGATTCAAGGAAAATATAACTATATGTAGTAAAAATATTAAGATTGATTTTCTATTTTCAAATACTTATGTACATATATACTGCATATACTTACATACAAACATACTTATACATAGTTATTATATTAAAAGAAATTACAATATTTTCTTGGCGTTTTTGAAATATTTCCCGGGCGTTTTATCGAGCATTTTCTTCTTGAAAATAATAAGATATGAAAGCACAAAACAATCAAATTAAAACGTTTTAGTGTAAAAATGTAAAATATATTTAAGGTCTGAACTTCTAAAACAGAGATAAAGCAATATACCTCATCCAAATTCACCAACACGATTTATACGAACAAAATTCATTAATTTAGGAAATATATAATTACACAGGTTTGTAAAATGTAATATTTTAATAATATTCAATTCAATAAAAAATAATTGTTTATGTTGGTTACTATACATAGGGGAGACCGGGTACAAAAGTAACGGCGGGTCGAAAGTAACAAAGGCTCTGTAGGTCTATCCAATAGTCAAAATACCGCTTCGCTGCCATTAGGTGATGGCCGGTGGCGCCCCCCTCTCTTGCATTCAGTAGCCGCGCGCGCCACGCGCTGCTAGGTTTTCTGAGAGGACAATAAGTGATTTCACAAGTCAAAACTAAGTTTTTTGACGTTCACTTATTTTATGTTTACTAATACTACTAAGGACGATATTGATCTGAAAATTTGCATATAAATTCTAGATTAGATTTATTACACAGTGTTTTAATTCATTTTTGTCTAGCACGTTCCGTTTTCAGGTTATCGTCCATGTTTTAACAAAAATGTGGTAGGGTACAAAAGTAACATAGCCCTATGGGTAGACAAGTAACATGTTACTTTTGTCTTCGGATTGATTTACTGATTGCGAGTCTGAATAGAAGACTGATACTGAATAGTGTGAATAGAAAAAATTATTATCATACAATAATTTATGTCATTAATTACTAAACACAGTTTCTAAGGAAGAGTTAATAATATTGATTTTTTTTCGTAAAATATATATTTTTTTAGCATTTAAAATGAAAGTGCTTATTTGTGTTATTAATAAAAAAGATTTCTAATAAATAATTTGTTGATTTAATATGTAATATCATAATTATTACAAACATTTTGACCTGTTTCTTTCGACCTGCCAACGTGGTCGAAAGTAACAACGGACGAATTTTTTTAAAGTCTCTGTGATTCATACAAAATACACAATAATCAGGCAAATCAAGGTACTAATGTAAAGAACATGAACGGAATTTTTATATGGCTATATTAATTTCATCAAAATAATAACACCTAACCAGAAATCAAGGCAAAAGTAAAAAATGTTACTTTTGTACCCGGTCTCCCCTATAAACATCTTCTTTTCTATATGTAGGTATACTTATACGCTATACTCTTGTAAAATTTTCGAATCGAATCCTTGGGGTAGAAAATTGGTAAATTTGTATTATTTTATGCCAGATTGCTTCACGGAAATCGCTCAAAACGAGCTTTAACTTGACAGTACAGTGTCAGTGTCAGAATAAGTTAATAAGATAAAATTATTTGAAGAAAGCTAACAAACATTTTTGAACTTGGTAGCTTTTCCTCTGATACAGAAGAAAAAGGTTAAATTAGTACCATGAAAAATTGTTGTAGGTGTGCATATGTATCTAATTTAAGTCATACTTCTAAATTGGGAGGAGCCAGGTAAAAATTATAAAAATATTACATAAAATTTAAATTTAAATTCATAGAAATAAAACTGCTACTTCAATTTATAAAAAAATAAATGAAAGTGCGTTTATAAACACGTACAAATTATTTATCTATATTCCGCAAATATTTTTTAATTACTTTTCGACAAAACAAATCCCTTAGTCGTAAATTGCGTCAATCTTAGGAAATGTGCCCCATATTGCAGCACACCTTAGCACGGGAACGACAAAAATTTCGTATTCCTGAAGAAATTTCAGCCTAATCTCAACATTTATAAAATTTCCAATAAAGCCATAATTTCTTCTTAAACCAGCGGCGGAATATATTGCGAAAAAGCGTTTTTTTCCCAAAGAGCAGCGTCACGCTCTACCTGCTAGGAAGAAACGAGTTTCCCTCCGACGCCACCCCCGCAGCACTTCCATTGTTATTGATTGTCAATAAAAGAGGATTAAACGCCCGCCGGTGAAGAGCAGAAATTGGCAGAGCATAAGTCGCAGACTCTTTTAAAATTTAAAGCCATTCATGGGACTCGAAAATTATGCACCCTTCAGCTGGCGTAAAGAGGCTTACAAGACTTCGACTGTATGACTTTCAGATTTGGGGTGTTAAAAGGAAATGAAAACCCGATTTTGATCTTAGGACAGAATTTGGGCCCGGGGCGGGGGCCACCAGGTCCATCTGGAGGCGGGAGATTCCGTCGCACTCGAGACATGGAGCTCCAGAAGCCAGAAAATATTCGGAGGATGATTTATCGCGTTCATTTCGTTTCTAGCATTTAGCGAAAAGCGCCCTTGGCCCCGGCAGCCCGTGTCTGGCGAGCTCCGCAGGACGATTAACCCTCATTTTATGAAGACGAAATGACAGTTCACTTGGGCGTAATCATGATTTACAGCGCCAAGGAATTTTTCATTAGACCTACATGCTCCTGGCTGCCGAGGACGGCTGGTGTCGCATAGGCGTAAATTATAAGTGCCGTCGCGACGGACGAGTCCTGCATCCTAATGACCGGTGATTATCCCGCAAATAACTCGATCAGCGTAATTAAATTTGACTTCTTTAATCCACTCGCCGCTCTAACTGAATTGCTGAAATCCGCAACATTGTTTCGGCTAATCCTTTCGACACCTGTTCCGGCGGGGCGGAGGCGGCGGCGGGGTCACGGGCCACTGCTCCCGCCTTCCACCTACAAATTGCGTTATCGAGATTTGCATTTAAAAGCCAATTTGCACCCTCCGAGTGGGGGAGTCGGCCCACGCCTAATGATGATATACACCCCGATCCCCGGGTAATCAGGGTCGAAGGATTATTCGAAAACAAAAGACGCTCCGTGTCAAGCGGTGGGTGTGAGCTCTTATTGTTTGAGTTATTCCAAGTTAATGGGGCGGAATATGCACACCAGCGGGCCATCCCCTAACTAATCTAATAAAATTATTCCTTTAAGGAAACTGTTTGATTGTCTCTGCGACAAAGATATCCACGAGAACCCTTTCTTCCGACTTCCACATGCGTGCCGGAAGGAATAAAGCTTACATTTTATCAATGTTTTTAATTAACTTTCAGAGGAAATTAATTTTTAAAAGACAAATGCTTCTGGAATACGAACACACGAAATGTAATTATTTTTTATTGAGATACTCGCATGGAAGCAGATAAAGACACGACTGCTATTCAAGGTGGTCTATCAAGAAAATGAAGCATTGCGTGATACTGCGCAAGTGCCAACAACTTATTTAAGGCGTGGCAGTCTTGGGTCATTAACTGTTGAATAAGAATCTAATTAACGCAATTTCTTTGTAGCTCATCATAGGCAAAGTTTAGGTTCTCAACAAAAAAATTTCTCTTTAGTAGAAGTAATCAAATTTATACATAATTGATATTTACAGAAGTCATTTAATTTATCCCAATAATTTCAATAATGTATACCTCTTTTAGTTAATTAGCAAAGGCAAATTGATTTATCTCACGCATTTCGCAATATTTTATTGCTTTTCTGTGGAGACCGGAATTATTATACCTATGTATCTGTATGTATATACATACATAAATACATATTAAAATATTGCGTTGCGTGAAATACAATTGTCAAACTGGTCACATAAAATAAATAATATATTTTTTTAAATGTTTATATTACACATGAATGAATATTTAGAATATGAAAAAAAAAATATTGGTAACTGAAATTCTAGTGATATCACTGTATGCGATTGGATTTAGTTGAATACCAACCACTTAAATTCTAGAAAATTGTGTTTCAAAGCTAATCATACTTATTATTTTAAATTCTAAAAACTTCCCTTCGAATCTTTGTTAAAGATTAAAATATTTCGATTGAAAATTTCAATAGGTTTTAGCTAAGTGCATAAATTTCGACATTTCCTATGAACTTTACTGACAGAGCATGCAAGCATAAAACCACTGGACTAAAAAATAGAAATGTAAATAATTAGAATAAAATTCTATTGAAACGCTTTCCAATAGATATTGAACTGCATATACATACAATATGTACAATATGTAATAGGAAACCAGCTATAGTTGAAACTCGCTGCATTCTGGTGTCTGTTTTATTTTAGGAAGTACATATAATATTTTTTCTCAGTATGTAACGTCAAACTACAAAGCAAATGTAAATGCCAAAGCTGACAAAGCCAGTTAAGTAAATATATCTCTCCACAAGGCAAACAATTGCCCCGTAATTAAGACTAGTAACTTCGTTATAAATTTGCCGTCTAATTAGATTTATTTATTTAATTTGTCAATTGGAGATGTAATGAAACCGCTAATTTGCACAAAAAATTGAATTACGTGTGAGCTCCCCTCCAGAGTTTAATGACTAAATGCGGGGACGGCTCATGAGTACCTACCCCAAAATGTTCCATTTCGGTCGAATTTCGGGCTAATCACGTTAAGCCGGTAACCCTGATTTTAAATTGTGTTTGCTAACATTTGTTGGGGGTTAAACTAAATCCAATTTGGTGCCGTTAATTTATTCGAACTACATCTCTGGGTTGCGAATTCAACTCTAAAAGGGTACTTTAAAACTTAGCCATGGAACCCTAAATTTTGTACATATGCGGCACGACGGGATGTCTGCTCCGGAGTTCAAGGAACTTAAGTATTATATCTAATACATATATGGCAGTTTTAGGCGACTTTTCGGCTTCAAAATTATTTGACGATAACGAAGCATACAGAGACGAAACCTGCGAAATAAATTAAATTTTATAATTCTATTTTTTCATGTTATAAAGACGGAATAACAATACATCTTTCAAATAAAATATATAAAACCTCAATTTTTCTGGATGTGTAGAAAATCTAATTATGCCAAAACCTCTTCCCCTTTAGTGGTATTGCCGCGACGTATTTGCATTATAACTTGACGAAGAATCTTCATTTCTGTAAGTACTGCGGCCGTAAACGCTAAGTAGTTAAGAAAACACCGCACAAGGGTGTTACAGTTTTCCTAATTGGCGGTTAATGTTATCCTCCATTTCGTATGCAAATGAACTTCTATGCGCTCGGATTTAAAAGAAATCAGCCTCCGTTCGCCTCGCGATCCAGCCGGGCTGATGCCTAATTAGCATTTTTAATGTAGGAATCTTGTAAGCTTGTAAACAATATTTGCAAGAAGTCAATGCGTATCATGTAAAGCGCGCACGGGAGCTGGGTCCCTTTAATGCGATCGCTATAATTGGATTTTGAGCATACTCGCATTAAACTTTTATTGTTTCTTAGGCTAATGTCGCTTTCGGCTCATTTTGCGGAGGATGTAGGGCTCGACCGACTGATTTATTTTAAGAAGAAACGCAGAAAGGCACAAGTATGAGAACAGGGAACTCCTTCGGTTGTTCGTGTACGAAAAATATTCACTATTATGATAAATAAGCATATAATTTTATTCAAAAAATACATACAATATAGAATTGAAAATATAATTTATATTATTGCAGATTTTCAATTATTTATTCTCTAAAATCTTGTTCCCAACTAATTATGATTTTTTATATTTCAACTCAAGTTTTTATACCGACTTCAAACACTCAGTAATTTTTTTAATATTTTTAATTTTTTTAATTCCTACTTCCAACATTTTAGTGTAAATTTTCGAATTGGCCTGGATCTAAATAATATAAGCTCAAAGGGTTAAAAGTTCTTTCGTGAAAACTAAAACGTTCCTCTTTGCTTTAATAATTGGATATCGAGTGAAATAAATTTCCTATGTCTCAGAATTTACAATTACAAAATTACAATTTGTGAAGTGTCGAACATTCTGATATAGTTTGAAGTTACTTATATAAGTATATCTTATCTTTCAGAAATCAGAATGTACATGAAATTTGTTGGTTAAAAAATGGGGCTGTAAATGTCAAGAAAATTTAATAATAAAGTAATACGATTTTTTTTTTTCCGATTGGATGTACAGATATTTTTTAATAAACTCTACAGAATATTGAAAAAATCGTAATGTTTTTTACATCTGTAATCTGATAAAGAAGGTTACTCTTTTAAGTGGTATAGTTTTTATAATTTGAAAATATTTGGTCTAAACCCGTATTTAAAACTATTTATAAACATTATTTTATTAATTTAGCAGAAATTGTTCACAGTACTGCAGGGAAAGTACCTGTAAATAAAATATAGAAAAACGAATCCATAAAAAGTTAAGTTTAAAATAGAAGAAACAAATTAAGGTTCTATTTTCGTGCCGATATTATCTTTTGTGTTATTCAACATACTTATATTAAATGGCTAGCTTTTGAAAGTGTAATAGTATAATTATAGAACACTATACGATGATAATGAGGAATAAAATCGACTTATTTCCACCACCCAGGCGAGTTCCATAATCCTTTCCCTGGACGTTCGATTTGGGTTCATTGTGGTGCGAAATAATATCGCCAATTTCTTCCCTTGATTGCAGCTGGAGGAAGCGTCCGGGCGGAGGCAGAGCCGGAAATTCGCTTTCACATGCAGTCAATCAGTTCCTTATTAAGTTGTCAAAGCGGAGCGCAATCAGCAGCCGGGCGCGGGGCGGGCGACACCATGAATAAAACATTAAACGAGGATATAAAAGTTGATCAAGGACCGGCAGGCCTACGGTCTGCAAAATGCAGCATTTAATTCGCTTGATTTCGCCCATCGTCCACGGGCTGCCCGAGGGGAATTATAATTTCTCGTCGGAAGTATTTGCCAAATTACCCACCCTTCCCGGGTGAGCGGCCGGGCGGGCGGCCGCCCGTGTGGGCCCCGCCGCAAATGAAGGAATTTATATGAAAATCGGAGATTAGATGGGCCTAGCAAGATAAGTGGGATTAAAATTAAAAGAACTCGTCAGGAATGAAACCGGAAGCTGCAGGAGCGGCTCTTTGGGGCCCGGGTGGATGGGGCCGCCGTAGAAAGTACAACTTTTGCCGCATTCGTTGAGCTCCCCCGGTTTTGCAGGTGCTCAGACGGCTGCACGGGCCCGGGCCGGAGCATACATCTCCCGAATTTCGGTGCTTGCACATTCCCGTCACGTTCCAGAGAAAATCAATAGTTCCAAGGGCGGAGTTATAAACACTCCTCGTTCCAGCCACTCTGCAGAGGAATTTTACTTTTTTACGGAATTTCAAATTCATCCGGGAAGAGAAAGACAGCGAAACGTAGGCAACGGCTTGAAGCGCCCTCTCCGAACGAAGGACTTGCTTCCTTGTTTCACTCCATCGAATCAACTTTTTATAATTTCACGTCGTTGTCGTTGGCTTTCTAAGGAGGTGTACCTTAAACTAAGTTAAAACTTAAAGTTCACTACCACTACACTACCCGTTAAACATTTAAATAAATAACAAATTTTTATACTTTACGATAGTACAGTTTTCTTTCAGACAATGCAATGAAATTTTGAGGTTCACATCCTTTTCCAGGACGTAGGTAATTAAGACAACAGCCCAAAATCCACAATTTTATAACTATCTTGCATCAGGATAGATTTCAAAATAAGTTATAATTCGCACGCCTGTTTTATTATTAATAAATAAATAGTAATAAACACTGTTCGGTTTTCATAAAAATAAATTTCGAATCTGCAGTTAAAATTAATAATTCAAAATCCTAAACTTTATGCGATTTTCGTGACAAAGGAAAATCGTTGCACAGAGAATTGAATCTTCTTGAAAAAGCAAATCTAAATTATACATTAAGAAATGTTTGTATAGAAGGTACCTACCTATCTGAAATACTTATTGGGCATATCAAGTACCTAAATTGTTGTGCATTTTGCAACAATTTACCAAAAGATGATAAAATCTAGATGCAATTCCTATGTATAACCGTATAAAATCGTCTTTTGCTGAACATAATATACTTAATATAATAGATTTTCTATTAAAATATTCAAAAACTTGGTAGAATTCTAGTCATCAACGAAATATTTTTAGAATCCAAAAAAGTTTACTAGAATCTATAAAAGTTCGCTAGACAAACAAAGCAGCAAAGCAAAATATATGCAATTTATATTTTATGTACTTAGATATTATTTACTCAAGAAAAAATTGTTAACTGATATTTTATATTTTTAGCTCTTATAATTACACAATACATAATTTGTTTGCGATGAAGCATGCATGAAATGAAATCTAATTGAAAATTTGGCAGGGTAGGTGATTTTTTTGTGAGTGTACCTAATTTAATAAAATTTGAATTTTGGTATAAGTCAGAAAAATTGATTAGTAATAATAAGACTAAAAGCGAAATGCACCATTTTTCTCTGTTGAAAAATAAAACATCACCGCAACTTTATTTATGCATAAGTATAAAAGTCAACAAATATTTTTAAGATGCATAAATCAATATTCGAAATTAGGCTTTCAGAAAGTTTGGTTAAAAAATACAAAAATAAATCAATTTTAAACCAAACCAATTGGATGACATAGATCGTTATGATTAACATATTCACTGCCAGCTACGAAGACTTTCGTAGTTGTAAATAGCTGAATATTTGGCTAAATATGCTCTACGCAGCGAATGAGTTAATAATGTAATTTTATTTACCTACTTTGATATTTATTTATTTATTGTTTCGCTTAATACAAGCTACAGACAATTGACTTAAAATAAACTTAACTATAACTAACAACATTGGTGAGATATCTACTCTTTGTAATGAAAACATGCAAACAACCAAATCTCATATAATTTCATATCAATCGTTTACACTATAGAAGAAGTATACCTACAGATATGAAAAATTTACGGTCTTTAACGAACTAAATATAAATTGCCGCAAAGGGTCAATGATTATGATTACATATGTTAGAATATACCAAATGTTATGAATGTTGGAACAAAATACTCAAAAATTGCCTCAATCACGAATTCCATTTGGGCGAATTTCAGGAACCACACGATTTTCTACTGTTCGGGTCGAGGCGCTTCTTGAAGAAGATCTGGGACCATATTTTGTTGCAATTTACTCAAGCATAACTTTTACGGCATTGCTCCCCTTGCGAGAGGGCAAACATGGAGCGAAATTGAATTTTTTCGATCGGAATTTCCGTGGCATCCTGAGATCCAGGGCGCATACAATCAAGCGGTCCCGATGAGACGAGACGCTGCAACATATCCAGCACCTTAAGCGGAGTGCACACTGTTTCAATTCGGCTGTGGAATCAGATAATTCCGGGGCGAGTTGGGCCTGGGCCGGGGGCTGAGCACTAGTTGGGCTCGGGCTCAGGCTCGGGCTCGCTAGCGATTCCGGTCACGTTACCTATCAGCTTAAAATCAATACCTAAAGCTCATCAACACGTCCTAAAGAGAAAAACTTTTCCTGGAGCGGAGTCTGAACGTAAACTTGGACGGCTGCAAAGGCCCGAAGGCGAAGGATGGAATTTCTTAGTGGTGCGACTCGGACGTTTCCCCCGTCTTCGAGGAGTGCAGCTCCAGGCCCCGGGGGAGAGTGGTCCAGGGATATTGAAAATCGCCTTACAAATGGATCGATCCGGCGGCGAAAGGTTTGGGCTTGTTGGGCCCCGCAACTCGTGATTACACGCGGCACAACACAAGACCCGCCGGTCGGTGCAGCCGCGGAATGACTACCGTCAGCCGTGGCCGTGGTAGGTCATGTTCTACAAAAATGACAAATGCCGAACAACGTGACTCCATATGGATGGCAATATTTTGCCCATTTCGCCAATTCGTGCCACGGCTCCCCCGCGCCCACCTCCAGCCGTGATTCCCAATTTCAGCGCGCGGTTTACGGCTCTATTAGGCTGGGACCCGTGATTTATGCGCTGTCTCGAAATTTCAGCGAGCAGTATGACCCCGGGGTCAGAACTCTCCGGTGGAGTCACTGTTCACTGCTGCTAACTCAGTGGCGTAACTGTCCTGGTAAAGACTCCCAATTTTCAATAATCTATAAATGTCGTGTTTTTTCAGACGAATTTTTATGCATATGTACTTATATTGATGTCTACTTTTATATCCAGGAACTTTGGGTTTTGGGGTAAACGCGGAAGCCAAAATTTAAGAATATTTAAGTTTAATTATTTTTTTTTTTATAAGAATTCTTGAGATGTAGCGTGTATGTAAGAGCTACAAGTAAATTGATATGTTGGGTCTCTGCATTTTATAAGTATTACTGAAAGTTGTTGGAATCAATAGCATCAACCAAAAAGATTTGCAATCTAGACTTTGAACGTTACTAACACCTTTTATTTTATAAAGTGCGCACTTATAGGTACCTAGTAATAAAAAGTAAATTTTTCTACAAAAATCAGGGAGTACCTTCTACTAGTTAGAGTGAAAAACAACGAAATATTTTTCAGCCATAAATGAACTTTCTTCTCATTTACGATTTCTACCTTCTCTGAGCTAAAAAAGGTGCCACGGTTTGACTTATTGGTCATATTAGGTACTAAGTAAGTAGAAATCACAATTCTTGCAATTTCTGAACGAATAAATGAACAATGATATAGTTTCTTTTAAAACTTTAGTCGACAATTTTGGTGTAATAATTAACCAAAAGTATACGGATTAGTCTTGGAAACTTATAGTTCCGTTTTCTTTTTACATCGGATCCGGTTCTAGTTTTTTCAAATTTTGCATTGAATTGAATTTTAATAAAAACCGTCGCGTATATGTATAAAGATTTTAAAATTTACGAAAGGCTCATAAAATTGCCATGATATTTACCTATCTAAACTTCAAATCTTGAACCACATAAATTTTTGGATTATATTTTTGACGCAAATTGGGTATAAATCAAGGCAATTTGATTTTATTTTCGCGAAATAAAAATTGTTTGATACGGGTAGCTTGCTCATAAATTTAAACTCAGATCAAAATTTTCTGCAAAACCTGGAATCGGATCCGATGTGAAAAGAACATAGCTAATATTTATTTGAAAAATTCAAATTTCTGCAGTCTCCTAGGACATCTATTTTAGAAACATCGAGGTTTATCGTACTATTAGGTTTTGTTATGTTCTCTCTGCAGATTTAAGACATATCGTCAGCAGTCTTCAATTTTCATATCCGTTTTTTCCAAACTTAGTAATAGCTTAGAAATTAAATATTTACATATTTAGTTCTAATATCTAGCTCAATTTCAACTGTATTTTGAATTTTAAATTTTCTTTCTTAATTCTATTTTACGTCTGCCAGAAATATCTTTTTTCAGATCCTCTTTTAAAACTTTTTTGTGTAGTTGTTACATAAAGGTAAAACAAATAAAGTTTTTTAGTTTTTATTAATTTTAGTCAGAAATATTAAACCCAAATAAAGTTTAGTTAAAGTATGATTCCGTAGAAGAGTGTATACCTAAAAAATAGTCCGCAGAGGCATAAATAACTTCTTCATAAATAAAAGATAAACTTTCTTTAATGAAGTTAAAGCACAGGGCCGGTTTTTAGTACTTATTTATGCAGCAAGGTGCTTGCAGGTTTATTAAAATGGCCCGGGTTTATTTATCTTTTGCGACTTACGAGTACTTGGTCCCAAAAGACAATAAACAGCCTTCGAAGGACTCAAAGGTGAGGGGTATCGCATGCCAAGAAGCTTCGGGATATTTCCCGGATGAGCACAGGGTGCTTGTGACGCCACTGCTCGCAAACGCCAACGGCGGAGCACCCCGGTCCCTGGCTGCAGTTGCAAGTTGCAACTCAATCCCACCCATCGCTGCACATAAGCCACAGACACCTGAGTGCACCTCGCGAGAGCGGCCCGACTGCGGCCGTGCCGTGCCGTGCCGTTCCTCGTCGCACTCTCGCTATGTACATAATTTGTGCGAAACATAATTAAGCCAACAAGCCGAGTGCGGCCGCAGGAGGCCGCGGAGCCCCGGACCCCGCGAAGCATAACCAGCCAACGGCACCGGCTTTCAGGGGCGACGCTGACTCCGGCGGACTCCACATGATCCGCGCTGGGGCCCTACAGTGCCGGACGGATTTCAGGCGAGATGCCAGGGTTGGCTGATGGCTCGCCTCGTCTCGTCTCCGGCTCCAGCTCCAGCTCCATCTCCTGCTCCGCAGCATCCCACCAGATGTCGTGTGTTCTCTCTGTCCCGACGCTGCGAGTCTCTCATTTGTACCTGGCCCGGTTGTTTGTTGTTTCTGATTTGCAGCACCCGTTCTGGAGCCCGTGCCTCGAGATAGTTTATCGCAAATATCCATGCCGTGAAGACACGCGGAAGAACGCGTGTGCAGAGCCCGCAGATTCCGTCTCGACCCGAGTTGCATAAACCGAGACTCCGCAGTCGCCGCACGGCGGTTTTCGTTTTATTGGTTCGAGTGCTAATGGTCGCCGCGGCGGATCGCGCTGCCCGCCACGAGCGCCGGATGTGAGCCCTCGCCCCAGTGCCAGTGATAATGAGCGATTACCGGGCGCAGGTGGAGGCCCACCCCGACCCCGACCGGCTCCGATCCGGATCTGCGTGAAGTGTACTTTTGTGCCGGGGCCCGGGGCCCGGGTCCCGCCGATTCTTTCGATTTTTGTTCGCGATGGACCATCATGGGAGTGGATTCGCCACCTCGCCCTGGGCCGCGGTCCTCGGCCATCATGCGATGGCCTCCGGGGCCGAGCATCCCGGGTTCGCCGCCGCGGCGGCGGCGCATGCCCACAGCGCCGCTGCCCATCATCCACACCATCATCACCACGGGATGCCGATGGATTTACACGTCCCACAGGGCTTCCCTTACTACAGGTGAATCAGCCGCAAGGCGCATCCCTCCTCCCCCGCCCCTCCCACTCCGGTGGGTGGACGGGACTTTTCGGATGAAGTGATAATCCACTACCGCCGCTCCTTCCAATTCCCCGGCGGCGGTTTCACGGATCACTCAGAAAACGCTCACTTAAATATAAAACGAAATTTTTGTAATATCCAAGTTTTCTTTATAATTTAACGTTACATTGGCATTGGCATCATATAAAAACAAATTGTGGCTAAAACTTAGACTTTGGCGGCTCTAGACTTATTTAATTAATTAAAGTAATCTTAGTTGACTTAATTTTAGTCCTTTTCTAACCAAACCAAATTGTCGCAAAAGAGTAACACTACAGTGCTAGTATATTATTATTTAATTGTCATATTTAGTTCGGGAAAGTAAATCGCACAGTTTAATTTAGCCATTGGTTGCGAAAAAGGCGTGGAACGAATTTGTGAGGGAAGTCTGTTTAATTTCCAATTAAATACGAGTTACACTCTATTGACATAATGCGGTACTTCTTTTGTATCGTCATTTATAAATTCTGGGACATTTTTGATTAAAATGGAAATTCACAGCAAAAGGGAAAATCCAACAGTAGTAAAATATAGAAAAATAAAAAAGAACATAATAAAGTTCTCAAAAATCACACTTCATTACATCTATTCACACTCCTGCTTAAAATTAATCTACATACATATTCTTTTCCATTTTGGAAACATTTTGCTCATGTACTCAAGGTTTAAGTATATTACCTAAATAAGTTTTGGAAAGGGTAGAAATCAGCACTTCATGTCAACCAAATAGAATTAAGTTAAATTGTCCTTCGTTTATTTCCTAACGAGTATAAAAATGTGTTTGTGTGTTTGAACTACATACATTTAATTCTGATGAAGAAGTTAAGATGAAATCTGTAGCAAAAGAACCTTTTCGTTTTCGTGTGGGCGACATCAGCTATTTCTTTGACGAATAACATTTCAAATTATTATTTATAACGTGTCGTTGCACTCTGCTTGTCTTCCGCGTACACTTAAATTTAATGTTTCATCTAGTTCTCGCAGGACATAATCGTTTGTCGCTTGCCCTAAAACTTTTCATCATTGCAACCTTCAAAGACTTAGCCATTCAATAAAAAAAGAATCTTCTAAATCAGTTCGTACGTTTTAAATTTATACTAAAACAAACATAAAAAGACATAAGCATGAAATTGCTAACATAAGAAAATTAACGTATTACAAACATGTCCTTTTGAAAAGAAGGCATCTCTTTTGAACATAGCAAATTGAAAATTTGGTAACATACACCGCATCAAAATGCATAGGTAATACTCGTAATTTTTGGGTCGCCTATTCATTATGAAGTGCTAACTCCAACTGCAATCAGTGAGAAACTATAGTTAAAAGCCGGTTAGTAATCTAGGATTAAACAGCAACTAAAATCAAGCGTAAAGGCTAGACCTTAATAAATTACAAAAGATATTTTAATTCTTTCCAGAGTTTGTTTTCGCTGTCATAATAGAGAATATATTCTATTAGTTAACAAATAGTTGTTATTATTTTTAAACAAATTGTGAAGCTCTCTATCTAAATATTCTAAATATGAATTCCAAATTAAGCTAGTTAATTTGTTCTACATTTTTTTGAGTTGGTAAGATTTCTGCAATTGAATTTTAATTTTTAGTATATTATTCTTACACCACTATTATATACATACACGAAAAAAAATACTGTAAGAAGTAATTTAATTTTCGTCAATAGTTACAGTTTTATCCTGTCTACTCCAGACAGTAACCATGTAGGTAGGTACAAATATTTTCTTGGTCAAGTTGGATATTGTACCTACCCTCTGAAGCTGTAATAAAGTCATTTTCAAATGTAATGTAATACAGTTTACCCATTAATAAATTTATGTCAGATAACTCACGAAATTTTTAAATTAGAGGACTATACCACAATTTTTCCTATTTATTTTGTTCTTTTTTGAAAATAATACTTTACTTTTCGCAAATTATTATTTCCATGTAGGTACATCATATTTAGAGTTATCTACATTTTCTTAACCCTTTTGGGAGCTTTATCAAGGCTCTCTCTAATTTAACAGAGCCAAAAAACAAATAAATAACAATAGCAAATAAATTCATTCCGCAGTATTATCAATAAATAATTATAAATAATACATAAAATAGTATGGATATAATTATTTCAGCAGGGATGTTGCTTGATTGAGAGCAATTTTGTTGAATTGATCTGAAGTCTCTTTTATTTAAACCTTTGCAGTATAGTTTGAGATCGGCAAGTTAACACACGGACTATTATTTATATAATCTTTAAAACAATCTGCAAATTAAAATGCGACATTCTAGTCATTTAGGCATAGCTACATACATATACACTTAGGTAGCATAGAAATAAAAATTGTTCAAATTTTCTGCATGTCAATTCACGTGCAGTTTATTTTAGTGTATAAAATTGAAATGTATTTCCTATGCGTTTCAATAAAATTAAAATACAATGCTCCATGAAATTAGAAATATTTTCTAATGTTAGTAGATGACTTTACTAGCATAAATCAGAAATCATAAAAATTGGTTTAATACATTAACATTTCTTTTAAAATATAAACAAAATAGCAACATCGTCGGTATATCTCTTATGTCTATCGCGAGAATTGAGTTCATTTCCCAATGTGTTTTTGATACGTACCTATTTTATACTTACCCTATTTAAATTTAAACGATTACGACGAAATATACAGCAGAGTAGGGCTCTACTTTAGCTGGAAATCCTTGTTTTATATTGGTTGTGAATAAAATATTTAAATTAATTTCTTCGTTTTTTGCATAAAATACGTAGGTATAAGAGGATTAAGATTAACATCATCGAATTAATTTTGTAAATTTTTCTAATTCGTAGAATATTCTTCATTGGGAAGACACAAATTAGCAGCAAGTGTTCGGATTATCCATTTTGGTCAAAAGATGGGAAACGCAATACGATTCCAATTAGCTTGCAAGTCCTCGTGCAGAAATGGCGGCAAATCACGAGATAAATTAAACCGCGGTACCTGCGTAGCTCTGGCAGCCTTAAAAAACGGCTTGTGGCGAGTAAAATTTGCGATTTTAAGGAAAGCGCGGCGGAATGGCTCTAAAACGAGCTAGCGTAATTTGATTTCCGATAGTGCACGTGCTTCTGCAGCGATCCAGTTCTCAGTGGCTTTCGCAATTTTCTGCGCTGATCCGTAGAATTAAAAATTGCAATTAAGTGGCTAATTGAAAAATTAAGCCCTAGTACGATTGATTTCGCTAATTCTCGTTCAATCGCTGCGTTACGATTGGGCGCTTGCACTTGCGACGCCAGCCAGGTCGCGTCTCGTAAGTTGTCTCGTTTGAGTCGACCGAAAACGTTGCGTCTTCGGCTCGGCACCTCCGTCAAAATCAAAGGAAAATTTTTTCCATTCAGCCAATTCGCCGACAATCACAATTTCATCGATATTAAAAATTGCCTAATAGAAATGCATCGCCGTTGCAGCGTTCGGTGCGATCTGCGTCGAGTTTTGTTTTGTGACGTGAAATTGTAAATAACAGGAATATTTCGTAGAAAACTGAATCCCACAGAGGATCGCAGCGAAGATGGCCAAAGACACCAGAAAGAGAGAGGATCGAATAATCACTACCTATCAGAATTTCAATTATATCGATAGCGTTACCACCGCGTAATGACTATAATTATTTGAATTATTACTCAAAAAAATTTTTGCCGGCGATTTTTTTGCTTTGGTTGATCAAAAGCCCGGCGAAGACCGACACTTGTAGTTTTGCGCGCACGTTTGGAAATAAATTGTTGAAATTATTGTTGAGCACAACACTCGATGGTTATAACTTACGATCTGCGCAATGTTGCAGATTATCCTCTTTAGGGAGAAGAATTGCTTTGCAGCCCGGCGCAGAAACGGCCTCCGTCAGGCCGTGCCGTATGCAGCAGAAGTTGATCTCCATGTGCACTTCTAAATTTATTAAATTTTCAATTCGATTACTTCCCAGGAAAATGAGTGCCCTTCATCAATAATAATTTATGCCACTCTTCGGCAGCCCCCTTTCATGCGTTTCAATTACAGAGCAATAAAACGGGCGTCGAAACGCACTAGCGAATGCGCTCTGCGCACCTTAATAGAGCAGCAATTAGGGCACTCGCGATTCGATGGGCAATTATTCCGTGATTAATTAATCCCGCGAAGGATTTTGCATTTTTATTGAGCCGTGAGACGCCTCGACGAGCTTTCGATGCACCGCGACAGTTTTTGCTAAATAACTCAATTTACCCCGGTCGCAGTAAGAACTTCTGCACCGATTGCATTCTGATCACGTCCCCAATGCGCTGCGCTAAATGGGTTTGTTTTCACTTTAATACGTGGTCATCCCCGAATTTCACTGTATGTATAAAGTAAACCTTTTAATTATAATTTCCTTAAATTCTTGCGAAGCAGTCAGGCCCTGGTGCACGAGATTCATTAATTATACATGCACTTTTGAAATTGCACTCAATCTGCAGGGTTCTCTTTATCGATATTTAGAAGGGCTTTTAACTATTTGCGCTCAAACCGGTTAGAAAATTATCATCGAGCTGTGAACGGCTGATGATAATTTGTTTTAATTACCCTGAAAAATGGATCAGGCCTCTCCGTTGTTATTGTAACATGGTTTGCTAAAATATAGAAGGATAATAAATATTTTGTGATAAGTAACTTATTAAACTTCAATAACGCATTTTTACAGTGTTTCACATTTTGTTAAAGGAAAGTTTCTTGTTGTTTTCATATTTTGCTGATTATTACAACTTATAGGTACGTTTGAGGCTGTAGTTTGATTTTGAAAAAATAAATACGCCTATTTGTTTTAATACCATATTATGGGAATATTAGATATGCGAAAATACTGATATTGGATTAAACTGAACTCTTATTTAAAAAACTTTAATATAGTTTTATTGTTTAAAAATTTTTCTTTTCAATTATTATTTTCATAGTTTTATTATTTCTTTTACCTAAAATAATGTAATCACTTTCGATCAAATCCGAAAGTTGCCAACGATAAAGCATAACTTTTTGACTTGAAATTATAAGAGGTATGTAGTCATTTGATCTACATATTTACAATATCAATTGACACATTTTATTGTTTAAATGTAAGGGCTTATAATTTATCAAGTTGAATAATCAAAGGGAAATCCACAATGTCTACTATTAAATAAGGAATAAACAATAAAAAAGCTATAGACTGATTTATATAAAAATATATTATGTATGTAAAAATGTTAAAGTCCTTACTTTTATTTTAGTCAGGGTGCGTCGGATACAAAAATTGTATAGAGTAGGTTTTTCGTTGCATTTTACGTGAAAAGAGTGTTTATTTAAAGGGGAATATTTCTTCAACACTGGTTACTATTTACCTATATGTGTAGGCGTTTTTTTAAATCTTGCAAATTTGTTTTTCAATATTTTAAATTAAAAACAAAATAACTACATACATTATATATAATATAATAATATTTTAGAAGTACCACCATTTTGATAAACAAAATTATTAAACGATAAAATAAAATATTTTCTAAAAAACATAGGGACTTTTGAACAAAAGTAAAGGCTGTTTTAAGGAGGCTTTTATGTTAGTAGTGGAATTAGTAGAAAAAAAGTTGAATATAGAAATATCCTCTTTTGAATAGCCTCCTAGGAATTTTGTGCAAATTAAGAAGCTTAGGAATTAAATGCATTATTCCAAATATACCTACTGCTCCTCCTGCTTTCTTCTATGCATAAAATATATCAAAAATAAAGGTCTAGCACCTTTACAGAATTAAAGTAAAAGAAAATACTTATCGCTTAATAACTTATTTAAAACTTCTAATGACTGAATATCAAATAAACCCTCTCTCAAATCTTATGTTTTTTTTCGAATTTATGGACAACTTCGAAGTAATAAATGCGGAAGCGATTACAGGTGAGGTCTGCCAGATGTTTGAACGCGCTCAAATCAGAGACCTCGGCAGACAGCTCATAGGAGCCGATCATAATGCCGATGGACGCGATTAAATCTGCTCACTCCTTCCCGACATATGTTACATAACAAAACACAAAATTTGCCGAAAAAATAAGCGTGCTCATCGCACGACATCAGCAACGCAATGCACTCTGCATACCAATTACAAGCCGCCGCGCCGGAGCGACTCGGCCGCCGTTGGACCGCAACGCGGCATAGAGCAGAATCGCGGCGCGCAGCATCCTCATCGCCGCAACACTCTGCATCGGCTGGGAGCAGCGACGTCATTATCAATTCCGCGCGAGATTTCATTTCTGCACTTTCTGTTTGTCCCGCTGAAATTAGCCGCGGCGGCCGTCACTTTGCCAGCGCCGGTGTGCCGTGATTGCTCCTTGTTACAATTAACCGGCCGCGCTCGCTCGTGTTCGCGCGCATATGCGCCGCGCCGGTGACAGTCGCTAATGCGCCGAAAGATGTGGGAGTTCGGCGGCGACTACAAACGATGCAAGGGCACTTCGGAGTCTCCGCGGCGCAGGAGGTTCTCACGATAAAGTGGCCTCGGCGGCAGATAAGATTAGACGCGAAAGCTGCATAATCAAGATGTAGTAGTTAGCAGTTAGCACTTGAGGGAGATGCGGCTGATAGTCACTGCGCAAAAAGATCCATTCCTTGATTAAACCATATCTTTGGATTTTCGAATAGTCTATTCTTTCCGCAAATTACAACACGCACAGTTTTGCAGAAAAATAACTTTCAACATCATCGAAATGCAAAAAGACTGCCGAGTGCGAGTAGCTTTAAAATTTGGCAGTCCGCCATCTTTTTCGTCTGACCTAGGTCAATTTTCCCTACTCAAAAAACAAAAACCCAAGGAGTTGGTCATCATCAATTACCAACTATAATTTCTTGTACCTAAGTTGAAACATTTTTTTTACTAAGAAATTTATCATATCAATTACAAATTACAATTCCAGGAATTGGAATTGGAATTGTAATGTAATTGAATTTACCCAACTCTGATTGCCACGAACTGGTATGTATGCACATTACGTTCCGTACCTTATTTTTAAGGCGCTGTCTGGAGACTGTAGTCTTAAATTTTAAATAAATACTGTAGTCTGAGTACTGTGTTGCAGACTATTTTTGCGATGCATTCCTCGGACAGCCTTAAAAAATTTTCACCATATTGAATTTTTGACGTCTTGTTTATAGTGGCATACCTACTTGGAACCAAAGAATTCCAAGGAAAAGATAATTATTTGCATATTGCATACAGTAGGTACTTTTAAAATATATTATTTCAATGTACTTACTTTTCGAGGCAAACACAATGAAAAACAGTTTAATTTGAAGTTACTGGGAATATAAAATGGAAAATAGAACAATTTATTACAGAGATACATATTATGTATGATTATTACATCGCCGGATTTTCGAACTCCACCGCAGTAGATATTTTTTTGTTCATTATCTCATCTACCCCTAATGCCAGAGGACAATAGTGTTGAACTCTTGAGGATTGCGAAAAAGGTAGTGGAAGTCCCCAGCATTCACGATGTGTTTTGCTCCAGTGACACTGATAACAAAAATGGAAAAATCGAAGCAGAAAAATTCCATCAATCTTCGATCAGAGCACCTCTCGGGCCCATTCTGCGGCGAGCGACGGCCGAAGTCCGGGCCGCAGCGCTACCCTGTGCAGGAGATCAGCACCGATATTGCAAAACAATTGCCTGCAGTTTTTCGTCCCAAAAATTTTCAGACATCGATTATTTCAGCGCTGTGTATGTGATGATCGGTATGTTTGTGTAGATCGTTATCTCGCGAGTAGATGATTCAAAGTCCTTCCAGTTGCCCGGTCCGTCTATGGCTGCGCCGCCGCGGCCGCACTCCAGGTATACATAGCTGCGCGCGCAGGTCAGCGAACGACGGATTCATCGTGTACGCATTGAGAACTGATCGATCGATCAATTTGATGAACAAAACTGTTTTTCATGTGATCACCCGCTGATGGCTGTGATCGGCGGAGAATTGGGTTTTCGGTCACATTCCCTCCGTCCTGTCCTGGTGGACTGGCTCTGGTGGTTTTTTGGCCGTTTTGTCTGACAGGGTTCTCCTTTATTATATGTTGGTAATTCACGCAATTTTAACGGCCAGCGTTGCTAGATCAGCAGCACCATGGCCGGCGACTTGTTACCATATCGTCGCGACTCGTCGAAGCCGCGGTCCCTCTTCCTATGATGCCAGCAAATTTATAAACTGATTGGAAAAAAATTAACATTTGATGGAAGGCAGGGGGGACAAAAAGAGCGGAGAGCCGGTCAAAACAAGGCGAAACACTTTGCGGACATGAGTGCTGCTAGCTGCAGGTACTAGCGACATAAAGAACAGCAGCACCAACCCGGCCCGCGGTATCGGCCGCAGGGACAACGTATCGCAAGAAGATCGCGAACAGGTATTAGTGGTACGTGGACATAAGTACAACTTTTTGTTGTTGCGACTCTTGTCCTACGCCGACAGTACTCGCATGTTATTTATGGATTTCTGCAACTTTTTACGCAGTCGCGATATGCGACTAATTGGGTATGAACGTTAAAATAACTTGGCATTGTTCTACATAATTGCATTCGTCGTCTAAAACGGATTCTCCCTCCCCTCGCCGCGGATCGTCCCGCGCCTATGCCATTTACTTACAAATTAATAAGTTCGTATGAGTCCTCGCAACTATTTCGAAATTGTCCGCGGGAGCTCCGCTTCAAACTTCTAAGCATCGTCGCGACCTGTCCGATTGGTTTTTGCACCTGATCGCGACAGCCGCAACCGCGAACTTTGCTAGCAGAACTGATCGCCTCCCTTCAGGAGGTTTATGCAAAGTGGTGTCGTGGTGGCGATGCGCTCCTTCTTATGTGTCGCTCAATCCGCACAAATAATGTCTTCATTTGTGGCTGATGTGCCCCGCTCGAGTTAATAAATCATTCATAATCCAGTTCTAGGCGCACTTCGGCGAACATCGCAGCTGGATATTCGGCCATGTCAGCTTCGAAGCTAATAAATCGGTGACATGCCCGACAAGAACTGGGCAATTTCCTTTATTGCCTTCAAAATTCCGATCGCTCCTGGCAGAACAACTAATTTTGATTTATCGCCAACTCTTAAAGTGGACAATATACATTTTAAAATGGGAAATTAGTTGAACGATCAATTTTTTAAAATATTAATCCTCATGTATTCATAATTTAAAAACCAAATAAATTAAAACTAATTATATTATGTATTATCCATAATAAAGAAACTTATAACAAAAATGACAATACTTATTGTACTTTTATTATAATGTTCTTGATATTATGTAAACTAACATAATTTTATCCAAGTTAGCAGTTTGTCTTTAATAATCTCTTTTTGCAATGTCACATTATTAATGATTTATGCATTATTTTTAGCCATCACTTTAAAAATATAATTTTTTTGAAATACTGCTTAAATATTTTAGCTCTAAATTTTCTCATTCTAGTGACACACTAATAGATTTTAGAATCTCGAACGTTTCCAATTTCATAGTAATTACTATATTGCTTTGAAATTAAAATTTATGAGTCGAAAACTGTATGATACGTGTCTGATCTTTTTTAAAACAAAATGATAAGATCTGAATGAAGCTTATTTGAATCGTTTCTTCTTACATGTTTAAATGGACGATATAGTGGAAAAGAAAACAAAGTTTATTTTATCTAATTTCTTAGCACCAGTAGCCAAAAACTACTCAATGTGTGAAACATAGATCTATTCTTATATCACAACTACAAAAATGGTCGATTAAAATGCGTAAGGGAATTCAGGTTAACCTGAACTTGTCTATAAAATATTCGTATTCTTAATGTTGACTAGCAAAATGTTGAAAACAAATATAATGGGAACTTCTGTTGCGTATTTATACAGCTTCGACAGAAAAACGTTAATGTCTGTGCTATTGCTTTTATGTCTTTCGGAAATAAAAGCACAAATTCGTGCAATTTTTCATCAGTACGCAAAATGAGTTTTACAAGTTTTCTTTTGCTTTCGGCAATACTTTTCGCTTTTGGAGATTGTAAGACTTTTAGTAAAAGAGAAATAAATCGTGATGGTCGTCACTACGCAATCGGTCCAACTGTTCAACCGAACCAAGCACATCTGTACGGATACCAAATTGCTTTCCGCGAAAAATGTGGCCAAAATTGTGGAGGAACAATAATTTCTGACAGACATATCCTCACTGCAGCTCATTGCGTATCAGGAAGTGATCCAAGGCCAATGACTATCAAAGCCGGTGTTACATTTGTCGAAGATCCAATCAACGGACAAATTCGAAATGTTTTTGCTGTCAAAACTCACAAAAATTATAAGAAATCTCTCGAAAATGACATAGCTCTTCTTATTCTTCAAGAACCACTGAATCTTACAGGACTGATTGTAGCTAAATTGCCAGAACACAATGAAGATTTCGAAGGTGAACTCATTGAAGCTAGTGGTTGGGGCCATACTGTAAATCTGACGTATGTTTACTTAACCGTGCGTAATAACTCAGAATGCACACACCCAAGTCGTATATGTGCGGATGCTCACACTGGCATGAGAACATACACAGGCGATTCTGGAGGGCCGGTAGTTCTACGAAGAGGCAAAGACGTCGTTTTAGTGGGAATCGTAAGTGGAAAATCTCCCTCAGGACAACATAAATTTACGAATGTTGCATATCTTAAACCGTGGATTGATCAAGCTATTGTCGAAGGAACACAATTTGGGATGTTAACTGAAAAATTACAATCACAATTGCCTGGTCACCAGTGCGTAAAATAAACAAGTTTTATTAGGTACTTATAAGTAAAGTGTATAAAAATTATTCCCTGCATAATAATGTTCCAATAAAAGAGATAATATAATATATTTAATATTATCAAAAAAACCGTTGTAGTTTTGAAGATGTAAAAATCAATAATAGGGCAATCGGTTTAATACAAAAATTTACAACAATACTACTTAATTTTCTTTTATACTTCCGCAATGAAACTAGGCATTTGAAGGTTTTTAGGTTAACTCAATAGTAGGTTTGGTTTGCTTGGGTTGGATATATTTATTATATTATATTATATTTAGCATAAATATAAGCCATCTTTATGTGAACTATAAAATTGTAAACATTTTATGACAACCGTCTCTATACATATCTACATCTACCTATGCCTATGACTTTAATAACATATCAAATGACACAGAAATTCGGTTAGTAGCAGTCGAAAAAATGAATACAATTTTGACACCATTTGAGTATATAAAAATGACGGTGGTTTAAAGCAAACAACGTTATTACAAAACGTGCAGAGAATGCAAAACAATAGAAGTATTTATCTTAATACCGAAAGTATTGAATTCTAAATTATTTAGGCGAAATTCCCAAATACGCTTGAAACTAGTGGTTATCGGATGAAAGAAAATTTTTCCTTATTTCTTCATTTCATACTTTGGAAAGTGTAATACACGCGACACACCAACTGAAATTTAGAATTTCGAGCGTATTCAATTTCGCAATATTATTGTATTGCTTTGAAATTAAAGTCAAATTTTTGTCAAAATATCTTTTTAACAGAATATTCGCCTGAAACTTTTTTAAGAAATTCAGATGTAATACGATATATTTGTGAAATTGAGAGCACTCGAAATTTTAAATTTCGATAACTGTGTCGCTGGTATAACTCTAAACCATAAATGTGAGTGGAGATACAGTTAAATTTTAACAGACAATAATTCCAAATAATAATGAGAAACATATAGTACTGCACAGAAAGATGATGTTTTGAATTTCTTACGACAAAAACTTTGATTTGAATAATATGTAGTATTAGAAGTTACATTTTCCTAATAAGAACTATTTACTTTTTAATCGAGCCTCCTTAAGACAACTGAAATTAACTATGAGTTATGGAATCACTCTTTTGTACTCTAAAACTTATATAAACAATTACTAAATAAGATTTTCTAACAATTTCGACCAAAACGCAATTGCTAATGCTATTTTAATCCTTTTTGAAGCTACGCTTCTTTTCGCAGGTTCTGGCAAGGGGGCTAGGACAAAAAAAAACGACAGATTTTGAATGAAGCCAAATATTTAATTTCGGTTTATCTGTAAATCGGTTAAAAGCTATAGACCGTGCGCGTATATATATACATCAACATGCCTTTCTCTTTCAAACCAAGCGCATCGGTATATATGCGTATATATGCTTACCTCGCTTTTTCACGTAGGTGCTCTTTTGCTCTTTTTCGTTATACTTCCTTCCACTGACATATAATAGAACTGGACTGCTAATTGACGGTCGAAAAGTGAGACAATTTTAAGTTGAGATGCAAACCATTTTAAATGGAGATGCAAACCTGTCTTAGAAAATTATTTGAACTTATTATCCATTTCCAAATATGATATATTCTTTTTGCTAAAGAAACGTATAGCTTCCATCGGCTGTCCCCAACACAGCACCATTTTTACTATCCTTTTGTGAGATATTCGTTCCTTAATTTTAATTCTATCAAATATGTAGTATATGTTATAGTTATGTTTGATAAATTACTTTATTTCCTTTTAAGGCCGAAAACAAAAATTGATTCTAACAAACTTAAGGATTTTTTATATTTATCCTTTAACTTTCTGAGGAAGATTGGATTAAAATTGGTGATAAAAGTACCTACCAACCAATGATATTAATTAATATTGAATTTCGATCAAATTATGTAGAAAAAGTTTAATTGTATTAAATTTGAGGAACCACAATCCATATAAAGATTTTAAAATTTGCAAAAGAGTGTATTAAATTGCGATGATATATTCTCATATAAATTTTAAATATAATAAATGAATTGAAAAAAAAATTTGGATTATGTTTTTGACGCTAAATAGAATGTTATTTTTGCTATTCATTAATTTCATTTCAATGCAAAATTAAATCCGTTCGGATCCCATTGTGGAAAATTCAGGAACAGGAATAGCAAGTGTAGGTACATACTTTTTTGATTCGGCTTAATATAACAAATTTTATAAAGGTCTGGAATATAGAGACTTAGACTCTTTTCATTTGTCGGTATATTAAATGGTGTTGTTCTTACACTTACATTACCTTTTTATCATACAATTTAATCGATTAGCACGAAGTTGGTTACTGTTTTACTCGAAAAGGAAAAAGTTACAGGAGTAATGCGAGATCTCAATAGATCAAAAGGCCGACGTTAAAAATGCACATCGCCAGGGAATGCAGAAAGATAGGCATAGAATTATGAAAAATGTAAGGCACTCGCTGGTAATAATTCGAAAAATGGGAGTTTTTCCGCAAACGGATGTTTCGCTGACCATTATCATTCATAACGTTCGGATCATTACTGCTCACATGCCTGGCCACAAATCAAAATAAACACAGGGAGCGCACTGCCGCGCGCCCGCAAGAACTGGAGCGGGTCCGAGACCGATTCCGAGTCCGCGTTCGCGTCCGACTTGAATGTCACCCTATGGAAAGGCGGCATTTTTGCATTATTTTAGCTTAAGACAATGGCCGGTGCGGAGCGCGGCAATTCGACGCGGGATTCGGGAACCGCAGGGGGACCGCGGCACCGATCAAATTCCGCAAGGTCGATGATTGTTGATTGAATCGACTTCCAGCATTAACGCTCTTTTTCCCCGCGATGTATAATTGAGATAAAAAAGGGCCACTGCCGCGGTATAAATATGTATGGGCCGGTGGCGGCGGGGCAGACCGGCAGGCGGACGGCTGAGACAAATGCGAGCCGGGCGAGTGCCCGCGCGGGCCGCGGTCCGCGGACACGTTGGTGTCGAGCCCGGCCAAAAACCGCTGGTCGTTGATCGACACAAAACGAGAAAGTCGGCGGTAATTATCGATCTCGGGTGGACGCAATTAAACTTCGCCGACTAGTTTTTCCTGGGGTCCTGCGCGCAGACTCCGGACTCCGGGCCGCTTTCTTGCAGCTGCAGGCTGCAGGCTGCGGCCGATCGGGCGACTTCCTTTTCCTCGCCGCGATCGCCAATTTTACCGAATCAAAGTCAAACGCTCTCGGCCGCGGAGCGGAGCTTTACTGATAAAACTTTTACTGATTAGTTTTTCGGCCCCTGCCTCCTGCGGTCCCAATCTGTTCCCGAAACAATTTTAATAATTGCCCCGATGTCTGGCATCTGGTCATAATAACATGGTGCGGCCGTCGTCAGTGCGTTGCTACAGATTCGCCAGATTCGCGAGATTCGCCCGATTCAGTAAATCAAAGGCGATCTCTGATGAAATTATATTCGGCTGGGAGTCAATTGGGGTTCGCGGGGTCTTGGGGCCCTCTCGTTATGGCCCTTCTGGATGATGTGTCCCCCTCGCTGAAAAAACCACCGGGAGGTTCTGTTCGGGCTCATCCTGTTCGTGGCCAGGTATTTTCCCGCCGCGATCTGTGACGATTTGCGTTTAAGGTAATTTGCGTGGAGATTGTTCTGTCTTCGCTTACCACAATTTTTCTTCTTTAACGGCATTTTCGAAATTATTGGCCGATCACTTTGCACTAATGCCGATTTCCTTTTTTT
This sequence comes from Machimus rusticus, assembly GCA_951509405.1. Classification (NCBI taxonomy): domain Eukaryota; kingdom Metazoa; phylum Arthropoda; class Insecta; order Diptera; family Asilidae; genus Machimus; species Machimus rusticus. The sequence goes on along the minus strand of OX608050.1, from coordinate 46,863,598 downwards.
ATTTTCAGATACCGGGAGGATGCCCTCTGCTGGGGTGAGAGGTTTGTATCTTTTATTTTTCCACATATTTTTCAGATTGGCTGCCGGCCAGTTGGCTTAATATTATTATTATTATTTTTTTTTTTTTTGAACAGCATTGCGGGCAGTAACAATTTACCCTCAGACAGGTCAGATACAAAACAAAACAATTTTACATGTTACATGTTTATTTCGATTATTATCTATTGTATTAGATATACCACCTAAGAAATGTGGTTAGTACTGTTTATCGTTAAAACTATTTAAACTATAATGAAAAGCTTAAATATAAGGTTTTTCACCATCTTTATTAAATTTTATAGCAAATTTATACATAATTTACCTACCAAGCTAACCCTCGAAAAAACGTAGCTTGAGTGTTAGCGCAGCAACAGTCCATCCGTATAAAACAATTTCAAACACAATCATCATCTAAAAACAGAAAGTAAACTAATCTAGTATTAATATCTACCTAATATTCATATTCTATTAATAATCATATACCTACATAATTCAAATAGTTCAATGGCTTTTAATTTTATCGACGATATACTATATGCGTTTTCTGCTGCCTAAACTTTGAAAATATCCTGATCAGTTCCTGAGGAATTTTCTGTTTTAAATTTATCCAATAATTCAGTCTGCGGATCAAAAAAAAAAATAATCCAAAAAACATTAAATTCTTCTCTATTACCCCATATGTTTTTGTTGATGTAAAATTTATTAAAATTATCTTAATATTTGGCACAGAAGAATGGACCCGTGCGCAATGTGTTTTTATTATTTTCAGCAATTCTTTTTTAACTTCACCTATCCGTATGTCATGATATCTTGCAAGTTAATTTTGACCCACTTTCTGATGTTTCGTTGAACAGACATTTTTCATACCTACATATTAAAAAAGATGGCCTCATGTTAAATTAAAAAGAAATAATTTTATTATAAAATTTAATCGTACTATGTAGGACTTATAATAAAAAGTGTAAATTTTGAGGAATAGTAAGGAAATAAAGGTTCTTTTATATCGGTAATTCGCAGAACGTCAACGTTAAGTTAGGGTTGTGAAATGGTATGAAGTGACAGGCGTATGAAAAAGTTTCCTTATAGAGGATTAGGGAAGTTACAGAAAATTTTCTTATAACATACGACGGAGAATTGGCGCTAGACTTCGAATTTCCTTTAAGTTTTCGCCGCATAACCTGCTAATTTCGTGGGGAAAAACGGTCTATGAAAAAATGGGTAACAGAGCTCCATGAAGGAATTGCTATATTTGGAGTTTTCCGCTTTTTCCCAGACTCCCTGTCAAATGATCTAACACCGAACATAATTCAGCCTCAGACCGTACGTGCAAATCCTCAATAAATGAATCCGTCAATTGTCGCTGCGACTGGGACTCCTTAAGATATCACCGAGAGACCCAATGACAATTTCATCCGACGAGCTCTGGAACGGACGCCGCTGCTCTAACGTGAATTCTCCCCGCGGCCCAAGACATGCGTTGACATGCCCTGGCCGTCTTGGGCCGGTGGCAGATTTTTTCCGCGGTTGACTGGCGGCCATTTCTCTATTTATGGAAATCGCAACGTGCGCACAAAGCGTGCCGTTTGCGCTGGGACGCGTTCGGGTCATAAATAATTTAAAGGAAAGTTATAAAGTTATTAAAAAGTAATAACGTAATGTTTTGAGCCTGTCGGCCATTCCGAGAGCAGCTACCACTAATTGAACTCATTCCTCGAAAGAACCGTGAAATGCATGCGAACGCTGCGGTGCGGCGGCAGCCCGCTGCAGCGCTATGTCACAATTTCCAATGCAAGAAAATATTTTATTAACTGTGCTTGCGCGGTGCTCACAGCTCACCGCTAACGATTTTTTGCGCAATACCTGCAGCACGTAATTATCATAATATATACAGATATAACGAATCGATCTTGCCGAGCGGAAGCAAAACATTACCGATCCAGCAGCGGTGCCCGCGGTTCATCAACTTTCGCCAGTGGCCACCGCGACCGACCATTTTCCCATTTTAATCTCGGCGGCTCCCAGCTCAGAACCCGCCGACGGGGCTGCCGCGCCGAGTGAATAGGTTAGCGCAATCAGACTAGTCTGCGACTGCGACTGATCCGTCTCAAGGTGGCCGCGTCTTCGATCGCGCGGCTGCACCAGTTCGGATCGCATTGTCTTAACACCGGCCGGAATTGATCGGCGTCCCTACGGTTCCGAGATTGAAATTTTATGAGAGAGCACCGTCTTCAGGTGCGTCTTCGGCTTCGCCTTCGCCCTGCAAAAGCCCGGCCGGACCACATCCATCAGCGGATCGCATGGCGATCAAGTGATCGATGTAAATTATAATGGCCCTAGCACACATTTTGTGCCATAACAGTTTGTCGGGAAGAATGGGAAATATTCGCAATTTTCCCGTCTGCCCACGATACATTAATTGTCCGCATTGATCGCAAAACACATGTTGAACACGATTTACAACATAAATGTTTCTCATAATAATTTAATTTTAAAATTCTCAACGTTAAATTAGAAATTAAATTAAATAACTGTTAGTCTTAGCGGACATTTTAGTCTATTTTCTTTAACTAGAAAAATAAATAATATTATCGCATATTCTGTTTATAATTATTTATACGCAAGTATAATAAAGCGAGCCACTCATTTCCAGTTATGAAAAAAATTCTAAGATCACACCACACAAATTTAGAGCATTCTATTTGAACAACTCCAATTTTAAAATATCGCATATTTGTATCTGTAAAAGGGTAAGTAGGTATTTTCATCTTCATAACCGTAATTTGAATATAGAATTTTTAATTAAAATTAGGTTTAGTATAATGTATAGGAAAGGGATATCTTGCCCGACAGAAACCTATTCGAGTGGCCATTTTCGAATTGAATATAGTATTTTAAAAAAGTGGTTTATTTGAAAAACATTTTGAGAAATGATTCTAAATTCCTTTTTTAATGTTACCCCATTCGGTGGGGTAGGTAAATTTTTTTTTTTATTCCCACTTTTCATGCTAGACCTGTTTCCTCTTTATATTTGAATATTTTGAACTGAATAGTATTAACCCCTTCGCCTACAATATCGAGCCACGTTCGTGGTCGGTCGATTGAGCCAAAAATAAGCACGAGTCAGGTTCGTGGTTAACCCACTGGGCTAAAAATGATAACGAGTCTGCTTCGTGGCAAAAATGATAAATACAAACTGTGTAATTTTGAGATGGCTCGATGCATATCTACGTAGTCTACGTCTCATACTTTTTAGCAATTTCTTACTACATTACATATATGTATACTGCAATGGGGAAGCTGCAGGGACCATTCGAAATAGTGTACAAAATTTTGTGTATTGACATAATAAGGAATAATCTTTTTAAATTAATTTTTGGAATTTAATTTATAAAATCAAAAATACTCACTATATTTTCAATATTATAGGTCCTTTCCTTTAGGGAATTATATTTTTCTAGATTCTAGTAAATTAGGAATCTTTTTGAAGCTTTTCATTATTTCTGTATAGTCGTGTTCAGAAAACTACGTTTGAAAAATTATTTTCAGACATTGACTTAGCATTACTTCATATAATAATATGATTGATAATTTTTTTTTGCTAAACTCGAGGAAAGAGAGGGATGTAAAGGAGAGTTCTAGTTGAACAGGTTTTTTAATTTCCAATTCTAAGGAATAACAAGAATGAGATATCCTCACAAAATTGTAGGTTATATCTTTTACACATACGGTTTTTCTCAACCATCATATCTACGTGATTCCTTCCGGATTACGCATTTAAAAAAGGCTACTTAATATATGCAAATATGTATATACGTATCGTATAGCTAGTAGATATAGTATAAACAAATTCGGGTGTGACAAATGTCCCTGTATAATGCACAAGAAGTATTTAGAAAATTCAAAGTCGTTACTGACCGTGTTTTCTTTGCAGGAAGCCTATGGACGAGATGGGAACACCCACTTCGGTGAATGCCCGGTGAGTAGAAGCGTGTCCTGGTGCGCGCAGCACGAAAAGAATTCCCTTATTGCTCATTACCGGGCCAATGATAATCAGACATGTCTAATTAATACGAAATTATAGGAAACAAATGTGCGCAGTTTGCGCATAGAATGATCGGCGGCTATTGACAAGCTTCGAACTAATTAAATCAGTGCAGAAATGCGCGGAATGTAAAGTTCATCGGGAACAGGTTCTGGCCGATCAGGAGCCTATGGGGAACATGCCTTTTTAATTAATGCCCCTACACAAGAGCACTTGTCAGCGGAGCCTGCAAAAAGAGCAAAACCGCCTGAAAGCGGAGAGCAAATTGTTTTAACCTGTCGATTTCCATAATACTGGCAGGAACTTGAGGCATCTTCGCGATCAGCTTTTTCCACTCGGCGATTTTAATTAGTTGAATTCAAGCAGCGAGCCTCTGCTCCGTTAGAATTCGCTATTTGAAACTTTGACAGCTTCTGATAGTTGTTTAGCTCTCGCCACTAAGTCAGGAAATTAACTCCTAGCCACCCGGTAAAACTACTTACTAATTACTACTTCGAACCAGTACAGTCCCGAAGGTAGTTAAAAATGCGTTTGAATTTTTTTCTAAGATTTTTAAAAACGTACCATTTCTGCATACAAAATTCGCTTGCATAATATATGTACGTGAGCTCATAAACTTGGAAATATAAAATATGTATTAAATTATAATATAGATCCATACCCCAGTTTTTACATATTTGCTTTGAATGCATATTTTCCAGAACTAATATCGCTCTTAAGTTAAAATTTCATTTCTTGTTTTCCTGTTTGTCTTGCCTTCACCCATACAACTTCAAACTGAAGAGATTCGCTTACATTAACAACATCATAACTAATATGAAATCGATTTAAATAAAACTAAAGTTATTAATTTGCAATTGGATTTTGTGTTTACCTTCTAATATAAAAATAGTATAACGCATGTGAGAATTTTGATTATAATAAAGAAAAACACAATGTAACGAATTTATGTTTTCTATCTTAACATAATCTGTATTAAAATAGCTTGACATTCTCCGAAAAGACATTAAGTTATGTAATGAACATAGTATCTTTTTAATAATTCACGAATAATTTGATCATGGGCCACTGACTGAATGAAGACCAATAAAATTCACGAAAATAATCTAAAATTTAGCCAAGACACTTTTCCGACTGAAACTCCCAACACAATTGTTCACCTCTTCACTTAGTTGGGGCGCATTGTGGTGAGTAAGATCAGCAGGCGTATAACAGGTAGAACGTATAACAAAATCAATCTTGTTTTGTTGGCGCCCTCTTTCATCTCGATTCCGACGGATTGATTAGGTAAAGCCGACATTTTCAGGTGCTTCATTTCCTATCTCGTGTAAAATTGCTGTTTTGATGTTTATTTTGTCAAATCACAACTTTTAGTTGTTGGATGTTTTCAATGCGAAGTTGATTTACAACTGAATGAAGAGATAAATTGATTACACGCTTTTTTAAAATAGCATTAATTCGTTTAACCTTAACTTAAATAAATTCTTTCGAAAGTTAATCTTAATGGTATGGCTTGTCCAAATATCTTAACGTCTTCAGGATTATTGGCACACAGAATGCTCAGCAAATGGGTAGCATATAGGGAAAATCATTCTTGTGAATTTAGTAAATATTTTTGAAAACTACGATTGGTGATTCTGGTGTACCTATTAATTGCAACAAATTATTATACATATAGTATATATCTATTTGTTTCTACGTGTTAATTCCGGGAACGATGGAACTTTTATTAGAGTACACACTGGCTTCAAATGTTCAATTAAAGCATTTCCATAAAAATCGTTGATTCTAAATATATTTTCACTATGGTGAACAATTTAATTCAATAAAAGCCGGGTTTCTCAAATTTAGCGAAATGTTCTTGAGATATCTTCTTACTCTGGAAGTTCATAAATAGAATCAATTAAAATAATCAAATAGCAACAAATCTGTACATACAGAAAACAGGTAGTTAATTATATTTGATCAGTTTAGAATTAGTCTAAATTGATTCTATTTAAAAAATGTTCAACTAGAAGCATTTCGATTAGAAATGGACATTTTCATTCGAATAACGCCTTATTATATAGGTACATATATTAAGAAATTAAGTTTTTTAAAAGTAACTTAGTCAAGCCACTACATACACACTTTAATTAAACTGCTTTCATCATACAGTTCTGGAATCTAGCTAAAGTAAATATTGCCTAAAACCTTCTAGTTAGGCAATTTCCTTAAATAGCCAGGAATTGGTACACTGAAAGTAAATAAAATTAAAGTAAATATTAGAAACCCTAGAACTAGAAAGCGTACCCTCAAATTGAAAAGCCGATTTGAATTGATTTGGCAAACAGGGGACAGTTGAATTTTGGATTTGCAAAAATCACAGCCGACGGAGGAATTCGCAAAAGTCCAATTGGGAAATAAATGCAAATCTCTTCCGCAAATAGAAATTGGGAGGCAGCGAACGTTTGGCGAAATCGCCCGCACACATCTGCCCTTTTTGGACTGGCTGCGGCGGTTCTGCGGGTAGCGAGCAGTTCTCATAAGGTCCCGTGGAGACTCGGCTCAGACTTCTTTCGAGATCTTATCTACGCATTTCACCGTTATGTTACAAAATAAGAAAGAAGAAAACCGATAAGGATCTTGTTTCTTTCTCTGAATTGCCCTCGAAGCAATTGCACTGCTCACTTGTCGCGAAAGTGCCATTAAGTGATTTTGATGCATCTCCAGAGTCAGAGGAGCTTGGTTTGGAATAATTTCGGATTCATTCGAGTTTAGGTCGAGTCTTGGTCATTCTGACTTCTGATGACGAGAAGTTCTCCATCGGGATACGGGTGCAGGACACTTGAAATTCTGTCGGGACACCTACCTGTACCACTCTTAAGGTGAAAACTCATAAAAAGATCAAAACTGAAGATCCTCGGATGAGACATAACCAAAACACGAATTGTGCTGAGGTGAAAGGAAACAATAAAAAATCGGAGAAAGTAATAAAATGTGACACTTGGGTGATAAAGTTTCAGGACAACATAATTTGTAGCTGGTGCGCCCCGAGGCCGGTATCCGTTCCAGCATCACTCGTAATTCTTGAGATGACGTCTTGGATGGCTTCCTCTGGGTTTCGGGCAAAACGACAATCTTTGGGGGCGCACTACTCGAAATTAGCCAGCCGCCGTCTTGGGCAGGTAACGCCGCCGCCGGACGGTGTGCGCGACGAGATCGAGCATCGTTTTGATTTCTGGTGAAAATGGAACCGCTTCAACGGCGAGATGAGGGTCGCGATCGCCGCAGCATTTCCTGAGGGACCAGGACAGTAGCCGCGATAAAACTGCGTTTTATGGCGCGATGAAGTCATTCCCAGAAACGCCAACTCCTCAATGAAACCCAGCGGCACACGTGCAGCGGGCGGCCGCGACAGCGCACTTAAATTATTGCCCGGAGGCACTCGGAGTCGTTTCGAGGTTTCGCGCCGAGTCGCTTTTTGATATTTTGTCATTTTACAGAAAAACTTTATTAGCTCATTGTGCGTTTGCGGTCCAAAGTAAGGCTATTTATTGTCTCCAAGCGTGCCAGCACAATTAACTTTTTTTTATAGTAAGCGCTTTTTATGTTATACTTCAGAATATCTAGCTCATAGAACTACGATATAATTACAGAACCAACTAACATTGTTTTTGTCTCAAGATGCGTTTAAAACTTTCTATAAAATTGTTTATAGAGTGTTAGTATGGTTTGAGCGATCGCTAATCGGGTTTCCTTTTGGTTTCTTTTTTTTCACTATAAAATTAAATCGTTGAATATCTTATATTACATATATTACATTACCATTATACCTGCCTAAACCTAACACAACCTACTTAAATTTTAAATCCAAATGCTTTTTTGAAGGTTCTTTAATCAAAACTCGTGATTCTAAAGTTAAACACATGCTCTGTTAGTTTATTAAGGCTCTTTAGATTGTAAACGAAAACGAACTTCTAAATAAATTCAAAAATAAGACTCGTGATAATAATAATAATAGTAATAAGCGCCACCTCAATTCAGATCGTTGAAAATTTTTATATATGTAGTATACTATGTAATTACACACAAGCATAGGAAACTATTTTGCTTAGAACTTTAGTCATTTTACACAAAACATAATTAGGTACTTTTGTTTTTCTTGCTATAAAATTACATATAAAAATAGCATATTGCAAATAATTTAACTTATGAAACGTGAAGATGCACACATTTTTTTTTAACTTCTTAGTATTGGAAATGTTTATTCTACTCCTAATAAGGCGGAGTTTGTTTATATTTATCTGTCCATTATCTACTTTATTCTATAGAGATTTCGTTTCAGTTTTTCTTAAATTGGTAGCGATATTTAATATGAGTTCTATTTTTCTCATTTTGCAAAAGTATCTAATAAATAATTATCTTTAAACGTATAATAACGAGTTGGCTATGCGGTTGTATTCAAGTGAATAACTTCGAATGCAAAAACACTTTTATTTTGCTGTCTGAATCGTGCTTGTACTAAATTGACAACTTGACTGTTTATATTATCATGTTTTTGTGAACAATTGACTAAAACGTCGGATAAAAAAAAAAGATCAGACAAACTTTATAAGTCATGAAATATTTTAGAATCTTCAAAATTGGCAAGCACACCGTAGTATTATTATTATTATATTGTGGTGAAAATATCGCTTTCCGGAATTTGTGTAGGCTCATATTTCTATTAATTGGCAAACGTAAATGGACCCTAATGTAAGGTGCTCATATTCCATATTATTTCCATTTGAGATTCACGCTAAAGAAGTCTGGTTTGGCATACAGGCTAGATAAAGTATTAAACTAACAAGGTTTTATTTGCTGCACTGATTTTGAATGGCATATAACATTTTAAATCCTATTCCTATTCCTATAACATTTTAAATAAAGAACTTCCTATTTTTCCTTTTTTTTCACGCTTCTGACTACCCCTGCTAACCCACTTGAAAATGAAAACATAATTGCATTTTTTAAAAATGATTGAGGCTTGAACTTACAATATGTCATTTTGAAATAAGAAAGCATTTACTGACTGCCTGAGATAGAAAAAGTCTGATGAGTGCTGACTAGTTGCAATACCTACGCGTAAGGTGTTTAAACGAGTCAAAGTTAGCGTAAGTATATCAATAAAATTGATTCCTGAAAAGGTCGACTTAGTTTAAGTAGGTATTTTTGCCTATATTTAAATTTCCACTTTTGGAAACTGGGTCGGAAAATTTTAACGAGATTGGAATCACAAAGGGAGTGCCTCCAATCCGTTTTAAAGACAAATACGTCCGCACCGTCGGAATGGCTAACAAAGCCTTGCGAAGTCGTGATGTAGCACCTCTTTAAAATTTTACGCCAGTGCCTCTCTGAATCTATTCACGCATGTTTCAAGTTCATGCGGAAAGCACCGTTACAAAAAGTCTGCGTTTTTTTAGACGACTTTTTTGTGTACAAGGGCCATCAAAATTGCCGAAGCGACGATACTTTCCCGCCCGAAATTGCCAAGTGAGGCGAGCGATTATTCTTTGATTTCCAGGTCCTGGGCAGACAGTGGGAGCTCCGCCATTGTGGACAGCACGGCGGCCGGGGAGCATTCCTGATTCAGCCCACGGCCGCTGTTCGAAAACTGTCCAATCTCGAGGCGAATCGAGATTGGAATAGAAATGAGCCCCCGCGCGCCTACGCTGACCCGTCTGGTGTCCACTTCCGTCACGGAGGAGTCTTCGCTGCGAATCGGGGCTTCTTCTGGGATGGCCGTGGCCGACCTGTCCGTTAGCCGCCCTTCTTACGCACTCTCCTCCGAAAAAAGTAAGAAGCGCCGTCCAGCGGGCGGACGCAGCTCGCATGCGAAATGGACTGCACCCAAAATATTTGCAATTGGAGCGCGGGCAGCTCGAGCCGTGGGCGCCCACACCTACCGGCCACGCCGCGAACTAGAGAAATTGGAGTCGCTTTTGCGGGGCGCTTTCAATTGAGACGGAAGCAAAGACGGGCGCGGCGAATTGGTGGAACCGGGTCCGAGTGCACGCAATTTGCAGTGGACGTGCAAAGATGTCAGCACATTAGCGCGCCGTTATTTTCACACGTACGTTCATTTGCAGTTTACGCTCCGTTTAGCAGCCAAAGTGAGCCGTTCCCGACGTCGAGGACTGGACCAGAGCCGGGCGAGGCGAGACCCCCGACGTGTTTCCCAGCCGCCAGGGGGCCCTGCCAGAGATGGGACGTGAGCGTGGACGTGGTGCTGCCTCTGGTTCGTGGACGTGATATTTTGATTGGGTCTCTTTCATTCATGAATTGACAGGCCGCCGGCCCCGGTCGGCGGCGGCGGTGGGACGTGCAGGCGCGGTGCGGTTAGCGGCGTGGCGGCAGCGGGGCAGACAATTCAGGTCGTCCGAGCGGATGGATCTCGCCGATTTGAATTCATTTGGCATACGTCGTCTCACATTTGTTCGAGCGAACGTGTCCCATCAGAGGGTCATTCCGGCAACAGACTTCTTCCCGTGTTCCTTGAGGTGCTCCTCGCTCGGTTCCACTCCACTCCCAGCCGGTCCCGGGCCAGCGGCGGAGAGGTCTGACATGACACGACACAAACACCGCCACCGCGCCGAAGAGCAGTGCTGCGCGCCTATGTACAGCACGTCCTATGTACGCCCTACACCCACGACGCGATGCCTTCATTTTAGTCACATACCGACGCCAGTGGCAGAGGTCGCAAGCGACGCCGAAGCACGCCAGAGCGAGACAAAAAGCACGTACATGACTTGTTGATTTGTACGAGGCGTGGTCGCACCTGAATATCAAATAGCGGCCGAGTGTGTGCCGGAGCGAGTGGCGGGTCCGTCGGCTCGGCTCGTTCGCGCCCGTACCGCACACGGCACGGCTATGTATTCGATGCCATTCGACAAGTTCATGCAGTCACGTCCCGCCCATTTACGAATCCAGCCGAATCGCACCGATGCGTGACTCTGTTTAAAATGCCACTGGTGTGTCCCGTACATGACTGGCCGCGGCGCGGTGTTGGTGCACACGGACGCGCCGGGGCCGCGCGCACCATCGGAGCCGAGAAGAGCCAGCCCCGGCCATCGGCAGCAGCGGCAGCGACTCGAAGCACAAAAAGAGCGGCTGCCCTCAGTCTTTAGTTTCGTTTGTGACGTGAATTACTCTGCACGTTCGCAGTGCTTTTGTTTTGTGTGTGCCCCGAGTGTGTCGAGGAGTGTGCCGTGCTGTTCCTTCCGGGACTCGCCGAACAGCTGACTGCATGTGCTCCCCGTGCAGGGACCACTTCAAGTGCGGACCAATTTGTATGAGGAGCGTCCGACTCCTACGTGTGCTTTTGACGGCCGTGTCATAAATTCCTGTGGCCGCAAGAAATCTGTGCCCGTGCCCTCAGTCACCCACCACCCCCCGGGCCGAATCGGTTCCGCAGTGCACGACGGCCCTCGATCGTAATGAAGGCGCCAGTGTGAGCCACCCTTTAACAGCTTCTTGCTCGTCGCCAACTAGCGTGAACTCAAATTTAGCGGACGAATCGATTTTATTTTTTCGGGGGAAAAAAGTGTGAACTTGCCCGTGTCCGCCGCGGCCGTACTGTCTGCAGTGCGAGCGCTAATTGAAAGAGTGTGACTGCAGTGCGGGGCGGTGGTTGTGAACAGACCCTTAGTGAAAATGCTGCCCTATCAGGCGGTGGCCATGGATTACGCCGGCTACCAGCGGCAGGGATCCGGCGTGCCAGGAGGCCCCATGGCGATGGGATCGCTAGGCATGGGCGTGGGAGGCTCGCCCTTCACGCACTCCTGGTTGGTACCGACTCAGGACCTGTGTGCTGTACCGTACAAACAATTGCCAAATCAACATCAGAATACAACGATGCACTCTAACCAACAGACACTTGAACCTGGGCACGTTTTATCATGATGTTCATTTACTAGCCCGCTTAAGACTTGCGTAACTCTTCCATTCTCAATTTCGTATTTTTGCATTTTGCACCTTTTCAGTTTTAGTCTTAAGTTCCAATTCATTCGCCACTTCCATTCTGGACTTTGGACTTATGTTTCCGGTTTCTTCGATGGTTTTCATTCTAAGGCGGATGTTCCCACAAATTATAGACTAACCCTTAGTTAGTTGCCTGATCTATTCAAAAAACATTTACACCTTAGTCCATTGTCCCTTAAATGCAAAGATTTCTATTAAATCTTAAAAGAGTTATTTTCTTACTACCAGGAGTAAAATAAAAGTATCAAAAATATTTATTTTAGAATATAATAAGAATTTCTTAAAGTATAAAATATGTAGATACCTACTATGAGTAACGTAAATTCATATCTGATATTTACGATATTAGAAATTCTATTCTTGAAAAACTGAGATGTGATAGCGGGCAATGAAACAGAACAGAGATTATTAATATAAGTCGGTATTGTTACAATATGTAAGTGAAGGGAAAATGTAAGCCCTTACAAGGCTTAGAACTTTATTGACCTACACCTCATTTTTGCAAAAGAGTTTAGCAAATTATAAACTTCGACAGAAGCAGATATATATATGGTATTATATTTAGCTGGCGCATTGAGAACAACAACGGAAGATTAAACATAACTATATAATTTTGTTTTGCATTATTTAAAGCAGGTTAATATGTGTTTTTGCGCATTCGGCCCATGCCCGCATACAGGTGAAAGATAAAAAAGAACAGCCCTGGATAATTGTTTTAAATTAACTTATTTTCCTTGTTCAGATCTAAATTCCGGTTTATAAACTGTTACGGGTAGGACTTAATCAAATTGGTAACTTTTTGAACTGTTACCAATTTTCAGAAAGTTATTATTTTGCTAAAATAAGATTTCAGACTTAAAATGTTATTAAAATTCTGCATGCCGACAATTGGCCCAAGTTCGATTGGAATACGATTTGAAACTAAATTATCACTGTAAAAAACAACTTTAAAAGATACATAATTAATAACTAAAATTGAAGGATCATCCTGAAGTAAATAACAATTGAAAATCTTAAATTACAGTGAGTGTACAGAGCTGAGTGAATTGGAAATTTGATATTATTCGCTTATCGCGAAATTTAATTCTTAATATTGTACGAACTTATCTCGCGCAATCCATTTATAAAATTGTATAATCAAAAGTGCATAAAGTAGAGAACTTTGCTGAGCTGTTTGGCAGTGAAGATACTATTCCGATGTTTTGATTTCATTCCACAAGAAAACTCTGGTTAAAAAAATTGAATGAAATACTGTGCTTATTTAACGCGGTGTTCCAATTTTGAAAAATTCGTTTTTTTTTTTGCATTTTCTATACAATTTAACGTTACGCATGTACATATATACCTAGTTCAAATCTTTAAAATTTTAAACCTTACATTAAGTAACAAAATGCTGTTTGCGATATTTGAATTGAAACGCTTTTTACTCAAAATTGTGCTTTTTCAACTGCCTTCCAATACGATATTTGATTTCTGACTTGAGTCCAAATGCACACAATTTAATAAAATAAAATATAGAATTTGTATAGAGGAACTAATAGTTGGAAGTGGTTCCGAAGGTTTGAATATTATTGGGGAAATCACAATTTCATTTTTGTGTTTTCAGGGATAATTGGGTTCATTTAATTTAAACATAAAAGCAAATATCTAATAGATATCTTTCTTGTGAGTGAAAAACAAATGTTGTGAGTTGGCACATAGCCTGAATGATGTAGGTATAAAAAGCTAAGTTTTAAGTAACTATTTTTGATTGGATATGAATCAGTTTGAAAAATGAATGTTTAAAACGTTCATGGGGATGTTAAAAATGCATGTCTCATAAACTCTACAAGATCCTTTCGAAAACCAACATAATGTAGCAAATCACGGAAACAGCCGAGGTCAACAACCTCCCTGCACTTACCTGTGCCTAGCTCTCCCTGATCGACGAAAAACCCTTTCCCAGAGCAATTTGTAACTATTATCCTTATTTGAAGCACGCTAAGTGCGCATGTCATTTCATTTCATAAATCCAAGCTAGAGTCAGGTGGTAAACCACACGGGCCGCGGAAAAAGCACAAATCAACACTGGCGGCCAACAATTGGTTAATTTATCGCTCGAGTCCATGCATGCGTCCAGGCGCGATGAGGAATGGCCGGGGAGCTAATGTTTGCCCATCTGCCTTAGCGGCAGACTCCGCTCCGGCCCGCTGCTGCGATGCGCGGCACGGAGCGGCGCGGCTCGGTCGTGCCGACAGCGAGTCACAAAATTCATGGCAGAGCCGCCGAAACTATGAGGAGCCGCGAGATCAAGATTAACATTTCTTATGATGTCCGCCACAAAGAGATGATGAAAAAGTGATGAATGAAATTTTTTTCGAGCTGGTCCAGAGCGATGCGATGACGACGGTGATGGCACGGCACACAGCCGCGCAAAAGCGGCCTCCGCAGCGAGCGAGTTATTTACGCCGCTGCATCGGTCGACGACAACGGCCTTTTCTGAACGATCCCGCGATCTCGCTATGAATGAAGCTGGATGTCACACCAATTTTTTACCAGATTTAATATGGTTTGCCTGCCTTTCTCCGGCGCGTTTCAGCCGCAGACGCTGGTTGACACACTGAACGACAATTACTGATGGCTACATCCATCTTCTGCTGATGCAGCCCAAGAAATTTGTCTCAATTGAACGGGGCTCATAAACCACAAAATGAGTTATGAGCTCGCGGCATCTCAGAGCGAGGGATGAGTAAGCGCGGCCGCAGTTTTGGATTTACATTTTTTTGTCATATCGCACGATCTGCTGCGCCGCCGATTCTCCTCCTGGCCAGGGTCAATCCCCGGCGTACCCGGCTGATTTATGCCCGAGGAGGTAAAACGAACGCAAGTCCACGGATGACTCTATCGAATGATCAAAACTTCCAAAATGTTTAAGTTTCAAAACCGCAGACTCTTCTATAAATAAAGAAAGATGCTGCTTTTTCAAGTTATTTTATTACATAAGAAGAAATTTTGTTTGTAATAGGTACCTGAGGATTATGGAACTGGTCTACAATATCCATTGTTTTTAAATTGGCATTTTTCTAGCAAACACTTTCACAAATATTGTTTTGCACATTGCCTCACGGATAATTTAAAATGGGAACAGGAGGAACGAAGATTGACAGGTTAATTAGATATTTAAATACTAATTGAAAATGGATTTTACCAATTTGTCGCAAAAAGCCTAGTTCTTATAGATTTTCAATCCTAAAAAGATATAATACATAAATTTTTTCTAAATAAAATTTACAAAGTTTACACCGTAGCGTGCGTAGGTACCTACAAATGATTTAGTTGCCGAGCTCGAGAATATATATATTTATATACTTATATATTTAACTTTACTGTTAAAATGTATAGGCAGGGAAATGATCAGGCTTTTTAACCCGCACAGACAAATCGAACAATTGAATTGAATGCAACTCATCATACCTTTAATTCGTCCTACAGATGAAATTTACAAGAATTAAAGCGTAATTCCATGTAGGTACATAGTTGACGAATAAGAAAAGCAACGGATCCAGTAAAGAGCTTTTTCCCTTGGAGGACAGCATTCGAAACATTTCCTACATTTGAAAATAAATTACTAGACAGGACAATTTGTATGTGATTTTCGTGAAAATTGGTACCTACCTAAATGAGGGCTTCATTGTGGAATATTGAAGTGATATATGGTTTTTAAATTTAAAATTAAAATCCTTATATTCTAAATTGTTATTTTCTTATTCCTACGAAATGTGGTTATACTTAAACAATGTTTATTTCTTATATTGACCTTATTAGTGAGTACTGAAATTACAAAGGTTGTTTTCAGCCAAGCTCTCTGTAAACTTTTGAAAAAAAGTTGTTAATGTACGGTGCCATGCACACTTCAGAGTTGCCTTAATTTGCTCGATTTGGGCAGCACCAACCACTGTGAACGGTCGTTTCACTTTTTTGTCGTGATCTTACACGGTCAGCTTTTTCCTAAAATGAAAGTCGAAAAAAGCCGCGAACGAAAAATTCGCGTAAATCACATTCATCGGTTCCCAGATGCTGCCGTGGCGCTGCGTACGCACGGCTAACCGCCGCGAGTTAGACGTCCGATGTTGACCCAGGCGGCCCCAGCCTCAGCCTCAGCTCGCAGAGGTTCGGCTACCGAAAAAATTTAATCACATGGTCCTGCGGGGCCGCGGCCACATTAGATGACTTGCGGAATTGTCGCCTTAAAGAGCCCGGCGACGGTGATGAGGTGCAATTGTCGCTTTCGTCACGGTGCCACCGTACACTGGTTTTGTAGGTGTAGCGCTCCGCCAGACTGTTTGCTCGGGGGCTCTGGTGCGAGCGGCTGCCCCGCTGATAGCAGCGCGTCACAGTTGAATAGGCCCCGATACCGCTCCGGGTATTGTGCTTTTTTTAATTTCACGCCTAGTTGAGTGAATTAAACAGATCCAAGCATTGGATCCAATTTCTCGATCGATTTCGATGCTTTTTCACCCGGGCACACGGGCACCAGGAGCATCGCATCGGCTCGGCAGTCGAATCTCACAAAAAGCGAGAAACAAACCCAGATACCGAACGCAGCCAGTAACTGTGAAGTTGCCGATAAAAAAATTTAATAACAAAGTCTTCGTCTTAATGAAAAATCGGAAGAAAATAAATTACACGGCGAGGAACAGAAGTCGGCAGGGACATCGCTCGCTCGCATGCCGGCGAACCATATGGGAGCCCCGACAACCGGCGGGCATGAAAAATGGCCCGAAATTACACGGGAGGGAAGAAATTCCGATGGGTGACAAATGAGGCCCTCAGCACAGAGCGGACCACCTTGCCCCGATTGTGTCAAATTAGCAAATTGCTGTCGCTGACAAATCGATTTTAAAACTGCCTCAAGTCGGCTCCGCTCGAAATTGCAAACTCCTGCTCCAGGAGCGACTCGGGAGCCGTCTTGACGACGGAGATGGATTGCCAAATCAAGTGGAACTAACGCCTGGACCTGGCGGCAACCCTTCCCGGGTCCCAGTCCCAGAGGTGCAATTTCGAAGGCAATTTGCCGGAAGTGAAAATTTGTAAACTCTCGGCGACGCCGCTGACTAGGCCACTTTCCCACACCGGCGGGCTCTGCGGTTTTGTCCGGCCGCGGTGACCGCAGTTTCCACACTCGCCGCGTCCTGGCCCATGGTTCGGGGCGCGTTGGGAGTTGCGAGGCGTGCTACCCGCCAATTTTTGAATTCTTCGCATTTTTCACCGCCATCGGCTCATTGTTCTTGGGAATTTGCAGCAACACCCTGTCCTTACCCAACCCGACTGCCACTGTGCTCGTTTCCTAATGATTTTTACAGCCCGTCTCATAATAATTGAAATTTTGTGAACACCGCCGGCCGAGCCTTTAGTTTGCAATTATTTTTCAAGACCATTGCTCGGTTGCAACGCAGCAAAGGTTTATCATAATATGCGTTGCGAAATTTTGATTTATTTTATTAGGTAACTTGAAAACCGAGCGCGAATGGTTTCAAAAACCACACATCTGCGATGCGGCGAGTTTGTGCTCATTTTAACCTAAGAAAGGAACAGCAATTTTCCAGGGTTTTTTTTCGAAAGTAAAGTAAAAGTAAAGCATTAGGTATATGTACATTTGATTTCGTTCTTCAAGAAGCTTTCATTTATTTTTATAATAATAAGTCTACAAAAAAGTGCATACCAGACAGACAGACTGAAATGTGATTCCAGAAATGTTCAGTTTTGTTGCAAATCAACATAGAAACTAAATTTGTTGATCCGTATTTCGTATGTAGGGGAGACTGGGGCTGGTTGTGACATTTTTGAAAGAAATTGCCATATGTTTTTGCTAGTTAGATTATTTTACGTGGTTCCAAGTTTGTTTGATTAAATATAACTATTCAAGATTCTAATTTAAGAAGAATTTTAGATTTACGCCTACATATAAGAAGTGCTATAAGCAAGCGAAATCTGGAAAAAGAGCTGTGTAACTTTTAGCTCCGCGCTACAACAAAAAACAAACATAATATGAGACTTTTTATTAAGTACAATCAAAATATTTTTACTTAATTTAGACATAAAACACAGTCTTTTTATGTTTGCAAGATGAAAAGGTGTATGACTGCTCTGTATCCTCATCAAAATAAAAATTTGGTACCTTATGAATTTAATGAAAATTATAAATTTATTTCTTAAACAAAAAATTTGGTAGGTACATTATTTCTTCTATGCTTTTTGTCCTTACGCCTCACAAAAACAAAAAATAAGTGACTTTTAACCCTTAAAAATAATAAGGAACTTCTTTCCTAAACAAAAAACTAAGGTACATAGATACTGCCGAGATACTATCTCTTATGGCTCATAAAATCAAAAATAGGAATAACGTAAATTAAATATTATATATACAGCAAATTATAACAGTCACTAAGACACACTACGGAGCAGGTTGTGACATGTAACAACCTGCCCCAAAGAAATGTCACTTTTAGCCCCGACCCCAAAACTTAGCCTTTAAGATTAAGTAGAAAAAAATCTAGTAGGTAGAAATAACTGTATTATGATATATTTAACACAGAAAGAAAGCATTAGGGCACAAATATACATCACCGCACAAGTATTTTTTAATTATAAACAGGCTGTAGGCCAATATTACTAAAAAAATAAAAAGTTAGAAACCTGCGGTTTTTATAGCACCGTGCTAGGGCTGCTCACACAAATGCGTTAGTGGCTAGCCGATCATACCATGGTAATTTTTCTCTTTCAAGCGTTCCTGTTACTTTCTTTGTGTAGCCACCATTACCGCTGTAACAACCAGCCCCAGTCTCCCCTACTTAATTTTTAAAATACATCTCATCTTTTTTAATTTCTTAGGAAAATCTTGGTGAATATTTTTGTTAGTGTTTGATGCATATGTGAAAATAATATTCTTTCGTTTAAAAAAATTCTTCGTGTAACGATAATTACAATTTTACCATGTCATGTCACCTACATATTAAATAAGAAATTGTTTGTTTGAAATTTGCTGGTGCACTTTCCATTTAAAAACTCGTGTTGTCTGTTTAGAAAGTGTTGTTAACACTATAGCTGTACCTATGTAATTAATATTTCTTAAATTTTTTAATGTTTGAAAATAATTGCTTTAATCTTTGGTTCACATTACTTTGTTATTTAAGAAAAGCGAACTTTAAATAACAATCGATTTTTTTTCCTTGTAATTATCTTCAGTGATCATTTTCCTCATCACTAAAACATTTATTCAGCTTTCAAATTCGAATCGAACTGGGTCCACTTGAGTGACATTCCAATTTTTACAGCATTTTTCTCTTAGCGCTAATAAATTGAGATCATTGGGGTTTGTGCGACAACTACGAGTATATAGAATTAGAAGAATTATATGTCTACTTTTAAAGAGAACTTTAACAGATGGTTAAAATGTTTTGTATCATTCAAAAGACCTTTACTCATCACTCATTCTCATTTAACTATTTAAATTTATTACGATGACTTTTTAAAATAACTGAGCTCAAAGCTTAGCGCTGCGTCTTATAGACACATTTTAAGAAATTGAGTTAGAATTATAATATATTGACTTAGTTTTGAATACTGAATGGATTAGTCGTGCTATTGCATTTTCTTGATGGATAAATTAAATATTTATTTCATAGTATAAAATCGATTCTATTTTAAATATATGAACTTTTATTAATATTCTCTATATATCTTCTAAATAATGTATTGTACGGGTGTGAAATGTTTCCATAATTGAAAAGCCCTGATATCATTTTGGCATCATTAATATTTTGAATTTAGTTGACATGCATTTTAAGTAACTTTTAAAATATACATATAAATAAGTAACTTTTAAAATGGAAAGGGTTAAATCTGAAGAATAGGCTGAATAAGGGTGTGTTTGCTTACACAATTCGATAATTTTGAAAAGTATGGCAATCAAATTGCTCTTTTAAATTATAAGAAAGGAACACAAAAATAAAGAAAGAAAATCTATTTTCTGTTTATATATGAAGTTGAAAGGAGACTACATATCGAAAAATAAATCGAATTTTGGTGAAATAAATTACTTCCATCTCAAAGTCAACTGATAGTCCTTGCATCAATCGTTCAACTCCCCTAAATGAGTGCTGAGCTCGGTTTTAAATGAGCGCGACTAGAAAATTGCTGGGCAAATATGGCGCGCGTCTAATGATAATTATTGTCCCCAAACCAGTTATCAACGGTCGGACGGCATCTTCATTTCTTTTCTTGACACGACTGGCTAATGCATGCGATAAATTTAAACCGGTGCCCCTCGGCTCATCTCCCCTCGTCCTGGTCGCGGTCGTAATAGCTGCATCCATCCGCTCGGCCGCGTAATCTCGGCACGGCGCTAACCATCTGTTTACGACTCAATTTGCTCAAATTAATGAGCTCTCGCGTGTAATTATAATCGCGAAAATGGCTAATAATTGTCTTGTAAAGTAGCAATTATCTTATAGCCCTTGGCGCTCGAACCGCGCACGGATGGAGACCTAGGGGCATCCCCAAAGCGACCTGAAAACTTTTATGGGAACTGATGAGTCCTAAGAGGACTCGCTAGACATTAACGGCTGCTGTGCGGATTACGAGGCTTTTGTGCTTCTTGCCTTGAGTTTGTCGGAGTCTTCGACTTTCTCATTGGGGTGACACCTATTAAGCGACTGCCGACTTGCGGCGCTTATACCCTCAATTCCTCACTCCGCCGGATGTTTTCCGATTTTCTGATGAGACGAGACCCGTTTCAGATGCATGCGTGCGCATCTTTTGAAATCAATCGAATCGAACGATCTAATGATGATATTAGAAAAAAGGAAATGTTTCGCCACAAAACCACTCAGGCGTGACCACAAATCCGGCTCAATTCCTTTATCGATCGTGTAATCCGCCGCTCTTACTCAGCTAACAGAGGGTTAAAGTAAAACACGGGAGAACTGCATTTACAGTGGAAGTTAGAAAATTAGGGATAGTCTCATAAATATTGGAAAATTGAATAAATGGTAAATTAGTACCTACTTATAAACTTTTTTAGTTAAAACATAGATTTATAAGTGAAGCAGACCATTTCAACAAATTACTGAGTTTACATATGACATATGCCAAAATAACGACAGTACTTAAAATCATCAATATTAGTATACAAAAACATATATCTAAAAATAAATTCGCAAAATGTATTTATTTAAAACTTCCTGCTATATATTTTTGAATTTCGGGTATAAATATCCACCTCTATTCCGATAGTCACGTCATTTTTTGACTCATTTCATTTTTATATTCACTTCGCATGTTCTTCACATGGCGTGTTTATACATATAATGTCGAAGGTAATTCTATAATTTTTAGAGAAATATAAACGTGAGGAGTTTTTTGGACTTCTTAGGTATATGTCGACTTTTTGTCGATAATTGTGAAATATAGAATATGGTATATTGTATTTCGAATTTTAAATATTTTAAATAATAACAATTAAATTCTAAAGTAAACTTTTTGATCTTCTAAGTGATATAAATAAGGAATATATGAATCCTATTTAAACAATGAAAAAATATCCCCCAATTTAGGTACCATATATGAAATGTTAAAGTATCAAAGTGGTTATAATGAGCTGGCCACCTACTGTATAATTCACGATTTAAAAAGGATTTTTTTTTTAATGTTTTACTGCAGGAAATTAATGTTTGTCCTATAGAAGTAAGGAGACCCATTGAAATAAATTTTGGGTGTATCTTAATTAAGGGATTCCTATATTAATCATATTCGATTCATATTTTTCTTATGTTTTCAATCCCGGTCTTGTTACTTATAATCCGGTATATAGTCCAATTTAATTGAATAACTGTCTAACCAAACAGCATTATGCTAATGCCTGCAGCGGTGCTCCTGTGGGCATCCCAATCAGCCCCTGTCTGTGCCCTCCTAGGTCTAATAAACTTTAATAGGCTCGATTTCCTATTCCCGGGAAATAATTAAAGTTTTGTGAATCCTTTGGGACCGCCGCCGCCCCGACTACTCGGAGTGTCCATCAGCACCGTCCGGGGCTGCAATAATATTTCTCGACTTCGATCAATTTGTCCACTCAGCATCAATGCGAAGTGTTTTTCTGACCTGAAGTAATAAAATCATCCCCGGGGAACGTCCGCCTCCTTACTCTGGTCCATTTAGGGGATGCTCGCACAGCTTCCAGGAGCCGTAGTGGGTATTATTTATGCCCCAAACGTGGCCGG
The DNA here is from genome assembly GCA_951509405.1 of Machimus rusticus. NCBI lineage: Eukaryota > Metazoa > Arthropoda > Insecta > Diptera > Asilidae > Machimus > Machimus rusticus. The sequence continues at coordinate 46,841,260 of OX608050.1, read as the reverse complement.
GCGGCCCTCCGGTGTGTGGGTGAGATGCTTTATGATCGACTGGCTCCTCTGACCCTCGCACATCTTCTTGATTTTATGTTTATTTCACCTTTTATTTGGTTTGCATTTTCGGTCCTCGTTTTTTCCTTATTTTGCTGAGCGCTTTCTTGGCTAAGTTGATGGCCCACCTAACTTTCCCTTTTCGATTTCTTGTTACAGCATCTTGGAGCTGCGCAAGGAGAAGTCCCGGGACGCCGCCCGGTCGCGCCGGGGGAAGGAGAACTTCGAGTTCTACGAACTGGCCAAAATGCTACCATTACCTGCCGCTATAACTAGCCAACTCGATAAGGCTTCAATCATAAGACTGACCATAAGTTACCTGAAACTGAGAGACTTCTCGGGCCACGGGGACCCGCCGTGGACCAGGGACAATTCGACCGGTAGCAAAGTTTTAAAAAGTAAGTACCACGCAATCAACATTCGTTTCTGCTTGCGAACATTTAGAGCTGGTGGTGACAGAATTAAGCAGCTTTTATTGCCCCACCTCCTAAAATGGCATCGCGAAAAATTTGTAAAACCTTAAAGTCAAACAGAACGTCCAAATCCAGAAGGCCATGTGTAAGCTTCCTTAAATAATTTATTTGAAAATTATTCATATGTGATTGCGGGTTATTCCGCAAAGCATTTGCGTGGTTCGATCAAATCCGCAAGTGCAGTTTTGTTGGCTTGTTTATTTAGATGAAAATTAATTTTAATTTGAGTTGGACTGTCCACCTGAAAGTAGATAAACACATACATACACACATATGTATATCTATATTACATAATTCAGCTGCAAAATCAAACAAATTTTTAAATGAATAGTTTCAAATTATTTCCTAATTCGTATTTAACTTTAGGTACTAGCCGAAAATGAAAAAAAAATCTTTGAAAAATTCTTATAGCGATAAACCTAAATAATTACCAAAAATTAATATACAAAATAACTTTGAGGTTAAATATTTAAACCACACTTGCTTAGATTTGAAATTTATCATGAGTAACCTATAGAATAAATGTTAAAAGTTTCTAAAAAACATAAATTGCAATCACTTCCATTCAGTTTAAGATCTGAAGTTTTGCATGAATAGGAATCATGGCTATTTTGATGCATATTGTTGATATACCAATTGATAATCCTTGTTCTGAGGAACTATTAATAAACTTCAGTTCAATATAAATTTTCCTACTGTTATGGAGATACGAAAAAAACGCAGCTATATAGTCAATACATAGTTATTCAATTCATAGCAAATAGAAGTTAGTGCAATATTTAATGTTCTTGACAAAAATGTTGCTTTTGAAAGCAATTAAAGAAGCCTTTCGTATTTTAACAAAGTATATAGCTCAAAAAAAAACCCGTGACAATTAGTACGTCAATTCGTAAACAAATTTAAAATTATTGTAATGAAGACTTGAAATAAAACGAAACGAAAAAACAATGAATAATCGGTCACGCATATATTTATTTGTCCCTCAAAATTCAAAACGCAAAAGGAAGTAAATTCCATAAATATGTCGCCAGTTATCTAAGTAAAAACAAAACCTCAATGACTTCACCGAGTCGGTTTTACTATTTAAAAATGCAAATCTTAAGTGATAAACAGATTTACGTGCTTTTTTAATCAGCAAATAGTAATCCACCCACAGTGGCATTAGGCTCTTCAGACCTTCTTAAAGCTTTAAAATAAAATAAACTCCGAGATTCTAATTGAATGCAAAAAATATGGCGTTTTGCCAACATCTGAAGGATAAGAATTGCAATGAGTATGCAGCATTATTGCAAAAAAAACAATTTTACGACAAAGAATTTCGCATTCTAATTTGGTGGAACATTTTGTAACACTATGCAATAATGCATTTATTTATATTATTTATTCAAATTATTTAATTGTAATAAAAGTTAATGCAAATTTTAAAAATTGGTCTTGAATATTCATATGTAGGTACCTACGTTCCTACCTACATTATTTTGGCAAAATATACTTAACTTAGAGATTGATAGTGCAGAATTATAATAAACAGTGAGGCAAAATTGCTGCTTAAAAATACGAAAATAATTTGTTATTTTTAAATAAATTATAGGATTAAGGATATTTTAAATCGTTCCAAAGGGAGCAAATCCAAAAACAAAACTAACAGTTTTAATTTATGAAAATTATTATAACAAATAATGGGCATTTTCGAATTTCATGTTTCTGATTTTAGAAATAAATATGAATGCAAGCTCTAAATAATGGGTAAAAAAAGGTATGAATTTGTTTGTATAGTATACCTTAAGAGTCTTAAATTTTGGCTAGAAGTGTTTTCTTACGCGATGCAGATTTCGTTTGTGGGAGAGTTTGACAGAAGTAAACACGCGGTGACCCCGGAAGGATTTGGCCGGGGCACGGTCTCACGAGCACTCCACTGACCCGATTGATTTCGGCTTAAGCTCAGCGGCGGAGATAAGCGGCTCTGGGTATTAGAAGCACGTGCAAATCCGCGCCTGCCGCCCATTCCAACGAACCGGAGCCCCGGGGCCGGACGGGGCCGGGTCGGCGGGCCCCAGCACCACTCCCAGGCAGTTGGAGTTTCCACTTAAGTGGAGTAACTGCCGTTATGAGTAATTGAATGCGTGTTATTGGGGGAGGATGGGCCCGGATTGCCAAGCGACCGCTTTCACATGCTGACAAATGCGTCGATAAACGCGAGGAGCGACCAAAATACAAAATTCGAATTCGAGGCGTACCCACAGCCCGCTTCGCCTCGGTCGAGATTCCGAAGAAAAACAAACGAGCACCACGACGGCGGGGGCGTCGGAACGCGAAGGAAACAAAGAGCGTCTTGGCTGGGAAAAAAAAGAGTGTAATAATAAAAAGGAAAGAAGAAGAAGAGGTGAGTGAGTATGAAGTGAGGAAAGCAACAACGGAGTCTTTTTATTGTGGCATAACACCGAACAAAATGGCGGCCATCTGCTTAAAATTCCGTCAGTGCACGGCTCTTTGGACAAAACATTTTTGAAATACTAATGCCATCGCCATAACGCTCATTGTCTTCGGAGTGGATCCGCGCACACCAGCGCAGCGGCTCTGCGGCCGCCGGCACACAAAGGGAATTTTAAACGCGAACGGCAAAGGATTTCACTTAGCCCAAGAAGTTTCTGCCAATGGGCTCTGCACGCCGCCGTTGCCGCTGCTGCGGATGACACTCGAAGGAGCCCGCGCTGCCCGCCGGGCCACCGAGCCTCCGCCGCCAACCACCGCGGCCCCAGCGGCAAGAGCTAAAATGGCAGAGTCGGGCCGCGCCGAACGCACCACGGCACCATACCAGCCCAAGAAATTTTTCTTGAATACATTTTAATGGAGTTTTATGAGAAAGGAAATGAAATCGTTGGCGCTGCCTGAATTCGAAATCAGAAATCGAACCGAGTGCCACTGGCGCAAGACAATGAGCGGGGAAAATCGAGGAAAGAGCCGCGTCGAGCCCGGGGCCCGGCAGAACGACCGCTCGCCAGAGCCCGATTCGAGCCGCAAATTGTTACAGCCCAAATAAATCAGTAAGTCCCACTTTCATTAACCTGACAATGACGCACTCACCTGGGCTGATAAATCGCCGAGCCACCGCTACTTTTCGCTAATTTATAGCCCTGCGGAGTGCCAGGCCGCGGTAGCAACCGCGCAGCCATTGCTAAATCGCGACCTATCGTGCGACGCCCAAGGAATTCGCGTTCCTTTGAACTTTCAAGTTACGCAAAGACCAGAAAGCCACACGTGTGAATTACCTGTAAAATCGCGCGCAGGTATCGCTTCCAGTGCATCGCTGCACGACATGTCGTCGACTTGAAAGCGCTGCGCTAGACGACCGCCTCCAATCGGGGGAGGTTTTCATGATTTATGCCCGCCATTCACGTGGCCGTTTACGCGTTTATTTAAAATTCCGCGACAATAAGGCCGCTACGATGACCAGAATCGAAAATACGAAATGAGTAGGCAGCTGTGGGTTATCGTAAATTTAGGATTTTCCAATCAATAAAATCATCGGTCATCGATCAATCTAAGAGTCAACTCAAGGTGGCTAGATATCTGAGAAAAGATAATTGTCTCGAAGGGGAAGATTACACGATCAATCGACAGTAAGCTTATAAATACGGAAGTCGATTAGAATTTAGTTAAAAAAGTTTTAATTTAAAATACTAGGCTAATAAAGAAATGGTTTTTAAACAGTCGGTCAAAAGTTATTTTGGTTGCTCAAATAATAATTGGCTGTACTTAACACTTATTTAATCTACCGCTGAAGTAAGTAGTTACTGTATTGTCGCTGTAGGATTAAATAGCTAATCATATTCTTTTATATTGCTAGCTACATTTACTGGGACAATTAATTTAATTATACTACCAATTTTTTCATTTTTCATCCAAATACCTATTGGGGAAGGTATACATTTCAAGAATTGATACGTCGTTTTCATTTAAGTAGGTATGTTATTTACAATGCAATTAGTATTTATATTTTAAATCATAGCCAAAAAAACTCATTACTATTGACGTTTAGCGTAGTCACGCTTAATTCAACAAGTAGATTTCAGCTTTTTATCCTACGCGGAACACAAGATTAACAGTAACATAGTAATTAGCATATTAACAGAGCCTCTGACTCTTGCAGTTTGCTTAATAAACCTTTTCCCAAAACTATTTTCGTGTGCATATTTTAGAAATAGGAAGATATTAAGAATGTCTTTTTTTTAAAAATAATATAGGTACGGACAGGTAAGCTTGTAAAAATATAAGTGTTTTTTTTAAATAATAATAATGGTCCATCCTAAAACCATATACATATTTGGTAATTTTTTCAATAAGTTATATTTAAACATGGTTGAGGTATATGATGTCACATATTTTTGTATTATATTGGTATGGTCACTGAGTTAACGAGTTCCAGGATCCAATTTTAATCTAAAATAAAACTAACCATTACGTAGCAGATTTTAATTTAGGGATTATCGATCACGAAATTCAAGTGGGCCAAATTTCATGTGAATTAGATGAGAATTCTGGTCTATAGAGACTGTCAAACGCGGTTAAAAATATTTTCAACATGCAATATCGAATATTTTTATTTCATATCCGCAATCTAGAATGCCAGGTGAATAGCATAAAATATAATGAAATGAATCAAGTCAATAGCGAAGATATCTATAAAGTCATTTGATTTTGGGGTACAAAGCTCGCACATTACGTTTCTTTTAGGAGGAATTAATAACTATACATATGTATGTATGTTTTTTTGGCTTATCTAAGCTACTTATTTACTTAAACTTTTGAGTTCAAAATAAAGGGGTTTTACCTTTCATAAATTGAACAATTCCAAGCAATTACCTGTCAGAGAAATTGTATTTTGCATGATTTCATTGATGAAATACTAACATATAAATTTAGAAATATGTCCAACTATTGAATGTTCATTTCATCCTAAAAGACTTATTTTTACAAAGAATTTAAGTCGTATTATTACGTACAACAGTAAATCTTAAATTAAGTCTTCTTCTTCTTCTTCTTTTTATTTGCTTAAATGTTACAACAATAGAGTTAAATCGTTTATTTTTAAATACATACAAATATGCAAAGTATAAGTACACATATGCATATAGGGACACTTAATCAGCTCTTTAAAGAACAGAAAATGTTCATGGGAATATTTTCAAACGCAATAGATAAAACCATCAAAAGTGGTGACGAGTGACACCACACTTTGTTATTTTACCAGACATTTCAAGAGAATAAATACCACAGCCTAAAATGGGCTCATGCATTAATTTTAGTTCTATTGGACCTTTAGCTTATTTAAAAACGACATCACGTGAATACGAGAGAAACTTAAACTTCGATATATTTTGACTTCAGGAATAAAATAAGGAAGACAAGGGTATTTAGGCAAGTCCAATCACAGAAATTGAGAAATTATTGGGCTCATGCTAACCGCAGAAGTCGTCTAGATGCTTTTTTAGGCCCAAATGAATTAATAAGCTGAAACGAAGGTGAGTGCATTGAAGCAATTATTCAGCCCACGTCGCGTATATCGCCGCTGACCAGAGGAAGATTTCCAATGAAGATAATTTTGGTTGAAAAAAGTGTCGCCTAAAAATTCATGTCAAGGAACAGTCGATGACGTGATTACCCGGACGAATTGTGAGCACGGCGAGCGTTAAGGAAGGTATTAATCATGTGTAATTGGTGAGAAAGGTTGGGGCGACGACAGTACGTGGCGGGAGCCGCGTCGCCGCCGGCAGGCGAATCACTTAGCGCGCTAATGCCCACATACGCCCCCGAGATGTGGGGCCCTGCCTCGTGGTCGCGGGGCGCACCGGTGCTCACCCATAAGCCGCAATAATTCTTCTTTTCACTGCGGATTAAGAGATAACGCGCGGCGAGGAGGCGCAACTAATAAAATAAAAAGGGAATAAAAAACGAGCCTCGACGCTGTTTTCGGAGCCATTTTGCCCACCCATCGAACTCCCCTCGAATTGCTTTTCTAGTCCAGCTGAGCCTCCGGGGCATTTGCGGTTTTGGTGGCCGGTGAGTAACGACCTTTGCAGCGGAGCGCCGCCGCCGTGTGCGGGGCCCCATGTGATGACCGCCGGCCACATTCGTTTCTAATTGAATAAGGAATTGCCCCGGACCTACGAGGGGTCGGGGTCCGGTCGAACCCGGCGAACGTTCCCATAAATTCTGACGGGAATATTGCTGGCATCTTTCACTTTTATGTCCAAATATTTTCCCTTACGTCCGTTTGCCGGAAAATTGTTTATTATCGCATTATCGAAATAGGAAAACTGAAGCCATACTTTTTTGTGTCACCACCTTCTTCTAAAGTGTTTCTGAACCTGCATATCAGGAGCTGATAGTAAAACGCTAACAGTGTTCACTGCTTCCTTTCCAGGCGCCTCGACGCGGAGAAGTCCAGCTGTGGAGCTGTTCGAGCAACATCAGGGCACCCACATTTTACAGGTAAGACTCCTCCTCCCACCTGCCACATGTCGAGTGTGGTTATGTGCAACTTCGATTTTGATGCACCAACATAAATGTTTTCTACTCGCTTCAGTGAAAACGACGATAATTTATGTATATACTTTAAGGTGAAGGTGAAAGGAGGTCATTTTGAGCTTTTACGGTTTTACGGCTTTTACCTGTTTATTTGTTGGCGATTACACCTAAATTATTTGCAAAAAAGTAGTAAAACAGCACATTTTAGAATTTAGATAGTAGATATTGTATGTATATTCTACGCATAAGCACTGCGGTTCACAATACATAGTAGGTAAACCGAAAAAACGAAACCTTAAAATTAAAATTCACATTTATGCAGCCAAAAATACATAGAATTTCTAGAAATTGCTGAATTCTTGCAACTACATAATCTCTACAATCTTTTTATAACAGTTGAAGTACTATCTGCATCTGTATAGTTGAGTTAGCTTATTTTTTTTTAAGTATTTTTATAATGCACTGACTACAAGATTAATGATTCTTACTGTTTTGCTTTTGGTTTTAACTTTTTCACAATATACTATACCTACACTCTACAAATCATTTGATTAAAAAGTATAAGTATAGTAGAATCGTCTTATTAAAATTCAAATCAATGAAGTTTTTATCTAATAGAGGAAATAAATACTCACCAAAAAAACATAAATTACCTATTATTTTAATCACTTTTAAAATGCAGTAGGAGTATTCATATTTCGGTACATTATTATACTTTATTTTTATGATCAAACAATTTTAAATTGGAATAATTCAAAGGAAAGGATCATCATTTTAGAAACCTATGTGCATATTGAATTAAAAGTAAATTTCCATTTAAATGTTAAATGCTTCCAAAAGCAGCTGGATCTCTGATGTTTTATTGGAAAATAAACATTAGATAAAGTTATTATTCTACTTTAAAAATGCGAAGCAATCAGTTTGTTTCTCCGTTAATTAAAATCCACTGAACCAATTTTAGACCAATTTTTTGTATTGTAGTAGAGAGATAACTTTTAACTCAATAACTCGATAATTTAATCTTTTTCTTGCCTTCATTGTTTTTCTGCATACGTTAACTTTATCTAATTATTTAACTAACCTATATTTTTGGATAGAACAAAATTATGTTTGCTAGACTATCGAGTAGACTGAAAATCAACAAAAATAGCAGCCTAACTCGTTTCCTATCTATCTTCTTATTAATGTATGTCAACAATTTCTTAGGAAGATCTGTTCATAGTGCGAATTAAGAAATAATTCGACTTTTTAATTTTCATTACAGTCTCTGGATGGGTTCGCACTAGCGGTGGCGGCGGACGGGCGGTTCCTCTACATCTCGGAGACGGTGTCGATTTACCTGGGTCTGTCGCAAGTCGAGATGACGGGCAGCAGCATCTTCGACTACGTCCACCAGCAGGACCACGCCGAAATCGCGGAACAGCTAGGCCTTAGTTTAACGAGTGCGCAGAGCGGCGGCCTGGCATCGCCCTCCTCGGGGGCCTCCGACGAGGGCGGGGGGACGTCGGGGACCAACAATCCCGACGGTAACTATCATCGCGAGCAGATCGCTTTTCCCACGGACCAACTCGAGTGTGTCGATCGCGAGATTCACGCTGGCCAAGCGTAACTCATTAACTGATTAATTTGCCATGAAATTTTCCCTTAGTAATGTTCATTAAGTCGAACCTCGTTATCGATCCACCTCGAGAAAAAAGCGCGATCGGACCGCGCCAGTTTCTCACCCGGCGTCTTTCGTTTCGTTGCAGTCTCTGCCCAGATGTGCTTGACTTCCACCAGCGCCTACAAGGGCTTCGAGCGGTCCTTCTGCGTGCGGATGAAGTCGACGCTCACGAAAAGAGGGTGTCACTTCAAGTCGTCAGGATACAGGGTGAGTACGACATGACATTGTTTTAGCGTAAGATCAAAATCCGCCCACGGACAATCGCTTCATAAGATGTAGTATCAGTGGTAAATGGATAGCAAAACAGAAGAAATCAAAAGGTTGATGAACATTTCAGGGCATAAGGTTTTACCCCATAAGTATTAACCCTTTGATCGCAAACCTCCAGTATAAAATTTACATATTAGCGCAGAAGGGTTTAGAATAATCTCAAAGACACTTCAAACCGCTATGACTTTAAAAAATTTAAATTATATAAAATATTAGTAGATGACAAATTCGAAAAATGTTCACCATAGAAGAAATGTGTTGGAGTGAAGGCTTTTTCGAAAAGCTGCTTCAGTCTTCAAGCTGCAATTTACTTTTAATATATTTTTCATACATATATTGTACAGATATACCTTTTTTCAAAAATTTAGAAAGACTTCAAACTTAAGCAATTTAGGAATAAAAAAATCACAGACTTGTAAAATTCGAAGAACTTTAAGCACCAATAATATAAAAAAAACATTCAAACTTCATTGTAATATCTTTTTTTACGCCGTGTAAAAATTTCAGTATGTCTTGTGACATCAAATTTTCAAATGATTATTGAAATTTTTAAAAAATAAAACTTTTATCGACCTTATTTTATTATACAATTCTTTGTAAAACTTATATTTTCCTGTATAAAGACAAGTACAGCAAGCGGTATTTGTTTTTCCGCCAAATATGTTTAAAATGAACTACTTTTGGTCGTAGGATTACTAAGTACGAGTATATGGGATAACAACTATAGTTTTTGTTGTAGGCATTTTCATGTAAGATTACATAGAATGGGATTTTTTGTAAGAATTTTTTTTTTTTTAATATCGTCCTTAAGCAAGTTTCGATTTTTTTGTAAGGGTAGTTATTGTGCTTCGTTTTCCGAGAAAGAAACTTAATTACCAACAAAGCCGAATTTATGAAAAGCAGATTTTAGTTACCAACGTTTTACTGCAAGGAAAACTGCATGTAGTAATCTATTAATATAAGTATAAATGAGCTTCATCGATGCAAAGTGTGGAAGATAGATAAATATTTGAATAATAAATTTTTGAATAATAAATATTTGAATTGTTTACTAACATATCGTTCAATTGTTTAATTATGATGAACTCAAAATATAAGTAAAAATCATTAAAAGTAGGTGGCAATGGTAGACTTTTTGAGGGTTAATACTGGGGATTAAACTAAAATTCTCATTGACCTTCTAATATTTCCTTTAAGAAGTAATTTGCCCGTGCTAGCGGAATAGAGTCGTTGGCCTTGTCCGTTTTGCGGCTCACTACTCGCAGATTGGTTATTTTAGATAGAACGCGGCGTAATGTTTGTGTTTCCGGTGCCGCGCGGGCTTCTTTGGCCAAGTGCGAGATTAAGAAGAAGATTGTGTCGCACGAAATATGGGAATCCGCCGGTATCTGACGTTGCCATCACCTCAGCCGGTCAACTTTTTTTTTACAGCCGGAGCTGTGCAAATTTTTATACCTTCCGCGCCGCGCCACTCCAGCGCTCGAAAGTAAATATATGTTTTTTTTTTGTTCTCAGGAGGAAACTTATCTGCGACAGTAGCAGAAATGTCTTCTTCCCATTAATAAAAAAGGCACCCACATAAACCCGTCAGACGTCCCGAAATACGACGTTGGGGCGGTTCGCTCAAAGAGCATCTTAATAAAGATTTTATCTGCAAATTTAAACAAGAAGTCCTGCATCTACTTAAGGGATGCGGCCTCTCACCTCGAACTTAAATTGAATCTAAGAGGAAAATTATCCAGGGCTCCCCCGTGACCCATAACCAAGGAATCTTGCAGAACCCTTGCAGATTACACACGTGAGGTGACGGCGAACTTTGCACGGCCATTACCGCACGCACCGCCAATTTATCCGGAAATTACTTATCCTAATGTGGGCCGCAGGGGCCTGTCGGGTCGTAATAACCCACGGCTCTAATGTCTGCGACTCTAATTATCCGGCTCCCAGATAAGATGCGATGTGCACGTCGGACGGCGTGCTTCTTGGGCGGGTTATTTGTGGCACACCGGGACTAATTTTATTGTTGTAAATAGTCGCACATCGCCGGAGATCATCCAGCATCCAATCCCCGTATAAGTGTATGCGTGTCTAACATACATATAAATGCTAATTGAAGTAATTAACCCCATCAATTAACTAATTAGTCGTGTGTACCCTATCTACAGGTAAGCGACGTTTCTGATAAGGGTATGTCCAACGGTGCCAAAAGTGGTAAATCATCGGCTACCAATTATTCGGTACGTATCAATAAAATCAGTTTTCGCCTCGGACCACTCTTTAAGAAACTGCCTCGCCTTAACAATTTGCCACGATCCCACTGATTGATTGATGATTGATTTATTTATGGGGGAATTTTTGTGCGCGGCTACACTTGGACAATATGCTCGTGGAAACAGCTTGAGAGGTCTCCGGGCCATTTTTATTCTGTAAATGTGCAAATGTGTCCTACACCGATTTTTGTGTCATAACTCAGTCGGATCCTGCTTAATCATACATTCATGGAATTATGCTCAATTCCTACTAACCAGCCTTGTTGCTCAGTGGTTGGGGAAAACCGTAAAATTACTTTTATTGTCGTATGTGACTAAAATATCAAAATACTCAAATTTTCTATTCCCGAATCAAACCTTACATGCATTGCTTCGTAACTGTTTTCTGTTTGATGTTATCCGTCCGGTGTAAATTAGCTTTGTCTGGAATTTTGTGATAGTCTAATTTAATTGCGCAACAATAATTACAAGTTATAGGAAGAGGAAGTGTTTCGGTTTTCCCCTTATTAGGCAAAATAACATTAACATTGTTTTCAGTTAGGTACAATACATTAAGGCATACTAAATATAGCCTTATCTTATCTAATCTTAGTTTATCGTCTAAAATCTCTTTTCGATTACTAGGTACAGAAAGTATTCGAATTGTTATAAAATAAATTTAAATAGTTCCTGAAAAAGTCAGTTTAAAAATTTACATTTCTTAAAAATCACTACTATTCTTCGCTGACATTAACATATTATAATAGGTGCAGTAAGATAAATTTAAGTTTTATTCTTAAAATACAATTTAAGTTTTCCGAAACGAGGAATATACGGTCAGAAACTGCCAGTAATATAGGATTAAAAAAAACTAATTTTTGCGATATTGGTATATGAAGGTCAAGTTTTTGGATTCAATTAAAAGTTGAAAATTTGTTTTTGGCTTGGTGTGGTTTTCACAATAAGCTCATACAAAAATGGTCTCAAACTTCTCAAACGTATTTGTATAGGTCTCTATAAAAAAACTGAGTTTCTAATGGAATTGGGCTACAACAATTTTTGCCTTAAAAGTTTATTTCAATAATTTTCCCATTCCCTAAAATTTCACGCGATGTATATCTTCGACAAAAAGCACGCCAAATGAAATGCGACTAAAATTTTTGGTTTTTGATCTACTGTTAAAAAATTTATTTTAAAATGAGGTTCAATTTTTTGCCGATCTGTGTAATGCATCCTTGAAACAAAATTATTTTATAATTTTTTTAATTTACAAAGTGAATGTTTTGCTTTGTAGCATATTTTTTTTCTATACTTAAGTGACATAAAAGATTCTATTGTGAGTTTAAAGGGAATTACAAATTGTTTCCCATTAAAATCGTGGATATTTCAGTTTTACATTTTTTGTTCTTTCGACTATCTGCAAAGTATTTATCTATTCATAAAAACGCCATTGACTAAACTAACGCATAGTCCAAGTGTTCTGCGTATAATCCTCCGCAAATTTACCAAAGAAGTTATGCCGCTGTTTGCAGTTTTTTAGAGAATGGTCGTCAATAGTAATGTTCAATTTTTTTCGTTTGATTTGCTCTAACAGAAAATATAAATTAACCGAAAAGTAGATTTTCGCAAGAAAATTAATAGTAAAGAAGCGAAGCGGATGCTTTAGTTTGTTTACAATTTACTTTAGTGTAAAAATAAATAAAAATTCCGTTGGAAAACATTTAACATTCCTAATGACTGGTTTATTGATCAGTATCGAATACTTTGCAATAGTAGTTGTGTAATAGTTTTAGTAAAATACAAAATTTTATCCGATTTACCGTCTAAAGTAGTTACACGTTGATCAGAAAAGCTGCTGCAAAGGAGGTCCCCGGACGGGGGTGGTGCTTGCTTGCTTTGCAGCAGTTGGATAGGTTCAAAGTGTAACAATTTATAAAAAATGCCTTTCTCTTCCATTTTTCAGGTCGTTTTAATGCTGTGCCGATTGCGGCCGCAGTACACGTTCTCACACACGAGAAAGGCGCAGCCTCCCCTCCTGGGCATGGTGGCCCTTGCCATCGCTCTTCCTCCACCATCTGTACATGAAATACGCTTAGAATGTGACATGTTTGTGACTAGAATAAATTTCGACTTTCGGATAGCGCACTGCGAGCCAAAGTACGTACTCTACGGTCTCTTCTAATTTTAATATTCTCGAGCTCCCGAGGCCCCATTAACATGTCTTCCCTGACATCTTACCGCCCTCCCTGTCTCCTCCCCTTATCTCAAACTGAAATCTTGAATATTTGCTGTTTGATCAAGAGTTTATTTAAAAAGTCCCAAAACGGAAATCTGCTCGCAAAGCCACAAAATATAAAAAAACGAAAATATTTCTGCAGGGTAGCCGACTTATTGGATTATACCCCTGAGGAGCTGACAGGGAAGAACCTTTACAACCTCTGCCACGGCGAGGACGCCGACAAGCTGAGGAAGTGTCACATGGACTGTAAGTAATCGCTAAACCCTCCCCTCCTTGCATCTTTTATAACCGACGAATTAATTCAATTTCAGTGATCAACAAAGGTCAGGTACTGACCCACTATTATAGGATTATGAACAAAAACGGCGGCTACACATGGCTGCAGACGTGCGCGACCGTCGTTTGCAGCTCGAAAAACGCCGACGAGCAGAACATTATTTGCGTCAATTATGTGATAAGGTAGCGACTCACCGTCAAAGCTTCTTAAGGTCACAAAACCATTTCAAGTTTTCTTATATTTTTTGCAGCTGTAAAGAGAACGAAAATCTCATCCTTGACTGCTGTCAGCTAGAAACTACGTTAGAAAATATTAAGCACGAGGAGCCCGGCAACGACAATGGGGCTGGCTCCCCGGGGGCCGATCCCTCCAGCGAAGGGCACTCTGGCTCGGCGGGGCCCTCGTCCTCGGAGACGCAGTCCTCCCCCAAGGCTGAGACCGAGCAGAGGACGAGAGCTCGTAGTCAAAATAGTAGTACAACGAATAGTAACTCAACCATGGCAATGGTCAAAGATAGTATTAGTGCAAATCCCTCGGATGATATAGGATTAACAAGCCCCGTCCCGAAGCGGGCGCAGAAGCGAAAATTGAAGGGGGACGAAGAGATTCCAGCGAGCATTGAAGCACCAAAGGTTTCACCGGCTGTTTCCATTAATCAGGAGACCCGGGAGACGACGAGACGGCATCCGACTGTTATTGAGGAGCACACGGAATCGTCGGTAAGTCTAAAGTTCAATAATTACTAAGTTAGTAAAATAAAATTTTTATAATAAAGATTCAGTCAAATGAACAGAAGATTTCCCGACCGATAAAGAAAATCAACTCCAAATAGCTAAAATTATAACATTTATAGATAATCATAAAAGCTCTACAATTAAGTAATGATTAGAGCTGCTAACTATAATCTTTACACAGTCATTTATAATGTAAATACTAACTATAAGTTAACAGAAAATCACGCTTTGTTGGGAGTAAAATTTTAGGATAGGATAAATTAAATGTTCACAAGAAACGCTTAGAAAACGTTGTATGTAGTGCAAAAAATAAAAATTGTTAGAGGGTTGATTCAAAAGAAAACTTCCAGTTTGGACTCTCAAAATTTTGCATATTTTACTAAACTCACAAATATCGGTATGAGTACTGAATTCAAAAGCTAATCAGTTTTCTGAATGTTGTATTTTTAAGTACCAGCAGAGAATTCTAAAATGAAAGTTATTTTGTTCTTTTTAGATCTTCTGAGTTTTTGGATGCGGTTCTGTTTTATTCAAAAACTTGTCAGAAGAATCATTTTTCTACATTAAAAATCAAAATCGTACTATCGCTAAAACCTATTTTACACTATCTAATAAAATCATAAATATCGACTCATGTCGTATAACCTCACTCTTATCTCTCATATTAACTGACATTTGATTAATCCTATGATACATATTTTGAAAATTAGAATTGTTTCTAAATTAATTTGAGGAATCATAGAGTTTGAAAGAGTCTGCGCGTTATAATAAAATAATAAATAACAAAATAATAATAATAAAATTTTGATGTTGAAAAATTAAAATGGGTTAGGAATATGCGGAAAAGAAGGTAAATATTTATTTTTAATTATTATGTTATGAAAATGTGCACAGATAATTTCAATTTGTAAATTATTAAAGTTATAATGGAATCGGGAAAATTTGTTGCTCCTGATTGGCCTTGTGTGTATAACTCAAAAAATAATTATAGTAATATATAATAGAATTCACACAAAATCAAACAGGTTGTCAAATAGACGTACTTACATAAACAAGAAAAACAAGAATGCTATGATCTGAGCACAAGTATTGAAAACTTAAATAAAAAATCATATATCTAAACTTGCGAGTTATCAGATAGTGATAGCCTACTTAATATCGTAAATTTACTATTCTATATTTCTTGAAAAATTAGTGACACAGAATTTGCAGAACCATCACTAAAAATTCACTTCAATGATAGTACAGTAAACAGGAAACAAAACAGTGTACTTTACAACAATGTTATGTATACCATAATTGGTTTTTATGCCGTTTAGCATAACTAGTTTTTAAGCAACTCCTGAACTTGGACTGAAATTCCCCTTTTTGTTTTAAAAACAACATCAGCCTGAGCGTCTAGCTGTTAACAATTTTCTAATTTAAATTGAAAATTGTTAATCGATTTCCCATTATGTGTTTTAGGTGAAAGACTTAGAAAACGCCATGTCGAAACACCTGCCCTCACCTGGCGGAAATAGTACAACGACCGATTTCAGCACGGATGCGCTTCTGAAGCAGCAGCAGGAGAAGAGCAGCACGATCCAGTGGATTGGGACGCCCCACGCGAACCACCACTTCCACCAGCAGCCCGCCCCGATGCCCGCCTCGGCGCTCCTCCGGCAATTGTATGCAAATCGGGAGAGCGTGATAAGGGCGACGGCCCGGCAGACGCCCTCAGGTGTTTTCTACAGCGAGAACCAGGCGGGCCCCCTGCCGACGCCCCCCGGGAGCGAGTCCTCCTTCGACAACCAGTTCCTGCTGCACGGCCACTCGCAGAAGTCCTCCGACGCATTCACGAACCTCGTCTCGACGTACGGCGGCTACCACAGCTCCATCGACTACCACAACGCGATGACGCCCCCGAGCTCGGTGTCGCCGCGCGACACGGGCAACGTCCTGAGCAACAAGAATCCAAACCACGCGACAAACGGCTACGACTACACGGACCCCCTCCGCAGCCAGTACAACACCTCAACAGGTGCGGACTCCGCGGCCGCCCCCGCGCTCCCCCTGAAGCCCCAGCCGTACTCGGCTGCAGCCGCGGCGATGCACCACGCGGCGAACTCGATAGACGCCTACGGGGGCCTCGAGCAGCCCCAGTACTTCTCACATCATTCCAGCTTCCATCTGTACCACAAAGGAGCACCTTCCGCCGGGTGGTACACCACCCCCTCGTAGGATGCATATAAATTACCAAATTAAAACTATTTCGAGCATGCAGCGCATCTCACCCGTCGGGCTGGGACGCGGTGTTCCTGGCAGCCGGGACAGTCCCGAAATTAAAAGTCATCCCGGGTAATGACGCCGGCAATGCTGGGGCTGACATTATCATAAAATTCACATAAATGGGCGGAGTGCGCGTTATTGACGTTATTGAAGACAAAGATGAGCTGCCCCTCACCGAATTTATTAACCAATTCGAGTGCGACATGAAACATGGAACATTCGCATTACGCGACAGCCACCCCGATAATAATAACACAATTTTCAAAGATTTCCTCCCGCATCCCAGTCGGGACTGTTTGCCTTCGCGTGACATTCATTTGATGTGTCTGCACACGGCACGTAATTGACATCACCTGCTTATTGGATTTCGACGTGAATACCAAATTAGCTTGTTAAAAGAGAGTAGGCACTAGACCAAGGGCTGTCGAAGATTGCCGGTAAAGATTGGCTATCAGGTAAATGTCTAGTATTATTATTTTTTTCAAGTATGTTAACAGTCAAGAAAATAATTTTACTTTTACCTTATTATCTAATTCAAAAATAAACTGAGTATGATCAGTTTTAATTTGAAACGAAGACTTACTGCGCGAATTTAATATTATTTAATACAAAAGAATAATAGACATAATTGATGCGTGAAGAGCCTAAGAATTTGTAACGATACTTAAATATTATCTCGACTCTAAACTGCAATTACTCAATAGCCTCCCTTTGTGTTTCTCATAATATGACATTCTTTATCAAAATCTAGGACATCATATACGCATTTATAGGGTTCCGTAGCAAAACAAGGCACCTTTGTAGTTTCACGATGTCGTACCGACAGACTATGTCACAATCATTTTACTAAGAGATTATTAAGATTACAGCGATAAAATTTGGTACCTGTACAAATTATATTACACCCGCTGCAAAGAGATGTATTAAAATTTTGGAAATAAAAATTTGAGGCTCTATCCCGCACATGAAGAGTGGGAATAAATAAAAATATATATTTTGGAATCGTTGAAAAACTTAAAAACTTTTTCCAAAGTTTGCTCATTTTTTGAAATACGCCACTCCAAAGCGACCATTTTTAATTAGGTTTGTGTCAGCCATTATGTACGAGTATATCACGCTGAACGCATCCTGAGCACAATTTAAGACTTTTGTGGTTAGCAGCTTTGGAACCCTACACATGCTTTTGACCGCTTTTTATTGTTGGAGGAACAGCTCCCAAAAGAAGCATTCGAACTCATTCATAATGGAGATAGTAGAATGGGACCTGCTGCAAGACAAATCTTTAGAGCGAAAAGTCAGAATTTCATTAAAAATTATTTTAACCCTTACAAAAACTAACAAATATATCGGCTAAAAAAAACAATACACGTCGCTTAGGTTTCATGGAAATCGAAAATATTAAAAGAAGAACGAAATTTTAGGAACACACTTCGCGCAGTTTCCTTGTTAGATAATATTAAAAGCAACAAAGTAGACAATTTTGAGAAAACAATTTTTGAGTAAAGTATGAAAGCTATCTATTTCTGAATTTTTTAAAATTTCTTACGCTCCATTTGAAATATACTTATGTATGTACAAAGTAACCCTATTGTTAAAAAAAATACGATTTTAGTAATGTTCTGCTTGTAGGTACTTCACTACCGCAGTTCTGAATTTTTAGTGTTTTGAATTTTGAAATGTTTAATGTGCCTAGTTTCGAAAGCCTTTCAAATTTGAATGCAAAAGGACAATTCCTTACTTCAACAATTCTAAAATTACGTAAATGGAACCAGCTACTCAACAATCTTGACGTCACTCTAAAATGAACTTCTGCCCCAGCATTGATTTTAGAAGCTGCTTGCATTGTAAATAATGTATTTAGATAACAACTAAGTTTAAATTTCACTAAGTAAATAATATTAGATCCAAGCAGTCTAAGTAGACTCAAAGTATGGAAAGTATTAGAAAAGTTCGAGGACAACCCTATGCAATGAATTGAAAATTCACCTGCAATCGTCGCAACTATTGAGAAGCGACAAAATGTAAATAAAGAGCAGAAATTATGCTAAAGCCCTTATTGATATTAGTTATTTTTACTTTATTTGTTATTGAGTGAATAAATGTTGTTATACAAAACTCTTTCCTAGAAAATTAAACCGACAAGAAATACTCACGCAATGACATATTATAATTTAAAATACAAATAAGCGGTAAAAGTAAAGTAAACATTCTAGGCTAGGTCCTGTAATATGATATTGCTCTGATAAGACTTAGTAGTAAAAACGGCGTGCCAATGTATATTGAACAATTTGCAATAATTCACTCCTTAGTTTGTCTAAGTGTTAATATTATGCAATATCAGTTTTGTTAAAAAAAAAATTATTTTCGTTTTTAAGCATAAGCAAGAGAAAGGTGATATTTAGCGCTGTTTCCGATTCAAATTAAAAAAAAAATTAATCCGAATCAGTTACGGCGCTCTTTGCAACATTCCAAATGTTAATGTTTTTTTAATTATTTCTTTCGTTTTAATTTAAAACTTTCCGATATTCCCAAATTTAATGCACCTAAATGGAAATAAAAATACTACAATACATTGACATATCAGAAGATAAGTAAAGCATTTAAAGGCAGACATTTTTATATTTTGGTTCTGGTTTAAACATTTTAGAAACTTCATCTCAACTTATTTCCAAATTTTGTTCCCATAGCACCGAACTGTAAAAAGTAAAAAAAAGCTGCTTTTATTAAAATAAAATGTAATATTTAAAATTAAGTTAAAAAATACTCTTTTTTCCCAAAAATAGTTTTAAACTACACAATTGCACCTGAGAATGCAAAATATAACAAATACAGAAATCGCACAAGACATTACAGTTTTGAAGAGCTGCTGACAGTTCACCATTCAAAAAATATAAACCTATTAACCTAAAAGCAAACGTCCGAAATTGATATTCTTTTTTTTTATATAATGAAATGATAATATTCTCAAGGTGTTTCTCACTGAATAATACGAACTTCATTTTTAAGTATTAAACAAATTTGCAAAACATCTTAAAGAAGATTGAAATATTATATTTCATTAAATTGTTTTATGTTTCCTTGTAAAAAATGCAATCAATCTGTTTTGTTAGAAGGTGCAATAAAATATGTATGTAAATATGCTTATTATTTTTTATATTTTTTTTGTAATTAAGTTTTACGTTAAACATAACTATTAAAATTAATTGATAGATTTGCTCGTATAATTGCTCAGATATACGAAAAACAAACGAAATATATTATTTAAAACTATGACTAAATTATATTGTGTTTTCTTGTTCTCCCTATTCCTTGAGTTTTAGTTTGAGCTTATTGCTGAGTGAATTTATTTAAATTCAGGTAAGTTAAGTATACCAAACTGATCAATTTTTTCAAGGCGCACTTGCGTTACGGATATTGTGAGCAGAAATCCCTGATAATCGATATAGGTAAACTCTGCTGCCTTCTTGATATTAAGAAGGTTCTTTTCTGTATATTTGGATGTTAGTATAAAAGTGCCTAAGCCAAAAAGATTCAAGGTATCTGCAGAAAGGCGATATGTATTTTAGATCAGTCATTCGCATGCAATATGGTGTGACATCACATACATAGGGCAGGATGGTCATCCGAATATGACAAACTGTGTCATAGGGAGGGAAGGGGTCTAAAAACCGGAAAACATCAAATATGTATTTCAAAATAACCTAATAAGGGATATTCTTGTCCTAAAGGAAATTTTTCAAAAGCTCCGAGTATTTCTAAGTTAAATCACAAAAGCTTTCGCAATTCAGAGCTTACAGCAAAGTATAAAAGTATAATGGTATAAAAGCTCGGTTTGCTTCTTTGATAAATTTGTTTTATAAAATACCTTCAATGAAATGAAAGTTATTCAATATCATGCAGTGCCAATTAATGAATGAATGGTCTATTAGTTTAAGAGGTAATTTCCCATTTAATCTTACCGGCTATTTGGGTAAATCGATTTTAGCTATTAATAACGGAAATGATATTATTATAGGGGATTTGGTTTTAATTTTATTGTATAGGTACTAGAGCACATCACAAATAATTACAATCGCTTTGAGCATAAAGATTGTAGATGTCCTATTAAATTAATGAACTCTAGCATTTTCTAGTTTCAGTTTCCCGAATTTTTTGTTTAATGTTTTTTTATCGCCTTCTATGATTTTTCTGGGAAATTGTATCCAAATAAAAGAAGAACGTGTGTTTTAATTATATAACATCCCTACATGAAATACCTTGGTTAAAAAAAAAATAGTCAATAAAATAAAATAAATAAAAAAGAACGAAATTGAGATATAGTAAAATCAAAAACAAATTATTTAAAAACAAAGAAAGCGCCATATGGGCTGAAGATCCTGCGCCATATTGGCGAAAAAAAAGCAAGATAGAAGTAGTTCTACCTTCTATAGAAAAAAAAAAACATTGAAAAAAATCTGCCTTTAAGTAAATAATAATTATACCTACTATTTTGAATTTAAGATCAAAATTTCTGCAATTAAGCAAAACTGGAATAAAAATCCAAAACGAAAAGTTTTCATTATATATATAACTTTAAAAAAAATTACCTTTTTAATACTTATCTAGTATTTCTTGCAGGGGATCCCTGCATCTAAAAAGTTTTTAGTGCCACACCCCTAATATGTTTGAAAGACCTATTTAACGATAACCTACATTTAACATGACTTTATTTAATAAGGGCGCTAAATAAACACATATAAAATCATGCCGAATTTCACTTCCATTGCACTAATGCGTAGTCTGTGAGTAAAACACCTTTGAGACACGACTTATTAAGTAAATATGATTTATGCTTTCATTTGAAATGTTATGAACTCTTTTTCGTTGTTTGGCATTTTTACAAATTTTTAAGATTTTCAGAAAAACAAAAAACGATTTTATATACATTTATCAAAACAAAAACAATGTAAACGATTCCAGAATAAACATACATATATAAATAGATTGTTTACATTACCTGATAATTGATTTTTGTTCTATAAACCTACAAATTTACAATAGTTCACGTATCCGCAGACGTGAGATAACCCGTCGCATCAAAACAGACAACTTGCAAAAATTTCGCAACCGAGCGGCGGCGGTGGCAGCTGATAGCAGAAAACATTGAACTTGTCCCCGAAGCGGTGGCAACGCGGCAACGCGTGTTTCGCGGTATTTAATTCGGGGCTGTTCAAAGGTCGAATAAAAACGCAAAATTGTAACCTAAGATTTATTTAAGTTATGTAAACACAGCCGAGCAGTCTCGATCTAAATGTAAAGGTTATGGATTTGCTGAATAAATAAATTTTCTCAATTACTTCTCAAGCCGAGCTTGGTGACTGGCTTGAGCGCGACCGGAGGGGTCCTCGGGGCAGCCCCAGTCCCTGCGGGGGATCCATCGCTTGACTGTTTTCGCGCAGTACTCCCCCGGGAAGTGTTCCTCGAACACGGCCCGGTAGTAGTAGGCCTCTTTGGTCGTGGGCGTGTTGACCGGGAAGTCTTCGGCTGCACTGGCGAATTCCTCGTCGGAAACGAGGGAAGCTGCATACTCCCGGATTGAATCGATCCAGGCGTATCCGACGCCATCCGAGAATTGCTCCTTTTGCCGCCAAATCACCTCGTCGGGCAAGTAGCTGTCTGCGAACGCGGCCCTCAAAATGTGCTTTTCTATCCGCGGTATCTTGGCTGCGTTTTCTGTTCCAAAAGTGTTGAGTTCCCCTGGGATTTTCTCGTCTGGTCGCAGCGACATCACGTAATTAACGAATTCAGTGTCGAGGAATGGGACTCTGAGTTCGACCCCCCAGGAAAGTGCCGACTTGTTGGCTCTGAGGCAGTCTGACAAGTGGAGTTTGAGTGTCCTGGAAACGAGCTCTTTGTGGAACTCCTCTGGGTTTGGGGCCTTAAAAAAGTACAAGTAACCCCCGAAGATTTCATCAGCCCCCTCGCCGGAAAGGATCATTTTAACTCCTTCGCTCTTGATGTATCTCGCCATGATGTACATTGGGATGCTGCACCGCACTGTAGTGACGTCGTAAGTCTCGAGTTTGTAGATGATGTCACTGATGCAGTCCAGGCCTTCCTCGATGG
Organism: Machimus rusticus; assembly: GCA_951509405.1. NCBI lineage: Eukaryota > Metazoa > Arthropoda > Insecta > Diptera > Asilidae > Machimus > Machimus rusticus. Next base: position 46,818,415 of record OX608050.1, on the reverse strand, counting down.
TGAAAATGACTTCGGTGTGATCACTGCCGATGTAATCAGCCACCATCTGGCTGTATTTGAAGTCTGGAGCCCCGCGGAGCCCTACGCTGTAAGTTTTCAGCCTGTAGTCTGGATCTCGTTCTCTACTGATTTTTGTGGCTATTGAAGCGATTAGGCTGGAGTCCGCCCCACCGGAGAGCAGAGCACCCAACTGGACATCGCAGTGAAGATGCGTTCGAACAGCTGATTCCAATTTCTGCCTCAAGACGGTAAGGTCTGTGGATTCTGAGGGAATTTCTTTGATCCATTTTGGCTGAAAATAGTCCTTCAACTTGAGGTCGTGGGATGGTCCAATCAGCATCTTTCCCGGCGGAAACACCTCAATTTGTGTACAAGCCCCGCTTAAACACTTCATTTCACTAGAGACCCAAATATTTTCGTCCTCATCTCGGCCATAGTACATCGGGATGATACCAAAAGGGTCCCGGGCCATCATGATAGTTTTCGTCTTCTTGTCGTATAGGGCGAATGCGAACATGCCCGTGATGTACTCCACCAGCCGTTCCCCGTGGTCCTCGTATAGCTCGATAATCACGCTGCAGTCGCTCTTCGGCTCGTAGTGGCCCCTTTTCTTCGCGATTTCGGCGGACTGCTCCAGGTAATTGTAAATCTCGCCGTTGGCAACAACCAGCACATTTCCATCGCTCGACTTGAGTGGCTGGTGGCCGGTGTGCACCCCGACGATGGCCAGCCTCTCGTGGACCATAACCACCCCATCCTCCTCAATAATCTCTAGACCAGTGTCGTCTGGACCGCGATGCCGCTGCCTGCCGCTCTGTTGATAGGCAATTTCTCGCAAAGATCTTAACCTCCTCTGATATTTTTTAGGCGGAATAGGCTGCCCTGTTTTTGAAAATATCGCAAAAATTCCGCACATCTTGAATTCCAAGTAGCTTTAACGCACGTTTTCTTAGATTTTTCACAAATTTTCTGCTTACGTTTGCAACTATGCACTTGAACAAATTTGCACAACGAGACGTCGACGCCGACCAAACTCAAGTTTCTTTAAGACTGAAATTCTGAGCCACCAGCAGCTGCTTTAGTAGGAAACGATTGCTGATAACACGCACTTGAAGGTTGCATCATCTCATCATTTGGGGCAGTGGGGTAGTCCCACCAGGTTCAAGTTTGGGTTCTCCGGGAACGCGCATGCTAACTACATTCAATGGATGGGCGCATTAATTCAGAAATTGTACCATTTAATAAAATTCTAAAAGTAATTTAACTCTCATAGCACCTAAACAGTAAAAATAATTTCACTATATGAGGTTCGCAGTTTGGCGCCAAATGCTATCGCTTCATAAACATTCGTTTCTTTTATACTATGACTTGCTGGGGAAACTGCTGATGGTGGGATCTTGTTCAAGTCTTTTTATCGGTTAAATGAATCTTTCCTGTTAATCTTTTGCGGGAAAGTGACCAATTTTCGTTGCGGATTTCATCATTTCATCTAAAACATTTTACCTCAGCGAGTTCACCACCAACTTTCAAAGTGAGGCTTCAGAGCTTATTTCTAAAAAGCTTTGGAAGGTTCGGGTCCTTGATCACAATCTGTTATACAAGTTGGAAATGTGAAAATTATTCCGGAAGGTGGCAAAGGAAGTTAGTTTAATATTTTATATGGGTCAATTTGGTAACCGGTCCATGAATACATCTAATTCTCACAAATTTCAATGACAGAAACACTAAAATATGTTCTTTGAACAAAACTACACAAAAACCCTCTCGAAATTCTTATCTGCCTTAGTGTGAGCCTATAGAGATTCTAACTATTAAATATTTCTAGATGCTCAAACATATAAACTGAATGACTCGCATTCCACAACTTTACACAATTAACTGAGGTATACAAAAAAAGGTATTCTACTCATAAAAAATAAGACTGAATTTCGGATGAGAAAGGTCATATAATATAATTCAAAAAATACAATGGTTATAGGTGAAGATCGAACATTTCCAATTTTCACATAAGAAGTTACAATTTTACAGTAAAACCTACATTTTGTAATGTGTTTTTGAATATTTTTCTAGAATAACTCTAAAAAATTCATCTGGCATGAATTTTCTTGGCCACTATGATGAGATAAATAGGCTTAAACAACGATATTCATTTTAACAATATTATGATCAATTCATTTTATACTTATGTTATTAACTCCTTATTTTATTAGCTTTTATTTTATAACACATAAAATTGACGCTCCAACAAAAATTTTTATTGTTCCTCTTTTTGCCCCTCAAAATATAAAATTATGATGAAATCGCCAATTTTATAAAGCTAAAAATAAATTTCCAATATTGATTTCATGCTACGCATTCAGAATAAATTTTTATCTACATATTTTCTTTTATTGCATTCAGAGATAAGTGTACTCGGGACAAGTAGGTACTTTTTACGATTTTTCAATTTATTTCCTTTTCATCTTTTTTAACTGTGATATATCTAATCAAATATAATATAAAGTCGAGAGGAGTTATTCCAATATAAACTTTCATTTTCTTATATAAAAAATTACGTATATTAAAGTTCAAGTATGTTTAATATGTGCGTATAAAGAACCAAATATTTTTGTTTTAAGCATTTTTTGTTGTTGAGTCCGAAGCATTCTTAGACTTTTGCAGATATAATTTCGAGCTCTAATTTTTACACCCTCTTGGATACCTAAAAAGCTCCTTAAGTATGCTTTTCGCTTCTTCAGATAATTGCTTGTACCATTTCAAGGACCCCAAACCACTTGATTCACTAAATTTAAAACATAAAAGTAAAACATTTTTACTGCCTAAAGGTAGGTACTATCTTTTCCGAAATCGAATTACAGAACTTCCTCTTAAATTAAAAAGCAGTTTTTGGGAATCTTGCTTATTTACTCGTTGTGCTCTGCCGAAATGAATTACAATTTTAATAATTTCGTGAATCAATTGGTGATGGGTTTTCAAAAACAAATATTGGAAGGAATATACGCTGAGAAAATAAAAGGTTGAAAACTGAATTTCATTACATTACTCCATTAATTTCAAAATTAAAATATGTATGTAATTTCCGTGCTCACTTGGAAGTTATACTCGCTTTACCTACTTGACCAGAAACCGACCCACGAAAGAACTCGGTATCAAATCACTGAAACCCATTTACTGGAGCACGGCTTCGAGCACAGTTCGTGTGTAAATATTTTTTCGCGAAAATTAAAAATTCCTCTTCAAAGTTTCAAATTTTATTGTAAATTTCTCGCCTGAGCACCGCCGCCTCGTTTCGACTGAAGCGGGAATGTTGGAAAAATGGAAAAATACCATGAGAGCGCAGAGCAGTTCGCCGCCAAGCCATTTAATTGCATAAAATTGCGCTGTGTTTATTTGCATAAATTTTGATCCAACCAACGTTGCAGTGGCATAGTCGAGTTTGTTTGCTTTTCCTATATTTTTTTTATAGGAAAGCGACATGCCGATAGACACGGTTTTTGCCCAGCAACAAATTCTCTGGTCCAGTACTACAGCATCCTTTGCGAATCGGTCGGAAGAAGATCGAATTCGCATGGTTTTGTATTCAGCCAGCGTCCATTGTGTATATAGTCCTAATTTGGGGAATTCACAAATGTGCGTGAGATGAGGAACATCTGCTCGCCAAATTAGCCGAATTTATTCAAGACACGCCAGAGGAGCATCTGCGTTTAAACTTTACAGACTGTCGGCTCTGGGTGAGTGGAGTACCTATGTTTAGGGTACCTTCGTCCCACATCCCTTCCGTGTCAAGTGCCCAAGTACCATTTGAATGCGAGAGCACCTCGCGAACCTTCATTTTGATTGTTATGTGTTCATCCCGGCAGCATCAATCATCGCCAGGAGCTCAATTATTCGGCTCTTTGGAGGGAATTGGGACACCAAACCACAGGTCCGAAAAGGTCGGAAATTGTGCTGTCATGGCGCTATGCCTCCACAATAAAAAGGGTAACCGGCTCCTTTAGATTGATAGCTTAAAGTCAAAGCGTGTTCTAATTAGCAAATGCCACTTTGAAGGGGTTTAGTCAGTTTCCCGCAAAACCCCACAACTCACAAGTTCAAGGCCGCTGTATAGAGATACCTAACCGACCTATCCGCAGCTATTTCGAGCCTGTTCGGGAATTAACTCCGGGCCGACCAGGTTTATTAATGATTAATTATGGAGGGTCCCACTCCGTTCATCGAAAGATGGCCCCCACTTCGACTTATTCTGAATTCCGACTAAAAGCGTACCGAGGTTAAGGGCCACGTCCTCACCTCACATGCTATCCTCAATTTGAGGCCGTCATGTCTTGGGAATAAGAAAACTGGTTGCTATCTGCCTGCAGGAGCGTGCTACGCTTTTCTCTTTAAGGCATAAATTGGATTCAAGAAAAAGGATTCTAACCGATGAGCTGAAGCCAGTATTGATTTTGCCCGAAGGAGGAATATTTTGTCCCTGCGCCTAATTTCATGAAAATTTGATGACCAATGCTATGCGAAAGTATTGAAGATGGGCCCAGCACCTGGGAACAGGGAAAATTCAGCATCCAGAAAAGGGATTTCGTCCAGACTGAAGATTTTTCGGGGCATGGAAACACGCCTGAGCAATTAGGTGTGAAGGGCGGCGATTATTGAGGGCGACTACATATGGGATTTAGACCTTAATTAAGGCACGAAAAGGTTGTCTTCAAGAAGAATTGGATTAATTCTTGGAGCTCAAAAATCCCTTCAGATTTTATCAGTGATTATTTTGATGAGGCTTCGGCCTAATCGGATTATGCCTTTTACCGTGGAGTGAGTAAATAAATCAATGGGAATGAAAAGTCATTGATATTACAAGGGTCATTGGATTGGCACACTCGATAAAACTGTGATAGACCTGATATATAACGTCATTAAAAACCAAATTATATTTATTGTTACATCCTAAACTAATGAATTTTATTAAACTAACTTTGAATACCGGCATAGAGAGATTTGAAACCGCAGTAGGTTTTTAAGCATACTGATACTTATTATTTAAAAAAGTATTGTTGTATATATTTTAAAACTACTACTTGACGATTATTATACATATGTATACTAATGATAATTTATTTAAACAGCGATTTATACCTGTCGAACTATGTATGTATGCTCTTAAGTGAAATGTTTTTTACAGCAGGTGCAGTCATATCCGAAAAACAAAACTTTTGTGACGTAAAAATTTCTTTACGTACTGCACAAAAGAAAGTTTCCTCCAGTGAAAGCATAAATTTTTTAGGAAAAAGGGCGAAAGTTTGCAGGGCCAAACAGCATAGTTTCCATAATGCAGTCAAGACCATTTGCAAGTTGTTTTATGTTTCGGGTGGATTTGTTATTTCTATAAGTCGGTGGAAGAAGAGAGAGTCGTCCTCTTCCGTAATGAAGTTTAAGAAGCCGGCTGGGACACGCATTTGCGCCATTCATAAACTCAGCCAGGTGCACTCGTAAAGGATTGGTGGCCCCAGGAGCTCATCTTCGTCGATGGAAGCAGCATGCAATTTCGTTATTTATTTGCAAGACCGTAGCGACAGAGGGCGCGCCGAGGTTGGAACCGATATTATTTCGGCTACCTGACTTCGAGGCAGTCACGTTACCTGGGTATTTATGCAGATTTATATATGAAATTTACGAGTGAGGAGCACTGCTGTGCCATGGCTCTGCAGTTTCTGGCAAAGTTCTTCAATATCAAAGAAAATGGGACAGTTGGCTGTATTAGCGCTCAGTTGCACTTCGAGAACAACTCGCACATTACCTGGCGAACTACCGCCATAAAACTGGCGTTCATAACAGCGAAAGGGTTTTGCTTTTGTGCAGTTGAAGCAGCGAGTCGCTCGCGCGTAAACACGGTTTACTCTTGTGAATTTTTAAAGTGCCAAGACAAATGGCTTTTCAGAATTATTCGATGCAACCACACGTACCAAACGCACGACGAAGTAGGTCAAGTGTGAGAACAATTTTTGGTACAGTTGCTCTTTCAGGTTTTAAAAGAGTCCTGCGACTGCAGGCCCTGGTTAGCCGAGGCCGAATAGAGCGCTTTCATTTGTAAAACTTCAATTCAACACACGTTTCCAGGTGCATTACAAAGAGTTTTAAAAGCGTTTTGTTTTTTGGATTGCGGAAGTTACAATACCTTAATAGTGGGGGTAATATCCCTCTATAGAATAGGCGCTCCAAAAACCAGTGGCAAGCGCTTTCTCTAAGCGCTGCAACAAACTCTCGAGTTTAACGTGACTTCCCAGAAGAAACAAAACCGAGAAATGTCTGATTCGCAACTCAGGAAAGAAGTTTAATTAACGCCACTTTTTGTTCTGTCTAGCATAATGTAGATGATGTAGTTACCGCTAATTAAAGCATTTTTGCACCCCGAACAATAATATCAACCTTTTAAGTTTCCTCCATAAAAAGTGTGGCCATTGCATTTAATTTTCCCATGAACTTAATCTGCGGAAAACCCAAACCACTGAATAGAAAAAATGCGAAAAATTTCTTACTTGCGACAGGTGTGGCTATCAACGTCGCTGAAAAATTCTTAAATTTTTTATTATACATAGGACATGTTCTGCTTCGGCAAGAAAAAAGTACCTACCAGCAGAATGTGACGGCGTACTATATTTGAAAGTAATGTGGCCATGAATGTCTACGACGATGCACTAGAGGAAATTGGAGTCATTGATGTCACGTTGTCAACACTTGTAGTGCACGTAGGTAAACAGGATTAGGAGAGTGTACTTGCTGGAAAAAATATTTGAATTTTTCTCCGTTCTCCAGTGAAATGTAGGGGAGACTGGGTACGGTTGAAACAATTTAGCTTTTATTGTCCGTAGCATCGCTATTACCGAACCAAGCACCGATTGAGACATGTTAAATACAAGGGCGTGTTTCCATCTTCCAATTTGCAGTATTATTTGAGTGCCCGGTGTTTTGTAATTTGTGTAAAATCAAATTTAACAAAAAAACTAAAATTGTTTCAACCGTCCCCATACCAGGGGCGGTTGAAACAGTGGTTTGAATCAACTGAAATACATACAAATAATACAAAATATTCTTCAGTCGCCTTAGGCATTATTACTACTTAACAACTGCACATAAAGTAGGTATCCGCTTATCGAAAACAATAAAAATTAACAGGATTTATTTTAAAACCGAATTTTAGCTCTTCGCATAGTGAAATTATTTGAAAACATAAACTAAAAGAATATTTCTATTAACAATGCTATTAATTTTTTTTTAATCGTCCTCCCAGGCGAAGCCTTTCTTGCACGTACCCCCGGCATCTATAAAACAAGAAATTTAAATAAATAAAGCGAGAAATTTAAATAAATAAATTGTTTCAACCGTACCCACAAAAAATGTTTCAACTGTCCCCAAGCCCCCATTTGATACAAAACAGTTTATAGTAATGGCAAAAATAATTTTACACAAATACTAATTACGCTGTCATGTTCTAAAAGCATTGATTCAAACACAATTATACCACTCTACACTGTCACTTGAATGAAAAGTGTAGTAATTGCAATAAGTTTTGGTACATAAATATTTAATTTTGCTTATCAAATAACAATGGGGCCTCCTATAAACAACCACAACGCGTAGTGAGCGACGCGCCACTGAGATTTGTGTTCGGACTTGTCATCCGCTTCTTTCGTCCCTTACACCCCTCCCCCCACCACACACGGTTCGAGAGATATTAGCACTGTTTCAACCGCCCCGTGTTTCAACCGTACCCAGTCTCCCCTACTTTAAAATTATTTTACAAAATGTGACAGTAAATGCATACACCGTATAAGAAAATTTGCTATGAATAACTCTTTTGACTTTATTGAGAAGTTAGCAAAGGATGAAAAATTCGATTCAGTAAAAATGTTTTAAAAATATAAAATATTGCTAAAATTCTAACTACTGACTACATTTTTCTATAATCTCAAAATTTACTAAAATCTGTAAAAATTCGCTAAAAAGTAAGTAAAATTTACAAACTATTTACTGAAGTCTGAACTGTTGCTTACATAGTTAAGAAAAGAATATCCTCACAACAACCCCCGGTTAAAAGTGACGATGGTATCATAATGGGTTTAAAATAGCCTAAGATCTTGAGATGACTGTGATAGCTGGCCTAACCTAACCTATTACCTAACTAAATTTTTAGTAGAAATTACTAGTAAAAAATATATTTCTACGCTCTTTGATGTTCAGTAAAATAATTATACAAATAGTGCGGAACTTTTTACTGTTTCAAATTGTTCATTATAAGTTATTTTCATTATTTTAGCTCAGGGAAATAAGTTGCAAAATGTCTTCTACGGGGAAGTCTTAATTCTAAAGTCCTAAAAATGGTTGAATTTGAAATAAAAATTAAAAATAATAAATCAACGAAAACAGTCTCATTAACAGTCCTTTTAATTTGTTAGAAAGAAAGTAAAGAAACGCCCTTTTGCGCTTATTAGAGATGATAATGGAACGTTACGCTCACTGACGTCACGAATCAAAAAGCATGAAGGCGTCAAGACAATTTTGCCGCTTCTAAAGTGGAAGGGCAGATAAAAAATTCATTTGAATTTCCTTCACAAAGCTGATTTATCTTTAATTTTCCATTCCAGCAGGACTAGTGGCCCACTATCGTCCCACTCGGACCGTCCTCGCGGGGAGAGGCAATTAGAGTCGACGAGAAAAAGTCGCAGCTAATGAGGTGTTTACCTTAATTTTTACTAAGCCTTCCCCGTCGACGTAATTCCCGGCCTTGATTACACTGCCAGAGTCGAGGCGGCCGCTTTGGCGGCTGCGTCGGCGGCGGCGACGGCGGCGACGTCCAGCAAATTCGAAACGTTCGAAATTCGAAAGAGTGCCGCAGTCATGAAAACTAAATTAAGCCCTTTTTGCAGCACTAAAGGCATTTTAGCGGAGTTAAAAGCTTTTCCATGGAGTTGGACACATTTTTCTGGTGCACGGGTGTAAGAAACAAGGAGGCCAGCATCTGTACAAGGGTTAAAAGGCCCCCAGAAGCCGTCCTAATATTTTATTCCGGCCTCTGTGCCGCCGCGCTCAAGGACTCGCCTTCATTTGTTTGCGAACTGAGTCCTTGGCTAACGCTCAAATGAGGAAAAAAACAAAAATTGTACACGGAAAGTCTCTAATTAATTTCTGCTTCAAACTCAAGTTGATTAAGCTCTGCTGGCTCTCGAGCATTCCGCAGCTAGTTCTAAAGTTGGAGCAATTAACAAAGCTACGAAAAAGGCACTCGAAGCGAAACGCAGCATAATAGGCGTAAATTAAAAGCGGAAAACGAGAAAAAAAATGAAGGCGTCAAAAAGGGCTTCAAAGGAATTCGGGGGAGCTCGTTTGTTAACCTTTTTTTTTCAAAAGCGATGTTTATAGAATCCGATTCCAACTGTCTCTGAAGGGATCATTCAATTATAGAAGGTATTTTCTGCCCGGCACCCCAACCAGCCGCTGGGATAATTACTTTCGTTACGACGCGACAGTACCCGCCCACCTCCGCCAATTCCAGATATAAAACATGCTTAATTACGACATTTAAATGAGCTCGTTTAAAATGCGAAGGAACCAGTCAACATGCTTCACATTGCCGTGCTTCTTTGTTCTACAAAGAAGCAATTTGCCCGTTCCCAAGAATGCGAAATTATCTCACACAAAGGGTGAATTTTTCAGCGCCCTTTGTGCAGCTTAACAAAAGCTAGACATTTTTGTGATTTTATTTCGAGTATCGCCAAATTTCCAATTATTTCGTTGGCACCTTATTGAGCGCTTCCCTTTTACTGCCCGGAGCTAAAAAGTCAATTTATACGTCAGCGATGGCCGTGTGGTGCACTTCAATTCAGGACATGTTCGTTTCCCAAAAACTGCATCATTTTCTCGGACAGAGTGAGCGACTCTTATCGTATCGACTCCTCCCTGCAGTATCTTAAATTTTCCAATGCTGCCCTACTCGTAAATGTCTGATGGCTGTTCGCTTCAAAATTGTCGCCGCATTTCCACCTGAAAATCGTTGGGTATAATGAAATTATCAACACCTGACACACAAAACGCGCTTCATAATTCACAGTTCGTTTCACCGACACGAAAAGAGATCAATTCGCTGCAGGATATTCTTGTCGTCCAGTTCAGCAAGCATCTGGAATTTATTAAAGTTTTACTGGCGACTTCGATGAATTCTCAAAGAAGATGAAATTTGCTGGACAGTATTGAACATTTAATTCCAAACTATGATCAAATGTGCACTGTAGCATATCTAATTAAAATGAAATTTGCATGTTTTGTAATGTAAAGTTATGCTTTTCCACAAAAGCGTGTAAAGACTTTTTCTAGTTGAAAATCATAAGTAGTGTTTTGAAAATTTACCTAAAATGTTCATTAACTATGATGATGAAAAACAATATTTCGCATAGTATCTACTATGAGAGGTGTTTTACCTATCTTTGAAATTTTACATTACAATTTACTTTTACATTATGGGTGTAATGACATTTTATTTGAAAATATGTATTACATTTTAAAACAGCGGGATATTCATGCTTATATTGCGTCTGCTATTGTCTCACTTTAAAATATCAGTTGTCATGCAAAAATTTAATAAAACGTTCGGTAATAAGATAGTCTTGTTACTTGAGATCGAGAAAGGTACAACATTATTTCATTCATCTTTAATATAGATATTATAATTTATTTAAATAATTTAATGCATCATAAAAAAAAAAATTATGTACAGAATATTAACACACACACACACACACACAGAAATTTACTAATTTTTACTTACACACTAAATTCTGTTTCATTCATACGTTTTCGCTTTCGTTAAATTAGTTCAAATTCACTACCATCACTCGAATAAATTTCTTTAAAATTTAAATCCAACAACTTTTTAAGCGCATCGCACCAAATTAAATCATGTACTAAGCCGTTTTTCTAATCATAGATATAAAAAATATCGTGCAAAAATATGATAGAATTGAGTATACGTAGCTTTAATCATTCAGAAATTTCCGAGCTAAACCTAAATAAAACTGCAAAATTTTAGGATATATTGTTCAAATAAAATCAAGCGTAATGTATAAAATAAAAGCCTTTAAACAGATTTTGAATTGCATTTATGATATTATGCATATTCAAGTTATTCATAGTTTCACTTTTTTGGTTTCCTTATATAACTTAATTTAAGAACCCGACTCCTGCCTCGTGGTCTCCAATGAAGGTTAAAAAGGACCGAGTACCTACTTCAAACAAACTTGAGGACATTGGCCAAAATCTCATTACTGAAATATATTGTAGAAGTGGGACAGGGAGTCCTTGGAAAGCAATAGCGTCCACTTCTCAGTGATTTTGTTATAATTTTAATTAAAACTAGAACCAGGAACGTATCTGCCTATCCAAATAAAACTGACTCGAAAGGCCACACTTTTAGGGCAGTTTGAACCTTCGCAGTGGCGATGGGGCGCAGCCTGCAGGCGAGTGAGCTGGAAAGTTTCAGTCGACATATTTATATAACATTCGGGTGGGAGTGTTTTGCGCGAAGTACAGCATTAATTTCAGGACGGAACTGGTGAATCCGCAGCCTGGAGCAAGGACATATTTTAAAGGAAGCATCTGAGGCAGATTCGCTCCCGATGAGCCCCACATGTGGCCCCATTCACCAGCAGCAGTCACCTCGTGCGGGATTCGAATGAGCTGACTCTCGCTTACCAAAGTCAAAGAATCACAAAGTTGTATCCTGGCTGAAGTTGGCTGCGGCTAAATTAAAGCGACGTTGATTGCAGCTTCTCAAACAAGACGTGGCACGATTTGCTTTTACTCTGGACATCACTTTTCGTATTAATTAACTTTAGCGCACACCACTTTGTCGGGTTTTAGAGGGAGCTCTTTTCAGTGGAGTAGGCTTAGTGGCGGTAAGACTTTTTAAAGCGTAGCTACCCTCAGACCCCAGTGCCCTGCCAGGAACCAATTAGGGCATAAGTCAACCATAAACATTTGCAAGAATAACAAAGTGCTGCCCTCCCTCCCCCGCCCGCCACTCGGTCGGGCAGTTTGAGCTGAGGTTCCTGGCTGTGGGAAACGTCGAGAGGTATTAAACCGTCAGGCACTTCTCGCAAAAGGCTCTCATGCCCTTTCATCATCGAGATTATTTAAATCCTACTTGAAACAAACGCAGTTAATTAAATTTGATTTCACGCCTAGCATTACACGGAATAGACAAGCCCGGATTTAAGTGGGAGAACCGAACAAAGAAGATCTCTTCACATATTTTGTGCGAAGTGCCTCCTCGTTACGAAGATACTTTCAAATATCGTAGATTTACCTGTTTTAAGGATGGTGTTGCTGTTTTCTCAACTCGCAAGCTCAAGGAACCGTATTTAGGGATAGACCGCAATCCTCGTGGGTTTAATGACACTTATTCGGTCCAAAACACACGAGGCTTGAAGAAAAACACATTACGTGAGTATGTGAAGACGAGAGTTCTTCTGAGTGAATTGTAGTAAATCATTCTGTTTCAGCTTCAAATCGAAAGCATACTTAAAATGATATGTTTTTGGTTTGAAAGAGAATTATGCTATATTGATTCTGTCCTATGGCACAAGTTCATATATTGTATTAAGTATTATTTCTGTCTAAAGTTTGAAAAGGGGTTGTTATACAAGTATAATGTAATCTTTCTTTTGAAATGAATAAAGAAGTTCGATTTCTCCTAGTATGTGTTTTTTTTAAATATTTTTTCAGGTTTCGAAATTTTCTCCAATAATTTCTTAATAGTTACCTCCATCGTTCATTAATTTTCGAACATTGAACAGAAAATTTTTAATTATGGGATATAAAATGCATTAGGCCCCTGTCTGATGGGACCAAAAAAATAAAATGTACACAATTCAAAACGACGAACCATCACCTGAACCCGTGTAATTCTCAAGACACATATGAATATACGGATATTTTTTTAATAACTTTAATTCATTTCCACAAGATGATGCATACGTCTAATTATACAATGCCTTCCGATTAACCAGTAAAATTCTTGATAACTAGTATCAGATTTAACCTAAAATTAAAGTAAATTTCCTTTACAAGTTAATGCAGATAAAAGTTAAAGGATCTATATTTTATAAATTATCATTATTTATTCTTCTATCTATACAATATAATTTATTAAATGTTGAATTCCATTAGTCCTATTCTTACTATTTCCATGTTACTAACTTTGTGATTCTCAAACCACAATAGGCTGTAGCGGTAGGGTTTGGTCTATTTCATGATAACGATAGTGTTTCCCTTGCTTTACAGTTTTATATTTATATAACAGAGGCCTTAAATATGGGAATTGACTGAAAAATACTGCGATTCCGCATATTTCCTTCTTGAAAGCTTTCTGACTTTAAAAAAATGAATACTATTATAACTTTTTTCAGATAAAAAAAAAGGAAAACACGACAAAGGTTTTTATATTGGAAGTTCTGCAATAAAAGAAACATTCCACCCAACAAGGTAAACATTTGTGAAGCACTGCGATCACCTTTAACCCATGTGAGCCGGGGGTATTCCGCCTGTCTGAGTCCGAAAAGAAGCGCCACATCCAATTGAGTCATCTGAAAGGTCGGGCTACCTGAATATTTACCTGGCATAGCTCCCACCTGCCACTTCACATTGACAAAGTCGTCAACGTGAAAATCCTTGAGGCGTAATTTCCAGTTCATATAGCGCTTCGGCCTAGCTACTGCGGCGTAGGGTCAGGATTTGCTGAAAAATGACGGAAAGCGAGGCATCCTTGTGGCTTGGCGAAAATTCCTGGAGCAGCTTTTTATCGGCGGTTTACCCGCAGTTATCTCTAATTAAAAGGAGATAAATTTTTTGTAATAAATTGCCTGGCATGTCCGGATGAATTGATCGGGTGTCGAATGATTATCGCAGGTCAGTTGGCCGCATTCATTGAGGATTTTCATGCAAAGCTGTCAACAGTTGCAGATGTTTACGACCCACGGGCCACTGGCGGATTAAGGGATTAAGCAGATAAACAGATATAAACAAATATGCAGCGCGAGCCCAAGTAATGAAATTGCCATCAAATGTTTTCGAATTCAAGTTACCTTCGATTGAACGTTGCTATATAATATAATAATAAAAGAGAAATAAACATTGGAACAGTGTTAGTGCAACATTGATACACGTTAATTTTAAATCCTCAAATTTCGATAAAGGATCCCAGAAAAATGAGTTAGTATCGATTTTAATACAAAGCAGCTGAGGTATAGAAATGAGCCACAAACATTATTTAAATTCTAAAGGATATAGAGGTCAAAGTCATTATTAATCATGATTATTAATCATTCAAATCCTATTTTAATTAGGATAGTTGTAGCATAGTAAAAGCTATTGTGTCAACTAAAGTCATAAACAATTTTAATGGATTTTATACTTAGTTGTTTAAATTTTAAGAACTTTGAGACCAGATAGTAGCTGAAATAGATACAAAAATCAAGTAATAATCACAAGTAAAAATGATTAACATTCAATTTTTATATTTATTAATCTAAAGAACACTTCATTTCTTCTTACGGGCCTTTTACTACATATGTTGTCTATTTGTTTAAAACGTCTGACCACTCCTAAAAGATTTTTTTTTAATTTAAAATTTGAATAATGTCTGTTCTTATCGATTCCTGTTTGAGACAATAACTGATTTGATTGAAGAGTTTCATGAATTCAAAAATATATAAAAAAATAAGAGTCGGATATTCCCTAAAAAATCATCTTTGCTTTGGCCTCGGAATTTCCTAATCGCTGTTTATGGGGCTTTTTTAGACAATTTGAGGAAGGTTAACTTTTAGACGTTAAGACGGACAAAAAAATGTTGCTCGTAATTTTTCACAGTCCGCAGATATTGTGGAGTAGAAGGGCAAAAAATCTGGGTTGCTCGAGCTCGGATAGTATTTTTCCTCATTTCAGACACGTCTGCGTCGGGGAGGCGGCGGGGGCGGTGGCCGATTAAACTTATCGCAGGAGCAAATGACACGAAATCCATCCGGCAAATTGAGCGATTTCCAAATTGCGAGGCTCACGCTCTTCCCGCAATTTCTTTGCTGAATTCATTTGATGCGTGCTCCTGTTGGATTTGGATCAGGATCTGGGTCTGGGTCTGGGTCTGGCGCCGGGACCACCTCCCGGCTGCTTTAAAAACAGAAAGGAAGGAAGCGTACGTGACGCGAATCGCTATGCCCCGGCAGCTCCAATTGGAGCCGGCGTTTTTTCCACCGAGAACTGATGCGCTGTACTTACTGCCAAATTTATTTATCCAGATTCTAGCTGTCACTCGGGAGTGATTCCCTGCTCCCGATTTAGTTGTCTGGGAGCAGAATGGATGTAGCCCAGATTATTGCGCCTGGTACCCGTCCGGCTGATGCTGTCGGTTAAAACTTTTCCATTGCCCGCATTTGTTTTAATTTGGCGCAATCAGTCAATCGCTGTTTTATGAGCAGCCATAGCACAAAAAAGGGAGTTTCAGCCCCAAACAAAAAATTCACGACTCTATCTCCCTTCGCGATGAACTCGATATTTTATGGAAAGTTTGCCAAATATACGGCCCGGCGGGTAATGAAGACACGAAATTACCCCCGCACACCCAAAGGTGCTAACGAGGTAACGATGCGGACTCCATAAAAATGCGAGCCCGGAAGTGGAGAGTAAATTCAAAATTACTTAGAAGCCAAAATTCATCCGGGAATTTATGGACGGCATTAAGAGCGTAAAATTAAATAAGGCTACGTGCCCGCCCAGGGTTACCTTTAATGGATACTTCGGTGAACTTTACTGCCGGCGCGGCGCGGAGGCACGCAGACTTCGGCGGCGGCGGCGGCGGCCAAAATGTATCTCGATCTAGAGGCCCCAAAAATATCTGAAAACCATGTGATAAACGAGGGTCGTTGCCGTACAATAAAATCGCCGTGAGAGCTAGCATGCCATAATTTTTTGAAGTGAATGCCTGGAGGAAGCGTCCATTGACTTCCAAAAAATAAATTTTATTTCGCTGTAAAATCTGAGAAGAGGAGGTGCTAACGATGTCGGTGGACTACAACGCCTGCTCCCAGGTGGATTAGTATTGTGGGGCTTATCATAATGGGGCTTTAGCTAGGTGTGCGCCGGGGCGTATTTCACCTCAAACGCTCCTTAATTGCTTCCATGAGATATTGTGCGTTAAGGCTATTTTAAGTTATTACCTGGGCGCGGAGTTTCAACTCCAATTTATTTGCGGACACTTAGGATGCTATCTACGAGAATTGGATTTATGCTAGACCGTAGAGACAATGGAAATCATTAATTCCAATTGAGGCGTTTCAATTTCAATTAATTGACTCCCTTTTTGAGCTTGCCTCAGTACACCAACAATATTCCACTAGACAAATATACTCGTAAATTCAATAAATCAAATTAATATTTGCAGTGATGAGTTTTTAATAACACAAAGCTGTTTTTATTATAAACGTTAATTCATGTACTAGATATAATTGGCTGTCAATATTTTTACATATGTTTCCATATTTGTAATTAATTTTATATCTCTTCCATCGTCCAAATCAATTGAGATTTAGTATTTTATAATATAAATTGAATGACAATATATTTTAACAATAAAATTTAAAAATTGTTGTTGATTTCCGTCCTTTGTGGTTTAATTCGATTAAATTTAATATAAGGGAATTTTGGGGTTCTCGGTTACAACTGCGATAAAGAGGAAATATTTCACTACAAAACTGATTCATATTAACTTATAGGTACTGTAATTAATTTTTTTAGGGTAGAGTTTATAGGCCATCAAAATCGTGGTTATTACACATATTTCGTACTCAGGTTTTCCTGGGTAAATTTTGTAATAATACTTTTTAGGGTTTTTTACAGAAACCTCAGTACGCGAGTCCGATTTGCATTTGGGCAGTTTTTGTAATATACTTGATTTGAAATAGTTACAGAGATGTACGTGGTCAAAAGTACTGTAAACGATTTTACTTTTTTATTTTTAGTTAAGTTAACAATTAGAAACATTTCTACAAATTAGAGAACGGATTAGTTATTTATAATGGGGGTTGTCTGCTGTAATGTCTGGTTAAGAATATTAGCTGAAATTTTGCCTACCTACGGGTTTTTTAAAACTTAACAATTAAAATGTATTTCCTTTAAAACTCCTATGATGATATGTTGACGATTGGGGAAATACCTTTTTGCATATGGAGAAAAGTTTGTTACTAATGAAATTCGCTGATTTATATTGTTTGAATATCTATGTCTGTTTATTGTATGTCAATGGCCTAAATTTGTTTAGCAAATTGCAGAAAGTTGTCACGGACACAATTTCCTGAGAAATGCTGAAAAACTCTCCCATGATCGAATTGAATTTTCAGGATCTTAAATCTTAAGGGTCAGCATTCGAAGGCAAAATAAAATTAGCCAAAAACACAATTACTTGGAACCCCAAAGAGCGATGGTTCCTTGTGAAACCACAAAATTACTAAGGCTCGTCTTCCACTTTTCCATCCACATTCTGATTCCGTTGAAAGGGAACGCCAAACAATAGCAGTCTTGCTTCAAAGGAGAATGTAATTAATGCTGTCGTGCACTGCCTTCGCCGCCAGTATGGAATATCAATTTTGGGCCGGGTTCGAGGGATGGAGCAGCCCCACAAGAGGAAATGAACGAACTGCAAACAAAGCCTATCAAGGACTAAACGTTCCATGTCTCTGGCGAAAAGAACCCAAAAACATCTAAATTGATTCCCTCACGCTCAGGTTCCCTCGGATGTTGAGCAAGCGAATTAGCAAAGTGTGGAAAGCAATTCTGTCCTAGGGGAACGCCTTAAGTTTTGCGAAGGAGGCCTTCGAAAGTCTCTCGTTTCCGTGATAAAATTAACTATTGCAAAAGTTGAGCACGTCCACGTGCACACGGCAGCCACACATCGCCGCTGACGTGCAGCCCGCCTTAAAGGCCATTTACCTAAGTGGATTCCTCCCGTGCAATGTGAAACCTTCGAATTTACGACGAAATACCCGGACCTAGCCCGCCATTCAACGGAGGAGGCCAATTGTTTCTTCCCACCGATTTAATGAAAATCAGAAAACTTCCACTTCTTGGAATTATGTGACCGTCCAACTTTACTCCGTCCGCCAGTTTGGTCGTCTGCAAAAAGCGCCTTTATGCACGTCTTTATTATACGGGTCCCTTGACACCGTCCTTTATTAGGGCACGTTATGGGCTCTAGCCTAGATCAGATAATTGAACGAGAAAGACCGGAAAATTTAATATTTTGGGGCTTGGCGAGCAGCTGAACAACGAAATCTCAACGAGTTTCTGCAATTATTTAATCGACGGCTTTAAAGTCTCACAGGAGAAATTTCGAGAGTTTTAGCGAGATTTTTGTTATTACAACTTGGAGCTTCCGTCCCTTAGAGCTCAGGCTTAGTAAGTAAAATTGTATCACTTTTCTGGCAAATCTATTTCAATAGCAATTGTAAAACTTTAAAAGATTATTTTTTGCCTTGGTATAACAAAATCTGATTGTACATATGTATGTATGTATATAGAATGTATCAAAAAATTGCGTGGCGTTATAGTGGTCTGAAAATTCATGACGTTTATTTTCGAAACTCTTGCTTTATAGGCCACACAAAATTACTAATTACCCATCAGTTACTTTAAACCTTAGAGTTAAAAGTGACAAAAATAGTGGGAACAGTTTGAGAATTCATTTGTGTAATTATATATTAACTTACATAGATTAGAGATTGAATGGCTATCGTTTCACAAATTCTAGCGAGCTTGGTTGTTTTTATCTACATTAACGCAAATAGATCGAAAATTTATTACAATTAGAAAAAATACTTAATTACGCTCTTAAGAAATATACAACGATATTTTCTTTTACAATACAAAAAATATAATAAAACTCACCTTCCCAAATCGCTATGCTATCTGATTGGGTAAAAGGCCAAGACCAAAATAAGGAACTATATTGAAGAGAGCCGAATAATGTTCGGAAATTGCGAGGAATGTGTAACGAAATTGGACAATAGTCCCAAATCAGTCCAGTGAGCAGTAAATCTACTGAGTCATGCAAATGTGCCCGGACATTATGGACATTGCTGGGATTTTTCCGACTTAATTTGCGAAAGCGAAAGGAATCGAAATTTATTGTGCGTTGTAAAGGGAGCCTACGACACACAAGTCCTGGTTAGAGAAAACAGGAAGGACTCCTCCATCTGTGATTACTTTTATGTGGCTAGCAGGCCTTAAATCCTTTCCCATGTCCCTTTACCTTAATAAAGAGTCCTCACGGCGCAATCTGGAGCGACAAAACAATTTCTGAATGACAAATTTCGCAATTTATCTGCGGCTAGAAGTTTTATTGTCAGCATAATCGGGCTTGGACAACAACAGCCCGCTGGAACATAATAGAGCGGCATAAGAGCCTATAGACATACATATACCGGAACCGAATTGGTAATTGTATCGTCCGAGACAATTCCTTTGCGGAGTACCGGCGGAGCACATGGATAAGTGACCAAGTTTATCCAGAAGGACCACTCAGAAACTTTCTGGTTGATGGTCGTTAAGTGAAGCTAGCCTCGGGGTACTAGCCCTAGACCAAATCCGAGCCCTTCTAAGAGGGTGTAAATGGGGACATTATTTTGTCATTAAGAATTTGGGTCAGGGGAGAATTTGCCGCTGATCATTCAGCTCTGAAATCACCTTGATGATGTGGGCCGACTAACTTTTACTTCCTCGTTATTTTTTATTCCATGTTAGCGTAATTAGAAGAGAGCGCTAGCCGATGGCTATGACTTTTCACTGATTTCAGCTATTCTGTCTTAATACTCGTTAACGTAAGAGAATGACATCGAATTAATAATTTCAGTAGCCTAAAGGTAATTTAATTTAGCAGTCAGTATGGTCAGGCAAAAAACAAGGAAATATTATAAAAGGAATTGCAGTGACTTTGTCTTCGTAATGAAAAGCCTAAAATTAACGTCCATTAGAGGTCATTTGATTTAATTGCTGTAGGGGGTTTTTTTTGTGAAGAATGATTCTTCGAGCTTATTTGAAGCGAAATAGGTAGCAGAGTTTATTTTAAAATAGATTGTATATACTTGAATACAAAAATGTTCATAAAGAAATTAATTCCAAAAGTTCACTTTTGTGCTACTTATATATTCGGTCTGAATTTTATTCTTGAAACAAATTCGGTGTAAATAAATATGTCTTATATATCCAGAAAGATTAGGGTGACTTTCATGATTTGCTAAGCATTATTTATGTATAAACCATTTTTAAATTTTCGGAAAAATTCTTTAAAAAACAATATTGTGAAATTGAAGATGTACTTACTGTTGAAATATGTTTTAAACATTGCCACCGAAATTATAATAATTCCAAAGGGTTGGCACGTTCCAAGAAATGCAGATATCAAATAAATAATCTTGGTTATTCCAGGCCAGAATCCCTGCAGACTATTGAGATTTCTGTGGAATTCATTGTTACAATTGGGTTGGGATATAATTCGGATTGAACGCCGAAAAGCTATTTCTAATGTAAATTCCGAGAGGAGTCCAAAACATAAGCACGTCGGTACTACATCCTAAAAGTCACCTGCTCGTATAAAATCGACTTATAAAAAAGGTTGTTCCGATCCCAATTCAATTATCCCGGCTTGTAGTCAATGTTCTCGAAAAAAGATTTATTTGCCAGGCAAACGGCAGCCGAATAATCGAAGTCGGAAGCTCTTACTTTGGCCTCTAATACAGCCCTGGTGGGAAAGATATAAAAAGGACCGGGATATGCTATTAAGGAGTACTGGCACATAAAATGCTTTGCAGTTTGGATTTGAAAATCCCTTAAATGCTGATCTACCACACGGTACATCCCTTCCTTTTGCCAGAGTGATGAATTTTCATTCAGTCCACTCCTTTTCAAGCAGGATTAAGTTCATGGGGCTTCCCTTTCGTTCACGGCTTTGTTTACAGCACAGAAGCCCTCCAAATCGATTATGCAAAATATTGGAATACCCGAAGTGAGTGATTCATTGCAGGACCTGCCTTAACTATTTTATATCAATTGCTGGGTTCCGGGGAGTTTCCACATAAGCTTTATTTCCGTAGTACAAATGTTCTTGAGATTGTATCGATCTTTTAGTAATTGGTATGTTAAAATTATCTATCTGAATTTTTATTTTAGTCAAAATATTTCCGATTAAAATGATAAAGCTTATGGACGAATGATAAAATTAAGTGAATGCATTTAATTTGTTCGTATTATAAACTTCCAAATTTCCGCGCAAAATGCACAGTATCTAAAATGTCGGTCGAAAAATAGGTTTTTGACTTTTCTAGAACCCAGAAGTACTTAGATTTTAAACTAGCTTCTTAATAAATTCGCTTAAAATTAAAGCAAAACTGTAATTACTTGAAATTCTTTTAGTTCAAAAAATATCAGTCATTCTTCTCATACTACATACAAGTGTATATACATATGTATTTATTGTATAATTTTTCTGTTTCATCATTAGTAAGATTTCATAGGTTATATGTATGTACATATATACATACATACATACATAAGATCATCAAGATGACACAACGCCGTGACATACATATATGTAAGCATGCAATATAATTAATTTAATAAATTAATCCAAGAATCCAGAAATATTTGCTCAGTAAAAATAATTTTAGAGTTTCTGATTTGACTTTCATATCCATTTTTATTTAACGAGTCTCTTAAATTGAATGCTCAATAAAAATGATGCAGTGTCGTTTATTTTAATAAATTTATACGTTTAAGCTCGTATATCAATATTTATTTGGAAGAGTAATGTGAAATCATTTTTATTTGAAGAACTATAATTTTCGATGCTAGGTGAGTGGTTAATTATTATAGAATAAAGTAATTAACTAAAGGATTATATTTTGATTTAAAATAATATGTTTTTTTTATCTGTAACATAAAATGCACTTCAATTTAATTGATTGTACATTTAATTTTTTTTTTTTTGTTTAACATTTTCATAAAAATTTACTTTATTTGATATTTGTACAGACAAAGTAATAATGTAATGCTATAACAATATAATATTATTTCGAATTTTTAAGTAAAACTTAAATGAAACTCGAAATTATAAGCACCAACCAACTTTCGACTAAAAATTTATGTATATGTATGTTTCTAATAGTTTTATCTTTGTTGTAGTTAGAAATTCTGTTTTGAGAAGTGAGGAACTAAAACAGTGACTAAAAGTGCAAATCACTATTAAAATAGCCCTTAATACCTCGAAACGTCTATGAAAAAATTCCGAAAAAAGGTTATTCAGTGGGGCAACGACTGTAAAGTAATAATGGTCAATTATTGCGAAAAATTATGCATTAAATTTAAAAGTGACCAGAATTGATTTCACTAGTGCATATTACATTGTAGTTTTAAGAGGATATCAATCAAAGACTTCTATACTTACATTTTTTTAGTGTAGATGTCTTTGCATAACTTTAAGTGGAGCAACGAAACTCATAATTAAGTTTGAATTTAGACTAAATCAAGAGTCGAGTTAACGACGGCATGAATGCAAATTTCATAATTGAGGGGACGCCAACTGCTTTATGAATTAAATCGTGGACACTTCCGGCTCTGATGCGCGGATATTCGCGGATCCGCGAATCCGCGAATCCGAATCTATCGCGAGTCGTCCGGCGATTCGGCAGGACTTCCTTTGCAGCTCAGTCGAGCGCAGAGGCCGGCTCTGGTCTTTCGTGGATTTCAATTAGTTAGCAGTTAGCAATCAGCTCGTCACCAGGAGAAATTCGGGCACGCTGCCAGCCCGCGAAGCCACCAAATGATTTTGATTGAAGTGGCCCTTCCGACGGAAATTTGGCGGAGCGAATGATTTAAATCTTCGTGGTGTTTATTCGGAGTGCTTTAAATCAGAGAATGTCGAATTAATTTAGCAACCGGGCGGGATTTGCCCGCTTTTCATGTCCTTCTAGCAGTGTTTGGCTCATAACACACAATAAAATCGCGCAGGACGGGCCTCTGCCGGGGTGCCAAGCAAATGGCTCCCATAAAAGTAATTTCCATCGTTTCAATTTATTTTCAACAACACGTACGCCATTTAAGTGAAATTTAAATTTTTTTCCCCTTGCAACTTTTTGCCGCCCCGTTCGCACAGGCTGCGCCACTCGGCTCCCGGATTTCTTGGCCCGGCTCCAAGCCCATGTGATGCTTCAGTTACAAGATTTCGGGTGAACAAAGGAGCTGCCTCCGTCAAACTTACAGCGGCTCTATGAGGCCTCGGAACCACAGAAGGAGTGATTAAATGCAAATAGGT
Organism: Machimus rusticus; assembly: GCA_951509405.1. Classification (NCBI taxonomy): domain Eukaryota; kingdom Metazoa; phylum Arthropoda; class Insecta; order Diptera; family Asilidae; genus Machimus; species Machimus rusticus. Next base: position 46,795,020 of record OX608050.1, on the reverse strand, counting down.
TTCTGTGTGCCAGCGCCAGGCCCGGCGCTGCTTAGATTATAATTTTGGATAACTTGAATAGGACCCCGGAAAAGCCTCCGTCCTGCGTCCTGTGCTCCTGGGAAGGGGTGCTGAAGGTTCCCAAACTGAGTCCCAGTCTCTGTAGTCCCGAATTAACGAATCCGCGGCGCAGTGCCGCGAAAAGAACTTTATCTGCGGGTGTAAATCAAATGCAGAGCGCGCAGTTCCGCAAAATGCACTTTAATATGCAACTTTATTGTGCCCGCCATGATAAATGCATTCTGCTGCACCTGTTACCCCAGTGGAGAGCGCGATGTGTGCACGCCAGCCAGAGGTAACTTTGCCGGGATTCTTCTTTAATTGCTAATAATTTTCGTGTAAATCACCGCCAGCATGGAAACTCCAGATAATAATTGCAGAACGAGATAACACGCAAACTCGATCCGCCAGGATGTACGACCCAGCGTAAAAAGACAACCTGCTCCGGTTGAGATAAACTGCAAAGTAAGTTTGCGATCCGACGTACGTACCCACCGGTGTGTTGCTTAATAAATGTTATTAGTCCACTTCCTTTTTTTGGGAAGAACGAGCTCAGTTTTGAAGTTGGAGTGTACATTCAGCATTTAATTTAATGATCAGATCCATGCCCGCAGCTCTGCTCATACACAACAACAATAGTTTTGTAAAACTTCTACTCCGGGTTGTTATCTGTCAGAAGTCAACATTTGCCCCAGAATGGTACAAAGTTGTTAACCAAACCAAAGCAACTGGGATTTGTTTGAGACAATTAATGCACATGCGAGTATAATCATATTTTTACGTTGAAAAAGTGATTTATAACTAAACTCATACACCAGGGTAATCACGTTGGATCGCACTTGGAATTATATCAACAATTATAAAAAAGTTAAACGAGCAAACTTTCCCAATCCAATTTTACTACTTTTGGTACCATTCTCCCAAACAAATTCATGAGACTAGTACATATACATATGTATATGTAGGTTTTTTATTTTTAGAGAATAAGCATTTTTATTTCATAAAACTTATTCAAATCTCTTTTACGCAAATGTGCTCAATTTAAATACTATTCTATTAGAATATGAATATCAGGGGTTTTTTACCGCTTAGAAACATTTATCCTGGTTACTATTCTATGTACCTATATTTTTGAATCACTCTAATGAATTAAAAAATTTGCGTACCTATTTGTTATTTTCATAACAAATTTACATATTCTCAGGAACTCATATGAACTTTCTCCTTAAATACGAAAATGTTCTGTTTTTGGGTTTATTAGTTAATTATGTCTTTCTGAATATCAAATTTTGCCAGAACTACGAATATGCAGGCAGTGAGGAAACAGCATTTTCATCCTACGCCAATGGGGTGAATGTAGATTTCTTCTTCATTTATCAGAGCTAGAAATACGTGAATATTTCCCCAAAAATTTCAAAATTTCACATTCATGTTTCTGGCATAAGGGGGACGGATATGGTCATATTAAAAGTTTTATCATACATAGATTCATAAGAACTACTCTAAGTTCGTCTTTCTTCGGTCAAACAGTATTAAATTTTAGACAACAAAATTCAAGCTCCCAGGATTTATAATTTTCACAAAATCGAGCTGTTTATTTTATGTATTTTAATTTGTTGAAATAGACGTGCAGACTTTTGTTTTTATAAATATGAATATTTGAAATGGCTTGGTTATTTTAAAACTTTTTAATTAAGAGTTGTATTTGCGTTTGGTAAATATAATGTTAGAGAAGAAATTTGTCTCGTTGTCAGTTTCAGCTTAAGTTGCTCATCGGTTCTTGAAACGTGAGTTTGTAATGTCGCTTTAATTGCGAATGTCTTTGAGTCTGGTATCTAACTCATGTGATTTACGAATCAACATATGGTGAGTTAAAGGCAAAATAAAACAATTTTGGAAACGCAGACTGTCATTATGTTATTTTGACGTACATTTGCTTTATGTAAACGATAGATAAAACTGACTAACTCGATGGCTTATCCATAGTTTGGCACGGTCTAAAATTCAAATGATTTTTCAGAGATATGTTATTTTGTATATATGTACATATGTCGTGCTACATACACATTTTAATAACTTCTGAATTCTACTGCACATAGATACGTCAATTTATCTTAGGCTTTTTATAATTGAAACCTACATTTTCAGAAGTCGATAACCCTTCGATGTTTCATTTCTCTGTTCTCTACATGATCTCATTTCCGCGTACTCTCAGAAAAAGCAACGAACCAAACTCGTTAATAAAGTTTCTGCACCTACCTTTTTTCCTTTTCCTGACAGTGGAACAAACGCATAATTCAGGGCATTGCATATGTCGAGATCTTCTTCAAGATACAAGTGCTTTCCAGGTTTCCAGCGAGCTCCATTAAAACGCCCAGACGCAGCCTTAAGACATTTTTCCTTATCTCATCTCAAGCGAAATAGACGACGAGCGCTTTCAAGTTTGAGTGCGTCATTAGACTTTATGAAATTTTTATTGGCATGAAATTTCCGGAACTCCAAATGGAGTTCATTCAGACGCGTGTAATTTCTTTTACGCGGAGTAAAATAATGCAGAAAGTGCTGCACTTAACACTTCGCCGACTCTAGCGGGTTTATGGTGGGGATTTCGTTCGTGATATGAACATGGGAAATGTAATGATCTATAAAATTGAGCGATATAAAAATTTTCCCATTCCCACCTTGTAGATTATTAATTTTTGAGAAAAGTAACGATAGACATCGGGCAGGCGAGGAAATTGCCAATATATCGCTGTCTTAATGCTGCTCCTTCCTTTTCATTGCAAGAAGTTTGCAGTTACAGCAGAACTGTTGTCTGACATCGGCACCGTGTCGATAATACCATCATTTGAGAGGGATTTCTTTGAATCCTTTGACCGAAATTGACTTTCGTGAGAAATGGAGGAACAATCTTTGGAGAGATAGAGGGCCATAAATCTCGTACTACTTTGCCTGTACACACGCCTTCGATGGCATCCTTGAGAGTAATATTCGCAGTCTGGGGGCCACCACCGTACCCAATTTTGGGTCCTTATGATGTAAGGAAATGAATTTCTAGCTTACCGCTGAAATGCCGAATACGATGCTCCATTTGGCTCCCTAATTCCGAAGAAATATTCGTTCATTCACAAGGAACCATACGTGATCCGAATCAGAATGGCCAGGGACGGATGAAATTTTACTTTTTATTTGGGATAGCCGAGCCAGTTATGTCTATCAGCGGTCAATGGCATCACGAGGGACTACTGAAAATACTTTTAAAGAATGGCCAAAATAGCAGAATTAGATTAAAGCTTGCATAAAAGAACACTATACTGAGAACAACTTCTTTGCTGCCTTTGATTATACTCAACAATTACTTTTTGCATCGAGTTATGGTGTATAAATAATATTTGGTTTCATAATTTTGGGGCGAAACGAAAATGAAGTGCTTGATAAACTTCAAACTTAATTTTAACGTGCTCCAAGTAGAAAAGATGGGAGCTTAATCCAGTTGAAGTTTAATTTTCGAAAGTTTTTTAGAGGCCTGTAAACCTGCCGACATTTAACAAAAGCATAAATCGCCAGGGGTTTAACCTCTATAAAATGCTTTCTTAAAGCTATCTCGCTTTTATTACCTTGAAACTATTGCCGAGTTGGCGAGTAAAATAAAAAATTAATTGAATAGAAAGTTGGCAGGGGCTACAATGCCCTAGTTGTGCCCGCCCAGATGCTATCAAAACTTCTACGGCAAAGTTTCAACTGAAAGGCACGAAGCTGGCTTAATTTCACTCATGCGAGCAGCAATATGAGAAAATGCTGTTTTCTTTGCATAATAAAGTTTAATTAACTCCAAGAATTATCACCATTTCAAGAAACTCCTCTTAGAGGGGAAATCACAACATAGGGCCTCACATATGTGCCATTGGCAGCCGGTTGTAGCAAAAGTAATGTCTAGCGAGCGGAGTTAGTGCCTAAGCTCAATGTAATAAATGATTCAGAGCCGTGTGCCAGGACCTCTTCCACCAGAGACCCACATACAAATGTTAATAATTGATTTTATGTACATGGCGGAATACGGAGGCATGTTGACAATTTGACTAATTGCGTATTCATGGAAATCCTCCTAAATTTGGAGAATTATTTACGATTCATTATATGAATACGTTAGTGCCCATAAATCTCTGAGATGAGCGGACCAGTAGCCCTTAGACCTTACGACTTGCGATAAAAAGGCGACCTCAATATTAGGCCATGGTACAGCTCTGCCATCTGTCTAATCCTGCTGCTCCATATCCTGGAAGTTAAATGTAAAATAAAACTGTTTTATGCAACTTATTCAATTTAACCTATTTACCCAATAGTCAAAGCGGGATTGGCCTTAAATGGTTTATAGGATTCGCCAAAAGGGTCATTGTCATATAGAAAGCTCTTTACGTTATGTGCTATTTAGCATAAAGTAAGTTTTTTATAACCTTAATTTATCTCTCCTATTAGCACTAAGAAGTTCCACCAATTTGTTCTGATTTTTAATTTCTAAATTTTTAATGTAGATTTGAAATTTGCAACGTATAGTATTTTGGATCCTCAAATTTGAGTTTCTAAGCTTCCTACGGACATACCCAGAGTCCATACCATGCAATTGCAGGACCAGGAGTCGATGGTGAAATATAATTGAAAATTTCAGTGTATAATAATAAACAGGATAACATTTTTTACAAATATCAAATATTATTTCACCTAAGGTCTCTTAAAAGTAAGTACAAGTACAAGTACAGTACACAATAATTTTCAAAAACATTTTCTTTTATACAAAAAACGCCAGCGATTCTTCAAACGTCTATTGTTTTAATTTGCATACGCATAGTGTGTAATTACCCTAGGCGCAAAGAACCATAAAATTGTGAAGTTCGTTTATTGCCATCCATAGCTGCAAGTGCCAAGCTGCTTTAATTTAGCGTAAGGCATTTTAGAGTGCAGTTTTTTAATCATTGTTAATTTAACTTTTTTTTATTATGTGCTGTGCACCCACTCCAGGTGAATATAAAATTTAAAGCTGCGCTATTTTAGAGCTGCTCGGAAAAACTTGTAAAAACGTTATGTTCATAGTAGAATATTACGCTTTTTCGCCTCTATAAAGGAATTATTTTTAAAAATTAAAATTATGACATATTTATAGATATACTATACATATTATTATAGTATAATACATTATTATCATAATTTATAAAAAACATCTTAAAGTAATAATAGATTGGAGATGAAAACTTGCAAAGCCGATAAATGATACAACAATTATTACAATCGTTTTTTTAAGTCGGTCTCTTAAAAAAAAAAATTATTTTAAAGAATTCACTAAACAAAAGTAAATTTCTACATGTGTATTTCAGGATATAAGTGTAAACTAGGTTCATGCACGTAGTTTTTGCAATCATAATTAAAGAACATTTGCCAGTATCGATCCCAAAGTTGTATTAACGTTAGTTAGAGTAAACTTAAGTTAGAAATAAAGTTTCTGCAATAGAGAGTAAAATTATTCCTTCTATATTTATATACGTATGTAATTGACTTAGGCTACCATATGTGCTGTTTCCCATGTGAACTACATTCCTTACTGAGTAGATTTATGTTGACTTAAAGATCCGTAGTCCTTATAAAAATGAAATTTATCAGAGCAGAAAAACGCATCAAAATCGATATTTCATATTGTTTAAGTGGTATAATATTGAATCTCCAACTGGAAATTATTTCGGATGTATTAAAATATTTTCCTTTTGGTTAGGTAACTTACATTATATTTAAAACATAATAAACAGATAATTTTTGCATCAGATAATTCGGAAACATTTCGTTAGGGAAGTTGAATGAATCGCATTCATGAACATAAAATTGTAGGATACTGAAAGGAAATTCTTACTTAAATTCTTTCATGCTAATCGATGTAGCGATTCTCTTGAAAATTGTTAGTACATAAAGAACTTATCTTTTTAATTAAAAAATAAATATAATAAGGATCATCGGTAATATCCGGATATTGAGACTCGCTGAATACCGTCATCAATATCTTTAATAAAATTGAATTGAAAAGAAACCTTCGAACAAAACCGTCGAAGTTTTTTATTAAAGAAGTATTTAAAATTGTTTGACTATACTGTCTTTTAATTACGCTTTCTAAATTTATATAGAATATCTGAATATAACCCATACAAAAGTGAGTATTAATTCGAAAAGGGTTTATTTATATTTATGCATTTTGAATTTTAAAAATGGTTTGTTATTGGATCCACCTTATTGTATTTTAAATTATGAACAAATTGGTTTTTTGGAGTAGAAGAGAATTGGGACACTTTAATAATATTTGTCAAGATCTGAAGATAAGTATGAGAAGAATGAGGAAATATGACCTTCGACTCTCATTTAAACATAACACCCTAAAGGAAAAATTGTCCTAATATCTCAACAGCTTAAATTCTAATACTAAAAATCAATATTCCGCCGGGGAAGTGCTATCTGAGTACATTGGAACGCCTCAAAATGGGATTCCAAGGGAAAAACACAAATGACGAACAATATATCAGTTAGCGTACTAAAAGTGTTGTGTCATAACGCGTTGGCATGTGACACGTTTAAGACGTCTGTGGGAAGATTTTTCTTCCTTCAACGCTCTGCGAAGGAATTCTCCCTCTGCTTCACACGTGTAGCAACTAGCAGCCATCACACGTTACCAAATCACTGACGCATTCTGTCACGTGCGTCGCTTCAAGCAAATCCCTTATCGGGGCCTCATCAATCTGCTCCGCGCCGTAGGTGCGGGTGGCTTTATCAAGACAGGAAGTGCTGAGGTACTGAGTTTCTTCGCGTCGCGGTGCCCATTCCGTGGCCCCGCCTTAAGGCCGGAAAGTTTAAATTGACGAACTTTGTATCAAAACTGAAACCGGAAATTGCTTATGAAGACCTCATTTAAATGGTGGGTACAAATTCAGTCCAGGGCGCCCTTATTTCCATTTTTCGAGCCACAGGGTCCCGGAAACAGCGCAATAAAACAAAGAGGATTAGTGGCTGTAAAAGCTTCTACCTCTCGGAATAAGGAGTACACCTTCTTACTGCCCAAGTACGCAATTGAGCTATTAGTCCTATATTTGTTATTCTGCTGAGATAAAACCGGTCACGGCATATATTTTTACAATAAAAGCCCCTTTCCCATGCGCCTTTCGCATATGGTCCGATTTGATTTAAAGTCGACCGCAGCCCTACTTCGATAAAATAATTCACTGAATTATTGCTGAACTTAAAGCGGCTCCAGAGCATTTTGTTGCGAGAATTATGCGGTTTGTGGGGACTTTGCGGGCTCGACGCTATTCGACTTCACTTCAAGTGCAGGTGGGTCATTGTTTAGTTCAATCCATAGAAATTTTATGGGGAACCTCCACCAGGCGAGCTGACCTTATTCAGGGGAAGCAGATAGCACATTTCAACCTTTTTCATAAGAGTCGAGGTCACCGCCGTGACGTCCTAATATATTTAAGTTCAGACGCCTGTCTCATTACGGTGACAGTTTCGGGTAAAATATCTCAGGCCGAGGTTTATTTTCCTCATATTTCGTGCGCTCCTTAAAACAAAACATTAGCACTACCAGAGTTATTTTACTAAATACACGTATGTATGTCTGTATTTAAAGCTTTCTGTGTATCTATTATATAATATTAGTTAAAATTTAACGTACCTACTTCTAAAAAATAATAACTTTTGAACTAAAAGAAAAAAAAAGACTAGTTAATGATAGTTAAAAACCCTATTTGAAATAAAACATTTCAGTTACCGTAAATTTACCTACTCAATCAAAATGCAAAAGTTTAAATGTAGAACCACGATTATATTTGAATAATAAGTGCAGCATTGCTTTTATTGTGTATCAAGCGCAATACAAAGATTCTTGAACATATAAGTTAAGTTGATAAATAAATTATTTTTACAATATGTAGTAAAAATAGCAAATATATGAAAAATATGCTTGTCAAATCGGTTTAGGTATAATCTGTATAAGAGAAATAAATACTACTACTACTAAAAAAATTAATTGCAGAACATAACATTTCTTGCATATTTATACTGCAGAAAAAATTATTAGGTTGTAAATAAATCTGGCAATACCACATAAATTCAACTTCAATTCGTAATTGCTTCATTATTTCCAGGTGTAACAAATAAACTTTTGTAAAACAATTACCTTTATCAACTGTAGCGTGACACTAAAATTTTAACACTTTTATTAGTATTACTTTTACTCATAGAGGAGGGTGATTTTTGTTTGTAACTATATTTCGCTTTTCGACTTTTAGAGCAAAGTGAAATGTGAAAAATATTTAAATTTTTGATATTGTGAACAATTTTTAATTTATATAAACAAATGGAAGGAGTCAGACAATTTTTTGTTGGTTTATATATTTTATTTTTCGTATTTAGATTTGTTTTCATTGTAATTATGGTGGATTTTTTAGAGAGTGAGGTGTACAAGTGTCATGTACAATACTTATTAATAAACATTATAAAGTTAATAAATTAAATTTAAAACCAAAAGAGTACATGTCTTTCATTAAATTTTAATTTGCAAAATCTCGTTTCGACAATATCGTATCAAGATTGCACAATAATTCTATATACTTACTTATGTAAAAAATATAACCTATGCATCGCTTGTGATAAATTGATTTTATTCGAAAATGAAATTCGGTGAAAAATACTAAGCTATACATATGTATTTCAATCCAAAAATGAAACATTTATTAAAACTACACGTTGGGATTTTGAGTGAGCGCTCTACTTTGAGTAGTTTAAATAGTTATACAATTATTTAAGTAATTATTTAATTATTTGCGTAAACAAGCAACAGCTTCATTAAATATGCATTTTTCTTCAAATATCCAACTGGCTATGAAGATGTAGCTAAGCAGATTGGGTAACATAAGATCTAAATACGAAGGAGTAAAACTTACACGCAGGGAAATCAAGCGTATTTTCAGAGAGACTATCGTTGTAAAATGAAGTCCTTATGCTAATACGACTGCGTCCATCTTCACAAATTTTAATGATGCGCCTTGTGCAAAGCTCGTACAAGGGTAGCGTAAATAAGCATCCCTGTAATTTTTCCGCCTGCTTTTTCTTCGCTCCAGCGATTTCTTCGCTTTTGTCTGAACATCTCCGAGAAGTAGAAAAAGAGCCTTTTATCGCTGAAAAGACCCACCGCCTTCAGAATCTATAATTACTTTGCGAACCCTGAAAGAGAAATGCATTCGTGCCCTCTGCTGCAACTCGGGGCGTACTTCTAGTGAATTTTATTAAAATGCTTCCCCCGAGATGCTTTAAAAATGTTTCCGCTCCTTCTCACTTGAATTTTTAATATGAAGGCTCATATAGACTCCAGCTAGGATGACGACTAGTTTTCACAATGAAAAGTTAATGCTGCACGTGAAACTTGCTATGAAGCCAGAGTTCCCTACCAAGTAAAAGTGAGCGCATTTATGGTGCAGGTAAATAGAAATGACATTGCTTTATTGCCATTCGCGCTCCAGGTTATTGCCTTGAAAAATAAAAGGCGTGATGTGTCGCAAAAGTGAAGAATCGCGTGTCAGAGTGATGTAGGGTTGAACAAGTAGTCGCTTTTTCATAATTATTATTTATTTGCGACTGCACTTTGGAGCGGTTCAACGCATGCAATGGAATTTGTTACCAAATTCTACTTGGAAATTTATTTAAAGAAATATACTGAAGAGCAAAGAAGCATTCCCTAATGGGAGCACGTCTGCAGAGATTAAAAAGTAAAACGTATTTAGATTTGAATTTAAATTAGAAGTACACAGAAGATATTTTTTTCAGAGGGCAGCTGATGGACTTATTGTATGTAGATTTTAGATATTATCATACCATGTATGTATATGTTGTTAATTTTTAAATTTTCATCATGCTTTTAGTAAAAAAAAATAAAAAAAACCAATTATGTTTCTAAAATAAAGCAATCATCAAAATGATCAAATATTATACATTGGATATAATTTATGTATCAAAAATTTAGGATATTTTTCCAAAACAGTAAAAGGAAACCTCGGAATATTCAGAGGCAACTTTGACATGTTTAGAAAGCAGTTAATCTCAAGTGGAATAAAATGCTATAGATGCTGCAATACTTCAAATTTTTGCTTTTATTGCCGAAATATAGTCTAATGAGTAGTTCTTTAGCAAATTTTACTATTATTTTCTAGTTAGCGTAATTTTAATTTCTAAAGAACTAAACGTACACATAGGTATATATGTGCCAATGTCCCTGAAGAGGTTAAAGATTTATTTTTTAATTTATCATACTATATCGAAATTTGCTGGAAGTATTCATATCTAATAAGAAAACAAAAAAAGAGCTCTTCTCTATAGTTTTAAGTACACATAAATGAATTTTCCTTATCAGTTTTGGCAAGGGTGACTACGATTTAGTTAGTTTTATAATTACTCCTTAATAATTTACTTTATTCAAATCGTGAACATTTTAAGAAAAGTTGCTGCCTGAGTTTACACCATCTACAAATAAAAATTGGCTTTACTTTTAAAATATCAATTGACTATTCATTTAGAAATAGGTCCCAATTAGCGAACATACCTAAGTGTCGCCGCTGATGAGTCTGAAACATAAACTCTGAGTTGAATAGGACGCACTCACATACATTTTATCTATGCAGATGCAGACGAGATTCCCTAACTGGAGGTCTGAAAAATGAAAAATGGAAACTGCACAAATTAAGTGAGCTCTCTCTTCATGTCGCACCCCGAATTGCAGTCACCATGCATTTCGCGAGCATTTTCAAAATTGCATTATGTCTCCAACTTTGCAGAGGCCTTGTTCCTTGCCCCAACTTGAACTTTGTGCAGCTAACTTCGCAGTTTCAGCTAATGGTAATCTGAGACAAAGTCACTAGGCGAGGGCGTCATCCGCAGCAGCTTACGAAGAAAGGAAGTCATGCGTCGAGATCCTTTACAGAAATCACGCTTTTCAAAAAGTCTTTTCGTGGTTGAGGAACAATGACGTTGCTTTTTTACCTGGGGCTCAAATTATGGTGGGTTAACTGAGAGAATGCATTGAAAGGCTCTCATGCACGATGTACGTTAACCTTTTAAGTAATGACGGCTTTATCGACTCCCGGCGTCTTCTTTTCAAAAACTCACCGAGGCAATGATACACCCTTTTGACTGCCACCCCAGCTGCAATCCCGGGTCTGATAGACCCAGCGCCCTCACAGCGTGCACAGGCACAATTCCGAGACAATGACAAGGAACTTTATAGGTAGAAGAAGAAATGCACGTTTGAATAGAATCCTGCTAGTAACTTACTACGAACCCTGCCCCTCAGAAGTGTGCACCTATTCACGAGCGCAGAACAATTATTCGTGCCGTCTAGAACAAAGGTGAACAACGCTGAGCCTACGTCTGCGCCGCGGTCCCCTAACTACGCAAACTATTATATCTCCACAGAAGGGCAAATTTGCACCTATGCTTTCACCGTACTCAGCATATCATTATGTCGACATAATTAAGTTTGCCACCACAAAGGGGCCTTTCTCGACTCCTTCAAACAAAGGAACAGGAAAAAACTTGCTCGCTAGCGGCAAGTGATCAAGGTCTGGCCTCCAAACAGGAAAAGCATTTCTACTTCCACGGTACTTTTGATATTACCTTTTTGTCAATATTTTTTTTTCGGGACGCTTTTCCAATAAGCTGCTTTGCCTTATATGCCCCAAACTAATCCTGAAAGGTTCTTTTAATTGCTTTGTTGGTTAGCCATCCGTGGTACTGGAAAAAGCGCTTAGTCCTTAAAGCCCTATTCTACTTGCCCCACTTGGGAAAATCGGAGCCATTGCCCAGATTTCCCGATTATGTGGGACAGTCCTAGCTGTTTGCTGCCGAGGTTCTGGATGAGTTTTAAATGAAAGATAAAGCCGCCTTTAAAAACTGTGACAACTTAAGCAGTATGAAATCAGCTTAAACTATACCTATAATTTACTTTAAATACAACTGCATTATTTTTTTGCAAATTATTTTATTCTATTCAATATATGTTCATTACTGGCAGAGCCGTCGCAAGGTAGATTTGACAAGTAAAGTGTACTAATTTATTTTATTATTTCTTTAATACAAATTTATATAAAGGTATAAAAAAGATATACATGCATTAAAATAATTAATATAAAAGAATATTTTATTGATCGTTTATTGAATTCAATGAATTCAAAATAGCATTTAGGCTTCGTAATTTATTGTAGCAGGATATTTTGTAATATTTTGAAAATTGTAAAAATTCTAAAAATAAATAATGGGCCGTTTTTATGTTATTAGTATACATACTATATACTGTTATCAATGATGGAGAGAACAAACTTAATACGACAGCTTCAAATAAGTGTCAATATTTTGTACAAGTTGGCTATTTAATTGGATAGGTATTTTAATACATAGTTTTCAGCAAATATTGTTGAGATTACTTAGTCAGCGATAAATGGCATTAATTTTGTTAATTTAGCAATTGTCTGGTAATGTGAAAGGATTTTAAAAGTTCCATCACGACCTATTACCTACATATCTACCCGTGCATATATAGTTCCATTACCAAAAAGAAAAGACATAACTTGTTCTTGAATTGCCTGATTAAATTCGCCCCACTTAACGGAGTTGGGAACTTTTCGACAATCTACCACTTCAGAAGCTGTGGGCGGGAGTTGGAGACCCAGCCAGGGTTCGCGGCCCACACACCCGGCCAACCCCCATTAAAGAGTTCACATCTTATCGTTTGGAGGAATGTTTGTTACATGTCAGCAATCTTTGTTGAGAACAAGTTCGATAATCGCACCAGAGAAAGGTACTCCGTCTAGGGTTTAGGACCCGGGCACTGTCATGCCAGCCAGCATTTCTCAACTTCTGGTCTATATCAAATTCCTGATATCTTCCCAAATGTAATTTATTGTCTCACACAAATTTATTTTCCGATTAATTAGAATTTTCTAGGAAAATTTACGAGTTTTCTTGCTGAGTGCCCGAATTCAGGATGTTCCCTCTGTACTCTAATTTAGTACGGCAATGACTTTGCGGCACCCCACTAAAAGTAATTAGAGCGCCGGCAGCCGCAGCAGCAGCAGCATTCCGGTTAATCCGCAATCAATAAAAATTATGAGGAAGCCCTTCTGGCCAAGGCGTTCCAACATCTTTGACGAGGCTCGCTGGGCTCCAGGCGTGACAATGAGATTTATTTGAAGTTTGAAGCAGATTGATGAAGCGCCAACACAAAATTCGATTAATAGGGATTTCTAATATGATCGATTTGGAGCTGCCAAGCGCCCTCCGGTTGTGATGGACATTTCTCTGGCTCTGGGCAGCGCAGATTTAATTATCATTAGGAGACGATTATAAATTCCTTTTCTGTCTATCTAGGAACTGATTTGAAATTGAAGCCGAGCAGTGGTTGAATGAACGGACTGTATATTTGATGATCCAAATATTTTAATAGGTATATGGTAGCATCTACAAATAAGTTATAAGTTAGTGTATCGGAAATAAACCCAGATATATTAAAAGTGCTTCAACGCTATGTTGTAAAGAAGAGTTAAAAATATTTACATTAAACTTAAATTTAATAAATGGATTGTCTCTACTTATATTATGATTATTCTATTTCGACGTTGACGGATCACGGATTTTGAAAGAACTTTGTATAGGAGAGGTCATTTAGAGTAAAAAGTGACGACTACTTATACAAAAAGTGGATCACTTGTGTTCCCGAGATATTTATAAACATAAATAAATAAATAATCATAACTATCATAAATCAGTATCACAAATTCTTTGTTATAACTTTTATAGATGGTTCATCATTTTTGACTCGAAATGGACATTTTTGCAAAGTTTCATCCCAATTCATGAGGAGACCTCTAACTCAATTTAAGCCTACATACATATATATTTCGAGCTACATATTAGACTTAATACAGATGACCTTATATTATATATAAAAACAAAGTTTCGTAAGAAAGGAGTAATTTTCAAAATTGCAATAACGTTAACCCAATCCTTTTTATGGGTCCTTAACAAGTTTTATTTAAAATTGAAGCATTCTTGCCAAAATGTCCAGGATAATGACCGTTGATGGGAATTCCACAATGGCGTTGGGAATCGAATTGACTCAAATCGTACATTCGTCTTTACGACCTCGGGAATATTGAATTCGAGTAGCAAAATTTTATGTAATCTGACTGTGGTAAGAAAGAAATCAAGGCGATAAGCATCGTTGCGAGCATCTGGAGCTCTAAACCGTCGAAATCGTGGCAGCTTTTTCGCTTTTATACCCAATTTCCATTGATGGCTAATGTTTATTTGGGATCCATGTGAAAAGGGTTGCTCGAATGACTTTAAATCGCTCCAAGTGGAGCATCAAATTCGCGTGGATGGATGCCGAATTGCCCACAAGACCGCATTTTCATTCCGGACATAATTGTGTCGAATTTCTGTGACTCGGAATTTTCTGGAAAGGTAAACATAATTGAATCCACAGAGCGTCTCTGTCGATTCAAACAAACAAAGGCAAATAAGGGCTGGCAGAGCTGAATTACATTGCTGTCGAAATTTCTTATTTGCAATTTGCTGTCAGACAGGAAGGATGTTTCGTTAATGGAGAAGTGTCGCGCACAGAAGCAGAAAATCACTTGTTGCAATTTTACTTTAGACAGAGAAAATCTGCAACGTAATCGCAAATTCGTGTGCAGCACTGGAATTAAATTTTCGCACCAAGTTTCAAAACTTAATTTTGGTCGAAGGACATTGCGAGTCAGAGCTGTAGACGGTCACAGTCCGTGACGGAGGAACAATTTGAATTTAATTCCTACCAAAACTCCCTGTGGAGTTCATGGAGTATTTACTCGTTATGAAGTTCTGCCCTATTAGTCCGGCAACGCTAGCGAATTTCAACTCGATTAGCACATCGAAATGAAACGGCTGATTGACTACGGCGGGCGGCAGTGGGTACGCCATCGTGCGCTCTTCTGTGTCTGGCCTTTCGATTGCTTCATTAGAAATTTCCTCACAGGACCAAATATAAAGCCCACTGGGAATTTATTCAAATTGAATTTACTTGATTTTGCCGGGATTTGGACCGATTCCGTGGGTATTCTATTGTCCCGTTGAGGGTTACCAAAACCCTGCTTAGCAAGGCGAATAGACCTTAAAAACGATTTCATCGTTATAGGATTAGTAATTGAGAAATGCCTAAAATGCAACAATTGTGCGTTTGAGTACTACTTTTGCGGAAAGTGAGCCGAGTTATTATTTTACAGTGTCTGTTACAAATGTTAGAGGTATTGATGTTGCATTTAATTATATTGTTGTACATTATCATCAATTAAAGTAATTAGTTACCAAAGCAGGCATCAACTAAAAGAATTAAGAATTTTTTATTTCATAGGTCTTGTATAATTAATGTGGATTTCACATAATGCAACTTGCCAACTTCATGTAAACTGTGCCTTTGTTTGATTGTCAATTTACACCTTTTTATTTTATAATGTACATATGTACCTATCACATAAATCTAAAATGAGACACTAGAGGTTTCAAACCTTCATTATAAAAATGAACTGGTTATTGAGTTTGAGATTTGTCAAATCGGTTAAAATCGGCGGCCACACACGACGCGGTCTCGTGAGAATTTTTGTGACAAACTCGGTTTGTGCACAATTTTACCCACAAACCGTGTTGGTTTCCATTTCCAGAGCGACATTGACATTATCATTTTGACAGATGATAAACAAAAGAATGGAAAAATCAAAGGCGAGTCAAATATTTCCTTTTGTAATTGTACACATGTAAGTTCCTAAAAAACAGCTCTCTAATAATAGTTTTTCTGTCACTCATAAACATAATGAAAGTAAATTAACCCTTATAAATATATAGAGATTAAATTAAAGCAAACATTTATTTAAGTTTCAACATCTTTTATTTTGTCCTTCTCATCCTCATAGCAGCAACTATACGTCTAAAACTGCTGGAAATTAAGTGATACTTAACAAATCTATTTTAACGAGACTGAAACTCAGTTATTGTTTCCTCTTTACAAACTTTTAAAATCATATTTCAATTGCCCTAAAATATTTTTTACTGGTGAAACTGCAAAAATGACTGATGAATTACGAGCTTACTCACCACTTTCAGGCTTTGAAGGGTTCCCGGGGGATGGTGTTTATTACACGAAATTAATTACCCATTTGCAAAGTAGCCACTCGCAAAATAAGTAGAAAAAACAAGAAAAAAAAAGAAATCCGAGACAATTTCAAAGAGTAATTAAAAGTTTTGCTTTTCCACTAATGTGCCTCCCCAGCGAGACTGGCGGCGGCGGATTGAACCTTCATAACTATCGTTCCGGCGAGTGGGAGTTAACCACTCAACCCTTTTCCATGACTTCGCTCTTTTGGCTGAGGGCGTGTAGTTGCGCCAGAATTTTCCTTGGGAAGTAGATTGCTGCCGGTGGGTTTTCCACAAAAGAAAATTTTAATTGGAGCCCGCCCGTTCGCAAAAGCAGTGCAATTTAAGGCCCTTCCCAGTCAGCAGACACGTTCCATTCGGAAGTTTAATACATCTCATGGTCAAGGCTCGGGAATTATTATTTATGGAACGGATGGCGGTGAGTCGGTCACAATTTTCTTTTTTTTTTACTAATATTAATTTGTGATGATGCAAACAAATTTAACGGCTTGGAAGCACTCCAGCTTTTATATCTTCAGGGAAACGCGTTGTAAAGTAAGCCCGGCGAAACCGATAAACTTTTATTTCTGAGTCGTTAAATTTTACAACCGCTATTTGGGGACAGTGGGAACTTTTATCGTTATTTATTCGTTTTACAAGTGTCGTACAAGTACGAATCTAGCATTAATTGCGTAATGGAGCTCCTTTTATTGGACCAGTCATTTGCCTGCCCAGATACTACTGGCCTCCCCATAAAACTGGTTTAAATAACAATTTCATTCCAACATTGCACATACCTTGAAAAGGGTATGCCTTCAAGCACTCTCTGTAAATTGTAATTTGTATCCAGTTTATGTTACATTACTAAATAAATTGTTGAGGTCATCTTTAATTATGTACTTACCTTGTTTCAGGTAAATATGTATATATATCAGATTAAATCCCATTTTATTAGCGCAGCCTTCAGCAACATGAATTAAAGCGATCAATAATGCTATGGAAGAAGGTGTTTTGGAATATTTGGAATAAAATTATCATCAACAATTTTACGTGGTAAATATTTGAGATAATACATAATTTTGTGTCTAGACAAAACATTGTTGGCATTGATAAATTAAATTTGTCTCGGTGATGTAGTCGGATGTAAATTAATACAAGGAACTTCTTTTACTTAATTATAATATGTCTCTTTTAGAATTATACCAAATTTTAAAGCCTTGAGAAAATTCAAATAACCGGTAGAATCAGAATGTTCAAGAAACAAAGTTAAAATTTCACTTCCAATGTAAAAAACGTTGAGGTAAGAACCAAAAAACGAAAAATTAGCATTGATCAATTGCAAAATTTCACAATGAAGGGTTATAAACTCCAAAAACGTACCTCTGCAATTTATAGAAGTTTTTATTTCATATTTTTGTTAGTACGTTGACTTAAAAGAAGTTTTATTTGATAAACTGAATACCTACATACTCGTATATCCGGCTTTTCTTGCTAAAATTGAGTTAAACATTAAAATCAAACATCGTTTTGTTTTAAATAATAGTAAATCTCCTATTTTTCGTTTATATTCCTTACATAGGAATGAGAATGTACAGCTTTAAAAAATATAATAAAAATTATGTTCCGTAAATTTAATCTACATATCTTCGGCAAAAGGGCGAGGACACACTTTATGAATTGTTTTTCTTCGCTAGAGTTCGTTTGTTTTCCTTGAGAAGTCGCAAAGATAATTCTATGTAAGTTTATACAAAAAAATAATAAAGCGTTTTACATACATAAATAAATTGGGAGTTTTAAAGATTTCTGATTTCTTTTAAATCTAAATTTTATTCATTGTACCTGTACTACGTTTCGTTATGCAATATTTTTCTTTTCTGATGCTTTGTGATGCTCATGGACTTCACACGTGTAGATAATGCTTGGTCTTTTTTCGCTATAACTCATTGTTTGCTTGCCAACACGTGTGATTGTGATTCTCATCATTCTTTATTAGATGTCTGTTTGCCATCATTTATATTGTTACATGACTTTCTACAATATGTGAACCTTAAACGTTGTAATAATGATTTATTTTTCTTAAAGATACTTTCCATCCTTAAAACACGTAAAGAAGTATTCTGCCTTCTGATATTAAAGTACCAAATATGCTCTATCAGCAAAAGAAATTTTCTCATGTCGTCTTGACGCAACATTTCTTTAAGGCAGAGTTCCACATCTCGTTCCAGTTGATTGTCTGGCATACAAAGTAAAATAATTTAGAAGGACCTTTTCTGTGAAGAATAATTAAATCACCGCTTAAGTAGAAACCAAAAAGGTATTGTGGAGATAATAAACCTTTTAGGGTTCTTGAATGTACAATAACAGGGGATTTGTGTAATCTGCCGCCCTCCATGGGCACTTTATTGATTTTTGTCCTTCATTGACCCATTATGCTCTTCCTTGGAGAAACAAAGGCTAAAGTAATTGGTCTGGTTACGTCTTTTTACTTTTTTTAATGCATCTTTTATGCTCTTAAAAATTTTCAATTATGTTCATTGATGTGTCTGCCAAGAAAAACGTGATTTTCGTAATTCAAAATATATTTACTATATTTTTATAATTTCTTTCGGACTCAGTAGCAGACGACTCACTATTGCTGGAAAACAGGTCAAGGCATATAAATCCCCTTTAAAAATCATATAAATATTGTTTTCAATCAAAACGAGGCTATACATGTTATATGTCATGTATGCTTGAAGCGGTAAGGCTACTCGTTCCTGCGTGATGGAATCATACTTTTCAGCTATTTTATGCGATTCGGATGTCAATGATTCATTAAATATATGTAGGTATTATGAACATTCGTGAAAGTCTGACGGAAAACTATAAAGTCCAATCATGGAGAATCAGTTTGTTTTTCGAGCTAACTTAATTCATCTATAAAAAATATAAAGATAAAAACGATATTTGAATAAAGTTATTCTATTTCATACTGTTTAAGCAAATAGATTTTTTATATGTCGAGCTATTTATCCTTGAAAAAATATAGTATTTTTATATTTTTGAAATATTCGCACCAAAATGACAGCGTTTTGCGCTTATTCAAATGTTGCCTACTTACTTAACTTGCTCATAATATGTATATGTAAGTCTTATAAGATGTATTTTACATATTTTGTAACTGTCGCATTGTTCTCAAATTGTTAAGTATACACTCATAAACTTTATTTGAAAATCAACGCAAAAAATTCAAGATTTATACAAAGTTTGCCTCTTATTTTTCTTTTCATGTTTTCAAGTGTGTGGATATGTTATTCAACAAAATCCATTTTGTGCCCGTAATCTTGAAAAGTTTGAGAAGTATCTGCAAGTTTGTTGCAAAAAGTCTGACTAGCGAAAATCTTTTTTCCTTCAGATTTTCATAAAATATTCAAAGTCCACAGAGTAAACAACTCGATTTCAGGAGCTCAGCGCAAAACACAAAATTCTCATTTAAATTTTCTGGGATGAGCATTCCCCGGAGAGACAGCGGCTCATATTCTAATCAGGGCGCCAGGCGGCGCAGTGCCAACATGCGAGCAACACGCTGTTTATCAAATATTATCTTATTTATGGCTTTCAGGATCAGGATAAAAAGTTTCGATTCTCCGGGAGCAGCCAGCCATAAACAGCTCGGGCCGCAGATTGCCCACTCGTCCATTCATTCCGGAGCGTGTCCGCGCCAGGTGACCCCTTTCCGAACAGGACCCAATTCTCGCTGGCACGGACCTGCCCGCGCCAGACGCAGGCGGCTGGAGCACCTGATTAAGGTTCAGCGGCTGGTGGGGCGGTGCAACGTCTTCTGCAGCGTCCACCGGTGCTGCTGCAGGCTGACAACATTGAAAAAATGCTCTACTTATTTCTACCAGAGGAGGTCGCAGCGACTGGAGGGAAACTTACAATCGAAGATAGAAGCGATTTGACCTGACCAAGTTTATTTTATTTCTTTGGGTGAAAAAGTTACATAACATGCTATTCAGAAATAATTTCGCCTATTGTTTTAAACAATTCAGATTAAACTTTCAAATACCAAAGATGCTTGATTATTATGTAACATATGTATGTACACGGAAAATAATTTTTCAGAAATAGCCCTGTATTTTCCGACGGATTTTGGGATAGTGCATTATTTCGGTAGCATTTGTGAAAAAATACAGGAATTTTAACTAAAATTTAAGGATCAGCGTAAAATGTTGACATTATTTCCTATACTGTTAAGGAGATCTACTGCTTTTTCAATATATGTTGTGGATTTTATGACAAACGTTCGTAAATTGGTTGGGAAGATTTTTACTATCCCAACTTTTTTTCCCGTGTAAATATTACGGCATCCGTCATATTCTACTACTCATTAGTATTTAGGAGAATCGAAGATTTTGAATTAAAATTGAATCGAATTTCGAAAAATCTTAATGAAAATAAATCTTATCCATTAAAAAAACATTGATTCGTTAAAGTTTAATTCAATATTTCAATATTCAATATTTTTGATATATCGATTTCAATGAAAGTTTTCTGTGATATTCTGAATAGCTACTATCGAAATTGTTCAGTCTTACAGCACTAGAAACAATTGCCGCGTTTTTCTTTAATACACTATAAGAAGTAAAAATCTCCTGGTTTTCGAGATATACTGTTGCCAAGCAAGTTTATTTTATAGCTATCATTTTATTACAAAATATAAATCGTTTCCAATCTGATAGTAGTTGTGTCCTTATTTTAATTGTTATGGTTTATATTGTAATAAGAATTGATTATTCCCCATCGAAAAGTGAACAGAAAAAAGAGTTTTATCGGAAGTATAATTTATCGAAAAATCACAAAACCAAATTATCACAATCAAAAACTTGATATTTTGTTATTTAAAATGGTATATTTCCAAGGTAGGTCTCATATTTTAGTTGATAATCTAAAATGAAGGATCCAAGCTAAATTTCTTTGAAAACACGCATATTATTAATCGTTCAGTTTTTGAAATCTGAAGAAATTCAAAATGGGAAATCTAAAGTAGAAGTTTTTTTAAAACAAAAAATGAAACAACTTCCAAAAATTCTCAAGGTCTGCCTGATTAATCCAATACTTAATAATCAACATACCGAATGACTCCATAGCTGAGCCATTAATATCAATCAGACTTTCGTACTGACTTCAAACATTTAGTAAAATCTTAAGATTCAAGGTTGAAAGCACAAAGTACTAGATGATTTTTAAATTAAAGTATTGAATACTTTTTAGTGTTTGAGAGTTTTGGAGGAGCTTTAATTTTTTTTTAAAGATTTTTAAACTCTACGCTAAATGCGCTAACTTTTAAAACCCTTGATCAATGATCATGCATATTACTCAAAATCGTTTTGTCTTTCCATGATAAATCTGATATTAATTAATTTATTTTATAATTTCTACTTTAAAAAGCACCTAACGTCAACAATTTAAGTCGAAAATGCTTTGATGGTATGGTAGCATATATTCATTAAGATAATAGTGATTGACATATGCATATACGAATTAAATCATTTTGGACAGGGCAGGTTGCTTTGAGGAGATCGAGGCATTTGTCATTTTCAAGCTGTGCCTAATAGCTGCAGAACTAAGTTCGTGCATCCAGGTCACAGCGGCGACATGCGCAGTGGCGGGTTCACCTTGAAAGCACTCGAGTTCCCGCAGGATACACGGCTGACGGGAATCCCCCCGTGTGCGAAAATTACACTTTCTGGCAGTATTTTGCGAAGCACTCTGGACACGAATCGCACATCCCGGGCCGACTGAATAAAAGATGCCATTTCCCGTCCCTGCCCAGATAAGGGCCATGCAGGGCTCCTCCTAATTGTTACGACCGTGTAATATTACCATCGCGTGGAGGGAACTGGTGGCAATTCCCACGGCAATGATCCGTTGAGTCCGCAGATAATTTCATGGTGGTTTCCCCCCTACAAATGGCTTAGTCTGTAATCCGCATGTAATTGATCTCTAATTGATTTCAAATCGACGGAAATAAGCTGCTAATGCGAACGTTCGCATCGCCCTGCGACAAATTCTGCTGATGCAGCACTGCTCAAGAGGTTTTGTGGTCTCAATAAAGCGAGCTAACGAGGTTATTGGTGTCACCCTGTGCACCCAACCCCCGGCTGTTTTCCCTGCCCAGTTGCCACTCATGAAGTACTCCGGCATGTCGGAGTCTCACATCTTTTGGGGTATATCTGCACAGTTTGGAAAGTGCTGAGGTTCATCTGCGGAGAGGCTTGACCGCTCCTAGGAACATGTCTTTTGTGGACCTCCAGTCCCAGGAGGTGTGGCAAAACCAAAAATTCAGCTTGAAGGACACAGCATTTGTGGTACGGTGGCAGGGTTCCATTTGATCTATTTAATTAATAACAACCCTATCAATCACATTCGGTGCAAGATTCGGAAGCATTGAAGGTCTTCTAACTAAGCCTCTTATTGTTTCGTAGCCCCCAAATCCTATCAGTAAAAGTTAATTTCAATCAGCCGCAATCAGAGGAATTTCAAATTGCCGAGGATTAGTTAATCGATTTCTTGTCTCACAAATGTGCCGCCACCAGACACACTGGTGGCAGATTAGAAGGGTGCTAATCTCAGACTGTAAGCAACCCGCCAAGGAAATTTTACATGTCATCAGCAACTGCTGCGGTTTTTGGGTAGTCTTCCTGCTCCCCTCGACTCCCATCTTTAAAATCTTTGCCCTTGTTGGGTCTGCCTTGGGATTTTGATGCAAAATAAGAAATTTTGTAACGAACACCAGATGGCGTAACCTAACCCAGTCCACGTGTATGGCTTACCCACTCATAAGCTCCTTTCCATCGCCTCCTTGCGATAGACGCAACCACCTTTTTCCACTCCCCACGCACTCAAAATAAAATCTATCGCGAGGACGCGTTCTACCACCTGTGCGATGAACAGAATCCCCCCCGTCCTACCTCCGAGTCGCACTTTTCGAAGAAACTGACTTTTCACTTACACGTGGAAGAAATGTACAATATAATGACGTTAACTTCTTCAAGAAGCAGGTTCTACGGCCGCCACTTTCGCCCGGCAGCGCGAGCAAATTGCTCGCCAGGTGAGTGGCGTGAATCGAAGAAGCAACGTCACATATTGGCAATAAGAATGGCGAATGGGACGTAAATGTGCCAATGGAAGGTGTGAAAATTTATTTTCAATTTCAGAGATAATATTTTCCTAAAAACTGCAACGTTTCTCGGTTCTTCGGTTAGGACACTGCATAGTGATTCTGATGGTGTTCGGAAAGAAAGAAGTTTTTTTTTTCGGTGCAATTGAGAAATTTAAATGTTATTGGAGCTTAAATATTTAAGAGAGGAAATCGATTTAAGTATTATTGAATAATCTTATGGAAAAATATTTTGAGCACTTACTACAAAAACAAAATTTAAAGTTTTAGGGAGGGCGGTGAATAAATCACATTATAAGATTATATTGTGGTAGCTTTTTAGAAATTTTAAAATGTTGAACCGGCATTATAGAAATAACTATGTGTTATGTAATGCAAATATGTCTTTCAAACCAAATATCCATGTATGTATATAATACTAACAAAATTGAATTATTCATTTCGCCAAGAAAAAATAATAAATTTATCTTTTTCTTAAATTATGCATTCGAAAACGATAATGCTTTCTCACTTCACGTTTCTAGGATAGGATTCAAAATTTAAAAATTTTTTAAAAATGTTTAAAGTGACGTATTTTTAACTTCTTTTTTTTTATTTTTATTGACTTAGGTAGATTTTATTGAAATTTGGTATTTAAAGTTATACTGTTTAATGGTTCCATATTTTATTATTAAGTAAGTATATTTATCTATAATAAGTAAATATGAATATGTAAAATGTAATATAATTATAATGAATCTGTATTCAAATATTTAGAACTCATATAATATTTCATTTAATACATACTTATTATTTTATTTTAAAGCTTTCCAAATTATTTTTTTCTCCTTTTTATCTAGTATATATTAATACGTGAAGGGAAAACTTTGTACCCCTTTTTAAGCATATTGGACAGACGGAGCAGTGTGAGATTTGGCATAGTTAAAGTTTACATAGAGAAGTAGTGCAGAAAGCTAAAATTTAAATATAATATGTGTTACAAATACATTAAATAAAATAAAATAAATTCATTATTTACGTTCATACTGTCTATGTCAAACGCATAGTAGTCTGTGGTCAAACTGTCGTAATTTTATTATTGACAGTGGCAATTTCAAACACATATAGGTAGTAGGCTGTGTACATTCGTATTTTTCGTAGTAACGCCAGTAGGTCGAATTTCGACCACAGGGCGACCACTAGTAATTATAGTTATTTCTCAATTTGTTGCTGATAAAGCCTATTGAGACTTCTGTTCAGCTAGTCTACTAAACAACTATACTTCTAAAATTTTATTTATATTTAAATATTTCATAGATATATTCCTTTTTAATTAAACGAAAACGTTTATGACTTTTAAACCAATTTACACTCTGTAGACTTTTATATGTGCTTGCAGATGACTCATCAAAAAGTAAATGTGGTGCTTTTGCATGGGATCTCAAAGGTGAAAGCATGAAACCACCTCCTTTTGCTTTGAACTCGATTGTGCCCTAAGAGAAGGTTCGCACCGCACCGATTTGCTCGGGGTATTTAGCGCTCTCGTGACGACTTAAATTCAAAATTAATTTAATAATCACCGAGCGGAAAACCACAGCACAAACACAATTTCATAAATTTTCCAACACACAGCTTTTCCTGTTTATTTCGTTGCGGCAATTTTGTTTCGTTGAATTTACTTGAAAACTTTGTAATTAGTTAAAACGTTGCAAACTCCAGAGCGTGAATAAATGCAGGTGCTCAGTGTTTTATTTATAACCGAGCGGAAATCTGCAGGGAAATCATTCCTTGCTGGCAATAATGTGAAAATGTTCAGACCCGACTGCGGACTCGCCAAGTAGTGTGCGAGGGACTTATTTAGTCCAAATGAAACTGCTCTGAATCCCGTCTGCATGAGCACGTCCTCGAGGATTATTAGGAAAGACGCTGGCGAAGCGGGCGTAAATGCCCAATTAAAATTTGTAGCTCCTCCTGACACGGGGGATAACATCCAGAATCCGGGGCCCCGCTCTGGACCACCGCAGCCGCGGTGACGGCCGCTTTCGAATTCATGCGAGCTGAAATTGCATTAGACTTGCAAAGCTTTTTTGAGGATATTTTTCGTAGCGGGGTCGGCGCATCGTTTTTCATTTAAAATGGCACAATCGTGCCATGTTCACGTGCCACCGCCGTGCACAGAGGTGCTGAGGTTTGAAAGAGCTCCACAACCGACCACGGATTCATTAAAATTCAGGCTATTTCCGGGAGATTAGCGTTTCTATGAATTTATTATTAGCGCTAGGATGCGCAACAGAAATTGTAAGTATCAGAGCAACAGGACTACGTACATTGAGTGGTAGTTGCTTTTGATCTCCTTTTTATGGCTTCAATGTGAGCGATTTATTAACATTTCATATTTCGGAAATAAATGACCACTTCCGTTGGTTAGTGCTCGCTGCTTATCGGCTTATAAAATGGTAGACAGCTAAAATTTATGGTATTCTAGAAGTATCAAACGATTTCTCGTAAATAGGAACTTCATAATCATTTAGCTCTCGAATTTTCCCAATAGCAGACGGATCATTAGAAACCTCAAAGTATGAACTTTCCAAAGATCTTATAATCCTGCAATGTCTTTGACAGTATACTGAAGGCAGTTAATTATATTGAAATTGAAGAGAAGATTAACATAAGATGATTAGGTATGAAAATGGAATAAGAAGACTAAATGCTTTTGAAACTACCATTTTAACATGACGAAAAAAAAACATTTAATATGTATTAATTCAGAAAAAAATAAATACATAACTAAAACTTTTTAATACTAATTATTGTATTTTGTAAAATTTTTTTGTGAAATTATAATTAATTTTGTTTTCGTGACATAGATTTCAAACACCTCCAATTTCCTAAGAAGTAACATACTTAATGAGGAATTGTATTTATCTCTATGTATATCTGGCAATCTACATATTACTATACTACTAATCTATATTGCACAACAAAATAAAGCCACGCTCCCACTCGAGTATTAAAACGACAGCAAACACATTTTATGTGTATAAATATTGAATATATGTATTGTAGTCTATGTCAACATTGTTTAAAATGTTTACGTAAATATTTAATTTCCATATTATCACCGATTTTCACTCAGCAAACGAGCTTAAACGAAGACAACTTTAAACATCTCTAATGCATATCTGCAACCCTATTTAAATTTCACTTAGATATATTGACAAAACGGCAGATTTGCTGTCATTTGTGCCAAAATTTTGCGGAAAGTGCGGTTTCCAAATATCCCCACAGCATTGTCCCCAATAAGCATCAATCTTTGAAGTGAAATCTCACTTTATCACGAACGACGGCGACGGGCACCTACTTTTCGAGAAGCGAGAAATTCACGTCACCGATCAATTATTGAGGATTGCATGAAGCACAACCTATGGGAACCCACCATCTGCCGAATATTTCCCAACAGATTTCGATCCCATTAAATGTTGTACCCATTTCTGGAATTTTCGCAGAGAAATTTCGCACTGGCGGCATTTTGAAGGCTACTTTTCATTTACATTTAATTTGCATTTGCCCTCAATTTAACCCATCTGAGCATACTTACCAAAAATAATTGGCAAATTAATATAAACGTATTCTCTAGATAATTTGTGTCTATCGACTGATTTTTCTGTTATAATTTCACATAAATACGTATATCAAATCGTAATAATCAGTAGAAACATTTTGATGCGAGTTGTATACATATTTAATGTTTAGAAAATCATACATAGAAAGAAAAAAACATATTTTCATAAAAACTTCCATTCTTTAAGTTCGAGTTAAATTGCTTTAGCAAACAATTCAAATATAGAAATTCATTAATCAAATTGTGCTATTTGATAAATGGCATGGAATTGAATTTTATAAGAAAATTTATTAGACTCCACTTACGCAATGATGATACAAAATGCTTAAAAGGAAGCCATTCGATATCTCATCCGATTTTATTAATCTTTTCATAGTGTTTTTCACTATTAAAATCAGATTTAATGCCTTAGAGGCATTTCAATACCACGGGTTTTCAAACGTTTATCTGCATTATAAAATTATATTATATGTCTATAAGTTCGAGCTTAATTTAAGAGAGGTAAATTAAATAAAA
This sequence comes from Machimus rusticus, assembly GCA_951509405.1. Taxonomy (NCBI): domain Eukaryota; kingdom Metazoa; phylum Arthropoda; class Insecta; order Diptera; family Asilidae; genus Machimus; species Machimus rusticus. The sequence continues at coordinate 46,767,460 of OX608050.1, read as the reverse complement.
GTATCTCAAATTTTTTCCTATTTTTAAACAAAAACGTATAGTAAGACGGGAAAGGGCCCCGGAAAATAAATAAACTATGTTCCTAACCATTATTATCTGTATCAAAACTTAAATAAATAATTTAACAAACGTTGTACTATTTCTTTTTTAAAAGGGGAAAGTTTATTATTATGCACATAGGAATTAGCGCTACGTCGGTAACTGGATATTTAAAAAAAAAAAAATATAAAAATTTTACATTAACATTAAAAAGTTATAATGCACATAGTTTTAACTTATTGTCTAAACGACATCTAAGTCATTTTCTATGGATATATTGCGAAATGTTTACTTATGCAAATCTACATTTTATAAGTACATCGACCATTACTCGAACTAGTAAAGCCTACTTAGCTGTATTAGTTGTCTTTTTAACTTTGGTATAACTACTATCGTGAATAGTTTTCACATATCCAAAAACAACGGTTTAGTTGGTAGGGGCGACACGTGACTCTAACAAAAATGATCACTTTAATGCTTAACATTTCGCAAACGGATCCCTAAATTGAAACAATTTTCATAACATACTTCCTTTCCAAGACCTATCCGACACCCCACCGCGGACGGACGGACGGATGTGGTGAAACTATTTACTACTTATTTATTAAGGAACCTTAAAAAAGGAAAAATATAAAGTAAAGTTTTCGAACTACTTTTTAGTATATGAAATAGTCATGCTCACTTTGATAAAAATTACTCCTTCATATCTGGGAAATTAAAAACGAAAGGAGAATGGGTTCAGTGATCCAGTGTAGGTACCTTGGCGAACCTTTTGTCTTGCAAGTGGCATTTTGCCTTACTCCTTTTTGCGTTGAGCGGTGCACTTAGCTTCCAAAGACGTGGATTTGTACTGCAGCAGTGCAGGGACCGTTTCTTGTGCAAGATAAACTGAAAAAATCCGCAGATACCTCCGCTTGAACTTGTGCCCAGAGATAAGCAAGTGCATGAAGAAAATTGCAAGTGGAAACTGAGAACACTCAAATGGTGCATGGTGTGAGCATAAGGGCATTAAAACTCCTTCGTGACCGCCATTGGAAAGACGTATGATTTCTTTAAGCGGGTCGACGTGGACACGTACGATTCGAAGAAAGTCAACAAGTTGTTATGACGTTCGCCATGCAAAGCACCGTCTCGAGAGTTTCGCCGTCGAACCCGGTCCCACGGAGTGCATGCAAAAGATCATTTGAAGTTTCCGCCCCAACCAGCTCCACTCGGCTGTAACAAAGAAGTTTTCGACTCCGCCAACATCCTTCACACCTCGACGAATGCTCCTGGCATTTATGTATGAGCATAAGTATTTGGGTCTAGGTACAGCTCTATATGCCATACTAAACATATACCTAATAGAATATGTGTATATATGTACGTACACACTAGAGCCCAAGAAAATAACATCTTAGGTAATTGCAGATCGGATTAAGGGGTCGTGTTGGGGGTGTTTTCATTGCAAGCGAATTATGCATGTAAATTGTAACGCTTGGCTAGGCACACAGGATACGGTGGGTATGCACATGCCAGATACTAAAATATGGAGAAATTATGCATTCCACACACGCCCGGGCTGAGCAGCTCGAGAAGCATCGCATCGCTGTGGGAGAGCATCGCATCAGCCCGCAGGATGAAGCTATTAATTAACAAACGTAACTAAACTTATGTGCGGCATAAACTAGGGTGCAAATAGTCTAGCTTGATTTTAATTTGAAATACCTTTTTCCTCAGAATTTACTTAAAGCGTTCTCACAATTTCATATAGGGTAAAGGTGAATGATGCATACGTTGCGAAATGGGTGAAACCTTAAAACGTTGAGAGATTTGCTAATCGTTTTGAGGGCAATCTCGTAGGAAAATTAAAAATTGTTTAAGGAGTATCATCTGCTCCTCTTTCTTGAGTTATTTTAATATGTAATTCGACAAATTTTGGCTAGGAAGATATTCCGAAGGAATACGGATTAATAATGTAGGATAAATTAGCGCAATAGAATTGATCAAAGTTCGATCCGAGACTCAAATTGGCATAAATTATGAGTTCGAGGTCTTCGAATTATAATAAAACCTTTAGGAATGTTAATTTAAAGGCAAAACTACAACAACGCTTATATGTATATCTAAAAGCGCAATTCGAAACATTTCATAAGAAAATTTTGCATTGCATTGATTTATCATTTCGCAATATTTACTTTTAATTTAACAAAATATTACAACTAAACCTTTTGGCAGTAGGTATGCAGAAAATCCTGACGAAGAAAATATCTCAGTATTAACACATTCGTTACTTTTAACTTAAAATTAACGTTTCTTTATATTAAGAAATAAAGTAAGATATTTCATTAAGAGAAATGATAATGATGGGTAGAACTATGATTTAATATTTTTTTAACCAGAATTTGTTGATTATATCTAATATGGTATCAATAATTACTAGACAATGTTTGCATATCGAAGACAAAAGCAATTAGCGCACATATACTATATATTACATAGCTGATATAATAGATATTATTTCTAAGGATTGTTAGCAAATATAAACTTCTTTTTTCTTTTTACTATCTTTATAGGTGGAAATGACTTTCAAAAAAATACTGGCCGGCTTTTGTCGCCCGGCTCCTAAAAAGGGATAAAACCCGCCAATTTAAAGGAGCATACATCTAATGAAATGTATTCAAAATCCTCCCAGGGGAGGTTATTTCCGACGATGCCTCAGTGGAACGACTATGAAAGACAAGCACTTAAGTTATTGAATGCACTTACCCCGTTCGGTGGAGTTTTTCACGTCAGAACGTTCAAAGGGCTCATAAACATAAACTTGTCGTCTGCTCTGCGACAGGAAAAACGCCAAACAGCCTTTTGCCAATACTCACACCGTCGGGATGTTCGCTTTCAATGATTTATGTGCCTTTCAAGTGTCGTTATGCTTTCGTCTCTCAGGTACTCCTGCCATTCTGGAACGCTGCTGTCATCGAAATTGCTTGAAATGGCTGAGTGTAGATGGGAACCTATTTGGACTCAACAATAGGGCTCCCACTTTTCCTATAGGTGGCATGCTCATAAGTCTATTTGGTGCGCTGTTTTAAAATTTCACACTTGATGCCAACCTTTTGGAGGGTTTATATTGTTTTCACACCTATAAGCGAAACAACTCATCGTCTTTTTCCTTGATTAAAGTAAAGTCTTCCTTTATTTCTATTTTCCAAAATTTTCAAAAACAAGAGTTTAAATAAACGTGTTTTTGGAAAATAAATCGATGGTGAATGTAACGATTCCAAAAGAGTCAAAGTAGGTAGTAATTTTTCTGAAATAATTTGTAATAATTACAATTTATTTTATTATAGTCTGCCGAATATTTATACATATGGTATGTAAAACTCTTATAGTTATTCTTAAATTATGTGATTGGTATACCAAACAGATAGGTATATCGAAGGAAGCGAACTAAAACGCGTCTCTTCAATTTCACCTGTTAAATTAATAATCGCTATTGCTTTCATTTTGTGCAATTCACGTTGCCGAGTTGTTTAAACTTCTGCAAATTCTCTTAATTTATAAAACTGTTGTAAAGGTTTTTTAACGATATTGGACGCTTATGAATAACTCCTTTGGCACTTTCATTGTAAAGGCTTTATGAGTTACTTTTAAATTTTTACGAATACGACTATTAAACTTTTTAAGTGTTTAACAGAACCAGGGCAGAGACAAGGGACGAACTTAAAGCCAATTTGTGTTGACTACTCGAATTGTCCTTTGCATAGAATGAATCCATGGAGTCAGTGATGCACAGGACTATTCACATTACGTTAGAATCCTTGCGCAGAGTGTCCAGTTTACATATTGTATATCACGGAAATTAATTTAATCTGTGCAGGGCAATTTAAAGGATGCAGTCGTCTGGATCAGAAACAGGTGCAATGCACTTTCTGATTCTATGGATGTGTCTTGTTCTGATAAAAATGTTCCCAGAATATTAATAATTGAAAAGCTCGCAAATATTTCGACCATAAATTTTAAATTGCATTTATCTTTCTCGCTAGAAACATTCTGTTCAGCACGCCAATAAAATATAGGAGGAACTCTGTCCTATCCTTCGTATATTGGAAAAGAGCTCCTATGGGATCAGGGTATTAGCGGCTGACCCTCCATAAGCTTTCGCATACCGTCGGCAATATTTCACAGAAAAATATTATTGGAGCGAAAATAAAATTCCTGACATAATTTGTCAACAAATGGAAAAAAATGTTTATCCTTCCCAACAATAAAGAGTGCAGCAAAAGTTAACTTTATTTGCTGAAATGAAAAACTTTATCGAATCCCAATGGGATAAGTGGAAATTTGTCCATTCCACCGATTACTGATAACACCTCGGGCAAAAGCAATCCTGGTTAAATAGGCTGGTTTTTATGAGGTTTTTGCTTTTAACACCGCTTCTGGGGAATTGAGTCCGCCTTTAATCGTTCAAAGTGTTAATTCGACATTTTTGAACCTGAGTGATTACAACATGATTGACTCTTTGTTCAATTATATGTATTACAAATACGGGTAACCACAACTTTCAATATTTGTTGTGCTATTTAAATACATTTTTTGCAGATTACTGGAACGTCGATTTTAAAAAGAATTTTAATATAATAACATATCGTTGCAAAACATATGTAATCTTAACATGCCAATTGGAGGACGTTCAGAGCACTTTTCGGTGCAGAACTACGATAATTATTGTTGTTACTGGTAACTGATTCTGTTCTAGGGTTTATTTTGGTTAGGAATATATTTACATATGTATGTTTACTCTAAAGTAATATGCAGGTATGTAACATTTCTAGCTTCTGAGTACAAACATGAATTTTGGACATGTGCTGAAAGTTGGTTGAAGCTTTTTTTCTTCTCTTTTACTTATAAACATATAATTAACTTGACATTGGTTTTGACTAAAATAAAGAAATGAGAAACGGAAGAATGACAACACTCCAAAATATCATATATATCAATCGTAAAAGGTGAAGAAAACTACATAGGTGCATGAATAGATATATCTAAAAATTTTCGAAACTATCATATGTACATATACTAAATTATTTTCCTCCATATAATAATGTTTAAAAAAACTGAGCAACTTTTCCATGTCATCTCTTGATGAAACACAACTATTATTACTATGTGAATTGTCACGGTTGTGAATTTGAAATGAAACTAGAATCGAATAATACTACACAAGAATTGTTTTCACATCGCACACTATTTTGAGTGAAGTGGAATAACATGCACTTTTCTGTTCCCTTAATGCACGTCTAAGCATCTTTTCTCAAGTTTGCAGCCAAAACGAGTTTCGAACGTGATTTTGTCTCTCTTGATTTTAGGTTTTGTCATTTTACAGGTTGTACGAGCATCGAAGCACTCAGGAGTAAAAAGACACGACAATTTAATGCCACGTGAAACAAGTTAGCTATTCTGTCAGTTTTGAAAATCTTGTAAAAGTTAACAAAATGTTACAACACCTCTGTTACTTGCCTCTTGATAGACAGAGGAAAAAAAGTAATTTTCGTCAGGTTCAGTATGGTTGAAAATGAAATGTTACCTGTTTAGTAATATTTGTATATAATAATATTATGTAATTGAAAATATCTTTTATTTCAGAATCATTTTTCGGTATATTTTTGATATTTCCTTTCGCTGTAAAAGGAATTAAAGATGGATATAATTGTAACGAATTAGTATTATTGTGAAAGGCCCAAGAAATGTAGATAGTCTTTAAAATACTCTCTATAATAAATAAATTTTAGATATTTATTTTATTTAAAGTATCAAGTCGATGCGCTTCCAAAAAGAAAAATATAAATTAATTATTTTACAAGCTTTCACATACATAAAACATGTTTTCATGGTTTCTAAACATATTAAAAAATATTGATACCTTGTAGTGACCTCTAAACTTTAATAAAATTTGAAAAAAATGTTTTAAAAGGACACCTCGGCACGGTTTTAAAATATCGATTTTTTAAGAAATACCTTGGCTAATTTAAGTTTAGTTATGTTTTTCTTCCTTCTAGATAAATAATGTTTAAGAATGTACATAACATATGTAAATTTATTATAGTTATAAATAAACTTTCTTAATAAACATGCTGTACTACCGTCATCTGTGCTATAATCAGAAAGCTGAGAAATTTGTTGTTAAAGATTTTAATGAATTTTACTATATCTTCGAATTTTCACACAAGAGGCGCAGATGCAGAAGCTGCATCCTGCAACTTCCTTTCGTAAAGTGCAAAGTAGCAAACTCCATCGTATCGAATTACTAGAATGGTGGTAAAGGCTGCCGAGGAATCAAATTTCAAAGACACCCTTTAGATGAAACTTTCTAAAGAACCCGAAGTTTACGAACTACACGAGAACTGAATCTATCAACAGAATTACAAGGAGGAAGCTAACACGAGCTCATTCGCCAACAGAACAGGATTAAAACTAATTTTGTGTGCACCCGATGCAACGTGAGCCCCGGTGGCCTCTAATTGCACAGCAATTTCTTTATAAGCGCAGCACCTCACATGGCACCCCCGCCGACGCCCTTTCGTTCCAAATATCGATAAACTAAAATCGGTCCATCGCGTGTGCGGAATGGATATGTTCGAGGACGACGTCGACGTCGACTGCTCGAGGAATATGAAGTCCTGCATGCATGAGCAATTTGCTTCCTGATCTGCTTTCAAAATGGAACGAGCGCCGCCGTCTAGTCGAGACACAATCTTAACTTTTCTGTAGGGTGGCTTTGCCCGTGAATAATGACTGGGATCGGGGCACATACAATTAAATTGTGATGGATGACTGGAGGACGCTCCCAGCCCCGGGCCCAGACCCCGGAGTAGTTCCACTGCTTAAATTTATACTGCTTGCTGCATTCTAGATTCTAGCTGGGTCATTGGAATTCGAAAGGAAATTGACAGACGACTGCTTGCTTGTTCCATACGTGGAGAATCCCAGCCCTGCCCCCGGAAGCTGAGCGATGTATCGATCTGTCCCTGCTGTTACTTCCCACACGGTTTTCGAAAGCCGACATGCTCAGTCATAACGTCAAAAAACGTGAGTTTTAGGAAATTTCGTTTTTTATTAAAAACCATCCGAATAAATCTTTTGTGCACTTACTGAGTCCATTTAAATTTCGTTTAAGACCAAGACTCTTTTGTGGGTGCTGTTTTTAGAAACGTATATTTTTATTTCTAGAAATAAATTTCATATATTTAACCCTCTTATTCTGTGAATTGTGTTTCTTAATAATATTTTTATACTTCTCATAGCACCGAATTGTTTTTTATTCACTTGTTCACCATTTCCTGTAGTTAAAATTAATTTACATAATGTCAAAAGACATTTGAAGACTCCAAATTAGGTATATTAAAAATAAATATAGCTACATTTTTTTCAAGTTCTAAATTATATCGCGAAATTGATAAATTCCAATCACCGTACTATTCTTTTATTAATTTATATCTATATAATATCAAAGTACATATATTGGCAAAATGTGAAGAATTGGAGCTTAATTACAAAAGATTAACTGAAAGTTGGGAAAAAAGGATAGTATGAAAATATAGTTAAAATAAAGATCTGTGAAAATCGTAAACCTTTTCTTCAGAATAATTAAAAACGAAACAAAATATAATACAAAAATGTTTTATACATTATTTTTTCGCAATATAAATAAGAATGTAACAATTCTTGAAGAGAAGTGGATTGGAAGCACTGTATTCTTCCATTAACAAATTCAGCAATGGGAGAAAAATATTTGTTTGGTATTCTTCTAATTTTGTCCGATAAAATTATTGGAAGAAATCCCGTAATATTCGCCCAATTTGAATTACACTATTGGTGCATATAATAAGAACTACGAGTAGTTATACTGAACTCAATGAAGTGAAAAATCCGAAAATATAGTTTAACGTCACGGAAAAAAATGTCTGGCAATTATTCCTGTATTTTCTGATGGATTTTAGGATAGTGCATTATTTTGGTAATATTTCCTGTAGTTTTTAAGGAGATCTGCTGCTTTTTCAATATATGTTGTGGATTTTATGGCAACGTTCGTAAATTTTTTGGAAACTTTTTTGCTATCCCAATTTTTTTTCCGTGGTAATAGAAAAATATACCTACTTAAATGTGAAAACCAAATATTTTACGAGATATGGTATTTTGTCCATAAATTAATTATTGTATTTAAATATCTAACTATTTACTAAGTTAGGCTAGTTAAGTTATTAATTAGAACAATTTGTTGATTCTGAGAGAGGAACTTTTAACAATAGAAAAAATTATTTAACACGTTCCATGCTGGAATTTTCAACCAAGACATTATATTTAAAATTGAATATTAAGTCTTTATTAGATAAGTAGGTACTTCAAAAGGAAATATTGTTATAGGAATCGCTCGGTTCAATAATTTGTTAATTACCTATGTACATATAAACAATATATGCAATACATAATACCTGCGTTAAACATAAAAGGCACTTTACCATGTTTTCATCGTCGTTAGTTGTTCAGGATGTCGTTGAGTAAAACATAAGTGTACGTGTACATTTCTTCCGTGTTCACGGAATATTTTACTTTCTATTTGGTTTAAGCTCCCAGTGGTGTGCTCCGGCAGGAATCTGGGCAAAGCGATGACAAGAAGAGAAAGAGTTCCTGAATCATTTCACTGCTCGAGATTGTAGAAATCCTGAAGGAAATTTAATTATGCGGTGCCAAGACACACGTTATACAGGCGAAAAAGGAGGTCTTGGCAGGATGACATGACAGCGAAATTAAGAGCTTTTTGACATCTTTCATTGTTAAAAGTTTAAGGAAATACCTTCAAAAAGCATTAATTGGAAAAGGTAAGACACAGAAATTGTTTTTCGCTCATAAAAATTTAGCGGACCTATGCTCAGCGTGTAAGATCTTGTTTCATTAATTAGGGGAAACGATTTCTTTATTCTTATACCCTAAGACAGACAGGGCACGTAAATTAATGATTAGTACTAAATCACGAAAAAGTTGATAATTTACGATTTGCGTAATGACTAGATTTGTTTCATAATTTATATCTTAATGAGAAAAAGTGTACTTCAGCTGATTTTGTACTTCTATACCAGTTGTAACATAACATAATAAAAAAAGCAAGAAAAACACAATGACACTGTCTTACATATGTAATAGTTTTGGGCCATGTTGTCCCTAGTTTCTTGTCATTAGTGAATAATTTATACTAAATGAGGAATTTACTAATTCTTGACTTATAGTGCTATATGTCACGGGCATTAAATGCGTTAATAACATTAAATTGACTTCTACTTTTTTGGATTGGGATTTTCGTCAAGTATAAATTGAAATTGAGTCGAAAACAAAATCATTTCTCACAATAATAATAGATTAGGTGATAAAGTACAGATCTAATTTCTGCGACAAACTCAGCAGTTATGTTTTCAATAATTTAATCATCTTTAAATTGCATTGGTTTAAATGAACAGATGTCGCAGTAATTCAACGCTTAACTACATACTATTTGTTGAAATTTTCCGAGTGCTAACAACACACTCAACTCTTAATGTTAATATTCACTTTTCAGTGAGAAAGTTTGTCTGTGAACTAATTTCTCATAATTATACCAAAATTCTGTTCGAATAAATTTGCATTTGAATGAAAAACCAGTAGCGCGGATTCGTGCCCATGTAATATAGTCAAGTTCCGGAACAACTGAAGAATGTCTAAGAATTCTTCGCTTTCATGACGTCTTCGTCTGCATCCGTTCTACACGGCGAGCAGATAATTTGTACCTCAAAATTCATTTTCTTGTCAGGAGAAATTTTATTGGGGCCGAAAAACAAGATAGTTAAATGTCTTTTCGCATCGCACAAAAGTTTCCACGATTCGATGGTAAATTTAGTTGATGCTGCAAGACGAGCGTGATGGGACTAAAGGCAGTGACCAAATATTCGATTTAAAAAGGGTTAAGACCCCGCTGATAGAACTGGATTCCTGACGTGACAGATTCCTTCCAATTTCCTGGGAATGAAAAGCTTTTGAATCATCGAGGATTACTTACAAGTTAAAATATATCACGAACCTGTGATGAATGCACAATGATTTGAAAATCCTGCCCTTTCACGTCGCTCCTCCTTCTCAATTGAAATCCAGGAAAAATGTCTAAGACGATTAAAGTGATGAAAAGGAAACAATGGATTTAATGCCAACCGACACCCTCCCCGTCCCGGAGGATTGCACATCCACTTAAAAATGCTTCAGTCAATCAGATTTGAGTGATGCAAACGAATATTCCTCTCAAGTTACATCCATAGATACGTAGGGGAGACCGGGTACTGTAACCATAGAATTCTAATTTTAAAGCATTTTTTAATACATTCGCGCAGTTCTGCGAAACATTCCAGGCAACATCTTTTTTATTATAATTTTCGACCAGCTCTTAGAAAGAAAAATGAATTATGTACCTAAGCAAATTTTATTCGCTTATATAATATTGATGAATTTTTCAATAAAAAACATTATTGGTCTTGAAGAAATATATGTAAAAAAAGAGAAAAGACGTGGTTACTCATAACTGTCAAACCGTGCGTGTGTGGATAGCTCAGCGGTAGAAATGCCAGACTACCGATTTGAAGATTCAGTTCAAACCCGGAGTCGGAATGATACTTTCTAAAAAGGCGTCGGAATATTATGGTAGCTCCGTGGGTAGAGCAGCCAAGCCCCGCCAATCCGCAGGTCCCAAATTCAAATCCCAACTACGGAGTAACTATAATAATAATTTTAGATCAATTATTTGTTTATTATTAACTAAACCAAATATGCGGCATATTAATAATAACTAAATAATTATTTCGCTATTACCAACTACATATATCATTTTTTAACTATAAACAAATCTTATTTATTATAAATAATCTCTTTTCTCAGTGTAGTTATCTTTACTGGATATAAAAAGTAAGATTTGTATATTTTATAAATAATATAAGTTAAACGAACATTCTCTTTATTCTCTTTCTACAAGGAAAAAAAACATTTGTAGGAAAGTGTTTACTCTTTTCAGATATTTTATCAAACTGCAAGCATATTCGCTTGAACCAATATTAACATAGACCTAACCTAATCGAATAAACAACCATTTTCGATACAGTTCGATCAAAATTAAATTGTAATTGAAATCAATTTCACTGCAATTCAAATAAGATATTCTGCAATTCCGCTTTCAAACTTCTTTAATTTATTTCGAAACCTAAAATGGACAATTATTGTCAGTTTGTGAATAAGCAAATTATTATTCTTTTTATTTAATTTTTAATTGATGATATAGTTTCAGAAATTTTAACATACTATAAATTCATTCCCATTTTTAAAATTTTGAATTCTTGTACTTTTAGAAGCATTTAAAATTAAAATTAGGGGCCTGTCCGAATTCAAGTCTTCGTCTTCGTCTTCGTCTTCGTCTCGTTATTACAGTTTATGACGTCAGCAAACAAGCTGATCTAGTATTCCAATTAAGACGAAGACAAGGCTAACCCGTTCGAATTCGTTTGCTTAGCTCGATATTTGATATTTTAAATTAATCAAAGTAAACAAAAAATGCACAATTCGAGAGTATTCAAGGAATGCACCATACAATTTTTCTCATTCCGTCTCACGAAGTCAACCCAAGCCCTGACTCGCTCATCAAGCTAAGCAATCTAAACTGTTATACTAAGTAGCTAAGCTCACAGCATAGTCATGTATTCGGACAGAGCTTAGCTCGGTGTGATGTCATGAACTGTCATAACAAGACGAAGACTTGAATTCGGACAGGTCCTAAATACTTATAAAAAATTGCTTTTCGCGAACAAAGTAGAAACTCCTCACTTAATTATGCATTATTATCAGTATCACTAAGGGTGACAGATCATTAAGACATCGATTTATATCTTACCTGCTAATTACGTCTCCCAACATCATTATAATTATTAAAATCTCAATTAGTCTAAATTGAAGTTCGCTTTTACAGTATAAAGAAGCTACAAGAGATATTTAACATCATCATAAGAGCTTGAAAAGAACTAACAAGGTTCTTAGCTTCTCTTGCCCCAATTAAAATTGTTTCTTCAGCTTCGTAGACATGCAATTAATTGCCGAGCATAAAGTTTTTATTGTTTCTTTATATTAAAACATCTTTCCGTATATCAAAAGGTATATGAAAATGAGTTGAATGGACTATGAGAGCACCATTATTGTGTTTTAAATCCTCCGGCTTGAATGGATTCTTTTTATAAATGATTCCCGTGAACCCAACGGTGGCAATTATTGACATAAAATTGTCCCCACATTTCGTCCGCGTCCGCAAATAACGACCGTCTTCAAATTTCGTGATAAGGAAGCCCTTCTAGAACCACCCGATGTGAGCTGAATAATCATTTCGCGCTGTCGGTGGGCTGGGCTTTAAGCCTTTAATAGATTATTGAGGCTTAAAAATATGCCGCGTTTCTCACGAATCCTTGAATATTAAATAACTGAAAAAGCGGGAAAAAAATTCGATGGGTGCGAGGACGCGCCCTCTACTCAAGCAAAAATGCTTTTAAATCTTTTAATTATGGAGGCAAAAGTTAGGAATGGAATAAGCCCCAAAGCGTGAATAAGTTTTATTTACGCCCCAAATTCATGCACACGAGACGCTCACCTGTAATTACGAAAGATTACTATATTACATGCAATCAGGCAAGGATGAGTCAAAAATAGGAGTTCACCCCTTTCGGCAATTATTTCGCGTAATTGTTGCATGAGCACGCCGGAAATTTTAATAATGGAGTTAGCAACTGTAGCATGTGAATAGATTGGCCTGCCGCACTGCGCTACCTATTCAGCGCAAATGGAGGAGATAAAACTTCTTTGTGTGGAATTTATGAAAGGACTCCGTACGGCCTAGGCAAGGTCACTCTAATTGAGAAGCCTTGTTTGAGCAGAACATGTAAATGCGAATCTTTATAATTGTCGCTGTAATGCTATCGATTTCACTAAGTGAGCCGTAGTTTGTCCTTTAAATACAGGTCATTTCGTCGGCCTACAGTATCGCGATACTGAAATTTTTGTAGATTTTAATTTATTTATTCATCATTTTCAATTATATTTGTATTTGTTTCTCTTGTATTTTTTTGTACAAATCAAAATCGATCGAAACTTAATTGGACACTATGAACCTAGTTTATTGTGTAGGATTAGTAATTAAATAGGTTACAAATAAAGTAACCCATTTCTTTCTAACTGCTGATTCAAAGTACAAAGCCACATGAGAGACTTTGCTCCAATTTTTGTGAACATTATGAATAAAATAAATACATATAGGAAATTATCATACAAAGCGACTGTCTTAGGAAGATGATAGATCATGCGTTTGCCAATTTTCATTCCAAGACATGTCCTTGCCTTTCTCTTTATGTCTTGTCAAAATCCATGCTTCTAGTGAAAATTTTTCCCCAATATTGGCAGATAAGAGATACTTGCCACACTTGGACCTCAAGTTGAGGAACAAAATTCAAAGAGACAGGAAGCGTCTGCTTTATTGTTTTGTGCAAGATAGGAACAAGCCTCGACGTGGGTAATACCTTCTTTAATCTTGGGAAAAGTTATCTCTAAATATCCGACCAGTACGAATCCTCACCGGGAAATGTTTTTCGTGTGAGACACTTTCTATTCACATCACGCTCAATGCTTTTCCGAGAAAGCGCCCTGCCATGAAATTTTACCCACGTTACTCTGAAATAATTCGAAATAGAAAGACCTTCTATCTCGTTGCCTTCATCCGCTAATAGATCTAAGCTGTGTACTTCATTTATTACACCTACGCAGAGGTGCGGGGGTGGTTAATGCTGAAAAATGGTCCTATTGGATTTGCCTGTGTAGGATAACTCTGTTTTATGTCAGGGGCCATAACATCCTTTGACTTGGTGTATTTTCGGAGGCTTGGTTACTGCTGATAATTTCAATAAAAAAAGAAATGAATTGGATAACGAGACTGGGATAGGGACCTGAAGGACCGTAGCGTTTTTATTACACTAATTCCCCGAAAATTCTAATCTGAAAACTTAAATATGTTTATCACCAGTTTAATTTCTAGTTTGTGAAACAAAGTCAGTAGCAGTCCCAATAATTCAATTAACATTTAGACTGACTACTGTTTAAATCCTAATTTATATAGTCATTTGAATTAAAGAGAATAATGCGGCTCCATGACAATATAGAGTAACAAAATCAAGAGATGACATGACCTTTGTAATTTTACACCTCTCATCCTACCTAAAACCGTATAGGCGAGAGGAAATATTTATAAATTAAATTATTCTTCTAGATTAATTTTAACAAAACGACCATTTTTCTTATATACAGGTACCTACATTAAATGGTTCGGATACGAAACAACTTTTATTGATGTCAACAACTTTTTAAGAAAAATTACTGCAAAGTAATTAAATTCATGTCTCGTGACTTTGCTGCTTTCCATAACTTTCGAAGAAGGCTTCACTTTTTAAAATTTTATATATTTTTAAATATTAATATAAACCCACTGCAAAAAAAAAATGTAACATCAGAAACTTCCTGTTTTATCAAATTTAATTAAAAATTTCATCGTCACTCTTTGGATCTATGTGAAGACATTCAAAGTTTTTAAAGTTTCCTCCTCCCAAATGTAGGAAGTTCGAAACTCGATTGAGTGGGATTGCTGCTGAGATACTTGGAATAACTTGCTAAAAACTACTTTCTTTTCCTATGAATTTTGCCGCTAGTACACAGTTCCGCAAGTATTAATTTTTAAGCTGATATTGAAATTTAACGCTTCTGGATTTCTCTTTTTTAATCAAAGATTTTTTTAAACGAAAGCTATACATACTACAAAAGAAATCTCTAAAAATACAAAAATGCTGCGCGGTGAAGCTTAACATCATTGTAATCAATGTTTCTAACAAAAGTTTTGTAAGAAATTAAACTCTACCTAAAAATAAATGTTTAACATAATGCGTCGAAAATAGTATGATAATATTCAAAAAATTTGCTTTGGAGGCAAAGCGATTAAAACTATTAAAATTCATCATATCATATGCATGTAAAAATGGCACCATGTAAACAAATTTATGTAGATTTACTACTTATGCTTATTGCTAAAATTTGGAAAATGCATACCTCAATCACTTGGATCCTTAGACTCGCAAGAAATTTAGTTTCGTATCACATCAGTACAATTGATAAAGTGATTTAATAAATTGATCATTGAAAATACGTAAAATTATTAAAAGAGGAGAGCTTAGATGTAAGATAAGGTCTGGATGATAATCTTTCAAAAATATGATCAGGTATTTTGTATCTATTAACTTATTCTGTAGAGTAAAGACAACATTACACATCACCTGCGGAAATAAAATGTTGGTTAATGGTTAATGTTAGTTGTGCCTACAAAGAAAAGTGGTGTACTTCTAAAGATGTTTAATAAATACTAGAAAGAGCCTTAAAACGAGGAATGGACAATGGAATCAATAAATATTCTGATAAATAAATTAAGAGTGCTTTGTGACATCATGACGAATTTGTGTTTATTCGCGGCAGTTTCAGTCCTACTGTCGGACGACAATTTGCGATCGGGCAGGTCGCAGGAGCGATCTCGCGGCCGCTCGGAGCTTGTCGGAAACCAGGTGGGCGATGTGCGGAGTCCTCCTCCAAACGAACTCCCGCGTCCTGTCGTGGTTGTCCAGACTCTCGACCTGGACCTAGAATCACAAGAAAAGGAATCACTTTTCCGGCAATTTGGCCCCAACGAGCCCGCAAATTACCTGTTTGGGCTGCTGCACCTTGATGGAGACGAGCGTTGCAGCGCCGTCCACCACCCGGAGGTTGATCCGGCCGATCATCTCGTTGGTCCTGGCGGTGGCGCTTTTCACGTTTCGGACGTTTCCGCGCTTAAAGGACTTCTCCACTTTAAGCGTGAGTGGCCCCAAAGTGAATTTGCTCTTGATGGTCGAGTTGCTGCCCTCCGGGGTGACCTTGACGTTGCCCACCCGTGTCAATGAGGCCAGCCCGAAAAGGGTGCCCTGGGCCCAGCGGTTCCTTTCATCTGCGCTTTTTTGGGCGTTCTTCTTCGCGGGCTTTTGTGCCCCCGCTGCGGCTGCAGCTGCAGTCGGCTTTTTCAGCTTCTGCTTCGTTGTGCGCTGCTCGGCTGCTGGGGCCCCGTGGTCGGGGGCCGTCACAAACTTCTCGGGGATCCCCACCGGGATGGACTTGGGGGCGTGCACTTCTTCGCTTACGACTTGATTCTCGGACTTGTTCTCATTTAGGCTCGATTTTATTTCCGCCTTGGGCCTCCTCTTCGCTTTGCTCGAACTTTTCCTGTGGGAAAATTTCCATATTTTTAGGCTCGTGCTTGTCGCTTTTGTTTTCCGATTTTACTCACCGCTTGGGGGTCGCGCTACTTTTGCTGCTGACGCCCTTTGTTTTCGTTTGTTTCCCTCGAACCGACAGCCGAACTCGGACGGGATCGTACGATTCCATCAGGATTTTATTTATTCGTCCAAAAATTCCATCCACGAAGCGATTGTACTTTTGCGTCAACACTTCGGGAATGTTGTTCTGCTTCTCCAATGAACCTGAATAAAACGCCGCTCATTAATCAAATTCGCGGTATTCAATTCTAATGCAAGGCCAGGCCCTTTAGAAAACAACACTACTGGCTACCTAAATTAAAGCAATTGTTAGAGGACAATTCTACTCTGATTAGTTTCTATACATACACCTTATATTTAATTACTTTCAATTCAACCAAAGCAGTCCACACTCCTACACACTCCTAATTTAAAATACACGTCCCTGCTAACAAATTAGGCGTGAAAATGTTTTGATTATCATGACAAGAAAAATAATTAATTGATTCAGGGGATCCGCTACTCATATGCTGAGAGATCGGACGGTTGATGATAAGTTCAAACAATTAAACAAAGATTTATGTTTGTAAGAGGTAGAAAAACTTTTATTATTCAAAGTTTATTTGATATTCTAGTGTAAAGGCATAAGAGATTCGAATTTTTCACATTTTGTATAGAAGCAAACTATGTTCTTTTTTAACAAGACACCAAATTTTGTTTGCTAATAAAACATTGCCAAAAATTAAGTATTTTTTTAATTCTTGCTGACACTAAATATTGTAAAATTTACTGGAGCTTGGCCTTTAATGAAGTTTAATTAAAATTTCAAAACAATTCACACACTATCAACTACACACACAACTACACATGACATTTTCTTCATTTGTTAATATATATTAAGATTTTAATCTTAATTTCTTTAAAATAATAAAACGCTCGTCGAAAACATACCTATACTTTCTAATATTATTTTCATTTAATACTTCGGATTCCGAAATATGTTGTTTTGAACCAATTTTCCTCTCAAGTTATATATTTTTGAAGACAAAAAAAAGAAAAAAAAACAATTATGTAGCACGAGTTCATTGAATAAACTAATATAGTAAAAAATTGTTCGAATGCATTTTAAATAGATTTAAAGAAAATAGAAGTAGAAAATTTATTAAAATTTATAACGATGCCGAGGTAGAACTATTTCCATTTAAATTAAGCAATTCCGAGAGCATATATGGGGCAAACGGGTACAAAAAGCTTGTCAAATATTGTAAAAACACAAAAGCCCTAGGTACCAATCACGCTCACATGCAGCTTGCACCTATCGTTAGTTTCTTGTATGTTAGTTTTATTATTAAATGAAAATTGCTGTAATCAGTTTCCATTTTTGCACGGATCCGGTGGGAGTCTGGCTTTTATGTGCTTTTGCCTTCCATTCAAAACTGACAGATATTTTGTCGACAAATTCTCCCATGGGAAAATCCACTGTAATTTAAATTCAATATTGAGCCAGGTATCCAGATTAGTTCACAAATGACAATATTCAAAGAATATTTTATGCTTATGACGCCAAAGAGTCCTTTGATTATGGCAGATAAAAATTATTAGGTGCGAGTGACGGTATAATCAATTATCCGGGTTAGTCAGTCAGTTTATTTAAGTTATTCAATTATTCGCAGCAATTTGTGAAATGAACACAATCAAATTCAGGACAGGTTTCAAAGCTTTGATATAGCGGCTAGCTCTTTTCTTTATAATATAATTGGAAATTTTTGCAAACACTGAGAGGAATTAGTTGATACCAATGGAGTAAAATATTGACATTAAAAGTGCTTTAAAAAACAAATACAGTTGGTATAAGATTGTTTTTGTTGTTGGTGATATTCTCATTTATTTATATTATAAAGATTAATTAAATAGCTGAGTATATTAATTAATTCCACCTAAAAATATTAAGAATTTTGCAACAACAGCTTCGGACAGCCTTTTATGTCATTTTTTTTCCAACGTTAAGTAAAAAGATTGAAAATATAGGTGTACTATCTAAATGATTATCTGCCTCTTATATTTTAAAGAACATTACTTTTTTTTATTCAAGCTTATGTAAAGCCACGAAAATCGCCTAAAATTATGTTTCAGCTTAATCTTTAATAAGTTTTCGAATACTATAACAACTCGACAGTATTATGCGTGATATTCGTTTTGGCGATAGGCGTATTGATTAAAGTCTTTATTTCCTGCTCTTACGTCATTATTTTAGATACTTTAAAAAAGGGATTCTCTTAATTGGTGCATGCAGTAATAGAAACTGTATTTTTAGTCGTATTGTCGCGTTTAAACCAGAGTTATAAAATTTTGGAAATATGAAGCTTTAATTTAAAAGCAAAACAATTAAAAATTTTAAGTTAGTCTGTGAGTAGATATTAAAATAAATGGCAACACAGAAAACAACATACAAATTGTACAATTGCACAAATATATGTAGATTTAAAGAGAAGTACAAGTGTTTTTCCGAAAAACAACTCCAAATCTGAATAAATTGTCTCTCACGTTATTAAATTTCACGTTTAACTTTCACCATTCCACGGGTTTTATGCAGACCTAAATAAATAGTAATAAGCAAAGGGGGACATAAGCAAAAGCGAGGGACATTCACTAATCGTCGAAAGACAATTAGCAAGTGTCTTAGTTTTCTGAAAGCTGTTAGCACGGCACTTAAAAACTACAGCAGCAGCACAAATAGCAACACAATTTGCGAAGACGTTCCACACAAACGCTTGAAAAAAATCCTGAAAATTGCGGACGGGGTAAATGAAACGCCAGGAGTCAACGATCAAATTCAGTGTAATGCACACAATAAATAAATAAATAACTTATTAAAATTAGGGCAGAGCACACAACACAAACAGCCACTTTAGGTTGGGATCGGGTGGATTCTAAAATTACGGGAAGGGTTGCACGGTCGTGACAATTTCTATTACATTTTGTAATATCGCGGGTATTTCTGGATATTCGCGCCGTTTGCACTCGGTGTGGCGGCAAGAGCTCTTTTTCAAGCGTTTTGTGTGGTTTCCAATTCCCGTTCAAAAAAATGCGTTTTTATCTCAAAGCGCCATAAAATGCTAATGCAAAGCGTTTTTTGGTGAATGTAATTTCTTAGATTTTGACTCACGTGCCCGCTTTGCTTCGATAACGTCATCGCCGATCAGATCGTCCTCTTCGTCATCATCATCATCATCGTCGTCATCATCTAATGCACCTTCAATTTCATCATCGTCGTCGTCATCATCATCGTCATCAGACGCGTTTGAGATTGCGTTTGATGCGGTTTGGGCTGCTGAAATTTTTTGTGCCAAATTTGATGCTGCTTGGTCCTGTGGTTTCGCTAAAGCTTGAACGTCAACTTTGGTATCGATTCCGCCATTTTCTTCGTCGTAAAAAACTGTTTGTTCACCCTCACTTGGATAGTCCACACTCAGCCCTGCTGCGGCGTCAGCCTCGCTTACTCCAGTTGACACCGCTGGTTCTGATACCACCGCCTGGACCGCAGGGGCTGCTGGTTGGGCTGGTTGGACCCCTGTTGAAGGACTCACATCGTCATCATCATCGTCGTCATCTTCTAGAAATTTAGGTTTTAAGTTTGAAGATTTTTTAAAATAGTAGATTGGTCCTTACCATCTAAGATATCGTCGAATATCCTCTCAAAGTAGTCGTCTTCTTCTTCATCTTCATCATCAGCATCACCTGCTGTGGCTGCTGGTCCTGCTGCCTGTGCGGCTGGAGCCTCGTCTTCGTCGTCATCTAGCAAGATCCTAATTATTTAAGGATTTTCGATACAACAGTGAATGCAGTTACCGTCATCATCGTCTAGAATGGCGTCTTCAATGTCATCGTCATCGTCGTCGTCGTCATCATCGTCGGCGGTAGCTGGCGCTGCTGCTCCTCCGGCCTGTCTTCCGCTAGCCTCATCCTTGGACGCGGGGACCACCTCCCGCTGCTCCCCCCTCTGCACGGGTGACGTGTAGCATTCCCAGGCCAGGCAGCACACCACCAACAGTAAAATCAGCCTCATCTTGTCGCTTCCGCTAACTTGCAAGAAATGAAGAAAGCGCAATCAGTGGCCACTCGAACGAGCGGAGGTCTCAGGTGACCCCAATTTGGCGACAACAGGCTCGAGTCGAAAGAGGCATTCCACACAGGTCTGACCCACTTCCACCGATAAACATGACCCAAACTCAGCGTGCGGTGAAAACGACTCATAACTGGAACAGAGTCAACGGTATTCGTGCGACAATGAACTTGATCGCGTGGATGCCGGCGCGAGCGTACCTAACTAACTTCAGGCACCGTCGCGGTCGCGTCGCGGCGGCCGCGAGACTCGCGTCTCGGTCGCTAAGACTAAGGCCGAGGCGGCAAGGCGCGGCTGCACGTCGCCGCCGGCTGCATGTCAATGAACCGTGCAGCGTTTGCAGCTATTGCCGTGAAGTGAGTCGTTATGAGCGCACTCACTTGTAACGGAACATTACCGCATTAATTAGCGCACCTAAGATGTAATAAATTAGTAAAACTCCGCCCCGCGTTCGCCTCCATCTTTCTACGAGGAGCAATTTGCACATTTAGAATTTGGTTTCCTCATGTTTCCAGCTGCTCTTGCTAGCTTTTCTGAACATATTCCATTTCTATGCACAATACAAGTAAAATTTTAAGAACTGACGGAATTTTTGTTTTATGTACATATGTAGAAATTGTTTTAAACATCAATAGATTTACCCATTCTAAATTTTAGAATACCAGTGGACCCATGCGGAATTTCACACACATACTTTTGTTTATATCCATTAAAGACGTGTTGGCCTCTAGTGTTGTTTTTTCTATTTAAGCACAAATTTTAAATAAATTGCGCATTTTAATGCTAAGTGAGTATGTATGATGGCAGAAGCAGAAACGAAAACACATCATTTGATGTTTGGTTTGTTCAGTTTGGTGGAGTATTAGTGGAGAAAAAGGGATGTTGCCAGTAGTATATAACTGAAGATCTCGGGTATTATAAATACCAAACGCATTAAAATACAATAATTAAGAAGTTCTTGGGAAATAAATAGTGTTCATTTTTTTGAAATCATAAGAACTTTAGTCGTTTTGGAAGCCAGTTCCAAAATGGCTAAAAATAGCTTCCAGTGAGTGCTCAAAGTCTGATTTACACTCATTCTCCACCTGTGAAGCCCAGCAGCTGGAGAACCTTAAAGATTTCAAGTTTTCTTTGACGAGTTGCGGCAAGGCAAGGATCTACAATTGCCACCATTCGAAACTTCAAAGGATTTCGCGTTCAAGGAAACATGAAAACACTTAGCCGCTTTCGTGGAGAGCGCCTCGGAACGGGAAGATTTCAGTTGCTATTGAGACGATTAAGAGCAGTTCTTAAATCGCGGCAAAATAGGCGTGAACTAAATTCGCTCGAAAGTGCTTGAGCTCCTTTGAGCACGAACTGCGAGCACCTCAGCGCCTCAAGTCCGGGTGAAGGCACTTCGCACGCTGAGAGCTGAAGGTTGGTTCTTGGTTGGCGCTTTCAACGCTGACGACGCGACGCGACGTAAAGCACGCGATACATAATTCATGCCGAAGATGGCTGAAATTGAGGCGCCTTTGCTCCGTCCTAAACGCTAATTACCTGATAAATGCAAGTCGCTGAGCAAGACGCTCTCGACGAACTCTTTCTTTTGGGGAAATCGGGGAGCGCGTCTTAACCGGATTGATCGCTTTCGGCCGCCTGGAATTTATGCAAAAAAGAGGCCTAAGCCAGGGATTTCTTCGGGCCCATCAAACCATCAGGTTAAACATTGCTCTGCTGGGTGGAGAGGCATTTTGCATAATTAACCCATTGCCTTCAGGAAGGGAAATCCGAAGGCGTAATTTCATGGAAACTGTAACTCAATTATCGCTGACAACTAGCTCCGTCAGGAGATGAGTTTTCTTTGTGCTTGGATTGGTCGCTTCTTGATTATTTCTTGGTGCGACGTAGCCAATCCGTTGCATACTTAATCTACCTACCTGGTAGGTATACCACTTGCCTATTTCGTCAAACGTATTACTCTTATACCAATACATACATAGTATAGAAACAAGTACTGACATATATTGAAGCGAAAATTGTAAAGCAAATTACTAATGTTATATCGTCTTTTTAAGAGACGTTTTGGTCTGTTCTTTATACGCTTTTCAAATCGATTTTGATTTGAAACTCGAAACTCAAGGGCATTAAAGGCCATAAAATGTTTTCAAAAGATGTACGCCTGTTCTATTTTCAACTCTCATGTATCATAACTGTTTTTCAGGTTAACTGAATCACCCTGTACTTCCTTACTCCTATTTTAGAAATTTAGTTTACAATATAAGAGTTTGATAATTTAAAACTATAGCTTTGATGCAAAAATTAACTTTAACACGCTTCCTAGCTTTTAACTGGGAAATTATGATATACATACTAAAATTACTTGGTAACGTCAACAAATTGAAGTTTCAATACAAATTCAAATAGCAAATAGGTATATTCGTCGGTACCTTTCCGTAAATCAATTTCCGAAAAAAATCCTTAAAATAAATTAATTCAATGTTAATAATTTATTCTACTAACCGGCGGTAAAATAACAAACCGAACAAATCGAAAGTTTCTTTTAATTTCTTAATTTTCAGAACTCTAGCAGATGTTTGGAACAAAACAATTTTTCGCAATTTTCAGGAAAACTTAATTTAGAAATTTCAAAATATTTCGAGAATAGGTACTTACATTCTTACTTTTTCATTCAACAGCTTGTAATATATCTGTTTATTTTATATTTTTGTTTCTTAAATTTTGATAAAAAAAAATAATTTATTAATTATCTCAGATAGTAATAGTATAATTCAAAAAGAGTAATGTTAATCAGCATAATCAAAAGTCATTCAAACATTCTTAATTGCCTTCGGAACGACGACCTTTCTTTTTTCTATGATCTAATTTGCACTTTCTCTGAAAATATCATTCGGATCAGTTGCGCACTTAGACAAAATTAAAACCTTAATCACGTTCCAGTGGCGTTTAATTTAAAATTTAACTAAGCATAACTGGGTTGGTGGAAAGGTAAGGTGAAAATCACAAAAGCATTTTTCAAGAAAATTCACGAACAAAAATTTTACTTTGTAGAGGAAATCCAGTTCAAGGTGCCGACGATTCCCATTCTCAAACAGAGGGTTTTCAGTTCCGATGGGGCAAAACGAACGCTGCACAAATTACCTTATATTTTCGGGGGTGAATCGTGCAGAAAGCCAAAGGGGATTCAATTCTATTTGAGTCTATTTTTGCATGATTCGGCATTGATGAACGCGTCTGAATTTTCGAAATAGCCCGAGCGTTCTTTTTGCTTTAGCTATGCTCCAAAACTTGGAAACCTCTTGCAGTGGATTAATGGTTCACGGTGAAGGGCGGAGATACCGCCATCAATACTGATTTAAATAAGATGGCAAAACGTGAGAAACACTACAAATGCATGATTTTTCGAGAAAATTGTAATAAGATTAAGAAACTTCTTCGTGCATCTTGTGAGAGAGATATACCTTTTGTAGTTATAAAGCTGATAACTTTAGTTTTCATTATAATACTTTGACTCTAAACTTATTCGCATAACTTATTTCGGAATAATTTCCTATTCCTTTGCAGAATCCAAAACATATCGGATATATTTCTTAACAGCAAAATTATAAGATTATGTCGAAAATTGTGCAGAATTAAACAAACAATATAAATAGTCTAGTCCATGTTCATTTATATATTATTTTCTCTTTGAAGGTTTACATGTATTATCATTGCTTTGAAACCGCCGTCTTATATTTATCTACAAAATCGGTTAAATATAGGATTTAAAATCAATTGTCTCGAAAACCTATATGTACCTTTACCAAAGAAAATATAATTGGGTTTTTGCATGTCAGGTTAAGGAAAATTAACAGAAGTTTTGTGTTCCTTTTAAATTTCAAATTTCAAAACAAATTTAACAATTAACAATTTGTCATGTGTCAGTCAAATGCATTAAATGGGTTTATAACCTTTAAGAGTGCCAATATTAACAAGTTATTTTCTGTTTAGAGTTATGCAAATATTTTAGTGTTTTGTCCCGAGGATATTTTGCAACTAGTTTGAAAACTTTTCTGTATAAAACAACCAACGCAACCAATTTTCTGTTTGTCTCTGATCATGGTAAACTCGAATTCCACCTTCACTAGTGCGCTAGATTAAATGGATGCAGCCCGAAGAGGATGGTCGTGAATAAATTGCAATCAGAGGAAATATTTACGAACGACTGTTTATCCATGCACCCAGTAGGATTAAATTTTGACTTGATTTTCTGGACCTGAAACGAATAAATATTTGATGCAAGTATTGCCGCTTAGTTTGTGGTGTAGCGGAAAATTAAATATTTGAAACCAATAACGTAAAACACCTATTTTCTAACCCAAGCTCAAATTAGCACTTTTCTAGGTTTACTTTATTAAATTGTGAACTCGAGGATAAGTGTTCTTCTCATGTGAAGGCTAAAAACATTTACCATGTAGAAAGTGGAAGTATCTCTCCATGTTTCCAAACTTAATGAAGCCTCTAGCTCCTTGCGTCTCACACCTTACAAAGTAATTACGTAATGCACCGCAAAAATTTCAGGTGAAAATTTTCAACTTGCATTTTAATGAAAGTTCGAAGAGAGGGTGTCACCTCGAAGCCATAAAATGACAAAACAAATTTCCATAGGTGCAAGACATTTTACCAAGGGTAAGGGCCGACAGCAAGAATGAATTGATCAGGTGAACAAGTGATGTTTTGTCGGATGTTCACACAAGTTCCGTGCAGGTGCACCGGGGCCCAGGAGGTGTATCGCATAACAACTAAACGTCCAATGTAAGTGGCGAAAAGTCAACCAGCTTAACATGAGGAGACAACCTGATGTATGCTGATGATAATGCTCCTGTCACGGAATAGCAAATTGTGGCCCTGCATTATTCTGATGAAATGTACTATACACGACTAACTCCGCCTCAGTTTTTAGTCTATGAATTCTGGCAGAGGAAAAGTTTTTGGGTTACAGGTGATTGATGAGCACTTAAGACGGGCAAGTTTCATGATTACTCCTTCCTGACAAATTTCTTTCCCTAGAATTTTATGCAGATTATGGCTTTTTTGAAGATATTGACTGATAGTCTCTGTGGGTAATACAGATTTGGTTTTGAAATAAACCTAGGGAATTTGTACAGATTTTTGGTTTTTTTTTCAAGAACAGAGAGAGGTTATGAATTCATAAGTTTTTATTGACAATCATTAAATTCAACAAAACTATCGTTGCAAATGCAGCAATGTTTTTACTAATTGTTAAGTTGCTTTTACTATTTAGACTATTATATACAACATGACATGTGATTTCACTTATGGCATGACATTTAATAGATCTAGTTTAGTTTATATTTCTATATGTTTTTATATTTTTTAGCCCTTCTAAATATAACTTTTTTCAATCAAACGAAATCATAATCTAATCATCAAATTCGAATACACTACAAGTTTGTAATATTAGTAATATTGCAACTAGTTTATAAACCAACAAGTTTCGGCCCAAATGTTTTCCTCCAAAACTATAAACTTCAGGTCAGACTTTAAAAGATTCTATTAGCCTAAACAATTTGAAACTGTTTTAGCCCACACACTTCGGAAGTGTTTAGTGCGAGGACGTTAAAATTAACACATCTTTCTGATATAACAAAAACTAAATAAAAAATGAGCTTTTTTTAAAAATCCCGGAGAAGAAACAAATTGTTTGGATTCGCAATTTTTTAGTTCTAAACCGAACTGAAACATTGCTTCTCTTTTTTGTAGTTTGACTTCTTGACTAAGTTCACATAAAATCCGGAGAAGAAACAAATTGTTTGGATTCGCAATTTTTTAGTCCTAAACCAAACTGAAACATTGCTTCTCTTTTTTGTAATTTGACTTCTTGACTAAGTTCACATAAAAACTAAAACAAATAAAATAATAAAATGTTATTAATCTTGTATGTTTGTGCTAAGTGTTGCATTTCAGAAGTGGGATCTCATATAAAATGTTGATAATATATGTATTCTACAACGTAGGTCAGAAAATTTTATTCTAATTTTTTTTTTCAGTATATGTATGTGTGTCAGAAAATTAAAATATTTCTTTGTTTCCACAAGAAAGGATCGCATCCTGATAATTTTCATTTAAGAAAATTCATTTAAGTTGTTACTTTTCGCCAAGTTGAATCAATTTCCAATTGGTTTAATGCTCTAATGACCGTTAAGTGAAGCAGTTATCCGTTACTTTGTACGCTAATTAGCACTGAACGATTAACGACCTCCTAATTGATGATAGTCCAAGTAAGAGAATCACGCAAACTGCCAACAGTGTGGCGGTTACTCCGCGATGTATGAGGGAGCATAAAACGCCGCAATCGACCATTATTACTACAATTTGTGTTCGCAGAACGGAAAGCATGAAGTAATATCCCACAGAATGCACCATTAACAGCTCGATTTATTCAGCCGCCCGCTCATGGTATAATTAAAAATTTAACAGATGCACCACCGCACCAGATTTATTTATTTTGCCCGGCAGCACGAAGCCCCCGGTGGTAACTATGAAAAATGTCCCAGTTTTACCAACTTCTTGTCGCCCTGCTCGACCCGGTTTTATTTAATAGAAAGCACTTTATAAAACACTTCGGCTTAGCTTGTACCTTTAAAGATTTTCCAATAGACGTGAGCCGCTAGAAAGAAAGCACCTTGCCGCGAACTGACTGTGATTCCACTCGAAACTTAGTTAACTCCTCAACAGCTAATCGACAACTTATCTTCCGGCGAAGATGACTTTAAGACGTTAACTCTAGCTGTAAACAGTTAACACAAAGACAGGCACACGATGCAAAGTGAAATCGAAATATAACGTGCCAACAACTAGGTAACAGGCCTCTTATATAGCGACTTTACCCACATTCTGAGCCACGTTCCAGGTGATTTTGATGCGCGACTCTTCGCGATTCACCTCACCTGGACGGTGGACCGATGCCGCCGCAGTCCGCCAACGGCTTAAGACAAGCACGCTCAGGTGTGTGAGTTTTCCGCCAATTAAACCGGAACTCTTAATAACATTTCACTTGATTCGATTACCATTCGAACGACGCATTCTGTAGTGCGCCAACGAGAGATGTGCTTAGAATATTTTGCCGCATAAAATACTTGCAGCCAGGTGTGTGCGTCGCGTCGTCCGTTCGATGCGTACCCAGTGGTCGAATTTAGGTTGATATGTTAATTAGCAGTCAAAAATGCCTTTCGTCACGAATCAAAACGCTACGGTCCTACACATCAACTGAATGGAAAGTGAAGATAAATCCCTGGGTGGACTCAATTGACATTGTGATTCACAGCATCAGAATGAGACACACATGCGGGGCACATGTGTGAAGACTTTGAGAAATAATCAGTTGAAAAATCTCACTAGTTTAACAACTTCCCCGAAGTTATGCATATTCAATCAATTAGCTACTGAATACTTATAAAATAGTCAGAAAAATAACTCAGTTACTTTCTTGGTGCGATGCGAGAAAGTTTCCCTGAATGACAAGCCAAAATTCTAATCAGATGTTTATACAAAAGTATTTTAAGTCGCTTTCGTTTTCAGTCGGAATCTGAGAAAAACATGCTCCATGCTGATTTATATAGGCTATTAAATTTTGTAATAGGAAAATTGTTCTATTCTTGTCATTTACATCCTCAAAATTATTTCATTTATATGCATTATAACTACCAATATTTTGGATTACTTTGATACACTTATATATTATGTTAATATATATACAGTTACCATAGTTAGTATCGGATCCAGTTCCAGGTTTTGGAGGCAATTTTGGATTGAATTGAAATCTTAAAAACCGTCACGTATATGAAGATTTTATATTTTTTGAAAGTCGCATCCAGGCAATTTGATTTTATGTTTGATATGGTTGCTGCTCATAAAATTCAATTCAATCCAAAATTTCCTGCAAAATCTGGGACTGGATCCGATGTGAAAAGAACACGGCTATTGTACAACAATTTTAGAATATGTAGATTGTCCAAATTAATTATTTGACGGCATTTTCAGCGTAGAGTCGATTAGCTTACAAAATTATTACTGTTTTTATAATTAGTATACCTAATAAAAAAGAAAATTACAATTAAAAGTTGTAAATTCTGAATTCTGTCTGAATTTTCGATCATCAACATCAAGAAATTACTTAGAAGAAGTCTTTAAAAACATAATGTTTCTCGAAAAATATCAGTCTCTGCATAACCATATTTCTAGAAAAAACAATTCAAAAAATATTCCTGGTGTAAGAGGCCTACAAACTTTAAGGTATTTTACATTTAATTAGTTGCTACGAGTGTTTCTTGGTATCAGTAACCTTGAATAGAATAGAATCAAGAAACAAACACCTCTAGGGCGTAAGTGTGCTCCTTTTGGTTTACCTTTCTGAAGGAAACAATAATAAATTTCCAGTACTTTCGAACGATGATCCTACGGCGCTCCAGAATTAATTTATCTGGCTTGGATCATGGAAATCCTTCTCTCACATTTAATTACGAGCATATTGACAATGCAGGCATCCTCCATCGCTGCTTACACGGGATTCACCTTAATGAAATACTTCTCCTGTCGGGATTTCGTCCGGAGCAGCCAGGAGAGTGGCGATGAATTGCAAATTTTAGAATGAAATTCTGTGGGAAAGACACCAGCTGGCCAGCTATTGTCTTCCGACGGACCAGAAGGGTTCTTCTATTTTTGGTACTCAACATTTTGCTCCGCCATTTTAAAAATACACCTTGGAGGGAACAAGTTCATCAGTGGTAATTTATTTAAATGTTCCTTAAGTCGCCAGATTAGGGGCGATGTAAAAAAACAGAGTTTTTCCGCATCACCTGAAGAGGTCTAATGATCGGTTCACATTTTCTGGCACAATCTAATCTGAGAACACCCGAAAATCCATAAACGCCTAAATAGTTTTCTAAAATGCCTCTAATTACATGCTGGGATTAGGAAAAGACGAATTGAGACATTGCGTGATTTTGTTGCTGCCGCAAATATTTTACGCGGCGAAACTGTGAGCTCGGTGCTGGAAATTATTTAATAAATTGGCGCACAATGTGATTGGCGCTTCGCATTTCGCGATGTCTCACTGCGAAAAGAGAGCTAAATTAATTGCCGCGGCACACGAACCTAAACAATTAATTTTTTTCGAATTTATTTAAGTTGCGTTGATTGATTTCTTATTTTTCTACGACCCTGTATTTTTCTCTAGGTTAATTGTCTAAGACAGTCAATTGATTGTTTTTCACCTTGACTTTAATAATTGCCTTGAGGGCATAAACAAAATTATAGAAAATAATAATTTGCGAAGCGCTTGGTCTTGATACAATTCTGTTCTGGAAATCGCCCGAAAAATGTAGGACATCGCAAATTTTATCACGCTAGGCAATCTATTAAGGTTAAGCAAACATTTTTATTTGCGCT
Source organism: Machimus rusticus (assembly GCA_951509405.1). Taxonomy (NCBI): domain Eukaryota; kingdom Metazoa; phylum Arthropoda; class Insecta; order Diptera; family Asilidae; genus Machimus; species Machimus rusticus. The sequence continues at coordinate 46,737,445 of OX608050.1, read as the reverse complement.
AAACCTACGTAGGCACACGTAGCACTTCCTTAATGATGACAAATGGTTCTCACTGAATTGTGTAATGTTTTCACGTTTGGCCTTTTTCAGACAATTAGTAATTTCATATTGATTTTAAAAATAAAGCAAAATACTGTCATTTCAAATTATTACTGTGGATAGAATGAAGTAAAAATACTTAATCTAATCTACATATAGGAATTAGAGATAATTGAATTAAAAGCCTTGTAGAAAAATTTACAGGACACTAAGTTGGGTTGTAATACATACATATATTCTTTCCTTTGTGATTATTATTTTATTTTAATAGATTTAGAAAAGTTGAAATATTTTTATTTTTTAGAGAGTAGGTTACATTTTGTTATTCTGAATTTTACACAATATGTATACACAGAACCTAATACTTTTTTAACAATTTTTTAGCTCTTTGTTTGAGAATCCAGTTCTCTTCAGAGTTAAACAAAGAAATTATGGCTCATATTCAGTACTATTCTCTGGAACTGATGTATGTATGTTACCTAACTAAAAACTCTGTTCTAAAATCTAAAGATGAATAATGCTTAGTGTAGTGATGAAACTTACCTACTCTTTCAGAGCTCACTTTGTGTAAAGAATAATATTTTCATCTCAATGTGAATAATGCGAAAAAACTTTGCGAGATATAAAACTGTAACACAGAAAGTAACACTTTTGCTTGTACTTTTCATCTCATTAATTTAATCAGACAAATAAGCAGTAACATAGTGTTATTACATAGGACATAAATAGAATATGATGGATAATAAATTTAGTTTTGACCTCATTTTTGCTATAAATGTGGCTTCCGCTCATCTGTTCATAAAAATGTTTTTGAAATTTTTGATGTTTTTATATGTTCTGTTTTGGTTTATTATGAAATAAAACATTTCGTCGAAACTAAATCTATGCTACGTTTGCCCATTAAGAACTTAAGTGAGCACTACTAAAATTAAAGGAGTCCTATTCGCATATCTTGCAGCTCCTGCATGATACTTATATTATAAAAACATGGCAGAGAAAACCATGCAGGCCCAGAATTTAAGGGTGCACTGTAGCTTATATTCAATGGCAGTCATTATCATGTTTTAAGAGGGAACATCCCAGGGGATTTCTACTTTTTCACTTTCATTTTAGCAAGGACACGGCGATGAGTTTTCATAGGGACGAATGCACGTAGTTAACAGTAGGAAAATGCAAACCAGCGACATCTAAAAATTCAAGAGCGTTCCTTATGCTGTTAACGAAGTATTCCCAAAGTAAATATTCCCGCCACTTCTGCTGTAATGGGGGGCTGCTTTGCATAAATTCACCAGCGGATATGTCTCAAGCATGAAGAGGCATAAACCTTGCCAGCATGCAGCGGAATTCAGTTCTTGAATTGCAACCTCGGAACATGCATATTCCACCTGAGTGCATTCATAGAGCCCCGCTCTCTGTTTCAAATATTTTATTCATACATTCAGATCAAACCGTTTTCCAAGCAGACTGCAAGTCTGGGACTACCTCAGGCGCAAATATGCAATTTCCTCTGCCACCGCCTTACAACTTCATTTCTGTAAAATAGGGAGATAATTTTTTTTTTCGCGACTTGGGCAATAAACACCTTAAGGCACCCGGCTGCAACTTTGCAGACTCTGTCTTGCCGACCCGGATGTGTCGTGTGCAGAAGCGTTGAGGCGCGATGTGCGTCGCCCCGCAGGGTCCCACGTATGTCCGATTAGGGGCTTGCAGGTCACTCATTTTACGGTCCCTCGGCATCCCTTTTATTTCCCATTTTGCCGGGCGAGTGTCCCTCCGGCAGGGAGCCCGGTGCAAACGTGTTTATGGCTCGCCTAATGGGGTGAAATGTTTGGGAAGCGCCTCTCCTTTTTGCCCCATTTTCGGTACTCGGGTGGGGCGCATGTCCCGGCGAAGGGAAATTTTTGCATGACCTGCCTTTGATGGGAACACGGGTTACCTTGGGCTAGGAAGCAATAATTTCCCTTCGATATACCGTTATAAGGTATAGCGGTATAGCTGTAGAAAGTGCAACCTCATTCCTGGGAAGCGACGATGAAAGTTTTCAGGCGGCCAGGGTCCTCCGCCTCCGGGTTTTCTAGGATCGTGGAAGGAGGCCGATTTCCTTTTTATGCTTTAAAGACTGACAAAAGCCGACCGTTTTACAGCAATTCAAGTTAAATTTCAGCTAGGGAAAAGGACATGTGGGTGGAAGTAATTTTGTTAAGTATTTATCTCATGACGGTCCAATTGATAAGCCTTTTAATACCGTTCACGCGTTTTAAACCGCCTGCCGCATTAAGAACCTTCCGAAATAGAGAAAACCCGCCTTTTTCCAAATTTAGGACGTGTAAATCAATTTTCCATGGAAGGTAGAAAAGTGCCTATATTTCTCCTCGATATAGATCCTTTTTGCCCTTTTTTGTACCTATTTCCCTTCTAAAGGACCTCACCGATAAGTGCTCGATTATTTTGAATTTAAATGTGATATTCCATCCAAATTTATATTGGAGCAGTTCACAAAGAAAGCTTTAACCTTTGAGAGTAGCAAAAGGTTTAACGTGATTCTTTTTTCAGCTCTAAATGAAATAATGGCGTTATTATTGGAAATTATATTCATATCAATTAATCCCAAAATCGTTTTTAAGTTAAGAGTCATTTTTAATACAAACACCGTTCATATACAATGCAAAAATAACTAAACGGAACTAACCTCATACTTGCATATACATATATACATTACGTACCATACAATTCTTCTGAAAATTGAAATTTGTAAGCGTTCATACTTTTAGAGCCTTCTTCATTAATTCTGTAAATTAAGTTCAATTTAATCTATGATAAATAAAACATTCAAATTCATAGGTGTGAATACCATAAATACAATATATAAAATTTCATGTTTTACGTATTGTTCAAATTTAAGATGACGTATTTGAAGAAAAACTGCGTGAATTATATTTCTGTTAAAAATGTGTATTTGGGGATTGGAATACAATATTTTTTGAGACTCCCAATAATAGCAATTTCATGAAAAATGTCTGAGGGGGTTTCGACTATGCATCCAATACGAAAAAGATTTCTTATTTCTGATGAGTTTGTTCGAATTTCATTTTGATGGTATACACTATGACATGGGAAATTTACAATCTTTGCAATATGTAACACAAATTTTCAAATTTTCTTACAGGTGTATTGAGCTGGGTACGTTTCATCTCAACAGATATAAGCGTTGCTTTACGAATTTCCTTCCGAAGATGTTTAAAATCTCTTACTAAGTAAGCCGAGAAGATATTCAATAGAATTTCGCACTGTTTATGTCTCGTAGTTTTTATCCTGAAGTTCGGATTTAGTTGGTAAACAAACTCAATGCATTTTTGTTGTAACCAACACAATAATTGAGTTCTAATCGGATATGAAATTTCCGAATACACTCCGTGTAGGTAATTTATGTTCCATGTGGCGGGTAATTATAAACAAAAATAGTAAATCGATTTTGATATAGGTTAATATAGGAATAGGGTAGTTTCGGGTATTATGGCACACCATAAGCCTTTTTGGAAATAAAACTAGAACTGTATGAGTTCAATCAGTATTTAATGTTTATTTGAGTCGCAAAACATATCAGTAATCAATAACTAGAAACTTAATGCAATATAATTTTAAATAATTAGAAATAATATAGTTTTCCATAAACTTCAACAACCGTTAAAATCAAAACATGGTTGGGTAATATGGCCTAGGCCTATATTGGTCGTAAATGGCGTGAACCATAAAGCCCACCACTCAAACAATGAACTAGTGATTAATGCATGTTACTTTTCCACTTCTTTGGCAGCTGGGCAAGTAATATTTAAATTTGACTTAGTTTAGAAACAATACTTTATTACTTTATTTATACTAACTAACGACACCGACTGAGCAATAAGATCAAAGAGGACGTTGCTATACTACATGTTTTATATGTAGGGCAGCAAAACCTAATTCTCAAATAGGACGAATAATTGTAGTTGTAAAGGAGTATAAGTAGCCTATGAAGATAAACCATAAAATCAGCTGAAAATCGAGTAGAAATTTGAATCATTGTAAACCTTATAACTTCACTATAATAGAAAAGCAGATGCCATTTGTTACTACATATAAATACTAAGTTTCACATATTTTTTTCCTTTTTTTTTGCTCAAAAATCAAATTAAAGTATTCCCATAATCAACTTCGCTGCAATTTAAAATAGCTGTGAGATAAACTTTTTTGCTCCTTAAAGCGGCAGATAGGACTATTATTAGTATTATTGGTCAGTTACTTTTGACAAATAGAGTGAAAAATAATTCCCCAGAGTCAAGTGGATTATTTCTCTAAAGGCTAAAGAACAAAATTATCCAATTTACCAAAAAAAATATGAAATGGATAAAGGAATGAAGTTTGTTCTGCACACAAGTATAAGGTTGACTAACTGAAGAACTGAAAACTGAACTGAAAACGAGTAAATCCCCAGCATCATTGCTTGAGTCTCAACATGGGAAAATGTGGAAATTCACGTGCTCCGCGAGCAACGTTGCTGTTGCTGAGGAATTTCCCGAGTCAGCTGAGAGCGGCAAGGAAAAGCTGGGCAGGGACGCCACTGGCGAGTACCGAGCTCCGCAACATGGGAACAACACCGGGAAATTCTCGCTCTCCACCAGCTGGGAATGGAAAACGTGCGGGTGATAAGGCGAATTTGTCGCCCTTCGGAGCAGCTCCCAAGTCCCAGTTAGTTGCGTCGAGACGCTACAAAGCTGAACCGCGTGGTGGTTGCCTCGGTGCTCAGCGACTTTTCTGCCGTCCGTCAGAGCAGCAAGCGACACAAAGGTGCGATTTTTCAGACGCAGCTTCTTATCGCACTTTACACCTGGCGTGCGACTGCCCCAGCCGCCGTCGCGGGAACATTTTTATTTTGGGCGGTGGTCGTCCCGGCGGACTCGGACGCCCAGCGCGAGTGTCGCGAATAGTTAAAAAGAATTTTGCGAATTTGCGGGACTGTCGCGAGTAGCGCGCCTGTGAAGCAAGGGTCGCCGTGGTGTGTGAGTTTTAAAAATTTTTAGCAGACAGATGCTCGGAGTGGTGCAAAGTGGTGTCTGACGGTGGTGCTGGGTGGCCTGGCCGCACGCATTCGCCGCGTTTGTCCAGTTAATTGGGTGCCCCAAGTTCTGTCCAGGACGTGCTCCGCAAGTGATATAACTGGGGGCTGTGTCCCCGAGGGATGATCCCTAGAAATAATTGGCTCTGGACGTCCGATAGTTCGATATGATAAGCAGGCCCCCCCGTGGATAAAGAAGCCCCATCAGAATTCATCGCATGTAACCATGATCGCTCATGTGGCCCTGCTCTTCTACATGATAAGTAAGTAGCCCGTGGCCGGTTTTTATTGATGTCATGTCCAGACGCCAGCGCCCCGAGGCCCGAACCTTTGGCCCCCCGGGGCGGGGCTCCTCTGGCGCCTTTTCCTCTTCATTTTTTTTCCTTCCCGGTGGCCGTACACCTTCCTTTCCATAATTAATTTGGTTGTTTGTCCGCCTGACTTTCTGCGACCGAAGGCGACGACTGTCACGAAGATTTGGTGAAGGGAGCTCTGATTCCGTTCGAGGAGTATCGATCCCCCACTTGAGTCACCTGCCGTCTGGCTCCCGAACTGCTCCCCGATCCGAAGAAGGTAAGCAAATTGTCAGCACTTGTTTGGGGTGACTCAAGGGGCGATGATGTCGCAACCGCCGCGGAGGTGGGTTTTCGGGGAATCGACACTGCCCGGAATTTTTATTAGGATTAGCGCTCCACCGCCGGGAGCGCCCCACAGACGGACACTCAGGGGATACATTCGAGAATTGCTGTCGATATAAATTGAATGCTGGGCCCGTAGTGGAGCAGTTCCTTGAGACGTTGGAGGTGGAATGACCACTCGATGGAACAAATTTTTTCTTTTTATCGAACTGATTTTTGTCCACTCTTATATTGGAAAATAACTCACTAATATCATTTGCACTGATTTTCACTAGTTCATAAAATTACTACTTTATTGGATTTTGTAAACCCAATTGTAGCCGCAAAATTGTCTATTCATCCACCTGACAAAGCTCTATGAATCCTAAACAAAATCAACATAATGAAAAAATATGTAAGCTTAAATAAAATTGCTTCAAAATGACCAAATTTATTTTAAGATTGTTACTATTGCATCAATAGTGTGATTTTACGGATTACGAAAGACAAAATTAAATTTTTGTCCTAGTTGGCGCTGAATCTATATTTTAAATCGAATCATGTTTTATGTATTAAATTAAAGGGTTAATTAGTTGAAGACATTCGAGTTATTTTCAGATAAAATTTTATGGGAATTACTGAGCCAGGAAGCACAAAAATAAGACACATCGCTCTAAATAGGTTTCAGTAAAATAAAACTGTCTGAGGGATTTAGAAGTAAAAGGGATTTTACCGGAAGGGTTTATAACTAACATTATGTAAATATGCCACTTTAGATATTGATGGAAAGATAAACACATTTTTGATAGATATAGTATTATTTAGAAGTAGACACGTCTGATCAATTTTAATGTACTATGTACCTACATATGTATATGTATGTTTAGTATATTATATTCAACTTAACTAAAGACTTAGAAAATAAGAGTTAGAAACGATGAACCCTAAAGAGGAGAAAACCGCGAATGTTTAATAATACTATGTAAACCTTATTAAGTAGGTATAGTATAGGAATAATTAGGATGAAAAGTATAAAGGCAGTTTTACAAGTTTTAACTTATTTTTGTTTATTAATATTTTACTTATTTTTTGACTGTTGTCATTTAAAAATATCACAGATAAAATTTCATCTATGAAGATCATTATTTGACTTAAAGAATCAGTGGCATTTTATTCAGAAAATCATTGCAATTGAAATGTTTGATAGAATAAAACTACGCTTGATTAAATTAACTACGGAAAAATTATAAAACTTAGAGGGGAATTTTTTCTTTCTGCAAAAAAGCAACATTATTGAGAAATGGACAGTGTCCAAAATTTGCTTTTAAAAATCACCATCAAGTGAATCCTGATCCACCTCCATGTGGAATACCCGCGAGAATTGTTATCTATAATTTGATTGTTGTACTGATGTGACACGACAATAAGACGGTTTTTGAAAAGTTGTAGACCCACCCGCACTTTGGTGTCGAAGAAATTAGTAGCGGCACGGAGAAAACTTCCAAACTTTCCATATTGCCGCATTTAGTTTAATTTGTAGCATTAGTGCGCTGCCGAGGCGCGTCTTAGTAGCGTAATTGGAACACGAGGAAACTCCTTCAAGAAATTGCTCCCCGGGCTTTCACTTGGGAAGCACCTCTGATCCAAGGCTGTTTCTAATTCAGACGGATGCGCGCCTTATCCTTTGAGCCGGCTGGGTGTGGGGTTTTGTGCTCCTTTCCCGGGTAATGCGCTTCCCAAGTTTATCCATTAAAGGACAACTAATTTCATAGCGAGCACTCGGTTTCAAATTAATTCATCAAATTCGCCCCAATTCAGCCAAAGTATCGTTATTTGTATTTATCTGACGTAATTTAGCTGTGGGACGCTCCGGTCTTTTCCGATTTAATTTGGATTTCAGGGACAATGTCGAATCAAAGTTTGGATATCACGAAATACCAGAAATACCCGTTGTTAGCGTGTTTACCTCTTAAATAATGGTTAAACAGTCGAGCATTTAAAAGTTCCCTGTTCAAACTTTGATGAGGGAACCTCGAAAGTTTTGGTTGAAATATTTTCTGTAGTTATGTTATGAGCTGGAATTCGAGATTTTCTCTTTTTCACTACTTTAGTTAATTGACGATCGTGTGATGGCTCGCTTACAGTTATTTTATTTAGATATTTTCATAATAAAAATGTTTGTTGCCGGCTAAAACATTTGTATCATGTTAAAAGAATTATTATTTTGGACATTCTTGAAAAATCATTAGAAAATGCATATAGGTTCATTAGGTATAGAAAATTGTATTAGCGTGGCTTAAATGAAAACCTATGGCCTGAGTTTTCAAAAATATTAAAAATATGACCTTTTGTACATTCTAACCCTATATTTTTCTCGAAAATGAGAGCGAGTTTGTAATGTTCGGAAAAACTCGTATAGAAACGATAGGCTAATACTAAAGAAAGGTTAGTGTTGATCAGTGCTATATTTTTGTAGACCTTTTTAATCACATTTCGTACAAACTTATTTTATACAAAACCAAATGAAAATTTACTTACATAGTAGTAATTGAAAATATAAAAATTAGGCGAAGAATAATTTTCCTTGATACTTCATATACATATTGCTTTTAATAATATAAATTAGTTTATTCAATTGTAATTGAAGTATTCTTTAGTTAATTGTAGTTCTTAAATAATACTTCAAAATATCTCAGTTAACTTTTCATAGGTTGTTGATATTTTGCATCGCTAGTGATGATGAGTCAAGAGTTTAACAGATAAAATTCTTTTGGGGATTTCAGAATGGTAAGGTTTATTTATTTCATCATTTCTTTTTCCTTGTTGAATGTTTTATGGTTCTTTGCAATATTTGAAACTCGGGCCGTCTTGAATAATTCAACGCAACATCGAACCGTCAAAGGATATTTCTCACCCGCGACGAGTCACGCTTCAATGAATGTTTTACTCAAAACTTCTGAAGTTGTTCGAAACTTCTTGGTTATTGAAAGAACCAGGCCTTTACAGAATTTAACGAAGGCGTGCGAACAGCTGAAATCCTCCCCCAAGATAGTCGAAGACTCAAAAAGTGAATTGATTATAACGACCATTGCCCTCATTGAACGTGTTTGGCGTAAATTAGTTACGAGGCAGACTGCTTCACAAGTTCTCAATTATTCAGACGCGCTGGATAGATTGAAATTTGATTTCATTAACGCTTAATGGCGAATTTTAATTCAAACACTATGCGGCACTGCTGGGGGCTGTTTGATTAAGTCACACCCCGCCTCGAAGGCAAACACCTCCGGGGTCGTGGATGTTTTATTCATCTCAATTTGATAGACACAGCTGCCTTAGGTGGATGTGTGTCAGGTTGGGCCACACTTTCCCTTTGAGTGGAAAATTGTAAAGTAATGATGATCTTTGCGCCGGGGGCCTTTGGCAGCCTCCTTTCAGTGGCACTCAAGTGTAAATAAGGAATATGCGCATAAATTTCCTGCCGCCCCAAATATATAGATGTATGCATATATCCGGAATGTCTCAAATAGACCAACTGAGAAGTCAACCCTCGGGGCTGAGATCTGATTTCGAATGCATTTCCATTTAAGAATTGCGTCTTCCCGAAAATATCCGTTCGTCTCCTTGGAGCACTTTCAAGAAAACTCTGACCCCGCTTAGGCCTTCTAACTCCGGCCTCTACGGCACAATATCTTACTGGCCGAGTGTTATTCAATGGCAATGGGTTGCTAACATGGGGGTTTTACATCTGCTTCATTTGTGCGAAATTGCTTCGTAGGGAACACTCTCGGCGATCGCTTAGGGCTCCTCGTCAAGCAAATAGGAATTTTTAATTTCCACTTGTTTTAGAGTTAAATTGGGTCATCCGCCGGTTAAGCCAGGTACGTCCGCTCTCAAGAAAAGCCTGAAATTACACCTAATTCAGAACTGGCTGCGAAACGTGAGGGACCTTTCGTTCTTCGCACAGAACCTCTAAAGACTTCATATTTGCTTACCTTTGCAAGCCGCCAACTCATGTGAGCTCATGTGGAGGTATGTGGGCATGCACATGAAACTGAAATGGAGTCCAGGCAGGAAAATCAGCACACGGTGCAAGGACTTCTGCCAAGGTGGATTTTAATTGGTCGAAGTGACTTTTAGCAATCCTAAAAAAGGTATACTATTTTTATGGTGCCAACTTTGAGACTTATTATTGCTTTTGTTGACATCATTCATATTCGTAATTAAATAGGTTACCATTTGTGGGTAAAATGTCGTACAAACAGAGTTTATCACAAATTTGTACGCTCGTTGTGGCCGCCTTTTAGGTTTAACAATTCCAAAATGTTTATATGCAAAGGTTTTAATATTTATTGAAAAAAAACTAAAGTTACGTTAAATTCTATTTTAATATCTATAAATATCTCTTCTGTTTGAATCAATTACAATAAACACAAACTTACTTATAAAAAATATTTTAAATTCACGAATTTCCTATCTTAATAATTCATATTATATAAGAAGAAACGCCTCATACAATTGAAGAGGAATAAAAAATATGTATAATACTTCAAATTAGCTGCAGGAAATTTTCCATTACGTTAAATTCGCTAAACAGGTAAAGAGTTCCTACTCCTCCGTGCAAATGTTCGTTTCGTGCATTAAATATTGAAAATGCGTCGCTTTTCCTTTGAAACGAACCAAAAGCACATACGTAGTCGTCGTTTCACACAAGAAATCTGATATTCTTCATTATGAGCACTTTTGGGGAAAATTTTTGTTTTATCGAAAAGCAGTTGCGACCCATTTCATTTTTATTGCCTGAAACGTATCAATTTCAACGTTTTCGATATATTTAAATTTCTTTCGTGTCTGTGGATATTCTTAAAAACTTCCAACCGAGGACAATTTGCCTCGAACAAATATAATTAAATGTCTAATTGCGGCTCCAGAGAATTTTTTGTAGGGCAACTAATTACTTTTTGGATGGGAGGAGGAGCGACATTGCACGATGTTCAAGGAATCAAAATGATTTTAAGTCTTGGCGATGAGCAACCCCTCGGAAATATTTAATGATTGGAAGAAAAATTCCATGGAATAAAATTAACGAACTGAGTCTAATTATTTGATTAAAAAAGCAAAGGGAATTGGGGGCTGAAAAATCGAAAAATCCCTCGGGCATTTAATTGTGCTCCCTTTAATTTGTGACGATCAAACGTCTGCCCCTCCTCCATGCGGCTTGTTAACTTTCGGGCTAAGGAGTACCATAAATATGCAGAACTGCGCTTTCTACCACGAACGACGAGCATAAAACATGGTTGTTTAGTTTTATGCGACAACGGTCTATTTAATTATCCCATCGCTGTTTAAACCTCTAGAAATGACGGCTTTAAGCCTCATTTTTGGGAAAAAATTCGAAACCCACTCCGCCTGCCTGAGGGAATGTATCGATCTTCTTTGAAAAGTATTTTTTCTTTCTATCAATGAAACGATTTGCCTTTGAAGTAGGGAATTTTTCTTGGAGGATATTTACCCGCAGCTCTGAGGAGGAAGAGTTGAGCCGAGCAAGTCAATGGCATGGCGGACTGCGGAGAGTGAAAGTGCTAATGTAAGCTTCGTTTAAATTCTTGCGGACGAGGAGTCCTGGAAATGTTCCCATTGATGGAGTCCCACATTCACCGAGCCCCGGCAAGTGAGTGCCCGAAATGGGTTAGCGGAACGACCATTTCAAGATAGAGTATGTTTGAAGGAAGCCTGTGAATTTTCTAGTTCATTACGTCTGGGCTCATGCCCCAACCGTGATGTAATCGGCCTTACTGGCATCATTTTCTTTTTCTAAAGGCCTGCAGTGTACTTAGAGTGAAAGTAGGCAATTTTTCACTGGATCTGTGGCAGTCATACATTTGCTGTTGACTTTTCTTAGTTTTTATAGAGCTTCAATGTGAGTTGATGTGGAGCCACCAAATTGTAAGTATACACGGCTTGAAATAGAAGATTTTTAATTTTAAATAGTTTAAATAGCCCTAAGGATAATGTATGAGGCTTCACAAAAATAACTAACTGATCTAAAGAAAATATTATATCAAAAACTAAACCCCCAATTGAATTTTTAATCAATAGCAAAATACATAATATTATGTAAATGAAAATAATGAGATACTGTTCACAAAGACTGCGAAAAAACACGCGATTAAAATAAAATCCTGATTTTAGCTATCTTTTACAGATGACTTAGAACCAAAATTCCAACAATATATAAAATACTAAGTATTGAAATATATATAGCATTTTCTAATTAAAGGAAAACATTGTAGATACTAACCTCTACGATGTCAGCTTTAATTATATAAAATTATTATCACTTCAGAGGTAAAAGATTACCTCTTTAATTTGTATTTTACTTTACTATCGCGGAGGTAAGAAAAGATTCAATTTTTTCTTTCACGGTTTCTATGAGAATGTTAAATCATAAAGTGAAAATGAATATAAAATTCCGTCTAATGGCTGTAATAATAAATACTAAGAATATATAGGCCACATTTGATTAATAGCAATTAAAAAAACTTGTTTCCTAAAAGACCGAAATTAAAATAGGAAAGTACCAGTCTGGTCTGGTTGGATAATAGTTAGCATTTAATTAATCATGTTATCATGAAACTCAATATTATACAAATCATTGCTTTAGTATTGAATTCACAAATACATAAAAATATACATATGTCTAAACGCCTTATTGTAGCTTAAAGGTGGAGGTTAAAAAAATCGGCTCCCCCAGAGAAAAATCATTGTTCAGTCAATGCCATGCCTTTTGGGAAATTTTCGAAATATTTCGCGGCGTTTTCGTTTTATAATCATTCAGTGAAATTATCTTTACCCAGTCGATGTGTCGCGACAATTGACTTTTACGGGGGGGAATTGAGCTAACTGGCAGGCGCCCTGCTTCTGTCGAAACTTAAATACCACGCGAGACATCCCGAGAAACTTTATCCTCAGGGAACTCCCAGCAAATGTGAAACTGTGGCTGTTTGCAAAGTCACAAGGTAAATTTTTTACTTTGCCCCGATTACGAAATTTTAGCACGAACCTTCAACCGACAGTACAGCTTATAAATATATGTATGTATGCATATGTATGTGTATGTGTGTACATATGTATGTATGTAGTTTGGGAACGAATTTCACGGGAAATGAAAATGAGCGTGATTAATTAGGGAAGAATGTCAGATAAGCATTTCATAAAGTCCCGCGCCGGGTTTCAACATTTTTGCACCCATGGAAATTTGATTTTCACTTGAATTAACCCAAAAACCGAGTGCTCTTTCTGCGGCTCAAATTAGTTTTAGAACTTTGTTATTTGTGGGCTAATTAAAAAAGCACCAAAAGAAAACTTTTTCCATATAACTCGACAACGGCCTTCGCCTGTAATTGAGGTATAAATACTGTTTTTCGAGAATAATTGGGGAATTCACTTCAAAAAGTCACTTCCCCGGGGCTATTTAAGTTTGTAGTTATGCAACCACTTTACTAGGACACTAATTAAGTCGGTTATTGCGCATTTGTCACTTTCCTTTAATAAAGAGAAACACAATTAAGGAAATGAATTCTCATTTTGTCCTCTAAACAATACGTTCTGAAGGGAGCTGGGAAAATTTCAGTCTAAATTTTTGTTGGCAGCAAATGAAAATTAAATCTCTTTATGAATAATTTTCAATTATATGAAGATTTTCAAATGGTTTTATTTACTTTACCGTAATAATTCCTAAATGTAATTCTGGTCTTTCGATTAAGTCAAGAAATGAGAACATAATTCGAATGAATTTCTCTTTTCGAAGCCGGCATTATTTTTGTCCTTTTAATGTTTTGATAAGTATATAAGCTATTTTATTTTTGTTCCGAATATTCACATGTTAAATGACTCACTTTCTTCCATTAAGCAGTGATGCTTTTCATATTTTGTTTTGATTGATAAAGAGTTATTTTACTCACAACATACCTATACATATCTATATTATGGAAACAGTGCTTTCCTTTTTGAAAGATTTAAAGATAAATGTGATATAAGTATGTAAATGAGTAAAAAAATGTAACACTGAGTAAACAACTTAAAATGAAAACGTTAAAAACGATAATCCTAAAATAAAAGAAGTGGCCACTGCAAAAATATAATCCAAATAAAGTATTTCAGTTTAAATGTTATTTAGCTCTGAAATTATCGCTTTTGAAATTAAAATTCCTTTACCTGCTTCAATTTAAGATTGTTGTATTTTAAGTTTTCTTTTTTTTTGCATCAAAGTGAAACTGACCGAAGTTGATATCACTAACTTTTTAAATGCGGTTTTTCTCTGAGTATATGTATTTACTTAGAATATATATACTATATATGTAAATAGTTTGTTCAATTAAATTTAATGATATTAGTGATTTCAAAAATGAAAAAAACCGATCAAAAAGCTACAAGCTGAAATACGGATATATAGTAATTGATAGCTCAAAAAGGGTATTTTATTAAAATACATCATATTGTATTAAAGTCATCATTAAAGATACTCTTATTTATAAAAAAATTTGAGGTATACTTAGTTGGAAAAAATGATATCTAACTGCATACATATACATATATACATGTCACTATCCAACTCTCATTTTTTAATGGTAGGTATTTTCATAGTGTAATATGAATACTGAATCCTTTAAAAGCACTCATTCTACAGTACTTTGTTTAGATTATAAGGAAAATATTAGCTTAAACAGTAACACTTCAAGCAATTTAACTTTATCTTTTCGAGAGTTTGCAAAAGAATGGAGTACGATTCAAATATTTAAAAAGCTTCCAAGTTTTTACGATACTAAGAAATCCTGCTTTTTGGAAAGATTTTCAATAATCCCCCGAGCTGTGTTTGTCCCATAAATAAAACAAAACTTTCAATGAATATACAATTGATCATCGCTACTTTGATGTTCTGAAAGTAACCCTTGTAAATCTTTACTTTTCAATTCCAAGAAGGGGGCGTAAACGTGAATTGGTTATTTCGACGAAAATCAAAGGGTGAGAAGTTAAAGTACACAATACCAGATGAAAACTTTGTAAAGTACTTTGAAATTCATGTTTCATAAATTTTCAAAATAATTTTGGAAGATAAATTGGATGTACCTATTAGCTGGTCTTCGGCAGCTTTAGCACATCCGATACGTATCAAATAAACGGGTCCTTGGCAACTGGAAACTATGTGCCGAGAGACTGAAGTTATAATCGGTAATAAAGACCGCAAAAGATTAATTTAATCCTCACAGCTCCGTTCATACAGCGTCTCAGCCAGCATCTTTATACCAGCGACGCAGCCAATTCGACCCCGGACTTATCTAAGGGCGGAATCACTTGTGGAACCAAAACTCCACAATAAATATAATGACGGATGGCCCCGGCGCTTGAGGTCGCAAGTTAGCAGCGCTCAAGCCGCAGGAGCACGAAAACCCTCTGCAATTTTTTCCCTTTACATATTTCATCGGGTGAAAGTTGTCAAAACTGCCTGCGGAATATATATTGCCCGGCTCTGATACATAATTTATTGGGGAAATCCCAACGATAAACATTTAATCGAAAGAAAATTATGAGAAACAATGGGCCATTGTTTGTCCTTCGCCTCGGAACGACTTTCTCGGCGAGTTATCCTCCTCGGAGCGAGATTTATTAAATTCCGAGCCCGTGAACCCCCCATTGGGGGTGCGTTTTTTACGGCCATAAAAATCGTTCCGGACAGGGGGTTCACTAGAGCGTGCTATTTCAACATTTCTCGCTAAAATTATTAACCGCGCACTGTTGCTGGTGCAGCGGGCGAATGGGGCGCGGTCGTTAACAATTCATGTCTAAAATCTGTGCGCTTCCCGGACGACTGAATAAGTCATGAAAATAAGTGATGAAGAAGAGCGACGACCTTTAGACAAATGCGGCATAAAGCCGCGCCGAGTAGGCCCCATAAAGGATGAAGTGGCTCCGCGAAGCAGCTCCAACTCCAATTTGCGACTTCCAAAGAGCACGAACTGATTGCCTCTGAGGATCCTTTCGTAGGACGAGATTCCGCCGGGCCACGAAAATTTAATCTGCTCCGTGCTGATAGCTAGCCTGATTGTCACAATAGACTTGATTCGCTTGTTAGCCGACAAAACCTGAGACAAGTTGGCCGTAAAATGTGCTTAGAAAGGCTTTTCTTCCCCGGCAATTAGGCGATTTTTACGTTGTTGCGCTTTTCGAGCCCGACGAGCCTCTCGACGAGAAATTGCTTCTCGAGCCGATTTTATTGCTTCCAGCCGTCGACGTCAATCTCGAGAATCGCTCTTACGCCCAGGAACTGGAAAAGAAGGTCAAAAGACTCGCTGCGAGCCATTTCTTGACTTCTAGCCGGAATTTCGCTTCAAAATTAAAAGCAGGTCCCCTTGGACATGGACTTGAAACGGATAGGATATGTAAATTAAATTTAAAAAATAAAACTCTAACACATGTAAATTTCAATTCAATTTTAATTCAATTTTGTTACATAGCGAAATCATCACGTGCTGCTATGGTTAGTGTACAAGAAAATTGAAATTATTTTAAATACGATTATTATACAAGATTATCCTAATAAGCATACATATTTTGTAGAGATTTTCTACAGATATATTTCCAAGATTGGATTTTATTAACATAAAAAGATATCATATATTACAGCTTAAGGGTTAAGGTTATTTTGGAGTGTTAAGCCTCACACACATATTAAAATAGTGCTTACTTACTTATAAACTTATTCATAGAAATCGTGAGATTTTTGAAAATAGCCTCAGAAATGGACTAAACAGTTTCTTACTTCATTGAGTAGATGCATATATGTCTTAAAAAATGCAGCAAAAAATATTTTCAGCTCTCTTGATTTTAACGCTTCAGTCACGAAATCAATTCTAGGTTTCATATGATGTAAACAAAAATTACTAAAATGAAAAATAACAACTCTTTATTTAATTAAGCCACAAAAAATACGATTATTCAAACAAATTTTTATCTTTAAAGTTATAAAAAAAAGAAATGTTGAATTCTACCATAACTACCATAACTCCATAAACTATGTGCAGATATCACTAAAATTTTAACTATATTTTTGAGTTGTTGTACTGGAAAAAACATTAGTAGCCCCTTAAATTCAAAAATCGGTGTCTTCCATAAAATCTTCAGAATATACAATTTCAGATATTAATAGCATGAACTATAATTATAAATTATTTATGATTTTTTTGACATTTATTTGTTTCTAAGGCAGTGAACTGTAAATCAATTAGGGAAATAACTCTTATGTTGCTCCACTTTTCAGAATTAAGAAGCGTTTTGACAAAGAATAACTTCCGGAGCGAATTTTATTGTTTCCAGTCGTCGATTGATGCGAAGCTGGAGAATAACTCCGACGCCCGGAAGCCTGGAAATTGTCACAAGTCTAGCTTACAGTCGCTTCTTGACTTCTCGCGGGAAATTTACTTTAAAAGTAAAAGCGCAGGCCCCAAGCGGATTGTGACTGATAATAAATTTTAAATGATAAAAGGCTGACACATGCAAATCCCACGGAAGCTGGTCTCGGAGATCTCAGGATTAAGCGCGAGCAAGAACACAAACGAAAGTTCATATTGCGACAGACACGAAAATAAATACATCAAAGACGCTAATAAAACAGCTGTCAGGGATGATTTATGGCCCCGGGTGGTCGGGCATATGTCGTGGTTGTCTGTCTGCCATTCACATTTACGCTTTTCTAAGACTATTGAGCAAAACGCCTAATTACTAGACATAATCACTTGCTCTGCTGATAGCGAACCAATGAACCTCGGGAATGCGACGTTTTTCATTGTTTACGCGGTGGAAAATTTATTACCACTGGTTTTGTTCGAAGACAAATAGGGCAGAAAAGACGGGGTGTTATAGAAAAAATCAATATTTAAACAAATCTACCATCGACACTGTTTAATCATCTCAATTTGTAAAATCTTCTTAAGTATTTGAGCGGTAAAATGAATTAATGCGCAGTTAGATTGGGCAGTTTTCGGCGTTCGGTAAAGCAAAGAGAAAAAGGAGCAATCGAGTTAGAAATTTATGAGGCAAAAATTTTTGAAACAATTTTTTGTGATAGCCTCTTTTCATCTCGTGCTAAAAAAAATGTCATTGTTATTTTAAAAATATGTATGATGTACTCGACAAAAGCGTGCTTGTCTTCGCGCTAAAAGTGCATAGTTCCAAAAAGAACAGATTTAAGTAGAATTTCGCAAAGTAAGAAAAATAAGAAATTTTGAGTTGGTGGCTTTACTGAGCACCGAGAACTACCCAATCTAACCGCGCATTAATTCATTTCATCTACCGCTCAAATTTTTTTGTTATGCTAGCAACATTTTACTGCCCATTTAATATAATTTTACTGCCCAATTAGATTTTCACGCATTCAAGAGATTTTTCAGCTAATAATTTAACTTCTCATTTTAATTTTTTTACTGCTCATATCTTGTAGCCCAATTTAACATAGAATTTGTATTGTCATACTAAAACTATAATACGTATATTACTGTCCATTTAAATCAGTAACTTTTTAAAATAATATTCAATTCAAATAAATTGAATCTCAGCTAAAGTTTGCTGCTTTTCTGGGAAATAAGTAGCTAAAGTAGAAAGTGAACTCTTGGGCTTTCTTATTTTTTCTTACAAAACGAGGGTGGTATTTAAAAGCAATAAAATTATACTTAAAGTTCTGACAGATAGCATGCTTATGTAAACTAAAATGAAGTAAGCTTGAGAAGAAACCCTTCAATAAATGGGTGTAGTATTTCATAAAACCAGAACCCTTCCAGCTCTCGGCGGTGCCGAACATCCCTCTTCCAGCTTAGGGCTGATGCGGATGCATTCCTAAGCTGAGTCTAGCAAAACCGGCGTAAACGAAGCCATTGTGTCCGAAAAGATCTAAATCCTAGACGCAGCAGGCAGGTGAAAGCGATTTTTGTGCTACTCCACATGCCCGGTCTGGAGCCATTGATTTTCGTTTTTGCGGAGCCCCACATGACTCCCGTGGGGCGGGAACGGGCCTGGTCAGGAGGCTCGGGCTCCGGCATGCCGCGAAGGGTTAAAATTCACGTTCACCAGCGCCCACTGAATGCTCACACAGTCAACATTAGAGCCTCATTGTTGGGACTTTTTTGCCACTTTGTGGCGGTGGGCGGCCCCGTCCCAGGTGAGTGTAATTTGAATACGGAATTAGGTTTGTCTTGTCACCGCGGGGCTCGAAGGAGGCAATCCGACGGGCACAGCCACTTATAACCTCGTTCCATTCGACTTAAATTTAAGTCCTGACACAAATGGTTAAAGTCAGGACCGGAGTTATTTATGGCTGGGGCGGTGTGCTCCTAACAATGGCGCCGCGCAAAAAGGGACGCGATGTGCGGGTTGGCGCTGTATCCTTTGTCTCTCCCGCAGAGGTCTGTTGACGAAAAATGACATAATGTGTGCTAGAGATTGGCTTCATTGTGGGTTT
Source organism: Machimus rusticus (assembly GCA_951509405.1). NCBI lineage: Eukaryota > Metazoa > Arthropoda > Insecta > Diptera > Asilidae > Machimus > Machimus rusticus. Next base: position 46,718,190 of record OX608050.1, on the reverse strand, counting down.
TTTCCCGCTCTGAATATTTTTACATAATGCATACGATTCTATTTTTGCTTCAGCTGCATTGTTGGGATGCTAACGAGTTGTTACTGCATTATATGATATATCTAGGGGTTCGCTGCGTCAACACGTCTCCGTCGTTAGAAGGGAATTACCCGAAAATAAGGAGATTTCAGAGAACGTTCGTCAACAAGATTGTTAGCTGAAGAACGCCCCTCTAAGTGCCACCCCGGGCTCTTTTTAGCGAAATCACTCAGTTGCAGTTTTCAGTCCGGAAGCCCCCAGAAGAGTGGCATTTTCCTTGGAGCATTCCCATTATTCCCCCCTTCCGGATTTAAGCGTCCGGAAAATTACGATCAAACGGAAATCCGCCACCACCACCGCCCGCCGCCAATTCTATGGAAACTCTTTCGATATCAATCAACCTGCACTGGTTCATTAGTTCGATAAAGCCAGACGTGCTTAAAATCGCTCTCTGTCAGGCTGTCAATCGGGGAAGTCACATAATTTAATTCAATCCAGCAAGGCTCGTTGCCAGCTCCATAAAATTTTGACAATCATTTGGATAAATCTATTGGCGCAACGGGTCAATAGTTTCGGGTGATTGGCGCTACGTGACTGAAAGCCCATGACCTAATTGACTTCCTGTTTTTCATTTGGCTGTTGACAGGAAGCTCTAAGGAAAACGTCGAATCCTTTTCCCCTTGCCCGAGGAATTTTCTAGGGAATTTTTATGATTGCACTCCGTTTTGGTCCAATGCTTTTCCATTTTCTCCGGAAACGATGCAGTGATTATAAAGTCACCCTTTTCCTTAAAAATCCTTAACGAATTGATTTATTATATCGGAAACGAATCGAGATAACTCGAATTCATCAATTAAAAGTCACATTAGCTATTTTAATCGTTTTTATTTTAGAGTTCAGAAAGTAGATAAAATTAAAAAATTAAAAAAGCTTAACTTCATTATATTTTCTTGTGTCTAATCAAAAGCTCCCCAATGTCGGTCAGAAATTTTTCAAGATTTACAATTTTACTTAAAAAAATATATCTCTTTCGATTCAAAATTTGGTTTCAAATTTTTATAATATTCGTCTTATACTATTAAAATAATCGCAGGTATATAATATAACGCTTTTAAAGTTTGGATTGTGACGTTAATCTGGAATCTCAGGATCTCTGTAAAACTTAAGTCAGATAACACAGATTACAAAGTGTGGAAATGGTTTGGTTAGCTTATAGAAGAATGGAATTTGATATCGGACTAATCCTTTAAATTCTGCAATTATAATATTAGGTAGGTATGCAAAAAATTTATTCTCGCAAAACATTTTACATAGTTATTTGAAAGCAACTCTCAAAAAATAATTATTTTAGGTTCTTTTTCAGAGCTTTCTTTTCATACTCAAAGAACCTTACTTAAATACAATTTTATAAAATGACAAAGTTATGAATCTGTGACAGACGGACAGACGGTCATGATTAAATAATAAGGGTTCAAAGAAACTATAGAACCCCTAAAAAAGGTTGTCTTTTTAGAAGGAATGCTTTTTACTCAAAAATACAATTTTTATTCATTTCTTTAAAACAACTTACAAAGCTGCTTTAAAACATTCTCCTCGATAAAATTGAATCTCGTTATCAAAAGGTGAGTGTCTGTCAATCGATTGCATTTGTGGTAATTTGTGATATTTAACAGGTACCGAAGCTAATAACTAAGCTCTGGGAATCTCTGCTATTCAATTTGCTAAGAATTTCGAAATTTGAGCTAGCCCCTGTTAGAGAGGAGATGGTCGACCCAGATGACCTACATGGTCATGGTATCTCGTGGAAATCGATGATCCGAGAGGTTTTTCACGTTTCTGTAAAACGAATTTCTCCATGTACAAAGCGAAAATATCCTGCGGTTATTTTACCCAGACGCGCACAAAGCTTACATTGAATAAATCTTTTAAAGTAGTCCATTTATCCAGATTGAATTAAATGGCTTTTCAAAGTAAGAGGAGCAAACAGCTGCACACTTGTCTTTATTTAGGAGCTGGCGGATGGATGGAAAAGTTTTGTGGCTTTAAGCCAAATGGATGTCTCGCAGTCCTGTCTTTTACCGCCTTCACATATTCGTTAGTGTATCGGAACTTTTTTTTTATCATAAAAACCAACCTTTGGGAAGGTGTTCAAATTTGTTTTACTTACGATTGAAAGTTTAAAATTAGTCAAAATGGTAAGAATGTGGTAAAAAGAACCTGAACCCACTGCAGGAGCAACCGACTCCAGAGAGTGAAATGTGGCGTGGTTTCTTCTTTCTAACATTTGAATCGATGAGGAGTGTTTGCTTTCAGAATAAATGTCAAACATTTTGGGATTCTTAAGGGAATCATATTACTGGAAATTAAATATTCTGAAAACAATATTTGTGTTCTGTTGTTGTTTTTGTAAATGAAATTTTTTGAAATTTAGATCAGCTTCAATTTGTTAGAATTTTGGCCAATATGGTAATAATAATCAACTATTTTATATGTACTACTTCTTATAGAACTGACGCGAAAAATTAAAAACATATTGATCTACTTATTAGCTATGTACTTCTAGCGACTTATTGCTATGATTGAAATTTATAATTTTTTCATTTTTTATTTATTAAGCTTTACCCTTACAAGCAAATCACACATTGAACATTATTATTATAAAATTAAGTGGGCACTTTATTTTACTGAACTCAGCAAAGCAAGTCGGTTTTTTTATTTAGCTGAGTAATAATACAAAATAACAAACAATCAAAATAACTAATTATAAGGACGAAGAAAAAGATTTAGGTGAACAGCTTTGAAAATAAGGGCGCTAAATAAACAAAGCAACATTAATGTACATTGTTACTTTCGAATACGTCGAGAAAGTGTCACTTCGCCATAAAGGATTAATGCAAAATTAATGAAAGTGCGTCCTGCCCTAAATGTTTCTGTTTTCGAATTCACCATGGGGTGTACCTCTTCCGCCACAATTGTTTACGAGAAAATGTGCCCTAAAGCGGCCGTGCGTTTATGTTTCATGGAAACAATTAGACAATAGCAGAAATTGCCTCCTGAATCTATTATCTAACGCCTAATAAATTATTGCGATGGATATTAGCTGCAGCTACCATGGTATCAGCCGCCGTGTCTATGAATTTAGTGTAATGGCCTGGGAATATCGACTATGCTTCAGGGCTTAAGGTTCAACACTAATTAATTATCCAGGGACGCAGTTTCAAGGATATTAACAAAAAAATCTGCGAAAATTGACATTGACGTAAACTTATTCGTTATTCCCAACAAGGATGATGAAATTGAAGCGTCCTTGCTAAATATGATGAATATGAAAAAAAAAAGTTATGATGAGTTATTGTTTCAGAAGTTAGATGAAGAAGTGCTTTCACTCAATTTGATCGACTATTATTACTCAAAGGTTCTTTAACTTTTCATTCTGAGTGCGATGAGAAAGTAAATATAGTTAAACCAAAATGTATGAAGTTGTATGATGAAACTTCCTTGGAATCATATTTTCTGAACCGTAGATAATCTTGAAAAAGTTGAAAAAAGAAACTTCAACTTCTATCTATGTTTATTGCATAAATTTCAAGCCGATTTTAAAATGCAGCAAGTTATGCATTACTGATGCTGCTGAGGCCAGCGTCCACTTGAATTTGAGAAAGTTTTCTTATTCCTGGCAACGTCAACGTCATAAAGTTTGTCAACGGCGTCTTATCGCTTTGAAGGTTATCGAGTGACATTGCCTTTCCTGTGTCTAATTGTGGGAAGATGGTCAAAGTTTCTCGACTTTTATCTCCGGATGGTGGGTGCCAAGATGATGGAAAAAATCAAGGCTCGAGGACGACGAGCTCTAGAACCAGATCGAAGGGTTCGCGGGGGAAAGGCGCGTGGGTTCCGCAATTAGCGAGCGTTTCTTATTTGCTTAAGCGGGGTGTGCCCCGGCCCTTTATTACGCTCGAGTGTCGATATCCAGCCGGAGGACCAACACAGACGCATCCGCTCCTTGTTTGCCCACTTCTGCGCCTCAATAATGAATTGTTGATTGTGGGAGCTCAAGTGCTGGCGCTTCATTGACCCTATTAAGCAGGGGCCTTAATGGCCGGGCTGAGATACGGCCGGATGTTTGGCTGGAGGTTAGCGTTTTAATCACTTTATGATTTCCTTTGCCTGTGTTCACACGCCCACCAGCTTAGTCTTAGTCGAGCGGTTGGGGGATACCTACTTCAGCGAATTGCTCACAAATTAAGCAGACTAAGATTTTGGCAACAAAGGTGTGGGGCTTTATGATGAATATGAGTCTAATGAATCAGCTTAGATTTCTGAGGAGATTTTTGGAGTAAAAATATCTTCATAGTAACAGAAGCTGTTTACACAATACATAATATAGCACATGGTTTGAGAGAATTCGTAATAGACCTTTTTAGTTCAAAAACATATGTCTAAAAATTAGAATACTTAGTACCATTATGTCTACTGACAGAATAAGTGTACTTTTATTGTCCAAAAATACTTTCAAGTGCGTATTTAAATTGTATTTTCTATACACATGTCCTTAAATTTAATTTTTAAAATACCTAACTTTGACTGAAACAAGTCTGCATTGCAATGGTTATGAATATTTCTGGTTTCAATCCAAAAATACATATATACACGAAGAAATTTGTCCAATTAATAGACAATTTTATATTGGATTGACACTTTTTAACAGTTTTCACAATAAGAGTTTGAAATTTGCATCAACAAAGGATAAAATTGCATTAATTTCCAATTATTGCAAAATTCAAATTTTGAACTAAACATTTCTCAATTTTTAGGTTGAGTCATTGCATTGATACAGTTTGAAAGTTTTCCTATAGGTTGTTAAATATAATATAAAATCTAAATCACTTTGTTCTGCACAGATGCAGATGATGTGCATTACGATATTTATTTTCAGATTTATTTTTAGTTCATGGGCAGTGTAATTGTATTGTCTTTAGCCTAATCAGCTGTACCGGGTCCATATAATGGGCCTAAATAAACTAACTCATATTTATGTATGAAAAACATATCGATTTTTTTAAACCTTAAATTTTATAAATATTCCGACCTCCATAAGAATTGCTCATAGGAAAAGAATTGAACAAATTTCAAAAAAATTTCTTAATAGCTAATTTAAATATTTTAATATTTCTCATATTATTAGTTCATCATTTCGATACCGAGAACTCAATGAAAACCTCTCCTAAAAAATTTTTCTGTAAGTGAAAAAACTCTAAAATTTTCCTGAAAAATTTTCCAATGCATTATTCATTCATCCTAAAATGTTTTACCCTGAAAGAACTATTAAAAGGAAAATTGCGCTGTAAAAAAATTAGGTAGGTACACGAGAGTGAAAAATGCTACTCCTATAAAAGCCATCCGAGTGGAAATGATGTTATAAAAGTGGAACTGAGATATTTTCGAATCTACTGCCCTCGGGGGTCATGCACACGATTCGGTGAAGGACAGAGTTAACCAGATGGAATAAGGAAGCAGTCACTCGTCAAAGAGGCCAAATAAACAGATGAATAAATTTTCGAGTTATAAAACCATAAAGTGGTAAATGTCCGAATTTTCATGAGGTCCATCCCATTGGGTATCTCTCGTACATAGCAGGATTATCAGATAATATCAGGACAATAAGCCCACTGTGGCGGCAATATCTCTGCATAAATTAGACATTTCGCCCAAATGAGTTTAGCAATAGCATCCACCCGTGTGTCGTTGCGGCTAAATTTGTATGTTAATTCAGACAAAATTGCTGCGGCATCTTCGGCCGCAAAGTTCAGCTCTTCCGGGGGCAGGGTGTGGCCGCCAATTGCAATTAATTTTAAAAAATTATCAGTACCACAAAAGCATGGCGCAGCACTGAAATCATGCATTCATTATTCAGCCGCTGCCGAAGGACGAAATTCAATTGGGTTCGGTCAATATTTTACATGAGCTCAGGGGTGGTAAAAGTGTTTGGGGCCTCGCACGAAGTGGGAACGTGACCCGAAATCCTGAAGCTATAAGGAAATTCAAAAAGATTCAGAGAGATCGTGAGGTGCACGGGTTTTAAATTAATTGCTGGCCGCTCATGAATTATGTTTAACGTGTTGAAAAGATAATGAGATTAATGAGCGAGTGAACGTCCGGACGGGGTCATCGAGGAGGATTTAATAGGCGTCCTCCAGACCATGATCGCATCCCTTCGGAGGTGAGCACACAAAGTCTATCTTTGGCTGGACACTGGAAAAAGGGAAGCACGCGAATGTCCTAATTAAACAATGAAAGGAGCAACTAATGGCCGGCGCCGCAGTAACCACAGGCTCCGTTTTTCGATTAGGGCTACAGTTTTTACGGGACACTTCACTCGCTCCGCCCCCGAGGGCCAGCCCTGGGCTTTAATTAGAAGATGAAACGCGCTCGGATACTCAGACAAAACCAAAGGATGCCCGAGTCACGTACGAATTTCAGCTGAGCCCAAAACGAGTAATGTTTGCATCAATGAGCAAATCATGGGCACCTTGTGGAAGGATAAACCCTGGACAGGTGGTGTAATTCCAGGGCTACATTCATTTATCAGCACGGACGATTCGCTTCTTCCGTCCCCGCCTGTTTCCGGAGGGATTGCCGACGTACAGAGAAGATTGAGCATGCGAAGAAGGATTAAATCGTCTTCTGCATGAAAGTTGCAAATTTCAAACACATCCACCGACGAAAGAATTCGTGCAACCATAAGCAGTCCGATTGCCCTTTTCTGAGCTCCTCAGCGAAATGTAACGAGAATTATTCAAAGGATCCTCCCGTCTGCATGCTCCCGTAGGATGCTTTTCGCAGAACCACCAGGGGAAAAATGGTAATGGCAATAATTGCTGCTCTTTTAGTAAATTGGTCGTTATTTAAAGCAGCATTCCTGTTCGCAGCAGATTCGCGGTGCTGCAGAAGTTGGAGGTGTGCTCCTCTCGTCTCGCTTTAGAGAGGGATTTAATGAAAATTGGCTAATATCACTTTGAAATATTTATGAGCCAACCAGTCGTCTAGTTCTTATTTACTGAGTATTTTCACCCCCAATCGAGCGCATCCGCTGCATTTTTAAAAGAGCGGATGTGCAGGTAATATGGTCGTTACCTTAATGGGTTTGTTAACTTAACCCGGGCTCATTAACTTTAGCTATAACATTGGAATGGAAAGCATTCTTCAGGGACATGAACAGATGTCTCTAGAGTTCACTTAATTTCATTTGAAGAACCATTTGTTCTGTCCTGGATGTCAATGGGAATAAAAATTCTGTGCTGTCTGTCTCCTCCTTTGTGATTCATTTAACCTTTATTCCTTCTACTAATTTAAAATTCAATATTTTTGACAATACCAAAAGCAAAAGTAATATTTATACAGCAAACTTACTTTAATCCTTTCTAACGTTAGCTAATAAAAATAATTCGCTCAATATCTTTCACTCAAAAAATTATGACTATTTCTCTGGAAACAATTTTGATAAATAATAATAATTGCAAAATTAGCTTAAAGAAAAAACTAATTTCAAAATTTATGATGCATATAAATACTTATTCTTTGAAAACGATTTAGTTTTTTACGACTTTGTATACTTCTTATTACATGTAATGTACGAACAATTTATATTTTATTTAATCTAGCTAAGTATTAAGAAGATAAGAACTATTCAAGTTGTTCTTTCGTCAATAAGCTCTATAATTAATAAATATTAATGACGCACTACACTTAAAAAACTAGCTTCATATTATACTAAGAAAAACTTTGATTTAAACAATTAAGTTAAAAAATTCTCGAATAAGAGCACTCAAAATACTATTTATGTATTAAAATATTAAAACAACACACGCAAAACTTTCATTTAAAAGTACGCTTGGTTAAAATACCTTACCGCCATTTTAATTATAATGGCAGCTATTTAATGGTGCAAACCAAAGACAGAGTCGTTTTATTTTTTTTCAAAATATACTTAATAGTAATAATAATTCTTGATAAAGGAAAGATATAATTAAAAGGGATAAAGCATCACTTAGGTTTTGTACATTCAAATCCTAACAAACAACACTCGTATTTCGTTCCTAAAAATTTAGCTTTGATCTTAATGTTTTAATGCAATATTCTTAGAAATAAAAAAAAAAGAAATATATCCGTTTTAAATGTCGACTATTGGTATTCTGTGGTATATACCTTCTTAATTAAAAAGCCGTTGTCTTATGAATTCAATTGTAATGTAAATTTATTTCGCATTTCTTAATTAACAATAAGTAGTCAGAACTTTTTAAAAATTAGGAAGGCGTACAAACTAAAAAGCAGAAATCCCTTACAAATTCTTTATCCATTATGGGTTTGGAGAAAATAAATGTGGAAGTTTGCTGCTTTCAAGAAGAAGCCCGTCAAGCGGAGTCAGGGATGTCAGACTCACCTGGTGAGACTCAAAAAATTAGGAAAAAAACAAGGAGACGTAAAAAAACAAGACATCATTCCCTGTCAACGACACTTCTTGTAATCAAGCGCCGAACGTTTAATAAAAATCGCGCCCATCGCCGATACAACGAACAACGCCCGCCTCACTTTCATTGTGCGCGAAAACCTGTCACTGGGTTCTTTCCTCGCGTCGAGCATTTCACCGGGAGGATAGAGTCGTTCGGGTCTTCTGAAGGCGTCGAAAGTCATAAATCTTTGACACTTTCTTGTCGTCAACGCTCGTCCTTATCGTGCGAATCAACAATTAAGCACTTCTGGAAAAGGCTCAATTCAATAGAGCAGGAGGAACGCGCTCACAATGGACGCGGACAAACTTTCCATCTTCGCCGTCTTATCTTCAGACCAACTTAATCGGTTTGAAGGTGTGAAAGCAGAAGAAATAGTCGTGGCAGCAGAATTTCTTGAGATCACGACGAGGATACGCCCCAGCGTGGGAGTCGTAGGCCATAGGTTTAGAAAAGAGTTTTCTTGAAACTGTTCAGTACCTTTTCGGGGGGATAAGACGAACAAAACAACAATGTAGAAAATAAAGTTAATTTCAACAAATAAATTGACATGTTTATTTGGGGCTAACGAGGGACACCTTGGAAACGAAGGTTTGTCAATTTGGTCCGAGATCGATGTTCGAAGGAAATCCAGCACCCTGGCGAAAATTTCGATATAAAGGATAATTGCAAAAGACTTCTTCTCTTTTTGAAAGAAAAGGTTTCCAGTTTCACTGAGCAGTTTTCTCAAGTTTTCGTCAGCATATGCCATCTTTGATTTTGAATGTCAGCAAGAAATAAGAAAGAGGATATTGATATGACGAGTGTTTCGAATTGAAGCTTTGTCTCATCCACTTGAGGATGTGTCGTTCACTCTATTCGCACAGGCATATTAAATTGATTTTTTAGTAACAAAAAAAAGGAGATATTTGCCAGTTGGTAGGTGCCAGGATGTTGAACTGGTACACGCTATGTCACTTTCCTTAAACGACATCCTGAAGTTGATTTTGGCATTTGATCGAAATGGACTGCAAATACCATGAAACCATGAAGTAAATAAAAATGTACCGCCAGCAAGAATATCACAAAAAGCGACTCGTCTTTTATGAGATTTTTTTTATCTATTGTAAACATAAAATATATACATAGTGGTGGTGGTATATGGAAAAGAAAAGAATTCGAAATAAGAAAATTTGAAATGTACATAGAACTTTCTGTTAAGGATATAAATATCTATGCTTGAACACATTCCATGTCACGAAAAGCAAAGTATTTAAACTTTAAATACAAGATTTATTAAATTTATTTAAAAATCTTCTTATTTGTAAAACCAAAAATATGTTTTTTTTTTTGTAAAAGTATCAAGACCTATAATTTTTTTAAACAAACATTATTCTACAAATTCTAAAAAATGTATATAATACATATATTTTATAAAACAAAATATTGTGTCATTGCGTTATCATCTGTTAACACCTCTAGAGAGATAAAAACAGACATTAAATCTACAATAAAACATGTTTCTTTCACCACCAATTTTATTTTAAAGACATCAAAGACTCGCATAGTGCCAAGTTTTTCGTCGTTGTCGAGTGTCGGCTATTGTAAGATTTTGCACTTGTTATAAGTAATTTATTAGTCGTAAAATGCCGAAATAAAGTGTAGCATATAAAAGTTCGGGAGTCTGAACTGTGACATACGTAATGAAAATATTTCTAGATATATTAAAAGAAAATAATGCAGGCACACTTTCTTTATTAGCGTTCAATTCAAAATATTTAAAAGTAATCCTTTTTTATTATAAAAGTCTATCACAAATTCATGTGTAAAATTTAGTTTTGCAAAAATTTTTGCTGACAATTAATTAATTCATATGAATTATACAAAATTAAAGTTGTTATTAGTACATATAAAATTACTGATATATGATTGTATCTACATGTACCTACATACATATATCAAAAAATTGGATAGTGTTTTCGATAACAATGCTCAAATTTTGGTCTTAAAGTTACATTTACATCTTCCAGAAACTCAATAGTATTTCTAAAGTTAAGCATACACCCGTTGATACCTTTTCACCCTATTTTTGCTGGGAATGCATAAATCAAAATCGACTGGTCATCCCCTAATTTAAATCCAGCGAAAGCAATCAATGTGTCTGCAGCTCTCTGCCCAAGACCACTGAAGCATAATTTTCTTTGCAATGGATTTTTCAGAAAGCGTAATCAGCGTAAGGAAATAAATCAAGCAAAGCGATTAGAAAGCCAGAGGCAGAGCAAAAGATTTTACTAACGAGTATTCGAAGTTATTGGAGCTTAACAGGCAGCCGCAGAAATTACACCAAATCACCAAGTAAATCGGATGTTTGGTATTCCTGTAGGAGAGAAACCTGTTTTGCATTATCGGGCGCTCCAGCTTCCAGGATATTCGAAATTGCGGTGATGTCGGTTCAACGGATGCGCCACAATTCATGAGAAATGCAATTTCTCCTAAGCAATCTCAGCTGACAGTAACCGTCTTCTTTAAGAACTCTTTCCGATGTCTTACAAGAAATTCAATATTTATTTATATCCATTCATTTGTTATGTATTTTATTTTTATATTTTCTTAAAATCCACGTAATTTGCTATCTTATGCCCATACAATTTATTTCAAAACATCGACCGAACGGCTTCTTTAAAAGAAACAGAATCCTCAAAGAAAGCGAAATCGATTTCGTATTTGCTCTGCCGCGAAATATTGTGGGAAAGTGTAATATTCGAAAATATTGTGTCTCCGCCAGCGAAATCTTTTCTTTTGCGGCTAGGTGGATCAATGAAGGATTTCACTATACGGTCGCCGTCGTCCTTCTGCATCTTAAGAAGGACCTGGGTTTTGTCAAGGGCTTTCCTCTTTTCGCGATTTATATTCTTCGATTTTCCTCAGACATCCTCGATGGCAGGGTGAAACCGCTGTCCTGCGATATTCTCAATATACATGAACTACTTGTTAAATGGAAAAGGAGACGAATGACATTTAACCCAGAGGTGAGTTTGACACTTTTAAATTAACGAAGGAAATGGAGAAAAAATCTTTTAGAAATTGCACACTATTGTCACTAGATGTAATGTTGGTATTTGAACCAGAGTTGCTTTCTAAAGGTTTTGGATTTACAAAAGTGTCTGAACCTTGTCGATGCATTTCGCTATATTAAAGTTTTAGTCAACGATAAAAATATAACAACTATATATTTTCCCAAAGTATAGCACTTTAAGGAAAATTAATTGCAATTTTTGAAAAATTTTCTTGTACTAAAAGCCCGAGTAAAATAAATAAATATAGTAAATGTATCTGTAGATCGGGAAACCTATGTTGAGAAATTGCATATACATACTTTTATCGCACTGATGTAGTTAATTACTGGTCCTAGCCAGTCATTTATTAATATTGACTGATTTCTGACACTAGATATACAATATCCCGGCTAGAATTTATAAGGGGCATGCCTCATATAACGTGTGGGCCTCATGGGGCAAATGAGGGGAATGCCGATAGCGGGATTTCCCCGTAGATTCCTCATGAGGATCCAAAAAAAAAAATCAGCAACTGAAGTGAAGTGTGGCTTAGGAGTTTTTCATAAGGGTCTTATGAAGCAAACCTAACACATGTATGCCATAGCGAGCCCAAAAACCCCTAAGTACCAAGTTTTGTGCATTCATATGATGCGCGAATGAGGCAAGGCGTTAAATGCCCTTTATGCGCCTCACAGGGTCCACACGAGGTAATGTGGCAAGCCTCGTAGGGGCCTCAACTGCACCCCCCAAAAATTCTAGTCGGGATATGGTGCCAATATATCTTTCTCCGGGTAATCTAAAATATTTTGGGCACTTACAAATAATTATACTTACATATCATGTTTACGACCTCGTCCAATCCAGTTCCAGCCAATGTAAATCGACTCGAAACACTTCCATAAATACTTTTTCGAATCTGATCGAGACAGATTGAAATTTTCGATTTACATCAAAAAGTGCATAATAAGCTGCCTTATTTTAAACAAATTTAGAAAAAGCTTACAAAAGCCCCTTTTGAAAAACAATTCCTTGATAAAGTTTCTAAAATTCTCACAGACTCATTTTAATCTTTGACAACTTTAGCAACTTCTTTATGTATACCTATACGTGTGTGTATGGCAGATTGAAAAAGGGCGTAAACACCTTCGAAATAGGCTTTGTCATAAACGAGGTATAAATTATTAAGATTATTCGTACCTACCAAAAAGTAAATTCAGTTAAGTAATATAACCATACTTCAGAACTTGATGTTAATAATTTTGAAAATTTCAACAAAACTAAGAGGACAACTACAAATATTGATCAAAACCTGAGAATGTTTACATCAAAAAAAAAGTGTAACCACCAGAGTTTATAACTTCAAGGAGCTACCGCAATTTATCAACTTTCGATAAAGCGAACTTAAAGTTTCGGAAGGTTTGCCGAACAAGCAAAACTACGGACGTGTAATTTAGGACTTTTGATGAATGATTTCGTGTCAAACGTCGTAAGCAATTTCCAAGAGATATTGATGGAGCTTACAACAATCTCTTAAAATACGCATAATTCAATTTAAGTGAAATTGAATTTAATCCAAAGATGTGATCAATCAATTAAAATAGTATGGTACTTTGTAGATGCCAAAATCTTCATACTGGCCAGTTGCGGTGTTGCAGCTTCTACAGACTTGTGACGTTATCCCAATATTAATTTACCTCTAAGATTAATTGTGTTAGGGATATTGAAATAATTCGCCTCTCTTAATGAATCCTGCTTAATACTGGAGGACTTAACTAATGAAGCATTTGATTGGAGGGGCTCAAGAGAAATATAGTGAAAGCAAGAGGCTCTGCTACTTTCTAAGAACGTCTTTGTAAAAGATAAATGCCCTTTCGCCAAAATGCTTGTCACTGTCGGCTAATAAAATCAGAGTGCTTCGACGGTGAAATTTAACGTCCTAAATAAAAGTGGGAACGACAGCGAAAAGCTTGCAGTCCTGTCGTTGAAGTCATCACACTTGACATAAATGCACGAAGGACGAAAATGTTTAAAAATTAAAACTTGCTCCTGGCAATTCTTGCTCTCTTTGTTGGAACAGCCCGTCTTGAAAATGGGAATATAAATTCAAGGTACCAACAATTGTTGAGATGTTGAACGGTAAGCGAAAACGATCATTGTTTAAGATTTTGAAGGTCTTTGGTAATGTTTCGAATACGACGCCTTGCCCTCGTACATTTGCTTTTTGTTCCCATATTCAAATATTAATATCTATAAATATCCTAAAATAAGTATTTACGTAAGAAATTGTATTAGATTACAAGTTATTGTAACCCCTACAAGAAGATGAAATTTCACATTTATATCTATTATATTATAAGTCTATGTGAATATGTATATTAGGAACGGATATAATTTTTGGTTAGTACCTAAGTGATGTGGTCAGGATCCAGGTGAATGCCCTTTTGTAGCTGATATTTACCAACAGTATGATTATTCCTGTTTTTAATCAACTCCACGAATCCAATCCAATAGACAAATGATGTAAAGGGGAAAGAGACCAAAATTTTATAGTCTAATGTTGGAAGTTAAGAAATTCATAGATATGATATGAAAGTAATTTTAGTTTGAAGATTTTAATTTCCAATTAATAAATTTGTATGGATTTTAGTTTTAAGGACCAAATACTAGCCTTTAATAAAATAAGTTGTCATCATTTATAGGATGACACACAGTGACTGTTTTTCAACGCAAAGTTTTATTTGTAGGGAGGTACTACATATATTCTATAAAATACACCAATGCATTTATATACTAATGTATAATACGTGTATATATAAGGTGTTGTTGCTATAACAATTGCCTTTCAGCAAGCTAATTAATAGGGTATTTACCTTACCCTTCACTGCATTAGTAATACTCTTTAGTTCGTTTCGATATTTTTTTCTCTTTTACTAATTGTAAAAAATAGCAGTGCAGATCCAATTTTAGTATTATGTCATCACTCTTCAGGTGCATTTACATACGCTTAGCACGTGCAGTAAGTCACTCTGTGCAGGGAGTGGCATAAAAAATTTATACAACATAAACGGTCGTATTTTTGCACATGCACACAGAACACCCGCGAACTACGCAATGTAGTAAAGTGCGAAATCAATTTAATTTACTTTGTAAACATTCTTTATTGCTTCTAGAAATGCAACCAACGGCAGAGGGCTTTCAGTTGATTGTCGTTTAGAAACTTTTGCTTAACAATAAAAGGGAACGACAATCGTAAAGGGATTAATTCATCGCTCAAATAAAGAAAATTGCCCCAAAGCAGGGAAATAATCCATCTGAGTAATAATTAAAACTTTATTGCACACAAACAGTTCCACTGCTGCTAAGAATTATTGCAGGAAGTTAAAAGATGAGTTGGATCTCACACAGGCTGGTTTTTGTCATGTATACGCCATGAGAAATGACATGAAGATTTCTTTTTCTTCAATTAATAGTAAATTGATTGTATTCGATTGGATATGTGAAGGTTGGAATACTTAAAGAGTAGGTATTAAGATTGCGAAAATCATATTAACTTAGTTGCAGATTAATAATGAATACGCTTTTTTAACAAAAATTGGAGCAACTTGACATCCGCGGCTTTCATCGGATTTCAATCAAATTAAGCAGGTGCCTTCCCTTTAGCCTTAAACGGAAGGATCTGGAAGAATTTTGCGGGTCTGACATTTAGTTTCGGAAATTTTCCACTTTTAATTCAAAGTATAAAGTTGAATATTTCCGCCGCAAAATAACTTTCCACCTGCACAATTTACATAAAATCCCATTAACTACACTTTCACTGCACATTTACGATATAAATGCTCACTTCCCAAATGTTGATGTGTTCTAAAGCCTTAAATATAAATTTTTATTTAAAAAAAACAGATATGCAAGCACGCTTTTCTGGGGTATATCATATTAAAAAAGAACAGACAATGTCTTTGCGCGGAGACAAACACGCATTTGTCGAGTATATCACATAAAAAAATGTTCGTCCCAGTCAAGTACGCATTTTAAGTCATCACATTTAAAAGTAATAATTTTTTCGCGCGGAGACAAGCACAAGTGAAGATAACATGTCAAATGTCATGGCGGGCCGGAAAAAAGTGACATGCCGGGACGTGAAGTTTTTAAACAAAATTATCAGTGAAAGTGTAGTTAATCGGATTTTATGTAAATTGTGCAGGTGGAAAGTTATTTTGCGGCGGAAATATTCAACTTTGAACTTTGAATTAAAAGTTGAAAATTTCCGAAACTAAATACCAGCCCCGCAAAATTCTTTCGGATCCTTCCGTTTAAGGCCAAAGGGAAGGCACCCGCTCAATTTCATTGAAATCAAATGAAAGCCGCGGATGTCAAGTATAGCCATATATTATATATACATACATACATACATCGCCCAGGTTCAGAAATAAATATGTGGTTAATGTGCGAGTGTTTTTCCTTTGAACAACATTTTACCACCAATTAGTAGAATAATTTTCAATTTTCCAGCTCCGTAATTATGGTTTTCTGAGAGTTGCAGAATAAAAGGCAAAATTATAGAAAATAGGTTTTGGCCAAATTCTGATATACATTCCGAGCCAATGTTAATAACTTTATTAGTTATTACCAAATCTTCAGAATTATTATTAGGTACTTCTCAGACTAAAATTCGGGAATTGTAAGTAATAGTCTGGATTTAATCAATCTAATCCCACGAAGGTGAGTTTGTGGCGCTCCCAAAACCGCATAGTTCAGTACCGCTCCCAAGTCACTAAAATTTAATTATTCATAATTCAAAACCGTTCCTGGCCCATCCCGGGCAATTCTCATTTCATTAATGGCAATGGCGTCCCCTGCACAATCAGCAGAATGAGACGAAGCCCTGGCAGAATACAAATAATGTCTTCTTCAAATTGCCAGTCGAGAAAACAAAGTTCGGTTTGGTTTATTTCCACTTTCTTGCGTGTGCAGGAGCACCAGCTTGTCATTTTGAAAGGAGGCATGCTGAACATCTTCAGATTTTCGCTGAGGATATGTTCATACATTTCTGGGAAAATATAATTTGCCATTGAAATTTTACCTGACATAAAATTTTTTTTATATTCAGGACTTGTCACTTCGCAAATTCATTTTCCTGTGAAATGTTACAGCGTTTTATTGTAAACTCAATTCTCAAGGAGAACAGGATGAGAACAGCGTTACCAGTATGCGTGCACGTCTGCATTTGCAGGTTTCATGGTATGTGGCATTATGTAATTGTCACAAATACATATCTACCCCTACATAAATCAAAGGCAAGAGTAAAACATAACTGCCGTTGGATTTTGTAACCGCGTTTCGAGTAGAGAATTTTATAATCGGAATTGAAATGAAATGAAATAGACTTTAAATTATTAATTAATATACAAATAATTAGATACTATAAGGCATTTTTATATTGCTCTTAAATAATTGCAATTTTTCACCGTAATAGATAAAACTGCATCTTTGCCATATAAACTGCAGATACAGCGATATTCATATACATATGTCGGTACATATACTCGTATGTAATTTCTAAAAGACAAAAATAAAATCGAAATCCAAAAGCCACGATTCTTTTTAACATCTGTAACAAAAGTCTTTGAAATTTTTCATATAAATGTTATTGAAGGCTTGACGCTTTAAATTGTTTAAATGTAATATGTTATATGTATATAGTACAATATATTTGTTCGAAATAAGTAAATCTCATTTAAAGAAATTAAGGCATAGTAAGATATTATTCTGCTTCGAAATATCAACGTTAAATATCAGTTTTATAAATACAAATCTACCAAGATTAAAAACTGGTCAAGTAGGCAAGTAGTGATTTTATTTTTCTTATTGTAAAATTTAGTACAACATATGCATTTATTACCGTCTACCGTCTACCGTCTATCAGTGTCACCAGTCGCAACTATTTGGTATTATAAATTTCCTAAAACTGAAGCTAAGCTTTCTACCCTACTTTTGACTATTGCTTTGAATCAAAACTAATTTAATAGACCACAAAATTAAGTTTGTTGGTAACTAAAATTGACGGGTATCTAAAACATTTTTAAGACATCCTAATGAGACAGGTGGAAAAATACATGAAGGACATATTAAGAAGGTCATTTTTCGCGAAATATATGTAATACCTAAATAAAAATTTCACTTTAGAAAATCTCTTCTGTTTTTTAGAGATTTGACCGCACACATTGGGACGGGCGAAAAAGAAAATGTGTGGATAGGGTACGTACATAAGGACGGACGGCAACGACTAAATTGTAAGGGTTCCTAAAAAATCAGAAATAAATCAGTAAAAACTTAGGAAATCCTGGAAATATTCTTTAGTATAGAGTGAAGGAAGTAAGCCAGAGAGGCCAAGGGAGATAGACAACAATTGAACCTGTTCTTCATATCAACAAAGTTTTAGAGTTCTTACTATAAGTTAATAATTATTTATTAAAATCTTATACATCTCTTTGTAATGGCTGCTTAAAACATGAACTGACTACTCAAATTAATTAAGCTGTTACTGCTATACGATATTCAAATGAAACTAATTACGAGCTTCCACCTGATTAATTAAGGCGTTGGGAAACCGACATTAAGAAACCTTTTGAGACGGGCAATAAACTCAGTCTCGATTAACCGCCTCCGTCGCACGGTTCCATTCTTAATGACATGCACATGCACGCCCGGGGTGGACGGATTAAACGCGCGTCATTACTTCTCCGGCTGGTGACAAATGTCTTGAGCGCCCCCAAGGAGGGCCGGAACGTCTTTATGACTTCTACTTTTGTAGACGTTGGATCTTTGGAGCGCCCAGCAACGGGGAGGAAATTATGAAGACCCGTGGCCATTTGGCACTTAACGGTACATTTATCGAAGGCACTGACTCGTAAATTCGAGATGTTTTCAGTTTATGGCCAACAGATGTCCTAAGGGGGCCTTCGCAAGGATGCCGGCGGTGTTAAAAAAGTTTCCTTGAATTCATCTTCAGCCATATCGCTGGAATCTTATCAATATCAACTTTGTTGCATACATCCGCTCCGAGGACTCAATATCTGCGAGTTATATGCCTTATCTGGGCAGAATTGTATAATAAAGCCGCTATAAATATAATTTTACGGCCAGCAGTCCGACTTAATCCCTAAGAATCAAACAGCGTCTCCCCCGCATTTCGATACTAAAGAAAAGGAAATATAACAAGTTTCCATTTGCGGAAGGTGGACCCTTTGCGTCACTGGCTGGGTCCGACCGTCTTATAATAGTAATAAAACGCGAATGAATTTAAAACGCAAAGTTCCAGTGCAAATATCTTCCGGACATTGATCACTGCGTCGTAATTCCCACTTAGCGGTAGCGAACTTTTGATATAACCCCGGAGCACCCTAAATCTCGGGATTACTCCCAGCATCAAATTGATGTAAAACTTGTTTACTCCTTGTCCCTTTTATGAAAGAGGAGAAACTTCGTTTTTGCGTCGCAACGCAACGACCGACGTCTGCGAGTTGCTCTTTTACTTAATTCGGGTGCTACTGATTTACGAGTACGACTTGTTTTCCAAACCCCGGTTAGGTCATCTTCGGAATATGACTAAAAATTGATTCACTTGCTCTTCACGACTTTTTTATATTGTTATATATATTACAACTGCAGCTAGGACCATTTGCAAGAAAAAATTCCTGTTTACATAGTTAGCAGGGAGTTTGAATATCATCAAATATTGGAACCAAAAGAACTTTTGGTGTTTCTTACATTTTCTTTTGTATTTTTACATAAAAATTTCTGTAAGTAGTTACTTTAGTTATTGTTGTCTAAGTTTGTCTGATTCTTTAGCACTGTTAAAAAGGTTAAAAGTTTTAATGGCAAAAGTGGACATTAACCGATTTTTAGGACAAAAAATTCTAACCAATTACATAGTAATCAAATCTTTTACTTATTAGAATAATTGCAGTATTGCAGAATATTAAAACAATGTTTAAACTTTACATAGTGTGAATAGGAAATGATACTCTAATTCTAATGGATAATAAAAAGATTGAAAAATCAATGTCGGCAATAATTGTTTTGATGATGTTAAGCTCCAGACAGTCTAGATTAATAAATATGCTTTGATATACCTAAATAAGGCAAATTTTAGGTAAATTAATCCATGCACTTCCAATTAACAATAAACCCTTATTGATAACATCGTACTTATACTAATAAAACTCGCACAATTTCAATTAATAAGACATGTATACATACAACAAACACAAAACTGTCTGCCATCTTAAGGTAAAACGTTTTATTCAGTTTTCTGAATAAAACGTTTTACCTTAACCTCCTAAAATAAAATACCTAAAATTTTGTGCAAACTAATTATTAACTAATATTTCTTATGTTTACTAAAGCACTATTTTTATTTATTTATTTTTTTTTTTTTTTTGCTACGCTCTCAGTGCTATTGGCTACGTAACAAAACAGTGGTTATAAGTTATATTCTTGTTTCTTCCACTTATCCCTTTAATTTTTTTACTATTACTCATTCTTAAAAATTTGTGCAAGCTAACGAATTTCTTAAAATTCAATCTATTCATATCTGCAATTACTCCATTATACTGGTGATAGCAGAAAATGGCATCTAAATTAAACAACACCAGCAGAAGCGCTGTGAAATGTTCAAAAAATAATAAACTAATTTCCATACGAATTACAGATTTTCAGAGAAGATAAACTCTTTCATTTAAATATCTTGGAATATCTTTAAGGAAGGAGACTCTAGAGTCTCATTTTGTACGAATATTTTCGTGGAAGGAAATCTCGCGGGGTAGGAAATTTCACTTTAAAAGTGACAGAGACATTTTTTTTAAGGTCCAATGAAAGTATCTTGAAATGGCTTGAAGATGACACTTGGTAGTTCCTTGAAGAGCTCCTTTGGCTTATCTAGAGCATCGTTTTAGCTTTACTTATCTCATAGCTCTGCACTGCACCAAAACGAAATATGTCTCATTGCTCTTTCCCTGGGTTCGCCTTTGCAGTTTCTTGTCTGGTCCTTAAAAATGACTTAATCGCTTCTTCTTGCATAAAATTCAATTAAATCTTGCCCTTCGTGCTTTGCGTTGTTAATGATGGATTAAAAATAAAATCTTATCCGCTTTCGTGTCGTATTTAAACTACATAAATTTTTTAATATTTATAATAATATATTTATTAATATTAAGCAAAAGTCTTAATTAAAATCCAATGTTGTGTATGTAGCACACCAACGCGCATATTAAAAGCTTTATTTATTATAATTAGTATTGCGTGAAATTAATCATTATAGCGTAAATAGAATTGTGTGATTATACCACTGAATGTCGTAAATCAAAACAGCATTTTCGAGGAGGCGTAATTGTAGCCTTTCTGTACTTACAACAGCAGTACAGTCTTAAATCGCGCGTGCATGAAAGGGCGGACCTTTTTTTACCTTGTATAAACTTTTTAAAGTTTAAGTACGATAAGTGTAACAAGGTGACACACGTGGGCGAGAACTTCATATATTTAGTATGCACGCATGCTGATATGCCTGGTTGGCCTTTATAATGCTTAATGGCCTGTAAAATTGGAACGATTTAATTCTTTTCCCTTCTTCAGAGTTTCCTCGCTATAAATAAAAAGTCGGTCAAGTGCATGTCGTTCGTATAAAAAGGATTCCTTAGCTATTTTCGGAGCATGTTACACTTTCGTTTGCTTACTTTGTAAATCAGTCGCTTCCCACATTAATTTGATAATGGATCCTCTTAGAAGTTCCATATAATGGAATACTATTTTTATTTACTGAAATAACATGTTATAATGTATTAGGTATATACATGAAAATAATTCAGGTTGTGTATCCTAAAACGAAACACGCAACATTGCAATAATGTAATATTTTTAAATCAACATGTTTTTATTGTAATTATTATGTTGTATACCGCCAAATAAAAAATATAAAACAATTACATACTCAGTTTTCTATTAAGTAAAAATGGAAACAATTACAAAATACATCCTTTGCCAAATAAGAAAACGTTCGCACTATATCAAAATAATTTATGTGGACCTATTTCTCAAGAATCGAAAAACTTGGCAATCTTCCAATACAAAAAAGAGCGGAGTTGATAACAAATAAATTTCAATAAATCAGTTCAGCGAATTAAGCTATGAGGTACAAATATTAAAATTTTATTTCGATATTCTTGTTAATTGGTTGTTAATTGCCCGTGTAGGCAAGAACATTTTTTAAAATTTTTTGAGATTTTATTTCAAAGGCTTTTATGAATTGAACTAAAATCAACTTCCGACATTTCGTCCTGTGAATAGCTAATAAATATCATTTGTGAAATTAGTCTTATTAGAAGATAAACTAAATTTGTTGTGTATAATTATTCATTAACTTGAATATGTATCATAATGAGGAGAATATATCATTCGATAATGTCGATTTAAAATCGTGCATATGAAGTTTAGCTGCGCTCGCGTAAATATTGTATAATTGAACAAAATAATTAAACAGCAAATAACTTTTATTAAATAAAGTAGACATTGATTATTTTATTAAACTGCAAATAATGCTGATTGGTTACGTATTCAACGTTTTTATTTTTCAAAATGTTCAATCAATTCAGTAGACAAAAACAAATTAATTTGTTTAAGTCTATTAAAGCGCAGAAATTGTTCGGCTTTCGCCTGTTTTCCGTGTAAAATGTTTTATTTGCCAATTTTGAAATATGTATGTATTAAATGCATTAATGTAGTAAGTAGTTACAATTCGATTAATTTTAAGTAGAAAACAAACGTTGAAAAAAAAATAAAAATATAAATGTTAACATTTAGTTACAGGCCTTTATAAAGTTCTGAAAAAGAAAAGTTCTTTTTGTTTTTATTATATTTAACTTATCGAATAAGGAAATACTTTATTTTAACACATAATTTAAGCGACAAGCACCTTTCAACCCAGGGGGGGAATTGTTTAAATATTTAAATCTCAATACTTTTAGAATACGCAACATCAATTAAATTGACTTGAATTTTATGCAATTAAATTTCGTCCCAGAAACAATTTTCCAGAAATAAGTTGAGATATTTTCCAGACGGAGCTTAATCCTCTCTCCCTGAGGTTTTAATGGACTGAAGATCTCTTAACCTTTTAACGAAATTAATTAGGGTAGTTTAGTTGAACTGCTTGCGGCGATTCAACCCTTTTAAAGGGAATTCGTTTTAAACCCTTTTCACTGTCATTCCCGATAACATTACCTCCTTCCCAACAAGATGATAGAAAATTTCCTAATTTGACAAAGACAATTTCCGCTTCGTGGGAGCGAAAAATAGTAGAGTTTTTAATTTCCATGGAAAATCCTTTACATTAATGTTAAAGATATGAAAATTAAAATACTAACTCCGCCATTCCTCCAGGTGATTCATTAAAGACCTTTTAACTAATTATAATATCTCTTTTTTTGCTAATCTAAAGCCTTTAATTAAGAGTTTTAAAATTTTGACGTAATAAAGAACGAATAGAAACTTTAAGAGAAGTGGTGAATTTCAGATTTTAATTGAAGAATATAATTGTGTTTGATTGCCTTATTCCATAAACCAGTTTTCAATAACTAAATGACTATAATTTCTATTTTCAGAAATTCTCACATATACAAAATTGAATGACATTATTCTCAAATATCAATACCTATGTATCTACGACATTTTCTAAATAAGTCAATTTATATTTAAATGATTCCGTTCAATCAGGCTTAGCAGTTTGAAAAAAAACCTGACATCATTCATTCCGCCAAATTCTATTCGTCAATTTCCTTTAAAATTCCCATATTTTCCTTAGAAAATTATTCATGCTTTTTTAACATGACTTAGCATCGACTTCGAAAAATGGTGTCCTAATTGCTTATGACTTCATGGGAATTACGTTCCCATTCTCAATGATATTGACGAAATTTTTAAATGATTTTCCGATAAATTCGCTAAAATTAAATAAATTATTGAACCGCAAATGACTTTAAGTTCGTGTTGGAGATAAAAGGCGTTCAATGGAATGATTTAAAATGCGACAAAAAGCCTTACTTACCAGCCAGATTTTAAAAAATGTCAAACATTAAAATTTATTCGAAGCCGCATACTTTTTTTTTTTATCTAGGTTATACTTCTTTATGCGCCTCAATTTTCATATTGAGGTGCATATAATTTAATTTAATCAATGTTACTTTTATTACAAATTTTCTAACTTTTATCTTTTGTAGTGAATATTAATTTTGCACTTATACTCTATTAAATGAATTCCTCCAAAAATAAATTTATTCATCCCTTCATATCTATTTCACTTTGTGACAAGCCGTTTAACTTATGGGTCACACAATGTGTGGAAAATGGGCGATCTTCCTAAGAGGAAAAATTCAATAACATCCAACCTTGAAGTTGAATGAAATTAGGAAATTGGGTCACCAGTTCATTTACAAAGGAAAAAACTTGAAAAGAGAGACGGGTGCAGTGCAAGGAAACACCAAAATTTGGGATAATTTTCTTGTAAAGTTTTGCTTAGATAACGAGGCCCAAAGGTCCCCATCCTGAAGCTTATAATTATGTTCAACCGAAATTTCCCTTACCCTCATCGTTCACTTGAGCCATGGCAGGGATACTCCGAAGCGCACTACTCCAGCTCCGACGGGAACTTGTAAAAACCTTCCTCTTCTTAATTTCAAATTTAAATTCATGCCCGCCCAAAAATTAATTCTCGCAGAGAGTAAAATTTCAACAGGCGCAAGATGTTTCTGCAAGGAGCCATCTTTGAAAGGAGCAAATTGAAGGCCATTCGTCAACATCTAATTTTTTTTATCTCGAAATTCATTCCACTGCTTCGGCACAAATTCGCTACATTCATCACTGGGAAAAAAGGGAACAGTGTTCCTCTATAATCCCCGGGATTTGGCCCATCCGACCTGGGGGGCACAAAGTGGGCTATGTGTGTTAGGGCACAAAAAAAAATAATTACGACTGAATCAATCGAAGGGCCATTAAAAACACATCTCGTCGCAGGCCAGCGACTCCACCACTTCCTCTGCGGATGCCCTGCTCCAGCTGGTCCAGAGGGATGCTGTGGGATATTGTTCGCGATAGAGAGCAATAGTTCTACAAAAGAGAGCAGCGACTGTGTGAATTGTGGCATATGAAAACATTGAGAAGCACTTAGGGAGATGTTTCCCCCCACTTATGTGACACTCTGAAAGATCAGGTGACGCGGCCAGAAGATTTTAGGTTTTCCGCATTGCCCGTAGAAATTAATCTTTATGTTTTCAATCGAATTCAATCGACTACACGCGGTTATCTATTTACAAAAGTTCAGCTTTAAATGAACAGCGAAATCGATATTTTATGGCGCGATGTGGAATCAGGTACCTACGAATATGGTGAATTTTGCACTATGTTGAGTGCTTTTAAGTGTTTTTAGATATTTGTAATACCTACAACATGCATTCTTGATAGCCACTTGACAATTTTATTAATATTCAGTGCTGCTTTTTGCTAAATGGCAACTCTGCTTTCGGAAACAAAATCAGTGCCGAATTTAAGTGCATATCTACAATCTACGTACATATGTATTATATATCTATTTAAGTTTTTTTTCAGCGTTCGTATACCATAAGCATGTATGTGATTAGGCCAATGCACAAATTGTAAATATAATGACCACAACACCATAATATAAGCTTATAACTAACATAAACATCAACAGATCTAAAATGTGAGCTGATTCGCTGACAAAAAATAATGTAAAAATTTCAAATTAAAATACCTGGGAATAAAAATATACCTTTAAAAAACTCGATAGAAAACCAACTTGCGCCCATTAATTTCATAATTAACGCAATCATGGAAATTCGCGTTAATACCTGGAATCGGAAGCAAAATAAAACCTATGATACATTAAATTTCGATTGCACGTTTTCATCAGCATACGTATTAAAATAATTTTGTATAAATAAGTAGATAATCATGCAATGTGAGTAAAATTCAAATTGGATATCAATATTCATCGAATTAAAGTTGCAGAATATTAAAAATGGGTGCTATATGTGTCTTTATTTTTTGAAAATACTTCAAACACAATTGCAACAATTCAATATGGATGCTTTTCTTTTATCGGAAATAGTGTTCCAAGTAATGTAAAACGACAGATAATTTCATTTAAATAAATAAATATATATTATCCAGTATGTATTACTATAAAAGTATTGTTTTTTGTAGAATGTAATAAAACAATAATTTCTTTTGGATAGATGTGATCGTGATGCAGTACTTGGAAACCCCCAGAAAAGAATATTTTAAATTCACTGCAACTCAGAAGACAGTACTTCCTTTCTTAATGCGTTCTATGATGAGGACTGCAAATTTCTTTGGCTTTTTCCTTGAATTCCCGAGCGTTGCGGGCGTGTTAAAGAATTAGATAGTTTTACTCGGATTAGGAATTTCTTAAGGCTTTAATAAGTAAAATGTTTATGAAGCACAGATTTTGCGAATTGAATAGCTTCTTATGAGATAATTAAGGTAATATTTTTTATTAATCTAATGTTTAGTATTTTTCGTTCATTATGAAAAAAGATGCCAGTCAAATGGTCAACGTTTTTGTTTCAGTGAATTATGATTATTTTGTTTCATACATATTTCGTACATATCTTAAGTTAAGTTTTTTTATTTTTCATTTCTAAAATTATGAATTATTATCATGTAGGTATTGAATTGTTATTAGAATTAGAATTATTATTATCTCTTGTTAAAGATGATGAATTATATGAATATTAAAAAGGATGAATTCGCATACTATAAAACCATATTATTTTAGCGGGTTCTTTAAATGTTGAACCAATCCCCTACTTTTATATGGGTACCGTATCTTTTTTTACGCGAATTTGTTGGGAACCTGTCTATCGCGTGAAAACAGAGTTAAGGTGTATTATAAATATAAATGACATTTAAAGAAGTTTCTCTGTTTAAGACGTTTTTACCAATATAATTACCATCAAACATTGTGCATTGAATAAAATTGAACCGACTTATTTCCGAGGTCGGTCTCTTATTATTTTACTCCAGTGTCATTTCACATTTAAGTATGTATAAGATTTGGAATTACAAACCGGATCCCACAAATAACCCGTCGGTCACAGTGGCCTGCTTAGAATCACGATGGAGCAGGTCCCAGCAGTCGCTGTTCCATTATTCCATTTCTATCTCTGGTTTTTTTTCGCTCATAGGTATTCGAATAAATTTTCCTGCCATGGTTCCCTGTTCAATAGTTCCCTAAACTCAGGGGACAACCGGGGCTCTGTTCCCGTGCACAATAGAGGGAATGTCCTTTTTACCTGGATTTCGGTCTCGAAACATGTTCTGCCCGTTTTCTGCATTAAACCGCATATATTATACTCGGAGACTTCCCGGAGGATTAACTCCCCGCTAGGAAAAAATATGAACGCGATTTTAGGAATTTCAACATTCGAAATAAATTTCTCTTTAGAAGGCACGTAATGCACACAAAGGCAATTCCATCAATTTAAGGACTCGTGGTCCGCTAATAGTACATTATTGGTGCGGAAGCAGTGGTGCGATAAATTTGCAGCGCTGCCGGGACAGAGACCCGGGACCAAGCTTCCGATGGCACGTTCCGAGTGTTTCTTTCTTTCCTCTCAGCCCTCAGCCATTGTGGTTAATATTTATTATTAATATCACTTGGGAGAAGTTGTGCTAGCCAAGTCCCACAGGAAGTTCGAGAGCTATCGATCCCAAAAGTTTGCATAACAAGCTTTGTTTCTTGAAGCGTAAGTAAGTAGTTGCTCCACCGCCACCGCAGGGGATGAATTGGATCCTCGAATCTAGCCGGGTTTTGGCCGGGTCTGTCTCAAATAAAGCTAAGTGCACATTTGCTAGATCCTATCGAATTAAATGATATTTTCTATGGCCCGCAGCCGAGCCTCCCTGGCCGCAGTCCGGGGCGAAACTTGTAATTTCGGTTTGCTCCAGCAATAGGTGAGCTCCGGCGGCGACCCCTCCGACCATCACATCACCGGGCCCATCGCTTCAATTTAAATATCAAAGTGATGAGTTGCTAACGACGCCGGCATCTCACAAAAGGATTTCGAGGTCTAAGCCCAATCCTGCCAAGAATTCCGCTCGGATGTTCCCGGCAAGATTTATGGATGAGGAGGATTTGGGCCGCCACTCCACGGGGACGACGCTCGCAGCCGCAGGAGTTTCGACTGGATAAGTTGTGCTGGGATTTGAATGGCTCGATAGTTTCAGAACCAACCCGAAACCGCCAAAGTGAGTTACATTGGATTAAAATTTTCTTATACCTATCGAACCCAACATGCTCGCTGAGCTGTTAATCGTTAGCTCTGACATTTTCTATTTCCCATTTGTCCTTGGCGGAGGTCGTCCATCCTCGGAACCCCCAGGACTTGGAATAAAATTGGCGGTTTTGTGCTGCCTACGCATAGCGCAGTACTCAAACATCTTAGGCCTTGGTGGTCCTTTCTGCGGTGTAATTGCGTTGAATGGAGCAAGATCAAAGAGGTTTTGGTCCGTTCTCGGAAATATGTATTAATAATCAAAATATTAATGACCTTGATTTACTTGAGGCTTTTTATTAAATACTGTTTTCATTACAAAGTTTCTTGGAAACTGAAGCTCTTGGCAATACCATGAAGCTTAAATTTCATAAATCCTGCGAATATAATGATACCATAATCCCGTGAAAATTGATATGTTTCCACATTGGATAATTGAGCTTTCAAAGTTAAATTCGCTCTTTGAAATTAATGTTGCACAAATGTTCACTCAAAAGTTTAAAAGTTAGTTTAACTCAACTTATAAATAAGTTTAAACCAACTATTTAAATCATTGATGTTTTACTGTGAAATTCTAGCAAACATTTAATTTATAGGTAAGGTATGTGCTAGATTTCTTCTGGATTTGTTAACCACTGCAAAAATAAAATCAATTTTTTCTTATTATGCTTTCATTTTTGAATTAAAATTAGTTCTTTCTTATTATTCAATGCATATATGACTGCAGAAAAAAAAATTTTTTAAACGAACGCGCAAAATGAATTTACATATTATATATAAATAATTACATATAAAAAGTAGTTATGTAAATAACAAATTTAATCAATAAGCACATTATACAATTATGTAATAAGATTTGAAGATTTTGATTTTATTGGATATTATAGGAAAAAAATTTGATATCATCAATTTACAAAAATATTTGACCAGTTCTTAGTTTCCAACTCAATCATTGTATGTACGTCTGAAGCTCAAAACCGAAGCTTACAATAACGTTTAGCAATTTATTATAAATTTATTAAGTAAATATATATTTTATTGAACTGCGGTCATAAATTTAATCGAAATTTCATTTGCAGGTAACTTTTCACTTAACAATATCCAGTAAATTAATTTACAAATTTCAGGACAAAGTTTTAAAACTTTGAGGACTTTAATTGATTTTGCTGGAAAGATAGGTGAGATGTCGGTTGCTCATAAAAGTGTATATTTCATGGCACTATACAATCGAAATTCGGTGTTTCTCACGAAAAGTGTAAAGATCCCTAATAAACTACAATAATAGCTGCAGGGCTTTTAGATAAGCCAGAAGGCAAAATTTATCGAAGTTTGTCTGAAAACTTCCACTGCCATGTTGTTGTCAAAAACAGCTTGTGGGTGCAAAACGTTCTTTCTCTAAAAAATTGTTTGTAATACGCGCAGTACAGGTGCCTATGTATGTAAAACATTCACAAAATTTGGTATAAAATATATTTTTATATTCCAGGTAATAATAAACTTTTGTAAGATTATAGTCATGTTTAAATGTTACATCTCTATTATGATTTTATTTCTATAATAATTTGTTATATTTTAAATTCATCAAAAAGCAAATGGTTTTGCTTTTACCCAAAACTCTATTCATTTAAATTATTCCCATTACTTTATTATATTATTATATGTAATATCAATTAATGTAATCGCTTAATAGCACGTGAAATTGCTTTTTTAGAAGAACCAACCACGATTAAATTTTTTTGTGTGAGGACGAAATTAAATCTGACATGGCATGAATAACCCACCTACCTTGGTGCGCCTCCATCAACTTGTCTAAGCGGCTCCGAAATGTCTTAGCCATCCTCATCTCATTTTAACAGATCTGCAAGTAGGGGGATTTGTCGTCAAAGACAAAATTCCCCTTTTCTTTTGGGGTTTTGTAATTTGTTTGAAAATAACATTTTAAATCTACGCAGTTTAAACAGTAGAATAATTACTTAACAAATGAAATTATTAATGTTGTATATTATTAGTACAACAATGATGAGAGGTAGTCTGGGATGGTTTCCTCTGGATGCGAGGAAAGTTTGTTAGTATGAATCCAAACGTTAGTGTTTGTTTTCCAACGAATATTTATTTGCCTTCCCCAATACACTTTGCTTATAATCTCCGCACTCCCGACCGATGCCGCTCCTGGCTAGCTTCTTCAATTTAACTCCCGGCAAAATTAATACACAACTCAAATTAATATTTTAATTTTGGTAAGTACCGCTTTCAAGTTCGACAGCAACTAACTTTGCCAAGCCGCCGAGAACTTAAGGTTCCCGGGCGGCCTGCGGGAAACGCGCTGAGTGTGCGTTTCTCACGCTGCACTTGCACGCGCATTTCCCACGAACTCAGCGGGCGACGCCGCTGGTTCAGCGCATTCTTGCACGGGCGAGACGAAACCGGAGCTGTCGCCCGTGTCATGTTTACGGCAACTTAAATGTTGCCGAGGGAGGGTTATGGTTGCGTAACGGTACCCATCGTTACAATTTCAAAATATCGATAATACTATCGATCGGTACCGTTACACAACACTCCTTCCCCCCTTGAAAAAGAGAGTCATTCTTTGAAGAGGAATGACTCTCGACAAGGAAATCTAAAAAAATTTTTTGCCAAATTGTGAGCGGGCATCGTTCGTTCACATTCAAATTCCTCAAATGCTAATTCACAATATTTCTATTAGTATCGGGTGCCTTTCCTGCTTACCCTTATCTAAGTATTTCAAACTTAAAGTTATTAGGATTATTCCTATTAGCAAGTAATTAAATTCTTCCTATTTCCTTAAAATCCTTTGGATTCGCTATTTGTTAAAACTATCGAAATTATTTTAAGTTTTTCTATCTAACTTATTCAAATTACAAAAATTATTTTGAATTTCCTATTCAAATTATTAGAATTACTTCTTTAATGTTATTACTTGTTTTTTATTAGAATTTTTCTCTTAGAAATATTGGGACTTTTCTATCCAAATCAGTAAAATTACCTTTTTTTTTTAATATTCGGTATTACCTATTTAAATTACTTTCTTCAAAACGTTCAAGGTTTAAAATTGTTCTGCATGAACATTAAATTATTTTTTCAAAAATGTTACTTATAAAAAAAAAATTGTCCTGTCCGGTGCGGCTAAGGCCAAAGTCATGCATTCTATATGTCCGGAGTAAAATACGCGTCGATCGCGCCGACAATTGGCTAACTCAGCAAAGAAAAGTGTCAAGTCTCACCTTCCTATTGCTTGGATTCAAACGATAGCAGAATCAAGTACGGCTCCTCATCCAAATGTCCTAAAATGTTGATATTTTTTCTTCATTAACTGCTAATAAAAAAAATGTTCTGTCTTTTCTACTCTATGTAGGGTTTTAGGCGATTATTATGTACTATCTTATTATGTCTACCCATGCGTATCGTGGTATTCACGGATGACGGGGTAGCGGTTACCAGGTAAGGTCCTACCCAGATTTCTGCGAGTTTATGTTTTCGGTTCTCGCTTTTAAGGAGAACCTTATCCCCTACGTGGAAAGATAGAGGTCTAGCGTCTTTATCGTAATACTCTTTAGACTTTTTCTTACTGGCCAAAATATTTTTTCTGGCTATTGCGTAAGACTTTTGTAATTTATAACGGAGCATATGGTAATAGCTCTCGTGATTGTAAACGGGCTCGGGGTCCCTTTTCAAATTAGACGGGACATCCGCCGTAAACCCGAACAAGCAGTCCATGGGAGTCAATTTCGTCCCTTCGTGTGTACTATTATTATACACAAAAGCTGCTGTTCGTAGATACTGATCCCAACTTTGTGGATTCTCATCTACTACGGTACGCAGATACTCTATAAGTGGTCTATGGGCACGTTCGAGTGCTCCATTAGACTGGGGGTGGTATGCTGACGTTTGCAGCTTCTTCACCTTTAGCAGTTTACATATCTGCTTAAAAAGATCACTTAAGAAGTTAGTACCTTGATCGGTAACTATTGTTTTGGGAATGCGGTAGCGCGTGACGATCTCGTCGAAGAAAATTTGCGCTACCGTTATGGCTTCCGCATTTGGTATCGCGTACCAGTCCACGAATTTTGTCAGGTTATCCTGGAAGGTTAGGATATATTTATTTCCTGACGTGGACTCTTCCAATGGTCCGACGATATCGAGGTAAACCTTGTCAAAAGGTTGCTCGGCTATGTCCGTTATGACCATGGGCATCTTGTATTGCGCCGAAGATTTTAATCTTTGGCACTTGGAGCATTTCTTGATATAATTTTTTATATCGCGTAGCATATGCTTCCAGTGAAATTTTCGCTTAATTCTTTTATAAGTCTTAATTACTCCCTGATGGCCTCCGAATGCGGAATCATGGTAATCATGTAAAATGATTTTAATTTCCTCGGGGCTCGTAATATGCTCAGGGGTGTTTCGTGCTTCTGGCGATGGGGGTTTGTCGTCAGCTGTTCCTATAGGTTCAGACAGATTTTCCTCCGGATCGAGTGCTACTATTTCAGGCTGCTTTTCCGCCTGTTTTGCCTCCTGTGTATCTGGGTTGACTTCTATATCACCTTCTTGGGCTTTCCTTTTCTGAGCCCTAGTAAGCGCGTGTACTGTAGCGGGGTTGTATTCCTCCGCTGTAGAGTCCATAGCTCGATGGACTTGAGCCTCTACCGTTAAGGTTGGGCTGTTCAGGTCTTCAATATCTTCCCTTGGGATGCGGCTTAGGGCATC
The DNA here is from genome assembly GCA_951509405.1 of Machimus rusticus. Classification (NCBI taxonomy): domain Eukaryota; kingdom Metazoa; phylum Arthropoda; class Insecta; order Diptera; family Asilidae; genus Machimus; species Machimus rusticus. The sequence continues at coordinate 46,685,541 of OX608050.1, read as the reverse complement.
CGCATTTGTATTATACTTTCCGGGTTTGTACTCGATGGTGTAATCGAACTCGGAAAGTTTGAGTTGAAATCTTTTCAACCGGGAAGTGGGGTCTTTTGCATTAAGGACCCCTTTTAGAGGCTTGTGGTCGGTATAAATTGTGAACTTTCTACCTTGAAGGTAACATCTAAAATTTCTAGTCGCCCAGACAATAGCTAACAACTCTTTCTCAATGGTAGAGTAGTTTCGCTCTGCCTTGTTCAAGGTACGACTGGCGTATGCTATGGGCTGGTCTTTTCCTACCTCTCCTTGAGAGAGGACAGCCCCTAATGCCTCATTGCTTGCGTCCGTGGTTAAATTGAAAGGTTTACCGAAATCAGGGTATATCAAAAGAGGTGGAGAAATTAAGGATTTTTTAATACTTAGAAATGCTTCTTGGCATTTTTCCGACCAGTTGAATTTAACATCTTTCCGAAGTAAATTCGTAATAGGCCTCACGATTTTCGAAAAATCGGGAATAAATTTTCGGTAGTAATTAGCAAGTCCCAGGAAAGATTGAACTTGCCTAACAGTTCGTGGAACTGGAAAATTCTGGACGCAAGCGGTTTTGCTAGGGTCAGGAAGTGCTCCTTTACTGGAACATTTGTGTCCCAAATATACCACTTCTTTCCGGAGAAATTGGCATTTCAACGCAACCTGTTGAACAACTTTCGCAGCTTAGAGTTATGGTCCTCTAAGTTCTTCCCGTAGATGACGATGTCATCCAGATACACGAAACATTCCAGGCCCTGTAGGCCTGTAAGCACATAGTTCATGAGGCGCTGGAATGTTGCAGGGGCTCCTTTGAGCCCAAATGGCATTCGCTTAAATTCGTAATGCCCGTAGCTCGTACTGAAAGCTGTCTTTGGACGATCTTTACGATCGACTTGCACTTGATGGTATCCACTAGCCAAATCGAGGGTAGTGAAGTACCTTGAATGACCTAGTTGGTCCAGGATGTCTTCGATCCGTGGGAGAGGAAAAGCGTCGCCTATATTTTTTTCGTTTAGCTTACGAAAATCTACGACTACTCTCCATTTCTTTTCGCCGTTTGGTCCCGGCTTTTTGGGGACCACTAATAGTGGCGAGTTCCAAGGACTTTTACTTGGCTGCACTATTTCGTTATCGAGCATGTCTTTTATTTGCTCGTTTATTACGTGACGCTGAGTCTCTGGTAACCTGTACATTTTTTGGTTAATGGGTGCTTGATCTTGCACCACTGGAATCGGATGGGTGATGGCATTTGTATGCGTCAGATAGTCACCCTTTAGGTGGAATATGTAGTGATACTCCTGACATAATTCCAAAATTTAGGCCTTTTCTTGGCTACTTAAAATTGCGCTCAGGTTGAGTTCCTGCTCTAACCTGGCTAAACGTTCTTTTACTGGTTCAGTTAGATGTCGATCCGCCTGTGGGGTTCGAACATAAACTAGCTTGGCCGTTTGGTCGCCTGCACCGTCTAATTTAATTTCATTTATAGGGCTCTCGGGCCTATTTTCGCTAGCGCTGTGGCTGCCTTGGCTCTTGGGCCTTTTTTCGTCGGCGCTTTGGCCGCTTTTACTTGTATTCTGACTCTTTGGTCCCCTTTTGCGAGCGCGATGGCTGCCTTGGCTCTTTGGCCTATTTTTGGCTCTCTGGCCATTTTTATTTATACCTATTTTATTTAGCTCAAGTTTGTTTAAACTTGGCTCTGTTAACCCTTCTGAGGCAAACTCCTTTTGATTACCCTCCGTGGGGTATATTGGTGCTAGACTGTAATTATTTACTGGTTCTAGCTGCAAATTTAGGCCTTGTAGGGCTATCTGGGAATTCGTAGCATTGAGGAGTCCAACAGAAACTTCTTTTTGCTTAGAGGGTATGATACTATTGGCCAAGAAAATGCCTTCGCCTAATTCTTGCGAGAGGCAAAGCATATCTTCAGACAATAGCAAGGGTACTTTAGCCACCATCTGCGATCGTGCAGGTACGCATATTGGCTCCTTAAGAGCTATTACATGCCGCCTGATTTCGCCGATCATAGGTGTATTCGCCAAAGTTTCCCTACTGTTTTCCCGTGGCTTATTTGCCATTTGGCAACCAGCTTCCGCCTCTGGGGATGCCTCGATAACATGGCAGGTGGACAGCTTTACCCCTTCGGATTCCGTCTCATCTGCCTGCGTATCGGTTTCAGTTGCATTTCGGGGACAGTCACTTTTCGTATCCAACACTATTGGTAACGAAAATTCCTCTAAATTGATTTCCGTTCGAGGAAATCGAAGCTTTCTATTGGGGCCCTCTATATTGCAGTATTCTGCAAGAAAATCATTCCCAAGTAGTCCCTCATGGGACAGATCTGCATTATTTTCGATCACTTGGAAAGTGCAGGGAATTTTAGCCTCCCTATTACCAGGGAGTTTTTTAACAATATTTCCCTTACAGCTTCCCAATGTATGTCCTTTGCCAAATGGAGTTTGCAGGGTATAAGTCTTCTCGGTGTTGATGTGCTCGAGAGACTTTAAAGCTTGTTCTTTGATCAAGCTTATCTCAGCGCCCGTGTCCACCACTAGAGGAGTCTTCTTATTTCGACCGATGTCTAGGGGGAGCTCCACTATGGGAGTGCTAGGCTTGGGCGGCTGAGTGTACCCTGTATTTTTGTCATCATTTAAAGTCGAGCCGGGGATTTCGGGCTCGACTGAGCCTCGTTTCCCTGGCTTCTCGATTCCCATCTGCGTTTATGTTCGCAGGTATCTATAGTGTGTCCCTGTCGGGCACAGAAATCGCAACTTTGCCTAACATTATAGGTTCGTCGCGTTTCGGAATTTCCCGGATCGTTATTTCGCGGGCGTCCCCGATTGGGGGATCTATTTTTATTCCCATTTCGTCCGTACGCCGAATTATTGTTCCCGTTTCTCTGGCCGTTACTATTTCGGCGACACGCGATAGTGTCATGCCCGTAAGTGCGACAATGTTCGCAAGAGGGTGTATTTTTCCTCTTAAAACAATCAGCATAAGTATGGCCTTTTTTCTTGCATAAATTGCAAGTTATGTTCGTGGCTAAATCCCGTGTTTGGTTAGGGATTTTAACCACGGCGGACGATGTGTTAGCCGTCGATGGTTCGGCTTTAATCACATTTCGGGGTGCTGGTACTGGTGGCGTAGCAGCATTCGGCGCCGACATGTACGCGGGTACATGATTTTGGTACCCGGCGGCTTGATTAGTTAAACCCATACCTGGGGTTTGACTTTGTAAATAAGGAGAGCTCTGTTGCAATCTCTCCATGTCCAGAGCTTTAGTGATTATCTGCTCTAGATTTCCTTCTGTCAAGGTGAGAAGGTATTGGCATAGGTGGGGATTAATCGTCCCACTTCGAAGTGCATTTACCGCGAAATCTTCTAACTGCGGCTTCACAGTTGTTGCCGCGGTCACTCCGTACTTTCTTTCAGCTGCCTCATTGCATAAGGCTAAAGCCTGTTTTATCCGTGCCGTGAAGGCATTGAGAGACTCCAGAGGATATTGTCTGGTAGTAATTAACTTATTTACCAGTTCCTGGTAAGTCTCTCTGGGGAGGTACGACCTATTTAGGCGATCCTCGAAATCACTGAAACTCGTGGGCGGTTCAGCGATGAACAGCTGATATGCTGCTCCCCGTAAGCGAGTGAGCAGAATCCGGGGGAAGGGAATTTTTTCCTCTTCCGACAGGCAACTTTCGACCTGATGACAACAACCCAAAAACGTCTGGAGCTCTTGGCTTAACAGCGGACTAGGTTCTCCCGAAAATAGGGGAACCATTTGGGTCGTATACTTAATGACCTTATCGTGATTGGCCATTTCGAACACTTTCACTTCTTTGCTTTTCGCGGGTGTTAACGGGGATGAAACCCTCTGATTAAATTTAGGACTACCGAACGATTCGTCCGACGATTCCGCGAATGTAGCACTTAGCCACCCGGACAGGCCGTGAATTATTGATTCTAGTTCACTAGCACTTTCACTTTTTAAGCTTAAATCTACAGCACCCGTCTTATCTAATAGGCGGAAAGGCTGCGAGCGTTCTTTAAATTTTCTTATTTCCTCTCGGAATTCTTCGGAGTCTTTTTTAGCTTTTACTATGTGAGCTTCTCTCTGCTCACTAGTTTCTTCAAATTTTTTATTTATTAAATCAAAATGTCGATTTGTAAATCCGGCTTCTGACGCTCGCACCCTTTGTAACAAAAATTTTAAATGATATTCTAGACTTACTGGTAAAGAACGGGGAATCACCGTTCCGCTCCTAAGCCTTAGGCCTGGCTGGTGTGCTGCTACTTCGGGTGGTGTCGAGGTGCTGGGTAGCTCCCTCGATGTTGTAGCCGATGCGGCGGGTTGCTCCCTCGATGCTGTTGTTGAGGCCTCGGGGTGCTCCCTCGATGTCGAAGCTGAGGCGGCGGGTTGCTCCCTCGATGCTGCTGTTGAAACGGCGGCGGGGTGCTCCCTCGATGTTGGAGTTGCTGTCCTGTCCTCCTCAGCTGGGATGTAGGCGGGTGAGTCCTCGCCTGACATTCACCTCCTTCCTGGGGCGATCACTAAATAATTACTATCCCTCGTTGGTGCCCTTTTGCACAACTGGGGATTTCGCAGGGAGATCGCTTGTTCGCCTGGAACAGCGGCGACTAAAGTTGTCCTCCCTTAGAATTAGGGTAATTGCTTGCTCACCTGGAGCAGAGGCAACTATAGCTGAATACCTTGGAGCGATGGGGTTTCGCAAAGCCCAAAAGTTCGCAGGATCAAGGTTTTTCAAGCTCTTACAGGCTCGGCTGGGCTTCCTTGATCCTACCGGCTGCGCCAATTGTTGTATATTATTTGTGTACAACAATAAGTCCCCTGTTGTCCCTTCAGTCAAACGCTTGTATGCTGTTGCTGGGACACAGAACTTTATTACTTTTAAGCTACAGTACCCTTAACTGAATTACTCTAGGCCGAACGATGCCGCTTCGCACTCCAATTGTTACTTTTCACACCGGTAATTTCTTTCGCGCGTTCTACCCGTAAATCGGCTTTTTGGTCTTTACACTTTTAAAACTTGACAGCAACTAACTTTGCCAAGCCGCCGAGAACTTAAGGTTCCCGGGCGGCCTGCGGGAAACGCGCTGAGTGTGCGTTTCTCACGCTGCACTTGCACGCGCATTTCCCACGAACTCAGCGGGCGACGCCGCTGGTTCAGCGCATTCTTGCACGGGCGAGACGAAACCGGAGCTGTCGCCCGTGTCATGTTTACGGCAACTTAAATGTTGCCGAGGGAGGGTTATGGTTGCGTAACGGTACCCATCGTTACAATTTCAAAATATCGATAATACTATCGATCGGTACCGTTACACAACATTAATAAATTTTTTAATAATTCAAATGCGAACTCTTAAATTGTAGTGGTAAGTAAATTTTACTGAATTTCTAGTAAAACCTACCAGAATTTAACAATTTATACTTCAGTAAATTTTGCTAGATTTCGGATGAACTTCACTAACAAAGCAGACAAAGTTTCCTGTTCCTAGTTATATTTTTTGGAAACCACTGAATACAGGAAATATTTACATTGGAATTCTTGAATATTTATGTAGTATTTCTAGATGGTTTAGTAGTCTCTACAAGTTGTTACACTGCGATTGATGAAATAAATTATTATATTATACATTTTCGTTATTTTTAATACATATTTAAAAGAAACATCGGTTGGTTTTACAGATAAAGGTCCAATTAATTAGAAGTGAATTTAATATATCTAGAGTATAAGTTTTATACATGATAAAAAAATTAATAAATGTTAATATGTATTACTTAAAACTATTCAAACAAGTGCCTAGTTTACCAAATTAAATGGATCTTTTAAATTCCATCCTTTAAGCAAATATTTCTCTTATGTATTAAATATTTAAATTTCCAAATTGTAGCTATACGCCCCGTTGTACTGAGTTGCGTCAGCGGAATCTCCGATACTTCCCACAAAGTTATTTTTGAAACAAATCTGAATTGAGAATGTCCCGTGTTTGTCCCTCGTCACCCTAAAAATAGCCCACAATATGGTAAATTTAAAAGCTGGACATTCAGCGGCAGTTACTTATGGCCAGGTAAATTAAAAATGAGTGACAACATTCCCAGATTATGTTGATACTACGAGGAGGAATTTAAAAGGTTCATCAACTAAAAAATTACTCCGATCAGCATGGCGGGCCGGCGGCTAATCGCTAATCACGCAAACTTAATTCGAGTGCGTACTAAAAATATAATCGGTCAGGAACCATTAGATTAATCAGTCGCCGCGAGCGAAAAGCAAATTAAAATTTCATAAAACTTTTTCGTCGATACGAGCGGAGGCTTGATTCGGCGGGGCGTGGAGTAGCTGCGAGCCCAAACAGTCGCTAATAACAACAAATGTGCGGCTCCCCGGACTCATCTCGTATATTTTGTGGCCGCGAGTGGGAGGGAGCTAAATTTAAAAATTTGTTTTTTTATTAGATCGCGGAAAGAGAAATGGTCCAGCGTCTAATACGGCTGTCATCGGAATTGTGACTGATGGCCTCTAAACAGCTGCCCCTCGACGCGGATAATAAGTTTGCCGGGTCCCCGCCCGGCCCGTTGTGATTCAGTGCAGGCCAATAAATTCCGAGATTGCGGCCGACTGCGAAATTCTTCCATCTGGAAAAATAAAATTGATTTTTCTTCGCTCGTTTGTTGGATTGGCGGCGGGTCGACAACGGGTCGCCGGGTCGGCGGTTGAAGCCCGTGTTGGCGGCGGCGGCTGCCGTCAATTAAATTATAATGGAAATGCAATGTCGACGATTGCCATATTTCGAATTCCCAGGCCTTTGTCGGGCTTAATTTATTGACACTGGCGGAGATCCGCACAAAGCAGAGCCTCCCCGGCGTTGTCCTTGCGGCCCCGGTCTATGGCTAGGTGCGGCTGGCTTCACACCGGGCGGCGGAATAATTTCAATTAGATTCCATCAGAAAAGCCCGACCATCAGGCCGCCGGCCGCCGCCGCCGCCTCCACCGGATAATTCACTTTGAAGACGGCCTGTGCCGAGCAAATATTTCTTTAGGTCAAAGGTTCTTACCCGGACCCGGAGCAGCAGGCGATGTTTGGCGAGGCTCTTCGGAAGGCACTTAAGCCCCTGCCGAATGGTAATCAACCTGGAGTCGCTCTATCTTAATTAGTTCCACACAAGGCTCCACCGAGGCTCTGCCCCCGCACTTCGAAAGGAGTGACATGACATTCAGGCGGCTCCGGTCGTTTGTTTTTAAATAATTTAGCTTATTTTGCCTTGCGACTGTGTGCTCAACTCATTTGTTGTTCTTAGATATCCTTCTGCAAATATTTAAATTGCTTTGTGATTTCGTTGGTGAATTTTGGGCTCAAAAACAAACAGGCATTGATTGTGACTGTTTGCTGGGGTAGGTGTGAGGCTGGTGTTGGGTACATAGCGCGGTTTGAATCGGGTAAGAGGTGGGATTTTCAACCGCAGTATTTTACGAAGTTTTATAGAAACTTTGAAGAGCCGAAGTGAATTTTTATTTCCTGAAACCTTACCATTAAAAGTTTTGCATTTTTATTCCCTACGAAAATGCGACACACCCAGAACTTTGCAAAATAAGGATTTGTTTCAGTTATATTTTTTCCACTAACAAGGCATTCGTTAAAAGTGTCTCCCTCTGATTTTCTTTTTCTTCTAGCATATTCCCTTCCCTAAATCTAGTAGGTACCAATTTTTTTTTTATTTTTGGCGGACAAACTTTTCTTATAGTTGAACTCACCTTCTAAAACTGGCACTAAATAGTGTTTTGAATTAACTATACAACAACAATACATAGGTATTGCAAAATGATCTTAGGACGAATAAACGAATAACCAGAATTGCATTTGATTTCACATCAAAATTGTTTTCCGCAAGGTTTTATTTAACTTCAGCCATTAGTAGGTCTGTTTTGAAATGTTGTACATAATACGAGTATATCGTTCTAAATTTATAATATGGTGGGCATCCCAAGATGAATTATTACATTTTTTTCACAACTCCTTTTATATCGGTTATTCGAGTTTGAGCTGGTTTGATTTAACTCAATATTATGGAACTGAGCTTCAACAAAACTTTAAATATGACGAGCGTTTGAGTTCCCAAACACTCAGGGAAGATTAAATGAGTGCATTTCGCTAAAAAAAATCGTATTTTGCAGCAATTTTCAGCTTTTAACTTTTCTTAAATTTATATCTTTTTTATTAGTCAACACGAAATTTATATCCAGCTTCCTTACATTAAAAAATAAAATTTTGTTGAACATTAGTTAGTTTAGATAATTCAACAAGTAGGTAATTTAAACAATTAAAAAACTCTAAATACATTCGAAATGCGTTATTACACTACAAAGTGCACGGAAGACATACGACATATGTATCTCATTTTTAGTGTAATTATTTATTCATGTGTGTTCCTGTATGCCATACCGATGGCAAAATATTGCATGGCTTTAATAGAAGTTGAGCTATTAATCACTGAAGTAGTAATTATTTTTATAAAATCCGTAGTTAATTCCTCAGTAATCATTTTTCTGGTATTATCCCTTCCCTGAAATCTTCAAATCGTATAAGTAAGAGCATGAGACTTGTGATAAATGGCATGAGTGACACCGTGACCCAGAAACAAGTCCGCTCTGGCTGGCAGTTAATATTTGTTGAATATAATAAGAGCTATTTTCGCTTGCGAAACGATTACATTTCTTGGATTTATGGGCCTCCTCAGGAATTCTCCACTGTACAAAATGCCATAATTGCGGCACTTGGGAGCGCGGATTTTGTTTAAAATAAAACATTTCCCTGACGTGAGGCAATAATTACAGGAACGCCTCCATTAATTTTAAAATTAGCTCCGGTTAGCATGCACCAGTGAGTTTAACGGCGGAGTCAATTCCTTTGTTTTGTATTTATGGTAGTAAACTTCCTCAAAATAAAGGGTTATCCGGCACGGCAGCAGTTCGCGCTTCGTCCCGGGACTCAAAGAGGGCTCCCCTGTGCCCACTGCCATGAGTCCAAATACTTTATTAAAAATAAACGCGGCCCGGGCTTTATAAATAACATTTTCCGTCCGGGGTTAGGTGAGGTCGATTACCACGGCACGGGAATCGGGAACTTTCCGGGTGGCTGCGCTCCTTATCGACCCGCTGTCTAAAAATTCAACTTCGGCGATAAAAAGCGCACGCTTGCTTTGGCAGTCTTACCCCTTGTCAATTAGACCCACCCACCCACCGGGGCGGACCGGGAGCGGCCCGGGCCCGACACGTCCCGCCAGGATGAATAACGATGGCGACCGTTTTGGCAGGTTATAAATTCGGTGATGGATGATCCCGGCCCGGCCGCGCTAAGCAGATGCAAGCCCTCCGGAGCTCATTGTTTGCCCGAACATTTTTCCAGCAGACATCGCCCCGTGATAAATGAAAACGCAAGAGTTCAAACAGGGCGTATTTATCTGGCGCGGCGCGCTCTGCTGCGAAATAACAATTCACTCGAACAAGGTTCCCTACTTAGAAGAATTTATTTCAGCGGATTCGGTGACAAATCGCTTCGCGGCGGAAAGAACTTTGTCATCCCAACTGGGAGCATCCGCTCAAATTTCAATTGTTTAGCCCGGAGCCACCAGCGACCTTCTCTGCAGCAAAAGATGCATCTTGTATTGTCTAGGGATTTGCGTGCTCCTCTGATCTGCCGAAGATTAATAGTGCGGAATGCAAAATAATGTAATTCAATTCAATGTACTCAAACAAATTGCTGAATCGTTTCATCACTTTATTTTTGCACAAAATAACAATTTAATGTACCTACCTAATTCACGCTAACAATAATTAAAATGGTATATGCGAAATCTTTAAAATCTACGACCTTCGAATTTGATGTCTTCAAGCAACTTCGAGAAATAGTATTAGATCCTATAGTATATTTAGTATAATATTTCATATACCTACACAGTAAAAAATTTTTTGAATTGTACAACATTAAAAATGGTAAAATTTTAAATTCAATAATAGTAAAAATACACATTTATTTAAAAATATACGAAAAACGATTGAAATAGGATTTGGTTAGTAATATTAAAGACTATTAACTTTAATAATACCTAAACAATTTAAAATTCGCGATTTAGAATAAAATTACACACTCAGATATCTAAATACACAACTCGTAACATGAATTTTATAACCCAATCGGTGCAAAATTCACATTAAAGGGATCCTCCATTTCAATTCGTTTAAAATCCCCCTACATAAAGAAGAAGAACTGTGTGCCTGTTTACTCGTGTTCTAAATGCCGTTCAGCGATCACTTGTTACTTGATTTGCATTGTGTTCGGTCTTGTTTTTGGTATAACCCTAGTAAGTAAAGTTTCATTTAGTGCATTGTAGTGCAGTGAAGTTATGGACAGGGAAAGATGTGACTTTTTCTTTTGCTCAGATTGTGGAATTGAGCTTAAGAATATTCGGTACTATAACATTACTATGTTTTAGTAAAAAATATTTGTGTAAAATAAATATTGTTTGAGAAAAATAATGTTTAATATTTTGTTATTTAATTCGAAAGCCTTATAAATTATCCTTTCCTTTCTAAAATATAATCTTTCAGATTCAAAATATCTGTTGAACCTGTTCAAGAATTTATCTTCTGCAATCGACTACTCAATTTAGCGTTTGCTTTTCTTAGGTTGACTACAGAAGGTCGACTACAGAAAGTAAATTCTTCAAGAGGTTAATTTCACACATGCTGTCATTCACAATAAAACAAGTCACAAATGGATATTTACAGTGTAAATTTAGAGATGTAAAATCACATTGAAAATTTAATTTTACAGTCCCAAAGGAACTCGTTTAAACACCAATGTAATTTTACATTTAACAAGCTAAACGAATTCCATCCAAAAATGTAATTTTACACTGGTAATTTAACTGAATTGCACTTTGAAATTGTTTTTTCAATTCTTCGTGTAATTTTCCCATAATGATTGTTGGCAACAAATTGCCAACATTAATTGTTGTAAAAATTTTTTACTGTGTACAGTATCTAAATAAATACGAAATGCCATGAGTACCAATTATTAAAAAAAAAAATCATCATGTCTAACGCAATTATAAATAAATAACAAAATACTATCCGAGTAAAAATATCTAATTCTTTAGCACGCCCACAAAGGGCCCGATGTACACCCAAGCATAATCAATTTTTAAGCCCGTATTCTCAGATTCATTCAAAAAATTTAGATGAATCATAAACATATGTACATAAAATACTTTGCAGGCATAATTTATAAAAATGTTGGCCTATTGCAGGCGCGTTTCGAGAAAAGGAATATGTTTGGGTGTACAACGGGCGTGTTACGGCCTGCTAAAAATTAAGATATTTTTACTCGGATAACCAGTCATTTTTCGAGCATGTTTTAGACGCCTCTATAATATTTTATTCAAAAAAGCTACGAGTACGGTTCGGGCGTATATCGGGCGCTTCTCCAATTCCAGGAGTGCTACGGGCTAGTTTTGGGTTTTTTTTTTACTCAGGTAACAATATCTATATTACTTGCTATGATAAACATTTTAAATTTCAGTAAATTCTAAAAGAAAATGCAAATATAATAATCTTTTTTTTCACCCATTACAGCGCTCATAAACCCTTTAATGAAGTTTCAAAAAAATTCTGCGCTCTCGCCTAGCAACTAATTCAAAAATTATTGATGATGTTCAAATCCACTAAAAGAAATAACTTCTTGTGAATTCAAAACTTGTCGCTGAGTATCCCATCAGATCCAGACTAGAATCCTTTTTATGGAGAAAGCCTGGCTCCACTAGTGGAGCTGATGTCTCCTCTGACACAATTTAAAATTCACTTCACGCGATTTGCGTGAATCTCCCTTTTGCGGATGTCTTCTATTTCAGTCTTACGAGTATGAAAAATTCGGGAGTCGTTTGTTTATGGGGTTGATGCAATCCACTCGTCGTGACAAGCAAGTTGCTGAAATTTGCAACAGACGTTGCACTCATAGGCTCCCTGTCATGAATACTTTCAAAAGGCACTCCGAAATGATGGATGCTTCTTTCAGCAGCACACTCAGGGAAATCTTCTGTTGAAATATATTACACAATGAAAAGGATATCATTTCCAAAGCACACAAAAATATACATCAACCACTTCAAACCAACAAAGGGTTTCTTGTTAAATCATTATTTCAATTTGTTTGGTATTTGCAAAAGGTTGTTTTGTAAATGAATTATTCGCTTTTGAAACACTATAAACTTCAACATAAAAATACTGTTTATGTACTATAAAGGGGAAAAGGGAATATTTATTTTATTTCAAATGTAACCTATAAATAAAAAGAACAGATATCTAGTTAAAAACTAATTCTACAAAAAGCATATAAATTTTCTTCTTCTTTATTTTAAATGTATAACGAGCATAAATGATATCGATTTTAAAGGTTTGCAATTTATGTGCAGCTCTAAAATAAATTCGCACGTTGTCTTAAATCGTTAAGCATATATAATCCATTTCACACAGCTATTTTAATTATTTCTTCTGTAACATCTAAGAGGAAGCATTTCTGAAATCTGATATGTTCTACTTTCTATATGGATCGCATTATGAAAAAAGGATAAAATTAGAGTCCAGTCATAATAACTTAAGCTGTGCACGTAATGGGTTTCGAGAAAAAAAAGTTTATGTCTTTAAGGTATTTATAAAAATGTTTGTATTGTATATTCAAAATTCGCCGAAATAAAGAGATAATCTGTGGCGACGTTGCCGAGTGCGTTTCATTGCGTAAATCGTGCATCAAAGAGTGATCCCTTCTCCTGAGTTAATCCGGCAGAAGTTTAAACGGTTCGCGATTGAGGACTGAGAATTTCTTAATATCGCCCCGACTTGTAAACATTTATTTAATCCGCTAATTCCTAGGGTTTCGGGAGAGCTCAGCGCAATCGCTTCCTTGAATTCATGGAAAACTTTCGACGCTTAACGTCGGCCCCCCGGGCTGTGCCCATCGGTCGTGTCGATTTTGATTCTAGCTCGGGTGCTTTTCCACCCGCAGTGTCATTTAGGAAGTTCAAATTGAATCTCCCTCAAATAATACCCGCCGGGTGTAACTTTTAAAACTTCGTTAAAGAAAACTAACTTTTTACTTTGCCAGCAGCAGGATATTTAGTCTGAAAGCGAAAGGAAACCGGAGAAATTTCCAAACAAGTGCCGGAGCCAACCTGGAGGAAAGGAGCTCCTCTGGGATTATGTTGAGCGTGTGGGTCCTCGAAAGAACTCAAATCCTGCCGATTCGAGGCCCCACTATATCAGAGCAATTTTTGACAACATTTTATCGGAATGGCCGCTTATCGGCAGCGCAACAATAAACCGATTGCCGGGGGCGAGAGCTTAACAGTTGCTTACAGCGGCAGGAAAACTTTTTTTTACCCGCACCACCCCCAAAACTCACAATAAAAGCCGCTTTGTTACGGCTTTGGAGGGTTTATCCCGGTCGAAGTCGGGAAAAACTCTAAGGCCCTCGAATTCCTCAATTGGGGCCACCGGGCGCAGACACTTCTTCTTATTTCGCCCCGGCGGTATAAGTTCCGCTCAATTGAAGTGGCATTAGGCGAGCTCCACTGCCGTCCTAGACATAATTTAAGTTTCGAAAGAATTTGGGAACGTCAGAAACAAATGCCGCCCTGGGCGCCCCATAAAATAGAGCTATAAAATTTTATGCCAGGGTCTAACCGGGTCCAGGGGATTGTTTTCTTCCCGTCTTTTCTATTTTTTGTATGTTATATGCGTTCGCAGAACTATTCGCGCTGCTTCCACTTGGTGGAATTATTTTTAATTAAATCTAGGCCGCAGCCCCGGGCCCCCGGGTGCCGACCCATGGGCTCAAACAATGCCACTCCTCCAGAGCTGAGGAGGAACTTGTTGTCCAGGACATTCAGAGCCGTCATAAGTGCGGCAAGGACTCGCTTCGACTTCCGCCGAGACATTTGCCATCCCTGTGCGACGTCTAAATGCGGGAACAATGGATCCGAGCATCTAAATGACGGCCATTGTTTATTGCAGCTATGATACACACGTCCGGCAGTTTAAGACCTTTTGTTCCCGGAGCCCAGACATAATGCAACCGCTCAGCAACATGAAATTGCATTTCTGAGCGCCATCAAAGTGTCCTCCGTTTGCAATCTGATGCACCGGGCAATCTGAGGCCGGGGCGGGCCCGGCGACGGACCCTGCCGCATCCTACAAAGCGTTGTAATCCCACATTAGCCTTAAACCTCCCCTCAAACCCATCCCTCTTAACCCTCGAACGGGTAAGGCGCTCCCCGAGCCTCGAGGAAGTTATGAATTTAGACGAGAGTTTTCCTCAACGATGTCAATATGAAGACTAAATTTTCCGTTTCATATCCGCAGCCAGGGCTAAGAGTGTGGGTTCTGTCGAGTCCCTTTATTGGGCGAATATGCGAGTAGAAAACCCTCTAAAGTCGATATTGTCTGCAAAAGCGGTAGAGCAGCTGACGGAAAAGATGCGAGCTTGGGGTCTGCAACATTGAAAAATTCCCAGAACGAGCTCCGTTGGCGTCTTTGTGGAAATATTCACGCAAGAAATCGACGCCTAGCACTGAAATCCCCCGTGCATCGTATTAGCCCCGGAAGTTGCGCTCCACAGCAGCACAATGGCGCTATCTCATCTTTAAGTGTGATATTTTTAGCCCTTACTTAGAACTTGCCATGGCTCAACAAAAATATTTGCGAGCGTGTGGAAGTTTAATCTTACCCAGGTATCTCTTACTTCAGATGCTTGTAAAGCTGTAAATGAAGTGTAATCATGACTCCATCAACACCTTTGAAGAGCAAGCGAGTTCAGCAGAAGAACTCCCACAGCTCGTTTGAATATTTTGAAGTTGAGCACTATAGACGCAAGGCTAGAAATTTTATATAAATTTAAGATACACGGTCGTATGCCAAGCTTACACAATATTTAGGAACAAATTTAGCAAATACTAAGAAATGAATTTTTGGATATTAGTATAAGGTAAATACATATAATCAAATGAATTTTCCTGTTTCTTATAACTAAATAACATCACTAAAAAAAATAAAACTTTGATTTCTTCTATAACTTCCTACGAAAATTTCTTTTGTTGTAATCTGACTGCATACAATTTTAATTAAGCATTTTTTGTTCAATTAATTTACGACTCTTATAAATGTTTTACTACTTAGGTAGGTACATTAAAAGATAAATTGAACCAAAAGTTAAAAAATGTCAGTTTAACATGAGCGAAATATGACCACAGAATTCGGAGCCGATGATTAAGTATCTACAAATAAATAAAGAGTTTCAAATTTACTTTTAATAAAAGCTGGCGCATCTGAATCTGTAAATGCGTATTGATACAAAAAATTCTTTAGCCTGCGGCAGCCCATACGCCTCTCAGTCTGTGAAATTAATTGAAAATATTCTAAATCTGGACAAACAGCTCTCTGACGGCCCCCAGACGCGCAATTAATTTTCAATCAACCTTCCGTCCGGACTTATCTCCTTACGAAAACAGAATTGTAAAAACATTTTGGAAAATTCAATTGGATTCGGGGGTAAAAATGTTTTTCCAGAAATATTCAATTTCCTTTCCGTTTTCATTCCGCAGGGGCGAAGTGGCACCCACCAGCTCCGTCGTCCTCGATTAATAAATTGCCACTCTGCGCCTAGGTGCTCCTTATTACATCTAATTGCGATGGATTGCGTCCCGACCCAGTCTTAATTAAACGGGAAAAAAATGATCGCCTGTGTTTGGGTATATTTTTCAATTTTAATTACCGTCGAATCAATTTGGCGAGTCGGGGACGACGGTACCAGGGAATGCTTTCACGAGAAAAAACAGAAAAAATGCGATGGGAGGCAAACAGCATTTTCCACTCGAGGATAAATGGAAACAGAGTGTCTCATCCCCGAGGAATAATTAAATCCATCGGACATAAGTGCGTTCCTGTTCTTTTTACATTTTTGCCCGGAGATTCGGGGATTAGGACGTTCTCTACGAGACGGTCGGTGGAGCTACGCTTCTTACGTCGAGGTAGCTCCCCATAAATTTTCGTCTAGTAGCGGAGATAAACAAAATATCTTGACTGAGGAAACATTTTAATTGCAAGCTGTTGTCTGCCCACACTCCGCAAGGCATTTGTCACTGTCCGAGCCACGACAGCCCCGTCCACATTAACACGTTGTAAATAAAACAGGTCGTAAAGTATCCCTGACGTCCGTGTGGCCTCGCTGTTTAACTGATGATTATTATGAGATATCAATCTAATCCACTAAATCACTGGTCGCAGGCCGAGGCCGGCGTCTAGGCGTGATAAGCCCACCTCTGGCAGATGTGCACCGAGGTGCCAATTACCTCGAAAACGTGCAAACACATAAACCATACCGTCCCCCATAAATCTGGAGCATAACGCGGTGTAAGCGCCGAAGTTTATATCATTATCCGGGGCTGGACTGGGGCCCGGCTGAGGTCATGAAATTGTTTTGAAATAGTATCGCAGCGTCGCCAGTAACGAGCCCACTCTGTTTAAGCAGTCGCCCTGCGCAGCTGAGGGACGGCCAGGAAATAGCCCTAATTAAGCCCATAATAACCCAAACTATTGGGAAAGTTTCGCCGCCAGACCTCCAGCATAATGTTATAGCATAATACCTCCAATGTTTACCTTGCCTTCGTAGAATAGCCTGCGGTGTTTGCAATCCATTCGACGAAGGTGTTCCAAACATTCACCTCTCTCGTTCGCTGGGGAAATATTTTTCTAAAAATATATAAAAGCGCGCCAAAATGGCCCAAGATAAAACATTGGTTGGCCAGAGAGCAGCGATCCCAGCGGTGGTCGGTGTAATTACACAGCATCCCAAAGTGTGGGCCCGGCTTGAAATGTGACCACCGGATCTGATTATTGCCCGACATCTGGGACACCGTTCCCACCGCAGCGATGACGAGCAAACACCAAAACAATGAACAATCTAAACTCGGATTTGCACAATGGCTGGCTGGTTTTAACATCAGACCGCCCCAAAAATAGAAGTGATGGCTCGAGTCCCTTGTCTGCCCATTTATCATGTAAAAATAGAGCCCGACCCGCAATTAAGCACGGACTGAAGTGATCTGTGCGCGATTATCTTGATGCACCATGAAGAAGAATTCTGTGAAGTGATTACGCCTAATTAGTCTCGCAAAAAATAATCAAGGGGAAGATTAGTCCCAGCCACGGCAATTGCAGACTTAAGGTAGGCTCCGGTGCGGCAGACAAAAATCCCGGCTGCATTTTGAGATAATCCCTCGAAATGTGTGTCATCCATTTTTATGGCGCGTTTAAGTAGAATTCCCGACTTTTATCTCTTGAAAAGCTGTGGCTGCCGACCACTTGGTGGGCGTCTACGTGGAAATTTGAGTTTACTTTTGAACCCTCTCTATTGCTCCTGCTGTGTTCTATTCTAACAGAAATCTTTTTTTCGCGAAAGACTTGGTTCAAACCATTTAAAGGACGACCTTAAAATCCGTTTTTGAATAGAATTTTAAACATTTAAATCGCAGCTTCCACAACTAATATTCATTAATTAAGAAACTTTTCTTTATTTACAGGTATGTATATCCTTGTAGGATTTCCAACAAGATGGTAAGATAAAATATGAAAATAATCGACATGGTAAAACAAATCTTAAAAGGTATTTTATCGTAAATTTTCCCCTTGTAATATTTTAAACTTTAAAAAAAGATTTAAAACTTCTGAATTCTTCGAAAGGATTAACTTTAACAAAACTTGTTAAAAACTGCATAAAAAATCTCCTTCAAGTTTAAAATCTTACAATTGCAAATTAATAGGAAAATGTTGAGAATTTCAAATCTAATTACGACATCGATTTGCAATTAAATATCCAGTGCAGTCAAGTAGAAAACTTCTGAAAATAAAGTATGAATTTAAAAAGAAAATTATGCGCGAAAATTATTTATAGTTATGCTTTTAGGTACTGATATATTCATGTAGTGTATAATGTATGTATTGTATGTAAAAGCATATACGCGTAGATAACTTAATATAGAAAACATTTAATTGATCTTGCGTTGTTTCATGTTACTTTCAAGACAACTTAAATCATACCTAAAGAAATATGTATGTTTTTTTAACTGAAGTTTCGGTTAAAAATGCATTATAACTATGCCAAATTTTGGGTACATACATACCTACATGTATTCGAAAAAATATGTATCATTCTCTAAATATAGCAATAATGATAATGGAAGGGGTTAAGAGGGTGCAAAGTAGGTTATATCAAACTAATGTTTTTTTTTAATAATGTTAAGCTCAGTGTCTATGAAATGCGAACGTGTGCAAATATATCTTTTACATGTTTCATATGAGAATTTTAAATTTTGCACTGAGTGTAAGGATCCAATAAGATATACATACAAAGCGTGTTTACCTCTTAAATACCTACACTGAAAGAAGCACCTATATATGAAAATCTTTGATTTTAAAAAGGAAACGCGATTTTCATTGAAAAACTTAACTTTATCGTAAAAACTATATGTTCACACTTTATTTCAATTTGGCTTTGACCACTTATATTTTGGAAAATGTTAAAATCATTAATTTTTGTACCGCCCAATTCTTAATATGCGGTTTGAGAAAAACGCGTTTACAGTTTCGAGTTCGAATGCGACATGCTTTTAAGTCTTTTAAAAATTACTTGAAATTTTGTATTGTTATTTTGTTTTCACTGTGTATTTTTTAGTATTGCTAACGATTAAAAAAAATAAAAACAAGAATCTAAATTTTTTAGCTTTTAACCCAGATCGCCCTTTAATTCGACATCTGGGAATAAAAACCACAACTCAATGTTTAGGATCCTGAAGATGGAATTAAATATGAATGACTCGAGTATGCTCATTTTTCGAATAATGCTTGCTCGGGGAGTTGCCCGTTTAAAACGAGACTACAATCAAACTAAATTCATGCAGCATTTGGGAAATCGTGCATTACGTATGCATGCAGGAAATCCCCCGAAAGGAGTGAAAAATTAACGAACAACTTTGTGCTACCGAATGGAAAAGGAAAAAATAATGCACGGCCCCTGCCTAATTTATTAACAATTTCTAACCGGGCGCAAAAGTTTCCGCCGGGTGAATGCTGATCGCTGCGGAGTAGTGGGACCACGTCCTCGACGGCCCGGAGGAGTAGAAAGAGTTTTTGTTACATTCGAAAAGTCTGGAAACTGGCAGAAAAAGTTATCATAAACAGTTTATTTACTCCCTGCTCCGGGGCGGGATGAAAAGGGAACGGGAGCAGCAAAAAACTTTTAACAGTCGGAATGTGATGATTTCGCAGATAAACACCGGCGGTGCCGCCAGCTGCCCCCGATGGAGGAAACTTCCATAAGCAGCACTACGGGTGCTAAACCCGGCCAACTTTCGACAAAAGCATAACATTTTTGTTATTTGACTGTTCCGCTTTACCGAGCGTGTGCCCGGCAAAATAAATCAATTAAAAGAGCCCTGAAAATGATATTGGTCCGGGATCTGGTATTCTGGGTCCAGGCTCCGGGTACCGAGGCGCTGGGCGATTGCAAACAGCGACAAAACTAATTCCATGTAAGGCACACAGAGGCGAAAGAGTCAATTCCCGGTCAAAACACTTGAGGCCCAGTGTGCCCAGGAAATGGGTTGAGCACTTTCTCGACTATTTAATTGAAATGCACTCTGCAGGCCGCTCTTCCTTCGAATGCATTTTTGCATTTTTGGCCAGATGCACTTCAAATCATTCACTTGCAGTACCGACTCCAAAGGGAACCCTCAGTGATAAAACTCCCCGTTCCCATAAGGAACGGGGGATCATATTATGTTCGATAACAGAGCGGAAATATATAATAAATACCTTGCCTGTTTAATAACAGATTAAAACTATATCATGGAGTTAGGAAAAACTGTGGTTGCTATATACATAAAGTGTTTGAAGGCTTTTTGGGTTTTTTTTAAAGTACCTATTGCATTTCTCTTAACTACTTTGAAAAGGTATTTAATCAATTTTTGCACATTTACACACTTTAACGACACAGTTTTTTTATATAAAAATTGTATTCTCTCGTAAAAATATGCCTTGTATTTCACTACATTACCTATAATATTCATTATCCTTTGCTTATCTGGTGTAATTTATTAACAAGTAAGCAGAAATTAATATTTTTTAAGACAAACTTTTATTTTTATTGCCACGTTGGGTTTTTAATTGTTCGCCAATCCCTTTCATTTGTTTCCCATATCAAAAGGATTGTAAAGAAAAAGGCACTTCGCCATCTTGCAGGCATATTAATGCTATTATTCTGCCTCATTATTTATGAATTATTTTATAGTATACGCTCTATCAGACTTGCACTTTCACTATGTTTTTGAGACTCAGCGGTCGCTGAGTTTTTAGTAAAAAATTATAATTCTAACACAATGATGATAATTAATAACTATTATATAAGAAAGCTTCGTAAAAAAATATCTTTTAAGATTTCGTTAAATTTTAGATAAAGTTATGATATTCACAACGTCGACTTTAAGTCCAAAACTCACAGAAACGGAGGGAAATGTTCTTCCAGTGTTAAAAGGTTTTAACAAGTTTTATGAAAGTATTATGTATTCACATGTAGTACTTATATATTCTCTAAGAATATTCCATCGGCTTAACTTCAAAAACGACGCGAGCTCTTCCTCAACCGCAAGTTCGTCCTCGACGGCCTCATGAAAGAAAATTATTCGGCTTCTGTTTAAGGGAAATTAACTTTTCTGGACTGTGATTTCCATTTAAATTACCCGCTCTGGCCCACATATCTTGGTTCTATAGCTGCCTGGGAGGCTGCTAGAAACGACGGGATACACCTCATTCAGTAATTCATTTATCACAATGAAATTTGCCTTAATAGCAATCGCGTCGCATATTTAAATTTACGGTTTCGATATGTGTATGAGTGCATGCCACCCATAAATAAATCCATATAAATCTCAATCTGAAATAAATTACGGCATTGTCGGAAGCCAATTAAGCGCGTATCAGATCGCATAATTAGATTCAGGGCGAACGCTCAAAGTGGCGCTTTTCATAGCCGCCCAGAGTGGTCCGGCATACATCGGTTGCGGCGATATCGAATTTACTGGGCCAGAACACAATTGGGTACCTCTGCAACACTGGCGACCATATCCTGAAAATTTCCAATTAAGTGAGCTTGGGTCCTCTTTTCGGCGCCTGGTGCCTGGTACTTCGCACATCGTCCGACGGGGCCAAGTTTTAGCGTAACTTTCAGTTGACTTTGGGCTGATCTTATTGTAAAAAGAAATCCCGAGTTTTCCGAGTTTGCTCTTTTTCCCCGAGAATAAATTTCTCAAAGGTTAGAAAACTTTTGAGCAGAGTAAAGGAAAAATAATTCGATCGATAGCTAGGCCGGACGGCCTACTGGAATTAATACCAACCCAAAAGGAAAACAATGTAAGAATCCACCTGGGTAAATAAATTTAAGATAACGAAAATCTTGGCCGGTTTAATTGCTTAGGGGCTGTTGTGCCTTTTCCGTATTGCTTTGATTGAGCTTAAATAAATTTCTCAATTGGATGACCTTTGAGTTTCCCCTTTCTTCGCCTGAGGACTGGTGGGAAGTGTCCCAAACAAGCATGGATAGAAAGGCGACTAAGAAGGATTACTCAGGAAATTAATAAAGATCCGCTTCGGAGTTCAAGGTTAACAAGATTCCAGTCTTCATCCCAGTTCAAGTTTTATTGCGCTGTTGCTAGATTAATTGAAGGAAAATCTCATCGAGTTCTATTCTGATGAACTCCTCTGTAAATTTGTGATACATCCTCAAGTTGTTGGTTATTTACGCAGAACATCCGAAGTGGCAGTGGAGGCATCACGAAACACTTGTTTCTAATTTGTAGTAATCCTCAAATTTGTGAGAGGTCTCAAAATAAAAATCAATAAATCTTTGGATGGCCTAGTTGATAGAAAAGTAAACAGTTTGTAAGAATGAGAACGCAAAAAATGTCTTATTCTATATGTATTTTAGGATTTACAAATACAACAAAAGGAGATGGAAAAAGCTCCTACCATGTTAACCTGTTTGCATAATTATTGTCTACCGCCTGCTATTAATACAATAATATAACCTTCAAGAATTAAAACTTTGTTAATAACCTTAATTTCTAATTGATTAATTTATGAAAACTACAAGAAACAAAATAAATTTTTGTCTATTCTACCGAGATCATTCTTGCAGTGAACAAGTGTTCCAGGCGAAGAATTTGTTAAAATAGATGTTCTGGCAACAAAAACAGAACACCCTGCTATGTGTCAACGTTCTAAAAAATTCCAAATATCTGAGTATGAATAATACTTACTATTTAGAATATTTTTTACATTTCGTCTTAATTTTTGTTTTAACGTTTTTTATCAACTGCAGTGACCACAAAGAAAATACATATATAAAAGTCCATATAGCAGCAAATAATTGCAAATTTTGTCTTTTTGTCTCTTTAGTTAGACTTCTATTTCTAAATATTTAACATATTTTCACAAATGTAATGATACTACTTAAAAATTATTTGTTAAATAAAGATAATGAAAAAATTATTAAGCTGCTTAATAATCCTGAATTTCAAAATTTTTTGATAACGAAAATAAAGATAGGTATTTAAGTCTAGAATGTTTCAATTTTTCTAATTCCAAACGGTATTTGAAAAATTTAAATATGTTTTCAACATATTCTCAGTTTCTGTTTAGTACCTATTCATTAAATGTAATTGATACAAATTTTTCAGAACTCTGAAATGTAAAAACTTCAGCAGATAAGACAAATTGATTTCCAATTTTCATGAATTTTTTTTTAACAATTTTCTAGAAAGAGTTGTAGGGGCAGCTCCATAATAATTTTTTTTTTTGCTTATGAGTCCTCTTATAATTTTTCAAGCTTATTCTATATTTTGGCGATACATAAAAAAAAGGAAAATTGTTTGAAGGCATTTTATTTGACTACTTTTACTTCTATGTTAAAATACAGATTCTATTAATTTCCTCAAATCAGAGTGTAAATAGGCACTTAATTCATTTGAAAAAGCACAGTAAGTTAAATTTTTTTGAAATATCCTCCGGAGGTATTTTTGGCTCAAAAGGACGGAAACAGAAAGGGAGATAAATTACAGCGCAGCGGGTTATATTACGTAATTTAAAATTTCCGCTCTGCTTTCATCAGAACTGCCTCTTTCTCTTCGCCCTTAATCCAGAGCCAGAAAGAAAGCAAAAGTAGCACGATTAATCAATTACGGAGATCCGGTGCTCGAGGACAATTTCAGAAACCGGTAGCCCACATAGGTAAACAAATCTCCCAGATCCTTTGCCGAGGCTTAGAGGTATTTCCGGGATCCAGTAGAATATCAAAGCTACGCAAAAGAGCGAGAGCTCGCAATTTTCCCGACCTCATCTTTGATCTGCCCTAATCCGATGGATATTGAATTTTCTTTCTGGCTAAGATGTTATGTTGCCGAATTCCAACCTTTCGTGCCGAGCCCGGTCGAGCGCCTCTGAATGGACGCCCTAAGAAGTAGGTATGCATCAAGTTCGGTGATGTAAATCCTCACATCAAATAGCTGTAAGAGGCTTACTTAAGAATTTATTAGAAGATTGGATAAGCCAACATAAATTTTGCCGCCCCCTAAGCCGATATAAAGGCTCCATTCATACTCTACAATCATTCCTCGCGTCAGGTTTCCACAAGAATCAATTTTCGCCTAGTCTTTCTTTGCCTAGGTATAGCAAATTTTTTCTTTTGAATTCATCAAATTCCCACCGTTTGTGATTGACATTTGTTGGAGCAATAAAATTATCCTGGAACGAAAAATTCGAGTTATGTCAAGCTCATGGGGATTAGGTCCCGGCCCCCCATTTGCTGCTGAATCGTTCCACGATTCGACACCTTTAAGACGAAATTAATTTGCAGAGGCACGTGCAGGTCGTTTGAGAATACGCACTTTTGCCTAAATCATACGCTGCCAGAAGTGTTGGGAGCTCTCGTTTTTGTAGGCTCCACCACACGTCTACCTTGACTCTAGGCCAGAATCACTTAGCCCCACTTGAAACACTTTGCCGAGAGCTGCGAACAGTCCCAGCCGCAATTACCCGCAGACAGCCCTTTGTAAAAAGAAAGCCCTTTTCGGTGGTAGTTTTCGCCTTCCGTCATGCACGTCCAATGGATCTCCTTTCCGTCCTCCACCTACGAAGCCCTCTAGCGGAACAGCAAGGAGTTGCCCAGAGGACTATTTTTCTTTGAATTGCGGTAATGGCTTCATCCATTAGGAGGCCCTTCATTTCATTTTTAAGGCTAGTTAAACGGCGTTCATCGCGCAATAAACGTTCCGAGTGGAGCTCCTTAATATTTCACTATGCCAGCGTAATTCCCAGAAAATCTCCTTTCGCTGAAACCATTTTTAACCCATTTATGACTTGTGCCCCAGCACAGCTTAAGAAAAATGCCTTCGGAGGAAAAGGAAATTTTTAAAAGCTCCTCTTCTCATTAAATTGTTTGTTTGTGAAATTAAAAGAAAATTTATCACTCTCTTTAGAATTGACCCTAACTTGCCACATCATCGTTTGTTTTCCTGTTGTGGTTTTTAAGCCCGACTTGGACAAAACCCTGAGAAAATCCTCACAATTAGAAAACGCTGAATAAGCATGACTTTTTGTACAGATGCAATAAATGGTAGGGCACCCATAAATCCATCATCCGTCAGTTCAAGCACTGCGCCTGGACAAAACCTAAAGACGGAACAAAGTTCCTTCAAATAAAACTCTCATCCGGTGTAAAGCGCCTGGACTAAAAACAGGTATTTGCTGAACTGAGAACGAGGAATAATGACGTGAGTTGCACTTGCACTCTGCAGTCTTGTATTTATTTTTTTAGCGATGTCAACCTAAACGTCTGTCTCCGTTCTCTACAACGTCCTTCCAGCTCGATTTCAATCAAGTCAGTCTGGACAGAAACGAGAAACGAATATCCGGTAAGAAAAGAAGCTTTTTCAGACATAAGACGTTTATTCAATTGTGGGGTTTTGTAAGAAAACTGAGGATCAGTATGAGTTAAGAAAAATGCAGCTGTCGTCCACAAATGCTTTTAATTATTTTCGCTATTGTTAGCAAAGTTCTTTTGTAATTTTAATAGCTTTTTTACGTATTCCAAAACGAAAATAGTACTTATTAAGCAGCTGTTTCGACACTCTTTTAAAAACAGTATTTTGTAACGCCTCAAGGCAGGTTTTAAGTTAATAATTAAAAAGGGTTTTAAATTAATATTTAATTAATTAAATAAATTCATTAATTAGCAATACAATTTGTTGCCCTCTCTTTATTGCAGAAAAATACAACAAATTTGCTATTTGAGTAAAAATATGTGTGAAAACACCTTATTAATAATTGTAATAGAATAAATAAAATTAATTAATAGAATAAAATTTCGAATACATGTCGATAATTAAATAAGGGTAATAAAAGCTGTATGTGTTCACTAAAGTAAAATGGCAAGTGAAAACATCCAATGGATATGAGCAGGTAAATCAAATCCTTCCATGAAAAAAATGTTCATCCCTTTAAGGGAGAAAAGCAAAAGGTTTGTGCATATTTTATTTATATTTCGTTATAATTTAGAGAAATGGCGAATTTAACATACGTATCCTCAGACCCAAATAAATTTTTATTCAGGAGAGGGTTAAGCGATAGCACCGTGTCAGATATTATCCCTTAATTTTATGGGAGAGGCCCACACAAGATACACTTGGCTAGATATCGGACTCGACTAAGAACATCCAGGGAGTCGACTTCTCGTAATGGCAGACTATTCAAATCAACTTAAACTTAACTTTGACATCAACGTTTGTTCTCCAAAATTTTATGAGCGATACTAAATTTCGGAAATGTTAAATTCACGTTTAAGGCAGAACCGGAAAATAAAGACTTTTATGGGATGCCTTTAGGTGGGACGGAGATGAGTTTTAAAAGCCCCGATACAAGGAACTCAAAAAAGAGTGCTTTGCAGGGACACTTCTGTCGATAGTTCAATTTTAATGAAAATCATTTTACTACAAGATGCCTTGGCAAACATGATGGCAATTTATTTTTACGACCATTGATTTATGACTGAACTGTTTAATTTCATTTGATTGAATGAGCAGCAATCGAAGTCACTTTTTTCTCTCTTTTTTTTTGTGTTTTCGGCCCCCGAAAACACACAGCTTCAAAAGCTAGAGAAAAATTAAATATTTTCGAATAATGAATTAATAAATCGATATGCTGCACGTGTGCTACTGCTTTGGCTTATGCATGGCCAGTTGTGGCCTTTGGTTAAGGGCGGTGCACTGAATCGAAATTAGGGTGGTGGAGAAAAATGGGGCACATTTATATGGGCAGCACAGCTGGTTAAATTTATTCCAATCAACAATTTTCCTCGTTTTAATTGCGCTTTTGTGTGATGGTATATTACATTTATTATGCTTGTGGTGCAAGTATAGTTTGACTTTTCTCAGGAGGATTCATGTGTGATTTCGAATTGTCGTTTATTTTTTGAATTTAACCTACAACTTATATTTTACTTCAACTTGATAAGAAAGATAGGAATAGTCATATATAATTTTTAAAAGCACTTCCCTTACATTATTTAGATGTGTATGCCATATTGATTGAAACGCTGCTCACCACGAGTCAACAAAACCTTAAAAGCAATTTTTTTCGTTTTTTTTCCAATTAATGAACACTATATCTATTTTCTCAAAAATTAGGTAGGCACACACGTTATGGATTTGATTTTGGCATGGATATAAATCCAAGTCATAAAGTCAAATTAAAATATATATTTTCCTCTTTCCATATATATATTTATAAAAAAAATTAAAATATATATTTTCCTCTTTCAATAGCAAAAAAATTATTTTTTCCTCACTAGGTCAATTGAGATGGCCTATAAAATGTTTTAGT
This sequence comes from Machimus rusticus, assembly GCA_951509405.1. Classification (NCBI taxonomy): domain Eukaryota; kingdom Metazoa; phylum Arthropoda; class Insecta; order Diptera; family Asilidae; genus Machimus; species Machimus rusticus. Next base: position 46,658,479 of record OX608050.1, on the reverse strand, counting down.
TTTAAAATTAAAAGATATGTTGGCGTTTATATGAAGTAAAGAAAAAATATTTATTTAATTATAAAATATGTTCTATTTTACAAGCTTTTATTTAGTTTCACCTGGCCCGGTGTCTGCAATGAAATCTTGCAAGTTAAATTTGACCCACTTCCCGGTTTCCGATTGAGCTGAAATTGTGTAAGCTTATGTATATCGCGTGACAATGCAATATTATGATGACATAGAGCATCAAAAGCTTGTTTTTAAAAAGTTTTTATTTACTTATTGCTTGTTTTAATTTTTCGAAGTTTTCTCTAATGATGAATATTTCGTTTGTAGGTTGTATTATACAAAACCGACTAGCAATCGACCAATTACCTAACTTTTTTTTTAATAATATTAATTCTTCAATTAATCTGATATATTTTATTCCATAAGACTTTAAAGAAATAGCTGCCAAACGAAATCTCGAAAACCAACTCAATTAAAATAAAATCAGAAAGAAATTTCATTCATAGGATCTTTCAGTATTCTAATATATACTTATTATTTAAGTATATGCATATGTACACATATAAGTTTTCATACTAAAAATTAAAGTCACTTGATATCTCTATTATACCGAATTGTGTTTAGAAAAGAGATTGAATATTAAAAATAAAGTTCATAAGTTGTTTTACTTTTAGATAAGTGACTTGGTTGAAACTTGAAAATTTATTTACTTTACAGAACAATATTAACAAACTCTATCTACGTCTCCCGAACAGAACATATATGTATGTATATTCAAGGAATATTGTTAGGATTTGAATGAATGAAATAATCAAACAATAAACGTATCGTGCTTACGGACTGACGCATTTCACCATTAGGAATAATTATGTTTTGTCGCACAGGGCGAAAACATTAATGCTTTTCTCCTGTCATTAGTCCTAACAATTCTATCATTCCCAAATTACAAATCAGTCGTAGTGTTTACTACACTTTGACACTAATTTCTGACATTTTCTGTCATTGTAGGTCTAACGATGTGTTATCAGCGGCCATCTTCGTCTAATCGCAATAATTTCGACGAGAAGCCCACCCACACGCCCCACGGCCATTCCTTTTTCGGACACAAATGGACAGAGCCCTACTTCGATGTGACCATGCCCAGGAACATAACGTCGCTGGTGGGAAAGTCCGCATATTTGGGCTGTCGAGTGCGAAATTTAGGAAATAAAACGGTAAGTTCACAGTTCCTAGTCCGAATATTTTTTGGTCTGTCTATATTTTTCGCGCAGTGGACATACGCTGCAAATGCAGAGCCTCTGTCCAGCTGCAGTTTTTTTCGTGCTCATGTTATGCCCGGATAGCGAGCGATGTAATGGCGGGAGCAATCATGTGCGTAAAGAATTAGGTGAACATATCGCAGAACCTTCCGAATTGCCCGCGGATGCTGCCAGTGATATAGGGCCAGTTGTGTAGATATGGTTCCTCCGAATCGCGGCAGAGAGCAGCACGATATGACGCGATGGATAGAGGCGTTTATTGGCGTCATTGGACATGCACCGGAAAGTGCGATTAGATTTCCCTTTTGCAAAAAGCGAAATTCGAGGACAAGAAATTCAATAAAAGTTTTAATTTCCCCAAATTCCGGAATGAAAGAATGCGAGCAGAAGAGACATGGCTCCTCGAAATTCTCAAATCGTCGCCTTACATTATTTTTGCTTTTATTTCGCCATTTTTCAACGTAACGAAAACAATAGAGCCGCGTCCCTCACTGAGTTTTCAATGAGTTATCGGGCAATTTATATCGATTTTCCGGTGGTGCTTCTTCTACAGTAGTCTAAAACACACTTTGGTACATACATATAACAAAAGCAGTTTTCATTGCCGCGCGTTTCACGGCAATGTTACACTTTTTATCTCCTGGAAACTTTTATTTTACTTTATTGTTTCCCGCAGTTCCTGGAAGGAAAATCTTTCGCGGATGTTGCTGAGATAAAAACAAAGATTTCGATGTTATGCTCTTAACTGGTGTTTTGCTAATAGATGCTCTGTAAAGGGTAGAACAACTTTTCGCAGTCGCTACAAAAACAAGAAAAAAGAATATCTTACACTTAAATGGTCCTTCGTAATATATGGCTTAGTCTAAATGGAATTCTTTAGTTTAAAAATAGGTCAAATTCAAGATCCTGCTTACTAAAGTTTTTTTGTCAAAGTTATATTTTTCTCAGATTTCTTGGCACCATATGATGGTGTGTTTTCGATTTTTCATACTAGCTTTAATTTTGGGGTTAAACAAAAATAAATTGAATTATGACGCAAAGAAATAACACAAATAGGAAAGTACACTCTAAATTTTTTCTCACTAGATTACATTACAGTGACTCTCAACTAGAGTTGGCTTAGGTACTAGATATACCTATACAGTTCAAAATCTAGTGAAAAGCGAATCACTAGAATTCTATTTTAATAATTTCCTGCATTTCTAGTTTAGCTCTCATGTAGTTTTCTACAAAATATAATTAGAAATACATGGATTATTATTGCTTTACCTACCACAAAAGTTTATCTGAAATGTAGGAACATTTACTGAAATTTTGATTTTATTTTGCTCGAAATTCAGTAAATTTCCCCAGAAATACATTATATTGTACAATTGCACTGTTCTGCATTTAGATAAACTCAACTATTTTTTTTTCAACCGGAATAATAATTGACATTGAATCTGACTTCACAGATCACCTTTTCAGGAAATCAATTTTGAATGCCAAACTATCGAATACGAAATGAGTTAAACATGCCCCGAAAAAGTAGTGTATTCTTCTAAAATTTTAATATACAAATAGAGTTTCTGATCGTATAGGAATATTATTAGAATTTTAGTTAGAAACTATTATACTAAAACGTAACTTTACTATATTTTCAGACAAATTTACTGAATATATGTAATTATAAGAATTTATTAGAGTCCATCTAGTTAAATTTCACGAGAAAAAAATCTTAGTGTGTACAATAATATATTAAATAATATTATTAGTAATATTAAAAATTATTGATAATAATTTCAGATATTCTTCTTAAAGAAGGTAAGCATTAACTTACACCGAGAAAAAAACGCAATGTTAATTTAACATTATTTTCATATTAAAAAAAATATCATATCATTTTTACAACAATTGCTGTTAATTTGATAATAAAAATGATACTCTAAAGGGAAAAATGTCAAATTGACATTTTTTGTGTCATATTAACATGGAAATTCGGATATTTAGTTACAGCGGAAATATCATTTCAAAATATTATTTTGATTTTGAAGTTTTCAAAGTCAAATTAATATTAAAAAATGTAAATCGATCGCCAGTCCTTATATCTGCCGATTGAAATTCGAAGTGTGAAGTATAAGCGAAGGAAAATCTTCTAACAAATACGCTACTCATAAACTGTAAAACCGTAGATGTGTTGATGGGTCATCGATAGCTCAGGGCTAGAGCAGAATGCCGCGAACTCGGGGGTCCCAAGTTCAAATCTAGCCACAGTAAGTCCGAGAATATATAGGAAAATCAAGGTTCTAAAAGGGTATCGGAATAGGGGTAACTGGGTGGTAAAAAAAAAATTTTCAATGTTAAATTAACATTTTTCAATGTTAATTCGGCATTTTTTCTAAAGATTGATATGGTGCAATGTTAATAAGTTATATTTTCCTTATCGGCTGAAAAATATACCTGAAAAATATCAATACTACAGCGGAAACATTGGAAATTTTTTTTCGGTGTACATTTTATTTCAAATCATTGTGGAGTTCTTTGACTTTGGTGTTGCTTGTAGAATCAAAATTGTGTGAAGCATTAGACACTCATGCGGGAAATTCGATACTCTTCAAGACGAATTAAGCTACAAGAGTATCGAATTCTTTAATATTAAAATTAAAACAAGGTTTGTAAGTATTGTATTATAAGTTGGGAAATTTAATTTTTCACCAGTAGAAAAACTGGCCTAATTCCTTTAAATTGAGTAATTTAAGACCTATACCTAATAACCACGGAATTCTAGGGTCACTTGTTCGATTTGCTATAATATCCAGTGAAGTATGTAGGGTTAAAATATCAATACCGTGCCCTTTAACGAAAGTAGAGCAGCGGGTATTGATGCTTCAATCTCTAATAAATGCCCCACTAAACAAAACAAGAGATAAAACATTTGCTGCACGCTGACATCGTAACCGTGCCCTTTACCAAAGGATGCTCTAAAAGGCTCATTTAGATCAACCAGGACCAAAGTAGATACTTTGCCTGTATTTCAGTTTGCATCAAAATTATCGGAGATACGTTCATTCAAACGCAAATTAAAAGCGGTGCTTAAATTTAGCTATATGTTTAAATTTCCACATCTGAATTATTTTCATTGATTAGTTTCAGCGGTTGGGTAACGATGGGTGTGTTGGTTTCAGAACTACAAAGTCGTTTAATAAATTACCGATTATATTTCTCGCCAATTATTTGAATCTCTCTCACACAAAAGGCAAACATAATTTAATTACGGAAAATTGTGAATAAAATCGGTCGCATCGATCGGAACAATTTTTTCCGGAAAGCTGATTGCAATTAAGTCAACAAAAGAATAATCCGTTTCATTAATTTTCATTTTAGTTATTTCCCTTTTTCCAACCGGATCTTCCCTCAGTATTTCTTTTATTTTACTTATGTATATTACGAAATTGACGTCTCATGTTTTTTTTTCAAAAAGCTTAAAATTAAAATATTTTTGATTGATTTTTTCATAAATTGAAAGGATTTTAGTATCGAGTATATGCATATATGTACATATGTATATTGTATCATTCTTATCGAATTTCTCATAAAAACCTTCATTGAATTACAATATCAAATACAAATAAAATGTTGTATAGAATGGTTTTTTTACTTACAATCTAAATGTAATTCAATAGTCTGAAAAAGGATAATATGGTACAATTACCAAGTTGTTCATCAATATTTAGCTTTCCTATTCTCAGATTTTAAAGGGAGTCAAACATTTGTCGTTTCCCCAAGATAAAGACCAAAGTCGAACAATGCAAACAAAAGCCTATTGCATGTCATCTTGTCCTGCAACGACTAGCAAACTCTGGAGAAAATCTCTAAGGATTGATTTATTATAGGCGCAAAGGGAGAAAGACTTTGCCAAGGGTAGATTCGGTGCATGCCCTAATTCGAATGAATGGAATTGGTTTGATTTCTGAGGGCTGCACCGAAGTTAGGAATGTAATTTAAATTCATCAATAGAGGAGTTCAGTCCTGCCTCTGTATCTAAAGTGTATCTGCATGAGATATTAGTTTGTCTGTCTAGCCAGAGAATGTCTGCGGTCCTAATTCACATATTTGAGAGGTTTAATGTTTGTCATCGCTTTGAACTAGGTAGAGTTAATTCTCAAATGTGTCGAATTATTTTGAATGGTTATTGAGCTGCCAACCATTTCCTAATTAAATGTTCGTAATGGGGAAAATTTGCACGTAACGAAGCTCGACAAAAGAAGAAGAAAGGCGCAAAGGAGCTCTTATCAATAAGCTGTGAAATGCATAATTTATGCGCCTACAGCTTGGCGGAGGCCACGAAATCTCTCAACCGAAGTTTCCCGACCAAAGTATATTAAATTGTAGCCTTTTTCGCGTAAGATTCTCTGGTGGCATACGACTTTGCTGTTATATAGTAAAAAGCTGACTTAATACAGTCTTAAGAAAATAAGGAGAACAGTAAGCCAAAAACTTTTCCCATATGCGGGTGATTTAATGTAATTTATTCAAAAGTTTCTTGTGTAAAACAAGGGAAATGTTGACGTACCCGAAAGCAAAATATTCACTTCCCGCTGCTCCTGTCGCAAGGAAAAACTTTGTTTTTTCGCCTAAGTTAAAAGAGACCGTGGCGGGGATGGGTTCGTAGACAATGCAAAATATGAAAAATACCACCGCCTGGAACGAACGTCGCAAGCAAGTAAAATTTATTAAATTCACCAAGTAGAGCTGCATGGAATTGTTGAAAAATTAATGCGATAGACGAAGTGCGTTGTCGGATCCCGTCGTATGCCAAATACGCAAACTACGCCCATATTCCGGCCGGGCTTTTAAGCCGGGAACGGGTGCTCCTCTCGTTTTGTTCGCACTTTATTACTTTTACGCCTACGCCACTGCCACAATGGGTTTCAGTTTTATTTATGGTTTTATTCATTTTACTTTGGAACCTACTAAAAACTTGGAGGACTCCTTCAATCCCTGAAATTCCATTATTTGAGTAAACTCATGATTTCGATAAAATAAGTATGATTCAAATTGAATTTTGTTTGCAAAAATTATAAATATTGATACATCGTTATTAATTTAGGGATATAGTTTTTGGTTGAAAACAGAACATATCGACCATAATGCCAATTTATTCTCCAATGAACTATGACATTCTCTTTATTCAAACTTAGATTTCACTACATTCGACAACTGCAATTTTTTGTTATTTTGACTTAAAGCATACAGATTTACATTTCCATGAACGAATTATTTTGAAGATTCTGCTATAAGTAAATTCGTTGTAGGCAGTGTTAATATAACGAAGTTTTCGATCTACATTCGTATATGTATTAGCTTAATTGTGGAAAAAGTGGATTTAGTTTTAGAATACCTAAAACAAATGAAATGTGGGAATTTGCATGCAGATATGGATGGAAGTAAACTTAAAAACATATAAGTATTAAGGCCCGTCGTACTGAAAAAAAGGATAGAATATAACACACAGCGTTATTAATTTAAGATATCAAGTCAATTCCCAAAAGCAAAGTTAGAAATGACTCGTTGGAGTTGTCGTGTAACAAACAACAGAGCCAAAACCAGAGGACACAATGGCAATCATTTTTTATATAGAAATATATAAAGTAATATATATAGAAATGTGAAAGGCGCAAAGTTATTTTTCCTGTTTTTCCGCTTCCAAAACCCGCCAAATCGGTTGTTTTCCTTTTTCGCTTCATTAACTTCAGGGAATGTTCGTTTTGTTCGTTTCAGGTTGCATGGATACGCCACAGGGACCTACACATCCTGACCGTTGGCACATACACCTACACGACAGACGAAAGGTTTCAAACGACATTTCACAGGGACATAGATGAATGGACGCTGCAAATAAAGTGGGCACAGAAACGCGACGCCGGGACGTACGAGTGCCAAATATCGACCCAGCCCGTTCGAAGTTTCTCGGTTAACTTGAACATTGTTGGTAAGTATGAATGGCGATAATTTGTCAAAAGGAGTAATGAATTATGTCAAAGTAACTTTTGGCAACATACATCGGCTGGCGGATCGATGAATTATTGAAATTCCTTAATATGCTCAAATTGCCCTAGACTCGATAAGCGAGGAGAAGAGCAACTTCCTCCACCAATTCTACAACGATGATTCGTTCTACGTTAGCTCGGATCGGGTTTACCAGAACACGGATGACGAGTTTGCAGGACTCCATGGACCAATCCAGCGGGTCGCTGGTCTGTATAAGCCCCACTGAGTGCTCGATTTAACCCCCCGCTTTGCGTCTAACCCCAGAGCCCGGCAATTTAACCGACCCCGCATTGGCCCCCTTTGGGCAATTACCTGCTAACACGTCGCCCCAATGCATTGGGGCTGGCACCCTGCAAACGCTTGCAAACTTACGAAATTTGATTCGTCGTCAATTTTATTGTGTGAAAACCCTTAAAACTCGCAATGAAACTCCCCACCCGGGAGTGAGTAGCATTTAGGATCGCCCATTGTCCGGGAACAGCCGTAATGACGTTATAACTTATTTCAGTGCCAACGGCAACAATCCTGGGCGGACCGGACCTCTACGTGGATAAGGGAAGCACCATCAATCTGACGTGTGCAATAAAGTTCAGCCCGGAGCCCCCGACTCACATATTTTGGTACCACCAGGACAAGGTAAGTACGGAGCCCGAATGGGCTGGGGAGCACTCTTTCCTCCTAGCCGAAGAAGCTAGAAATCTTAAGAAACTGTGACGCAGTTGTAGACGGAGGGTAGAAAGTAGAAAGGATAAAGCTACCTGCCTCCCAGTGAGGACCTCAAGTCATGTTTTTTAGAAAAATGTTCTTGTTGTTTTAAAACTTCGGCTAGCAACGTTCCCCACGAATTAGGGTAAAGCCAAGGATTTTTCTTAGCATTCCGCCCCGACGGACGATATTCACTCAATTTTTCCTCGTTACTTCAGCGTTTCGTCGGGGCACCAGTCGACGAAAAGTGTTAAATTTTTGTTTTTACGAGGCGAACAAAGAGCACTCCACGTGGAAGGTGACTCTTCCTCGACGGAACGAGCCCAGAAAAGGACACTTCCGGTGTTCAAATATTTAATTTGCGGCGCGGCGAGGAACTCCCGGGGTGTTTTAATGAAGGCCAAAATTTATAAGGAGCACAAAGTTTTTGCCTCATCGCCGCCGCCGCCGTCCCGCTGACGTAATTGGCTTTCAGTCTCATGCACCTTTTCATTTGGTAGGTGGCGGCCGGAGGAGTACATTTGCGGGAGAAGTTGGGAATATTCGGGAACACAACACATCATAATTAGGGAAATTTCGAAGCCTTAATATTGTTCTGCGGCTCGTTATCAGATGAGGAGTTGTGGATTCTCGAGGAGCTCTCAATTTGGACCGTGTGCCTGTTCTGTGAAAGAAGATCTGTTTGCAAATGCGATCTCACCTCACCTTGAATCTCGTTTCAAATGGTGGCTCGTCAAGCGAAACGTCTCATTTCAGCTGGCCGTAATCTTCTGCAATTCGTTAGCTCCAATAATGAGGACGCCAAAGTCCTTCAGTTAACAAACCGAAGAGAAAAGCTCACAAAATACGATATGCCGTATCATAACTAATATGTGCATGATTACGAACAATCCCCTGTTGAACAATGTCTAAATTTCTCTTAATTGTATCCATTTGTGCACACTATATTGCCTGTTTAAAATTTCAATTAATTTATTCTTACTTGCTCAATTTAAAATCTGACTAATCAAATAACACAAATGCGCAAACAAAAAATGCTTTACTTTAAGCAACAACAGTGTAATGCAGAACAATAGCAACCATTCTAGTACATAAACTTAATGTAGTTTGTTTCTCATTTTATTTAGTGGAGAATAAAAAAAAGAGCTATATCCTGTGTCTCTTTTCATGTTAATTTCCTCTGCGTAAATGTATAAACTTCACATTCAACAATTTTATACTTCGTTTACTTTCACTAAATCGTTAAATAAACGCATGGCATGTAACTTATTTAGTGATAATGAATTTTCAGAGCACTATGACTAGGTACAAAATTGATATAATGGTATCGTGTATTGATGAAAAGTAATTTATTTTGAGCGTATGATATTATTTACGACATTTCAATCCCGGTATAGTTCTCAATTAAGTTTGTATTGCGGCAGAACCTTTATCCGACAGAATTTCGGCACAAATAATTTATCTTAGTCTAATATTCGTATACAAAAGATATAAAAAGCTCTAACGATATGTTATTGCGATTCTTCGAGTGTGTAGTTCCCCGCCCCAATCCAATTCTCTTGCAAAAGAAATATTTTTTATTCCCAAAGCCTTTTCGCTCGGAATATTCCATTTTTCCCGGAATTAATGCTTCTCTTGTAAAAACCAGAAAAACTTGTGGTCCAGTATCCAACGGAAATAAATTTAATTGTCATTTATAGGACAAAAGAGGCCTTTGGCTTCGATATGGCAAAAAATTTTGTTTGTGGTATGTCCATTGCTTTTCGTTCATTGGTAAAGTCGCGTCGCAATGCTTCACGTCCGTCCGAAAATGTTATAAATTTACAGAATACGAATGAAGTAATGAATAGCTTCTCCGGACAAAGCCTGAATTAAATGAAACAAAAGCATGAAACAAACCGGCAATGGGAAAAGCGATGAATGTTACTGAAATATTGGTTGGTTTGGTGGACAGTGGACGAATTATTTAATTTTAGAAGTACTGCGCCATAGCATTAGATGTGGGAAAAAACAGGAAGCGATATTAAAGAACAAAAATAGAATTTTAATTTAAAACCAAAAATAGTGCAGGCCTACTCGTTTTAATAATAGGTAAGGGCCAGGTGACCTCCTTGCCGCTTCCGCTCCTAGTCACGGAAGGCAGGAAAATAACTCGCAATTTCCCGGGAAGAAAACCAACCTTCCGCCGTTTTCAAAATGAATTTTTAAATTGGCATTTAGCACTGTTGGAGTCGCGCTCCGAATTAAATGGTGCCCAACCTCGCGTTTTCCCTTTTCCATTTCCATTTTCATTTTTATGCGGGTACTTTCGTCGGAAGCATCCATGAATTTATAAAGTGTCGTTTTCAATTACCCACAGGTACTCAGCGAGGATTCCTCCCGAGGAGGGATAAGCTTCATCGCGAGGAGGGAGGAGGCCACCAAATCCATTCTACTTATTGAAAACGCCGATATTGCGGATTCGGGAAAGTATTCGTGTTATCCATCAAACACGGACATCGCCAGCATACGGGTTCACGTCCTGAACGGTAAGTGCCTAAATCCATTTGCATCCCTCGCATATCTCACCACCGATTTAGCCAGCGCCGCCTCAAGGAGCTCGTTTGAGCCGCGCAAGATTCCTGCCGTATATGTTAATTACCTAAGATTGGGCCGATAGACATGCAGATTATGTTCCCAGCCGCGTCTGGTTCCGGGAACTTAGTATAAGCAGTTATCATCGTTGATCATGTTCCCGGTCACGTTCAGTTCTAGAAATTTAAATATAAGTAGCTTTATCATCATTTCTTTTAGACAAAACATCTTTGGATTTTGTCTCTAGTTTCTGGCTGCAGGTTTTTCTGATGGAGTTAGTCGCAAAGAAAGATTCAACTTAAGAGGTAGTCCCATCTAGAATTTAGTCCGATTTAGTTCTGTGTTGTGAACAAATTTATAAGAATTCTGTGTTGGAAGTGAACGAATAAAGAGTTAGAAGATTCCTAAATATCGTTTTTTCTTTATTTTGAGAAATAGAAAATAACGGTAGAAAAGTGGCGCAGTCGGTAGGATACTGACACTGTGCAATTTATAAAGTGGCTGAAAACCATCTTTGTGCAACAGTAACCTTTTTTTAAAAGGTGCAAGTCAGTTCGAATCAAAGGAATCGAACTCTGACCATTTTAAGTTTGTTTAGGCTGAGGCTAAACATAGGTGATCGTGGGTTGAGCAAAGCAGGCTACTTCGGACGACTGAATAAATAAATAAAAAAAAAAAAAAAAACACACATATAAGAATAATACAAAAGTGGCGCGATAATATTATATATATAAATAATAACTGAAATTAAGAATTCCTCGGAAGATATAAGAAGAGTGTAAAATTTCGGGGTGAAGTTCCTTAGCGGTCGATTGAGGGCTCTATATGAGTAACCGCCATCAAAGTTACATAAAACAATTAGAGGGAATACAGCAAAACTTCAACATGGCCCTCGCAAGCATAACGATCAAAGATGTCATCACTGAGGCTCGAGCAACGCCGGTGTTTAACGGAGATAATGCCTACTCACTGTCATCCTTCATTAAAGAATACGAAACTCTTACATCCATGGTGACGGACGAAAACGGAAGGGCTTACGTGGCCAGGATTCTCTACTCCAAAATCCAGGGGAAAGCCGCAGCATCGATCCGAAGGCTTCAAGATCCGTCGTGGGAGCAGATCAAAGGGCAACTAACGAAGTCATTTGGGGTCAACGAGAGCTACTTGAATCTGAAGGAACAGGCTGATCGGGTCAACATTAGAAACGTAAGCGAACTGTATTCTAAGTTAAGTTCAATCTTAGATAAGTTAAATTTGAAATATTCCTTAGACGTAGAGAAACCAATAGAATTTAAGCCAGATAATAATGAACAATCAATTCTTGAAAAATTTCTAAATAAAATTAATAGAATAGACGCGATGTATATTAGAACTAAGGGAATTAAATCTCTCGAGGAGGCTTTTCAGGCCTTGGTCGAAACAGGTGTGACTGCATCTGACGGAAATGGTTCAAATAAAGCGGCAGAAAAAATGCATAATTTTCGAGACTGTAGAACTCGGGACGCCGATTCAAGAGGCAATGGTTTCGGAGCATCCCAAAATTACGGTCGTGGTGGTGATTCGGGTCGGTTTCGGGATTCGGGTTTCCGCCGTAATTACAATCAAAATGTCTATAGAAACTCAAATCAAAGTAACAATGTGAATTCTTACAACCCTAGAAATGGTAACTCCGGAAATATATCAAGAAACCCAAATCAGAATAACAGCGCAAGCCTTAACAGAGCCTCATATAATCCTAGAAGTGATAATTTTGCAAACGTTGCAAGAAGTCCAAACCAAGGTAACAATGTAAACTCTAACAGAAACTCCTACGGCCCTGGGGGTAATGGTTCCGGAAACATGGCAAATAGATCTCGTATTGGGGGTCCATCGGCTTCGGAACCTATGGAGGTTGATCATAACTCTGTCGAGGAGATGGAAAATTTTCATTTGGATGCTCAAGCATCGCACTACCCATAACAACACTAACAATTGAGGGAAGAAAAGTAGACTGTCTTATCGACACCGGGGCAGCTACCTCTATAATAAGTGAAAATATATTCCCGACGTCCAGATTTCGGAAACTTCAAAAACCAATAGAGTTGAGAACGATTGCAGGAAATCAAGTTTTAAATTATGAAGTCGTAACAAAAACCCCGGATGAATTTAACGAGGAAGCCACAATGTCATGGAAAGTCATTAAACTTTGTAATAAAAATTTTAATGGTATTATAGGACAGAATATTCTAAAGCCTATGGGGGCTCGTATCGATCTGTTGAGGGGAGAGCTTGAGATTAACGGGTGTACTTGTAGGTTCAACTACGCTTGTCCTTATTCAGAGATTCACCAGCTGGAAATATTAAAAGTTAATAATACCGAACTATTTGAAAAGTTATACAGTGGCGAACTGAACGAAGAAGAGAGTAGATGTCTCAAAGACATCGTGTCGAGGAATGGGGACTTGTTCTTTAGAGAGGGCGATAGCCTAACACATGTTGATCATGTTAAGCACCAAATAATTACCACAAATTCGCGGCCTTTGTACAGTAAAATTTATAGATTTCCAAAGGTTCATGAGGAAGAGGTACGGGAGCAGATAGAGGAGATGTTAGCACAGGACATTATTGTACCGTCTAACAGTCCATATAATAGCCCCATATGGGTTGTCCCGAAGAAGCTGGACAACTCGGGAAAACAAAAGTGGAGGGTAGTAATAGACTACAGAAAATTGAATGATGTTACGATGGACGACAGGTTCCCTATCCCGAATATTGAGTCTCTCTTCGACAAACTGGGACGGGCCCAGTACTTTACAACCCTCGATCTGGCAAAGGGATTCCACCAGATCCTAGTTGATGAAAAGGATAGAGCTAAGACGGCTTTCTCTACGCCGCAGGGGCATTATGAGTTCAAGAGAATGCCTTTTGGCCTGAAGAATGCGCCTGCGACGTTTCAGAGGATGATCAATTTTGTTCTTGGGGATTGCATTAACAAAATTTGCGTTGTCTATTTGGACGATATCCTGATATTCTCAACATCTCTTCAGGAGCATGTTGCAGCAATAAACAGTATATTTAGCAGGCTGAGAGAGTATAACATCAAAATACAGGCGGACAAATGTAGATTTTTTTCGAAGGAGACGGAATACTTGGGACATATCTTGACTTCGGAGGGAATTAAGCCGAATGACAGGAAAATTGAGGTAATAAAACAAATAAAGCTCCCTTATACCTGCAAGCAAATAAAGAGCTTTCTAGGAATTACGGGATACTATCGTAAATTTATAAGGGATTACGCTAAAGTGGCAAAACCGATGACTAGATTCTTGAAAAAAGACAGTAAAATCGATATCCACGACCCATTGTATAAGGAATCCTTTCAGAAGTTGAAGGAACTGATTACAAATCCCCCTGTATTGCGTTACCCCGATTTTAAAAAGAAGTTTGTGTTGGTGACTGACGCCTCCAACCATGCCATCGGTGCAGTTCTGCAGCAGGAGGGGCACCCAATATGTTTTGCGAGCAGAACATTGAATGATCACGAAGTTCAATATTCAACAATAGAAAAGGAGCTTCTCGCCATAGTGTGGTCTACAAAATATTTCAGACCATACTTATATGGAACAAAGTTTACTATTAAAACGGACCATCAGCCCTTGGTGTGGTTGAGTTCACTCAAAGAACCAAATACTAGGTTGCAACGGTGGAGAATCAGATTGAACGAATATGATTTCAGTATCGAGTATGTGAAGGGCAGGGAAAATAAGGTAGCTGACTTCCTTAGTCGCATCGACGTAGACAAAAAAGAAATTAACGCCCTAGAAGAGAGAAGTGATTCTGAAATGGCGACTATCCACAGTGGCGTCGAGAATTTGGATGACCACATTCATATTTCGGACAATATAGTAAATAAATATTTAACCCAGATCCGTTTGGTAAAGAGAAAAGAGAAGGAAATAATAATTAAGTATAAAATATTTAGGCAAGTCTATATTTCGGAGGACGACCTCAACAATGAGGATTATTTAAATAATGTATTGCGAAGATATATAAAAAGGGGTGTAATTGGCATCTTCTCGGAGTTGGAAGATAGACAGTATAATCGTCTGCAGAAGAAGCTTATAGAATTGTTTTCAAACGAGAGAAAGATACGATTCGTGAAGTGTTCGAATAAGGCTACTGACTTGGAAACGGAAGAAGAGGCTATAAAGATAATTAAAACTATTCACAGCAACACAAATCATCGAGGAATAATCGAAAATTACAATGAACTAAGAAACGAATTTTTCTTTCCAAAATTAAAAGAACTTATTCATAAATATATCAATAACTGCGATGTTTGCAATTTAGCAAAATATGATCGGCAGCCAAACAAATACAAACTCGAAATAAGCGAAACACCGAAAGCACCCAACCAGATTGTACATGGTGACTTATTCTTTTGTTATAAGGAAGTTTTTCTCACCTTGATAGACAAATTTTCAAAGCATCTGATGGTGCAAAGGTTAAATGATCGTAACGCAACAACAATAATTCAGCACATAAAGTATAGGTTCGCTCTCTTTGGAAGACCAAAGAAGTTCGTGTTCGATAATGAATTCAACAATATTAATATTAAGGATTTCTTAAGGGAGGAGAATATCGAGGTACATTTTACCTCACCCCGCTCTCATACCGGAAACTCCGTGATCGAGAGAGTCCACGGCACATTGAATGAGCACTTGCGTGTATTGGAAGCACAAAAATCCAGATTGACTCCAACCGAGAAGGTTTATTTCGCGACGGAGAAATATAATAACAGTATCCATTCCGTCACAGAGGTGAGACCAGTGGATTTCTTGGAAAACAAGGTCCCAAGTTTGCAATTAATAAAGGAAAGACTAGAGAGCAAGAAGCATACAATTATAGGAAAACTTAATGAAAAAAGAAAGGATTTTGAACCCGGTGCCAGAGGTGAAATATTCATTGAAAATCCTGACGCAGTACGTCACAAACACATAAACAAATATATCAAAGTCAAAGCTAAAAACGAAGGAAATAGATTTAAGGACTCTAGAGATAGGAATATACATCCGACCAGAATAAAAAGAAAATATAAATTCCTTTCAGGTGCGTCGGAATCGGACAGGGACAATGGGACCTCCACGTCTCCGGCGGTTTTTGCGGCCGGTCGTCTTGCACACGGTAATAATGATGGCCTTGATGGTTGATTTGGCAAAAGGAAAAATTAATATAGAAAAATTAGAGACTCAGGGAGGGTTTCAAATAATAAGACAGGAAGAAACCCCCCTTATCCAAAACTTTTCAAAGATACTACACATAATCGACCCTAATGAATTTCAAATAACACTAGATAGAATACGAATGAGTATAGATAAAACGTTTTCCAAGGCTGAGGATGTTGTGTTAGTTGGGCAACTAGAGACCCAGATCAGGAGGGTTGGACATAACATTAAGACACTGTCCTTGCATAGGCAGAGACGCGGTCTGATAGATTTTGGAGGAAAGGTAGCTAACTGGTTGTTTGGAGTTATGGATGGCGATGATAGAGCCGAAATTGAGGAACATTTGAGAGTAATCGATTTAAATAACCATAACGCTATTGCCAGCTTGAATAAGCAAATAAAAATTAATAATGACCTGCAGAATAACTTGCGATTGTTGCGGAAGCGTGTAAACGAGAGCCTGGCTCTTGCCATTGACACCTTGAAACATACGACCGAGGTGACCAGAAGGACCATGAAAAATTTTCATTTTCTTTCGGTGCTCACCGATGTTAATGCTCTTGATTCTGAAATAAGTAAAGTCCAGCAGAATATAGTTTTCGCGAGACATGGTATTATGAGCCAGTCAATACTTACCGACGGTGAAATAGATGAGTACAATGTAGATGTATTTAAATATAAAGAGATAAGAAGTTCTCTTCTTAAGTTCGATGATAAACTAATCTTTGTCGTTTTGATACCTAACCTTGCGCAAGAAATGGCTGTCAGGTGTAAGATCGTACCTGTTCCGAACAAGAAATTTGAGGAAATCGTTATTAAGGATATGAATTTTCTGCAGTTCAGAAAAAAAGTGTATATAGATAGCGGAGAAATAAATGTAAGGCAGTTGAAATTGGCAGATGGTTGTATCAATAATATTGTAAATGAAAGCTATGATGGTTGTCAAAAGGTTATAAAAGCAGAAAGTGAGATAGTCGAGGTTTCGCCTAATATAATTTTGGTTAAAAACGCAGGGAATACTTCTTTGAGCGATGATTGTAGTCATGTTAAATACAAATTAGTTGAAAATAACCTTATTACATACAAAAATTGTACAATAAGAATAAATAATATTGTGTTCTCGAACACGGAGAACGTTGTGATCAACCACATAGTATTGCCAAATTATTTAAGTATCGGAAATGTAAGCCTTAAGATAAATATAGACGATATTCACCTGCAACAGATAGATAATATTAATAAGATTGAAGAAATAGACTATAAGTCCAGAAACAATACAATTTCAAATTACTCTCTATCGTCTTTGGCGATTGTTTTCGCAGTTTCAATTGTAATCATATATTTTGTAAAATTTAGGTTAGGAAAGGAGGTGAATCGGGAGGACTTTGTGCAGTCTGAGGAGATTCAGGAGAATCCCCAATCTAACGGTGGGGGGATTATGTTCCCAGCCGCGTCTGGTTCCGGGAACTTAGTATAAGCAGTTATCATCGTTGATCATGTTCCCGGTCACGTTCAGTTCTAGAAATTTAAATATAAGTAGCTTTATCATCATTTCTTTTAGACAAAACATCTTTGGATTTTGTCTCTAGTTTCTGGCTGCAGGTTTTTCTGATGGAGTTAGTCGCAAAGAAAGATTCAACTTAAGAGGTAGTCCCATATAGAATTTAGTCCGATTTAGTTCTGTGTTGTGAACAAATTTATAAGAATTCTGTGTTGGAAGTGAACGAATAAAGAGTTAGAAGATTCCTAAATATCGTTTTTTCTTTATTTTGAGAAATAGAAAATAACGGTAGAAAAGTTGCACGCTGCAGACGCCCCCGCTGATCCACACATGCGATTAGGGCGATTGGATTTTTTCACGTATCACGTATCATTTGCTTGTGTACTCAGCCCAAGTAACCCCCGCGATGGCATGCCTGCAATGTCGGAAATGCGGGGACTCCCGATGGCTTATCCGGGGCGGCACCTCTAAATCTGCACCCGAATAATCGATTTTTACCAAGTTTTCACTTAATCTCGTCAGTGGCAAAAGCCCTCTGATTTATGGTGGCATTAGATCCCGTCGAAAAGATCTAGATTAATCATGTGTGCAATGCGCTGCGTTGCGTCTTCAACGTCTCTGACTCACATAAGTTAACTTACTGAACTTTCATCTGAACTGCTTACTTACTTCCTTAACCCAATTACCCCCAGCAATGGCAAATCAAGGACTGCAGCCATTCCTTGAAAAATTTTCTTTTCCCTACCGCTAAATGGAGTTATCAAAGATTTTTGCCTCCTTCAAGTTGGGAAGATAAGTTCTATCTAAGTAAGACTAGATTGATTATAGAAATCGCTTATGCGATTCCTCTTCCATCCAAACACTTTTAATACTACAACCCTACAGTAAGAAAACTTTGAGGGCATTCGCTTAAAACATTTCTATTTCACGGATAATATTTTAACACTCAAAATCAATTTATCTCAAATTTTGCATGCATAATTAAGCAACAATCGAACTGAAAGGAAAATGAATTTGCTTTTGGCTATAAAATAGGCCAACCTTTTTAAACAAAACTTTGTTTTCTTTCCGACTTTGCGTATGTATACATATGTATAGTATCCGATCAACAGCATATAATGCAAAATCAACGAACTGTAGCTTCAAAAGTCAAATTGTTTAATAATGTATATTAATTTATATATACAAATTTTATTTAAAGGTTATTTAAAACACAAATTCTGCACGATCTATTGAGAAGCATCATTTTATGCAAGAAACATATCGCTTGGCTAATTTAGATTTAATTTCTCGGTACTTATTTCATCCACTGTTAAACTAAATTTAAATTTGACGCATGCTTATTTGCTTATTTCCTAGAAATAATAATTTATAATTAATAACTCTACAAGTACCTTTCTCAGACGCATTTTTTCACAAAACCAAAGAAAAAAAGGCAGGTACAAGTAAAGTAATAATATGTAATGTAATTTGAAAGATTGAAGAATTCATAGAGACATTTGAAATATTGAACAAAAATTGTTAAATAAAAAAGTCGTTTCATTTAATTACAATTTAGTTTCAATAATTCATGCTTTTTCTAACTAAAAAATGTATTTCAAGTAAAACTTTTCTTTCGATTTGTAGAAAGAAATAGACTAGAACGAATTTTTATTACCTAAACCTGAAATGTATTTGTCAACTGAGGTGCGGATTATTGGGAGAAGTAAACTAGCAAAAGTACCTAGAATTGTTCGAAATTAACTACAAATTTGAACACCCCATTCCGAAAAGCTAAACACTAAGCGATGTGGTGATGTGCTAAATGAAACAGCAAAACAGCCCCAGAGCCGCATAAGATAAATTTGCATTATCCCGGTGATCAAGTTTTGCAGTTCGGTAGTGGATGCAGAACCGCAATCTAAAGTGGAAATTATTCGAATTTACTCAGATATGGCCTTGTGCACCTGAATAGATAAAATTTCTCGTAAAATTCGGGCCTAATGAAATTTTATTGTAATTGGATTATGGTCAAGTTTAAAAAGTATAAAACATGGCCGCATCCGCCCTGGGCGCCGCACACAAAAGACGGTTCGCATTTGGTTTGCGTGGAGCTATCACGCTAATTGCAATGGTCAAAATTACCCAGAGAGCGGGATAAATTTATGCTCTTTGAAATTTTGTAAACATCGTGTAATTTAATTAAAAGTTATGTGTTTACTTGCCCATTTTGCGAGAATTGCAGAGCTGGATCGTGGGGGTGCAGCCCCTTCCTGATAATGTCCCTTACCCGTCCATTGGCCATTTCGAACTGACCCACTGCAGTTGAACGCGCTGCGTTCGCATAGGTGAGGAACTCATAAATATTTCAATTTGTTCTGCTAAATGATTAAATAATTCTTTCATCAGTTTAATTTGGGATTACGCATTAATAAATTGCGAGGAGCCTCAATTTTTGAAATTGTGATAAATTTGTTGTCCCAATTTTATGTGGCCTACCAACCTCAAAACGGTTTGGATGCAAATAATGATTTTATTGTATATGACCTCTTTACTTTAAATTTTTTACAAGTTGTAATTTTAAATATTTTTCTTTTATATTTTCTCTCCGCGAATACATTACACATAACAAAATTAGGAAGGCATGTCCAAATTTTTTACTTATTCTACTACACTTTTTTCCTAATTTTTAGATGGAGACTACAAAATATTGTCGAATTATGCCTCATATAATTTTTTGTGAATTTCAGAAATTTATATTTACATATCCTATAATTATTGAAATATTATAATATAAATAATAAAATGTACTGAATCTGATTTATTACAATCCCTCTTAATAATTCACTATTTTGCTTTTTTTTTTCTTTACAATCAGAATTATGTAAAGCCATGAAAACAATCTCAGAATTGCTTTATTTTTCTAAGATAATTGACTGTAGAAAATGTAGCGACTCACTCAAAAATAAATAAATAACAATAAGTATATAAGACCTTAAATATATGCAGCATAATACAACAAAACATAATATTAAAGAAATACATACCAAAATTCGAATTTTATCTTAGTCTATGTACATATACTCAGGTCCACTTCGGACTCGAGAAAAGTAAGGGGGTAAGAAGGTAAGTGGGTTTTTACAAATAATTCTTAAAAATATTAATATGTTATAGAGATTCCTAAAGAAGCAAAGTTAAAGAGATCAATTAAGCAATTTCCTATAAGAATATTCCTGAAAATTCCTGAATTAAAAATTCAAAGTTCTTTTAAAATTTAATTTCTTTCTCTCTTCTGAGTATTTCTTCGCTCCTACTCAGAAATGAACCTTTTTACTTTCACCTGCAAAGACGCCTTTTCGTCCTTTTGAGCCAAAATAATCTTCCAAAGACGGAGGGTAGTCGTTAGTTCAGGCTACTGCCGCTGCACCTCGGATAATGTTCAAGGAAACAAGAAGGTGCCTAAGGCGTATATTTGGAGGAAGAAATTGATGTAAATGCACCGGCTCCTTGTCAGTTGCCCTGCATATTGCAGCTGCATTTGGAGCACGTTGTGGTCGCTCCAAGTTGGGGGAGCATAAGGAAAAAATTTGGTTACAAATTCTGGGGATGTAGCCGAACTGTTCTGAATGAGATAAGGAAGGGTCCATTTAAAAGGAACTCTTTCAGCCAGAAGTGTGCATTATGCAGACCGGATCCAAGGTAGAGGAGGAACGTGCTTCTTTTCGGGATGAATGTTTGCAGGAGCCCCACTTTGAGGAGCATTCAAATAACCTCCACTAGATTGAAGTGGATGATTTGCTTTTTGTGACTTCACTTAGATCAACCTCTCCGATGTTGTAATATGCAGGTCACCGCCGGATGCATTCAACGGGACCTCGGACGCCGCTACAACGGATGATGCACCTTTTATGATTCCGCATAAGTATTCAGTTTGCGCTCCTAGCGGCACTTTGGCGCTTCCTCCTCCGCCCTGTGCAATTGCTAGGAAACATAAAGCGATCTCCCCTTTCTGCCCCGAGCAGCCCCCGTTTGTGTTGTCTAGCCGCGATCGAAATGACATAACTCAATATTTTCTCCTCGTGCTGAATGGATTGAAGTTCCGCGAACAATGGCGGGAGGCGGGCTCTTTATTTGCCGCCGGCATTGTCCTTCGACTCAAATAATAATGCTTCCCGACTCGGTCAACTAAGCGGCAAACGGGCTGAAGAGGCAGCCCTCGAAAAACAAACTCCGAGGAGGCGAACTTTTCAGCGAATTAATTTCATTGCATGATTAGCCGCTTTTCTCCTCGGATAGTTTGAAGCACTGCTATAAAGTGGTTGCGCGAGTAGAAAGGACACTTTTTATCCTAAACTAACTGCCGTCGTTAAATTGATTTAAATGGGGCTTCCTTCTTGGGGTGCGGGGGCGGGGATCGAAAGTGGAGCGCCATCGCTCCGAATGGAGTGGCTTTTCTAAAGCTCCTTCAAGCATAGAATTCGAGCACAATGGTAATTAGCAAAATAACGAAAGTTTTCCCTGAATGAAAATTTCATTGAATGCGGTGACAGCAGTCATTTTCCACAAAATAGGAGGCCTCATTAGTATAGGAGTCACTAAATGCGATCCAAAATGAGATCTCTTCTCTTCTACAGGTGAACGTCCCGAGGCGATGCAGACTAGCGCTGCAGCATCCGAACACACACGGATGCAGGCCTTCAGTCTTCTGGCCGCTCTGCATCTCATCTACAGCCAATTAAGAATTTATCGCGCTCTCTTGGACTTCTGTCGAAGATGTAAAGACGGTCTGCGTCCTTCCCTGGTGCGGTGATAATTTTCCCATTAGGCTCCAATTAAATTCGGCATCCGGAGCATCTTGGAGACTTTTTTACAGGCGTAGCAGCTGATCATGGAACTTTCTTAGGCAACCGGATCCATCAAATACATTCGTGTGAACTAAGTTAGGCAACTCGAAATCCTCCTCGGAGGTGTTCTTCAATCAGTACGTAAGCATTTAAGATTTATAGAGCTGTCCGCGGACTGTGGAGCACCACCGCCGGGACGATGATTCATTTCACTGTGAATATAGGCTAAGAAATTTAGACGAAGGTGTCTAAGCGTCGACACGCATGTCGATCTGGTGTAACTAATGAATTTGTACATAGCAAAAATTTTATAGTCTTAGGTAAAGATGTAAAAACTGTAAGATAAGGTGGTTCACTCATTCTGTTATTATGTCTTTATGTAAAGCAATAAATTACTAACAAATGTAAAACACCTCTTTGCTCATCTCCCTCTAAATCATTACTCCCTTCCTGAGGAGTCCTGCGGACGGTGAGTAAAAACTTTGGAAGGGTTTTATGCTTGAGAACTAAAAGTGGACCTGCAACGTAATGGCTGAAAAGTTATAAACTTTTCACGTTTTTTCTTGATTACTTCATAATTCGGAAGAAAGTTTTAATGAAGATTTAATCAACGCTTACCAGTGCAAGTACTGAACATTGAAACTACAAACGCTACTTGTAAGGCAATTTCCTGTTGAAATTGGTAAGAGGTTTTCCAGGTTAAGAAAAGTACGTATTTACCACTTGCAAAACCCAAACTAAAGTTTTTACATCATTTCAATTTAGAAACACTTTATTAGAATTAGGTAGAAGAAGATATAAGCTAAAATTCGTTTTAGAAATTCTCTTTTGTAAGTGAAAAAAAATTTCAATTTACAATTAGGATTTAATTTGGCGGAACATTGATGTGTTACTTTGAGTTAGTGTCTGTTAAAAAGCGACTATGACATTTACCAACATTTTAATATTTTTTTTCTATGTATACACTTTTCGAAATAATTTAATGAAATGCTTCAAAATTGTGGTATCTATCTATTTACATTCTTTAACTATAGCTAATAAAATAATCATAAAATATTACTAGAACAGTCTTTTGACTATAAATTGATTTCGAAACTTTTCTATTTTACTTTAAAGAGAAAATTTTTAAAGCTTCATTTCACAAAAGTTTTATATATATTGGTCCATGTCCATGTTCATGAATATTTTCTTATTTCGATATAATGTTTTTATTCCACACATTGCTTTAAAGTATGTACATGCATATAAAACGCTAAATATATTTCCTATACTTTTCCAAATAAAAAAATAAAATAATCTGTTCCGAATTTGTTCGTTTCATAAATTAAACGACGAGCATTTTTAGAAATCCAATTTATAATTCCTAGAGTATCGCTTGGTTAATTAGCCTTATCGTATGCCATTTAATTCGGTAATTTGTAGCATAAGTGCATTTCCCCTTTTACAAACTCATTTTGAAAATATTTATTGCTGTAATCAATATTCAAATTTTTCATATGCAAACAATAGCGCAAAAGTGTCCTTTGTTAACTCCTCCAAATTAATGGGGGCTTATTTACGTTAATGAAGTAATAAATATTTTCCATCCTTTGATCCCCAAAAAAGAAGACAAATTAAATTTTAAATTGGGTGAAAATCACCCTCTTGGCATAAAATATGTGAAATGAACCGCCAAATTAGGGCATCGTAAACAGACATACGAGCGACATTCATCAGAGTTTTCGTAATGCTGCATAATTTATTGCTTCTATTTTGAACTCTTCGTTAAAACTGCTCCTTATGTATTTAAATGCACAACATCTAATGGCGTTTTGTAGCAGATATTACGGCCGACTGACGATTATTCTGATTATTTTTACAATGGTTAGAAAGATTTAAGCAGTAGCTGATGTTTAGTTGACATTGAATCAAATTAGAACCCATAGAGATAGGCATATTATCCGAAAAAGACCTATGATTGAATAAGACATACTTACTGTATATTCTAAAGATATAGTACGGTACGGATAGTACTCTTAATGTGACAATTCCATGTACCTTCAACATATAATTTCCAATCAATGTCTCCAAAATACTTGCTTTCCTCGCAATCTCCTAAAGTGATGCCTAACTAAAATGCAGCAAATATTTAAGCAATTTAACGTATAATATAATATTATTTATTGTATCATACTTTTACAATGTTTTTACAAATTGCAGAATATTACAAAGAATTTCGGAGAATATTAGATAAGGTTTGTTAAATCTACATAATTAATCAAGAGCAATTGAAAAACAAATGTTATTATAAGTATTCAACTTTTTCTCTTTATTTATTCAATGAACCTAGCACTGTAAAGCCAACATTTTGTGTAATTCCTTAGAAACTCTTTTTACAACTGTTGAATCTTACCAAGTTACTAACAAGTAAGCTTGACTTATTCTAATTAATTTTTATTAGAATGTAACGAAATCAATAAATTTACGTAAGTTTTTGATTTGCTTTTCCAGGTAACGAACAGATCAGTTTACGATATCCATTGGAAGATAGCTTCAATTTTCTTGTTTCTTTTCCAAGTACTTAAATACATATAGTTACACTTAACAAGCAAAACCATTGAACTATTTAGTCATTTAGTGTCCTTAAAGTATCTGTGACAGTAGGTATACTATACTTCGTTATTTAATTTATAGTTTTTAATTTACAATTATCTTAGTGTTAAATTAAATTAAGCGCTCTCAGTTGAGGAATTATACGCATTTCATTTAATAATAATTCTAATTATTATTTTTATTTGAAGAACGAGAATGCAAACATTGCTTGAAAATGAAAATTTTAAGAGAATTACCAGATTCCTTTTTTAAAACTTTGCAGAAGCAATTTAGGACGGCGTCAAAGATAGAATTCGAAATTACGTATAAGAAATTAATGCTATACCGGGTGTCTCATTTAACTTGACAAATCAAAATAACCAAATATACAAAAAATTTTCGTAGACAAAAAATAAATACCTCGAAAACTTCTGCAGTGCAATTGGATAGCCTTTCGAAAAAATTTTGACATGTATTTTTTCTTTTTTAAATGCGATGAGTATTTCTCTAGATATTAAAGCATCCCAGGACCTTTTTTTATACAGTAGGTAGGTACATCCTTCCCCGCTTTCCCTTTAACGAGTTGACAAAAATGTATCCAAAAAAAGCTTCGTATTTTTTCCTGTAGAATTAAAATACGCAATAAAAAATAAGGCAAGTTTCAAGACAGGGATATAAACGATTTATCTATTTATGTAAAATTTACAAAAGTGGCTATTAATAATTTTTTTATTTAGCTTGATATTCGAAGCGTTAAACAATTTTATAAGAAAAAGTTACTCCAAAATATTGACTCTTACTTATACTTAATAGTAATGTCCTTCAATCTAAAATTACTTGTCATGTTAATGACGGAAAGAATTCGCGTCATATAAAATAAAAATGCATTTCCCTAAAGAATAGAAATTCCACATGTGCCCACTAGAGAGCCTTGTTCTGCATACTGGCCGCAGGTTATAAAAATATAGTAAAGGAAAAGTCCTCTCGCATATATTCGAGCGAGCAGTCCCTTTTTATGCATGAAAAGTTCAAGTTGCATCAATTCCCAACATAATGGGAATAATGTAGGAAAAACTGTAAAATTAATTCCAATGTTTGTGGGGTCGTGCAACCATCAGGAATTTGCATACATTATCAAGAAGATAAAAGCGGCCTGTGCCCAACGAGGCTGTGGTGCTTATTCACGGAGTCCACCAGCTGCACTGGCCCAATTACAGCGCTTTCATGCGTGCGTTTTTCATGTTGCTTAATAAAATTTTATTCGTTGGCCGCGTTTTCCCAATCATTGGCTTGTCAACTTGGGGCTTTGGTTAATAATTCTGCTTGTGGAACTGCTAAAAAAATTGATAAATTCGAAAACTTTGTATCTCGCCGCGAACTCGGTCGTCTGTGGAATTCGTAATGAGCTGCCCTCTTCCGAATTTCACGGATGATTTTGCCTCGGTTTCGTGTTTATGTTTTTAAAGAAAAAAAAAAAAGAAATTGATCGCACAACGATTCGATTAAGAGAGCATCGCTCGCGTTATTAGTCAGCGTCGACCACCCCCGCCCCGAGGGCTGCGATTGCAACAATGTCTCAGTTGCATTGCACTGCACATGCAGCCGAGTTGCAGCCATTTCTCAAGTTGCCGGCTCATCACCGCCAGGAGCGGCTTATCCATGGCTCGCAATCAATACGGGCCCCGTCCCCCCCTCGAGCCGGGCAAATTCAATTTTCTTAAGTATTTTTCACAGATCGGCGAATTTAATTAAAAACTTTAACTTAACTCAGTTTTCCAGGTCAAGGGGCTGCTGCCATGCGCTCTGCCCGCCGCTGTATCATTTATCGAGCGGCCCTCGCTGCCCTCCTGGCCTCCGTGCGCCTCCGCGCGGCTCGCATTCTTTCGCGTAATTTGAAGTGCATTAACTATGTAACGAGTGGATTTCATCACACTACATTAACAATTTCCATCAAATTAAAATCGCACACTGGGTGCAGCGCGGTCTGCTCCTGATGTGCTCCTAATGGCGACATTGTTGGAATTCTGAAATCGCTGTCTGGGTTAATTCCAGCCGCTGCGCCACCGTTCTGGGGGTAGCTGCCGAGCATTTTAACGAAGCACAATGCACGAGTTCTCTGCAATCGGATACACCATTTAATTAAACGGAACGATTAGCTTCACTTTTTCTAATACCGTCTATCTTGCAGGGTGGCCCGGGGCTAGAAGTCTCGTTTTTCGCATAAAACCTTTATAACTCATTATATTGACGTCATTTGTGTCGTCAGATTGGTTTTTCTGGAACCTTATCTATCGGAAGTCGTTTACAAAAAACACTAAAGTTCATGTCATTAATGAATATCGATAAAATTAAGCTGAAGAGTCGAAAGTCAATTTGGACTTTTTATACCCTACCTAAGACAACAAGAAAAGTCCATTACATGATTAGGTACTATTAGAAGAAAAACGTCCTGACTTGCATTGTTTTAAGAGACTAATTGTTTTATGTATGTAACACAAATATATACCTATGTATAAAACTATCAAATTATTAGGTTCTTTATTTTATTTTATTTTATTTTATTTTTTCTCAAAAATGCGATATATACCTAGGTATCATTTCAATGGAGTTTTTTGTAGATTACGAATTCACTTATGAATATAATCCATGATATCAAGTTTTTGAGGAAAATAGGATTAAAAGTAAAAAATAATATTTTAGGAAATTTTTAATTAACTATCAAACGTTTCAAGTAGTCAGTTAAAAACCTGAAAACCATGAGGACATAAAAACATAAAATTTATTTCTGTTTCTCTGGACCTATACGTGTATACGTGTAAGTATCTACTTAATTTTCAAATATATTTGAATTTTTGATTACAAATTAATGGAGTAAACTAATTCTTTTGAATATAAGATAAGTTATATGTTATATTGCATCTTTTATCATAGCGATTTTATATTGATTTTTCATAGACCATGTAGTCGCCACTAGATGGCGCTGCAGTAGATCAACTTTTACACCGTTTAACCGATCGGCATGAAAATTGGTACAATATAAGAAGATACTTGAACATAGTGAATATTTTCGCGCCGTCTTGCTATAACTGCCACTAGAAGACGCTGCAGCACATCAACTTCTGTACCGTTCAACCAATCGTCAGGAACATGTGTGTACGTAGGTATTTGAACACGTTGAATATATTTGCGTTATTCATTTTGTTCAACCTGTGTTTTTGGAATTTTGACGCTCAATCACGCCAAAACGGGTCAACAGATTCAAATGAAATTTGGAACACAGATAGAGAGTATCTTGGAGATGAACATAGGATACTTTTTATTTGCATGCTTCAAAATAGCGGATCCAAGATGGCGGATATTTTTAAAAAGATTATGCGATTAACATTAAAATTGGTACTTGGGGGTTGCTGTGAGGATTTACGAATTCTAGGTGGCGGGTTGTTATATTTGAAAATTTATGCGATTTGCACTAAACTTGGTACTTGGGGGTTTTCGAGGAGGAGGTTGTCAGTGTCATATGCTACGTTTTCGCTGCCTGTCTGTCTGTCCGGGCTCATCAACAGCTGAACCGATTTGAACTTTACAGACATGAAAAGGTGGTCAGTAGTAACATAGGCTACTTTGTTATAATTGTTTACTTTTGTTAAAGGTTACGAAATTCTGAATGCTGGAGATATGTTTATGGTGACTCACACAAAAATCACTTATCCGATGGAGATGAAATTCTATGGGCATGTAGCGCGCAACCTTCTAAGTGGCATAGACTATGCAACGGTTTTAGAAAGTGAGGGGGGGGGGGGGGGAAGAGGAGAGAGCGAAGAAAGACCAGGATGCCCGGGCAACGCCGGATGCGGGTGAGCTAGTATTATATAAATACTCTTACAACTCTCTTAGAAATAAATATTATCTATTTACTGTACACTTTATTTTCTTTCTGGGCCTTCGGCTATCTTTCGTTTTACCGTCAAGCCCCTTTTTCTCAGAAACTCAAAAATAAAACTAAATTTAATATAATAAAAAATATGATCGTTTAAAGTGTAGGCAATTCCGTACCGACTGACTAACTCACTGACTGATATTTCAAAAGTTTTAGGGTAAGTACTTTACACTAACTCAGAATAGAAGAAATCAAAACGTGACAAACGGTATTTTGTTATGGGTAAAATTTAATAAATAAAGTAATTATTGCACTCACACTTGTTTACCTTTTCCCATTTGGATTAATTTTAACAAAACTTTTACCCCTAATGAAAACTAAAATACAAGAAGTTGTGTCGATTTAAACAGATAGACTCTTTTAGAGCACTCATTGGAGCCATTCAGGTATATAGGTACACATATACCAACAAACATTTCCAATTAAGAAATTTTGTTGCTGTGGTTTTCTATTTCGTGTTAGCTGCTTCAAATAGAAAACGCCAAACTTCACATTTCTGCAGCTCTCATTGGAGGACACATAGAGCCGTAATCTTTCCCATTTCACCGGAAAATTTAATTCCAACTCAGTGTACCTGACGTTGATAGCTTTGCCGCAATCTCTCCTCGAAATTTATACGTTCCACTGCTACTGAAATCTTGAAAATATCTCTGCTGCTTTGGCAGATTAAGTTTTTTTAAGCGTAAAAATTTGAAGCACCACAAATAACTTTCCCCAGCAAGAAGTTATCCTTACATACCTCTGCAATCTACACGCGTATAGAACAGTTTACGGACGAGCAATCTAAGTGATAAAATAAGCCCGCCGTTCTTAGGAAACTTCCTAGAAATCGATACACCTGCGTTGCCGCCAAGGTGAGCTCCAATAAAACGTATGTCTTATCATTAATGCGAGCAAAAAGACGACCATCTGGACCACGATAACTTTTGTCTGACTTCCAAAATCCTTGGGAATCGTCCTATCGTCCGGACGAGACGCCCTATCTGGGCAAGGTAAGAATCTATTGCAGAATATCCATCAAGGCAGAACATACGCTGGTATGCACAGGGTGGCAAGGTAAAAACATGTAAAATGTACGAACTACTCTGAAGTTGGTCACGGGCCATAACATGGCTAGTGGGCGTTGAAACTGTGTTCGTGGCTTTTGTAAAACTTGCACACTGAAGAGAAGAAATGGCCAGTAAATTTGTAACCATTGGGAGAAAAATATTCGTGCGCAACTTGTACGAGACCGGACATCGTCCGGACCTTTGGGTTTTATTCAAAGATTTTATAAATAATTAAACGGCCCTCGAAAAGTTGGGCGGCACCATCCCTGGCTGCGATCATGAATAATTATTTGACTGCCCTCACATTTTCACTTCGTTTTTAAACTTTTGTGAGCCGGTCGTAACGCCTTATGAAATTGTTTTCTTTAGAACAACAATTCCTTTCAGAAGGAGGTGTCTGGAAAATGGGCAAACTGAAAGGTCGGATTTTATCCGAAGTTTTCCCAACGTTTTACACATTATTCGAAAGTAATGGGCGGAGATTTGCTTTCCTTCTCAAGGAGAGCTACGTATCTTCGCCGTGGCTTAATAGGCGATGGATATATGTTCTATATAAGCCAGAAAACTTTTCCACTTATAATTGTTTTTGAAATGTTTGAGATGACAAATTACAGCATAGGTTTCTTCCAGTTGCTGAGAAAGAAAAACTTTCTGCCACTTAGTTACATAAATTAGGCAAGAAGTATTTCAAGTAGATCATTTTTATGCCTGGATCCGAGAATAAATGTAATTAATATAATAAATTTGATTAGACTTTTATTAGGGGAAAGTCACAATTGGTAAAAATTTGGAATTGGCATGTAGTTTCGTCTTTTCAATATACATTAAAGTTCAAGAAACCCATTAATTCAAGTTTTTATAGTAATTAACTATAAGATCTACCTATACTAAGGAAACCGTTTTATTAGTATGTATACTTTCCATTTTTATTCTGTTGTCTAATGTTTATATCACTCAGATGAAAGAACAAATTAAGTTATGTTTACTCAATTTAACTAAATTTCACAACGAGTTTCATATAAAGATTAAAAGAGAAAATGTTGGCATTTTTAAATGGCTGTCTGGCTTCCATACTTAATCTGATTTATTTTTCACGCAAAATATAAAGCAAACCCGGCAACTTCCAATGTAAACAAGTTACGGAGGGCTATGCTTTGGGTAGACATGGGTTGCTTTGAATGTGTAAATCTGAAATCCCTTAAAACCCTCCACGGATCACTTCATCGAAATAATATTTATGGCGGCGGAGACGCGCCAGCTATTTTTGATTGTTCCGGGATCCACCCCTGCCCCAAGAATGACTGTTTTCAAAGGAAAAACAGCAAATCAAATATTTGATACTTATTGTGTGATTTCGACTGCGACCAACTTCACCCCGCCGAAATGTTTCCGAATGGACTTTAATAGAGAATTAATGCAAACAAGAAAGCTTTCCAGAATAATTCATGACGACTTTCCCTCGACTCTAAACCAAATCATTCCCGTGGGTAAGTCTATTATTGAGGAGGATTCTCCGGATTTAAATTAGATCAGTTTCTGTTGGGGATTTTGCTATGAAGAACGATACTCGGGGCCAGCATAGTTTTGAATTCATTCCCGTCTCAGTGGCAGTTAAGGAAAACGTGAGAAGCCCCGCTTTTCTCCAAGGGGCCACCGAAGGGATATTTGCCAGGAAATTGATTCGCTTAGATTTCTAACAGAATTAGGCGATTTCAAGAAATTATATCCCGACCTGGGTGAACCTTTGGAGGTGTGCGCCATCGCCCTGCACGTTGGTCTCCTGGAGTGCCTTGCTTAAGCAACAACGGACTCCCGCCGACCCAACTACATACATATGCATTTCCAATCAGGCTCCGATCGATCCCGGAGATAATCCACTTTTTAGCTCTGGCTTGAAAGTTTTATCGAGAGGGCTTTTAGCGAGCTCCGAGGAGGGCACCTGAGCCTTATCCGATTTAATTAATGGCATTCGGTTTGCATTGCTCAAGTGCACTCCTCAAGGCGGCAACACCGTTCCCTGGTGAATTCGGATTGCACAGGTGGAACTAGAGAATTGAGTAATTATTTTCAGAGCACAAGTGGCGAAATATTTCCTATTTAATTTATTTATTTCGCCCTTATTTCATACAATTGGCACTTGTATAAAATTGATGGCGATAACAATTATCCAAACAGAGTCAACCTTGCTTTTGAGATCGTATAACTCACAGATTAAAAGTGCGTGCCACAAGGTAAAATGTGGTCTACTTAATTATTCATATATTTATATGCATAAATGTTGAGTTTTCTTGATATCAAGATAAACCTTTGAAACATATCGTTTGCTTCTACTCGAAAGAAAAATGAATATTCACATTTACATAAAAACGAACGTTTAATCCCTGCAATATTTTATTTAAAGGAAAAAATTTTAATGATTGAATGCATTTAAAAAATTTAACATGAATCTTTAAGTGAGAAAATCGATATCACTCCAATTTCCTTTACCATTAAAGTGCACGAATAATATGCTGAAATTTTTTAAGGTCATAAATACTTTAACTATGCAATATAATATGTATGTAAATTTGGTATTAACTGTTGAAGAAGTAGAAAAAAGATGTTCAGTAAAAAATCCTTTTATGGTATTGTTTTAAGATCTTTGATTTTGAAACTTTTTTTTCCTTGTTATAATAAGGTAATGGGGCCGCGGGTGGCGTAGTTGGCTGGGCAGTTCGGCTGAGTACGTCATTCCGGGGTTGTGGGTTCGATTTCCACATGAAATACCTTGGTTGAAAAGTAAAAATCTCATCTCTCAATAAACAAAAATATAAAAACATATACACAAGAAAGCGGCATATGGGCTAAGTTCCCGAGTGCGCGAAAGCAAGAAGCAAGGTAGAATTAATTCTACCTTGTAAAAAAAAAAGCAGGTAATATTTTCATCCAACTTTTATTTCTGGGTCAAATATTTCCCTTTTAGCAGATAAATAAAAAACTCGAAATTATATTTTATAATTTCTAATTTGGTTTAATATATACTGCACTGAACAAGGTAAAAAGGCCTATTTTAATGTACAATGAGTCGTTTACAACAATTAAAAGTGAACAAGTTATCACATCATATCACCTCATTTTTTTAATATTATGTAAATAGCACAATTCACTTTGAGTATTATAGTATTAATTTTAATGCAAGAACTTATGGACTTACATTACATGTATAGAATATTTAGTAGAGTCCAACCATCTCAGAGAGGGACTTCATCATTGCGATTCGTATAACACCTCTATCAATAATATCACAGTTTCAGGTAAATTTTAATCCCAAAAGCTCAATCAGTCTTGTACATATGTCCATTAGCAGTATGAGATACATCAGAACCGAAATCTGTTGAGCTGCAACATGAATAATGCTTTTGCCTGTACGTGTACTAATGGCTCCGTCAAGGATGTAAATTAAAGAAAATTTCCTTCGACTGACTTTCCCGGCCCAGAATACAGAAAGGAACCACATATAACATAGTGCAGCAGCACAAACTACAAAAAGTCCCAATCGAGTACTACCACCAGACATTCATCATTGTGGGCCAAATTATGCAAAAAAATCTGGGAGTATATCATCGAGCTCCACCTTATTCCTGTGGTAGCATTTGCAGGCGAACACTTTAGTTACACTTATCAACATGGAACGACTGGGCCAAAGATTCTCTGGATGGTGGGTGCATTTGGCGACATTTTTCATACTATTTTCTTCAAATATTGTTAATTTTTCATAGCTACAAACTGTGTTAATAATTGTTTGAATATAAAATATATTTGACAATTTGAAACTAAATTCTATGTGTTTCAACTAGCAATACTACTCCCAACTATAAAATATGTAAATTCAAGCAAAATAAGCTAGGAATGGTGCATTTCGCCAGGGAATGGTAAACCACAAAGATCCAGTTTATAACGCTCCGCTCGTGTACTTTCGGATTTTGTGGAATTTAATTCTTAATTGCTTTGCTTTAAAATGTAATTAATCTTTGTGAATATGCAAGGAAAGCTCAGAAGTCCAAAATGATTTTTATTGTATACATTATGTATTTAACTTCCTTTAATTTTTCTTTAATAAGACATACCAGGGCAGTTTTGCTAAACCTTAGAGCCCATTTTATCTTTAACGAGAAAATTGAAATTTTAGGGAATTGTGTAATCCAAGCTATAATCCTTGAAAGCTACACTAGTTTTGTCATTATTTTATCAGGAAGAAAATGACGCAAATAAAATCATTTCTGGTTTTATATTAAGCATAGCGTCAAAAGTATTAAAACACAGGGAAGGTTAATCAAAACTAAGGTACTACACAGAGGCTTGCAGCATATCATTTCACATACCACTTGGAATCCAAAAATCAATTCTGATGTTGTAGGGGTTGAAAAATGGTACTCAAGGAAGGAGATAATTGAAAGTCATTGAGCGCTACGCTAGCATGTTGTACATCATTTCAGAAGTTTTGTGAAGTAGTAAATTCATATTTGATAGCTTTTTTATACAATGGGTAAAGGAACAAAATAAGAATAAAAGTTAACTCAAACATGTCTTCTTCTGTAAAAAATACGATAATTTTTGGTTTTATTATTTATTTAGTCTGCGAATTAACGGATGTAAGAATTGGAGTATGATTTCCTATGATTTTCTTGAATTAAATTACACAGTGAATTTTTTTAAACTGGTAAGTATTATTCAAATATTTAGCATATAATATTTAATAACTATTTATTTAATTCAGTCTACAGAATAAAATGAACTTATTTCATAATGATAATATAAAAATTCAAATTCAATATAGTTTTCATCTATTTTTATATCTATAAGAAATATGTATGTATGTTTGAGATAACCAAATATATATTCCGCAATCTCGCTTTGTCGTCTAAATGAGACCGAAACGGCATACACGTATGATACATATACATAATATGTATGTCATTACTTTTTCGTCCTTGGAGAATGTTTCTCAGATTTCACACATTTAGCAGAAAGTGGAAAACTTGCCGTGTGTAATAAACATTTATACATATACAATACATATCAAGTTTCCATTGTCTGGAAACAGCACAGAAAAGCTATTTGTCGAGCAAAACCTTGCGTAAATAATTAATTAACCCAGCTCGGAAGATATTCGTACTTTGGATGTGAAACCGAAAAAGAGCATAGTCAGAACGACTCGCATGACATATCAAGAAATTTTTAAATTGAACGCAAAGACGAGCCTGCGCCCCTCCTACAGTAAGGGTTTATAAATAGCCCTTTTATTCAGGATGGAAAAGAGCTAAATTCTGCACTGTTATTAAGCGGCAATAAATACACACGTTTGCGATTCCGCTGTAATTGATATACGTGTTTGGTTCCGCAGTCCACGAGTAGCCCCCATAAGGTGCAAAATTTCCAATCGATAAGAAACTATCGCTGGGGGTAAAAGGTGGAGCAAGCTCAAAGAGTAACTTGCTGAAATTTGCTATCAGGACGTTCCTCTTTACCTGAGAACTATTTATTACCTTGCATGTTTGTTAGCAATAATTTAGCGAGAGCCATTCACACTCAACAGACATCGCTGCCTTCTGAAGACCGCAGTGCCCTATCATTTTGCAACAATGCAGATTCAGACAGATGCAACTACACTGCGAGTCCTCCTGCGGCAGTGCATCGTCCTCACCTTGCGTCCATCTACTAATTAAATTGCAAACGTTGGCTCATCCCCATTAGAAGCTAGCGTTCGTAGAACTTCTTAAGCAGGTCAATGTTTAATTTCTCCAATTACCCTAATTGGTGACAAAACCAACCGGCAGAAATGTATGAAGTCTGGTCCTGGAACCAATAACGACGGCATAGATGTCGTCAGAAAGGTACTTCGATGTACTTTACGAGTTACTATGGCAGCTTAGCTCAAATAACTGTGTGAAAAAAGCTATGACTACTTTTATACCTAATTTTCTCAAACAACTTAATACAATATTTTTCATTCCGTGACGTCGTAGTGCAAGTTCTAACTAGTCCGGGAGGATGCGGGGTGAGGGTCGCGGTTGCATTACCTACCTGCGCCCGCGCGCCGCCCCGCGCCAGCAATGCCCAGTCAATGCATATTCGCTTTGTGAGTATGTGTGTCTCAACATGGCAGAACGTGACAATAACTGTGTTATCTGGTACATAACTTTTTAGCGGACTTTTTAATCGACGATAATCAGCGTCACCTTTTGGGAGAGGACATCCCAGAAAATCATTCAGCTTTTGTTATTTACATTCAAGAAAACGCTGTTAACTTGTATGCTGCAGATATTTCATTTTATGCCGATGATTCTGATATTTGTAGTTATGAAAGTGAGAACAGCGATGAATCAGATTTTGAATAAATGGTTTTATCAATTATTTAATCGTTTTTTAATCTATCTTTAACAGCTGGCAGCCCCTATTTGTGGCCATTTTTACATAGGCAGACGTGTTCCATCATGCACAGAAAAAAATTAACTTTATATATATATATATAATCATAAATATACGTATTTAAAAAACAAATGAGTGTAATGTTGTCCCAAAAATCAATTTTTATTATTTTAATTAAAAATATTAGCGGCCACATTTTGATAGGCACCCCTGCAAAAATATATTCTCCCATTCATAAATATATGTAAAAATTAGGTTTTGATTAAAAACTCGATGAACGTAGTAAACTTGCAGCCGGATCTCGTACTAAAACTACATCGAAGTACCTTTCTTTCTGATGACATCTATGCCGTCGTTATTGGTTTCAGGACCAGTTTGTCCGGTCCTCCTTTGAAATGCGAACTAGAAATCGTGAGGAATATTTCTTTTTGCAAGGTATAAAAATTCTATAGAATGAAATCTCATTTCCGTTTTAAAATTCATAGAGAAGGAAACTTTAATTTAATTTGGAAAAGTTCAAAGAAAACTTCACAACTTCGCATCATATAGATGGATTGCAGTGTACTGCATGCAACATGCATACGTATGAAAAACGTAGTTGAAAGGAAATGCTTCTCACAGACAAGTCTCCGTACAAAAATTTTCACTCATTTACAAATAGTGAGCATAGTTTTAATCGATTCGTACCCTGAAAAAGAGCTGTGAAAAAGGAAATAAAAAAATTGAAGAGAAAACCAATTTCCTGAAAATTTTCTTGTGCATTTGTAAGATGGGGGCTAACCGAGCGAAATATTTGCATATGAAAGGGAATTATTCGGAATAAAGACTTCATGCTAAATTAAAGCAAAGAACCAAAATTCTTCTCGCTTCTGAGAAACCAGAGCTTGTCTGAGTCAACATTCCATTTCCATAGTTGCGTTCAGAAAACTTGAATTTGAATTTCCTTTTGAACTGTTGGTAAGTTAAAACACTCCGATGAGACGAGACTACATTTATGTTGCCTAGGTCCACACATTTTTCCAATAAACCACATCACCTCAATATTTTATTCCAAATTTATATTCCCATAAATGTTTACTTTTTTTAAAAAGGTGCAATAACCGCTGTGTATTGCTCGTATTTCACAAGAAATTTATTAAAAAATGTTGCTGACCATAGCACAACACACAACTTCCGCTGAAAATACTTTCAACCACATTCAGGTGCATTTTTTCGCGTTTCAAATAATTTAAATTTATATTACCTACATAATTCATACTTCGTATGACTTTCTATTCTATTACAAAATACTTACCATAAAAAAATATTAAATAGTCTCGTATGCTGGATATTATATATACAATGATGGTGTCAGGATTTTCTGCTCACTGTTAGATACCAGCAAATGCAAATAGTTATTATTTGATGTAAAGTGCTGTTAGTATCTCAAAAAAGGTCAATCTTCGACAAAACAATAACTTTCTTGACGACCTACGATATAAGTACGAGAAGCAGATTGAGTTTGAGATCATAAGATTTCCAAAAATGAAATTTTTTCTATCGCAATTTTCAGCTGATTTCCAAACATTTTCGTTGGAAACCATAAGTTGAAGACGTTTCTGCTTTTTCCTTAAGAAATTCTGCGGAAAAATTGAACACAAATAACTTATTGGGCTTATCGACTGTAACAAGCACGCATTTGTCGTGTGAAATAGCATATCGAAGAAATTGAAAGTCTTCTTTAACTTTTGACCATGAACATACCTACAATGTTTTTTCAAACTCCGAAAAGAGACTCAAACTCAATTTATGCCGAATACATATAAAATTCCGACTGCTTTGAAAAGATGCTTAAAAAAGATTTAGCATTCACTTAAGGAAATGTTACATTTTGCACTTCTTCCTTTTCCCCGTAAATGTTAAATGCACGAGAGCCCTTCCTTCCTTCCTTTTAGGAACATTAAAGAGTGAAAAATTATGAAAATTCCGAAACTTTCCCAGTGTGCCGGGATAATTCGCAAATAATTTATTCGGCGGACACAACAATCGAGAAGGACTGCCGTAAAACTCGTCTGAGTCTCCTTTCATCCGGGAAGGTACTCAAAACGTGATAAAGTTGTTGGACCAGACCAGTCGGTTTCGGAGTTGGAGTTGGGCGGAATGCTTTAATGGGTCGTGAAATTACTTCGAATAAAACTTTTGCTGTTGGTCAGCTATTTTCCCCGGACGATGCTTTGTTTCGGCCCGGCCAGGAGCATTTCACATTCGATTGCATCCGCTGCCTCCGAAGAGTGTTCTCATGGCCATAAAGTGAAGGAATTTGTCTTTGAGGCAATGAGATGAGTAATGCCGGGGAGCTGGCGGGAAAAGTCCCTAACTCTAGAATTCCGGGGAGGAGTAGGTGGAGTTTGACTAAAGTTAGCGAAACATGGAGTGCGGCATTAGATCCACACCATTTGCCCGGATGAATGGCGGCATAGAGGATTCAAAATCTACCCGAATGGACCATACATAAGTGGATACGGTCAAATTTTTTACAAGGTCATATGTCGGCGACGACTTGAAACAAGAAAATTAATGTGACTCGATTTAATAGCGTTCTGGGAGCACTTTAAGTATGAGAAATGCGCTCCACATCTTGAAATTTGTATTCACCTTCTCAGGGATACCCGAACACATGTCTCATCCGAATTTATTGCCAAGATACTGGTTTAATGAAAATATCTCTGTTCCCTTGTTCCATATTTTCTGAACATCATAAAACATACTTCCTTATGGCTACAGGAATTCCTTTTTGTTATTGTATTAATCCCACGAGTATATGCCACCGAAAGAATTATCTAGCCACTCCGGGTGTATGTAGTGTTGATATTGATTCAGACGTGACACAGAAGCAAATATACAGTCCATGCTGGCCAAATCACAGGAGGATATGAAAGTAATCTAATCAGTTATGGTTAACTGCCTCAAGCAACCATTATGACAATTTTCTGCGAGGACCGTAATAATTATTATTCACCACAGTTACAGCAGCGCACCGCTGTCGGTTTAATTCTCTCGAGAGGCATCAGTGAGACTTCGTAGTCATTTCAATTATTAATGATTAACCCGATACTCTCTTGAGGGCCCCTAAACTTTTAATAATTTAATCAAATTGTGTAAGACATTCGACAATTCCTTATGGGAACTCTCCCGATAAAACATTCAAAATGAAACATGACTTTCAAAAGTTGCACTAAACACGTACAAAAAGTAGTCAAGAAATAGTCGAACTTTTCGTGTTCCATGTATAAATAAAACAAGTATTTAGTTCGCTTTTTCCCTTTGGACTATTGGATAGAAACTTTAGACTATTAAATATAGCTTTCTTTAAATTGTTAATGAAACATTATATTGTGCTTAAATACTCACATTTTTTCTTTTAAAAACCTAACGATAATCTGACTAAAACTAAATTAAATGTTTTACTTGAAAGCTACTTTTTACTGGGCCAGAATTAAACAAAATAAAGAGGACTTCATGTGCTTATAGGTATAGCATATATATATGTAAGTAAGGGAGTATTAAAAGCAGTATTGAAGAAGATAAAAATATATCAAAATACCTTCGTAAATAATGCTCTTACCATTGAGGCAGACCAAATAGCATCATCATTATTCGGCCAGTAACATTGCTCTCGAACACAACGGACGCTTGATTAATTTTACTGAAAATGGCTTTTCCTACATATTGGCCATAAATCGATCTCTGACGTACTTTCCAAAAGTCATAAAATTCCGAAAGCTTTTGAGGCTCACCGGTGTGAAAGATATTATATAAATGTATCAATTTACTCCCGAGGACAAATGAAAGGCCCTTGAATTGATCCCAATCGTATGAATCGCCCTTCTGCCCTACGCGAATAAGAAACTCCATGTGCAGCTATTATGGGATAATTTCAAGTCAATAATATCAAAATTGATCTGCTCTTTACACGAGTTTCTGTAAAAATGCCTTGATTGAAACGAAATTCGGTACATTGCCCATTCAGTTTTCTTCCCCAATTTGGTAGAATGTGGGGAGAGTTCCGTCTTTTCATTTTTATCTGCGATAAAAGCCTTAATTGGTCCGTCAAATCCAACCGTAAATGGAGATGTCGCGTGCCCTTTTAATAAAGGAAGCAATAAGAGCCCCAGGATCAAAATAATGTTGGGGGATATTGGGCATTCATGCAGAAACCATGAAAATGAAAATTTGACTAAAGTAACCCAACTCATGGATTTCTGGAATTCTACTTATTAAAAGCGGAAATTATTTTAATTGTTTTAGATTGGAATGGATGAAACAACAGACATAAAGCAAAGTATTTATTGGATTTAAAAATTCTTTCAAAAATAGGTTTGAAAAAAGTGTTTTTAATTTTAACTGTGAATAAAATCAATTTATCATACCAAACTTAGTGGTTAAATTATAATATTTCAACATAAGGCAATCAACCAAAATCTCTTCAGTACATGTAGTATTATTTATTTGGACTTAGCAGAGCAACAGAAAAGGGTATTATTAATTCTCAGTCTTTATATAGTGTGTGAGTTACAAATTAGGTAATAATTGAAATTATAATTAAATACTTTTGATGTCGTATATTGAAATATGTAAACGTTCTACTTTTGTTAGTGCCTCTGTTTCAACAAAACATACATATTCTTGTTTATAATTATACTATCCTTGCAAATGCATGAATGATACGATTTTTCTCAAACGTTTATAAATGATCTTGTAATTACTATGTTTTTTTTTTAAATCATAATTAATTACCTCAACAAAACTGTTAAAATGGTTGCATTAATAGAATAATATCGGAAGTTTGATAGTATAAAAATACATAGATAAAATTGCAACAACTACTTTGTCTGCAAATCGAAACGTATATGTATGTGCTGGAACGCTGTTACTTCTGGAAGATTATATTTGAAACGTTTTCATCCAGAGAATGCAGAAAATTGAATGCACTTAAAAAGATTCAACGACGCTCCAATGCGCACACCTTTATTTGAAAAACGGACGAACGTTGCAGCGGCAGATGGTGTTGAACTGCAGTAGCAATTTTCTGTGCAGACATTCTTAAAATACCTGACATGTGATCTTCCTTTGCCGGTAATAAGAATGATTGGAAAGTGTTTGCTTTCTGTGAGCTCTGCCCTGTGGCAGAGCGAAGGGTGAAAATGGCTGAATAAAATAAAGCAAACAAATCTTTAAGTAAACAAAAAGGCTCCTCTCTTGCATTCCAAATTGGAAAAAAAATTTCTTACGGACTAGAATGGTTTGAAACTCCTTCCTCGTGGACTATTTTGTTTTCAATTCGTATCTTGCAAATTGAGGCGTCCTTCATGTGACTTTTTTTCGTATTGATTAACTGCGAGTAAGGTAGAACAAAAACCTTTGACCCTTCGAAGGTGAAAGTAACGATGAGCTGAGCAACTAGTTACAACATCAGTGTTTGCTCGGCAACCACCTCCGGCACGTTTGGTCATTCTGATCCAAACCCCCGTCAAATTTATTGGATTTGGAAAAATACATAGTGGTGATGTCCCCTTTGGGCGAACAACACATGGATAAATTTAATCTAAACTTTTAATGAAAATCCCTCTGGAGCCGTGACTCCCCGGGGAGCCCCGCCGCCCCATTTATTCAAAACACTCGTTTTCATAGAAAGGCCCTCAACAATCAATCTTGCATGGTAGGCCGAGGTCGAGACGGGTCGAATGTAGTTTTTAATATACAGGGCCGGGCTTAACCTGCACCGGTCAAGCGTATAAATTTCACCCTGTACAGGGGCATCCAAATGGGGACTTATTTGGAGCGGTAATAAAATAGCACTCGGGATAAAATCTGAATGGATATGAAAAGCTTCCGAAATTACCCTAAATTTCGTTTGATGTTTATGACGTTTAGGGGGAATATATAAAAACACGAATTTTATCGAAGAGAACCCCTCTGCATATTTAAGGTTTTGTGAAAAATTTTATTGGGAAGCATTCAAATACTTTTAGATTTTACAGAGGAAACGGGCTTTGAAAACAATTTTAAAAAATGATTTTATTTTTTTTTTATTTTTGATATACATGTTGCAATTTCAATTCCAAAAAGTATTTGGAATTATTTCAATGCAAACAAACTGAAGAGAATTAGAGTTACCTTATCGTGACGTAACTTAAGTATAATGGTTTCAATAACCGTTTTTACTAATATAGTGGATACTAAATATTGATATAAATGTGAACTTTTCAGAATGGTGTTTAAGCTAAAATAGATAACTTGATTATAACTTATAAAACAAGCAAGTTATCATTATGCCAGTTCTGTACAATTTAAATTAAAGTTCATAAAAAATGTATATACCGGAATATAAAAGCAACTCCAAAACTATAGAACTCAAACTTTAACTAACATTCGATTTTCTTTCCTATTGTTTGTTTCGAGATTATATTACGCAAAAACATTATAAGATTTCAACAGATATGCATTAAAAATAAATAGAAGAACTCAACTAGAAAAATATATACGAACACTTAAATTGACACTTTAGTCTATGTATAATGAACATCTTAAAATTTCACTGTATAGACAGACAAAGGATATGAAATCAATTAACATTAATTAGGTTATTCGGAGAAAATTGTGAATGCTTTCAATTAGATTAATGAAAATAATCCCTATTCATATTAAATATAATCCTAGATTCCTAGAAATGAAAATTAACGAAATATAGCAATGCAAACTCGTTCTCTCGGCAAAAAACATTTCCCAGTAAATCCCATAAATCTTCGTTTAAGTTCTTTGATTTCACGGACAATGACTGGCTCTTTCTGGTTTATTTTAAATTAAATAATATCCTCGTTCCGTACGTACGCATGGAATGCAATTTAAAATATATCAAAGGTCTTTATCTGCGCAACTTTTGCAAGAGCACAACGATTACCATGACAATATGTGGCACGAATTCGCAGCTACGTGCGCTCGAAACATCACAAATAATTGTGATAGTTTTTTGTAAATTTTCCTCATTTCCGGTTCCAAGATGTAGCGCGCTTGCAACGGACATTAATTCATCATAAAATAAGAACGAAACTCCACTGCAATTTAAGGTAAAGCGCATTCAACTTTCCGAAGCTGTCATAAATCTCAGCAAAACGCGGAGGATAAATAAAGGCTTACAGTGGCCCATGAAAGGGCATCTCGCGCTCACTGTAATTTATATCTTATAATTATGACGTATTTCAGCGGCGTTTATGTCCGACCGTGAACAATGCAAAACATTACGCCTTAATCGATTTTCATTCACAATATTTTAATAGCGTGTGTCCCTGGGAAATGTGGATTTTTATCAGCGGCATAAAAATACTCTGCCAGTTGTGTGATTTATGAGCGCTCCCGAGCCGGGCCATGCTCGGTGCAACTAACAATGTTGCTGTCATTAATAAAAATGTCGAACACAAGTTGGTCCTTTGCATCCGAGGCCACTTTGAGACCACTCACTGTCCGCGGCCTCGAATTGGCACTGCCAGAAAGGCTCTTTCCTACGTCGAAGTTAAACCCTAATTTCTTACGAAGTCGACTGAATGGAACCGGAATAAACTTGGCACTGACCATCAGATATTAAATACTTGTTCTCAAAGTATTGTCCCTTAAACGCGTCCTCAGAATCCAAAGAAGATTGGAACTTTGGATACACTATTGTTGTATGAATACTCGACGATGACCATTTAGTAGATACTCTTCTCTTAACAAACAAAAAACCATTCTATTTACATATTACATACATACAATATATATATAAACTTCAGATATTTTTGTCTCATGTGTATTAGAATTAACTATTACAAATGGTATTTGCAATTCACCCGTTAGATAATATTTGATTAAAGCACCTGTTCATATCAATTAGATAGATACTATTTCTGTAGCTTATCTACAAATACCTGCTTATATGGGATATTTCGAGTTTAAGGCTTGCTCCTAAAATAATTATTTTTTTTTATGTTCCATACATCGCCAAATTGGGTTTTTGGTAACCTATTTAACCCTATTTATCGAAAAAATGTAATTCAGTTAAACAGACAAATATTGTAAAAGGTGTGCATTTCAAAGGTTACACATCTTGTCTAGGGCCAAAAATTTCACTGGCAGACAAAAATTCTTGATCGTCCCTGTTTTGCAGAATTAAAAACTTAATTCAAATTAAAACTTTTCATCACATTAGCTGTAATTAATATAAAATGACAAAGTCCAAACCTTTATTCCGGTAAAATTATCTGATTAAAAAATTAATATGTAATTCAGATTTTAGAATATGTAGGTCCATATAAAGTGTTAAGTTGGCGTTGTATATCTATTTTATAAGTTTTACAAAGAAATTGGGAATTTTAACTGGACAACTTTTTTTAAATCTGGGGGATAAAATTCTGAGAGGATCTATTAAAAAAGATATTATTCCAGGAAAACTATTCCGATCTGAATGGAAGAATTTGGGCACTTGCTCCGAACCATCCGCATTAGGGCAAGCTTCCAAGCATAAATTAAACTGTCCTTCAAGGCACCCCGGCCGGCCGACAGTCAACCCCGGGACTATTAATTTTGCAGGAGAATTGCATGCTCCTGACGGCTACTTGAAATGTTTTTCTCAAATGCGGGCGAAGCCTTAGTTTATGGCCAGATAAAGGTTTTTCGTAGACGGGGCTTGG
The DNA here is from genome assembly GCA_951509405.1 of Machimus rusticus. Lineage (NCBI taxonomy): Eukaryota > Metazoa > Arthropoda > Insecta > Diptera > Asilidae > Machimus > Machimus rusticus. The sequence goes on along the minus strand of OX608050.1, from coordinate 46,613,725 downwards.
GAATGTGAATTAACAGCATTCGGCTGGGGCTGAGCCGGCGGGAGTGGCTCCGGTTCCGGGACGGGGGCGAACAAGCTTAGTTAGTGCTATTAAGTCAGAGCTTCCCATTCATTAGCGTCCATACCCCCGAAATTGGGAATTGTGAGAGCTTTTGTGGGAATTTAATTAAAGGTACAGTGGCGGCTGACTGCCATTCGAAAAGGACCTGCTCCAGGATTTGCGTTTTCCAGAGCAATTTTCTGATGGTGAAAGCGGGTCTTACACCGACCCGCTGTTATGTGAAACTTAACCCTGCCTTGCTACTGTTTTAAACTCTAGACTGTGCCACATCGAAATTATAAGTCTGTCCTCGGATTGCTGATTGCACGGGAAAGTTGAAAACTTGATCCTTGCGCTAATTTTACCTTCCTCGCGGTATGAGAGGACAACGTGCAAATTATTTCGTTTGGAAATGGCCCTTCTCACCGAACAGCCTCGCACAATTTATATAGTACAATGCTATTCGAGAACAACTGGGAATAATTGTTTGCTTCCAAAAATCAACTGGCTATTTTATTAGCTTACTCTCCTTTCCTGAGCACCGAGTTTTGCAGTAACCAGACCTTATTGAGGAATGTTAGCTAAATAAGACAACTATACGTTCAGCTTGCCAAAATTGAAACCCTTATATTCAGAACTTAAAATATAAAACAATAAAAGACTGATCGTATAAATATGCGCATATTAGAAATAATTATTAACTTATTTATGAACTTAGCAGTCCTATCGCTATCCCAACGAAGTATAATATAGAAACACCAAGAACAATTCATTTTCAAATTTCAACTATGTTTACTGTATCTCTGCAGTAAAGTATAATTATTATATACATACATATGTATGCAGGTACATGGTTCAAAAAACTATTACAATTGTTCTTCAAATTTCCCTAAAATTTACTAGAAACCATAAACAATTTGTTTTGCGAAATAAGAAGATAGTGAACACTCTAAAGACTTAAAATGAAAGGTTAACTAAGAAAAGAAAAAATATGTAATCAAGCTCAATATACATATATTTTATTAATCAAACTTAGGATTATTATTTTATACGTACACTCTAAATCTTTTTTCTAGGGAAATGTTACTAGAAAGCATCTAGTGTTGAGTTTTTCTAGATTACTAGTACTTTTTACTAGGAAACAAGTTACTCTGACCGAGTTTCCACTACAATTTAATTGAAATCTAGAGAAAACAAAACTTCCGCTAGATCTAGCAAAAGAAGCTAGAAATCTATGGGCAACACTGAAATTCTGGTACACTGAACTGCATTTCTGTGCAAATTCGCTGGAATCCTAGTTTTTTAATCCGAAACACATTCGAAACAAGATGCAGCAGCCAATACGTGGCTCTCGTAATTCACGAAGAAGCTTAATGTGTTGCTTCTGCCGCTGTGACGCATTGCTGCTAATGTGTTCAGCGTCTGCGTGGCTTGGTAACTTGTCATTTCTTGTGTGATTTTTGAGTGGAAAAGGCGTCGCCTGTTGTGAGGTGTAGAAAGTGATAGAAGGAAGATCGAAAATCTTAAGTCCTTTTCATTTATTAGAGCAATATTCACAACTTAGGAGGAAAGTAGGACCACCTTATGACCCCTACTTAATCGTGTGATTGATCGAATATTTTCTTAAGTTAACTATGTATACAAATAAGTTTACGTTACAGTATTTACAGTAAGGGGATTATTATTATATTTTCATAAATGTAAATAAAATGAAATGAATACATTCAACTTTTCGATATTTTTCTATAATATTATTCTGCAATTATTTCAGCATTAAAAAATATTTTCCAAAAAAAACATCGTTGTTCTCGTCTTTGTTAAATAAACTTCTTGTGTGGAATGTGTATTAGAAATATGTGTTTATATTTACTACGGATCTATATTTAAAAATACTGGTGATAGTCACCACGCTCGTATCGAGTAAAATCGAAACGCAACTTTTAATGACTGATTTTTATATGCAATTCAGTTATTTAAGATTTATTCGATTTCAAAACCCAAAATATGAATCTTCTAGAGAAGAAATCCAGTGAATTTTGGAAGAAATCTAGCTAAAACAAACCAATAGAATTCTGATGGTTAGGTCTAGAAATCCAGTGAATTTAGATAGCGGTAAGGAGAAAATTAATAAAGTTCTAGTGGTTTTAATTGAAATTCTAGTGAATTGTATGTAAAACAAAAACAATGGAATTCCATTGTTTATGGCTGCAATTCTAGTACATTTAGGTAGAAATCTAATTAATATAATCAATAGAATTCCAGTATCTTTATTTTCACTAGATTACTTACTGGAAATCCTAGGAAGCCAACTCTAGTTGTATTCTAGTTGATTCTAGTTGGAAAAAGGTTTTGTGTGTAGGGGAGACCGGGTACAAAAGTAACGGCGGGTCGAAAGTAACAAAGGCTCTGTAGGTCTACCCAATAGTCAAAATACCGCTTCGCTGCTATCAGGTGATGGCCGGTGGCGCCCCCCTCTCCTGCATTCAGTAGCCGCGCGCGCCACGCGCTGTTAGGTTTTGTGAGAGGACAATAAGTGATTTCACAAGTCAAAAGTAAGTTTTTTGACGTTCACTTATTTTATGTTTACTACTACTACTAAGGATGATATTAATCTGAAAATTTGCATATAAATTCTAGATTAGATTTATTGCACAGTGTTTTAATTCATTTTTGTCTAGCACGTTCCGTTTTCAGGTTATCGTCCATGTGTTGACAAAAATGTGGTAGGGTACAAAAGTAACATAGCCCTATGGGTAGACAAGTAACATGTTACTTTTGTCTTCGGATTGATTTACTGATTGCGAGTATGAATAGAAGACTGATACTGAATAGTGTGATTAGAAAAAATTATTATCATACAATAATTAATGTCATTAATTACTAAACACAGTTTCTAAGGAAGAGTTAATAATATTGATTTTTTTTCGTAAAATATACATTTTTTTAGCATTTAAAATGAAAGTGCTCATTTATATTATTAATAAAAAAGGTTTCTAATAAATAATTTGTTGATTTAATATGTAATATCATAATTATTACAAACATTTTGACCTGTTACTTTCGACCTGCCAACGTGGTCGAAAGTAACAACGGACGAATTTTTTAAAAGTCTCTGTGATTCATACAAAATACACAATAATCAGGCAAATCAAGATACTAATGTAAAGAACGTGAACGGAATTTTTATATGGCTATATTAATTTCATCAAAATAATAACACCTAACCAGAAATCAAGGTAAAAGTAAAAAATGTTACTTTTGTACCCGGTCTCCCCTACGAATGAAATTAAGTTGAATGAAGTTACGTACTTGCTGGATCTGCAACTTTTACGATGTGACAATACTTGCGCCGTGTTTTGCGTATAGATATTAGTATAGGAATTTTATTTAACTTGAATACACAAATATTACAATACCAAAAAAAACCGCAGATTCTTCATAATTTTAATAATTAGTTTGGCAAAATAAATAATAATATGTATACCTATATGTTTTTCCTGTCAACTTGATTGAGGGAAATTCTGAGGTCAGAATCTGGCGAAGCGAGAGGGCTAAGGCTAGATTCGTGTGCGTGTCACGCCGCCCGCGTTGTGCAAGGAATCAAGCAATTCTTGGGATCAAGCTGACATTAGGCCGGGAACACACCGACTGCCAAGTGCGATCAGAGCCTACAGAGAATGGAAGTGCCGACCGACATATTTTCGTTACATCGGTTTTTACCCCCTATTCTAAAGCACGGCCATAGAAGTTTCACTTTAAAAAATACCTTAAGTTTCATAAATATGGGGCTTCATTTCGATCGACTTTAGAACTTCCTTTCTGAAATCAACATTACAAATGGTTCAGATTTTAACGTCACAGATTAAAAACGAATTAAAACATACCTGCCAAAAGCAGAAATATACGATATGGTTTTAAATGTTGTCAAGTGAACCACAAAAATCTCAGAAAAATGAAGTCAGAATTGTACGATAATCTGGAATAAGTAAGCAGAGGATCAATATTTTTAAAGTTAGTAAGACGAGGTTATCAATTGGAGAATTTTTCGCTCAAACGACGACCATCTGTTAGGTTTTTGTCCTGTGCGAGGGCTTCCATCAATTAAAAGGGTATAAAAAAAATAGGAGCCAGGCCGAGGCAATAAATAACACTGGGTGAAGGACAAAAACCTTCTCCTACATGCCCAAAGTTCCGCAGGCTCTTCTTACAGGAGGAAAAGCTTGGGTCAGCGTGTCACGCCGAAGACTGGGTGCCTACAAAGTGCATCCTGCTGTATTGAACATCGTCGACAAACTTCTGCCAAGTTGAAAATATTGCCAGAAATAGAAGTTTCGGTCCATGTCGAGTCGTTAATCCCATTCAGATCACGTTTAAGGGGCAATAAATTGGAGGGAATTGATTCGTGATCTCGGGTCCGGATCCCTTTTGCGGACTGTTTAACTTATCTCCCATAATCCGGCAAATGGACCCTCGGGAACATACCCGCCGAACGCTCTAGAAGTCGTCCCATTTTGAAGCGATAAGCGGCCCTGCTTCGTCGCCTAATTGCACTAATCCTTTATCTCTCATTTCTTAAAAAACTCGCTGAAAGCAGTACCCGCATCCCTCGCAACTTTTCCAATCTAGTTAGCAGACAAAAAAAATGGCCGACATTTGTGACCCAATGCCGATTACACTTCACAAGCGGACCAGGCTCCGACGAAGAAGTTTTGGGACATTAAACTCCGCTCAGTGGGAACGCTATCTTCAAAAGTGCTGATTGAAGTTTTCTATTTGCCCGCCATTACGGAGCGCAGCCCGGAACGCTAGAAGCTTTTATCCTGGCCAAAATGTTTCATTGTGCGAACAAGGAGCTTTCATCCAGATTTTTGTAGATTTACTGCTACATTAGACTTAATTCCAAATCGTGGGAATCATTCTTATAGCAATTGTTCCAGCAGCAGCTTAAAGTGCTCATTGTAGTAACTTCTTCGAGTGTCCCTCGTCCCCCCTCCTCAGCGAATAAATGAATGAAGTTCCGTAGAGGATTCCGTGAAATCCCTTACAATTCTAGCGAAAAAAGCAAATCGCTAAGTTACATTTCGTACGCATTCAGAACTCGAATTTGTCTCTTCTACGGTGCACTGAACTGAAAATATAATATATCGAGATATGCACATTTTTTACATATAGAATTGCGTTTTCGTCGTGTTTTCGAGCGATGATTTCACCAAATGTGTTCCCATAAACGTTTCATAAAGTGCACATGACATTGAAGGAATCCTATGAACGTATGCGAGAAACACGTCAACGACTAAACGTCGTTTACTTACAAAACTGCCAGAAGGCGTTTAAATTAAGACTCGTCCTTCCTTTGCTCACATGAATAATGCAATTTTTATTTAGCGGCAGAACCCGCGTACCTCAGCTCGTGTACATGCAAACAGCGTTCGGCGTCTCTGATTTGTATGCACGGGGCGCGGCTGTGTTCCACCTTCATTCCATCTCTAAACAATCCGATTTTGATGCTTGGCAAAACGTGAAAGACCTTTCGTAATGAAATAAGATGCTCAGCTGAAGAGGTTCTCAGAAATTTTTATCCTCCCGACGGGAAATATAAAAGGTCTCAATTTTGGGCGGCCCAACTGTACATACATGGAAATTTTCCCAAACAATAACGAAGTCCCTAATTAAAGAGCTCTTTAATATTTCCAAACCGCCCCGCCGATTTTCTTGTACCATGGCATCCGAGTCGACCTTAAATTTACAAAGGGTTGCAGGTGGGTGGGTGGAATGTGCTTAACACGCCACTTCGCAGCTTCACCAAAAATTTTAAGCACTGCCGGAGAAATATTGATTGGGTTCTGCTGAGGAAGCAAGGCACTCTAAGTGATGGGTGAGTCTGAGTGAACTTGGCTTTATAACCGCTCCATCAAGTGTGCTAGACAGATTTCCTCTACTGAACCTTTTCGTGGCGAACAAAAGTTCTACTTAGCTCCTGAACTCGTCGATTAGAGTGACAATCGAAACTTTTATTAAAAGTCGTACAAACTGTGGATAGAAGTTTTCACTTTTAATTCCTACCGCACAACATGCCGATTTGATTACATCTTCTTGCTGTTAATCTATATTTATAAAATTCTCATAATTGGCTACTAAATTAACTAAAATAATGTTTTAAGCTTCTTCGAAAGTTATACAACTTCGAGTACCTCTGTGTGGAGAAATTTTCAAAGGTAATAGGAGAAGCAGTACTGAATAATATGGTAAAGATTTTGTCATGATTATTTCTAAAATATTAGTTTTATTAACACAAAATTAAATTCAAAATAAGGAAATGTTATGAAAATCTAAGAAAATTTAACAAACAAACCACACAACACAACAAAATTAATTTTAACCATGAAATAATATTTAATAACAATGTTAGTATTTAATTGTCTATAAGATAATAAAATATCCTACACATTTTATTTCATATAATTATTATGTATTCTCTAAGAGATTTTAATTTTGATTTTAACTTGAAGGCCAAAACTGGTTATATACTAAAGTGAAAATGCGGGAACATAAGGAAATAGCCGAAATTCGGCATACATTTAATCTTTATACATATATTCTCGTCTTAAAAGAGAAGTCCTCGTTTGCAGTTGTATAATTCCCGATTACAGCGCTATATGTCATGGTATTTCAACAAGGCACATTCGAAGAGAAATTTCAACGAACTGAAATGAAATTAAATGCTAGACACGTTGGGATGAGCTGCTCCATACGGGAGCGCTTCATCTCAGAAATTAAAACTCCGACAGTTTGAAAAGACTCTACGCGAGAAGAAAGGTGGATTTATGTATCTCCGGTCATAATCTCGCTGAAGGCACACAGGATGTAATCCCAAAATCCAGGACACACATTCGCTGAATGACAGGCACAGAAAATCTCGAACTTTCATGCTTAATCTCTCATTATAAATTGCACCCCAGGCAACAATGCATAAGCTCAATGTAACTCTAGTAAACCCCTAAGTCAACAGTGCTTAGGGGCGGAAAAGTGTACCCAGCTCAACTGCTCAACTGCTGGCGGGGCACTCCCGAAAATGCCGGGTCCCACGCGTGCTCATCTACTTGACGCAAAAGTTTTATACCGAAATAACTCAGGGCCCACCCCCGCATCCGCGTACGTGAAAGTTTTTATTATCTACCGGCTAAGTGACTGGCTGCCGGAGTGACTGACTATCACGACATGATACGCAACTTCTGCTCGAATGGCCGGGTCCATTCTCCGCAGTCATTAAGTGCGAACTTTTTCAATCCAAACTAGAATTAGCGCTAAGTACGAAAACTTCTCGGGCGGATAATTAATTCACGGAGCTTCAGCCGCATTAATTCCATCCGGGTAGCCATCGATACACGACATCTCGCAGCAGCATCTTTGGTCCTGGTCGCCATCCCGAATAGTCGGCTCGCCGGATTGATATTAGCCACTATAATTGAACAGAGTTATGAATAATGACGCGCTTAGGCCTCATTACGCCGCTAGCATGAATACGAAATGCGTTTTGGGATTAGGGCGGCCTTAAAATCTATTCCGGGGGGAAGTTAAGTGAAAGCGTTTGACCGTTTTCTTTTTTTTTCCAGCCTCCATCAACCTCGGGGCGGCCTCGCTCAAAATAAATAAGAGGCCATCCCCAACGCCAGATAACCCTGCAAAATATGGGCAAACGACGTCACTAATAATAAATTAGACATCGTCTACGGAGATTGCTATCAAACGAGGAGAGAATACACCTAATGAAGATTAATGGCCGTCCCGCTCGCCCGATGCGAGTTTTATAGACAGACAAAGATTTACAGGGAAAACAGAAAAATTGAAATTTTTGAATTTATTATTTATTCTGACGGTACGAGCAGAGCACCCCCGCGCAGGAATGGGCGCTGATTTTCGCAAAAAAGGTATGGCTCACCCAAGAAACCATTCTTAACGCTTGACGCGCATGATAATGATATATGTTTTATAGTGCAGCACGTATCCTGGTTTTCAGGTCAAGAAGGCATCAAGTTCGAAATTTATGAAGTGTTTTATTAGGCCGTCCCGCCGAACAGCGCCTTCGGTTTGGGGTGATCCCTCCACCCGTTTTATCGAACTTCCCTTACATGCTGCGGAGAAAAAAGGGCAGTTTGGGTCGAAAGAAAGGTTTGTTTGCGAAGGGTTAAAGGGTAGGAAGATATTGATAGGACTGAAATGCAAATACGCTCAATAAATCCCCTTCTTGATATCTCCACTCGTCCAGGGAGCATGGCGGTGATGTTTAACAAAGGCTGGCAATTATGTGTACACTAAAAGATTGGCGTTCCACGTCGAAACATAAATCATAAAGTCACGGCCGTTTTTCGGCTTGGGATAGGATAACTTTGGGATTCTTGACATTTCGCGAAGAATTTCCTTTGCCCCTCTCTTTGTATCCCTTAAAAACTTTGGATTAGCTAGACCTTTTGGTTTCGAAATGGGCTCGTTGAAAGTATTATAAAAAGTCCCAAGTGGCTTTAATTTAATTAAAAAGTCAAACTTTCAAACTTTAGGTGAGAGACTTCTTTTGATATTGAGAAGGGGACGAGGGTCCAATGAATCTATATTTTACATTTGCTATTCTTGTACCATAACCAAATTAACGCAAGCTTTTTAAAGATATTATAAAAGAAGAATTTCATATCACGTTGAAATTTTGTTTTGCGTTGACAATAACTTAAAAAGATACAATAGGGACAAAAAAGTCTAATGCCAGGCATATTCACTGTTTAATTGAGTTCCCAGGAAAGAAAGCGCTGAACATTCATTTTACGAGGAAATTCAGAAAATTTCAGTTTTTGTTTTTTCTTGAAAGATAATATTGTATAATCAGACTTCCTTTGTCCCGAACAATAAGAAATTAATATAATTCAAATGAACAAATTGTATACAGCTTAAACTAGAAATGATATACAATATAATTAAAAAGTCTACATTTCATTACTATGTATACATCGAAACCAATAAATCCTTTCGACAAGATGGTTTAATGTAATTATGTTGTCATTTCATCGAAATTATTCATTTTTATCTTATGTATGTATGTAAATCCTTCGTTATGTTGTAAGCTTCTTAAGTTTTGCATTTACAGCTTTGATGCATCCATGAAGTTCAGGCCATATGCATCAACCAGGATTACTCAGGATTATTTTATATCGCAGATATTCAATCTTCGTAAATCTTGTTGGTATACAACAACCAAGCTGACCTTTTAATTTCGGCATATTTTAAGTAAGTTTAGTTCAGCAAGGAGAAAAAATTTAATTAAAATAAAAAGTAATAAAATATGAGTAACCTCTTAAGACTACATGTCAAAAAAAGTATGTTTCCATAAATCTATGATTATCTTACTATTACTTATCCGAACTCTTAAAATGAGCCATGGGAAATTAATAAAAATTAATGTTAGGTAAAGAGACTTCGATAAAAACTGAAGTTACATGTTACAGAAAATATTATAGAAAAACTCATGTTTGCCTTAAAATGATACAAATAATGTCAATGACTTTAAATTCATATTTTGAATATTGCCTACAACCTATCAATTTTAAGAGATATAATCATTCCTGTAATCGCTTGGAATTTTCACGAAAAACCAGGCTGTGTTCGATAACATTAATTTTCAGTTCTGTGTTAACTTGTCAAAAAGGGATCAAAGAAAAATTATACATGCAGTCTTGTCAAACGAAATTCTAATGCAACTAGAATTTTTGCCCTGCCAAATACCGTCAAAGAGCTTAGTATGGCGTGCCTTTCAAAAAAGGGTCGCGTAGCGTGCTACATAACGATCCATTACTTTTTTATCTGCGCCGTCGAAATTATGTTTCCAGAAACCTTTGTCCCTTATTACAGTATTTTTGGTAATTACATCAATGAAAAGTCACCCTTTATCCGTCTCAGGAAAGCATTTGCACATAACTAGAAGTAGTAAATTACTGGAAACATGCTTTAGTTTTTTAAATGAAATTTAGAATGAGCATTTCCTTTTGGACGTTAGGAATTAAGACATAATTAAGGATTTTATGTTTTTAGTGTTCTTACTAATTTTATTCTGATGTTACTACACTAAAGTTAAGTTTTTTAAGGTGGATAATACCTTTTAATAATTTTGTAGTTTACTTTTATTGGAATGCTCATGATTAACGTATTTACGGGCAAAATTCTAATGTTAATGTACAATTTCATTAATTATATACATTTATCTTTTAAATGCTCATCAAATTGCATTCATTCCCTAATTTTGCATAAATATTAATAGCTGAATAGATTCTTTCAATCTTCAGATTCAGGGAAAAAGTGAACCACAAAAGCAGTCACCCTTTAAACATAAGTGCTTACTGGTTGCCTACAAATCGCTTATAAATATTAAAGCATTTCTCTTCTCTTTAGAACATATGAGGCTTTTACCCTTAGCTCTCACGTTTTACGTGTTTAATTCATGACGCACTTAACTGATTCTGTGTTTCTTTTTTAAAGATAAATTAAAATTGTTTTAATAAACCTTCTATGTAATTTATAAAAGCCATAAAAAAGCGTAAAAACCAACTATAAAATATGAGAGAACCATGATTTATTATTTGCACATAATTTTAAAATATTATGAAGATAAACGCTAGTACATATTACACATACATATATAAAATGACGTAATAAGATGGAGAAAATTAAATAATACCTAATAATACATCCCCGATTATTTTCAAGTTTAACATTCGTCAATTTTCCATCCAAGCTGGCTGACACACACGAAATTCAAATATACATAGAACATCCAAAATAAGCATTGAATAAGCTTTGCTGATATTAAATTTTTTTTTATAGAACCAATTTATGGGTAAAAATACATACTTACATATTCTCCTTTTATCTTGGCTCTTTGACAACGCTAGAGAATTGACATTACCTCCGATTTTCAGTGCAGCTTTATTACAATATTTCATATCGGCATAACCTCTGGCAAGGAACCCTCGCCGTAAGGTGACTTATATCCTATTCCTTTGAATACCTCTTTATAGCTCAAATTTTATCAAAGACTTTTTACATGAAAGCATTCCTGATTTATATTAAGCCCATCTTTATCCTTGAAAGGAAGTGGTGGGTAGAAATTAAATAAATATTGCTCGAGGTTTTAGAGATTTAATTAGTACATATTATTAGCATTAATCCTTTAAGATTTGGTAGCAATTTAGGTGGAAGGAACTTCTGCAACTACAATGGCTTTAATATTCAATTTAAGAAGGAACTGGCAAGAAGCATATAGGACAAAATTCCAGTGGGTGTAATTAGCATTCTGTGACATCTTAACGATCTTTCCCGAGTAAGGAAAATGTTAAGGTGCAGGCGGAATGTGCTTTACACGCCACTATACGAATTTGTTTTGCGAGCAGCTCCAAACCCAGCAATCTAAGCAATCTAGCACCCAAGGACCGATTCAGCAATTCGCCGGGGAAGCCCTTAAAACCTTATTTGTGTAACGATCTGGGAAATCGTCGAGTCATTCCACCTTAGGGTTACGGTGAGCCCCTCACGTTTCAAGAAGTGCAATAACACTGCGCGTCGAACTGCTCCAACTTGACTTGTTGAGATCCGAGTAGAACCAGCATAATTACTAAAGGGTGTTTAATTAGCAATTAGCTGCAATCCTGCAAATGCGCTCCAGATAGCTGGGATGAGTTGTTTTGGGGGGAAAAAAAACCAGGAGCGACATGACCTAATGAATTCGTACTTACTACTCAGCACGGAACGGGAAGATGGATAACCTCAGCAGTGATTACTTATTCAGCAAAACAGGGCGGTATAATTGTATAATTGCTCTAATTGATAGGAGCACATAATTACACGCATTAGTAGGAAATAGACTAAAAATAGATTCTGGGTGCGATGAAACGATTTGTTTGCGGGAATTATTTATAAGGTATCCTCCCTCCTCAAGAGAGTCGCTGCACGTTTACAGAGGATACTACCTAAAGTAATTCTCGAGTAGATTGTCTACATCTAGGTTGAATAGTCTTATCTTCCACTATATCTGCAAGACCGCTCGAGGTGTTACTTATGTCTTTCTTTCTTTCAGTTATTATCTGGTTTGTGTATTTTTCATATTATTTTAATATTTCTAATAATTCCCTAAATCTAAGATTTTTTACCTAGTTAACCGCCACTTGACGAAACTGTAGAAATCGACAAAATAAATTAAATATTACTAAAAAGGTTGGGTTCGGAGCTACTTGATCAGATTCGTAATTAAGGAGTGTCTGTTCAAAAAAAGCGATTCACACTTTTGGTCATTCAACGTTTTTCTAATTTCGCTTCTAATCTAAGATCCTACTGTATGTATGTAAATCTATCATCACCCTTGATTAAAAGTGGCAGGTTTCTTACTAAAATTAGGCTTATTTTTCAAATCAAAAGGTGCTATATATTTCTATTCCAAGTGAACTATATTTCTATTGACTTTTGAGTCATTTTTCATTAAAAATTAAGATATTTATATCGAAAAAGAATAATACTAAATTTAACTTTTATTTACTTACATATCCTAAGCGTAATTGGTATAAATACTGACTAAAAGGGTGCTACTTACACAGAAATTGAAAAAGGTCTGATAAAAAGGTGCTATTTCCATTTTTGACAACTTACATCAAAAGTTGTTAAAATTTCTGCAATTTGCTCACATTAATTTTGTGCAAAACTGAAAACTATGATGAATTTTATATAAACTCAACTAATTATAGTTTTATTTCTAATATAAAATTAAACAATTTTTCACTTGAATTTGTACCTACTTTTTTACATTCAGTTCGTGTGAATATGATTTCTTTAAAAATGTTTGATCGATTTCAATCAATATTTTCCTGTAACATTACTCGTTAATGCATTTAATTGTGTATTTAATTTCGCTGTCATGAAAGTCTCCGTATTTCTTAATTGTTTTCTATATCAAATTAGAAACCATTAAAAACTAACTTCTGAATGCCAGCGAAAGGTCTATTTTATAATTTATTTAATTAATTATTAAATTAATACATTTTGCTCCGTCCATGTTTTTTAAATTAAAGTAGCCCGAAAGAGGTTTGGAATCAACTTTTCTCACATTATTCTATGTTTGCAGGTGTGTAAAAATTTAAAAGCGGTTATATTCGAAACGGTTATTATACTCAAACCCAAATGTTCTCCCATACTATGATTATATTCCTAATTAGGGTTATAAATGGAATTAATGTCGACATTCCCTCGTATTAATAAATCATGAAAGTTTTGTGGTATTTTTATGCTTACTTCTGAGCAATTCCTTCCTTTTATCACTAAAAATTAAACAGGATGAGTAGTTTCCTCCCAAAATGTATTTTCAAGTAATTCATTAACCTTTCGACGACTAAAACTTCGAGAATGACTCTTCTAGGCCCCTTTTATTTAGCTACACCCTTGAACCGGGTTTCCTTCCGTAGATAGGAATCAGACTAAGGGTGGCTTATCCTTAAATCGCCGGATATTATTTATTTAAACAAAAACAGTGTCCTGGAACAATATCACTCATTATGGCACAAAACCATATCCAGAGGCCATTCAAAACCAAATCCCTTTTGGAAGGTAGGCCGGCTCCAGGGACCCCCGTCACCTCGTTCCCCGGTTATCATCGTTTATTTATTAACAGCGCCCGGTATCATTTCACGACGGGACACGGTGCCGAGTAAATAAAATTGAAGAAGCTGCTCATGGGCCCCGGGAATGGCCCCAAGAAACCGGGGACCTTTGTATCAGTGGGGCGTTATGACACGCATTAGAGGAAGTCATTCCCTAGACGGTTGCCTACATCCGGAGCGTTATCGATTAAACACCCCCCGACCTTAAATATTTATGAGGCGAAAGGGTTATCTTGATCTGCTCCGCCATCGGGCGCTTCTTCCAGATTCGGGGGTATAAAGAACCGGACGCTGCGAAGACGCTCCGGGCTAAGAAGTGTGAAATAAAAGGTTTCAGTGGGGCTGTGGAGTGTGGACGGGAGCCAAAAGGTACACCATCCCAGTTGCAATCCCAATTCAAATCCCAAACCCGATCCCAATCCTGATCCCAATTCCAGTTAGCCAGCTGAAGTTTCCGTTATCAGGGAATAAAGGGAAATGGAGCCCGGGAGTTCCTGGAATTGGACCGTGCTAACATCCCTACATGGCTTACATGGCTGCCGGTGGCACTACTCCTTGTAATTGTTTTTCCAGTTCTGTTATTGCTCCCGAAACTCCAGGTGATGTCTGTGTCTGCGCCCGCCTACTCCATGGTTCCCGGCCAGTCAGGCGTTGTTTTCGCGGCCGAAAAAGGAAAAAAATACGGACGAACAGAGGAGTTTTGCTTTCCTGTTTGGTTGAGGTTCCTTTCGCAATTTCACCCTCATTTGCATACGTACTGAGGGAAAATCCCAGCGCTTTTTATACGACACCGCTGGAAATTTGGCTTGGTTAACGCGTCACTAGGATTCTTCGTGCCCGGAGTTGTACCGAACTTTCGGCAGGTAATTTCCTTAAAACGTTCTCGTGCCACGATTCCCTTTATCTGGGCTCGCACTAAGCAGGCACTTTACAGAACTTCGGCAATCACAATATTCGACTGCGGCGTTGTTAATTCAGCCAAGTTTTACCCATCATTGTCTTCCCAGAAGGCTTTCGACCTTGCCAAAGAAAAAAACAACCCTAGGAAGAGGATTTCCGGGAACACCCTTGAAGATACTAAAAACATTTGGAGGTTCCTCACGGCTGATGTTTGCCCGCCTGTCTGTGCTCAGAGGCCAATTTATGTTTTATTTTCGTGGAACAAGAGCTCTGCCCCACCCTTCTCTACTTTTTAGGTTTTACGAGATTCCTTTCCATTTCTAGTATCCAGCGCAATTACGTACTAGATGAATTTAGTATTTTGGGCATGATTCCTCTAACGAAACTGATAGGTCTGGCTACACTCAAAAAACATTATGTAGGTATTTATATAGGTAATATTCCTCCAAACAATTACATTCAATACATAAAAATTCATTTTTCATCTTAGTTTTGCAACAATAAATTTGCAATATTCAACACCGTTTATAGGTATTTTGTAAAAATAACATAATAATAGGAAAATTGATTGTACTCGTATAATCGGAGTAAAATTTGAATACCTATATCACTGGTATTCTAAAGTACCTACAATAACAAGAAATGATATAATTGAACTTGTATTAAAAGGGATTATGATTTATAATATTACTTATGTTATTAAAGTATGAAAGAGCTCTACTTACAGCGTGATTTTGTTATGTCATTATTCAAGAAATGAATTCTTAATATTACTCCTCACTTTATATAGCAGCTAAGAATTTTTGATTATTATTGTGGTAAATTTTGATTTTCTTAATTTAAACCACAATCTTTTTTTTTCTTTATTGTTTGGTTGAATTCGGTTTAATTTCCTAATGATTTTTCTTTATTATTCCCGAACAGATGTACTCTAAAAAACAAATACCTTATTTAAAATGAAAAAATACTTAACAAAGGCATTAGGTACAATGAGACTATCAAAGACGAAATGATAAGTTCTATGGAAACCCTTTTTGTATTTTGTGTATTTTGCAAGAGCAGTCAGTCATTTTCACACATTTCGCCTTACAGTTTCTAGACTTGCAGCATAAGAAATTAAAGCTCATTACAACTCATGAGTTTTATAACTAAATAGGTATGTAATCCCGGCTTATAATTATTATTAACAGACCGACAGTTTCAACACGCTAATGTGATTTCAGCTTTCCTGTAAATTCACCTAATTTCTGTATCTTAATTTACACTGTCGTGAGTTTATGCAAAATAAAAGGTAGGTATAGGTATAACTTTGTTTAGTAACATTTTACAATGACCTTTTTAAGAAGATTATTTGAAAATATAAAAACTCTTATCCTCGACCTTTTTTTCTTTAAATACCTGCGTCACTTTCTTTTATAATGAACAAACCAAATTACCATAATTTTCTGAGGGCTATAAAGTATATGCAGCAATAAATTATAAAACGGTGAAGGAGTCACCCTGTATTCCAGACCGAGTACAAAATTAGAGCGTTAAAAGTGAAAAACAGGAGTAATGTGCGCACCCTGGTGGATGTTCTGCGACGGGTTCGTCCTTCGGAGGTGTTCCCAGCTCACTGGATGCTTTCAGAATTTTTGCATCGGAAAAGGGTAGCGGCCCGAAATAGCAGGCCTGCATAATGCCGGAGGAGGCAGAGCCTTGAAGTGGCCGGCCAGCATTATCTGATTATGCTTAATCATGTTGCATGTTAGCGTGCAATTCCTCAGGGGGTTTTCAGGCATTTAGCGTTATCGTCCGAATCCGCTTATTTATGCCCCGCGGCCAGTTGATAGGTTCTGAAATGTGGACTAAGCCCCCGATAATATTCAGGATAAAATATTTTCAGTGCTCACCGCGAGAGTGCGCCTACTGCTTCCACCTAGGCATTATTGGCGTTTAAGGGTCGTCGCTCACTTCCTCCTTGGGCCGAATGTTGTGAAAACCCTTTTGAGGTGAAAATTTTAAAATGTTTAAAACGCGAAGTCGCAATTAACGAGGGATGTTTGCCCTTTTGTTAGGCGTTTCGTTATTTCGTGTGTAACTTTCTCAGGGCTTTTTGCTTTTTCCGCTATTGCTATGAATAAACATTTTTCCTTCAATTTTGAAGCAGTTAACTTATGCAGTTTATATAGGGCAACATGGCTTAAAGCAAATTTCGTGGGAAGCAGCACAACCTACACCCAAACTATCCGGGTAATGCCCGCAAAGAGCTGCTCTGAATGTCCTTTAAAAGTTCGGTCGGTCGGTTTGACTTTCTTTCAAAAATACAGCATAAAATATTTCAGTACTTAAGTAGTTTAGTTTTCTGCTACGACTTTCACAAACATAAAATTCAAACGTTCCAAGATAATTTTAAACTTCAAAAAGTTCCGTCGCTTCATGATTCTCAAAACGAACTACTTATATCAATTCACGGACAGCAACAATTTATTTATTTGTTTATAGTTTTCTATCGATTATTTTCATAAAAACGAAGAAATTTTTCACGTGATACAAAATAATAAAATTTAATTTGAATAAAAATAGCATTATATTTCAAGTTAACGAAAAACATTAAAATCTAACTTCGATGATGGCTATATAACCCCCAAAATGAAAACATGTCTATAATCCAATCACAAAGATATATGTCGTATAAAATCGCTTTATTTTATGTAAATAAAGTTTTATTTTACTCTTTTTATCTTGGTATTCTTAATTTATCGATAACTTTGTATTTTTGCATATAGGCATTGTTTAAAATTACCAAAGAAAATTAGTTTTTACTTTCACCACTAAAATTTTATCTTGCACATTAAAAGTATCTTAGTAGCTACTTTTCGCGACTATACGACTACTTGTACTTTAGATCACGTACGTAGAAGTATTGAATATATTCCAAATTCCTTTAAAGTGTACTTGCAAGCGAATTTTCTAAGAATCTTGGAAGGGTTTTTTGACGGCAAACAAATGAAAAAATATCAAGGAATTTGCAAGTTTGTAAATTTGTTCCGTGACTCTAGCCCACCAAAAAACCTTAGCGAAGGTAGAAAAATCTCAGAAACTTTTCATTTTCCTACAAATTTTTCTAGGTGATTTATATCCAGTTCCCGTTCCGTAGCAGAGCCCCGAGGAAGTTTACAACTTTGCTGAGTTCGCAAACATGTACCCACCTGTGGTTCAGGAGCCACCGCTTTTATATTTATGCAAAAGCGCAAAATATGCATGGCGGAGTCCTCACGGCGCAGAGCAGGTCCATTTCATACAGAATCGCTATCGGGCTTAATACTCATGCGAGCACATATATTTCGGCCCACGCAGCCTGAATAGAACTGCTGTCGTTTTCACTAGGAACTTGCTCGGCTCCTGTAGCTGAAAGGAATATTTATCATTAATAAGTGCTCTTAGGCCAGATAACAAAGGCCTGTAAACACTGACCAGAAGCAGATATCAGTTTGCATTTGATACAACGACCATACAACCTGGAATGGAATTTACAGGCCTCAGTAATGCTCATCTTGTTACTAGTAAACATGCTAGCTTAGCGAGAGATATTCACATTAAAGACTTGGGCTCACGCTAACAATAGATTTTGACGAGCATTTGATGCTAGGATAAGTATGGCTACAAAATTAGTCTATTTAAACCAGTTGAAACTGTATAATGTTATAATTTTAGCTCCTTAGGGCATGATTTCCCAAAAACGCTCAAACACGTAATTTGTAATTTCTAACCAAAAGGTTAAATGCTAATTTTCATGGTTTTAACTACAAAAATAATGAAATTTCCATACAAACCTCCATCTCCTATTTTACCGTGCGTCATAAGGAATAAATTTCCAAAAATCTTGAAATACGTCTTTCTTAATTTTTAACTCAAAGATCAAATACCAAATTTCATGGATTTATTTTCATAAATCAAGGATTTTCATACAATTTTATATCCCCTATATTATCTCCTTATATAGGAGATGAATTTCATAAAATCCCTTCTTATTGAGCGGGTGCTTATACCCCACAAAAGAAACCTACTTTCTAAATTTCATGTGTAATAATTAGCTTCAGCAGTTTTGGCTCGGCCATTGTAAGCATTGTAATAGGCACATCGCAGTGTGACTTTACATTATTCAAGATATTTATTTATATCATTTAGCTTTCATTTCGATTATTATAGTATCGCTTCATTGTTTTTAATAATTGATAATAAATCCCTTTTTTAACAATACATTATGAAACTGTTTAGTGCACCTATTATATGTTTCAACAAAACAAATATATTATGGGAACTCGACCTTAATCGGTCAAGTCGTTCAGAAGTTAAACGATCACTAGCAGACACATCAACTATTATATATAAAGATTTTACTTTACAAACTCAAAGGACAAACTTATGATCAATTTTGTCAGTAGTCTCCTATATTGAATAATTACATTAAAATTTACACATTTTGATATATTCGCAACACTATATACGTAAAATTTAAAGCTAGAGGACTAACTTTAATTTTGCACTGGGAAGAGAAGAAATCTCAGAATTGAAAATTGGTCGTCTTCATTGTTCAGATAAATGAAAATATTTTATTTATCAATAAATCTCGTCTTGATTGAAATCTTAGTAGCATCCTTGACTATAAGAATTTGTTCCACTATAACTATAGTCATAATAAAACTCCGAACAAGGATATCATATATGCGCAACAACTACATTGCGTCAAGAAACTAGCAAAATGTAAGTGCACACAGCCAACAAGTTGAACATCCATTTAACCCCGATAAGGGCAATCGTGTGTGCCTTTGATATCGTCCTTTCCACAACTTGTGCGTTTTTCAGGTATTTATCATGACGATAAAAAGCTGGCAAACTGTTCTTGGGGACAGGAGACATAAATTCATATCTTGTATGATACCCGGTAAATTTACAACATGAGCTCCTTGAAAAGGGATACTGAGGCAGTCCGGGACTCGGGAGATGGATAAGCAGCCAAAGAAAACTGTGTAAAAATGCCTCAAAATGGAAATCAGAAAAAATTGGACGAACGTGTTGGCAAATATGTGGATACAAGTGGATTTTGTGCCGGATTTACCCTATCCAGGAGTCCTTTTATTGCTCCATCTGCCAATAGCAGTTTCTTTTTTCTTATTTTTTGTTGCTTTTACAAATCAAAGTGATGGATGTAGAGATCATACATCATACATAACTCCACCCCGTTCAGGGAGTCAAAAGTGCTCCTTTTAACATTTTATTATTTCGAAAAAAGCCGGAGGAATGTGGATCTCTTATGAGTTATTTGAATGGCAGATCCACGTGCTGCCGCTACCATGAGACATGATGTATCATCTTTCTCTGGGTGTTATATGCAAATCAATTTTTCATATACTCGTGGCCCACACCTGCCATCTATTCAAGTTATCTACATATATAGTTTTGATGCCTTTTCCGAGCACAAAAAACATCAGAAAACAAAATTGCTTTCGAGTTAATGGTATTCTCACCCAATATCTACTATATATGAATAATTTTCTACAAAACCTTTCGAACTATTTTTTTCCAAGTCTTCGTCTCGTTATGATAGTTTATAACGTCATCAATAAGATTTTGTTTGCTAATACCCTAGACAGACAACGCTCTAAATCATGATTTACTAAATGAGTCATGAACACGAAAGTTATACTTGTTATTTGCAATAGATAGTGCATATAGCAACCATAGTAACTAGGTACAAAAACTGCTGAATTCTAGAGCATTTCGGCATTCAGGTAGGTATAAATGATGAAAAGAATCTGATCATTTAGTAAATTATAAATTATGAAGTTTTTCGTGATTTATCGGGCTGAGCCCGTGACACACAACATCTAAATTAATAATTAGTACTAAATAGTAATTTACGTGCGCTGTCTGTCTAGGGTATAATAAAATATAAAAAATTTAATATATATATAATATATATAATATAAAATATACTTGCACGCAAAAAATCCTGTGTGCAGTAGCTCTATCATATTAAAATTTCTTAAAGCAGCAAATTCAGAAACAACAACATGAACATTCGAAAACCTTCCACATGAATTTACCCGAATAGAAATACCACCTATTTAGGAAGGTTAGCCGCGGTCTTATTTATGATGACTTAAAAAACAATTGTTTTACTCATTAACTCTTTGCAGAAGCATTACGCGCCCGCCGAACTTTTAATTCCATTCCAGCAATTAATACCACCTGAATAGCCGGAATGAGCTTCATTACGGAGTTATGTAGCAATGAGCAATGAATGGGATCATTAACTTCTAGTTTCTATTTTGGGAATTGCAACCCTTGTTCCTTAGTTAAATCATCTCCATGGAAAAATACCATTAAAGCTCTATGGAGTTGGAGTGCAGCTCGTAAAACTTGATATCCATTGCATTTAAAGTTTTCAGTAATGCTAGATTTTATCTCTGGCTGGCGCTCCGCACTCTTCGGTTTATGTCCCATTAAATTTTCAAAGATAATTTTTGTAATACCATCTGTATCACAGGATTTTCACATTTACTGCAAATTCTCCTCTTTTTAAGCTCCTAAAACAGCTTGCCTTTGTCTTCTACGTCCATTGAGTTAGCAATTTCAGTGCAATATTACTTAAATGTATAATATACATATACTAGACATAGATCTACTGTTTTTATCAAACATATAATATAAAGAATATTCATACGCGCAAAAACGGATTATGTATTCCACTCCAATAGAGGGGAGAGCACAAATTGATTCACAGATTTTACTGAAGCTTTCGATAAACTACGAATTTCTGTCATTTTAATTACATAGGAATTAAAGGGAATTCATATTCAGTTGTCTTTGAAAATGATGAAATTAATTAATTTGATTTTTGTGACCCTTTTTTAAATCCTATACAGTTTAACAACAAATATCAATAAAAATAGTTTGCGATATAATAGGAAAATAGTTGTAAGTAATTTACGAAAGCTTTTCAAACTTCCCTTTAGAATAAAAAATTGAAATTGTACTGTCTATTTTTTTGGATTTTCCATAGTACAGTTTTCTATATATATTATATTAGTCAGCATTATGTAGTATACCTATACTTATTAAGAAATTGCATATTGTACTTTACCGAGCCAAATATGTTTATGAAACTAGAAAATCTCATGATCAACGGAAGACTCCCCGAGGAATCGATTAGCATACCTCATCCTGCTTATTTCCTTGTAAAATGCATGTCGCATGAAACGCTTTTATTTCCTCCATTTTATTTGATGGCAGACTGGCGGCCAACACGAGTCCTGCTGCGGAAGGTTACATCTGACCAGGTCCTGAGACAAACCGAACTCAGGGCTCCTCCGGTGCCATGCAACCGAATAAAACCTGAAAATTTCCATTTTCCGCAGAGATCCCCTTGGTGGTGCTCGAGTTTTACATTCGTAACTTATCCAGGGGTAACAGATGTCACAATAAATTTTCCCAAGTGAGACTTGATGTGTTCTGCATTTAACATAATTTTGGCGCCTTGTGCTAGGAAGGAGCACCCATAGCAGCCAGATGTCAAAATTTGTCGCGATTACGATGATAAATAGAAATTTGACGTTTATGGAGCGCCACCGGCTCAACGGGGGGCCCACTTTTGTCTGGAGCTGGGAGTTTGAGTCGGAGTCGGAGTCGACAAGCCATTAGACTTTGAACGTGAAAGTTGGAACATTGACCGGGCGGTGCCGCTAACGAAGCAAAGCCCGATTCAATGCCAGCACAAAAGGCAAGCAATTTTTCTAAGAAAATTTAATAACGGAGTAATTCCGAGGAATGCTGAGATAAATTTCGCCGGCAAGGAAGCGTGGAGTCAATTTGCATAAAAGCCGAACAGTAATAATTCACGAGTTTTGAAAACATAAACTCTGCTACCACCGCCGCTGCCTCTGCCGCCGCCACTGGAGCCCTCTAGAGCCGAAGGAGACAAACAAAAGGAGCCCCCGTTTTTCTTTGTTTGGCCCCCGCACGTGGACGGGCCCTTTATTGTAAAAAGCGCAAAAAGTTCATAACATTTTGTCAGCAGAAGGGTTCGTTCGGTTGCCGATTAAAAAGATGGATACGCCATTTTCGTCTCATATTTTACCACGCTAGACAGGATACTTTTACCCGGGGGGCGTATCTCAGATCTTCTCGGGGGAGTAATGACTGGAGAAACTTTTAAGGGAAATTTATTGTTTTGCCGAGACTTCCTTCAACTTTAAAGCGAACCGAACGGGTGTGTGCCTGCGATGACCTTCGGCAGAGCGCCCTTATCTCCGCAGAATGAACCGAAAAGAGCTCTCGAAATTTTTAAGGGTTTGCACTTCATTAGAAAATATCGCTATTCATGTTGTTCGATGTATTTATGAGCATCCCGCCAGCGCAGTTAAGTGCTCTGCGGCCGAGTGCAGCAGCATCAAACACTACCCGGCGGGCTCCTCCAGCTCCAAGTTGCGGAGCTCATCCTACAAAATAAATATTTATTGCAGAGGGTGGAGCCAGAAAATTTGTTCGGAGGCTCCACAAGAGCAGCAACTCCTTTTCCCCGGAGGGATTTTTAATGCTTTATTTGGTTTTGTAGATTTTCGCGGTATTACCTTTATAGATGAAGATGAACGTTGCTCTAATGCACAATACCAAGAAAAAGTGCTCGTGCACCTAGTGGAAAGGAAATAAGAAATCCTTTTCAAAAAGCAATAATAAATGCGAATTGAAGAGAGCTGCAGCAATATTGCAGTGGAAGCTCATGTGGTCGGAACTTGTGGCTCACCCGGCACACGACCCGAGGGAGGCTCCAACAAGATACATTCAGAATTCATAGACAAAGCGACGACAGTGGTGGTGTCATCGCCCAGAAGAAACACGTAATCAGTAGACACGCAAGCCCACAATAAAACAAAAACGTTTAAAAAATTCAACTAATAAAAATTTGATATGAAATTACTATAATATTTCGTAAGTTCCTGCTACTAACTAATTTTTAATATTTTCTATTTAAAAACAAAAAAAAGTTTATCCAATTCTCTCCAAATTATAATCAGTTAATGAGCAACCCATATGGCTAACTATTGTAGTTTCCTGTAGAATGCCGAAACGTTACGATATAATACATATTTTACAAATTTTATCACGTATTAATAAAGTACTAATATAAAGCTATACCATGATTATTACATATATGTAGGTACCTACTAAAACTAATAAATGTACGCTTATTTCGAACGAGCGCCGTTTATAAAAACAATTATTTTAAATACCTACTTGAGCAAGGAACAATTCTACAATATATTTAAAATTAAGATAACGCGAAATTAGAAATTTTCTTCAATGAAAAAAAGCGAATATTCCAGTTTTGAAGTACACCTACCTGAAACTAAAAAAATTACAAAGGAAAGACTGAAAATTAGTTTCATATATAATTTGTCAATATTAAAGAAGTTGTTGAGGAAAAAAAGAGGAGAATACCTATTTTTTTTTTATTTTTCAAACGATACTTGATAAGTATACTTGATGTCTAATATTTTCGCCATTTTTGATTTTTTGTTTTGTTATTATTATACATAACTCTAGTACCTGTGTATATATGTATATAATAAACATTATTTTAGTATAAAACATTTTCTTTTTTTTAGAGCACCAAGGATGTGTGTAACCCTTAAGCCAGCTGCCTCGATGTGAAGGCCTGAAGACAATTCGCCTAAAAGTCATGTTGTACATATTGTAATTTATATTAACGTCCCTATAAGGGTCTCGTATTTCAAGCGACATTGTTTTTGTTGTTTAAAACCATAAATGGTGGAATAGAGTCATCAGAAATACGTGCCATGCTGGGTCTCTATGCCCCTTCAATGTTTCTTAGAGCAAGGGTTGGTAAAAAGTTCAATGTAAGATCCTCCAGAACCTCTTTGGGCGAACAGAACACGTTTAATCGACTTTCCGCATTTGCTAACTCCCTCTGGGGTTTGGAGATTTTCGATTCATCGGAAGCAAGCTTCAAAAGGTCTCTAAGTCGCATCACATCTTTTGGTTTAACTTCTTCTTAACTTTGCGTATAATTTGATAACAAGATGGATTATTCACGCCCATCTGCAGATGAATTATCGCAAATAGTCCTTAAGTGCAACAGGGATGTTTGATGTTTGTATTACATTTTAGTAGTGATGATATTTCATCTTAGTTTTACTGCCTTCTTTTAACATATGTCATTTGTATTTTCTTATTGGGTGAATAAATAAATAACAAAAAAAAGAAAAATGAATAAATAAATAAATAAATACATTGCGTGTGCTAAAAAGCTGTTGCATTTTATACTTTGAAAAATTTTTGATATATCTTCATATGTACATACTTTATTTACATACATATACCTGTCAAGAGAATCTACTTCAAGGACCCGCCAAGGTGGGGGTGTTAATTCTTGTTAAACTGCATTGACCCCAACGCCCACCCACGACACTGCACCCCCGCCTTCCATAAATTATGCTACAACCAGGAACGGCACCACCGCTGAACGTCCTCCGCCGATTTTGTGTTTCTGCATTCCTGGAGCATAGCCGAGGAGCGGCGGCCCATTTGCGAGGTAGCGAAATGTGTCACTCCATTCCACTTGTAGCACTTATTAATTATCCCCGGTGCGTGCTCTCCATTCACGGGATGAAGGCTCATGAAATGTTAACAAGAAGCTCCCGGTCACTGAACACATTAAAATTCCTGTCTTAAGTAGGAAATGATTAATTCTGGTAATTTTGAATAATTTCCCCCGCCCCGCGCGCCGCCCCGCACGGTTGCAACTGAGTGCGACGCGACGCGACGGTGGCGGGATCATCAGCGCGAGGGCGAAGTTATGGAGCTCGTAAATCTTAATTCAGGTTTACGCCGCGTTCGCCCGGCGAAAGGCGAAACTAGTTGCAGTCGTAAAGCGACGACTTGCACGAAATAAAGCCCTGTCAACACGGCACGCCTTTGTCGATCCCGCCATTTTAGTACAGCAATTATTTTGGGTTTATGAAGGAGAGGCAGCGGGCCCGCTGTTAAAGTCGGGCCCAGGATTCAAGTGGGCATGTAAATTGCTCCCGGATGGCACAATGTATCTCTGGTGCGCGATATTAACTCGGAACGACATCGTATGTTACTTTTTGGCTGGCGGCCATATTTACCGATGATTAACAGTTACACGTGATCCTTAATAAAATCCGCCGAGCCGTGCGCATAAATATGAAGTTATGCTGTGTATATGCTTTCAGCTTTGCTTTTATGCTCCAATGGTTCGTAATTCCAAGCGAAATATTCGGCGAAGAGTCGTAAGCCCGCCGCAAATTAAGGTCCTGCTCACACCGGCGTGCACAACTCGCTCCCAATACAGCCCAGGTTTACTAAACCAGCTGAGCAAATTTTGGTGTTATCAACTGCGGCCAGACAATCAATGTTTTTGAAAAAGTTTTTTACGCTCATGAAATCAGCAGAAAATAGCAAATAGTCGTTATGTAGACTAACATAATTGCTATTTCCAGGCAGAAATTTCTATATCTTATGTATTTGTATAGATAATTAAAATTATTGAACAGTTAATATATGTAGTTTAACGATTAATTATTTTAAGGATAATTAGTCTTCAGGGAATCAGACAATATATCCACAATAAACGTAAACATAAACCATATAATCCTAGGTGTGACTACCAGATATATTCATTCTATGTTAAAAAAAAAAGTCCATAATATTGACAAGAATTTCATAGAGCTTAACCCCCCTTAACTGCTCAATCACTTACTTTATCGCTTATATAATAATCACACACAGGATATTAATTTAATCTACGACTCGATTTTATTTTGTACCTTCTGTGATTTTAAGCACTTTATGTTCTTGTATATTACTAGCTAAACTTTATTGCAACAATTAATTTAATGACCGCAGAAAAAATAAAATATACTTATTCTCCTTGTGAATTATGAACTAGGGCCTAGGCAATGCAATCCACATATTTAAAAATCCGCTTAGCGATTTGGTGCAATCCAAAATCGTGTTAGTTTATATTAAAATTATCAAATAATGTCTTTTGTTCGTTTGTTTGTTGAATGTCTTCTACTGTAGTAGCATAAATTTCATTCTCCATTAGGCCACGGCAATTACAACAAACCCAAACTAACTTTACCTACTGAATTCCGCCTAACTGAATAGCAACAGACTTTAAGCACATGTTGTTATCTAGGGAAATTTAATTGCGGCAAATGTTTAATTAACCAAAATAAAATTTCCGTCGGGGTATGTAAATTTTGGAGTCAATTTTGCTCCGGTTGCTAATGAGTTTCTAATTTTCAAGGCATGCGAGCTCAAACATCGGAAAAGCATCCTCGTTGTAACGTTAAAACGAACACACACTAGTTCACACGAACTTCAAAACTTTTAGGGCAACATTTGTTTGAAGCGAGAACAGCAATAAAAACATGGATGTACCCTCAGGCTTTGTACCTTGTTACTCGTAATTTACAATAAAATATCAAACCCAAGTCCGATTCGACAACCCTTCAAACTTACCTCAATAATACGCCTTTTCACTTTTCAAGAAAGCTGGGTCTGCTCAATAAATATTTGATTGTGATGCAAAAAAATAAAATAAAAATAAGTAAGGTAAAGCTCTTTGTAACTGAAAGAGCTCTTATCGCAAGTACATGAAAGTCGGGAAAATTCATAGCTATTTTAAGAAAAATGTTTCATCGAAAGGAGTTCCCAGTTTCTTCGAGAAAACTTTAATAATTTGTGTTCGTAAAATAACGCTCGTCTAAAGTCTTTGCAGCTGAATAAACCAGAAATTGTTTGGATTTATTTAAAAGTCAGCATCTTCTTTTTATTGCATTAATTGCTTGCCAGAATTTAAAAATTCTATCAAGTAGTTAGCTGCTCCTAATTGCATTTCTAAATAGCAAGATACGTAATTAATTAAATATTAACATAATAAGGATCGATAAACAGTGTCAAGTCAACTTTAATACTAAAGGGAACTTGCGCCTTTAGATCGTATGCAAATTGAATTAAATTGATTCAATAATAATAACACCTCTCAATTAGGTTCACCCTACATATTCAGACATATTAAAGTGCATCTAGTTCAGTTAAAATGAATCCTTAAAACATACCCACAATGAAAACTATGATTTCGTCTTCAAACTCAAGTGAAACCCATAATAATGTGAAAATAAAATAAATATACATATGTATTTATGTATATGTACTCACACTTCTTGAAAAAGTGTTTATAAGTACATATGTACATATTTACGAGTATTATTATCAAACCATAAATTCAGAACTCCTCGGATACTATTCAATTGTGCATATCTTATAAAATTGAGAGTTTTCTTGAATATCAACTCTACAATTTGGCAATTTCTTAAAGGAATAGAATGCATTTTTTTATGTAGACATAAACCGTTAAAATTAAAACGACTGTTTAAATCATCATAAATTTCATAGTATTTTTTATTCAAAATATTAAGCACACTCTAAAAACTAAGTATAAAATCACACTAACCTTAAAAGTAGTTTTTATATTCGTTTCTGCGGAAAATTTTACCACTATAAAAGTAAACAATTTTAATGTAATAATTTAACAGAACAAAAACTTGTTTGTGATTTTACACCAAATTGATGTAAATAATGTACCAATATGTACAATTACGTCAAATTGATGTAAATCTCCGACCTAAATTTTCTCGTTTAAGCCTAATTTCAACAAAAGTTGGAAAGGAATTTCAGCTTAATTGTATACGATGCTTTGTCATTTTACTTCTTTCATTCAATCCTATTCAATCATCTTATGCATACAAAAACATTTTTTCCCGTGGTATGGACTAAAATGTCATAGAACAAAATATAAAAAGAGGGTAGGAATAAAAAAAAAACATGAAATCACAGAAAGTTTTGCAAAGGTAGAACTGATTTTCTAATTTAAAAACATGTCTGTGAAAATGTGAAATCTTCACGTGCTCGCAACTAGGGTGGTCACTTTATTTAACTTTAGTAGGACAACACGAGTACACGTGTAACATAAATCGTGAATGTCGAGCAGCGACCGGCTTAGGTGGACTCGGACTCGGATGTTTTAAATAGAAGTGCCACCCGAAAAGTTTGGTTAAACTCTCAATGCATTAAAGTTTGCTAAACTTGAAATTGGGTCCTGTTTGCAGAAAAACTGAGGAAAACACATCTCCGGGACCCTTGTCATCCGCAGTTATGTTTGACCCCGAATGGAATTATGCTCCGGCCGGAACCCGGCGGCGGTACGGGATAAATGAGATGGAAAGTTCAAAAAATAAGTCCGAGGGATGCGCTCGGAATTTGAAATGATGCGCCGAAACAGAAGTTCCCTCGTTCGGCCGCGAACCGCCAGAGGGCCATTAATGCACCTCCGCACAAATAATGGGCAAACTGTCGTTCCATGATTTATAAATTACAACACGGGCCCAGCACGGCTCCTTGGGGTAATCAACACTCTCGCGCGCACGTGATTTATGGGGGGAAACTTTCGGAACTTGATGAATAAGGAAAAAAACGACTATCAGATTTCCATTATGACGTCTACCTTTGTTTTACTCCTCCGCCGTGAATGGAATTTGCAGATGTGCCGGTGAAAGGTGCCCTGCCGCGGGAGCACCGAAATGACATCATTTACATGGAAATGGATTTCAGAGCAAATCATGTATAAACGGGAACTGAAATTGATTCGATTATGGGCTTTGTGGAATTATTCGTGCAGACAATATGCTTGCCGGGAATTCTTAACTCATATCCGACGTCACAAATACTCAGGGCCTGCGTCACTCTTCGCCGATATGGCTCTTTGCATTCGGATTTTGTGATCTGTGAATTTTCCCAAATAGCATATAATCGGAATCTACTTACGAGTATTACCACGCTTCAGATTGAATTTTTCGTTCCTCCCGAAATAAAATATAAAATTTTGAAACACAAAATATACCTTTTCTTTTAGAAGTCGTTTTAAAATCATTAAAATCCGAAAACAGTAGATCAATTAAGAACAAAGCCTTTAATTTTGTGGGATAGGAGGTGAAAATTATAAAGGGATATTGAAGATTTTAATGTGAATTTCTAAAGGTTAACTTGTGCAGAAAGTCTTTAAAATGAAAAGGTTTCTAATTTTAACAAAAACCTCCTTCAAACAAGCATATTTTACAATGAAAATACAGCCAATGAAATATTTTCTTTAAACAATAGAATTCTTATTTGAAGCTAAAAAAACGGTTGAAAAAATAATTCCATTCAAGGAGATTTCCTCTTCATCGGCATTTCCTCAGTTTTATTCAATGTTTAGAATATTCGATTACCCTTGAGGAATCGAATTCGTTTCTTTTGAGTAAGTATTAAAACAAAAGCACTTCTTGCTTGGTCAAAAGAATCATTAGCTAATACGTGAAGTAGTTTATGAAGTATGTATGCATAATATGCATACAAACGTACCTAAGAGCTTGTTTATTTTTTTCTCATTTTTAATGGTCGTGAATAAAAAACCTTAAACCAAAATACTTCTTGGTATCGTATGGAGTGTTGTTTGGAAGGATATTTAAGGGTTCCAATTCCCAATTTGTTTTGAAAATTATTGATGAATTGGTTATAAAAATATACCTAACTTAAAATATGGTGAGAAAAAACACTTTTTCCTCCCTGGAAATATAATTTGTCTGCGTTACTTACGTACTACTTATAAGAACACTCTTACAATTATTTTTTCTATTTGTCGCATCTTCTGCCTCCAATGATTAAGAACTTTGGTGTCATTAAATTTTCTATTTTAAAATTTAAATTGCAAATCAAATACTTATTCTGTCAACTCGGTTTTAGACGTAATGAACTTGTCGAATCCTTCTTGTTTCGGTGCAATGCAGCACAAAAATTGTGTCTTAAATTAAATGTAAACACTCGAACCCAGTATCCCTGTGCCCTCCAAAAGATACAGGTATGCAGAGAAAGCAGCTGTGTTTTAGTGCCAAACTTCCACCATTCCGCTGGGGAGTGGAGAATAAAAAAAGGAGGTATCGTATATAATAATTGCGATTCTTTGGGAACAAAATATCTTAAAATGTTCTGGCAAAAATAACACTTTCGACCATATTTCTCCCACGAAGTGGCTTATAAACGTCCAGTGATGTAAAAGTCTCGTAGATGCTGACTGCAAGCTTCTACTGAATTCCGAAGCAATTTCCGATAAGAGCCATTATCCACAAACCTGAAAATTACCAGGAAACGGCCGCAGGTAAAAGGTCCCACGTGTGCAAAATTATAGGCTAAGGTGGTCGTTAGGTGGCCCCTCGAACCCCCGAAAGTCGCAAACGGCGACTGGAGCAATAATATATATAATAACGAAATCAGATCCAGCGACCGCAATAAATCTCACTATGCGGGGGTGGACTCCGAGCGCCGCGACCATGCAGTGGCAATCAGCCGTAAACACGGGAACAGTCCAATTCACTTTTCGCAGAAATGTCTGGAGTTCTGCTTGCCCGCTTACAAGTCAAAAATCAAAATTAATTTTCATTGCGAAAACGAATGACCGCGACCTGACTCGAACACAACTGCTATCCTCTTGCTTATTCCAGTTGACAGGCTTCAGCCAAGGATTTTAAGATATTTTCGATGATTTAGGAGTGGTAAGTTTTGGTCCAGACATGTTCGTTAATGATTAATTCACTCCCCGATTCTTCTTCCATCTGCTGTTCAATTGGGGACTGCTAGACTATGACGTTGAATTCTCTTTTTGTAGAAAAATGTTTAATTATCCGAGTGGTTCCTTTAAAATTGCCGGTATTTTAGTGACTTAAATTCTGGTAGCAGTCTTTAACAAAGCATTTACATCTCTGTCTAAAAAATTTCAATTTATATCCTTAAATTATTTTAAGAAATATGGAAATTGATAGCTTGTCGGCTGAAAGTCAATTTTTATCATTTTATACATTTATGTAATATCCTTTAAGGTTAACAAATTTCTGTTACAATGTCTGTAGTTTTATCTAGGAGTCAAAACCTGCTACTTAATAATTAATAATTTCAATTTAATCAGAAATTGTTTGTAAAAATTAAATTAATAATTTTGACTTGATATGCAGGTATATTTTGCGTTATGCAATATTTGGTCTGATATTTGTTTTATAACTCTAAAACTAAAAGAGACTTAAAATTAAGTAAGCTGTGGATTGTTGAAGTCATACAAAATTACGTAAATTGTTTTCTTCTTGGAAATACGTCTACGACAATTATTGCCTAACAACAAGCTATTTACTGCCAACATTTATTTCCAATCATAATGAACCGACTTTTAAACATTTTAATATCCGTTTAATATCCTGAGTAAAAATACTCTTGTAATATGATACTGCGCGTTTATGCCACGCAATAAAAAAGGATAATCGAAATTGCTTTAGCCTTAAACTGGGAGAGTCAAAGCAAATTGCTATCAGAGTCCTATGCAATTATTATTATTAAAGTCAAAATCTCCCAACAATAATCAATCATTTTTGCCTAGCGATGTGAAAAATGGACGGCCGACAAAACCGGAAATGAACTGACAGCCAAATCAAATGACAGTATTCAGTCAGTCCGCAGCAAAATGACATTGGCTGGCTCAGATTAATGTTAGCCGACAGTGTAGAGGACATTCGATTTTTGGGGAGCCCCTGATATCATCAATCTATAAAATAACACCGGATCCAATCAGGACAACTGTATCCTACGGATATGCTCAGAAAGATAATTATCGAATGCCACTTAGTCACATTAATCTTATAATTGCAGTCGGCTCTTTTTTTGCTTAAACTATTCCTCTGTAAGTTCGCATTAAGCTGCTGCTTAATTAAACTATTACAACTCCTTTGACCTGATTATAACCGAGCTGTGTTAAGAACAATTAAATCTGTGATAAATGCACAATTTGATTGATTACTTGTGCTTACGCAATAGCGCTATCGAATGTGCCTTATTAGGCCTATTAATTCCTCAGGTATCCTCAGTTCCTTATCATTAGTCTGAAAGACGTCAATCAAATTGAATTACAACGCATTTAATTTAATATATGTACTGATCTGAATTTTTTAAGTTATATAACCTTACTTAGTTTTAATCGAACATATGTATATTATTCTTTTCGTTATTCAAGATTTGATTTTTTTTTTGAAACTTTAAATATATAATTTTAAATTGATTGTAATTACATGTTAACTGTAAGGGATCTTTCTAGGTCATGAACCGATATGGTTTCCTAAATAAATCATAATGGTATTTTGTTTTGCTGAAATTTCCATTTCACTAACTCCACATTACGGATAACATTTTTACAATATGTTTTCATATTTTATCTACATACACGCATATGATTTACATTCATATGTAGAAATATATTGCAGATTTAATTTCACACTATCAAGGGAATTTGTTCCCATATTGAAATAATTTTGGAATTCACAAGCTAAAGGAATTACTTACAAATTTGTAATTTTGTATCCAGCAGTAAATTACATTACGCTTGCAAATTAATTGATTTAAAAGATTTAAATTATCTAAATTTAAAATATTGTTTACATACTGGGAGTGCTTTTTACATAAATTACTTTGATAGCCGCAGGTCATGAAACATATGGTTAGCCTTAGTCAATGGAAAATGGGAAAGTACTTAATACCAACAGTCATGTGCACAAAGCCCGTCGAACTTAAATCGAAGCAACTAAATCGCACTCATTACTCTGACCGGAAATTTTTATTAGGTGTACTACGCGGCCTGTCGCGTGATTTCCTTTTTATTTTAAGCATTTGTGCTTGAAAATTGTTTTAAATAACTTTGTTGCATGAACGTGTGTCGTTTTACACATAAAATAATACAGTTGATCACGCAATCGGTTTTTGCCCGAAGGCAAAACCAAATTTATAAAAGCCACCAAACGACATGGAATTTTTCAAATTACCAACCTTCAACTGGAACAGTTTTTATTTATTGAAAGATATTTTTAAACAAATTGCATGCAAGCCTCATACAAAATGAATTTGCACTCTAGTGGCTAATACGTTTTTTCTTTCTGAAAGGCTTAACAATCACCTGAAGGTATAAAACCGCAACCAGTAGTCGGAGGTGTTGTTAATGAATCACTACAAATATTAAATATAATTTGAGGCCAGTTAAACAGTAGATTAACTAGTGGATTAGGTTATGTTTCCAGGTTCAAAGTTTTTAAATTTCGACTATAATTAAGGATTACAAAAGATGACTGATATGAAACTGCCTTATATAAACAAATAAAAAAAGTTAAATTAAGCCCCTTAAAATTATCAATCTACTGAAGTCTTCAATTGCCACCATATACATACATAAGTACATACCTACAGTCTACAGATAAGTACATATACATATATATTTTTGTAATGATCATTATTTAGAAATGTTCTTAACTTTTTATGTTGAAAAAAGTCTTAACATATAGAAATTTTTCTGAAAACAACGTAGCTAATAATCCCTAATTAAAAATCAAAATTGAAATGGCAATTACAATTCTCAAATTCATTGTTTTGTATTAAAAAATGATTAAAGACCTTCATTAAATGAGTTACAGAGTTCCAACTCCATAGCATTGTTGCATTTTTGACATGAGAAAGTAATACTATAAATGTTTTGTAACCTGTTGTTGCTATGATTGAAGTTTAATAGCTTAATTTACTATAAATTTTATAACTTTGTAAAGAAGTTGGTAAATTTCATATAGTTGTATTTTCAGTCGTCGGAAATCTGCCCAAAACTCACGATTACTTGCAATTTTCGAGCTCTTCATATGTCCATTCTTCCTCAAATTATAAGTTTTATAAAGTCGAAGAAACTTCAATAAACTTTTGAAATTCTAGATTCTGTTTCAAAACTCCGGAACAAACAAGTTAAAACCACCATCGCGGTCCTCTCCTCCTGCATTGAACTTTAGTCATATTTCTTATTTGATAGTACCTCAAGACACTGTGTCAAGATGGTACAAACGAGTAGAGAGGTAAATCTATAGAATAAAATGAAAAGGGTTACAACTTTACGGTCTATTTCAGGACAGGTGAACGTCCTCATCCCCCGGGATACCACTGAAAAGTGTAATTCAATTGCATCGGGAATAACTCATTTTGTTGAGCAAACCTCCGGTACGCTCCGTCGGTCAACCTTTTTTCAAGCATACGTGTCCTTCCCGGAATCATAGAAAGGTAGTTAGTTGAAAAATGCAACAGGTGAGGCACGGCGAGCTAAATTGGTTTTGCAAGGGCCGAAGTTGCCCCAAATTAACTGAGTCCAGGGCCGCACCGAGAAGGCGCAGAGGCCCACCTTGGCCGCCGGAAGTGTTTTAAAAGGGCAAAGTTTTAGCGCAGCTCCGCGTCTGGATCTGCAGGTTTGGAGGCCATTTGTGAATGAATTAACGTTCCAAAACGTGCTGGGAATTCAGCGAGACTCCCAATGACAAAAATGATGTTAATAGAAAAGACATTTCCGACCACTTCGTATCCACCCTGTGGCTCCTTATGTGATTTGATGGCGAATAAATACCCCGGGAGCGTGTTTGTGCGTGATAAGGATTTTGATATATTCGCACTGTAGAGCAATGCAGCAGTTTAAGTATGTGGAACCGGTCTACGGGCGACAATAAAACCCATGAATTTATCGTTTGATAAATGTATGACGGCACGTGAACGACTCCTCTGGCACGGACTCATCTGCGTGGGCTGCATCGATCCGGAAGGTTCATAAGGTCGGGGTTTCGTTGATTTCTCTTTGTTTCATCAGAGCTCCTGGATGATGTATGTGCGGAGGCTGTAAGCCAATTTAATGGTTTGCGGCACTCGGAATCGTTTAGCGCCCCCTCGGAGGCATTAGGGCCCACATAATGTTCGCCGATATTGCAGGCCTATGCTCAATCGCAGACATTGGCGCCAGCAGATAAAAGTTGTTGCGTGAGACATTTCACTTCTAAGTGGCAATAAAATCGGTGTCTTTGGTTAAATATTACCAGACAGATTAGCCGGGATTATTGTCTCTCCCTTCTGCGGGGTAATTGGCTTCGGGATGATGGTGATTTCCTCTTTATTTACAACTCATTTCACCGGGATGACGCATTTTACATTTTTTTCCCAACCGCAAATGGGATTTTCGTCTTTTATCCCAGTCCTTTTGACTATTTTCAGGGGTTGTCTTGAAATTCTTTTGGCACGTGGAGGCCCCTTGACTTCTATCCAGAAAAATGTTGAGGAATTTGGTTTAAATTTCCTTAATGTTACACACTTTTCATATGCCCTAACCTCTAATAGAAGTTACATTACAATAATAAACATTCACCATGTTTGTCTGTATAGTTTGCAAATTGTATAGAGATAATTTTAGCTGAACTTTCCATATACTCATAACAAAAAAGTTTTAGGGCATATCGATAAAACGAACTATCTATGACGAGTTACATCCTTAAAAACCCGCGGAAAGTGTGGGGTATAAGCGGGGGTAAGTCGGGTCGTTTGCGAGCCGCTCGGCTGGCAAATTTGGTAAAAATATGATAGTAATAATTGCATTGTTGAGCTTAAAATATTTTTTATGTTAAATAAACATTATAATTACAAGACTAAAATAGAGAAACATTGAAATATTTTTAATAACACATGCGAATCAAATTGGAGAAATTCCAATCCTTGAAAATACAGTAGGTATACAAAATCTAATTTCTAAAGGTTTTTAATGCATTGAACCTGAATTGGAATTGCTCCATTATATCCTATTTTTGAGATATCCTAACCTAAAAATGCGAAAAACAAGGTTTTCCGCTATATTCGGCTTTATTTTACACAGCGAATTAATTCTTCTCAACAAAATTCGCTGCGTTATCTAAAAGTAAAGTACTATTCGTCACCATAAACATTGCTTTTAAAATATCATATTTCTAGTAATTAAACATTATATATTTGTTGTATTATTTAAACTATCTCTGTAGGATGAATACATTTAAAAGCTATGAAATAATAATAAAAACATTTGTCGAATTAATTCTGGTATGAGAATCGAAATTGTGGCTATTTCACTGAAGTTACATAAAAAGTATGTTACAGTTTCATACATAACAATTTAGTATACGTACTGATGCACAAGGATTATTGTAAGTGCTTGCACCATGCTATAAAAATGTTGATTAGCTATTAAAAAACCTTAACAATTTGATCCTTTTAATTATGTAAATCACTTTAAATTTAGAGACCAAACGTTTAATACTAATAAATTCAAGATTTCCTTCCTTCCGTAAAGTATCTTCCTCTGATTTAATTTTTAATAAAGGCCGCGATACGGCTGATTAACTTCCAGCGCTGGCAGGTATTGATGTAAATTTATTCAAATTGGACTGCAACGCGTGCGAGGAGTCTGCTATACGTCACACCGTGTTCGTTGTGCAAAATTTAAAAGGCAAAAAATACAGCCGTAAATAAATTTCATGTTTTTCTGAGAAAAATTCTCGTGCTCAATGGTGCTTCCGGGGAGCCGAACAAATGCGCCTCCGCTCGAAGAAGGTATGTGGATGGCATTAACATTTTTCCTTTTTATTGAAGAAGATAAGTCGTGCTCGTGACATGCTCTTTTTGATGCTCAAACATCAAGAACGATGCCAGACTGTCGAAGTAGAGACAGGAAGCATACGTTAGGCCGATATTAATAACAATAAAACTTCGACTGGATCTTTCATGCGTTACCATAATTTAAATTTCATTTTTTTCGGGAATTAATGCTAAATTTGCTTAAAGGGGATGACAAGATATTTTAACAACAGTCTATTCATTACAGTCGAATTCATTTCCGTGCTCTAGTTACATTCGTGTGCGTCCTTGTACCACATATGCACACATGTGTTACTTCTGCCAAGATGGTTGACTTGTCCCTGAGAACATTTCCACAACCTAAGGTGTGGAGACAGGAAACCATTTCTAGAGAAATATTCAAAATGATTTTTTTCACACGTTCAGAAAATCAATAAAAAGAACCGTCAATGCTTTTCCTTTAATCAAAATGCAGCCTGGTGTGAGGAAAAAAATTCACAGGAGGTGATTTTAAAATTTTTCGCCATCAGCAGTTTTTAAAGTAACCAGTGAAGTATGAAATGGGCGAAAATGAAATATGTTCGGAATTTTTCATAAATTTTATTGAAGCCTACATATGGCGACAGTTTCTTTAATATTTTTAGCCATTAATACTTTACAAAAAAAGGAATATTATGTAAAATTGGATAAGTGGATATACATATTTATGATTTGAGATATTTTATTTAAATTCATGTTTCTTTCTAAATATCTACATGATTAGTAAAGTTATACTAAAATCCTAATAGTCCAAAAACAGCTCTACTTGAGACGCATTCGATTATAAACTATTTGTTATTAATAAATTATATTAAATTATGAACTCTCAAAGTTAATTGTAAGATTTTTGTACGGAATAAGATGCATGTTGAAAGAATTAGCCTCCTTATTTTCTAAACATTCTGACTAATTTTTAAAATAAAACCGAACAACTGAGAACAATATTCTTTCATGTTCAAACTCTCACTGTACCTAATTATAGAAAGAAAAAACTTTCATTACTTCTATAGTGAGAAAACTTCATGTCCTCATTGACGAGGAGTAAAATATATTTTCAAGAACTGTCGAATGCCATGATAAAGAAGTAAACTCCTTAGTTTAGTTTTTCTAGTACACTCGGAACACGTCGAACAAAAGCTTTAATTTCTTCTATGCTGCTCCTGAAAGTTCATTAGTTCAACTGGATAATGTGCAGACTGCTCCAGAAATTCTATTAATTTAACCATATATACAATATGCGGAGCAGTTAAGGAAATTTTATAGTTTTTGTTTGAGATCGCTTGGTAAACGCGAACAAAATATGTAATACACCCTTTTATTATAGATTTACATATGAATTGGTTGGAAGGAAAAGGGGATTGTCAAAGCCCAAAGGATAGCGCTTAAAAATTTAGATTTAAAATATTGGAGAATGGAAAAACAGCAATATTTAGTTAATAGGAATTTTCTAAACGAAAAACTTTTAGTCAATAAACATTTTGTAAAAGGAAAATATTTAGTTAATAGACATTTCGTAAAAGGAAAATATTTATTTGCAAAAGATTCTCGGGCAAATTACGGTTACCAAGATGCCGATGTGACGGAAAGAAACAACTAAATGGAGTTTATAAATTTGTTGAAACAAATTTGTTCAAATTAATGACTGATTCATCTCTCATCAGTACAGTCGTTTAAAGTCATCAACTTTTTGTTTTTGAATGTCATTAATCTACCTACAGTATAATTTCTCAAGCAGAAGCAGTATAAAGAAGTATTTTAAAAAATATCAAAGGGAATTTACTTCAATATTAGTGAGAGTAATCAGTCAGCCAGTTACATGAATAACAAAATATAGATAAACAAGAAAATAAATCAGGCGAAGCTTAGAAGGGAGGGTGACCTTTTCGCTGTATAATGGATACAACTTGTGTGCGCATTTCGTCCACATCTCGTAAATCTTTGGCATAATTTTCTAAAAGATTTTCTTTTTCAGCCAAAAGAACTTCTGTTCGACCGAGCTTCTCCTGCAGCATGGAATGTTCCTGCGGAAGAAGGCAACAAAGGGAAACAGTTTTCTTGTAAGTCGCTGCTCGGTTAGATCGTCTTACTTTTGCCAAATCTTCAATTTCTTTATTATGGCTTATAATGCAATGTTGCTTCTCCAGTATCTGTCGCTTAAGTTGATTAGTGAGCTCCTCCAGATTCACAATGCGTTGCTCCAGTTGTCTGCTTTCGGCTTTCTGTAAGATCGATTGCGACCACGAAAAGGACATGCCAGCTTAAAAAATGGGGCACAGGCTTTGCGTGGAAGAAAATTGCTTACCTCAGAGGAGATGAGACTCTGCAGGTATTTGAGGTCATCCTCCTGCTTGGCTGCTTTCGTTGCAGCCGTCTGCAGCTCTTCATTCAGCGCTAATCTCGAATTTATTTCAAAGTTCATCAGCACCGCACACGAAGGTACTATTTTTTAAATTTACCTTTTATCTCGGCGTCCTTTTGATCTATTATTTTACTTAATTCCACGCGGCGACTACTTTCTTCATTCATCGCCTTTTCATGGTCCTCAACGACCTCCTCAAGCCGGGAATTTTCTTTTTCAAGGCAAATCTTCTCCGAACGTAGTCTGTGGAACATAAAAGAGCTGCTAATTAAGTACTTTTTTTATTTTCATAGTTTACGTCTTAAGAAAGTTGCAACAAAACGCTCAGGGTATTTTTTCATACCTTATTTCATTAAAACAGGACTTAAGTTTAAAATCCTGAAAACATGCGAATAAACTCGTACACGAAAATTAATCACGTTATTCTTTTGCACTGTGGCGTATTTTTAAGATTCTTGGAATATGCCACATCTCTGGTTGGATAAACCTTTTAGACGTAGATATCTAGCATTAACACAAATAACATACAGTAAGATATAGACAAAGTAAGAAACTTCAAGAGTATCGCTTCTTTCTACATTAAAAACAGCTTAGCTCGTAATCGATGCGAAAGACGCGAAACGCGTTAAACGAACATAGCTTTCAAAAATTCTTGTGAGGATTTGTCCATTGTATTTTAGGAAAATTGGAAATTAGTGTGAGTGGCTTAAGCCGTCTGAGAACTCTAAGTAGTTAGATATTTGATACTCCCGAAAAGAATTTGTTTATATAACCATATAATGCAGAGTCTAATATTATAATCTAATCATTCTAAATTACATTGATTTTGTTGTTTGTGGTAATGGCCGTTCGATTCCACAATGAAAAGTGAAAATTAGTTTTCAAAGGTAAAAGATTAAAGAATACCCACAGAGAAAGGAAAATTCTTATGTCAATTTGAAACTAATTTAGCAATATAATAAGACTAGAAATTATGGGCCTTATAACAATTTTTATAGTCGCTATTATATTAATGACCACTTAAATAGCACTAGCTAAATTTACTAGTTCTACTACCTTTTCGTACCAATAACATACTTAGTAACGGCATTAAAATAATTAAGGTCGATTTACTGTCATTTGTAACTATTGTCAAATTGAGTTCCTTCATATCACAAAAACAATTATGTTAAAACTGTATGATGGAATTCAATTTTACAAATTTTTAAAAAACCAGCAGGGATCCATATTAATTAAGATTCTAGAAGTTAATAAAACTACCATTCTATTGATCAACTCTAGATATTAGTTATTTAAAAAAAATCTAATCACGAACCCTAAAAGCCGCATAATTGCAACATAGCAAAAAATTATGTTATTCGTGGCACAAAGAAAAGTATGGCACTTACCTATTAATTGTCATCTCGAGGAAGAAAGTTTGCGTTTGATACCGGGAAACTTGAGCTGTTAGTATGGCAACTTTGTGTGATAAAGTTGTTACCTGAAAATAGAAAGTTATTAGATTTTATCTGGTGAAAAGAGGACAAAGTTTCTACCTCGCCGTTGCATTCATCCAGCCTGGCGAGAAGATCCTTCTCCGCGTTCGAGCACAAAGTCAACTTGAGCTCGAAGAGTTCCATCACGTCAGACATGAGCACATTGCCAATCTAATAAGCGTGGGAGTGAAGTTGTCAGTATACAAATTATAAAAAGAAAACTACCCGACAAATTTTACCTCCTTGTTTCTGTGCGCCTCGAGCATTTTCGTAATGAGCTCATCTAAGCGCTTTTCCTCCGAATGTGGACTAACAATGTTTCCCGGGAAATTTTCAACGAAACAATTTCGTGAATTTGTTGAGGGGTTTGAATCGCCAGAGAGCAGTTGAGTTTGGTTGGATATTTTCTGAAAGGATCAAAATATATTGGACTGCTAATCGGAGGATGAAGGGGACAAAACCAAAACCTCTGAAATTTCCGAAGCAGGAAAATTTTCTGCTTTCGACAGTGAAAACACCAAGGAGCATATTTCTGTAAAAAGATGGGAAAAATGCAGCTTAACTGGAATTTCTGGAACTCCCTTACTATACATGCCTGCATCTTCGCCAAGCATTCCTTTCGCAATTATAAAGTGGACGACCGGCATCTTCAGGAGATATTCGAAATTCCTCCGCCAAATATCCTCGGGGTGCATTTCTGCCAGCCTCATTGTAATTGCCAGCGCCCGGATGTACATTGGGACCTGCGTATCCATAACCTGGATGGGTTTCTCCTGTCAGGTGTGAAATTAAGCAGTCATTTTTGCCCGAGGCTAAGCATTTAAATCATACCTCGTCGGGATTTGTGTGGATAAAGTTAGGGAAAATTGTATCGAAAACGAAACCCTTCATCGATTCGTTGTAATCCGCCCTCAGCGGGCCCTGTGCGATCAACACACCCACCAGCTTAAGTAAAGCAGTCTTCTGAGCCGGTTCGACTTTCATTTGAGGAAGAATCATCAGCGCGGACGAGATGTGCTCGATAATCTCGTCATGCACTGTGCTCAGGTATGTTGGGTCACCTGAAGGAATTAAAAACAGAAATTAAAGGATATTCTAAGCTAACATTTTTAAGTTAGTTCCATTGATGAAACCCGAGGTTGATATATAAAACATAAACATAAACGGTTACATATAGCTTCATATTTTTCAAATATTTTTTCCGAATTTGATTAATAGTTATCGTAATCTACAGTACATAAACCAATTAATTACTATATTTGTGTATTTCTATAATAATTCTTGCATTGTTAAATTTTCAGCAGCCGATATTCAAAGCCTTATCATGTAGGAATCCAAATCTATCCTATTTTTCGTTATACTTTCAAGTGCAGTTTACTTTACTTTCGGTTATTAATGTTTCAAAGTCGAATTCCACCAAAAAATGAAAATAAAATAAAATCAGATGTAAAATCTGCCTCGAAATAATTAGTTTTATTATTCGCCCAGTAATTTTCAAGACTTTTAATAAAATCAAATGAATTTATTCACTTAGGACATTTTGAAGATGCTTACAAAGCCACATATAATATTAAAATATGAATTTAGGTTTTAGGCCAATTCGGGAATAAGTTAATTTTAAGTCCAACAAATTCAAAAAGCTGAAAATTTCAACGAATTTTGTAAAGGTTAATATACGAATTTTTCAAGTTTTCAAGTTTTCCTATTCACACTTTAAAAACTGTTTGATTTTGATTGGATTAAATATATGTATATGCATTTTAATTTAAGATTTGGCATACTGCAAAAAAAAATATATGTTCTCGATTTTGTTCAACCCATATTCAACCATTACATTACATTAAATTACCTTAATTCCAGTATATTTAACGACCTGGAATTCTTTGTGATAAGCTATTTTTAAACTAACATTAATTGGGTACTAACAAAACGTTTTATTTGTGGATGATTCTGAATAGAGACAAAGAAATGAACTTAAAATGCCTCGAAACAATACAATAATATAGCAACATCATGTCAAAATGTGTCAAAGTCATCATATTTTACACTTATCATGTATATTTTACAGTGCGTATTTATACAACGATGTTTACCATTCATCTGCACGATTGTAGTGAGCAGCTGCAGTGCGTTCGTGCCAGCCTTATCCCAATTGATCCACTTTATAGCCGAGCTAACAATAGTTGGCAGAAGGGGCTTTATCTGCTCACCTGAAATATCACTTTGATGCACCTAAATTGCTATTATTCTATTTAGGCAATTAATACTATTTGATTTGATCAAATCGTCCAGTAAATCAAGCAAAATTCCAAGACAACTCGCCCAATCAAGTTTGAAATCTCGAACCATGTCTGAAGCATCCTCTAGACTGATGTGATTTACAACCTGAGGGCATACCTGTGAAAGGTGTTTACTTTGTGTTACGAATGCAACCGAACCTTCATCAGCATCCCGACGTCCTCGCAGTAATTTGGATAGTCCTGAAAGCTCTCTTGGGTTTCGGACTTGGATTTCATTTCCAGGAAGAAGTCCACCGAATGCCTCAGCAGCCCCGAATTGAAATTCCTGAGAGTTATCGGAAAATAATTAGTAAACTCGCACTTCGTTGGAAAAACGTATGCATGTAATGTTATGAAATAAAATCATAATTGATTTTTACATGAAAATTGGGTCTTTTTGAAATTAATTTAGGGCAATTAACGAAGTCACCGCAAGCAATTACTCCCATGAGAATATCAAAGTGATATTTGAACATTTTCGAATAAATGTAATTTAATGCGGCTCACATATCCCGCAGTGCTCATGGCTATTTTAATTAGGAGGTTTTTTCTTCTTTGTTATTAATACATCGAACCAATAATTTTCACGTTCAATCGGCATTTAGGGAAACCTGTTTTAAAGCGCCTGCGGACTTTATTTTTT
Organism: Machimus rusticus; assembly: GCA_951509405.1. Classification (NCBI taxonomy): domain Eukaryota; kingdom Metazoa; phylum Arthropoda; class Insecta; order Diptera; family Asilidae; genus Machimus; species Machimus rusticus. Next base: position 46,569,698 of record OX608050.1, on the reverse strand, counting down.
GCGAAATTAATTTCCAATTAATTCTAAATCAGTAAATGAATACGATTTTGTGTCCCATATTAGTAGATTTTAATTCTGTAGTAATTAATCCTTTTACACAAAATTGCATTTTCATTTCTATAATGAATTAGAATGAATCAGAAATTGTTTTGTTTTTAACTTATCAGATAAATTAAATTTAAATAGGTATATGAGGTAAAGTAATACATATAAATCCGTTGCACAAAAACTAAAAACATTACTAAAAGTATCCTATATTGTTTTCTCAATTTGTATAATAATAGCTTTTCGTTTTCAAATGTCGATAAATCATAACTTTATTGCTTCTGAGTGAATAAGAGTAGGAACGAAAATCCTATTTTGGCAACATAAAAGTATGCATTCATCGATTTTTGAGTGCGCAGTGAAGTTCTATTTTATTGATTTTGATTGATTGATTTATTTATTTATGAATTATGTAATTTAGTTTGTCTATGGTAATATATGTATTATAATGGAATTCCTTATGGGGGCAAAATTTCGATGAACGAAAATTCGACTACCTTCAATATTCAATGGTCATTGTTTTGTTTTTACTAAATTCAATTTTAATTTCCTTTTAATGTATGAACGTTTTTGGTGATTAAAGAAATCTTGCTGACTTTTAATGACGAAGCACCAAGAGAGTTTAAAATTTATGGAATTGACAGAATCATTGAGAGAAGATGATAAATTAAATCAAGCAGTATGCAAAGGTCAAGTTCTACTTCAAAACAAAATTGAATGAATATTGAAAAGAGGTTTACTTGTACACCCATAACGACCATTTTCAGTCACCTCATTTTGGATCTTACAAAACACCTGACAAGCAAGAAGACCCACTCGAGCCACTAAGGTTCGAAACTTACTTAAAAGATCTCAACACCTCCAAAAATGTAAATTCGATAAATTTATGAACATCTGCTTTTGACATGTGCTCCGTGCTGTTCTCGAGGAGAAAGCTCATTTTGCATGCCTGCAACAAAGAGGCTTGGAGTCAGTCGAGCACCTGTGACGTGTGTAGTCACAGTCCTTACCAAAATTCCTTGAGATTGAATGTCGCTCAGAAGCCGCTCGATCGGAACCGTCCTCAGAAGGACGTATTTCGCCGGAAGGTTTTTGTGGCATAAATTTATAAGGACCGAAAGGGCAGACGATCTCAAGCCGTCCTAAAAACATTTAAATCAAGAACGACTCTGAAATGAACAGGGGCGGGACGAACCTTTTCCGAGCTTAAGAATTTCACGAGGAGTTTCACCAGGCCGGGCAAATAGGGCTCCTGCCACGATATGCAGATGCCGAACGAAATGTTCTCGAGCAGCCCCAGCACATGGAGTGCCCGCTCCTGCAATGGGGAGCTGTTTGACTTTCTGCAAATTGCTTAACTTATATTTACCGGATTACTGACGGACTCGAGCAATTTCGCCAAAACTTGCATAAATTTGAACCTCTGCACCAGGGCTGCCCTCGTGTGGGAGCTCTGGATGGCCTGCTCGAGCAGTGCAAGTGCAGACCACAAGAGGGCTGATCTGGATTCCATCGTGCTCATGAGTTCGTGCAGATTAATAAACAATGTTGCAGTTTCCGGGGTTTCCGGGTTTATGTCCGCCGGCCGCGCGGAAGACGCCAACAGCTGAAGGAAACCGGGAAGATTAAGACCATTCCACCATCTTGGAGGAGCTTACCGCCAAGCACCTATTCAGTCTGTCGATGGAATTCTCGGACTTGGTCCGTGAGAATTCTTCGAAGGTCTCGTTGAACTCGATGACGCTGCTCCTGGCTAAGCTTTCGGTCGAGCAGACCTGGCCTTTATCCTGGGCGGAACCTGCTCCTGGATAATTTCTTGATTCATAAAAATCATTTTCCTTCTCTGGTTCTTCTTCCATTAGGTTTTAAAACTAATTTACAAAATAAGGTCCTTTTTGTGCAATGAATCGATATATTTGTGTACGTCAGACGTCACATCAAAAGGTTTTGAATCGAATCCATGAAAGGCTACTTGTTACCCGGGCAAATCCTCCAATGTTTCCCTTCAGGAGGTTGTCGATATTTACAAAACAAAGATATCTTTTGAATTCCTCTGGCAGACGAAACGACAGGGAATGTATCATAATTTTATGGGATTTATATTTGCATACACACACCAAGTACAAACATATGTTCAAAATGAATATAGCACTTTCGTAAACAGAGATAAGACGAACGTCTATTCGTCGTATACAAAGCAATGAAACGGAAACAATGGCGTTTTGCGTGAGATAAATGTTGGAAAATTGATTTCCGCTGTCTTCTTGGATACGAAGCTTTCTTCCGATTTCGAAATATTCATTTATTACTACACTAAGAGTTCATGTGTACAAAAGTCTGTTAGTAGATAGATATTTAGCAATAAGTGATAAAAACGATTATATAAACGGGGTCGATATTGTCGAAAAAAACAACTATCCAGGCAATTAATACTTAATTTTTATTGTTGATTTTTTGTCCTTACAATGAACGAAGACAATACACTCTAAAATTTGATAGTATGCAAAATATAAACGGTACGAATTTAGAGTTCTTCTATTTTTGAAACTCCTAATATGAATTTTAAATATCAGTCCAGTCCAACGGTTTGCCATAGAGTCAGATGCGTGTGGTTGAGCAATACATATTTAGACAATTTTGGACAACTTTAGACACATTTTTAGCTATATAAACTTGGAGTATAGTACTGAAAAAGTCATTATCTACTATAATATAAATAATGCATTATTCTTATATTCAAGAGTCTCTAAAAACTGTAAATATAACAATAATTTAGACACACTTGTTTAAACTAGCATCGTATTATCCAATGTATAAAGGTGGAAAAACAAACATATTTTGTATCGTTTTTTATCCTATATACTGCCACATCTTTCAAAATAACAAAAAATGTGAAAGTATCGATTACAGCGGTTTTGGCCGGATTTTGTGACATTCTAAACCCACTGTTGGGGCACAAATTTTTGGCAGAGGCCAGTGCACCGCTCACTAAATTTGTTGAGAAGTTCCGTCACATAAAATGCCTGCAAGGCGACGGAAATGTTATTCTTGCGAGAAATCGATTCCAGCCACCGCATCACTCTCACACTTGCATATTTCGACAGGACAAAGTCGACCGAAAACATACAAGGCAACTTATTCCTGGACAAATTGAAAGAAAATGACTTTGTGTTTACGTGCTAAAATTTATAGTTGTTCCGGTTTTGAGGCTGTTACGAGTCCCTTCCCCTCAAGTCCAACTTTATTGCATGACTTCTGGGAATATTATCATATAATGCTCTGCATAGGTGCTGTTCGAGCAGGCAGGTGTTTTGGAAAATATATTATGCATGATTGCTCCACTACAGGAAGTGAATTTCACAAATCCGCGTAAATCCGTTGCATAAGTCCAAAAGCGGGCTTTTGTTTTATATAAATTCGGACCAGAAAGGCTAGTCCCAAATGAACGAACACTGAATATTACTCGTTTGGATATCTAGAATATTTAACTCCCTATCCAAACATCACAGAGTTGTGAAATCAAGCTCTGGAGATTATCTCTGGAAATCTAATTGCATACATGAATTACAATTTCATGTTACAGATATGTAATGAAAGTATTCTGGAAAATAACTAAAGCTTCTTTGTCTAACAGATTGTGGCGAATTGTGTGGATTGTCACTCATTTGCAACTTACAAGTTAGTATTTTTGACATTTTCCTAAGGAATCGAGTAAGCTTTGTTCACAAATTTATCAATAAAAATGTGCTAGGAATATTCAATGAAATAGTTTTAATTTTATTTTTGTGTGGATAAATGTTTGTTTTATCAAAAATTTAGCTCACGCTAAAAGATGATTAAAAATGTTCTCTATGGAAAAAGTACAGGGATGCTGAATTAAATGTATCTACATAATAGCATACGAGCACTGAACACGATGCAAAAGATGTTAATGTTAACTGATATTGGGAAATTCTTTACAGAAAATGTTATAACTTTTTATTACACATGTACATGGCAATTTACAAGGTTGTAATCTAGTTTAAGTTTTTAAACGAAGTAACATTTAGAGTAGATATGTTTTACAAATAAGAAAAAATAATGTTTGAAATCTATTGGTTTTTATTTTTTCAATTTGTAAAAAGTAAACAATATTATATATAAAATTTCTTACTTCTATTCTTATTACTAATTAATAAAACTTATCAAATTCGTACTGGAAAATAAAAATAATAAACTAAAATATTCTTTACTACATTTTGTGAATGACAAAATACCCAAACTTTTGGAATTGCGATTAGAACTAAAATTTAATACCTTTTAATCTACTAGCGTTAGATATTTTCTATCTCTGAAAAGATCCATAAATTTTTACGAACTACCTATTTTATCTGAAATATGGTAGCGGCTTTTAATTTATTTATTGTTTCCTTTCCGAGCCAGGCTCCATGTGTTACATTTACCAAATTATCGCAGTGAACGCTATCTACAAAAAAACGTAAAATAAAACTGGCGTCATGATTTCCCTTCGGGTTCAGAATTTCGCGCAAAAATTGCATACAGCGTAAAAAGTTTCACAAAGCGCAGCTAAAATTGAAATTTATTTGCAATTTCCGAACAAAGTGTGGCGTTTTTCCGAGCATCCCTAATGAATACACGAGTTAGAATTGTTTAGCAAAAACCTTATTGATATCTAAAGACCGAAATGGGTCAGTCATAGTCATAGAGCGCTATTAGAAAGGCGCTCAGCGACAGTTGGTCAAACGCAATAACTACAATAAGTTGGAGCGCGGACTGGACGGACTAAACGATGATTTGCGATGAATAAAACATTCTGCCGCCCGCCAATTGAATATATTGAATTCAAAAGGCAAATTCATATCAAACAAACCTGAATATGTTTTATGAGAGTAGCGTCACCGTAGCTGCGGCAAGGGAAGTCGCGGGATTCTCGGGCGAGGGTTTGATGTATAGATGCAATATATCTTGTCGGGGGTTCGACATTTGGTCAATTCGTACTATCGCCGGTTTATTGATTCCCTGGTTCCCTGACTCCTGATTCCCTGAATCCCTGAATCCCTGAATCCCTGAATCCCTTCATCACCCGGTGCGGCAGCAGGGCACATATTGCGGTCGTCATGTCGTCAGATGATGCTGTGGTTCCACACACTCGTGATAAAAGAAATTGCGGTCCTGATCGAAACTGAACAGCATCGCTTTATTACATACACTAGCTGACCCGGCCGAACCTAAAAAGTATTTTCTCTATTTTAAACTAAAAATGTCCATAATTTTCAGTTGTTTCTGTAATAGGTACTCGCGTAAAAACAATTCTGTAATAAATTTTCAAAAATCCCATTTCTGATAATATGTGAAACTGCATACTTTTTGATGTCATAGCAACAAAAACTTCAATGGCATTCAATTTTTATGGTTTTACCTTTTACAATTTTTCTAAAGTCATAGTATCTATCTGCAACCAACTTTTGGGCGAATTTCTTATTAATGCATATTCTGATATGTACTTACTTTTAAATGTCCTCTTTCATGTAGCATTGTCCAGATTTGAAAAAAAATCTCATAATGGTTGTATTCATTCAGAGTCTAGTCATGTCTTGTGTGAATAAACCACAAACTTCAAACTTTTAAACGGAATTATCGAGAAAACTTTTTTTTTTCGTTGATTTTTCAACTTTACAGAGTTAAAGGTAAGTTATACCTTTATTCCTTTATATATAATTCAAAAAGTAATATACATACATAACATATGAATGTAAACAAAACGTATAAAAAAGCATAACTTTAAGTATTTTCTTGATTTTGCTGAATATATTTGTGAATTGCTGATTAACGAAACATGATATCAAAATTATACTAACAAGTGCAATTTTGTTACTTATTTATTGATAACTATTTTTATAAAAAATTTCGTTGAAATTGGACAAGCCGAAGATTTTAGCAATTATACTGAATGGTCGCTTAACACATCTCATATTATCCAAGATTTTTAAAAGCGAAATGTTAAAATATATGTTCTACAATACATTTTTCTACAAAAATGCTCAATTTGCAGACACTAATTTAATTTGTCTTATGTTCTTAGTTCTTATAGATTTAAATCGCAACATTTAGTTATTTAGCTGGAGTAATTAGCTTACAGTTTGGAGACCCTCTCTGGAGTCATTCAATAAATTTAATGAAGTTATGCACATCCCCTGCGAGTCTCGCTACACTAAGTTTTAGCCAGGAAGTTTCCCAAAGTGTGCTTACATTACCCGGAGGAGATCTGCATATTTGTGAGACGTGAAGCACTTCCTGAAATTAAATCAAAACTTCGCTAGAGTTCATGGCTTGTCATTTGCAAGAGTATCAATTCCAGCCTGCGAAAGGGCTCGGTTTGTTTCGAGTGCCAATGAATTTCTCTTTTTCTGTGCTCCGTGCAAATAGGAAAAAATTATTTTTCCTAAAAATTGCCGCGAACGAAATATACGCTACACACGACACATCACGATGATCTTAACTGAAATCCAATGTGAAAGCTGACTTCCTAACATTTGACAACTTTCTCGGCAAGAATCATTAGACTTTAAAGACTTTTAATTAAATTTAAGTATTTAACCTCTTCCTGAGGCAGGAGAATTTAATATTAACTAATTACTTACTCGCTTATTAAAAATTCGTAGCTACCCGTTTCTTCTCTGAGAATTTGAAGTGTCTTTTGAGTTCCGTACTTTGAAATTAATTATTCGGCCTCCTATATAATACAACATCCAAATGAAACATTCTTGCTTTGTGGATAAGCCCTGTCTAGGGCCGTAAGCATGCTCACTTGAAGGCTCGAGAATTTCCTACCTGCACGCTCGAGTGTTCAAGTAAAGAATAGTTAAAGTACTTAGGTATCGTATAAAAATATTGCCCTTTACAATAAAATTAATTTTTTTTTTAACTACGCTTCTTGTTAAGGATTTTTGAGAAGAAAGGTTATGTTAAGTTATTAAAGTACCTACTGATATTATGTTATGTAAATTTTCATTGTGAAATACTAAAAATTATAGAAAAGATATTCAATTAAAATTAAGCATCTTAGTAACAAAATAATTATTAAACCGCGGTATCGCTATTTTAAGAATGGTTAATCTGAAAACAATAAAATGTATTCAATCTAAGTAAACGTATAGTTCTTATTATACGCAACAATTTTTTTTAACCTCTTCAAGGATACTAGCCCATATACCTATGTAAGTTTAGTTTCAAGACTTAAAATTATTCTAACTAGAAAAACAGTATAGCTTTAAAAATACTTCAAAGTTACCTCTAATTATCTCAAGGTTTTTTATATACATATTTCGGCATATCATAAATCTTAAATAACGAGATTAATATTATTATTAGCATTAAATTCGATCAGTATTGTTTTTAAAATATGTTCTTACTTATTGAATAGCTGCCGGTTAAAAATAAATAAAGAAGTAATCAAATAAAACTTGAAAACATAATAAATAAGTAAAAATATCGATCTCCTAAACATTTTATTGGGTTAATCCAGTTTGTCTTATAAGTTTTAATAAATAAAAATAAATTAAAAAATAAATTATTGTTATATTAGAACATAACATAAAAGCGTCAACCCATTTTTCTTTCTTATATCCCACCAAAAAATGACTATTGTATAGTTTTAAAATTGAGCTACTTTTTGAAGTCACAAGGTTAAATTCCCCTTAAACTTTTGGTGTTTTCATTTCTACATAAAATTGTTTGCAAGAGAGCCTGTCAAATATTACCTTCCAAAAAATGTAATGCGGGTTTATTCTTGTCACTTTTTACTTTCCATTTATCGAACTTACTGAAAGATTCGTTCGGTCTCAGTCTATGGAAATGCTATGAGAATTTCTAGCCAAGCACGCAAGGCCAAGCATCAAAACTCAAAAGTCATTATGTGATGAAATTCAATTAAAGTTTTCATGAACATATTTGAAACTTCTCAAACTTTGGCAAGACGAAAAACCACCACAGAAAAAATAATTGTATAAAAGTCAGTAAATTCGTGGACTGACTAAAAGTAGCAAATAATTTTTATTTTCAAGCTAAGATAGGTATACATTATTTAGCAAATAAGAAAATATTATCTGCAGGTATGTACAAAAATTAAGACTTTGTTATCTAATCAATCCCTTGTAAAACTAATAGCTGTGCTAATAGCAATTCAACACATTTATTAAAATTGTTAATAATATTTTTTGTCACAAAACGTAAATTTAATCGTACTTAGTTCTTATGCATCCCATTAAAAATATTTTTACTTTCAAAAAATAAATCATGTCAAACAGATGTTGTTTGTTGATTGTACGAACATTTCGACCTTAATTTTTGAAACTAATTAATAGATCAAAGTTATGAATTTGAGGGAGGGCGCCTTCAATAATATCAAACCGACGGCAATCACCACATCTCTGCGCAATCTTGGAATAGAGGGATCGGTGACTGAGCTGATTGACGGGATGCTTCGTGGCAGGATCATCAGCTCAAGTCTGGGTACAGCGTCCATTAGGAAATATGCGGACAGGGGCACACCCCAAGGAGGAGTCCTGTCACCGCTCCTATGGAACCTTACCCTGAACGACCTTCTCCTAGACCTGGACCGTACGGGCTGTAAGGTTGTTGCATACGCGGATGATATTGTCATTTCTGTCTCGGGTAAAGATCTAAACACTCTATCCGAGCTGTTGCAACGGGCTATAACAAAAATCGCCCTCTGGAGTACCAGATGTGGACTCAGTGTACATCCGGACAAAACGGAGCTAATGCTATTTACCAGAAAGCACAAGACTCCCACTTTCAGGACCCCTATACTCAATGGGACAAACTTAAGCCTCTCTAAGCAGGTAAAATACCTAGGACTCATCCTGGATAGCAAGTTGGACTGGGGAGCCAACATACAGGAGAGAGTAAGGAAGGCCACAGTTGCCCTGTACACTTGTAGCAAAACCATTGGCAAGAAATGGGGCCTAGAGCCCAAAATTGCACTCTGGCTCTTTGTGACGGTTATTAGACCCATCTTGATCTATGGAGTTCTGGTCTGGTGGACAGCCCTGGAGAAGGCCTGCCACCGCAAGACCTTAGAAAAAGTCCAAAGAACAGCCACCCTACTTATAACTGGCGCTCTTAGAACGACCCCAACTAAAGCGCTGAATACTATTCTTCACCTTCTACCGGTGGAAATCTTCGGCAAGCAAATTGCGACCTCCGCGGCCGCAAGGCTAAACGCGGCAAATCCGTGGACACGCACAGACTATGGACATTCGAAAATCCTAGACTCATGTGCCCCCAAACTGGACTACACCATACCCAAACCCTCGTTTGACCGTAGATTCAATGTCCTCATTCCTGCTAGACAGGATTGGGGAGAGGGCCCCCCCAGTCAACTAAACCCGGTATTAATTTTTACCGATGGATCCAGGATAGATGATAGGGTTGGTGCCGGTATCTTTTCGGAACACTTAGGCCTCGAAGCATCCTTCCGCCTGCCCGACCACTGCAGCGTGTTTCAAGCGGAAGTGGTGGCCGTTCGGGAGGCTACTAGAAGTTTACTAGAGGCACATCTTTCCCCCAATAGAATCACTATCCTTACTGATAGCCAAGCCGCATTAAAATCGCTCGCTAGTGCATGCACCTCCTCGAAGGTTGTAGCCGAATGCCGCTCTCTGCTGAACCAACTAGCAGAGAGGGTTGACATTAAACTAACTTGGGTGCCCGGTCATAGCAACATCCCAGGGAACGAGAAGGCGGATGAGCTTGCTAGGCGGGGCACCAGCCTTCCGGACAGAGACGTCCTGTCGCTTATAGGAGTACCACTTTCCTCCTATAAGCACGCAGTCGAACGATCCTTTACAGAGATCACCGACAATAATTGGAAACGCGAAGACACATGCGTGACCACGAGGCTGATCTGGCCCTCTCTGGATCGTTGCAGGTCCAAGGATTTTGTATCTCTCAAGAGAGGAACCATCAGTAAAGTAGTAGGCGTACTAACTGGACATTGCCTTATCGGTAGACATGCCAGCAGACTGGGGGCCCCCCTCAATGAGTTCTGCAGAAGCTGTCTTGACGAGGAGGAAGAAGAAAGCATCAAGCACTTCCTCTGTCAATGCCCGGCACTCGCAACCCTAAGGTTGCACTGTCTAGGTGCATACTTCTTCGATGACCTAACTGACCTGGGTTCGATGAGCATCCAGAACATCAGTAGGTTCATCAAGGACTCTGGGTGGTTCCCTGGATAGAAGATGGGTCGCCCCACTGTGGTATCACAATGGACCTAGTGATGGTCTAAGTGTGCCCTGAGGCAGCCACATCACCATACCATACCATGAATTTGAGGGATCTCTGTTGAGAGGCTAAATAGTGTGAGCTATTTTTTTCGTTAAGATAGGTACCACTGTTTAAAGAAAAGATATAAGTAATTTTCGAATTAAATTTCGATTGCTTAATGGGAAGGGTTAATATTTCAACATTTTCAGATTTGATCTCAAAGAAAAATAAGAAATAAAAGTAGTCTAATTAAAACCATCCTAGTGTGTGTAAATATCGAAGCTCCTGTAAGTTTCGGACATCGGACCATTTCTTGGCAAGTTATTTAATGCAAGAGCACAAATACCAACGCATGATAAAGTCTCATTTGTCGCCAGGTAGATTAGCCCATCAAAATCAATTAGGTGATATCCAATTTGGGTGAACAGCGAATACACGCGGCAATCAAATAAAGGGCTGAAATAGATTTTTATTAAATCTGCGGTGGGAGGTTTCGCATAAAAAGAAGTGATGGTAACAATCCGATTACCGTCCGGTTAGCATTAATTGAATTACCGAGACAACCGCTTAGAAGTCTTCGCAGCCCCAAGTCCATTTATCGAATAATTTAGCCTTTCGTTGCCAAAAATTCTGGCGAAAGGTTGGACCCACTCAGTTTATTAGCACCTGAGCAAAGGCCACTTTGGAGCCCATTTTATATGAGGGGAACGCCTAAAGCGGCAGGTAATTTCCTCTTAATTAACACTTTAAGAGTTATGAACCTAACTATGACACTGGCTCGGATTGGGTTATTATAAAATCATTAAGAGTGGAGCGTAAGGAAAATGAAAACATGTGCGCGCCCCCCGGAAGGTGTCTGGCAGCCCGTCAGCACGGCAGAAGGAGTCGTAACGTAATTTCATGCCGCAAAGTGAGTGTGCATTAATAACATGTGATGTCACGGCGCCGTGCTTGGCCGGGTAACGAGCTCGGGAATCGGGAAAACGTATGCTCCCGTCCGGATCCAGGATCCAGCATCCAGGTTCCAGGATTCAGGATTCAGGAGCCATTCGCTGTCCTCGTCTCCAGATGGCGCTCACCTTGCGCCGCACAAGACAGCCATTGTGCTCGTCATTATCACCGAAATTGAATGGGGTCCTCGAAAAAATCGTTTATGGGATGATGGCATCGTTCTAAATGGGATCTCCTAACCCAATTCCTGGACCCGTCGTGTTAAACAAAGGGTGGCCCGGCATGCAGATAAACAGGACGAGTTGCTTGAGAATGGCCTCCGCATGGGGAGTCCGGTGATTGCTCGATTTCGGAAACATTCTCAGCGCCATTGGGACAATTTATTTAAATAAAGACAAATCGAAGGGAATGGATAGGGACTAGTCCTCAGTTACAGGGGAGAACAGAACAAGTCACTTATAATGTTATGACATTTTGAGGCAATCCTTACTTTTAATAGGCAAATCGAGACCCTTTCGAAACAACCAAATTCCCTTTCTTCATTGAGCTGCTTTTGGTTAAAATTAATTTAAAATAAAGTCACACTAGAGATTTTAGATATAATTAATGCCTTCAGTAATAATCGATTATGGGATGTACTTTGCAAATTTACAAAAAAATTTTAAAATAAGTCCTAGATAAATGCATATAACTCGTCGAAAATTCTTGAATTACGAAGATTTAATATAGGTGTAGTTAAATTTAGGTACTGAGTTGCAATTTTAAAAATTCTGTTGTTAATACTTAAACTTGTTTTATAAAGTTCCAATCTGATTGGTTAATACAAAATTCCTATATGAGAAATATTTTAAATTTATTACATTTTATAGTTTTTAATTTTTCATTCTATCTTTTTTTGCTATTTCTTATAATGCTTACATTGTTCTTGAAATTATATTTGTATTGTTTTAGAAAATACGCAAGGACAAGTATCGACACTAACATTATTGTTATTAACCAAAAAAAAAAAAAATACCCCCTTAAACAAAAATTTTAAAAACTAAAGGATATTGGATGGAGTTTATATTTATAAAAGCTTTTTCATGTTATCGAGTTGTTAAATGGCAAAGATCGGCATGTATACAAAATTGCTATCCATTTGCATGATACATTTTTCCCCTTCATTGTAATTAATTATAGTATTATCATCGTTTTCGTGCTATTTCAAAACTATCATGTTAGTTTCATTTCGCGAAAGGGTAGAAAGGTTTCCACTGCAAATTGGATGTTTAATATTTTTAATTAAAGCGGCTCACCAACGAGCCTAATACTCCCAAAATTAATTTCACGCGCATCATTCATTGCGGACAGTGGTTCTAGTGAGCGCCACTTTTAATTTCGGGTCGTCCGGGGGATAAGTGGTGACAGTCGGCCGTTTCATTACCGAGGCGGACGGTAATTGGTCACCATTATACGCGCTTTATTTCAAATTAAATTGAAGGACTCGAAGAGCTTGCAATAATTATTTTATTTGCACTGTGTCTGCTTGAGACAGCTAATTTAGGGAAATTTACTGCTGAAAATTGCCAGTGCAGCGTTCGGCTTAACTTTGCAGCGGCGTGTAGCAGCCATTCGGGGAGGCGGGGGGCTGTTCAAAAATTTCAATCAATTTCCGTGATTGTCTGGGTACAGTGGCGCGTGCGGACGAAATTCACCGAAAACCAGGATTGCTTAAGCCCACGAAGGCTCCTGACAATCCCGGCATTATCCTGTTAGCAATTCCAGATGTCGGAATTCCCGTGGACGGGAGCATAATAGGGGAATTATGCCATTTCCCTCTGTGGGAGCCTAATTGGAATTTGCAAATCTATAAATTATCGCTCGCCAAGTGATAAATTCTAATTGTAATGGGAACTGATTGTCGCCGTTCTACGGCCCTTCCGGCAACTTGGCGAAGTGATGCGTCGAAATTCTGTCTCAATGTTGCCGTCGGAGGGCCGTGTAATTTGCGGCGGAATTGTCTGCTTGTTTCGGCCGAAAACGGTTTTGTATCATCCCGAGGAGATCCTTTTGTTCGTGAAAAACGACGACTAATGGTGTGTATAGCGTGATTTATGCCCGCCAAAAATACTTTCCTGTAATTTAATGAACCGCATGGAGCCCACCACAACCGTGTAAACTTTCGCAAATGTATTCAGATGACGGCGGCCGTGGAGCCCGCAGTCCAGCCCGACGGGTCGGTGCTCCAGCCACATAAATCACATAATTAAGGCGTGTGGCTAAGACTTTTTCCTGCGGAAAGAATTTCCAGGATATCACGTGGGTCCAATCTCTGTCTGTGGCTGCCCATAAATTGCGGGCCACTGATTGTTTTTTGAGCTACTCCTGGAGGTTGCGTTTCTATGCCGATCCACCTCTCGTAAATTGTGCGCGTTTTTGCGCCACGCACAAGATTGTTTTCAAGATTAGCGTAAAGACTGGTTGACAAACTGCGCGATTCTGTGAGCCCACCCACTTTTGTGACCCCCTGACGATACGACAGCATTTCTCGACCATTAATATTCAGTCAGCCGTGAACAATTATAAGAATCATAGCAAATTGGCAAAATTCTCTCAGGGTTCTGATTCAATTGTTTTTCTGGTTCACGACTGAATGGCTTTTTTGTAGCGTGATTATACTAAATGTAACATTTATACTTTATACATTTACTTAACAGAAAATCAAAATATTTTAAAATGAAAATCAGACTAAAGAATAAGTATACTTAAGTTTTGAATAGAATAAATCCGAATAACTTAAATTTATGGGCAAGTTAAATGAATTACCCTCTTTTCGTCTTAAGCTATTCTTATTTAACCTTACCTAGTCATTTTCAATCATTGTTAAGTAGAATTAGTAAACACAACAAGAAAACTCTTCTTAAGACAGAATATGATTTAACTTTCAGTTTGTAAAGGTTGACAAGAAAGAAAGTTGATACCTTTTCTACTTCAATACATAGTTAAAAATATGAAATAGAGTAAAAGTGTAACTTCGAGTAGAAACTTTTTAAGAGAAAATCTGTCATCGGAGCTCAAATATTTTATTTAAACTGATCACCATGTTGCGTGAGCGAAGACTGTCATACACGGTAAACTACATACATTAAAACAATTTCTGCCAAATAATAGTAGCTAAAAACTCACTAGATTATAAATGTCACTGCAATTTTATAAAGAAACTAAATATCTATTATCTAAGCTACATATACATATATGCTAAAATTATTTTGAATTGAAATCATTTAAGCTTTATACTCGATTTATAAAACGAGCAGTTTATACGTAAATAAATTTTTTATTTTATTGATTTACGTAATTTAACGTAATATAACAAGTATAAATAAGTATTAAAAATACGCTTTAAACAATAAACCAATATTTTTTTTTAAGGAATTTATCATCAATCAATCAATATTTTCTTCTATTAGGCCATCAATACAGATTGACTTATATTTAAGGAAGAGTTTAAGATAAATTTGTTAAATACTTTTTTTCACTAAGAACTACCTTTACTCCTTTGCATATTTTACCTTTTTCTAAAAATCGCATAAAAATAAACCCCAAAGATCCATGCAATGGAAATAAATTACATTTGTAGTTTAGAATGGATTTTGGAAGTATGTATAGTCAAATCTTTTACCTTTGAACTATACTTTTGAATTCGTGGAATACGCGACAGGCAAAATAATTTCAAATCCACTAATTAATAAGAGATTGAAGAATCATTTCAAAGGCAGTCGTTCCATAAATTAATAGGTTTAATTTATGAGACAGTACGAAGAATAGAGGTACCATCGAACAGCCAATTAATTCATGTAATCCTACTACCGTCGAACACATGAACTTGGCGGTCGTAAATTGCAAAAACTGCAATTTGATGGAACGAAATGCATTAGCCTAAAGGCCGGAGGCCCCATCGAAATAGCTTAGAAATGTAATCGACATCAAATAACTTTTCAGAGCCCAAGTATATGTGAACCGACCAAAATTCGTACAATTTTATATTTGCTATCCTGGATGAATATTCCGCGCATTTTTTACCCGCCCATTGCACTAATTGAAGGTTATTGAAGTAGAAATGTATGAAATAATCGCAAACCGAATCAAATCGCTGACCACGTACTGAGCACTTTCCCGAAAACAATTTTCCCGCAAACGCGGCACTCAGGGTCCTGTTTACACCGAACCTTTACTATTACTGGACTGGACTTACCCTTTATACCCCTTGTACCCCTTATACCCTTTATACCCGTTCGAATGACTGCTGCCAATTGTGTAGTTCAGTGAAATAGAGGATGGTGCCCATCAAATGCCTGCCAAAGCAATTTGAATTATGCAACAATTGTAACGGCCGACTACGAAATCATGGCAGAGGCGGAGGTGAGCAGCCCCGTGATTTATCTGCCCGTCCAGGGGTTACCGATGAAAGGCCGCCTGTTGATTAATTAATTACCACGTGAAAATCGTAACCATAGGCATGTTGCTCCAACTCTGGCTCTCCTTTGTTAAGATGAATGGTTTTTATAAATGGATGAATGAATGTACCAACAAGAAGCATATCACCAGCTCCTTCGTCACGGACTGCAACCCAGCGGGAATATTGAATTTTATCCCCGTATATAAAAATAAAAGCAATTTAAAGCGAAAATGCGAAATTTGGTATCCCATCTTTCATATAACCGCAGACAGACGGGAGCCATCTTAAAATAAGTTTCGTGAAACTGAAAGGTGACATGTAAGTAACATTTGCGGCTTAAAGCAAAGTGTTTTGAATTATTTAAATTTTTGAAATTTACACATAAAGTGTATAAAAGATTGTTTTCATCAAATTTGCCTAAATAAAACAGAATATTCTAACTATCAAAGCCAAACTGGCGAAAGATGTTCCTTTTACATATTAAAATCAGAATCAATCAATTGAAAGTTATACGTGAAGGAACAATTAAATTAGTGTTGTAAGATTCTTTGTAATAACTCAATCTACATCTAACTCTCAATATTCATAATATTTTCAGATTTTTCTGAGCGATTCTTTCGATAATAGGGCTGGGGAACAACAAATTTTCAACGTCTTTTTTCCGAAAAATGTTTAAAGTAATGTATAGAAAACTGAATCATATTTATGCGTATATGTTGCTCAATTTGTGCTTCAATACCTAATAAATTTGACGGTTATACGCCGAAATGTTTCAAAGAAAGTAACTTGTGGCGAGATGGACACCAAATCACCGAATGATTGCATAAATATTCCACTCTGGTTATTTTGAAAACGAACATTAAAAGTACAAATGTTAAAACGCAATTACATAAAGCACTTTAACCACGGTTTCTCTTTAATTACATTAATTTTTGATACCTAGGTAAGTTACTCATAAAAGTAGCGTAAAGCAATAGTTTATAGAATTTTTCACAGCCCTCTAAAAAATTAATTAATTAATTTCAATTTTTGATCGCAACATTTAATATTATTCATATAAGGAAGATACATTTTAATACCTAGCTGTAGCAGTACGTATTTAAGAAATATAATCAAAAAGAAAATATTTTTTGTCTATATTGTCAACAAAATTAAGTCTCATCTAAATAAACAAGCCTTAGTAAATCAAATCCCCTCTCTGACCTTAATTAAGAGACATCTTTCAGCAATAAAAGGAGTTGAACTCAAAATTATTAGTTCTGCTACATTGCACTTGTCAGTGATACCCTAGTGAATGAAACTTTCAAAAACTTGAAGACATTTCAAAACCCCTGTCCCTGATCTAGTTTACAATCCCCGCATCCGGTTTCGGACGCGAATTCTGTTAGCAGCGGATAATTGAGTCATAACTTTGGCTACATTAGACTTAATAGCTCCCAAAGATCTTCGTTCTCTGGGGAATGTTTTTCTTCCTCGGTATACAGTGGGACTCTGTCTTAATTGAGGTTTATTTCTTCAAAATCAATGAAAAAGCTACATTTCGTTAACTGAATAAAAGTAAATTTTTATCCACAGACACGGTTAAATGGAATTTTTCGTTTTAGAAGCTTATATATCCCCTGGGTCTGAGAGATATAAAAACAAAATAAAGTTGAATTTCCTTTCCTGTGTTGGAAAGTCGGGTGAATTTTTTAAAAAGTTCAAAAAGCAAACTATAGCCAAGTGAAAATAGAATTTCACCACCACTTTTCTGATGTTTGCCTGCTATTTGAATTACTGTTTTCGGACTTTTATACAAAAATCCATCAAATGGTGATAGTAAAATTTAATTTTCTCAACTGTTCAAATAAAACATGTCGACACGAGCTAGAACGGGTGGGAATTAATGCAATAAATCAAGCAGCTTTATAACTCTCTTATGGCATTCATCCTCTTGTTTACGGAAGCCCGGCACTTTAACTATTCCTCAAGCTGGGCCCTGTAAACTACGCTCTCAGCTGCGGCGTTATAAACCCCCAAAGTTGTTTATTGCCGGGGGTACGTGACAAGTGTCCCACCTCGAAACGATGAAAAAGAAATTCGAAACGAGTTTAATAGTGCTTTTTAGACGGCGAACACTCCCAAAAGGAAAAACCCTGCACTATACCTGAAATTGACAGGGAAAATTTCTGAACCCGTGAACATCCTGCCGTACTCAGAGCTTGCGCCCTTGCAGACTCCTCGTTTTCCATCGTAAGGGCGTAGAAACACCTTTTTCTTAAAAATATTCTTAAAGCCAGAAACAAAACGTCCTCTGTTCGGGTCGCGAAAAGCTTAGTGCTTTTAAGTACTTTAAACTTACTTATTGTTAGCTTTTCCTACTACCATACTACGAATCTTTTTGCAGATAATTGCGTGTTGACAAAGAATTACTTTATTGTCAGTTTCAAAAACAGAATGCTAAAGGCGGACAAATTCTAAAGACCATATTATGTTGCATTTCTTGGAACTTTAATAACTGCGACAATGAAAGAACATACCATTGTCTTAATTTTTACCTAATTATACTTTCGAAATGAAAGGACAAAAATTCATAAATTCAGTTGTAGAAGAATAGTCAAAATTATTTATTATTTTTTTCTAAACTCTTGACATTTTCATGACCCTTTTTGAAACATTTCTCACATGGAATTTTCCTTATGTTTCCTGGACCCCATTCCGGTCGAAGATTTCAAGTTATTTTCAAGGAATAAGTTCTTTGCATATTTGAAGAATGGATGGAATTTCAACTTTGTTTTCCAGCCGTGACATATTTACATAAATATATGTATGTACCTTTTTTCGAAACAGTCTTCAGTTGATTTCATTTATGACGGTAACTTTTTCAGCTCTGCTGTACCTTTAGGCAATAAAGTAAGTATGAATGCTTACCGAGAATGTCCCTACAAGAAATTTAAATCTTGTTATTTTCAAAACATAAAAATATATTTGTTGCCCATAAACTAGGTATATAATACTGGTTTACCTATTGGCAATGACCAATATAAAGGAGCAAAATTATTTTATACATACATATGTTATGTAAGTATATTAAAATGTCCGAAGGCACATTCTAAAAAGATATTTGCGCTGAAAATTTATTTTATCATATTTCTTATTTAGCCAAAGGAAAAGCAAATTCACTTCCCACCATTGGTATGTTTTAAATATGCAAAAATGTTCTTTGTAAGCTCATCTTTAAATTATTATTTCAATGAGCAATGACAAGGCAGATATTTTAATTTGATAAGTCTAAAGGTCAAAAGTTTAAAAAAAAAACTTGCAGAAATTCATCGGGAACCATTTAAACGAAATTTAAACGCGTTCAGCTAAGGCTTTAAGAATACAACCTATAGTTAGTTATAGGTCATGGTTTGATCTTAAATTTATCAATGAAGTTCTTAAGTTCTAAGAATTCAATTGAAAAGGACAATAAAGTATTTAAATTAAGAATACTTTACATACTTATGTTATAACATTAATAATAAATCCTAAACTCCGCCGAAAGTACATTACATATTCTGAATACGTTTGTGTCGAAAACAACAAGCAGTTTTGAGGAATCTAAACAGCCTTCCAAAATAACGCGCCCAATGGCATCACAAATATTGGGTAATTTAAATTAATGCTGGGAGATAGTTGGGCACGTTGTCATATCAGAGGATAGCCTGCACGGATCCCTCGGTTAATTGGCAAATAGTTGTTTGCTTAGGCCTTGCATAACTAACGCAATTAGATCTCCTCCTCATGTTTCAATGCCGGACGTTTTCGAGCAATTTCGGCGTTTTAAGTTTTAATATGGCTCGTAAACAAAATTTATGTACCTCATTGCCAATTAAATATTTATGGGGAGGCGCGTTATTGAGTTATTGTTTATTACTCACCTTTCTGGAGAGTTGGTCCCCATCTTTAAAGAGGTTTATTGCGCCCGGAGGAATGTCATAAACATGTGATGGTTATCCAGCAAAATGACCTTATGTTGGAGGGTTTGACCAGAAAAGTTATGATAATGAAAGTAGCGTAGCGCCTGTTTGTTCCCAACAACAAAATTTTCAGTGATGCCCGAATTGAAAGACATATTTTAAATTAAATCCATGAAGTGTGATTTACGATATTACTTATGGTTTTGTTGGTTTTAGATTAAGAATAAAATTTTATCGAAGCTAAGGCTCTAAACTTGTTATGAAGGTTGTAAAATTGCTCTTTGTAATAAATACAGTACTTAAATTTCACAATTTTTCACCGATATCCGTGATGGCAAATTATAAATCTATAATTCTGTATTGCGTATATAATTAAAGATGAAATTTTAAGAAAATTTGTGTATTGGTAATAGGTTTGCCCACGATCTACATAATTTTAATCGAACTTTAGATACTCTTCTAAGGAATTGATTATACCAATTAAAATTTCCTTACAATTGGTCTTAAACTTAAAGGTTTATAATGATGTTTTTCAACTTATGTAGGTAGTATATACATAAATGTTCTTATCAGAAAAAATTTTGTTATATGTTTACATATCTTTGACCTAGTGATTTTAATAATGTACATAGTTAAATTTTTCAATTTCGTAGAGATTTAGATGGACAAGTTGTTTTATCTTTTAATTTAAGATTTTTCAGGGTTACTATAACTTTTTTTAATATACATAAACATACATATATGGACCTCTTTTACGCGTAATCTAAGTCTTATACATAAAATGCCTATATAATGCCTATAGTGTATCAACAGTTAACATCTGTTTCTTTATGATTATACGACTTTTTATGCATATTATTATAATTTTCGTACTAAGTTTTTACTTCCTTATACAAGATCACAAAAATGTTCTGGTAATTTTTTTTTAAATTGGGATTCAAGCTTGTAATTGTTTGTATGTAGTGGTGCCTTTTGCCAAATTTTCTGAAATCCACTTTGGCTGAAGTCAACATAATGTATTAAGCTTTCAACAGCTAAGCCAACGTACGAGTGGATTAAGGCAGCCGTTACAAATTCCGAAACAAACAAAATTAAAAGAAGTCGTAACTCAACCCCTGTCAAAGTAATTGTGATGATGATAAATGAAAAACAGCCAAATCCTTCCTCAAGTGTGTCGAAGGGGATGGCTCACATGCGGCGTGCATGCAGCCGTCCGCTTTCTAAATTAGTCAAGCTTTATTGATTACCCAAATTAGTCTCAGTGTGTCGTACACTTGTAACCCTTTCGATCCCCTCAAAATCTGGTATGTTACAAGCTCTAACAGATTTCTACAGAACCGGAAGTCTTCGCTGAAACACGAGAAAGTTTACAAAATGGTCAACTGGCTACGTTCTAGAGCCCGGTGGGTTAACGAATGATTGCTCTGACGAACACCGGCAAATAGAACAACAACATTACAGGGATTCGGGTCAAACCACGATCATTTTACATCAATTTCTTGCTTTCACTTAACAATGTGTGCGGTCCTCTACAGAATCTAATTTTCATGGTGCCCCCGGTAGTTTCGAACATGAAAGAGTGTCTAATTTATATCGGGCGTGTTTCGGGTTCATTTCCATGAGCAGTCCTTAGTCGATTTAATGGCACATATGGGGCGCAAATGAATTTGGGTCACGAAGCCACATACTGTCACCGAAACTTTCCACTTTAAACCTTTTTCTCTGGGAATTTAACGCAATAAATTTTCAAGATGACTGGTTATTAAAACCACCGCTGGAATGCTTACAATGCCGACGGACCATGATTGAAATAAATATTACTCCAGCTTTCATTTGTCTTTTCTTAAATTACATAACATGAGTTAGTGCTAATTTTCAATTTTAATTAACGATTTTTTGTAAATGTCTTTTAGTTAACCTTTTTCAACATTCAATCGTACCCACATTCTACAATTGTGCAGGACTTTAATTAAAGCTTTTTAAGAGTCTAAGTCTCTGTGAATAAATTATAAAACAAATTGCCTTCAAACAAAATTCAGTTCATTGCACCACCATTGATTATGCTGAACTATTTTCTAGAAGGTAAAGCCCTAATTATCCATTGAATAGACAATTATTCATCCCTGAAGCCTCCCGAATGCATACTCGTTAGAATTCCATTCTCATATAGTATAGAAACAAAGCCAGGATTTAGATAAGGGTGCGTATAGAAATCATTCACACTATCCAATTAACTTCATTTTAATCAGAGTGAAAATTGCTCTGGAAGTTAAACGAAAATTTCATATTTGCTTTTCTTTTGTAAGCCGTAATTCATAGTTAGTTTCGTGAATGTTCAGTCTTATGAGAAGTATTAATTTTGATATCAATAGGATATTCCTCTTTTGTGTATTTTCAGTTAACTTTTCTATATAGATGTGAGTATGATTCAAAATTTTTTTACAAGACCTATTGTTCAAACAGTCAAAGACCCACTTTAAAATAAGCAATAAGTCATTGATTTGAAGTTCTAAATAAGACCATTTTATAATTATCAAGATTTGTTTTTACTCACAAAATTGTTAATGGTTGAAAATAGTTATAAAGCTAGAATTTGAGCAAAATGTTATGGCGTTCCACCAAAGTATTAAGTTGAATCCGGGCGTAGACAGAGTTGCAAAATGTGGTAAACTTTAGTAAAAGACTTTTATGTATTGTGTATATTAAACTATTTTCATAAAAAATGCTTTACGAAAATTTCCATTTAATTTTATCGTATGATGTAAATTTTTAGAATCAGAATAAACTAAAATTAAAAAGAAAACCAATCTCTAAAATCTGGGTGTTGATGATCTATTTGAACTTATAATAGTCGCTCAAGCTGAAACTGTTGCTATGGTATAATATATTGCTCATTTAGTGTAATAATATATTACTCATAGTGTAATTTAAAGCAGTTTCCATCACCACTGGTTATTAAAGCCGTGTGCTAATTCTAATGAAATTATATCCTTTCAATCATTGCGTTTTCAAATCAAAATATAGCTTCGAAATGATTGGAAGCAATCATTTCATTGATGATGCCTAACTTGTGAAATACATGCTATAGACCAATATCTATAAAGTCATAAGCAGTAGAGAATCCATGTTTCTTGTAATTATTTAGTTACAAACTTTGCTTGCATTTTTTAAAGCATTTTCAAAACAATCCAAAAGGACGATTTTAAAAGCAAAAAATTATTAAACAAACCCTTTTGTTTTCCTTCAAAAATGTGAAAAGTTGTTTTTCATAAAATGTCATTAATTTGTTATTAAAAAGAATAGGTACTATACATATTCTAATTTTTTATTAAAGTAACAATAGTAAAAACGACATATCTAAAAACCTTTCGTGTTTGAAACTTTAGAGTTCACTAACCCCGAGAGCTACGCCCCATGCCTGCTCCATTCTTGGAAAATCCAAATAAAGCCCTTGAAGGAACTTTTCTAATCAGAAAATTAAGGCTTTTACTAGTTGGTAAGCTCCCGTCTTCTTTCGCACTTGACGATGAATGAATTTTAACTAATGCTTTTCGGATCCATTTGACACTTGTTTATCTCTTAGTCAATGTAGCAGAACTTTTTAAGATTTCTGTTAAGCTTGAAACTTGTATGGCAGAAAGCTTTCTGATGTATAGTTTTAAATGACAATAATTAGTAAATTTCTTTTAATTACAGCGCCATATGGGCTCCGTTCCCGAGAGCGCTAGTTTGTAAGTAGGTTCTACAATTTATTGTAGGTATATCTACTTTTAAATAAATAAAAATAATAAATAGATAAATTTTAATTAAAATAATATGTGTTACTAACATGAAATTTGAAAAAGAGAAATTTGAAAAAATTTACTTTTTTTTTTATTATAATTGTATATTTCCTTTTGTGATTTTTAAAGGTGAAATATAAAAATGAATGAGGCCAAAAATTTTTCTAGAAAATCGTTATTTCTTTTTGAGTAGTATTTCTGACTCCCATAAGGATTTGTATTATAATAGAAGCTCAGAAAAAGTTCAAACATGCGCGTTAAATCGCCAGTAGCTTTAACGATAGTGGAAAGTCCAAACTCGTGCCAAAAAACGAGGGGATACGAAAGGCTCCAAACTCTTCAATCGACTTAGAACTGCTAAGGCACCTTGAACTAGACGCGATTGAAATTTCTTCGGATCTATTAATTTCGCCAGTCAGGAGAGCACTGCGGTTCTCTTTCTTTCGCAGAGGAAATGTACTGAAAAAAAAATAAACGATACGCGGCTGTGTGAGTGGTGAAAAAAAATGTAAAAAATAGTGCAAATTCCGCCGAGTGTGCCGCAGATTAAAAGGCATCCACCAAGGATAAAGCCCCAAAACCGAGATGTTGCAGTGGTGAATTGCATAACTTTAGTGCGATTACTGCAAATATTTACTGCACCTGGAAGTGGTCGGGAGTTACTTCGAGCGGAAGGATCGTGTCTGTGAAGTGTCTTTGTGTTGAGTTCATTGGGTTAAGTTGGTGCCATCGTTCCCCGGAGCCCGAGACGCCCCCAGGACGGCATTGTGATGAAAGGGGTGCCACTTGTGAGCCTACATCTGCCAGCCTCCTTCTATCCGCGTTAATCGAGATGATGAAAGCTCTCCTGATTCCAGCGTAAGGACTCATTTCGCAAGTAGCCCCAAGTCCTCTGTGCAGTAGTGCCATAATGTGGCCCACTGTTCTTTGAAATTGCTTTTAAGCGAATTCAGAATTTCTAGGGCATGACTAAATCGTGCGGAGTTTCGTAATCAACTGCCGCACAAGACTCGTGGACACACAGATAAATCTTTAAAGGAACCCCCTGGAACAAATCCCGAAACTTTTTTCCGCTTCCCAAGTCCCACGCTCCCTTTAGGAGGACCTTTTTATCTTTATTTTATTGTCCCTACAGCACCGTTTAATAAATCATCGCATTAAAGCCGAGTGCACAGCGGAGATTTTAGGCCGGTACGTGTGTGTCCCAGCGCTGTTATCTCCGCAATCTTGCGATCCTTTTTATGCGTCCCTTATGTTTTTAGCGGCCCTTTTTCCAACAACGAGTCGGCCCGACACTTGCTCTTGTACCCACCGTAGGTGCAAAAACCCTCGTTTTCCCACCGAACCGGGTAAAAAGCACAATAACGCAGCGGAATTACCTCCTTTGCAGCAAGTGGGTTCGGTCCGGGTCTCATTAACTCGGCTCAAAGCCCCATCCCGGCCGAAATCAGCTTTTATTTGTCTTTATCATTCCGATTATCATCTTGCGACTGTCGTACGACAAGGGTATCAGAAGAACAATCCGGCTGCATAGAGCATAACAATTCAGATGAAATTCGCGAAATCATAAAGACGCAATAAAAGCTCCTTAGCGCCCGATGCAAACATAGATATGCTCGGCCCAAAATATTTGTCTGAAATATTAATACACTTGTCAAAGACTTTCTCTCTACAGAAATTAGGGAATTATTCCCAGAAAAGCGTTCTGGGCGAAGCTTTTGATGTCAGCCACATTAATTGTGAAGTGGAAACTTCCTCTTCCGAACTGTAGGCCCAAACTCCAAGGTATTAGAGCGAAAAATTCAAGAATGAGATAAAGGAACACAAAGCGTTTTAATAGAATTAAGGCACCCATGTGCTTCCGCTGAGTTTTCGGGAAATTCCAAAATTTCCTCTCCTTCGAAAAGAAGATTTTTTCTTTAATCCTTACCAAGGATTAACTCCCGAATGAATTTTGAGTCTCCTGATAATTTAAGAAATTCTAAAATCTTATTGCAGGGATCTCGCAGGGCACAATTCCCTAATGCTCTGCGGAGGCAGCTCATAATTTCTGCTCAGACTACTTGTTATATTTCATCGCACCCGTCCTTGTAATGTAGCTTCTCAGGAAGGTATGATTAAAATTAATTGAAAGATACATGATCTTTGTAATCACTTTCCCGAGTTACCGACCAAGACAAAGTCAAAAGTTATAATAAGAGCGATTACACTTGTAGATAAATCCACTTACATAATTATAATTCTATGTTTCTAATTTAATGATGCTCATTTCGATGTAAATATTGGCACTAAAATAGGTACCACTATGAAACGAAGCAAGTAAACATAAAAGTTTAAATTGCTTTTATATGCTTTACATACCTATATGAATTTTAGATTAACAAGGACCAAAAATTGAGATCTTTGCAATTATTCACGTCAAGGTCTTTGAAGCTTTCCTATGAGCGATGTATATAAATCTTTTTAAACTGATGTCTTATGAATAAATAAAGCATTTATTAAATAAATAAATAATTGTTTTGTTCAATGCAAATAATATAACTTCAGAAGATTGGACTTTGCTCTAAGTCTTTACTAAACAATGTAAAAGCTTAACATTCAAAAAGTTCATTCAAATGGTATACGATTTCTTTGTAGGGTCTTTTAATCATAATAAACAATAAACATTGAAATTAAAAGAGTTTCTAAACGTTTTGTATTCATTTGCAGCTAAGAAGTGATAATACAGTCGCTTTTTTTTCATGGCGTTCTCAAGCTAAACGAACGGATCAGAGCTATTTTTGTGTTCTAACTTCTTCACATTCAGTCAAATGAGCTCGCAACAGTATTAACCTTTACCTTAACACTGGTTAACAAAGCTTATATTTTGTCTAAAGAATTAGCAAATCATTACCACGTATTTTCTCCTTAGATTACGAATTCATATATAAAAATACTTCATCAACTCCCGCTTTCGAGAAAAATTTAGTTAAAAAATTCAGAATATCGTATTTTAACCATTTATGAAAAATCATTAAAAAATTTAAGGTTCATAGATGTTTGTAACGTGGCTTAAATAAAAGTCCTAATCTCTTTCAGCAATATTATTGTGTAAACCCGTAATTTTGTAATGGTTTGTCATAAATGGTCAACTTTTACTTTTGCTGAAACAAATGAAAATTTTCCATACTGACAGACAAATTTTATATAGAAATAATTTGACATTCTGCACCTACTTGAATTTAAAATCAATGGAATTCCACTGTTTACTAAATATCTCCTCTCAAAGAGAATTTATTTATTGTGGAATAATGAATCCTATACTCAGCTATTTCTTAAAATTTTACCTCTAATTGAAAGCAGGAAATCTAAATATATATTTATAATTTCATATAGTTTGTAGTAAAAAATGGAGAAGATAAATAAACATTAAATAGTAAAATATACATAAATCATGTTGCCAAAATTGAAATTAATCCCTAAAAAAACTGTACGTATTATAAAAAACAATTTTAGAGATGAAACCCAGCTTTTCTTAAATACCTACATTACATACACTTGGAGCGCCAATAATTAATTGACTTTGCGTAGACAGATAAACAGACATGTAATCGTCTTAGAGCGTCTCTCTCGGGAAATTGATTGAGCTCAATTAAGCTCGGCCTTTATTAAGTAAATTCATGGAGATAAGGAAATCGTTGGCGGATGGATATCTTCAATTACACAGCTCGCCAGCTTCCGAAAAATTTCCGTTTGGGTGGTAGACGTAGGAAAACTTGGAAAATTGATGGCTATATATCTAAAAGTTATATGTAGTCTGAAAAACAAACAAAAACATACAAATACGACATATTCTAATATTTGATGCTTTAAATATGGGACGTTTAATTATTTCGTTCAATTTAAATCCGGTAATTGTGCAACGGAAATACAATAAAAATTGTCTCCCTTATTTATTTGCATACCAGCCAGTGTAACTGATCCATTTTAGGTAACCGAATATTTTTTTTAAAAAATAAACTTCTCTATTTCTGTCGATTTGAAATTGAATTTTTGGTGAAACAATAGATTTGTTTAAAGCTTATGTAAAAAGCAAATGAGTCGATTTTCCATTCGTAAAAAAAAAAACGAGATTCTGGATTTGTCTGTCAATTTACAGTGCACACTCCACGTTCCTCTGATCGAAAACATGGAAAGTCCCTGAGGGGTTTTTTTGTTGCCGGAACTAGAAATTCTGCGCAATTCCCTTGATACGTTGGGCCCAAATTTCCAGGCCATCAATCCTATAACCCTATAACTTTATAATGTTTGCGGGGAATAAATCCGCATTGAGTGCACACGGCACATATATTAACTTAATTTGAATGAGCTCTAAAATGCCCTTATTTGCGGTAGATCCGCCTAGAAACTTGGTAGCTGTTACTGAATTACCCTACACGTGAGCTCCCCGTGAGCCCGTAACACCTACGAATGCCCAATTCACTCGACTAATTTGCGGTTAGATATTGATTCCAACAAATCAATTCAATCCGCGGTGCTTAAATGAATACAATCCAAACCGTACCTTGCATATCACTGTTTGAGATAATTTGTTGAAAGCCAGAGACCTTTTCATTTTGGGCTATATTTTTTATTAAATTTTCGTGCATTAATAAAATTGCTTTCACAACTTCTTTTAATTAAATTGGCTGCATTTCGTAAATTGACTGTCTGAATCGTTCACAGTCATAATTACAATCACAATCGCTGAACTCCATTTTTGAAAATGCCCTAATCTTAATTTTAAAACACCTGATACATGGTTAACATTTAATTTTGAAAATTAATTACTTTAATAATTTTACATAAAAGTAAAGTACCTTCTATAAAGTTTATTTAAAAGTCTTTAAATAAAACGTGTAGGTAATTTCAACACCAATTTTTGCTAATGGAACAGCTCACGTGTAGACCAAAAATGTCTTCAGGCGTTGTGGGCCAGATTTCTATTAATTCTGTTTAATGTACTCAAATTAATTTCAATGTATGCCTTCGAGCTAGCGTGTAACACAATTTAATTAAAAGTTAGAGTGCAATATGTCCAACATTCGTACTTTAGTTACATTTTCAAAATTTGATTCAGTAAATTGTAAGTAAGTCTGTGTAGTGAATATGTATTTGAACGTAATTTATAAAAAAATCTTAAAATTTTATTTTGGAATCGCATAAATCCTTTTTAACTTTTTATGTCATTAATTTTTGCTCTCACTTGACCCTTAAAGAAGAAAGTCATAGAAAGAGATATGTGCAACACTTGGCATCCAATTAAGAAAATTTTACTCTATACACTTGTGTCGATCTCGTGAATGACCTTGACCTACATATGTAGACATATGTTATGAAATTAAATAAAAATTAAAGCCGACAATATTTAGATGATGAAAACTTTTTTTTTTACTACAGCAACTTACTTCCAGCATTTTTTGAGTTAGATACATTTTCGAACATCTTTCATCGTAAAGTTTCTCAGAAATACAATAACCACCAAAAATAAAAGGTTTTTTATTTCACCTTTTTTCATACCTACAAATGTACTATTACCTGCGTTAATAATGTGTCAGAAATATTATTATAGTAAATGTATAATACAATCCATATTTGGTCATACGAGTTTTCATTTCGTAATTTCAATTTAAAAGAAAGAAGAGCAACCCAATAAAAAAATTCATCATCTGAAAGAGACTGAAAATTATCGAATATTATTAAAATTTGGTATTTTAAAATAATTTTTTTTATTTTTATTTTTAAATACTTGCTTTGGTAATTCCAGCTAATTAGTGGTTATACGAAAATAAAATTAATATTGGTTCCTGAAACTTCTCAAATTGTTTCTCTCAATGGAGCTATTTTTTGGTTTAGTTGGCTAAGACAAGATCGTTCCTTTTTAATTTGTATCTTTACTTATTTGCTAAGATATCTAATGCTACTTGAATTTGGATATGATTTATTCTATGTATAGTTATTGTAAAAAAAACGACCATATATCCATGAAACCATGTTTATATATTTATTAATATACAAAGAATTTAATTTTATTAAGGAGTAATCTCCTATACCTACTGTTATTTGGATAAGAAAGTATTTTAATTTTTAAAAGTTATGAAAAAAAACTACAAAAGCCATTTCATTTTTTGTACAGCTATTTAGTGAGATTGAAAATTAACGTTTTTATATTTGTATAAAAAGTACAAGAAAATTCAAAATGGCGATTACCATGGCCAAGCGCTCTAGCATGTGTTGACGCAAATTTCTTTTTTAATGCAATAACCTACATTCAAACACAAATATTAAGTTTTCGCAATTTGTTAACCCTTTTTTCATTTCGAAAATATCTAAAAATCGAGATCCCGACTTTCAAACACGTGCCAAACTTTGAAAAAACAATATTTTTCCTTTACATTTATTATAGATTATTGCAGTAGATTATGATGTAAAAACATTGTTTTATATGAAACATGTTACTTTTAGTAGTAGTAGTTTTAGTTTTCTTTTATATAACACTTAAAAATTAAAGTGAGTTTTTAGCAAAAACAGTATAGGTAGTTTTTTTTTACATGAACTATATTTGTGTTATGACTGAATACTTTCAGAAGTCATTGCAAATTTGGGCGGCTTTAAAATATCCTTTAAATTTTTTTATTAAAGAACATTTATATTAATTTCGTTGAAGAGTGAAATTTACTTTTCTTAGACCAGAAAATATGTTAATTACCGATATTCCTTTATAACGGACTCCTAACAAAGCAATTACCTTTTTGGGTTATAAGGTAAGCTTTGATTTATCCCCTTGCACAGTAAATGGTAAAGCCAGCATCAGGAGCAAAGTCATTCCCATTATTTTTACAAAGTGCCTCTCCTGGGCCTAAACTTTGAAATATTTCCAATACGAGTGCCGAGGGGCTCAGGTACCCCAAATGGATGTACACGAGCCAAACGAAGGTTCGCCCGGGCCGAGGGAACGTAATTCGGCATATGCGAATGGGGGGCCTCTCTAAATGCATCAAATAAAACAAAGCATTAGAATTCCAATTACCGCCCGCAGATAGAAACTTGTGGATCCCCAGCTCCAGGATTGGGGGCAGGGATCCAAGCAAAACATTGTTTCACTTAAAACTACTCTCCTGCGAGAACATTTGTTACCCCATAAGGAATCTGAGTGCCGGATCCCGTGCTGTTCCCGATTTTGTAACGATGTTGTTCCGTGCCCAGCACACTCTCCAGAATCCAGATGATATCTGCCTGGCTGGGGACGATATAATTCTTCAAATTAGTTTAAATGAACGCTATTCCTCAAGCGGGACCGGAATTTTTGGCGTTTAATTTCGTAAATGGGATTACGGGGATGCCACTGTCCCCGGCACAGTGTAAAGTGTCTGGAATTCATCAGAAGCGATTTAATTTGGATTTCTGAGTATTTACGGGAACACCTTAAAGCCAGAAGGCTCAATGGTAAATGGCCAACATTATAAAGCAATCTTCCCGCCAAAAGACCTCTAAATACAGCGACGCCGCACAGTTGGCGGAATCAAATTTGCCGTAGAAAATGCTGTCGGAGTGTGTGCTAAAGCGGTTCTGACTTGGCGCTAATTGTCGGCTGGAGCAAAATAATTCAACATTATGACACTCCCGGTGACAGGGGGGCTTTAAATTCGGCTTTTGGCGCTCCAGGTCATGATTACCGTGCGCTTTTGATTGATGTGGTTTCAGGAGGGTCCCCTAAATTTATTTGCGCTCCTGGGTGACACACATGAAGTGACACACATACACCAAATGGGGACATATACGCTTGGCTTTTATCGTGCTTTATCCTCCCGTTCGCCATAATTAGCGCACGTGCTCCCAAGTATTTTCATCAGTTTTTAGTACACGCCATAAACTCAGTTACAGAAATATTCAATTTAACGTTTAACATCCACTCAGCCATTGCCAAGTTTAGGTCATGAGCATTTCTTTTAGCGAATCTTAGTTACATATATAAACGTATATAAAACATTGTATACTGAAAGCTATATGCTGATAAAGTCATAAAAATTACCTTGTCTATTAAATGCTTAAGTATGAACGACATTTTTTAAAGCAATTCAAGGTTCCCAGCTTATTAAACTGGATTTATCTTCAAAGAGAAGCTTTATAATCTTTTTACACTTTATACTCTAAGATTATCAGTATATACCCACATAAGAAATCTCTTCCATAGCATCCTATCCTATAGTAAAGCATCTTCGTAAAACTTCAGAACTTTTAATAATATTAAGTAAAATGGTGAGCGTAACTTAATATTCTACGTTTTCAAAAGTAATGATACGTTTTCAAAAGTAATGATGAAGTAGAGAAAATACATGAAGTACTTCCATGTGTAGATTAAGTAAATAATTCAGAATTACTCAAAGGCATCAGTATCTCGCCACAATAGCTTAACTCTTTAATGACTACTCACGCAACATATGTGTGATAGCCTGAACAACTGTGATGGACCGATCACACAACATAAGCATGTGTGATGCTATCTATTG
Organism: Machimus rusticus; assembly: GCA_951509405.1. Classification (NCBI taxonomy): domain Eukaryota; kingdom Metazoa; phylum Arthropoda; class Insecta; order Diptera; family Asilidae; genus Machimus; species Machimus rusticus. Next base: position 46,537,729 of record OX608050.1, on the reverse strand, counting down.
CCAACTGTTTTTTTTATTAAAAATTAATTATTGAATTATTGAATGGATTTATATATAATATTTTTTTATTTAATACTTTAAAAATATTGCCAACCTCTGGCGAAGTTTTACTGCGTAGACGTGCGGTCATTAAAGTGAGATCAGAATTATTATCGAAGCGGGTTCAATACCTGCCTATATCTGTACTGGTGTTTTGCAAGAATTGCCTCATTCTTAAAACTCTTGACGTTTGTGGGTTCGGTTGTGCGCTCCCTGTCCGTATTTTTAATAATTTGACCGGGTTCTGATTACTGCTTTTTGTGCTATTATTTCGCTCTAACGTAAGATTCACAGTGATCTTGGCATGCTGAGTTGTTTATTTTGTGATTTTTTTGATTTTTTTTCCGGTTTTAGACTATATTTTTCTTCCGTGAGTGCCTCACAGCAGGAATTTTTCGGAGGCCTCCCGCATGGATGTATGAGGGTGTTTCTATTTTACATGTAAGCTCAATTTTAACAACCCGTACTTAATTACTGAAATAAAATACTCTATGACCTCATCGAATTGCGAGACGAAGTTATAAATACAATTTATTGTTATATTATTATTTAAAAACATCACTCTGAAAATCTGTTGTCTGTGCACAAAATTCGCACAAACTTTAGTGTTTTTTCTCTTTTTCGAAATAGGTACTGCGTAATCTTTGTCGTTTCATCTAATAGTAGAAATGATGAGCTTTCAATAGGAACCTCCAATTATGCACTTTTGCGAGGTAAAAAGAGATCTCCTATTGTGTTGACAGGTAAGGTATTCAGTTATCTCCATTACGAAGAAAGAATGAGTCCAGTATAAATAAATAAATGTATATAATTGTCTCTTACATCAAGCCTAATAAACCTACCACTAAATTGTTTCTGTTGGTTCTGCGTCATTTTTGCTCAATCGACAATCGTCGGCGGTCGATGATCGGACGACCTTTGACCCTAGCATTAAAAATTCAGGGCATTGATACTTACTATTTTCGGAGTCCATACTTACGGTCTTTTTCAACCTTCTCTTCCTAATTTCTGCTGAACTTTTTCTGTGTACGCACTTATTGTTAGCTTTATCCGTCAATATATTAATATAGTTGATATTTTGATAATTTTCCCCTACAAAGCTTCTTTTGATCTGTGAATGTGAAATCTTTCTCTAATTTATTTACAAGTTTCCAACAACTTATTTGTAAGAGATCCCTATATTATACACATAAAAAGCGAAATATTTTCTTTCAAAACAATTTAAAACTTTTCAGATGGTTTCATTTGACGAAGGATTAAAAACATTTTTAGAAGTGTATTTCAATAGCTGATGCTGAATAATTTTTTTTTTTTAAATATTTAGGCTGTGTGCCAAACCAGACTTTTCTTTTCAAAAGTTCGTTCAAAATGTACTAGATTAATTTGCCTGTGCCAAACAAGGGGAGTCTTTTCAAGTGACTTTTGTATCGACGTATAAGCACACTTTGATACTAATTAGCATATTTGATATTAAATCGGGAAATGGACGAAGAAGGTATCGAAGTTATAATTTTATTTCTTCAAATACTAATAAACTATGTATTAAATACATAAAGGGGAAGAGGGAAAACTAAAAATTGCATGCAAAATAGGATAATCAATATGCGATATGCTCATAGCCTTCTATAAGGAAAAGTACTGATTTATTATTTGAAAAGTCTACTCGCCAGCATACTTTTCGTTGAAAAGTCGACTTTTGAAAAGAAAAGTCTGGTTTGGCACACAGCCTTAATCCTTCAACCAAACGGCGATATTTAAGCAGCTGCCTGCTGGCAATTTTACAAAAGGCATAAGTCGACTCAATTTTGCGTTGAAAATTGTATGTGCGGACATTGAGCATCCGACTACACGATGTAGCAAGTAATTCATCTGTAAAAGTCCAGCAAAAGCTCCGAATCGACTAAGGGCATTTTAAATCAAAGGCGAAATTATGTAGACTTCGTTTGCTGTGATTTATCGAAAACATTTTTGAATTAATGCCGGGTGAGAGCGTTTCGGTGAAATTCAATAGGCCAGTGGATGTCTGCCATAATATGCGCGCGAATAAATTAAAAGAAAATTCCATTTTATTACAAAAGTTCTGGGGAAACGAATAAAAAGGTGTCGGCTGGCAGCCCCGTCTACATAAATCAGATCTAGACATTCATGAAATGAAAAATTTTCGTTTTTTTTTTTGTATCCTTTCGCAGCACTCTTTCCGCAAATAAATCCACTGAATAAACAAACGGCTCGTGCAAAAGTTCAAGTAGAAATTAATTTCAAGATGAAAATAATTTGCACAATCACCTTCACGTAAGAAAAACTAACCCGGCTGGCGGGTAATTCCGGCCGCTTTTTTCTTGCATAATCAAATGCTAATGAGGCAAACATTGTGCCATTGAAATCGGCCATGGAATTACGAAGAAATGCCCCGGGTCAAGTGAAGGATCTTTTCCCACCCCGCAGTCTGTCCATTTGCATAGCCTCAAACTATTCTCACACGAGATCGTGAGTTCAGCCAAGCCCGGGAAATTACCGGAATTAATGTTGTGAAGGTTAATCCGAAAAATGTTGGTCATTAAGGACTAAACACAAAGCATTAAACCAGGGTTGAGCATTAGCACCAGCGCCAAAGTTAAACATTTTGGCAGTTTGTACACAAACATGTCTTTTTTAGATTGTTACGAGTATCTTTAAAGATAAAGAACAAACTACAAAGATACGTAGATTAGTCAATTTATACGTGCATTATTTACCGTAAGGATAAGTGGTGCAGCAGAAGTTAATTATCTCTTATTATGAAAGAATACATGAAATTAAATAAAAACTTAGCAATTAACAGAAATATTGGAAATATAATTGAATATGCAATTTCGAAAAGGGCACATCTCGCATTTTTTCTTAAATACGTTTTTTGAAACCAATGGATTCTAAATGCTTCGCTCTACCTATTATGTTAGAAAAGGAAACATCTATAGTATTTTTTCTACTGTTTACGTCATGGCGTGTACAGAAATAATTTCGAAAAGGTCACAACTCTTAAGAGATGTCCCCTTTTCGAATTTATTGTAACATAAGACCGTTAACTTACATAATACTACTGACTCTTTTGTGATTTAAAACAACAAACATATTGCGTTATTAATCTGTCATTCCACTGTCTGAAGCAAGGTAAAGACGTAATTTTACGCTTCCACAATGAGCTCTGATTCTGACAATGAAATTCCAAAAAAAGGAAAAGAGGAGTAAGAAATACCGAGGGATATAAAAACACGTTTTCATAAAAACAGCTAAAAATAAAGTTTGTCTTTGATCCTAAAAAACCTGATGAAGTAATCGCAAAAAATTATATAGATAGATCTCTGAAGAAATTTTCGTTCTTTCTAGAGTAAAAGGCACTTGCAGTAACTTACCAAGCCAAGAATATCGAGCTTATAATGGCAAAGTACCTATTAATAAATTAAAAATTGCAGATATTGCAAAAAGCAAAAGTGAAACAATATACCAGTAGAATTTACAGAATTTTATGACGAAATACTGCAATGGCCAACTACAAACGAAAGAGAGGCTCCAGAAGAAGATTAGTGAAAAAAAGTATATTTAATTTAATTAATTTAAGTCATTTTGAATACCTAAAATCAAACTTTTCCCAAATTTATATGGTTTTTTCTTTAAATTATGTGAATTCAATATCGTAAATTTCGAAACGGGCACATCTCAATAAATTAAAATATCTAAAATGTAGTATATAATAAGGTTAACATCAAAAATTTCTATAATTTTCGATTGCTAATTGACTCCAAAATGTAACTTCGAAATAAATTTTATAAATTTTACACTAATTTAGAAAATAATTAGTTTTTTACATTTCCTGAACATTTTACATTTAAAGACATGTGGCCTTTTCGAAATTTCCTATTCAATTGTTTTAGTTAGTTAGTATATTATTATTATAACATCACAGAAAGTTGCGATAGACGTGGAAGCTGTGCTTAAAAGAACTGACAACACTAGAAAAACATTTTCATATAAATACGAAAAGCAATTTTGTGCCATTTTTAAATTTCCATTCCACAAAGCAATATCCGATCGCATAAATTTCTATGGTTATTTAACCACGAGCTTTTTCTCGTCAATATAAAATTTGGGTTTCTTTGTATATGGACCCTTCTTAGATTACATATTAATGACCACAGAGTTGCTGCTATTTTTATCGTATTATATGATCAAATATCACAATCTTATCGCATTTATTTATAAACCTTGTCCTTTGTCACTTATATTAATGTTATTTTCAAGAGATATTTTAAAAAACAAACTTGAAAATAAAGACGAGACTAGTTAGAAAGCGAAAACATTTATATATATTATATTTATATTTATTATCTCGGAGTTTTACAACGCCTATATTGAAATTTGTGTGTTTTGAATCGAAAAGATTGGAATTTTCTTTCATTAATCAGAAACCTTACAGATATCTTACTTTATAAAGAATCAGTTTATATCATTGCCACTTTTATGATGTTAATGTTATCCCAATACCTACTATTTGGAACTATTCCCATAACGACACTAATTTTCAAAGTTAAAATTAAGGAACTTATTTAAAGGAAATATAAGGAGTATAAGTCAAAACATTTCTTGTGGAAGAATTAATCCTTTATGGAGCGAACATATTCGTATAATGTTGAATATCAATTTTTTAAAAACGTTTGCAAATAGATCAGTTTGTGTTTCTAAATAATAAAAAACAATTAATTTTGTGATTGCCATACGCCTCCACAAACATCAAAATGTCCATTATCTTTTAAAACAAACGCCTAAGTTCTTCGAAGAGTTTAATAATTCTTATTTTTAGGATAAATTTTCATAGCTTAAAGAATTTAAAAAGTAAGCAAAGTGTACCATGCAAAATATTGGCTTTGCCAAAAATAATTTTGATTTTAAAAAAATATATTATCTTTCATTTCAAAGTAAATTACCCACAAAGAAGTAATGTAGGTTTATGCATCCATTCAGTAGGTGTGAAAACTGAAAACACTTTTATGTTTGTTTTATTGCTGAACTTTTATCTTCTATTAACTGACTGAGTGAAAGTTGGAGGAATAAAAAGAGATGCACTTCATTTACGTCTTCCGCTTCAAACCCCTTTAAATTTTATAGCGCACAAGAATAGGGCAAGAAAGTTTTGCATTTAAATTTATGTCAGCATATTTATACTCTTCATAAATTTATATACCCATTTTCAAAATATGAGAATTTCAACGACTTTTATGCTAGCAACAGAACCAAAAAATCTTCAGGGAAGCCATAATTACTAAAATAAAAATAATATAACAATAAAGATACCATCCTCTGATAACTTTCTGGTTTTAAAAAAATTATATGTTAATGCTTCATCATATGAATACCTACAAAAAGGTCCTTTTTACTTTATTTATTAGGATAAGTCCTTAATTTGCTTAGGTATACAACTACTGCTACACAAATGTTAAAAGATATCAAATATGTAAATAAACAAAATAATTTGAACAAGTATTCAATTAGTAACACAAAATATAATTAGCACACAACATGTACCTCAAAATATTTATAAAAATATGGCCCAGTCGTCGTTTGTAAATATTTTAGGTTTCCACCGAGCTTACGTGAAATTTTTAATTTCAGTTGGAGCTATTTATGAAATCCTGTCGTGGCACGGTTATAGGGCTGCAGTTTAGCATAAAAAAGCGACAACTTATGCGCTTTTCGGGTGGATGCCAAGGACTTTTTATAGATATAAAAATTGCTTACTTAATATTTCATGCAGTCCCATGTATGCTGCATATGGCGGAATAAAAGTAGCGCGGAGTGACCGCAATCTGCATTTATACTTATCAGAAAAGGGTTTGTGGTATTCGCCAGGAAAATGGGTTATATTTCAATCTGCATATAAATGAGAATAATTTAATTAAGCGCGTCCGCAGTAAACGCCTGTAAAGGGCTTAATAACGAGACAATCAATTCAAATAATATTCCACGTATTATTTAATTATTGCTCAAATATTGTCGAATGTGAATAGCAACTATATTAAGGACCCCTTGTAACAATATAAAACAATGAAACAACATATTCATTAGTCGGTGCAGGGCCATTTTTTGGAGCCACTATTGCTGGGAGCAAACAACATATGGAACCCTCTAATTAATTGACAACAATCCCAAAAATACATTTCGGTACAGCCTGTGAGCAAAATAATTACATTCGCCATGAAATGTTTTTTGTGAGCAATAATTACACAAAACCGAAAAATTGAATTGCCCCTACTTACAACATCCTGTTCAAATATAACCAAAAGCGGTTAAAGTAAAAATCAACACTCAATAAATTATGGAATGGAAAATGAATGCACAATTAGCGAAAATCAGTGAGTAATGCTCGTATTAAATCATAACAGTGGCACCATTGGCAACCAGTTAAACCTATTATTTCCTATACCACAAATCGTGAATAAACTGAAATTCCCCCGAATTGTTCAGCTAATCGCAAATTATTGGCTGTAAATTTCACGTTCTGCCCATCCAACGAAATTCTCAAATAAGTGCGTTTTCACAATGGATGCAGGCTTCAAAAGAATATGAATATTAGGAAATTAGTCAGGGGTTCCACATAGTGATACTTAAATATGAAAGCCCCTGTTGGAATCGATACATCTGAAATATTTATTCGTCCAGATCTCATAGCCAAAACTCAAAATTCAAAATATAATGAAGTTTACACATTAGCGTAACTTTCACAATTAATGTAAGTTTGATATTTAAATTAAATCTGCACACAATCACAAATTGAAAATATTACTACAAGATTTGTAAAAAATTTAAAAATTCAAATGATTTGAAGTACCCACACATAATTTTAAAAATTCAGTCTAGAAAAGAGCACCAAATTGCATTGACATAGCTATACATATATCCAATTTGCGTCAAAAACTAGATCTAATGGTTTTTTCAGCTCACGACTTGAAGTTTGGATGGGCAAATTCAATACGAAATTTAAGATCCAGACCAGATCATGAAAAAACACAGCTATTAAAACATATCCAAAACAGTCCAAAAATGTTTAACAGAAACTAACCAGACCATGTTTCATTTTATTTGTTCATAACAATTAAAAATAATTTTCCCGAAACATTAATTTTATTCATTCAAAAAAGAGAATAGCTATCGCTAGATGTTGTTTTAAAACTGTCATAATATAAAAACTAATGTTGAATTTTAATGGACGGAATTTGAAAGGATTATAACAAAAATACACCAATTACCAGTTGACCAATTTATTTTATGAGTATGGAGAAACATTCGGTTGTATGTATAAGGCAAAATTAAGAAATGAAAAAATGGTATTGGATGATCCAACAAAATGCACCCAATTTAATTTTGCAAAAAGGTTTTGAATTAAATGGAAGGGCAAAAATACGAATTTCGTGCGAAATCTGGATAAGATAATGAAGGTATTATAGACGAGGCATTTAAAAAAAAAAGTTCTACTTCTCTTCTGTGCAAACTTACCAAGTATCTTCGTCGATTGGTAGAACGGATTCGTTGAGCCAATTCCCCACCCAACCCAAGAATAAAAGTTCGTGTACTTTATCTGATACCATTTTGCTTCTACTGCAAACAAATTTAATACACAAACCAAAAACCTTGAATTAACAAAAAGAAGGATGAAAAGAAAATATAAATTTCTCGAAAGAAAGGGAGCCGATTTATGTTATACAATATAATAGAATTGTCTGATTCTAAGAGGAGCTTAACTCGAAAAATGGCAGGGCGTACACAAATAATAATTTGTGGAACAGGCTATAAATGGGCATAGTCAAAGTTATGTGACTGGTACTTTAGAAAGTCAATTAGACATGAAAGTGCAAAGAATGCTTCCCGCTGTGGGGAGATTTACTAAATTCACACAAAGCATTACTTGTTAAGTATATTGCATTGAGGGCGGTCGTCATTCCCTCAAACGATGTTGAAATTTCCACAGATCCTGTAAGTAAAATTGGTCTACAATAGAAAAAGGAATTTGAAAAAGCCACGGCCTAAAGAGAATTTTTCAGAAAAATGAAAACAAATAAACTGTCTACCGACGCGAAATTTATTTTTGGTTATTTAGCAATTGGTACAAGTATTCTTTTGTAGATTGTTTGCACGGCCAGGTGCAGCTCAGCAGCTCTTTAATTTAGAAAACGATGACCTTGAAGTTACATTAGGGATATTCTTTATTAAAATTCTATTAAGTATCATCAAATGTAAACAATATAGCAAATTTATATCATATGAAACACAAATAGTCTTGTCATATGATTTATAATTTTTTTAATTTTTAGATTAAGAACAATTTTAGTTTCAAAACTGCAGTTATCTTAGAAATAGTTAAGATTTAATACACAAAAAGGAGTTCTCTGGCTAGCCTCCATTATCTCTCGACAGTCAAAATTCAGGTAAATATTTTAAAAACACACACATTTTCTTGTGCTATGTCTATGTCAAAGTTAGCAAATATTGATATTTTGCACATCGCTCATCAGTACGATTATATCATGCAATAGTTAAATATACCTACATAGGTATCAAATTTTCCCATTTACTTTAGTCATTAAAGTTTCCATAACCAATTACATAATACAACGTATAAGTATAATATACATGTCATAACAAAATCAATAAATGAACTCTTTTGTGAATTATATCATTCCTGCTAAGAAATAATTGGATAATTACAAGACTACCGAATACTTCTGCAATTAAAAAAATAATTAATCGGGTACGATATCTACAGATAACATATAACATATGTATATATGTATTTCGACAGTGAGTTTACAAGTTAAAATCGAATATGGTATATTTCTACCAATAGAGCTGAGTTTATCCTTGTTAATGCGACCCACTTATTCCGTACGACATTAAAACTTCTCAATGATAAAAATAACGATATCCACTTAAAACTAATGTTTTATTAAATATCATTAATAAGGTACATTTTTCGTCAACTATATTTTGGTGAAAGTTTTAATTACCGGGTTGATGAATCATTTTTTTTTTAAATGAAATCAGAAATTCTCGAAATCTTTATCCTACAGCGATTTAATTGGAAACTACTTTATCCCCTCTCAATGGTATTTAATATATTCAATTTAGCCATCAATTACGCTCCAAAATACTTCTTGAAAAAATATCCTTAAAAGAAGTGCTTTTAAATAAATATAAAAATAAAGTGCTCCCACAGCAATCACCATACCAGAAAGGACCCGTTTACGTTAATGCAACTTTCCCGACGGCATCGATTTTATCGCGAACGAGCTCCTTTTTATATTTATGCAGATTTACTGAATGGCCGCCGACTGTATATTTGCGTTGTGTGTTAAGGTCTAACTTGTGTAAATTAATTTTGGGCCAAACTTTGCGTGAGCCTCTTTTTGGACGTCTTTATGTAAATGATCAGGGAAGTGATGAATTGAAAATGACTTTCATTTTAATTCTGAGAACATGACGCACAACAATTCCCCGAGCCAATAAAGGAAGAGGCCCTTAATATAATTCGGGCACGTAAATCTAAGGGACGGAAGACATAAATCCTTCGGGGGCGAATTTCCCTCCTGTTATCAATTGTATTTTTTCACTTTTTTGTTCTTTGATGCCTTCCATTTTGGATGATTACTGGAGGCTGGGTACTTTCATTAAACATTTTCGCAGCAGATGTTTCCGCTTTAAAGGGTTTTGTTCACAGTCGAATTTTCTGCTTCAGTTAAATTGATTTCAACTAAAATATTAGGATTAACTTTAATTAATATTTCTTACACGGCAGTTAGAGTATATGAGTTTAATACATGTCTAATAAATTTAATTTATTTTCCTTATATATACAAAGACAGAAAATTAGGTTGTATGAAATAAAACAAATATTTTTTTACTTCAGTAAAGGAAACTTTTTAAGAATTATTATTAGTATGACTTCTCGAAACAATACAAATAGGAAATTCTTTTAGGTATATTGATGTGATTCTAGTGGCGAATATCAGAATGTCTAAATAAACTTGAAACCCTTTTAATTCGAATTCTAGAAACCTGCAAAGTTTTAAACAATTTGAACTGTAAGTAATATATGCAGCATAAAATTTAAATTATCTCAAACCATTTTAGAAAGGTTGGTAAATGTTTTGCTGCTCCATTTTTTTAAGTCCATCATCCATCATTTGGCTACATATGTACATAATATTCAAATTGTTAAATTACTTTTTAATTTTATGCATTTACGGTTAAAAAGTTCTACGTTCTTAGCTTGAATACTTTCTCAGTAATTACCATTGGTTTGAAAACGACAATTATAGTCAATTATGGTTTACGTATAGTTAAATTTTAATAGCACTTAGAGCTTACGTTCGATTAGAAGTCATTTATGTGTTGAATCGTTATACTGCACCGGAGTCATTTGAGAAAAATAACAGAATTATATCATTTATCAAGTAATAAAGTAATAAAGTGCTGAATAAATATAACGTCTTAAATTCGATTTCCTTAATTTTTCAAAGACATATTTACATATGTAGTTACTTACGTGGACTTTGGTGCAATATGTATAATTGTAAAAAGTGCTGAAATCTTTTAAGTTTACAAATTAATTTAATGTTGAGTGTTGCTTTTTTGTTATTGTGATAAGCTTTCTCTCTGTTCGGCACTTAAAGATTTTTATTAGATATTTAAATTATCACCAATATTAAAAATAGACACAAACATTTAAAATATAGTTCCACCATCCTTTATTTAGAGTTTTTTTTTCAAATGTCTAAAAAGAAATATATGTATAACTTTTCTTTACATATGTATGTGCATAAAAAGCAAATGTGCCTAAATTGAATCAGTCAGTTCATCAATTATAGCCTTTGTAATAGCTATTCACTTCTAACTGCAATTTTTCAAAGCAGATTTTTCAACTAGCTCAGATTAAAAGAAGCAATATCACGGCGTTCTTAGCAGTTCTCTCAGTTCCAAATTTATGGGTTTATTATGGTAACTGCGACTGTTACCGACAACTCGTTGCCATTTTATCATTTTTTTTGTTAAATTATTTCATTTTTGTAAGAACCATTCTTATTAAGAATATGCTTGAATGTTCTGGTTCGAATTTTTCCCGACTGATGAACCACCGAAAAAAGTAAGAAGAAGCAACAACAAGTACCTACCCACAAAATCAAAAAGTATTGTATTTGTTTTGAACATTCAAGTTAATTAATTAATAAATAAATCAAAAAACGTTTTGACTGTATATTAATAGGAAATTTTTCGAACAACATCTTTTAAATATCATAGAATAAATTCTCTGCCTTTGAAGTGGCTAATTATCAGCCAATTAATTTAAAAATATGCTCACTAATTCAACATGTTGACAAGATAAGAATCCTTTGAGATTTCTTTGATTTTATCCTCATGAAGTTTTGGAAAGGATCCAAATAAATCTCTGCAGTAGCTTATGGCTACATTAAAGGAATGCTCAAAAAACTTACAGGATGGTAAGAGATACAAGTTATGTATACAAAACCTGAACCCTTTTAAACAGTCATACAGAAACTTTCTCAAAGATTTAAGATATTTTTGCGGTAAATTAACCCCTAGAAATGCAAACATTGCTCACAACATTAAATTAAAGTTAACCCCTCAGCTTAGTGTGAGTAGTTTGTGACAAAGAAAATGATTGTGGGAGGGTTTAATTTTCTATACAAAATCTTCTTAAGTTGTAACCACACAATAAATTCACAAACCAGCCTCCTCCTGAGTTCTGGGTTAATCCACCACTTAATATGAATTTATAATTCTGGTGAAAGCTCTATTTCTCGCACAAAATGTTATCTTCATTTTTGGGGTAGTTACAAAAGGGGCCCATCCGCGCTTGTTCTTCGAGCGAAATCTTTCGAAAGATTATAATCTCTTGTGGGAGTTCATGAGGTCTTCATTGGAAATACCTTGATTCCCTGAAAATTTCTTCAGGTTATCCCTAATCTTGCCAGGCGGAATATTAAACGAAATGAGGCTCACTCTGACAAAGTAATTTGCATGAAGCATATGAACTGCGGAAGACCTTTTTCACATATGGCAAAATTAATAAGAAAACCGTCAGGAAATCGTGAATATTCCGTAAAACTTTCGAAATTGAGTTCATAACCAGGTGCCACATTGGAATGGGCTTTAAAATCTGAAAAGTGACGCCCGCCCCACATGAGACGACGGGCAAAATATATTCATTAGGATATAACCCAAAAACCGTGCGCGCTAAGGACCTTATTGAAATGTTTTTTTCCACAAATTTACACCGCGCCTAAACGATAAGTTGGTTAAACGAATTTCACAGTCGACGGATCTAACTTCGGGCAGGTCTTTTAATATGAGCGCAATTTTCTGCTTCTGAAATTATTAAATCAGAGCAGCGGCAGCGGCAGCGACGGCGGCGGTGGTGATGGTGATGGCAACGAAAGCAGCAAGCAGCAGGCAGCAGGCACAGGCACCCAGGCGTCCCTGCTGTTAATTAGGTCGTTCCAAAGCGCTAAATGTGCTTATTCGAAAGTAATTTTCACATGCTCCAGAATATGCCGCGAGCATACTTATGCGTGCCTATGACGCCGCCCCCGCGCGCTGCCAAACTCCCACACCTCGCTGGGGCGCAAAACATGCGCGCCAATAACGAATTAGAAAACATTATTAAAGTTGTTTCCCATCAAGAAAGTCCCAATTAACCAAGGAGGCACCATGAAACAATTTTTCCAGATATTTATGAGCTCGTGCTCAGCAATATCGGGGCGGTGCACGTTTGCCGCCAAAGATAAGACTACCTAATTCAGCTACCGCAAATTAGGGCTATTTGTATACCGGAAATGGGAGAACGCACAAAATACATCAAACGCGTAATCACGTAAAGCATCCCCGGCTTAAGTTGCCTATCTCAGCGCCGACTTAACAGATTTCGGATCTTCGTCTGCGACAGAGGCAATCTTCGGGTCCAAGGACTTACTTTTCGACGTTTTCACATACTCGTTCCCTTCCGCCCCGGCGCCTCGACGTCCCCTCCCCCCGTAGCCCCATTCTTTATTATTCACCAATTTGAGATTGTGGTCCAATATCTCTGGTTAACTATCAGCTTTAATCCCTTGTTTGCAGAATACACCCGATGCCGGGCCCAAGTCCGTTCAGCAATTTTTATGAGATCTTCCTCTTTTCTTCTTGCAGGTCCGAGCCACACTTTACGACAGCTGAACTCGTCTAGAAGTTGGAAAGGAAAATGTAAAACTCACGTGATTTACTATATATAGTATAGTTGTATAGTGATGGTGAAGGACACACACGCTATCATTGAGACGATTTTCGTTTTGGTGATCCTTTTGAACGGTGAGTGCCACTAAAACTTTTTTATTAAATTTCACTTTATTGTCGGATTCGCGCGGCTACTTAAACTTTTCTAGTTGACGGGTCAGGGTCAGCTATTATACGACCCTATAAAAATCATATCAGGAAATTGTTTATTTCGTTATTTGCTACCACTCGTGCACTTGTGGTTACAAGATGTAACATGAAATATTAAACTCAAGACCCTTCTTATATGGCTTATTAATCTTCAATAAACAACATAGTAATATTTTGGTTTAAAGAAATAGCGAGCGAAAAAGCTCATAATTAATATTGAAAGCTGGCTGATTAGTCATATAAAATCTTATTGCAACAAGATATTAAAAAAACAATCTTTTTTAAAAATACAAATGTTTCTTAATTTGAAGAGCTAAAAAATGAAATATCATTAATATTGCTTTGTCATCGGATTTATATATGAGTAGGTATAGGAATGTACGAGAAATTTCAACCCATTTGAACATCGAGAAATAGCACAAATCAACATGCAATATTTGACAACACATGGACAAAATAAGTTAAATACATTGAGTAAATCGATCTGCATATCTAAAAGAATTTGTAAATTGCTGGATTTTACGTGAATATGTCCATTCCAAATGTTTTATTATGTAATTTTTAATTACTGAAATTACAATTTAGATATTCTGATTTACTTTTTATATAATAACATTATTTTTTCTTTATAAATTTCTCTGCAGCCTCTATTATATTTTTAAATAACCAATATAATAAAACAAAGTTAGGAAAACATATCTAACCTCATATTATTATACTGTACAGAGAGTAATTTGGGTTAATATGTAGTACGCATTTTTTATGTATTTTAAGGTATTCACTCTGCAACTGATTTAGTTACCACAAGAGACAAAAAACATGTGAGCTGAGTAATTTAACTTTTAATTTGTGGATGTAAATTTTTAAGTCAAAAAGAAGAATTTTAATTTAGTAAATTAAACGGATCTTTGTAAAATAAATTTAAAGCAAAGTGTTTGTACAAAAATTAAAAATCTTCATAAAGCTGAAATTTCACTGATATCAAAGTAAAATCATAGAAACATTTTTCCAAACAAAATTTCAGGAGAAGAAAGAGGAGCTCATCGTGAACATCGAATTCAAGCTTTTGATTAAAATTTATCGTTCCCATATATGTATATACTTGTATGTACATACATACATATCTGCAGAGACTAAAAGTTCATGTTTGATTTTGCCAGCATTTGCTTGATTAATTATTGAAAATTCGAAAATTAAAGTTACATAAATAGTTTGTGTGAGCTAGAAAATCTGTGCGATATTTCATTTTATTTACTTTTTGTATCAATCCGTTAAATTATATTCTAAGCATAAGTTTAATACGGTAAATATTAAAAGAGTATCATCAAATTTAAAGAAGTTTTGTGTTATTATTTTTATGATAAAAAAATTCCTACTTAAATTTCACTTACATAAAATAAACAATTTTCCCAGAATGAAAATGTTGTGTTCATACTTAGATATATTATGTTTGATATGAACTCAAAATTTGCCTATTTGTTGAAACTAATCCTCTTTTCTGTGAGATCAGTGTGAAAATTATTTGTATTATTACCAGGAATTTCTGAGCTTTGGGCAAGCTTTTAAGTAAAAATTGTAATCAGAATAATCCCTCATGGTCGTGTATCATTACGTCTATAAAACCAATGGAACAAAAATTACTTTATTCGTATTTTGTACTTCTGTACATTGCCTACCAAAATATAATACATAGCCAGGTGAATTTGTAGTTCAAGGTAAATCTACCGAAAACAATTGTGACTCATTCACTGTTTATTTAATATATGCTGTCAGTGGCATTCCGCAAAAATTGTTCAATTTTCCGAAAATATCGGCACCAAACACGCACCGTGATTTATACCTTGTGATTGAATAGGCTTGAAAACCACTTTCGGGCAATTTACTTACGAGTTATGACCAATAGGTTGCCATCTTGCAGGCAGTGCAGACAGTCTGCGAAAAAAGGACGATAAATGTACGGCTGTGAAAAATTTGGTTCAGAAGGAGGCAGGCAAGGCCTATGAGGACACAAAATCGTCCTCCTTCGACTGCAGATAGGTCGTTATTCAGATTTGAGTGCCACCTCATGCCGCCGAATCGCCGTGTATAAATAACAAATCCCCTGGCAGGCGGAACGACTTTCGCCTTTAGCCTGCAGTAGAAGTTAAATAAAAATTGTTAAAAATCGCTGAGCCAGAAAATGTACTTTATGACCATTTCAAGAGCTCCCAAAAGGACGATTTCATTAAAGTTACTGCTTTCGAGTAGAAATGCGATTGCAAGAGCTGTAGAGCCTGAAACGCGTCGTCGAGGGAATTCAAACTATTTCCGGTTAAGGAAAGAACGCAAAAGAAAACAACCCTCGCCCTATGCGAGAATTTTCCGATAATTTTTGCTTGCTAAAAGTGGCGCCAGCTCAGAGGTAAAAATACTCCCTAGCATCCGCCTGGATTAAGCAGATGACACAGAGAAATCCTTTTAATATTCTCGAGGACGTTGGACCACTTTAACAAGTGGTTGTCTACTAAAATGGATTAAGCGCGTTCCCCAGCTCAAGATGGGCTTTAATTCCTACTGCTTCCTTGCCTGTTTACTTAAAGATTAAGCTCTTAGCACAATCACTTACAATGATATTACCTGTCTTAAAATATTGTTCTATACTTGGAGCGCACCAGAAATACCCTCATTTTGTTTGTGAATTTACAGCGGGAATTACATCCCTTCGCGTAAGCTCTTAAATAAATGCGCCGTCTTGTAAGGAACGAAAGGAACACATTCTGGAGCAGAGCAAATAATAAAAACGGCCCCATTTTTCCATTACTTGTGCTTAACTTAAGTATGGAATTTGTTGTATTTGTTCCCGACGTAATTGAGAATCGTAAACAAATCAAAGAAATCCTGCTTTCCCCAATATTCTTAGAACCGCTTCGCTTCCTTCCCAGTCGAAGAGGGTAAGGAAATGTAATAAGTCCTGGGCCTTCCCTGTCCTTTGTTTGCTTTTAATTATGACAACTTTGCAAATATATTTATACTTCAACCAGACCCCTTTGAAAATAGCCCTTAGTGACTTACAACATTTCTTGATTGAGAAGAAAATAGTACCTACCTAACCTTCTTTTCTTTTATTTGATTTTGTTCATAATTTTCCCCTTTCTCTTTACGAATTTTTTACTTCATCCTTTGAAGTAGTTGGTTTGTATTCAATAAAAGCACTAAATACCAATTAGAACTGACAAACTTTTATTCTACGACAATATAAAAAAGGTAAGATGAAATTTATAGATACTTATTATTTTGCTTTGAAGAAAATTCAAGAATTTTAAGAATTTTAAGTACATAAACTCATCTAGTTCTGAAATATATAGCAAGGATGAGTAAATTTGCAGAAGGGATGACGATACAGGCGATGTTCTCGTTTTCATATTCGGGAGAAAAACATTTTCCTACCGAAATAATTTAAGTTTGTTCAGACTCAATGGATTGGACTTTTGAAGTGCATACGAATTCGTTTTGTACGAAAGTCAAAATAATTTCTTTTAAATTAACTTATAACTGTAGGGAATTCTACCTTGGCATTCACTAACGATTTAAATTTAGAATTTAGTGTCTAAGCGGTTCTCTCTCTAAAAAAAAAAACGTTACAAGTTAGAGCTAGTTTAAGACAGATCAAAATGCGACAGTAGCGGTAACTTTCAGTATGTGAATTGTGATATTTGCCGGAAATTTTTATCAAATTCGATTTTTTTTAAGTCATCATATTAGTGAATATCATGGATCTTTCGGCCGCCATTTCTATACAAAAATGAAATATTTTGTCCGATATCTATAGTATACGTCTCTCTAAGTGGTTTACAGAAAATCCCAATGCTATAATGCAATATTTACGGCTAAAATTAAATTAAGAAAAAACGAAATAGGATGAGTTCAAAATATATTTTGTTATAATTGTATGATATTTGTACTTCAGGATTAAAATAAGTTTCTGTTTGCTTAAATTACCCACGATTATAATCAAGAATCCTTGCGAGTTTCCAACAATCTTATAAGGAGTCTGTCAATAGCTTCTAATCCGAAAGGTTTTCCTTCGCAGCGGATTAAACTGAAACATTTATGTGAAACATTTTCTCATGCCACCGCGCACTCTTCTTATTATACATATATAACCTGATTTTACGCCAATTCACGATCTTGTGTTTAATGGAAGTTCCGTTTCAAGGAAATAGAAGAGCTCCACGCGCCCTTGCTGCCATTGCTGCACCCGGCTGGAACTGGAAGCTTATTAGGATTTCTTTTCTACTTATCAGCAAAAGATTTCACCTTGAACGGAACGAAGGAAGAAAACGTTTCTTCCTTTACATTTCGAAGCAGCTTCAATTGATGGGAAGTGATGCAAATTTAAATTCAATCGCGCTACAGAGCGAAGTACTCTTCATCCCTTTGGCGAATCCTTGGGAAATGCATCGCCACACTTCTGGTAGATCCACTTTTAATATGCATTTATTTTACTTCAGCATGGAAGTTAAATACAAATATTTATTTTCCGCACTGTGGATTCACCTAGGCTACTGTCCTATTTTGTTTTTTCTGCAAAAACAGGACATGCAATGCAATTCCATAAAATGTTGAGAAGCACCCTGCTTTTAATTGTCCCTGCGAAAATTCATTTACAGCGCGCTGTCGTGAGACATTACACGAACGTCTGTGCAACGTGTCCTAATGGGACTTTGATTCTTTCCTGCGTGTGCACTCTGTTTATTTTTGATTGAGCTAATGCGCCTCGCTAATGACCATTGTAATGCACCGGCTGCAAGTTTCGCTTTTTGAAAAAGTGTATACACTCGGCGCTGACTTGTTACTATGAAGATTAGTCGCCATGAATTCGAGTTGGCCAAATGGAGTAATTGCACCATACCAAATGAATGGCTCATGTATTTCTGAACGAATAGAAATTACTTTGGAAAGGGCTCTTAGACTTTCCTGCCTCGCGGCTAAAGGAGTGCTCTCAGGGCTTATTAATGTTTTCAACTACCTCATTTACAAAGCAAAAGAATTCTTAAGTACTTTGTCGGGCAGAATAAGTGGATGTCTACATAATTTTATAACTTCAGTTATGCAAAATGCGTAAAGTGCCTCGGGTTTTTAACCGCCGTCAAAAAAATGAAGAGTTTAAATCTCTTGATTCGATCTTTGAAAATTCTTTATGAACATCTGACACAAGCGCTTAAGAGGAAACATTCATCTTAGATAAATATTTATTTAAAATCAATTTGTTTATTTCAATAAGACAATGTTAAGTAATGGCAGGTAGTAATAAGAGTAATAAATGCAGGTGTAATATTCAGGACCATTGTATCCTCTGAAGTTTGATGGTCACCATATTGTAATATTATATATTCATGGATTCCACAATTAGAAAACCAAAATCAGCAGCGTTGAAAAACGCTTAAAGATAAACATTTTTTAGCCTTATTTAATCCGCAATTTTTAACTTTTAGACTTAATGTTTAGCATTAATCAAAAATATGTACCTATGCTACTCTGCTCTTTAAGGGAAATATATGTATATATGTACATGTATGTTTTGACAGAACCCGTTTTAGATCTGCATTACCCTCGAAATTAATAGGTCTTTTATTTTATTACAGTTTGAATTTTTTATATAGGTATACTTTCAAACTATTTATATACATAGGTATTTTATACCATTCTTTTCGTATAAATCTTGTATTGAATATGAATAGGTATTGGTTTTAACTATAACTGGCATATTAATCCGACATTTTAAACTTTAAAATGTCTAAAATTTAAACATCATGATTATTATTTGAAACCTTTTTGTTGTTGAAAACCCGCAAAAGTTTATAATTTTATACTCGTCATACAGGCCCATTATGTTGAATTGCAAAATTTTGACATGATTTTTTAATATTTTTGACCGCGGGACTTTTATAATTTTAGTATGGCTAACAAAGCTTCGAAACTTTTGTAATTTAAAACCTCAATAACCACGAAAATCGGACCGAAACAATAACATGTGCATAATACAATGTGCACACTGAATTTCGAGGGCGCAATAACGAATTGCGGGTATGTACTAATACTATGATAATTATAAGTTTCAAACACTAATGGAAACATTTTGCTCTTTCAAGCTTTTAAACCAACCGAACAATAGTTCCATAGAACTGAAAAAATGTTATCTCTGCTTTCGCTTTTATATACATAATTTGAAATTCAATTTCCGTACCAATAAATGTTTGGTTGTGGCGATGTTCAGTAGAGCCTATAATTTTGGATGAGCACATTATTGCGTAAGAGTTAATGGAAAGACTAACAGTTGTTGCTTAAAGCCCAAATAGTGAATTTCATCAACTAAAAGGGCTTTCGTGTCGAAACCCGACTCATAAGTGGCTTTCCAATCTCTTAGCAGAGGAGTAACTGAAAAACGGTTTCAAATAAAAAGACCTTTTTCCATCAAGATAAAAGAAATCCCCCATTGCCCTAAGTTTCGCGGAGGTTTTTGGGATTATGGCTAATAGCAGTCCTTTCATTTGGCTGACAAAACGTCACGCATTATTAAACACATGCTGTAGGGACCATTTAGGGGCGTAAGCAGTCCCGGTCCATATCCAAACGATATGACGGAGGAGAGTTCGCCCAAACGAGAAACTCCTACAATAGCAAGAAAACCGCTTACAAGGACAATAAAATCAAAGAAGTTAAACATTGTTCCCTCGATCGCCGTTCCGCCCGTACGAGGCGCCAGGGGAGTGACCTTATTAAATTCGCAAAATCTAATTCTGAAATGAGCAATAAGAGGGCAAAATATTCCATAAAAATTTAAATAGGCCACTCGGGTAGCTATGGTATAAACGTCCGACCAGGTGGTGGATGTTCCATGCTCGACGGACCATTTATTGGCCGGGTAAAGTCCGCTAAAGTGCTTTTGTGCCCGTGAAAATCCGCCACTGCTCGGGATAATGCACATTAAAAATTAAGCGCTTCGGCGTTGCGGTCAAAGGTGGGCAATTAAATGGTCGATTCGAAGGCCCATTGAAATGAAAACAAAATTATTGCGATCCGAGCTATGGACTTGTCCCCAGTCGCAGACATAAATCGTAATTATCAGATACCATTAGATTTAACTACTGAATAGTATCTCGGCGTATCTGTGGCATTCATGTGACTGGCAAATGGAGTTTTAGTGGCAATGGATGCAGCGATGACCCACGAGTGTTGATTGATGACTCCGATACTGGTCGTACTGAAAACGTTCCTTGAAAATTCTTACAAATATTGATTAGGCTAAAATAGTCCTTATTGGCCTATGATCTGTCCTTTTGACATTGATTATCTGATAAATTCAAATAAATCGCGTGCTATTTATGCATCTGATGATTGGATTGGATTGGTAGTGAATTGCAATTGGGCTCTGATAGCTATGTTTTGATTGCAACTAAAACTAGGTCATGACCTTTAGTGGGGTAATTGTAAAGAATAAATTAATAGGTACTAATGATGAATGAACGAATTTGAAGAAATTTGATACTCTTCCCTCTTCGATCTTTTAGTTGTTGTATGATGAACAGCAATAAGTAATTCATTTCAACAAAGGAAGAAAGTTATTTAAATATGGAAGGATTTTATGAGATTTTTATGAGATATAGAATCGAAAAAATACTGAAACAATTGATTTTTTATAAAAGCAATAGTATCTTGTCAAAGATCTCTGGTTTCTAAGAATGATAGTAGCCTATTAGATCACTTAAAGTAAAAAAGGCACAAAACATAGTTTTAAACTTTAGATTTTAAAGAAGAACACCAGACATAAAACGTAACAAAACAACATGAACTTTCATTCTTTACGAGGAAGAGCACAGAAAAAAGTATCTAAAATATATATTTAGACTAGAACTAGATTATTGTACATGCTGCACGATTGTTTTGATTATGCTTCAGAGTCGAATTCATAAAATGGAATCCCGTTTTTAATTGTGTGTTTCCTAATTTTTTCAAAGAAATATTTCTTATATGAATCTCACTAAAACTATTTATTTATATTAACTGTTTGGATTTAAGATTCAAGACTCTCCAGGTACTCAATCCCTATTCTCTAGGCAACTTACCTATCCCGAATTTCTCCGTCCTTTCGTTAAAATCATCACGGAAAAAATTATTCGGTTTAACCTTCCAGAATACTTTAATGTCAAAGTCATTCTGTCAAACAGAACAAAGTGAAATTTGTCATCAGCCCAAAAGGCAATCACATGAAGTCCTAGTTCAAATAATAAGGCGACTTTTCACGTAACGTTCATGGAATAGTAATATTTACCTTATGTCACTTCAAGTTAGTGCACAAGATATTCCCTCTTCAAAAGATATTACGTCTCCCCTTAGACTTTCCTGTGTTAATAAGTCAGAAGTGAATGGCGTAAGAAGCACTTCCCCACAAGTGTTGAAAGGGAGGAAGTTTCCTCGGATCCCGGGAAAAAGCCTTTTCTACCACTTCGGGAAGCATGAAAATGTTTACTCGTCAAAGCTGCTCTAGGTATTAGTCGCAACGTCTTGGATGTTGGGGAATTATTAGATTTTACGAAATCGATTCGCTTCATTTGCCGGCGAGCAACAATTCGACGCCTTGAGCAAAGTTGTAAAATTCGATTAGACTTGCAATCAAGCCAAGATTCGCCGTAATGTCGTCGATGGAACCAACGCGTCGCGACGCCGATATATGTGAGGCCCAGCAGGAAAACACAACAGGCGAGGCTCCATCGCCGCGTTATAAATCAGGACTTGGCTGAACGAGTATTTTGATTAATGCTGGTTTTATAGCCTGCGTCTTCGGATTTATGAGATCGCATAACCTGAATGGGCTGGCCGGGAGGCTATTGCGTTAAGAGCCCTAAAAAAGTCCCCTTAGTAGAAAGTTTCCCTCCAGTGCAATAGATATAACTCAAAAAAAAAACGCTGATTACTTTTTTCCCTGTTTTATTTCATTACATTCCCCTGTCCAAGTTTGTCGGGAAACTTCCTTAAAAGACTAAAAGATGGAGATATCTGTTCTTTTCATTTTCCTGTCTGGCTCTGGAATCTTTCAACAAGAAAGATATCCCCAGATCCCCAGGTAAATATGTGTGCATGTCAGATAACTTACTACACCCCATCGAACTCTCAAGATATTCTCTAGAGTCTAGAGACAACTATCAAATCACAACTCTTCAGGATAAACGCTATGTAGTTGTGCATGTGAATTTTACAATAGTCTTCACTGCGTGCGCTTCTTTGATCAACAATTCCGTAGATTGCAGACGTCGGAAGGCGTAATTAAAAAAGCGTGTGCATCCTTCTTATCCTGCAGATGCTTGCTCCTTACAGCCAGTTTCTTCGCTTTATAAAAAAAGAGGTTCTTGTCGGGTGTTCGGCGCAGAATGAGTGCATTAAAGATATCCCTCGTTTCCAACTTACAACCGAAGAGCACTATCAAGTCGCTTAGATCGGTCTGAAAGCTTTCTTATGTTCACAAAATACGAATGTTTATTTTTCATAAAAACATCGAGAAGTGGCAACTAGACTATGCGGAAGATGCTCTGCCGCAGCAAACTTCTGCTCAACACATTGCCCTCGCTTCAAGATTGCTTTAGCGCTAATAAAGTTTTATTCGTTCCAGAGTTTGTTAAAATTTCAGTAGAAAACCAGATTACATTTTCCTCTTCGACCGACTGTGCAGCAAGTTTCTGTAGGGATGCAAAACTACGACATTATTTATGGTTGGATTCTTTGCTTTTCTCCAAAATATTTCTTTTAGCTTTTTGCTGTTGCCTGCCCCTCATTCCTGACTTGAGATTCAATTCATTGGAGACAGGAATCGTTTACCAGAGCCCTATTTTATTTGCATTTTTAACAAAATTAATGACTACATAAAGATTGAAAATATGAACAGACTTTTTAGCAAGCACACTATCAGTTTATAACGTTTCAGGCGTATTAGGTGTGTCATGCCGATACATTCTACAATCAATTGTATCTCTGGGTTTAATACCGTAAAAAATTATTTTTTCCTACTGTGATATGTAAATTTATAAGAAGTGTAGAAAGTTCAGTATAAAAAAAAATTAATAAAAAAGATGCATATTCGTTGTTGTAAAGGGTATCATACATCATACATATTTTAAGATAAAAATATTCAGTAGGACTTGCAAAAATGTATATTATATATTCTTTCAACAAACCCTGAATTGCAGGTCTGCGCAAACCTATAATATCTATAACTGCGACACTTTCGTATTCAAATCTGAAATGATTTTCGTGGCCAAATAGTTATTCCTTATCTTAGACTAAGGCTGTGTGCCAAACCAGACTTTTCTTTTCAAAAGTCGACTTTTCAACGAAAAGTATGCTGGCGAGTAGACTTTTCAAATAATAAATCAGTACTTTTCCTTATAGAAGGCTATGAGCATATCGCATATTGATTATCCTATTTTGCATGCAATTTTTAGTTTTCCCTCTTCCCCTTTATGTATTTAATACATAGTTTATTAGTATTTGAAGAAATAAAATTATAACTTCGATACCTTCTTCGTCCATTTTCCGATTTAATATCAAATATGCTAATTAATATCAAAGTGTGCTTATACGTCGATACAAAAGTCACTTGAAAAGACTCTCCTTGTTTGGCACAGGCAAATTAATCTAGTACATTTTGAACGAACTTTTGAAAAGAAAAGTCTGGTTTGGCACACAGCCTTAGACAGAATTTATTATGATGTCCGTTTTTTATAAATTACTCTCTTTTCCATGTTTACTGCTTTTAACCAAATGGAAATAAAACGTTTGTTTGACCTATTCATTTTTTAGCAACTATGATCATACTCATCATCATCAAAATAGATAATCTTCTTTGAACTTCACTGATTCGACTCTTGAACTTAAAAATGTAAGATCTGCTGTATCAAAATTATGTACTCTTTTGTTTAAAAATCATTTGGACTGAAAACAAGACGCCTAGCAACGAAATCCCCTTGCAAATTTTAGGTGCGAGGTATTCTAATTATTCAAGATTTCGCCCCCATCGTACGTTGTCTGCAAACATAATTAACGCGTACTTTGGCTTTAGTATTCATCGCAAGCGATGGAAAATTAAATTAGCAAAAATGTGGTATTGATTACTTATTTACTCCGAATCCTATTACAATTATCTTTCATTCGCATGAGATTCTATTACTCCAACCCTCCACTTGATCCGCTACTTCCTGGCGATCAAGTGTGAACGACGAATCCAGATTCGTATGGTAGACCCTGTTAAAGCCATCCTGTGCCGCCTCCGCAAAATTCGAAATCAAATTTACATTCACCTTAGAATTTTGGTCACGTCCAAAATTATTTTCTAGCGTATAAGTAAACTGAAAAAGCATTGCTTGATGCAATTCAAATGAAGGACATGTTGTGGTTGCAAATCAAAT
Source organism: Machimus rusticus (assembly GCA_951509405.1). Classification (NCBI taxonomy): domain Eukaryota; kingdom Metazoa; phylum Arthropoda; class Insecta; order Diptera; family Asilidae; genus Machimus; species Machimus rusticus. The sequence goes on along the minus strand of OX608050.1, from coordinate 46,512,785 downwards.
TCCGCACCACTACCGGTGACTGGAACTACTGTGCGTCGCTGAATCGAGAGCATATTTACATTTCCAACTCCCCTAAGGATTGGCTGTAAAGATTTGTCCAGGTAGCGCTCCAGTTGTTTATTTTAATACATTTTTAGGAGCAAAAATGCTGCTTTCTAGTGAAAATACTTTCAAATTTGTTGGAAGGCTAATACAATATGAAAAACAAAAAAGAAAGAAGATAAAACAAGGCATACTCGTATATTCTAACTTCAAAATATAATTGTTTATAAAAATTAATATTTCAGTATTTTGGGAAGTTCAACCTAGAGTTAGTTAGAACTTAGAAGTGTTGTTATTTTTTTAATATAAATTATAATTGTTCTCACTGAATACTACGAGTATCAATCTAATTGAGAAAAGTCACGACATTTATTTATTAGCGGACTTAATTCAACATCTTGCAGTAGTACCAGGAAAGGTCTGTAGTAATTTTTAAAAGTTTGTTTCCTTGTACATATTAGCAATTCTTTTTGATGTATTTTGGCGCGTTTTTTCCAACAACGGAGTATCGCACACATTATACAATATATATAATGCATAATAAAGCCCCATTGTGTCCGCTGTTTACAATTTCAGTTCAACACGTCAAAATAAATATCTACAAGGCTCCTGTGAGCCACACCTGCAAAATAAAAAACGAAAAATAACAAAGTCCAAATCCGAAAAATCTATTTTCCGAGAAAAGCTCCCTCAAACCCTATTCAATGGAATAAGTGTGGGTTTTTTGTGCATACACCCGCACAGTGGCTGCTGTTCATAAATTTCGCCAAAATCACAAAAAGGGTATACGTGGGATCACAGATGTGTCCGGGGATATAACATTTATTTATTCATTACGGCCATATCCGATTTGAGTTTTTCCCTTGTTCGAATCTATTCCGGCCGACACCTCGCATCTCAAGCGGAGCCAACCGGCCGGCCAGTCCACGGGTCATCCGGACCGAATCACGAAACGATAATGCCGCTCCCGATTCTAAAATATTCAGTTTGTTCAGCTGAAACTTTTTGGGGGGAATAATTCATCAGGATCGATTTTATTTATGAACCGCTGGGCCCGGCGCTAACGACAAAACTTGCATCCCCGAAAAGTCCAAGTCCAGCAATTAATTCTGGTGTCCGTGGCTGGCTCGGTGATATTGCGAAGATTGTCGCCATGCACAAATTGCTGCAAATGGAAAATAATCATATTATTGCGGGAAACTTTGCTGTAAGAGAATTCCTGGTACTCGTTCGAACTGTGGGTCAAAGTTTCCAATGGTTGGGGATATTGTTCTCATGATGTATGGGGGCTTTAATTTCCTTCCCCAGAAGCGAGAATTATATCTGTGTAATCAAGAAAGAATCTGAAAATACATAAATCAATTTCCCGACTAAATATATTCAGTCCTTTATAATTTATTCAGAAAAACAAGAAAACAATATATTCACAATTAGATGCATGAAACTTCAAATTATATTAAGCAGCCTTAATTAAACAGAAATAAAATAGTGCCATACATTTTTCTTAAAAACTAAAGGTTTATTTTCTGTAAGTATATGTATATGATGAAAACCAATTTACGATATTAAATGAGTGCACAACCCATATATGTATATACTCGTACATACCCTACAAATATCCCACCCTATACATTGCGAAAAACCGCCACCAAAATGACGAAAATTTTTCAGAAACAATCACTCAAAAAATCAGTCACAATTCAAATTTTTAAATTCAACACTAGTCAGCAGACACTCAGACGATTCTCAAGTATAAGGGCGAAATAATATTTAAAACGCTTTAGATCACCATTTACTATGATGCAATATTGCAAGAAGTCTGTAAAATAAGTTAATTTATATATAGCATCAGAGTGTATTTACCCTATATTATGTTCTTTCTTTTAGCCACCATGTATGTACATATGTTTTCATTAAAATATCTGCTTGAGACATCAAAATCAAAAATGTCTACTTGCTTAACCCTCCTGTCGGACTAAATTAAATTTACATACATAAACTTAAACAAATATTTAAAATCAAATATAGAACGTAAAAAATACTAATATAAATTTTTCAGAAGTTAGTAGGTACATACTCGTTTACCAAATTGCCAGGATAATCTAATAACACTGGTCTAACTTCAGTCTGCTTCAGCTTAAGAAAGCACAAATAATTCCATCAAAAGATAAAAGCCTTCTCTTTTAGTATCAAAACGAATCTTCTATATTTGTTTCGACATCGTAGAAATATAAGTATGTACTGTACATGAAGAATTCAGAATTATTTATACACATAACTAATTAATTTCAATTTGCTCTAAGGCAATTTCTGTCTTATGTGTTGTTCTCATCATTTTCTAGTCATGCATGTTCCAGGAAAATAAGACGACATTATCCGAATTATTTTGTTTTATTTGAGTATGTAATGGGTATCCTATTAACATTATGAAAAGGTTATTTTTTGGTTACCTTTAGATTATTATGTTATTTTTAAATTTTCGTCATTTCGCATAATTTATCAAATATGAATTATAGAAAAAACACACATTATGATATAAATATACAACGTCACAATGCAATTATTATGCAATGCTTAATTCACTAAGAGTCAATTAAATTTAACGCGTTTATAGTTATGAGCTTTGGGCATTATACCCTGTTTCCTTAAATTGGGATGCATCGAGATAAAAGTAATTATTCGAAATAGATAGAAATAATAATGATGGGAATCGTCCAAAAAATGAATTTAATTTAAGACATTTAATCTGAATATCCACTCGGGAATTTATTTTTGCCGGATTATTAAAATTATTTGTTCGTCACGTGTGTGTAAATACAGTGAAAATGCATTAAAAATAAATAGATACCTTGCCCAAAACAGAACAAATGTGTTGTTATTTTCACCATGGGTAAAATTTTTTTGATATTATAATAAACATAATAATCAATGTCCACTTATTGGTGGGCAAAGTATATGCACAATTTAAAAACAAAGCCATTTAAACTTAATAGCACTATTTGCATAATAAAGTAATTCACATTAAATTTCCTGCTTTACGATAGTTTTTAAACGTTCTTTAGTGCAAAGTGAATAACATGAGTGCAAAGATGTTTCGCTTAGACTGGACTTTTAAACCACAAAAAGTTAAAAATAACATTTCCCATTTAAGGAATTTGGTTCCACGGTATGTTGTTTAAAATTGTCTAAAATTTTAATTTTAAATTTTTCACTCTCTAAGATCATCAAAACTATTTTGGCATAAGAGAAGTGTGCTACCAGAACCACAAATTGTTTTACCTTCGCGAGGTATACAAAATAAATTTAGCTTCTCACTAAGTAAATATTATATAAATAATTCCAGTTAACGCAGAAAAGGAAAAACATTTAGAAACAGTCTCCTCAAGTTTTCATAAATCAATGCGTCCAAGTAATACACAAACATTTTTTATTATTTTATTATAAGTATTTTATATTTCTAGTGCTATTCTTATCGCAAATAGTCGGACTGATGCCGCTTCAGAGAATATTTTCATCGAATGTTAATGATCTAAAGTTTGCTTGGTTTTCTCTCCGAACATTTTATTCCTTATTACTGTTTTTATGTTTTGGTGGTAACATTTATTGGGAGATAAAGTTCCATTTGCATAAGTCATCATGGAATTATGTACCAGGTATAAGCTCATAATTGAATAATATAATAACTTACTTCAAATACTGGCTTTGAAAGTAAAAGGGTTTAACACGAATTTGATTCAAAAATAAAATATAAAGGTAGATCTATTTATTTTTAGATATGTAGGTGTCCGAGTATTGAGAAAGAAAGTTAAACAATTTTGCTTGTAATTACATTGTGCCAATAAATTAAATATTTCAATTGATTTAATTTTCAGATTTGGTGTGTTCCTACAGCACAGTGCAAATTGTTATACTTTATTCTATATATCTTTCTACTAAGTGGCCCAATATAACGAAAGCGTTTGACGATGTTCAAATTTTAATGGAAAAATATAGATTTAAAAAAAATGAAACAAAGGTCTTGTGGTCAACGAGAATAGTATGTGCAGTTTCTTTGCTATCAAATACAGGTTTGAATTTTATGTTGACAAAACATTTATCTAAAATACAAATAATATTTTTTCTAGTTTCCTTCATTTTAATTTTTTACGCTATACATGAAGAGATGAAATTATGTTCTCATGGTGAATATATTTCCGATAAATTTTTACATATGCGTAGCGGACTCGTTGGCCAAATTTTGCAGAATCGCCAATTTTCTATCTTCATGATAGCACTGTTGGGCTTTTGTGAGATGAATATTTTAAACTTCGGAGATTTCTTAATCATAATTATCAGCATTGAATTAGCGTCGAAATTTGAAAAAATTAATAAGGAACTATTTGCAGTTAAGGGAATTGTAAAATGAATTTATTATTATTTTCCCAAATTTAATAACTATATCTTTAGAATATGCCAACCTACTTTTGGGCAGAAATACGAACAGACTACACTAAACTTTGCGACCTCTGTAACGAGATAGACAACAAGATTTGCTATTTGATGCTTTTCATGCTAATCAAAAATATTTATTTTATATCTGCTAGAATATTGACCATTGTGTTGTAAGCTCGATCATAAAAGAAAATGTTTTTTATATCTAATTATTTTTTTACTTTTATCAATCAACTAAAAAGTGGAACAAAAACGTATATTACAAGTATTTTTTGTATATACCAATTTTTTATTTATTTGGGACGAACTTTTTTTTTGACTCTTCTTGCAGCCAAAGTACACGATGAATCCAAGCGTCCACTTAAAGTTTTAAGAATGGTCCCAAAAGAGTCTTGGAATAACGAAGTTGTTATTATACTAAACATATATAGAAACCGATTTTACGTTTTTTTTTATTTCAAGACTAAACGATTTTTCGCACAAATTGATGCTAGTGCAGTGGGTTTAACTGCAGCAAAAATTATTGTCATAACACGTCACACAATACTAACCGTAGATACTTCAATATTATAAGATGTTCTTGCATAACATACTTTTTTCTAGGTCGCTGGAGCTGTGATGACTTATGAGATGATGCTGATACAATACGACGCTCAACACATTTTTGCATCAATATGTCCTTAGTTTGGTATTTAAGTGTTTATAAAGGAACATTTGCTAGTTGATAAACTTATTGCACTTCAAAATTATTTACAGCAATTCACCAAATTGTAGTAAAAAGAACCAAATACAAATGTATAGTGTAAAAGGTATAAGGTTATTATATTTACAAATAAAAATCTTTTGCTTTCAAATGTCCACTGCGGAACTCTTGAAGTCAGAGGAAATAAATGAAGAGATTGTAAACAAATATACCTATTACTGATTTAATTGTTCATTTCCTCTAAATGGAGAATAACAGAATCTCGCAATTTTTTTCCAAATATAGCAAATATTACTCACAATAATGTATTTGAACTCAAACATATTAAAATTTATTTAAAGTTAATAAACTTACTTTTTTTCCCGTAAACTAGACTTATTTATTTCAACTGAACCAATATATCCCGATTTTTTTAGGGATAATGTTATATTAAAACAAATTCGGTACTTTTGTGATATTTTTACATGTTTTTATTATATACATTAACATAAATATGTAGTTAATATACACCTGTCAGCGACCAAACTGTAGATTTCACGCTAAACCACAATAGTGTCCCATTATTAACCTTATTTTCATGTTTTAATTTTAAAACAATTTTCGGAATAGTAGATCTAAAAACCACAATGAAATCTCGCATCATTCGACATCTTGGTTTTATTGTGTTTCTCTCATACTGAAATATATTCCTGTATTTAAATCCCACGCATCTGAAATTCTTTACTGCTTGCAAAAAATAATCCTTATGTTCCTTATATGTTTTTATGATATTGTTAAATATTATACCTACCTACTCTAAAATATTTTCGCTATAATTACTGAAAACCGTTTCAAAACAAGGAAACTTCTTTAGAAAAGCAAAAACCTTTCACTTTATCATATAAAGAGTGAACAAAGACGACTTTGTTGGATAGTAGTTTCTTTTTATATCCACTTCTTCTGAAACCATCTTTAATAAACAATTGTGTTTCAGTCAGATATATGAATACATAAAATTATGTTAAGTACGAGAAAATTTTAGTTCAGGTTAGTTAGCTTTTGAAAATTACACCTTTTTAATATTTGGACACGCTTGTATTAACTTCACCTGTATGTATCTTTGAACGTAATTTTCACCCACTTCAAAACGTCACATAAAATTGAAACTTAGCACACTTATCAAGGACTGATGAAAATACAATAATTTAATAAGTTTGTCCCATTATCCTTAACAGGATCGCCAGGATCAACAATTTATTTCGAAGGTACAATTATTATTTGAAGGAACTCAGGTGTAAATTGATTGTCTGTGTTTTTCGCTATAACTGTCATCCATGTTAATTTTGCAAATTTAATATCACACGTCAAGCGTGTTTAAACTATTTTTATTAAATTCACTTAAAAGTGAATAAAATTCATTGCAATTTGATGTTTTTTTAGAAAACTCTTAATTTTTTCCTATGTTCCTATTTTCATGATATATTTCAAAAGTAAACAAAATCTCTGCTTTCTCTGGATGGACGAAAAACACACAGCTTACATATCAAGTAAACTACTGAATGCATTTGTCATGGATATTTTTCAAGGGTGTATTCACATTTTGCTATATGTTAGATATTCACTCTTCACTGTAAGGAGACAGATACTACAAATGTACTATTTGAATAAAAATATACCGAAAACTGAGTTAATTATTTATGTAAAATCCTAGATAGAATAAAACAAAATATATTTTTTTAACGATTTAAAAGCCTCTTTAATGATGAAAGCCATTCGCTAGGTTAAAAATATGTTATATTTATATGTATGTAGCTGCACGGAATTTTGTTGAACAACTGATAATACCACAGATAAATAAGATCCGTAATATTACTGAAACCGAAATAGATAAAGGTCGTTTCACTTTAACTGACATTAAAAGCAAACGAATTAAAGGAGGGTTATGTAACCCCGAAAGGACTAAGTTTTTTTAGGGCAAGCTTTCACAGAATTTTCTTATACAGATGTATGTATATGGTACCTACATAGATAGAACGACGAACCCTTGTCCATAATTTAAAATGGTTTCAGGACAGAAAAATAAATTAACTAATATGGACGTGTTGATAAAACAATATAAGAAAAAGTGTCAATGTCCAGCCCCTTCCTTTTTGGGAAAGAACGCACTTACCTACCTAATCCAAAAAGTTCTACGGAAGCGTACGTACTCAGATAAATATCAAGTTTCTAGCTAACATTGTTTTCCTTAACACCTTCTGCACATTTGAAAGCGGAGCACGTTTGCATCGAAGGCGAAAAGTCCTAAGCTGTTGCCATTTGCCGGTCTTAAATTTGAGCACATTCACCCTCCGATATGTCTCAGGTTAGCTATTCAAATTTGAGTAACAAAAAACACCTTTCCATATTTAACTAAGAATGAAGATTTGCATCCTTAAAGGGCATTGTCTCAAATAGGAAGGTCAAATGCCCGATATAAGGGGCATTCAGAGAAAATTGATTTTCCAGCCCATTCAAACAAGTCGTCGTGCGTTCGCCTTGAAAAGGACGTCTGCTTTTATTATCCTTAAGAGCGGCGAGGATTCAATCGAAATTGAAACACTGTCGACACAAAGCACCCCCGAAATTACCCGGGATTAAGCTGTGATTCATTGCACGCCTGACGACCGATCCTTCGGCTCCGGCTTAACTTATGCACGTTGAGCACGCCAATTCCATGAATTTTTTATGGAGCTTTCATGTGCCATCAGCCGTTGGCTCTAAATCCAATCGAATCGCAAAGTCTCATATTCGATCTTTTTCATCCCTTTCCCGGGCGTTTAGTGCAACTCTGCCGTTGCCGCCCTACCGGCAAACATCGGCCTCAAATTTGTCGAAGCGGCGAATGATTTGTATTGAAAATCAATTTCTATGTAAATTAAACCGATCCCCCAGCTGTGGATCAAACCTGGCTGGGTGTCATTCATCCCGTGACGCAAATCGAAATCAAATGCAGAATTAGCCGCTGACGTGAGTGATGAGCTACCAAGAAACTGTTTATGACCTCGTTTTTCCCTCAAGTGTGCAATTCTTCTAGAGTCGTCGGAGTCTTCTGTCTGCGCTGGAATCCCCCGCAATGATGCAATAAAAAGATTACATCTCATTTCAAAATTGCAAAAACAACACGACGAAATGACGAGTTTTTCTTCCGTGTTGAAAACGAGCATAGCTCGGGATATGACTTGGTTTTCTGCCGGGGGAATTGATAGCACGACTTCCGAGAAGGACTCAGCTCTTGTTATGTTTTATCCACTTTTTTCCCCAGTAGTTTCCACGGTTGGCAATTATATTCAATTGCTTCACCAGAAGACACCTGATTATTAGACATTTTTTTGTTTGCAAATAACTGGAGAAGACGCTTGCAATTTATTCTTCCAGCAGAGCACAAAATTGCACTAGGAATGACGAACATCACTTTTAAGGACGATAGTTCCTAATTGTTGAAAATCCTTTTGTATAAAGGTTACAATGGGTCCACATCGAAACTTTAAGTAGTACAGTCACTTTTCGTATTTTTCTACAGCTTGTTTTCGTAATTAGGGGAGTTTCTTTCCTAGCTTTTCGTATATTTATACTTAGTGTTTTCCTGCTACGTACTTTCAAAAAGAAAAGCTCCATAGAAAAACATGTAGTGGGAAGTAACATCAAAGGAACAATTTTATAGGAAGGGACAGAAATTCCATTAACAGATTAAAGATATAAGCAAAGCTACTTAATGTGATAAACTATTTATAATTATAATTAAAGAAGATTTTCTATTACATATGTTACACAGAGTAAAAGTATGTAAGAGCAAAATCGATTAATTGTAAGTTAAACACGATCCTCTGATTTGTAGGCTTTTGTAATCAAAACAGCATACTGAAAAATATTATTTCTACTTTCGTAGAAGACAACTTTATGAAACCTGATCCAATTTTCAATTCAATGTTAAATATTTATTTAAAACCGTCGATTTACTGCCATGAACTTTAAAAAAACGCCTCCAATAACATTTTTGATTTGATGGAATGGAAATAAAAGATATTTTAATACCATGTTTTTTTCACAACGTATCCGGTAGTAGGTTTACTCGGTAATTTCGCATTGAATTGAATTAAAAAAAGAGTCAACTATATAAAGATTTTAAGTTTTGCGACAAATGCATCAAATTGCCATGATAACTTCTTGCGCATTCAAAATTCAAACCTTGAACCAAATAAATTTTTGGATTACATTTTTGATGCAAAATAGTTATAAATCCAAGTAATTCGATTAAATGTTCACGAAATAAAATAAAATAAAGTTCGATATGGCTGATTATTCATAAAATTTAATTCAATACAAAATTTCCTTGTAAACCTGGATCCGAATCCGTTGTAAAAAAAAAAAAAACATGGCTATAGTATACAACAGAATATTTTTATCCAAATTATCCATTGAAATTTTTAGTTATATTTGAGAATTTTGACCTTTGAATCATTATTATCATATTACCCATAGAGTTAACTTTAGTATTTTAAGAAATATTCTTCTAAAATTACGACAGTACGATTGCGAATCACTTAAAGAGTAAAATTATATTAAATAGCTTTTTCATTCTTGTGCTGAAAACGATCTCAAAAACTGCAGCCTTTTCCGCAATTCAATATTCAATGAGTTTAAAATATTTTCACTATATAAAATGCGAGTACTTATTTTCGAAAGAAGAAGATATTTAAATAGGAATAAATGCTTTTCAGATATGACGAATGGTGGAGTACAAGGACCAATGAAGGGATATAATTCATTATCCGAAGGCACGACAGCCAGCTACGTTAACCCTAAATGGGCTGAGCCATATTTCGATGCGATGACACCGAAAAATGTGACTGCACTTGTAGGAAAATCAGCATACCTCAGCTGTAGAGTTAGAAATCTTGGAAATAAAACTGTAAGTACAAGACAATTTTACTGAATAATCCTCGCAATTAAGTGAGTCGACATTTCTGGCAGATCCAGTCCCCTGTCGACATAGGGTCTAAATTTAATTGACTACAACTGAAATTCAAGTTGTCCTCCAGAATTGCATTGTGAATTTTTGTCGGCAGACTGTCAAATTGAGAGACAAACTCTTCAGAAAACTTATACCGGAAATAATAGAACCTAAGCTTCCTCCTTGAGTCCCGTGAATTGTGACTGCAGACCACACGTAATACTGTGGGATTTTAGCTTTATCCTTAAAATTTAATAGGAACTGACATAATCTCGTTTCTTCGGTGGAAAGTTTACAGGGTTGGAAGTACAAGAAAGAGCCCGGAATTCGATCCGTGCACTGCACACCGAACCTGAAACCGTCGTCTTTGTCAGAGGATTCCCAGGGGCAAACTCATGTTGACATCGGAACCAGGAAATCTATCTGCCTACCTTATCTTATGCATTGTTGTATAACTTAATGCTTGTTACAGTTTAAACTCCGTGTAATTTCCCAAAGAAACATATTTGGGCCGCAATCTACCTCCGTGAACAAATCGAACAATTTTATTTTTCGGTTAGTAGTCTCGAAATTCAGAAGTTCACCTAAGGAGGGAAAGAAAACAATAATTTATGGATGTTCTGCAGGATCGATACTTCCTTTCAGGCTCTAGTGCTGCTGATGCTGCTGTTGCTCCTTTTGTGCTTCGTTACGCGAATTTAAAAGTGGGACGGATTTAAGAAGCAAAAACGTTTTTGTCTCATAGAAAACTATCCTCAACCTCTGTGTAGTGACGTTGAATTTAACTTAAAGTGAACTTTTAATTGAAGTACTTAGTTTCGTGAACAGCGATACATTTAAATGATTCCGAAACCAATTAATTTCTCTGTCTTGGTTCAAAATTAAAAGATTCTTTAAACTTCTTAAGAGTTCCGCAAATATTAAATAGAAGATAAGTACAAATTGCTTTCATTTAATCGACTTCTTTTGAATTAGGTCACTATTAATCAACTTCTTTATATGAAACAAATTTCTTAGTTGGAATTCGAAACTTCCTCGTTTGATGCGATAAATAAATATGTAGAATGCGTATCCAGAGTTAAATACATAATCATTAACTTATTCGTATAGGTAATACAAGATACAAATTGTAAAGCGAAACACTGACAACTTTATTTCAAAATTAAACCCAAAAATTTAAAATTAATATAGATTGGAAGGGGTCACTCTTTTTCTCAAGATAATGCATCTGAATCTGCCCAAATACACCAAAACTTAAAGGCATATTAAACACATTTTTTATAAATTTTATATTTTATTAATTATAAATCCAAGTCTTACATACTAGAATAGCTTTTCTATGTTGTTTTTTTTTTTCTTACTTTTGTAAACACTTTCAAAAATCCTTATGTTAGAGTTTTTAATTTCAAAATTATAATTGAAAAATTTAAAATGTTTTCTTTGAATAGCTTTCTAAAAAAATTCGTTTTATACGTTACGTATGATATGATGTATGCACAATGCATTACTTATTGTTGAACCAAATATTTGTCGATATCTGAAGTACCGACAGACATGCTGCAATACATAAAATCTACGTTTTTTCGGGTAAATAAAAATACTAACATAAATTGGAACCAATAGACAAATTTAGTCAGATGTTATCAACTAGACAACCCTAAGAATTTTCAACTGCTGTTCGTGCTTTCCATGGTGAGCATGGTCCTCCTAGAATGTAATATATGGCACCGCAGAAGGCACGGCATCGAATTTTTCAATTTTCCTTGGCCAAAAATACTTCAATAAGTGAAATATGTAGGTCCAGGGTCCAGCTAAAGAGAGAGGGGAAAATGGGACCAGTTCACCGATCCCAGGACAATTGTTCTATTTAGCTAAATCGGTGGTGTCTCTGCAAGCGTTACTGCATTGAGCTAAAAATATTGCAGAGATCTCGATTAGTTGAGATTATTTTTTTCGAGCGGTCCTCTTGTATGGTACTCTTGTTCTGCCTGTATCAGCGACAATTATGTTAATATAACTGGAAGGGACAGGATATAAATATCCAACTTGTCCACTAAGGGTCTCTGAAATCCTTCCTCTGCGGGTGAAGGTCAGAAACGAAAGGGGACCATCTAAACCAGTATAAATGTGCAATTTTACATGCAAATTTGCTTATCAGCCCAAGATGATACTACAATAAAGTAACCATTTCCCTAGCAACAAAAGGTGAACAGCCGTCCTGCCCGGGTTGAAAATGTTTTCTAGTTGAGATAATTTGTTGGGTTAGTATAATTATGCAAAATATAGGTACGAGCGGCTGATTTTGATAAAATTATGATTCCATAATCCAGTTGGGAAACGCGCAACACTGAATGCATAACCTGTATCTGGTTCCCGCCCACATTGGAGCCTTTTCCCGGCGATGAACGTCACGGTGTGGTTAGCAACTTCTTTTAATTTATTCCGGAATCCTCAATGGAATGAAGCTATGAATTGTAATCAAACTGCTTGCCGGACTTTCGTGAATGGATTCTGGTCGCTCGGGTGAATCAACTTTTTGAGAAAATTGCCAAAAATTCAGGCTAACATACAGGATGAAATTCATTCGCGTGTAAATTTCTCTTCGCTGAAAAGATTTGATGAACTCAATAGTTAGAGTTTGCAATTGATATCTGCAGCAAAAATATATCTCTATGAAAATCTGGTGCTGTGAGCATAATTGCGTTTTTATTATTCAAGAGATTTTTCCAGACACACGCGAAGTACATGTACCTCCTAGGTATATGTACATCCTGAACATTTGAAATAACATTGATGTAGCAATCTACAGGTAAAGTTAGGTCTTATTTTAAAATAATTCACCTTTTTCAGCCCCTGGCCTAAAATAAATTCTCCATGGAATGCTATTCTTGTTCTTCATGGAGAAGAGATGAGTCATACACTTTTAACAATAGTGCCACGGTTTGATCGTTTCTTAATTTTTCTCATCCGTTTGCCCAAAACCATTTTTAATAAATGTACACATAACAAAAACAACTGACTCAGTTAAAAATAATATTGTCTTATATGTAAGTAAATCAGTAACAATAAAATTAGGCGCCCCCATCTTACCCATCTTAAGTTCTAAAGACATTGATTTGAAATAATATAAGATTCAAATCAAAAATACCAAACCGTTATTCGAGGTCAGTTATTTTATAAAATTAATATGTATTATAAATACTATAGACTGATTTACTGATATCAATCAGAAAGTAACTTCTCAAAAAAATACAGTCTCGGGCAAAACCGAACCAATGATGGAAAGTTTTTGCAAGATATTCATTTACTTTAACAGATAGATATAAAAATGTCTAGAGGGTAAAATTGTCTATAGAAATGCTCATATATGTACATACATTAACCATTTTTGACCATCTTGATGAACTTCATAGAATAAGTCTACTAAAAGTACAAAAACAAAATTTATTTTTAAATTTTATTTATATATATATGTATATGTACATGAGTGTTTTTTAACGTTTCCCCGGGCACCACAACAAATTTAATCAATTTTTGGTATTCAGTTAAAAAAAATTCAAAATTTGCTATTAGAATTGGACTGTAGAGTAATTAGAGATACCTGTGTATATTTTAATCTGTTTAATACTTTCCAGGAAAAATAGGTCAATAGTATGAATTCTACTATTATGAACTTGAACAAAAATCACTTCCGTTTGTGGCCAAATATAATTAAATATTGAATATTTTTAGCTGCTCTGATATCTTTCATTATAATACAAACGAAATTCAACTACCATAAAAATATTGCCAGGAATGAAATCATTCCCTAAGTTCCACAAAACGTTTTCGGAAGGAGTCAATTATGTAATTAAACCTGCCCTTTAACTCGCACCCCATAGCTAGCATCTGCAAATTTGCACGGCTAGGGAAAAGTGCTCGAAGCGATTTTCCATGACCCGCTTTTCCTTGAGCATCCCGCTGCTTTTGAATAGGTCTGTTTCCAACCTTCAGCCCTACGGGGTTCTGATGTTGACTGGTAGTCCATCGACCACACCAGTAAACATGAAATGTTGAATGTTGGCTTAGGACAACAAACTTTATTTGGATATGGGAACCGATAATTTGGGACTCTTTTCATTTGCAGGTGTCTTGGATCAGGCACAGGGACATTCACATCCTCACCGTGGGAAGTTACACCTACACTTCGGATCAGCGCTTTCAAGCCACGTATCACAAAGAGACCGAAGACTGGACGCTACAAATAAAATGGGCCCAAAAACGTGACGCAGGCATGTACGAATGCCAGATATCAACCCAGCCAGTGCGGAGCTACTTTGTGAGGCTGAACGTTGTAGGTACGTACGAGATGCATAAGCATGGCAACCCCGCAAGCCCTTTATTTCTGCAGTCGAGTCGCTTTCAACTATATAATTCTAAAAAACGAACTCCGTCCTCCAATTGCATTAAAACTGAAAAAAAGGAACTTTTTTGTCATTTTATTTTGAAACGAACTGTATGTAGCTGCGGTCCGGACGTTTTATATTCACCGGCAAAGTTTTCTCTAGTTCTGAAGTGCGGTGCATGAGCCCGAACCAAACTGAGCCAAACTTTTCAAAAGTTCTCCTCTTGGCAGCAATTGCAATATTTGACCGATGTCGCGGAAACTATTCAAAATTAGCAGTTTCCCTCAAGTTGTATAGTATATGTATAAAAACGAATATCTAGAAAAGGTAATTTCAGACAATAAGCTTTCATAACTCTTTTTAGCCGCATTCCATTCTAAGACATTCGTACTGCTCGTACTAATTTGATGAATACTCCCCATTTTGGGTAGCTAGCAATATTCAAAATGAAAAGTTTGCCTGCTCCAAATTGAAATAAAATTTCATTTTATTCCCGCAATAAAAAGAACATGAAATTGTTTGGATAATATGATTTGCGAGATTAGCATAATCAGAAAGGCAAGATAATAGCCGAACTTAAGAAGTTATTGGCATTGCCCTGGTCGAATCTACTTCCCTCAAACTCTACTTAAAATCAAATTATATTTCCTCTGGAAATTTTTTAACTTATACAGGGTATGAAGGCAACCAACACTCTAAAAAAATATTAATATTTCCTGCACCGCACTTCTGTGTTTAATAGTATGGGACTATCATATTAGATCACTGAAAAAAAAAATTTAAATATCACCAGGGAATATTTGAGAGACACTACCGCTTTCCGGAATAATATAGTTATTACTGTCGGGAGTAAACACAAAGTTTTTGAAGCAACCTCAAGCAAAGTTTTATGTGAACCTCAACTGAGGCAAACAAAGTAGACTCCTAGAAGAGAAGCAAGTTGATAGTTTCTTTAACCTCACTAAATACGATGCCCATTCTGGTTCATGGAGCAGATACGAGATTCAAATTACACGTTCCTATTAAAGGCGCACAAAGTAATTTCAACTAGGGAAGTAACAGTCAAGTTATATTGTAATTAAATTAGATCATTACCTGGACTTACCATACTACTGACAATAATTATTACACGTATGTCATTAAAGTCTTCATAATCCGAAAGATGTTCTGAGCAAGTAAATAAACAACATGAATATTTTGTCATCCGATGTTCTTTAAAAGAGCGGCATCCGAAATTTAATTTAATATTGTCGTTAAATCTTTATTACCTTTCACATAAACGCATTGGTGCTTACCATTACAAATTTGTTTCTCATTACAACTTCATTTGAAAGTTCTCATTTTGAATATTTCATATAAAATTTTGTGTGAAACTTTTCATAAATGCGCAGTTTCATATTTAAATGAGTTACCTATTTGTTTTAATTCGCTAACAAGATGCTTTTGTAAATAATTTAATCAATAGTTTAGTTATGACAATTGTAATGGTGACACCTTTTGCTTATTAAATTTAATGATGGGGTAGAGAATTTTATTAATACAAACTACATTTTTAAATATGTATATGTAGTAACAAATGTATTTCAAAAGTTCCATGAGTCCATATTTTCCACTAGTCAGTAGGTATATTTCTTGTAATCTGCAATTAAGTTTTAAAAGCAAGAAACAATTTTTGTGTATACTTCGGACTATTCTGTGTTATGTTAACATGAAATTTTTAAAATAAAGGTATAAATCTGGTAGGCCACACAAACAATAAAGAATATTATTTAGTTTTAATTAATTCAATAAAACATAATTACACAACCAAATAATGATATCGAGTAAAATGTTTTAAGGCTTCGCTGTTCTCCGCACATCAACATTTTATTTAAAAAAAGCCAAAAATTCATAAACTATTGAGAATTTCACAATAATATTTTAACAGCATATTCTTAAAAATAATATTTGTAGTTTTACAGGGTGTTTCGTTCAGGTCTAAATAGAGGTATGCTAATCGATTCTATGAGGTCTCCTGATGAACATTTGTTACGAAATTTGGGAATTTTTAGCATTGAAATTATCATTTTCGAATTTAACGCAGTTTTTCTCGCTGGGTTGTTGATGGATTGAATCGTACAAGAAAGTCTGAAGTTCAAATTTCTAACACACTATCAACAAATATCCTGCGATGTATCTGAAAGAACTTATAAAGCACTTTCTGGTTTCACTCCCAAATTTTCAATTGCGATTTTAGGGATGATGGATCGATTTTACAAACAAAGTTGGATCATGAGACCATGTAGAATCGATCGTTAACGAAAGTATGATCAGTATGATCACAGAAATCGATTTTTTCATTTTTTTTTAACTAAAATTGATCCTTTAATTGAGAGAGAAATATCAATTGATTAATCAATTAATATGAATTATAATCAAAATTAAAAGTTAAACTTTTTAACTCTCTCTCTTAGTATACGGGGAAGAACAATTTTCAAATAAAGGCCTCCCAAAATATCTAAGTTTGCGATATTTTCTTTGCTGAATCACTCTGTGTGCTTGTTTTATAGGGAAATCTTATGAAAACGAATGACGGTTATACTTACAATTAGTTGACAACTATAGAAAGCATAATTTTATTAAAATGAACAATTTACAAATACAGAACTATAATACCTTTATTCAATGAGCAACTATTCCTTACTATGTAAGTAATACATAAAAGAGTAACTATGATTACATTTTGGCTCAAAAGCAGATGAACGAAAACTTAATGGGCTGTCTTTAGCAACAGCTGGTTATTACTGTAGATGATAGGAATAATTAGAAAAAGGTCTTAATCTGCAGAGCCATTAACATCACTTAAGCTAAACTCATTTAAACCGAAAACCGTTTCAGTGCCAACAGCAACAATCCTAGGCGGCCCCGACATCCACGTCGACAAAGGAAGCACAATAAACCTAACGTGCACCGTGAAATACAGCCCGGAACCGCCGGCGTACATTTTCTGGTATCATCACGACGAGGTAATATGAATACCTTTCCGCCCTCCCCCGCACGACCTTTCCCGACCCTCCGGCAGCCATAATTATCCGAAGACAACCCTTCGTCGTGCACCTAGCGAAATAATTACAGCAGGACACGTTTAGCGTACGCCACTATCCCATCACTTGACTTTATCCAGGTTCATTATTTCCCGGACGGGAAATTGTATTTTTATTTCTTCCCAATGCGCCCGGCCCCACCCGGGGCACAGGGCGGATGCACGGGGAGCAGCAGCAGTTCGTTAGCTCGTCATAATTTGATAAAGTTCCATGTTCACATTTCCCCCGTGTGACAACAAGCGAAAATAATAAAGGCACGCGAACCAGCGACGGTGCCGCTCATCAGCCGTGAAATTTTAATTACAACACTTCGCGTTTTATATTTTATTCATTTACATATTTTATTTATTTTTCTCCAGCTCCTTCGAAACATTTCAGCTTCGGGGCGGGGACCTCGAGTTGCTGCTGCTCGATTCGTGTTTGTTCCCCCGCGATGGCTAATTACAATGGCGCGGTCGCGACTGATAATTGCATTTAAATTACAACTACCCCGCTAATTTAGGTCTCTTCCGCAGGTCATCAATTATGATTCGTCGAGAGGCGGAGTGTCGGTAATTACGGAGAAGGGCGATGTGACAACATCATTTTTGCTAATCCAAAATGCGGATCTGGCCGACTCCGGCAAGTATTCCTGTTCGCCGTCAAACGCAGATGTTGCCAGCGTGCGAGTGCACGTCCTCAACGGTATGTACACACGTTTTCCTCAATTATCACAATTTGCATTAAATTTTAAGCTGCACACATTCTTGACCTACATCCATACTCCGATTTGCTAATAGCACCAGACAGTGTAGCGCAGCCACTTAATTTTGGGCAAGTTACATCGCCCCTCGAATGTGCCCGACACGAAGAGCCCAAGTTCGCCTTCATTATTCGAACCAACTTGCTCCGATCATTATCCTTGGAACTTAATTCGAATCCCACCAAGTTACTTCTGCCCCGCAGTCATATTGCACACCCACCCCCGCCCACAGATTAGACCCTGTCCCGGCGAATGTATTCTCACCATCTTAGTGCTGTTTCTAAAATTCCTGATTGGCTGCACCGTGTCCAATTACACAAACTGAAAATCTGCGATATCGCCTGACACGTTTCTAATCTTCCTTACGTGTACGAAGGAGCAGAACTTCTTCAAACTGGATAAGGATCAAACTGAAAACCAATCGAGGACGATACCCACAAATGTTAGGATACATTTTAGGAACCTCTTTTAATACCTTTCTTATAACGAATTTCGAGTATTACTAAAAGTAGAAGCATATCATAAATATTTAAAATTAAATATTTGTATTTCCCCGACAATTTTTTTTTTTCAATACCTATGTAACTATTTGTTTAGGAGCTGGTAATGATAAAAAAAAAAAAAACATATAACTTAGAAAAACTATTTTGAGTGTATATCGGCAGAAATACCTACCAAATTTTCAAGTTTTATCAAGTACCTACAGCTATTATCATTTATACGAAAGCACCATATAATATCTAAAAATTTCGCAAAACCGATCAACAAAATAATATATGTATAATACAATATGTATAATAATATCGATTAAAACACTAAAAATGAGACAGCTTTTTATGAATGTGTTGTGATTCCACTAAGCGATGAATATGCGAGTATGTATAATTTTGAGGACTTATTACAAAGTATTTTAATTCTTAAAACAAAATGGAGTGTAGATACCTGAACTTAGAACAGTAACAAATTTTCGTAAAATATCAAGCCATTCGGATAACATTTATAATACTTGAGTTCTACTGCTCGCTGATTTTGAAAACGTGAACTTTGAGACAAATGCATTCAAATTTTAAGAAGTTTATATCAAACACTAAACTAAACACATAAAATTACAATAAAATGAAAGCTTACTTTCATCAAGAAATGTTTTATTACATCATTATTGAGATGGTAAAAACATCATCATTTAAGGAAAGATAATGAGCAATCTTAAAAAAAAAGTAGATACTTCAATTAAATTCGTAGTGTTAGCTCGACACTTTTCGTATCAGAAAAATTAAAAGGTCTTATACTGGTAGTAAATAGTGCACGACAAAATCTTTCGATGAATTTTAAGGGATTTCTTAACGGATAAGACGCTCCAGGTGTAGAGGATGAAATACAGCAAAAAGCAAGTATTGGATGTAGAGCACCTGGAAATCCCTTAATTTTAGCAGGAGTTTTATCTATCTGGAACAGTTTCGTGCTAATCCCGCATAAAAATCTGAATAATTATTCAAAACAAATCCCTGCAATTACTGCAGATTCTCCGCTGACAAATGAGTGAAGCAAAAAGAATCCTAGAAAATGAGGAAATGCAAATTGTCAGCTTTTGACCTACTGCGGGGGCGGAGCGCCACTTCTCGTCGCCTTCAAAGAAAACATCTTAGAGTCGTCATAAATAACTGCAGATTCGCATTTACCGATGGTAGAAAAATAAAATCTTTGCGGGTCCACCGCATTTCCGTTCGACCGGGACGGCACCCATATCAATCACAATTTATAGGGAACGTGAAAAATGATGCAGTCGAACAGGAAAAAGTTAAGGTGGCAGAAAAAGCTGATGGCGGGGCGGTTTGTCACCTCGAACTCTCATTAATAATGGGGCAGACCATCGTGGCAGCCTGATCGTCAGAGGGCAGATTCCGCCGCTGAGGTGCCTCATGGTTTTCTGCACTATTTAATGAAAGTTTGTCCCCTTTTCTGCCCTCGGTTCAAGTGCCGTCAACGGTGGAACAATAATTTCAAAAAATGGAAGGAAACGCTGAATTATCGGGTCGAGTTTTTTTTGACTAGAACCCAGAAGTAATGCCGGCAACGACGTGCTTTATTACGACTCGTTACAGTAATGGCCCAATAAAACGTACCTCCGCAGGTTGGCTAATATCGGGCGAACGGGAGACAGGAGCCACACGACAATTTCAATTGTTAAATGTAATTTGCACTAAGTACTCCGTAAGTTCGCCTTGGCCCATTCCCATTGCCCCGGATTTAAAAGCAAATTGATGCTGATGGGCTTTCGCGAACTTTATTACAAGTGGCATATACTTACATGTACACACCCAAAATATAATAGGCAATTACCTCACCCGAAGCAATTCATGCAACATTAACTCAGAAGTTTCGCGAGGAGGGCGAAATTTTGGGCGAATTTCAGTCGCACGGATTTGCAATGCTGTTCGGATTTTTTTTTTTTTTTTTCGGGGAACATTTAAAGCGGGTCCGGGGCCCACTGTCCCCATCGGGGCTTTTCATAAATGCCACTGTCGCCATGGGCGGCATTGTTTCCGGTCTGCTGGCCGGACTTGAACTCCGCGTTTCAAGCCGAACAGGCATATCAGCAATTATGCTGTTCCTTTTTAATGCTGCGGGTGGCAAAAGTAGGACAAAAGTGCTGTTTGCCTAATAGGCGATATCAAGGTGTTTTATTGTCAAGCAGATCCGGATAGCAATTACGAAACGTAATGGTCGCTGGTTAGTTAGGAAAATTTCATTCAATAAGGCAGCACATTAGTATGTATATATCTGAAAATAATTATTTATGTAGAGGTTAAATTGATAGGACGTAAATTCTGCTAAAATGACCACTTTAGGCTTCATATTATGAGAATAAAAAAAAAACTAAACCAAAACTAAAAAAAATTTACCTCTACTTTACATATGTATGTATAGAGATAAGATATACCTACATATATGAAAAAAGTATAAGGATGAAATTCATTAAATATTAAATTTAATATTCCAAAACTTCTACGAGGAACTACTTCCTGCAGACTGCAGTAAAATCAATTAAACTCCTAAAGTTTAATATCTAAAATAGCAGACCCAAACCGCTGAAATTTATTGCAAACAAATCGTTTTCCACGCCATATGCGATAGTACAAATAATTTCTCATGCCAGAGCTACAGTGAGTTGTTACAGCAATGTGAATCTGTAAAACCACACATGCAGCCACAAACACCCTGTAGTTTCGCACCCTGTGATGTAGCAGATGCACCCGACACACACGACAACCCTCAAGTGATTGGGAGCATCTTCCACCACTTTTATTCAATATCATCTCCAGCTCCATTCAAGAAATCCTTCCAAGTAATTAATTCTACTTATTACTACCACGGACGCGGGGAAGTGCTCGAGCCGTGCATATTTCACCGGGGAGAACTAATAAATAGACTGCTCGGGATCCGTCGTAAGTTAGAGGCTTGGCAGAGAAAACTGCACCGCAGTGGCCGGTATTAGTGGGAATCCCAAAGAAAATCCATTCAAGCGTGAAAGTAATTAATTGTGAGTGAAGTCCTATAGATCACGAACGAGAATCTTACATCGCTGGTAAATTACGTGCAGGAAATGCTGCATAGATACAGCAGCAAATGCAAACATGCTGCACAAATTAAGGGTCCTTTCAGGGCTTCTATACCTTTGCCCGATGCGGCTACTCTGGCCATGGACACCGGATTAGATCTCAAAATCCTTAAGACGTAGCAGGTACATCTTAAAATCCAGTAATTAACTCGTCGGAGTTGGGCTATTCAAGCTGTCCGTCTTTTTCGACCATATCCTAAAAATACCCCCAACATAGGATCCATCCTCTCGAAACACAAAAACTTATAGTAGTTTCCCACTTATCCCAACAAGAACTAGACAAAACTGTTAAAATTAGTTCGGGCCGTAATTTCAGGTGAGCACCCGGAGGCGATGCAGACGGGCTCCTCGGGATGTCAATACAGCTGGATGGTGATAGTGCTCCTACTCCTCGGCCTGCTTTGCTACAACTCGCAGGTGAACAGCATGACTTTTGCGACCACAGGTGACTACAAAAACAGATGATAAATACTTAAAGCGGCCGGTAGCTTTTACCTAAACGTTAAGATTTAATAGAGAAAGGAGATTGTTTGTGTCAACCAACGTGTAATATAAGGACATAAATGAGTAACTGATTTTATTACTTGCAGATTTTTTAGTGTTCTGTTGAGTATAACGATATTGTATATGGGAACGGTTCATTTCAGTAAGCATTAGATTTGTTTTTAAGTGTAAAAAACGCAACAATGTAAGTGATGTTTTGAATTAAAGTGCTAAAACCATTTATATTTCTTTTATTCTTCAAATTGTTTTTCTTTTACAGCCTCTGTAACCGTGATTACTTAGCAGCAGTCTTCTAATATAAAAACTACAAAAATCTGACGTGAACAACTGTCCTCACCTTAATTATTGTAGAATTATTTTTCCGCAACTTCGACATTTTTTTGAATTATTTGCGAGGAAAAAAGTAGTAAATTTGGCAGTTTTATTTCATATATAACTCAAAAATGATCAATCGAACGTCAAAATATATATGGGCAGATCTCTTTTTACCTTATCTTTTATTCATTAATTAATGAGTTACTTGCAAGAAAGCTTAAGTACCATAATTAGTTCACTTCTGTACGTCATTGTAAACATTTACCATAATTTATTTGATATATTTTCATTCTTCATTTCAATATACCTAGAGCTAGCTAGCTAGAAGTTTCTTCCTTTTCAGATAAAATACCTCATATAAAATGTTAGTCTACATTAAATAAACTGATGTAATATTTCAAAATTTTAAATTAAAATTCTCCATTCATTTACTGCTTGCAAATATGAAATGTGAATAAAATAGACATTTAAAAAATTTAAAATTTTAATCTTAAGGGAAAACCCAGTAGAAAGCATTTTTCGAGAAAATCCAACTCAGTTAACTAAAGAGCTTAGCTTTGATCTGTCTACAATACTTCTACAAATAGACGAAATAGAAAAAGATATTTCAAAAAACGTAAAAGGATAACTCGTCAATTTTCCATGCGTGCAAACGGTAATACGCTCAACATCTGTCTTCTATCAAACGGAACAAAAGCTCTTTGTGGGGCTCAGTAACAGAGGATTAAAAGTTGGTTTTTTATGACAACTAAAGAAGAAAGAAGTCATGGGTATATCCAGGGCAGCCCACAACATAAAAACTACAAAGAAACACTCATTTGCTCTTTTTAAAAAGTTGCTTACTTAATAATTTGAAAAGACTTAAACCTCCTTTGAAATTAATATGCTCAAGAATCAACTGAAATATTTATCATATGAATCTATTTGTATATTTAGGTAATGATTATAATTAAAAAAAAAAAACGATTACAAATAAATTTTGTTTCCGTAAGTTTAAACGTAAGTAATAACAACATTTAAAAGTATTTTTTTAATTATACTTACGGTTTAAATATTTTGAATCAGCACAATAAAAGTGTAATTTTTACTCTAAAATTGCGAATGTGCTCAAAGTCATGTACATATACATTTACTTAAAATACGTACCAAAACAGTGACAACGATGATACTTTTTTAACCTTTAGTATAATATATAATAGTCGTTAATTTATCTACATTATCTAGGTATAATTTTTTATAGTCTACTACATGTGTTTGTATACATGTTCTTCTTATAGAAGCTTTAAACTTAAGTTTTCAAGCGATAAATTAAATTTTTTTTAAATTAAAAGATAGCATAAAAATATCTCACTTTTTGCAAAACCAAAGAAGCTATGAAGCACTTTTTCGAAGAAACTATTAAAGTAAGAGTTATAGTAACTAGAATCCTGAAAACACATAAAGCATAGATTTTATTGCAGTTATTCACGGAAAATCGAAAATTTATGAGAGAAATATCAGATGCTGTATAACTTTCCATCTCTATAAGCAACCATCGAATGGTGATCACAAGCACCCCGAAGAGAGAAATATAAATCAAAGAAAAACTATAGAAAAGCTGTGTTTATTTATTTTTAGATGAAATTTATTTCTTCTGCCGATATCCCACTCCACCTGAGGCATCGCCTTTCAAGAAAACGTGTGCGCCATTCACTACCAATAGAAGTAACGAGATTTTGTAGTAATGCCCCTTTGATTGAGCACTTTCCGGGAATTCCGTCGTCGCAGCACTTAGCGTCTAGCGTAAGAAAATACGTAAGATCCCCCCGTCGTTGATATCATAATAGACAAAATAATGAGACAGCCCCTGAGTAAATACTTTTAAGGGAAAATTGAAAGAAGAGCAATCAGTCGAGCTGTGCCGGCAGCACCTACATTCATTCAATTTAAAATCCCTCAATGTCTCCTGTGACTTGACAAGACATCAATCTACGAAGACTTTCATAATGCCGAGGCTGGTGCTTTTAATTTTGGCTTCGGATGCCGTCAGGCCTAGTTATCTCCTACGGCACTCAACTCGATAGAACGAAAGAAATGACAATATTTATGCCCGGCAAGTTTCCTTAATTTAATTAAATTGAACTAGAACTGCGAAGCGTTATGGAAGTGGACTTTACAAAATAATTTGAAAATCCCTTAGCAACAGGGCCTAGATGTACTCTTCGTATATTTGAATATAAAGCTGATTAAGGTATCATAGTAAATGGAGTTTGCTTAGGAAAATTGATGCTCATAATTGAAACAAACCGGGATATTTAAAGGCTTACAAGGACTTCGAAATCAATCCAACATTTGCATAGTACCTGGATATCCGAGTTAAATAAAATACTGATAGTATTGCAGCCCTAAAAACTTGTGAAAGAACTACAATATGAACCTCCTAATTTACACTTAGATGAGTACATATAATGACTTAAAATTGTCCACCAAATCCAAATACAATTTATAACTTATGACATCGAACGATCAACGATAATTAATTTCAAAAGACTTGAAAATATGCGCAAATCTAGTTTAAAATGTAGCAACAAATGAATTTTGACCAATAAACACGTACAGTACAAAACTCTATAACGTAATATTTTGTCGAATTTTAAAATTCTATCTCTTTTAAAAATTTATAAAAATTGACCTTTTAATAAATTCGACGAAGTTGATAAATTAAATTTTGCATGTATTTTGGATGAGAACAGATACATTAAATCAATATAAATGCAGCTGCTTTTAAAAGCTTTCAGTTTATCTACTTCAGTGTATAATAATAGCATTACAGAAGGCATATAGAAAAGTAGTAGTGTCGAAGACCTATACCTGAATAATCTGAATACATCTCTTCATCAGGTAAAGCAAAAACATTGAAAGGGTAATTCATTTTAAAAGCAATTTGCGTTTACCTACAGAATTATATGAAGTAATTAAGAGCAAGCAACCTTTCCTTGTAAAAACCCATTATGTGAAAATAATGAAGGATTCAAGCGAAAAAGTAAGTATTCTGCTTGAACACGAATTGTCCATCAGAACTGTCTTCTGCACTGTTTTAATTTCATAGGTGGACTGTGGCCCAGTTGGAAGCGCTATCAAAACTTTTCTGCACGTTAACTACTCACGGTCTCGTGTAATCACTTAAAGTATTCACCTGCCGGAATGGAATGTTGGGTTAACTTTAAAGAGAGACTTTCATCATCCGGTTGAGATAGTTTTTACGGCGCTCCTTAATGCTTTTTATATGTATGCTCGTAAGGTGTCCATTAGGGCCATCCGGTCGACAACTATAAGTTTTGTCGCATGTTTTCCTATTATGACTAGGTCCACATGTGGCGACCTGGGATAGCGCAAATGACCCTTTTCGGTATGTAAACACCTGCTTTACACGAAATCAAGTTCACCTTTTATAACATATACGGGAGATTCCCGAAATGTTTAATCACGGAATGGCTTAGGTTTTTGTCCCGCTAAATAATACCTTAAGCACGCAATCCGAGTTAAAGTAGTCCGGGCCAGAGGCAGAGGGACCGATGCTTCTTCTTCCCTATTGAAATGAAAACGTAATACCAGTTATGAACCCCCATTAATTATACGTGGATAACTGAGTTGGGATTATACGTTCAACCGCTTAACCCTTTGTACACTGACGGGCTCAGGTACGTACATACCCCGAGCCAGAGGAAATATAATAAGACATCCGAGCAAAAGTCCTTTGCAGAAGCCGCTGCTTGCTTCCCTCAAGTGAGGTTTCAATTAATTACCTATTAGCATATTAACCCCTTCCAGTCGTATACTCGATACACGAACGAACGTTTATGATTTTTCCCGCAAATAATGTTGCTCGGATTGCAACGATGTGTTGCAGTAGTTGGCATGAATATTTAAAAAATTTCTATTTCAGGTAATAAAATATGCAACAGATTCCTTCTTTTCAATTAGATAATAATAAGGGAAACAATTCAAATAATGAAATCAAAAAAAGGCGAAAATAAATTAGCTCACCACCATGAAAATGTGGACTATATACCGCTTTTCTCACTCACTGATTTCAATGTGTTGATTTCCCGTTCCGTGTCATTTTTATATATCATAAAATTCGATGAATTAGGTATGTCGTCAATTTTGATCAAAAGTATAATAATATTGGTAACATATTTATTACTCTATCTTATACTGATAATTCTCTAAGCATAATTCATATAAATATATATTTGTATGGTGAACACTGATACAATTGTGATAACAACTTAGGCAAATCTCAAAAGTGCATAGTATGTAGAGAAACATTTAAATTACGGTGAAGTCACTTTATTCGGTCGAATTTCATACATCGATTAGTTGTCCGTTAATAGCTAAATTCACGGGCTGGTTAATTTACATATCACCTGTGGAAATTACATCTAATGAATATTCCAGTTTCAAATGTTATCCTCTGCTGGGCCCATAAACTGATAAAACGGCAAATGCAGGTATGCATGCTGGACAACTTACATCAACATATAGAAAGGATGCATGCCGACGTAGTAGATATTTACATAAAATCCATCCACAGGAACAGAAGTCCCTGGTATGTCCGAAGTTGCCTTAGTTAACATTCAAATGGTAACGAACCATAAATTGACCCCTGCTCACCTTTCTAAAATTCTAAAGACGAAATAATTCTGCGAAATTTACAAATTGGCTAAGTGCATCAACCACACTGTCGCATGCGAATCCATGTGGCCCATCCCCGTGCACTTTGTTGGATCCTTCTCGTACCTTAAATAGAACCCTGTGCAGGCTGGACTATGAGTTCAACTGCTTTATTGCAATTTGTGACCTGTTGGCAAAGGGCTCACCTTAATATTCACCTGAGTGGTGGACTACTCACGAAGCAATTAATTACGAGGAGGTGTAATTTGCGATTTAAACAAAATTGTAGGGTAGTTGTTACATGAAACCAAAGCGTTTCTTTTGTTCCTTGTCACTTTTTTAGTTTTTAACAACGTATCTTGACGTACTAAAAAATGTTTTAGTTTTTTTAAACTTGTATATTTTCTGTATCTGTACATTCGCAACATAGCTAAAAACTTAAGAAATCGGAAGAAAATAATAAATACTCACATTAAAAGTATTAAATTTAGCTCTCTATTCTGATAAAAATTTAAATATAAAATCTAATCTCAAAAACGTCAACCAGAAAAAATGTTAATACCTATGATAAATGAGCAAACAAAATTTAGACAATTATGATACCTTAAACTTGTGGAAATCAAAATGTTGTCGAAACCACGCAGATTTGCACAAATGATATTCACGCCTGCAACTATAGGATCCGGAAAGAGTATAAAAATCATTATTCCCGGACTCTATTATTTGAATAAAAAAAAACATTCTCAGAAGTACATAAATCATCTAATTCTGCAAAGGTTTATAAAGAAAAATTTAGCATAGAAAAAAATGCCGGTACTTATATAAAATAAAGTTATTATATCCACTCTAATGTCACTTTCTTATTATTCATTTAAAGTCATAATGATTCCTGCAAACTCATTAAAATTTTCTTCCTTATTTTTGCTATTAATGACATTGTTTCTGCTTTAATTTTGAGCAATGAAGGTTGAAGCAAAATCTAAGTATAGTTGGTAAGTGGATCATTTATGTAACACAGGAACTGTATGAGATTTCCTTAAAGCCTTTCCACACATACATATTACGTCATCAAACAGGCATCAGGTGGAAAAATGAATAGTATAAATTAGATATGCATCAGATTACTTGTACCTGCTAAGAATTGAATTTAAATCTTGTACAGAACTACTACCCCGTGTTCATTGCTAATTTGCTTTTATCTTTAAGATAAGCGAATTCAACCCCATACAGGTAACCCTCGTGGATTGAAAGTAAATGGGTCGTTAACCTCTGATGATAAATGGACAGAAGCGGAAAAGGAACCTTCAAAGGTGTTCGTGGAACAAACAAGGATAGATTACACAGGAATGATAAGCCATCCTAACATTTTGAAAAATTATCCCAGCAAAAGTGTAAAAGGCTTTTATCCTAAGGAGAACATCGCCTAAGGCATTTTAATTATTTATAAATTCTCAGGCATGCCGGGTCAAAGTTAAGATGTGAAAAACTTGGGCTACATTTTTAGAAGATAAAAAGTGATTTCATTAATTATTCCTTTTCTTGATTACTTCTAATATTCTCGCTTGGTAACAGTTTATTTTTCCTGGTTCTAAAAATTTGTTTCCATGTAAATTCTCGAAGTAACACATTAATTTCCACCACAATTACAATTAAATCCTACGCTTTTTATAAAACTAGATTTAGTAAATCTTAGATTAAAACGACAAGACCTTTGAATTTTCAAAATTGGACATCAAATTTAAAATAGATGGACGCCGAAAATGTAGTACAATATACTATATAATACGAAACCAGTAAATCCCAAATCCTCTACGTAAATATTTTTCACATATGTAAATGTAGGAAATGTAGGAAATTTAGCATTTTCATTTCAAAACTAATATAATAGAAACAAAATCAAGAAAAATTGATCTAATCTAAGAGATATGTATCTTACTTGAAAGACTTCTTGTTTTCATACCTCCAAGTGAGGGTGAGCTATTGTAGCAACTAATTAAAGGTACCAATACCTTGTTAAATGTTCATACACCTACCCCAATACTAAATACCATTTTATGTGAACATTAAATTAAAACTCTGAAATTTTCAAAAAACTAAGTTGACTGAAACCCATCCATATATTCCAGAGACCCTTACTACTCGTTCCTTTTCATTCATTTCAGCGAGAGAGATTCCATATATAACTTCCAATAATTAAATCAGGATAAAGTCAACCGATATGCACTGCATTCAGTTTATGTGAATAGACTTCGTTTATCATGATGCAAGGAGGTACTTTCAAAATTCGATGGTAGAAAACCACAAACAGTACCTAACTCAAAGAAACTGAAGTATGTTTTTGATCTTTCCCCTCGAACCGATACTTACATCAACGGAAATGAGCACTTTTTAAATCGTTTATTACACATAAACGAATAACAGCTTCCTTTTTAGTGTGGAAAATCACAAGCAGAAGGCCACTTCTCTTCCGCTGAGGAAGTAAAGAATTTTTGAAGTATAACGACGCTCATAAGCAGAATTCAGCGCAAAGCGAAAGGAAAACGGCGTGCTATCGAACCAAGACGTAATTGCGTTAAAATGTTGGCATCAAAAATATTTCATGTACCTACGTATAAATGTCCTCCACAGACATCTGTTACTTAGGGTAATCTCATTTTTACCTCTGGTTCAGCGGGCGGGGGAGAAGTGTCAGCGCCTGGTAAAACATCGCTTGTTAAACTTTTCAAAAACTTCTAAGGAGGATTTTCCATCATTTGCATACGCTTAGCCAATCCAGCAACACATTTACGTAAGCCGTCCCACGCGGGGAGCCCAAGGCGAGGATTCAACTAATTTCTTTCTTTAGCAGGTCGTTCTGCTTAGCCGCTCATGTTTACATCCTTGAGACGCCGCGCCGCGACTCAGGGAAGGCAAGAGGGTAGCGGAGGAATCCTAAAATTTTACAAAATTCATGGAAATATTTACGTCTGAATATGCCTGAAAATGTGCCTCCCCAACACGCTACCTTAAATAGCCTGCGAAAAATTCCGCGCGCATAAATTTGTTAGTGCATAAAAATGTTTGGCAGTTTTTGATGCTGAACCTTCCGGCATTGAACTTATAAAGCGTACTATGTATAATTACATAATACATACATATATAATACATACTTTCTTCCGGACCACATAAAGAAGGAACTGTAACCATCTTAATTTTTTCGGAGCTTCTTTCTCGGACGCCCTCTGATTTAGTTATTCCACTTGGGGAGCGTGGGAAAAAAATAACTTTTATATTAAAATTCGTCCAGAAGTAAGTTTTCCTCTATTAAAGATCTTTCCAAAGTATTCAGAGCACTGTGATCTCGTAAAGGAGGAATTTCAACTTACATATATCCATTACTTTACCAAACAGCATGTATTACATTTCAGTAGTAGATAATTAAATATGGAAAATAGAATTTCCCCGAGAGTGCTCTTCGGGGTTTATTAATGCAGACAAATCACAATTGAGAAACAAATTGAGCAGAGGGTATTTTTAATAACCACCTTTTTGATTAGTGGTAAATTTTTGGTGCTCTAAATTAATTTGCTTTTCAAACGTTCTCATTAATTGCCTATATTTTGCTGTGGTTATTAGACCAACATAAAGTAGCGTGATGGAATTATAATTACTACCTGCTTTATGCATTGTTAGGTAAGTAAATAAATAAATTCCAGCCATGCTCATACACTTTGTAAAAAAAATACGTTTTAGATTTTATTTAAAAAATAATAATCATATTATCGCCTAATTCAATATTTAACGTTTTTTGTGTAATCTTCTCGAAAAGGTTTGTATGCGTAAAAAAGCTTAATATTTTTATCCTTATTTTATTTTAATTGGAAAGTGGAAGTAATTCAGCATTTTTCAATGAAAAATTATTTGCGAACGAATCAATAACTCACAGGAACGCAATCTTATTCTAAATCATTTGTGGATCGAAATAATTGTATTGTGTGGCTTTTAGATATTTAGGAAAAAGATAGATAGATATATGTGCAAATTTGAAAAACGATATACATACGATTTATACAATAAAAATTGTATACATTAGTGCCAGAATTTAAGTTTATTCATCTATATTATTTTTAATATAGACTAGCAGAACTCATCGGTATTTTGACTTTGGAAATATTTAGGAAAAAGTATTTCCTGTTTTCAATGTTGCTGATTTAAAAAGTGGAAAGAGGGGAATTATTTGTAGAAATTTTAAATGAGAAACAATCATGTCGGGTACGTTTAGCTGCTGCAATCGTTACTCTGTCCTTCAGATAAGAATAGTTTGGAACTAAAAACAATTAAGTTTAAATGAGTCTTCAAAATTATTTAAATTTGCGAAGTGCTCAATACTTTTGTCCTCGCTCACTTCTCAAGACATACTCGAAAAGTATTCAAGGTACAAAAAAATTTCAAATAGATACTGTGGCATAAGGTACTAGGAATTCTACGAATTAATCACATTTCTAAAAAAATAGATTTTTGTACCCTGCATCGCCCCTTAAGTAAAAACCTTTTATTATTATAATAATTAATTTATTGCGCAACACTTAACGCCTACGAAATTAAATACTTCCTTCCGAATATCTGTGCCTTCTTTTCGAACATGGGCGACTTGATGGGGGTGTTTATTCTGTAGAAGGAGTTCATGGAGTGCTTGATGTAGGTCTCGTACATTTCGTTGAAGAAGTTCTTGATGCCCTCGTCGTTCCGGTTGTCGTGGACCATTATGAACCGCATCTGGCTGGCGGTGACGAACGCCGACACAAACCATTGATTGAATTTATCGATGGATTTCAGCTGCATGCCGCTAGTCTTCCATTTGTGCTCGTCAACGAGATCCAGCGCCGCATGGGCTATGAATTGGTTGAGGTGAATGAGATCCTCTTTCTACGCGAGAAGAGGCGTTAGCGGATCTCTGAAGCTGTGTTTAAATAATTGAAACATCTACCTTAGGTTCTTTACTCGTGTTTGAGAACTCTATTTCAAACACTGGATTGTCGTTGTGGCCAACAATTGCAAAATAGTAGCTCGACATCTCGAATTTGTTTACAAATTACAGCTCTGCTAAGTGCTAACTTACACGACAGCTGACTGTCAACCAATTGTCGACATTGTGTAAAATCGCAAATTTCAAATTATTTCTGTCGGCTTTGGCTTACGGCTCAAGTCCTCGTCTGTTGGTAGTGGGATTGTTGTGTTACTGCTCTTTAAACAATTGAAATAAAAAAATACTAAACTCTAATGTGTGGCAGCTCTTTTATAACAAAATGATTAAAATGGATTGGACAAGGAGCAAAGCATATTCTTGTGGAAGAAAAGAGGAGCCCAAGGATTTATCCCAAAGGACAACAAGTATTATTGGAGGTGCCGTTACTTTTTTGACGTTAGTAATAGTGACATTCGAAAAAATTGTAGTCGCCAACGACAGTCGCTTTATTAGTTCTACGGTTGTAAAAATATCACCTTTTCACTTGGGATGGGTCTTCCAATTTAGAAGAGCCCTCAGTTTCCTTTTTAGCAATTTAATGCGAAAAATCCCCAAGCAAATGTCTGGACTTAGCGAATCGGACGAATCTTGGACGTCGGATTTCAGTTCAGAGTTCGACTACGCATCGTGGGGCTCTTCCAGTGAATGCACCCCCGTAAAGCGTGTTTTGTCCTTTGAATCAAGAAATGAAGCAACTGTCCTAAATATTGTAAATGTTTTTAGTTTTAATGGAGCTATTAGAGGGTCTGATTCGAATTCTTCTTCAAGGGAAATGTCCATTTCGCATGGTGCTCTGAATACGCAAAGGACATTTTGAGCTATCTGCGGGAACTGGAAGCAAAGCGGAAGCGAATCATGTTCAAATCTCCGCAGAAACACCTGAGGTTCACTTTAGTTGAACTAATAAAGTCAGCGGCGGAGTCTCAGCATCTGAGCAGAACTACAGTCCATTTGGGTATGTACCTCCACAGGAGAGTAAAAGTGTTCAAATTTTATTATTATCTTTTTGAATTGAATTTTTGTGTACCAAGGCTAGTTTCAACCGACCTAATCACCCAGTTTCCATACACATAAAGTATACAACAAAACGAAACTTTTAAAAAATGTCTATATGTAAATTTGTTACATAAAATTAGAAACACTTAATTCATACAAGCGGGGACAGTCCTATTTCCTTGTTTCCTGGATATTTGTCCCAATAAATCTATCACATTTATTTTCATTTTTTCCCTCAGACGAAAGGAAGCTATAGATATAAGATAAATCTCTAAGACCCAAAAATTATCACTGTGCTCTTCTTAAACAGCATCGTCTAAAACTAGACATTAAAACTAACTCGTTACTTCTGGTGACAGAGACTTCAATAAGTTGTAATTTTTGGTGCTGAACAGCAAATTTTATTCTTCAAGCATTTGAAGCATAATACAAAACTCAAACCTAAGATAGAATAGGGAAATTCTTGATTTCGAATTCAGTAAAAATCTATATATTCCATCTGCTTTAAAATTTCCAGTCAAATCAAGAATAATTGTGAACCATACAAAAGATTACCTTTAAGAACATTTGCTTCCCACTAGCTTTTTATAACATGCCTTAAAAATATTTAAATCGCCACAGCTGTTTATTTATTGGACGTTTTTATGGACACGTACAAAATCGTTCCCAATAAACTTAGTCTTGTCGCGCTGACATGTGTTCTTCTGGCTGCGAAAATGGAAGAGCGAGATCGCAACATTCCGAAAATGCACCGGCTGAGCTCTTTGGTAAACGGACAGTACACCAAACACGAATTCAAGCTAGTCGAAATAAAGATTCTATCAACCCTAAACTGGAGTCTGCTTTACCCCACGGCTGCTACGTACGTTGAGTGCTATGCATGCAGAGTGGTTTCCCTGGAGGATTTTAACAATCTAAGCACAGGCGGGTCCTTTACTCCACCGAGAAGTCATTTCAAATCCTACAATCATCTGTTCTCTACTGCGAACGGTTTAATATTCGAGTTTCTTGACCTCGCTTTGCAAGGTAATCGCTGATGTAAAAAAGTTCCTTATAATATATTATTTGTTGCAAACAGAACCTCGAATAATGCACCTGGAACCATCCGCTCTAGCAGCCGCTTGCCTTGCTGCAGCAAGGAAGCTGTGTGGCCTCTTGCCACTTTGGCCGAAATCGCTCCGAGTGTTGACAGGGTACGAGATAGATGCCTTGACCGAATTCATAGGAACATTGATTTCATTCAGAGAAAATCACCTGCCCAAAAGAAAAGACACTACACCAGATTCGGGATTCCTTAGCGACTCAAGTTCCGAGTCCGAAGAAGAGCAACAATCCACTCTTCCACTGCCATTTAAACGACGCAAATTAGAAGATTGACGGCCACGTTAGGATAAATCGGTCGTGTTCTTTTTTTATATATACTTATTTGTTCTTATTTTCCCAAGAAAGGTATACTCTTGGGTACAACGACTTCTAACTTTTACTAACCAAATTTTAACTTACGTAACGACTTTTTAAATTACAGGAAAATCTCTTGAGATTAGTAAACGATTCGCTAGTCAAATAGCTCTCGGAATTGTTTTATTATACATATTAATCGAAATAAACCCTAAAAAAATCTACAAATCTATTTCTGATCAAGATTTTCTGTTTACTCTGAACGACATTTGCACTATCGATGAGCTTAAACGCTCCTAAAGATGGGCTGAGCCTGAAGGGTAATTTTCAGATTTTAAATAAGAAACACAAATTTGGATTGTACGCTACAAAATACGTAAATTTTTGTTTAAAAAATTGGCATTACAATAATTCAAAATCAAAAATTGTTTTTATTGTTTGGCCAAATATGGAGGCACCGGTAGATCTAATCTATATATTAGGTCTGTTCTTTGAAAAAACTGAAAAAAACTGGTTCGCACCGTGGCGCACTGGGTTTTCGTTTTAGCGTTCTTTGAGACTTTTTGACAGCACTCGGTGCGTCTCAGTGCGACTCAGTTTTTCGTTTTAGCGTTCTTTGAGAATTTTTGACAGCACTCGGTGCGTCTCGGTGCGCACCAAATAAAACCGAGTTTTATGCTGGGGCGAAGTCGAGTTGTAACGGCTAGCGGCATTTGAATTTGAATTTAAATTGAATTGATGTATTTATTGATTTATGTGCTCTCAAATCCAGCCATATTTATATGTGCACGCATTTTGTTTCATTTACCGTCGATGAAGTAAGAGAAATATTATACCCGACCGGTTGAAAACGTAATTTTTCTCAACGGTTTTTTTTGCATGCACCGAATTTTATGCTATAAATCTTACTTGTTTATTTAGAAACACTTCTATTTTATTTAAACACTTAACTGAACTCAATTCTCGAAAAATCGTAAACACAACTGACAATTCTACTCTTCTTCTTCTTTTTTGCTCTGCTTTGCACTGAACTCGTTCTTTGAGATAAGAAAACCCAGTGCGCCCTGGTTTTTTTGACAACACTCAGTTCGCACTGTGGCGCACCAGTTTTTTTTTAACGGATTTCTCAAAGAACAGACCTATTAATACGTGAAGGGAAATCTTTGGACCCCTTTTTAAGCAAATTGCACGGACTGAGGAGCTTGAGATTTTGCATGGTTAAAGTTTATATAGAGAAGAAGTGCACAAAGCTAAAATTTATATATAATATGTGTTATAAATACATTAAATAAAATAAAATCAATTCATTATTTACGTTCATACTGTCTATGTCGAACGCATAGTAGTCTGTGGTCAAACTGTCGTAATTTTATTATTGAAAGTGCCAGTTTCAAACACATATAGTAGGCTGTGTACAGTCGTATTTTTCGTAGTAACCTCGGTAGGTCGAATTTCGACCACAGGGCGACCACTAGTATTAATAAAGTCTTCAAATTCTCACTATTTCAGTTTAGTTAGTTGATTTAAATTAATTTTTCGATTGGGTTATTTCTATCAGATTATTTTAACCATTTTGAACGCAAAAGTAAATTAAATGAATTTATTAAAAAAATTTACCTTTATTAAGAAATTTCAATTGAAAAGGTGGACTTGAATATTTGAATTTCTTATTCAAAATGTTTGAAAGGAGATATTTCAAAATTTATCAGTGTATCGTTCAAGGCTTCCATTTTTGCGTCGACCATTTGTCGCGCTGCCATGCATTTATATATGTCAAAAAGGTCTGTAGTTTAAGGCGCAGGAATTTTACTTTGTGTTTATTTCTTGTAAGTGCAATGCGAAAAGCCGGGAATTTCGCAAGTTATGATGTCTGAAAGGAGATCAAAGAGGAGCTTTAGTCCTGAAAATGCAAGGTAAGCAAAATCCACATTATTTACAGTGAGCAAGTAACCCATCAGATTTGGATCCCAGAAAATTTAACCCGATGCCCCCGACGTCCGCACACGCCTCAACTCGAATCACCATTGAACAGAAGGTCTCCAGTGCTAAGAAGGGCCCAGTTAGTTTCGAGTGTTCTGTAGATCCAAAAGACCTCATAAACAGACGGTTTGGTAATTGTCAATTTCTTCCCAAACTATTCCAAATACAGCAAGCAATAAATATTCCAAAGAATCTTGCCTAGTAAAGTTTTAGAGGCTAGATTTCATGCAAATGGAAATGTTCAACCCCATCTTAAGAAGTAACGATAATTGTAGAAAGGCAGATGGAAGGTTCTTGCAAAATTAAATATTGGTTTTGAAAAATGTATGTATCATATTAATTTATTACTATTATTATAAGAAAAGTAAGCATTAGCTATAAAGTAAGAAAATCTTGCAATGGCCCACGATTTCAAAGATTCTGTGATGCTGTTTCTTCAATCAACATTCGTCTTCAATCAACATAACTTGCCGAGAAGACAGGAGGACAAAACAAAACCTAGGTAAGATTTCTAGCTGTTTGTAGCCGAGCGTGTTATGCGACCCGAGCCATAGCTAGACCAGAACTTAGAAGTGAAGGGTAGGTAGGTTTTAATTTTTAAAGGATGGAAAATAACAAAGGTAAATTCACGGTATAAAGAATCAAAGGATGTGTTCATCAAAGACTATATAACTATATAGTCTTTGATATGATCTCTTCGATCTTGCGCGTCGACAGCGGAAATATGTGATAGTGTGCAGACCGATCATGTGTGAAAAGCTGGGTACACGACAAACGATGCAAACGAATTATACAAACTAAATCGTCAAAAATTCACCTGACACACAAATACAAAAACAAAGAAAACACATACATGCATGAACATGAAACTCGAGTATATTGGCAAATGTAATTGAATTACATGATAATAGGTTGATAACATATACTGTATATATTCTTAAAAAGAACGTTTCTAAGAAGAAATTGAGATTTTTGTCAAATTTATCTCCACAGGACTTACAAACAACAAAATTTTTATTATAAAATGAATAACTTTACTGCCAATTAAATTGTTTTATCAATAATTTAATGTGGTGTAAATATACCAGTCGTCGTCCATGCACCAATGAATGACCAGTAGATTGGAAGAGCTATGTTAAGAAATTGGCTATCTTTGCCAGATTCATAATCATAATAATCAATAATTAACTATGTTGGTCCTAACTGGTCATTTATTGGTGCATTTACCCTAATTTAGTAATTCTATGTTTTAATATTTGTTCTTAGATGAGGGCTCTAAAGCCCTGTTCCCCAGAGATGATATTCGCATTAATCAATGTCGCAAGAGCAACACAATACCAAATAGAAAATATCGGACGGAAAGCTCATCATCGGTAAGTAGTCGCTACAATTATGTGGCATTAAACAATTTTTTTTGGTTTTTGTATTTAGGATTGCAGCGAAGAATATAATAGAAAAGAGACAATGAAAAAAATTCCGTACTTTATAGGTGCCCAGAGAAAGGCATACAAACTTAGAAGTTGTAATAAATATAGGGATAGATTTTCTACAAGAGATAGGTGAAGGTGTAGAAGTCCCTATCCGAAACAGCGGTATATGCCGATTGCCATTCCAACGGAGTATCCTTACGTGAGTATGATGTTCGTTTCATTTGATATCGATTAACATTTTTTTTCGTTGCAGACTGCTGACTGATTACCGCCACCAGTACCGCTCGCCAAGGTTTCCAGGACGACACCAAAGCCTTACCGTCCAACCCCTCCAAACAGATTTGAATATGGAATTTGATCTTGTTCTAGATAGTAATAAATATGCCGTTTGATGGCAAATCTTTGTCATTACTATACTTTGCTTGCCTCAAATTTCTTATGAAATATTTACACAGCTCAAACTTAACAAAGTAGTATATTGTTCATCCGAGGTCAAACAACTTATTTTTAACATACCATCGCCGAAAGAATTGTCTTCCTGTTTTAAGGGAGCAAAACATCACTTTTTTATCCCAACGGAACAAAATACGACATTTTTACTTGGTTGCCGAGGTAAAAAGTGCCATTTATTCCCGCAAAACGGGGTAAAAATTCGAACTTTCGGCGGTGGTATGGTACAAAAATAATTGAATTCGATATACGATCAGCTGATCTTAATTCCATCATTAAGCCAGCAAATTGCAACACTTAACCGATATTCTTTTAAAAATTTGCAATAAAGAAAATATCAGTATTTTTAATAAATTTCATATTTACAGAAAAATTAAAATCATCAATCAACACTCTCCGGCTTTTAATCAACAATCATCAATCAACATTCTCCGGCTTTTAATATCATCAATCAACAAACAATATCTTTAAAAATTTATATAATTTCAATTATAATTGCTATTTCGTAACTTAATATTCTTCAACATTTACTTCTGCCATCAACAAATGCATGAAATATTATTTCGCTGTGTTTGTGTGGAGCGTGGCTAAATTTAATTGAAAATTTAAATGTTCTTAGGTGAGGGCTCTAAACCCCTGTTCTCAAGGGATGGCATTCACATTAATCAAAATCGCAAGAGCAGCACAACTCCAACCAGAAGGGGTCGGAGGAAAAGCTCATCATCGGTAAATCCATCCTACATTTATGGCTCATTCAATGACATTTAATTGGTCTCGTATTTAGGATTCCAGCGAAGAACATAGTAAACCTACTATCAACACACGTCGGGAAAAATCATACTCCCCTAAGGGAAGAAAAAAGTCACCAGAAAAAATTCCCTATTTTGTAGATGCCAAGAGAGAAGAAGACAGATTGAAAGCTAAGTATGTTCGTTATCGTGGATCACGCAAAACGCGAAGCAGGAGTCCACCGCGGAGAAGGTCCAGAACTAGGAGTAGAAGTCCAAGAAGGAATAGACATAGGAGTCGAAGACGCAGTAGACCAAGGTATAGAAGTCGCAGCAGGAGTCGCAGTCGAAGGAGGCACAGAAGCTACGACAGATGTCGCCGTAGCCGCAGCCGTAGCCGTAGTCGTAGTTGTAGCTATAGCCGCAGCCGTAGTTGTAGTCGTGATAGATATAGATCTTCTTCAAGAGATAGGTCACGGCATAGTCTCTATACGGAACAGCGGTTTATACCGGTTGCCATTCCATTGGAATATCCTTATGTCAGTATTATGTTCCTTTAATTTGATATATCGATTAATAAATTTGTTCGTTGCAGTCTGCTGGCTGGATGCCGCCACCAATGCCTGGATATCACCAAAATCCATACATGTTACGTCCTCCAATACCTTTTTATCCTCTGAGACCACCGTTTGCACCTATGGGTTTCCCCATGCGTCCACCAAGGTTTCCAGGACGACCACCAAGGCCTTATCGCCCCGGCCTTCCTAAACATACTTGAATATGGAATTTAATTTTATGCTAGATAGTAATAAATGTGCTGTTTGATGGAAAATCTTTGTAATTACTTTGCTTGCTTCACTCAAACTTTTACAAAACGACTTTGTTTTAATTATATAATCTTAATTTTTAAATCTGCGAGGATTTGTCGTTAAAATATAAGGTTTTATTAAAAACAATAATAAAATTAATACAAACTGTTAAATTTCTATTTCTTCTAATTCTGATTTTAGTTCAGTCGTTGACGATTTTCCGCTCCGAATTCTTTAGGATAAAGACTGATTGACATAAAATTTGAACATTAATTAAAAAAAGCTCAAGGGACAAAAGTTATGTGCCGAATTGTGCTTTTACGAAAACTAGGAACAATACCTAAATAATATGCTATTGTACCAACGTTTTGGTTATCTTTTTGTGAATATTTAGGATTTTTTTTACTTCTCTAGGATCAAAATTAATTGGGGAAATCACTATTAGAAACTTTCATTTGGGTCCAAGAACCACCAGCGTCCAAAAAGGTTAAATATTTTTAAATAAAACATAAGGAATTAGGATTTTAAGAAAAAGGATTAAGTAAATTCTTACTATTCAAATTATATATATATATTTCTTTTTTCAATATATACTCTTATGTACAGAATGTTTGGGGCTTAGAAGTAATAAATAAACGAGCTTTCTTCATTTACATAAGACGCAATTAGAACTAGATTTATTTTTACAATTATCTAACATTGGCAGTGGCCACTGTTATGCAAATACAGGGAGGGGCATTTTTACAGGAAAAAAAAAATAATAATTTCTTCTACAAAGGCTCACGCATTCATCACGTACGCATCCTATCACACTTTCAACATTTTATGAAAATATCTTATTGGCAAATATAAATGTATAAAAAGCTTTGTATCTTTTTACATTTTGTTTGTCGATTTGTTCCTCTACAGGTCTATCCTAGGTCTGTACTGAAGCCGCAACGGCGGATCACGAAACCGCCACCGGGTCACGTACACGAATTTTAAAGTATGGTCCTTACCTAGAAGTTCGTCATTGCACAAAATATCGATCTGAGAAATAGTCCAATAAAATCATTGTCAAACAGCAAAAAATTGGGACAACTCACCTCTCGATATTTCTCCATGCCGTTGAGCACCTTTTTGGCAACGAACTTTTTGAGATGTGTTATCGTCGCTTGTGAGCTGCACCGTATGAATCGTCTCTTCAGATGTTTGAAATTATTGCTAATGCACTCGAGGCACACGTTCACCTGCTCATCCTGCCGATGATAATCGGATTCAGCATGGGCCTCGTTTGCCTTATCATTGTCGTCCGTATCATGATTTTGTGGAAGATCCTTCGGACAAGGCAGATTTCTACTTTTGTAGAATTCTCGTTCTCTTCGCATTTCATCTTTAAAGGAAATATTTTTGAGATATACCATACGTAAAAAATTTATAATGATTTAACTTTTGTCTAAAGTTTTGAAGTTTATGATGTAATTTTTAATATTAGATTTGAATTCGAACTTTTGAAAATGACTCCAGATATTTTCAAAGGGAAGTAATTCAAAAAGATGTTAAAAAAACTATATTAGCAATTTTATTATTTTATGCAACTGCAATTTGAAATTTCAATGTACCATTTCCGTTTTCAATGGTATCTTATATCGAGTTATTGTTGAAATACGACATACATATTCCAAGAGCGAAAACAAAGCACGTTTTATTCAGGTCAAGGGCACTTGTTATAATGGCACTACACGAAAAAATTACAAATATGTATCCACAGGGAATATTTGGACCAATATAAGCGATTATTTGTTATCATCCTTGAATTTAGCAGCAGGGCTCTTACAAAAATTTCTATCATGCATTGAAAAGGACAGACGTATAAGAGTCATAAGACTTTAAAAGTATTACTGAAAAAGTGGTACGCCATAGTTGAATGGGGCACGATAATCGGGATGCCTAATGAGCTAGAGCTACTTTAAATATTAACTAAGAAGCAATTTCCTAGTAGTAAGAAAGATAGGTCAAATCAAGAAAAGATTCTAAATTTGTGTCCAATGATAAGAAAAAAGGTGCTTTCAGTAAAGACCTTTAATATATTAGTTCATCCTGATTTTCTTTGTAGCTTTTGTTGCAGTTGGACCAAGTTTCTAAATACATTTGATAAAGGGACGTAAATTCCAGTGGGCCGGATTTCCGTGTGCAAGCTATTATTATAAATGTAGACTGAGGACAAAATGTGGCTTAGGTACTCACTTTCTTGTAAATTCGGAACCAACTTATAAACAATGTCCTGCATCGTTCTGTCGAAGCTGATGTACTGGAGAGGATGAGACTGATGGATGACATTCTCGCAGGTCGGACAAGTCTTTTTCTCTTCTAAATGTTTAACCAGACAGCTCTTACAGACTGCAACAGATAACAGTTGAGAAAATCACAATAATTAAGGCGGACGGAAAAAAAATCCGGCGATTCTTACATGTATGTAAACACTCGGTCACTGTTGTCGCGTCAATAAAATACCCCCCGCAGATCTTACACGTTATATGCGCATTCAACGTGATAAGCTTGATTTTCCGCTCCATTATAACACCACAAGTTACCCATAAATACTTCTCATTGCATAGATATCACAAAAATTAACTTTTGTATTCTAGCAATTGTCGGGGGAACCTTTGGGAAGCGAAAATTGACACGACAGACAATTCGATTGAAGTTTCTCCAATTGGCATCACTGTTGTTAGTTAGCCAATAGCCGATAATAATTAAGTTCAGTGGCATAATTGTCAAATTATAAAATTATAAAACAGTTTACAACAATTTTGTCGTCTTTCCACGAAGTTGTATTTTTTATTTTTTATTTTTCGTCACCATTTGTTAATTAAGTATACACAAAAAACAAGTTTTTGATGAATTGGAAAAATGGAAACTGCATTTGTAGAGCTTTATTGATTATTTATCAAAACCGAAATATATTGAATTTTGTCCACAAAAACGTTTAAATTACTTAGAAATTAACACTTTTTAAATATCCTACTTTAAGGTTTTTCCACAAAGAAAAATTCTTGATAACGGTGGAAAATACATTTGTGAAGTTTTACAAGAGTTCATCGGTTCACCCAAATGCCAAGTATCAGAACCCGGCGTGAACGCAGGTGCAGTGCAGTGCCGAAAACCTCTTCTACAGTCGCTTACAATTTTACCGCCATTGAGAGTTCGGTCCCAATCTTTCGTAAACAAAAATTGAATTACCTACCTCCTCTCTCGCGACTACCGGAGCAAGAACTCGGCTCGTCCAACAGAAAACAAAAACGCTTTCGAGTTGCGTGCTTGCTGCTAAGTGCCAACGGTCCTAACGAGTGGTGCCGAAAGTAAGAGGGACGGTGTTACTCACTCCGCTGGTTCTGCTCAAGGCTGGTTTTCCCCCAGGCCCCAACTGGAAGACTTCGACTTGTTGCACTCGCGGAACGAGAAGCAGATTCAGTGCAAACTGGCCATTCTTGGAGCAAGCACGAGGTCGATAATGTCTGTCGGGAAAGTCCTAGTCTACGGCGGGAGAGGGGCCCTCGGTGCCGCCTGTGTGACGCACTTCAAGGCCAACAAGTGGGTAAGTGGAAGAATTTGAGAATTCCGAAGCATTTTTAACCGTCCGTAACCCGGTCAAAGTGGGTAGGGAGCATCGATCTCACACCCAACGAGGAGGCCGACTGCAGCATCGTTGTGCCGCGGGACTCCTCTTGGGTGGACCAGGAGGCCGACGTCCTCTCCAAAGTCGGCGAGGCCCTGAACGGCGAGAAGTTGGATGCTATAATTTGCGTTGCTGGTGGATGGGCTGGAGGCAATGCCAAGAAAGGTGAGATCACATTCCTTAACACTTGACCTGTCCTGGAAATTGCATTCCTTTGCTTAGATCTAGCTAAAAACTCCGACATGATGTGGAAACAGAGCGTTTGGACGTCGACAATTTCGGCAGCGGTAGCTGCTCAATACTTGAAAAACGACGGACTCTTGGCTTTAACAGGCGCTAAACCTGCTCTCAAAGGAACACCCGGAATGATTGGTAATTCCCCTAGAGCACCTAGCCTTAGAATAGTTTTAAGTGAGTTTTTGCAGGCTACGGAATGGCGAAGGCAGCAGTTCACCAGTTGACCAAGTCTCTGGCAGACAAGGAGTCGGGCATGCCCGATGGATCCCTGGTAGTTGCCATCCTCCCCATAACACTTGATACCCCAATGAACAGAAAGTGGATGCCGCGGGGCGACTTCTCCACGTGGACTCCGCTCAGCTTTGTGGCAGAGTATGAAATGTTGCTCCACACCAACAACTCAGCACTTTAACGTTTCAATTTTTCCCTCCAAGGTTGTTTGCGAAATGGACAAAAGGCCACGAGAGGCCCGCCAACGGATCGTTGCTGCAGCTGGTTACCAAAGACTCTGTCACCTGTTTAGTTCCAGATGAATAAACCAGTAAAAGTGGAAAGAAGTCAGGAGCATCGGGACCCAAATACCTACGTTATTGGTTTTTCTCAGTGGGCTGCTTTTTGTATGTGCTAACTCCTCTGTGCTAAGTGTACCCTCCATGTGAACAGACAAATAAAAGTATGAGTCTAGCAATTTGTTCGCATTTTTTCTAGCGTGATAACCTCTAGAACCTCGGCCCGCTATCGATGGGCTCTCTCGTGATTAGTCTCTAATTATAATTTCCAAATGCTGCTCAGCCAGCTCGGGATAGTTAATTAT
The DNA here is from genome assembly GCA_951509405.1 of Machimus rusticus. NCBI lineage: Eukaryota > Metazoa > Arthropoda > Insecta > Diptera > Asilidae > Machimus > Machimus rusticus. Next base: position 46,467,831 of record OX608050.1, on the reverse strand, counting down.
TATTCGTGCTTCTCTAGCAATCTTTGTTATCATGTCTTAAGCTCTTGGTACTCTAGGTGGACTAAAAAAGGGTCATCATCACAGGTCAACTTCCTCCGACACATCTATCGTTAAAAACAACGCTGCAATATTATAGCAAGCTAAGAATTTTTTTTTCTTAAAAGCTAATTTTCGGTGAAGCAAAAATCTATTAAATTTTTTACAAATCGACGCATAAACAGTTCGTCACAGCAATCTTATTTCGACATTTATAAGCAGAAACAGTCCCTCTTAAAGGTAAATAAACAAAACAAACTTTTTAAATGTAACAAGTCTCTCATTTATGTATGCAATCCGAAAATAAAAATATTATAATGGCAATAGTATGGACAATATACCTCCAATTAACTGTAGCTATCGGTGTTTCTATAGTCAGTTCTTGTTACTTTGTTTTTTTACACTTTAAGACTTACTTAGACATGATATTTTTTAATGGTTTAGGAAAACATTTAAACTATGTATTTGACTTACGACTCGATAGTAAAACACCCCCGATGCGGAGGATGATAGCTCTAAACAAAAGTGAGCATTGCAAGTTGATAAAAGTTAATATCCAAATAAATCCCATGTTTCAGAAACTCTTGTACAAATTTTGAAAGAAAATTAATTTTTATAATTTGTGAGTGTGAGCAACAAAATTATAACATTTAAATAAATTAACAAAATGCCACTCGCGTATATGTAGGGTAACGCGAGCTTGCGGCAATTATTCATCTCACTTCCATAAGGGCTAGATTTTGTTTTCGCCTTGTTATTTTTAGGCCTTATCTGAACTCCTATTAAACGAGGCGAACAAGTTGAATAATGGCAGTTCAATTTGGATAGACTTTAAAACAGAAATGAGTAAGAGTAAAACCTTTAGAATAGAAACGTCTTTGGAAAAATTGCACCCACCACAAGTAATTTCTTCATCTTACTTATATTTCTTCTTAATATTTCTCGCAAGCCTTCTTTCCAGCTTTTTCTTTTTGCTTATTTTTTTCCTAAAATTAGGGAAACAAACATAGACATAGGTGAGTGCAAATATAAGTGAGATTTAGACCAGCTCTAATCTCTTCATTTCTTTGATTAATTCCTTGCCCATTTGCGCAGGACTCCTTGTAACAATAACGCCAGCTTTTTCCAATGCTTTTATTTTGTCACCAGCACCGCCCTTTCCTCCAGAAATTATAGCGCCGGCGTGGCCCATTCTTCGGCCAGGTGGCGCTGTCAAACCAGCAATGAAGGAAACAACTGGTTTTGCCTTCACCCCCTGAAAACCATTTCAGTATATACATATTAAGAATTCTTTTTGAGAATGATAACACAACTTACGGAATTGCAATCGATGAGGAATTCTGATGCCTTTTCTTCGGCAACACCACCGATTTCTCCGATTATAACAATCCCTTTGGTATCAGGGTCTTTTAGGAAAATGTCTAGGCAATCAATGAAATCAGTACCGTTGAAAGGATCTCCGCCAATACCAACACAAAGAGTTTGCCCCAAACCAACCTTTGAACAAATTTGATAAGTTTAGTTTTCACTGAGAGAATTCCACTTACCTCAGTGGTTTGGTTAACCGCTTCGTACGTAAGAGTTCCGGAACGGGACACCACTCCGACGCATCCACGCTTGTGAACATGACCTGGCATAATACCAATTTTACACTGTAAGAAAACATTAAATTTGAATTTATAAAGAGATGCTTCTTCTATAATATTTACAATATTAAAATCTAGAAACATAGACCTCAATGTTTTCCCCAATACACAAGATATAAGAAATTGAATATCACTTAGACTTCAACAAGTTCAGAATGTAGAGCAAGCTTTTTAAGAAAATATTGAAAAAATGAGTGTTCCTATGTTTAGAACCCCACAATTTATTTCAACAAGGGCGTGGGGTCAAGAGCTATTTGTTCCATAATACAAACTACTTGATCCCCATAAGATCCAATTAAGTCGAGATATTTGAAAAAAAGAATTTTAGAAAAGAACCTCAGGCTTCTATTTTTCTTTATTATGAAAATACATATGTACATACATATAGCGCATCGATTTATGTTGGAATCAGGTTTGTAATTGGGAACGAAAATTAATGGAACATTTGAATTTCTCATGAATGACAGCAAAATTAGACAGCAAATCTGGAACTGCACGTTTTACCTACATGTTGTTGTCTTGTAGTTGAATATAATTTTATTCATAGTATTTTTGTAGGAATGCAAGTTATTAAACGGTTTTCGGTAATAATTTATAGTCTCCTTTGTTTCCATATTTTACACAAAAAAGTCCTACACAAATATGTATATAATTGTGGGATGTCTGGCGAAATTGTTTGCCACATACTTTTAATATTGTTGCGTCCTTTTATTAAGGAATAAATGTGTATATTATGCAGCCAAAGAAGCAAAGAAAATAAATCTTTTTATGAAAGCCAAACAAATCAAATAATTCACGATTAAATCTCAACAAACCCAAACAGCTGAGGAATTTTTACCTGATAAAAATGTTATGAATTATCAAATAAATAAAGTGATAAATTCAAATCGATTGTAACTTGCGGATTGCCCTGCGCTGATTCGCCTTCTGGGCAAACTCCACATTTCGGATGACGACACTTAAGACTAGTTTTTGATTACATTGCCACTCACCTTTTCAGGAGCTATGATACCGGGGCAATTAGGTCCTACGAGTCGAGACTTTTCCTGAGTGAGCAACGCGTGCTTAACGCGAACCATGTCATGCTGCGGTACACCTTCACTGATGCAAACAATTAGAGGTACCTCCGCTTCGATTGCTTCTAGGATAGCCTTCGCAGCACCCGGGGGAGGGACGTAAATCACTGTAGCATCGCAGTTTGTCTGCTGCTTAGCTTCTTTGACCTAAAATATGAAGATGGGCTAATCTAGACATTTTGGGATGGGTTCTAGTTTCTTACCGAAGCAAATACGGGCAGCCCCAAGTGTTTACTACCGCCTTTTTTTGGTGAGACTCCGCCGACAATTTTCGTTCCATAGTCAATCGCCTGTTGGCTATGGAAGGTACCTTGTTTGCCAGTGAAACCCTGGCAAATAACTTTAGTCTCAGAAGTGAGGATCAAGTTCTTCCTCGTTTTGCTGTATTGCGAGCTCAGTCGAATACCGGCGAATGCACTTGCTGTGGACGAAATAAAAAGCTCCCTAAATTCGTTGCTAACTCACATTTTCTTGGGGATTATCAGAGCCACTGTCAGCCCAACCAATAATCGCCCCAATCAAAACAAATTGTTATCAATCGCGAGCAAAGTTCGCCGAAAGTTCAAAAAGGAACTGAACTGTCAAATTCTTCCAACAAATTCTTGGTTATGTAATTTATGACCAACCTAATTTATGCATACCTCGGACACGGGCGAATATTCTAGCGGTTGCTGCCATTTCTCGTTACGTTTTATATTTGTTCTATGTAATTTTGGACAACAATGGATTATTCTCCCTGTTTTAATTCTTCCAAAAAAATGTCGCCCGTCGCCCCGATTGCAAAACAAAAAACCAGAGCAGACACCACCAGTGAACTTGGACTTATGACGAATTCATTTTAATCGTTTATCGCAATGTACTAGCACCAGTTTCATTAACGGAGTAGATCGAACGTAATTTTAAGCAGACTGACATGCAACTCTACCACAAATAGGTTTTTAAAAAATTTAAACCAAGATTTGATATTTAATGAAATCCAGATCAGATCCTAATCCTAGTTTGTGCCTTAAAAAATTGTTTATCCTAGTAATTATACAATACAAATGTAGTAAAAAAGGGTCTTCGACTTTAATTAAAACCATGGAGGAACCATGGGTTTTCAGGTTTTCATGTGAAGAAAATGTACTAAAACCTGGATCCAGTTCATTAAAAAAACGCAGCTTTAGACAACCTGAAATTCTACCAACATGAAAAACTCACGTTTTTGTCTCAAGTTGAAAAATATATTTGTTCAAGAAACGACCTATTAGATAAAAAAAAGAGGATTTTAAAAATAATGTCAATAAAAAACTGGCTCCACCCACAAACAGCCCGAACTTGAGAACCAAAACATTCCGCTACACTGAGCGCATAGACGCTCAAACTTTGTACTTGGTCAGAGGTGCCTAAAAGTCGTAGTCATCTTCCTGGTTAGAGTACTCATTTACAACCGCGGGATCCTTAGCTGATCCTTCTACGTCGCCGTCGACGGGCGGATATACTGACTTCGCCGTTTGGGCAGACTTTGGAGGGGGTCGCACTTCAAATACTACCACCGATTTTCCTACTCTTTCCGAAGGATACTGTAAGAAAATAAATATAAGCCGTTGCGATATTTTATAGGCAATATAAATACCTCGGTGTGTTTTAATTCAAGTACACGTTCGTAGGGTTTCAAGTAATAAGAAAGCTCTTCCTCTAAGTTGTTGAAGGTAATAATGTGACTTGGGATCTTGCCAGTCTTCGTCCAGACAGAGTAGTATCGATGCATCCACTCCGTCGGATCCTGGTAAAACAAGTCAGCTTCGTCGATGTAGTTCGAGGTCTTCCTCAAATTGGGTTCGCAGTGTAGAAACTGCATTGTGATGTTCTCGTGTATATGACTAATGATAAAATTCTTATATATTCTTACTACTAAATGAGAATCCGAGTTTAAATACCTGTAATAGGGCGTAGAATGGCAGGGCATTACGAAAAGGAAAAAGGCGCGTTCTCCATTCGATCCTCTATAATCCTTTGCTGTTTTCGCTAATTTGTCCATAACAGCCAAAGTTCCTCTCTGATGGACGGTACTCAAATACCAGCCTGGCACAATATTCCCGCAAAGAATTAATGCTGCTACCAGCCATAGTTTTAGACTGCAATTCTTTAGTTTACAACAAAAAGTAAATTTTAAATCATATTGTACCTTGATGCTTTCCGGCTCCATCGTGAGATTGAGTCGGAGCAGATGTACGACACCATTGGCATTAATATTAAGATAAAACGGAATTCCTTGTGTGGAAGGCACGAAAGAACGACTAGGTAGACAGCCATAGTTATGAGCAGCATTAATCTTACTGGGAATACTTCCCGGAAGCGAACAGTTTCGTATGTTCCGACAATAAAAGGAAACAGATTCACTCCCAAAAGAAGAGGCAAACCAATTGAACAGTACCAGTACCTTGAGAATGGACTTGGTCATTGTCTGATTATAGAGGAAATCTTTTAACATACCAAGGATGGGTTCCATAATGCGTTCCAACATTCTCGAGGACGTTGAATTTTAAAAATTCCCACGGAGAAATAGTTATTTTACCGTAGAAGTAACTGTCCACAGCTATACAGAGTCCAATTACAATTGTTCTAAAATAAAATATGTTACGATCAAAAAAAATGTTTAATGTATATAAGCCATACCCAATTAGAAGGTAACGTTTTAAAATCAGACCAATAACCGACTGCTTTGTTTTTTTCAGATGGTAAAAGCAAAGGACGGGCCAAATCACCGCAGATGTTGGTCTAATATAGCTGCACAAAGCAGCGATCCACAAAAATGCAGTCCCTTCTACAATATAATTGTTTATATCATTTTAGGCATTGTTAAATAGGTGAATAAAATAATTTAAAACATGTAAAATAAATAAATCGAAAACAGCTGAAATAAACTCGTCCCTTTTTTGCTTGAAGATTTTATTCATTGAGTTGAGCAAAGGACGCAACTCAGAATTCCCAGAAGAAAATTAAACAAATCCCATCACGGAGCAAGGGCATAGCGCATTCCAAGATTATTTAACGTGGGATAAAAACACCTAACTAATAAAAATGATCGTACCTCCTTTCCATGGGAAGAAGCTCAGGGCTATGGCTGTGAGGGCAGTCTCAAGGGTGTTCACAAGCGTCCTGGACGCTGTGTAGAACCAAAAGTAGGGCAGCGCCAGCAAGAAAATTGCCCATTTGGTCTTTCCCGCCCACACGAACAGGCGGTAATCCGAGTAGGCTGATAGTGTCGCTTGCAGGACCCTGGGGAGGAGTACCTGCAAAAGTAGTTAACTCAAAAACAAAAAAGATTGCAGCATTAGACCTAGATAGGCATAGTTTTTCAGACCAGACTGACAGGAATAAAATTTAACTTACGAGTGCACCGGTTTTGGCTGTTTTGGAATAGGACTTTAAATCTTACCAGTGCCTCAACTGAGTCCAAGTTGAAGTAGGCGAGGCCCTTGTAGAGCCCCGCAAACACCGCCGGATAGACGTAGCTGCGAATTCCTTGGACCCATTCCCAGGACAAGTAGCCGTACCTGGAGCGAGCCGAGATGAGCACAAACAACCGAGGTCCACGTGAAATCGCCACTTACCCAAAGACCAGGCGGTGAGCCACCTCCAGACTCTGCCAGTACTCGTCGGGGACGAAGAACGTCTGGACGAGGAGCACGGAAGCGGCGCGGATGGCCAGGAAGACGAGGAAGACGAGAAGGCCCCCCATTGCGGCGGCACGGGAATCGAACGCGGTTGAGACGGGCCAACCCTAAAAACATCAGCAAATGCGGCGCACAGTTCTGGGAAGACATTTTTTAGTGAGAATTTTTGGGAAAAAAAGCCTGGCTTTGTTTTGTTTCGCACTTTGAGGAATTTACCATAACCTCCTCAGCGAGTTGTAGAATCGCGCGCTTATGTGGAAAATAAAAATAAACTCGACGTGATTGGTATCAGTGACGCAACAAATGGGATTTTGGAGAATGGCGGTGGAGGCGGCGTCCACCCTGTGCCGTTTAAGGGGAAGACGACCTCCCGCCACGCTATGGTCAGTTAAATGACAGAAGGGGAAATGGTGTGTGTCTCCACTTCTAATTTCTTTTGAATCGTTCGAGGTCGAGTATCGAACTTCGCTGTTCAAAGAACTGTCACAAAACCCAGAGCCCAAAAACGTCAATCGCAACAGCCAGCTGCCGGGAAGATTTCGTTTTCCTATTAATGTTTTAATGGATTTAATATCGGAAGAGAACTACATTATAGCCCAGGCGAAGCGGGCTCATGAGACGGATCCCTTTACGGCAAAAGCATGGATCATAACTGCGAAAACGTTGTATCCAAACAATTTTAATGTCCAGGTAAACAACAACAGTACGCTTGTTTACATTTATCAAAACCTTCTAATTTCAGTTTGAGGCTTACAAAATTGAAAAAGCAGCAAATAATTATGAGGAGGCAGCCAAATGTTTCAGTTATATGTAAGTAGGATGTTATTTAGCAAATGCGGGCACTCAGGGCTTTGAGCAGTCGTCTTATCCAAGGTTTTACTGAGGCAGTTTTTAACTTTTTTAACAAAATCAACGTTGCGAATTAAATTTAAGATAATATCTTATCCCTAAATTTCTCTCGGCATTTTTCTCTTCCAGCATTTTAACTTTTCAAAGCCAACCGGTGGAGTTATGGAAAGAAGTTTCCGAGCTAACGGCTGCTCTACGAGTTCCAGACGGGGAGACTACGCCTACTCAAGATTTTTATGTAAAAATGTTCCAGCACGTTTCCTATGATGTACAGCACAAGATCTTGTTGCTTACCGCAAACCATACCGACAGCAACATGGACCACTGCAAACTGCTCCTACTTTTGCTGAAAAGATTTCCTCAGGCAATAATAACCCACTCGGTAAGTCGTTGATCTTACCTTTATTGAATTGTTTCTATAACACAGAAATTTTTAGTCTAGACTCCTAGAAACAATCGCCCAGGGGATGACTATCGCTCCAGCTAAGTATCAGGAAATGCTTGTAAATGAAGCCCTCCCACTAATTCAACACAAAACTCCAGAGCTGCCTAGTCACTTGGTTTGCACGATCTTTACAATATCTTTAGAATATTATGTTCAGCAAATTTCCGATGAGGTAAGATAATATGTAACTCACTTAGATTTTTTAACGTTTGTAATATTTCTCAGAATCAAAACAGTAAGGCTTGTAGAAATGAAACCTGGAAGAATATTTTTCAAGTTCTCACACTTTGTGGAAAAATTCTTAAATGGGAAACATTTTTGCCTTTTAACAAATCTTGGTTTGTAAATGTCTAGTTTGTTTTAGTTTGCATCTAAATTATAAACCCATTTTAGGAGCAAAGATGTGTACTGGCAGAAATTGATTCAAATTGCGACTGCGAATCCATCAAGATCATCGGAAAACAAACAGATATTCTTCTATGCCACAACTCTCTTTATATTTTCTTTGCAGGATTATATGATCAACACTCGGCCTAAAGTTGATGATAATGAAGTCGAATTTGTAATGGTTGAAGGATTTAGTGGTGAGACTTATTTTAAAAAATAATATAAACACGCAGTAAATACTGTATGTGTTGTGTCTTTAATATTTACCGAGAATTCGGCACTGTTGATTTCACTATATACACCAGTTACAATGAACAAAATAAAAACATTAAAACGAATAGAAAACAGAACAGTCAAAACAATTTTTATTGCTGTTTTACGATGGTTAAAGTGTCTAGAATTATTGGATTATGATCATAAATAGATTCTACCTAGCGCTTTTAAAGCATCATAGTCCCTTTTGTCGAGAATACAGTAGCTTTACCTGGCTTAGTGATGAAGTCACTTAATTACCTTAAATTTTAAAACAGCAATTGAAATTATATCGTTTGGTAATTTTTAAAACTCAGACAAGGTAATTTTTGCTTAGGTTTTAAAAAATAATACAAATAAAACTAAATAGAGTTTAAACAACTAAGAAAAACGCTTAACGTGTGAAATTAAAATGAAAAACACAGAAAATCAATTTACCCCTGAGTTCCTTCAAATACTAATTGCACGAAATAAATTATTGATCCTGGCGATCCTGTTAAGGATAATGGGAGAAACTTATTAAATAATTTTATTGTCATCAGTCCTTGATAAGTGTGCAAAGTTTCAATTTTATGTGATTTTTGATTTGGCTGAAAACCACGTTCAAAGATTTCGTTACATAAAGGTGAAGCTAATAAAAGTGTGTTAAATTAGGCCATGTGTAATAGGTATTCCTTAAAAAATTAGGTCACTTAATTGTATTTTTCTAGCAGACAATCCTCTGAGAATTTATTTCTCCCTCACCCACTAAAGAGTACTTTCAATTTACCCTGAATAAGTCATAGTAGCAAATTTTCTTACAGATCCTATAAACGAAGGTACTTCAGCAATATCTCGAGAAACGACAAGGGAGTTAGCAAAAATCACCGTGACTCCGCCTTGCACTAAGGAGACAAGCATTGCTTTCATGACGGCGGCAAATTGTTGGCAGCTCCTGAATTCCCAAGAGCAATTCCAGGCTGAATTTAGTCAACTGTTAATAAAACTCCCGCTGTCCCAATGGATCAGTAAATTCCTGTTTGATTTAGCAATTTACTTTGGTCAGCACGAGGAAGCCAAAAAGCTCTTGAACGAAATGCAAATAAACAGCATCCAGCAGAGCATTCGCACGCTCAGTTTGATTCTGGTTCAGGGACCTCTCACGGTGCGTTTCGAATGTTTCAAGCAAAACGCCTTTTATAGAGTTTATTTTGTTTTAGGTCCAGGGATTCGAATGCATATTGAAAATTTTAGTTGAACTTCCCTCTATAGGAGGTCAGTTATTGGATAATTTGATCAACACGACTGGAAAGCGACACGTTATCCTTTTACCGTTGACACAAAAGGCAATTATTCAGTACTCCACAAAAGCTATTGTGCAGTCCTTAAGTGTAAGTGACTAGTTTATTTTCTGCTATTTTAAATTTGCTCAAGACTTTTACACTATCTTTGCAGAGGAAAATTTATGACACAAACTGCCCGGATTTGGTCTTAGGAAACTTGCTTGTTTTGCTACAGTTGGATTATCCGCGGGAAAGTGCTTTGGCTGAACAAATTTTTACTCTAATCAGGATGAGATGGCAATTTTCGTATTTGCTTTTCCCATCGTACATAATTGCTATTGATTTCCTTGAGGAATTCATGAACATGTGGAATTCACAGAACGGTGGTTTCAACCTCGAATTCATCCCTTCGCAAACGAATGTTGGCACGAGGCGTATTGGAACAAGAGGCGCTGATAAAGGCGTGAAAGAAGACTTCAAGCAAATTATGAAGCAACAAATTTCCCGAAGTAATGAGGATATAGCTTCCTTAGTAGCTCAATTTATTGCACAAGAACACTTACATTTGATACAAAATATATTTTAACATTCGATAAATTTTTTGGCTGTTTTTGTATATTCTTTCCTTGTTACGTTGAAAAACAGCGATATTTTCTGGAGCTAATAATCATATAATTTGCAGTAAGATTGCAAATGAACTGAACCAGGCTCTTTTACTTTTATTCAAACCTATAAAAACACCTGAAAATGTTAAAAGTTAAGAAAGGGGATAGTTGTAACTTTTACAATGTCTATTCATATTTCCATAATTCCTTCGTTCCTTAAAGATTTACTTGTTTTATTCATTGATTTTGTGATTGCTTGGAAAAATTAGACGATCCTGAAAATTTTAAATGATTTTAAAAACATAGCGTTGAATGTCACACCACTGGGTTTTCTAAAATTTTAATAATTGTCTTTATTTGTGGAATTTATAATTCAAAGGATCTGCGAGAAAATAAAGCAGCTCAGTTAGATTAATTAGATAAAGTTTTATTATATGTAAGTCCATTGCTTGTAAATAATCCTATTTTTATTTTATTTAGCTTTATTTTACACTATATGTACTAACATAATAATTTTCCTTTGAAAGTTTTCCTTTAACCCATTCACATTGTATCCCGTGACAGTCACGGGCAGAGCGTCAAGTACCATTCAAGTACAAGATATATTTAAAACACGTTTTTGTTAAATTTTTTATTACATGCCGAAGCATTTCCGAACATGAAAAAACTAGGCCTTTTCTTGACTAGAATTCGTAATTTTACCTCACTTTGAAAGGGTTAAAAACTCAAGTAGAAAAAATTGGAAATACAATACTGCTAATAGGAACGAAGCAAACATTAATGGCTCTATAATTATAAAACACAATGTTTTTTTCAATGTTTAGAGCTTTGTCGTGCAAATATTAAACGCCATATCACTAGAACAATTTAATAAATTACACGCCAGGCTCAATTACAGGCGCTTATTTTAAATAATTAAACTCAAATAGCAGAAGACAAATGCTTGGATTGGCAGTGTTTTAAAGGAGTGTAAAATGCAGGCACTTTCTGTTGATTTGCGAAAAAATCATGCTTTCAGCTCTAATTACGAGAAGAGTATTAAAAAGAAAAGCAATGGGAATCGTGAAACGTTTCACACGGCTGTTGCCACTGGTAAGAATTATGTTTTAATTTCATTTGAATAACTTTTTAACATTCTAAACAGTGCTGTTTTTCTTTCAATTCTTCGCAATTATGCCTGTGTCCGGGTTGAGAAAATCGGACTCTTCAAAAGTAAAATTCAGATGGATATCTCCGATGGTGATTAACTGCGTCGTTTTTATTTCGGCTTCCACGACGAGGATATTAATTCATATTTATAATTTTTCAAAACAAAAATTCAACCCGGAAACCCTTGGTATATATTATGTTATACTAAATCGTAGATATAATGCAAATCTTATTATTTTTAACTTTTTTAAAACAGAAAGTATTTTTTATTATTTTTATGCATGGGTGTCATCTATAATGTTTTTAATGTTGGCAAGAAAGTGGCCGAAACTAATCAAATTTTGGCAAAAAACAGATTTAATTTTCATGAAGGATGTGTATCCTGCACCGAAAATAAAAATGTCGATCAAATTCAAAATTGTGGTTTTGGCTGGCTTAATAATTTTATTAGGTAAGTTAATTTTGCTTTAAACAAACTAAAAATACCGTCTAGAGATACTGCTTCTTTTGTTTTCTCTTACCAGTAGGTAATGTGCTCAGCGTACTTTATGAAGGAATCCAATGGGAAATGTTTCAAACATTTTGCATTGCTTCAAATAAAACTTCAAAGTTACCTATATCCGTACCTACAATTAGCCGTACCAATATTTGGGCTCATATGTATTTTACGGTATGCACATTGTACATACATATATACACATAGTAACGTAGTATAAGGTGGCGCAAAAAATATTTATAAAATAGTGTCATTCAACTAGAAAGGGTCATAAGCACTTAGAGTTTGAATTGCATTACCTTTGTATGCTACATTTGATGGATTAAAGTCTAACTAAATCCTACAAAAGTAGGTGCAAGTAAGAACTATAACCAACTATAACAAGCTTATATATGTAACTCCTTATGATATTCATTGCGCCATCCTAAATTTAAGGAATGCTTTTAACTATTGATATATTTCAGTATATAGAAATTTACAGCTCGGTGCAATGGTGCTACACAGAAATGTTTATAATTATTATCAGTATTGGAGTTAGCACTCGTTTTAAACAAATTAATATGCGTATTGAAGAAGTCCATCTTCAGGTGAGTTACAGAGAAAGAAGCATGTGTCATGTGTATAGTTCTGGAATTAGATATTGCTTTGAATATTTTTTTGCGAGTATAGTTTAATTTAATTTGATAAAATTTTATTTTGAGATTTATGTATCATATTTTAATTTGTTCTTCTTATATAAATATAAAATAACATTATATTTTTTTAACTTAACATGATACTTTACCATCACATCAGTGCCATTAGTTGAAATTGTAATTTTTAATTTATATTTATAAATAAAACAACATTTCGAAGAAAGTTCTACCAATAGTATATTCTAGTCTCAGATTCTGAATTATTTGACAAATTTATATAGCAATAGCAACCTCACTTCAAGTAAAAAGATGCATTTTATTTTTTGCAGGTTTTTTTACAGATAAAAATATATGAAAATCAATTGTTTCAATTAAAAGAATTTAATGAAGACAGTTTGTTTTACATTTTGTTAATTTATATCGCTTGTGCAGTTAAGTGTTTTTCAACAACTTTTTTTTCTTGCAATTCTTGACCTTCTGTACTACTTATTATTCTGTATTTCGTCAGAAAAGTTTAATTATGTACTTAATTTAATCATCTGCTTTCTTCTTGTCACAAGATTAACATATAGTAAAAAAACAAAATATTTAGAGAATTTCAGATAACACATGGTCAGAAATAAGGAGTGATTATACCATGATGTGTGAGCTCTTAGAAGAGATTGACAACAGTGTTTCATTTATTGTACTGATATGTTGCACAAATAACCTTTGTTTAATCTGCATTTATGTTCTCAGGATTTTTCAGTAAGTTTAAAAATAGTGAAGTTTTTTCGATAAAATTATTACCATTTTAGCAAGCAATATCATATAATACAAATTATATTCAACTGGTACACAATAATTTTTTTGATTGTCCGAACGATGATAATGTTCTTGTCAGCAGCAACCATAAACGATGAATCCAAAGGTGTCTTAAAGATCCTTCAAAAAATACCAACTGAAATGTGGTGTGTTGAGGTATGGTTTTTAATGACATTTTATTTTGTTTTTAATGTATGCATATGTATTCTTAGAATGAACGTTTTATCTGGTTGGTAAAAAGTCAAACAATTGCTTTAACAGGCATGAAATTTTTTCATTTAACAAGAAAACTACTATTTGAGGTAAAGAAATTCTTAAAATATGTAATGAATATTTAAATTATTTGTCTATTTTTTAGATGGCGGGAACTATTGTGACATACGAACTAGTATTATTGCAAATTGATCAACCGTTTGGCGAAGAAAAGTTTTTCACTTGTTTCATATAAATAAAAATTTATTATTGTTATTGAGCACCTATGGCTTATAAAATTAATGAGTAAATGCTTTAAAATGCATAGAGGGAAGGAAATAAAGAAAAAACCTTTAAAATTATAATATAAGCTTCTATTGTGAGAATACAATTCTCAACCTTTTGCAAACTAACAATTTTATCTCATACCTCTTTTTTAATTTAATATAATAATTTTTGTCATATATCCGCATATTAAGACCTGAGGAACCTGCGTCTTATTAAATGCGAAATTAATGAATGTATAGAAATAAACTGTTTAAATTAATTCTCGTTTGAAAATACTTACAGACGAATTCTACTATAACGAAAAAACTTACGAAAATCGGTTTGTTCGCACTGTTTGTACTGTACAACTTTTTCTATTACCAAAATTTTATAAAGTATGTACAAAGAACTTCATATGTAACATACTTGGAATTTAATAATTTTATCTATTATAAATTGTATCCACGGATCTTTGGATATAGGTATGAAGAAACTATTTTATAATTTAAATGAACGTTTACAGTATTTTAATGAATTTAATTCTATATTTAATATATGTATGAAGTTGTCCCAAATACATTTGCAGGAATTATACATGTACTATATGACTATAGACTTTAATGCCACTTTGATCCACATATCATAAACTACCTATTTTCTCTCCCTTATTGAATATGTCTAAATAAACTTGTTTTTACATTTGTGTTATGTAATTTAAAGGTTTAATCTTAATGTGAATCAAAAATAATCTAATATTCGCACACATCTGCAACGCTGAAGGGATTTAAATCCTTCCTCGGCGAAAATTACATTTAAGCCTTGCCCCTGAATTAAGCATAAATATGTATGGTGACTGGCGATAACTGTAGGCGGTGTCCAGCAAAGCTTGTTCAAATATTTGTAAAAACGTTTAATTCTACAAAATTGATCAAAGCTGATGCTTCGTCATGCGTTAGAGTTTATATTGTCAGTGCTCATGAATGAACGTTTTTCTTGCGATATTTTATCAATGTTACGGAGGTCGCAGGTAGGGTAACTGTTTGAAAGCATGAGTCGCAGTTTGTCCTGATAAATGATAACCGACAAATAATCGTAAATGTTAAAGAACAGTGCTATTTAAATTGGACAGGAATGTGTTTTTTATGGCCATTCATTACGTCAATCTTAAAAAAATATTTCATTACACGTGGCAGGTATGAGTAAGCAGCAAGTGTCTATTTGTTTGAATAACGTGGAAAGAACCATTAATTTGGTGGCAACAATCGGGTAAATATGTTGGGTTCATTTCTGGATAGATATTCGTCAATACGTCCGCAAATAGACTCTTGGTGTGCAAAGTAGTCCTGAAACGCTTCATTATAAAGGTAATCGCAGTAGAATGGCATTGGACGCTGTGCAGAGTTATAATTTATCGCGGTGTGATAATACCAATTTTTTCTTATATTTGAGTTGTTAATATAATATTCATATTTTTAGACAACAAAGAATTCAGACAGCCAATATAGATGTTATATTAAATGGTTCGTATTTATATGCTGTGCATTTTTATTTTTGTTTTTTTACTGAAGAGAATAGTAGATTAGGGTCAATCATAGTCTTCTGCAATTTATCATAAATATGATTAAAAAAAGTATATAAAAGTTGTTGCTGGTGAAAAGTATTATTATTACGTATTTTAGTACGTATAAATTGCGATTTATCTGTGTGTTGTTTTATATCCAAATAGCAAATTAAGGTATTTAATGCATTAGCTCACGTCTTGGTTGTTCCATAATAAGCAATATAAAATTTTTTTTTAAAAAGAATCGACTAAATTATGGTACCTAGCACAGTTTCCAAGAAAACACTATTACCTCCTGGCGCTGTTGCCGGCAGTTAATGGTAGAAATTGTTTAACCTCATGAAAGTACAAATACGTTAGCTTAGGTTTTAAAGTTCTTATATGTTTTGATTATTTATTCGAAAAAGGAAATGATAAATTTTCTGAAAAATCCAAAAGTTTTTATTTGCCTCTTATAATTTTTTACTTTTAATTATTACAGGGCATTTTGCGAAAATTCGTCTATCTGAAAAAGTTTCACCAAAGAAAAGATTCATGGCTTTTTTGGCGATAAGTAAAGAAGATTTGCAGATTAAAAAGTCCATCATATTAATATATTTTTAACTATATAGGTAAATTTAACAAATCGAACCATAAACAAACAATTTCAACATTTCACCATGCTATTAGACATTGTATGGTATATTTTTATATTTAATTATGTATGCAATTTTAAACATTTCTTCATAGTTCTAATTCTGGGAAGATGTTTCGCCGTATTCCCTGTAAATGGCATTACAGGTTCGAGTGCAATGTCTTTAAAATTTTCATATTTTAGTTTTAGCATGTGCTATTCTGCGCTGATTGCAAGTATTTCACTTACTGTAGCAATTATAAATCTCATTTGGGTTTTCAAACGATCAATGGATTTTGGTAATATCGGTGAGTATTTATCTTTACAATAATTTGAAGATGAAAAGGTGAAATTGCAGGACCCTTCATATGGTTTTCATCAAATACATTTGTTATGTGCATTTATATGAAGTTAGCCAAACGATGGCCGACCTTGATGCAGTATTGGGAGAATATTGAATTAAATGTTTCCATTGTAAACCCAAAACGCGATTTAGAAATGAAGAGGTTAATAACACTGGCTACAATCGGCATTCCGATTCTTTCGCTGATAGAGCACCTTTTATCCATAGCGTACGGTCTTCATGTCGCTCAAAACTGCAAAAACGTTTCAGGACTCACAGAGGCATTTTTTCGAATGTCATACCCAGGATATTACGCCAATTTTAGCTATAATATGGCCAGCGGAGTGGTTTTACAAATTCTAAACGCATTTTGTACTTTCATCTGGAACTTTACAGATAACTTTATAATTTTAATCAGTTTAGGTTTAACGGCGCAATTTCAGCATTTTAATGATTACTTTAAACAGTTTAAAGGGAAGGTAGGCCTTTTAGACTTCGTTGTCGAAATAATTCAATTTGACTATTAATTCCATTTTCAGCCTCTGTCAAATGAGTTTTGGGGCAAGCAAAGGGAATACTATAGTCTCCTTGCTGAATTGTTATTTAAAGTTGACAGGAATATCGCTCTCATTACTATGATTTCGTTTTCTAACAACCTATACTATATTTGCTTACAGCTATTCAACAGTGTGGCGTGAGTGGTAATTTTCAGTTTAAAATGAAATCTCATTTCCCACTCAAATATATTTTCCAGGTCTAGTGATTCCATAATTCGAGCCGTATATTTTTGGTACTCACTTTTTTACTTGGTAGGGAGAACTTTGCTGGTGTCCTTCAGTGCAGCACGGATACATGATGAATCAAAGAAACCTGCCCTCGTCCTTCGAGTGATACCGTCGGTTGGTTACAGAGTGGAGGTAATTAAAAAGTTCTAAATTTTTAAGATCAATCCATTTACGTAGATATATTCATACGAGTCTACCTTTCAGTAAAATGCTTTGCTAGCTAACAGTCTGAATAAATGAATATTCAGACACCTATTAAAACTGAATTACTAAATTTTAAATGCCATTGGTCAAATGCCATGGTTCAATCATTATTACCCAATTACTTTTTTTTGGTTATGAATTAAGAATTATATCGATCAATATGCAATTCTTGTCAGCGAAATTCACATTTTATTGTGAAATTTTTGTAACGTTAATCAAAATAGGAAAATAAAAATTATTTTTAATGATAATTTTATAGCTTATATATTCATAATAAATTTAAAATTCAAAATGCCAAACACGCCATCAATAAGCTTTATCTTTTAAAAGAAAACGGTTGTATGAAGTATTATTTGTCATTAATAGAGGTTTTTGAAAAAGCAATTCAGAATCAGAAACACGTCGCTAATTTTGTATTTATTGTCAAACTTCAAAAATGCTATTGAATGTAAATAAGAAGTTTATTCACAACCCCCAAATTTTCTATAAATAGCTCAAAATTCAATATTTTATTTAAGATATACATATAGAAGGTATGGAAATTTCAAGGAATATAAAACGAAAGTTTAAAATATTTGTATTTTTATTTTGTTGAAACTCGAATCTCAGTGCCCCTAGGTACTTCGGTTGCTAAAAAGATGTGAGCAAACGATTTCTGATTGATGATCATTCTATTTACATATAATGGATTAAACCCACGGATATTCCCTCAATGCTTTTAAAAGGCAGGTGTTGTTTCTCTCTGAGGGCACTAAGTTTTTAAGAATGTTTGATCCCTACAGAACTGTAAAGGAATTCGGTATTATCTAATTCAATTCACTAAAGTGCTATTTAAGAATAAACTTGTTTCAAAATTCGAAATAGGCTTACATATAATTCGAAAGCCCCCGGGATGTGCTTTCATTATTAAGCGAGATTTTGGTAGACATTTTATTTGTTCATACAGATTCACGGAATTATAAATAAAATTAGATTTTCTGAACAGATTTCATCAGAGGCTTTAAATATAAATGAGAAAACCATCAACATATTAATTAACTTGTTTTGAGTATATCATTGTTAATATCGACAGTTCGCTGGGGGAATTTATTAGCAATGAAGCTCAGCTTCATCAATGCTTATTAATTAACATTTTTGATATGAATTGGTTCTATCAGTTCATGGAGTTTTATATTTTAGTCATATTGTATAGGATTTAATTTCATTTATTGAGATATGAATATATGATTATACTTGAGCTTCTAATTTAGGTAAATCAGTATATTTACGTAAAAAGTTCTTTCAAGGTGGAAGTTGCGTTTTTCATTTTATTTTTAAACCTTATTTCATCATAAAATATAGGTTAATTTATTAGAACAAAAACTCGATAATGGCTTCAAATTGGTAACATTATTTACATATATTGAGCTATTTTCAAATATTAATGCCATTACTCTGTATTATAGAAAGTTATTGTTAATTTTACATCTAAGCCGACATAGAAGCACTGAAATAACCATTTTTTTTACAAAGGCAAAACGGTTGTTGGAGATGGTGACCAATACAAGACTTGCGTTGAGCGGAATGAATTTTTTCCATGTTACTAGAAATTTTATTCTTAAAGTAAGTCAGCTTTTGATTTAAGTAAAATAAAGCATAAAATGAAACATTTTTATTTAGGTTGCAGGTACTGTTGTTACTTATGAGTTAGTTCTCATTCAACTACAACGAGATTCAGGAGGATCAAAGGACCCTTGCGATCGTTAACACGACATAGTTTATTATTTATTGGTTTGTAATAAGCTATCATATTTCAGCGAGGAACTGTTTCTAATCGAAAAAAAATACTCATATAATGATTCATGTTATTTATACACTTTGGGCCAGAACTTGAAATATAATAATGGATGTTTGTATTATTATAATAAAAAGTATCAGAATTTTCATGTATGTAGATACCTAATATTGTAAGATTTACCTACGGAAAAATGTTCGTACTAACACCAACTTCGTAAATATTGCATATATTATGACTAAAGTCAATTAAGGTACTTCTTTAATTACTTAAATGTAAACTCGTTAAATTCAAAGCAAATCGATTTTTAACGTTCTAAAATTACTGATAAATTAATTGCTACATCATTAAGTATTAAAAAGCACGCACCTCCTCTTTTTTGTAAAAGCCTTTTAATTCACATCACGGAGTCATTGTATGATTCAGATAAATAAATTATTTAGCAATTATTTGGTGTCCGTGTCCACTTTAATTTCTCAACAGGATTCGTACGCTTGGTAGTAGCTAAGCAGCGTTATAGTATAGAAGATAATTATGAAAAAACTGAGCAATCGAGCTTCCGAAAAGTTAACATCAGGTGAAATATCCTTAAAATGGTGAATATTATGAATTGCGTTATTTCCAAACTTTATAGTGAATATGTTTATAACAGGAAAAATGAGCAATCAACAATTAACTACATATATGTGAAAGATTTCAGCAGTTATTTGCGAGGTGATATTTTTTACCTTTTTTTCAGAGCAGTTTAAGTTCAAGAAATTTTATTTGAATTTTGTCATATCTCTTTTATTATTTTTAGTTGTGCGCTTTTTTGAACTTATGGACTTCATTGTGTATTTTATCCGTAGGTTAAGAATTTACATACTTCACTTAACTTGACTTTACTTTGAACTTAGATTTTTAAGTATTAAAACTTCAGGTCTTTGCATCTTGTATCTTTGTCGCCCCTAGACTTTGGGTTGTACTTACTGTGTAACTATCTAAAAATTATATTTTATTTTTATCATTAGGAAGAACATTTCTGCAAGATGATAACTTCGCTAAATCTAAAATTCTTGAGTCTTTAAAGCCAGGTATGTGTTTTATTTATATATTTTGGCTTTTAAATTATATTTTTTTGCAGCCTTTATTTTGGCTCAATTGTGTGGTTTTATTCCTCTTAAAGGTTCATGGGGGCTGAACTTAAGCCAATATTCTTTTTCTTGGACAAGTTTTCAGACAATCTACACTACAGCATTATTTATTATAACTTTGTTTTTTAATTACACTTCTATTTATTGGATTTTTAAAACTCATGAATTCAATATATTTGGTAAGTGGTCATTTTGAAGCCCAATATTATGTTAAAGGAATAAAAAGAAAAGCAATTTTCCATCATTGAAGGAAATCCATTAGGATTGTATAAATAAAAAATCCATGTTTCCACTTATACTCAATACGAAAGGATGGAATATTGAATAATTTTAAAATTTATTTTCAGTATCAGAATATTTAGTAGGTACGCTTTTCATATTATTCGGATTTCTTGGATTTTTTCGATTTGCAAAAAGGTGGCCCAAAATATCAAAACAATGGAGAGAACTTGAGAGAAGACTACCGTCTTATGAGAATGACGATAATTGCTTTAAGCTGAGACGTCGGGTGTGCACTGTTATTATAATTGGCTGTTTTCATAATTTAGGCAAGTAATTGCCTCGATGAAAATATGAAAAATGATTTATTTTGATTATACTTGCAGTGCAAATTATTCTCCAAATTGGTTCTACGATTATGTATATCAAATATTGTGTAAAGAATGATGTCAATTTCTTGGAAGTCTATGCTAAGCACACGTTTGCACAGACCTTCAGCCTAATAGATTATTCAGACTTTCTTGGAGTTTTCTTTACACTCATGTTATTTCATTTAAAATTTTTTATTGTTTTTGTTCATGTTTTCTTAATCGTTATCGCAAAATGTTTAAAAAATAATTTTGAACGTTTAAATAACAGACTGGAATTTGTTAAAGGAAAGGTATGCAGGTTCAGTAAAAATGAATTAAAACGATTAACCTTTTTAATAACTACCTAAATTTTATTCTATTTTTTTGTTTTTTTAAAGAAAACTGAGGAATTTTTTTGGGTCGAACAACGACAATTATATAAAGCTATATGCAATCTTTGCGCGGAAGTTGATGAAGCACTCTCTGTAATCACTTTAATTTCATCGGGAGCTAGTTTATACCTGTTAGCTCTTTCTGTTTTGAATGTTTTTATGTAATTTAATTCAATATTACTTATCTAAAATAAAATTAAACATATTTTTTATTTATATTTAATTTATATTTAAGATTAGTTTCGCATCCACTACTTTGTTGGTATTATTTAACATCAATACTATTTGGCTTCTGGTATCTTCTCGCAAAAGCATTATCATCTTCAAAAATTGGAGATGAAGCTAAGCGTCCTTTGCGAGTATTGCGATGTGTGCCATCGGAATGTTGGTGCATGGAGGTACATAGAAATAGTTTAGATTTAAAATTGTGTAATATATTTTTAATACACAAAAAATTTTAGACAAAACTTTTTGCCGATGAGGTTTCTGATGCTGAGGTTGAACTATCTGGCTGTCGATTTTTCTATCTTAATAGAGGAATGCTACTGAGAGTAAGTAATGCTAAAATATTGTTTGTTTATTTAATGACTTGTGTATTACTTTATTTTAGGCACTTGCATTTATGATAACATATGAGCTAGTTCTTTTGCAATATTATTTTAATGAGTCTAGAAAGCCCGTTTGCGCAATACACATTTGAGTTAGTGTACTCAAAATATCTAATTTTCAAAATGCTTTTCTTAAGTCGGTAAATTTTTAAAAGCCAATTTATTCCTTACAATAAAAATAATAATAATTAATAAATAAACAAATAAAATAAAATCATAAAACAAGTCCACTGTCTCTAAAAAACTATACCTAATGTGAAAATCAAAATGTAATTAAACATAAAGCTATATAATATACATATGTGTGATACATACCCACATATACCATATGTACCTACATAAGCTTATGAAGTAGTTGTGCACTTCACAGATCAGGTTTTAAAAAAAATGTTTGGCAAATTAATAAAATAAATGGTGAATAAATAATATATAAATTTAACATTAATTTCTAAGTTTTTTTTGGCTTAATCTATATAGAAAAAGACTTAAGTCCTGCCTTCTTCATGTAGATAGAATATATTTGCTGATACCTGTCAGTTGCATCAGTTGTAGAGAAAATTGTCATAAAATAACTTGAAAAATAAAGAGAAAGATGTTAGTTGCAGACCAGCAGTTCAGCCACGAAATAAAGAATTTTAGGTTAAAGTTTTCTAAAAGTTTTGTTATCATCAGTAAACAACTATGAAGCTCTTTCAATCTCCGGAATCCTTAAAAGTTTTATTTTAATCAAAAGATTTTGCAAGTTTTCTTGGTAAATAGTTTATTGAACAACAGAACAAACCGAGTTTCTCTCAAATAATAATAACTTTCTCAAATTCAAACTCATCTTGCAAACTTTATTTCTCGACATGAAAAGAAGCTTCGGATTTATCTTAAGAATAACTGAATTTTGATGACGATTTTTCAAAACTAAAACAGAATTAAGGTGAATTATAGTTTTTTTTGCTATATATAGATATGATTTGTTTAGGAATATAATACTTTTATTTTATTCAGTTGCTTTGCTGTTGAAATATGTTTGTAATATGAAAGAAGTTTACAAAATAGTTCTTATTTACTAACATGTTTAACCTTGAAAACTCATAGTTTGAGTTCATAATTCAGACTAGGTGGCCATTTATTTTTAAACGGAAAGGCGAAAGAATAAAAAAGAAAAAACATATAAGGCCTAAAATGTGGCTAACTAGCCAAAAAATACGCCTGCATGCATTAATTTTCATCAAAATATTTTGAAATAAAATAATAGTATGGTTTTTACATTCTTTTGTATTTTAATCATTATTATTCCTTATTTCTTATTATTTGGCTACAAATATTTATTCAATTTTGAGGCTAATTATGATCTTTTTGGAGCTTTCGCCATACCGTATATAAAAAATGCAAATGCAGTTCAGCAAAATTATATGTATGCATGGTAGGAGCATAATTAATACCCTTGCGCACACATATTTTCAATGAACCTATGAAATAAATGCGACTCATCTATGTTAATAAGTATGTGAAGAACCACCATCTATTAAACCATTGAAGTTTGTTTAATTAGTGACACATCTGGGTCATGTGAGTGATGAATAATAATTGGGTTTGTTTCAGCCTGGTAGTTTATCTAATCACGATTCCCACGTGTGTATTACTTGTCCTGTATGCGTACTGCGAAACGAAATAATGATCCTTGCCCTAGCAGTTGAAAAGTTTGCAGTTAGTTGTTCGGACGTTAATATCAACTGAATTCATAACTTACTCGTCTGGTGTGATGAAGTTTAGTGTCGATTCTTTTCATGCGGCCATAACTCCTGGTAAAATGTATTACTAGCTCTTTGTTAAAGTCGTACTTAACTATCTTTGATTTTAAAGTTATAGCATTTGTTCAGATATTTGGTATTATGCCTCTGAAAGGGCTCGAATCCAGAAATTTAGATAAATTGAGATTTTCCTGGCTATCTAAAGCAATGTTGATTGCAATTGCCGTAATGTCAATGAGTTTCATTTATATTGTTTTGTTATGGATATACGTTATACATCTCGGAATTACAGCTCAAAATTTGGGTAAAATATATTATTATAGTGCGTTGAGTTCACATCTTTACACGTCCATTTTAGTCTCCATCATTTTCTATACATTGAACCTGATTGCATATTTATTGTTTTTGGCTCTTGCGAAAAGTTGGCCAATGATAATTTCCAATTGGTACAAGTTGGAGGAAAAATTCTTAAATTACAAGTATTTGGGACAACAGAATTTATCATCAAAGTTTAAACGCATTGCATTCGTAATTGCTATATTGGCATTAGGTATGTATCATTTTTCTATAAAAGTGGTGATATTGTATACGAAAATTATCAATAAATTATAAAAAGTCAAATTAATTTTAATTCAAATAAATTTTAACATTTTAGGCGAACATGTTATGTATCAGATTTCAGCAACCTACTCATTTCGTATGAAATATATCACGTGTAATATGACTATTAACCCTATTGAAGGCTTCTACTTAGAAAATTTTTATGCTGCTTTTCGAATATTTCCTTATCATCCTATGTTTTCAGTGGCTTTACAGGTATGTAAGATAACAAAACCAAATATAGCAAAACAATAACTAGGTATGTATGTAAAAGGGGGTCTGTTTAATACTTAATTTTTAAGTTACATATTGAAGTATTTAAATTTATTTCTCAGTCTTCTTGCAATTGTAGTTCAATTAGTTTCGAAAATTTTCGATATATGTACATGCATATAATATATTATAAGCAATACAATATCGTATGTTCGTCTCCTGAGACAGTCGTGAGTAAGTGTATTGTATGTATTCTAGAATTTCTTGAATTAACGTTTGCAGAAAATGAATTAAATAAAGTTTTTTCAAAACTCGAATTAATTCCCGGTTGATTGTATCTCTGAAACAACTAAGAATGTGGAAAAGTATACAATCGATTAAAAGATATTTTATTTTTCTAGTGTTATTGACTAGTTATACATCAGAGCATTATCAGCAAATTTTTTTCTATCTACAAAAAAGGAATTTTTACTTAAAACTAGTTAGTTTGACTGGTAGTTCGAAAAGTAAGGCGATTTAATTTGGGAGCGTGTGATGTTTTAGATTGAAGTGTCTCATAAATTCGAGTAGGTAGGTTAGTTTAAGAATATTAAAGATAAAATATTCTTCCTGTTTTTGAGCATGAAATTAGGGTATCACAGGGCGTATGCTTGGCTTTTCCGCGAGATAATTCACTTAGGAATGTACGCATCGGATACAGGAATAATTTCGCCTGGTTCTGCAAAACAGATTTTATTATATAAGTCAAATACCGAAGAGATCTTGCGCCCCCAAAAGAAATATACCACCTGCTGCAGAAAGAATTTGCATAAATTTATTCATAGGCACACATTTTGGGAATTTCTTATTGTTAGTAAAACTTTCGTTTTCTTTTTAAGATTCTCGCAGTCGTGTGTACGATTATGTGGAATTTTTCTGACCTTTTTATAATCCTGGTTAGCTTAGGGCTGTCAGCACGATTTGAACAGCACTACCATTATCTGCGGACGAAGCTGAGGCGAGAGGTAACAATTTTAATATAAGAATTCGCTAGAGTAATGTTCTAAGATGATGTTCCTGCAGAGATATTTAACAGAGGATTTCTTTCGGGAAGTGCGACTGGATTTTGTTACACTTCTAAATCTACTGAGCTACGTGGACAAAGAGCTGTCGTTTATCATCCTACTGTCGTGCGTCAACAATCTGTACTTTATATGCTCCCAGCTTCTGAATATATTCAAGTAACCGGCGATATGAAATCCTCCTAGAGGCCGGCTAATCCAATTTTTCCCCCCTATAGAGTGCTGAGGTACTCCATCAACTATGCATATTTTTGGTATTCCCTGCTATTTCTAATAGGGAGGACCGCATTCTTATTTATCACCGCTGCCAGCATCAACGAAGTCTCCAAAATGCCAGCACGACTCCTGAGGAATGTGCCCAGTCATATTTGGTGCGAAGAGGTAATTTAAAGAATGGCGCCTCGGCCTCCTCCAGATTATGGCCGCTGCGGCAATAGACTGTCTTATCGCTGTGCTGCTTTATGCTTAACAATATTCAGTGGCAGTTTTCTCGGTGTATCTGATGGCGGTCGGATTTTTGTTTCGGTATAAAAGGGAAATTGTTTCGTTGGGACTCCAATGGGGAGTCGAAGGAAAGTCCTTCGGGAACCCATAAAATTGTTCACATCGTGCCGTACTGTGCAAAGGATTACTATGCAAAAAGCATGATACCTACTTTATTCTGTATCATTCTTTTTAAGGGAATAATATTAATAGTGTCCTGATGCTATCTGCAAAGGAGAGTTTCGTATTTTTGGGACTTCGAAAATTGGTTAAGAATGAATAAATAATGCAGTTTCACAAGGCATTAAATTATCTTTTATAATGATGGTATCACATGTATTTATATAGGAGAGCAGACTCACATCCAATTTTACATAATTAATTAATTGCGCATCGTACCATGTATTGCAATAATATTACTTCAAATTTATAAAGTATAATATATTATTTAATTAAGGTATACATTTTAGCGACTTTTTTTTCAATGTCTATCTAACTCTATTAACTAATTGAACCAACAAATTAAATATTTTGTATGCTTATAACGACAAAAGTGTGATTCTTCAAACGTTTTTAATTTATGTATTTAAAAAATATGTCAAGAACGGTTTAGTTTATTATTTTTTTTTACATCGTATATGCAAGGTTAAAAAAAACTATTTCGAGAAAAACACGTTTAAATTTTAGTAAAAGAAAATTACATGTATTCACCGATTTTCAAGCGTCTGTTAATTTCCAAATTTTTTCTTAACATTTTACCTGAAAAGAAACTTCGAAATTGAAATGTTGTTGTATTGTGAAATTAAACACGAATTAAACACAAGTAATAATATGTAGTATAGAATAGATATTGCTTACCGGTCGTAGATAAACCATGTTTTCATAGTTCTTTTTTTGTTTTATTAAGCAAGTCTTCATTTTTTGCTTAGAGTTGTTTTATTAAAGCGTTTTATATGAAACAAATAATAGTTTTGCATTTACCATATGAATGTGAATATTTTTACATATCGACATATCAACCTTTATTGGTGTTACTGTCTTTAAAGGCAGCATAACCAACTCTTTGAAAATTACTAGAGGAGAATTAAATTAAAGCATAATAGCTATGAAATACGCATTTTGTTTTGCTCAATCCAAATACATGAAGTATTTCGGGAAATCTCCCCAAAAGTATTTTTTTTTTATTTAATCCCTGTAGACAATATAAATGAAATATTATATGTACACTTAACTTTTAAATTAAGAATGACTTTCTGTTGTCTTTGGATTATTACTTTAAAGAATTAACGTATAAAATCACTCTATCAATTATTCAACAATCAAGGGAATATACATATTTCTGAAGTTATTTAAAAACATTCTCCCGTCAGTTTTCAGAAATCTCATGAAAAATATATTCCAAAGAAGAGCTCTCAGTTTTTATAAACAAAACTGGACAAATCTTAAATCGGTTTTCGTGTCAGATTTCGTTTAAAAATGTTTAAAAGAAAATTTATTTCCAAATTTTCGTTATTGAATTCGGTAAAATTTTTAAAGATTTTTTAATTTTAGCTCACAATGAAAGCAACCTATATATGAATACATATACATACTATATTGTATGTGCAACATTTATTTTATATTAAAGTATCTTTTTGAAGGCTTTCGTACCTTTAAGATTTCTTAAAATATTGGATTTAATCGTAGGTGATTATTGCTTATTTAATTTAATCTATAATATGGAGACTATGTGACAATAAATCAAAAGAAAAAGAAAATCCTTTGTTCATTATTTACGATAAACGGAAGGGAAAATGAAAGGTCAGAAAATTTGGCAAAACGATAGAAGTCAGTTGATTTTATTCCTTTTGCCAAGATGAACTAAAAATTTCAGAGCATCGCATCCATTACTGGATTAAATGAATAAATCTTTCTACTTCAACAGGCTGATCGATTCTTGCATGAATTGAGTTCAGGGACCATTGGACTGTCGGCAATGGGATTTTTTCACTTCACACGGGGGATAGTCATCACAGTGCGTATCGAACCATTATATTGACTTCGAATTAAAGAAAGTGACTTGATTGTAATTCATTTGATTATTTTCAGATGGCAAGCACGATAATCACGTTTGAGATGGTTATAATGCAGTTCGATCAGAACAGCGCTGATCATGATTTGCCTCCATTATGCGGCTGATGAGGCTCCCATTTGAAAATTGTCATGCTGGCAGTGGGTAAGATTACTTCCACTTGTTGCCTCGAAATTGACAATTTGTTTTAAATCTTGCGTAAAACATTTGTGTGTTTGTGCTTTATTAAATAAAATCAGAAAACGCGTGAACACGTAAAGCCTTTTTATTAGCCCTTGTGTCTTCAATTTTGCCTTGTAAACCTCGAAGTGCTTGGTGGCAGGCCTTTCAGGACTTCATGACATCCCATCCATTTTAGGTTAAACAAGCAAATCTCATCCCTTCCGCCAAGAGGTATGTTAATCATTTTACTGCTGCTCTAAAACAAAAGAAATTGCTCCTCACACCGAGCTCCTCGGTCCTTACGACCTCGTAATATTACTTGCGCTCCTCCAAGAGCTATAAAGCAGTTCATTTAGTATCTTGGGAATCACACGTACCAGCAGTAAAAATATTATTTCGCTGAGGGTTTTCTATATTGGGTTTGGCTGGTTTATGGCATGAAATTAAACGACCTGGGATTGACCATAGAATTCAAATTCGGTTCAAATGCGTCATGCAAAAATAAAATTTTATTGCTTTACTCGATCTATCTGGTGACTGCTGGAAAATCATTTTGTACGGTCCAGCAAGGTGCAAATAAATTGTCTAGATAGGGTCAAATTGAATTTTGAATATATCGTGAATATACTTAAATGTGTTTGTAGCAAAATAATGCCCTCAATTTATTCTTTACCAATAAAAAAAAAAATTCCAATTAAATTTCATAAAAAAGTAACTACATACAAAACAACTTGAAGACTTCTGTCCACTTTATGTAATATGTTAGCATAAATCAAACTACATATTAGCAGCGATAGCTATTGTCATTTGACACTTAATACACTCAGTAAAAAATAATTGTAATTAAAAAAAAACACTTTTCAATTTACATTCCTTGATGCCATTTTTCTCATACTGGATAAGGGATCAAGCACACATGTTAATTAAAATATTTTTCCTTTTGTATGAAATTTTGTATAACGCTGTAGATGAAATTCATTAATTGTCTTCTTCTCCTTCTTCTTTAATTGAAAAGATTAATATCATTAGATCCGGCCCTAAGTAAATTAAGCCGAATGAAAATCTTTAAATTGTTAAAAACATAAATAATTACTCTCCTTTAATTTAAAATTTTGTGTAATTATGAGATAATTAATTATGCAGGAAATCTGAGGAAAAGAATGGTATTCCTTTTTTCCATCTATTGGAAGAAGTCAAGAAGACAACATCCTTCAACTTCTCCGGCAGAAATGAAAAAAAGGTATAGGAGCCAATTACACCGTCAAAAAATAGCTGAAAGAGAAAAGAAACCTTTCCGTTGAGATCTTGAAACTTTTCTTGGGCATTACATCCAACCCTTCGGAAAAACCCTCCGCAAGGACTAAAGAATCAAGATCCTTGAATTTTTAAAACAAATGATGTCCGAGTAAATGCTGGCTGCACTAAATATTTCGAATTAATTAAATAATATGTCTTCCTCAAATTCCTCGCTAGGCGCGGCTCCTTGAAATTAATGAAAATGTTTAAGTGAACAATTTTCCTTTCACTTTCGATTCAAATTTTTTGGAAGTTTCAGATTCAGTTACAACACTGAAGGATGCTTAATAATTAAGAAATTTTCGGGCTCTTAATTGATTTATCTTGGAATGAAAGAGAAAATTCTTGAGAGGTTGGGTAACGCGGCGAGAAAAAAAATGTGCTCATCGTGTCAAAGTGAGGACTGGAATTAAGATGTTGATTTTTGCCTAAGAAAAAGGTTGAAAGCAGCTGAATGGCCGAAGTCAGTACGAGATTACAAATTTAGTTCAAAATCGTTTTGTGCTTATTTGAAATTGTAAATTTTATTCCAACCGTAAAAATAATCTTTTTCGGTTTTTAATTGAGGGTATTTAGTCTTCAATGTTCTTTTCTGAATAGCGTTAAGACGACGTCGCTTTTAATAGCACTTTAAAATAAAGTTTAATAAAAGTAAGCCCTCTAATTGAATTTTAGATTAAACTCTCTGAGCAATTTTTCGGTTTCTTATGAGCTCCTTCAAGCTGTTTAGGTGAAATCATAAAATTTTATGGCCTACGCTATGATCTTCTTTACACCTCGAGTAGATAAGAGCAGGAAATAGAATTCTTTTAGTCTTTAGAAAGCTACCTCAACTTCCTTAGCACTCATTTGCACTTCAGAAAATGTCAATAGCAAATGGTACTTAAAGGTGAAATCTGCATAAAGATTGACGTCATCCATAAAAGAAGTCAATTTAAGAGCAAGTACCCATGCGAATGGTGTCTCTTGTCAGGACTTCATTTTTTTATTGCGTAACCAGTGTCACCCTACTATTGACACATTTTCAGTTTCAATCAGGGTGATCGGATTTTGAGATTGGGTTTTTGCCCTAATGTCGATTTTATCGAAACTTCAAATCTTATAAAATTCGAATTTTTTATCTAAACATATTATTCAATTGATGGGATAAGATTGGTGCTGCCTGTAAAACTTCCTCTCAAATGCCTACGCCTACCTGACTGAATTTAATTTGAAATCTTCCTGTCTACAGGAGAGCTAATAAATTACTTTCACAAAAATAACCAGACAGGGAGTGATAAGGGTTTCAGTTTTCTATGCAAATACGTATTTCCCCAGCCGGACAAGCATATACGTCATGAATGAAACATTAGACTAAGCTACGTCATAAAGGGGATCTTCTGAAAATATTAATGCTTCATCATAACTTTGCATCAAGCTGAAAATATTAAGCAAAATAGGGTCGGATTTCGAGAAATTTTGATTCTATTTTGATAAAATCAAATGTTTTCCTCTATAGGTATTTAACTTGAATTTATCTTGTGATAGTATTTATTTCTACAAAGCACTTATTGGCTGCCGCCAAAATTATAAATACTGTGTATATTCCCTTCTTCTCTCAGCTGGAGTTTTGAATTAAAATAAAATAAATAATGTACAAACAAATAAGTCCTAAAGTCCTCACCTCATAAGTTCAAGTTGGGAGAAATAATTTTATTGATATGTATTCTTTAAAAAATCGATTCAGCAAAAATCTGTGTATGTATTTTATATGTACCTACCTATGTATTAATACCTCCTTTGGAATTAAGAAATTTTTTAAATAACTAAAGATAATATGTGTGTCATAAGCCTATTTTGATATCTTTTTAAAAGTGTAAGTTAATCCGAATATAATCCTATTTTATCTCATTAATTTCAAAAGCACTATTATTTTTAAAATCATTCATATTTCTATATTTCCTTTTATGCAATTTTCCATTGTTATTTTTATTAAAGCCTTTTAAGTAACTTCACCTGTCCGTATGGCGCAAAATCTTGATTTTCATCCACTTGTTGGACTTACCTGAAATATTGCATAGACATGTAGTTTCGATGGCAATACAATATTATCGGTCATATCTCCTTTAGTTTTAGTACTCAAAAAATGTAAAGGTTTCTTTAACTTTTTTAAATTCATACGTGCATATATTTATATATTCAGACGTGTATATATATAATTATATTTTTAATTCATACATTTATTTATAGTAAGGGTAGATAAAAATAGAAAAGTCGTCAAACCAGTCCGTCAGCTTTAAGCTAAGCCCGACTGACATTTACTCCACAGGACTCTCTTTTCTAATATTTTCATTTCTGATTCTCAGATTTGAACAATATCGACATTTCCTTTTGTTCGCCTATGAAAAGATTTCTTCTTTCATAATGAGAAGCTTTCAGCAGTGGCACAAATTGTACAAATTGCTTTAACATATCGCTCCCTTGAAAGGGTCTGTCCGAATCTGGTAGTTAGTTGGTCAGACTAACCGAGACAAGAAATTTATGGAGGGTTGGTTCTTATTGTCCGCACAGTTGAGGGGTTTTAACAGTGGACATTATTGTGGTCTGCGATGTTGTTTCCATTAATCCGTACCTAAATCTCACATAAGGCACTGCGTGTCGTATGGCAATTGTTTCATAATTTCCACCGTGAATTATAGGTTACAGAATCTAGTTTTTTGAAGAGTTCAAGATTAATTTGATTTCAGTACATGTATTATTTATGTATCAAAACTTCCTGTAATTTTTCAGAAAAGGGTTATCGAAAATTACTTTATTTTCTGTATTTAAATTTATCCCGAGAAACGAAATGCTTCAAAGTCAAATCTGGATTGAAATTAATGATTTATGTAGAGAAACAAAAGCACTGCTTGTACTTTAGAAGAAGATAAGTCTCGACAGCAATGGCTTTACTTAAGATTAATAGAGTTTTGCTCAGAAGGTTTATAAAATGATCAAATTATACATTTGTCACAATTGTATACACTTATTTATTTAAAAGTATGATAATAAAAGTAAGCATACAACTCAAATTTGTAAAGAATAGAAATTAACGAAAATTAATTGTTTTCACACAAAGTACAAATTATTTTATTATTACTACAATTATTTATTTATTATATAAATACAATTATTACAAGACTAAGAAAAAGGTATATCAAGCTATTCAAAAAATAAACAAATCACTTTACCTCTAACTCTGATTTAAGTCAATTAATTTAACAAGGTGTCTCTCATAATTTAATCATGTTTAACAAGGACACCAAATTGCTTCATGTAGTGTAAATTGGGGTTTTCCCGGAAAACCATGAAAAATTATACGTCTAATAACGTTAACGTTGCTAAAAGTAGAGATGTTCATTAGCAAATAATTTTATAGGAGGAAACCATTTCTTTCCGCCAACTAATTAATTTTATGAATATGCAAAGACATTTTGGACACTGACCATAGTCCCCAGCCGACAGCGATATCGAATACAAGAGAACTCCTAAGTCTATAGAGATTCCTTGAGGTGACAATTTTTCCCGCACTCGCTGGGCAAGGTATGAATAATTCATAAGTAAAACACCTGTTAGGCAAGGTTGTGTAGTTTATAAGGGTCGGATCATTTGCAATTCTAAGGAGGCCTAAAATACTAATAGGCAGATGAGACTGTTACGTTTTCCGTTTATAAATAAATATATAAATTTGATAAACTCGAAATGTCCATCCATGTTCATCAGCTTAAACAAAACAAATGAATAAACAGTTTCATTGAGGTTGGAACAAATAGATAATAAGAGATTAATAATTTCTTTAAGAAAACAGGGCTCAAATGATCGAAATTTGAGTTATTTCTAGGCAATTTAGTATAACTGAAGCAAGGACGAAATGTTCATCCTCACTAAATCCCACTGCAGCATAAAGCACTGCTGTTGGGTCATAGCCTTAATCAGTCACCACAATGATATCTGACATCTGTTACATTTCGCCTATTAACTTGACTAATATAATTCATAATGGGGCCCGAAACTCATATTTGATAACCTTTCTGTCGCAATAATCAGTTTCATGCAAATAAGAAAAACCACCACTGCCGGAGAGCTTCATATTACGAAAGGATGTGTTATCAGCATAACAATAAAATAAATGCGGGTTGAGGGTTCGATAAAAGAGGTAATATCTTTCTGAGACTGAGGAGGAGGATGTAATCGAGGCATCAAGTTGTAATGAGATGGAGGGATTTGAGATAAATATAGCCGAAGAAGGTACATCAAACAAAATTATATTTCGATCCTCTTGTTTACTTTTATAGAACTGGTGTGTTTTGATTAGTTTAAGAATTTTGAAGTCATACTGCAATTGTAGATATATTCTATGAGACTGGCAAATTTATTAAAAGGCTTACAGACAAAATATTGAATGCAAACGTAATCTACAATAAAATAAAGCATTCAATCTTATTATAACATAGAAAAGTGAGAAAGTATTTGCCATCCAAGATGTTTGGTTCTCATCGATAACAATAACTTTTCTTTTATTAATACCGACTATTGCAAAACGTTTATCTTCTTCATAAATACATAACATATGAGTTCTAAAGTTCTTCAAACATTTAAAATTAAACCACTTACAAAAATTTGTTTCCAATCGTTTTGGGATATTTTAAAACAAAAGATTAGTATTTATCTATTTCAATTTGTATTTTATCTCAACGTTGTGACCTAAATACGAGAAGAAGGAAGGGCTGCTTGTAATCCCATCACCAGCCAAAAAAACCAAACTGCGCAAATCGACGGTAAGTGGTTCGTATTTTTCTTACATTCCCAAGTTAAGTTTTCTTTACCATTTTCAGGGAACGGATACTTTTACAAACTGCCCGGAATGAATATTTCATTAAAAATCGACATTTGAAACCTGCTTGAGAATTGAAGGGAAGTTGGATCGATGAATTGCACTGGGAAAAAAATTACACTAAATTGAAAGGAATTCGTAGTAAAATTCATCTTGTTGGTATATTGTGAACTTGCTTATTAAATAACATTAACAACTCATTAAAATCCTCTTTCGGGCAGGAATATAAGATGAGGAAAGATGTTTAAATATTTGTCTTATTTCCATAAACTGTAACTTAGTAAGCTAATTATAAATATTTTGGAGATAAATAAAATATTCATTATGAAATTTGTGAAAAGACAAATAAATTCTTATCTTTTCAGGAACTGATCATAAAACAAGAGAATTACCATATAAATTCAAGTTAAACTTGTTCGATTTAGTCGTTTTTATAAGGAATATTAAAAGGATACCTACTTGTTTTGAAATTTAAATTTTCTAAGGGTATTGGGTATGTCGCTTTCGGCTTTTAAAACGATTTCTGAGGGCCTGTCCGAATCCAAGTCTTCAAGAAAATCCAGCAATTATTTATATGCCGTAATTATTTAAGTAACTAATCCTTCGCATTTATCATTTTTCCTCGCTAAGATTTACTTTAAAAACAAAAATTAGTTTCGCTATTTTCAAAACGATACAGCTAGAGCCACCTAGCGAGCAGTTAACAAGTTGAACTTGCGACCACTATACAAGGGTATTACTTAGAAAACCCCATTAGATATATTTTTCTAAAACACTTTAAACCAAGTAGGTAAATCTAGATATAAACCTTTTCCAGATGTCGGGATCTTTAAACATATAAAGCTTCAGAGTCGCCCTACGAGCCAGACATCTCCATAAGCTAAATAGGATTTCTTTCATGCTCATTTATGTTCACGGTAAACGAGAAAATGCTAACCAGTTGTGGTTTGGTTTTTCACTGCAATTATCGCCTAATATTTGCCCTGAGAAGGGCTTTAAGGGAACAGAGTACATCCTGTTTATGGAGACTTTACTCAGATTTAATCGGATGAGCTTTGTGGGGATATTTTCAGATTTAGACAATTAGGGCCATCACATATTTAAGCCATCCATAACCGAATCTCACTAAAAGAATGAATAAACATTTTGGTTAAGGAGGCCATGATTAGGCGTCGTACGAATTTTTGTTCTAATTCTAATGTTAAGCACAAAAAGGTATATATGCTTAGTAGTCATAAAAATTAGATCTTTCTCGGAGACGGAGAACAAACATTGGTTAAGAGTTAGTCTTATGATTGGTATTTATAAAATTTAAAAAAAAATATGGTTTTAATTTTTAGTTAGGCGTCAACTGTATTGATATTATGACGAATTTTTAATCGCATTTTCAAACTTAGATCGATCTTATTATACTTTTGCTATTTTAAATATCAATCTCAACGATTTAAAAAATAATTCGCTGTCCTAAATTGGGTTTAACAATTTTATGAATACGTATTTCTTGTTTTAAATGAATTTTAAAGATAAAATTTTTAAATTAATTAATCAGCTGCAGTCCAAAATTGAATCTGTCCAATTGAAATTGAAAAGGGTAAGTGTAAAGCCTAAGCTAAGTTTAAAAACCCCAAGAGGCAAACCAAAGCAAACTTACTCGATACAGTATTTACGAAATTAATTCAATAAAATCCAATTTATTAGTGATTATTATATATATGTGAGAAAAAGTAATACATAGTATTTCACAATTTTTAGTGAGTAAAAATATCGTAAATGTAAAATTAATGAACAAAAAACAAAAACAACAACAACAACAAAAAAAAAACAAATATGGTAAAATCGGTTTAACAATCCCCACATTTAATTTAACGACGTTAATCAGAGTAGCTTAAATAGCTTTAAATTTGCAGTGCATAGGCTTAATGTGTTTTTCCAAACACAGTTGATCCGTTGATGGTTCGGATGATTTATTAATGAGCATTTTATCCAGGTGGATGCTTTCATACATTTTTTTTGTTGTTTTTTTTTTGTTTGTGTCAGATTTAAAGCATCTCTTTTATTGAAAGGAAAATTCGGTTTTATGACTCCCAGCTTACTGATTAAAATAATATCTAAATAATTAACATTTGTATGATTATTACAATGTAAGAGAAATATTTGATGAAAACTTATTTTTTAATTTATTGCGATTTTATGAGCTTGAAAAGTAATAGAAATCGTTTTTTTATTTTAAAATATTAGTAAATAATGGTAAATAAAATTTATAAATTTGTGTAAATATAAAAAGTAGAACTGTCCAATAATACTGCATCACGCAGAAGGTGTCAATCACATACATATACATATAATTGTTTAGACTTAATTGTAAATTAAAATCTTACAGAATATTTAAAATAAATAAATTCTATGGCAGTTTTATCTGTTATTTGGAGTTTTCGTACTCGCTCTAGTAATATCCCCCAGGGGAAGTATTTCACAAAAAGGACTGTCTGCTTCGTCGGAAAACCTTATGGGCTTATTTATTGTGCTTGTATCTCTGTATATTAAAGCACATAGGAGGCATCTTCTAAAATGAGGAAACAATCACCTTTCTATAAAGTTCTTGATTAAACTTAATGGTCTGCTGGAACAAAGAAACGCTACTCAAAATTATAATGTTGATTACGTTCGATCAATTTGTTGTAACAAAAGGTTATATTGGGATTCAAAGAGTTTTCTTGGCCTAATAAGCTTAGAAAAGAATTAAGGTGTCTGCCCGTTTGAGTTGTTCGGGGCAATTGGCGGGAGATGCCTCAAAGTTTGGGTTGTTCAGAGCAATTTACAAGAGACGTCTCAATTAGCTGCCAGACTCCTTCCACAACTTGAAAAGTTGTGATAACCGAATTATTGTTGTAGACCTACCGAAAACCTAATTTAACACATCAAACCTTGAGAAGAACTTGAATTGTGCTAAGGTCGCAATTTTTGTGTGCCCAACGAACCTATCGAGCGACGGTTTTCCACAGCTACGCACCGCACCGGTGGGGTTTGCTTCAACCTGAGGCACTCCAAATCTTTGGTACTTACACCTATCGATTTCCAGGGCACTGCCGCAACCATTTCATATTTGCTTTAAACTGGTGAGTGGGTGGTGAAACGATGTTTTGAGCTTCGGCGGCAGTTGTGTTTAAATTCGACCACAGACAACGATTAGTGGCTCGTTTGAATCTAGTGCAGCTCACTATGCGAATCTAGTTCTGTTTAGAATGGAGGAGGACTATTTGCCGAAAGGTTTATTTCTTGTTTAACAATTCGCTGATGTTGAACTGATCTGAATGTTCATTTTACGTTTATGCCAAATATAGAACTCTCTGATTATACTCAAAATGAGGGTGAAGTGGTTATTTTAAGTGCACAGAGGGAAATAAATATTCAGTGTGAAGAAAACCACAGGGTTTCCTTTGTGGTTTTCATAAAAAAATAAAAAAAATGAAATAAAAATATAGACAAAATCTAAATAAAAATTTGACTATTTAAAATGACGCACACATATGGAAATTAAGAAGATACCTGGTAGTATATTTAAATTACATTTGATAGGACTTTTAATTTTGAGGACCGATCTTTGTTTTTCTGGATTCGAAATTCAAC
This sequence comes from Machimus rusticus, assembly GCA_951509405.1. Classification (NCBI taxonomy): domain Eukaryota; kingdom Metazoa; phylum Arthropoda; class Insecta; order Diptera; family Asilidae; genus Machimus; species Machimus rusticus. Next base: position 46,429,982 of record OX608050.1, on the reverse strand, counting down.
ATGATTTACCACTGAAATTGAGCTTCTTAATTTATCTTGATTAGGTTGACAACGCTTTAAGTAATCACAAAATGTGAACCTCACTTAAGACCATAGCAAAAATTCATGTTATTTTTCTTAAAAGAATTTACTCCTTTTAAAAAGGACTCAAGATATTAAAATGATATTAAAATATTTAAATGATATTTTTTCTCATATTCAGTAAAGTGTAAGTGTGTACTTATTAATAACCCTTTCTTTCGCCAATTCTGACAATATTTTTGTCCGATCTGTATTCTAATTAACAATTTTCATATACCTAACATATTCAATTAAAATAGATTGCTTTATGATTAGATTACATAGGACACAATTAATGAAAAGAAAATTCAATGATTTTTCAGTTCAGTGGATGAACAACGTAAATTGATAAAACTTAATTAGACCTTTAATTCAACTTTTACGAAATTATATCACCTTAAAAAATAATGATGTCATTAAATGGACGGTAGCCAAGCAACATATATATTTTTGGATTTGCTTTGCTAAGCTATTAAGAAATATGACAAAAGTTCAATCCCTAATTTTTCTGTTTTTGTTTTTCCTTATAAAATGATTTGTGGGCAAGATTCAGGTGACATTAAAAGTGAGCCCATGCCGAAAATAACTGACGTAACGCATGAAAAATTTCTCAATTTGAACAAGTAACCCAGAACAAGGTAATGTACGTGACAGAAATAAGCACAGATATCCTGTTCCCACTGGAGAAATATCCCATTTATCCATGTATGAGGTGAGGGATGAGCTGCTTGTGGTTTATTTATGACATGGTAAAGCATTTTGTACCATATACACGTGCACACCAGAAACTTCCCAAACTTCGGCAATTAAAATGGAGTATAGCTGCAACCTAATAAGCAGATGTCACTTTCAATTAAATCAAACTCATTTTAAAAAGGACCCAAGATGTTGCAATGTTATTTTTTATTATGGAAGTCCATTGCCATTTGTGATAAAAATCCCAAAGGAAGCGATGCTATCCCATAAACTCGAAACGAAAGCCAAATGAATACCATCGACTAGGAAAAGAATTGCTGATATTCGTCCTGAAACTGTACGGCATGTGGCTCTTATATGCCGGGATATTAAAATTATATTTATTCTGTTCAATATCCGGCCGCGAAGACATTTTGGAGTAATTGAAGTGAGGGAAAGAAGCCATCGCTTGTTAGTGCCATTTCGACCATCCCGCAGAGTCATATCCATAAAGGGCTAGTGTTTAACAAATCAATTTTATTTCAGAGGCTGAGGAAGTTATGAGAACACTAAAACAAAGGAGATTAAGCCACGCCTATTGGAAGTTTTGGAATTGGGCAATTCCTGAAATGGTTCACTTATTGGATTTTGCTTTTTTTGCGGTTAAATTATATAACTGAACGACAACCAGGGCCTTATATACATATGTACATATATCAATTTTCATAATCATAACATATAATTAACTATTTATAGTATTTTATTAAAAAGACATACATATAAGAAAAAATGTAAAACTAAAATTTTGGAAAACCGTCGAAGATTTTCCAACATTCAACAAATTCATATTCCGAGACTTTACTAAATATTGTATTTCCTTTAGGTCCTGATAGATGAAAAATACTGGTTTAAATGACCTTAATGATGTCGAAAAGCCACCTCCGGACTATTTTTTCATTACGTTTATCGATATTATTTTAAACATTTTTAAAGAATAAAATTGTTTTTACCATATATACCACCGCCGAAAGTTCGAATTTCGCCCTGTTTTGCGGGAGCAAAATGCCACTTACTGAAAAGAATTCAAAACCATTTTACTCGATAGAGTGAATATTCAGAAAATATTTATTATTTAAAAACAAAAAATATAATGCCTTTTAAAAGGGTCTTGCGCGGCTATTCCGTTCGCTTTGAAAGTATCTCCCTTGGGCGTAAATCCATGACACCATCCTTCTGCTGAAGTCATCTAATATTAATTTAGCCTAAAGAAAGGACTTTTAAAGTAATCGCGCGTCACAAAGTTAGGTATGTCTTGTTTCCCTAAAATTGGCTAAGGCTTTTCGAGTGGATAATTTATCTTGATTGATGAACAGCTGTTCTAATTTTAGGATAAAAACTAAGGTAAAAATAGAGTTTTCTCCTCATTCTTAATACCTTACCACTTATCGAAAGTAAATACCCTCTATTTTGTGAAAGGGTATACCTAAGCATTGATTTTTTCCAGTAATATTTATTGATATAAAAGTTATTGGAAAAAAAGGGGAACATGCTAAACCGAGAAATTATTTTACAAAGCCTGACTGATTGAACGTAATCTGAGAATAACGAAGAAAGGATTTTTTAACCAGCCATCATCAATCAATGTTAGGATGTATCGGGAAGCTGTCTATTTTTTTGCTTAAGTAATCCATATTTTATCTCGTTTGGCCACGAATTATTGATCAAGGCCACAAGGGATTTTTAGGAACATACATATTTCTATTATTTAGTAATATTTTTTATTAGAATTATTAGCTTACTTGTGTGATGTGAGTAATTTGGTGATGGATAAGTATTCGATTCCTCCCTCATTTCATGCCGGTTTTCTTTTTATTTCGTTTCCCAATTTAATTTGAGTTATGCCCACACCTCAGTCTTGAAAAAAATTTGTCGAATATAACATGATTTGGAGATATTATTGAATGGAAAAACGTGAGCTTCGTTCTGAATTAGACTTAGAATTTGTTACAACTTACAAAAAAATCAAGTACGTTTGCTGAACATTGTTAATAAATAAGAAACTTTCATAGGTAATATGTTTTTATCGTAGAATATATATACATATGTGTGTAAGAAATGCCGTCAATTGTAATAGTTTTGAAAATTGTCAAACATTTTTTATACATTATATTTTTGTCCTGGTAATTGAAAAAGTATTTTGGTAGCTAGTTACCTTGAAGTCTGTAAGTATAAATGGATGATTGGAATATTTATCATTAATTTTAAAAACAAAATCACTGGATCGCATATTTAAAATAAATTTTATATATTTCTGTTTCATTGGAAAAAGGAAATTTGAGCTTTATTTTGTGTACTTTCAATTTTCAAAAATATATAAGACAAACACTGCATTGATTTATCTAATACGGCACAGGTTGATTTCCCTTTTTCAAGCCCAGACAGGTGGCAATAAAGCCTCATTTACATATTTCCCAGCGAACATTTTCTACCATCAGCACCTTCCGAAACCCGTCAACAAGCACCGATTTGGTTTGAGGAGGAGCGTTATTTGTACTTCTGATCATTGTCAACGTGTCGTGCCATTTCCAGATTTTATGAAGGTGTGTTCTATTGCGTGGGTTGCGTTCGTCCTACAGAACGCGTTTCATCTATTGACTCTAAACGGAAATTTACACGGAGGATAATACCTTCTTGAATATGAAAGTGAATTGAAGCAATTTGCCCAACGAGTTCCGGATCAGTCGTCACGATTTTTTTAAGTAGATTACAGCGGAAGTTCTCTACGTTTGATATAGATTCAGGATCCAATGACGAGGAAATTTTCTAGCAATGTTGCGCGGAAATGGCGAAAATTTGGCATGTTGTGTGCACTAATCGAGAACAACTTTGCAGACGATGGTGCTCCTTGATGGCAATAACGCGATTTGAATTTTTAGCTCCTATATGTGTCTGGGGAAGAACTGATTTCGGTGATTACTATTCATTGCGGTGGGCTTTATTGAAGGATGTTAAAATTCATAACGAAGATGCCTAGAGTTTTCGATGAAATAATAATGATCGATAAAAACTGGAAAGAAGTAACAGACCACGCTCATAATATATACTCTGTTTTGTTTTCTTAGGACCCAGGAACCTCTAGCAATCTTTGTAATTTCGTCATGTTTGTCCCATAAATAATTCTTTTAATAGTCAACTGACTTGGACTTACAAATACTATGAAAATTCTTACATCTACATATGTAGTTTAAAATTACAGATCGAAGTAAACATTTTAAGTCGCCTGGAGTGTCTTTCAGCCTTACTTTCCTAATGGTTTATTAAAACAAAACATTTATTTGAAAATTTTAATGTTGTTACTATAAAATAAAAACTATTGCAGACAAGAACTTAAAAATATTGTGATCGAAAATTTGACTACCTTAGATTTCAGTGACAATGCACATAATAATTCAATTATAAATAACCATTTATTTCCTTTAAAGGGTTGATGTTCCAATTTGCTGGTAAAAATTAAAAATCGGCGGGAATAGAATATGGCATTTGAAAAGTACACGTCATGGTAAATATCAACATGATAAATTAAAATTGGACCCTTTGTTTAAAGTACTTGTTGGATAGTTTTCGATTACATTTGAAAACATTCATGAAGAACAGGATGACAATTTTAGCGAAAAACTTCTCCTTAGCGGGGAGCAAAAACTTCGAAGGAGAGATTTTGTTAGCTTGCGCAGTATAAACTTGTGGAACAAAATGGTCTGTTTGAAATTGTGGAACAACACGTGCTATGCTGATTTTCCTACAATCCTAAAGAAAAAAGTATGTAATTATCTATCACAAAAACAAATGCATTAGAAAAGTTTGTGCTAAACTGGAATATTCTATGAAGCAGGAAGATAAAAAAGGATTTGTTTAAAAAATAATAATATAATAATTAGAGCTTAGCCTTAGATGAATTAGAAGCTTGACTATTCGAAACAGAGCATAAAATGTCCATTTCTTTTAACTTTATATATAATTTATAAATTAATTCTTGGGCACCTCAATGAATATAATGTAAGGACATATGTACATCTTGAGTATGGATTTTTCTTTTGAAATTTTAAATCATAAAAAAATAAAGAAGTGTAGTTATAGTTCAATATTCCCCACTTGGTGTATTGATAGTGACTAGTTTATTTATAACTAATGTTTATGGATATACCTATTAATAAATATAAATTAGATAATTATTATTACATATGTAATTACATGGTATATTTAAATGATTTTCACTCACGGCCTTGAGGTGTCGTTCACTTTGATAGTTCGCCTCTTTTAAGAAGCTCAATCTGTAGCCTTAGTTTACAAATTTCAAATTTAGGTAATTGGCAGTATTACAGAACCACAGCAATTGCACAGAAATGTTTTGAAATTTACCAATTATGTATGTAAGTACCTATTTAAAACGAAACACTTAGTGTGTTTAGTAAAATATTCCGTTCCTTTCAAAACTTGTAATCGTTTTTTACCATGGTTCATGAACCACAAATAAAGACAAATGCTCAGGAAACCAACAAATTCCGAGAATGGTTGGATGTTTTCTATGCAGTTTTCAGTGCAGTGAATAGGGCAACTTGAATATCTATGTACATTGGAGAAGATATTTTTAGGATATGAATGAAATTTCCAGAAAAAGAGTATAGGATGTTCATGATAGGAAAAAAATATAGAATAGAAGGTTTCTGGTTCTATAAATGCATAAATGAACCTTTGAAGATGAAAGAAGCTCCTCATTAGTCTAGTCTAGAGAAAGGAATTTAAGATTTAAGTATAGGCTACATTTTTAAATTTAATTGTGATATAAAAAAAGCTACATATTCACAAGTTGAGTTAGGTGAAAATAGAAAGGTTTAAGAATGATGTAAGAAATATTGTTTTGACGAAAATATTTCAATTAAATTAAAGGAATTTACCTTTGGATCATACTTTCTTTAATCTTATTGCAGATTTATTTTGACGTGACAACGTCTTATAAATCGGTCGGCCCGAGAGTCATTTACGAAAACTGAAGTAACGTAACGACGAGCCGCTAACATGAGCAGGAGCGCGCGCAGCACTTGAGAGAGACTCGCTCGACAGGTGTCTGCCTTGTGTCTCTCTTATAAGTAAAACTAAATAAAACTAAATACGTGATTTATAAATTTAATAAAATTTTAAACTTCATTTAATCTTTTGTTTTAATAAACTTAGACAACAAATAAGACGTTGTCACGTAAACTTCGATCGTAAACCGACTTTACAGACAACCAATTTTTTTTTTAGAAAACCCCAGTCTTCAGGAAGATTTAAGAACGATTTCAGTTTTAAAAAAGAATATCCATGTACTGCCCATCAACTGATGATTGGAAATCGATTGTACCTCAATTTCAAGAAAATTGCAAAATCGGATTCACTCCAAAGTAGATTTGATGGTCGTGAGCTGCGGCTTCTCCGCAAATTCGCCCGCATATTCCCATCGGGTTTAAATTGTGACGGGTGTAAGAGTGCATTGATCCGCCTCAAATTCTCTTCAGGAATATTTCCTTACCCACAAATTTTTATGATAAAAGGCGATAAATAGAGCTGGGATAAAAATTTTGCACACATGTTTCCAGTGTGCGTATCATAACTGAAAATCGCGTTCCTAAAAAGCAGGTAAGAGGATTTTCGCGGAATCCTAACTCTTCAGATATTTATACTGATATATAGTCTCGTTAGAGAAAAGTTTCATGGTTTTAATCCAAAATCGCGAGATATTCCGCTCGACTTTTATGCACCCATCAACTTCACGCGATTATTTGAATAAATTTTCGTCATGGTCTTCAATCTGCGTAATTTAATTGCGAATTCCAGACGACAATCAAGTTTCAGAGTTCCACAGAGAAAAATTGCTTGAACTCTTGGTGAGGGATCTTTAAACAATGGCAATTTGTCAGACTTTCATGAACATTAATTCGTCTAAATGCTGAACGGAACGATTAAATTTGGTGCTAAGATTATTTAGCTGACGTTGAGGATGAGATAACAGAAATTAATTTTATTTCTTCACAATTCATTTATTTTGGTATAAAAAGTATCATGTCAAGTTCGTACAGCATTTGTTCGTTCCATTAACAAAAGAACATTTTTTATTCTTTATTGAAATTTTTGACTTTTACAGAAATAATGTTGTTCCAAGTTGTGCGTGCACAGCTTTAACTTTGTTGCTAACTGGAGACTCTCCTAAAGTTAAAGGAAGAAAAATCTGAAATCATGATACAGGATATTTTGTTATTACTTATTGTAGCTACTACATAAATGAAAGTTTCAAACGATTTTAAGTAAGTTTTGTATTATATTATAATATAAAATAATTTTGCATCTTTCTACAGAAAAAGTTTTAATTTGAGAGATGTTTTATTATATTTTCGTTACAACTTCAAATATCTACTAAATTCTTAGGATATGATATTATAAAGTACAAGACAAATTTTATAACTCCTCAGCAATTTTAAATCTGAATTTACATACTTACATATGTAGTTATTTTTTTGAAAAATCTTGTAAATTTTAGGGAGTGTTATTATATTAGCTCTGCTACAAGCAGAGCATACTCAACTGAATATATCCAAAATTGATTATGTCGGTGTCACTTCACAATTGCAATCTTCGCATATTATGTATATAATATCATATACGGTCATTAAATTTAACTTCATGTAGTTAGGTGAACTTGAAAATTATTCGGGTTTTTTATTTATTTATTTTATTATGAATTCAGTATATTTGCGAGCTATTTTTATTTTTTTTATTGCGTCAAGAAAGTAAGTCGCGTCAATGAAAATTCAATATTTGATCAAAATACAAGACAAAATTTTCCTCATTGCCCAATACGATAAACTTCATTTTATTCTGTAAATATTTGTCTCTGAGGTTCGAAGACAGACAAAATGATTACGAATATAAATAAAGTTTTCGACAGTGACTTGTACAAAGATAACCCAATTGATGTTGGCAAAATTTTTACATATTAAAATTTCAATTAGCTATCAACAAAGCTGGCTGACAAGTGTTCAAGAATCAAAGAGGTAATTTCGTGGTTCAGAGCATCAAATAAGATTTTTTCGACATGAAAATTTAAATTCCCAAAAGCATTTTTGCACATCCCCCCAACTTCGCTAATCCATTTCTTAAGAACGCGGTTTTCTTGAATATATGTATGAACGGTGAGGGTACCTAACATTAGTTAATTTGCCCTGGAATTTCTCTCTAAATCCTTCTAAGGAGAACAAACAGACGCCTGAAGGAAGTTCCCAGACGGAAGCGGATGACTGTCACTTACGAGAACGCCCCCGCGCTTCAGTTCTTATGATTGAATTTTGTGAAATTTTCAGAAATTTGCAGAAAGTACAAAGTACAAGAAAGTACGACTCGATTGTTTGCAAGCACTATGCGGAAGTTTCTTGGAACAACGAAAATTTTCGACGGAAATATTCAGTTTGCCTCTTCTTACTTTTATGCTGTATTAAAAATAATATATAATGTAGAAGATACGAGTTTTTTTTTAATTGTGAGAATTCCTAGAAAATCAGGTACTTGTAAGATTTGATGTAGGTGCCAGATATTAACGTACATAGGTGTAAAACCTGAAGGTGTGTTACTGATATGATATAGTCCGTTCGTGTGAACTTTATTTACCTACTTTATAGTTTTTTAGAATATTGTAGCGTGTAGTAGAACAATTTATTTGCTTTTTTTAATATTCGGATTGAGCAAATGGTTAACTACATCACTATTAAAAACAATTTCGGTTGGTTTGATGTCAATTATCATTAAAATGTAAATTGATAAAAACGGTAATTATCTCAAAATTAGTTGGTTTTGCAAATATTTCACTTGATTTCCCTACTATTTTATTTGGTTTTCCAACTTTAGATTATTTTACCAATTAATTTAATTAGTAGGCTGAAAATCAATCAAAAGATTAGTTAGTGTTTCTAATCTGTTTCTTTAGTGAATGTATGTGTTCGGTAAGTGTTGATTTTTGATTGACTGGAAAATTATTAAAATATATTTATTTAACAATTCAACACTGAAATAAGAATTTAAAATATAATTCACATACTTTTTTAAATGAATTAGATCAGTTGTTTCGCCAAACGTAAACCACTATGTTAAAAGTATGTAAATTATGTATACTGTATACACGGACCTTGGCAAAAGCAATTAAGATTTAATGAAATTCAGAGCTTTATTTTAAATCAGTATAACTATATTCACTGCTAACCAGATTATAATTCTAATCATACTTATAATTGAATTTTCATGCCTTCGAGCTATTTGCGGATGACAAATTAATAAAAATTCAAAAGAATAATTGAATCGATTATTAGGACAATCCTGAATCCCTCATTAATACACCCACAATTTAATCAATTTAATTTAGCAATTTTACCATCTCCATGCAGCTCAGTGAACAGGGAAAAATTTATATAGCAGTGGTTGATAAATTAGAATTGGCAATAAAACTTTTGACGTGTAAAAAAAGATTTATTCTTCTCCCAAGTACAATTGGAAGTTGTTGACATGGAGTGAGGTTTTGGAAGAGCTCATGCAGGTAATTATGATGTTATTAAGAGTTTTTCTGGTAATTCTTATTATACAATAGCTTTCAAACATAGATTTTCCCTTCCTTATGACAAGCACAACAGTTTGTTTATCCTGTGAACCACAGGACTAATTATGGTTCAGGTTCTTTTGAAGCAGTCGCTACGCCTAGGAACTATAATTCATTTTTTAATATTATTAACTGTGATAAACTAGCTTTAAGACTTGTCGCGATTTTAATCCGTATATTATATACATATGTACTTCAATTTATTGTTTTTAATTATTATTGTTCATTATTTAGACTCTGCAGAATTTTATAACGATAATGGCATACAAGATCTAAATCTATCGCTTAAATGATTTCTTGCTTACTCTCCTCACTTGGCATAATTAAAACAAAGGAATTAGAGGAAAAATGTTTACCCTACCTAATCTTTGTAAAAAATTTGCCACGTATTTATCTTCTCCGAACAAGGGTTGAACAAATTTTTCTTGAAATCTCTTCCAGAAATAAATGTTGTCTCATGGAAAAAATTCTTATGAGAATTAAAATTTTTTCTTGATTAGCACCCTCCGTGTCCCATACATACCCTATGCATAGCATATACACACATATTCGTACAAAAATTAATTTCAAATGTCATTTTAATAAGCGCACAGAAGGGATGTTTTCATCTTAATAAAAAAAATTCTTGAAATCCTAGAGCTGGATTGTGTATTGATTTTAAACTTTGCCTTTTGGCTAAATTTCGTCTGCAACCACAATTATGTTATAATTATTTATAATGAACTTTTATTATACGTTATAGGTAGTGGTCTGTGTTGATTTTTATGATTTGCATAAGTGTTCAAAATAGTCTAATTTTAATCAATAAATTCAACTTATTATTATTTTACAGTCCTCAAAATTACCTACATATTAAGGACTTATATTAAATATGCCATGTTTTATTATTATTTATTTGAAATATGTTTACACAATATTTCTGAGTTATAACTAATCTATAGATTCTTTTTACCCAAACAAATATAATATTTATAATATGTACAGATGTACATATATGCAATATAAATGAAATTTTGTTGAAAATCAAATGACACGTATGTATATAATAAAAAGAGTAACTAATTTAATGAAGTTAACATTTCAGTATTATTTATGATGGTGGATACACATATTAGATATATCTTTTTGCTCCTAGTGGTATCAATACTTTTTTTTGGATATTTTAAGTGATTTGGTAAAATAAAGAATGCCAGGAAGAATATATTCAGTTCACATGATTAGAAAAACTTAGGAATGGGACCAGATTTAATGTATAGAGGATGGCCGCATTTACTCAAGCTTGCGGGAACATGAAACGCTTTTTATAGAAATATATATCTATAAAGAGGAATTTTGTTGATGAAATCTAATGTAATATTTATTGAAAAGTCCCAGACTACCAATGAATGAATGAACATAGATGTGAAGCGATTTGCAAACTTGTATGGACAATATTTGGATCTAAATCCTCCTATGAGAAGGGTTCAAAAAGAGATTTATTCTTTTAATAAGAGAAAAATTTAACTAAATATTATCAGAGTTTCCAAAATTAAACAGTTGAACCGATCAAGAGTTAATGTCCAAACGTTGTTGATCCATCAAACTAAAAGTAAATAATCTAATAAAATAAATAATTTTTTACAAAACGCAAAGAATTGAACTCCAGAGAAACGGCCTTGGCTAATGTTGATTCGTGATGAATTATTCGGTATGTAACTATTTTTAGCGTTACTAAAATAAATACATTAACGATGAATTGATAAATTGCCATATTACTTGCATGACCAAAGATGAAAGTGAAGACGACGAATGATATTTAAAAAAAATATCTCTTACCTATAATTCAAGTGTTTGTCGTAAATTCACCTTAAAATAGCACTAATTTTAAATTCAGTTTCACCTGTTAGATATCGATTTTACGAATCCATTTATATTTATACTTTCTTATGAACGAACATGAGCATTTGTAGTCGTCCCCACGGAAAGCACGTGATGTGAATGTCTAATAATTCCAAAAATCGTACTAAACACGCATTCCTGGACGATGGCGGGTAAGTGCCAATATTATAAATCAAATAAATTGCCGAAAATTTGGTAATCTGACACCAACAACCGTAACCACTTCTTTTCATTTGCTAACAAAAGCTTCCATTTCCTTAATTGGGTATATTTGCCCATAATTCTTTCTGAGGCAACATTTTGCGATAAAATGTGTCGACAAATAAATCTGGGAATTATTTGAAATGTGAGGACGCATAAAGTTAACACCTAAGCAGCCAAAACAATTTGTGATATGTGACATATTAATAGCGGAATGTTACCAATGTTTTGTGGGCTCAGGATGGAAGGAACTAACTTTTCCAAGGTATTTTAGGAATGAATTAGTTGTCATCTATTAGGTGTTATGACTGCTCAAGGTTCATAAAGTTAATCTTCTGGAGCAGTTATTTTGAGCATGCTTATCTAGAAAATATAATACAGATTTGATTTGACTCTTTTGAAAAATATTATCTTTTCATGTTTGTGTTGTGTTAGGTAAAGATTTTATTTTAATATAATTAAATTCTCAATTATTTATTCTCCTCTGTTAATTATACGAGAACTTAATTTTTTAAGCCCTTATTACTACTTATACAGATATGTATATCTAAATATACTCTATGAGATTATGTAATTTTGAAATAATTATAAAAATAGCATTTAAATTTAATTAAGATTATCACAGTGAATAGACACAAGTGACACTTATTTTCAAAAAGGACTATAATGGATAATAGGTTTAAAATAAAATCCAATTTTGGAATAAAATCAAGATATTTTTTGAGGTAATTTCTAAATGAATTTGGTTGATAAATCATTCCTAGGCAGACATTGTAAATAACGATAGCATTTGAGAGCCTGAAAGCTTGGTAACCGAGAGTTAAAACGGCGAAACATATGTTGCGGCGCTAAAAATGTTTAAAAACATGAAAAGCAGTAATGTGTATAATAACTCAGTAAACTTTGGATCTAAACAAGCATTAGAAAAGGTCTAATACTCTTAATGGGTCTAAAACCTTGCTTAAAACTTTATAATTATTCGTTGGTTACCGGAAAAATAAGGTACCTACATCCAGGAAAATAAAATTTCTCAGATAATCGCTCCTCGAACAGGCCTCCCTAAGGCTTACATTAATTTTTAATGAGGAAAAGCTTTCCTGCGGGTACCGAAGCGCAGATGTCAGTTTTCTACGGCACAAATTAGGTTCCGGCACTTGTAATAACTGAAATACCCGCCGGAAGAACCAATAAACTGCTCACGTTACTAAAAATGCGTCTCAGGAGATCTGCGACAATTTAGGCTCCGTCAGGCCCGCGTATACGGCAGTAGGTACTCCAGAAAAGTTTAATGTCGTTGTCTTATGTCTTCCTTGCTACACCACTCAAAAATGAAAGGGCGCGATCTTCGGAATTTCAGAAGAAAAATGATTCCCTTTCGTATCGTTAGTAGTGCGAACAAGTTCGCTTACGTCTAAATTACTCCCCTTGCTGAAATGTATAATAGTATTATAATAAAGTTTGGCATCGAGGCCTCTAGAGATAATGAAATATGTCATAAATGATATCCATAACTAAGGTCATTCGTGCTGGCAACGTAATCGAATTGTTTCTGGTCGATGAAATGAACATAATAGACGTGAGATTTCTACTTTAGGCCCGGAAATTAATATTTTGACACGAGGAAATTGCCTTCAGTGTCTTAAGTAAAGACTAACTTCATGTAGCATAAATTTGATAAAGATTGTCGGAAGGACTAATTTTATATGGGGTGATGATAGCGTCCTAATCCTAAAATTAGTAAAGTTATTGCAACAAACTTTTAGATTCTGGGACTAATTAACGAAAAACTAAATGATGTGTGTGAAGTTACCTCTGTCAATTTCGATTTTTGGATTTTTTTTTGTGCTGTAATGTGCTATGGATGTGCCGTTTGTGCTATTAGGATAAAAAAAATTAACTTTTAATTGTGAATTTTACACCCACAACTCCATTTTGAGTGTGAAGTTAGACCCGTCATTTTCAAACAATTATTAAGTTAAAATTTTTAAACATAACTGCACAAACGGCACATCCATATCAAATTACAGCGCAAGAAAAAAATTTCCAAAAAAAATTTTTTTAACTTTTAAAACAAAGAATTTTATGTAAGCTGTTTTCAAAATCAAAATTGTTTATGCATTTTATAAAGATAGGATTAAAAAATTATAAATTTGTCTTTGAATCTGAACATACATATGTATATCTACTTTTATTAAAATTTTGAAACTTAAATTAAGGCGTGCAATTCGAGTAGCGTGCATAAGTTGTTAAATTGTGAAAACATTGTTATAATTTTAATATAGTAAAATAAACTACAAAATCCACACTATTCGCTTTATCACAACACCACGAGAGCACAAACAAGTAAAAATTTTATCGTGAAGTCGAAGACCTTTGTTTCGAACTGATAAGACCAAGGAAGGTAAAAGCGGTGGAAAACGGCAGCTTATCGGCCCTCATAAAATGAAACCACCCCTGGATTTATTCGGCTTTCTTTCCCGACGGGAAATCCAATTTTCTGCATTTGATGCGGAGCAGTTCGATAGAAGCAAGGATTGACCCAGTCCCAGGATCAAAATAATTTTAAGGGAAACCTTAATTTATTCGACAGTCATAAATTGTGTGTTTTATTGCATTTCTCGATTGCGAAAAGGACTCACCCGCTAAAACCAAAAGCTGTAAAACCTCCTTTCGGTATCCTTTGGAGAGCTTCTTTTTTCAATTGGATTTAGTACTTTTCGCCCGATGAAAGATGGATTAAACTGGATGTGCTACCTCGTTCGAAGATTCCCTGAATTCCTTCACTCATTTCAATTTCCCAAGGATAGGCTGGCTTAAGGGATTTCGAAAATTCACAGGAAAACATTGTTGACGTCAATGCCGATTCTCGGCCAGGGAAGGGCAATACTCAGGTATCATGCAAATAACTTTAATGGCCTGTAAAAATATTCCCTCCCCAAATGGCTTCTCGACTCAATAATTTATACAGCGTCCCTGCTCAGTGAAGATAAATGACTCCAGAATATAATCCACCGAAAATTCCTTGAAGGTTAGTCACGCTTCCAGGGATAATGCCAGCCATATCCATAGAAGCTCCGAGTGGAGTAAACATCCATTTGTTCTTTTTACCCATCCATTTTGTTGTCAGTATGCAGAGCCGGCTTTCTACTTTCTAGGTGTTTCTGATAGAAGGAAACGACCCAGATGTGGAAACTATAGACGCGAAACATCCTCTCACATCACCTAGAAATCTATTTACGATGACGCCAGTAGTTCAGGATGGCATTGTTTTCGACGGCAATTGCATTTTTATGCTATTTTTATGGGAAATGGCTTCGTGTTGCGCATATATGTATGTATGTTCTCGGCCTTATATTTTTTATTTTGACTCATCTAGATTTCTAGCTTTCCTATGTACTACATATGTATGTATGTATGTTGAAAGAATCAATTCGCCGCCAAAAAATTCATTTGTCATAAAACATTCTCTTCTGAAAATTGGTTTTTGTTTTTTTTTTCATGTTTCTTATACAATAAAACTTAAGAAATTACATTTTGTTGTAGTTTATTCAAAAAGATTTATTTCTTTCGCTTTATGAAATATAGTAACCTTGCAATATTAATTTGTAAAAGCTTTTTGAAGAATTTAAAGCAGTTAATCATTGTTTGTTTTGTTTTTATATACATGCATACATATATATTTTTGATTAATTTTTTCTCATAAACAACAGTGTTCATTTTGCCTGGTGTACAAAGTTTCAATAATCAAACATCAGTGACTAATTTATAAAGGTTGCGAAATTGGTGATTAAAACTTTCGCACTATGGTGCTATTTACGGCGTTTACAATAATTAACATTCTTCTCTATTTTTACATATTAAAAACACACTGCCTTCCTCTTTTCCTAAAGAGAGAGGCATTTACTTAAACATTAAAGTAACCTGCAATTTTAAACGTAAGTTTCAGAATATTTTTTGCTAGCGAGTAAACCAAAATCGATGCACAAGTCGATTTCCTTTAAAATTTAGAGCGTACTCAGAGTATAAAATTATTTTAGCGCCGATACATTTCTAAGTTAATAGTTTATCCTTAGTACTTCATCCTGCATCACTCTGCTAACACGGTGTATCCAGTTGAATTAAGTGATGCTTAAAGTTATCCGTTTCGTAGCTCCTAATTATTGGGTTCGCTTACAGAAACTATCTAGTCAAGGAATATTCTGAGAAGTTCTTGCGTGCCTAGTTGTCTGTTTGGTCACGTACTCTAGCAGTTATGTAGAAGTTTACTTTCTCTTCTAAGTTTATATCACTTGTTTGAATCGATTACAAACAAACTTGAATTGATGTACATCTCCAGACGCGCCAAATTCAATTAATTAGAGCTCCGCATTTCTGTGATGCTGCCTGAAGTCGCTAAAAATTATTTAATTTTTGTTATCAATAGCACCTTAATTGTAGACTTAATTTAAGTAGTGGAATTTTATGAAGTGTCTTATTAAAGTGCTATGGAAGCTAATTTTTGCAAATTATTATTTAATTTTTAGATGATGGGTACACAGTTTCAGAAATGTTAATGTGCGCTACGAAAAAATAAATAAATAAAAATAGACATTAAATTTTGTATTAACATTTACGCTTATGTTTATGTAAAATTCAATCAACCATTCAGAATTAAAAAAAAAAATTTTCTGAACCGTTTATATTTGTTTATCGTTTTACCATTATTTCGCAATCTCTTTTTATTGGTAATACGAGAAATAAGAGTTATCGATCATCTTTAATAATACTTCTCAGGGGAATTTTAGGGGACTTTATACTGCCGTTGGTTTATAACCTGATTTACATAATCTGTACCTATATAAAATGCAAAATTCGAATTATCCAAAGGTAGATATCCAATTTATTATCCAACTAAAATTTGAATTTTCAGAGAAGATATGTATTTGCAATAAGTTATATATTATATTATGTAATAACAATTTAATTTTGATTTGAAGTTTTTACTAAAAACATTAGTAATGCATTGTCAAGAATAGAAAAGATTTAATTTAAACGGAAAGGAAAACAAGTTTATACTAAATATTAAAAACTAAGTTTGTACCTTATTCTGGTTTAAATAAATAAATAAACTAAATACAAAAATGGTATTAAAATTTGTCTGACATAATAACCTTCAAATTCAGTGTGTTTTCTTTGTTTTTTTACTATTGTTTCTTTAAGGTCGCAGTAGAATTACAATGGTTATTAGCGACCAAGTGTGTTTTCGTTTATGCCTAAATATCTATAAAATCAATATTTCTATAATTAGACATTAATTGTTTTTTTAAAGAAATAGTCTTCACTTGATAAGAAAATTATTAAGTTTTCGGTCATTTCAATCATCTTATTAATTTTCAATTATTTTCTTATTCTTATATGAGAATGGTATTCACAATACTAAATTAAGAAGAAAATTATATTTTCATAAATGACAATAAGAAAATAACGGATTTCAAAAAAGAACATCATTGCATTAGGCGCCTGTGATTATGACACCTGGGTTTGTACTAATTTCTACAACAAAGCAAGTACCCATCAAGAAATAAAATGCCTATCTCCGGTGTTCGGTGTACGTGATATCATCTTCATAATTCTTTTTGATCTTAAAGTTAAGCATCCTAATCCACTGAAATAATTTCCCCACGGACCAAAACGTGCCGAGGTTTTAATAAAACTGAAAATATTTTTAACAGTTGGAGGCTTTTCGATTTGACAAAAAATTTGGCGGAAAGTCTGAGCATATAATTATACTTTCTTTTTCTTTGCATACGTGATTAGCATGAACAACATAATGTTAATATAACCGTGAAATATCTTATTTACACATTAAAATGACGACGATTTTGAACATATGCGATTGTCTAGGCTAAAAGATAACAGCAATATTCACATTTTTAAATTCTGCAAACAACAGCAAAATTCACAAGCAGACTTATGATTAGTTTAACTTGAAAAAGTTAGGATTCACATAATATAATACATGTACTAAAATTTTAATTTTGTAATTCAACTATCCGTAAAATGCAACATAAAGGAAAAGAAATCCTGAAATCTCCATGGAAAAAACTTAAAAGCTTAAGCTTAAGCAAAGATGGTTCGCCATCGCTAAGCTCCCGTCTGAAGGAAAATGATAAATTATGTCTGCAACCGGCTCCCTGCACACTCAGACCTCAGATTAATTTTAATAGACTTGATTTAAATTATTTCTTGACTGCCATCACTTAGATATCACTTTAAATTTGCGGCAGAAGCATTTTCACTTCCTTTTAATTTGTCTACGCAAATTCAGCTTTGGAGTCTTAATAAGGCCATATAAAAATATCAGAAGAAGGGTCTAAAGCGATGGTTTTTCGTATGGACCATTTTAATTTACCTTGCAAAAGCAAGATTGATGAAGTCCTTGTAATTAAGATTAAATTCTAATAATGAAACATTTTTTAAAAATATAACTCATAAGGTAAAATAATTTTGCGTTGGAAATCGTTTAAAATTGAAAAAGTGATGTAAGACAACCACAATTTGAAAAAAATCGGTTTCAAAAACTGTGAACTTAAAAGTTGAATAACATATTTGACATGGCATTTACACTACTGGGACTGATAACCTCTAATTATCACACCAGATTAAAGGATTCTTTCTCTTTACGAATTATTTGGATTCTCTCATTATACCTATGAAGGTAATATGACGATGCAGAACGCAGTGCAACCATTTTTCCAGAGAACAATATAAAATATTAAAATTGGGAATACTTTCAAACATAATTATCTCCCTTACAAGCCTATTTTTTCAAAATTCTTTCATTTATAATAACAACCTCCAATATCCTAGGATTTCATCATCGTCAATAGTCCCCTACTTTGAATGTCGATTTAATTAAAGTCTAAAATGCCACCACAACAATTCTATCAAGTGTAACGAAATTTCTATCAGTGGAATTTTCTCCGAATTTAGGTTAAAAGTTTGCGTTTCTCATTCTTGTCGTCTTCCTGTTTAGCCACAAAAAAAATTCTTTCCCAAAAGGTTGTAAGAAAATAATACGACACAAAACAAAAATTTGTGTCTATCTAGCTAATAATGAGAGCAACAATCGTTTTAATGAAGGTTTTTACTTTAAGGTGGTATTGTGGAGTAGGTTGCGTTTTTATATTTTTTACATAATGTTAATTGATATTTTTAAAATAATTTTATAAAATATTCTTTTTTAAGCCAAAAATAGAAGTAATACGAAATAACGAAGCTGAGAGGTAGTTTTAATTAATTAGTTAAAAATATAAATTGTGAACTCCATATTAATAATTGTACGTAACAAAAGTTAAAATACTTAATCATAAAAATCTATGGATTAGATAAACAAAATCCTACACTGCTTATTAGATAATAGTATAAAGAAGATGTCAGGAAAATTGGAGTTTTAAATTCTAAGATCATACTTAATTTTGTATAATCGATTTAACTCAGGTAATTTTTTAAATATTTATAAGGAAGCAATATTTTCTTGAAAGTCTAAGTTGTAAAATTTGTTTAAAATTTCAAGGTGGTGTAAAAAAATATAACTGTTCTAAGCGGATATAATACAATAAATAGGGATTAAAATCGTTTTAACTCGTAAACGACATACGGTACCGTGAATTAGGACCCATATAAATTGTCATTCTATTATTATTGCATTTCGATTGACGCTAGTGGTCCAAAGTTCTAGACATTTTTACCCATACCCCTTTGATCCAAAAGCCTCGCGTTTCCTGGCCACCTCAAAGGCGACTCCATCAATTGTGGAGCTTAAAGGATACAATTTATCTCCCATCTCGATAATAAAATACCCTGAAAGAACCCATTTTGTCAAAGTTCTATGGAGCGGACAACTCAGTCTTCAGACATCTGGATATTGATCTCAGAAAAGCCCACCGGGATGAAGCGGCCTTTAATTGCGGAGATTTTTGGCGGTTGATTTGCCGGCCGGGGGCAGTATTTCTGCTATGATTATTTATTGCACTCTGACTCATTTACACCTTTAATATATTTTCATTAGGATAAAATAAATGAGGGGAATCTGCGGACCCCGACCGGCAGAATATTAATTAAATATCTGATCCGCTCAAAGGAGTTCTCCTCTTTGTCGAGGTACCCGCGAAGTTGTGTTGGTGGTGCTTTGTCTTTAACAAAAAGTTTCCCAGGAATTGTGGGTCCAGTATTTGCCGTGGAATAAATTCCCGGACAATGAAAGCGCAATAAATCCAGAAGTCAGTATTGTTGTGGCCAAAACGCGCTGCCAGTCATGATCTTTTTCTTTCTTTCTTTTGAAAAGCCGACGAAGTCGTTAAATCCTCCCAAAGAGGAAATAAATAAATCATCCGGGAGCTGGCAAAGAAATCCCTTTAATTTTCAAATAATTTCAGTTTTGCAGGAAGCAGCCCTTTTTTAATTTAACTGGGGACTCGTTGCGGCTATGACGTCAAATTTTATATTTCGGATAATCATCAGTGCGGAATCTTGTAAAAACCTGTTGTTGGAAAATCGTATCGACAGAGGTGATAAATGATTTCGACCCCCAAAGGATATTCAAATTTAGGATCAAAATTATGAAGAGGAGTCGTCTTCATTTTGCAAGATTTCTAAATAAATATACATATATGTATAGGTACAGTATGTATTTTTTGCATGCAAATTCACCCAATTTTATCAATGAAGCTTGCATTAATAATTTACTTTACTAACTTAACTTGAGGAATGATAATATAAATAATCTGTTATCAAAAACTCACAAAAATACACCGCTAACCATTTGGAGGATACGTAACATTTATTTTATATACTTTAAAATATTCGTGCAGACAGCGATCATTTTATATTACCTACATCCATAAGTTTAATACTCTTACCATTTTTGACTGAGCTTTGATAGAAGGCCTAAAACGTTTTCCATTTTTAAATTTTCTCTATTTCAAAAAAGACATTTATTTAAAATAATACCATAATTATTTTCAATTTTAGGTATGACCAACGTTTGCCTTCCAATTGGAAAGGCAACAGGGCAAAAGGGCAACAGAATTATGAGAGAAGTTTCTTATAAATTCTTAAGAAATAATTAGCAAACTCACTCAAAATTCATGAAAGCGAAAGCACAGGTGTTTCGCAGAAGAAGTTTGGAAACGAAATTTGACTGCCATCTTATTTCATATTTTAAGCTTGAAATACAGCATTTACGAAAATAATTGTACTTTACCAAACTATTCCTTCAGATTCTGTTGTTTTACTTCAGACTCCTTACGAATAAGACATGTCTAAGATCTTTAATTTTGTTTATGCTATCCGTGGTTGGTTTATTCCCATCAAAAGAAATTCTAATTCTTTTCATAAAAGAGCCCATAGGAAACGGATTTCCTAAATCATTGCGGAAGAGGTTCGTTAACTCTAATTCGATTTTTATCGATGAACAAACTCGCATTACATGGGTCTATTGATTTGCCTGCAATAAAAATTGTGTTTACCCAAAATTTCGGTTATATATATATATTAAGGTACGCATAGTAAATTCAATAAAGTGAAAGTTAAACAAAATTCGTAGACTAAAAGGATCTAGAAATTCGTGTGAGTTTTTCCTGGAAATATAAGTTCCCTTTGAAGACTAAAAAGCATTTTGCGGTATAATAAGCATATGCGATTTGCTCTTGCAGAAATTCAATTTATGTTAATATTTTCCAATTCCGGTACGAAAAATAGATGTCGCCAGTATTTGATTTTAACAACATGAAAATATTTTTATCAATAACTTTTGAATTTACGTTAAATATTGACTAGTAAAACAATTTTTTTGCTCTTTTATCATAGGTAGTAACCAATAATAAGAGTTATTATTCAAAATTTATTTTATGGTATCCACGCAAAAGGTTAACTTTATATTTTTTGTTTTTTTAAAGATATATTTGTCGGTGTTGTTCAGACATTGTAAAATGCATTCATAAACTAAATATATTTCTTTGACATTCTTTCAGTCAATTGACCGAACTTAATGAATGCAATATTCATACGTATTTTCAAGTGTGAAGGAAAACAATAATATACACATCGTTCACCTGGAGTTCCTTGATCTACCTTTTTGTGTAAATATCCTAAAGTAATTCTGCAGATAAAAATGCGTGCAAAGGTGGATATTTTTTATTAAGTCGCTTCTCAAGATTTGTGACTTTCTTTTTTTCTTTCTCACTCCCTCATCCTCGGGAGCCTATTTTATGTCTGATGTTAACAATTTATGGGACGTTTACCTTTGGGATTTGGGTAAAACATGCAATTGAGATAACAGTAGGAGCAAAATATTTATTTTCGAACTTCTTTTGTTTCGTTGTCGTCCCAGATGGAAACGTTCTAAATATGTAAAGAGACTTTTAGGTTTTAATCTCCGTTGCGTTCGTCAGCATGTTGAAAGTGAAAGTCTTTTACAATATTTGTATTTTTAACCATATGTAAGAACTTTGCTTTTTTTCCAAATCATTTCTTATGTGGTACGTGCGTTATTTAAACATATTTTTAGATTTTACGCCTGCGTCTCAGGTATATGAGTACCTACATTTTAGGAAAAGTAAAAAATTCTACTGAGACAAGACGGAGAAAATTGGTTATAATGTATTAATCTTTCAATTGTAATTAATCAGAACATGCTTTGCTTACTTATTTCCATCTTATTGAAATAAAATGTCAGCTATTTATTAATAAATATAAAATTTTAGTTATTTATTATTAAATAACTCTAGAAAACTCTATGTGGAAGCCATATTTTTTTAACGAAAACTAGACCAATATAATAATTCTCAAAAAACAATAAACTTAAATTGAATAATTACAGTATTCAGAAAAATGTTTAAATATACAAGTTTCAGTACTTGTATTGTACTGAAAATGGTATTCGAAACTTCGCAGTATGTTTGAAATATTTTATGTTAGAGTATTATAGTATTTATAAATAGTTCCTAAAATTCATATTTCTATAGCATATCCATTAACATTTAAAATTCTGCTAGTATAAAAATACAAGAGTAAATTTAAAAAAAAGTGAACTTATTAAATTAACAGAGTAAATAAAATAGCGGGGCAAAAACTGTCTCGACTGTTTACGGAGAATTGTCTTCATAATTGCAGCAAAAAAGCCTTAATTGAATTAAATGGATTTTCCTGTATCTGAGGCTCCTACTGCTTGTGGAAATCCTTCCTTCGTTGAATACTCCTATTGGGGGATAATTCTATCTCTGTTTTTGCTGGATAACTCCATAGGCATTGGGATCGAATTCAAATCAACAGGGATAAAAAATGTCTGATTGTTTTTGCTTGATACCACCAATTTGGCATCGATTAATCCTTTTAGCTTTGAATTTTCCCTAAATGGGAAAATTAATTTTAAAGTCAGAAAATATCAGGAATTTTGGTACATGTCACTGAGAAAATTAATTTTCTATTTATTTGCACATACATATGTACATGTTTCAAAACACCTTCATTTGCCTAAATTCCTGTTTAAATTCGATTGTATTCACCGAACATACGACCTTTTCACATAGTTCATACTAAAGGTGGCAACTTGCAAACTTTTTGGGTAATTTCCCTTCCCCATAAGTGGCAAAAGTGTTGACGTCGCACTGTAATTTAAAAGTATATTATCGGCCCTGTATGACACAAATTGGGGACATGGTTGGCAATGGGGGAAAAAAATGTGAACATCGAGCTTATACAAACTCAAAAAAGGATTCTTTGTGAATAAATAAGTTGGCCGAATTTTCATTTGCGTTCATTTGGGATTCTTTCAAGTCCCTTTTCCCTATCATTAAATTATACCTTATCAGCTTCCTTTGAATAGAACGTGCTGATATCGTTTAAATTTTCGATTTTCCTTCTGATTTACCTTTTTTTTTGTACTCAATAGAAAAGAATTACTGAGGTACGGTGGTGACATCTTCATAAGTTCATTGAGAATTGAACATTTTTCTGGTTACAAACATAGGTTATAATATAGGCGACATATAAGAATATATAAGAAAAGCGGTAAAGATTATATCAAAAATAATTAAATAGGTATATCTATGTATATGGGCTATAGATATTAGGGAGATGATCTGCTTTAGACCCGAAATATGGGCTCAAATAATAAAACATAACTCGGATTTATAAAGATATACATACATATATATATGGATTGGGATCAGTTTAGATTTAGACACTCACTGAGGTTTATTTTCTATGCAAGACAAAATCATGAATAAAGAAGATATTTGAATTAATTTTGAAACTTTCAAGCACAATTGACAATATGGCTGAAGGTTTTAGAAACTTCTATGTATATTAAAATAGTAGACTTAAAAAATACTGTATATAATCATTTTTGCTTTAAAAATTAGATTAAGTGAACCATGAAAGATACGGGCTTGTCCCCGTACATTACTCTTTCCTTACAATTTCAGCAGAGCAAGAGTGCCTTATCAAGTCTATAAAAAGAAATAAACTGAAAGCACTCACCCCGAATATCCGAATTCCCAGATTGGACAATTCATTCGAAAAGTTTTGACTATTCGAATTGAATCCATGAAAAGGGAATCTTCTGAGGCGGCTGGGGGATTGGGGGATTAATGTAAATTTAACCCCATTTCTGGGTATTTGGGGGCGGATTCGGTAGAAAAGCGCTCAATAATACGCGCACTTATCTCTCCCTCAGCTTATTTTCTTTGACGGATGATGGCTTACAAAAGTCTTAGAAGTAAACATTCGTATATAAGATCGTTTGCTTAGATACGGCTGCTGGCAGAAAATGGAACAAAAAGTCGCTTAAGCGTAGAATTTAGACACTGTTCGTATATTTACACGAAGAAGTGATTTTGATGAATTTCAGGAAAGTCATTCTTCCGAAACAAACTGTGAAATATTTCAAAGACCATCTGAATTGCAACTTTTCCGCTTTAAAGGTTGATTTTCTAATTTTCAAGTTTCTTTTGGGAAAACATGAAAAATGTTTATTGGAACAAATCCGTGTATGAAATATGTAAAATATAAGACAATTGCCATACTCGTACGTCCAGTCGTTTTCAAGATATTTCAATTTACTGAGAACCCAGTATTTTTAAACGCCCAGTCCTGCAAATACTCGGACTTAAACAAACACATCATGGGAAATTCTGGACCCGCATGGCGAGCACTGTTGCTCTTTGGAAATTCTGTCTGAACCCAGTGGTTAAGGTTTTCAAAAAAAAAAGTTATTTGTTTTCTCCGAGATTGACCGCTGAATCCCAGCAATATCAAACGTCTGCTGTAAGAATAAATTTATATTTTTCATGGTGGTCACTATTGTGAGGATATGAGGTTAAGACTTTTGTTTTTTATAATCTCAAAATAAAGTCAGATAAAATTATGGGAAAAATAGCCTCGAATATTAAGGCAATATGACAAGGGGTGTAACAACATGGTTAGATGCCCTCGTAAAACTGTTTGGGTGAAATTGCTTTTGGCTGTTCATAATAAAATTTCATTATATCCAGCTTTAAGGGATGGAAAACATATGATTTTATTCTAATAAATAGTTCATGAAAAATGCGTTAATAGTTTGTTAACAATGTGTACACATGATTATTTTATAATCTTCTCTAAATTAGAAAATAAGAAATAAAATCGACTATTAAAAGTTGTTAAACTATCCCCGATATAGGAAGGAATTTTCCTTATCTATAAAAAAAAGCTTAAAAATTCTAAACAATTATCTTACATTCTTAGACTCATTCTAAAGATTCTGGAAAATTCATATCATTTGTTGGCGAACAAAAAGTTAAACATAATGCAAAAATTTTATTGTCAATCCAGACATTACTCAGATGTAAGCTTTCTAATATCATAATGTTATAAAATTTTTTCACTCAACAAAGCGCGCAATACATCAAGTTCTGAGTGTTCTTTATTTAAAAAATTATTTCAAAGATAAAAATAGCACAGTTAACGATTCTATCCATTCTTATATAACAAACTGTCCTTGTAATCTGTGAAGCATGTCTCCTTCAGAAGCTCATGAGGGAATTTTACTGAGTACATATGTAAGTATGCCAATTTTTCAAGAAATATTTCAGCAACATAAGCCAAAACTTGAAGTACATTTTTAGTAAGCTTTATTCTTCTTTAAGTAGATCAATTAGTTACAAAATTCTCATAAGGCACTTTTGCTGCTTCCATCAATCTCTTTCACAGTATAAACGAACTATAAATTGCGTTTCGAGCTAAACATGTTTCTAGTGAAAAAAAAGATATACAAGAACAACGAGCGAAATACTGAAATATTTTCCTTGGTTTAAAGAACATCATCTAAATTTATGCTCTATTCACAAGCCAATAATTTATATTTCCTGACAGATTGTACTCGCAGAGGCTGTTCTAAGGATTAATAACTCCAAAAAAATATTTAATTTTCTTCCTGGGACATTGAGCTCCAACAGTTTTCTTATCTCATCCCCAAACTTTATTTATTAATGATGGAAATGGAGCACGACCACGCAATGAGTTTAATTTGATATACATTCTGTCTGCACCAAATTCGGAAATCTGAAATGAGAATTTTATCGTACACATCGAATATGAAATTGATTGATATGACTAAATTCGTTTATTTGGACTGTATGGAGAATTTAAAACTCCAAATTCGCTGCAGGTGCTTCTTGTATGCAAATTATTCATATTTCTTGTCAAAGTTGGTTGGCATATATTGAATAGATTATCGTGTACTGATTTGGTACTGAGTACGACACATGCCACACAAAGATCAAATTTAAATAAAGAAGATATTATGCCATGTGGAGATTCCATCTCAAAGTCGCCGATAACTTAGACAAATTAGATTGTCTTGTAGATAGTCTTGGTTCTTTTAAAGCTTAAAGGATGCAAATATACATAAATATAAATTCAAACGATATTTAAAACTAACTAACTAAACTAAATTTTAAAATGAATGTAAAAAGTTTGAAGCGGCGGTAGTTCATAATTATTGATATCTTTTGTTGTGCAAGTAATTTAACATAACATGAATATTAGTCCAGTAAATAAGCTGGAAAATGTGGAAATGTGGTGGAACAGCACCGATTTGAACCCAATTTCATAGTCTAGTATGTAATTCGTGCTATTTTTGGTTGAAAATTCCACTTTTTTGTAATGGAATTTCCAAAACCGATAAATACCGAATTACCAGTTCTCGAATAAGATTAAGATTATGATTGATATCATTGGTGTAAACTATTTCATCATACAGAACGGAATATCATCTTTTGTACTAACATAATAAATGTTGTACTTTTATACAAATTGTTATTTTTATTCACTTTACCTCGCTTGAAAGAAGAAAAATTTTGTATGCTTTTCTGCAGTGTTTATAAAATTGCTATCTATTAATATGAAATGCTCGTAATATTCATACATAAAGTTTTTCTTTAAAGTAAAATTGACTTGAGAAATTATTTCCCTATACTCGTAATTTTCATATAAATGGCACAAATTCCAATACAGAACATGGAATTCTTGAATTTGGACCTCAAAATCATGATCAGCGGCCCAAAAAACCACCTAGAACACATTTTCGCAGCACAATATTCATACTTAAATTTCATTCAAAAAAAGTGCAATTTTGATCCAAAAATTGCACAAATCCCATACTAGACAATGGAATTTCTCAATTTGGACCTCGGATTTGTGATCAGTGAACCAAAAAACCCTCCGGAGCCCATTTCCGTGGCGAAATATTAATTTTATGATTTTTTTTTAAGACAGCTACTTTATGGAGCACTTTGGGGGGATTCAAACCCCCCTAACTTTCTCATTTTTGTAGGTAATGCAGAGGTTAATGCTGACGAACGTTCCTGGGGGTCTATAGGGAACACGTGCAAAACTGAACTTTTCAAATCGGTGTTGTTCAATCAGTTTTCCAAATTTTACACTTTTCTCCGTTTTATTTACTGGACTATATGATTTTTATTTACATATAACCGATATACCTTTTCTCATTTGGAAAGATCTTAAGGGGCACATCCTTTACATTAACATTACACCCATACACCAACTTGTGTATAATGTATTTATTCTACGAATTTCTGGCCAGTAAAATTAGTAAGTCAACCTAATTAAAGCAATCAATCAAAGGGTATTATCAACTTATCCCCCCTAGCTGAATGAATTTTTTTCTCCAAACTGTCTGATGAGAGATACTTTCTAAACTAAGAATTATTAATTCATGTTTAAAACAAGTGAAATTGCGAAAGGTCGAAGCAAAATGCGTAGGCGCTTCAGATCCTGGCAGTTAATTCATCAGCTTTAAATTTTCGAAAGTTAAGTTTATTAATAGTATCACTTACCACCTTTAGGTATTGACTACTGAAAGGGACATCTTTTAATTTCAGTTTTGATTTAGATGCAAAGAACGTAGCTTATTGAAAACGTTGAACGCAATTGTTTAACTTAAATCTAGTCCGAAGGTTTTAGCGAGGCAAAAAACGAAGATAATTGATTGGCAAAGTTGTTAAATTGTTAGGCGCTCTGACGCCATTATTCAAATGTTTATTGAATAAAAAGTGTTGAAGGAGATTTATTCGAATTGGATTTTCCACTCGTCCTTAAAGGTTTTCCCCTGCTAACAGGAATGCAAATTTAGTCGGAGGTTTCAGTGCCTCCTACTCAGCAGTTTGCGATTAGGTTGTTCACTCTGCAGGAGAAACATCTCATTGTAGGCCTACCAAGAAGATACTTAAGATGCTCTCGAACGTGAGGCAACTAAGTGAATTTCAATTTTCCGGTTAAATTGCTGCCGCCCTGGTTGTGGGCCTCAGTGCGTGTATTTACCAGTCATCAGACAACTTTTGCCTACTCAATTTTCAGATCGATTTTTGGCATAAATACAGACATTTTGTCTGGTTGTAATTCTGCTTTTCTGACAGATTTCTTTGGTAATTTTTAAGACACACACAATTTGAATCAGCCAATTTTCTTAGAATTAATTTTTCCTTTGTCGAAATCTCTCGTGTATGTACCTATCTAATTTCAAACAGCTTGGGGGGATGTGGAACGAATTTTAAATATTTTCTTTCAAAACATTGTGTTATTTTAAAAAATAGAAACGAAATGTATGCTTTAATTGAATAAATTAACGTTGTACAATATGCGCATAGCACGGTTTTCTTTTTATTAATTAAGCTCTTTCTAGCACATTCAGGCTTTTATTCAACACGTGATATTTGGAATTCTAAAGAACTCTCTTTAATATATTTTCAAACTTTGTTTACGAACCATCAGCTTCGCCGAGACTTTAAATTAAGGAATCAAAGGAAATCTTTTGCTTTCATCATTTAGTCTTGAGAGAAACTACAAAAACAAACAACCAGGAAGAAATCTCACATGGCTATTTATATTTATAAAATATTAGCGCCTTCTCGAAGCATATTTCTAGCACAAAAATGTAAAGCTATATTCTACAAAAAGAGGCTTATTTTAACTTTTAATCAGCTGCCTCAAGATTGTTCTCATTCAATTCTACGAGCAAATCGGTCCATATTTTTAAGGGTTTCAACTTTGGAATAACAACTAAATCAGTAATAGAATAAAACAAAAATTAAGATTCCAAAAACTTTAACTTGATTGTCAATAATAGCGCCCCGCCCCCGCATTTAATTCTATAAGCTAGATTTTGTGAGTACAGATCCACAAAATAATTTCTTTTTCAACATTTTGTAATATGCCTGCAATATGCCTAGATTGTAATATGCCCGTGAGATGCCCAATTCATGCCTGTAAAATGCCCGACTCATAAATCTATAAGAAGGGCTTAATCTCAAGTAAAAGATACTGAGCACTTGCATACAAAGTGCAACGTATAATTTCC
Organism: Machimus rusticus; assembly: GCA_951509405.1. Taxonomy (NCBI): domain Eukaryota; kingdom Metazoa; phylum Arthropoda; class Insecta; order Diptera; family Asilidae; genus Machimus; species Machimus rusticus. Next base: position 46,400,595 of record OX608050.1, on the reverse strand, counting down.
CAGAGTGGTCAGCAACACTCGAAATGATTCATGGGAAACAAAAGTACTCAACGGGCGAAACGTTTACGGCTAGCCCGAGTTGAGTGCACTCAGCTGTTTTGCCTACTCAGGCGCAATGTAAACAAAACAGCACGTGAAGTGCAAGCAGCGCGCGCCCAATGTAGGGTGCAAGGCCAGCGCATACGGCATGACGCAATTGGGTCATCGAGCAAAAGAAATGGCTGTAACCTGACACCCTCTGAAATTCCAGGGCAATTGCATGAGGTCAATAACTGATACGTACACAATTAGGGGTATAGTCATAGGGTGCAATTTTTGTATAAATAACCGAAGAATTTTCAATAAACGAGACAGTCCAATTCTGAGTCTTTCTCTACACGAGTAACGCTGTTCTAGCTGCTCGCCCCCGGACTGCCCAATCAACTCGGAGTAAAGCTAATCTAGCTGCTCCATTGGAGTAAAAGCCTCTAGGCTGCTCCTAGATATCGTCTCTCCAGAGGACATCCTGCCAGGCTTCACAGCGATCATCAGCTAACCACTACAATTTATTATTCTTTAATAATGAAAAGTATAGAAAAATTTGGATCGGGCTTGTGGATAACAAACGGTGAGATGAATGTTTCAAGTCGAGCTACAGATTAAATGAATTTTCTTTTCTTTAATTTTATTTATTTTTTCATAAAGAATCTTTCTTCTTTGATGTTCTTGACAAAAAATTTGTCATTGTTAAAATATGGAATTATGTTTTCCGTTTAATAGGTAAATGCTTTGATCTAAATACGTGCTTGTATGTATTTGCATTTGTTGTCCGTATTTTTTCCACTGTATTTTCAGGTTTTAAAAAAATACATTATACATGTGTAATTATTAATGCTTTAGGTATTTATATTCACATAAGTATATGCAAAAATAAAACCGAATAATTAAGATAAGTATTCAGTATTTACACTTCATTTCAAATTCTTTCTATTACATTTGTGAAAAAGCGATTTATTGTAATGTATTATTAATAAATTTATTCAAGGTAGAGAATTAAAGCATATTGCTTAGAATTTTTTAGTTTTGTATTCTTATTGTGCGGGAGGTGGAACATCGAATTTTTGTGGTTTTTTGAAAAATGTTACCACTTTTTAACATAAATATGTAGGTATATGTAAATGAATTTCATTCATTTATATATATATATATATATAGATTTCAGAAAATAAACTAACGAATAGACAGCAAACGCCCTGATTATATTCCATTCATATTTTCAATTTTGTTGGTATGCACCTTAAAAGATCTTAAACTTTTCATTTTCTAGTATTTGTAATGTTAGTCTAGTACTAGTATGTACAAACTCATACAACTTTTTTCACGTCAATTTACCAAACAATTAATTGTTCGTGAGTTGTTACTCCAACAAAAAATATTAAATATCATCGTGTTTGCGTTGGTATGATCATATATATTTTTAAAAGTGTATGAATATCCATAATAACAGCGTTCCTTTATTTTCATCATTTTCTTCGTAAAATTATAGATTGTCTAGAGATAATCATTAATTTCAATTCAGGTTAGTGTAGTGATATGACCCTATTTGACCTTTAGTGCTTCTTTAAGATTTCCTTAAAACACATTTAAAATCGTATTGTGTACACAATTTAATTGGGTATACCCAGAACAAAAATATACTCATCGATAGAGAATAAATTTCACATCAATGTCCTTTTGCAAAAACATTTTCATTGATAGTCACCCTCAGGCAGTTTGTATTGACACAATTTTCTTTGCTCTACATAGATAAGACGATGGCTTTCCACCCTCTTCTAATCGATGACAATACTTTTCTGCTGACTAAATGATGACTATAGCTATGGGTTATCTTAAGATGGTCATTGCTGCTTCTATGAACAACATTTGTCAAGTTAATAGGGCATCATGTACCAGATGAGCGATATTTATTTTGACGCGCGAATACTTTCAAATCGGCCATAATGGAAGGCAGTCAAATTCTCTATGGATTTCAGACATCAATCGGTGATTTAGAATTTATGGAGAATTTTTTTATGAAAAAAGTATATACCTTATATCTTTCTGTATATTTTTAATTTAAATTATGTATTTGCCAGAAGTAAATTGTTCATAGGAAGAAATTGACAAGTAAAGAATGGTCAAAACAGAAAATCTTGAATTTTTTAAACACATTTTAGATAATATATTTCTAATTACCTTGAGCAAAAATGCTTTTACCTCAAAATAATCTGGACAGCTGTCTTGCACTTATCTTTCTTATATTCCATTAAAATCATTATAATTCTATTCAGAAAATTCATAAGAAGAATTGATTTGTAAAGCACGTACATTTTACAGAGGCACTTTTCCGCATAGATTCCTCACAAATGGCTCGTACTTCACCGTGAAATGGGCGACGTACATAATGATACTTAATTATTATTACCTTTTACCGGCGGATTTTCGTGGAAACAATTTCTATCGTGAATCCGCATAAATATTTATGAATTTTCCGACAAATTCAAAGTGTAATTTTCTTGGCAAACATTCGTCCGCAAGGAATCTGGGCCGCCCATTTCCTAGATATCCTTAAAGTAAGCAGAGGAAATTTTGCAGCTGAGAAGAATAAAGGACTCTGCCTCCTGAATATATAATATTACTACTGAGGGAGAACATCTCATTTTGAGACTTTCAACTAGGTAAACTTAGGGTAAGAGCAATATAATTTAAATCAACTATGATATATTGGCAAACATCCCTGTAAATAAGTACCAAATTGACTCAAAAACTTAGTTAAACACACATTCGGTGTAAATTTTTAAAGTGTAATAATTTAAAACGATAATTTTAGGACATTTTGCCTTCAGTCATATATTTGAACAAAAGTAAATAAAATTCTTTAGTATTGTTAACAACAATGTTAAGGTTTAAAAGTTTTAAGTGTTGACAAGAGGAAAGGGACAAAATTTTTATCATATCAATAATTTTCTTTATTTCGATGCAATCAGTATATAATATCAAATACAAAATACATACATATTCATTATAATTATATCAGTGACATAAAAACCGAAATTTAGAATTTCGAGTATTCTCAATTTAAGAAGTATATCATATCACCTTTGAATTACTAAACAGCTGGTGTGTCCGCTGGTATTACTTTCATTTTTTGTAATTTAACTGTCAAACAAAGATATATGCGTATGCACGAATAATTTGCAAACTTGGTACCAGAAACACGTTTTTATTACTCCTTGAATAAATGAACAGGTGCTTGCACGTTCATCTGAAGGAGCCTAAAATTATTGTTCAAACTGGACTCCCATAGTGATTTTATTTTTCTGGCCAACATATGATAGATTTCATCGTCAATCATATAAATGCCATTTTGGAGAGTTTTGGTAGCCAATTCCAAATATGGAATTGAATTCAATAATCTACAGTTGCATAATATAACTTTTTATGAAGATTGATTGGTTTGATATCTTAGTTATAGGAGATTTGCTTCATACCATAAAATTCTTCGTGACATGCTTCGAAAAACATTGTTCCTAGTAAGACAGACACTAGGATTTTTAGATATGTTTAATTAAGTACCCTACAATTTTGTAATTATTCATCTTTCACGAGTGCGTGTGACTATTGCATAGGAAATCTCTTCATGTTTTGTTAATTCGGCTATCTTCTTGAAAAATGATAAGCTTAGATAAATAGTTAAATCTCCAAATTTCATAAATAGTAAAAATTTTGTTGGGTAAGCTTTAATTTTAAGTTTTGACAACATATTATACAATTTTTCTGCTTTGAGCTACTCTTTATAAATTATTTTCTCATTTATTTGGATCATAAACTATTAAGAGATCATGTGAAATTATTCGTCAAATATAGTAATTTCGCAGAAATTGTGCCACTTTTTCACAAAACAAATTTTGCGTCACACCAATACCAATATAAAGTATTGTTACCGAGCGGATGGAACTCTGACTTGTTGTCGAAGGCCTTGATTTAAAGCCTCTGGTAGTAATTAACCTCCAATGTAAAAATGTATATAAATGAAATATTTGCTATCGGATCACCTAGCAAGCTTAAATCTCATTCATATTTGTCTCGAAATAACGCACAAAATTTAAATACTTTGTGTAAACAAATATTATAGGTAGGTATACCAACGGTAGCAAATAATGCTAGTTGGGTCTGTCAATATTTGTAAAAAAATGTATGCGATTGATTGATTACTTTTCTCGTGGTATTTTGCTATTGAGTTCAATAATGGAATAAAAAACTTACTTCCTCTATTTTTTCAGCTAGTTGCATTGCAGTAGATGAATACAATTTTTCACTAATAGGATTTCAACCTGCAAAGCTTACAATTTATGTACCTATTGTATGAAAATTTAAAACTCTTTAAAATGTCCACATTGATTTAAATAAAAGTGTTATGTTCAAACTACCAGACTGTTCGAAAGCGGAGAATTTGGCTTACGAATAAAAAAATATTAAACGCGACGTCCATTTTTTATTTTTCGTAATATCACTGAAATTGCTTTTAGCAATATGCTGGAAATATTTTTTGCTTGAGTGAATTCTCATAAAAGGACAGGATGACGGACATAAAATATTCGTTTCCAATGTACCTGTGTAGAGTAGGATTCCAAAAAAAAGTTTAAAAAATATATATATTCATATATTTTCGTCATTGGTTAGATTGGAGGAGTGAGAATCGTGATGGATATTAAAACAGCTTCTCGCATGAGGGTCATAAATAAAAAGCTATTTATTTTCAGTATAACAACGTTCATAAAATACATAATTATTTACATGAAGGTCAATAGCTTACTTTTTACTATTCTTTAAAATGCTGGAAGAGTGGTGTGGGCTTCTGTGTATCTCAAATGTAGGTTTCGTCCTTCTTCATCGGGTCCTGGACATTGTTTTCTGTGTAAACCTTAGGCCGTCCATTAAGGGAGTTATCAACTACGACTACCACGTTCGTACCCCCTGTCGTCGTCGAATTTATTGATTCCTCTTCCTGTAAGGAGAAAATAAGGTCGCTTTAATCCGATTTAAGAAATGTTTAAAATTTCTGAAATTCACTTAGTCTCCAGAGAAAATCCTATTCGATAAAAAGCATAAAAATGTATTCTGCCCATTTTATGGCAAAAAAAGCGAAACTTGAAATGACTTCACACATCGTACCGCACCTATATAAATTTATGTAGACCCGGAGTTTTTCTTATGTCCTGTTTGCTACTCACTCATTCGAAAAGCATTAGGTTCGATATAAACAGATAAAAAGGTTATCTAGTCAGGGTGTGTTAAATAAATAGGTATGCCTCGCTAAAATTCTGCTCACACAGTCCGCCTCTGAATTGGGACTGTTCAGTTTTTCAGGCTTGGTCAAGCACCCCAAAAATTCGAGACAAACAGTAGTGGCTTTAAATCAATCAAACCAAGGAGCTACAGAGGACGAAAAAGAAATAAGATGATTTCTTCACTTTGCGACAACGGAAATTTAAACGACCGCTCCAGAGAGTAAGTCTATTTTCATCCTGATTAATCGACTTATGGACAGGTAGGTCTCTACGTTTATCAATTTTTGACTTTCTATTTATTTTAATATGTATGTACATACATATACCACAAATTAGCTCCCTAAATGTAATCAATTTGTTGCAAACTTTTGTAAACATATAATAGGATTATTGAAAAGCCAAAACAATCATTTACATTTGCATCGATAAATTAAATATTAACCAGAAATGAAGCTTCAACAATAAACCATATCGAATGCACATATAATTAATTAATAATAACAAAAATTGTCTCAACCATTCTATCGCCATCAATGGTTTTGTAATTCTAGTTAATTAAGGCATTAAACTGTCACTTGAATATTTAATATAATATATGTCCCAATTAGCGCCAGCATTTTTGGGTTTCCTATGCTAAAATGATTTTCATTTTTGAGCTCACAGTATTAAATATTACTGTCATTTGCGGAAAATAGGTCATTTTTCACATTAAAAATTATGGGTAAATTGCTATAAAATTGTTATCTGCAGTACTTATAAATCCATCATTTTAAATTATCCGCTGATTTTTTATGACAGTTTGCTGAATTTTATTAAATTAATTTATTTTCTACCTTTACAAAGTCATATTCCACAACATCGTTCTACTCCTTTTTATAAATATTTAAAATAATTGTAATTAAAACCTGAAATCGGAATCGGATCCGGTTCTCAGTTTTGCAGGAAATTTTGCACTGTTACCCATATCAAGCAATTTTTACTTAGCGATAAATTTTTAAGTTTATCTCCACTTTGCGTCAAGAACTTAATCCAAAAATTTATCTGTTTTTAGGTTTGAAGTGACCGTTTTTAAAATTTCAATGCAAAATATCCTGCAATGCCTGAAATCGGATGCGATGTAAAAAAAAAAACGAAATTAAAAAAAAAAACAAATTTAATTTTCGTAGACTTAATGGTAAATTTTTTGTCTAGATGCACTGGAATCTAAAATACAAAAGGATTACAAAATCCAATCTTGTTAAGATAAATGAAAACACCGTGTTTGAGAATCTGTCTTCTTTTCACAAAATTAAAAGCAAATGTTATATAAAATTCGCAAGTCCTGAGACCGTTTACACCATTAAATTGTCCAGACAAAGAGTTTTACAATTTTTCCGATCTGAATGAAGTAGAATGGATTGCCTTTCAGAAGCGAACTACAAACGGTAGTCTGATAGAAGACGAGGAAATCAATATTCGTTTTATTTTAACTATACCATTCCGGTACTTTCGCTAATTAATTAAATGGCAAACAGACTTGACTAAGACGATCAAAATCGTAGAACATTTAGAATTCTGAGAATGCTGCTCGAACAATGGCTGGAACCCCGCATTCCCCCCAGAGAAAGTACATCACCGGAAGCGTTTGAAATTCTGACTTGGGAATAAAATCAGTGAAAATGGGGCTAACCGCATTTTATGACAATTTCCTCTGCCATCAACTGCTCGAATATAAAGCACAAGACTTAACCCTTCCCTAATTTATGTCGGGAGGAATTTATAGGCCAACGTGTGTGGGCACTTCGACACGGAGCAGGCATAGTTTTCCTTGTCCTCCAACCCAACGAGACACGACCGAGAACTGCGAATTTGCTTAGCAAAATGTCAGGAAAGAAATTCCTTCGTGCGTGGTGGCTGCGTGCGTGAGCACTGGAAGAAGGTACGCACATGTTATGTGCCGGAAATCGCATTTTATTGAAAATCACATATGTTTTATGCGACGCGTTTCAATTCAATTTAAATAGAAAATAGATTTGTGGAGGAATAAAGTGAGAACGACGTCGATTATCTCTTCGAAATTGATAAAATTTCGAACAATGAAATCTGGGGGGTGTTCACCGCATGAATCTGCTGGTACTTGATAGGAAAATCTATTTCTGAAAACAGCATATGCCAAATTGTGAAAAATAGTCTATTCTCGAAATAACGATTTCGATTTGCTCCCATTTTATTTTCGTGACCGTAGTGGTACTATCAAGAGTGGTATTTGTAAAATTAAAGCTGGAGCTACACATGCATAATTCATTTCATCCTTAAACGATATAAAATAAGAGTAAACTCATTTATATTGAAAGCCTTTTTTTAAATTACACATACATATTTTTAATTACAAAATATAGTTTTATCCTACTTTCCGTATCAAATAGAGCTAGAAGGAAATATGGAAACAAATCAATTAAATTGATTGAAAAAATCAAATAATTATGTCAAAAGCGAAATAATGTCCAATGAATTGCATAAATTTTGGATAGAAAATGCTTTATTCTTGATATGCAACGGTCATGTAGTTGGAGGTTTATAAGCATTCATAAGTAAATTGTATAATATTTTTATATATAATTACTACTTTACGCTATCTGTATTATATCGAAATATGAAAGAGATTAAAACTTTTTGAAATAACATAATCAGATCTTAGCTCCGGTTTCCTCCGGTTTTTAAAAAAAGTAATCTATAGCAAAAAATGAAGAGAGTTTATAAAACAAAAAAGAGATTTTACAACCAAAATGATGCAAAACTTGACATCAAGGCCGTAAATTTTAAACATAACGATATACTAAACATAATTGAAAGTTTTCAAATAAAATTTTTTTATACAAATTTCACGTTCAGTTATGAAAACGTTTTTGAAATCGAATTCTTAATTTTTCTTTTGTATTGTAAACTACTGAAGACTAAAGATAAATATTAAAAGAAACTATAATTTAATTACTTGAATGAAAAAATGAATCCCTATAGAGATACATTCGAAAGTTGTTAAATTAATTAGTTTGACCTTTCGCTGTAGGAACAACTTTTCATGTGCACACTCGCTTCTTTTGCTACTTTCTTAATTATGAGCAATGGTCGTAAGAAAAATCCATCTTTAATAAAATAAAAGCAACCCTTCAACTTCGCTAAAAGATTAAGTTTCAAAATAATTTTTTTACTTTCCTGAAGAAAACTCCCTTAAAGTTATAATCTCCAAATTTGCTAGAATTGAAAACAGGAGAAGAAATTTGAAAGGTGTTTTAATTAAATTCAATAGCGCTCTTCAAGAGCTGTCAGTGGTAATTATATGAAAAGTGCCGAAATTAAATGGCCCGATGATTTAACACACACATGACACAATGTCTCTACTTATATCGATTATTTATTCAATAATTTGATTTCTGGTAATTTAACTTCACTTCCCCCGGTGGCCGCCTAAATTCACTCGCTTTCTTGTTCACTTAATTATCATTAGCATGAAACTGTCAGGAATAACGACAGCAAATCAATAATAGGTGCTAGTCGGCCTATCAGAGGGCGGAAAATTTTATTTTCGTGCTCATCACCCCGATGCTAATCGACTTTGCGAACCGTGGCGTCTTCCTTAAGGAGCAAAAGGGAGCCTCGGCCGGGATGCAAACGACAGTCAATTTTTCGTGAGCACTCATTACACTTGTGAAACAATGTGAACATTGTTTTATCATCCCTTTCAAAGGACCTTGCCTTCGGGAGCAGGTGGAGCTGGTTATTGTTCAGACCTATGTTGATTGCAGGTAATCAATTTCATGATTTGAGGAAGTGTTATTCATTTCCTCGATATAAAGCACCTAGACGAAATGTGGTTCAACAGCTTTCACCTACGTTTATAGATACAATTTGTGTCGCGTTGATTGGAAACGAGAATTCCAGCTGTTAATTGGTGAAGGTGTCCTTACAAACCGCAAACGTTGTCAGGGAGGCTCACAAAAGATTTAGATCGAAATGGGAACTGGTTTTCAAACGTAAATTAATTAACCCCATGGGCGGTATAAGGATTAAACGAAGACATGAGTCGTTGGAAAAGAAACTGCACCATGAGTAACACTATCATAACAAGAATGATTGATACCTTACTAACATTAGACTAATATTATTTCGAATTTTTATATAAATTAATTTACCAGCCGGTCTTAACATCCTTAAATACTATTGATAAGATCATCATTAACAGTTACATTACAAAGTTAATTAAAATTAATTTTAATACGAAATGAGTTATGTCAAAATATATGTATATGTAAATACTTTTAATTCAAAAAGTGAAAATAAAGCGTTTTCTTTTAAATTATCCTATACAATGTTTTTAAAATGAAATTTAACAAGGAAGCTATTAACTTAGGAATTAAATGCGATACGTTCAATTGATATTATACTTGGTTGCATTGGCACCAAATCATATTTAAAAATTACTGATGCACTTTTCTGTGGGTAGTAACTTAAATGTTTTATTGTAGATGAACCTTATTATTTTTATATGTTCAAGAACGCAAATATTTGGTCAATCTTCCGCAAAAAATTACAAATATACAAACCAAATTCTGCCAGATATTACATGTGGATAGAATCTTCAGTGGGTGTTGATAGAATTATTTCTTATCACTTTTATTACTTTTCCATAGGTTTAAATCATGAATAATAATCTTCTAATTAAAACTGACAAGTGCAGTGCCTGCGAATCATTAAATGAATCTTCGGGGGAAAAAAAATTGTTCAATTGTTTCCTAAAGCAGATTATTTGCTATCAAGGTATTCGAATCTCGATTGAATTTATCATTTAGCCGTTCCAAATGAACTTCAACTGAAATTACCCACGTGGAGATGAGTGAGAGTAAAATGCATACGTCTAAATTTTCATAGAATCTACGTAGTTACGAACAAGTTAATCCTTGGTAAGAGAATCCTTATTTGAATTGAATATCCGCAACATATTGGAGCGGTATTGAAAACGCTCGGGACATACCTTGATAGATTGATTATTGCAGGTGGTTTTGTTCCTCCAGTGCACACTGCCTTTATGAGGGTCCTTGTAAATGGAATTGCGAACCGAACGAACCCGCACCTGGAAATGTAACCATATGAAAGATTATTTTGCGCTGCATTCATTTCCGCTGACAATGAGTCTGTCAAAGAAGAGTTAGGTGAAATGTAATTAAGTGCCTATAGAATGACTCGGGGCGAATAGTAAAATTAGTACGTGAATAGTGAAATGAAACCTACCAAATGGGCGCTTTCGTATCCCGCCGTCGATGCCACTGTCGTTTCCCGGAAACTAGACTGATCCCGGGCGAATCCGTTGTTTTGATAGTACCCTTTCTTTCTGCCGCAGAGGGTTTCTTTGAATGCAACTCGATACCGGTGTGACATCACATTGTAGAGGATCGGGTTTATCGTGCTGAAAGTAGAAGATGTCACGTCACATAGGCGGGATAAGGAAACTTGCAGGACTTTTCAAAGATAAATGGGGACTGGAGCTGTGCAAAGGATATTCAAACCCCAGTGCTTGAGACGTGCTGAACATTTCTTATTTCGTAAACACAAAGATTACCGAGGGCGGAATGGGAGAGAAGGTATTGGTGAGTGATAGTTTCACGTACCATGACACGTAGTAGAGCCACCCGGCGACTGAAAATAGCCAAGTGTTTATGTCCTGGTAATGGGTCCAATCTCGAGCGTACAAGTACATCAACCTTTGGGCATGAAAAGGTGCCCAACAAACGAAAAATGTTATAACTACAGCGGCTGAAAATAGAAATAAAATTATATATTATTTTTCTTAAATTAAACCTGCTGAAACGACATAAACGCACAAAAGCACTTGACTTTCTTTCATACCATTTTCAATATAACCTATTTGAATTGATTTTGTACAATTCAGCTAAACATTTCATTTAAGTACTTATATTCCATAAGAACTAAACGATTAGGAAATAAACGCTGTGTATTTTCACAACGGATCCGGCTCCAGCCCTATTTCATAAAATTTTAGTCTAATACTAATAGACTTGTAATTATTAGAACTATTAAAGCATGGATTGATATTATATGTTTCAAAAAAACTCTTTAAAATCGCTAAAAATTATTAGTCCACTGCACTAATAATATTAATCCGGAGAGTATTGTACATAATAATTACTATAGTTCCGACAATTCCTAGTTATTTGTTCCCATAACTAAAAATTGTTACATTATACAAATTAAGGAATTCCTTGCAAACTCGCGAACTGCGACCAAAAACGATTAATTCGTATTATAATCACTTTCTACGCTACTGCTGGAAAACATTATATGAATGAATCTGTTTTAAAACACCGAAAACACAACTAGACTGAAACTGATTTCTCGGTAGTTACGTTTTATTGGTCTTTCTACTCTAATAAAAATTTGGCCTTTATTTACAAGTTAACTACTAATAATTATTAGTTTGAACAGTTTTATAAAACAGTACAGTGCTACACTAAAAATATTTCGCTAATAAATGTTATTCTGGGACTAATAAATTATATTAGTCTATACTTCTAGTTTTTATTTCGAATAACCTACAAGTTATTAGTAAATATTATTGTATTATTATACTAATAGTTTTATGAAATAGGTCCCAGGTTTACTAGGAAATTCTGCATTAAATAGAAATTTGTGAATAGTATCGAACATTATTTTATTTCCTAAACATAAATTCGAGTTGCCTGCATTTATTCATACTATGCGTCAAAAATTTAATCCAAAAATTTGTTTGGTTCAAGGTTGAAGCTTGAATGAGAAAGTATCATGGCAATTTAATGCGCTTTCGCAAAACTTAAATCTTCATATAGTTGACTGTTTTTTAAATTCAATTCAATGCACAATTTCCTATTAAACCTAGAACCGGATTCGTTGTGAAAAAAAAAAAAAAACACAACTAAAGATATTAAAATTTATAACTTCGCGACTATTTCAATTATTCTAAATCTTTATTAAGAACTTAAGTTCAAATTTTCAATGACTGAATGATTTCACATAAATTGTGGGAAAACTCAATAACTCACCAACACTCAGCAAGTGCAGTAGGTAATAACTTCAAATCTAGTGCTGACAATCGAAATAAAGTTGCAGAACAGATTTAAACAAATAACAACAAGTCTGGTTTTTACCCAATGTGCATATCAAAAGCGAAGTAGTTTCGATTCAATAAAATGCAAACTGTTGGAACTACAAATCTATTTTTCGCTAGTGGCATCCAAACGATATACTATCAACAAAATCGTTCAATGTCACTGCCTGTTAATAGGTAAAGGCTCAGCTTATACTGGGTACATTTTTAGAATTATTTACTTTAAAGTCTTTAAATCTAATTCTAACAGCCTTACGTAGGACAATCAAGTTTCGTCAGTTAGGTACATAGATATTTCTTTAAAGTCTTCAAAAATGACTCAAAAAGAATTATATGGATTTTTTATAGTATATACCTACTTATTTCTATAGCACTCGAAAATTCCGTTCAAGAGGCATACATGAAATTCCCTTTTTAAGCTTTGTGAAGATGATGATGTCCTCGTGATCCAAGAGGAATTTTTATAGGTATCTTACATGTTGTTACGTTTTACGTTTTTTGTTGTCAATGGAATGTTTGCATGGAATGAAATGCTAATAACGCAACTGATAATTCCACAACAACACAAAACAGACTCAGTTGAACTAGCCGAAACTCGTTTGATTTTACCTATTTCTTAACTACATAACTTTAGTATTGTAAAATATCAATACTACTTTCTAGATTTATTCTTTTCTTAATACAGTATAATTCTTAAATTTTCGCCGTACCTACCTATTCACATTTTGATTGTATTTTTGAAATATGCTCATTGCCTCTTTCGAGAATAACAAATACTCAGAGTGCAACAGTTCGGTTTCTTCCTTTTTCTCAGACACATCTTGGTGAAGAGATGCCGATGGGCATAAAAACTAGTACCTTATTGAATTTAAACGACACCTTAAATCTTCTATCGATCAAAGACACTTAAAAAAATTAATTTAAGTAATATCTAAGTAATCAAAAATCCGTGAGTTTCCACAAATTTAGCAGGAAACGCAATAAATATACAATTGTGATGAACCTTTCGGAATTCAATATATTATTAGTTTACTTATCCATATATGGATTAAATTAAATTATTAGCCTAATTGTTTTGACAGGGTTTTGGCTGAATTAAAACTTTTAAGTATTCTGTAAAGAAAAAAGATTTTAAGTAATTTTAGGCTTCCAATTTTGTTTTAGTCTCTTTAGGCTTTTTGTGAGAATAAATAAATTCCTCTTTTGAGTTCACAGTGTCAATTGAGATATAGATACCACAAATTGAATTTGAAGCCTCTTCAAAGATGACGAATATGAAAGTTCAATTGAGAAATTAAAAGGCTTTTTAATTGATTTTATGATCTTAGAGTACCAACCCTCTTCACTTTAATTGGGAAAATTCTATGTTACAAATTACCATTTCAACTTTGAATTCATGATTTTGAATTAAAATAACTTATTATAAGGTGATTTAAGTATGATTTAAGCCCGTTTTAAGTATTTTAAACTAAACAATGTTGCAAAGCAGCTATAACATTCCTTATTCATCTTGAATGAAAATCTATGTTGCATTTTATGGTTTCAACTCACCCAACATACGTATGATGGCCTTTCTGGACTGCTGATGCCTGGACTCCTTGTGCATTGACCCCTGCTGAACACCTAATAATGGATTCGTATGAGCATTTGGTGCAGAATGGAGTGTATTTTATTGGATTTACCCAAAGCGACACTATGCCTTGTCCTGGATCTAATGCGACACCCCATTCGTCCGTACAGAACCATTATAAGCACCATAGGAATTACGAAGAAGAGACACGACGACAGCTCCCACAGCGGGAAGCCCGGTGGATTTTCCAACATTGCACAAAATGCCGATTTGTGTATTGTTGAATTATCTGAAATATGTCAATTCGTGTTCTAAAATATTCCCCTAGCAAAAGGAAACTATACCTGCTGGATATTTGAGGAAATCAATTTTGGTAAATACTGCAAAAGGCACAGCACTTAGGAAACTCACTATCCAAAGAGCAGCGATTATTCGCAAAGCCCGCTTGAAGCCACTCATCGTGTACAGATGCAGGGGATGACAAATGGCTAGAAATCGTTCCATGGAGAAAGCCACTATTGTCAAAACAGACACATACGTTGACCTAGGTAAAATAGTAGAAACTAGGGCTCAGAATCCTGAAATTTAGCTTCGCTGTGAAAGGGTTATAGAAAGGATACTTACGCTTCAGATATCAACGCTCGAATTTTGCAAAAGACAAGACCGAGTTGATAAGGATACTGGTGCCAGTACAAGCTGATTTCATACGGCAATCCTGGAAGAAAGGGATCTTAAACTCATTTAAATAATTACTTTAGGTGTGTAGATTTTACACATGTCTGCTCTAATAACAAAATAAGCTACCCCTTCAAACCGAGTAAAATGTGGGAATATGAAATCATGTAGCAAACACAGCAACATGCCTTTCATAAAATCTTAATTTATAATTGCACTTAAATATCCCAGAATATGCTTCTGGTTACCTAAACGATTTGATGTGATGGATGAGATTTAAGAGCTTTTAGTATGAATTATTATTAGTGAAATATATCCATCATAAAATGTTATTAAACTGCAGTAAGTTTGTACTATACTAATGAACTTCTGCATTTTATGCGTACAGAATTTTGCTATTAGCTCAGCTGCAGTTTAATCTTTTGTTTAAGAGGAATTTAAATAAACGCATATAGATTGGATACTAAAAGTTTTGATACTGAAAACTAACAGCTTTCTCATTGTATAATAATTCAATAGAACTGTTTTCACATTACATATACTTTAGAATTCAATATTGATAACGTGCAGATCTTTTTTTCAAGTATACATAAATAAATGAATGAAAATTGAATTACATACAACAGTCCATTTTTTTCAATATAAATACGAAAGCAGTTTAATTCAATGTAGGCTGAATGAATATTAAAGTCAGTTAGAAAATTTGGGTAAAATCCATGTACCTACATACATATTAATTAAATCAATTACATTTTCTGTTTATCATGGACTTAAGTAAGCATATAATCTGACTGAAACAACTGCTGGAAAATATAAGTCTATATTATACATATAAAGTCGATTAGTTTCGAAGTTTTCTGCAGTTTCCTAATTTTGTTGGTGAGAAATTATAAAATATAGTGGCTCATTTTTATAGTTTGCTCCTTTAATTTGTTATGTTCTATAGTATAACTTAGAGTGAGTTTTATATGTGATTACTAAATGCTTATTAAAATGAGGACTATCAAATAAGAATTAATAAACAATTTTTATATTTTCATATAGATTTTTATACTTTTGGTTCATTTTAAAATTTTACACAATGTCTTCAATTTCAACTAACTTTTGGAGGGCACTGTATGTGTATATGTAGTAGATAATTATTCTGTTCTGTGGACCATAATATAAGACTCTTTGATTTCGAAAGTGAGATTTAGATATTAAGAGGAAAAACAACAAAACAAAAACCGAACCTCTAAAGGAATCCAATCTTGTTAAACAATTGTTGCTAATCTGATTAATATGTATGTATGTAATTGCAGGTAATTATATTTGCGTAATCCCCAGTGATCTTGGTTCATCGGGAGCTGACCACATACTCATCCAAAAATAAGACATTAATTTAATTTACGTGAGTTTCCAACAGAAGGCACTAATTAAGGGCTAGCAAAGGTGCTGGCGAATATTCTATTGTTTCGGACATGTAGGCCAAACGAAAATGAAGTTAGACAAAAGGGAGTTGCCATAAAGCATTATTCCCACGCGGACAACTTAGTCGTAGACTTAGACTTAGATATTCCCATTAAGGCCATCAGTAGAAGCAGCTGAAGCCGCCGAGGGACTTGTGGCAGGCCACGGGAAGAGCTCACAAACTTATATCGATTTCACCGTCTTAATTTATGTGCTCCCGGCAGCGGGGGAGCATTATAGAGCTATTAAGATTTTATACGCCATTTATGGGCTCCTTGATGTGTCACTTCTTAGCTCAAGGGTCGTGTTCTGAAATCTCCTGTAATATATTGCCTCGAAACTGCTGAGCATCGTAATAAATATCTAAATTTGCTCCGGTTTCTGTTCCACGCCACAATGAGTCGGCGGAACCGTTTCTGGGTCAGAAGCGCCGTTTTTAGCATGCAAACAAACCCGCCAAAAACCCGGATAGGTGGAACAAAGGATTGACGATCAAAATTAACATACGCCAGCGGAACCTCATTCAGATTCCAGAACTCGTATTTCCCACATGCTTAAACACTTAGTAAGTAATTGGCGGCTTAAGCTTTCCTGGGCTCGTCCTTATTGGGAAAGGCTTAGAAGAACCACTCAAGAGCAGCACGTGCGCTAATAATTCATAAACGTATTGGCGGAAATGATTATTTAATTAATATGTACGGTACGGAGTTGGTCGCAATATTAAAACCAAATCCCAGGAAGGGTACAAGCGTGCTTAATTTACTAATAGAACAAATATGCCGCGTCTAGGATAACAAATTATAGAGAGCCGCAAATTTTAAGAAACAACTATAACTGTTTTCATAGTTAAGGAAAATTTTAAATTTGTCAAACAAACTATCAGACAAAACTTAGACAGATTAGACGAATTTTGATTTTTCAGTCATCCAGATACCAAACAAGTAAGACTATTTTAATAGGAGAAAATTAGAAATACTTAAACCAATCTTAAAGAAAATTACCTACGCGTTTTCCTATTCAATTTAGAAATTAATGTGAGTTTGTCGAAACTAGCTATCCCGTGAATGAACATTCAATCAACTACAGAACAAGTCAATAAATTGACTCCAACTTTTTAATTCGTTTTTATATTAATAATCTAATCTAAATACTATATTTTTAATAAAGCTAAGAAAGAATTTAAAAACTTTAAAACCCCACGAGTAAAACTGAATTTATTATATACAGACTTTCCAAAAATATTTACCGATAATAAGAACAAAAACAAATTGTTTTGGAGGTGAAACAAATTTTCTTTCCTTCAAACTTTAAAAACAACATCGACACTTTAACGATTTCATAACTACTTCGAAAGTAAAATCGCTTTTTACAGCGAAAATAAAATCATTCAAAGTCAATTGGAGTATTCTAGTAAAGACAACAATCAAGAAAGAGCCTTGTATAATTTTAAAAGTTTCGAGCCGATGAACTATTTTTGTTCACGGTTTCTGCCCATTATTTCATTGAAAACTTTTTGTAAGAAAAGTAGGTATGTACGTATTAATTTAATTCTATAAAAGAGCTTACTTTCTCGTGATCAATCCACAAATCTAAATTTAAAAATGAAAGACGGAAAATCAAAAAATAAACGTGCAATTGTTCCACTAAGTATGTGTAAGTGTAGGTAGCCTAAAATTTAAATCGAATAACTAATTTCTACTTTGTTGGATATCAAGATGGCGCCAGTCAGTTAATTGGGGTTTAAGTTTCAAGGAAGATGAAATATGACAGCTACAAAAGGGCAAACTCACCCATCATGAGGAAGACCAAATCTGAGACGGCTAGGCTGAATAAGTAGTAATTCGTTGCTGTGTGCATGGTCGAGTGTCTTACAATTACAATGCAGACGATGACATTCCCAATGACGCCCGTCACAAATATGCCCAGGAAGAAGACCGTAACCTGAAAGAATATATAAAAATATAGAAAACTCACTGTTCTACTTTCACGTTCCTTTTATTAACTCTATTCACCCCAGTGCGAAATATTTCATTTGATGCCAATTTATTCAAAGAAAAACTCACTTCCACTTTATCAAGGACAAGGACAAGGGGCCGACAAACTCCTGAGATTGTCACAGAAAAAGAAACATCGGAAATCACTTTTCGCCTTTCAGTACGAAAAAATCTTGGTGGCAAATGGAAATCCAGGAATATTTTGAACGATTTCTTTCGCAGAAAAAAATTTTAATATGGTAATCCTTCGAACGTAAAAACTGTTTTAGAAAAAAATTGAAAAATTGACACACTTCCAGTAGACTAAGAAAATATTCACTTGTAAAATGACTTTTCAGCTTTTGACATGACTTTAAAAAATGTGCATATTAAGAAATAAAGTTCTACGACTTCTTGAGGTCAAGAGCATTTTTTCCCTAAAAATAATGAATACATATATAAAAATACGGGTGAGTTTCTACGCTTAATTGAGTCAAAGAATGTACTTAAATTAACAATTGCTGTTTCCATAAAAAGGATTTAACTTAATTTAAGAACACTTTTTAAAATTTAAAAATTATTACCTTAAATTGACTATGTATAATTTCAAGAAAGCCCAAACTCATCAACATATTTATCCATTATTTTTAAGCACTTTTAGTACATATAACATTGGTCAACAACAAATTTACTCCCGAACAATTAGCAGGTATATAAGATTTTTCCATAACTATTTTCCTCCTTTTTCAGTAGAATTAGGGTTAAAAAGTGCAAGGTCGTATTTTTAAAACATATAAAATTATTAAAAAAATTAACGAAATGTTCTAAGAGCTGGTAGCATAACTTAAATAAAAGATTATTATATAATAATACAAAAGACTTTAAAATGATTAGAAATATTCCGTGAATTAAACTTTTTTTCCATAAATTGGTTATTTCATGCAAAATATGAAGAATAACATGACAAGCTTGCAATTCAAAACACTTGTTCGCCAAAATGTGTAAGCCATGGTAGAACCTTCTATGTAGAATCTTTACTTTTTAATAATTTTTCAAAATATCATCTACAAAATCTATATTGTTACTACCAATACAGGGTTGGATTATTTTGATATATGCCAGATAAAAAACTTATGAAATAAATCCGGGTTCAAGAAATAATTTTTTTTAAACCGGTTTTACATCCTAAATAGATAATAAAATTTCCTATTAGTATTCATAAATTCAATTAATGCTTTTCCAAACCAATAATTACTTCCGAAGTGATCAACAATTTTTCCAATTTATTTTATCCTTTTGAAATTAGTAAATGGATATCCGGGAATTCAATATATTAGAAGAATATTTTAGAAGACTTCTAAACGATTTCGAGGTAAACCGAGTGAAACCATTTTAGTTGAACATCATCCCAAAATCACAGCTTTAAAATTCGAATTTTATTCTACAAACAGAATGTATGTTCTTTAACGAACAGAATACCTTAAAAAATAGTAAAACAATTCAAAGTAGGGTCTTCTCCCTTATTTTGTACTCTAATCCAAATAAAATACTCTTAATTTCTATTCTTGTGTTACTTTGTTACGAAAAAGGGTCAGAAGAAGGATTCTTTGTCGTATACCACATTTGTTGAGTGTTATAAGGAATTTAATAACCTTGCCTCTGATCTTTATAATGAGTACCTCAACAAAACTAAAAATGAAATGTATAGCAATTCGCGCGCGTTTTTCAAATTCGTTAATTCTAAAAGGTGTTCCGATGACTATCCCTGCAATATGTCTTATGGGGGTTCTTCGAGCGGAACTTCGCCAACAATCTGTGACATGTTTGCATCCTTTTTCGAAAAGTCTTTTTCCTCTCCTAATTTCCAACCTGATTCTAACCAGTTTCACCATCTTAACCTTAACCCAACCCCTTTTGATCTTCCCTTTAATATCACTCCTGAAACTGTTCACAGATTCATTGGTGATCTTCCGGTTGACTATTCTTCTGGCCCTGATGGTATTCCCCCTGTTATTCTTAAACTATGTGCCAATGCGCTTGCTAATCCCTTGTCTACTATTTTTCAGAAGTCACTTAATTCCGGACAATTTCCTCGTGTATGGAAGGACTCCTTTATTATTCCAATCTTTAAGAAAGGATGCCGTAGCGACGTTTGTAATTATCGGCCTATTGCTAACCTATCTTGTATTCCCAAGCTCTTTGAATCTATTATTTATTCGGAACTCTCAAAGGTATGTACACGGCTTATTTCCATTAATCAACACGGATTTCTTCAAGGTCGTTCTACTTCCACTAATCTCCTAGAGTTCGTTGAGGATACCTTAAATGGATTTAAAACCAATCATCAAACTGATTGTATTTACACTGATTTTAGCAAGGCGTTCGATAAAATTTCTCACTCTGTCATTATTCTCAAATTGAAAAGTATGGGTTTCCCTTCCCTTTTCCTACAATGGGTACAGTCATATTTACATGACAGAACATATCATGTCTCTTTTCGTGGCTCTTTGTCGAGAAGTATTAAAGCTACGTCAGGTGTCCCTCAGGGTAGTCATCTTGGCCCCCTTCTATTTATTTTAGCTGTAGATGATATCACACACTTGTTGAAATCCTGCAATATTCTTATTTATGCTGACGACATGAAGATTTTCCGTCGTATCGAGAATATTAATGACTGCCAGTTAGTTCAAAAAGATTTAGATATCTTACAGTCTTGGTGCCTGTACAATAATTTGGAACTTAATATATCTAAGTGTGAAATTATTTCATTTCATAGAAGGCACAATCCCTTGACTTTCAACTACTCCTTGTCCGGCTGTACTCTTCGCCGAGTTCACTGTGTTCGTGACCTTGGTATTTTTCTAGACAGAAAGCTTGACTTTACTAAACATATTAATTATATGGTTTCCAAGGCTTCTGCCTTGTTAGGTTTTGTAAAAAGATGGTCTCGTGAATTTAATAATATAACTGTATATAAGCAGTTATACATTTCCATTGTAAGACCTATCCTTGAATACGGCAGTCTAGTTTGGTCACCTTATTATGCCAGACATATCAATAGAATTGAGTCTGTGCAGAAAAAGTTTGTTAGGTTCGCGTTGGGTAATCTACCGTGGGAAAATCCCCATATCCTTCCTCCATATAAAGACCGCTGTCTTTTACTCGGAATTCTTTCGCTCGAAGATCGTCGTGTTATGGCAGATGTCTCCTTTGTCCACCAACTAATTAATGGTGTGGTAGATTCTCCGTCTCTGAGAAATTTATTTATTTTCAAACAAAATCCTCATAACCTAAGGAATGTGCCCTTGTTCCAAACTACTAAATCTCGAACTAACTACGGATATTTCCAACCTATTAACCGTATCTGTTTGAGTGCTAACAAGCATGCTGATTTGTTTGATACTCGTATTAGTAAGCATGTGCTAAAAAAGTCCTTGTTTAATCATTTTGCATGTAACGGTTTGGTGTGTGGTATTACTAACACCGGACCAAATGATGATCAGTTTCATGCAAGAGATTAATATTTCTCTGAAGCTTGAACTAAGCTGATGGTCCTAAGTAAGTATAGTATATTCAAGGATAGAATCCTCCTTAATTAAACTTTTTATTGAAAATGAAAATCGTCTGCTTTCCATTCAAATAAAGTTTTCCTTTTTGAATAGACAATAAATTTGTTGTTTTAGAGATCAAATGCCATTTCCTTTTCGAAACTTAAATTAATCCAAAATTGCAAAAAAGAAGAAAGTAAAGTTACTGGGTTTTACTTTGTTCACGACGTATATAATTTAATTTTCCTCTCCATACTACGGAACATTTTTATGTAGCTATAATTAATTCAGGAAATTCAGAAATCGTCCTTCGGCGCTTTTCTAAAGTATAACCAGTATAACGCCTACTTGGCATTTTCTAAAACCCGTTTTTGCATTACACCTTGATACCCACATTAAAATTTGCCTTTTTCTAAGTAGGAACAAGGTGAGAGTGGGGTGGATAATTAAACTGCTAAGTTCTTGAGCCGGAAACAAGGTGCTATATATTTTAACAGTCTAAAGAAAGAGGTACATCATTGTCGCAAAAACCTCTTAACTGTGTGTAAAAAACCAATTAGTGCTACTAATTTATTGCTAACGAACCGCACTGCTACGTAGGCATCATTAAGGCCGAGGAATTGCGGCTTTTACCTCAAAATGGTGGTGTTTCTCATTCTCAGCCGTTACCTTCGCGTATCCTCAACATTGGCAAATTTTAATCCTTTAATTTGCGTCATGGCTTAAAGTGGGAAGGAGTGGTAATTGTGAAAATATTTAACAGAATTTAGAGAACATTACAAACTTTTCTTTTGTTTAAGTTAAAAAGTAGAGTTTGTTTTTGCCTTTTTTGTGGATTATGAGCATCTATTCTATGTACATGAAGGAAAAAGTAACGCACTTTGAAAATTCCGTAGCAACTCCAATTTCTCTATTTGTGCCGAACAATTTATTGTTACTAAACTTTATAATCTGAGTTACGTAACTTTTATACAGGTAATTACTTGAATGTGTTTGCACTTTTTTATTAGAATTGAGCTCAATCTCGTTTCAAAAATTATTATTTAAGAAAATTGTTTTTATTTTATTACAAATGATCCGATGAATTTATTTCTCCACTGTTATTTTCTCTAATTTGTCTTTTATATTCTTTTATACTTATTGCAGTGTTTTATTAATGTGAGCTAATAATATTGTATAATCAATGAAGAAAGTCTTTACAATTATTCCGAAAGGTCAAAACCTTCGGATTTTTCTATAAAAGAAAAGAAAATCTCCACGAGAAATGAAACTGGCGAAAAAAAAGCAACCGACATTATCACACGAGCGATCAATAAAAGAAATTTTTAATGCTGTTTGTCTGTCGCTCGTTGTTGCGTAGAGATGCAAATTTTATTCGCTCGTGGGCATAGAATTTGAGGTCTGATTTATAATTCTGATGACCTTTAAAGGTTTCAGGAATATAAGATTTTATTTTAATTTTAAATAATCTGATATTGCAGAGAGGAGAAGTAATTAATTTAATACTAACTTAAGTCGTGAAAAGAAAAGAATTGTGAAAAGATCAGAAGACTTTTTCTTTTTATATGTGAGTTTTAAAATAGAAAATAAAATCTGTGTAAAATTTTAAACTAAGATTATAGACCTGTGGGGTAGTCATGAGTTGTAAGAACACCTAATTACAGAAAAATTAAGTTAAACGCTTTTCTAAAAAGTAGTTTTAATATTTTTTAACAGGTATTATTTTCATACTCCGATGGTGCCATTTTGATATAAAAGTTGATAATAGTTTTTTAAAAATTTGAACCGATAAAAAACTAAATTAAAAAACTAAAATAAAAAATTCTACGTAGCTTTTCTTTTCAAAACGATGTTGAATACCCTATTCGGACAACAATACCATCAGACAATTTGAATAAACTGATAAGACAAACTGAAAAGGTTTTGCGAATGGCAAGCCGAAGACAAAAACTAACCGTTCTATAGATTTATAGATTGTTGAGACACTAAAATTGAAAATCCATTGTGACGCAATATAAAAATTGATAACATATTTGCTGTGACTTTAAGGAAAAACAAGCTTTTATGTACATGTAAAATTTGCCTTCTGAATAAGTGTATTAAAAAGAATTTGTCAGCTATAGGTACAAATTGTAATTACAATTAGAAATTGTTTGTACATTAATTACTAAAACAATTACGTTGTTTAATTGAACCTTTACATTAATTAGGACAATCTTCTAATTGTAATGATCTAATCTGCGAAGTGTTCTATTTATATTCTAAATATACGATCCTAGAAATGATTCTTACTTTATCCACGTCTGCACGTATCAACAAAAGTAATTCTCGTTTTCTTGTATTTTTTCACAGGTGCAAATGTTATCTATGGTAGCAAACTTAAGTACCGGGAAATTAAATATGTATTACTTTAAGGCAACCTCTCTGGAAAAATGCCGACCTTAAGTACAGAAAAATGTTTCTTCCGACGATACCAGAACCATTGTTCGATTTTCCCTCTCGAGGCAATTTTCCGACCAATTTCTGAAACGGATGTAATTCGGAAGGGCCATTTCGCCCACTTGGGGATTTAATAATGCCATTAAAGACACATCAACTGCGTAAGAGTATCAATTACAAGTTCTACAAATAACCGAGCGCACATATAATTAGCAGCTTACTTACCAGCAATGCGGTGGAAATTGGCAAACTCTGCGGCCCCCGTGCGTACAGGATGAACTCGTCGATGGTGCAGTTGAACGCAATGTTGCTCGGATCACAGGGTGATAAATCATTTATATCGTCGTCAGAGTAATTTCCAGAGAATGTGGGATCGGACAGACTGGCCGACAGGATGGTCGGCAGCCAATTCTCCAGAGCAATTGAGGCATTAATTTGCGGCGATATTGTCGGACTGAACGACCTGTTGCTATTTGCATAATCGGTGGAGTTATCCTGCCCACTCAGGAACATGCTTGCTTTGCTTGGGATAAGTCTTAGCACACGCAACCACTAAACAACATTTTTTTTAAATATAGCGACGCACTTAAACCGAATTTTGGTCAATACTACGGTAACAGAAAAATATCTGAGCACCAAACTTAAGCAACTTTCTCGATTTTTGCAAAGATTTTTGAACGGCGAACTATTCTGTTCCCGATTTTTCATTTCGTGTTAGTTGAATGCATTTTATTATTATTAGGGAACCAATCGCTTCCCGAATATCTCTTTGGATTAGTTAAAGACCGTCCTTTCGTCACGGAATGATTTGAGAAAAGCGTCACTGCTTTAAGATTCATTTTCATGAAACTGATTTATCTCCGCGATAATCTTGACGGATGATGTGTCCCATCGTCCCTGGTAGTGTTATTTTCTTCCATGCCTTGATCCAGCGTCATCATATATCTGCTCCGATAAGATCATCTGAAAGGTAGAAAGATGCCAAGATAAGGAAAGAGTTTTTTGGCTGTGCAAATATTTGTAAAATACTCTGTCTCGATTGGAATTAAATTGAAAATGAATAAGTTTACCATTCGATAAGGTTAGCATATTTTATCTTTATACGGAAATATTGTTTATATATCCCATCTTAAAACATTCATTTATTGAACTTTACACGTGATTACTGCATAAATAACATCTTAGAAAAGATATTTTACTCTCTACTCTTATCTCTACTTTATTATTACATAATAAATAACATGTTTAACATTGCTCACAAAAACAAACACTGAATCAGAATTGCGGATAAAGAGTATAGTGCGAAAGCAAAAACTTCTTAAGGCAACGATTTTATAACTCACTATTGATATTGAAACCAAAAAATAGAAAATTTTGGTGAGCACGTGCTCAATTTAAGTTTTTGCTTCGAGTTTTGCCAATTAATGAATGCTCCAAGTAAAAGTGAACTGACAATTAATTAATCAAAGAGCCGACTTGTGAGTTTTTGCGTTAATGATAGTCGCAAGTCTTTTGTAGATCTTTTTTAGATAGCAATTTTCAATAAAACAATTTGTAAACCACGCATTTTTATAAAAAATTTTTCAGTTAATTTGAAAAGCAAGTTTAGATTTCTTAATATATACATATGTATATATTTTCACATAAGAAGAGTGCATATGTCAATTACATATTTTTAATGTATATTAACTATAGTTTGATTGCATAGTCTAAAAAATCTTAAAACGCCATAGAAATGGAAAAATATATACATAAATAAACTAAATTATTTAAATTAGAACACCACTATAGCATTTAGTTAAAACAGAATTGGGCGAAAATCAATTACAACTTACAACTGCAGAATTCTCATACAAACTTTCATTCCCTACTTTATCCTCATAAGGTATGATTTTCAAAAAGCACTCAAACAAGTCATTCGTAATGTCAAACGAAAAGGCTAAATACTATTATAATTTTCATGGTTTAAAATATACAAAAAACGAAATTCCCTATTTTACCCTCAAGTTCGTCTATCTTAATTTCATTTGTCTTGAAAAATGAAGATTTTTCATATACAAACTTCCTTTCCTTTCTTAGAACAAGAATTTCACAAAATCCTTTCTTAGTGGTGTTTACAACACAAAAACAACATATTGTCCAAGTTTCATGGTTATTAGCTACAGCGGTTTAGTTTCATAATTAGGAACAAAATAAATTTTTATTTGTTAGTTATTCTTCGACAAACTACAGCTAAACTAATAGTTATTAGTTGTGGGTGCAACTGAGTTTCTATTTCAACAAAAATTGGCTTTCTCTACACTACAACTACTTTAGTTGAAAAAATTTAGTTGAAAATTCAACTAACAACTAATTTTGTTCAACAAAAAATTTAGTTAACTAAGCCCAATTCTGAGTTTAAAAATTTAAAATGGACGATATTGTAACGATTTAGAATACACCTTATATATATGTATGTATGTATAAGTGAGGCTGAAAAACCTTGTGCGAAATCTCCTACATATTAAAACTTTCCTATTTTAAAAATATTTATTCTGAACACAAAACCGATTCATATTTTTCTTAAGCAAATGGGGTTCAACTGCAAGGGGTATACTAATAGTAATTAGAATTACTTATATTTTTAGCCAGCCTTAACAGCTTTAGCTTTTATTCTACGTTATGTTCTCAGAATCTTTGACACAACTGCAGATGCAGGAATCTAAATACATAAATATCACAAATCCTATACATTTGAGCTTAATAACGAAATCAAATTGGGTACTTGCCCAAAAAGTTATGCATTCTCTACTACTACTCTACTGCTTAGTGGAAGGAAAAAAAATTAGCAATATGTATTTGCATTTATTCTAAAACGCTGGTATAACGTTCAATTAACATCTACTTTCTCTAAATGCAATTCAACGCCTCGGTCTTGAATAATATCCTTATCCGAATTAATTATGCTAATAAAGCTAACATTATTTTATAAATTCAAAGCAAAATTTTCTTAATGACTCATTGAGAAAATGATATAAGACCACTTAGGAAAATATCTCCGAAATAATCAAATTATTCGAAAAGTCACCTTTAAATTATGCGCCTGACGGCAATGCAAATTTCTCCCAACATGATAACGCCCATTAGACAAGAAATAAATTAAATACGTGTATCCCTTAAGTAAATCATTAATATTCCCAACGATCGCTTAATTTAAGTCTTACAGTAACTTTGGCTAGTACACATATGCTTAAAGTATGGCGTCACGTGCTGGCTTTAATGAGACATGACACATTGAGAAAATCAAAATTATCACTAAATAAAGCACATACGCTACATGACGAAATTTCACTCCTTATTTTCTCATTAATATTTAATACGGATAGAGGACGACCAAATTTAAATGAAAGCGAGACGGGGGAGCGCCATCTACATTTGAAACGTGCATAACTCCTTTAGAAGCCGCTAAGGTGCCATGTTACGTTGTACCGGATTTACGGCTTTTTATCTCCAGGCGAGACATAT
Source organism: Machimus rusticus (assembly GCA_951509405.1). Lineage (NCBI taxonomy): Eukaryota > Metazoa > Arthropoda > Insecta > Diptera > Asilidae > Machimus > Machimus rusticus. The sequence continues at coordinate 46,372,993 of OX608050.1, read as the reverse complement.
AAAAGGAGCCCGTTCTTTCAAATATTTATGGTATGTGCTTACCTTGTAAATGTTTCTCTTCAAATTGGCAAATACCATGGCACAGAGGCAATGGATTATTTCCATTCTTCTCTTTTCTCGAAAATTTGCAAACGCCTTACAGCACTGACGTCATTTTTCGTCAGCTTTCAGCTCCTTTCCTGGCTTTAACATCCATATTTAACCTCAGCATAACATTTTTCATTATAGATACTTCACGGGAAAGAAATTACTTTAGATTGGCGCGGATGAACATAATTTCTAAATCAAAATACAATATATCAACCATAATCCTCTTTTGGTGGCTTCATTCGAATTTATTTCGTTAAGCTCCTTAATTCCAAATTGCCTTCGTAATGATAGACATTATGAACGTCAACGACAAAAGCATTTTGAGACGGTTGTCGTTGAAAAAAAGTTATGCGATGGATGGATAATTCTCTGAATTTGTGGATATTTTTAAGATGATATGTGTGAAACATAAATGAATTTCCATTTATGTAACCCATAAGTTACAAAGTTTTAAGATATATTACTTCAGATGAAATAAATCATCTCTGATTTATCTGCCTGCCGGAAAACAAATTTCTAGACTTTAAGGGTAGAAATATGTATTAAATTTTCTTCCTTTTTTGTATCATTCTTCTCAATAGGTATCATGCAAAAGTCGTGCATAATTTCTAGCCCTACAATTAGTGGGTGTAACTTGCACGCCCTTTAGTAATGATGAAGTTTTCCCATTGAAAAGTTATGTTTAAATGGATTCTTCAGACTCATTACTGTCTGTGAACTTTATCATTATATCGTTACAAATGAGTTTAGAAATTTGTATTAGTGGGAAAAAAGTCAATTCTGAATATATTTTTTTCACCATCGAATCACTATTTTATTCGATAACACAATGGTTGCTGTGACGTAATTTTGGAATCGATTTTAATGTGCTTTTGGTTGGAGATGGCACACTAAAGACCATTTTATGACATAATTATTTCGTGACTAATTGTCGATTGTTATCAAATGAGGTGATAATTTTTTACTGGTCGTTATATAATTTTTCCTACCATTATCGTACTAATAAAGGTGTTGACACTTTTCCTGCCTTTTCCGCTCGTATTTCCACAAAATTTAAATAGATTAAATTAGATTAGATTAATTTTTAAATACTTGCTAGGGGACTGAGATTTTGACTTACTTGACTGATTTGTAAGACAAAAATTAAGTAATTAAGTATAGGGTCCCAAAATCTTACAAGGGAATGAGTGATATGGTAAATTGAATTAAATTATTTAATACAAATTTAAACTTTTAATTAAACCTTTTTATAATTAATGTACAGGAATATGTACCTATATATCAAATAGAGAATAGAAATAAATATTTAATTGATACAAATCTAAGGAACATTTTTGAAATGGCTTTATGCCAGAAGAGAAACGTTTTTAGTATTGTCAAACTAATTTATTAAAATTGTAAAACTATTATTGTTCAACAAGAGTGACCAATAATAGTTTTACAATGTGGAAAATAATTTGCTTGATTTATAACCCTAAGTTACTTAATTTTCAATGAGTCACCGTCTCATCAAATCAGTGTTTAATGAATGTGTGACTTTGATAAATAAATGAATAAGCATCTTATAATACAAAATTTTGTGATTCTAAAATATACCTAACCTGCATTTGAGATAGATAAAAAATATTTTTCTAAATACCTCTTTCTTGCATATTATGTTATCTTATCAGACTGTAAGCAAAACTTTGCCATGCCAACAGCTAATAAGGTTTGAGACTGTAGAAAACGAAACAAACAGAAAATAAAGAAAGTATCTCCTTAAAACGATCTGAGCATAAAATTTCAATTTATAAAAATTAACTGAATTCTCCTCTAAATAATCAGCCAAAATCCGAAAATTCAAAATTTCCCAATATAATTCTTACCGTCTGGCCTCAGGTGTTGCGCTCGAAATAAGATCTCAAATTACAAAGTTGCTTTATGCCCTAATGAAGTTTCCATGGGTGCCGTTTCCGTAAACATTAAATTAAAGGCCAACGAATATCGATTCCCGAAAAAAGTCTCCTAAAAAATTCAAAATCAAGGTAAATTCTGCGACCAGTGGGTAACCACGTCGAAGGCAGTGAATGCCTCCCACGCCGCATTTTATTTTGCCAGAAAATCATATTTGGTTATTTGGAAGGAAAAGAGACGCTCTTCTGGAAAAGTATTTGCGAGGGCAATAAACATCACCAGGAGCCGTCGTGCATCCGCACCTCGAAGTTTGCTTTGCGGCCCAATAACTTCTGGTTAGCTTTTGGCATTCATTTCTTATTTCCTCCCCCGCGCTGACCTCTCCCAATGGGGCCACTTTCAGCCCCCCAGAGGACGTACAGCGGAGGCTTTTGTATATTAAAACAAGAGCCCCGATGTTGTTGGGGCCACGTGTTGCGGACATAAATCCTCCCGGAAGCCCCTCGGGACCATATCTGCGAATATAATAGTGGCTCCAGATCACGAATTTACAATAAAAACTTAGACGAGTGCCACACTCGGGTGACTTCCCATTTATGTCTCTTCTGGGGAACTTTAATTAATTCGGGAGACATAGACAAATGTGCATTACTCCCGGATATTTTACAGGATGAGATGAGTTACTACATATGGGAACAATTCCTGACATAGTTCGTTATTCCTAACAGAGTGCCGAGCTCCATGTTGTTAGGCATCCTCGAATTCATCATGATTAAGTCTCGGAATTCCCGCTTGAATCAAGAGATTCGCAATATTTCAATTTCAGCCATAGATTTATTAGATTATTTCAGCTAACTCACAGTCTTTCGACGGAACGAAAGAAAGGGTCTTCAAAAAAACGGAGTAGAAAATTCCTCTAAGACTAAGAGAAGAGTTATTGAACATTTAGAATGGAAAGGTAAATTAACTTTCAATACCTCTTCTTAGAGTTTCGTAAAATCCATCTTTTTTTTCACAAAGAATCCACAGCCAAACTTTATTTAACCCAAAAAGTTAAAAACTATGCTACTGCACACTTTTATATACTTTTTTGTTAAAACAAAGACTTTCTTGAAGTTAAAAGAGGCAATTAATTATTTTCAGATCATTAACTATATGATTTCATCCCTTTCTAGATACGAAATTTTCCCTATGATAATAGGAAAAATTGTGCGTAAAAGAAAAAAGTAAACTGAGAAATACTGTAAGAAAAGTTAAATTACTTTCGGAATCAAACTTTTACAACTTTGGTTGACATTCCAATTTTGTAATCTCGAAATCAGAAAGAAATATCTACTTTAACAACTCAATGGGAAGTTTTTTCTTTAAACATATTCCCATCAACTGAAAGTATGTAAGTTTCCAATTAATTTCGTTTTTTCCACGAAACTAGAATTGTGTTTCTAACAATTTGTATCAAATGAATCCTAAGATTATTATTACGAGTATCAGTTATAAAATATAGGAAAGTAATTAATATTGTATATCTGTAATTTCTAAACTTACTTCTTGCAAAGAACTTCACAAGGTCACATTCGTATTATCTGTATTGATTTTGTTATTTCACATCAATTTCATACTGATCTTATGATGACAAGAATTTTCTTACTAATTCGTAAATTCATAATCTATCTGTAGCGAAATTGTGTTGAAACTAAAAGAATAATTTAGCACATAAGTAATGCTTTAGTTTCCCGAAAATTTTTTGTCGATCCTCTTTACATTAATGTATTTACTAATTATTTAATTTTAATTTAAGTGAAAGAAAGCATCAGTCATGTACATATATATGTATATTAATATGTATGTATCTTAATCAATATAAGAGGATAAACGTCACAAAAATTAGTGCGTAAAAAAGGGCATTTAGTAAATTTCCACTACCATACAGATAATTCGGTCGGTGAGATAAATTATTTCCATTTTTTATGTTGTCTTTTGTTGAACAAAAACAGAGAAAGCTTTAACCTCTGTTCACTATTTTCTCTCTATAGAATAAAAGTAATTTTTTACTGTAATCAGCATGTATGTATAGTATGTAGATATTTCAAAAGGCAGGGAATTATTTAAAATCGTTTCGCTTTGCCATGACCCAACAAGACAATATACCTAGGTACATGTATTTATTATTGCTATTCAGAAAAATAATAAATATAATAGCAAATACATAGTATTCAATTCGAATTTTTTTTTATTTCATAAATAGTTCATAAGTTTAACTCAATAAGGCCATATAATTTTTATGTCAATTATGGAAATAAAATAATACAAGTACCTAGATATAAATAAATATTCAGCACATGTATGTTCCAATAATTCCTACAGTTATTTTTTAAATTTGTTGTTTTGATGTGAAGAAAAAAATATTGGTACACTTGCATACATATACGTATGTATTCTTGATGTGAGTACTTCTTTTCCGCACAGTATTTCTTTTTGGTACATTAAAGTCTCGAAAATCCTTTGAGCTGGTCTCCATTGAATCTTCGTTAAAATCACTTATGCGATTATATTAAACGTATGGGGTATAAAATAAAATTACCCTAAAAAATGTTGTATCCCTAGCTTTAAATGGCTCAATTTCTACAAACGAGTTTAGAATTTTATCTTCCGGCAACATAAAAATTTTAAATAAATTTGCTTAAAATAAAGTGGTGCTCAATATACTCTAAATAAGTATAGGTATTTCAAATGTTATTAAAGTTTCCTTGAACATTGAATATAAAAATGGAGTTAGGATTAATAAAGCAAAGCAACCCATGAGGGCTCTTATTACACTCAGTGATTCAGGTACCTACTTGAGGCTCGCTGCTGAGAAGGCAACATGTGGAGACAATATTGTGGAACGCATCTCGACTCCTCGCTGATTTATGATTACGGCTGGCGAAAGCCTGTTTCGAAAATAACGAAGGTAATAAAGAACATCTTCGCAAGAAATAACTGAACAAGAGATTTTCTGGAATTTTGTGTAATTTTACCATGTAAAGGGACTTCGTAAAATGCATAACAAGCTTTCCGCTTCAATCGTAATTTATTGGAGGGCTCAAGTTCTTTAAGGAAGTAATTTTGAAGTGTTTCAAATTGCTGCAGTTAAATTAAATTTTATAACAAGTTTACAGTGAAATCAATTTGAATGGTTAAGAATAAGATAACTCTAATTGGTGAATTCAAAATATTATTCTTTTGACCTTATTTTTAATTTTTTATTATTTGTCAAAAAATTAAGTACGTACTAAGTTAAGTTTAATAAGTTTTCATAGCACAGGGATAAGAAAAGAATTTAGATATTTGAAGAATAGTGTATCAATGCGTTTATGTAATAGCTTTAAATTATTTTACAATATACTCGTAACATGTAATTAATATCCCTAGCATTAGATAACTGGTCTAGCTACTATGATATTACTAAAAAAATTGATTTAAAAAATGAAATAATATTCTTACGAAGACTTTTTCGAAAAATAGAAATGACCATTCGACTTCATAAAAGAATACGTAAAAAAGGATAAGTCAAGTTATTATCATTTAACTTTTATCAAATTAAATTTCATATACAGTTAAGAGCAAAACTGAACCAATGATGGTACTTGCGTATTTTGCAAGTTGTTCATTAACTGTAACAGATATCGTAAAACTGGTTGCCTAATATTGTAGAGGATAAAATTGTCTATAGACATGCTCTTATACATTTTGAAATCCGATTGACCATTTTTGAGTTATTTATGAAATAAAACTGCCAAATTTCACTACTTTTATTTCGGAAATAACTCAAAAAATATCGCAGTTACGGGAAAAATGGTAAAAATCAATTTTGTGCAGAATTTAATTCTCTACAAGTTAGGCGAGGACACTTGCCCATGTCAGAGTAAAAATTAGCGATTTTTTGCAGAAATAGAGTATAATGTATTGGGCAAAAAATTTTGAAAAACAATTTTATCTCGAAAATTTATTAATCTACAAATTACTTGAGGACACCTGTTTACATCAACTTTATAGTTAGCAGAAATAGACTTATAATTTTCGAGATAAAATTGTTTTTGAAAAATTTTGCTCAATACCTTATGTTCTATTTCTGCAAAAAATCGCTAATTTTTATTCTGACATGGGCAAGTGTCCTCGCCTATCTTGTAGAGAATTAAATTCTGCACAAAATTGATTGTTACCATTTTTCCCGTAACTGCGATATTTTTTGAGTTATTTGCGAAATAAAAGTAGTGAAATTTGGCAGTTTTATTTCATAAATAACTCAAAAGTGGTCAATCGGATTTCAAAATGTATAGGAGCATTTCTATAGACAATTTTATCCTCTACAATATTACGCAACCAGTTTTACGATATCTGTTACAGTTAATGAACAACTTGCAAAATCCTAAAGTACCATCATTGGTTCAGTTTTGCTCTTCACTGTATTTGAGATTGAAATAACACTTATAAAGCAATATCATCCAAGTTACTCAGATCTTCCGAAATACTTAAAATAAATTACTCCCTTTAATTCGAGAAATGTTCTTAGTTGTTTTAAGTAGTCTAAATTGAATTCCTATTGTCTAAAACAAACGCCTATTCAGAACCCTCTCTACATCGTGGCTAAATTGCTTCCTTGAAGATGTTTCGAAAAATAAATTCCCTTCCTCCTAAGGACCTCTTCCATTTCCACATTTGCCTGGAAATTTGCCTTACACAATGAGCAAATGCCTGCAGCCCCTTTACGACTTACGATATTGTCAGACGTCCTAAGTAGTTTTAATGCTCGAGCTGAATGACGATTCCCCTAATTCAGAGATGGTTTGGCTTAACACATTTCCTGGTCCCACATGACAGTTTATTCACTTTCCAAACTTTTCAAGTCATCGAGATGCTGAAGGCTCCCCCCATCTAGAAAAAAATCTCATTTTCGGATCTAAGTTATAAAGAATTAATAGATAAGAAAACAGCACAGAAGCAACACACTGGCCCTTTATAGTTTAGTGAAGGATTAAAGTTTTCCCATTTAGGTTGAGTATTTTCGCCTTGAGCTCTGCGATAATCGTTTACACCCGCGATATGAAATAGTGCTCCTTCCAACGCAGTATTAACGCTATTAGAGCAGTCGAGATTATCATCACGCGTAGGACAAAAGCAGCTTTCCTTTATATTTCTTCATACCAACTTTATAATATCCATTAGTTTATTAAATTATGGTAGGAAATAATTCATAAATAATTTATGATATCTATTGAGGAAATGGTTGTTCCACGTCATGTCTCTAGTACTGCACCTCAAAAATTCTGATGTAAATTAGGTTCTCTTTAACTACTTCCATACTAACGTTCAATTGTGTAATTAAGTGTTAAAATTTAATAGATATCGGCAAAATTTGCTATAACTCTTTCCATTATAATCATGATACCTAATTTGTTCATGTATGAATAATGAAAGCATTTCCAAACGTAAAAATTAAGTTAATTGGTTTGTCTAATTCATCATGCACATTCTAAATATTTTGAGATTTCATACAGTAGCTACTCATACTGAAAATAAATTAAGTTATGTAGATTCTCTTTGAAGTTTTTTGGCGAACGCAATACATATATGGAAGTCGCGATGGGGTATCAAAAAAACTATTACTACATAAAATCAAATTAATTTTTCCTTTTAGACAAAAATATGATATCACCAACATTTTTGAAGTGAAACTTCTATAGCCGCGTATTCAGCACTTTAGAATGGGCCTAAAAGCCGAAACTCGGCAGGCTCTGACCGCACTTGGCAGTTGGTGTGTTCCTGGCTTGTGAATCCACCTGGATCACAGAAACTGCGTCGATGCCAGTAATTGCTCGATTCCTTGCACAGCGGCAGGAGCACAGCAATCGAGCCTTACACTGGTCCCCAAACCAGATTTTGATGTCAGACTTTCCCTCAACAAAGCTGACTGAAAAAACATATCTTTATTATTTCTTTTACCAAACGTATTATTAAAAATTCACTTCGGCGAGGATCCCGAGACTCACAATTTTTTTTTTAAGTGTAAGTGCATGCAAGGAAATAAATCTGTACATATATGTTCACATTTATTAAAATTATAATGTATGTACATTGTGCATATACCATGTACATCAGGATAGTTTGGTCTCAAATGCTTGAACTAATTTATTAAATTGTAAGTGAATTTATACCGTCCCTTACAAGACTCCTACCAACCAACAATAGTCATTAAAAAAAAATCGCACTGAATGGCAATTACTGAAGAGGTTCCTCTCATTAAACTAAAATAAGAGCTGCTAAAGTGCTGCAAATTTAAATGAAGTCATTTGCACGTCCATTATGAAGCAACATTTAAGGGCAACGACACAGCAGCACAGGAAGCAACCCTTATCTCGTCTAGGGCCCCATTTGAGAATAGCAAAAGCAGAAGAAGTGCCACGAAAGGGTCGCAGGGCGTCGAGTATTCACGTTCTAATTGGCCCCCTTGAAATATTACGCTCACAAATTTCAATATTATTTTTATCGGACATCATCGAGAGATAATGCCGAATTTATGGGAAAGAAACATCGAGTTAGCATCATAACTTTTGAATGCCATTTTATAGGGATGACCGCCGGTCGTCTGGACCAAATTGAAAAGTGTTGGTTTTATCGTCCATAAAATCCTTGTAAATCATTTTGAGGCAGCCTTGTTTTGTCCCCCGGGTAAGCCAAAGTTTTTGTACCATCACAATATCCAAAAGAATATATTTTCGGAGAAACAAAGGCATCAAAAGAGAAGATTTATTTTTATCTCTGGATTGGTGGAGCGGGAAATACAGAAATTAATCTTGGAAAATTTAAGTAATATTAAATCACACTGTTTTACAGGGAATCATTGTTTTCGACCCTGCAGGGTATAAATTTGGAATTATATGCAAATAGATTCACAGACAAGACACCCATTTACTTTAATCGGAGCAGAATAATAAGCTGGCACTGGGAAATATCTTTGTGATGGCTCAAACTGTTCTGGGATGAATTTTAATGGTAACCAACCAGTTAGTGGAAACCACGAGGATTTTCTTGAAATTCTTCATGTTTTCGTTATCTCTGAACGTGAATGAAATTATGCTTAATTTTCAGCTAATGAAATTAAATTTGTGTTTAAACAAAACACCTTTTATAAAAGGGTAGAAAGGTGAATCATTGCCTTTTTGGCCAACTACTATAAAATTGTTCTTTTAAGAATACCTTTAATTGTTGTATTTTTATTATACCTATGTATTAATTTTTTAATTTTTTTTAATCCACTTTTACCAATTGTTTTTCACTAGAATCATATTTCGAATTGGTTTCCTGGATATGCAGTTGAAAATCTAGTGAAAAAATTACAGGAATGTTCAGTATTTTGAAATTGTGTGGCAATAACTGCCTGTGTTACGTAGTTTACACTGCCAACGACAGGACAACATCATAGAACTCACCTTTACAGGAGATCGAACTTTAATAACAAACTACGAACGAATACGATGTGTTTAATTAATGCACCAAGTTGTTCAATTTCCTACAATTCATGTGATATACAACTAGAGCATGCATAAAGTAGTGGATATCACTAGAATATTATTTAAGTTAAAATAATTTAGTAAAGCCTGTCTTGCTAAATTTCAATAGGCAAATTTCTTACAGTGCGTTTTGCTTAAAAATATAAAATGGTATACCTTGGATTTTATACTTTTTGAATAATTTATGCACAATTATCTAAAAAATGCAAATGACTTCAAAACCAACTACACATATTAGTGCAAAAATCCGCGTATTTAATATGTTATAATAAGCTATATCCTGAACTGTGACATACAAAAATCAATCCTAATTTATAATTTTAGTTAGTTTTTATGTAGAAATAGTAATAGAAAATAATGATCAGAAAGTAATTTATGTTGATGAATTCAAATGCAAATAGTACCTGATTCCTAACTTATGGATGGTTCAGACGCGTCTTATCTGCTAAATGGCAAATTTTTAGTTGGATTCGTTACACAAAACATGCGTTCTAAACCAAAATAAACGCGACCCTCAAAAGCGTCTTACCCTCGCTTTTTACGTGGGGGTTTAAGAAATGGAAACCACCGGAAATTTAATGCTGCAAAATTGATTGGTACCTACATGTCCAGGATACCTTATAAATCGATATCTGCAGATAACCTAAATTGGTGGAATGGATTGCTTGGTATATTTCTCTCTTTTACTTAAATTGGTGGTTTAATTTATTTCCTCATGAACCTAGAGAGAGGTAATATTAGCAATGAAAACAATGAAGTTTATTTTTAGTTCATTATACATACTACAAAATTTATGTTTATATTGGATACCTACCTACCTGTTATTATTATACTAAAACAAGCATAATGCTTTATGATGATTACAGATACTTATTTCTCTTCGCAAATATTTGTTGTACCTAAAGGATGATTAACGATTAATTCTAACCAAAAATTTCTCTAACAGTCTCTGTATGTTTAATTTGAATTGAAGCTCTCATTTTGTGTCAAAATTCTGCTTTTTTCCCTCAATTCCAAATCTATGTCCCATAGATTCCTCCGTTCGTGATTTCTGTTTTAGATTTCAATTCGGAAAATTAGGCGGTGGAACTAGTTTCATACAAATTTGATGGTCGATACTTTGTTTATATTGAATAATTTAAAATTGTTCATATGTACTTTCAAAGAAATATGACTTGACAGTTTTAAGTGAATAATAAAATACTAACGATGTAGTTTGTAGACCTACAGGATGCTCTAAAATCCATAAGTGCTAAACTACTGGAAATTTATTTATTTGAAATTTAAAGCAATTAATACTTCCTCTATTATTCGTGCGTAGAAAACTTTCTGTAGGTATAACTCGCCCGCACAGAAAACATTTGAAACTTTATATCCTAGAGAACTCCTACTTTTGATTATCTGTTTTAATTTCAACACATATGTTTCGTAACTCGTAAAACTCAAACATACCTACATGTTAGTTCAAAGAAATCATTGCATAAATTCTCTGCATAGAACTAAGACCTGTAGCTGTATATTTGAGATTCTTGGCACAGGTGTTCGAGTTCTGAATTACAATCGTGTTGTGTAAGGATCCTCTTTCGTATCGCTCATCCAAACCACACAAGGTAACATTTCAAGAAGACTATACAAAATATCTCTAGATCAAGTTTTCAAAAGGAATATTTCATTAAGTTTATTACGCTACAGTACGCCCTCGACATTTTGTAGCTACATTCAGATTCACCAGAATCTTTACAGAGTAACAGTCTTTATTACAAGACAAAATTACAAAGAACTATGTTATTTCTTATCTAAAAGAAATTTTAATATATTGCTACCTTGCCCTACGTAAGAAACGACAAGGAATTGTGCAATAAAAATCTTGACCAAACTTTTATTGGGCACTTCTTTAGAAGCCGAATTTTTATGTGTGTCCTCATATTTACGACCGGTCTCCGTCTGCCCTGTGTAATTCTGGAGCCCTCTCGAAGGCCTTTAGGTGGGTGAAAGTTTTATGCGCGATGTTATCGATGGAATTATCGAGGCTTCCCGGCAAAATTGACAGGCCCTTTAGAGGAGTTTCAGCGGTTTTGGCATTTTGTATGTGCGTGGGCGCATATCTCGTCTCACGCTGAATAGAAATTGTTCTCGTAAATTTGGCACTTACAAATATATATGTCATGCCCATTCGATTCTCAGCACTGCTTGTGCATAATGATGAAAATTACAATTCTACCCCTATATTGCCGTGGATTACTGGAAATTTTCAAAATTGTCGCCGTCGTCGCACAATATATAATATTGGAAGGAAAAAATATTATCAATCGATTACCCTCGCTAAACACTGCCCTAATCCGCGGTTGAATATTTCCCGTCAGCGGCAGTCGACTCGACTTTATCTGCTTTCAGGCCATAAAACTGTCGCTCAAATATCTACAGCATCAGAATCACGCCCCCGTCGATGAATTATTAACTGCAAGATATTTTTTTTTTGCCCGAATCTCTGTATGATAATAAAATCAATAAATAAATTGCCGACGCGACGTGTCAAGCACGCAATAAATGAAAATTGTACATACCATTTGAGTTACCTACTTATGGCTAAAATAAAATGACGAGAATTCTTCTATACTTCCAAAAACCCAAATTGGGGTGGGTAATCATGAAAATACCATTAATCACGTTCACGGTGCTGCCCAGATTTATCAGGGTGGTACGGGATGAATTTTATCGGGTCTTCCGGGACACCACCTATAAATAGCACCTCGGCTTCTAGCCAAACTGTGTTCATGAAAACCACCTCCAATTCCAATTAATAGCAAAATATGGCCAGACGGGTGGTCCACCGCAAGACAGAGCTCCTTCCTACACGTTTTAACTATTTCGCTTCTGGTAGCTCCTCGATGGTTTAAGTGGTTTCAGTCTCGGGGCAATTTCCTCGTGGTAACCAAAGGGAAGGATGCGTGCAGTTTTGCGTTGGCCAATTGCGAGAAATTGATTAATTGATTGATTAGCGAAAGTTTTTGCGACTGAGTCAAGTTGGGCAAGGGTTTTGCTAATTGTGAAAATTTATGGTAGGTTGTCGAAAGGATTCCATGCCGTACCTACTAAAGACCTTTTGTTTGGTTTAGAAAGTCCCTAATTGATTTATTCATAATAATGATAATAATGGCTGACTAGGTATTATCAGCAATAACAATCACTTACATTTATAGGACGGTTTTTTTGCTATTACTATTATCCCGACCCATGTTTTAACTCTGTTTTTTTTTTATTTCGCACAAAAATATTCAACTTAAAAATAACAAAAGCAACGAAAACTATATCAAAAGCGATGAAGAGTATTTCGGAACAAGATTAGTTTAAGCTTCGATTCAAAGAGGGTCTTAAATTGGGCATATCATTAATATCATTCATAAATAAATCAATCTATCAATATTGTCCCAATATGAATTACGCAAATACCACAATCACACCTTATTTGTTTTTGTGGTCTTTCCAGAACACTTGTTTGAGGCATAACTTGGTCGGCTATATTCCGTAAACCATTTGACCCTTTTCATATTATTTTAAAAATTAATTTCAGTTTTTATATATGCAAGAATTCTACATTTTTTCAGATTTTTCAAAAATTGCATACGATAATAGCCCTTTTATTTTATTTTTATTTATTTATTTATTTATTATTGATATAAATCTACAATCAGTGTGAAACATTTGAGAAATGGGGGATAATTTTGAAAAACGATTTAAGAAACAATCATAATAATAATAAATGCCCTTTTCAACGATACCCCACTAGATGGAGTAAGAAAATATATTTTTCATGCCCATTTTTTATGTAGGGGCGGAGGTCTTCATTTTTTTTCCAAATGTTAATGCATATCTAAGTAGAGGGTACATGTACCAAATTTCTGCGCTATAGTCTGAATAAAATTACTGTGTTTTACGAACGTATTTTGCTACGGAACTCTAAAAAGAAACAAATATCAAATCAAACAATATGATTCTAATAATATAAATCCTCCTCATATTTTAGACTCTTATAGGTATCAAACCTGTGAACGGCCAAACAGAGTTTAGTTGGTTTAAAAGAAATTATTACTTTTTATAAAATTAATATACCATTTTACCTCGAGCTCTAGTATAAGAGTAGTTCAAAACACAATTATAGATTCGAAATTTTAAAATCAATAATGAAAAACTTCGAAAAATGTGTTTGAACAAAACGTACATGCATATATACATAAATATAATTTTGCTTTAAAATTAATTTGGTTTTGAATGTGCACTTAAAAGCTTTAAACTAAGAATCTAAAATGTTTTATGTATTATATTTAATATGTTTCCAAGAATATGTCAAAAGCGAAAATTATTTTATTCAAATTCCTCAGAAATAATAAAGTAAAAAATAATCTAACAAAAATACCTAACGGCAAAAATACACCATATTTATAATTTAAGGAAATAAGTACAAAAGAAATCATATGAACTTAAACTCAAAATAAATTGCATATAAGTTTTAAAATCCAATTTATTTCTGAATGTAAAAAACAAACAGTTTATTTCCCAGTAATCGTACAGGCATACAACATATTTCCAAATTTTGGTCAATTTTACCAAAACCTAATTTTCATATAAAATGGGTCAGTTCTTCTCTGCCCTGCCGTACAAATCTCTAGACCAGACCAAAAGAGCAATTAATCTGCTTTGGCAACCTTGCTGACATTAGAAATGAGGGTAAAACTTTTTGTTTTAGTTGTGCTAAAAGTTGCCTTTATTAGTATGAACTGAAGTTATTCCGGGGGATTATCCTGAGTGGCATAAAATGCTTTCAATATTTTCTTTCCAAACACGTCCGAAACTCAATAAAGTTAAACGTACCGTTCTAAGCTAAATCTCGAGACCAGAAATTGCATAACTCCAGAAGTCCTTTATGAACGCTAGTCATGCGAGGGGCATAAAAAAGTACCCAATGGATCTTCGTATCTCTTCCAGCTGTGCACACAGCACTGGACGTGCCCGTCTGTTGTGGACAAACACCTTTAAAATTTAAACTCTCTTCAAAGACATTTTGTCCGAACCTTGTGGTTTTTAGTTGAAGAAATTCGGGTAAAATGAATCCTTTGTAACCAAGGTGTATGCACGTGTACGAAAGGCAAATAAAAAATCGATTATTTGATTTGACAGAGCGGAAAGTCGCCTATGGCGACAATACCAAGTTTAAAACGTTTACTCGAACTCCTCCAGGGCACCGCCAGTCGACACTCCTTTCTTGTCCAGGTCCTGATTTTGTCATGTCACTCAAACAAGAACTCAAAGTCTTCCCGCACAAATATCCTGAGGGAAGTCTGCTTGAACGAACGATGAGACCAGCCAAAACCAGCCAATTTAAAGATGTTAAAGTGCCCCACAACAGTCACTGACTATCGGGGCTATTTGGGCTACAAAGCGACTATTTTTTAGCACTGGTCATTGCTTAATTGAAAATTTGAAGAATAGTAAGGCTAGAACAGCATTTCGGAGGTTATAATCCTTTTAAAGGATGAATGAGGGATGAATCAACAATGATTTACTTCTCGGGTCCTCCCCCAAGGTGGAAGTTGTCGTAATTAACACTTTAAGAACTCCAAGTGGAGAGGATCCACGCACCTGACAACATAAGCACTAACCTTCGCTCCACATAGCCGTTTTCCTGTTGGCGAGGCATGAAATGCTAATTCCTCCGAACAGAAAGGTGTCGTCTAAGTGCTTTTGTTGTCATATTCGATGCCACGCCCAACCACAGTCAATTTACCTAGCGCCGGTCCCAATTTAATTTAGATTCCTGATAAGATTTTAGCTCCGTAAAATTGCCCCAAAATTGTCTCTTGTAATGCCGCCCTCCCTCATCTCGTGCAACCTGATGGAATTGCGAGCGACAGTCACTCGTTAATAACCAAATTTCTTCGTACGAATAATGGTAAACTAAGTTTTTTCCCCAAAAAGTTTTGTTTCAGAATTCCTAGAGTTTACCTGAGGCTGTTTGGGAAAATGAGCTAAACTGTTTCAGGTGAGACAATGTGCATGACTTTGCTTCATTTGAAAGATTGCGATGGAATCAAGAACAATTTTCGAGGGGGAGTTCTCGGAATGATCCATTTCGGCAGTTTAAACTAGGGGATTTTGGATGATAGCAAAAATATGTTCTTCCCATAAAGAGGGAAATGTACCCTATAAGGTAAGATAACTTAAAGTTGAAGTAAATTTATGCGCTTAAGTTTAATTAAGTTGAATTTCCTTTGTAGTTCTAGAAATGTACAAATTTGAGAATTTTAGTTTTGAATACAAGGTTTTTTATATCTATTTTGAATTTTTAGAGAAAAGCGTTTTACAATTATTTAATACAATTTAATTAACAACTTTAAAAAATCTATCTTTTCACTTATGTACCTAAATTTAAAGTTAGTAGTTTATCAATTTTAAGTACATATACATATATCATACAGTCGCAAGTAATTCTGCATCAGCGAATAAGTGCAAGAGTTTATAACATTTTTTTATAAGAGTTGAACAAGAAAATGAAATAACTTATTGCAATTCTTCTCAGGTATAAAGTTTATTTGGTTGTCAACTTCTGTCACCTTCATATCATTATGCAATTTTGATGAAAACAAATGGTTCGAAATCTAAAGCGAGAGAACAAAGTGGACGTCGAATTGCGATTAATCATAAAAGAGCACTATCACGTACCTAAGAGGAACAATTTCCTGATTTATTCCGGGAATATCAGAAGTCATTCATCGTAAATACATTTGTCAAATCGCCGAAGCGCAGTTCTCGTCATCTCAATTTCAACATCTGCAATTTCTCGTTGAGCCGTATTCAAGCGTAATTAATCGCGGCACATTTTCGTCCACTCTCCTTCACTTGATTTTTATCAAGATTTATAGAAAATCAATCTTGATTTATGTTCAAAATGGAAAGTAAATATTGTACTAGGGACTTCGGATGCTTGGCACTGGACCAAAAGAACGAAGAAGTTGTTTGTGTTCAGTTAGTCAGCCTATTTACCCACCCTTTCAAGAAATGAAAAATAGACGATATCGTATGGCTTTCAGCTCCACCATTTTATATCCCAGCTCAGCACAATGGAAATAGAATGACATAATTTTCCTAATAGGAAAAGTGAAAAGTTTTCGGCTCAGTACGTTCAGTTCTCGTTTTTCGACAAAACAGCTCTCAGAAATGACCTTGGCTATACTTCTTTTACACCATCCCAACAAATAATCTCAAAGCGCTAATGCGCTCCATTAAAGAACACAAATTGTGGACGAAAATACCATTTAAGTTGCAGTGTTAGTCCCTAATGCTTCAGGCCATTAATGACATTTTTTCTACAAAAAACTGAAGTAAGGGTGCAAACTACATTTAATGGCCAACTTCCTGAAAGGAAGACCACTTTGGTTGCAGTCCACGAGCTACTAGGTCTTTTAGAGTTGTTTATTATATTACTAACTCAATTTAGAGTTTGGCGAGTAAAATATAATTGCAGATTTATAAATTTGATACACTCATTAAAAAATTTTAACTTGAATAATTCACTTTTCAATATTTCCTATATTTGATTAATTATTTATTTAAAACTATGACTTTAATCGATAATATCGTGAAATTTAACAAATAACTTATTGATGCCATGTTCTATTAAACTGAGGGAGATAAGAGTTTTTGTGGATATAATTTTTGATAATAAATATTTATTTTATTTACTTTTATTTCTTGCAATTAAAAGTTTGGATATATGCATCCATATGTTATGTATCATATAAAATTAGAGGAAATCAAATTATGGAGCCTAAATGAAATGTTGTACTTTTTGACGATATTGCCTCCTGAAAAGGGGATTCTAAAAATAAAAACAATTGACAAGAGGAAAATATATACATAAGAACATAGAAACAATTTAAAAAAATCTGCTTTGAATAACCTAAATATTCCATATTAATGACGATGGATTTAAGTTTTTTCACCCAAAAGTTTAATATTTTGTAAGAAATTTTTTTTTAATTTCCGCGCCATATGGAGGATACAAGTCTATAAAACATTTAATAATATATTTCCTTAATAAGGTTTTTAAAACAAATTAAAGTACACAAAAAGGAAAATTAACTTTAGGTTCAACTAAAAAGAGCAAAATTACGAGATACCATTCTAGGTAAGGTAGAAAAGTAAACAAAAGTTTCAGAGTAGAAAATGAGTTTGCTACAGTATCTTTGAATTATTCATTAAATTACCGGGTTTTCTCATTTCCTACAAATAAGAGATAACTTCCTTAAGGAATCAACCAAATTTTATGAGCTATTAAAGCTGATACTTTAATGTACAATAGTACCATAATGATTTTGAATTCCTATACTTATTTTTATTTATTCAGTTTATTTATGGTGCGTTGTACATGGATGTTTTTATTCTTAATTTACTGCAATAATTCAAGTGACATAACTTCCAATAAAAACATCAAGTAAAATCATAAGATGTAAACTGCTATGGGGAACTGATATTCCAAATTTAAAAGTTCAATTGTACGCTGTAATTTTCGCATTAAACAAAGGGAACATGTTTTATTTGCACAGGAACGTCTATTATTTCATATATATGTATATATTTATCACTTTTCGGTTTAAAGCCTTAAGTACCTAACTAAGTCCTTTTAAACAGTGTTCTTAACATATTTCAACTTTTGCTTTCTTAACTACTGGACAAAAAGATTTAGTAAAAGCCTAAAAAGTAGGTAGGTATAATCTATAGATATAGAATCATTATTTCTTTGAGAGTACTAAGAAAATATCCTTGCACATTCGTATAAAAATAATGAAATTTATCTAATAATTTTTTTTCGCTAGCATTTGATTCATTTTATTTCTTCAAATATACATACACCATATGAAATTTGTTGTTAAACACATAGAATATTATACCATTATTAGATAGGTACTCAGCAAAAATTGAGTTTTCCTGATTGTGGAAAGATTTTATCATATCCCATTTTATTGGTAAATGAACTTTGACGAGGTATGAATCAATATTATGGGGTGTGTGCAACAAACAATTTTTCAGCCGAATTTTCTGTAGGGTAAAAGTTCACCCTACAAAAACTGGGACACATATTGGACAGGTAGAAATTTATGTACATCAAATGATTTTCCAAAATAGAAAAGTGAGTTATTCTACAGGTGTCAGAGACAGGTCTTTTCATATATTTCGCTTGAGGATCTCAATTTCCTTTAACAATTTAAAAACGGAAACGGCAAAAATGACTTTTCTAAACGAAGTATAAAAAAACACTTTATAGTTTATTACAAAATGTTATTAACTGACTCTTCTTTATTTTTTTTAACCCTAACATTTTAAATTTAAAACTATGGTAATATTAGTATATCAATTGCCAATAATAATTTCCTCATTAAATTAATAATTTTCAGAAGTTATTTTGTTACTATTGTAGTATTTATAATTTATTTGACATTCGAATATTTTTGCGTGCACAAAATACTGGTTTTTATTTTTATACCATTAATTGGCATATTAAAATAAGTTTTTACAATCCAATAGCTATGCCAGAAAATTCATAATGTATGTATTGAGGAGTCAGACAAACCTTTAAGGGAAATTAAGGGTCTTTATCTCAAACATTTTTTTTTTAAATCGGACCAAAACTGTTAAAAGCCACCCTTTGAATTTTCTTTTCAAATTAAATGTTTAATTTTGGCTGAATCCTTTCGATTAATATGGCTTGGCTATTTTTGATTCGAACTTCAGAACTGAAACTAATGTCAAACTAAAAAATAAATAAATAATAACCCAGCAAAAGCACATAACAAACCTTTTAATACCTATATGATATATTATATTGTTAAAAAATCGAAAATTGAGCTAAGCTGCAACAACAATTAAAATGAAAATTTAAACTAAAAATGAAAAATTTTCCAGAATCTTTTTGTTTACCTATTACATTTTCTTATCACGAAGATTCATCACTTAAAACTCGGATAGTTATCTGTCTTCAATCTGTGTTCAAAAAAGCTCCACTACAAAGTACAAACCCTTTTTGTTTAATGGTCACGAACTAATTACCCTGTCAGAACCCTACCGCCGTAGAACAGACGATTTTTATCACAATTTGCTGAGTGGACTGGCATTGTGTCTTTTTCTATTCCTCTGCCGTGACTATCTCTAAGTCGTAAATAAAAAAACTGAAGATGATCCTGAAATAATCCTTCCTGTCGACTCCTCGCCTCTTAGCACGAACGGGCGATATGGATGAACTTTCTTCCTGACTGGGCTTGCAAAAAGAAAACATTTCGTGCAGACTGGTGCACATGATATAATTTATGGTTTCTGAGAAAAAAATGTTGATGTTTTCTTTTTATTATATTTCAGATCCACGAAGGAAATTTGCTCGATACCTTGAGATGCTGCAGGATGTAACTTATCTTTGATCAAAATGATTTTAGAGGAATGTATATAAAAAAAAAAAGTTTTAAGACCCACCAATCAATTTCCTCTGTGTGTTAAAAAAACTTCTTCAATTGCAAGTAACAATCTCACTGAAAACACGAAACCACTTTGGGATATTGCAACCGCTTCTATTACCAAATCCACCGTCTACTATCACTTTATCACAAAATTAGCTCAATACATTCCAGGGCGCAAACTAAAATGAAAACCTCTGCAGTTTTAATGAAACCACAAACCAGCCACCTGTAAGAACTTCGGTAACCACCGAAAGCTTCACCTCACTTCACTTCACTTCAGTAACTTCGACCCTTTTTGAAACTGGTCCAGGCCGCGGTTATCCGAGACGAAATTTGGAAGCAAACTGACGGTCCTGGCTCTAAATAAGTCCGTTGAAGAAAAGATCTAACATGTGAATTTTCGCTATTTCAAATCGCAGGGTAAAGAACTCAGCGAAAACCAACCTTCGGCCAAGGGTAGAACAGTTTCGCTGGGTCTCCCCTGCGACTGAGTCCTGCGCCTTAGCCGGCCAGTGTGGAACAACACGTGCGTTAGTAAGACCGATGAATTCAAGTTCATAGGCCAAATAGTGTCACTATCGAGGAGTTGGTAAATACTGGCACCATGGAGAACATTTTTCCATTCATCCTTTTCATTCCCTGAAGTCAGCGAGATATGAATGAAACTTTCTCTGAATTTGAATTCCCTTTCTTTTCAGGAGCTCTACATAAGACTGTTTCAATGTTTTTCTGGTTTTCAATTATTTAAAAATCCCCCTAAGAACTTGATATAAATTGATCCGGCTTTGTCGTTGACTGAAACCTATGTTAGAGTTCTCTGAATTATAAAAACGTAAAAACTCGGAATATTGAACTTTTTTATTTGAACCTTTCCTCTCCAATATTTTAGGAGTAAAAAGTATCAAGCCAGTAGCCAATGTAAAATAAGATCCTATTTAGCTCCTAAAAATGGCACAAATTTCCCTTTTTTCATGTTTAGGCGGAGAATAGAAGTCAGTTTCGAGACCGTTGAGGATTTGAATCTTATCCTGTCGTTACTACATATTATTATTAATATATATGTATATACTTTTCGAAAATATATTAGAAAAAAAAACACTATAAAATGATGATATAAATTTTGACGGTTAAATGTACATATGTTTCAATGCCTATTAATACATATAAAAGAGCTAGAATAAACAAAAATGGAATTAAATTTTTTGAAATATTTTATTTAGTATCATTTTAGATCCAAATAGGAGTAAACCTTTAAAAGAGGTTTAATATTTCGACTCGGGTCCGTATTCCAAATAACTTTGTATATAAAAACTTATTTTGGGAAATAAAATTTAATTTATCCTTCGAACAATTTTGTTAAAGTTAATCGATTCGATTTGAAAACGAAACTTAACAGCCAATTATCCAAGAGTCAACAGCATTTTTTTTTATGCTTTCGAAACCATTTTGAGTTAATCAAAGAACCCGCAGATATAAATAACTTTTCATACTTACAAATTTTTCAGATTTTTCTGTTTTAAGTTCAAACGAAAGTTTGAAATAAGATGCATTTCATAATTTGTACTTCCTTCCTTCCAGAAAAGAATGACATTTTTATGATTAATACTTATTATAAAAAGAAGATAAATAGGGTACTTAGGGTACTTCAAAGATACAAAAGAAAGATATCTTTAATCTCATTTTTCAGTTGTTCTCTAGAGTTTGAAAATTTATATCCTTCAATCTTCAATTTTTCCGACTTGTGCCAGCTGCGAATACCCACCAAAGGAAAAGTTTTTCCAACATTTTTATTAGACTCCCTCCACTATTAAATCAGGCGAACAAAAATCGAGTTATTGGCAACATCTCAGTCCTTCTCGTGCCATTGCTCTAGATCTTGAATATCTAAACTTTCGCATTTAATTTCCCCCAGGGAGATGTGGATGCGATTTCGCACTAATGTCTTTTTGAAATCTTTTTAAAATCACTATTCCTAGCGTCCCCATGAAAGAAACTCGGTGAATATATTCAAAGTTTATCAAAACACCCAGCTCCTGTGTTGGTGTGAAATGGTTCCCCGGAGATGTTTAGATATTATCTCAGTTTTGAGCTATATTGCCTTTTGGCGGCAACGTTTTAGCTTCAAAGTCAATTAATTTCATATTAAAGCGGATATAAAAAAAAGTTTGGGCCACATTTGTTGTCAAGGACTTCTTTTTCGACTGCCTTATACGGTGTTAGATTTTTCAGTATTTGGATATTTAGGAGCGTTCTAGCAAAACTATTTGTTCTGCCATTTATAATTTTCCGCAGAGACATGTTGGGATAAAAGCAGCCTCGCAAAACTTGAATACCCACTTCAACTCTAATTATAATATATTTTTTAACTTGTTTGACACCAAAATAATTCGTTTCGTGTTAGGACATTTCAGAAAATAGAGCATACCCCACTTTGTAGTTCATTTATTGAATTTCATAAATAGAACCTTTAACACTTCTCATATTATTTATAGATAGACATTGTAACCTCATCCCAAATTTAATTTTCAAGTTAAATGCTTCTAAAGTTATTCTCATATTGAGTAAAATCAAAATTTTGTTTCCTTGGGCTCATCCTTTTGTGGGAATTATACACAACTTTGAAAGCTTATCGATCCAGAATAATACGATTATAGTAAATATGTATAACTTTAACTCATATCTTAAAATGAATGTGCCCAGGTTTATATTCGAAATATTTGTCTTATTTAAAAAAAGCACATCGTGTTTAGAGCAGATATGTAATTATTTTGAAAACTAAATTATTCATTATAACAGATTGATGTGTGATAACAAATTAATTAATTATTTTAAATGAAAGAGTACAATTAAGTAGTACATACATGTAGTTTCATAACTAATGAATTGCGTTTTTAATGATTCTGTCCTGGATTTATTAACTGATATCTATCATCCTTTAAATTTTCTGAAGATTACCAAAAACTGTTGAAACTCTAAAATTGGATGCCAAAATAAACTAATTTCATTAAAGTTTGTCCACGTCATATGCCATGCAATATTTTGTAGAAGAGCTTTGTGTGTAAACCTTAAGTCAATTATTTTTTAGGTCTGGTGCCTTCCTGTAGGTTCATAAAAGACTTTGAATTGAATTTGTAAGAAAACAAATAACTTTGCTTCGTAGATAAATATCAGAAATACTTGAACTTTCATGTTCTTGTTTTTCCTATGCGATTGAATTGCAGGGTGTAAACAAAATCTATAAAAATCGAGTAATATAGCGTCATATATCCTAAGGGTGTTTTAGGGCTACTTCAGAAAACAAATTTGCCTGGGGTTTGTGCCTACACCCACGAAATTCCCGGAAATAAAGATGAGACTGGCTGGGTATATATGAGAGGGTTATAAATAATGTCGTTACCCTCTCCTGGAATTTATGCCCACTTGATATGGACTCAAGATTTTCCGGGTACTTCACTGACTGATGATCCCTTAAATTACCAAACTTTTTGCCTTGTACAAGTGAGGTATCAAAAAACTCCCACGAATGCAAGGTTCCCATCCGGGCTTTGAAACGACACCAAGACCTTAAACAGAAAATGTAACCCGAGGAGCAGAGCCGAGCGATTTGTGGAAAAGATCCAAGACAGGGAATCCCATAAAATAAGGATATCGTGGCAAAATTGACAAACGTTTTGCTGAGATCTTGTGGCTAATCTCACGGCTGGAGGCGTCTCTAAAGCAAACAAGACTTGAAGAAATGTTATTAATTTTGCTGCTCTACCCACCACAGAGTGGAGAAAGTGCCACTGGAAAATGTAATTAATTTGTTTCTTTGTCGGCGCGTGCTTTGTGACTTCACCCTTACGCTGAGCTCATTCCCTCCCCCGATAGGAAGAAGTCAGATAAATCTTTTTCCGCTTCATCTTACCACTACGTCGACTTTTAATCCTCGAACGATCAACATCTGGAGATACTTTACGCACTTCCTTCTACGACATTAGACTTCTCCGGTTTTACTGGGAAATTCTTTGATAGGGTGTGGTTCGGAGTTCTTGGGATTATATATTTTATATTTATATAATAAAGTTTTAATACACTCCCTCATAGATAAAAGCTATAATCGTTATCAGCAGTTTTTAACTTTCGGATAATTCGTCATTTCTGAGAAAAAAGTTTATTTTTGGGGGTAGAACTTTAAAAATGAGAATTGGTAAATCAATCTGAGGTAATTTCTTTGAAAGGTTTGCAAACTTGGCAGCCCCCGCAACATCTTACTTAGGGGGATTAAATTGATTGGGAAAATTCTAAAGCGACGTGCCTCACATACGAGCGAGAACTTTAGATAATCGTAGTTCTAATCAAAAACCCACATAGTTTTCCTGATTCATGTGGTTAAAACTAAGTTTAAAGGAATGTATCTCGAGTGAAATTAAAATTTTGCCCTTTTTGCGGGTTGTAGGGTTTACAAATATTTTTAAAATTCTTGTTAAATTATCTCTAAAATACATTCTCTTATCCAATTTCTTTATAAACTTCTTATACTGCTTGATGAAATTTGCTTGGAAGTAAGAAAACAATGTGAACATTTTCAATAATTCAGTTCAATTTCTAATGGCTTTAAAAAATTTATTGTACTTACATAATCCACACCGAGAACGTACATAAGTGTGAAAATATACCGCCTTCGATCTTCGAAAAAGTAAGTATTCCGTTTTAGCTAAAATGAAAATTTCTATTTTTATAGTTTATATTTTATTACAGTGTCAACTTTTTCATATTCATAATAGATTTTATTATGTAGCATAAATGTGTTCTTCTTGAATATTATTAATAATTCCCCAAACAATTCTGAAGTCTGAAGCATAAAATTCAAAATAAAATCATACTTTACCAAATTTTCATAAGCAATGCAGAAACAAATTAAGATTTCTTATCTACATTTGTCAACAAAAAATATCCACGTAAACGATAAACAGATTTTCTTGAAAAATTCAAGTGATTGATTTACTAAACCTTCGAGCAAGATTTAAGCTTGTATCAAAGTTAAATATAAATTGTTAAAAAGCATCTCTCATTTTGTTAAGTAATTGTCAAAGTTTTCATAAAAATCAATTATTCTTTATGTATGTTTAGACAGAAATACAAGTATGGTATTATTTTACCATCGACTGTCGTTTGATTTCAAGGTCAAACATAAATTTTGATCAGAATTTTAATAATATAATAAAGCAGTGAAACGTGAAAGTATGAACCTCACTGAGTAACGTAAGAGTTAAGAGTACAAAATAATAAGTTGAAGGTCCAATATCATGGCAAAAATTGTTTCAATTTTCAAGGAACCACTCCCATAGCCGAGAATTCAGTGAAATTAGCCATTGAAACTTATTTGGACGTAAACCCAGTGTTTTATTGCTCGTATAATTTTTTCGTCCCAAAGAAAGGAAAGGTATCCCTGCAATCGGGACAGAAGATGTCCCTTGACGCCAGAGAGTAATGTGACCATTGTTTATTCCAATTCCATTTACGCGAACCCAGCTGATTTCAGTGCACCGTAATAGAAGAAATCTCGTGGAAACCTTAAATTGAACCTCTTTCCTCCGACCATCCTGGTCCTTTGACACATAATTTAAATTCCAAGAAAAAAACTTCTTAAGGAGTAAATTGCTTGAAAAAATTATGTTCAAGCGGATCAACGAAAGTCCCCCGGCTGCGGGTCGGTTGACTTTTTCTAAGGACCTTCATTGACTCGCGGATGAAAGCAGCGGAGGACTCGTTGTCGTTGGGTCTGCATTCAAAAGGGCACTTTGGCGCACGGACGACACGCCGGTGGAGCAGGGTTGCACTTGAGGGACAATCCCCGTCCAGCTCCACCACGGGTTCTGGTCATCATTGATTTTTTTCGGTTTTATAATACTGAATTTAAACAATGCGCTTTTCCTTGTAAGCGATGGAGCGAACAAGTGTAAACATCCAGCGACGGCAGATATCGCATCTAGGGTTAAAAGAAAATTCTCTTATTAAAAGGTTTTTCTGGTGAGGGATAAAGATTAAAAGTAGAGGACGTAGTTAGTAAACTTCCATGTGTGCTTTGTTTCTATTGTTGGAGTTAATCATGAGCAACTGATGCGACGAGGATTAAACCTAATCGCCGCTTTGGTCGAATTAATCTCAACTTTACGTACCTACATACATACATATGAAAGTATTCTATTAAATTTTTGAAGGACTTTTATCTAAGGTGTTTATTAACCAACCTTTTGTAAATGTTAGCACCTAGGTGTCCGTTTTTCGAATATATGAACAATTTAGTTTTTGTTTCATATAGGTACATTTACATATTTTTGTGTGTTTAACTAGACCAGCTACCGACTTGTTTTAGTTCTTTATTATTTGAATCACTTTTAAACAACATCAAAGCTGAAGATTTTAAACTTGGCAGATGTATTTCTTAATTTTTTCCTTACAAAAATTTCAATAGCACTTTTTGTCCGCTAACAGAACAATGTTGTGTGTTTATTTAGAAATATCTAATTAAATATTAAATTTTGTCTTCTTAAATATAATTTTTTTAATCGGAGTAATTGATTATTCTGAAGACACCTTTTAACTGAAGCAATTCCAAACTCAGGGGCCATCGTTTTATTTTAAAAAATGCAGTGTTTCGTGCCAGCTTAATTACGATGCGGAGTTCAATTTTTTTGTTTAAGAAAGCAAAAATTTGAAATTACAAAACTCCACACTTGGCGTGTCAAAAGCACAAAACTAGACTTTAGCGGCCTGTAATTTTAAAAGTGGTAAAGTTCATAAATATTGCTATTGTATTGAGCAAGAATTAACCCTTTCCAACATAATGTGCCGGAATCAAGATATTTAGGAACATTGATTAAATAAAAAACAAACATATATTTTTGTATAAAGCAGGATAGAATTAAAATACAGATTTAATTAAGCAAATTTTGCTCGATTATTTATTCATTCAAAAACAAAGTTTATAAAATTCTTTCTTGAACAACATTTATATACTTTGGCCTTTGTATTTGTATGACCATTAAAAGTATAGCAGGCATGCAATATTTCCTTAAAGAAGACATTACAACAATAGCGACACGGAACATTCCTAAAATTTAAACATTTAATATTTACTAAGAATTAGGGTAGAATTTCGCATAGAAATATCCTGACCCTAGTTTTGCATTTACTCAAATCACACGACACATTAAAAGTACTCCTCAAAAATAAAGTGAACATTTCCTGAGATTGGGAAATTATTTTTGTACCCTAGTTGCACCTTTTAATTTAAAAAAATGTTAATATAAATTGCGTTACATAGGCATGTTGATGCGGTAGTGAGGTGCATACCGCTCATCCAAACAACTTTTTGTATATATTTTTCTGCCGTTTCTGGTATTCAGCAAGGAGTCTTTTAGCCCGATTAAAAGCATTTAAAATTGCACCATTCCCAGGGAGGAGCTTGTAAGCAGCTCGCAAATCAATTATAGCCTCGTCGTAATTTTTCATTGCTATTTCTGCTTGTCCTCTCCTATAATACGCCTTACCATTGGACGGATCAAGCTTTATCGCCTGAAAGTTAAATAAAGTAAATTATTATATCTATAAATAGCTGAAGAATTTGTTAATCACCTCATTGCAGGCATCCCTAGCCTTTGCATACTCTCCCAGTTTTAGATAAGTCGCTGCTAAATTTACAATATTTAACACAAAGACGTCACCTAGCTCTGAACTCTCGGAAGCCCCGTGGAAATTCTTGAAGTAGTTCAAGTATCTCTGCGCCTTCTTATATTTCCGCCGCGCTTCTATATAATTTAGTTCTCTGAAAAAATAATTCCCAGAATTGCGGATTTTTGTTAGAAGCTGGAGCATATCTTCAACCTGAATAAAGCAAAATATTAAATTTATAAGATACTTAGAATTATTTGAAATTGTTTACTTTCATATCACTTTTATTACACTTCCAGTCCTGTGGAAAGGGCGGCAATGTGTCATCTGTTGCATCATTATCTTCAACCCCCCAGTCCTCATCATGAGCTAATTGTCCACAGTTCTCAATTATAATATCCTAGTATTTAAAGTTGAACAATAATAATATGAGCATTTTAAAAATATCTAGTTTCTGATTTTTTTTCATATAATTTAATGAGATTTTTAAAGACAAACACTACACTGAAAGAAATTTTTAACTATATTCTGGGAGAACCATAAATATAGTTCAATGGACTATATCTTATGGGTGCCAGAACTATAAAACTATATTCTCTCATCCATCTTAGGGATGCCAGAACTATAACTATAGAGTTTTTTACTATACTACAAAAATTATTGATATCATGACCATTTCATAGCTCTCAAATCTATAAAAAATTTTCTCAGTGTACAGAGCAATGGGAAAAATGGATGACAAGATGATATTCGTTGCGAAAAATCGAATTCTTAGGATATGTACGTACATTATACATGTACAATAACTATCCCATGTTTTGAATACGTTCATCAATTACAACGGAACCCACAAGGGTTAGGAAATGATAATCTTTTATGGAAATCGTAAATCCTGATTTCACATGTCCAAAAAACCTCAGGAAGGTATTTACATATGTTTAGTTAAGTTTTTAGAGTAAAGGAACCGATTCATACCTTGGTTAGTTTTCCATCGTCATCAACAAATTGTTCCATTTCGTTAACAATACCAAACCCGCGAATGACATGACCTACAACTACATTAACTTCATCGAGATGATTGCAGTTCACAGAAGCAATAAAAAATTGTGAGTTATTTGTATTTGGCTGGCCGTAATTGACCATAGCGACACAACCTTCGACGCACTGAAAAGCTGAAGTGATTCAATCTGTAAAAAATTTTTCAATTTTACTATACTTGGAGCTTGAAGTTTTCATCCTCGAATATTCCACCATATATACTTTCTCCACCAGTTCCATCGTTATTGACTATGTCCCCGCCTTGTGCCATAAACATCCGACTTACTTTATGAAAGCGAATCCCTTTGTAGCAGAGGGGCTTGCGACATTTACCCAAGCCTTTTTCACCCGTACAAAGGGCGCGGAAGTTCTCAGCGGTCTTTGGTACTACATCACTTCGTAATTCTATAACTATTCGCCCCACTGAAAAACAAAAATTCCATCCACTTCATCAGTAATTTTTAAGCCTTTTAAGTAATACATATACACTATTTAGATTTTTAATATAACATTTATATATTTTTCCCCACGCGTGAGGAAAAATCACTAATGGAGAAAAATAGAATGTGCAACTCGTGCGCAATTGGTTACTTTACATCCTTGTTGCACAATATACTATAGTTGTTTATACTTCAAATCAAAAGGGCAGCATACAAAAATATTCCAATAACATAGTACATTGCAAAGTGGTATACTCTATTCGCCTACCGTTTTAAACGTTCCATTTATTTTACAATAAAACAATACGAAGATGCATTGCTAAAAAGTTGGTATAAAACTACTCTGGAACATCGTGCAACTATTGAATTTCATTTATTAATTTATTAGTAGCTTTAATTTTTCCAATTCCAATCGTCGGCTTTAATTAAGCCTAGTCACGAGTTAACCTTAGTTCGGTTTGATCCAGGCTGTATTTAGACTAGATTTGATCCACAATTTTTTAAGCACTAAATTAAATTTTATACAATTGCACGGGAGTTGTAGTAAATGGATTGATTAGATATTCTTCCGCGTACGAAAGAAAAACACACCTCAACTTAATTTCATGCATGTAAATAAATATATAATCATTTTCATTTTAAAAAATAACAAAACAATAGAAATAAATAGATTTTCTTTCTCCAATGCATACGGGAGAAACAGTTTTATGTTTTTAAATAGATCTTAAATTTTGCAAAATTAAGTTATATTTGAGGCAAACAGTTTTTGAATTTTCTACAAGATAAAGAAAAATTAGTTTTTATTATTATTAATTCATCCTCTGAATTTTTAATATTTTGTTTTTAATTTTTTTGGAACTGACGATATAAATAAACTATGGAGGACTCTTACCCATCTAAAGGCCTTATAAAAAGAACATTAATATCTAGAATTTAGAATCTGGAATCTGACCGGTGTGCTGCACAAGCAAAGTACTCGCACTTCGCAGAACAACAATTTACCATATGTGAATATTAATGTTATTAAACTGAAAAAATTGTAAACTCCTGAAATTCAGGATTAAATCAATAAAAGTGAAGTTTCCCCAATAGTTTATACAGTACAGTATCAAAAACATGAAAAGTGGGTAAAATACCCCCAAAAAGGACTTGTCGAGCTATCCTACTGAGAGATGTGTCAGTTTTCCCATAAACTTTAACTCCCACTAAACCTTTCAGTTTTAAATTAACAATTTTCATTATATAAACTCATTTCCCAAATTACCTGCAGGAAGCCTCTGTTTACATTACCTTGGTTTTCAAGTTCTAGCGCTGCTCGCTAACCTAACTGAAGTGTGGACGAGCCTAGAATAATTTAACTAAAGCGGGAAGGGAATGTTACCTCTTTCTGGGCCGATTTTTATATCCATGAAAACCAGCGGGTTGGTGTCCTTGACGGGCATCTTCGGGCAGTGCAGGCCCTCCCTCAGAACCCGAACAGACGAAGTAGAATGCATAAAACTGCGGAAGAACCTGACCTTTAGAACATAACACTTTGAGCTGCCCTCGAGCTGAGAGGCGCAATACCTACACTGGCTAGTTATGTGAGGTAGTTGTGTTTCAGAGTTAGGAAACTTAATTACATGCAGGAGGGAGCAGCACTAGCAAATTGTCTGCTTCTAATGGATCGAGGCCCTCATCCTCAGGAATGCAAACAATTCCGATTTAGAGAAATGTCAGAAACAGACTGAGCACCTGAAGTTTACCGCAATTGACGAACTAGAAGTATCATACCCAAAAACTTTATAAAGCATTGTTGGAGGGAATCAGTGACGCATATCCGGAAGGCATACCGGGAAATTTCAAACTTCGTAACAGCTTCACTGGAAAACAATCACCAAAACAGACTTGCTCTTACAGAAATTGATAAATTTTATTTAGACCTTCGATTGTGAGTGCAACAATAATTGACGGAAAATAAAATTAAGTTTAGCAAAACAGAAATTATCCCAAAATATATACAGAGTAGGCAAAGTGTGTGTAGAGCCTGGCACGTGTCGTCCCCGTGACTAGATCAAATAATACTTGGAATAGTTTCGGTAACATAGTGAAAATATCCGTAGAATATCATTTCATCTATTTAGGCATGTTCTAGGTCCATCTGTGACTGCTCCGCTAAGTTTTTAGGCCTTTTTCGGTTTTCCCGCTGATAATAAATGCATTGAATTGACTCGCACTATGCGTAAGCCCTAAAATTATATTCTATTCGCTTTTGATTAGCTCGTTTAGCTCCCGATTGAGATCAGTAACTTGTTTCCTCAATTTTAATACCTGAAATGAGCCTGCTCATAAATTTAATTGTTCAATTGTACTAAAGTCGAATCACCTTAGTCCTCAGCTCCTTTTCGTAGGTCACCAGGTTCTGTATATGCCCGATAGTGCTACTTTTGTTATTTTGATCTATTACCCAGCGCAGGTACAAATCTGAAAAAAATACATATTAAATTCGCAATAATACATTTTTTCATATTGGTAAAAATCAGACAGGTCACGCCAGATACACTTTTTTCATTTAGTTAAAAACATAAATAGCGATTAACTTCCTACTTTTCTAAATTAAGCTGTTTAAAAACAACACTAGTTGGTCCAAGCCAATTGACTGTAAGAACTCACCATTCCACAACTCTAAACTAATGGGCGCCACCGAAGGCCAAATGACGCCTGCATTAGGCTCATAAAGGGGATTGAGCATTGTCTTCAGCACTTCTGGTCTGTTTAAGTAAGACCACAAACTCGTAGTCCTTCTTTTCACGTCTAACTCATGTCGCTGCTTTTCAGAGTCGCACAGAAAAGTCCCATACTGGCTAAAGTAGCTATGCTCGAATAGACATATCAACAAGCTAGTTCTGAACTCGAAACTGCACGGAAACTGGCTATAAAGTTGGAATATGCAGTCCAAAAAAAGGGCAAAAGACGCACCAGCGGATTTGGGGCGATTCTGTTGCGGTGTGTAACAGGAGAATTTATGTCTCGATGCGAATGGATGTCCTGCTTGTATCCACTCGCGATCAACTAACGCTTGCAACCTAAAAAAAAGAAAATATAAACACCTAATTGTAACGATTATTCACAAAAGTTAGAACTGACCCTCTTACGGTTCTGCAGTCGGGATTAAGTATGATTTGTGCAAGCGATGTCACTATTAAAGCTGAATCAAAACCTTTAGCACCATGCACGAGAACAGGACTTTTTTCCTGGTCAAGACACTGAGCAACAACACATGCTGCATTCAACGAGTTTAGGACAAGCCCCAACCACCCTGAACTTTCCAAGCGAGAGAGCCATTTATCCGAAGAAATGTTTGTGTCATTGCATGCTACAGGAAAGAAAAATTAAGAGGCGGAATTAATTTCATAATATTAAAAAAGAGTTTTTAGTCAACAGTGTATCGTTTGTAGGTTTTATGAGCGTAGAAATAGAATTCGATTAAGTAATAAAATGACTTATAATAAATTTCCAGTTCGGTTCACTTATTTTGATAACCCAATCTCGACTTTTTTAAACAGGATTAAAGATAATTTTCCTCACATTAATTTCTTTAAAACAGATATTTGTTCAATTTGAGCGATTTACATACGATTTAAGAACCAATTCTAATATAAAAGAATAAAATAATGAACATTCGAAATATGCACATTTACGTTTAAAGTTGTTGAATCAAGGAATCAAGACGCTAGATAAGCCCAAAATGTGCTAAAAAACCCAAGTAACGTACCTTCAACCAATTTCGAGAAACTATCTAAAATCGATGAAGGTACCGAAACATTTCCAATGGCTCGATTCACCTTCCTCCACTGTGAGTAGTGCTGATCAGTCTCCGTGTTCGACTTTCCCTTTCCCCAAGTGTCCACAATGAAGCCTTTCGTGCTCCTACCAAGCACAATGTTTAGAATAGCCTCATCAGCCCTGCACCGCTTAATACCCGGACCGGACAGCGGCTGGGCACTTCTCATTAAAATTGCCTGCGGTAAAAAAAAGTTAATTGACATTAAATTTGAAACCGTGACATGAGCTTGCAACTAACTCCATTTTCGTGCTTGTAGCTCAGCACGGGAAATCGTCCGCCGTCTCTAAAGGCTGCAGACTGAATAATCTGCTCATCAGTTATTGCTTTTGGGACGACCAGGGTAGCCGCGTAGGATGGGCAAACAGAAAAGTCCTTGTTGGCTGTCGTTATTCTCCAGTCCTCACTCGCTAGCAGCTTAGAGAACTCCTGCTCTGGACTGGGTTTAAAAGGTATTCTGAGCTGAATAAGTGGGCGCGGGATTAGGAGGGGATTACCTGAATATAGTAAATCCGTCCTCAAGGATCGAGTACATAGGCCGGTAGAAGAAAGGATATTGCTGTTCGACGCCCTCGAGGGCGCATAATTGCTCCAGAGAGCTAGCCACGTTGTAGAATTCCTGGGAGTACTTTATCTCGAGCGAGATGACGCGAAGGTCTTTGCACTTTAACGTAATTATGCCGCCCATCACTGTGTTGTTTATCAAGAACGGCTTCTTGTCGACGCAGTCTATGTTTTTGTGGAGAAGCTGCAAGAGGGAAGCCCTAGAAAGTTAGAAATTGCGCACAGTCACCCGCAATCGGGGGCTCACCCATAACTCCTGGCTGCCCTCCTGCCGGGAGCTGAGGATCAGGTGGTGTCCTGTGATGCAGAGGGTGCCCTCGACTGTTGCATGCAGGTGGTCGTGCAGGAACACCCCGTCCAGTTTTGGCGTTAAAATCAACTCCGCGAATTCCATGTCCGTCTTCTGGTTGCTTAACTGTAGATCTCTTAAAACATATTGCTAAAAATTCGAGTTCTGATGGCAGTCCATGATAAGGCAAGGAAAACCACAAAGCAACGGATTGTCAGCTGGCGACTGTGACGGCGCTTGACAGACTTTCCAAAACATCAACCAAAAACTGACAGTCCCCATCATCAAACTATGGGTGCCAGTGGACGGAGTTGGTGAAATTTTTTAATTTAAAATTTATAAATCGTTATTTTTGGAGCAACATTTCCAGGACAATGAAAAACATGTTTACCCATAAAAAAATATATTCGTAACGATTCTGATGGAGGAACAGACCAAAAGTAGATTATAAACTTTTTTTGGTTGGCTTCATTAAGTGAATTTAATAACGATTTTCTAATAAAGCAGATAAATGATCATCCATTTTTTTAGCAAGATTAAATTGCTCGATGGAAACAATTGCAAGAACGGGAAAGAATTTATTAATGACAAATAAATAGAAATGTTATGCTCCAAAATGATTTTAAAATTTACAAAAAAAAAGCTGTAAACACTACTTTTAGCTATCAAATGTTGAAAGGAGACTCACACAGCCAACGCATATTTCCAATAGGTACACAAAAAATGCTTACTAAAGAGCAACTACAATCCAAAAACCAAATTACTATAGTTTTAAATGGGCAGCTAAACAAAACAAAAAACTAAATTTGTACATTAAAAACGTTTCGTCATTTGCTTTAAAATGTTTATTCGTTAGGAAGTTAATAAAATTAC
This sequence comes from Machimus rusticus, assembly GCA_951509405.1. Classification (NCBI taxonomy): domain Eukaryota; kingdom Metazoa; phylum Arthropoda; class Insecta; order Diptera; family Asilidae; genus Machimus; species Machimus rusticus. The sequence continues at coordinate 46,338,275 of OX608050.1, read as the reverse complement.
GGTACAAAAAATATATAAATCTTAAATCGAATATAAATAATTACACATATATAATATATTGGAAAAAATATTTACAATTAACGCGTTATTCAAAAATGTACAGAACTTATTGAAGAAAAAATGTGCTGGCCCATCTTGGCACAACAGTGCCCCAGAGAGAGAGCCGTTGAACTTAAAACGGAAGTAGACCTAATTAAGTTTAAAAATTATTGCTAGGGCACATTACAGACATTCGCGTTTCTGGCTAGAGCGTATCTTCTTACAGCTACAAAATTAACTGGAGAAACAAAAACACTCAGACACTTTAGTAATATAAAAACAGCTATAAAAACTAAATACACAGTGTGTGTAGAATGTATTATATTTGCCTAGAGTATGCTAGCTTACATCTGCTTACACCTAGTTTAGTTTGTTAGAACAAATTGCGTAAACATTAGATTTGTTACAACAAAACGATGGGAAGGATTTATTCGAGTTGGAGAACCCGTAAGTTAATGTTTCATTAAATAAAACAATATTGTTGCAGGTATTTGTGACAAATTGTGCAATCGTTATAATACTAGAATTATCGTAGACGGCGCGGCACGAGCTGGCTATCCGCCTCCACATGCTTCCGGTGGCGCTACTTTCAGGTCTCTTATAAGTGCCAATAGCGAAACGAACAATTTAGGGGAAAACTTAACAATTTTGTACAATGTCGCGTGATTGTCTCAGTATGAGCTAAACTTCATACGAGCAACGCCACCGAACCGCACATTCCTCTTAATAAATACTAAGTGCGTCACATCAACAGAAAACAAGTAATTTAACGTTTCGAGGATAAAATCGATAAGATTCAACGATTTAATTAACTTCTCATAGAAAAAGTAAACGAATGGAATGTAATTGACTGCGATTCGGGTGGTCCACCACCTTGCTCGTTAAATAAATAAAATAAAAAATCTAAAATAGTGCTTTGCAACTGGGTCCTAGGACTACTCGCACACTCCATTCTATGGCTTTGTTAAATATTAACAATTCGTTAGTTTATCATTGGCACTTCTTAGTACTTCGTGCCTAGGATAACACAGGGGGGACAGCTCGAAGCTCGGCTGATGCGGGGCTGGCTGGGGCATGTTACCCGCAAGGCCGCTTCGCATCATATGCAGATAGTTGTCGTCCCCAATCGGAGCTTGCTTGCTGCCATATTTTAGTTCTCGCGCTAAAATTTGCTTATATTTTCGATGTACCTGCTCCAGACCGTAGGCAACTTGAATAAGTTGTCGAACGGTTGATTGGCAAACGACCCCATCTTCAAAATAAACTGAATGGCAAGTGTTTGGATCCATTAGGGATTCCAGCCGGGGTAGGTGTGACATTATTAACGTGTGCAATCGTTGTAAATCGCGGGCTGGATCCAAAGCTGTTGCTAACTCCATTTGGAATGGTTTGTTCGACACTTGAGTGCACCCCTCCGCGTTCTCATCGGTTTGGGAGCAGCAGCTCCACATGCCGTTAATAAATGCACAGGGATGAAAACTCTGCAGGCGTTCCGCATTGCTTTGGCAAATTTTACTTAGAAGGTCAACCCATTCTTTTTCTTCAACGCAGTTCGTCGTTTGAACATATAGAGGACGATCTTTTCTGATTATCTGAAAATAAAACAAAATTTTTATTAAAATGATACAATGATTTTATTTAAACATAGGCGAAAAACACCGACTTTGTTTCCGAACAAATGGTAGATTGCGCAATATGATATAATTTATTTTAAATGTTTTTCCCAATTTTTTGTTACGAATTCATAATATATGGAATACAAAAATAATGTGTCACTTGTTCGAAAACAGGAATAAAAATATTAAATTTTCTAACTAGTGTAATGTTGTTGCGAACCAATTTAAGGATTTCACAAATGTTGCACACCAACTTTGCGAACTGTTTTATGTATTGCTTTATACATGATAATTAGACAAATTGGTGTTACTCGAAAAGAGGGTCCAACAAGAGTTAGATCAATTTTTTTATTTGACATTAATTCATATTTGTCCCTTTCAGTTCGTTTATAAAATATTTGGTAAAATAGGAGTTTATACCGCAATATCGTGAAATTCAAATTTCTATTTAGTGCTGTAAAGTTTTGGTAATAATGTAATTTACTGTTCAAGACTTGGTTCTAATCGAAAAAAATAACACTATTCTTGCAAATATGTAATTATCCATATATGTAATGTACACACAGATGTAATGTAAAAAGATAATATAAAACAGATCTTTTGCGTGCATGTCACAGGTAAGTTTCACAACCAATTGCATACCAAGCACCCCTCAAGATTATCGTAATTATGCTTCTTATCCAATTTCGTTACTCCGGCGCACGGAAAAAAATGCATAAAAGTTAATACAACGATCGTTAACAACAACCGAAATAATTGTGGAGCAACTGAACCTCGTTTTCAATGGGGGTAAATTAACATTTTTCCCACACATCGAGCACCCACACAACTACCGGAAATACGCAAGTGCAGCGCACCACATTTTTCACGAGCATTATGCTCAACGTCGCCGCCGAGCCGAGATAGCCTATTTGCATGTTATAACTTTCTCCACTCATAAATGGCAGCGATGAAATAAAACCGTGTGAAATGCTAGTTCTTTGCGACAGCTAGCAATTGTTTTTACGATTTTAGTCATGTCAAGACGATTATAGCACCATTGTTCCCTAATAGGCGCAACTTCCTGAGCGCGGTAATTTAGCAGATAGAATTGACGCCGCACTGCCTTGACTAGCGTGCTAGCATGCAATGCTCGACGTTAGTAATATTTAAAAATTTTACTTGACTTACCTGGAAGATGTTTTGCATTTTGAAACTTCGCTCATTGAGCCTCTCAACCGCCAAAATTTCAGACAGAGGAATATCACAGATCGGTCGTTTGCCCTTCGATTTTGAATAGCTTAACGAGTGTGTGGTCAGTCTGAAGTATCTCTGCTTGAAGTTGCGCCGACCAAATCGTTTTCTTCCCTGTGCACGTTTTGTCATCATCCTTAAAACAAAATATAGAGAAATATCGTTTAGTACAAAGTTTTAAGCTCCTTTCTGGTAAAGCCTTACCATTCCCTTCAAAAACGGTAGCAGAATAACAAATGGATGTAATCAATTATTTTTGTTTAATACATAGCATTTTTAAGTAGATAAAAAATAGTTTTTTCTGCTATTAAAGTCTCCAAATCCCTACAACTCAAATCTTCAAAATAAGCCTATAACTTCGGTAGCACAAAATCCCTAAATAAGTCAGAATTCCTTAAGCAAATTAAGCTCATTAAAAAGTGAAATATCACATTATAATTTCTAATATCTTCTTTTTCTTACACAAGATGAATCAGCGGGTGAAGTTTTTATTCATACGGAGTGTGGCGACTCAACCCACTCTCGTCAAGTATGCGAGGAGATCAAAAATTAATTCATCAAAGCAACCGATAAAATAAAAAAAAAAAATAATAAAGAATTCATTTTTTTTTAGTCGGATATTTTTTGTCACTTGAGAAGTCTCTAAATTGTTATATTATTCCTAAATAATATTAAAATAATTAATAAAACCATACCAAAGTAAAGCCATCAAAAAGAATCTTAATTTTCAATAAAAACATGAACAACAACATAAATAATAATATAAAAGTAACTAAATACATTAGGGAAACATACCCTAACATTTAATGTGGCCAACTCACCGTGTCACATGTGGTCGACTCACTATACCACCGGTCAAACACCGTACAACCCAGCAACCCAGGACTTTTTATCAAGAAATCAAGTCGGCTTTTACAAAAAGAAAAACAATCAAAAAAAAATAAAGAAAAGGCAGTTCAGCAGAGGTTTTCTGGTCAATAGTTTCGGAAGAAAATAAAGGCTAAAATTTTATCGTTAGATATATCAAAAAGAATAATTAAAAATCTAATTCAACGAACGATAACAAATAATTTAACATTTAACAAAAGTTATAAAATAAAAAGAATAAAAACATAATAAATTAAAGAAATATATATTAAAATATTTGCCTTCAATTCACAGCAACAAGAAAATAACAACTAACGGGGACATTCTTCCCCATACGGAGTAAGGAAAAATTAGCTTATTCCATTAAAACGTCAGACAAAATAATTCTAATTATAATATTTCAGTTTTAGCCATTTCTGAAAAATCTTTAATGATACAAATAGCAACATTTGACTAAGAACTTGATAAAATCTACTATCTGGGAAATCCAGAATTATTTCTTTGACTTCACTAAAGGGGGGAAATCCAACGAAAGATACTTAAGTAAATATACTGAACATCGTAAAGCGAAAAATTACCTCAAGTCTTGAAAGTGTATCTTAAAAAAAGCGAATGCAGTGAACTAGAAATCCTGTTTATCTCAGTCCGGATATCTTCTCTCAACTGTTTTTTTTCGATTACTTTTTATAAACTAAACTTTTAAATTGTGCCATAAAAAAGATTCATGAGTTGTAAACAGATGTTCATCGTTCATCAACTAATACCAAATCATTCGTGTTTTGCATTTCCCTTTAGCATTGGAACCAGTCATTAAATGCGATTTATTTTATGTATTCAAGTAAATATTTCCCGTTCTTTAAATCCAATTCTTCATAACATATTACAAAGGTGTTCCTTTAATAATTAATTCACAGTGGTCCTTAAATAACAAGGATTTATGGGATGGGTAAAATAAGCATATATTTATAATAATGGTCAAATAAAAAATTTGCACTTTTCTTTCATAGTCGAAGATAATACATAACTACCTTAACAAAGCATGAATACCTACCCTTCTTTTAGTAATACTGGCTCCAGAACGGTTGAGTCGTTGTTGGTAGCACCCACAGTGGAAATAACCTCTAAAAAGTGTTTCACAGCCTCCACATGCTTTTCCGTGCAGAATTTCTTGTATAGCTGTCCAGTATATTCCTCTTTGCAAGGCTGTTGAGCAGATCGAGAGCTCACTAGATTCCCCAGTGATTGAATCGTTTTCGAGATTAAAGTGAGCGTCCGATTAGTTTGACAATCCTGTTTCAAGAAATATACAAAAAAAAAAAAAATTAATACTGTACCAACACGTGGAGGCAAGAGTAAAAGCAGACAGTAAAGAAGGAGATTTGAAAAACAATTCTCAAATTGTTTTTTTATACATATATTCAGTCATTTAATCTATAATTTATTGATTCTTTTCGCAAATAATTTGTAATTTGTAATACAAGAAAAAGCTTTCAAAAATAGTAAATGAAAGATGTAAAAACTTACCAAAGGTTCTGTTGTGAGATCAAAAAGTTTGGGCCCCAAGATAGCCGGGGCGAAGAATCGCAGGAATATAAATCCGGACACTACCGAGTATCGAACCTCCTTATTGAGCGGGAAATGTTTAGCTGCACATTCCCTGAGATCATGAAAGATTTGGCATAACACTGCAGGGCATTTGACTGCGCTTTTAGTTATGGCGTCGAAAACCTTCTCGACGTATTCCTGTAGATTAACCAGATTCACAGTGTCTATAACGCTTTTATCCTTTACACGGGCTGGATCAATTTCGCAGGGTTTTTTCTCCTGCAATATTGCTTCAAGGACGGGACGTAATGTGTTGTGTAAGTAATGAAGGCCAGAGAGGCGCATGGCTTCGTCCATCATTTTTGAGACCAACGTATTTCCCCGGAAGATCGTTGTTGGATCAGTGAGATTGGATATCTCATGATCCGCAAGTGCCTTAATAATGGGTGCAATTAAATTTGTGTGCGTAAATAGCCTCACCAGAGGCTGTGCTACGTCAGTCTTGCATGAGACGATTTCGCCTAAAACAAAGACTGCACTGGAAGTTATTGGCCTTTGATCGACGCTTTCGAGAAGGAGGTTCATGAGGCCATCGTAAGTCGCAAGAGGAAAGACATGATCAGCGGTGTAAACTAACTTAAGCCGAAGAGATCCAAGAGTATTATCACAGCTAAGTCTGGTGCCGGGCGGTGTGGCACACGACCGGGCCGGCCGCGATTGGCTTGTTCGCGGCTGTAAGTAATACCAAGCACTCGGCTGGAGTGCAGACTGTTGTTGCTTCCCACGCATGGGAATCTTGATTTCTCCTAAAAATACGTTGTCACCCATTCCAGGTGAGTCATGCCACACGCTTACGCATATCTCACAGAGATCGGCTCCTCCCAGCGGATGGATCGTGTAAGTGTTGTTCGACTCCTGTTTGGAGTCATTGTCAACTGTGAGATCGAAGTAGAGAACTTCGTCAAATTGCGGATTGACTGTTTTCTTCCTGACCTTCGTTCGCTTAATGATCTTCCTCTTGTTCGAGTACAACGCGGTAAAAAGGACGTAGGGGTCGCAACTGCCGTTCTTTTTAGTCAAATCCATGCACTCAACGACCTTAATACCTACTCTACTCTTACCTTCACTTCGGAAGGGATTCAGTCCGTCCAAATTGCCCGAGTTGCATTTCTTGTTTTGTGAGCTCCAGACGCTCAAATCGGCTGCCCCAAAAAATGTCCTTGTCTTTCCCAGGGTACTGCTTTTTAAACTTTCTCTGGAATGATTCTCATTCTCCTTGTAGTCATTGCTGCCACAACCGTAGTCTTCCTTAGTGAGCCTCTCGTCGAAATCTGATTTTCTTTTCAGGTATGCAAGATCGTCTTCAAATGAAATTTGGACATGGGCCATTCCCTGCACTTCGGAATCGGCGTCCACAGGCCTCAGAGAAAACCAATGATCTTTGTGATTGTAGACTTGAAGCTCCTCTCTTCGAATCGCGATTTTCCCGATCGTTTTGTCCTGCTTCAGATGCCTGTCTCTATCCCATACGTAAACTGATAGATAACGGAATTTTCGCGGTATTTGAAATTGATACTCCTCCCCAAAGAACGGAGAAAGAGTCCGTTCAATTGTTGGAGTTCGACATATTTCCTCCTGATCCAAAGCAACAGTGCAATACACATCGCGAAATCCAGCCGTTCCTCCAGTCCCATTATTTCGGCCACATAAGTTCTTCGCTTCTCCTGAAAATTAGAAATTAAAATTCAAAAAACTATAAAGACTTAAAATAAAACATAATCATTTATTAAACTTAAAAGTTATTATAATTCTTCTATAACTAAACACAAATTGTATAAGTAAAAAAATATCCGAGGAATGTCCCCATTTTGTTATGAAATTGATTTTAAGAAATTTAAATTTGTTATCACCTAATGGGGTCAAAGGCTACAACAATTTTTTCCTTTTGTTGTTCAGAGCATTAACCTGAGAAAAAACTTCGATCGTTCACTTAAGTTCAGGAGTTTCATACGACAATGATATCATTAAATCATAGTTTCTTTGCAAGAGCGTTAAAACTTCTTATTACTACTTGTTTATGCTTCTTTAAAAATAATATACTGCGAAAAATTACAAATAAGAATTTGTGTGGGATATTGGAATATCTTTTGTAACTGTTTTAGTAGTATTTAAATAGTAGTTATCTTTCTAAAACGGCTTAATTTTAATACCAGGCTTCAATAATTATATCCCAGCAGGCCTAAAAAAATTCAAAAGTGTGTTTCAAGGCATTTAAGTCGATCTATTGTATTAGTCAAATTGATAATTTACTCAACCTTATTCTTTGTTTAAAAGGTGTTGTTTTATAAGGTTACAATAAGTCTAAAATGATTTTTAATACCTATCTTACGGCTTTCTTATTATTCACCTTATCGACGCAATTGTAATCTTATTCAATTTGCTGTAAATATTTGATTTCACTACAGTTGCATCGTCTATTGTCTATGTAATTCACAGAATAAATGAAACAAATGTCTTCAAATTGACAAAATATTCACGGTACTGCTTACAATCCCTTTATTTCTTATTTCCTAATCTTACTTAACTACTGGAATCGTGAATAATGAGATTTATTCAAGAATAAAATCAGCAGGTGAAACAATTTCAATGATCCACATTTTGTCCCATATCTTTTTGAAAAGTGCTTGTTTTTATGATTAATGGTTCATATTATTCGGAAGGCAGACCGGCAGCATGGTTTTGTTATCTTTGAAACATAAATTGAATGAATCATAGAAAAAAGCAAGCCTTCGTTATCGCTTCACTTTGCCTTTTTTGGAACCGCTGTTTAACAATAAAATATTTAATGCCAACATTTGCACAGCTCGCAACGGCTCAAGCCTTCCGAGCTGTCCGCCATCTGTCCAAACAGCTCCGACTTCCGAATTTTCTTCTATCGTCGAACGACTTCGCCTCGGGGTCTGCTCACCTAGCGCGATATCTTGAAAATGTCTCGCCTCGAAGCGGAGTCAGACAAGTCAAATAAGAATCGGTCGAAGACTGGGGCGCGGGTGTGAAGCCACGGCTTTCGAAAAATCCATTGGCGCTTCTAAAATTAGGAGGCAATTTCCGGAAAATTTGAGAGCTGACTTCAAAGCGATTTGGCGACCAGAGCCCCGGAACATGTGATTACACTTGTTTTCCACGAGCGGGTGCTGCGTAAGCGGGGCGATTTTTTAAAAGCGCGCCACCGGAAACACTTTTCACCTTTGGCAGTCAAGCGACAGCCGGAAGAAGGTTCTTACCCTTGAGATCGCTTTCGAGTTTGTCAATCTCCGGCCGCTTACGCTTATCGCGCCTCACAATCAGCAATCGTAAGTTGCTGCTCGTAAACGGAGCCGACTAAATTTATTGCCGGCGACTGTGCCGCGAGGGTGATTGGGCGAAAAAGGCATGCACGCCGGGCGGCGGGTCGAGGTGTTGGCTTGCCGCTGACTTCACTAAACCGCGGATAATCTGCGCATTCGGCAGGTCGTGGATATCTTGTCCACCTTATCGCGAAATCTTGCGAAATTCGCAGCAGCAGCAAGCCCGATCGACGCGATAGAGGGGCACTTCATTGAGGCAGCTCGCCAGGAGATAAGTGAAGTGGCGAAATCACGCCAAATTACGTAATCCTAGGGAGACACGCTGCCTGCGGTCGAAAGGGAACGCCGAAACGTTTATCGGGGCCCCGAGACAGGTACAAGCTCACGGAGGCTTCAAAACAACGTCTACGAACTTAACTAGACATAGAGAAGGAAACAGCGGCTTAGCTGCCATACCTATAATACAAACAATTTTAGCTCAAAAAATACCACTGCAACAATTTTATAGGTGAAGTTAAAATGATATGAAAAATGAGAAATAAATGGCATAAGCATTTCTTACCTGAGAGAAGTTCTCAAAACATTACCAGAGTTTACTGAGACAATTTCAATTAGAGTTTTTACTAAAAGAGGCATTTTCTTAAATATCTACATATAGCGGAACATTCTGACTAAAACAAAATCTTTGGCTTAGTTTATTTTACAAATACCGCAACACATTTAGATATTCGTTTAAGTAGATAATTGACTGCAAATGATCTCATTTAAAATGCCTTTCCTAATTACTTAATTGCTTTACAATTATTGTATATGTATATCCTATGCAGCTAATATTATTTATTTACTTTTGGGTTTTAGTTTTTTTATAACTACAATGTGTATGTACATATATGATTGTTATTTCTCAATTATTACGGGAATCCCATTTTGAAGACAAATTTCCCAATTTCTATCTTAATTTTCCGGTGAGAACTCGTAAGTTATTTATAGAAACCCATGCAATCGTCTTACTAAGGCTGATATTTGTATTTTAAAAAATAACCTTTCGGAGGTAGACAGAAGGAAGAGATACTCGTATTTATGTAGATTTCAATATACATATGGTAAGTAAATAAAATCTTTATTTATATACTTACCTCAGTTGAGTTTGCAAATGCAAAAAATTGGTTAATATGGTCATGATAACTCTGATATTTCTTAGTTCATTTAGATTAAATTTTGCGTATGCGTTCATCATTCTCCCTCTTTCCCAAACCATCAATTTGTGGCAATAAATCATATGTGAACGTGAAAACTATTAAAATTTTGTTAAAGTAAACAATCAACCAAATAAATATGTGATTATAAAGAAAACAGACTTTTATTTGAAGAAATATATTTTACTAAGGACTTTATACATATATGTTAATAGGAAATATCAGACCAATTAGGTATATATAGGGCTAGCAAATTTTCCGCAAAATGATAGTCTTGTTTAAGATATTGTCCAAATTCGCATCTATTATTATAGTAGAACTTGCTTCAAATGGTCACTGAAACTACCCTTTTGGTTGTACTTTTTTACTTATTGCAATAAACACACTATAATACAAGTTGACCATTTTGCTTATTAATCTCAAAAAAATGTTTTACTTAGCAAGCATTAGAGGTTTAAAACTTTCATTGCTTGAATGAATTTTGGCTTGAATTTGGGAGCCCACGACAAAGTGGTCGTGACGGTAGGATAGAGGTTTTATGTCACCACAGTTCCCAGTGCGCGGTGCAGGCCAAAAAAGGAGCCTAATTACGCATGTAAGTAGCCATTCTGTCCGCGAAGGTGTCTCAATTCACGAAAACGGGCCCCATTTCGGATTCAGGTGGCGTTCTGCGCGAGGAAACTGGGTGACCGTGAGTGAATGCCGCTTCGTTTCACCCGAGCCCCCGGAGCACCGCACTTTGGGCTGGCTCCGGGGGCTCATTGCTCCGCGCGATTGCTTGCTATTTGCACAATTTCGGGGGCAGACTCAAGACTCGAGCACAATGGGGCGATATCAGTTCCAGTTGTAATCCACTGGTACTCAATCAAACGTAAGCGGATCATTCATTAACGGCTGCTGTCCCGCTCTGGCGGCCGCGGGGGATATGCGCCCCACACACACACCGCTGGCCGTGGAACGGATTTCATTCATAACATTACAGCACACAACGGAGTTTGTTAGGTTATGTAAATTGCCAAATTTTGACGTTCATTATCCAGCTCCGTCACAGAGCATCCATACAATTGGTCGCGACTGATGCAATTTATTGCATTCTGCATCGCCTGATCGACCCCCTTAACTGATTAATGCAGTTTTGGGGGCAAAAACAACGATTTTATTGACACCTGTTATAACTTGGGATAATGCTTCACTTCAGGACCTTGAATTGCACAGGGGAACGCACTAAAGGGTGAAATTTTAACGCAAAACTCTAGCAGAATATCCAAACCTTTGATTTATCGCACAATTTACATTTTCTACACTGTTTACATACCAATTTTCACTCTCAATTGTTCCTCAATCCGAACTCTGCGTGTATCGTCAGCCATGTTGGATCCATAACTGCTGCAGATGTCCCGCTCTAAAAACAATTCTTCTCTCCTTCCAAAATGCATCTTCCGAGTAAAAATCCAAGCTTACACTATATCCCTCCTTCTTTTTTCATTCATGAATTCCGATTTCAAAAAAATTTCCAACGCACACACACGCACATTCCTCGGATTTTCGTTTTCTTTGCGTAAGATTTTAAGCATGAATCAAAGGGGGCAAACACGTTTATTTACTGTTGTTTTTCACCTCACTCTTCCCACACACACGGCGCACGGACTCGAGATGAGGCTCCTGCGATGCTGGAAAATGAAAAAATCGGCTCCCCGACGTTTTTGGGGACGGGGACGGGAACGGGCTCCTCTTCCGGTCCGCCACACCGCACTTCAGCCGCTACCACTCGCTAGTGCGAATCTGCGGGCACTTCCGCTTCACAACAGGAGCTCTTTTCGGCTCAAAATGCACAAAATGAAGTCAACAACTTCGGAAAATTCGAAACTTTATGAAAACCCAACTCACTGGCTAGAATAACGACGGAAAACTGAGGACGAGGGAACTCAGCCAAACTCCGCGACGAACGTGCAGTCGACTCCTCGCGCTCGGGCGATTTTCCATGAATGGCAGCGGGAGACCCGAAAATGCTGTCACCGCACTCCGCGAAATCGCACTGGTGTCGGGGAAGTCGCGGAAACTACACATCTGCCGCGGGAGCGACTGAGACAGAGGCATGAGGGCTGCTCGCTCCCTCCCGTGTTTACAGGAGCGGAATGAATGAAGCCTCGCTGCGGCTGTGTGCGTGAACGTGGGAGGAAGTGATATCGTGATTTTTATTGGTGTGCTCCGTGTTGCCATTTCCCGCTAATTCAAATTCGAAGTTCGAAATAGTTTCAATTTGCTGAGTTCAGTAAAACCAATGGTAAAACCCAATTAATAAGGAAAAAACGGTTTTATTGAATTCCAGAAAATAATTAGGGTAGAGGCATCAGAAGCCAGCCGGCAGGAACCAGTGCTCAGTTTTTTTTTTGTATGAATGCCTTTTAAAGGTTGTAAATAGGGTTTTAATTTCAGTTAACGAATAATGTGATGCTAAAATGTTTCCGTGATTTCTAAATTATTGTAAAATTAAATAATCGTTGTAAAAAGACGTATTTCGCTGATGATATGAGTTCATTGTCAATTCTATGCTTTTGCCAATTTCTTTACTAATAAAAAAAATACCATTTTTGAATTCGATGAAAATTCAATATATTTAATTATTACTTGAATATTAAAAGGTATCGCCGGTGGAACAAACAAAAGTTACAGCATATATTACATATTTCTGTTAGTTTTGGCAAGATATTTCATGCCACTTTGGTGTTAAATTGAAATAAAGCTAAATTATTGATCTTATAAAAAGTATATCTTTTGCGCCAACAAGAAGCCATAACTGGAGACCGGAGCCGTTGATTAAACTCTATAACAATCTTCACTTATTTATTCATTTATTTATTTATGTTTCCGAGCTCGTCACTGTCGGTTCGCAACCATCAAATATTGCAAAACATTTCATTTGGAAACCAGGCTTAAAATTTTTCAAAAATACAAAATTAATAGAATATAGCTTTCATCCATGAGATGTAGCTGATTGAATTGAAATATAATTTTGTGTACTGTTTTATTATACTTATAAGGTTATGAAATTAATTTTCTTACACAAGAATCGTAATCCAGGAATACTTTGAGAAACTGTATAATTTTTTCATTTATAAAAATTTGAATCAATAAATCCTTTTGAAGTTAAGAAGGTTAGAAGTAGAAAGCAGTAAATGCAGATTTTTGTTTTGACTGAAGGTTCGGTCTTGGAGGCCCGGAAGCCGGAAGTGGTTTCTTTTCAGCGGAAGCTGTGCCTAATCTTCGCCTCCTGTAGCGGTTGGTGCTGCGTCTGAAGCGTTACCAGAAGTTGCATTTGGAAGAGGTGTGCTGGGCCGTCTTGGGCCCCTTAACAAAAGAGTTCACTTGCAATGTTTTGTCGAGCGAGAGCCTCCGTCGGTTGACCCCTTTCCCAGCTTGAGTAGCTTCGCCGTTCTTTTCTTGGTCTTTTTTGCCTCAAGTCACGGCTTAGTGGAGTAAGGAAAAGTTAATTACTTTCAGCAATTTCGCCCTCCGCTTGCTTTTTTTTTTTTTTATTTTTCTCGCATTGTCGGACGACGGATTACCTGTGGGAATCAACTGGTAGCATTTATGTTGCTACTTTGCGTTCTCCTTGACGGCGCCCGACTTAAAGCGCGCCCCACCGCCGCGGCCAGAGAAGACGCATCAAAATCACATAATTGTTTACCTTCATTTCTTTCGGTCCGTTTGGGACCCTTGACGGTTTCTCCCTGCCTTTGTTTAGCTGAAGATTTTCCAGCTTATGCTGCTCGACGTTTTCCAAGGTGAAATTTCAATTAAATTATGTGAATTACATCCCACTTGCTACAGTCGCGGCTTATTGCTGTAATTTTCGAAACCGCATGGTATGTCACCGTAACATCAAAGGAGCGTAATTTTCACATTATCTCATTATTTGGGTCACTCACTATACCCCCATTGTTTTTATATAGGAAACACTTTTCAAGTTTACTTAAAATTTTGATTCTTTAGGGTAAGTAAGTAAATGGCTAACGACTTTAGCGTTTGCCCACAAGGCAGAACGGCCAAACACAAAGAACTCATAAAATTTTACAATAAGTCAAAACAATTAGCCTTCTTCTCACGATATTTAACTAATTTCTCACTCACATTTTAATATATGTATTATATATTAAAGGCTGTTTACGCAAACATTCTAATTTTATTTGAACACAGGTAACGCAAGGAAATCGGTTAGTTTTTAGTTACAATGTACATACAGTAGTAGGTATTTTAGTCTAAAATTCATAATTTTTCAAGAAGAATGTATGTTTCATATATACATATACATACCTACCTATCTAAATTAAAATATTATTCATATTTTTTACTTAAGTTAAACTTACTTGTCGCGTTGATTAATTTGAGGAGTAAGGCGATTAATTTTCTATAAAAGTTAAAAAATCTTAATGCCTTTAAAAAAAAAAAAAGTTCTCCCATTTGCAGAAGTATTTATGCACAAATTTCAAGATATAATGTTAAATCCTTAAGATTAAGATATAATAAAGCTCGAAAAGTAACTAACCAAAGTTTAAACCTTTAGTCTTTTATATCAAAATACGAGAGCCTTTAATACTTTCCTAACCTCTTCGTAAAATCCTTTTTCCCATAAGCCGATAGATTTTAGATAGTGTACAAAGTTCACAACTTATTTCCCAGGATACGTACCTACAAGTCCTAAAGAAAGGTGAAATTTAATATTTCTAGATAAGGATTCAGGATTTCGTTTGAGCTATGATACAAGGTCGTTTAATGTTGTTTTATATTTATATCAATCTTCAAAAATCCCTAAAATGATACATGTTGGACTGTGCTATTTATTACGAGTACTTTGCAACGATGAAATTTCGAAGCAGCAAGTTATAGAAAAAGGCTTGTGCTTCGATCTACGTTTGAATTCAATCAATTAAATTGATGAAAATAAATTATGATTTTTTCCGACGTTCCTTTATTTATTAACTAAAAATTTAAAAGGCTTTAAATAAAAGAACCAGCTACAAACATTCATATTCAAAGATTTATTTTTCTCATTGTTTACATAAAATATTGGAACTATTCTATCTGAAAATAATTTGTACATGGACTAAAATGACTTAGAGGTGACTAGTCACGATTTGGTGTTCCAGACACGGTATTTTACCTGCCATTATTTAAATAGTACATTTAAGCTGGACACACATGGAAACATGCATGCAGGGGCTATCTATCTTAAGGCTATGTCCTCTGCTTACTTGCTAAGTACAATCATGTCCTACAGCGCCGAATTTTGGCTGTTGTCACTCTGTTCGATTTTGCGAAATGTCGGAATAAAGGCGTGATTCGTTTGCAGTATTGAATTATTCGATGAGCTCTGTAAGAAAACAAAGTCTGAGAGGGTGTCGGCTGCGACAGCAGCAAAGACAACCTTCTTTTGATGATAGCTCCTGCCCCGCACCCTCGTCGTATTTCGCCTAATTGGATTGCTAGGCACCTTCTGCGACAGTCTAACCGAGCTAAACGTACTTCCACGGCGGCCTCGTCTGATTTGCGGCGACGGTGTACCTGTCGCTGAGATTGAGAAAATTTTCGTAGAAGAAAGGTACATCAAAGAAATTTTATAATTCCATACGTGTCCCGGGCATGGTGCTCCTTTTGGATGCTTGCATCATCTCGAAGACAACGGCGGTAAAGGAGCCGTGATGTGAGGTCTGCCGCTGGAGCGCGGGTGTCTGAGCGATCGGGACGCCAGCCGGGACCAAAATCGGGGACATCAGTTGGCTCGGTGGGACGCCCTTGCCGAGGACGAAGAACGTTCGCATGATGCCCTTTCCCTTGACGTTGATCTCACCACGCAACTTGGATAAAAAAGATTTTCGCAATTTATTTGCTTCCGGTGGGAGAAAAACAAAATGCTACCACACAAGTGTATCCCTTTCCCAACAGCAAATCGGCTGTGTTCGAAGGCACCTGAATCCTCCAGTTTTCGCCTGTTGAGTCCATTCTTGAGGCAACGTTCACGGTATTGCCCCAAATGTCGTAGACTGGTTTTCGGGCTCCTATCACTCCACTCACAAGAGGTCCACTGCATATACCTAAAATCGTCAATTTGTTAGTGGTAGCAAAAATATTTGAGGGTTACACTATTACTTAAATAAGTCTGTAGACTAAAATAAATTTTTATAAAAAACGGGTCTCTTTCTATCGGTTTTTTAAGATAGAAAAAATTAAAATTGTCATTTATATGATCCTTACGAATCACTCTGGTAATCATTCACCCAGTACGACAATTTCACTGTATGAAAGACCGATACAAAATACTTAATCGAAATAATTTTTATTTTGTTTAAAGAGATAATTTTAAAAATTACTTAGGGTTGCTTTGGTACGTCTGCAGTAAATGCAAAATAAGAGGAAGACATACCACTTTTCTGAAAATATTTTCTCTTTAGAAGAGTAAGTGATTTTAAACTTGTAGTGTTGTAGGTCCATAAAATTCGAGGATCAAGCTCATTAATTTTAAATGAAATTAATAGTTACCTAAACAAACGAATTTACCTAAACAATAAGTGTTTTTTTCTAATCGGATCTGGTTCTAGGTTTTGCATAATATTTTGCATTTAACTGAAATTTTAAAAATCCTCATGTATATAAAGATTTTAAAATCTTTGAAAGTTCACCAAATTGCCATGATATTTAACGCATCCAAACTTCAAACTTTAAATCAGATAAATTTTTGTAGTTTTTTTGTCGCAAAATGGGTAACAATCTAGGAAATCTTATGTTATTTTTGCGAGATAAAAAGTATTTGACATGGGTAACTGTTCATAAATATCAATTCAGTGCAAAATTTCCTGCAAAACCCAGAACCGGATCTGATGTGCAAAACGTAGCTTCAACTATTTGTTGAAGAAGTTTTTGAACATCTCAAACTGTGGTAGCCAACCAAATACCCCCGCAAAAAATTTATATTTTACTCTAAAGTACATATTTCTATATACATATACATATGCACAATCTTTTTTCTGATTTTGTATTATATTGCACATATTATATTTCGATACTTTAGAAGAGCCTTTTTTTTGATAAATCTAAATATAAACCGCTTTCTTGAGAACCTCAACGAAAAATGCATTAATTCACCATCTTTAATAATCCAGTTAAACGGAATTTAATAATTATAAGAGAAATAATTTACTACTTATAGATAGAGCGCGGTAAAGCAAAAAGGTTCGATTAGGCAATTCCAGGAACCGTTCACTAAAAGTGCCTTTAAAAAAGCTCATGACCTACCAACGCGCAACTGGAAAGTGTTGAAAGCGTCCTTGTTCACCTCCTGCAGCTTTTGCTTCATGGCCAACGCGAACTCCACAAGGTCACAAATGCTGTCCTCCGCCGTTTCGCCTCGGTCGGCCTAGGAGCACATTTGAAATATTTATGTAGAAAAATACGTGTAATACAATATGTGTTTTAATTTCGACGCTACCAAATGTTTTGGATTCAGTCCTGACGCCGCCATATACGTGGCTCCAACAGTTTTAATTTTCTCGATTGAGGCGAAGCAGGGCTCCTCCAGAAGTGCATCGAAGTCACCTATTAGGTTAAATTTTTCAATAAAGGACACTGCTAGTTTTACGATGTTCTTCAGCTCACATATAATTTCGTTAAGGATCCTAATGCATGCCTTTCCGTTCTCGATGTCCTCGGAGTAGAAGTCTTGGAAGTTGGGAATTGATGCGAACATGACTCCGCAGAGGTTGTGCATTTGGGAGTAGAGCTCGTCGCCGCGCTCGTCGGACAGGTAATACGCTGCGACATGGTCTGGCAAAATATTCTGTTGTTTTCGGGGTTAAAAGGGAGCAGCTATTTGATAGGACACAGGGGTCGTTTCGTATGCAAACCCATTTCGCTTGTTCACATTCTTTCCATAAGAAACGACCTGACACATTTGGATGACTTAGGGAAATACGAACCTTTATTAAAATATCATTGAGATATCTGTTGGATTTCATATTTGAAAGTTCCTTTTCGGCCTGCTCCTTCCAGATAAAGTCTAGTCGAGAGGTGACCTTGAAAATATTAAATTTGTGAAAATTTATTTTGCGATACTACCAAAGCTTTTGCATTTAATATAATACATAGTATGATAAATAGCAGTGCAACCATATGAGAAAATAAGATTTAGTTGTAGGAATAGTATTTTAATTTAACGCTGGTAATAAATAAATTGGAAAGGATATCGTAAATATCACGTACGTAAATGTACGTTGATTACAAAATTACCTACTACATCATTCAATTTATGTGTAGAACGTTGCAGAACAAATAGAGCAAGTAGAAATGGAAATACTTCTTATAATTAACTGCAGAGAAATTACCTACATATTAATTTTTGCCATTTCGTTCCATTATACATTCAGAGTCCTATGTTTTGTACGCTGTCCATTTCGTAGAATTTGAAGTTATAAAGGTTTTTTTAGACAATAAAAAAGGGACAGCATAATTTTCTTCATATTAAAAACGTTCTACGGGATATTTGTACGTTAACTTTTACAAATATTTCACTTAACATAAAAATGAATAGTCATATGGACATTTAATTTTAAGTTAATTTCAAATATTTGCTATGCATATTAATTGCCTGAATACTTTGAACTGCTTTCATTCTACATTTTCTATCCAAAATTTTGAATTTTTTCAAACGGGGATCTTGATTTAGACCCAAAAAATGAGGTTTCAATTTTAGAATAAAATGCATTTATGTATGCATGATTTATTTCGAAGAATATCAATCAATCGATTTTCATCAATATTTTACCGATCCTATAGTTAAATCTTAGAATTTTTTCAAATGTTCGTCTTGTATTGAGTTGCTTTACAAAGAGACTGAATAATTTTTGAGCTTTCTTATAATTTTTGCTGTTATTTTCGTCCTCTTAGTACCTTTTTATAGACACTGTGATAAAAATAAATAAGGCCGCAGTTAATTTGTTATTCAGAGTCCTGCATCCATTTATAGGCATTGAATGAAATTATATGGAATTAATAAAACTCTTAATTATTAATCAGTAAAAAATCAATTTCTAGCATAAAGGGAGCAATAAGAAAGAGGCTTTTAGCCTCTATGTAATTAAATAAATAAAATAAAATACAATTTATATACGATTATGGATGGTAAATCTCATTCATCCGCTAAAGTGTATAAATTACTAAAATGCCTTCTACGCTTTCTACATTTTCATTTTATTGCTTTAATGCAATGGACTGAATAGGAAATCGCTTGTTATTAATCGCATTTACATACAAAATTATGTAAATTATGTGCAAATGAATATGTGGCATATGTGCGTAACTTACCTCCACCAGCCTCGCATGGTACGTAACCATGACGAAGAAGACTGCGAGAAGGATCATCATTTGGGCAGAAAGTGGCATCCCAACTTTGGACTGCTCGAACTCGATGTTGGCGTCTTCGAAGACATCTTGGAACGGCCGGAGGATGAGGAGCGCAAAGCACGTTACCATAATAGCAGCCATCAGGGTTTTCACCAAGTAGTAGAGTTTCAGGGCTGTCGCAAGTGCAATGAGGCAGAGAATCCACGTAAAAACAACGTACTCCGGATGGGCACATTTGTACCTCTGCTCCGTGGTTTTCTTC
Source organism: Machimus rusticus (assembly GCA_951509405.1). Taxonomy (NCBI): domain Eukaryota; kingdom Metazoa; phylum Arthropoda; class Insecta; order Diptera; family Asilidae; genus Machimus; species Machimus rusticus. The sequence continues at coordinate 46,318,777 of OX608050.1, read as the reverse complement.
GTTTCATTTACTTGTGCCTCATCGGATACCTAGTAAGGAATAAAAAGAGGTTTGGAAAAAAACAAAAATAATAATAAAAATCGGCAGAAAATTATATTTCTTATAAGAGTACAAAAGTATAAGTATTAAAGATTAGTTAGGATACAATCAAAAAGACAGCACACATTTGGTGTAGTTCTTTGCATAACCGCTCTTAGATATTTTAAATAAATAAATAAATTAGTAAATTTAAGTAAGGGACTTTGATTTCATATAAATTACGTTAAAAAAAGGAGTAATATTCAGTAAATCAATAAGACGCCACGCCACGCCAGTATCTATCAATAAGAATTTGAATTCAACGACCCTTAAAACCTTTATTTAGGAACCTATTTATTTTGGTGAGATTCCACGGAAATGAAATATTAAGAGGGCGTCATTTTTAATATCTGCTACTGAATTTGGAACTATTGAGATAGTTCTTAAGATATCCTAAAAAAGTCCGTTATCATTCTAAGACTAATCAAATAGGTATTTTCCCTTTTAACAATCGACGGATTGAGTGAATATGATGTATGTACTTTATTTAAATATAAAAAAGGGGTAAACCTACTGATTATCAATCTCTTTAAAAACAGGTTTTCAGTTGGTCCCACGAACAGAGCTCAATTAATCGCATAACTATGTAATTAATCGATAAACAATTTATTTGTAATACAATAATTGCGACAGGATTAATCAAATGACCAATTACTTAATCATTTATTAAAATTTATTTACTATTTCTATCTAGCTTAGTTTCTTTCAGTTTTCTAATTTTAATAATAATAATTTTTTTTTTTTTTAATATTTTTCTTGTACTTACCTTCAAGGCCATTGGATTGGAAAGCGCTGCTTTATCTGAGGGCTCGAGGGTTTCGACACTGTTTTTCATCACGCTGAGTGATGGAATCGCGTTTGTCAGGTTTAATGCATTAAAGATGCTCTGCTTGACGATGTCCACGTCCTTCGGCTCCAGTTTCATGCTCGCGTTGAGCAATTTCTCGCCCTCGACTTGATTGGCGTTTGTTGTAAAGTTGTCGGTGAAGGCGGTGTCCACCGCGTAATTGATAGGTTGCCCCGAATTGATGGTGATGTTGTGGTGGATGGTGGCCGATAAGAAAACATTCAATTTTATTTCCTTGTCGTTATCCATGGCCATCTGCTGTGAGGACGGAGCGAAAATCAGTGCGGATATATTTTTATCATTGGTTTTATCCGACTTGGGGTAGGGTGGGCACAGAACCAACCCGACAGAGCTGGCTACAGACATAAGGACAATTACGGCACATATAAAAATCGTCCTGCGATTGCGGCGGTGGACGAGGGTGGCGGAGCTCTTCTGTAAAATGGATGGAAAACCTGTGGAAATAGAATCGCTTTAGTTTTTGAAGTAGAACCGCCCATCCTCAGCCGCTGTTGAGGATGGGGTTAGGAGCGGACAGTTCAATAAAAACAGGCGCTGGGATTTCTTTTCTGCCGCGCCACAGTCGTTGGAAAGGGGCGAAATTGCGTGATAAAAATTCATGATGTCCTGTGCATTAACATATCTCGGCTCATCGGATACTTTTCGAGTACGTTCTGTTTGCTAAAACATATGTACGTGTGGGTCGAGCTAGTGTTGTAGTGAATTGCGATCCTCGTTTTATGCACTTTTCGAGGCCCCAACTATTGAATTGAAATCAGACGTGTTTCGTGAAGAATTTTTTAGCTTTCAATCTATTTCTGAATTTTGCTTGTGAATTACACGAAGGGAATGCTCCTGAATTTTCCCATATCAGAAGAAAAGGTACTATGTGTCATGCTATTACCCTGTCCACATCCTTTGGAGGAAACTTTTTAAGAATTCACTTCAAATTAAATTACTTCATACCCGATACGAATAAAAAATGAGATATTTAACATTTTTGATTTCGGTTCATCTTCACGTGCAGAAATTTCTGTGGGAGTGAGTAAAAACTAGAAATAAACGGCAAAAAAAAGTAGAAAAAGGATGATCGAAAAACAACAAAAATAGCCATCATGAAAAAATCAAAGATATGTCAAATGGTAGAAAAATTGAATTGGTTTTAATGAAAACCAAGAAATATCGTATATAAAGTATAAAGTTATTAGCTAATAATTCCCAAGTCTTTAGTTGTTTTAAATTTTTTTTTAAAATAAAAGTTGTTATGAAGAGCTAAAAAGTAATAAATATATCATTTTGGCAGGATCTTGAATTTCTGAGCTGCTAAGATCTGAAGGTATCGTATTTATAAATACTGCCAAAAAACTTGTTGCTGAAATACATAAATTAAGCATTTGGTATCATACTTTATAGTCGCATAATTAAAATTTGCTCATTATTTATTTTTTTTTTGCGCATAAAGAAATTTTCGTGGCAAATCATTTATCATTTATAGAATTCCAAATCAATGATTTTATCAGCTTACTCCAAGAGTACCATAAATAAAAGAAATCAATTCTTCCGTATTGGATAAGCTTGCATTTTATAAGATTTCTTAAACCTGTTTTTATTCATTTCATTCCACATTTCTCCTGTGATTTTCACAATTGCTTTACCTTACGGAAATAGAAACTTATATAAAAGATTTTAAAATCGTTCTACCTGAAAACTCCTCAGCCATGACTAAAATGCAGCCGGCCGTTAAAAGGAGGGATCCAACCGCGAGGCAGGCAATCAGGACGGTGCATCTCGGGATAACGATGGCTTGGCAGAGCACGATAAAAATCCAAATCACGAAAACGCATAGCATATTTGACCTGGCAAATAAATATAATGCGGAAATTTTCATTTTCAGAACGCTCCCTTCTTAGGCCGCGCGACCAGCGCTCACCTGAACATGTCCTCCCTCAGCTGGCAGAACTTCACCTCCTGGCCGGTTTCCTTGAACTTGAGCGTCCAGCTGAAGAGGTACTCCCGTCGGATCTCCTTGTTGGAGCTGATCTGAATGTTCTGGTCGATGAATTCGTCAATCTAAAAAATGAGTTCGATTTATGCCAAGGTCGATTGAATTCGCGTAACATATTTCCGCGCCATCGAACCCGGCTATTTTCAATGGTTTTTTAAATATTGCGCCAACTCACCTCCTCGGCCGCTGTTATGGATACTCGCCGCTCTGCCTTCGTGTCGACCATAAAAGAGTCGGATCGATTCAGGCCTTCTTCTGGCTCATTTAGCTGTGAATAATTTTGTTAGAGAGGTTTTTTGCATAAAAATGTTCGACGGGGCCTTCTTACATTCTTGAAAGGTATTTCGGGGGTCCACTCGGTAGTTGGCTCATCCTCGGGGATAACGTTCGAGGACTCCCTGGATTTTGAATCGTTTTCGACCGGTGTGAAGTTGTTCACGACGTTGTTGTTGTGGTGGGGCTCAACGTGTTTCCGCTCGCGAATAGCCACCTTTTTCTCGTGGGTTCTAATGACGAATCTCCTACGTGGTCTGAATTATTTGCATGATAAGTAGGAGTTTTAAATCTGCGACCATTAAGGTCTATTTTTATATTTAGGAACATTGACTTCTTAAGGTTCAATTGTCTTTCCTAATAAGACTTAAAGCTAAATTGTGATTTATTATTGCGTGATCTGACAGAATATTATTACAATTTTCATAGATATATTATTATTATTTTATTTTATTACTCAGCAGTAAAGTATGTACCTAACTCTGTTCTTTTTGTAAACAAATTATTTTGCCATTTTTGTTATTTGCGTTACATAAAATATGTGCATAAATGCATATTAAAGTAAAACTGAAATCACTTTTCCCCCATGCGCAATTAAAAATCAATCGATCTTTGGAGTTCCGCCAACTAGGAACCCTTATTTATTTATAAGACGAAATTTGGTAAACGGGTGTAGATTTATAACAAAAACATAAATTATGAGATTTTTTATAAAAATAATATAATAATAATAGATTATCTCAATGTTTCAAGAATATAAAAGTACTCACCTAAGAGGCTCTGTTCGCTTTATAAGATATGTCTTGATATTCAGCATCTTGAGGTGATTGTCCCTGCTGCCACCTTCCCCTGGCTCCACCTCGTACGCCTCGTTAAGGCACTTCAACGTGGCCTCCGATATGTGCACGCGTCTGCCAAGAAAACACATTACAACGTGAGTAAGGGTGCCAAGAAGGGGTCAAAATCGGGTGAATGGCACGATAATTGACTCAAATTTTCAGTTATTCTAAGGGCTGGTAATTGCCTGCTTAAATAAGTTTCATTACCCAGGAATGCCCCCAGATTCCATGTGATTGGCGATTATAACGTCATTCGACCAGACATCAAAGTGCCACTTCTTGTTGCCCAGAACCCCACACATGACAGAGCCACTGTGGATGCCTATCCGCATATCCAGGTCTACCTATGGGAAAATGTCTTGAGTGGAGTCATTATACAGGGTGTCTCCTGCAGTAATAGGTAGGAAGGGAGAACATTGCAAATAAGAGATTTTAAAAGTCAGAATTGATCAGCAATTTTCCGTTGGTGTTTCTATACTTTTGTAAGATACATATATGTACCTATGTATATGTATTTAATATTAACATTCTTATACTAAATGCTTTAAGTTTAATAGTTTTCAATAAAAGATTCAAAATCAACGTTCTTGTTGAAAAACCAATACAGAAATTCTAACAATTTTAGATTTATGTGTATCTCTTTTACTCCTTTTTCAGTTCGGTTTAAAAATTGAAGTTGGATATTTTCGATTCTAACATGCTCTTCGCTCAGGGATTAAATTTTACCAACTACTTACGGGACACCCTGTGTAGGTGTTTTACTTACGTGGGTATGGTGCCGAACGTCCTTGATGGCCTTGATCATGTGGAGACCCGTTTCGACACTGCACACAGCGTGATCGGGTCGCGTCTTCCAGCTATGGCTTTCAAACATCGACACGCAATAATAGCAGTCACCCAGCAGTTTAATCCGAAGGCAGTGGTTATCCTGAAAAACAAAACTGATGAATGCAAATCAAAGTCTCTTGAAATCTTGAAACTACCTCGGCTATGCGATCGAACCGCGCAAATAAGTCGTTAAGTATCTTAACTAGTTGCTGGGCGGACGTTTTGCTCGCAAGCTCCGTAAATCCCTGGGACAAACAGATTTATCGTTAAAATTTATTGCATCCCCCTGCGACCGCTTTACCTTTATATCCGCGAAAAGAATGCTCACGTTCTCCATGTGATAGACGTAGAGCTTGTTGAATTGGCTCTCTACGTTAGCATCCGAACCTTTGTACATTTCTTTGCGAATTTCATTGTTCACGACCATCGGCAGAACTGCAAAGGAAAAACTTCCTAAAATCGATTTGTTTATTACACGTAAACCAGGAGGGCAAACACTTCTTTTCCGAGGATATGAAGGAAAAGTTTGAGGACCGCAACAACTTGAAGCCTGCAGCCCTTTTGGGAAATCGAACTGCATCGAGTATTGCAAGCCGGTGAGACAGCGCCATCTATTTACGGAATAGTGCACTCGCAGGAAGACAACCAGGATGTTCATTTTAATTCATTTATTCTGGCCGCTCTGGGAGCTCTTAATTTATTTCCATCTCGAGGAATCGACAACAGTGCAATTTGCAATGAGTGATTATTTGTTGACGACATCCTTTGTCGAGAGGACAGAGGATTTCAATTAAGCTTAATCGTATCGCATTAAAGTTCGACAAAGTGGTACTTGAAACAGGTATTCTTTTACACAAACATTTGTGCCAACTATGAAGCCGAACTTTGTACATTTTGTCGTAGACTCGTAGTAGTTAGCTTAGTCCATTAAAAGTTGTTTCTCAAAAAAGATTACATCTACTTTAACAAAGTATTTATAAGTTTAAGCGTTGTTAAATTGTGAACAAAAGCATTTTACCTGAAAATTTTATATTATTACTAGTACATACTAGACACAAGAAGTTCAACAAATATTTTCGCTATAGAAAAGGCGGAAAGATCCTGTTTTGAAATGAATTGATATTCGGGGTATATTAATTCTCTTGTACATAGATAATAGAGCATAGAGATTTCTTTTCTTATAACTAATAATTATATTTTAAATCGGTTAATAGATTGTTCGAGTCATTAATAATTAAATAATTAAATTCCCTTTTTTGGTAAACAACGCATTTCTTAAATGAGAATAAACTAAAACAAGCTTCGTAAATAGATAAATACAAAACTTTATAAAACAACCATTCTTAAAAATTTTAAAAAAACAAGTTTTTGGATTTTTATAAGTAGTTCTCCCAAACGATATCCCAGTAGGCAAAAGAAAAATTCCGATTACTTAAGTAAATGTTAAAAGAATGTTTTTTGAGTTTTAACTGAATCTGATGAAAAATAAGAAAGGGAAGACGATGACCTCGTTCGAGGTTGAAAATATCAAGGTTTATTTTTTGAAATAAAATGGTACTTCCATATGTCTTCGCCAATAACCGAAATAAATACAATTTGGAACAAAATGTCTTGTGTAATAAGAAACGATACCTACAATTTCCTGGAAAATGTTATAAGAAGCGATACGAATTGCTTGGTTGGTTATAGCTTAATTGCCTGGAAAATTTGTGATAGCAATTATTACATGCAATTCAGCTTACAAAGAGCGAAACAAAATGATTCATGAATTATCTCATAATAAGTTCCACGAAATTGTACATAATACGCAATTGTTCAGCTTTCATAATGATTCAAACCATTAAAAATGCTTACAATACCAAATTGATTTTATAACCAATATAATTGTAACATTATTTTTTGTAAAAAGTAATTTTTTTTGTTTTGAAGTTTTTATAAATTAATTATTCACAACAGTTTATTTAAAAATTGTGCATTGTTATTCACTTTTTAAAATTAATTCAATAGAGCAGATAATATTATACCTTAATCATGCATATAAAGAAAAATATATTATTGATAAAGAATTGATTTTTTCCCTCAATCTCCAGAATAAAATTTGCAAGTTATTTTCAAATCAGCTCGGTTCGTATTCTTGAAATCCCTCCAATGGGGTGTAAATGGATAGGAATGCCTCAGAAAAATACGATTGAGTATCAAATATGAAAATTACTTGTTATTGTTATAGTATAAAATATATATAGAATCTATGTATTTCACAAAAATAAAAAAATAATTAAATGGAATGAAAAGAATTAATTGGATTCAAATAAATGAGAAAGATAATTTTACCTTTGAATTCTTTTGACTTTTCCTTTTTCATGAACACTTTTTTAGAAATGCAATTAATCTCCAGAAAACACAGTCTTTAACAACTATGCTAATTTTTGTGCTACTTGGATTAGATATTTTTAACTTAACTTACTTGAGTCCAATAACTTTTGAGTTTTCTGCAACTCTTTTTCAGATTCCTTCTTATGTTCCATCGCCTTGTGAGTTTCAATGAACGCTAGCCGTTGACCTCTATCAGTTAGATATTTGGTGTACATCCCGGCGATATTAATGGCGGCGTATAAAAGAAAGTTTGCGAATATCTGATGAAGGATGCAATTAGTTTCCTGGAATTGATTAAAATTCAACAGCAGTTCATTAATTGCAATTGTCATATCATTATATGAACGATGAAAACCTACGCCTTCCTTCTGAAATTTGACTATGGTTATCACAATCAAGTGACACGTTGCTGACACGGTCCCAGCAATCACGCACCACCGCAGAGGCAGCGGCAGCATGGCGTACGGCACGAAAATTACGAAGAGGATGTACCAGACGAGGTACTCCCGGTCCGCAAACCCGAGGCCGTTCCCGACGAACCCTGTGCGAAAGGCAAATTAGGGTCAAGCGCGGGACTCCCGAAATAGCGAGATCCAAATACCTTGGAGGTTAAACAGCAGCCACGTGCATGTCGCTGCCCAATGAAGGTAATTATTCGCGAAGCATCGCCAAACACCCAAAATGCAAATGCCGAGGTTCGCTATCATGCAGCATGAGGACCAAGCGATCGCATCTGCTGAAATTTCCTGTTAATTAAAATTTATAGGTTTTATTATGATCGACTTTTCGGACAAATAATTCAATATCGATTCGACAAGGGACTAGTTTAGTTTTAATGAATAAATTATGAAAAGCCTCTTAGCAGATATAAACTAATTTTGAGTTCAGATAGATACTATAGCTGTTAATTTGAATTTAAAAATGCTGAATGTACAAGACGAGTTTCTATTCTCATTCTTCGAGATTTCAAAGTTAACTAATTACCATATAAACCAAAGTTAATTTTCACACTTTTGTGGTAGATTTATTATTGTTAATTTTAGTATTGTTATGCTATTCTATTGCATTCACATTAATACGTCAGGATTACAGTTTTCAAACTCTATAGAATACTATGTATTGTACTGAGAAATTTGCCATTTGTATTCTGGAACAAGATGAACAAGCAAACAAAGCAGTTAATGACGATGTCTTTATGCAAATCATATATATGCATTTGATAACTGCATGTAGTGTAGGCTGATGAAAATTAGCGTATGTTATGTTATCGAAAACCCGACGGATTTTAGTTTGGCGCAATTAAGGTTTAGAGGTCGGAATATCTCTTGATAATGATAGTGAAATAAATTGGCGAGATATTGCGATTTGACACCATTTCTCTTCTTAAAAGCAAAGTTTAATCGTTTTGTGATATAGTATTAATTTAAAATTTATGGAAGTTTTAAATGAAAACTTTCCCATTCATATTCATTGCTAGCAAGAGTTGATTAAAACAAAAAATAAAATAAATAATAAACTCTGAAATTGTATAAAATCAAAACACAAAATTGCGGAATATGATTAAACTTCTTCGGCTAATGTTACCTGGGGACTGAAACCTAAAAACTGGATCTCAAACGTACAATCTACTTCTATTTTCAGTATATCCACTTCTATAAATTAAATTAAGGGATTTTTGTTCATTAATTGTCATCTTTTGTATCGTGTATCTCTTTTTATATTGAAATACACAAAATTACAGCAATTTTACTGAATATATATATTAAAACAAATGAAGAATTAAATAAGAAAGTAGCAGGTAAACGTAAAACATATATGAATGTAGATTATACAGGTAACAAATTAAATTTGACTTGTGAAAAGTGAAAATCCCTCTTTAGGGGATCACCCGACAAGATCTTCTGGACTTGTAAGTTTTGATGAAATTACCCAGACGAATGCTGTCAAAAGAACGTTTAATACTTAAATCTGCCTTCCAATGAAGTTGTTCTAAAGGAACGTTAATTCTTCCTCCAAGGAGGGTAAAATACAATTTAATAAAATTCCACTCTTGCGACCAATAATAACGCTGCTCTTTACAGAATCGAGTACTTGAAATTATAATTGATATCTGGAAAGCCATAACAGAGTGGTTAGAGAACCACTCAACTTGAGGAACTTCAGTAGATGGAAAATTAACTTTATGGAATTTCGTTTTAAAATATTTTGACTTTAAAGGGACTATGAATACATTTGGATTATTCATGGCATCATAACTTTTAGGTTAACACAGTAAATTAAAATTTCTAGGAAGCTAAGATCAAAAAAGGATTTGAGGAATGCACTTGAGTTAGAGAAACTTCCTCTTAAAAAGTAAATGGATATTTAAAACGTTTCTAAAACTTCCCTGTACGTAAAAGGTTCTTTCTACAGCTTAAAATATCGGATTTGAAATTCTTACTTACCGTTTCTGAATTTTTCCTCCACATCCAGATGATGGCTAAAACGGCTTTTAGCAGGAGGTCCACAATATTTACAATAATAAGGGATTTCTGCCTCTGGCGGTGGGAATAAGTGAGATAAGACCGCTCTAGAGAGCGATTCTTGAACGAATTTGTCAGGGAAGGGCACAAAATCCCCTTCACGACATTCCCTTTCTTAAAAGCCGCATAAATCTCGTTGCTGAAGGGTCTCTCTCTGCTTCCGTCTCGGTCTGGAAGCAAAGATTTTAAAGACTAAAATTGCCATCGGAATAAAGTTGATACGTAATATTCTTATTATTTAATACTTCTTATTAAAAAATTTTTAAATTATACCTAAATATATTTTTAGTAATGTAAAAAAGATTAATTTGTTTCTAATAATAATTTTCTTAAATTTTTCTTAGAATCAATATTATCTCAAGTCAAAAAGTAAATTATTAGTTAGATAGTTGTTAATAAGGATTTAAAAAGTAATATAATTATAACTACTATTTTTTGTTTTTACCAAGTTTAAGAATGTAAATTCGATATCCAGAAATATGAACCAAAGATATTTCAGATATATGTACATATGTATAGTATCAAGAAGGAGCCGAAAAAAAATTATTTGTAATTTGTAGCTTTAGGCATAGAAGGTTGTTAATTAAAATAATAAATTTGCTTCACTCTGGTCCCTTCAGATATCAGTACATTTACACGATTATTTTATTTTTGAATTCGAATGAATTCTTGAATTTACGCATTAAATTTGAAAGCAGAAACTCAGAAACTTCCATGTGCCAATTTTTAATTGTTATTGCACTTAAATGCGTCTTTGATTTGAAGTAAGTATTAGAAAAATTTATTTTCATTGGTAAGCATTTAAGAGTAATTTTTTCATATGATGAAACAACTTCTTATAGCTAATTAATTATTTCTATATTTCTCTAGTGAGTGCAGGTGTATCTTACAATAAATTTGTTAAACATTAATTTTCAAGCATAAGCATTTTAGAAGTGGTACTTTGGGAAAAAATAAATAATATCTATAAAAAGGTAATGTTTCGGGTCCACTTCATTCTACATATACCAAATAGGTTTTTGGCCAAGTTTGCTAAATTTTTACCTGGTCGGAAGGCAGTAAGACTTTCCGTTCTGCTAAGAGCATCCTTAGAATTTTCGTCAACTATCCGCAACGATTGCACTCTTTGTAAGGCGTCGTTCTGCATCTCCTTACCCTCCTCCATCTGTGCTCCATCTCCGGGAAGACGGGGTATCTTCGCTATTTCAGTCGGTGACAGCTCCTGGTCCATTTGTAATCGGATAGTTACAAAAATTGAAATTTATAGCCAGTTTGGGATAAATGAATTGAACCGAAACTAATTGCTGCAATATGTGACAAATTTAGTAGGTCTCGTACCTCAGCACGCTCGAAGCCACTGTCCGAAAGGTCCTCCAGCTCGAGAGTTGTGCCCTTATTAATGATACCATTTTCATCGGGGGTCTCCCCGGGAACGGGAGCGCCCTCACTTTCCTGGATGATGGGGGCGCTGCTGATGCCTTTTACGTGCGCCTCCTCGGACATGAGCTTCTCCATGGCTCGGCTCCAGGCTGTGCCCGCCTTCGATCTGTAAGCACAAGCGAAAATGCCGAATAAATTTTGCTGATTCTAGACATTTCGTGATTTCTGATTGCGTGGTCTCGATTTATTGCTAGTGGAGCAAGGACGTGGACTGGACATGCCCACCAGGTTAAATTCGAGTTAGATTCAAGCACTAACTCCGCCATATTCGGGATCCCAATCTTACTCTAGGCTAGGAGGGTCGACGTGAATAGAATTTCCCTGCTGAGCGGCCCAAAATGCAATTAGGGCTCATATTTTTCAAACCACACTTGTTAAGATTGTGGAAACATCTCTCCCTTGACTATATTTACCCATTTCAAATTTTCCGACACCTCGCCCTTTATCAGAGGAGCTCTCCATTTTTGAAAATTGTTTGGCTTTATTGAGATTATCCTCATCAATTTAGCCAAAGGTATGGTGGAAGGTCACCTTGTCTGGGCGTTTTCGGGAAGCCTGACACATTTCCTGAAACAGGAAGGAATTTATTGTGTTGCGTCGACGACGAGAAACATAAGGACATCCTGGCTTAAGGCCAGGGTGAATGTGATGACATCGAGTTCATCGCTTTTCCTGTTGCTTGCTTGCTCCCCTGACAGGTCGACAGTTTTTCAGGATGGGCCTACCCCTTATTGGACTTAATAAATCGGATGGTGTTTAATCTAACTTAATCTATTTCCTGGTTATCTCTTCAATTTACGAAATTACGATATTTTTCTTTCAAGGGGGAATAATGATAATTTATTGCTATGTTGACTTCAATGTGCCTGTCGCTGATAACGAGTTTTGGTAAGAAAATTGAGTGGAGCTATTTTGGTGAAAATTTATAGTGTTTTTACCTAACACTTTTTAGCCGAAAAATTGGTAAACTAAAGTTAAATTATGTTAGCTAATTTTTAAGTATGTTATGTTGACCCCAACTGCCATAAATACTAAAATATCATAAAAAGAATGACCAATAACCTTACTTTCTTATATCGTATTGGGTTATATATTCTTTAATAATCTAAGTTAAGGAAAGGGGTTTATTACGGAGGTAATTTGATTTTAATTTTCAAAATCGTTCGAATCTATAATAAAAATTATAATTTATTCCACAAACTTTTATAAAAACGGCTGAAATCTTGGTCGTTGCCAATGAAGTCTATATTAATAATCTACATTAGATACAAATGATTTCTTTTACGACTAATTTTTCACGCAAATTTTAGTAAATAAAAATGCATAGTAAGCTATTTCCAATATTGTACAATATTCCACGGTGTTTGAAGGTTTTCAAAAACAATAATTTGGATTATGTTTGTAATGAAGATCCATACACTTCAAGGACTGTAAACGTTTGTAGGTACTAATTTAAAAAAAAAATTTGTTAAAATTTAAAAATTAAAATCTCTAGATAAAAGAAAAATTAATTTAAAAAATATTATACAAGTACCTAGTGAAAATTAGACCGTTGAAAGACCTGTAAAATACATTAAGATTTAGATTTTGTTTTAATTGAAAACTAACCTACAAGGAATGTTCAATTAATCATAGTTTTATACATACCATCGCAATAATATTTCCAAGAGTTAAAAGTGTTCACAAACACTTTAGGGAAAATTCACAAACATTTTATTTTAGTTACACAGTTTTAATCCATATGACTTTAAGACAATGCTTGATAACAGTTCGTTGAGACTAAGTTGTTTTAAAGCTAAATTAAAATTTACCTTGCCTTAAATATTTTTATAAAAATTTATATGTAGTTACTTAAGAAAATGAGTATATTTAATTTAATAAAAGCAAGCTTATTTAGATAATTTTTGTTTTGACAAACATTTTTCTTAAAAAAGAATGAAATAAAACTGAATTAAATATTAAAGAAAAATTAAATTTTGAATTTTAAATAAAAATAGAATTATAAGCAACATGTATGAAAAGAAGTAGATAATAAAACTGTTAAAATATAGCCTGTATTTCTCTGCTAGTCTAAATATGTAGGTATACTCCCGAAAATATATTGTTTTAATTAATTAAAGTGTTACCAACTTGCCTCCATACGCACATTCAATGATGCTCTTAATATCGAAAGACTCAATGGTGAAAAATAGCTTCGCTATTCATAGATTTATCTCCAAAAATATAACAGATGCCCACACAATGCTTAATTCATGACCTAACAACCCAAGGGCTGCCTTCATTGTTAACGCAATTATTGGTAAGTATTTTATGATAAAGTAGAAGGAATTTTGACATTTAAATATTCCTGCACGGACGAAAGTTTGAATATTTACGAATCTTTGTCGCGTACTAGCATAAAATAAAACCCATAATGCCCCCTGAATTTTGAATAAAAGCCGTCGCTTATATCTACATAGTTTTAATGGTTCACTTAATGTCCTTTGAGCGTTTTAATTGGATTTATTTGTAAAATATGCTGAATACTGTTGATAAATTTTCGTCCATGTAGTGGAAAACATTTTACAAGAGGCTGAAAATCACTAACAGAATACTTATGAGGGTAATTAAGTCAATTAATGCACGGACAACTGAGATGATAATGGATTTGGGGTTAAGTACAAATTAAGTTTGTGAAATATTGTAAATTAAATGCGATTATACAAAGGGAGTTCGTTTGATTAAATTGCGACTAAATGTTGAGTCAAATAATAGTTTGTACTTTATTAACATATACATATATGTATATCTCTTTCTAGCAGTATACAAATGATTGTAAATCGTTCTCTATAATTTTGTTTCGAATGGGCTTTTCAACTTTATTTGGATGGTGTTGTTAAAGGAAATAAATGCAATAAAAGGGTTGTAAGCCGTACCGATGATCAGAATTTACGAAACAATTTAAATTTTGAGTTTACTCATTTGGAAAATTTGGTGGTGAGATTCTTTGGGGCACAGAATAATGTGATAAGTTTTTGAAAGGTATCTAAAAATCAATAAATTTATTCATACCTCGTCGAAACTTGTTGAAAGTTTGTCCAAGATGTTAAATCGAAGCACTAATTCACTTACTCACTCTAATTTTTTGCTCAAGTCACTCATTATTTGAGGATTGTTGACTTTCTTCACACATAATTAGATCTTCATCGCTTTCATTTAATTACCAAGCCCATTTTCAAAAATCGATAGAAGAGTGCACCGCGAGATAGTCGGCGAAGCGCAAAAAAGGACGTTCCAATGAGCGCCCGCGTAATTAAAAACGCTAAGGAATGGTTTAAAGTAATTACAGATGCAAAACGGCGAACTGCGTACTTGTGAAATTAGGAACAAAATGGCCCTGGAGAATAGACCTTCTATTAGGAGGAGCACGTGCAAACATCCAGTGATTTTATTCGACTAACTAACTAACCCCTCCCGCTGATGAGCCCCTATCAGTGGAACATCGCCTGGGCAACCTTATCAGACCTTCAATTTGAGCTGTGGTGTCGCCGGAACACGGAATTCGAGTATGGCGAAAACTTTGACTCAATCAAAAAGTTTTCCGTCCTATATAGCAGCATTAACTGGGATGGCTCATATGCAAACTTTGCTGGCCTTGGTACTGAATATTTTGGGGTAAGCAATTGTGAAATCGATGTGATGACTACAATCGTTTACCTTGACGTCATATTCATATTTTGGCTATCCAAAACTAAAGGGATTTTGTAAAACTATCAGCGAACTTTTCAGGGTAATTGTGTAAGGAGAAGGCAATGTGTGTAAATCTTAGGAAAAGGTTTGGCTATCAAGTCAAAGACTTTTCAATTCAATCTTAATACTTGAAAACATTTTGAATCACACATGTATAGTAAAATAATACTATGTTTGTTTGTCTGCAGATGCGTGTGTGATCTTTGAAAGATTTGTAAATATTTTGTTTTTAAAAAACTTTCACATATTTCACTGAATAAGTACCATAACTTATTTTTACTTCATAAAAAAAAAATGTGTATTTATTGAAATCTTAGAACCCTATTCCTTTGATTTGCTCACTTTTTAAAAGCAGTAACTTTTTTAACAAATTTTTAATATAATGACTCCGCAAAAAGGTTCTAGATACAACAAGTACTCGCAGTTACAACCATTTTACTTTTATAGACATTTGTATTTCAATGAGTTAAAATTCAATATAATATGGCATACGAAAAAACTAAACATTTCATTTCTTATACGAGTATGTACACATTTACAAGTAGAAGGATAATATAATTTTTCTACTTTTAGGCAGATCAGTCATGTTTTCGGTTACATTAAATTTTTCATTTCGGAGAAGAAAGACAGAAAAGAGTTTTGAAAACAATCAATTTATAAATCTGTATCATGTAACATATACCTGAGAAAGATGAAAATTTTAAAGACAAAGAAACTATTGAAAATTGTTCCCTTCTAGTTTTATTTTTATAGCAACAAATTGTAATGTTCCAAAGTCAGTGACAGAGAAATATAAAAGGCAAGGTAAAGTTATAACTGAAGAATTGACTCATTTATTATAATAATTTGATATCACTTCACTTCTAATAGACTTCCTGGATATATAAAGTTTATGTTTCTTGAAAAAGCAAAAAATATGTTTTATGCTGAAGGAGAGACAATTTTTCTAGAATTTCTTGAGCGATATAATCGATTTTACTTCCGTCTCCTGAAAACTTATGTTCATATTTTCTCAAGAAGTCATACAGTTCGACATTTTCTTCTCCCCTTGTATTATCTAGAAGAATATTTGTCTCCTTTCTTAGTTCAAAAGTTTTAAACAGAGGCTGCTTAGGATAACTTTTTTAAGGCGTCTTTCAAAGATATAAAAGTTTGAGTGACTTCCAACCACTCATTCATTAAATCGACTGCATCAAAAATCTGACAGGATAATTGAAGAAAGTAAGATTTAAGGTCAAAATAATTGAGACACAGCCAGAAAATTTCCGGCGTTGTAAAAAAAATTAATTTCAGCGGGGTGACATAAAATAGTCTGGAACGAGTGGGCGGCACTTGTAATAAAATTTGGCTTCTTAATGCTGTGAAATGTCGTGGCCCCTCAAAAGAAATTGATGAGTTCCTGATTAATTTAGTTATAAATGTGAGGACTGCGCATAGGGGATATATAAACTAACTACAGGAAATCTCCGAGGTCGTTGACTGTCTTAAGCTTCCTTCAACGGAGCCTTGAAAGCAACATCCTGCAGATATCCGAAGTTGGTCCAAAGTTAGCGCTAGACGGATGTTATCTGATTAAAGTATGTCCACTGGTAATTATTGTCGATCGATCACAAACGACAGTGAAAAAAGTTATACTGGCCGTTGTCGTCTCAAAGTCAAATTACCGCTCTGAAATAGCTTAATTAATTTACTACTTTCATTACAGGACTTTCCGGCTCAGTGAAGCTGAGAACGCAGAAGGAAGCGACTCCATCGTCTTGGAGTGGTTCACCTTTCGCGCCGGAGATGTTACGACGTTACGTGTTCGCTCCGTCCCGGTGGATTTGATGGGGTGAACGGATTCCTTCTTCCGTAGGAAACTCTATCAAAGATCATCTCGACATCGACAGCGCCGTAGGAAATTTGCGAATCCCGGAGGTATCCATTTGAGGAAATACGCCCTTAATGCCAAATGAAATAATTCAATATTTGGGCGAGAGGGCAAATAAATCTGTTCGGACGCCTTTGGAAGAATGATAGACGATGCCAGTCAGGAATTTATTATTAGGATCTCCATCAGCACTTCTTCGACCAAAGATTGGTTAAAGTTATTTTTGACGAAAAATCTACTTATAGAGTTTCTGCATGATGGAACATCTATTAAACATTTTGTAGGAAACGAAATGAGATACGAAAGCTTAACACAATAAAATTCTAAGTTTAAGTTATCATTTGTAAAAGTATTCAAATATGCTCTTAAGAGAATTTAAATTACAAATCCACGTACTCAGAACTTCCCAAATAATAATTTCTCCACAAATTCGTATGGCACAAATGAAAGCATTGCCGCTGTAAAAGTGTGATCGATGTGCATTTACAAGTAAATTTCAATAATTAACTTTAGATATATAATTAACACAGATATTAAAAGAAAAGGGGTATTTACAATATCATTACTTCGCTAGTTAGTTTATTGGTCAAAACTAAATGAAAAAAGGATTTTGGAAATTCCAGAACCATGGATATCTATTTATGACCTTCACTGCCAATGTGATAAAATTTAAGAATATTTAGTTTGTGTATGGGTTCTTTTCAATCTCAAATTCATCCTAATAAACCAAAATCAATTAATAAAATAAACAACGAGGCATTTGAATTGCAATTTGTGAAATAACTCCAGAAACATTTCGAGAAGTTATTGAAAACTTCGATATTGGATGCAATCATGTTAGACTTTTCAATGAAGTTTTTTTTTTATTAGCTGCTTTTTCCACAATCGGATCTGGATCAGATTTAGCAGGACATTTTTCATCGAATCTAAATTTATGAGCAGATACCCATGTTAAAAAAATTTTTTTTTGTTAAAATCGAATTGCTTTGATTTATACTCACTTTGCGTCAAAGAGTTAATCTAAAAAATTTTTCGATTCATGATTTGAAATTTGGATGAATAAAGATCATGGCAATTTCGAGTAGATGTGGCTTATAGAATTCAATTCAGTGAAAAATTTCCTAACTCTGGATCCAATTGTGACAAAAATAGTTAAGTTAGATCAAATTTTCAATAGAAAAACTAGATTGCATAAATTTAAGACTTTTGAATTTACTTTATCCATATTTTGCTATCATCATATTAGTCGCGTAAATCCTTAAAAAGGTTATTTTTCCGCAAGAGTCAAACTTGGGATTAAATGACAAACCTTTAGTTAAGTACATAAGCTTCTAGTTCAGTAAACTAAATTTAACAGGCAACGATAGTTAATCATTTGTTGAGTTGAACATGAATCCGTTGACAAGTTTTCATCTCACCAGCCCTTCACGTATGGGGGTGCCAACAATTTCCTGCGAACTATCAATTTAGTTTAGTTTAGAATTTAGACTATGCGGTGAGAGGCTGTTATCATTTGTATTTTGTATGTCTGTCACTCCCACACGCTACGCCGTCCTGGACGAGTTTCCGTCATCGTCGCCATTCGCAAATTTCCTGTACTTGGAGCATTCCAGAGAGTGCACAACTTTTTGCCAGAATTTTTGGGGTTAGTGTGCGACATTCGGAACGCTTGCTGTGCCCTCCTCAGTCCAAAAGTTGATTTGGAAAATCTTCTCATTTTGTACACACGTTCGGAATAAATTTTTTTCCATTCAAATTGGCAAAGACGTTCTCATTCGGTAACAAAAAATTTGATTTTCTTTCTGTTTAGTCAACGATTTTATTTTAATAGATAACTAGTTCCAATTACGGAAGTAATTTATATTCCTGAATCTAAAATCATATCTGAAATATCCGCCAAAACACCTTGGGACAAAGTTAGTTCTGTGTCAGGAATATCACGGTTCCGTGGCCTGCAGTGTAATGAAGAGTCTTTGAGAGCTAAAAGACATACACTAAATGACGAAGAATCCATTTTTCAGCAGAAGTTTGCTAATTATAGGTTTTAAATTCGTACGTGTCGAGCACGTTACGGCAATGTCGAGCACGTTACGCGTCTTAAATACTGGCGTGTACAGTTATCGCCTGATTTTTCTGAAGTTTTTTTTTTATTTGTTTTATTTATTATTATGTTAATATTTAAGGAAATAGAAAGATAATATTTGATTTAGGAAAATAGAGCTAAAATATTAAAAATAAAATATCTACTGAAAACCTTGGTTGTTTTAATGTCGGGCACGTTACACAAAAAAGATTACTATTAGCATTTTAGATTTAACAACCAAATTATATCACTGTTGTTATTTGTTAAAGCATAGACCTTAAACTATGCATATGTATGAAAATTATTCCTTCAGTAATAATTGATGTTGTACAAATGACGTTTATACGCAGAAAACTTAGTACGAATGTCGGGCACGCTACTATGGAAAGCACCACTTGTCTTATCGCATGTTTGCCGCTATTGTGTTTGCATGCATCTGACATATCTTTCATCATTTTTCAGTTTACGAAAGCTGAAATCTTTTCCTTTTTTCCATTTTTCAAAAGAGAAATTTTTCTTAAATATGCTAATAAACGCCACATCAAACCCTTTATTGAAGGTGAAATATTTGTATATTTTCGTTGCGAGAAGAAAAGATGAAAGTAGAAAATATGTACCTTTTCAAGAATTTAACTTCATTAAGGTGTATAGTATCTACAAAACATATGTGTATAATTTACATATAACCAGCTTAAAATGAGATATATTTTTGGGAATTCATTCAAATTTACAGAACCGTCTCGAATTTAAAAACAGAAGAATAAAATTTTTAATTTTCTTTACTTCAAGACCTAGAGACTTTACATACATGAATTTTTTATATATAATATATTTTCTCACGAAAGTTTGGCTAAAAATCCTACGTAACTATTTTTATTGGTTCTGCTACAAAAAGAATTAAAATAAATAACGCATTTTAGTACATTTTTGAAAATGTGGATTGAGAAAGTTATTGATGTTATGTTAATACATATGTATGTACATACATATGTAGATGTAAATAATAATAAAAATAATACAGAATAGAATTGTTTTGATGGTTCATTATCAGAAAAAAACAATTAATTCTTTTGTTTTATATTTTTCATATAATAAACTGAAAATTTCAAATTACATTTATTCTTATACTTTTAAAAAAGTTCTGAATCGCGAACAATTGCAAGTTTATTAGATTTATTAGATTAATATTAGATTCCATTAGAAAGTAAAAAAGACTAAGTATCCTCTTTCGTTAAAGTTTTCAGCTTTAAAACTGCGTAATATATGTAAGCATGAAGTTATGAGCTTATGACTTATTTAAGTGCATACAATGCAATTTGATTTTGATTTGCGTCTTTTCTAATTGTCATACCTATAACTTCATCATTTGTGTAATTTTCTTATAAAATTTAAATGAACAATTATAATTTGATGGATTATAAAAACACGCAAAACACTCTTTTGAAAGACTAATCGTAAGTAGGTACCTTAAGAATATGTAACTGCATAAAAATTTATTTCTTTACATTGCATGTTCTATGCTGTAAATAAGTTTACGTATCCTTACGTAGTCTGATAAGAGTTATAGGATTTATTTCCTAATATACCTAATTGCTCTTAAAATAGGCAAGCTACTAAAAATAAGTAACATTTAATTTCTTTGAAATGCGAATTATTCATTATTCAGTCCAAAATAATTACTCTACAATCAGATGCCTATCTTAAGATTTAATTTTCCAAAAATATTTCCGAAATTGCCTTGTGAAACGCTAACAGATTTCTGAGTCTATAAAGATCTTGAAAATAGCGAGTAATGCCAAAAATTTATCTTCAAACAACGTGACTTTTCAGCATTGCGAGCCAACAACACAGCAATTTACGTATTTTTGTAGTCACGTGGAATTTTCGATGTAAATCCTGTAAGCAATGAGCAGTTTTTGTGCTTCTGAAATTCCTTATCTCTTTCCATGTTGAGTACCTATCATCGAAATTAATTATCTTTGTAAATGAGAGAAGTTCTAGTCTTTTAAGTTATGGACACTTCATAAATGAATAAATGGAAGGTGGTAAAATTACGAAGGTTTTCTATTCTTCCAAACCGAGTAAAGTGATAAATAAAACTGTCGAGAGTACAAAGGTACAGGGTATTTTCCTGCTGCCCGACAACAGCATTCCACTTTAAGGGTCTTAATTGATCGTTTATTCTGCCTGCCCTCCTTCGAGCAGTTCCCGAGATATCCGAGATCTAGGTGAGGATTTGCATAATTGTTGCAAATTTTCCGCCAATTGTCAGCTATTATTACTGTGCCCAGGCGAGGACACATGATGACGAGCACTGCTTATGCAGATCCAATTACGCGTGTTTGAGTTACTTCATTAAATTGTGCCCGCCGCAAGAAGCTGGGGCAAGACACGCTCTCGCACTTAAAATTCTTCACATATTTCGTCTGGGGATTGAAGTTTTCCTGAGGTGGATTTAATCGCTGGGAAAATCGGAACATCTGTGTAAATTCGTTATGCAAATTTGTAATTTAATTTTGGCTCTTCCCCGTGCTCCAGTTATTAAATCCTGGCAACTTCCATAATTCTCGAGGTGAAGCAATAACAGGCGTCATGCTGGTGGATGATTTCCTTTTATATCGTCATGCAGCGTTTCGGCGCTATTTTCGCAGTGCAGAAAGTAACAAATTATAAGCTCCAGGGATAAGCTTCGATGCAATGTGCATATCTTTGAACACTTTGAAGGAACTATAGTGACTAACAAAGTAAGAGCGTAATAAGTACAAAACCAACAAAATCTTAGTTTTATTCTTTTATTTTTAATATAATTTAAGTCTCTTTGAACCTTGCGCTGGTAAATTTGTGTCGACCTTTAATTTCTTCCTGTATTAAATATAAAATAATCTCAAACTGGAATAACTATATAATATGTATTATCAAAATGTTAAATTTAATTTACTTATTTTCTTCAAAGACCTTTCACACTACTGTAAAGTAAATTGTTATGACACTGAATTTATAGAGCAATCCTCTTTTTTCTCTCTTTTTTTAATATAAGTGACTAATAAAATTATTTTTAAATTTAATTTCTTATTTTAAAAAAATAAAAAATTACTTAGTTATTATTAAATTAATTAATTGATTAAACGAAACTAGTTAATTTATTATAAAAAATTAATCAATTCAAATTGAACCGAATTTGCTAACTTCCAATAAGTGTAGAATTCAGATGATTGTAGATGCATATATGTATTATAAAATATAATAATTTTATATGAGTATAACATCATTGAATACAAAACATTCCCGAAAAATGCATTTCAGTAATACGAGTAATATTAAATCTTATCTTATTTTTACAAGCTTTTATTTAACATGCAATGTTTGTATGTTGTACATACATATGTATGTCAATCTTGCAACTGAATTTTAAAGCGGTTATCCTCAACCAATTGAGATGAAATTTTGCATACACGTTTGGTTTGGATGACAATGCATGGCTAGCTAAGTGATGTCATTCTAAATCCAATATGGCGGACGGCCCAAGATAGTGGACTAGTTTTCTTTTTCGCAGTCCCATGATATGGGTATCAAATGAAAGGGTTTGACAAATAGAATGCGATAAAAGCTTGTTTTTAAAAATCTATTTTTAAATTCAGAACTTTTTTATTTTTATAAGTATAAATTCATAATTCTTAAAAGGAAATATAATCGATAATATACGATTCTTTTAAATTAAACTTAAAATAAGATGCAATATGTAAATAACAGCTCTGCCCAAGAATGAGCTCCGATGCAACGTGCTTGTTTTACAACTCCCCTATAAATTTGTACAAAGCTCATCAACTTAAGCATTTTATTGAATCGCCCATCGATGAAAACTTCTCAAATTACCCCGAGTTCTTTAAGGCTTTATATGGGTTTTTTCCGCCAAGGAACTCAATGCCCACTCAAACATTTGGCGGTTTTACTGCCTTGAGGTATCCCTAGCATTGAAAAGAATTCGAATTACTTTACAAGAGCCAGGGAAATCCAGAAGGAGTAAGGAGAAAAAAGTCGACGATCGAAATTAATTAAATTTAAGCAAAAAGTTACCCACGTCATCGCATTAAGGGGTTATTACCGAGGTCTTTTGGGGCAGCAAACCTAACCGCTCAGCACCTTCTTGCTAAAATGGACAAACAAAAGGGGACAATAAATTGATGGTGTTTCTTGCCATGGTTGTGATTATCTCGTTAAATTGATATTAATGAAGAGGTCAAGTTGCTGGCAAATAAGAGCTTTCTCAGGACATACCTCAAATGTATTTGATAACATGACAGTCAGGAGCCCAAAAGATTGATTAGTTCGGGCGTAAACACAGCCAGATATCGGTCACTAATCTCACGGTAATAATGCGAAATTCGAGAGATTTACTGTCCCAAGAGATGGGATTACCACAAGAGGAAATTTCCACATGTTTATGGATGTTTTCTTCAGATTTCATTGAAAGAGTCATCAGATATAAATATGTAATAAATGAAAGCAATATTTTTCGTGGCTTTGATCGTCGTGAGTCAATGATCTGGAATTTAATTACCTTAGTAACATAATGACTCAGAGTATGCAATATATAGGTAAATAAAGATAGGTATATAGTAATGTAACCCATATTTTAAAGTTATTTATGTCGAATATCGCAAGTCTATTTACAGGAACCAACATAATTAAAGCAATAAATTTCAACAAAATTACCCCCAGGGGATTAAATTCATCTAAAACTAGGAAAATAAAATTTCCATGAAAAAGCTCATTTTCTAACTAAATAACAGTACAGTTTTATTAATTGATAAAACAACTTAGTCGGTTCATTCAACCATTAACATTGCTATCCACATAGTACCTATAGTGCAGGTCTTTGGATGTTTTTACAAAAATTCTTGAATTTATCAAATCAAAAAATAAGTAAAAATTAAATTATAATAAATAAATTTGATCTTTAGAATCAGCTAATATCTGCAGTAAAACACTGACAAGAATAAAAATCTAAATGCAATAGTAGCAAACAAAAATGCTTGCACTTAGTAAAAAGTGTTACAAACAGAGTAAAAGAATGGCTGAATGGATTTTCTTAACTCTAAGGAAATATTAATTTTGGAGTGAATATAAATGAAAAATTATTATTTGAATGTGGAATTATATATGCAAATACATAACGGTTTGTATTCAAGTATGAATATCCAATGTTTGACAATGATTATACACATGTTAAATATTGTAAGTGAAGGTGTGAATTATTTTTTAATTAATATTTATTAATAAGTACAGTGGAAGCCCGAGCATAGTATGTTAAAATTTATAAAGATAGTTACCTTTAACAGAAATTTAAATTTGAGATTGATTACCAACGTTTCATATTCCAAAAACAAACAACTCAATAGAAACAAAACACAAATAAATTATAGTTTAAACATTGAGAAGCGTTTGCAATGTCGCAACTTAAAAATTTAAAGTGGACTTAGCGGCCTATTAAGGTAAGAGGGTGCAAAGTCTTATCGTTGCAGTCGCAAACTAACGTTCTTATAGCGCAGCAACAAAAAATAAAACCAATTCTTCTTTAAGCTGAAGATTTTCGCTCATGCGAACTTGAAAATTTCTTGTGTAAATATTTACAACCTGTGCGTCATAACTGGTGAATAGAATAGCTGCATGAGTATCTAATGAGTAAATAGGTAAAGAATGTAAAAAAAAATATACTTCGAAACAATTTTGATGTGTTCAGGTATAATTAAATACCTTGAAAAATGTTTGCTATGCTTCACTTCTCGTAGCTTCATCTATAAAAACCAAAGCATTTGCAGTAATACCTGAAATAAATTGAAGACCATAAATTACGTACTACTATGCATAAGAGAGGGTTACGAGCATATCCATCTGGAAGAACGCGTAGAAATAAGACGGCAACGTAATACCATCATTCAATGGCAAATTACTTCCTTCAGAGTAATCTCGCCTGAATAGGGTTGTAACGATTTTATTATTGTCACATCTAAATAGGTATGTATGAAATAGAACCACTAATTAAACGGAAGCTCTGCAGAATAACCAGCAAACTAAAGCGACAGACAATTGGGACATGCAAAGTCATCGTTCAGTTCATCTTGTAACTAACTCACCAGGAAGTTCTGGATAGGCCTAGAAAATGAAGTAAATTAACTGAATTCGGCGCCATGTATGCCTTTAAACAATTGATCTCTGGACTCGACTGACCGAACAGAAGAAGCGTTTATTGATTCAATAAAAATCGCTGACAGAAAAAGCAAAAGAATTCAATATAAGAAATTTCCCCCATAATAAGCGTGTTTTCAAGGGATACTATTTGAAATGATCGAAATCATTTCACATGTGCCAACAGCAAAGGAAAACGAAGAAAAATATAATAATAAAACCCGCCAGCTCTCTAGCTAGTTAATAGAAAAATTTGCTTTTACTGGCGTTCGATCTGGTGAACCATGACCCGAAGGAAGGTCGATTTTATTTACATTTTATTGAGAAATAAACTTCCCATAAAACCCTTTCGAATTATTGTGATATCAGCTACAAGGTGGAAACGTTCTCGTATTTTACTTTTTGATTGGCACACGAGGGTCCCTTCGATACAACTGTTTTATATCCTTTAGGCGATTTCAATTTTGGTGAACTCAAATACCTGAGATTATGTTGAATATCAAGACTATAAGGATAGGAGATTATAAAATATTAATAAGGCTGTTGAATGTTATTTCTGGTCTTATAGATTTTTTTTTAATTCTAAATTCTCCATTTGTTCATGCACTAGTAATTTGAGTTCTAAAAAAGAAATTATTTGCGGTTTGAAAAATCTCACCATAAAATTTTATAGTGTGTCCATTAACAAAATATGTAAATTTGAAAATGTTGACATGCCTTCTGTTACTATTACTAGCTTACTTATTTGTGATATCGAAGTTTTAGAAGACCCAAAGAAGCATGGAAACTTCTTAATTGGAGTAGAGCTTTGCTTAGTTCCCCCAACAAAAATGAGTTAAATTTAAAAAGAAAGGAGGAAATTATTGGAAAATTACGAAAGTGAAAATTTCTGTTAAATGATTATTTTGTTTCTTCAAATATCATCAAAAAATTTAGCTAATTTCCTTAATTCATCAGTTTGGATTTATTATACATAGTTAATTGTTCAGTTTGGATATTTCGTAATATATGTATGTAACTTTGTTACTATTGTATTTCCTACTGCAACATCATTTGTTCTTAAATATATAAAAGACATATGCATATTGTTAAAGATATTGTAAAATTAAGGAAATTCATCAACTAAGTTTAACAAGCCATCTTGAATTTTTAAATTATAAATATCTGATTGAAAATAAATGATTGAATTTATGTAAAGCCTCATAATGTTTCAAATAATTCAAAAGGAAACTATTTTAATTTTAATAACTTAAAGCATGTTTTTGCAAATTATTGTCGGAAATTTCAAGCATAATTTCTGTTAAATTAGCCATTATAAATAGATCAGCATGAAAGTTTCGCCAACATTATTTTTCGGTTATTAAATTTATTATTGAAAATATGGATGTATAACATTGACTATAATAATCTCAAAGATATTTCAAAACCTCAAAAGAAAAGCGTAAAGTATTACTAATGAAATTACTGAAGACGCAATAGCCGACAAAATTAATGGCCGGTATGGTTAGTTAAGCTCATAATTAATGTAAAAGCTACGCGATCTTACATAAGTAATATCGCCAGTTCCGCCAAAATGCCTATCCGTGTTGTGTCCAAAACTCGGAAACATTTCGTACTTCGTAAAAATGGATCTAATTAGTGTACACTACTTTGCCATTGGCATGGACAGTTGCGTTATTTATCTTCGTAGACATGCGAATTACTTGTGTTATGTAACGAAATCAACAACTGCCGTACCTGAGGTGAACTCTTTCCTCTTCCTCGTCTTCTAGCATTGCAAATGACGTCGTAATTAATAGCTCTTCCGCGCAGAATGCCACTTTTTCGGAAAACTTTGCACTAATGTCGCCCGTTTAACACTCTTACTAATTTCCCACCTGTTGACGGCACTCCAACACAATTTTCACTACATAAAGCCGGAAAATTTCTTGTTGGCGCGAAACGCAAAGAGCCTCCGTGCTCTATCGTCCCATCGCACGGGAGCATATGTTATTAATAATTAAGCGGATATGTGCCGTAAACTCTAAAAGGGCACTTTTCTTGAGGTCATCACTTAGCACTTATGTCGTTACTTAGCGATGGAGACTTTCAGGGGAAAGTTAATGACACATTCAACGTGAAATACGGTCGCCGCCGAGACGGTTTTATTTCCAGGATAATACAACATTCACATAGTGGACATATAGCGCATATCCGCGCCCCGTATTAATGCAATATAAGTCCTAATCGCGTGACTGTCCACAAGAAAGGTGAGCAAAACTGGGCTAAGCGAGTTCGGTCTAATCGGAATTAGCGCCGCCCGACGAATAGGAGGTGAATCTCATTGCGGTATGAAGAAGTTTATTTGGTCAGACAACAGAGCCGCCACCGAGCAACGACTATTTGTCTTTACCCGGTTGGCGTGGAGCACCTGTTGGGATTAACTCCACCATATCTCGGTGGTTGTGGTGGAGTTTTGTTTTCTTACCTCACACCCGACGCTAAATGTTTACCTGTCGTGCTCAAGATAATCTTCGCCGTTTTCGGAGGCAAAATAACTGCCCCCTCGCTGCAGATGTTCAAGATATATTCTAATTTATGTCCAGGGGAAGAAGTAAATTACCTCGGGCAATAAATTTTGATTAACAACCCTGTGATTCGTCGACACTGTTCACTTATCACTTACCCGATAAAGATCTGCATCCACATCGTCAGAGATGCACTTGATTACCGCAAATTGCTGCAGTATAGTTAAACTACTGCAACAATCTTTCATTTCCATTCGAAACAAACAAATCGCTAATAAACGCAAGGTAAATTGCACCTCCGGCAGCCAAATGCAATTTACACAAATAATAAAGCATCGAACGTGACCAAAGCAATTTCGGTTTCACATGCATAAATTGATTTCATTAATAATTGGGTTGAGGATGTTAGATGACATCGTCTGTGATAACGCAAATTATAATGCCTGAGGCATGTCAACCAAAAATGAGTGACACCAAATAATAGGTACTTATATGTTGGCTGGTATATGATTTCGTAGAATTATGCTATCTATCGATATATCGCCGGAGGTAGGAAGACACGTTTTGAGCCAAACGATGAGACATCTTAATGGAGTATTTCGCAGTTCGCAAAAATACAGTTGAAATAGGAAGGGAATTCTCTTGGAAAAGAAGTTGAAGGTAAATAAAATGGATTAGTTAGTGTTCAAGGGACTCATGGGAAATGAAATTTTAGCAAGTTATGTTTACCAATTACGCTCAATTGGATTCATCATGTAAAAGTATTAATCTCATAATAAAGCCTTTTCAATTTTAAGCACCATTAATTTGCGAAGATAATTTGTGTAAGGAACTTTTTCAAGCTAGATATAGTACCTAGGTATATGTTAAAATTAAAATACTTTCTTAGAAAAGTACAATTAAAATAGACCAAAATGAAAAGTTTTAATAAAGGTAATTAATGGAATCTAAAATCAAAATTTCCCAGTGAAATTAAAAGATTAAAATGATAAAAAACGCCTTTTTTTGTTCTAACTGGGCGATTACTCAAGCACCTTAAAATGTTTAAAAAAACTTTCTTTATAATAGATATTTAATCTGTACAACTACTTTCATTCAGTAATCTTGAAAATTCCTTTTAATTTATTTTAATAATGTAATAAACATGTTATTTTGGAATACGTTTATTAATTTTTCAAGAACATTCAATGAAAATTTAAGAAAACGAATTAATAATACATAGTATAATAGATAATTGGACGAGTATATTGTGATGTCTTGCGAAAATTGTCTGTCCCAATGGCGTCAAACATAATTAGTTTACTTACAATAGCTTCATTAGTATTTTAATTGTGATTAGCTTTTATTTTGTTAAATTATGGATGTTGATTATTCTTTCCAAAAAAACATGCTTTTAATTCCGTGTGTTTGAAATCTTGGAGGTTGATTATGGATGTTTTTATTGCGCTGAAATTTTGATGCACTGATAATATTTTGCTATACCATTAATGTGTGTGGGCGGTGATTTAAAATAAAGAAAACGTTGGTTTTTAAAATGTTTTTTTTTTATTTTTTACTTCAAAACTTTTTGTTATAGCAGGTTTTAGGTTATATAGTGATTTTCCTGTTTGATATATTTAGTTGTTGCAACATTAAACTTTCGTATCTTCGCTTTTAAAATCAAATAATGATTTAACTGAAATTTGAAGTTGCATTATCACAATTTGTTTTGTAAATATACATTTTGAACATTCATTGATATATGTACTTAGATCTTAAGAGAATATTTTCGTTATTCTGGACAAACAAATCGATTTTTTGATTTGTACCTAGCGATTATTAATCTATTGAAGCGCGCAATGATCAAAGTATGTTTTATTCGCAATTCTTACAATTTTACGTGTTTTCAAAACGTGTTTTTAAAACTGGTGTAGGTAAATGCGTCATAACTGTAGAACTAATTGAGGTAATTACATAAATGAGGGCCTATGAGGGACATATGTATATACATATGTATGAAAAATTCTACTTATACATATTTATAAAAAAGGCGATTATCTCTTTAAATAAGCAATAAGTTAAGTACAGTTTCGTTCTTATACAGAAATGTTTCCAATTTGTCTAGTAAAATTTGCAATCTCGAAATATCATATAATAAGTAATTACTCCTTCAATTGTCTTAAAGCTTTCAAAATCTTTCGATATCGATAGTGTCGAGCAAAAGTGTTATTCACTTGTTTGACGAACCCGAAACAACAAACTCCAAAGAGTCGTTGGAGCACCGCAGAAATTTGTTAAAACTCCGCAAGGGGTCTATAAATAACTGAACAGTGCCATTACACCTTGGCAGCACTTCGAAACCCAATGAAATGGAAAATGAATTTTGAACTAGTTCACTGGGAAAACGCTTCTATCACGAATGCCCTCAGCATGCGAACATTTTCCGGTAATTTTAATTAGCGATTTTACTCTGCGACAGCCACGCACCGCGACGGCTAACGGCGGCAGCGGCCGGCGGCGCGACGACCAGTCCGTGTCCACTTTTGTTGTCAGGACGTCCAGGGTGAAATGATCGGCCATTCCTAAAAGGGCTGAATTAATGAGAGCATAAAGAGCACCCCGTGTGCGACTCCTCCTGAAAGAAATCCTACATCACACCGCCTCCAAAGGACTGACGAGACAAATATAAAAAAATAAATTACGATAAAGTGTTCAAAGTCGCCAGGCCATGTTTGCCCAAACGGCGAGTTGTGTCAACAATTTCGCAGAAAATGTCTTAAGATATTCCACTGCATATAACTCCGGTGTCAGCGAATTATATGATAGTTAAAAATAGAATGATTGAGTGAGTACCTTGAAGGGACCGATAGTGGATGGATCCCTCTTCACTGCATTTAAGACTCCTCGAAGGAGCTCAGCTCTTGACCCAAAAAGCCACTAAATTCAGCACCCCACCGCCCGCCCTTTTCCTGGAACCACTCACTGCACTTCAGAGGTCCTTCACTCCGCACCCTCCGAATTCTTGAGTGAGATACTCTTTTGCTAATGCACTCGAAAGAACCATCGAAATCGCATTCCGCGCACTTGCGGTCGACACCAGCGTCTTGGAGTCCAAAAAGGGCCTGAAAGGAGCGATTCTTTTTTATCTGCGGCAATTAACACTGCTCCCCTTTTGAGACGTTGGACTGGACCCAACGGGCATCCGACTTCGCCTCCGACAACACCGCGCCTTGCCCCTTTAAACGAAAACCGGGCGATTCGCGAAGACGTTGAGAGTTAAGAGGTTAAGACCCAGGGCTCCACTTCCTTCCGAGTGACCGGCAGTTTTCGAAGTCAAAAGCTAACTGAACGCGAGGAGGTTCTCGAGGCTCGGCTCAGCCAGGACAGCGTTCGGCTTGCTTCTGCCTTTGCAGAGTGCCTGAAAAGCTCGTTAGATCACCCGTCGGGGCCAACCTGCCATTAACGCGCCACCCTGCGGCACCCGGGAATTTTGTCACTAGGCGCATCCCCAATCCACCGCCGCCCCCGGGGGCTGCTGCAGTCCGGCGCTTTGCCGGCTGGGAGCACCTACCCAACTTGGGGCTTCGCACCGAAAATGGGGGGCTTACCGAACTTAGCTTTTCGGTCTGAGCTTTTGCATTTTGGCGGGTGTCGTCGACCAGAGACAAAACGCCTGCCCGCAGCGCCGGAACCACCCCACCGCCGCGCCGCGCCGCATGCGAAACGTGTGTCCAGCTGGCGGGGGTGCAATTAAACTTTGTTTCGCCACATTCCTACCAAGAATTCTGGGAACGCACACATGACACAAATATTTAGTGAGCGATGACCTCTAGAGTCTAGATGCAGACGATTTCTTGCAGCGCGGAAAATAAAGAAAACCTCGTCATCGTCAATTCGACCGTAGTGCCGGCGAGGCTAGGTAGCGATGTAGTCGTTATTTAAATATTAGCATAGTTAAAACCTCGTATAGGGAAAGTTTTTTTAAAACAAATAAAATTAAGAAGAAAAAAACCATTCTAAATATCCTTCTGGTTAAAATAAAATAATAATAATAGTACATATAAATTATTACATCTTAAACAATTAAGTAAAATATTACGATTGTTTTTATACATTAGTCTTAGTCCCTAATCATGATGATTATTTCACTTATCTTCTGTAGACTTTTATAAAAAACTGAAAAAATAAAAATCTTAAACAAACTTTTATACAAGATAAGAAAAAAATAAAAATCCTTTTTAATACATAGTTATTTTTGATTTAAAAAATAAAAGTCTTTTCGTAACAGTTTTGAACGATTTGAGATAATAAAACAAAAAATAAGTATGTCTTAAATGATATAAAACATTTTCAATCAATTTTAACAAGAATGTGTTTTTGCTTGAAAAAATTAATAATTACTAAGTTTGACTTTTATAATAAAAGTATAAGATTTAAAGGTGACCATGTCATCGATATATGTAGTACTCGTTATGTAGGGTATTATGAAAAAAAAATTAATATATGTATATTATTTAAAAATATTCTGTGAGGCTTGGAGGTTAAATTTAAGATTTTTACATCTTAGTCCAATATGCTCTTCGCTCAGCCATAAAAACAAAAATAGATTTCTTTTATTAGTGATTGATTTCTGCTTAATTCTTAACAATATAACCCATAAGAAAAATCGAAAACTACAACATAAAAACTAAAGACTAAGTAACGAAGCACCGCTCTACTCAAATCGATGTGAATTTCACTTATTGTGTTCTTCCTCATTAAAGTATTAAATCATCAATTTCATTTTAAGAAAACGCACTTTTTGAGTATTCCTTTTCATTTTTAATGGCAATCGAATTAAAGATCATTAGGTAATTTTAAAGTTATTTTTTTCATTTAAGTGTTCTTGAGGCAGACATTAGTCATTACTATAGTCATTAGCAATTTGTTGTCTGCTAATAAAAACCAAGTTAACAGATTCATTGAAACAAATTACTCCCCAAATCATGGTAATGAAATGCGTCTGTCTAAAACTTTTGATTAGCAAAAACGACATCTCCCCATTCATTGTTTACTACCTATGTGAATTTGAGCAAATTGAAATTTTTTTTTTGTTTATATCTGGTGGTCAACACTATTGTTTACTTTTAATATGTTAATATTGTAAAGTTAAAGGCTGTAAAGCTTGTTGCGCTTTACTTTCGGAACGCTCTCAATAATTTCTGCTTGAAAATTAAATTAAATTTGAGGTGCTATCTAATAACAAAAAAAGAAGAATCTTAGTCACTTGAGTTATCATTGCATATTCGCTTTTACAATTATTCAATCTGGTATAGGTAAAAGAAAATAAATCTGAGATTTTGGAACCGAATGTGGATGTTTCTTCAATGTAATCACTTCTGAAGGAAACCCTCTGCAAGAAATTTAGTTGGCGCCCATGTGCAAGACTGATCTATCGGCCCCATGCGGCGGCGGCGTCAATCAAATAATTGCTGATGCGGCAGGATAACGTCTTAGGAGCATCTCTCGGCAACTTGTTAAGCATCCAGGCAGGATTTTCTGTGGTATCGCTTTAAGGACGATAGGGAGAGAGGAAGTCGAGAAAGTTCACCATTGCCGATTGATGATACTGCTTATCTAGGCAATACATGCACTATCAGCTCCAAAACTATTTAAGAACGTAAGGATACAAAAATTTTTAAAAAATATAAAAAAGTGCTAGGCTAGAGCTGCAAATATAACACAGTTCTAAATTTATAAGTCCATAAATTTTTGGATATGCAGCGTATAGTGGAAGAAGTTTCATAAACATGCTGAGTGGATTATAAATTAGCAGCTTTGATGAACAACTGAAATATTTTAAGCTTAAAAGTTGCATGACCTTTTCAGTGTTTAGTAAGAGGTCAGGGAAATTATCGATGAAACTAAATTATACAGACTCATTATTCAGATTAATGTTTCCCGTGAAATTAACGTATTAATAAGACCCGGATTAAAATATTTTACTTGCAATTTACGATATTATCAGCAAACCCACACCTTTAGGTTAAGATACACAAATTATTATAGAAAGTATATTAAATAAACAAGAAGTCATCACTGTTTTAAAATTTTTTATTATTAAAAATTAAATCTTCTTACAACTCATCCTTCTGCACTCTCTGGGTAGTTTAATAGGTGGGGTGGGAGGTTTGGTGTACATCTGCTCCTTTATTTTTATTTGTGACAAATTATAGATTTATTAGGATTAGGATTATATCATTAAAATATCAAGTTCTTCGAAATGTCTATTTTTTACTACAAATTTATTTTAAAGTATTTAGTATTTAATATAACTGCTAAGAAAGGAAATGTTAATGATTAGGTCCAGATAACCTCGTTCATAAAATAAAGCATATTGTATCAAATAAATAAATTCGCCATAAATCACACGCAAATTATAAAAACCCAACTTCTGGCATTTTTCTGATATTAATATAATAATTTGTAAGTATAGACATCGAAGCCCTTCACTGAATTGCATATTTAAAGCCAATTACAGCTTTTGATTAGTTAGTTGTACATTTGTAGACAATAAAATAACTGAAAAATTTACAAAATGAGTTCAAGTAACTTTCTACAAAATTCGATTACGCAGCTGACCACTAACTTTTGTTTTCAATTTAGAAAATTAGCTTATAACCTAAAAACCGAAATTCAATTTCTGCCACTTTTCATGAAGCTTCTGCTATTACTCCTCCCATCGTCCCTTTTTATATTTTTCGTTGTTTTCAGCAGGAAATTTGTAAGTAATAAGAAATTCCAGCAGTTTGGTGATGGTTCGACGAAACCTTCAAAAGAAAATTGAAATGGAACTCAACTCGAATATTATGAATTCCTTGCTCTGAGCAAAGTGCAAAATTAAAATTATGAAACATTTTTTATCTTGTTCAATTTCCACAACATTTTGATAGGGAAATTGAGTTTGAGATTTTTTTGTCGGATTTTACCACTTACATATAACATAATGGAGGATTATGTGCTTTGTGAAAATTCTTAAAATAATTTAAACCCAAAAGCCCCAAAATATAGCCTCTAGATAATTTTTAGTTGAATAGAATTTTTTTAAGGAAATTTTCCTAAAATTCGTAGAATGTTTTTTTTTTTTAAGGTAAATGTATCTGCCTACATAATCATTGCACTTGGGCAGGTGAAGTTATTTATAGCAAAGAGTTCCGTGCAAATTATTACATATGAATTCAATCATATGCAAATCTCGTGGAGCGTGGAGCGACAGAAGAAGCTCCGGAATCGCATGCATAATTCACAATGTTGCACGGTGCTTCGCTATATTTAAGGAAAGATTGCGCTTGCTTGCGAGGAAACTTAATATAAATGAAGATATGTAAGGTAGCAGGGATTAGATCTGTAGTTTATGCAAATTAAGGGGCACTCGCTTACAAGCAACCAACCAAATTAGAAGGGAAATAAATAATCAAGGGGTTTAAAGAGCTCCTCCAAATATCCGCTTGTCCAAATTAAACTACAAACATCAATGAAACGATTCTGCACAAGAAAAGCACGATGAGGGTATAAAAAAGAATACTTCCGCTTTGCTCATCTCGGAATTAAACCCTTAGGTACTTGGTACTTCCGAGCAATCCCGTAGGAGCAAAAATTAAATCAGTTCCCTGGATTTAGCAGCAGATTTTACGAGTATTTGCCTTAATGGAATCCCAAAGGATAATTACAAAGTTAATTACGCCATATGGTGTGGCTGTAGCAGAACTTGCAGATATACATACATATAGTTACATTTGGATTAATTCCTGAATCCTGCCACAACCAAAAGGGTTCTGCGAGGCCTTTTGCCAAAAAAGGCCAAATGTGAAGAAGCTACTACAGTAATAAACATATTCATTTGAATGGCTAGACATTGTTTTTCAAAAAAAAAAAGAAATAATCTACGGTGTTACTTATAAAACTTTAAAGACAGTTTCTCGTTAGTTAATTTTTTTTCGAAATTTCATCTCTGTAGTCATTTGCCATTAGCCGGCCTCACACGAAGAGGTTTTTGGCGTACAACCGTGTTTGGGCAACTTGGCTTACAAACTTAAAACCATCCCAAATATTTCTCGCCTTTGATTTTTCCATGGTTTTACTTTTTTATCACTTGTCGACGAATTGCTCTAAATTTAGATTGTGGAGTTGCGATTTCTTTTTTGAATTTAACTGTCGCTCTAAAAATGAAAACCAACACCGTTTTGTGGGTAAAATGGCGTAAAAACAGAGTTCGTTATAAAGATTGTCACAAGTTTGTGCGCCAAAAATCGTCGTCGTGTGTGGCTGGCTGTTTTTGTACCATATTGTTGATCATTTTAAGAATTTTATATGTTTGTGTATCTAACATGTTTCAGGTATTTACGGTTTTTCAATGTTCAAATTGTTAAATAACGACCGAAAAATTCTTTGCCATCTTAAAAAACGCAAAAAACATAGTTGGTCCCAATGACTTTTGAATATATTTAAACTCATCAAAAATACTAATTCTCCCGTGCACGTCGAGGAAATGGCTTTAAATATTCAAACCTATTCTTTCGTCCATAATAATTCAAGCGGATATGTTCCGGTATGCTTAAGAACGCTATTTTATTGCCATAAAATATTTCCCACTAAAATGTTTCTTTCCACTTTCGACAAGCACTCGGCTGAAAAGCTCCTTGCATACTAAAACGACGTTTTTAATGAGTTAGAAAATTGGAGGTGCAAGCAATTTAAGGCCTGTCGTAATTCCTATCCGCCGAGCAGGTCATTTCTTTGCATCCCACGGAGATGTAAAATAAAAACTCGTAAATAAACTCGACTGCAGCCATGAAAATTTTAGAGCGGAAAACTCCAGAGAAGCCGCGATGCGCCACCACTGATGCGAGGCAAGGGGCTTTGTGACCCAGTGGCCGCGATAGCTGAAAAGTGCCCCCCAGCCAGCGACGGCGGACACTGGCAACCAAGTTGGGGGTCCTTGAACGGTGGGATCCTGCCCATCCCCGGAGGTCAGAGCCAGCCAGGAGCCTACCGATTTGGCGGCGTTCCAGCAATTTGCATTCAATATAATAATTTTCGTGGTGTGGCCACCCAACGGACGGGTTTGCCTACTTCGTGCTTTAAGAAGCTTTACCGGGGAAAATTATCTGGGGATAAATCAACGCCTACACCTACGCAAGCAAGGAAGAAGTCTTTACGACCCCTTTTATTTATAACCGAATTTATGGACTCTAAAAGCGATGCGGAAACGTTCAACGCTAAATTTGACCGCATCTATCTTAGTGGTCGTCCAGGTCATCTACGAAAACCCATTTGGGGACAATGAATTTTCTTTTACAGCCAGACTTACATCGAGTGACATTAAAGCATAAAATGCTCAACAACTGGAACAAATTAAAGCAAGAGCATGTTTAATACGAAGGCGTTCATTGAAGCAATCCCTCTAAAGTGTTTTTATTAATTCCAGAAATTATACTACACGTTGAGAGTAAATCTAAGTCATCCCAATAGGTTTTAATCGACTAATTGTCGTTACGACAATTATACACACTTACACCTCTCGATATTTTGATATAGTATAGTTGAACCCTGCAATTGTTACAAGATGTATGTATGTAGGTATTATTATTTAAAAGATAAATTCAATAATTGTTTTACTAGGCTTTTAACTCAATAAGTTGCAAGATTTCCTTATAATCCGACACGGATATAATGTTCCCCTTCTTAACTCCTATGAGAAACAAAGTACTGACGAGTAATTTATATTTCAGAATCAAGTCCCTAACGTGTTATATTACTGGTACAGTTTCATAAAAATCCATTTGTGGCTTTACTTGAATCACAACCTGATATGTAAATAAACAGATAAAAATCCAAAAATTCAGTACGCCTCCTAATATATGTAAGCGCACTGAAATTACTTTTGCTCCAAAACATACATTGGTATATCAAGTACACTGTACAGTTTCGATCTTATTACAAATTTAGTATATCTATAGAAAAAACCAATCAATAAAATTGTATAATTAATTAAATAAATTAAACCCAAAATTTTCGGAAGCAGTGAATGCTGATTAGGTTTAATTAAGATTTTTGGACATGACATTTTTTCAAAACTAATGATGCTAGACTGCATTATCCGAAAACTTAAACATTAGAAAAACGATTGATGAATTTAAAAAAATAAGATGACAAATATCAAAAATACTCCTCCGAACAGTCTTCCTTTGCAGCGGAATGTGGCTGATCAAAGCTTAAATGCTTCAAAGTATTAATTGTGGAAAGATGTACCGCTCTAGTTTACTGAGACTGCAAGTTTTGAATTACCTAAATATATTTTTTTATGCAATTAACCAGTCGGGCAGACTCGGTTCTTTTAGTCCCAAAGGGTTCTATAAGGGTTTATGTCACTTTATTATAGAGGAAAAAAGAGATAGTAAAAGAGGATCCCGGGAAGACAAAGTTTGCTCAGCTCTGCAATAATAAACCAAAAACATGCAACAAATTTAATTGTAAATCAAAATAATCAAAGATGTAAATATTCAAATTGTTTTTACTGACAAAACCATTTTTGTATCTATTTTATTTATTTTTGATTTCATATTATAAATCCATATTAAACAACTTAAGTCCAAGTAAAAAAAACACATAGACCAGAATCTTCTCAATTGAAGAACGATAGTCCTAAACTTACATATAAATTTAGCTGTCAATTTCATTTTCATATTTCGATCGAACGACTTATTTACTTTAGTCACGGTTGAGCTTGGTTGATATCAAGTTATTAGACTTGGACCCAGCTTTTCCTTCATTCACCAACGAAATATTCTTACTTACAGCCCAGTTTATGTAAATTCTCCAAGGATTTATGTTGTTTCTGAAATAATTCTTACTATGAAGTTTAAATTCGAATTTCAGATTACCGCTACAGCATCCTTTTTTAATATTATGTACTTCCATAATACAGCGTTATTGATAAACTCCTTTAAGTGAAACTTTTAAAAGCCGCAATGGATAATATGATCTTGAATAAAATATGTAAAACATTTAAGTAAGTGTTGGAGAAGGAGAACTTTGCTTAAATCAGAAGTAAATTAATCCTGTAAAACTTCACTATTGGAAAAAATCAGATGGAGGAAGTGGCAGGTAAAATTATCAAATGCAAAATTGTAGAACGAAATTAAAGATTTATTTTCTCCAAAACAGTATTGTCGGGCTTTGTCGCTAAATTAGTACAACTGAAGAACTTCAACTGGTAGATCACGCGTTTCGCCAGCGAAAACTGCTTAGAGGGCCGCTGCACTGCGTCAATAAAGCACACAAAACTTTTATAAAAAAGGACTTTATACAAAAAAAAAATAATAACAGAAATAAATAGTTGTGACTGATCGGCTCCCACATTGGTGGGACGAAAATACTAACAAAATGTCTATGTCATTCAAAGTAAAACCCCGGCACGAGCTATTTCCTCCTTGGAAGAAAGCGCGTCTCATACCTCAGTCAAGCGCCGAACAAACACTTTTCGTCCGCTTTCAATGTACTTTCATACTTTTAAGGTTTTTATCAAGGAAAATTTCACCAAGCTTTCTAGGAGGATTTCTTAAACATTTTAAGTATTGGATCAGTCGTTACAATCTAAGGGGCGCGTGAAGATTCAGTGACTCGTTCGCTCATCGGCGTCAGAGTCGGACATCGAGGTTCGTCCATTTTTGTTATAAACTCGTTTTACAGGTGGTGGAGAGTATGAGCTAGCATCACGGAAAATTGAGTCGTCCTCATCATCGTCATCACCATTTTCTGATCCGCTTGGACTGCCGGGCGGACTCAGGGCTTGCATAATTTTACCCTTTGACTCATTCCAGATGTGGGTGAGTCGCTCTCGTCCGAACAGCAGCAGGAAGGCGTCAATTATTTCCCGGGACTTTTCCTCCCATTTCATGATAATGTCTCCTTTGACCTCATTCATGACCCGTTTGCCTCGATCTTTTAATTCATCCATTTTATTCTGGAGACGGAATTTCTTCTCTGACAGGAATGATACGTTAAGCTCTTTAGCGGAATATCCTCTGGCTAGGTTACGACGGACGTAAATATCGTAGTCTTTTACTATTCGTGCGACAATATCGGACGTTGATACTCCTGCAGAAAGGTAATTGCTGAGTTAATAAAGTTCTTGGTGTAAAAATTGTTATTATATTACCTTCTGTCCTTTCAGTGGCAACAAACATGCCTTCTGCTTTCAGTGGAGCGTATACGTCGTCCATGCCGTCCGCTGTATAAGGTATGTCGTCATGTGCAACAAAATCAATTTTGTGCTCTTTTATAAATTCTTTTGAGAGCGACCATGGTGCATCTGGGACTACCTGTAATTAAGTGAAATTAGGTGGAACCTTTGCTCATCTAATACTTAGATAAATATTTAATGTCAATGGGAAAAACAAATATTATTGGTATTGCAGTTGTGAAGCTACACCATAAATTTTTACTTAAAATGTCAAATTGAGACGGACAAACTAAAAACAAACAAAGTTATCTTCAGTGACTATTCAGACACAAAAAAATTAATTGTCCTTGTAACACCAGCCAATTATAATTCCACTTTATTTATTTAGGAAAATTTTTCGGTTTTGTAATATGAATTTAATCGCGTTTTGGAATTATCATCGCTCAAGATAAGTTTCAAATTTACGTAAATTAATGCAACTATTAAAATTTCTGAAAAATGCGATATGTAAATACTGTTTTAATATCTGATTTGAAAAGTTATTGCATTTTGATGCAAAATTAATGTCGTGTAACTTTTACATAGTAAGAATGACCAAGTCCGAACCTTGAAGGCGTTAAGAATAAAATTGTTTAGAAACATTCATTGATCTATCTTAATTTCTTCCCTTCAAGTTAAAAATAAAAAGGTATTCATACAATTTAAGTAAGATATTCGATTTAAGATTTGTTAATATCAAACTTATAGAAAAGAAGCCACCAATTTATTTAAAATTCTGGGTGCATATTAGGATCAATTTATATTTATGTATAAGCAAAATGTTCTATCTTATAAATATACAACACATAAATATGGTGCTTAGGTTATCACCAAATTAAAACCGAATAGAACTAGTTTGTCTAAACCAAGCTTAAGTGTTTTGCTTTTTACAGACTTATAAAAATGGAAAAATTCCAACAAATATTATGACTGATAAGTCCGCACCTACATACAAATTTCTGCAAATACAACACTTGCTAAAATATAAGGCCACTATCTTGAAAGCAATTGCACAATTTGTTTGAAAATTCTTTCAAAAACTGCTTACCTCATCGACATATCGGCAGTGTCTAACAGCCTCATACCGTTCGTGGTCGGTCATCACTGTCCTTCCCTTTTTGCTGTGAGTGAGCTCATCGCTGCACACACCAACAATTAGGTAGACGTTAGGGAAAATGTTTTTAGCCTGTTGGTAAAATGAAACCCTCAGTTTGTGTTCTCAGTTTTCCTCAATTAATGTAATTAATCGTACCTGCATCAGTTGTCTGGCGTGTCCCTGATGGAAGAGGTCATATATCCCGTCTGCGTACACCCTGACCTTCCGGGGCGCCGTTCCCGACTTTGCCATCTGATAGGTGATTCGACTGCTATAATCACAATTCTTACATTCTGCAATTGCTTCGGAATCGGTTGAGAGTGGTGCGGGCTTACAAATGGTCTAGAAGACAATTCAATTAAATTTTCAATTTAAATTAGTTACTGGAAAAGATGAAATAAATTAATTAAACTATGAATTGGCATACCCCTTGACCGTTACGTTGATATAAAACATCGTTTTCGGAAACTGTTTTTACGCTCATGACTTCGTAATAAGATAAAAATAAATTATAAAATTAAGTGAAAGACTCTTTACAAAAGTTTTTGGGCAGATATTGCAACAGATTAATCAATGCTTACTACTTTTACAAAAATTGAAATTAGGTATTTCTCGATTATTCGAAAAAATATCCTACCTTATACTTATATTTATGACGGAGAGAAATATATACAACGCAATTCTAACATTATGTTTATATTTGCTTCGAAAAAACAGAAAACACAAGCTATTTTTCTCAACTTGAGAACTTTACTGGAGCCGTCCTTATCGACGAAAATCAATCGCAAGTCATCGGGGTTGTACATTATTGATCTTTTAAGAAGAGCCATAACTTAAGAAATCACGCCACTAATTCCATCCTAGACAGTATTGATTCATCATTATTTCCCAAAAAAAACGAAATTCACATTTAATCTATTTGGACTCTGAGATGTGTTAAATTTGCGAAGCTATCTATCAACAAATTCGATTATGACTAAAAATGTACTTAAGTTTAAAGCGGACGAATTTATTATTTATGGCAAGTAACATCTTAAACGACCACAAGTTTACTACAATGAGTGAATGGCTCTGCTAATTTATTTTATTCAAAGACGCATTAACAATGTTTCAGTGCTATCGAACATTAAGTTTTACTTTTAGCAACACTAAAAATGAAAGTTTTGGAAATTCATAAATAAATACATGAATTGAATTGAAAATTGTAATCTAGACAGAAATTGAAATTCACACCTTTGAGAGTAATGCACCACCCACCGCTGGGGTTGAGAAAGGTGGGAAGACCATCTACCGATGGGATTGGGGGGGGTCGAGTTTGATACCATTGGACAGCTTTTCAAAAAATATTTGACACGTGTTTTTTCTTTTTTCGATCCCATGTGTAGATCGTGAGTTATTTGACCTTTCCGGAACCTTTTTTACACAATACACATCCTCCCCCCACTCCCTGTACCGAATTGAAAAAAATGTTTTAGACAAAATTTACGTATTTTTGCGTGAAGAATCTGAATCTGCAAAAAAAAAATGGATAGTCCCATTTCAAAAAAAAATTACCCCCACCCCCGCCCTCAGGGGTGGAGATAACTTTTGGGGGGGTGAGGGTTGGTAGAGTTTTATACTTTTTTTAAAAATATTTTACCCCTATTTTTTTGTTTTCCGCTGCGATGTGTTCTTTCCGAAATATTCGATCGGTCCGGTACTTTTTGAACACGCTGTATATAGAAGCACACCAAGTAAAATAGATATGTTTCACGCCCTTTCATGGATTATATGACAAACATTTGCATTTGAAATCTCCTGACAATCCTTCTAGCCATAAATTTCCACAAACGATAAGCTCAAAATGACCCTTGATAGCTGTCGTACGCTTTTAGACTTTTCACCTCAATAAATTTATTTTAGGACAGACGAATTACGGTTAATTAAATTAAGATGGTTTGTATTACAAGTCAATTTAATTATCTTGTTTAGGGTCAGGATTTTCCTTCATTCCATAAATCCTTTATCTGCATGTTTTGTTTAGAAAATAAGAACGATGTTGAGGTCGATTAACCATATTCCATATAAGATCAGACTTTAGATTATCCTTTCAAACACGCAAAGAAAAATGAGTTTCTGCAAGGCTGTACGTGCTTATAAATATTTTTATTCACTCTTAATAAAGATTTTTTTGGATGTGCAATTTTTTCATTTCAACACGATTTATTTAAGATTATTTTGCACGTAAAAATATAAAATACGAATAAAATTTCTGAAATCGTTAGTTTTAAAATTGAGAACCGGACAAAATTATCACAGAAAATATCTTTCATCAATCTTAATATGTGAATAATTTTTTTTTTCTTATTTAATTTCTAGTGCCTCTAAATTAAAGATTGTCATTGTATGTTAAATACAATAAATGTGCTCCTAATAGCGTAGAAAATTTGAAATCCTTAATTGTCATTTTATTTTGCAATTGGAGATATATAATTTAAAAGAATCATAAAATAATCATCACGCTATTTGGTAAGCGATATCTCAAAGTACAAGTGAAAGAGATTTTAAATCTTCAAAGTTAACACCGCAGATAAGCGTGCAATAAGGGTCAACAGTGTTGCAAAATTTAATCTTGCTTTTGTTTTAAAAAATAATAAATAAATGAATTCATTCAAGAACTCTGGACTTATCTGAGGAGTTTTCCGTTTTCCACATGAAGTTGTTATAAAAGCCACATATGGCCAGATAACGTAATACTATACTATAAATATGGGAAATGGTTTCATATAGATTATTATACTTCCGATTAAAATTGATAATCATATATTGAACTCAAGTTGTTACCAAAGTAAGCCAACAAGTACCCGAATTTTGTAGTCTTTATTTTCTCCATACCAGTGTGATACGTAACACTTTTCAATGAATTAAAACAAATTCATAGGAACTAAATCGTAGACCGTATTAAGAAATTTAAACTAAATGCTTTCGCTGCAGCTATCACCTACGGGGAATTTTAAATTAAGCTTCATTATCTCAATAGCCGTTGCAAAACTATTCATCCTCGCATCCACCCGTCGTCGGCATAAAAAACTAGTTTTCAATGGATGTGCAAATCGCGATAAGAAATACCAGTTCGCAGTGAACTCCCTCTCCGGCTTGAGATAAGCCAAAGTGGGCTGATCAAGTGCAAAGTGTACGAGCAGACTCATTGTGAGAGTCTTATGAAAATCTGCTGAATGAATCATTTCCTATCGAATGATTCAGTGACGTATAAGCTGTGATAATTCTCATTCAATTTCATTAATTTTTTGGAGTAATTTTATAAAAACCAAAATAGAAATTCCGTTTGGCTGAATAGATGCAATCAGCTGAGTAGACAGAAGCTTTCCACGACGTTTTCTTCCAACGTGGAGATTTGTTGGAGCATTATTCGGCTCAAGTCTGGGGGAATGAATCGTCGCCCGAGAATAACATCTGAAGATTTCTTTGAAGTATGTCTGGAATCTTGAAGCATTTAACTGTATGCGTACGCTATCTCCGGTTCAAGTGGAAAATCTGAAGCGTACGAGAGCCCAGTTTTTGCGTCCTCGTGATTATCAAATAATGGTGCTATCGACCGAAAGGCTACAATATAATTAGAGCAGGCATCACACCACCGAGCTCGGTTAAGGTCAGGGCAAGCATGATATTTAAAGCTTAAGAGCATTTATGCGCTAATGAGTCTGATTAGGCGTCTAGAGCTAGACTTAGGATGATGGTGGTGACATTTTACTTACCGCCAGCTCGACAGAATTGCTGTTCGGCTGCTGTGGAGCTTCCTGTGCCATGTCGAAAGAATCGTGCAGCTTTGGTGTAATACTCAGTTTACTATCTTTGGTTCCATTAATATAGATTGATGAAATACCGTTGGTGTTAATATCATACGGCCGCTTTCGTGACGTCGAATGATTTGAATTTGATTGGGTCGCTATAGCCGATGATGCCATATCTCGATACCGGCAGTTAAGTGACTTGAGATATTACTGGGCGATGTTGCTTGGCGAATGCGCGGTTTTTTATTC
This sequence comes from Machimus rusticus, assembly GCA_951509405.1. Classification (NCBI taxonomy): domain Eukaryota; kingdom Metazoa; phylum Arthropoda; class Insecta; order Diptera; family Asilidae; genus Machimus; species Machimus rusticus. The sequence goes on along the minus strand of OX608050.1, from coordinate 46,273,820 downwards.
CGGTTGCTTTACTCAAATCATATGATTGACCTGCAAAAGACAAGAGGACAAAATAATTACTGTTCATTACTAGCCACTGGTTATGCTTAATTGAACTGCATCTGTCTACTGATTAATCTATTCTGAAGTGATTAAATGAATAGAATGATGTTTCATTTAAAATTTGCACTAATACTTTGATATTTCCCACACAATTATTTTTTTATAAATAGCAGAACAAAATAATGATCATGTGCTGCCACACTAAGTACTCAACTAGTTAAAGAACATGAACAAATTTTTAAAACCTGCTTCAGTAAAAAGATGACCCACAGTGATAAAACTAGTTTTAAGAACAGTTTTTACATTTCCATATCCAACTTTGCAATTGTACAACCTATTTTCAAGGCAAACATATTTTTTTATTGCAGATAACTTAAGATTCTTAATATTCTAAAATTGAGATGTACATAACTTATAGAAAAATTACCGAAAACTGAATTAATAGTTCTAATGAAATGCTTATCTTATCTTATTTAAAAAAAACATGGCAATGTTTATGTATCTCTGTTCTCGAAAAGAGCATACGAGCCTATTTTACGCATTGTGTATTTAAAACAAACACGAAATGACTTTTGGACTTAAACAGTCGTCACCAAACAGCAGAGCAATATCCAAAATGCTGCTCCGGCAACACTTGTATATTTATCTTAAATTATTATTGATGGAATTTTAGAGGACACGTTTTCTACGTCAACGTTGCGACTCTTAAGCGACACTCCTTAACAACCAGTGAGGCAAGCAAAAAATAATAATCTTTGGAAACATTAATAATTTACACCTAGAACCTGCGATTCCTAACAACCATGTGCCAGGTATAAAAATAGACACAGGGAAAACGTCTCAGAAGCGAATTGGTGCATTTTTCGATGTTTACAAGTGGGGAATACTCATTTATCACCTGTTAGCGTCCGTGGCGTGTTCACCTGACGTCAGAAATCACCTCATTGCTTCTTTTCTAGCAGCCTTGATAAGTGGTCATTGTGACTGTAAATGTTTATAAATATTTCCTTTATCGAGCAGGTGAATTTTGTCTAAATTTGGTCTAGCGCGCTCTTATGTAATTCCTGTTGTCTTGTTAAATATATCGATTATCAGAACTTTTTAATAGATAAATTGCGGAAATTTAGGTTCTTTTCTGAAGTGTTAGCGACTAAGTGATAAAACATCATCCGATCGACACAATCAGTCAGATTTTGGACTTTTTATAAAGATTAAAAGTCTCATGATTAAATTTTAAGCCGCCTTTAAACGGCGTGCAATATTGAAGCAGAAGCGATAAAAAAGCTGCATTCAATATACAGAACAAAAATAAAATTTAATCGATCACTAAAACCTTCGTTAAGTCATTTACGGACTTTTAACAATATTTCTAAAACAGATAAGAGGTCATAATTAAAGTCTTATCGACATGTCATTACATAGATCATTAGAAACATAGGCTAGGTAGAAGTAGAAAAGGAATACTTCGTTTTTTGTAAAAACTTTATAATTTTTTTTATTCCCAAAAAGATCACGCTATTTTAAAAACAATAAATACCATGAAAGAAAGTTAAAATTTAAGATTTCTACAAAAAGGTTGTAGGTGCAGATATTAATTCAAACTATATAATAAATAAAACCATTCTAAATTAATACAAACAGATACTAATTTAAAACATATATTTCTGGGATTCATTGAAAAATGTTTACTTAATAAAAAGGTCGTTTATAATTTATTTCGTGTGAATAACACGATATTTTATTTGATCTTGTAGCCGGCTAACAAGACAATGAAGACACAATGTGTATTAATTTGCATTTATATTTTTGGGTTAAATTAAATTTAATGTGTTCATGGCAAAAGCTTCATTTAAGTCAACCTCAAAATGTGTATATATTGTTACACATTTAGCTGAGTAATGATGGGGCTGACAATTTTTATTTTAATACAATTTAATTGACTTATACGCTCTTTTGTCCTGCAATTCATTCATAAAAAAAAGTCTGTTTTCATTTCAAATTTCCTCACTTCCAATACAATTTCTTTGAAATCTGTAAACCAATTAGAAATCTTCAAAGACCATACGTCGAAACGAATTGTATAACGTTCAGCGAACCATGAAATTGTTTTACATCACTAGAAACTGAGTTTAAGTTGCTTGATTATAATGCAATTTGAAATCATTTTTGAAGCAATGATTATACAGCTGTGATTTTCAGTGACAAATATTTTCAATTTTTTTTTCAATGTTGTACAGAAATTCCTCATCGATATAAATTTAGAATGACTTTACTTTTTAGGTGAAGTGCGCTAATGAAGTTTTAAGAAGTGACGCAGAAATTGAATAAACTTTTGCTTGAAAAGAAAGTAGATCATTTATTAAAACATGGGGGAAAAAATTTAATAATAATTTATAATCGTGTTTACAAGAAAAGGTATGCCGTCAGTGAAAATTGTAATCAACAAATCAAATAATGATCTATAAGCGGATGGGTTGATCTTTTTCTATAACGTCAATGCGAGTGTACTTAACAATTTAAATCAAACAGAATTACGAAAACCTTTTTCCAGTACATAAAGCAACCAGTTGCCATTAGTTCATGGCGTTTAATTGTTTTATGTGCAAGATGAAATTATCTTTCTACAATGGGGAAAAACGTTGAATTGCAACAACTTGTACAGCCTGGTCTTCCGACTTTAGCTTCATAGAAAAATTGCGAGTGCACGAATGCAACCTCTAACGTAAATTTAACGTTGCTAATAATTTACTATTATATACTTGTCAAAATATATAGGGGTACGAAAGATAGATTACAACGATTCATACCGAAAAGAGAGTGTGAAGTTGTAAAGAGTAGAATTTCAATATTATTTAAGGCATCTTACTGTCTGCTCCTCCTGCATTTCAGCATTTCTGAAGGTGATGTCATTATTCAAATAAAATATCAGGTCGTAAACACTTTCGTAATCTCCGATAAGCTAACCGCTGAAACACATATAACACGCAGCCTTTCATCTGTTTGCAGATGGCATTCACATATGTATTTTTTTAAAATGTGTTTCAGTATCCAAAGAGTCAAGTTCAATGTTCATCATCAATTGGTTTGAAAATATTCAAGTCTACCTGCTTTTGGTGTAACATTCGACAATTTGCCTGTATCTCTGAAAAGATTTTAAGTTGAATTAATCAGTAGCTAGCTAACTTCTATGAACAGAAAGCTGCAGATTAGCATAATTTAATTTTAGTGAAGCTTTCTGCACAAGAGCCGGTTGAAACTTATCAACAGAGCAACGGTAATTGCAACTTCCGCTTACATTAACCGTGTAATTGAGCCGGTATATAAAATTGCTGCACGAGTTCTATTCTTGAAACATATTGAAGGTACGTGAGCACCGAAATATTTTCCTATCGAATAAACTTTTGAATAAATCAGAACAAATACTAAATAGTACATATATTTAATAAAAAATCACAATATCTACTTTATGTATTCAGGAACAAGTTCGAACGAGATTCCATTCGTCTAACAAAACAGTCCGACTTTTGAAAACCTGGTTTTGTACTCACAAATTCAAGCGAACATTTCACTTAACGATCGATTTTTTCACATTTCACCATTTAGATCATACAAGTGACCGCAAACGACGAGATTCCAAGGGTGTCTGAGATCATTCCTAAAGAGATTCTTTTATCACTAGTCCAGAACAAGCAATGCCGGATACCTTCCGTTTCCACTTTGAGGGGAAGAGAGACACATTTATGCAAACAAACCGCATGCAATTTCCACATTTTGCACAGCACGGCAGATTTTTGCAGACCGCTTTAAACCCAGATGAGTGGAATTGGCTTCTAATTTGTCCACTAAAGTTACTGTGAGCAGCAAACCAACAGAACAAACAGACGGAAGCATTCGTGGTGACAAAGCGCTGTTTCTTGTGCAGGCAGCAACACTTGTGCAATCTATCATCATGCAAAAATAATAAATTACATCAATTACCTTTGGGACAAATGATTAATAGAGAGGTGTGCTTAAAAGATTTTTTTCACTGACACTGATGACAATTTATCTCAAGAATAATGACATAGGTATAAGCAATTTTTCATACTAATCTTATAGCGCGAACATAAGCGCAGGTGAACTCACAATCATTTTTTGAATTTATTATGTCCAAGTGCTTAAACAACAACGAAGACGCAAAGCAGCCTACGTTGATATCCAAGATTGATGTCAGTAAGATTCTGGTTAATTGTCTAGCAACATTTCAAAACTATTCCAAATGGTTGTTAGGAAATTTTCTTTAACCTATGCTATTCATTTATTGAATAAACTTACGTTCAATTTCTAATATCCAATCATCTTAATTTGTTCAATAATTAGTTAATCTGTAAATTATATGTATTACATTATAAATATATATAATATATAGATTACATTCATGGACTCAAAAACAATGAAATCATGTGAACGTATACAAAAACAGACATATTTGTGCCACCGGCAGGAAGTATATATTTTTTTCTTGTTTTTGTTTACTTGACAACAATATAGCGAACGCGCGTAATCTCTGAAATCCAAATGAGGTCAACAAAAATTATTTCATGGAAGGTAAAGGTTTTCATTACCGTATTTTATTTTAAAATTCAGATTATCTCGCATAGTCGAAAAATACACGTAAATAAATCATGTTATGAAACAAAATACTAACTGAAATTAGTACAATTTTCATACCCTTGACTAGTTGAAAAAATTTGCGAAGTTAGCAAATTGCTCGAAAAATGTGCCGTGCAAACAAAGTTTAAGCATGTTTATTTTTCTAGTGCACCTTCTTAAAGAGGTGACCTTGAGAAGAGCGTGCACTTAAAGCATGTTGGCTTTGTGACCTTGGCACTGTTGCTTCTGCCTCGGAGGCGGAGGCACCTCTTTAAGCGATTTCAGATGTACTACAGGAAATCCAGAAAAATAACGAGATGCTGTCGGAAATCAAGTCGTCTCTGTGAACTTTTAGGGAAAAATTAAAACATTCGTAAAAACCACAGACTCACTGCAGTTTTAATACCGGCTTTATGCAATCGTACCCTTGAGCCAGAGCTGCCGCGTTGCATTCATGCAGCGATGCACTGTTTACACTCTTGGAAAATCGCAGCTATTGGAGGCTGTTGTCGTCATTGCCCTGCGTAGAAGAAAGTCGGCTACCACCAGCGGGAACTGGAGACGCAATAATATAAAAAAATCAATGCAACCACCCTCTGAAAAACAAGGTTCTATAATCTGGCTTAACTCTTATTTTTCACCTGCCAAAATTGTATTGGTTGTATATGAATTATGCAGAGTCTTACAACGAAAATTATGAAACTTGTGAAATTGCATGCGTCTGCACTTCGTTAGAATTGAGTAATTACATAATTTCATTCTTTTTCGCTTACAGAAATAATAATTTAATATTATTATAATTTGACACTTTCACGCTTCTTGTTTTCATTTTTTCAGCAATGAAGAAAGAAGGGGGAACACTTGAGACACCTTAAGAAAAATTTTTGATTGGACTTTGGACTATGATGACGCCACGAATTTTTTATGATTTCTCATCATGTTACTGAGTGTTTTACTTTCTGCGACAATTAATTAAGTTGTTTCTTTAGGGTCTTATTAGTTTTTAAATGATCTTCTTATTAAAACAGTCTGCCATATCATTAAGACAACATTTTTGTAACAGATATATCAGTAGCAATAATAATTATTATAGAATAAAACATAACGAAGAAAACAAAGATTCCATAATAAATACTAATTTAAAATTCTGATCAATTAAAAGTAGAACATATAGATAAGATTATAAGAAAAAGTTTTAAATTGACATTTTTTAACAGAATAATCACCCCCCGTCTCGCTAAAAAAATGTCTAAATAAAACTTTTTCTTCCTCACATTTTATATGTATATTTATATGCAATCAAATCTTAAATCGATTGACGTAGATCGTTAAGAATTTAGAAGGTCAACACAGTTTGTTCCAAAATGAGATGAAAAAATCATATAAGTAAAGTACATATGTATGCTAAAAACCAAATAAAAATATAAAATAGATATAAAGTATATATGTACATAAATATACATATATGATGTGGAAGCGTTAACCGGTTTTTATCAAATTGGAAAGTAAGTAGAGAAAAACAAAAAAAAGTATTAATATAAAGATCTAAAGTTGAGATGATTTTCCGAAGAAACTTTGCATTGGCAGGGAATTGAAAAACAATTAGCAATAGCACGGTTAACGAGCCAATTAATATATAAGCGCAGTTAATGATGCCCACAAAATTTGCGATGCACCGATATGAAAAGTGAAAACGAGTCTTCTTTTCGATCACCTGATGTGGAAACGAGTTTACTACTCAGGAGGTCTGCGCAAATTTCTAACAAAAATACTTGCAAAAGTGCCAAATTTCTATTTAGTGCTTCTACCCTATTTACAATTGAGTACAACTCATGAGAGGCTCAATTTGAGTTGAATGCGCCTCAGGTTAATTAGTATACGAATGGTTTCCTACACAAATAAGATAAAATCGTTCGAAATGTTTAGGAAAATTCGTTCACCTCGGAGACGTAAGACCGTTTACCAGTTCTTAAGAGTCTGCAGAAATATTACTTCCATAATATTAATGCAATTTTCGGCGCCGGCAAAACTTTTTAATTGCTTCGCTGCGGTTTGATAACCTAATTGCGTCATTTGCACACCTAGAGACCAGCCAAGAACGCCGGCTGTACGAGGACCCAACACGCTACCTTTTAAAAATAAACATTAATTTTATATTTAGCTTGGGGAGCGTCTTGTTGTACCGCCAGCGGTCACAGATTTAAATAAATTTTTAGCGTCGTTTAACTTTTATGATAGAGCATCTAAAGCAGAAACTAGTCAGAGAACAAAATTTGTCCCATAGCTAACTAAATAAGACTATAGCAGCTCTAAATCGGAATTTTTACTTTCTTAGCAACAAAAGCAACTTATTAACCAAGCTCGATGCATAAATTGCCTAAAATGATCGGTTAAATCAACGAGTGTTAAATTATTTTATTGCGTAGTTGATAAGTTTATCACGGTTGCATAAGAAATCATAAAAAGCAATCTTATCTCACTCGAATCTTGATACGGAAGGCAACGTTTAAAATGTAACATCGCCCTTTTAAAAACATTTTTTTTAATTTATGCAAACACCATGAACCTGTAAAATCTTGACATTCATTTCATGCTTTTAATAAAGGATAAATAGTTCGAATTAACAAAAAATTATCAGAGTTCAAGTATAACAGAGGGTTTATTCGAATTAAAAAAAAAAAAAGACAAAAAAGACATAAACTGCGACAATGAATTACACCTCAATTCCGGTTTCAGGTAATGCAATGATGGAAAAAAAGTAGCTAAACTTAATTTTGAGGAAAAACGTAAAATTTCCAAAAAATAAGAAATTTCGCAATTAAAAATTATAATAAAAAGCACGTCGAATAGACTTAGTTCTAACCTTTGGGAAAATTATTACAAAACTCAACGCTGCACTACTCTCCTACCCTAGTTTTAATCTCAGACGAACACAGCATATGCTATAAATTGGAGCTGTGACCTCGAGGTTTTAACCTGATTAAACGCAGATGCATATTGCGGGAAAACTGCAATTTTAGCATATGTGAAGATAGAGAAAGAATCTGTCGGGAAAAACATGAAAATACTTGGTAATCTCTGAATGGTAAAATTATTTTTATCTGCAAGAGATTAACACTTAACAAATTATGTAAAAGAGAAAGGAAAGCGATTAAAATTAACACTCTTTCTTAAGATTTTTGTTTGACGAAAGCACAACTGCAATTGTGGAACAAACAGATTTTTCTCTCCATCATTCATTTTTATTCCAGCGATTTTAAATACTAATCTGACGAATGACGTATATTTATTATTTTTTTTACCTACTTTAATTTTTAATATTCTGCCGATTTCTGATGAATAACAAAACTTAGTTAGATAAGAATTTAATGGTAACAACCTTTAAAGCAGATAGAGGCTAAATTAACAGTTCTTGTGTTTATTTTTAAATTAGATGTTTAGCTCAAATCATAAAAAAATATCTAAAAGTTGGCTAACCTTGCGATTAATTTAGTAAGTACATTCATGAGAAAGATTTTAAAACAATAAAAATTTTCTATTTCTAAATTTGGATTTGAAAACTGAATGTATTAAATATAGAGTTACCATCAAGGTTACCAAAACCATAATGGCAATATGATAGAATATTATCTACCAATGATTGTTACTATTAATTTACATATTGATATTGCGAAATGTGTAAAAGTTATTACGTTGTGTTGAAATTTAAATTTTAGGTTCCACGATTTCTTTGAAGTTGAATCACCTACAGTTCTAGTGAAAATCACAGAGCATTCAAAAGTAGTTTAGTTTTAAATGGATCTCTTCTATTAGTATTCTATTGAAAAAGGATTAACAGATATGTAAAGATTTTGGTTCGCCATTGTTTGCATAGTCACTTTTATCTGTTCTTTGAAGTTCTCACTACCTAGATAACAAAGAGATAAATAAACACAGAAACCTATCTAAAAACATGAAATACAACAATAACCATAAACAACCCAGAACTTTCTTATTTTCCTCAGAATTCGGAGCGATTTGTTAAATGTTAAGTAAATAGAAAAGGAATGCTTTTGAAATGGAGCAAAACCCAAGAAAACATTTGCACCCAAACCTTTAGTACCTTTACCAACAAATTTCAACCTCTTGAAAACTACGTAGAGTTTACCCTTTTAAAGTTCGCTTTAATTTTGTATGTATGAAAACTTACAAAGGTTTTACTTATTTTCTAATGAACAAAATGTTTCGATTTGTATGTAATTTGCACGACTTTAAGAAAATTTATGAACTGAAGCTTTCTTTACACTCTCTAATCTTATTCAACATATTTTCTATTTTTTTCTTTATATTAGTATTTTTAAATACCAAAATTGGAAGAAAAGAAATGTTTTTTATGGCTATCGGAAACTTCTGTTTAGATAGGAGTAAAGTTATTTTTAGAATTAACAATAATATTAAAGATTGAAAAAACCAGTATAACTTGATAAAAAAAAAAATTTTGCATTGAACCTTGTTTTGTTCTGGCTCACCAGAAACTTTTATCGTACAATTTTCTCATCTTCGAAAACCTATTGACTGTGTAACGTTTACATTTAATTTGTGTCAGACCGCTAGTTACTTTCAAACCTGACTTGTCCTAGGAAGAAACCTTGCGACTGATACATAGTTGAGATAGAACGTATTTTTTTCGGACGTGAATAGTTATATTTTTAAAATCTATAATTGAATAAAATTACTTAATTAAAATCTTCCTATTTTGCAAACACCTGAAAAAATACTATTTTCTATTATGTGTTTGCAATACAGAGAAGATTATCTAATAACATCGTAATAAAAGTAGTTTCAATTGCAGTTTATTGTTTCAATTTACAACTTTAAATTTTTCGTAATTAGGAAAAGTGCGATGTTCTGGATCTCGTACGATTTTATGAAACCGTTTCAAGGTCATTGTGTGAAATTTGGATGCCGCATAAAAATAGATTGAAGCATTCAATTGGGGCACATGAGATTTCTCCTTCATTAAGAATTATCTGAGAATCCAGAAATAATCATATAAAAAAATTTGCAATAAAAATAATACAACCAGACTAAAGTAAAAATTTGTATATTATTGCAATAAAAGCAAAATGAGCCGGTTCGATGATGTGATCTTTAGACTTTGGACAACCACGTAAACAATATGAAAATTATTGCCTCTTTCGAATGCTACGAAAATCGAAAATCAAAACCGAAATTGAATTATTTGAGGTGGAATGGGATAAATGCTATTTGCGGCATTGCAGCGTAGAAAATTAAACCATACGACGACACAGCGAAGGAATCACCCCACGGCAGTTTGGCGCCAAAGGGCGAAGGGATCGTCGTATATTGAAAGAACTCCTCGATACTCTTCGTCCTATTTACCGTCAAAGCTCTATGTTCTTCCCTTAAAGCTGACTAAACAAGCAAAGCGGGGTACTTTCCGCTTGGGCCACACGGACCACACTATCTGAAAAAAAGCATACCATTGCATAAGTCTTCTGGACAGAAAGTGCCATGTAAAAATCACCTGACGTTGCTATTTAGACCAGGCAAGCTATGCAATAAAACACTGCAGAACTGGGCAAAGGTTCATCAACCGTGAGTGACGGTCTTGTGTATCTTAAGGCGTCCAGACAATAAGTACGGAAGCGGACTTTCACTAACCCTTATTTTATTTTCAGTCGGTAGATGCTTGCATTGTGCTGAAAATTTTCTGCCGAGTAGGTCCAACCCTTTTGTAGACCAAACTAGGGCAGTTCAGTTGAAGGTGAATGCGGCTAGAAAGTCTGCAAAGCCAACAACTGGGACTAATCGCTGCCCGGAGGTGTTCCGCAGAAGTTATGTCAGAATTTTCATTGGAGGTGGCACTTGTAGGCGATGCTGTTTAGCGAATTTAGGAGACTACGCTCTCGAGCCGCAATGCAAATAATGCCCGCCTGGACGCAGTTGCCGGGTAATTGAACAGAAAGTATTTCAGATGCCTTGACGGGCTCTCTCGTGCAGTCATAGGTCTGCGGAATTATACGAAAAATCAATATTTCCAAAGTACGTGCGGTCTGAAACTAGGGCAATTGTAGCCGCATCACTCTCGAATACGTTGCATATTTTCTCGAGAAAAAAAATTACTTCGCAAATGCCGTCAACAAAACGCCCTCCCTCTGGCCACGACAAAAATTTCACTCGGTCGGTCGGGGGAAAGACACTTACCCAGAACAATTTCACTTTATCCTTTGACACGTTTTTTCACAGATGTTCAAACTTCACAAAATAAAAAGGCAAATCTGCACCGAACGAGGCTAACAATTTAATTACCTCTGGACTCCCTTTCACTCTGAAATTTATGCAGCTCGCAAACACTCCACGGACCAAACCAACTACTTGACGTGACAATTTGACACTGAAAATTTTTCTCGAATTTCTAGCTCCACGAAAAGTCATATCGTTGGATGACGGTTGGCAGTTTTTTCGCGCAGTTTAATTAAGGGTGCTTTCTAGTTTTGAAATGTTATTTTGAGTTTAAAATAGGACCCTGTTACGAACAGCCAACACGAAAATTTAAAAGTGAAATTTTTGAAATTTCAACTCCGCCAATCGTTTGTAACTCGTTTGTATCCGTTTGTATCAAAAATTATTTCGTTTGTATCCCCCTAGTTTACTAGAAATTAAGGTTTTAATTAAGGCTTGCGATCAGCCAACACCTTTTTCAAAATCATTTAAAATCAATTGTAAAATAGACTTTTGGGTACTCAATCGATCGGAAATCGTTTGTATCCTCCGAATTTGCTATTGAAAAGTGTTGTATACCGCTTATTTTTCCATAAAAAGCGGAAAATAAAATCAATTTTTATCTTAATTATAAGCTTCTTTTTTTTGCCACTAGTAGCCACACCTCCGCCACACCCCTGCCATGCCTTAGCCACGTCCTAGCCACGCCTTAGCCACGCCCTAGCCACACCCCCGCCACGCCCTAGCCACACCCCCGCCACGCCTTAGCCACGCCCTAGCCACGCCCTAGCCACACCCCCGCCACGGCCTAGCCACGCCCTAACCACGCCTTAGCCACGCCCTAGCCACGCCGTAGCCACCCCCCGGGGAGCAGAGGGGCCATTGTATTGAAATTTCCCTGAGTAGTGATTTTTAAGTAAGACCCAATGCAGGACTTCATGTTTTGGTGCTTGAGTAGCCTCTGTCCGTTGAATGGTCGAACTTCTTGGGTATATTGTCCTGTCGTTATGCTGTTTGCGCTTCCTGGAATTTATTGACCATTAAAACTAATTTAAAAAGTTTTCTCCTCTTGGATCGAATTCCTCCGGGTAAAAGATATGATGGCTGGGCGTTCGGATTTGGAATGAAAAGTTTCATTGAGCAGCATGTTTTCTTTGTCCATTTCAACTTTTCTTCTAGCTTTTATACCATCACTCGGTCCCACCAGAACCGCATTGCCCCATTTTAAGTGGGAAATATTTGAAATTTCCCCGTAACCACGATAGAAACCCCGATAAAACCAGCTAATCACTGACATATAGAAATGGACTACTCGATTTGCTGTCTCAAATGGTGCACCCTTTTGACAGTTCTCACCTAAGGAGAGTTCAGATATAGAAGGCATATATCTGTCTATTTCTTTCGCATTAGGCGAGATAGGGGGCTTCAAAAGGCGGCAAATTTAAGAATTATATTTATTTTTACTTGTAACCTGCACGCTTAAATCTGATTCCACTAAAAGTAGCATCAAATCTTAAATAATTTCGCGGCGAAAAGTTTGTGGAATAAGACAGTTTTCATTGAAAAACTCTCAGCAAAACGTCGAAATGCTCTCTTCTAAATATGCTATTTATATCGCTAAACAACTGTTTTAAGAACTCAAAAGTAACAATTAGAGCACTTTTGTGTTTTTGCTGTAATCCCCACTTAATTTAGTTACATTAAAAGGGCATAAATGAAATTAATTCCGAAATAATTCGCCGCACTACGCCACCCAGATTTTTTGTCTTTTTGTGCCATTTTTGTCAGTAAATCAGATATAAAATAAAAAGAATTTGCAATATGGGATACTAAAAGACTAATTTTCATAATTTAATTACATAATTTCTGCCGAAAACTTAGAAATTGTGTAAAATCCAGTTGTATCTTAAAAAGGGGTAATTTCATGTTTGCATTCCTTTAAAGGGATTTAAGATACAAAAGGAATTATTTAATAATTTTTGGTGTAATTACTTGATGGATTTATGCAATAAAAACGGAGAAATGCCCCAAAAATGCATTTGAGAACAATTCAAACCCACAGCTCACTGCTGAAAATCCGTTAATGGTGTGAGCAAGAGGGAATGAGAAAGTGCACCATCTCGAGATAGGCATTTTATATGGGACGAGTAGTCCGTTTCTATATGTCAGTGCAGCTAATATTTATTAAACGCAAACGCTACACAAATGTACTAGAAATCAGATTATGGACCCTGATAATTTACAATCACTTTTAAAATTTTTGTGGAAGGTGTAGCTTTAAATTAAGAATAAATATTTAAGTTTTCACTTATTTCATAATATTATCAAATTGTTTACAAAATAATTTAGATTAAAAATGAAATTAGGAAATACATACCTAGATTGAAAAAGCCTTTATTGTGCATGGTTAGTATCATTCATAAACATTTCTCATTTTGCCTATAAACATTTAAATTTCTTATAATCCTTTTTACACAAAATTTTTAGCAAAAATAAACAAAAAATCTTTATTAAGTTACGAAATGCTGCGAAATAATACTGATTTCACAAAATGTTGAAATCCTGTGTTTTTCCTAGCAAAAAAACACAAAATGGAAAGCATCCTTAATAGAGATAAAACCCCCTATAAAATAACCTCGCGCCATGTTCGTGATGCAGTGAGTGGATGAAGTGAAATGCCAAGCGGCGCACAGTTGCATTTCGAGTATTTGGTTAGAGTGAAAATATTGTGATATTTGGAGGCGCAGAAATTAAACTAGCCTGAAAATGGCTGGGGGTGGCACAACGTCGAGCACAAAAGTTGTGCAGATAACGAATATCGCGCCCCAAGCGACCAAGGACCAGATGCAGAGCTTGTTCGGGAACATTGGCAAAATCGACGAGATTCGGCTGTACCCAACCGTGCGGGACGTGTCCTGCCCTGTGCAGTCGCGGATCTGCTACGTGAAGTACTTCGACAACAGCTGCGTCCCCGTGGCGCAGCACCTGACCAACACGGTCTTCATCGATCGGGCCCTGATTGTTATCCCGGTGCAGAACATCCCCGACGAGTACAGGGCCCTGGAGATGTCCAAGAACGGCACCATTGTCCCTGGACTGCACAAGCCCGATTCGAAGTTACCCGCAGAGGTTGTGAATAGGCTTGAAGGGAGCTCGCCCCAGCAGGTAAATGTTGAAAAAATTTTAACTGGAACAAATCATGAAGAAACCTCTCCGAAGGTTGTCAAGACGTACGACCCAAAGCTGGAGGAGAACGGACTGCCGGAGTATCCCCCTTTGCCGGCCCATTACGACGCTAGAAAGATCGAGGAAATCAGGAGGACTATTTACGTCTGCGACGTCAAGAGCGACTGGCGGCTGGACGATTTAATGGAGCACTTCTCCAAGATAGGGGAGGTTAAATACGCCCGGTGGGCTGAAAAGGATGGCAAACACTATGCGATGATTGAATTTTGCGAACAAAGGAGCATAATCGATGCCCTCAAGCTGCACGGAACTGAGTTTAAGGGTGCTTTGCTAAACGTCTACCACGCAACCGATGCCATAGTGAAGCCGGAGGCTAAGAGCAATGAGGCGGCGCAGCGGGAAATCGAGGAAGCTATGACGATTGTGAAAGAAGCACAAAATATGATATCGGCCGCAATCGATCCAGTCATTGGTATGCTAGCGAAAGATAAGCGCCGACGTTCTCGTTCTAGATCTCGATCGAGGGAGAGAAGACGTACTAGATCTCGTTCAAGGAGACGATCTAGATCTCGAAGGCGCTCGCGATCTAGAACAAGATCGAAGCGATCAAGGAGTAAATCGAAAAGGCGATCGCGTTCCAGATCTAGACGATCTCCTTCGCGAGCAAAGAGGTCTCGTTCGCGATCTAAGCGCTCAAGAAGTAAGCGTCATTCTCGCTCTCGTTCAAGGTCGAAGCATTCGAGGTCAAGGGATAGACGTAAGAGGTCTAGATCGAGGCGTAGAAGTGCTTCTAGAGCATCACGACCTAGAAGATCTAGATCACGTGGAAAACGATCACGTTCTCGTGATCGGAAAAGGTCCCATCGGAAGGAAGAGAAGACCAGGCGTTCCAGGTCAAGGAGCAAGCGGAGGTCTCCGTCGCGAAGTCAGTCCAGCAGATCGAAAGATACAAAGTCCAGCAGCTCAAAGCGGCGTTCTCGTTCGGCAGAGTCCAAGCGGATGAAGAAAATCCCCGAGGAGCCCATTGTGCGAGACTATGATGCCGAGGAGAAGATTGGACAGATCACGGCTGAAGAGAAGAAGAAGTCCAAGTCTAAGTCGCCGAGTGTGGAAAAATCGGATAACATGGATATCTCCAACTCCCCATGATTAGATTAAGCCTTACTTGCATCTAGCTTATTGCATTTTTTCTTCTAATTTCAGATTCTTTACCCTGTATTGCTCCGGATCGTAGTTGCTGTCTGAATGTATTCAATTAAATTTCTTCATAGCAAATAATAACTCTCTTTTTATCACACAATTCCCTTATTTAAAACGTCGCCTTCATTCTCTTTCTAGGCAATTCCACAAAGTCCAAGAAGGAAGTCTTTAAAAGTTACGGCGATCATTTAAGAATAAACACTTAACGTCTTGAAAGTGAAAGAAAATTGACGGTATTTTAGTTGTCGACTATTTATAACAGCGAAAATACGTTTGTTTTGATTTATAAATGCTCTGCGCAATTGTTTGGTTGATATTTACGCTTATTTCTTTCATTTAAGTTATTTTACCTTTAATTTTAAAACGTTATTTTTATTTTATCTCTTTCAATTAGGAATAAAATGAAGCTTTGGATCCTACTCCCAAAAGGAGGGAACTTCCGGTTGAGATTGCACCTTCAATGTAACTCGTGTTGCGATAATTGAAGACAATTTTGACGGTTACTCAGCATCACAATTTTTAAATAATGTTTTTGTTTTACACATCCTACCAGTGCCCAATATTGATTCTAATAAAGTAACAGAAATTCGGTTCTGATAACGTCCCTTCCCGACTATCCTTAATTTCGCTCTGAACTTTTCTAGATTTCAAGAAGCCAAACAGGCACTCTTTTTGGATAAAGAACTTTTAATTGAGAATATTTACAGAAAACATTAACTACGCATAATTAAGTAAATAGTCTTTCAATTTCTCCCTGGCAAGAATTCCCTCATCCGTAGGTTGAAGACAAGTCCAGAAATTTAGTGATGGCAAATTTTCTTTAATTTCCCTCCACTTGCCGGGCATCAAGGTGCCGTTCTCCTCGTAGTCCACGATGCCGGGTGGGAAGTAACAATTGTCCCGATTGAGTATAAGGAAATTATGCAGGATAATCGCCGCTACAATAATGTGTTCCATCTTCAGTGGGGTGCAGTTAATGTTCTGAATCAGAATCTTCCAGCGAGAAACGAGAACTCCGAAAGCGTTATCTATGAGAGATTGAGCAACGGACAATCGCTGGTTGTAGTGTACTTCTTCGAAGATGTCCTCGTCGCCTGGGTAGGGAGCCATTATGTGCTTCTGCAGAGGGAATTTGGAGTTAGCAACAAAATAATAGGGAAACAGGGATGTCGTGTTGGGTAAGTTCGATTCCTCGGGCAGTTCGAGTGCCGCATCACGAATTTGAATAGCGAATGAATTGTTCTTGAAGCAAACTGTGTTTTTCTTGTCGATCCTGGTAACTTCTGCCATCGTGAACAAGTAATTCGAGTCGCAGGCAGCTAGCAATCCGACTTTGTAGAGCCCGGGTGGACAGCCCCCATTGACCAATCTCGTGTCCATGGCACCCACGCAATTCGGCATCTGTGTCTTCTCCAAGAAGCCCTTTGCCATGTACTTCCACCCAGATTCTTTCGGGAAGCTCAAGTAAATCCCTGCGAATTCTTGGTAGATGGCTATACAAGTCTCGTAAATCACTTTCCGCACGGTGGTTGTGCCCATTTTAAACGACTCAGCTAAGGAGTGTACTGAGGTTCCATGAGCTAAGTATCTAAAGAAAATAGTTGTTCAAAACAGGAAAAATTGCAACGCGAAACGGGATTTACATTACAGTGAGTGCTAAACGGTTTTCCGGGCCAATGGGCTTCCGGTTGGAGAAACGCTCCAGCTTCTTCGTGAGGTGCCGCAGAAGCAAATTGAATTTTGTCACCGTCATTCTGGTGGTCTCCTGGAACTGCTGGTCATTTTGCTTGATTTTCTTCCAGCACTTGGCGAAGAAGCCGTGCGTTTCGCGATTTATGTTCTCCTGGCGAACAGACCGGCGTCTAGCTAACTTTCTGCACTCCCTGAATGCTCTGTACCCCAAATATGCAGTGTAAGTTAAGTGTAGCACTTTTAAAAGTTGTCTTAGTTTGTGCCTCATCATTTTAAATTCTCCTACACGCCTCTTAAATTACGATTTATAGAATTTTACAAATCGCTGACAAGTCTCTTAAATGTTTGTTTTTAGAGTTCCTTCTTCTTCAAGGGTTAACGTATTTGCAGATGTAAGTGTGACAAATGGGAAACTGAAAAGGGCGATTTTTTTGTTTATTCCGTTTATATGGATCAAAAGATACATTTATCTTTTGATAAGTGCCTAAAAGCTGTCTAAAAATTATAAAAATAAGGTACAAAAAGAATTGGCGACTCTTTTATTTGTAATTTGCTTTAAAAATATCTTGCCTGATCTATGAATATGAAACGCCATGGGGCTATCATTTTTTTAAAGTTCCTCTGCACAGGCACTTATCGCGAATTTAAGAAGAAGATCAGCAACAAACAACTGTCAAACAAGGTCGAAATCATAACGACGGAAAAGGTGTGGGCTGGCTAAAGAATGTCGAAGATTTTTACACCGACGAACCAAATCAGGCTGACAAATGTAGCCGTAGTGCGCCTCAAGAAGGGAGGCAAGAGATTCGAGATTGCCTGCTATAAGAATAAGGTCATCTCCTGGCGAAACAACACGTAAGTCCGTGAATTCCACCATGCACTTTTTTAGTTGTGAAATTACAGCGAAAAAGACATCGATGAAGTCCTCCAAACGCACACAGTTTTCACGAACGTGTCCAAGGGTCAAGCAGCGAAAAAAGAAGAGTTGATCAAGGCATTTGGTAAGAGCGATGAAACTGAGATCTGCAAAGAGATTCTGGCCAAAGGGGAGCTCCAGATATCGGAGAAGGAGCGCCAGACGATGATTGATTCGATTTTCAGCAATGTTGCCACAAATGTAGCATCCCTATGCGTGAATCCGGAGACCAGGAGGCCTTACCCTGTCACGATGATTGAAAAGTCTCTTAAGGATGCTCATTTCTCGGTTAAAATGAACAAGAACTCGAAGCAGCAGACTCTGGACGCCATCCGTCTGCTGAAGGAGACTCTGCCGCTGGAGAGGTCACGGATGAAAGTCAAGGTAACCTTCCCCGGCAAGGAGGGTCACAAAATGAAGGATAATTTGAGCAAGCTGGCCACGAGCGTCGAATCTGAGGGCTGGGAGGACAGCACCCTTATCATGGTCATGCTGATTGACCCCGGCCAGTACAGGCACATCGACGAGCTTGTTCGTAACGAGTCTAAAGGAAAGGGACTGCTGGAACTCTTGGAGCTCAAAGAGGTCGTCGAGGGTGATGAAGTTTTCTGAAGAATTTCTTTGAATTATGCCTGCTGATCGAGATTTTTAAGTTCTCTGAAAATAACGCCGGTTGATTTTGTTTTTTATTTAATATATGACTCTTGTTGGTCTTGTTTTATAATGAGAAATAAAATAATTTATTTTCTAGTTACGATTCTTTCCTTTCCAACATTTAAACTTCTATAATTGCATCAAACAAACTTTCTGATCCTCTACTACAGTCTACAATATCCGACAAGCTTAAAGAAAGTTGAACGAATTCATAATTTAGGTTTAGCAAAGTAGGAAAGTAAAGTATTTCTCAGATAAACCATGTTACATTTAATTATAAAACATTCCAAGACTATTTTTGATACCCCCTGTAATCACTAAGTTGCTGTCTAGTCTTTTAATCTTAATTTGCGGAAAAGATAGGCATGATAAAAAACAAATTTTTGCTATATTATATATAATATAAATCGTCCTTACATTCATGTCTAAAGCGCACTTAAATTTTTCTTCTACGAATAAAATGTTAAGAAACTTCATAGATAGCGAAGGTATGGGAAGTAATGTTTGGTGGAATGACCTTAAAATGTAACAGCTTTTGCAATTTTGTTTTACTAAGCAGAGATACTTTTCAATCAATCTACGGATAGTACTCGATGAATGAGACCATTTTTTATAATATAATATGTAGGTTCCATTTTCTTAAACCTACCGCTGCGCAAATCTTTAAAGAAGATACAATAGTATAGTTTTCGATGAATTTATTTAAAAATACCATTTGCTAACAATAACATGACAAGATTGAGAAATTTTAATTGTCTGCCAGTTTCGGCAAAAATTTACCCAAGCGATAGAACTCAAGAATCAACTTGAGCGCAACAAGAGGCCCAATTAAAAGTGAACAGAAAACTGTGGAAGGGTCAACAAGCTTTCAACACCGAAAGTAGGTAGGTAAATTTACCGATTGACAATTTTCTTATAATGTAAAAGAAGAAAACATCTGGCCATGCCTTTCAATTTATCACAATTAGTGTTCCTCCTCGCCTTCAAGTTCAGCGGGGGGCACTTGCCCTTCTTCTTCGACCGGTTCCTCCTCCTCCTCTTCCTCCTCGTAGCCGGCGTAAATCGCAGCGCGCTGCTTAACAATTTCCTTGATAATTTCAGTGAGGATTTCGCGGGAGTCAATGATTCTGCCGACCTCCTCAGACACCTCCTTGGTTAGCCAGGGGCAGAGCGCCTGTTCGAGCTTCTCCTTGTTGGCGGCGTCGGACAAGGGCTCCAGGCTTCCAAGAACTTCTGGTAGAAGAGTTGCGATGTGTCCTTGCAAGAGTTTAGCAGCGGTAACTCGCTCCTGCATCTGACTGTCCAGGTCCTTTGAAAATTCATCCTGTCGAAGACGACGCTCTTTCTCAGCTTGTAAGCGGAGCTCTTCTGCTTCTAATCGCCGCAATTCTGCAAGATCTGCTTCTCGAATGGCTAGGAACCTGTAGAAGAACGAATTAATAAAAAGTCTAGAAGGAGTTTTATCTAGTTCATATTACTCTTGCTGCTGCTTTTTCAAGTCAGCAACTTCCTCCTCGTGGAGTACTTCGACGATACTTTGCTGGACAGAATGACCAACAAGTGTTTCAAGGATTGGTTGAACTTCAGTATCGAAGTCGAAAAGATCGCCGTCCAAGATTTCGGTTGATACGTCGATGCCAACCTTTTCTGGTACGTACGGTGGCGATGGGGGTCTTTGCAAGAAAAGGTCTGTCTGCACGTTGGCGTCAGCCTCTGGTGGTCTTTCAAATAGCTCCTCGAGGTATTTTTCGGTTTGAACATCTTCGTGTACCCGCCCAGGAAGTGGAGGAGGTGTTCCGAGGACATGCCTTTGATTTCTAGTAAGACATCGTTTCCGTAAAATTTGTCGCCGACGTGCTTCAGCTTCTTTGACTGCAATATCGCTATCACCCTGTGAAAAAAGGGGTATTTTGTAAAGATATGTAAAATGATACAAAACTTTTTAGCTATGAGGGCAAATAAAGCCAATGGGCATGCAGAGGTTAGCTAAAAGAGTGCTATGGGAAGGAAAACTATAGTGTTGGAAGCTAGGCAGCGATCTTGCTTTTATCAACTCACTTTTCCAGATAGGAGCCCCGCATATGCGAAATACGGATTCCAAGCCTGGAATGTCGGTTGTTGTTGTTACGAAGCAAAGGGTAGTTCAAAGAAATAAAAACTTCAAGTTAATCGTTTGGATATTAACTTCTACATATCTATAAATATTTTCGAAACAAGCAAGGATAAGGAATTTTGCACGATTGATGATAAGACGAATAATTAGGACCTACCTAATATACAAGCTTTTCTTTATGAATATAAAATTAAGATGTATGTAAATTCGAACACTTTCTCTAAGTGCTATAACATGTAAAACGAATACCTGAATCAAGTCTGTCTTTTAAAATTAAAGACTCGTTTATTAATGAGAATTATAAATAAAAAGTTGATTAATTGGTAATGGTTCATAGAAGTCTGTTATTGTTATTATATAAGAAGATCATAGGGAAATTAAATGGAATTTTTGTGCAATTTTTTTCATATATACCTACATATACATACTTCAATATAGCCTTTTTTTTGGTACTAAATGCAATTTAGAACAGTTTTCTAAGTGAATATAAGTGAATATGAATAACGAAGATGGTTTTTTAGCATTCATATTGCGAGAGAGTATCTTTTAAAGACGAGGTTGTTTCCCGTTTTTACTTTTAAATTAAATTAAGTTTTCTTTATAATCGTAAACACTTACAATCAGAGAAAAGGCGTGCAGTTCAGCAATATGTACAGTAAGTATGCACTTAGTTATAAAACCAAAAAGCAAAAAGAGGTCAGTCCCGACTCTAAAGGAATACGTTCGTAAGGTAATTCGTTGGTACGTTGGTTTACCCCTGCTCTTATCAGCAATAATTGACCAAAACGTTATTGCTTTGATGAAGATATCCTTCATATTTGGAAAACTGAATACTGCAGTGCGCGCTAAGTGGGTTAATCCTTATCAACAGATTTATATCCTTGATAGAGCGCTAACCTCATTAGTAACCTAATAAGACTTGGTTATGCATCGAATAGGCTAGTAAACAATCGAGGACCCGTCCTGTAACTAAACAAAACCTCAAAGCGTCCTTGCATGTTTTCTTTACTGGGTAGAAACGATATAAATCTTACAAAAATGAAAATTTTAATTGCAAACCGGTGTCGTGTTATATGTTCAAGTACAAAATTACAAATGTGTGAAAACTCACAGCCCACACACTACTTTCAGGTCTAAGTAAAAACATTACTTTCAGGAAATTAAGGAAATACTTACTGCCATCAGGTGACTGTGACTGTAATTACTTCCCCGCACCACTCTTCTTTCGAACATGAGGTTTTTGTAGGGCTCGGATCCTTGTGGTTGTGGTTCCCTGTGAAGAGAATTAATGGAAATCAAAATACGTGACCTCAGGTTCGACATAAAACATAACGCTTAATGAACTGTTCGAAAGATATATTTTTGCCAGTTAATTTGTATCACATATGTTGGTGTAAACAAAATCTACTTTGGATGTTACCCATCCCCAGCACCGCCCGACCGAATAAAGGGGCCAGCCTCGAAAATTAAACGTATGCAATTATGTCGCCCTCGTTTCTTTCTTATGAATCCATTTGTACACTCTGAAATAGGTGGCTTTATTGTCGAGCAATATGTTTTCTATTCAAGAGATTAATAACCGAAGTCCGGCCTTTCCAATTACAAATTCCACCACAAAGCTCACAGAAAACGTTGTGGCCAAGGCCTAGATTTCAACATTTTCAAAGGAATAAGAAGTATATTCGAGGAGCCACTTACTATCACTAGATGAAGGCCGCTTCGGAAACATGTAAACAGTCGAAATACTCGATATGAGTATATTTATAGAAAAACTACTATACTGATATGAGTGACTCGAAAGAAAGTCGTCGCAGCGTCGGCCGTTTTAAGGTTTCACGTCTTTGCCGCTTATGAGACAAATATGAAGTCGCGACGCGAATGTAGGGAACTGGTGTCAGGTGTGGAGTTAACGATTACCTGCTTCGTCCTTGATGCTGGTTATGTAAGACCGGGGTACTTCTCACTAGCAATTATAACAAATAAAAGTGCGATTCGAGCAATGATTAACACGAAAGTAAAATTTCTTGGCAATCAGACAAAGACGTTTATTACAGGCAAATTGTTGCATTTGTGGTAGCCCACCTAAATTATATCGAAGTGTAGTGCAGGACTAAAATAGAACTAAGAATGTCTTGAACTCGGTAGCGCTCAGTTACCAACAAGTAACAAGAATTGAGGGTTTTAGTGACATTGATGAAAAAATTTTCATTAAAAACGTTTACACTAAGGAATGCCTTTTCCTCTAATTTTAGTTCAAGGTCAAGATACGCACGTGTACCCAAAAATAACATCTATAGAAGCATAGGTACGTCTAGAACATGAAAATCAATTTTGCTGAGACAGCTTTTTTACTGGTTTCATTGCCATGTCACTTTTATTTTCGAATTAATCATACTAATTATATTCAGGTCCATTTTTTAATTCGCTAGATTTGTTTTTTTCGAACCTTATGAAATTTGTATTTAATGGATCTACTTAAAATTTGTGTATATTAAATGAAAAGGAGACTACTTCGAAAAATGTTTTTAGAGAATAAAGTCATTTATTTTAGTTATTAGGGGTATTTACTTTGTATTTGCTGTTGTATCGATGTAAATGATATAAGATAAGTATGATTATTTTAATTTTGATAATAATTTACAACTTATGTAAGATTTTACTCGATGCTTTTTGATTCGCGAGTTTGGATAATACGGTTATCTATTAATTCTATTCCGTTTCACGCAATTCTAAATCTAATCATTAAAATGATCTAAAAAATAAATTAAAATATCTACGAGACGAATATAAATATAAAATTGACTATTATGTGTAACACCATCCTTTTAAAAAATTTGTGACAAACAAGAATATGCATAACGAGGTTTTGCTTTTGAGTCTTAAAATTTGAAAATAAAGAATGGTGAAATAAATACTAAACTGAAAAGGCATTGGCGTATTAAGCATTTTGTTTTCAAGTACCACGTTTAAACTTTTCAATTGCAAATAATCTGTTCAGAATTATACAATTATTTTTCTTTTAGATGCTATTTGTTTTTAATTCATTTAAGCTTAGCTTAATTAGATGTTAAAATTTTACCCGAATATTAGCCATGTTGCTTTGAACTTTATATATACTTATCTTATAAAATTGGTGAAAATATTCAACGAAAAATAAAAATTAATAAATTAGTAAGCTTACGATAAAATACTTTCAAATAGTAAATTGAATAGAGAGATCTGTAAGTAAAGAAATGTTTACTATCATGTACTACTTATTCCAATGTGCGGCTTTTAGATGACCTTATCGTGTCGTATAAGTGTATAATACATTCAAAATTCATTGGCATAGTAACATAAACAGACAGCATGAGTAATTTAGGTAGTTACGCTTAATTAAAAAATTAAAAATAGAAAAAGACCACAGAATACAAGGAATCGCACTATCGTCCGGCGGCCTTTGTACGGTCGTACGGCACGTGTACTATACTCATGAAATTGTATTGATTCCCATAAATTACTGCTCTCCAACCTGTGGCCGCACAAGAGTTCATTTACTTTTCTTCGATTATATGTATGTGCGGCTTTACAGACCATTAAAATTTGTTTAAAACGTTCGATTGAGCCTCTTAATCAATTATTAATCTTTTTAAAACTACGAACAAGACACAGATTACATATGTCCTTGTCCACTTCAAAGAAAAGTTGCTTATTGAGGTCGTCTTGGGGCTGCAGTTTAATAAAGGGTTTTACGAAAACGAACTGCAATCCTGATTTATTCGCAATTACAGAATTGGCTATTCAAAACGAACCAATTTAATATAATTTGTCGAAATTAGGGACAACGACTGTAATTCTCTGCGACCTATTAAAATAGGGATAATAATGGGAAACATTTAACCCAAATTTATGCACTTTATGACTAATTTAGCGGCTATTTGGCACAGAAAGTTTCCAGCCGCAAAAAGAGTCCCAAAGTCTGAAACAATTTGCATCCTGAGGAATTTTACAATCGAAGAAGGGACTGGCTGCAAAAGGGAACTGTGTCCAGGACTGGGTCGGAATTTCTGTAAGGTACAACTATTTAGGTTCCACGCTAATGTCATGACCTATGCAAATTTTCTATTGCTGCTACTTGGCTACCCCTCTCTTGTTCAAAATAACTTAGCCTAACTATTTTTTGTGTTCAAGTGCAGTTGGGAGCGCCGCGGCTGGTAAGGTCTAGAACAGGAAGTTATTCCCACATATCCTCCTTAAGTCGTGCATAGGAAGGAATGGACGCTTCAAAAAGGGTTCTACATGGTTTCAGTTTTATGTTTCACTTTAAACGTTACTCGGATCAATAAAGATTTGTTTGTTTATGCATATGATTTTTAAACAGACATTGATTTTTTTACCTTATGTAAGTCTAATTCCATTATAATTTTACCATAAGCATCCTCAAACATTCGAAAAATGTTGATTCAAATTCGGCCAAAACAACTATCCTGTTATGTACCTACATATACCTATGCATATACAGTGAATGTTATGTATGTATGTATGTATGTATATGTTTCTTGGGTTAATTTTAATAATTGAGGTACACTATCACTAAAATAATTTTCGATTATTTCGAGAACGGGTTACACCCTTTGTTAATAGCGAAATTTTTATTTGAACTTATTGTTAGATACAATAGAATATTGTTGAAATATTCGTTCACTTCGTTAAAAATAGATTAAAAGACTTAAGAGGTTCATTTAAAAATAAGGGATAGATTGGTAATTGGAAGTACTGAATTAAAAGCAGATTATCATAATATAAAGTAGATGCACTGAAGAATTAGTTTCTTTAAATTGTAGTGCATCATATACATATGTAAGTAAAAATTCGAATTTCTTGAAGCTCTATGAATTTCTTAGTTTATTTGAGATATTTTAATAATCTTGTTTTTGTTCAATCAAAGTGTCCTGTAGTGTACTATATTCTTTACCAGAAAGTATGGTGAAATGTCGTACCTATTACCATTTTTGGTATAACCAGTTTACTTGGCGCAAACGACCGTTTTGTCGCAGTGCCCACCATATGGGTAGCCTCCACAATAATAATAATATTCAGTTTATTCAGGGAGTTGTTATACTCTCGACAGGCTATAAATAAAATCCATAATTTCGTGTATATTCTTAATTTCAGAAAGATCCTATCAGTTTTGAGTTTCTTAAAAAATGCAGGCGAAATAACATAAGTTCGACTTTAATTTATTAATTATTTTAATTGTAAAATTCTAATTTTCGTTTTTAGTGTGTCACGTGTATTACACAATTTAAAAATTTTTAACAATTTCCGAAAATCTAATAAACCTACCTACATACAAATAATTTTTAGTGTTTAAAATAGTTTTCTTAAGCCGACCTATCATTGGTGTTTTGTGTTTGTGCTTTGTATTCTTTGGTTTTCAATAGACTTAGTTTTAGTTACAATTCTATTTGTTAGAATAATCATCATCACCATCAGGTTCAGAAGGTTTTTACTCTTTTAAATACGAAATTAAAATTACATGTACGAATAGTAATGTATACATATGCATTATGCATATCATATACCAGTATGTTCGTTCATTGACCCTATGCCCAGTTGCTATCATGTGCCGATGTTTAATAATTAAAAAATTAATATAATAATTAATAATTTGGAACCACTTTTTGTTATACATAGTTTGGTTGAATATTTTTGCGCAGCTTTAAAGTTTTTGGTAAGCTAACTTCGAGGAAAATGTTGCAACCACTATAGAAAGAAAGTATAGAAAATTATACAGAAACTATGATATTACGCAGTTTTATTAAATTTTTTTTAAGGATAATAATAGCCCGTCGCGTTCTAATCAGCATATTAATCTGATGAGAGATGATTCCAATGAAAATTAATGTTTTGTTAAATGTCCGGCATATGAGGTAATAAATTTGAAAGCTTATCATTCGATGACACGCACGAGCACTTCAAATTTTCCGTGAAAAATTCCCTTAGTCACCGCAATGCAATTACGTACCTGTGTTTGGGCGCATTAGCTGAAATGAAGTTGCTTGTGAATGCCCTGATGCCATTAATTGCCGCCGATATTTCCCTGCCGACACGTTCCAATGCTGGTTTACTGTCTTTGGTAGAGTTTCGATTTGTAAAAACTCGCGGCCGCGATGCAAATGCATAGACTCTTTTGGTGGAGACAGGGGGTTCCTTGATGGGCTGAAGAAATACCCCCGTGGGGACAGTCGTGATGAAAAGCGGTCGCTTATTCAATGCTTCCTGACTGCCGCCCTGCAAATTCAACGATTTCGGATCGTAATGATTGTTGCACTCGATAGACTTTCGGTTTTGTGGATTACGCACATTTTTAACCGGTGATTTGCTTTTCTTTTCTCGCTTTAGTCGCCTGAGTCGGAGGTCAAGCTCCTTCGTGAATTTTTCGAGCTCTTGCGATTTTTTATTGAGATCATCTATTACCGATTTTTGCCCACTGACGGGCTCTGCTCGCCGGACAGGTCTCACGATTGCGTTTGGCTTAGCAATTTGCCCCAAATTGTCCTGATTTATGATTTGAAATGCTGATGAGGGAGTAACTGCGACGGTTAGTTGGCCGGTTGTTACACCGTTTACAACTTCACTAAAATTCTCATCGGCCGGGTGTTCCTTAAAATCAGACTTCTCCGTCGGTAGTTCAATGGACGGCTGTGCACTTATTGTAGGCATCTTATGTTAACTGGCAACTGGTTAGGGTTTCAAGAGGTTACTGGCATTAATTCCGGTTGTTTGTGTAGGTTCCTTCAGAGACCTCCTCAGTCGGCCAGCCCATTTGAATTAATGATCGTCTGGCTCGAGGCACACAAATCAATACGGAGATACCATCTAAATCCTCTAGGCTGCCCACTAACGAGGTAGCCAACTGACTTTCTTTAAAAACTATGACCGTTTTCTCTACTCTCTTTAAAAAGTGGTTTTAACTATAGTTAGTATTAGTATATAAAAGAAAACCTCACTTTAGTAGTAATATTTAAACTTATTGATTCAGTACGACAAAGAGAGCTAGTCTGCACGGATGTTGTAAGGACACAGCTCTGCGACTGAATGACCAAAACAAACCATCGCCAGACGGCACCTACTGGTCAGCAGTTAAAAAAGTTCGCCCTTCAAGAGAAATGCCGGTATGGGGTATTTCAAGCTAAAAGAGCGTGCATGCGTCCTAGGAGTTTTCCAGGCGATTTATATTTGGTTTTTATTTATTAAAATAACTTCAATTGTCCGCCTACTCTGCGACTGCCACTGTATGGCCCTATACGTGAATTCGAGTTAATTTCCTCGAAATCCACGTGGGGGGTAGAGCAAAGAAGTTGATTGACTTGATAGTTGAAGCGAATCTACTTATTTACATTTCAAATTTCTTATTACTTAAGGTATATGCCTTAACTTGGCTAGTCTAACAACTATGACTTATGATTAGTTCGTCCTTCAGCCGGGATACGCATATTTTAACATTGAAGCTGACGTGTTGGGTCATTTCGGCCCCTGCCAAGGTCGTCGTCATCGCTCATCGTCAATGCTTTTTCGTATTTTTCCATAAAGACGACGATATTGAGTTTTCTCAAAAAAGCAGAAAACGACCAACTGAAGAGGATGATGTCCGATAGGTGCTGCCACTGGCTTGCTCGGTAGTCACGCAATTTGAACTGGTTGGTTCTTCGAACTTTTGGATAAAGTTGAATTCCCTTACACTGTTTATTCCCAGTAGGCATAAGTGAATCTTTTGGGGTGAAAGCCCTTTTGCGGCACGCGTACACGCTTTAGTCCAATGCAGATGATTTCGACAATCGCCAAGTCGTTTGTTTGATTTCTTTGAATTGTTTGCTTGACCGTCGTTTTTTAACATTAGGAAAATGTCTAGTTGAATTAGCAAGGGCGACCGAAGGTAGTCAAGATGTCGTGGTGCGATAAAATATTTTGTGACGCCGTGGAAGACGATTAACCAGAATTTGTGTTAAATTACTACGAAAATATTAGGTGCAGATTAACCATGAAAACAATTATTGCTTCAAGGATAGCCATTACTTTTAGCCTTGTCGAATATTTGGTTCCTTATTTTCAATTTATGTACTATGTATGTAGGTACTTTTCAGGGTGTTGCGAATATACTGACGTGACTGGCATATTCGAGAAAAATGTCGTCATTGGCAGCAAAGGTTGCATTTACATATTTCATGTTGTTCAGACACAGATTACAACTTTTATAAGTAGGTGTTTCTATATACATCACTATCAATAATAGGTTTTCCGAAGGACAGAGAAAGGTGGCCGAAGTTCGAAACTCAAGTACTTAGTCGATTTGTGTTTCTTGGTAACTACAATAATTATAAAAATTAATTAATTAATTATGTACATGTAATCAATACGTATTAATATTTTGTATTGTATATGTATTTAAAAACAAAACTATTATTATTATAGAATATTAGAATATATCTGTTTTCTTTTTTGATTTTGATCAAATAGTTTTGAACCGAAAATTTTGAACAGGTAACGATAAATTGTGTCAGTAAAATAAAACATTGGATTATGTAGACATTATGTGTAAACCAAATGAAAAAAACTTCTAATGAACACCCATCAAAAAATCGTTTGGATATGAAAACTATGTAAATGGTAGTTTGTAAGAAAATTGTTGTTAAATCATTTTCTTATACCAATTTAACTCTCCTAAGGATGCTTTACTTAAATCTATTTCCGAGGCCTGCAAACTTGTTACTATAAATGCATTTTAAGAACAAAACAAATCTGTTGAGACATAAACACTAGCTACGGTGATTCATCTTGACCAAGAAGCTTGAAGATGTTAAGTTTACTGGCAATAGCAGTTACCCAAGGTTTTTGTTTCGTTGGTTGCAATTTATTTAGTTTATTGACAAATTCGGCAACCCATCAAAAGTGGCATGCTTCTTTAACAATATACAGTATGCAAATATAAAAAACGATCCACGTATTGGTTGTATGACCTTATATCTACAGTAAGAAATTCCACAAGATATTTGATTATTTGACTGTTTGTTTATATTGACGACGAAGTTTATGCTGCTTAAAAGCAGCATAAACTTTGTACATGTTTCTTGTATGTACATGTGAACGTTAAAAGGTGCAAATTTTCACAAGGTTCAAATTATGCAGTAGGAACAGCATGAAAAAAAATTGTAGTTAGACACGCGAGGCGCGATATTTTGCGGCGAAGGTCATCTTATTAGGTATTTTTGATTAAAAAGACAAAATACTAAAATTTAGCGAGCACTTACCTTTCTTGACGCACCGTCAGCTTCGACGCGTTGTACAAAGTCTTTGGCGCACTGAACCAGGTGTAGATTCCCTTGCAAGGGGGGCACTCGGGCTTCCCGTGGGGCTCCTTCAGCTCTGTTTCCATGATACCAATGCATTTCTTGGCGTTAGGACAAGAATACTTTTTGTTGGTGCCCCCGCGGGGCGGGCATGTGGGCATTTTTTCAATTTTGTGTTTTTTTTCTACTAACT
This sequence comes from Machimus rusticus, assembly GCA_951509405.1. NCBI lineage: Eukaryota > Metazoa > Arthropoda > Insecta > Diptera > Asilidae > Machimus > Machimus rusticus. Next base: position 46,243,638 of record OX608050.1, on the reverse strand, counting down.
TCTCAACCAATTTTTAACTATCACTTATACTAACTTATTTCTCTAAAATCTTATAATACACCTTATAAAATCGACAATTGCACTGTATAAAAAATAAATATATCTCTGACGAAGGTAAACAAACAGTTTACGCGCGTTTTTTTCTCTGCCGGTAATGCGTTTTAACTGCCTCGTGTTTTCTCCACGACCGTAAAATTTCAGAATAATTTTTCACAACACATTTGTCAGTTTTGAACATGTTCCTTTGTTACTTTTCCGTCACTTTTTGCGTATCGTTTTCGCTTCCTGCGAAATTGCATTTTCCGTGGCGGAGTTATTTATAAAACAAATCTCGTCACCATGGAAGAAGCTGGGATTGCAACGGTGCGTGACTTGGTTAAAATTACCCACATACAGTGAAGGAATTTTATGAAGCTTAGAGTTGGGATTGGGTCTTAGGTAAAATTCCTCAAAAGCAGTTATTTTATTGGTGTCTTGGATAAGGCTTTAAAACTCCTTCTGATCTCAGGGGTGAACAAAGGTATTAATTTCTGAAATTTTCTTTTAAAAGATTTCGCTAGGTTTTTAAAGATGGTACAAAAAAAAATACAGATTGTCTACGATTTCTTTGGACTATTTAAGTATGTATATTCATCGATTCTAATCCTCCCTTCACAAAATAAATACATATATGTATAACGCATTGGAAATTAAATCATAATTTTGGCTTGCTTTAACATAGTAAATTCGTATATAAATAATGTTTGGTGTTTTTTAAGTACCAATTAAATAAAGTAGAAAAAGTTTCAACTTGCGCGTATCAAGTAAAGAAAATAAAATAGGTAAATATTTATGATATTATTTATGAAGTTATAGAATAAAATTTGTAGTCATCGATAATAAAGATATGTATTATTAAGATAGAAAAACTGTTTACTGGTTTTAAAAATTTGTGTGTTTTTTAACCTGTATACTATACGATTTTGCGTAAAACACTTTAAATTAATAGATACAAGAATTGACGCTGCGAAAACTGAAATCAAATAAGAATGGATATACATAAATAATAATAATTTGTTAATATAATTATACTCGTACATATTAGAGCGACTAACGAACAATAACTAATTAATTATGTATCTCAAAGTTTTTCTTCCGATTTAAGTCTTAGTTTTAATATTAAAGATATACCTAAATAGAGAACGATGAAGACGATGAGTAAGTATATACTTACATAATTCGAAATGGGTAACTCAATAAGTACTTGCATTGGAGTGTAAAATTAATAAAAGGGTAAGGGTAGTAAAAAATCAATTGTGGGAGTTTAGTGTAGCTAGTAATATAAAAGAATTTGATTAGTCAGTAAATTGTTAATTATTAAATGGCCAATGCCAGAATGTTTAAAGAAGAGTGTAAATAATTCAATTCCATTTTCTTATGATTGTAAATAACACTTTGCTCTTTTAATCTTGCATTAACTTGAATCAACTTGAAAGCGCAATGAAATTCTGTTTGCGAGATTAAGATTTTTCGTCTGTAAAAATTACTTGCTTCTCGTCAAAATTCCCACCGGGTTCTAACATACATATGTATATCAATTTTTGCACCTCCCCTCTGCATTTCCCTAGCCAAAATCTTTGTTGATGTTATTTCGAATATTTTTTTTCGAAGCCACCCGACATTCCTCTTGACCTGAGTGTTAATTAATAACCAATATTTTCACGAAATGAAAATAATTCTCCCTCTATAAAGTTATTTTCAAGGATTCTCGCTGAAGGGCCACAGGATGCGTCAACAATTGTTGGAGAGTAATCAAAACAAAACGTTAATAACCCAAAACGAGAGGCTCGGCGCAGGGCCGCACGTGGCCCATTGTGACGCTTCGAATTTTGAAATCAATTTGTTTATCCACATGAATAGAGGCAGAGGTCCGCATAAGATTTGTTTATCATCCTGCCGTTCAAAGCGGAGTCAAACATAAATTATGGGCACGGCCCGTGTCGGGGATCATTATGCTTCAATAGACACCTAGTTATCCGCCCTCTTCCGCTGGAGCATGGGCATGTTCGCGACGAAAATCCTTTTTCTGAAGACCCCACGCATTCTTGAGGTGCGATGGTATCTGAAGGATCAGACGAGGAAATCCTTCGAGCCCTTTGTTGGCAGCGACCGATCATCAAACACACCCTTTGAGCGTGACAATGGGAAATGCACGTAAGTGCGACGTCGTTTAAGTTTCCATCATTTTGGATTGGAGTCGTCTCATGCAAGACTATCAGGGTTTAACGCTTGCTGACGTGAGATCTTCGTATTTGCGTCTATCGCAACCACTTCCCCAGAATGTTGCAAAACGGCGAACGGCTGCCGGAGCACCCAATTATGTGAGCGATTATTTGTCGCCGGGAACTCCTCTGAAAAGCATACACTTGGGAATCGAAATCAATGGGTGTCAATAGCGCGCGCGAGACGCAAACAAAGGCACTTGATCCGCTCCTTATCCTCGCGACCGGCGGCGGCGGCAGCGCAGCCACCTCAGCCAATTTCATTAGAGGAGGCAAGTGCATGCGGCACGTAACGAAGGCGTGTGATCGAAGATGTCATCAGAGCCGGCACGTCAATCACGGGGACCCCATTTCCCAATTAATTTCTGCTTCGATCCGAGTGACTTCTGCCTCCTGCACTGAGTCACCGGGTCGCTGCGCCTCGGCGTGCTACAAAATTCGCATCTATACCTACTTTTATTTTATATGCCCGTGTTTGCGCGTGTACCAGAAAAACGTGCGCATACGAAATTTTGCAATTAGGCGAACTCCTTCGACATGTGAGTTGAGTGCGAGTTTTCGAGCACACCTTGCATTTTACGGTGCAAGGAGGCCAAAGACAAACAGACAACAGACGATTTCCTCTCGGAATTAATTTTTTGGTGGAACTCCGTCCTTTGATTTATTGAGAAAGCGCTTCACGCTAATTTCGGGTCTTTAGCGAGTGATAAAACGACAAAGGCGAAGGTAATCGATTGGCCCAGGCCGGGCCCGCGCGAAACGATCGTACGCAACGCACCGTACCGCACCGCACCGCACCGCGCCGCTTCGCCCGGCTGTGCGCGCACCCATTGTTTTCGAGCAACAATCGTTCTTGTAATAGACGTGACGCTGTTCGCAGCCAAAATGGGCGAGAGTTGCTAACAATTTTCAAAAGTAACCTACGCCCTCCCGTCACAATTCGCTCCGTTGGTTTGAGTTATATCGCCGACGAAGACAATAATCATGCAATTGTCTCCAAAGTTTCGCCGCGATTAACGATTTCACCTTTTTGGAGTTACTGGAACTCGGGCTATGCTAGCCGTTTTATGTACCATACAAATTTTATATCAAAGCGATTCTAAGAGTTTTAGGTCCAAAATACTTACTGATTTGCCACGTTAGAATATGAAAGAACTACAAGAAACTTAGAGATTTTATGCAGACATTTTTCCACACTATATCAAAACAGAACGAATGCATCTAGAAATATATGATACCTATGTATTATCATTAAAGACATGAAATTATATATACATATACTGAATTTATTAAAGTCAAACATATTTCGATATTTAATTTTTTTTTAATTTGAAGTGGGAATTTTCTATCTATTAATATCTACTATTGAAAGTTTTTATTATAGTTTTTAAAGAAGAAAGTATAATAAAAGTAATTCGAAAGCAACCCTCACGAACGTCAATATCAGGAATGAACGTCGGTACCTATTTTATATAGACGTTTAACGAAATTTAACTTTTTTAAAGGGGACCGAATGTCTATTTTTTTATAAGATTAAATCTGAAATTTTCGTGATGGTGACAGTAAATAGATATTTTAAAAACAGTATTTATTCATAATAAACAAACGGCTCATTGGTATTGACATTATATATGATGGTGGGTTATTACTAAAACCTTCATAGATTATTTAAATTACAAGCATAATAAGGTTTATCATGCTAATTAAGATCTATGTGGTATTTGTTAACAATAATATCATACATACCTATATGTATTAATTTCATCAATCAACGAACCAGTTATTAACTACAATTACACTCTTTTTTCACACATACATAATCTTCAAAAATATTTCTCCCTCAATGTTGAAACAACCTACCACAGAGAAAGCTTCTGACAAAACTAAGGGACAATATATGTATGTATAATAATATTTTTATTTTGAAATAATATATGTAGAAGGGTTTGATGAAATTCAATTACATAGTTGAAGATGTATTTGTTTTGTAGTGTACTCAAGTAATGCAGGTATATTTCTTCCCTTGGGAAGGTTTTGTATGCAAGACTGCTTATAAAATCAAAGTTTGTTTTAGAATGTTGTTAATGCTAGAAATACTCATATGGTTCAAAGTAAACTTCTATTAACTTCACGTTTAAACGAATAATAAAGCGAATTGTACCCATCGCAGAATAGAACATATGAAATGTCTGGCCGGCTTAAATCAATCCGATCAATCAGACCGATACCACTGTCTGCAATTTTCATGTGAGAAAATGCAATTCACAACTCCTCGAAAGGCAATAGCAGTAGAAGCAAAACGAAACTTCTTGGGACTCTATTCATTCTAATTCTAGTTCAAACGGTGGCGCCTACATTGAAATTTGAAATCCGTACTCGATTGCAACATAAAGAACCAAAGCCGCGATCTGCAGACCGGCCAGAAATGTTGTTGCCGTTGAGGTCGTTCGATCAAGCAACACTTCACCCAGAAGGTGTGGAAAATTTAATTCAAACGCAGAATTCCTCACTCGCAGGACTTAAAAGACACTGCGCAATCACAGAGGAACCCGCAAACGAATTAATTCGATCACTCGTTGCTTCTGATATGACACACGATCCGATGACGATCGATCGATCAATTTCTCGATTGTCACCCAATCGAAGAAATCTTATACTTTGGGCGACGAACGAGCCCTGCCAAGCTGTGCTTCTTTACCTAGAGAAATGCATTATTTATGGGGCCATTTTCTTTAGGTTCCTGTGCTAAATGAATTATGCATCGACATTCGTATGTACATACGTAAGAGCGCATGCGTAAGTGACTACCAGAAGTTTTCCTATCGAGGGCATATGGAAAGTGTCGGCCTAGTGGCTGTTGCCGAGGATGGCACTCTCGGGCCAGATTCTGTAGTCTTTTCTTAAGGCTGCCGACCGCTCAGTATTCAATTTCACAAATCTTAACCTATGCAAATATCTTGTCGCTAATCAGTCATTTTGATACTATTTTATATGAAACGTTACAAATCATCAACTGTGACTAGAATCTGTAACATGTCGTTATGATGGCCATCTGGTATTTTTTACTGAAAAGTTATAAGCTATTAAAATGATGGTTGGAAATTTCATAGTATAGTTCGATAAAAATATAATTTGGTTTTTATGAAATTGTGAGAGGCCCTGCCTGCCAATCCTTTAAATAGCAAATAGTTTAGAACTCGTGAGAAGATGTGCACCTTTTGCATATAGCATATTAATTTCTTTTATAGCTATTGAATAAAGCGATGCATCCGCTAGTGATCTTTCTGGTTCGTGATGAAAAAACCACGAAACCACCACTTGCCGCGAACGAGGGTGCGGACGGAGGCATCAGGCGTTCAGTATCGTCTGCGAGCCCCGGCGATAAATATCTGAAGATGTCACTCACATGGCGGCTCTTAAAATGCACTTGGCTACTGGGCCTTGGCTGCTCGTGCAAAGAACCATGATTGGTCGGTTTTTCAGAACCCTGAAATTCTTCTCATTCCTCTTGACATTTGAAGAGCCCATTAAGGCCTGACAGGGCCTTCTTCTTGTGTGAAAACATTTGATGAAGGCGCAACGCGCAACATTAACTGAAACATCGTTCCACTTAACAAAACCCTGTCAGGTTAGATCACGCGGTACGGCTAATGTTGTGCTATCATTAAGATTAATTCAATGAGGGTTTGAGTAAGTTGCTTTAGTTTGTGGTTTTTAATGTAGGCTTACCTACCTACAAACTACATATTTAATTAGTTGCAATAAGGTTTAACTTCAGGAATAATTGACCATTTTTCATATTAATTATAAAGATGAAAATATTACAAATAATAAGATTAACAATTTTAAAAACACACAAAGAAAACTGATTCGGCTTTGAGGGTCTATACTGCATTAGCTTAAAAGACTATCTAAGATTTTTTTTTGCAGTTAATTTAATAAAAAATTAATTTTATTAAAATCGGTTAAGCCGCTCAAATGACATGAGGTAAAAATAAAACAACCAGTCACCTTTCAAAGTAATATGCTTATATTGTATTGGCGGTTGTGAAAATTCATTTACAACTAGCGAGACATTATTTAAATGATATCGTACTTTTTTTCAAAACATAAATATTTTAAATTTCTTATAATATATTAAGCTATTATAGTATAATATATTGTGCAACAAGGGCGTAAAGTAGCTATAATTCCGTACGAGTTGCACATTCTATTTTTCCCCACTAGTTTGCCACGTCTAGAAGTCTTGAGATCATTTTCAACATTGGATGCTAGAATAACAAGCAGTTACTGTGAAAAAGGTCAGAAGTTATATTATGTTTATCTTGATTTAGATATACATATAGAGGGACATCACTATCATCACATCACATATCGCCTTAAACACCACAGGTCTAAATGCCAGCTGACAAATCTGTCACATTAAAATTTTGTATTCGTTTAGTAATCGCCTGATTCAAATATTGAAGACTAAAAGAAATTGTCAGAAGCAATATATTGCGGTCATTATACAAAGGGTTTCATGTGTTAGTAATATTTCATAATTTTATATTATATTATTTATTATTTATATACATACATATAAATATATTAATGTTTTATCTTTTTACAACCTCCCAATATCACTTATAAATTTTTACTTATTTATAAGGATGTGAACGTAAAGAGTCGTGGTTGTCCGGTGCGAAAAAGTGACCAACATACACTCTACGCTAGAAAATGATTGACAACCATCTAAGTCTTCACGCCGTCTTCAAACATTTATAGTAAAATTTTAAGATGTTACATTGTTAGGAGTAACGTAGAATACCAAAGTGAAAATTAGTTTATACATTTTTTTCTGAATTTTTTAAAGGTATGTTCACGGCTCTGCTTCGTAATTTTTTGAAAAGAACTTGTGGAATAATTTCTATGTGATAGGAGCACTTTCTCTCTCTCTTATAATACATATGTATAAAATAATAATGATAACAAGTAAAAACTCATATCTTTTATGACTTTGTAATAATTTTTCTTTGAGACAATTGACACAAACATCTCTTTAGCTCGAGTACACAAAAATAATTGGCAACAAATATATCTCCAGTATTTTTGCCGCTTTTGTTCCGCCGGATGTTGCGGCGTGAATGCAGCGCGAGACCGGCTTCCCGGAGACTTTGAATTTCACGGCATTGTTTAGCCGGGCTGTCGGTTGCAGAGCATCGCGATAAGATCGTATTATTAAATTTATTATTCCAAGACGAAAGGTCATTTGTTGGGTTCTTTTTTTTGCAGATACCTTCGAGCGCTAACACGGCTTTAATAATATCTTCAGATTGTCTCCAGGTTGGCAAATTGTCTCCATTCAGCAGTAAGTAGTCATTGTGCAAATTTTGCAGATAGAATTAGGCGATTGCGCGACCGCCGCGTTGGTTCGCATCGAGCGACGTGCGTCGCCGCAGGGAGATTAGTTGATAGAAGCGTTATGCGCTGTGATTAATTCATTCGTTTTCCGTTTAGATGTCCAAATCGTAAAACTTCAATTGGCCATTGATACGCGAGAAGGAGATTTAATGGGTGCACATAAATCATGCAGTCGACGATCTACAACGAATCCTTGTCGTGGGCCTGACAAATGATCGAAATTCCAGGCGAACATGAAAATTAATATCTCACTTTGTGGGCCTTGGGACGGGCCTCGGCCAAATGAGGTGACTACAAACGGCCCATGTTAGCCGATAAATTAGGGGTTTTCGGGAAGGTGCCCGATGCTGAGCCACCCAAAACAAGCTCGCTTGCGTCGTGATTGATTGCGTCCGCGGTGAGTCAGCCGCTCAGGACTTCGCCATGTTCATGATAAGTTGATTGCGCAAAAGTGTGCCGCGCAAAATATCAGTTCGCGGATTTTTGTCTCAATAACTCATCCCGGGAGATAAAGGAAGCGGAAACGGATTCCAAGCATCATCCGTCATCGATCACATATTTATTAAAATCGGAAAGGCAAGAAATTGCATCTTGGCAGAAGGGACAACTGCGGCCGCCTCTGGCTGCTATTAAGATGGGGCTCAAACAAAGGACGTCTCCACTCGACGAACTAATCGTAGTCCATTTTCCGGTAGTACGTTTTTAGTATAATTCGAGTGAAATTGAGTTTTTTATGGTACAGCTCCTTCCGCGCCTCCCCACGTGCTCACTTGGCATCGAATTACGACGCGTTGCACTCGGACGATCATTTATCTTGTGGCGCAGGCGCTCACGTTAAATTGATTCGTCTCGAACTATAAATCATTTCGATATGAATGAATAGGAAAACCGAATCTGGGGCTCTCTTATGACCGATTGATTTGTGGAAAAACACACAGAGAAGCGCTGCAAATGGTGAACGAAATTGCTTAATTGATGTCGAATGGTGGTAATTAGTCGCGACGATGGCGCTATGGATACACGGGGCGTTTAAGGGGAATTAAAGTTAAAAGTTAACTATATCTTTAACTACTCACAGAAATAGAAGTCCTGCTAACGGACTCATGAGAAGGAAACTTTAATAGGTCTAGCATATAAAATATGTAACAGTGCAAGTAATTCCTCTTTTAAACCGTGCAGCTCCGATTTAGGGCTTGTATGGTAACTGGATCAAAAAACAAACTAATTGCCTGTTAAAATGGAATCGAGGCAACCCTATTTATAATTTAAAAGTCTAACGATGAGTTAATTAAAACTCATATAAAATATGAGATCATTAAAATAGTTGACCATGTCGTCATATACCCTGTTTAATAGACGCAGGGAGAGAGCAACTAAGCAGGATTCTGCAATAAATTCTGTAATTGTAAATTTTAATTCTTCTTCTAGGATTAGGATATATGTACCTACTAAATTAACTATCTAACTAATTATCTAAATTAAAAATTTGCTACCAATTATAATATGCAAATATTATTAAATTAATATTAAAAATAAGAATTGTATTTTCTTCTGACATTTTATTACTTACAATTTATTGCATAATTTCGTTTTTTTTTAAGTTTAAATAACAGAAACATTGAAATCACTGTTCGGGAACATACGATAATTCGTATAGTATGTATGTAATTACTTTGTAATATTATGATGGTAGGGGAGAAGTGGCATGAAAGAGCCAGTTTTACACAAGGCACAAAAAAACCAATAAGGAATGGAATTTTTTTTTTTTTTTTACAATAAAGTTATAATTTCGATAGTATAGAACAAAGTTACATAGGCGCACGGAAAAAAAAATGTATTGCTAAATGAGCTATATTTGTTGCGGAGCAAATATGGGAGTGAATGCTATGCAAATTATCCGCCATGGTCATCCTTAAAGGAAAAGCTACATAATATAAAGCAGATAAAGCTATTTACATAGCTAAAAAATTGCAACATAAATTAAAGCGGAGGTTGCAAACCCAATTGTTGTTCTCGCTAGTAAAATGGCACGTTTTGCTCAACCTTCAATTTTGATATTTATATAACTTTTGTTCTAACAATCTTAGCGCCATAAGTTCTAAAAATAAGCGGTTGTACCATTCCCATTACCAACTGATCCTATGACGATTGCGCGTAGTGCCATATAATTTGTTGGAAAAAATTCACTGAATCCATGCAGCCAAGCTTTATGAAGGTTAAATCGCTCAGAAAGGATAGATAAACAGATGGCTCAGTGCTAGGGCAATCGGAGTGGAAATCCGAAGGTTCGCGGTTCAAGACCCAATCGGAATATCAACTTTAAAAAGGCATCGGCTAGGGCGTAACTCAGATGGCAGCCGCAAATTCTCTCGCAGAGATGGCAGTTCAATCGCCAGCCAGGGGGATGTCACGAGCACTTTTTATGCTTGGTTTAAAAAAAGGTCCGTGATCCGACGAGGCTCGAACCGCGAACCGTGGCGGCTCTTCCAACTACCAAGACCAAAATTTCCGGCAGTGCAGCAACTAATATAGGGTACATAGCCATATTTATGGTATATAAGCCCAAAACACTATGGTACAATTTTTATTGCTGTAAGTGCTATAAAATATTGCAGACCCAAAAACTCCTATAATAATGGCGCTGTGCATACAAAAAAAAATGACATATCGGGCTAATATTTTTTTCCGTGCGGAATGAAGAAAATTTACAAGATTAATATTTATTTTTCGTTTTGAAAAAAAATTGATTTTCAGCTCTTTCATAACTTATAGGTTTTGAAAGAGCCACCGCGAATTAAGAAATGGAAAAGATGAAATTTAATAACATATACCATATTAATAGTGATTGCAACGAGATATTTTTGTAGAGGAGAGGGAAGAGAATATAGACTACTTAAAAAAAATGCTTACAACCTGATAAATTACTTGTAACTTGAAAAAATTGTTAATAACTTGAAAAGAGTATTAAATGAACTCGATTTTTTTTATTTGTTAATAAAAATCAAAAAGTTTTGGGTGTTGATATTGCTTTCGATCATTGTGGGATGTCAAAAGTGTTAGAAGCCCGATTTTTCCCCACAGGGTTCATATTGCCCCCCTTTCCCCTATATTTTAACAAAGTGGCTCTTTCATAACTTTTTATGTTAAAAATAATTATTTAAAAAATTAGTATAAAATAAAAGTGCTCAACTAATAAAATATGTATCGTTGAAAAGCTTAAAATCTATAAAATTTTATAGCATAATCAGTTTTTCATGAGATGTTGGCATTTGACTGTCAAAAACTAAATAAAACAACATCAAAAATTTACTTTTGGGGTCTAAAATCTTTAAAACGTTGTATCAACGTCAGTTATTGACAAATAATTATGAAATTTTTAGGGAGTATCAGTGATCAGTAGTACTAACTAAAAAAAAAAAATGAAAAAAATTCACTCGGTAGTTTTTGTGCAATAGAGAACGGCTCTTTCAAAACTCGGCTCCTTCATGCCACTTCTCCCCTATAAACTTAGAATTATTTTTATTATACTTTCATTAATATCTTCAACCTTTCAAATCCGTTATTACTATACATATATTTGTTTTTACCTACATGTATATGCTTTAGAAATCATAAATACCATATAATGTGAGATTGTTATCAAAAAGTCGTTGATTATAACCTCAATTTTCACCCATCATTTGTTATAGAAATATTAATAAATATTGTTTTCTGTGGATGAAAGACTAATAGATTATATATTATATAATTTTGTTTTTGCTTTATTTTAAAGTTAGTTCGGACTAATATGTATGTACCTATTCTAAATCAAGTTTTATTATAATTTAAGTCAGAGTTTTTAACCTTTAGGAGGAACACTGTATAGATATAGAAGCATATCCACATGGGTTTATGATTGTGATAACATAAACTCAACTTAAGCCGATCGTTTGCTTGGATAGCATTAGTACCATGCAGAGTAGCCAGTTACCACCCATAAAATAAAAGGTTCGATAGATCGGTAGTGACCCTCAGAGCCCACCAAAAGAAATCTGAGTTGATGTCGTTAATGGCAAGAAAGTTATTTTGGTTTCTCGGTGCAACTTCTGCACTTCGATCAGATTGGCGGGGAACAATACTTAATATTAGAACGGTTCAATTACAGCGAGCACAGAGATAAAATATGTGTCCATCCGGACGAGTGAGGCCCACGTCTCGACCGCGGGGACAGTGGGGCTGCGGGACAGGATCTAAATCGGACGAAAATAGCCAGTAGAGTACCAGAAATGGATAAAAGATAAGACTGCTGCAGTGACAGCGGTGGCAGCAGTGGCACCTACAGAGACTTTGCCACCATCCATGACACTCGAAGGAGTTGAGCAAACACTTTCCATGAATAAATTCCACCGGGGGATAATGCAAACGTCAATTTATTCGTTTTCGGTCATCGTGGTCGTGTAAAAATCTTAAGTGCAAACAATTGTCTGTCCATTTCGACCGCCGGGAACATGCAGGGTCCTCATACTCGCGCCCGTGATATGCAGGCAAGCGTACCTGTGTAGTTCTAATGCGCGGCTCCGGGAGGTTGGGGCCGGGCCGCCGCGGAAGGTTCTGGCCGATCCGGCGAGGAGGCCTCCGGAGTCCAGATACCATCCGCAGAGCAAACAAATAAGCAAAAGCGACACTGTGGCTACTCCACATCCATCCCGGCTGGTTATGTATGATGCTAGTTGTCGATTCCACGAGTTTTAGCCTAGGTGGCCGCTGCCACCTTGGCTTATCTCCCGATTCCTGTTCGGATGTTGTTTGTTTCTCGACGTCCGATTTCTTTTGTTTTACACGCCAGGTATGCATGTTGCCCGTGTCACGCTGCATCAACGCGGCCTGCGGTCCACCCTGCCCCGTGAGTCGTCGCAGCAAATGATCCCTCCACCATCGATATTAAAATTAATCGCAAGTTGAGGACTTCAGCACGCAAAGGCCAAAAATTCAATCGGCCGCTGTTTGACTATAACTTTACAGGTATGAATGAAGTAGGCCCCCAAAGATCCAAAGATCTGACAGTGAGCTGTATCAAAACAAAATAAGCTAGGCGGGTCCACCATTATTTAATTAAAATATTGAAAACCATTCTTCGGTTTTTTACACACTTGAACAATTTGTTATAAATTGAGGCAATAAACAGATTTCGAATAATTAAGAATTTACTAATGAAGTAAAGCTTACAAAATTTGAATATGTTTCAATACCTACATACTTGGATTCGGCATGTCAGAGGTTTTTCGATTTGAGAATTGTTGTCTTAAAAACAAAAATAATATGGTAATGTATTTAAACTACTTATTACTACGTACCTACATGCTTACTTTATTTTGTATATCCTTAGTCAATAGAAATTTCTTGTAAAAGGGAAATTTTAATTCCAATGGCATTTGATTTGTACGTGATTTTTGTTGTAAATGGAACACACTATTTTTATGATTATCTCGAAAACAATGGGAGTTGGCTTTCTTCATTACTTTTCCCTTCTTCACTATGTACAAAGTGCTTTCGAAACTGTTCTCAAATCGAAAAGTCTCGGAAATAACAGAATCCCCTTAAATTTAATTTTATGATGCTAATGTTATAATATATAAGTTCGGTATTACAATTCCTCGTTTCTTTTTCAAAATTAAGACTTTATAGTTTCATATGTTTGAGAAGTATCAAAATCTCGAATTAAGAAGCGTGATTATGCCTGGAAATTACGTAGAATTATTTTTATGAAATTTGAAATTATATTTTAAAAGAAACAAAAATGATCGTTTGAGCGGCATATAAATATTAATTAAAAACAAAGACCTAGTTACTTTAAAACCAATTTAACTTTGAGTTAATACTACCTAAATACAGCTGTAAATCTATCTCAGTAAGCTGTATTTTGCTAAATTTAAAATATAGAAAAGGGTTTCGTTTGACGAACATAAAAAAATGTTGTTGTTTAATATGTATACCTTACCTATGTACCTAACATGTTCGAAAAAACTAGCATGTAACTGTGCACCGAAAAATGGCTTTCTATCATGATCTAAATATGAAATTAGTAGTAATTTTATATTTTTTCTAAAAAAAGTCATTATTCTAGTTATTTAACATGCGTACTTCTTCCGTCCAGACCAGCACGCATTCATGTTTTGAATTAATACAAAAATTATATTCATGCAAAAAAATCCGTGCTTCTAAGAATAACTCTCGAACTATTTATCTGTACAATCAATGCCGCAGTGATATTAAATAACTATTCCAACTATATATATTTTATTAGCTACCTACATTTTATAGCCATAATTAATTAAGTTTATATTTTTCACATAAAATTAGTGAAAACCTTATGTAATACGAGTACATATGTGTATGTATATGTCTAACATTTTGACAAAAAAACAAAAGATCAGTATTTTGTGGCCTTTTTTATTTTTAAATACATTTGTATATTTTATGAAAATATTTGGTTTCTGTTAGAATGGGTTCTGTTTCTTCAGGTTGGATTTATTTTTTTTATACTCGCCTGGAATGTATGTTGTCCACTCCGCATTGCCTTGTAGACCTACAAATGTTGCCTCCACCGTCGATATTAAAATTAATCGGAAAGTGAGGACCACAGCTTATTTGAAAGGCCGAAAACGCGACCGGCCACCGCTCTTTGACTAACTTATGAATGGAGCAGGTCCTCCAGGGATGTGACTGAGCTGCAGCAGAAAAACGATCCCGCGAGCCCGTGAAGACGAGGCTTTGTCCCTGCAAAGAAGCACCAGAAACGGCCAAGAGCCGGCTGCGCAAATCGGAATTTTTGCAAAAAAAGAGAGCAAGGCTAGGGATAACGGTCGATTGAATTCGTAATGAGGTGGTCCAACTAAACGCAGCTACGGCCACAAAACGAGCAACGCAGACAATCGCATAAAAAGGCCCCAGCGGACCAAGAACGACGAGACGTCAGAAAGGAATGCCGAAGAGGTCCCAATTGATCCGAGGGCCATACGTCAGGCCGCGGCCAAGATTGACGGTCGACCCTGATTTGACGAGACGTTGACAAGGCCCATTTTTCGGCAGGGACAAAAACGACCGATCCGATCCGGCCGAAACGAAAAAGAGGACTTTTGGGGATTTTTAATGATTGCCTCTTGGGGTTGTTCCAGTGTTTGCATGCTCTTCGGATTATGAACGACAGAAGACAGTTTTCGATGTTACTCCAAAAAATAAATTGTATGATCAAGGAGAGCGCTTCGTCTAACTCTGTCATGGTTTTTATTTTTACGGCAGCATTGCATCAAAACTATAACTAACAACATATCTTGCTGTCCATTTTTGAATTGTCATTGTTTCTTTGCTTTATTTGTACTATTAAAATTTATTGTCAACATGTAGGTAGTCGCATACTTGGCATGATAACTATATGGCTATTATACGGTTTGTTCGATGACCAGTTCCGAACTGATTGGAGTACTCCAACGCGTTCGATGAGAGTTAGGAACTACTCGGAATTTGGAGTTCTGTGTTTGATGAGCAGTTCTAATTTACTCCAACAAGTTTCGAACTTACTCCTAGTCAGGAGCAGGAGTAAGAAAACGACATTTCAAAATTATTTTTGTAGTTAACTGACAGTTACCACTATTTGCGGTTCGATGAGAAATCAAATAACTGGAGTGCCCCAGGTTTTGTTTTATACAGTTCTCAACAATTCAGAACTATTCCGAACCTGTGGTCATCAAACAAACCTATTTATTGTCAGTAAAAAATAGGACACTGCAATTTGACCACTTTTTAAATGATTTTAAGTTATTGGGACACATTGGAGCCTAGAAATGTATTCTGTGTTCACAGGAAAACAACAATTCTTAGGATCGAATCCTGAACGCAGTATTTTTGAAATCTAACTACTATCCAACATCCCATAGTATAAATATACATATTATACATATGTACAGCTTTGTCAGATTTTGATTTGAGATTTGAATCTTTTGAGTAAAAGGTAGAAGCATAAGAAAATTACCTATTAAAGAAAAGCTGTTATAGTAAGTAGGTATAGCTCACCAAGAAAAATTCTTTTTGGTAGTGGCTAGAGGATAGAGAAAAGGCGAAATTAAGATAAGTATGATTAATATTTGCCTAAAAAGTGACTTCGGTTTTCGAGTTAATTTTGTCTTTGAAATGTGGGTACACGATAGTATGTATGGAATCTTCCTTCTTAATTCTTTTATTTCAGACCTTACTATGTAGGATGTACGATATTAGTAAGGTTTTATTTTAAAATAGAGGCTCCAACAGACGCTATATTAACTTCACTCATAAAATCACGAAAAATAGACATGAATTGAATATTCTTACAAACTAAGTAGGTACTTATTCCAGTGGTTGGTAATCTCTCTATTCTAACCTTTATTTAAAAAGGCTATCAAGCAAGTGGATTGTTAATATAATCCAATACGTACATATAATATAGGTACATAGAGTCTAATGATGAGTGAAGAATTATATCAACATCAATTTATTTCTAGTCCCAAAATTTGTGCGAAAGTCACGTGACCTTTGATTTCTCCTTTTAGATAACACCAGGACCTCTTGCATCCGACATCAATTGTCGGAGTAGAGCTTCCTTCCCGGCAAGATTCGTGATTGTACGTCTGGAGAAACTAACAGAATCTTTATGGAAATTTATTACACATCCTTCCTGGCAGGCTCGCTATGAGCATGAAGCATAGCCCAAGACTTTCGCTTAGCCCACTTGTTGGAAACGAACGACTTCGCGATTTCACCTCCTGATAACCGCTGGGAACAAGACGAAAAATTTATTGCCAGATTTCGGCTGGACACCTTATGGGAAGAGATCAGGTGTGCACGCTCTGGGGAAAACAGTGATGTGTCCCTTTTGTTTCAGGATATGTGAAATAGTGTTCCGGAGAAAGGTTTCTTGCCGCTTCTTGGGATCGAATCCCCTTTTTTCTACCTTTTAATTTGATTTTCACTCTCGGCCGTGCACATTCAGAAAACGTGGCAAAACGACGTGCTAGATAAAATCTTTGGATAAGATGATTTAGCTTTGTGCGAGTTGAAACGGCTCTGTTTGCCTTTATTTGTTTTCGGGAAAAAACCATAAAAATTTTCACACAATGCAACCTGTTGTATCAGATAGAACCGATACCCGGAGGGTAAATGCTTAAGAGAAAATTGGAAAGGGTCCTCGAAGTGCACGGTTCTAGATACTAGAGAACAAATGTTTCATTTAGTCCAACTGGCGCCACCTTGACAGTTTTTATGAGTACTCAGATGATGGTCGTGATGAGAAATAAGTTTTCTGAACTGCAAACTCGAAGTGGGATGTAGACTGAATTTGTAGACTATCTAATCCATCCCTTAGAGCAGAGTAAGTGCACATTTTTAATAACGAACTGTACCTATACCTATTTTGCTTCATACACCATACATCAAGAAATTATTTTTTATGGTTATTTCAGAAATATTAGAATTTAGACTATTGGTTCGATTCGATAATGTTATAGTTTGTTTCAGTTCGCCTCTATCGGTGAAATCGGGAAAATGTGAAAATGTGTCGAAAGTTTATGAAATTACATAAGAAACAAATTGAATTTATGAAATAGTTTAAAGTAATGTCAGATTCAGATAAAGGTAGGTAATATCTCAACATTTAGTAACTTTGTAGCGATCACTAATAAATTGTCTTTGTTTTTATTTATGTGTATTAGTACCTACGCTAAAACATATCCATATCAAACAGTTCCATCAGAATAAATTTAAATTGGTTAGCTTATGACTTCAAAGAAAAATATCACTCCATATTCGCTCCAATTACTTTAAATAATTAAGATTTAGCTTGTCAAGTTGATTTAATACTATCTAATAATTTATTTTAAAATATATCTACCTATATACATTTAAAAAATTTATACAGGAGTTAATAAAGGGCTAATAGAAAGAATAAAAAAAAGGTTTAATCCTTAGCGCCACCTGTCTGAAACAAAATTGCGAACAAGGCTGTTTCAGAAAAGGCATTTTCTTAGTAATTTGTAGCGCATACCGTCAAAGGAATAATTAGCTAAAACTCAACAAAACAAACGCTCGGGATGCTGCCTGCCACGAGACGCCAAGAACTTCTTTGGATTCAGAGCTATAGCGAAAAACGTGAGGAATAGTTTTGGTCGACATCGGACATCTTGAGGGAATAAAAAATAAAAATAAAATATGTAAACAAAAACAAAAATCAAAGTAAGGCAAAATAGCAGACGAAAAAAAATCTCCTTGGCTATCTTAAAAGTTGGCTGTAAGAATAGCGCAAGCCAAGACGAAATCTCGCCGCAACTTGAAGCATTCAAAAAGGACAGGCAAGAGGCAAGAATTTCCAACAATGGGCATTGAACATTGTTAAGGAGGACATCAAACAACCACGGGAACAATATCTTATCCTTCTCAAATCGAATCGCTGAAATTCAGAGAAAGAAAAGAAAAAACGTCTCAACAGTAGCCAAGACGGTACTGCTGTGACTGCTAGAAAGACTGTACAAACTGACAACGTTTGCATTTTACCTTAATTCAAAACAGAGAAACTTTATAATCCTCTAAAAGATTTACAAAAACAAATTTGATAAATTTTCGTAACTTTTGTAATTGCAACCACCCGCCAAATGCTGGCGTGGTAGCTGTCAAGCTACTTGATCGATCCCAATAAATCAAAATAATCAGATAAGGCTTCATTAATTATTATTCATTGGATTGGTTTGGCAGCTGGATCCAAATTTGAAAATGTAAATCAAATTCTTCATCGGATGGGATCTGACATAATCAGAGCTCCAGGGTCTCTGGACATGGCCCAAAGGTGATAGATGGATTTAGTGGTGGTGCTGATCATCTCGAATCTTAAATGACGTCGTTGACTACTGTTCTGTCCGGGCGATTGGATCAATTGATTAATGCGATTCGAACATTCGACAAACACCACCCGGCTTTTTGTTCTACATTTGACCTGTGATCCTAGCGGTCATGGATTCTTCGAAAGTCCAAGATCACTTCGTTTAATATATGTCAATTTATTCAGTGACGATTTTCCATTCGTCAGCGTCCAGTCGGCAGTTTTACCTCCGGGAAATGAAGACCATTTGTTTATTGGGTTGAGGTATCGATTCCGATTTATTTTTTTGACCTTTTTTTCCTTCTGAGGAGGCGACAAAATATTCGATCAGTTTCTCATTAACAATTCGGCTCAGTATGAAAATGTGATACGGCCGTCACATGCGAGCTAGAATAAATTGGACGGGAACACGCTGTCCTCGGACATATTTTAAGGAAATTCGGAGGTAAACGTTTTGTCAGCAAGTTGTCAGTCATCCCGATCAGTATTCGATCTTGAAGTGTGGTATTTGCATGTCTCCAGAATACTCCTAGACTGGACCGTATATCATTTTATCTGACAAAGATCGCTCTTTCCAGAATATTACAAGAGATATTATTCGATTTCTTACGTTCGACGGGGGCGAAAAGACGTTTTTGATGAATAAATGTTTTTTAAACTGTAGTGCAATGCAGATGCGAATACTATAGATTTATATCTTTCCGAGGAAAATTAAGTATCTGGAATATTTAATCAAGTAGCGGATTGTAAAATACATACATATATGTATGTAGATATAATCTTACAATGGTTTTAATTCCACGATTTTAAGTCCAATTTTTCTGATCATGGGATCTACTTAATGTAAGTTTTTCCTATTAAAATAAAAATAAAAATTATTATTAAGAAAATTATTCAGAATAAGATAAATCAAAATATTGTATAAAAGTTATAAGTCTAGTTTTGATTTTCTTATTGGGTTGATTATAAGACTTATATCTAAGTCAAGCATGGTAGGTAATTAAAGTAGTTAAGATTAAAATTATAATGTTTTTTTTGTAAGAGGTACATATATTATTTTTTAAAACAACGATTTATTTTTAAATTTTCTTTGCTGATGGTCAAAATTTTTCATTAAAACTTAGTTTCCACATTCAAGGCTATTACGAAGAAAAACAAAAAGTTAATACATAAAATTCACCCAGATTCTTGGATTCCCCTCATGGACTTTTTTACAACATTTTATTGTTGTTGAAATCAGATCATTTGGGTTAAAGGCGACGATTATGTAAACATATTTTGCTAGTCACCTACATACATTCCCCGCGATATTTATTTAACTTTATAATTTTAAAAATTTACATTTCGCCGTCGCGATTTTCCCACAAAGTTCGCTTTGAAATTGTCTAAATATTCTAAATTAAAGATTGTAAACATTTTTAGGATATTTGAAACAAATGAATTAAAGGGAAAACTCATTTACTAATCGTCGGTGAACAAATGGAAATTTCTTAAATTTATTACTACATATTGACATTGACAGAATGTTTCCAAAAAGTACTATCATAAATTACAATCTTAAACTCAGTTTACGTCTTATACCATGCTAACTATGAATTAATGGTTTAAAATATTTCATTCGTACTTACTCAATTGTAAAGATTACTATCATATCTAAAAATTTTAAAACTAAATTTCTGAAATAAGGCGCAGTTTAATTCCAATTATGTTTGATTTTTGTGAAGTTCTTGATATTATAAATTTTGTTTATAGAGTATTATTATTAAAAAAAGAGAGGTTTACACGCATTTCTATATACGGAGTGAAACTTGTCTTTGTACATACATATATATGTATAATAACTTTATGTTTTTACTAACCTCAGAAGTCCGTGTGCCAAAATTAAAAAGTTATAATTTACGGCTATATATATTTATACGTTTTGAAAAGTGTGAAATGTATCTTTCAACTGGATTTATTTAGCAGAAAATGTTTTATTTAAATAGCGATAAGAAGAAATAAAGAAGGTGTACCTTGTTCAAAATTGAACGATTTATTCACCGTCTCCAGATTTATTTCCTTAAAGAAGGACACTAATTGTAAGCGTCCAAATCGTTCGGTTTGTATCAGATCCACGTAATTGCCAAACAAGAAGTCACACTATGCGACTGTAACATCCTAATTACATGGATATCAGTAGCAAAGAGCCTCCAGGTACCCAGCGTCTTTTGTGCTACTTGAGCAGTAAAGAATTCCTGAAAAGATGTAAACAAGGCGAAATTACAGACGACAAGTTTTCTTGCACGAGCTACGGACCCGACCCGATGGGAGGGCCCAAAAAGAGCAAACATTAGCCGAATGCAATCTGAGACGCCTCGGGAGTGTTCACATAATTAGTGTTGAGGTGTAAGTGCAGCAAATGCATGCCTTCAAAAGATACCGTCACCGTCTTGGTCCGTGTTTTGAAATGCATCTTGGAAGACGCCACCACCACCGCCGCCGGTTCTGGCGGAAAGAAGGAGTCGTTTCAGTTTTAACAAAATCTTTAGGGTTCGGTTCCCATCGAGCACGCCGAGTGGATTCTGGAACCACTAAATCGCTAATCAAGATTGGGGTCCAGCACAGCCTCACAGGAGATGTTCGGCTCCAAGCAGAAGATGCATCGAGGCTGGATATCGCCGCAAATCGTGTCCAATGCTCGTTCGCTTGTTCTCATGTTGCGACTTCTGGAGCGCCACCGCGGGCTCTGGGTAGCGCTCTAGAATAGCCCTAGATAATTACGAGGAGGCCCAACTGCCTGGCTAGATATTTTACTTTTCTAAAACCGCAGAATGATTTATCTGAGATTTGCACTCACCTCTAGGGCTGCTGGGTTGAGTTTGTAGGACTCAATTTAGCCATAAACCTTCAGCAGGACTCAGGGACATCACCCTCCAACTGGGAAGGATAAAAAGCGAACTAACCGAGCGCACTAGGAGCACCCATAAAAAAAGAGATGAATTTAATAACGGTGGTCACGTGGCTCCCCGGGATCTATAAACTTCCGCTTTTAGTGTCACGACTGATAAATGGGACACACTTCCGGTGCGTATGGTGCCTGCATTTCTGCTCAAGAAATTTTTACTATGCCCATTCGATTGACGACAAAAAAGTTTGTTTGCGCGAAAAGTCACCCGAAGGGGGCTGGACGAAAGCCTTTTGTGACACACGGGATTACAATGATAATTTACGTCGGCTGCAGGATGCTTAAGGGAAGCCACTTTCCTCAACTTTTTAGGGAAAATTGAAATATCATCCAGGCTGGATTAAGATGTTGTATTTTGTGGGGATAACATGTAGTAGGTATGCAATTGCAAAAATTTTTTTATGGTTCTTGCAGTTGCATACAAACATATTGAGGGTTAAAAGATAGTTCTGTAAAAGAACGTTTCGGTCTATGGAATATGGAGCTTGTACAAATATCATCTTAAAAAGTTTATAATCCTAGGATTTTCTTTACCCTAGGTAAAGAAAATCATTTTCTAAATTGGCACAAATATAACGAAGTGTAGCAGAAGGGATTTTCAATAGAACATGTTAGTATAAAATATACTAAAACATATAAACCTCATATAGATATTTTGAAAAAGAAGTTGTCTTTACGTGTTGTTTCGGTTGTTACCTTAGTTATAAAAGTGCATATTGTTTCTAATAGGGGACCAAGAACTCTTTCACGAATTAAGAATTTGCAAACAAAACTGTTGTAGTTATAAAAAAGAATAATATAGCAATATTATAATGCTTTTTCATGAGACACATTTTCGTGATTTGTAAGGATATGGCATAGTATCATAGTTTTAAAAAGTTAAAAAATCCATTCAAGCGAAGGTTGAGATATGGTTTGGGTTTAAAGCGAGTGTAAATTTTGTTAAATTTATTATTATTATTATTAGTACTAACATGTTTACCACTTCATTTATTTTGAAACTATGGCTGTTTTTTATTTAATGTTTGATAGTAAACCTTTATTTTTGTTTTTTAACGTTTTAATAAAACTTAACATACAAATATATGCTAAATATATAAAACACGAAAAAGTGAAAAGAAGTATCTAAAAAGAATTCGTATTATTTTATTGCATTGTAATGCCAGGTAAATTGATGTACCTACAAAAATGTTTTCTTGAGACAAAATTCCTTCACATTTTCAATATAATGTTCCTTGTGTCCATATTTGTCATAATAACTGAAAGGTAGGCGATAAATGTCTTGTAAGCTTTCCTCTGTCTCAAGAGAATTAAGTATTTGTTATTCCGATGAGCACAAGTAAATAAGATGTAACTGAGCGTGATATTTAATAAATAATACATACCTGCAAGGTAAGATTGTAAAAAGATTCGAAGAAGCTTCAAAAGGATTCGCCCCATAATCAATTCAGATGAAAATAAGAACATCCGGTGATTTGACTGTCTGTCCCACTAATAATGCGTGAGAATGGCAAATCATTTGGATTCTACGAAAACCTGCTAATTAAAGAATTGTCCTTGCCCTCCGGGCTTATTTGCAATTTGAGTCAATGTATGCAAGCCCTACAAGGTAACCCATTATAACTCTATCAAGTGAAGCAAGACTTAACTGGAAATTAAATTCTGTAAGTGAAATGAGTTTTCCTGCTAAGACGAATATGTAGCGTGTATGACATTGGCATCATTCCCCGCATACCCGGCCACATACTCCAACTGAGACGGACCTCAAAAATCTCAGCGATGCGGTGGAAGCATTGCCATTAGCATAAAACTTGTCCGACGACGTGAATTTCAAATTCAAAAATTCTCAAGCGATCATAATTCATTTTAGTAATTAGCGCGACAAACTGCGACCGGAGGCGTATCGCGTAAAAACAATCGCCACCGAGCAGACGCAGACGCAGCATCGATTCTGCATTTAATCGCGGTTGTGATCCATTGCGTAGCAATCCATTAGCAAATCACCGCATTCCAATGACAATTCGCTGATCATCAACTTCGACATCTTGGCTGGATTTTCCTCGGTTTTCCCTCCCGTTCGAGACGTCGAACCGATCGTCGTCTCTTCCTTGGGCACCCAAAAGGGGCTCGCTGGGGCTCCGGCACCATATCTATCGGCGACTGGATGTGGCTGGATGCGGCGATGCGCAACAAGATGCTTGCGGTGCGCACTGACCACAGAACAAGTTCCCACCGTATATCTGCGTTTTTACTCCAACAAACGACAGATCGCTAAATAAACGCATCCGAGGAAAAACGTTTTTCGCCAGCGAGATTGGCGATAGATTTACAACCTCTAATGGGTGTTCTTCGGGCAACCGGTTCGCCACTCGGCCGATAGGGGGCTCAGCCTCGCCGAGAGATGGGCACTGATAACAGCGATCTCGGGTGATGATTGAATGCCATTCTCTGAAAATCTATGCCTTTTTACCGTCTGCGGGCTGCGAACCTCCGTGGACAGGTCGGCCACTAGGAGAGCCGATAAAATTGTCACTGGTGACGCAATTCTGCCGCTTGAGGTGCCCTTTTTCAAAGATGGTGCCAATTTTAAGTGCTCGATGCGGCTTATCTCCATCGGGTGTCCACAGTGACTTCATACTAGAAAAGGAGTGAGAAGTGTTTCGTGATACTTTGTACTTTTGTGAAAGGTTTTTTGGTGCGAGAGAATAAATTAATAAATAAAAGGTCACTTTTTATTTGGAAATGCAGTTTTATCGGACTTCAGGAATGGACTCTGAACAGTTTTGGCATATCGAAATCTATCAGCGACGACAGGACGTTTAATTGAGCCGTCGAATCTTAATCCACTATATCTTGTGTGCTTATCACCAAATACATGAGTGTGTCTTTGAGACAAAGAGTTAATGGATTTATTTATGATATTTCAATATCCATAAAATTAACCATGAATACCCTCACGAAGGATCTGAAAAGGAAACAATAGGCTTACTATAGAGTCTAGCGTGCCCGGATATAATAAGCCCTAATCACCTCTTCCTCTGACTTTGGTATTCAAAATGTAGTAGGTCATATTTTCTCATCATCATAAATCAATTAAATAGAATCGAATAAAAACATTAACAAAATATTTTGAAAAAAAGCTTTTACAAATAAAATTAATTTAAAAATAAAATAAAAATACGATTTGGGAAGAACCTTGCTCTGAGTTAGAGAATTTCTTTCTTATAAAATTCAAACTTTGGTAAGGTCTTATTTTTCCCTAGATAATAAACTGAAAATTAAATGTTTTCGTCAGATTCTGTTTTTAGAAACAATTTGAGTTTAATCAAAAATACTTGCATATCGTATATTTTGGCAATTTTTGAAATGTTTGATTTTTGAATAATAAAATATTCCATATAAGTCCGTGTTTAGTTCTCTAATGTACCTTCCTATAGACAAATAAATATACGTATAAATAAAGTAGAAAAATGAAAGGATATTATATGTATATATGTACCTATGTCATTGGAATCATAAACTTGGCTAGGAACAAATTGGTTTATATGTTTGTTTATAGATATTATGTGGCCATGAAAAAGAATTAAAATTAAAATGTAAAAAATAATAGGTAACTAATAAAAAAACTTCAATTGTTTAATAAATAATAGGGAAATTAAAAGAAGTAAGCAAGTAAATATGTACATATGTACTCAAATTAAAGGACAAAATTGAAAAGTGAAAGGAAATTAGAAAAGTATACCATATATGTACCTATTAAAAGTAAAGACGGTTAAATTGTAATAAAATCAATTATTAGGGTCTATACGAATAGGTATAATGTGAGGTATCGCTCAGTAGAAAATTGTTGGAGTAGTTTGAAGGGGTTTTAAGAAATTTTATTTAAGGTTAAAAGTTATGAATGTACATGAAATTATTTGCACTGTACTTTTAATTTCGAAAATTAACAATTTTATACCGCGGTTTTCAACTGAAATAAAGGTTATAAAGAATATTATTATGATTCGATTGAATATTGATGGCAACATTCACGCATTTTTCGTTTTAAATGACAATTTGAAGAGAAAGAGACTAGAAATAACATTAGTTTAAGGATTTTCTGCAATTTTCTCTTTTGGTATTATTTTGCTACTCAAACTCGTAAATATCAGAAATTGATTAAGGTTGCTTGACTGCACTGTCGACCAAGATTTTTGTGGCCTAGAAGGCAAAAGGTGCGACCATATGAATTAGCAGATGTCATGTTCCCAACAAAAACCACCTCCGCAGAAAATCCCACATCTACTGTGCGATGCAGTGAACCAATCTTAGGACAGTCAAGAAAGATGTTTACTAACTTTAAGTCATAAGCGAAGCAAGAAGAGAAGGCGCTGGTCATATATCACTAATGCCCAGGGAGCAATTATTATGAACAAATCATGTCCATACGTAGGCAGAGAGTCAGCAAAAATCATTCGTAGCCAGTACAAAAAGTCTTGAACAACTGAAACAAATAATTCTCACTCAATTCACCTCTGGGTAGGCATATCGTTGGCGCACACATGAGAGTTGCATCTGACAAAACTATGATTGATTGATCATAACTCATCGGTGAACGTGATCGTTATGAGCAAAGAAATCGCCAGGAATGATGACGAATGTCATAACTGGCGAAACGAACCCGAACCTAGCCAATACCCAATATTCCCATATTTGAGGACTGTCCAATTAATCCGCAGAGGGCTCTCTATCGCGATCGTGCTGCTTAAGAACAGAAAGATACGAACGGTCAGTGGCTGTAAGACGAGCTCTGCTAATTGTCCGTCATTAAGAGTGTATCCAAGTGATGATAGATGTCAAAATTGGTAGCTGTATGATGGAAGTGATCACTAAATATAGGGAGCGATTTTGCAATGAGTGCCAAGATCGCGTCACCTCTACCAGCTATAAGCTGTGATCATTCGGAAACTCCTTTTTTCTTACACTCCTGATTGAGAACTGGACCACCTTCATCAATCAAGATCAATTAGAAGAGAGTTTCGTTCAGCAAAGAGAACAAAGTGATTGCAAAACATCAATCCAAGCCAATCAAGGAGGAGGAATGCACTAAGTAGATATAATCATCCTTTTATGTCTTGATCTTATATAATAACAGCCGCCATGCGAGATAGAAACGCAGCCGCGGTAAATGCGGCGATTCGAAGAGCACGACGACCAGGTCGAACTCTCAAGAAATAATCAAGCACATGATCTTGTCATCTCATCTTCGGTCCTCCGCGACATGGACGACTCTAGCTGATCGCTCCGGCCGCCATCCGCGGGGCTACGTCCGCTTTTCGAGAATATGTAAGACACATGTAAGTACATAAAGATCAAAATTGAAAAGATAAATATCACCAGATGATCGTACACAGTCGGAGCTCGCGAAGATCGCGGCGGAAATGTGTCCGATACATGTGACACTGCCCCGCGAAGTACATAGCCTCGGGATCACTTTTCTGCGAGATCTTGCCCAATCAAAGTTCACTCTTAATACGATTGGATGACAATTTCCTCGGCGCTCATTTGCATTTCTTTGTGTCGTTTTGATGCGGTTCCATGGGAGTCGCCGCTACGTTACATAGGGACAAATAAGCTGGCCAGGATTAAACTGCGCAGTTGACACGGTTTTCACGCTTTTGTGCCGCCGGTATGCTTGCGTTGCGTAGTTGATGCTGTCGATCAATGCTACAACTTTAGGCGAATATTCCGTAGGGTGCTATGTCTGACGTAAGCTGTTTTTGCGTGGCATTCTCTACGTTTTTTTGGAGCAGTTTGTTTGTCACCCAAATTTAATAATAATGTGCTAATGGCCTATTTAATTATATCTTGCTATGGAACCGTTTGGTAGAGCGATAACTGTAATTTGATGTTGATGTTTTTAAAATTATCTTTGATTTAACGAATATATTCGTCACATGAGCGAATAATGAAACTTCGTAACTAAGCGTGATTTGAGCATTTGTGCGAATTACTACGTAGATGGAATAGTTTTTATAAATAATCAGAAAAAGTACATTTCATATACCTAATGTTATTTCAGTTTTCAAAAATAAGCCAAAATAAACCATAAGAAAATATATTACATAATCAAATAGATATGTGTATGTACATACATACATACATACATGCATAGTTTTTTTATTTGATGTTTGTAAGAATTCTGCCGAATTTTAAATAACTTTGTCTTTCATTTTTAACTTCTGTGACCTTATATAAACCAACGCTCGTGCGTCAAAATCAGAATCATACAGATATTTTCTCTTTAATTACTTACAATTTATTTCAACCATAGTTTTCGTATCTATGCCAATATTTTTGAGAAATAGGTATTATGTTTTATTTTGTTTATAAAAAAGTTCGAATCGAATTACATACCTTAAAATGCAGAGTATATAAATATTATTAACTTAAATATATCTTGAAATCAATTTAAAAACGTTCATTTTAAAAAATAAATAATTGATTGCAAAGTTACTTATTTTTGGATTCGACAGAAAAATTTGTTTTCATTTCAATGCAATGTCACTTCATATCATGTCTCATTCTGGCTTTCTGATATTTATCGATTGCATTCTCTTCAAAGAGCCTTTCTGTAATAATCCTATTTAGAGAAAAGTTACTTTCGGCTTTTTCATAACGTGTTGGCACTGAAAGAGATCATAAATTATAAAAGGACTTTGACTGTTGTTTGTTATTTTTTTATACCATTCATAATAGTTACTTTTTAAAAACTTAACTAATTATTTATATATGGTACATACATGATACATGATATTTAAAAGAAAGAGTCAATTAAATCTAGTCCGAATATTTACTATTCAATGACAGACACAATGTACTGGCACTGGTTTTTTGATCAACAATTTAAAACCAACTTATCC
Source organism: Machimus rusticus (assembly GCA_951509405.1). Taxonomy (NCBI): domain Eukaryota; kingdom Metazoa; phylum Arthropoda; class Insecta; order Diptera; family Asilidae; genus Machimus; species Machimus rusticus. Next base: position 46,215,249 of record OX608050.1, on the reverse strand, counting down.
CGTAAGATTAGTTTATAAATTTCCAAATTAATGAAGTTGGCTATTTTAATACATGACTCTTTCATACCACTTTTCCTCTATAATGTCAAAAACTCTTAACAAGAACATATGTTGCCTTTAAAGTAAATACATTTGTCTAAAACATAATGAATTAATTAAGACAAAAATGACCTGTTGAAATCAACTATAGATGCGCTAAAGACAGGCCAATTAGCGGAAGATAAAAGAAAGTGGCATCACGCAAAGGGTCTGGAAACTGCAAGTCACCTACAAATAAAGTCAGAAACACAAATATCTTTCTCCAGAGAAAGCAAACGTATCAATTAACCAGATCAGCTAGACAAGCGTAGCCTTGCAGCATTTCAGTCTTAGAGAAACGCAACCTGCAATTTAGACAAGTCTGTGGACCACTACAGTATGGGTAGTGTTAAACGAAATTCTTCCTATCGCCTGCCTGGATCATCGCTTCGATCTCGAAGAGCATCAAGATCACAGCGCAGGTTGGGCGAAAAGGGACTCTTGCGGGCAAGGTGTGTCGCAATTTCGTCTTTTGTTGATCTCGTGAGGAATTACCGAGAAATTTGTTGATCCTTCTCGCTCACAGGTAATTTTAATGCTTCTCCGCTGGGATGAGGATGGAATGATCAACGATCAACCTGTCTTGTTTTGGACTAAGATTGATTTGACTTATGGTTGAGGATCAAAATAGCCAAAAAAGGTGGAAACATAAAATTTGAAAAAGGTCAGATTGCAGGGATATGCGGTGTACTCCTGTGGCTTGAGAGGTGCCTTATCCGCTCGCCACGATCGCTGATGTTAGCAAGATTAATATGATGACTTCCCTCATTTCGGGCGAAACGCAGGCTCCTTGGGAATTCCGAAGGGCTCCATAAACTAATTGATAAATTGAAGTTTCAGCTAAAAATTGATTTTCTCCAGAGGAGATGTGTTGGAGTAGTTCAGGCGTTCCACGCCTCATAATCGCCGATCACTTTGGGTTCATAGGTGAACTTTATTTGAATCTCTGTTTCGTGGTCGACATGGAATTACCCAGGAGTTGGAAAACAATGGCCGCAATCTGGAAATTCGCTGGGCATCTACTCACATATCAAGAAGTAGCTTTGTGCACCACCACGGGGCAGAATATTTTCTGCGCTTCTGCTGGTACCAAGTTCCGGTTTCTGCGCGGTAGCAGCAGTTCTTGCTTTCTGACATTTCTTCTTGGTGCACGAAATTTGCCATTTTTGGACAGAGCATGTTCTTTTATTGTTCCATTGTGTTACCAGACAAAGTTCTGCACAAATATTAAAGGAACCAAAGAGAAAAAGACGAACATTCGACTCGAGGAAAAAAATATACAATCGTCAAAACAAAGCGACCAGGAGTATAACGCAGACGACTTTTGGGACGTGTATGTGCTCGAGTTATTTCCCATGCTCAGCTTTGTCTTAAAATATTACTTACGATCGCAGGAATTTCTTGGCGCACTCCAGTTTCGGATCTTGGTGAGCACTGAACAATTTCAAATTTTGAAGACGCTTTTTAATTTAAAGGAGTTATTTCTCTGCAAATCGATCCCTCCTATTGCACGCCAACTATCTCTTCAGTCAAATATTTAGCACGCATATTTGGTCCTATTCAACAAAATTTGTGAAATTGTTTTGGGATTCGAAAATATGATCTGTATATAAATTGTTAAAACTATAAAATAATTGGCTATTATTATTTATTATTATATTATAAAATTACGACCGCAATTCTGATACCAATTTTACAAACTTCTTAAATTGTTAAACCAAATTTTGAAGATTATCTACTTAAATCATATCTGTTTGAATTATTACTATTTATTCCTTTTATTTTTACACTACATGTGATTTCCTCGGAGGTACTTGTCTTATTTTTTGACTTATTTAAAAAAAAAAATAAACTGATCGCTTTGCACTTTTTCGGATTATTTTCTAAATAATAATTGAAGCATGTTTCTTTAAATTAAGTGAATCTATGTCTAACCCCTTTTTTCTTTGGAATATGGCCACTTCACTATACTTTAAAAGTATAGTAGGTGGTGATATTTGCTATTTTGTTACAAAGGTTTTATTTATTTATTTTGAAATGAAAGTCATTATTAAAAATGGTACTTACTGGGTGAGCGCTGAAAACCAAAATATAAAATTTGAAACCATCCTTACGTTAGGACTACATAATTGCAACTAACCTGCGAAGGTGTAACCAGTGTGGCAATAGAAAAAACTTTTAGCGTAAAGTATAAAAAACTTACAAACGTTCACATCTGCATGCTTATGTTATTATTACTGTTGCAGTCTCAAAAGGTTTGAAACACCCTAAGAAAAAACGGCGCCACAGCCAACGAACCTTCAGCACGTCCTTAACGATCGCTGTGATCGTTTTTCATTGCTTTTTGCACTGAATAATTTTATATTAGCTATTCAAGACACAAAAATTTATTAAGGGCTTCCGGGCAAATTTCAACCTTTTAATCACGGTTCGATCAGCACAAGGAGAACGTTTCGATCCGCACTGATCTTCCTTTGTGGCAGTAGATTTTTTTTATTTTTTAGTGCGGCCCTAAAACTTCTGTCCACCGAAAAATATAAAAATATCGACCAAGAGAAGAAACAAAATCGCCTATAGCTTCTGGCTGCAGCCCCAGACAGCCATCGATGTTTTTTGTGCATAGGAAGAAAAAGAAAGGATGCATGGACCGATCATTGATCGTATAACGGCACGTGATGGTATTTTTTGCAGTGAACTGAATCAATCAACTAATTATCATCAATTTTGGCTAGAAAGGAGAGCCACGGGCTTCAGCTTAATTTCGTATAATTTTCCTAATAGAAAGATGGTCGTCCTGAGTTTCGGGAATCTGCCACGCTGCAGGCTAATGGCTGCGGCTAAACCGTTTTAACCCTGAGCGTGTTTCTATCGCATGCCTCAGAATATCATGCAATGGCACATTTCGACTGATTCTATAAATTTAAATCACTCCCATAATCGATTTCGGACCGATCATGAAATAGTCTGGAGTTCCGTTGCTTTGTACGTCGGAATCAGTTGCTACCCCCGAGACGACAGTTATCCGCGACAATTCTCTTATTCTTCCAGGTTAATTTGAAATTGTGATCGGTTATGATCTCCTTCAGGCGCTTGTTAAATGGATTCAGGTCACTCAGAGGTAATCTCCGAGTTGACCAAATGCCCGAGGTTATCGATATTTGGGGGTTGATCGCAATCAATAATTCATCGCAGGAACTTTCTATTCGCCTTCAAGTGGCTTGCGTAAGTGGAGCTTGCGTATCTCGATCGTGTGGCGTGATCTCGATTTTCAGCGCTTTGATCAATGAACTGATTACAAGTCGGAAGGTTAGTAACACGTTTCGCGCTGATCCACGTCACATGTCTCGACCACTGGCAGCTGCTCCTTAAACGGCGATTACGAAGAAAACGCAAGCTTTATAAATATTTGATATGGGGAGTGTTGCGCAAGGCGGGGTCCTTCAAGAGATTCTTGCTTCTGTTGCCTCGTCGTCAATTACAGGGCATCAAAATACATGAGACGTGTGGTCATTTTAAACTATTGTAAATATGTTCAGTGCACATATTATATGAAATTAACCTAATCATGTCATGCTAAATGCTTTTAATTTATTTTTAAAGCGTTCCTTTAAATATTTCTTACAAGTCTTATTCACTTAAAACTTTTTTATGATCAATAGTCACTTTAATTGGTAGGCTAATAGCTATTATTTTGTTTGTATTGTGAACGCAGGAAATTTTAGTTCAAAGAGTATCGAAAATGATAAATTATATTTTATAAAATTTTTTTAAAATAATGAAATTAAAAGAGTTCATTTCAAATAAAGATACAGGTATACCTACTATAAAATAAAACTATGCAAAAGTGTATTAAGTAAATAGCGCTGCCCTGACTTTACAAAAAATAAGTATAAACTGTATTATAAAACATAAAAGATTCAATAATTTAGAATATGGTCATGAATGTACAATTTTTACATTACGAATACGAATTTAAATCAAATAAATGGAATTTATTATAATAAAAGAGAAAAGCATTAAAAGGATCATACAACCCAAAATTGGTTTGATGAATTTGTTATAAATTTGTTATATAAATAATAAACCTGATTTAGGTTAATTCTATTAAAATAAGGTAATAAGGATAATTACACCCCATTTTGCTATGGAAGAACTTTAGAACTTAGAAAGGTTTAAATAAATTAGGAAATAATTAGTTCCTAAAACCTCCAAGTACTCAGTTTCATAGGTATTCCAAATTCACAATTAAATTTTATAGCTTATAAAACTTCGACTTTTCTGGAAAGGACCCTATTATAAGAATATAATAGCTTAGTTCACAGAGGTTTCATCAGGAATACATGTGTGATATTTGAAAAACCTACCGATATTTATTAATTTTAAAATATTGCTTGCTAACTCACCAATAGTAAAATGTGAGGCTTTTCATGAATCCCTTTATAACTGGACAGATAAGTAAATTATGTATTGTGATTATATCTATATCTATGTGTATGTGGGTATGATTAATATCGTAAAACATTTAAGATATTGTGATCACTGCACTGTATTAGTGTATGGGTAAATTAAAATAGAGTATAGATTACAATATAAAGCTTTCATAACATATTGCTAGTTTTGCATGAGTTGGCGAAGAAGAGAGTTATTGTAATTATTATTATTATTATTCCTTCATGTAAATAATGGTACAAAATTGCCAGTTGTCTTTGCGTTGTCGATTACCATGTCCGTCGAAAAACAGCCGCCCATACAGGGAGTCGTTGATCGACGCCACCCATAATGACATATTTTCAAATGTTTGTAATTTTTCTTCCGTTTTGAAGCAGCGATGGCCTCGAATTCCAGCGTTGCTCCTCTCCACGAGTGTGTCTTTAGTGACACCCAAAACGAAGTATGCCCACTTTGGGGCGCACCAGAACTCGCACGGGGGACTAAACGGATGGAGCTCCTCTAAGCCTGGTCTTTAGAAAGGGCCCTGCACCGTGTAATTATTAAAAAATGTTCAAAGGCTTGTCATTCCTTTGCTTACCTTCGGCAGTCAGGCGGCCAGGTAAGTGCCGGGCTCTGCCCTGATCTGTTCCGTTTCAGATTTGTGTGCTCATTCAGCACCCAGCCAAGCCATGTTGGTGCTGTTTTGGTATTTTGTTCGCCTCAAAATCGCAATAACAACAAAACCAAAAGTAAAATCTTCGTAGGCTGGCAGAATGTCTGCGCGCGCCGCCGCCGTCTATTGCGTTTTTGTTGCGACCGCACGAAAGGTGTAGACAAGACGGAGGAAAGATACTCGGGTCCCGGGAGCAATATATATATAAAAAAAATGTATTTTGAACCAAATATGCATGGTGTTTTTCCGAAATATTTTAATTAAACGATGCAAACAAGAAAATCAATGTCTAAAGGTCTACCTAATCCACAACCACCCACCACAGTCAATTTCATCGCGGCGATCTCGTGCGATCGCTTAAATGCATTTCTGGTGCCAAAGGGTAATAACGCGAACGCACGGTTTCAGTATTAATAACCGACGAACTGCTGAGCGGCCGCATGACAATTTGCATAATTTCGGCAGGGTCGTTGGGATGGCGACGAAAAAAGCCATTTGCAGCCGTGCACTTACTCGCGCCTGTTTCCGCCTATTAAACGCGTCCGAGGCGTTAAGTTTTGGCCAATTTCTGCACGCAATCGGGGCGAAAGGAAGTTGCGCACTTGCGTGCGAAAACAAGCGGATTGTTTGTGTCCAACCGATTTGCATGCGACCGTCTTCAATTACGGCTGCACGAGATCCTTGGGTCGTAAACTTGATGAAAGGCGACTGCACGCAGGGTCCTCCTCCGAGCTTTGCGCAAGGTTAGTACCCTGCTTTCATTTCACGCAGGGATCGTTCTTCTACTTCTATAATTCACTATTATTGATTTGTTGAACATATAACAACTAAATTTGCCGCACTATAATTTCATTAACTTTAAATTCATATAAGAAATAATGCCATAAAAATTCATTTGTTCATGAATAAATCAAATATCATAAAACGAATGAATGAATGTTGTAAATTTTTAACATGCATTTTTAACACTTTGTAACTCTTTTTCTGTTTCCTATATACACACCTATCATCTCATCATAACATAATAAATCACAGATAAAACAAGTTTTGTATCAAATTAAGGAGAAACACCACAACAATAAACCAAATTCTGTTTATTTTTACTTTAATGTGCACAAATTTTTAAGTCCTAATTCGTTAAACGTTAAAACGACAACGCATAACAATAAATAAATACAAAATATTCGATTCTTTAATTTTAAATATCGGACCATGCGCAGCGGCGACTTTTTAAAGGGAAGTTAGTTAAGTTAAATTTAAAGTTATAGCTAAATTTTACCGTCGTTTGAAACTCTGGATTAAATTCAGTTTACTCTATTCATAGAGTCTTTCACCAGTAGATTTTGTGATGGTGACATTTGAATGCATTATACATATAAAATTAGGAAAGTAGTTTCGATATTTATAATGTTTTGTTTACAATTTATATCGTTTTATATAGGTACTTTTTATTCATATTAAATAAAATGGTGGATCCAATTTGGTTAGCTAAAATTTCCGACCTGAGTTCTTTTATAAATATTTTTTAAATTTCCAAAAGATCAAATTTTCAACTTCAGACAAAGAGATAAAAAGATATTATAACAAACACGAGTTCAGCGATCTTTTAAATTGTACAAAATTATTTCTCAAAACGAAGGATGAGGGAAAGTCTTAGTTGTGATGTTGTGATGGAAGACGATTATAACATATATGTATGTATCCTATGTATATGTTATTATGTCTATGAAAATGACTTTTAACGCTTCTCAATGGGTTGTCATTAAAATTGATTTACATATATAAAATATCCAAATATGATTCCTTACTGTCTCCGCTTTTGGATTTGGAGGTGAAAATCATTCTAAGGGTCGTTCACTGGCGCTCTGATTGAAATTTTCAAAATGGGGAAAAATTCCTCTTCGGACGTGATGAAATTAGACTCAATTAGAAAGCGATTCACGTCACCTAAAGACAACTTAAAGACACAATTAAGACGCACAGAGATTTGGAGGTACAAAAAAAGCGCCAAGAACGGCCGTTGTTTGTCGCCTCCGTCGCCGCGGCCAAAGGCGGGGTGCACAAAGAGTTGGAATTTTTGTTATTTTGTTGAAAATTCAACACAGTCGGGCGTTTGCTCCCCGGCCGCCCGTCTGGACGAGGTCCTAACTGGCTTTTGTTGGGCTGCGACAGTAACGGGGCGAAGAATTCTCAAAAATGCGCCAGACACGAAGAAAGGCTTCGACATCCAAAAATTCTCAAAGAGTTGGAAAATGAAATGTAAACAACGTCGCGGAGGACACAGGGCCCGTCTTTTGTCGCAGGACCACCAGCCGAGAATATTGTCACTGGTCCATCAACTACAAGGAAAATGAAGTGCGTGTTATTGCCCTTATTTGAACCCACAGATCGCATTCAACAGCACAGTCGCATTAATTAGAACCACAATTCCAACTTCTTATACACTTCCATTACTTTTGGATTTGGCTAAATAAAATGAACTTCATCGCTGTTGACTGAATTATGCGCAATTGATAGGGTTTTTAAAACATTTATTTTTGAAATACTCTGGATTCTATAGAACCAATATAAGAAAACTCCAATTTAAGGGGGACCCGGAGAAAAAATAAATTTATACCGGGCTTGTATAGAGACTTCATATCATAACCAAATTAAAGAGTGCAGAGTATTGAGTAACAAATTATTGTACGAAAAATTATATGAGTCAAATAAACATTTCCGGTAAATCAAATGAAAATTGCAAAATCACGAACATCGCTCGATAAGATCTCATTTCCAAATTTGAATTTTGAAATTATGGAAACTGATATATTTAGTACAGCAAAACATCCCTCCAGTTCTTAAAAAAAGGCAAATGGCAATAATTTTTTTAAAGAATAGGAATAATAATTTGTGTTATCGTCTAATAAATACTTTCGGAGTATTACGATAATTATTAGAAAATATGATTTTTTAAAAGCGTTAGGAGAAATTGAATGAATTTTTTCATTTTACCAACAACATTTTGCTAAATTCCAATAGAAAATGCGGTTGGAAACCGACTGCACTACATCAAGGCTACTTTAAAAGGCAAATTGAGAGAAAAACTTTAATAACATTAACTATTTTATGTAGTTATAATTTATATTTGCTAGAATTGTTAAGTCAACTATTTTAAAATAATAAATTTTAATTTGACCAAAGAAAATTGTTTAAATACCGCGCTATACAAATCTTTAAATTCTTAACAATTTCGTTGGTCAAATTAACTATTAAAAATAGTCAATCCCAAAGCCACACATCGCTTTATTAACGTTGAGTTGCTCAAAACCCATTGGCATGTTGTGGTTCGAGGCTAGAGCGTTTATATAATAGTAAAATCAACTATACTTTTCTTTCAGTTCACAGTTTCTAGAAAAACGCGTTCATATGTAGTTTGAATTTATAACTTCTTTGATTGTTTTTATCTTATAAACCAATTCTTTTTAATTTCGAAAACCTAACACCATTTAAGAAAAAACCAACCGAATCAATTTTTTGAAGATTCTCTATTGGCGCATTACGTCTTTTATATAGACAAATATTTCTAATAGTTCAGGAAATGTGTTTTTGAAATTTTGTTTCTTTATAATGTATTTACCCACGCAAAAAATTTTTGGTATAAGAAAGAATTTGGGAAGCAAAAGTCGAATACTTTTGGAAAAAATGGGTCAAACGATTTAAATTTTGCGAATGAATAAACTTCATTTGTAGTATGGAGTCACCCGCTCTAAAAGGTTTACATATGAGGAAAAGGATTTATGTACTTCTAGCTATATGATATACATATATTCCTAGAAAATATAATTATACATAATTTGATAGAAATAACTATAGGGCTTTGGGAGATATAGAGATATTCAGTGAAAGGCTTGGCTGAATCTACTAAAACTCCACATTTGTTTTTCAAAAGTGTAGTTGACATGCAGCCTAAAAGGTTTCGAAAATACATAAGTTCTATTTAGATTTTTTGTTTAATAGTTTTAACTTTTAACACGGCGCGGCATTGTGGTGAGTAAGCAAAACACGCTCGTTACGAGTATTAATATCTATGTATTTAATAATAATAAAAACCTAATAAGCTTTATGTGTTTATCTATACGAAATATTTTACAAATTAATCGACAATAACGAGGAATAGAAGGCGCAATGGCGCCCGGCTAAATTCTTATTGTGGACTTGAATGCAAACCGGATAGGTAACTCAAAAAGTTAATATTTCAGACTATGCCTCTGTACCAAAAAAGAAAGCAAAACGACCCCGAGGAGAGTGCCAAACCGGAGAATAGCTCATACCAAAGCGGCTAATCACATCCTTCTCCTAATCCGCAAATATTTGCCACGCAGCTTAATTTGCATACGATATCTGGATTGCGCGGGTATGTGGCTACTGTGCAACGGCCAACCGGCGACCGTTCCCAAATTCGAATTTTCAATGACAGATGTGCCGGAGACTTGGCCTCCGATTGGACGAGTGCTGAATGGCAATAGCCGAATCTGGCGACCTGCGACGAGCAGCAAGAAGGAAAACGGCTGCGACAAAAAAAGCGGCCCATTCATGATGGCTCCAAATAGCCCCCCGATAGACAGGCCGCTGCGTGCCTGCCGCTCTCCGGCCGGGCGTTTGGACATTCCTCGCTGAAAACAGGTAGCAGCAGCTCTTAAACTAATTTTGACCAGCGAGGAGTTATTTTAATAAACCGCGGAACGTGACGCGCATGCCGACGACTGCTCCCGTGCATTTCGGACATCTCGTTCCTCAGCCGACTTTCGATCGCGACCTTCTTTGCCCCTCGCGGCCCGACGTCGACGGTGGAAGGCGGGCTGAGGAAGGTGTCAAATAGGTCCGCTGGTGCCACTGGTGACATTGGCTAACATCCGGGTGAGCCCCACCCTTAGATCGGCACATAGATTCATGGGGTCTCCGAGACGCGCCACTAACCGTAGCGTCTGCGCGCCGCACGATCCTCAGAGACGCATTAACTCGTTGGCTGCGTTCGGCACTAACTAACCGAGCAGATTCAGCTGAGGTCCTGAAATTAACTCCTCTTTAGAGCGACAGACAATCGTCCCATTCTCGTTTTTCCGTCTGTCGGTCCGCGCCCCGGGCGAGCAGCCACAAAAATGGAGGAAGAATGATTAAATACCAATCGCGCAGCACTAAATTAAAACATAACTTCATCGAGTACTTGGTAACGTCCCAATAATTTTGTTAGGCCAACACTCCCAGCCGGGACGCGAGCGGGGGCCCCACGTCCTGTCCGTCGACGTGGAGCAGTCAGCCGTGAACAGTCAACGACAAGTCGATTTCAATTCCGCCGAAAGGGAAGAATCTCGGTGCCGGGCGGGTGGGGAGCCGTCGCGGCAGAGGTCCGAGTACTCGAGACCTGTAATTATAATTGAAATAAATTGATTTATTTATTTGCAAATGGAAGATAAACATCTGCGCTTGCGGCCGCGTGCATGAACCACTCGGCCGCCGCCGCGACGTTGCCAGCCAAAATTGCGGGGGTTTCGCTGATCGAGTACCCACGGCTGGATTTTGATTAAAGGCTGCCTCTAAGGTCTCAGGGATGATGGAACAGTTCCGTAGAAAGTGAGACCCGTGCCTGTGGGAAGGACAGACGCTTTTTAAAAAGGTAAATTGAAATGTCGCTAAGTTATATTACATATTACATATTACACTCATTCCCGAAGCGAAGTTATGAACTGTGGAGTGACGAAATTACAGCCCCCAATTTCGCCAAACTTAATACCTATGTACATTTAATTGTAGGTATACCTAGGTATATTTACAAAAATATTAAAGATAACTTCTTCGTTAGTTGGATGAATTAAGAGGCCAAAAAAGAATTACATTAAGGGGGAATCCTGCTTTAGGGTACCTAAAAAAAGCGTTTTTTGGGGGATTTTTTTAGGACAGAAAAAAAAGCAAGTCTAGTGAACTTTTTAGGTTATTGTATTGCATATTTGAGCATTAAAAACAAAGTTTTTTGAGTGAGAAATATATAAACGTAGTCGATTTTTATGGACATTTGAGCAACACTTTGCAATTGCAGTCTGCAATCGGCGGGAAAGATGGAGCTCGTAATTTTCATCTGAAATAAAAAAACCAAAGAACATTTTAATTTTCATATTGTTTTCCTCTAGACGAACTAAGAAAAATCCAAAAATAAAGTTAAATTAAAAAATTTTCCGAGGTTCGAAAAAAAATGTGCTTTTTTTAACTTGCTAAAAAACTTGTTTAGAAATATTTTTCGTGAATCTTTTTACTTCAAATAGTAGAGTATACAAAACTGAAGCTAACAAGCCTTGATTCGTTTTGATTGGTCATCTAGTTTTTTGCAATCACGCCTGTCAGTTTAGAAAAATCGTAAAAACAAAAACTCGAGAAAACGCGCTTTAAAGTTTACGGCAGCTGCTCGAACGCTCGTATACCTGCTCGACACCCCACTGCCTTTAGTACTGTATCTTTGAAAATATTGTGAATTACCCTCTAATATAACAACAGTTCTTCTGGCAGATCATCATATATATTTTTAATAATTGTTTACATACCTATTTTAAACAAAACAAAAAAAAAAAGGCATAAAATTGCTAATAGAATTGGCACAATCTATGACTGATATTTTAATAAAAATCGGTAAATGGCCAGTATACAATGTCGTCGCGTCTCTTTAATAAGATTAGCAATTGTTTTGATTTTAATTTATCCAAGGTTTTTTTAAAGGATCGGCTAAAATTGAAGTGTATAATTGGAAGGGCCCTAAGAATAATTGAGTACTTAAGTACTTCACGTTGGAGTATTCAAGTACTCGCAGTGCCTTGGTGGATTGAGTTTGAGTAAAGGAATTTTGAGTATCTGAGTACTCCAGCAGCTATTTGAGAAAAACATTATCCGAGAGCTCGAGTACCTAAAGCAAGTATTTGAGTACTTAATCAAATAGTATTCATACAGTTAAGTATTAAGACCGTATGGTACCTATGCAGGTTTTATTCTTATTTTCTGAACCTTTTTGCAGGATCTGCATTCTGCAAACCCAAAGGAGTTCCAGAGAGAGCTCTTTAAAAATTGATCCAAACAACCATCTTTGAACTTAAGTAGTCTATTGCTTAAGTAATTGAGTTCAGATGTGTTTGAGTAGAATAGCCCTAATTTTTATTGGTAAAGTAATCAGTCTTTGAGATCATATTCTATCTTTATCCATAAGTATTAATAATAAAAGTGTAACTGTATTTTTTTCTGGCTGTTAAACCATACCTTCTAAATCTCTAAACCGATTTCAATAAAGTTTTATACAGGGTAGGTATATATGCAGAATATGTCTATTGGTTAAAGGGTATGACAATTATAATATTATTCGACTTAAATTAGGATTGAGTCTAAATTCAGATGCACCTAGATCAGCTTAAACTTAGTCCGACTTACATACAGGATGGACTAAAGGACAGAGCGAATTTAAAAATTTGAAACTTGCGAAGTTTTATAATTAGACTCATGTTCTAGTAAGTAAGTAAGTAAGTAAATGTTTTACTAGAAAAATGTCTTACTGTCTGCTTACTTGTATTATCGGCACAAAATGTGTGCGAAGATATCGTGCTGTCGCAATGGCACTTCAGTCATTCATTGCAGCGAGTGCACCGAAGGGGGAGTACCCAGTCCTCCGGTCGAGACTGTTTACTTTATATCTCCTTGCTGGCCGTAAATATTAATTTTCAATATCCGTTTTATCGGACCGGGCTACCTGCCTCGGCGCACTGGCTGCGACCGTCTTCAGACGAAGTTGTGCGCCGCACGAGATACCGGCGAGCACGCAAGAATCCCGCCAAATGGTAAAAAAAGTCAAAGACGCGGCCACAACACATAATTCGTGACCAGATGATACGCCACAGCTACTGTGCTCGGGGCCTAATCACATGTTATGCTAAACGTCGATGAAGAGCCGAGCCGCGGTGCACTCTCTCCAGGACTGCGGCGCGATGCAGCGGTCCCGCGGTCCAGCGAGCGGTCGGACGAGACCAGCATCCAGCAGCCCCGAGCAGCAGCCCGCGCAGGAGAGTGAATTCATAACACCGCGGATAGTTCGGTGTTCGCCCGCGGGAACAGCGACGTGCATGAAAGTGAAAACAGGAATTCTGCGGCAAAAGGAGGCCCAGGACCCAAATTGTGAAAATTAGAATTTTAATTTGACGCTGTACCTCTGGGTGCGCAGCCAGACCTGCGTTGGTATTTTTGGAATTTCGAACATTCTAATCACACGCAGCCATTCCGCGCGCGATAATTGCGCAATTAGGCCGCGGATGGGATTCTGCGATTTCTGCGATAGTGGCCGGCAGCGGGAAGGTGAAGTTATTAAGCCAATTTGGTGGGCGCTGGTCGGAGGCGCGACGGTTTTTATTCTGCTTCTGGCTTCTGCTTCTTAACCCCGCATGCACTGTACTTCCGCCGCACTTGTAGTCCGCCCCAAATTCCTGGGACTCGGAGCTGCATATCGTTATTTGAAAGTTCTTGACCATTGTGACCTCAGCCGTAGGTTAGCCAATAATTTAAGCGCTTCGAATCGGATAAGTGAAACTCACCGCAAGACCGGAAGCAGCCAAGAATGCATAATGAATGCGAGGGTTGCCTCCTAACAGAATTTTCGGGGCTCTGATTCGAAGTCTCTGAGATTTCTTGCATTTCAAATTGAGCCGAGATCCTTTGGTTCGTCTCATCGGCCGCATTTCTAATTGCCTGGAGTTTCACTTTTTTGCTTTCTGATAGAACTCCCGAATTAGATTATCAGAGGACTCAACGACGTCGGCTAGTGTCTGAGCAAGTTTTTGGTAAATGTGGGGCGCCCCATTTATATGCAGATTTGCGGCTTTTGTTTTATTAACGCTTCTTAACAAGGCGGAGACATTCTGGGTCAAAAGGGGTAAAGTCGGTTTTTTTTGTCCGCCACTATAGTTTTTTTGTTTCGACAATGATTTTTCGTGCATAAATTGGCTACTTTATGTCCAAATTGATCGCCACACTTAAAGAAATTTTGAATACCTGTTCTTTTTTCCTTTCTTAGAATGTAAAGTATATTGAGAAATGTCTATGTCTAAATTTTTAGATCGCAAAATTCACGAAAAATAGCTATTTTGAAAATTTTAAATATGTATCATACTTTCTTGGATGTATGTATTAGTATTGTGAAAAAAACCTCGATCATATTTAAATTGCATTACATTATTTAAGTTATTTTCTATATACAAGAAGATATGTGGGGCTTATAATTCAAATAAAATTCAGTGTTCAATTTTTGAAAATAAAAAATGCCGAATCTTATACAAAATTTTACTGGAATCTTACGTAGCAAGTATAAAATTAAAAAGTGTGTACTAAACACCTTTAAAAATTGGAACTACTAGTATTATTAGTACATACATAGAATAAAACGTACAAAATATCTGCAAAAAGGTCTGCAGGTAGATTTTCAGATTTAGATTTTGGAACAATGTTTATAACCCATTAGTGGTCTTAAAGAATCAGATTCCCAGAGCATAACATGGGTATTTTTGAAATAACATTCTCTGTTTCAATTAATTTTTAGAGGAAAATGATAATTTTAACTTTAGTCAGCAATTAATTTAATTGTCTTGTTTTATTTTTTCCCTGAAGGAGGTTCATAAAATAAAATAGACCTATACCACAATACATGTCTTCATTCGCAGACTTAGAAATCTTAAATAGAGACCTCCGGATCTTCTACCATAAATATTGTCTGATCTTTTCGTACGTAATTCCTAAGTTTGATTTTCACACTCTCTGATCAAAATAAGACAACCGTGTATTATGATATTATACATAAATTACATAGTATTGGTAATGCAAACCAGGTTATTTTCGCATAATAAAAAGGTCTATGCCATTTTCGAAATGTATATAGTCAATTGAGAAAATATGTTAAGTTTTTTTCCATGAAAGGAAAACTGAAGCGCAAATTCAATTCAAACAAGAGAGTGCCAGGAAAAACACTAATTAAATTAAAAGACTATTATTTTTAAGGTGGTTTAAATTTATGTGTAAATTGCGTCTTGCACCGGGACATTTCATGGTTTAAAAGTTCGTCTGTGCCTTAGCAGCGTAGACGAATGAAAACATTTTTCCAAAATCAATCAATATAGCAAAAAAGTCAAGCGGCAGGTAAAAACGAGACCAGCCGGCGCAGTCAGAAACGCATTTAGCTCCATCAAAATCACCTGCTCCAATTAACTCCCGAAGGTAGCAGAATCACCATCGATTGCCGCGGCGGCGGCGGCGCTCGGTGCGTCCCGAAAAAGCTAACAATATCGGTGGAAAGGCGCAGTTTATCACCAGCGAAACCGCGGCGGTGCACCTTGTCTACGGCTCCGGGAGGGCACAAAAAGGCTACAACAGCAACAACGACGACTACAACTGATCAGCGGAGGCTAGTTGGACGCGGTGCTGCCATATACGGGTAATTAATGCAGGAGAGCCGTATGCTAATTACGTCAGACAACAAAAACCGCGGCGGCTTATCACTAGAAATGCGAACAATGAAAGCAAACATTTTTTGAGTTAAATGGAGAAAATGGGATAAAAAGCGAGGAGGGCTCAAAAAATGAGTTGTTATTGACATTCCGCGATCAGCGCGATCTGATCGACGGGCGAGCGGCGTCCGTCCCGTTCATCATCGTAGGCATCGCGGGAACCGTCCCGTCCGCTAGAGACCTGGAAATTGATCTAACCGATCGCCCGCAAAAGCAAAAATAAAAAAAATAACCGAATAAAGATCAGCTCGCGATCTTTTTCTGGTCTTTGACGAACTCCAAATAAATCCGCCCCTCGTCAGTCGATTGTTTTCAATTTTCAGTTTTCAGAAGTCGTCCACGTTGCGGCCCAGAGCCAAGACGGCTGGCCGCAAAGTTGCCGGAGCACAAAGGAAGCGGGAGGGCGATCACCAGAACAAGAACAAAACGAAAAGGAGCTCAGCCAGAGCTGAAATCAAAAAGCGATTGCGATCAATCCAAGTTCGTCAAAATTCAATAAATTGATTTGGTATGCAGGGGCCGTCGCGCAGACGAATGATTTCATTAGCAAACCTTTGCCTTTTCTGCTCCTGGTGCTCCGGCCGCCGCGCAGTGCGAGTCCACAGCAAAGGGTTGGTTGCGGATCGCCGGGGGTTGCTCCATTAACGAGGATTGGCGCGATATATCAGGAAAAGAGTCGCATCTTCAAGATCCAAATCGACTGGATCTAGGATGCAATTGTGGCGCGGGGAGATCGCGTGTTGCAGTCACCTGACAGAGCGACAGGAAGTGTTGATCGAAACCACGAGATCGTGGAAACGTGAGGGAGTCCTCCCACCGGCTCTTCTTAATTTATACTCCTACAACTTTCGTGTCTAGTGCAATTGATAATTCTTCGCCGGCCGATTGGAGGCGATGTTTACCATCACATCCGCTCACAAGTGAAGGCATACAAATTGCGGTTTAATAGAAACCTACTTTCTTGCTCGATTTTATAATTGATTTGGACTATGTTGATGCTGTGGGAATTTATATTCTAGACGGGGCTAACTATGTTGCTTTACACAGGTAGTTTAAAAAAAGGAGAACTTTTGAAGAATATTGGAATACACTTTACTGTTTATGAGCTATGATTTATAAACAATATCTAAAAATTTAATTAAGGTTCAAAAATGTATAGTACCTATTTCAACCTTCAATCCTTCAAATGGGACGAAGATTTCATACATAATTTTAGGAATTTGTTGACTTTATTTAATCAGTCAACTCAACTGATGTTGGTCATGCTCTTAAAACAAAAAATCAAAAAGTCTTTGTCAGATATGTACACTTTTTTGAGTCGAGTAAATCGAAGATTTTGCGACTTTTATATTCAAATATACAATTTCTTTCTAAATACTGTTACAAAATTTCCATTCATTGTAATTCACATTTGAAGCCATCAGCCGCATTGAAGAGCTCTGGATCGGAGCGCCGACCATTTTTGGGCTTGTGTGCCATGAGTATTTAATCTTCAACACTTGTCGCTATATCGGGATTACAGCAAAGCGCAAACGTGCAATTTTATCCGCCAGTCGCTCGGCGGGCAAAATTGTAACAATACTAAAGAAAATAATGTTTTTAAGTTATGATCATTCTAAATAAATCGAACATATTGTTATTACCTTTTGACGTTGTTTTCTAATTTTACGGAAAAATAGATGGTGTTCAATGTTCATCATGGCGTTATCAATTCAAGACAAAAGTTCATGTTTTCAAAGTCGGTTGGACTAAAATTTAAGTACTTTTTATCCGACTGACTTCGGATTTTAATTGTAACTTCATAGATATATTATCTATTAAAATACATACAATGTTTACGATCGACAAACATTTACGAAATTTATGTGTGCTTTAGTAGCAAAACTCATGAAGATGACATTTTTTATTGTTCCCTTCTATTGTTTGACGTAGCGCGTGGTCAAAAAATATAAGTATGTTTGCAGTGTATTTATAATTGAGTTAGTAATAATCAATAAATATTTACAGCTTCCTGTTCATGTCCTTCAGACATATCCAATAAATCCTCTCAAAACTTTATATTGATGACTTCATTTCTATAGAGACGCAAGCTATTTTTTAGTGTTAATAAATAATACTGAGTAATAAAGCTTAGAAGTAAATAGTTTTAATTAATAAAAACGTTGGTTATAAAATCAACAATAGTGCACAAAAGTGTTTACGTAAATAATAGTTAAGTTCATTATTAGTGAGATCATCATCGCAAACCTTAAACGTTTTAGAAACGGGAAGAATTTTAACTGCTTTAGTAAACGCACGATGAATAAATAACTCTGGAAGTTTTACAAAAAGGAATTTTCGTTATTGCTGCCCGCGGCCGTAGGAAATAACCACGACTCAGCCGCGCCCCAAAGCTGTCAATATTGGAAAATTTACGGCTTCCGTTTGAGCGATCAAGAGTCCATCAAAGACTCATTTGCACGGACCTCAAAATTGCCGCAAATTAAGCGCGGGCTCGCGGAATTGTAGGCGCGCTTGCTGATAGTGTGCTTCTTGCAGCCCTCGAAGGAGGCTGCGCAGCCCTCCTTACGCCCCGCGCGCAAAGTGACTCAAATCGCACGTAGAATCTATTCACGCAGAGCCTCCAGAGGTCTCGAGTGATTGCGCGCTTAGCCTCACCTGGATTCGGACGCTTCTTATGGTTCTACGTGTCGTTGATGCTTCTTCAGTGATTTCTTGGCACTTTTTTCGCCTTTGCGGTGTGTTATTTTTTTCTGATTTCTCCTGCCTTTGAGCCGGTCGACTGCGGAGGATCACCGAGTGTCAGGTTCACGCTGACGCGATCTTGTCACATGAAACCCTGACTGAAATCTTCAGAACTCGCCGAAAAGGTAGATCGGGCCGGCACGCAAAACACGAGGGTGGAAGCCGGTGGTACCTGAGACGTTGGCTAATCAATTCGAGGCCGACCTCTCCGAGTCCCGGGAAGGGGTCACCCAATCCTGGCGGTGGGTGTGGGAACCAGCGCTCTCGGAGGAAGATCGTTGCCCGCCCAAGGCGGTTGCGCAACGCGCTCAAATGAGCCGATCACCTTTAACGACCATTTCAACAGTGGCCATTTGACGGATTCCGAGGCAATTTCAAATTGTGCACCAACGCACCGTCCAGACTTAGCTCAGGTAGTGCGCGGGATCGGCTAAGTGGAAAAACGCCAGAACGAAAGGTAAAACGAGCAACGCGACTCCGATGCGATACTCAAAAATGTACGTGATGAACCTGGACGACATTACGGCTGGAATATCAATTACTTATCAAATTTTTATTCCTTTTCTCGACTTTTTGCTCCGACTCATTGCGGGAATCGCCAACTGTGCTGCTGGCTTTAAGCAGAGCCGTCATGGCGGAGGTAATTGTTTTTTATTACCCTCGACGTGATCTCCGACTCCGACTCTGGCCGGCGACAGACCGCTCCAACTCCAACTGTCCCCGGCGCATGTGCGATCGCAGCCGAACTAGCGCGCTACGGTAGTTTTGGGGCCGCCCGCTATCTGCTTTGGCCCCGGGGGAACTGCCGAGCTGTGGGAAAATGGCTTTTTTTCTGGGAAACGGATTTAGGGACTCCGGCCGCGGTCGTGAGCTTCGGTTGGGATGTGACTCCAGGCCTTTTTATCACCAGACGACTTGTCTAGGCTGCGCCAGGTTGGGGATCGGGCCCTAGGGAACCCACGTCGGGAAGCCCAGGGAAATGTGGGAAGCGATGCCTCCGAGGCACTGGGCACTGCACAATTAATATTCATGATCCGGCATTTCCTCTAGATAAATTGTGGCTGCTTCACTGTTCCTTTTATTGACCGTTTAAACCAGAAGGTCGTCGGAAATATGCCTCGGGACTCCACTTCTGGTGAAGCCAATGTCAACACCGCTCAGGAATTATAAATTCAATCTACACTCTTCTAATGCTGATCGATTCCACTCTCATCATACTCCAGAAGGCACTTTGTCTTTGATCTTTAAATAACTATCTACATTAATTTCCTTGTTTGGTTACGAGTTCAATAACTTTTACCGCGATCAAACTGATCACAAAGATCAATATTTGTTGGCAAAAATGGCCCGAAGATGATTCAAAAGATATTGCCATTTAAAAAATTTTTAAGTGCAATGTATAGGAATAAATAGTGTAATAAATAACAAATCTTTCATAAGAATGGACCAAATCAATCATTTGTATGCATTTTTAAAAGAAATATATCCTTTATACCTAGATCACATTGAGTTTAATCAAGGAATTCTAAAATGATTTCATGCCATCTTCATCTTATCATTCTAGATGTTTACTTCTCGGTCTGTCAAGTCCAGCATTTAAACGCGAAAAAACCTTTACGATCTTCATTAAAGATATTTACAGAATTAATTGCACGAAAGAAAACAATTTGATTGAGATAATTGCGTGTGTCCCTTTACACAGGACTAATTATGGTTTTTATGAATCTGTTTCTAATTGTGCAGTTAATTTCAATAATTTAGCTGTTTCTGCCTTATTTATTTGATGGCTTTTGGCGATACATAAATACCTTGCATTAAAAATTTAATTTAACCTTTTAAAGTTGATTTAGCAATATCCATGGGTTAGGTAATAAATGGAAATTACCCTAAAATGTTTAACCGTGTTTTATATCGGAATGAAGGTTCTTAGCTTCCTAAGTTTTATCGAATGCAAAAATAATGAAAAATCGCAATGATTTCATGATTTTATACATGTATCGAAAAAAATATTCTTTGTAAATTTTTTTACAAGTTTCTAACTAGTAAGAAATATTTATAACCTGAGAGTGTAACTTGTGAATTTGAATTGTAGACATTTAACTAATTATTTTTAATTGAAAACAGTTTTGTCACAACAAGAAATCAAACTTTTTGAACTATTTGAATCGATGAATCTTCTTTTTAATATGTAGGTACATATAATAAACTTAAGTTTATCTTTCCAATGAACATTTAGATTTCGAGCTCTATCTTGTTTATGTTTTTAATACAATTTATTTTTTTTACGGGTTTTTCTAAAATAAATTACTTGAATGTTGAACTATGATCCCTAGTTTTTTTTTCAATTCTAAAGATTCTGTTGATTTAACAATACTACATTATTAAAACTACGAGAATATTCGGTAAAATAAACAAATTTGATTAATAAATTTATTTTTAAAAGATATATACTATAACTAAAGTTTCTTGGTCATAAGGTGGGTGAGGGTAATCACGCCCGCGGTGTAATAACGCCCACTTTTGAATTTTGC
This sequence comes from Machimus rusticus, assembly GCA_951509405.1. Taxonomy (NCBI): domain Eukaryota; kingdom Metazoa; phylum Arthropoda; class Insecta; order Diptera; family Asilidae; genus Machimus; species Machimus rusticus. The sequence continues at coordinate 46,194,232 of OX608050.1, read as the reverse complement.
GGCAAACAAAGCAACGACGAAAACAAAACGTGCTTTCAAAAACGCGCTCGGGTGAGATAAGAAGAAGACAGGGAGAATAACATCCCAACGCAATTTGTTCGCTCAGTGTAGCCAACCAAAGTAAAGGGTGCTGTCACGCGATCTATTTTATAAAATTTTACTCGCGAAAAAGGTGCGTAATTCTCTCGTTTTTTGGTTTTATTCTTTGACATTTTTTATCTCAACCTTGCAAGGATTCAGTTAGTAATGTGAAATGAAAAATTTTAAAACGGTGAAGTAAATGTTGTTTACCCTTAAATTTTCTTTAGCTATATTAGTGCGGCTAATAACGCCCAAAATAATGAGCAATGGGCGTTGTTAAACATATAAAATAAGACATATTTTTAAACATTTTTTTAGATTTGATATGGGGAATTCTAAAGAGCCAACAGTAAAGAAAAGAGGTTTTTGGGATGAAAAGAACATGGAGGCAGCACTTAAGGCGGTCTCAAGGGGAATCCTAACTCAGAGGGCTGCTTCAGATAGATATAAAATTCCTCGGAGAATCCTTCGAGATCATTTAAAATCTGGGAGCTGCACCAAGAGGATGGGTAGAAAGTCTGGCTTGTCACAAGAACAAGAGCAAGACCTAGTTAAGCGGATCATACGAATGGCTGACATAGGATTACCACTTACAATGAAAATGTTGCGGTTCAATGTTTTCAAATTCTGCAAACTGCAAAACATACGGAATAATTTTAATGAAGATAAACAAAAGGCTGGAAGAGACTGGATGAGAGGATTTTTAAAGAGGAACCCAGAGATCTCCAGAAGAAAAGCTCAATTTATGAACCAGGCAAGGGCTCAAAAGCTGAATAAGTTTATAGTGGAAGATCACTTCAAAAAACTTGGAGAAGTTTTAAATGATTTGGACATAAAAAATAAGCCCGAAAAGATTTTTAATATGGATGAAAAGGGATGCAGATTAACTCTTCATCACCAGCCTACAGTAGTTGCCAAAACAGGAGCCAAAAGAGTGCACTTTATCTCCAATGAACATGCAGAGAATGTTACTATAGTTGGTTGTGTATCTGCCATTGGTAATCCTATACCTCCGATGATTATTTTTAAAGGGAAGAGACTCAAACCGGAATTCGCAGATGATTTGCCTCCAGGCAGTATAGTCCAGATGGCGCCTAAGGGCTATATGACCACAGAGCTGTTCATTGATTTCATCAAACATTTGGCGAATTTTAAACCGCCTGGAAAAATACTTTTGGTATTTGACGGTGCAGCTTGTCACCTGGACATAGCAATTCTTAATGCTGCGGAAGAACGTGACATCGTTCTGTATTGTCTACCGTCAAATACGACACACGAATTGCAGCCTCTAGATAAATCTGTGTACAGATCCTTTGAACATCACTGGGATGTGGCACTACTACAATACCAAGCTGAACATCCAGATCGAAAAATTAATAAGAGCAGCTTTAATAAGATTTTTACAAGCGTCTGGTCGAAGTGTATGACAAATTCTAATATAATTAATGGCTTTAGGGCTGTAGGAATTTTTCCCTTCAACCCTGATGCAATACCTGAAACTGCTTTTGCTCCATCGGTCCTAACAGCACTAGATCTCAATATAAATTCATCATCCTCGTCCACAATGCCGACGCTACGCCACAACGCTACTGTCAGTAGTACTCAAGAGTCTTCAGATTCTGATGAAGATCGCCCTCTCGCAGAGTTGAAATCAAAGGAAAACATCGAAACTAAAACTCCATTTCAAAAATTGTTACCCACGCCAAATATGAAACAATCATCTAACACCAGACAACGAAAAAAAGCCATTAACTATAAGGCACAAAAAGTGACCAAAGACTTGTTTCAACGAAAAGAGGATAACATCCCTTCAACATCAAAGTCACCACCAGATATATGCCAAGGAAGTTCAACTTTAAAAAATGGGAACTGGTATTGTCCCGCTTGTAACGAGAATAGAGTAGTAGACATGCGCCAATGTCTTAAATGTAAAACTTGGTATCATGAGGATTGCGTAGGTTTGACAGAAGATGACCTTGAATTTGAATGTCCAAACTGTTAAGACTGATATTACATTTTATTTTATTAACTGACTTTAATTATGTTGATTAGAAGATGTCATTTTTGTTTATTTTATATGCATGTTGATGAATCTTAAATTTAAGAGATTATTTTTTGTTAGGGCGATGTTATACACCCGTGTTGGTATTAACGCCCAAAATCATATTTTTTAAAAAAGAACGTTCCTAGTTTTTGTGATAGTTTAAACCTCAATATATGTTAGATTTTTCTTTCTAAATAAATGAAGATTCTTAAATTACACTGGTTTTTTAATTATATATAAATTTATTCAAGTAGTGAGATAAAATTTGTTAAGTGGGCGTTATTACCCTCACATACCTTACTAGAAATCATATGACAGGTTAAAATAAATAGGAAAAATTGTTGAAATAACCTGTAAATTCGTTAGTCTTAGCAAAGTGAACTCAAATTTAACCGCCAAATTTTGAAGAAAACCAGGAACCACCTTTGCAGGAGCGCTGCTCATTGTTTCAATTCCTAGAAACCCGCTGAAGGGGCTCTTACTACGCAAGGTGGTGACGTGCCAGTTCCCCTTGGATAAAGCTTCCCCTCGCAGAGCCAGGACAACAGAGTTCTCCGAAGCGACTGCAGCGTCTCTGGCGTAAGTTCCCGGGTGGTTCAGTCCTGGAATAAAGTCCCTTTTTTACCTGCCCAGCGGTCGGGTGGCCCTCCCCTCGGCGCGATTTGCGCCCCTGTCCACCGCCAGGAGACAGTGAGTAATGTCGCCAGGACCCGGGACCGGTGACGGTCGGCTCGGCTTGAAAAGGCCCCGCAGGGCTGTTTGCTGGTGCTGGCTTTTGCGTCAGATAATTCAAAGTTAATGATATGCACCCCAGAGCAGTTCCGGTCGAGTCCTGCTCCTGCACCCTGCCCGGGCACAAAGGGACGAACACTCCGACGGGACGGCATATGCAAATACTCACGCAAGCTCCAGGATGCGTATTTCCTTGCGTTGCGTCCTGCCAGGGCACAAAAGGCAGCAACAGCTTCGCATAGGCATTTTCCTGTCCCAAAGACGAGTTCCGAGGATCTTCTACTTCTAGCTCTAGCTCCCGGCTCGCTCCGAGGAAGGCGTCAGCTGGCGGTGCTGGCAATTGGCAATGGCTTTCCTCTTGAGCAAGGACCTTCCGCCGCTCGAGGAGCAGTCCACAGGAGCGCCGGGCGAATGCAAATTCCCAAGGACACAGCCGGCACACAGACCCAAATTTTATGCATCGCATAATTTTCACATTTCTGCGTCTAATCGACGGAAGGGTTCCGCAGCGCTTCCCTTTGCTCTGGAATGCTCAAAATTAGCATATCCATGGCATTGTGATGCGCCCGCCAGAACAACGCACGGCATTCCCATCCCGAAGGGTGCGTGCTCTTCCCAAGCCGAGATCCTTCTTCTTCCTGTCCGCGAATCCTGTCTAATGGCGCACATTTGAATTTTTTGTGGCGCGTCTTATTGCGCAGGATTCTCTGGATAAATTTCAAGAAGGTTTCGGAAAGACGCGTGTTGTCGCCGCTCGATTTCTTTGCATCGGGGACAGTTGCGCTCGTGGCCTCGCGGTGCACCCGGAAGGTATTTCGCCCGAGCGATCAACGCGACGCGCTCGAAAAGAGCAAAAGTGGTATATACGCAGCACGGGGTCAAATCAGCGGGTTGCGCTCCAAAAAAACTCGTTAATTATTAATCAGATGCAAATGTAAAGCCGGTGGCCACTGGCGCACACTTTGTTTTGTATGGTGGTGCACTTTGCGGCTTTTCACCTCTTGATCAATTTGGCCAGGAGAGCGCACGTTATTTCATGAGAATCGGGCAGAGGAGGGTGTCAAGGTTTTGATCGGATTATGTTTTAATTTTGGTAATTTGGAAATTCGTTTTTTACCCTTTTCAATTCAATATACATTGAAACATTTTTTTTTGTACAAAGGCGTACAATTTTGTTAGTTTTTAGTTAAAAGCTCAATTCAGAACTAGTACGAATTTGACAAAAATCCAATATGTATAGATATAATCGGATAATCATTGTTAGGAGTTCTCATTTTTAATTTTTTTCCTTCAATTCATTTTTTAGCATTTAAATATAATTTAACTTGTTATTGATCTACTCATACAGTAGACCCTATCAACACCAGATAATTTCAATTCTTAAACCATTTTGGCAAGATTTTTCATAAAGTCATATAAAAATAACTTTTTCCTCTATCTGCTTAAAATAAGTAATAAGTCTACCGTTTATCTTAGATTTAATATTAGAACTAAGAAAAAAATATGAAGACTTCGGCAACAGTGTATACCTACTATTTAATCGAAACATAATTTTTCTTTAGTTGTCGTAGTTTACTGCGAGTATTTTTAACTAATAACAGACTTGAAATATGCAGAAGTGTTTTTTAACGTTATTCTATTATTATTATAAATAAATCTAAAAGGAAAAGGCAGTTCATTTTTTTTCGATTTGAAGACATAAAATGTCATGAAGATTGAGTGCAAGTGGGGAGAATGGCTTAATATTCTTTAGAAATTTACAAAATATGTACTGCATACCTAAAGTAGTGGAAATTCCCATAAAACCACTGACATTTATGCTATTTTCTCAAATAAATGTCGTTACAGCCCCAAATTTTATATTGCATTAGAACAGTAATTGGCTGTTATATACATGTGCATAAAAAAAATTTGATTCGGACTTGACTACAAAAAAAAAATTGGGAAACAAGCAAAATTATTAAAATTCAGGTGGAAATTCCCATAAAACCACCTAATGTTTTTAACAAACTATTAGCACTAAAAACTTACATTCATACTTATAATAAGAAGTGAGTCCTCCTTTGTCTTTTACAATTCAAACATTTATCCTGGCATTGATTTAACTAGATTTTGGAGCTTTTTTACGGAAATTTTAGACCACGCTTTTGTAAAGCGATTTTAAGCCTCTGAACGCTATTGTACGGTCGTCTTTTAGGGTACACATGTCTTGAAAGTATTGACAGAGATTATCCACATCGTTTGAGGCCCGACTTTTTGCAAAATAAGCTTATTGTGTCGATATTTTTGTCCTCCAGTCATTTAAAAATTGTCTTAGAAACTTGTATGCAGCGTTGTCTTGTTGGGAAAGCAAGTCCAAACCACACAAATCTTCTGCTCGCTGAACCATAACTTCTTCTAAGAGTTGAATACTCATTTCGAAACTCAGTTTTTGTAGAACAAATGCAATTTCCATCTTCCAAATGAAAACAAAGTCGATCCACATCACTACACTTTTTCCACCGAAGGAAGAGTTCATTCTTACTTCTTCATTTTGCCTTTTATCATGCCCAAACATGTTGGCCGAAAGGATAAATGAATTGGGCAATATGTATTGGCACGATAAAAGGCTAAATGAAGAGTTAAGACTGAGCCATATCTTCCGTGAAGGAAGTGTGATGGTGTGGGTTGGCTTTGCTCCTCATTAAAAGACGAAAATTGCATTTGTTCCACAAAAAATGGGTTCCGAAATGAGTATTCAACTCTTAGAAGAAGTTATGGTTCAGCGAGCAAAAGATTTGTGTGGTTTGGACTTGCTTTTCCAAGAAAACAACGCTGCATACAAGTTTCTAAGACAATTTTTAAATGATTGGAGGACAAAAATATCGACACAATGAGCTTATTTTGCAAAAAGTCGGGCCTCAAACGATGTGGATAATCTCTGTCAATACTTTCAAGACATGTGTACCCTAAAAGACGACCGTACAATAGCGTTCAGAGGCTTAAAATCGCTTTACAAAAGCGTGGTCTAAAATTTCCGTAAAAAAGCTCCAAAATCTAGTTAAATCAATGCCAGGATAAATGTTTGAATTGTAAAAGACAAAGGAGGACTCACTTCTTATTATAAGTATGAATGTAAGTTTTTAGTGCTAATAGTTTGTTAAAAACATTAGGTGGTTTTATGGGAATTTCCACCTGAATTTTAATAATTTTGCTTGTTTCCCAATTTTTTTTTCGTAGTCAAGTCCGAATAAAAATTTTTTTATGCACATGTATATAACAGCCAATTACTGTTCTAATGCAATATAAAATTTGGAGCTGTAACGACATTTATTTGAGAAAATAGCATAAATGTCAGTGGTTTTATGGGAATTTCCACTACTGTATATTACACGTATTACTTAGAGCCATAATAATTTTGCCTTTCTTTCTTTTAGTTAATAACTGGCATAGAAGGTAATATATGTATAATTGTGAATATCCTTAGTTAGGGTAGGTATACCTAAGACAATTTCATGTAGGTAGAGCATGCGTAAGATACTTAATTGTTATTTTTTAAATAATACATTTAAAATAAAAAGAATAAAATAATATAATATAGAAAGGTTTGCAAATCGTCAATATTAATTTCCAAAATGAAAATAGAGCACTCGTTTTGCTGGAAAATATGTACTTTTCCGGAATATTCCAACCAACCATGAAATCAAGGGAATGAGTCCCCTTTTCAGATTATTTCGATACCCTCGATGAAACTAAGCCTTCCACCCCTTGAAACTTTAACGACTTCCTTTTTAGACAATTTGCATGAAAGAGTTTTGGTTTGTATTGTACATATACCACTTTTTCATTCTGTTTCATATAACCGCATTTATGTAGAATAACCACCACCATACTTACAGTTTAATTGTTGTCTTATGAAATCTATTTACTTATCGTTTTTAAAGCTAACAAAGGCTGTCAGCTCTATAACTGCAATGAGTGTACCTATTAATGAAATGTTATCGATTTATCCATATCTACAAGGTTTTAAAGAATTAGTTGACAAAAAGATTTGTCTTCGCTTTTTACATAGTGCTTTTTTCAAAAATGTGCGTTTTCACATAAATCAATTTAATATTCCATCCTCACTCAATGTTTTCTTAATCTTTTTTAATTCTTAAAAGAACAAATACTTACGTGTCAAGTCTCTTCAAATTTTATTTCTTATTCTTAAAAAATGAAAGCATATCCTTTTAGTGGTCTCTTAAATAGAAAGATTTTATATAATAAATAATTAATAAATTTAATTTTCTATTAGTCACACTAAAGTTGAAAACGCAGTGACATTAAAAATTCCTCTTCTCATCTTAAAGTTAAAAATGTATTTTCCATGATCTTCAGTATGTTAAAAAAGTTTGCTATCATGTTTGATCAATTTCTGAAAACATTTATGAGTAATCGTGAGAATAAGAGCAAAAAATCAGTTTCAAACCGATTATTATTTTGGAAATTTGTCAATAGCTTTTTGTTGAGGCGAATAAACGAATTGGGTGACGGCAATTAATTTTTAGCTCGCTAGATGGGCTCCCTGAGATCAGGAAGTGTGAGGTGATCAAGCCCGGTGAGTGAAAAGTGGTCCCAAAACCTATATAACTTGATCGGTCGCGATTTGCATTCCACGGCCCTAGTCTTTCGAAAAGCAACTAAAGTTCTGGCAGCGGCTTGGATCGGAACCCGTCTTAATAACGATCATCGATTTACATGGCATTAACAGCGAGTCGAATTAGAAATGCAAAAATGCCAGCGCCATTTGAATACAATTCCGGCCAGATGCCTACTGCGAAGCATGAAATTGGCTAGAAATTGGTAGGAAAACACCTGTCTTCAGCAGGCTGGCTAATTCGCAAAGTCGCTTTATGTTCTCATTCAAATTCCAGCCTTTTGCCGAGATTCTTCGCATAATGGCTCCGGTGAAACTATGTTTTGATGACTTGCCGATTTATGATGGAGCGCGACTCGGACGACCTCAATGAGGCCCGCGCTCCACCTGAGAGTCCGCGACCTTTTACCGCGCGATTGCAAAACGCTCCTCGCCGGCAGGAATGCCACCCACGAGCCGCAGCACCGCCAAGCCGCAGTTTCCTCGCCCGACATCCATATTTGTGTAAAATTCGAGAATTAAGTAAATAAGGCCGGATAAATATTCATGAGCGCCGGAGTGCGGTCTGGAGTGTGCTCGCAGCATAATTGATCGATTTATCAGGCGGCTGGCGATGTTGCTGCTGCAGCGTAATCGAATCTCTGTCTTGAGTCGATCATTAAAAGGAATTTCACGAGTCGCGCTAGGAAGCGAGTCGCGGGTCTCGCTAAGCTCAGGTGACCCGGCAGCGGGGGTCGGCTGCGGACGGGGCACTTACCGGGCGCCCCGGCTTATGATAATTGCAGAATTATTTAAATTAATTAATTGCTGAAAGCGGATGATAATTTGCCGAGTGCGCAACTCCACTCCCGGCCACGCATCCGAGCGAGCGGCCCGTCGCGTCGCACCAGCCAGCGCGGAGATGGAGCATCGCGTCGCGCCGTCGACAGCTATTGAACTTGAACTTGTTTCAGAATTTTCAATGGGGGCGAGGAATGTTTGGCTTTCATTGTTAGATTAATTCCCTCTCAATTCGCCGTGATGAATTGATTTAAGTCATTCCTGGCCGGGGCTCATGTGGGTGTCAAAAACAAGGCGAGCTTTGTCTTCGCCCAGCGGAGTGGCTCTGATCTCCGCCGAGGTGCTGGGCTGCAATCTGAGGCATGCGATGAAAAAATATTGTATAATAAATATTGAAAGCAATTGCCAGTAATAAAACATTTACAAGGGTATTAAACTGCACCCAATTTGCTAGTTGCTAATTCCGGGTCCCTGGGGATTTGACCGTTGCTCTCAATTGCGAATATTTGACATTGAAACTCATGGGACGGGAGGTCATTTCTAAAATTTTTTTCGCGCCTGGTATAAAATAAGGCTTTTATTTAGGTAAGTAAAACCTATTATTATTAATATGTAAATTTATAAAGATTTGTAACGTAAATTATTCTATACCGAATATATTTGCATACTAGGTAGGTACTATACAATAGATTTTATAGCATTAATTAATTTTTTTTATTTATTTGTAATATTTTTATTTATTTGTAATGATGCAAACCATACAAACCATCTATCGTCTACGATGTTTTTCAAAAACGTTTCATTTAAATCATGTCATTATGAGTAAATATCTCGAAATCAATTCAAAAGTCCGTATGAAATTATTAAACTTTATTATTAATTTAGCATTTTAGAATCTTCAGCTTAATTAGATTACGTCTCACAAAAAAGCCAAGCAAATATTATAGATCCTTACTTCATTGTTTGTTTTAAATCGATTAAAAGTAAAATCAGCTCGTTGAAAATTAAGAAAATGAAACAAATATCATGATTTTATAAGTTTATTACAAAAATATTATAGATGAAATATATAGGTATACAAATAATAACACAAGAAAACTTAAACTCACTTTAAACGGTAATAATAGGTATCTAGCATTCATTGATTGATATACATTTTAATTATTTAGATATATTTATTTGTCCTAATATTTGCGAAAACCCGATTGATTTTCCTGAGAAAAGTATTCTAAATCTCATTTAATATGTAGAAAGAGTCCGAATCGAATCACTGTGTGACTTTTTAAAGAAAACTTACTTTATGAAGAACACAAAGTCTAAAGAAACTACGATTACGTTGACATTGTCATATAAAAAGTTAATTTTCATTATAAATTATGGAAAATGTAAACTCTCTCGAAATTGTTTTCATTCACTTGTTTTATAAAGCGGGAAAACGCTCCTAATTAATGTAATAATAGGCAACTTAAGCTCATTACAACTGATTTTTGCTAATTATCTTCTTTTACGCGGCGTATGCATCTATAAAGCCACGGTTGTCTAACTTCTTACGGTAGTTTCTGATTTGTGGGAAAAGTGTCGATCAAAAGTTTTTATATTATTTAAATTAAATGCAAATTAGCACTGGTGTAAGGTTTTAAGACTTTAATAGTAAAATTTTGTATTGTTTAATTTACTTTACCTATATTTTATAGGTATTAAAACTTATCCTTATTTTCTATTTGCATACATTAATTAGATTGGTTTACATAAGCTAGGTGTCGATCTCCATTAAGAATGTGTTAAAGTTTAAAAATACATTGAGAAACGACTCAATTGTGTATACTACTATTACTGTTTATATAAATAAATAAAAAAATCCTTATAGCACACACAATCGTTAATCTTATTTATAAGAACGCATTAACTCTTTGTAAAATTTAAGATTAAAAACAACAATTAAAATGCTTTAAGGTTCTTTTTGATTTCAAGTTTATTCAGATATTATATGTTACACTTTATTCCAACAAAACAAATTAGGGAGTATGTTTAATATAATAAATTAGATTTATTATATAATTATGAAAATCGTATAAAGGATTTTTTTATTAAAAGGGAAAAATTGTTTTACCCGTGGAATTTTTCCCTTTTTAATATATTTTTACTTACAAAAACATATCAATTTTGTGTAGGTACCTATACGAAAGATTGTTATGTAATTATAAATATGAAATGAAATTTTTCTACCATCTTGATTAGCAATTTGATTTTTGAGCTTGAAGGCCTCACGTAGTCTGCAATAAAAAATTTCATTAATTAAAAAAAAACTATAAATAATTAAAGAATATTGTGTTTTTTTATATAAATGGAATCGAGAATTCTAGTAAAATATAGAATATTAAATAAGATAATTACTTTCAATATGAAGAAGTTTCTGTGGAAAAAATATCTATAAATTACCATTACTTGTCAATGATCACACGCAACATGTTGATGATACTTAGCTAATTTTTTAAATTTTAGACATTCTTCAAGAGAGATGGGTATTTTGATGACTCACACGTAATTCACTTGATAGACTTATATCGAAAGTAAAATTTCTGAGTAGTACCTATCAGTTTATTAGTTAGTCAGACTTCAGTATTTACCAAGCAAAATATAAGATTGAGTATTGGATAAATTAACATATGGAGAATTAGGTATATGTATTTGATTTATAAGCTTATTGTTTGTTTGTTTTTGAGTTTTTAACATTCAAAAGGTTTTACAGCCAATGAAATAAACCTTGCAGGTATATACTTATTATCAACAATTTTTAAAATATTATCAAAAGAAAGCATCGTAAATGAAATTTCAATAAAAACGTTATCAAAAAAATTACGAAATCTCTCAACAGTGCGGAAAACGTCGGACATCTCAGCTGTAGTGCTTTAAAAACCAGCATTAAAATATATTTGACGCCAACACATTTTGGTGCAAATAAAGTATTTTATCTGTAGGTACCTATTTAAAATATATTCAATATTAAATATAATAATTTAGATCTTATAAAATATAAAAACATCAATATCTTTGAGTTATGTGCTTTTGAATTATCGGTGGTACGATATTTGTATGTTTACATTATTTATACTTTTAATTATAGGACAGTTTTAGAATATTATATCGTAAAACTGTCCATGTAATAAAAGTGAACGAAATTTAAATCTGTGAATCATATTTAAGAGAAGTCAATGATTTATTCATAAATTGAATTAATTGATTCGCAGCTTCACATAAATATGCATCGGCAGCACGTTATAACCTCGTGAAATATTTCTATGGCACCTGAGGCGGGGTAATAAAACAAATAAATTGCACTGATAAAACTATTGCATAAGATAAATGCTTCGATCACATCTGAATTAATGAAATGAAGATTAATGGGTATGAGGAAGGTGTGTTTATTGTAGTTTCTTTTATATTACTAATGTTAGTTGTGTCATCATAACTACCGCAAGATTCTGAAGAAATACCAATTGCCGATTAAAGTGAAAAAGGCGCAACTGAAGCTTTTGAGATAATAAAAAGTCGGCATGAATTATTTTATGGTTTGATTATAAATTTAGTAAAAGAAGGAATCATTCTCACTGTTTCTATTTTAATAATGACTCTAAAAATAAGTCGAAGCAAATCCGTAGAAAAATATCGAACTTTCAAATTAAAATGTTTCGTGAAAAATTTACGTTAATTAATTAATTAAGGCTTCTATATCTATATATTAATATCTTTTAATAAAATTTACTAAGCTAAAAGTTTAAGTGCCCATTGAAACCTTTAGAAAGTATACTTAGTCAAATTCCGCAGATACCTACCGCGAAAAAGAATTAATAATTAATTTCCCTATTACCTATACGCCACTCTTGTTATGCATTTCAGTAATTTTTACTTTATTTATGAAACTATTGTTTTGAAGAAGTAGGTATACAACTTTTTTTTAAGTAAATATGAGCGAACAAATGTTCCGAAAAAGATATTACATAAGTATATGATTGTTGCAATAAATAAGTACCTCAAGTCTAGAAAATATATACAATATGTAGTAGAAATTTTAATCTTGTCGATTCGTTTTTTTCTTAGCTTGTTTTTATTTTTGGGTTTACCTACTATATGTTACCTATTTTAGAACTGAATAAATCTGGTTATATATAAAACTGTCTACAAATGAATAGATGAATAAAATACATAACTTTTAATATTTTTTAAGTTTAATTTTATTTCAAACTTGTTTCAATGAATTTGGTTCAATTTCTTTTTCATATCTTTTGTAATTAACTGGTTTAGTTTAATTTCTTTTAATTTAAAACAGTTTTCTTCAGTTCATAAACTGATTTTCATTTCAAAATTTTAACTTAACATGAATGATTCTACTGAGTTTTTAAGGCGCCTGAAAAAACTTTAGAAGGGCGAAGTGTTAAATAAGGACAAGAACTGTGTCGTTTTAAAGAGCATATCTTAAAACTCAGCATTGAAAACTGCACGTAAAGTGCTATCGTCTGAATGTCTAAAACTATGAAAAGTTTTAAATTTCCAGCGGAAAAAATCTCTTTAAAGTAACAAAATTGTTGCAAAATTACCAACACCTTTTCTAGCTCAACTCGACCTATTTAAAGGGGTGCAACATAAATCACACACACAAACACGGTAAATGCACTAGAGGACCCGAAAAATAATAAGAAATTTGGAAAACATAATTTCTATAAAATTCTCACGGTTCCACAGTAATTGCGTAAAATTTTCCACGCATTTATTACGAGTTTCAACGAACTGCACTATCAGCACGAAACCACAGCAACTAATTTAAAAACGCACAGTGGCAGCGACAATTTTAATGAATTGAAAATTAATATCCCCCTGTTAGGCAGGTATTATTTTTTTTAAATAAAATTTTTAAAAAATAATTGAAGAACAACTGGTTGCGGGAAAATTTCACTAAAAAAATCAACTCGCACCAAAAGCGAAGCCCTGGTGCACAATGGCAGGGAAAATTGTTCGGCTGGTGGCTGGGAAAAGTGCATCGCGGGCGCCATCTACGCTCGCTCCGGGAAAATTCAGAGGGAAAGCACACACACAGCCTGGTTCCAGGGATACGGGAACAGTTGCCGTTATGACACCACCCACCCGGCGGCACGTCAACTGGAAAGGCCGCGGAGTGGCGGCAACGGGCGCAGTCACGGTCCCAACTTCGGGGAGTTGTGAAGTTGCGCACGCAACCACTTCCTGTGCGCCCCAGCGGCGAGGGCGAGCGGCCGGAGCGGCCCATCGATCCGACCCTACTTCCAATGGAAACCGCAGTAACACGACCACCAGGGCGCGCTGGCCGCTGTCAACCCAGCCTCACCTGAGAGTGAATGCGGCCGGGGGCGGAGCCAGCTGCCCAAAATGGGAAACTGCAAGCTCCGACCCGGGGGGCGGTCACCGCCGCGGCCACGTGATCGCACCGAGAGCTTAAGTGGTGTGTTCATGCCAATCAGACGTGCGAGCGAGCGGGACGGCGGCGCCGCGGCTGTCTCGCTCGGGCGGGCGGCCTGTGGATTTGCCGGAGCCGAGACTCTAGAGTCAGCTGGCGGAGTGGGAAGGGTCTTCGCTTATTTCCTTTTGCGGCCTCTGTGTGTGGAACTTGTTTGGATAGTTTGGCGCACACAGGCGCCGCCGGAGCGGTGTTACCTGTGTTCGTCGCGGCTCACTTTCTTCGCTTCGCTTCCACGGAGTTGGTCTTTTTTCGTCGCTTGGGTGTGTTGGGGTGTTCTTTTTGCGCGGTGTATTTATTACGAAAACACACAAACACATGGGCATCCTTGGAACTCGGCTCAATAGTTGAATATTGTTAGTTGACTTCGATACCTCGATGAGTTTACACGTGGAGATTTAATTCCCCTGCTTTATTGCTGTGCTTTGGCAGTCATAAATAAATTACAATAAAAAGACAGCGGCTGGGAAAAAAGGAACACTATTAATATTCCGTGCAAACTTGCGAAATCACTTTGTTTATGAAAATTGCTGCGAGCAGTTTGCTTCCGGTGCGTGGTTGGATTTTGTGCAGACTTTTTTCGGTTCGGAATCGCACGACTGGCCGTTGGTGACCAGAGAGAGAAGATTTGTGCTTGTCCATTTTGGCGATTGTGGTGAGCGATTTTTGGCGATTCAAGTGTGACAGCGGTTTTTTTTGTGCGCTACGGTTTGGACCGCATATGGAAACCGACCATACCGCCGCCCAGTGTCTCTGAAAAATGTAAACAAAAATGGAAATTCGCGCGCGGTGAATATATTGCAGCCAGAGAAACACATCCTGGTCGGTGAGTCCACCAAGTGAGAAAACATGCCAAGTGATTCCGATTGCGTTTGTGCCGCTCATGTGTTTTGCCCCGAAGCGTTGTGTTCAATAAAGTGCTGCAAGTATTGCCTAAAAGTGCTGGCCAATTTCGAATAACAGAGGAGCCCCCAGTGCGTGTGGCCTTGTGTTTCGTGGAAAAGAAGCGAGTTTTTTGGCAAATTTTTCAACAGGACAGTGCTCCGAGCAGCGCCGCTGACCGGAAGTGGAGTTTAAGGACTTTTGGACATCCCCGCCGCCTTACTCAGGCCAGTATCAATCGATTTCGCGGAGGATTACCCGCCTGAACCGCCCTAGTCAGAGCAATCTCTCACCCAGTTACCAATTAGTTTGCGCAAGGGGAGTATCGTCCTCCTTGATCTTTCGGACTTTCTAAATTTCTTCCCAAAGACTCATTCGGACCCACCAAAATTTCTGCCCCCGACTCTCACTAACTAACTCTCGCTTGCAATCGTAATCATTTTGTGATATATGTTTAGTGCTACTGTCGTGCTGAGAAGCGAGCAAAAATCCCCCAGGAAACCAGTGGAAGTGGAAATCTTGTGATATTTGTGTGCTCAAACCAAGCTTAGAAATAATTTATAATCCGTTCGCGCTGTCGACTACCATTGTTCCCCGAAACGCCTTCTGCCGGTGCAATTTCTACCTCTTCTGGCCCCTGAGGAATCCGAGGCGAGTCTGAACGCGGAGATAAAAAAAAAATAAAATCTAACAATCCCGGAGGGAAGAGAGGAGCGTGAACAGCAGAATAGAAAAAAGTGGCCACAAATCCCGGCTACGTCAGAACGGACACGGGCAAAACGAGGGATCACTGCTTTTGGCTATCGCTGGCACAAAACAACAAAAATAAACGTCGGGAGCCACAGTGCCCGGAGATTGTTTTCGGAGGGAGAAGAATCGGGTCAAACCAGTGTCGAGGGTGATCATGTTGAGTTGATCGTCGTCTGATAGGATTTAGACCCTCGCAGTGAATCAGCTGACACAAGCCCTCGCCGGGAGCCGACTTTAATTTTGAGCGTGTCGCAAGGAACCCGAAACAGGAGGAAGTGGAGCCCAAGGAGCGTTGTGGAAGTGATATGCCCACAACTTTGTACTTTCCTTGTTAAAACCAGTCGTTAAACTGAGCCCCAATTTGGAGCCCTACCCCGCCAGCGTGGAGGGGCTAAATAGCCCTAGAGCGGTGGGGATGACCACATACATGACACCCGCCTCAGGTGATCTAGAAATGGCCCTGGGCGGCGGTGGTGGTTATCATACATCTTCACCTCGGAGTGCAGCCGATGCCGCCGAAATGAAGTACATGCAGCATCACCACCATCACCATCATCATCAAGTGCCCTCGTCGCCGAGTCCCAATACCGGCGGCGGCTTAGGTAGTGTAACAAGTGGGCTGGGGGGGAATCCCTGGACGGCCCTGCATCCCTCGGACCCATGGGCACTGCAGTCGCACCATACACATCACCACCCTGCCGACGTCAAGCAGGAGATGTCACACTTAACGCAACAAAGTAGGGCACAACAGGGTATGGGGTCGCCGCATACGTGGCACGCCCCGGTGCACGCGACGCACTACGCGCCGACGGGAGGGTCTCCTCTGCAATACCATCCGTCAGTGAATGGGCTGCTGCACCACCCAGCCCACTCGCACCACCAGAACATGCCGCCCCTGCACCACACCCTGCGGGGGGACTCACCGCAGCTCCACCTGCACCCGCATCACCTGCAAGGTGATCGCGACGCCAGCGCCGGTGAGGAGGACACGCCGACCTCCGACGACCTAGAAGCCTTCGCCAAACAGTTCAAGCAGCGGCGGATAAAGCTCGGCTTCACGCAGGCCGACGTCGGATTAGCGTTAGGAACACTTTACGGTAACGTTTTCTCACAGACAACGATATGCCGCTTCGAGGCTCTACAGTTAAGTTTTAAGAACATGTGCAAGCTGAAACCGCTCCTGCAGAAGTGGCTGGAGGAGGCGGACTCCACGACGGGCTCGCCGACGAGCATCGACAAAATAGCGGCGCAGGGCCGCAAAAGGAAGAAACGCACCAGCATTGAGGTGTCGGTTAAGGGGGCCCTCGAGCAGCACTTTCACAAGCAACCAAAACCGTCGGCCCAGGAGATCTCGACACTGGCCGACACCCTGCAGCTAGAGAAGGAGGTGGTGCGGGTCTGGTTTTGCAATCGAAGGCAAAAAGAGAAACGTATGACGCCGCCAAATACACTGGGCAATGAAATGATGGACGGCATGCCTCCCTCGCACCTGGGACACGGCGGCCATGGGGGCTACCACCCGCACCACGACGTGCACGGTAGCCCCATGGGCACCCACAGTCACAGCCACAGTCCCCCCATGCTCAGCCCCCAGAACATGCAAAGTGCCGGCGGTCACCAGTTGACGGCCCACTAGCAATCAGAAATCCAGGAGTCCAACTCCGCTGCAGCTGCAACAACGTCTTCGGCGCCGACGGTCACGTCAATGCACCAACAGCACCAGCACCACACGACCTCCTCGTCGTCTGCGTCCTCGGTGTCATCGACAATGACCACGACCATCCTGTCGCCGAATAGTCCGCTTGGCGGCGGACAAAATGCCAGCAACAACAACAACAACAATAACAACAACAACATCGATACCATTGGTGATTCCCTCGCTCAAGTGACGAAGAGTGCTTCGATAGCGGCCGCCGCGGCAGCCGCGATGTACATAGACCCGATGAGGTACCAGCAGCACCACCACTCGTTGATGAACTCGCATCACGTGCACCACCCGCACCTGCATCACACCAGCGATCAACAACACTCGTCATCTCAACAGCAGCAGCATCACCAGCAGCAGCAGTCCCCAGGACCGCCGCCACCGCCGCCACTACCGCCGCCGACGTCGACGCAACACCTCAACCTGAATCCTCATGTTGTGCACCACCACCACCAGCAGCAGCAGCAGCAACAGCTCCACGCCCGGAGGCTGTTCCACGAGTGGACCCTGCAATTTGGCGCCACCGGACCCCCCAGTGTCCGCCAGTTTAATAGTTTCAGTGGTGAATAGTAAAAATTTTTGAAAACCGAAGAAAACCTGTAAATACTATAAATACCGGAGTAGTTTTCGTTCGCGGGCACGCCCCGCCGGTGAATGCCAGTTTCTGACCCAGAATCAAACGCAAGTGATGTTTTAAGCAAACGAAAAATGTAATTTTAACGCAAACGAGAAACAAAACGTTGAAGTTAAGGAAGTTCTGTAAAAAGGTAAAGCATAATTTTAACTAGCGCCTAGCCCTGTCCCTAGTTGTACGCTAGCGCGGCCCAAAACGGCCCTATTTTTAGAGTACCGATAGGCAGAAAGACACAAAAAAGCTGTACATAGTTAAGTCATTAGGGTATGTAAAGCAGATAGGTCCTAGGTATACTGCGTAAAACAAAGATCTAAAGATACACTCATACAAACGCGTTAATCTTAAGTGATGGTATAAATATTATTATGACAAAATGCAAATATAAATTA
Organism: Machimus rusticus; assembly: GCA_951509405.1. Taxonomy (NCBI): domain Eukaryota; kingdom Metazoa; phylum Arthropoda; class Insecta; order Diptera; family Asilidae; genus Machimus; species Machimus rusticus. The sequence continues at coordinate 46,176,129 of OX608050.1, read as the reverse complement.
AATGAATATTTGGAGAACTTGTTTTAATCCGCGGCCGGAGCGCGGCGGCACGACCGAGAGCAGCGTCTCTCGTCGCATCAAGCGCTGCAGCCCCACAACATTTCCGTTCCGTTTCCAGCCAGTGCATGCGCGCATCCTCCACCCGCTCAAGCGTAGCGGCGCGGCCTCTCGATTTAAGGCTGGCCCTCAATGGACGTGTGCAAAAAGATCTTGTCTTAAGTTCTAAAAAATGAAAACTAGGCTGTCCTATAAATTGTAATAAAACGTTTTTATCACTTTCATTTCTGTTCAAACAGATAAAAAATTCGTTTTCTTTCTTCGGTATCATATTCATAGTCACAATTATGTTCTTTAAGTCATCTAAGAAGGTTTTCTTACGGAAGATTAAAGTTATTTAGATCAATTATATTATTTTATAAGGTTACGTTTACATTACGTATGTAACTTTACATACGCGTCCATTTTGGACCAGCCTTTGAACATTTTTTTATGCGGACCTGTAGCGAATCTTGATAGGAATTTAATGCAGGACAAAATGTTTAAGCAGTTTCCTTTAAAGTTCTTTGTTTACTCTACTCTTATTTTACGCTATTTTTTATTTACTGTTTATGGATGAGGATTTTTGCGATTCGTATACTTCTCATTGTTATTTGAAACACCAACGGCGTATCCTAAGGATATGGACATTATTTATGTAAAACGATGGAAAAAAACTAAAAAAAACAAAAAAAAAATCAAGAAATATAAAGAAATAATGAAATATTTAACGAAGCCCTTTTATTTCACTCTCTCGCATACTTGAAATCAAATTCGTTTCTTCGAAGAATTCGATTTCGTTGGGCTCTCCTTTTCGATTTTAGCGTTGGCATCCTTTAAAAGGGTTCCCGGAGACGCAGGTGCTGCAATCCCGTCGGAAATTTGGTGGTACTCTTGTTTACCTGATCATGGTCAGCTGGATTTGTGATTAAATTTGTGGTGAACTGATTTCCGGAGAAGTGCAGTGATGACGAAGCCAGGTGACATAATTTATACTATAAGCGATCTGATTCACATGGGAATTTTAATTTTCATCATGTAAGAGAGTTTTCGTAGGCTTCATTTTATATACATATTTAAGAGGAATTGTTTCAAAGTAGCTCTTATAACCAAAGCGATGCTTATTTTTGAATGTGTCGGTGTTTGTTGTAATTTTTGAGAAATAGTTTATTAATTCTTGAATTTAAAAAAAAATACAATATTGCATGAAGAAATTTTAGTATCAAACATTTAAACACTCACTATTTTAACTTAATTCAAACATTTGCTAACCCATGAAATGTTTATAGCATCAGTACTTATACACAGGTCTCTAAATTTACGGCTACTAGATAATCAAATTAAGATATTCTATAAATTGAAAGTCATACGAGAGTGACAAGTTTGAATTTTTTTTAAAATAAGTATTAAGACACGCGGTAAAACTCAAACTCCTAAATGTTGTGCTTAATAATACTTCAGTTAAATCCTTTCTTTTATATTTTCATCCAAGCAAACAAAATATCCCCCATTAAACGGTTAAAAGGAAATAAACATGTTTAAAAAGGTATTATATCAATTGCATGGTAAAACGAGCGTACCTTAGAGCTTCTTAGGTTTTTGGAAAGATTTTGTTTTTAACGGAAAGTAAAATTAGAAAATAAATAAGTAATTTCATGATAAATAATTCCATGATATGCTAAAAAGTAAAGTGGCTTAGGTATATCCATATAATTCAGTTTTATTTGGCACCAGAAATAATATTTAATAATTAGTTTTTATTTTGGCTTACGTTTTTTTCGATCTAATCTTCCTATTTGTAAATCGTTATTTGCTGCTAATAATTTCTCATTTAAATGTTCGAAAATTGCTGTATTAACTCAAATTCTGGAAAGGCGTTTAACTACTTTAGATGTGTGGTCACAGGTAGAAGTTTGCAAATCACCATAAAATATTTGTTTTATGGCGTTGGTAACATAAGAGGCAAAAAACAAAAAACATAATGGTCCTATAATGGGTACTTGAGGAACACCATTGTAAGGAAACCCCACAAACTAATGTAATTTGTTACCTAGTTAAAACCAAACTTAGAATCCAGTAAATTTTAATGGTTCTCATTTTCCTTTCCCGATAGAGTTTTATACATCAGCACTTAATAAGACCAAAATAGAGGTAAAAAACTAAATGAAATAGATTTGATACTTAATTATGTAACTTTCTATAGTTATAACCCTTTTCTTTTATATGGTTTAAATCAAGCGAGCAATCAGTAATAAATCATGCATAGGTACATAGATTATACACTTTGTTCAACTAGAACATTCTAAAACTTAGCTAACGTTGAGCTCTTAGCTTTTCTAGTTAAAAGTCTAATACACTGAAAAAGAATCATGCAAATTAAATCGTTGTCTAAGCATACAAATTAATTACCAATGTTAGGGGGAAAAGATAAAATTATTTAAAGAAGAGCAAAAGAAATTTACTCTAATAGAGAACAAAAGGCCGGTATTACTTATTTAATTTCAGTTTCTTTAAATCAGCAAAATTCACTGGATCTTAAAGGCTTATGTTATCCTTTATACATATTAACTCTGGCTAGAGGTAGGTACTAAAATTATTGCAAGACTAGAGTTTATCTGTTTGTTTGCTGTGGACTTTTCCTGTGTACATTTTATTACGATAGGTTTTGCTAAAACGTATTTAAGTTATGAAATTCCACTGTTGAGCTTTTGGGACATATTTTTTTTATTTGTATGCTCTTTCTGCGACTGCGTTGGAGCGACTTAACGTGGTAAAAAAAATAAAGGGCCATTTTGAAATTACACCCCACCGCACACATGTATGTACATTGTACATTATGCAGATTAGAAAAAATTGATTGCACTCGGCCTTGCAGTTTTCCTTCCACATACATACCTATAATTATTACTAAACTTCACATTTTATTCTTTGCAACATAATGGATTACTTCCTTTAAAGAAAGCATTGTTTACACCACATTAAGCATAAAGTGTGCTACCTTGAGTAAATTGATAAAAAGTAGTGTATTTATTTCAAAGTAAAATGAAATGAATTTGAAATTTTAATTAGGTATATGAAAAAGAATATATTTGTATCTAGAGCATAACCTGCTTTTTACGTTATTATAATTAAAAGCTGTTTTTTTGCAGTTTTATTTGTACATACTGAAAATTAAAGCTGACTTGCAAGTTTAAAATTGTTTTCTGTGCGGTTGAATTAAGGACTTTGGAAACTTTGGAATCGAATTAATTCATAAGAGTAAGAAAGATAATTTCAAGATTAGTCCAGACTATTCTAGAAATCAACGCCAACAAATTATACCTATGTACTTTAAAGCTAGGCTAAAAAATTGGGTTCGATGGGAAATGAATTTATCAACATAATTTATATATTTTTCGTAGCTTCTAAATTTTCGAAATTAGAGGCTATATTTGTTTCGAGGCAAATCGAAAAAAGGAATCAAATATTAAAAATATGGGTAGTAATTGACCTGAATCAATTTTTTATTAAAGTACTTAGGCCAGATTTTTAATTTTGTAATGGTTATACGAGTTTGAATGAAATCATCAAGTTTTCACGTTAATTTAAAGGATGAAAAAGTCAGTTATAATCAGAAATTGATTTTACAAATTAAACCGACCGACCGCTAAATTAGTGATGTAGCGTAAATTAGTCCATTATATCTTCTATCGACTCTAGGAAGATAAATTTGTAACAAATCATCGGAATCACAAACATAATTTTTAAATGGTTCCCTCCTTTTTACTACAAATTTTAATTTTATTGAATCGTTTTAAATATGTATGACTTTATATATGTAAATGTTACTTATTTGAATTTTTGAGATTGTATTTAATTCATTCAAAATCTTTAAAAGATGAAAAACGAACAAATGATAATATACACTATTCAAACTAGCAAGAGCAAGGTACCTACCTAATAATAAAATGTTGTAATTTTATTTTAACACACCTTCACGCATTCTCAAACATACTTAACATTTAGTTGCATAAATATAATTAATTCTTATGTATGTAGGTATATTAAAAAGCCTTATTAATTATGTGTAACTTTCGTTTAGTTTGACTGCATAGACTTCAATCAGTATTTAACAAATAAAAAAAATATTTTAAGAGTACAGTTCTAAAATCCATTCGTATATATGTACATATGTATGTACACACATATATGGACATTCGTAAATCATTTATTAAATAATTTTGATTCATTTATATTTCAAGAGGTTAAGGATTTAATGATCGTTCGACTGTTTTGAACTCTGTTAATTTGAGTAATTCTACATATTATTATATTATCTATTTAGTACAAAGTGCATTTTTAATCATCGATTCCGTCGCTTTAAAAATTTCATATTTTCCTGGGAATAGATAGGATTGAAATGTAAGGCATAATGAATAAATATGTAGGTACTTTTCCACTCTTCTGTAATTCACAAAGTTGTTGAGACAAATCAACACTTTAGTAAGCTTAGGAAAATAAGATTCTATTCAAACCCCCTGATTCTGGTTGTTATCTTAATTTCAATAACACAGTAATAAAGTTCATATTCTACAATTGCCTCTAGTAACCAGAACATTTTCTCTTCAAAAACTTTGATATCTTTTAAATACGTGGTTCAAATAAAAACTCTCAAATAGTTAAAAATCTTGTCGTAAATGACTAAAAAAGCTGAGGAGTTCTTCAAACGTATCATTTGCCTCTTAAGCAAATCAAAGTTAAAATAAAATAATAAATTTAACAGAATCCTTTTCTAATGTAGCTTAGAAATGGATTCTATTAAATTTATTATTTTAACTTTGATTTCTTGCACAAAACATCTGTATTTGTATTAAAGTCTGTCTTAGGGCGTCTTAATTTGTTTAAATTGGCAAAAGTAAATCTTTCTATAATTTTAGAACATAATTGAAGGAAATAAAAATTTTAGGAAATAATTCCATAAAATCAAAAGATTAGAAAATGTAATAACAAAGGCAAAGGTAAAGCAAGAGAAATGTCATCGTCTTTTTAAAAGTTTCAATGAAACAAAACCAGATAATCGTGCCACCTGTAAAAATAAAAATTGGAGGCATTGTGCTTTGCGATGCCTCAACATTTTTTTCCAATGTTGCTTATTGTGGTTGGTACGAATATTAACAACATTAGTTGCATTCGGTCGTTATTCTGATTAGGTCGACCTGTTGCTAGGGAATTTGAATTTGCGATAAAAATGGCAAAATAATATATTGTAATTAGGTATAGAGCTGTTGAAATAATCCGGGTGTATGGAAACAAGTATAAGTAATTAAAAAAAAAACGAATTTTTGGGGTTGAACGTGAAAAAAATATTGATACTATTACTTGTGCATCGATTAAAGTTTTTTCAGAAACTTCACAGAAGTTTTCCGCTGAAATTACCTGAAAAAAGCAAGTACCTACATATGTTTATGGATGTATGAACAAATCGTTATTCACATTTATATTTAACAGGTGCAAATTGGAATATATTGAAAAATTTAATCAAAACTCTTATGTTTACAGCTTTTATCTGTAATTTCGTCAATCGACGCAATGTCTTGTCTGAAAATTCGATAAGTGATAATGAACCTATTTAGCGCAAATTATTGTTTTTTTTTCTGTAATTTTTTTTATAGAAGTGTTAGCTTTGAATTGACGTCCCAGCAGCTCAAATAAAGTTGGGGTTTATCATATGAAGTGAGTTAACATTTTGTATAACGGTTCTAAATGTTGTCTGGAATAATTCCTCTTTAATAAAGACAAGATATTGCAGGAAAAAACATGTTGGTCAATGCTAGCGATTTATTTAAGTCAACATTTTTGAAATAAATGCATTAATTATAGACAAAAACATGATAAAACAAAAACAATACAATAACAAATATTTAAGTCTCATATTTTATATTAATATGATTCATATTAACATACCTTGAAGGAAACAGATACGCCCTTAAAGGGTCGCTAGACGTTTGGTTCTAAGCAAAACACATTTTGGGATCGTAGGTTTCTGCAGTTCGTTGGTTGTTTTGATTATGTGTTCTCCGAAAATATGAAAAACTTAGAGGACACCTAGAAAGTGCATGATTGTCGCATCCTCTAAGCCGAAATTTGCATAGAGGTGACTCGACCCTTCGTATAGTGTGAACGTGCTTATTTCAATTACAATGGCCTGCGAAAAGTGCTTATTACTGCTAAACTAATGGTACTTAGGTTTCAGTTTATCAACCACTTATCGGAATTATTTGTGGGGAATCTGTTGGATTACTGAGATTAAAGTTTCCTTTATAAGTTGAAAATATGCATTCTAATAAACTTTTTCCATTTTTCTTTTATTCAAAAAAGTGATACATAACTATTAGGGATATATAGCGTCCCGAATAAAGTGCTTAAAAAAAATTGAAAACAGTAGGTAGGTATAGCTTCGTCAAAAATTAACTGAAAAAATAATAGGAAATGTGATATTAAAGTTTTTACAATATTCGGTATTATATAGGGATTTGAAAAATACATATAAATTGTTGGAAAACAAAGGTGGAAGTTTGATTTGATGCAACCAAAATTTGTTAGAAGGCAAATAAATAAAGGGGGCTTAAAAATGAATTCATATGATTAAGAGGTTTCCAAGGAATTTTTGGTAGGTAGGTATACTATTCCAAGAAATTCAGTTTTGAGAAAAATGCATTTGGAAAATAGGTAACTACTCTCCTTTTTTTTGATTCTGCTACAGGTATACAGACACTACATATAATATAAGAGTACCTACCTATTTTCAGTTCATATTAACAGAATTTTTCTGCTATTAATTAATTGCTTTTAAAAACTGCTTCGTTAAATAATCATAGTTTTGATTAGAAATAAGAATGAAATGAACTGAACAGACATTCCTTATATATATCCCTTTAAGAAAAATCATGGACTGTCTACAGTTTCAGCCTTCGTTTCATCTTCTATAGTGTCCTGGCGTAGAGGAATGCATCTATATGTATATTAAGTTTTAATCGAATAATAAGTTATTCCTAGCTATTTTATTTTCCTTACTAATTGATTAATTGAATGTTATTTATTCTTAGGGTTAAAAGCAAAAAAGTGTAAATAACTTTCCAAAGAATACTGTTTTAGATTCGTTCGGAGTTCGAATTATACTGGTCATAACAATTTCCATTTTGGTAATAATATTTTATGGTTCTCCATCAATGTGATTATACAACCTGTTCAGCATAAATTCAGCCATTAAGATAGGCTGACGAATGTGACATTTCCCATGGAGTTCACTGAATGTTTAATAGATGAAGATTTCTCGAAATGGATTCGTTGTGCGTAATAAATCTCATCGCATAAAATCGCAAAAATCTTTCTCTATGGCATCACCCCCGATCGCAGCCGCAACCTTCAGTCGCGACAGCTTCCTTCTTCTGCGAGATTTTGCAATGTCGCCAGTCGGCCAAGAAAGAGAGAGTTTTACTGCAGGGAGAATGGATAAAAATCTCGAGAACTGTCGACGAATTAATTGGAAGTGCCATAAATCACCACTTAATCGGGTTTTGAATTAGTTCCACCTGCACAGGTTGTCATTAGATGATCGCCGCGATATGGGGGCCTATTAAACTTTAGAATGTCCAAAAAGTCCATTGCTGCCCACTCACCGCGGCCAGAACTTGTCGAACAGCGGAACTAGATAAACAGATTGGCGACATGATCGCGGCTGACATTGGACAGCGCGCCGCGGCCCGAGGTGAATGTGTCCGCGACAATCGGGCAAGGTGCGCTTTCGGAGCCCTCCCGAAAAGTGAGGTTATGGCCGCGCGGACAAAGGAGCCCCGCTGCACCGGGCGCGGGCGCCTCTCGCCGAATCGAACGGGCCCCATCAAGGCGAGGCCGTAAAACCATTAACCCGGCAGATTATATATATGCCCTCATCTTCCGCTGGCTCGGCTATCATCTGGCGGCCATAGTTCGAGTGTCTTCCCGACTTTACGAGCTCCTCACGCCGCCACGTGCATTTTATGTAGGTGGCTAAGCCCAGGAATCGGGGGCTGAGCATTTTATGGACGCATTGTGCGTTTACCGTTGGATTTTTATGCTGTTCCCGTTCCACGCTGCCAGGTGAACGGCCACATGCGACGTTTTCGGGGAAGTCCCGCGCAAGGACATGTGGTCCCTGCTTTTTCGCTTTCCGAGTAATTGATTTGGAAGGAGTTCGCTGATTATCGCTGTTTATGGCAGTGGCTAGCCTCAGGTGACTCCGACCGGAAGCCTTTTCGCACTCAGAACCAACCGCAGCGCGGCTGCAGCATAATTGGTGCTTAAGTAACAAGCTTAACATAGATTAGTCGCAGTGTTAATTGCCCCTTAACACAATTTAAATACATTATGGAATGCTTCGTGATCCCTCTTTAAGCGAAAGGAATCCGTTCGAAATAAGTACTAGTTTTGAATAATTTTATAGGTAGATCTGATTATAATTTTACTGGGACGATTACTAAACATAATATGGGTATTCACGCTTTGTTGTATAGGTATCCCATGGCATCGTTGCACTATAAGTGCAACATTTTAAATTTTCACAGTTGTTTCTATGACAACCGATTTTTTTGCACTTTTTACAGTGATAGGTACAATAGCAAATGCAAGGGTGCAAGGCCTATTTGCATCAAATCGTGAATACCCATAATATGTATACCTATACATAGATGAATATTTAGAAATGGGGGCTAGAATTTGCCATGATAGTGTTTTTTAACATGGCTAAAAAATTATGTTCCTTTCGAAGAAAAATGACAGTTAACTAGTTTACTAAAACTCTTTGATTAAAAAATTTTACAATGTTCACAAAAACATAAGTGCCCAGGGAATAAACGTTTTAGGGGAAACTTATGAAGTTAGAAAATTCTACAATAAAATTGCAATTTTACAATATTTGATACCAGTAGAAATAGAATAGTAATCATAAGAAATGAAATATTTTCTTCTGAAATAAGTAACTATTGCTTTTGTAGGCAAATTTCACAATTTAATAAAATCCAGGAAAATTACCTGGTAGGTAGGGGAATTAATCTTTATTAACTTATATATAAAAATTATGGCGGCACATGTTGTCCCTTTTTTCAAATAATATGTCTTGCTAAAACATTTTGATTTACATATAACTGATATATCATGAAATCAATACAACAGTGATAGTGATTCAAAAATTAAACAAGATAAATTGAATACTTAATTAAAATATATAGTTTATTAACTTACATAAAAGAAATGTTTACTTTTTTTCGATAATAAAAGTTATCTTAATAACAGAGGTTGGAGTAGAGTTCCGTATCATTTAGCCTTTGCAAAAAGACTGACTTTATTTATATAATACTCTTTAAATATTATTTATTGTAATGTAATTTTACACAAGTCAATACGTTTTCTGTAAATTCTTTTTTCAAAGAATTATTAGAGTTCTCAGGACAACTTCATTCAAATTTTGTTAAGATTGTGTCAGCAGAATGAACCATTTGGTATTAAATATATTTAATAAATAGGTACATAATATCTGACATAATTTTATCAACTTTTTATTTTTAAAGAGCTTCATATTTTTACTGAAAGCTGTGGTTCATATTAAGTTTAACAATTTTTAAACACCAGATATTTAATCTGGTGCAGCAGGGTTTTCAACTCTGGCGAAATTAATTATCAAAGGATTTTCATGACATGAAATTAAAATAAAATGTTCACAGTTCAATTTTCAATATTAACAACTTTTTGTTTTTTGTTCTTAGTAAACATTTACTACATCTGTATATACTGAAGAATTATAGTTTTTTTTTTAAGAAGTTTGAATTGTCTAGTCAAAAATTGTTATTTTCTTAAATCTCCTATATTTTATTATTAAATTATTACACAAATTACGTACCAAAAGCGAATCAAAATTATTGAGTTTGAAATTTTCGAATTTACACAAAAATTTACTTCACTTAAAGCCTATCTTAACAAAAGCTTAAAATAAAATATCATTTAAGAAATGTGAATTATTCTTTACTTTTCCAGCTGTTCATAAAATTATTTATGGCCCCATTTCGAAATATCCTTAACATAAATTCAAAATTATTAGATTACTTTTATATGCATATTTGGATATTATTGCGATTTCATAGGACACATTTTTAAGTTATTTTAGTTTCTTTTTTGCTATAACAAAAGTGGATTTTGATGAATACACTTCAACTTATCAATATCGCGCAAAAAGAAAAGATAATATTCATATTATTACCATAATAAAAAAAGGAATTTTAAATTCAACCAGGCCGATCTGGCGGCAAAGCAAAGCCTTTCGCACTGGTTTTCATCTCTTCCATCGAAGTCAATTTATTTGCCGTTAATTCTCTTAATACTGTGAAATATTTAACCGAAGCTGCATAATTAATGAGACTTTTTGTTGATTTTCAATGATTATGAAATTTGCTTTGTAGTTCGTTGATGTGGTAATCTTTTCGGCACTCAAAAGTGCCACGATTTTGCCTCAAAATTCGAAAATTTGTTGAGATATAAAATTTTGCGGTGATTTGTGATTGTTCTCACAAAAACTTTTGTTTTTGCTAATAAACATTTTTTAGTTTTTCATTTAAACTGAGATAAAAATGTTGCGCAATATTGAGGAATAGGAACGAAATATGTAGGTCTTTTAAGGGTGTCCGGTATCGGCAGATACTTCGCAAAGTGAGAGCATATAGTTTGACTCGGATCAATGGTAAGTAATTGGTAATATTCCGGGAGTTGCAGACCTCTTTTGACTCGACGCAGAGGCTTACATAAACATGCTGCAACATAAATGCACCAGCATTCAGGTCGGCAGTGGGAAACGTGAGCTTACATCACGTGCCAGCTTTTCTGCTGTGAATCAATTTATTTGTGCAGTTTCGAAAAATTTCGACCGAAATGCCGCCCTGCCTCCGTCCGCTTCCGCTCGAAACCAGAAAAGGCGTCAAGCTCATCCAAAAGGAATTTCTCTACGATCGCGAAGGTTTCGGGCATCTTTTTGCGGGCTCGGAAATTTTTGTGTGCATTCAGATTTCGCCGAGGCACCGATAAGAGGCTCGATTTATTTCGTTTTTATTTATTCGCCGGGATTCTTTGCCCAAAGGTATCGGAACCGCAGCGCCGACATCCAGGAGGCGACGAAAAAACGCTCCGGTGAGGCAGCAGCACCGCGATCCGAAGAAATGGCGAATTCTAGCCGCAGGGTGCATGTTGCCGTGCACCGAGTCGACGGAGCCGCGCGAGTCGCGACCTACAAGAACGGGTAACTGCATCTACGTGGGTAATATTCTGAGTCACCTGAGCTTGGTGTATCAAACCAGCAAAAACAAAACCGAAGTTTTCACCTTTAGCTAATTAATGAGTCGTTGCTGGCGCTGCGCAGCGCGGCTATTATTAGTTCGCCTTCAACCTCATTGGCACGCCACAACTTTGAGCTTTATGCGCACGACATGCGATATTCTGTTTTATCAGATTATTGTTCGAACGTCCGCCATGCCGAGCTTACCACTGCCTCGGCTCGAAAAAATAGGTATGTTTTGATAACTTTCAGTGGTATAGCAAAAATGGACAGCCAAAACGTGTTGCTAGCTGGCGATGTTTTTTTTTAATCAGCACGTGGCACCTCTTACGTCGTTGAAACTCAAATTTCAAATAAAGACACCTCATGCAAGAAGTAAAAACTGAGATTTTATTAAATATAGATATGATCAAAATGATACCTAGAATTTCATCTCTTTATTAAGGAGAATTCATAAATTAAATCGATCTAACTCCACCATATAACACAGACGACGATAAAAAAATTGCAGGCAAGTGCGAGTTTGACTCTCCACAGGCATTCTGCCAACATTTGCGCAGAGTTCGGCAAACATCCGGGTACATTTACTTTTGGTATCAAAACTCTCTAAAAAAATTGGAAACTAGTGACCCTAAGTATTGCACTATGTATAGGTATTCAGTTGAACAGAACTTTTCGTCGCCATTTTGAATTTACCATCTTGAATTTTAAACAAAGAGCAAGTTTTGTTTAGATGTTCTGGAAATCTTCACTTTTCAATTAATTGATACTCATTTAGAAATCAGTATTTTTTATTTTTATGCTTTAAAATATACTAAATTTTACATTATGAATATACATAAAAGGAAAAAAGTTCTATAAACTTATTTAAAACTAACTAACTTATTTTAAAATATATAAAGTATAAAAATAAATAGGAGTTCCCAAAATATATCTTCATCTAATAGTCCATTATCTAATCAAATGAGTTGCAGAAAAAAAATATTTATTATAGGATTTTTTATCAAAAATCTTAATAGAAATAAAAGTTCATTAAAACAAGCAAGATTTTGCGTCTTAACTGTGAGTGTTTTAAAAATCTGGCAACTGGTAATATTTATGAACATGTCACAGATTATCACGATTATTTCCTAAAAAAAAATAAAAGCCTTTGATACCACAGTTTAAGTTTTCTCGTAAATCCAAAAAACGTTTTTATGGCTGATAAATACATATACTTATACTTTTTGATAATTAGTGGATCTTGACTGGTTTTGCAGTAAAAAATAAAAATTAAAAAGTTCAATCAATATCAATTTAATTTTTTATTTTTCAATTCATCACACGGCTTGGTTAATTATACATATAAAATAAAATAAAATTCAACATTATTACATAAAATAATTATTATATTGAAATCGTAAATGTAATACTTCTCAAATAATTTGGCAATCTCCATCCGACGCTAAGAGGCCTTCTAGCAAATTGGAATAATTTGGTATTGATTTGCTTTATTGAAAATGTTAATATGTTTATATGCATGCTTAATGATTTTTTTACTGCAGAACGAATTTCGATGTATGTTTTAAAAAAACAACTCAATTTTACTATCTGACGAAAATGTTATGGTTTTGTCATACTAAAATACATATATTTTCTACAACTCGACGATCTGTTACATATTTCGATCACGAAATAAAATAGTTTTTAAAAAATGGCCCCCATTTATACCAAATTATGTGTTGTAGGTATATAATAAATTATTCACCAAAATACAAATCCCTCGTGATCTTGAAAAGTTAAAAAATTCTTATAATTTTTAAGAAATAAAATGAAATGAAAATTTATTCGGTGTGGCCAAATTTTGCTCCAGATCTTTACCTCTGTTCGGAAGCGAGCATCGACGAGGCACTCCATTAATAAAACATGGCACGGAATTTTTTGCGCTCATATTTGTGGCTTGCAATAAATACCATCCAGGTGCAGAACTAATGACAGTCCTCGGCCGCCGACTGTAAATGGATGATTAGAGCGAATTTGCATGCACCGCTCCGACTTAATTGGTGTTAATAACTCACGACTTCAAATCGCCAAAACCGCCACTGAATTTAAATTTTGTTTATTTGTTTCTAATAACCATAGACTGGACTTATGAAATGGCACTGGCCGGTACGCAGACCTCCAAAATCGGAGAAAAGGAACCGCCCGAACAGCTCCAGTTCTTCCAAACTTCTTAAGTCCACCTACGCGCGGATATTCAAATTTATTCTCATCGTCTTATTTTGCGCGATTTCGCGGTGTGTTTTTTGCTTTTACCCCGCTCAGTCCACAAATTTGATGGGCTTTGGCGTAGCCCAAAGGTAACTCGCGTCGGTTCTTGTCTTTTTGGAGCGCGGCTCCGGCGCGCTGGCACTTTTACGAGCGGTTAGTGGGCTCGGTCGCAGGTTGATTAAAATTTTTGAATGCCAGAGTGATGCGTTTAATGAAGTCAATTTGTGTTCGCCTTTTTCTGCCGTTGTTATTAAGCTAATCAACGGATTTTTGGGCCGGGAACAGCTTGAGAGGTGCTCCCTGCTCCTTCGGAACCCCGAGTTTTTTCGTCGCTCTAATTGGGTCTAGCGAGTATCTTAGACGCTGTAATCTCGCGGAGATGTAATAGTGGCTCTAAAGGTTTTATGTTTGTTATCAAGATAGGCGCTTCGGAGAAGTCACCAGCGTAATTGAGACATTAGGGACGAGGTGAGTTAGCCAATAGACCCTGCAATTGCTGCAATTCATTATCCGCCGTTTATGGGCTATAACCTCCAATCGCTGAGACCATTAGGTATAAAAAATGTTCGGCGATTGAAAGTCCAGCGCGTTCGCGATGGTCAAACTTTATGGCTTTGCGCACCAGCGCGCTAAGGGGCTCACGCATGCGCGCCTGACCCAACAGCCGCGGAATGAGGGTCCATTTAGCGGCGATCGCCGCACGCGCATCTCTCACGATCACTGAGATATTTTCCATCAAACGGTTTTTGGGTTTAGATTATTACGTAAAAAATGTTAATGCTTTGAATTATGGCCTGTGAAAGGTCCCGAGTAGGTTTCCTTTCCATGGGCCCGATCTTCTCCATTTCCAGATTAAAGTAAATTTCTTGATCGGCTCCCCGATAAACCGCCGCGATGTTTTGAAATCGAGTCAACCTGTTCCAAAAGCTTTTACGGCCGAAATACATCGAAGAGGCTCATGGAAAAAAACTACCAAAATTTTGTAATAAATTCGAATGTTTTTGTGGCCGTTTGGTTTCTGAAATTCGACAAGGCGCTGTTACAGATTTATGTCCCCGTAATTTGTTTATTGGATCCGGTTGTATCTAAACGCGACGTGAAAAAATAGCGCAGCTCTAGCGCTTGATATCTCCAGGGATCCGATAGGTCCGGAGGTGTAATTAAACCAGAGTGAACCGATTTGGAGGTGATCTTTGATTATGGGGCTGTGGAAAATTAGTCTTGTCGAAATACCTTAAATGGAACAGAACCCAAGGCTAACCGTCCTCTATAAATTAGCTAAGTTTTCGATTGAGAGGTTTGAAATATATCTAAAAAAATTTTGTGGCTTTACCTATATTTAAATTATCACAATAACAATAAAATATTAAGGAATTGGGCCATTCCATACCTATGAAATTAAATTAATCTATTGAATACGAATGTTTTTTGCTTTAATAAAATGATGAAATATTTACATATTCAACATATTTATTTTTGCTCGTAAAAATAATACTTGTGATAAAATAATTTAAACTGTATTATGTACTTATATT
This sequence comes from Machimus rusticus, assembly GCA_951509405.1. NCBI lineage: Eukaryota > Metazoa > Arthropoda > Insecta > Diptera > Asilidae > Machimus > Machimus rusticus. The sequence goes on along the minus strand of OX608050.1, from coordinate 46,160,973 downwards.
CAAGAAAAATAACAAACATTCTGGTTAGGAGGATTGGTTTTTGGGTTAATTTGATTCACAGAAAGTTGTACCTACTATTTTACTTTAAGATTCTTCGATTCTTAAAAAAAAATCTTAACTGACATTTTCTCAGATGGAGATAATAATTTCTAATAGTATTCATCGGTTAGGTCCTAATATATTGGAATTTTCTGGATTTCAGTTTTTGAAGGAGATGTAATCGCACCTAATTTATTCCAAGACATTTTTTTTTTCATATTATAGTATTTTTTTTTCAAAATATTAAAATAAGAAAGATAAATTAGAAATGTTAAGGCACTGGCTGGAAAGTTTTACATGTTTTAGGTCAACTGGTTGTGTTGAAGAAAGTTTGAGAGGTAAGTACGGGGTACGTTTGTGCCAAAGGGTTAACCGGGATATTCTAGACATAATGAAGTGATATGTTTAAGTTCAGAAAATTACCGAAATCAGATTCGGGACTTTATATTAGGATAAGCATTAAGTCTCAATACCGCTTCGATTTTATTAAACCCGGTATTTTACGGTTCAAGTATCCTGCGGCAGCAAGGTAAGGAGCTTCTTTTATAAAGAATATACTAGTTTGTCTGTTTTACACAATGAAAAAAAAAAGGTCTATTATAATACTTTTCAGAATATGAAAGCAACATTTCAGTTCAAAATTCCAAATAGCTCATGTTATATATTTCCGCAAATATTCGTTGCAAATTATAAAAATATCCTGAATCTTCGAATTCTAAAAAAATCTTCGAGAATCTTTGAAATGAATGAATCTTTGAATTTAACGTAAATCTTCTTCTATCGACTTATTGATAGTGACGACTACTTGCCTTGCCTCAAATTTAAGTCGAATTATTTACCAAAGTCAGCTGAAAACATCTTTAATTTAAAGATTTTTCACAATTTTCATCATAAAATTATGAGAATATGAAATAACCGCGGTGGAAAAAGAAAACAAATCAGAAATCAATGAGAGGAATACCCAAGAGGATTTAATTATAAAATCATAGGAAAAATTTCAATACATTGTTGCAACGTTCTCTATGTTATGGGGAAATAAGTTTGCAATATTTTCAGAAACACGACTCCATTTAGTCGAGAAAAACGTCCGCACAGGTCGACTAAAGATCATCATTTATCCAAATCATTCAATATTCGAGTTCCGCAAAGTGGCTCCGGTTCGGAGTCTTCCTCTTGCCCCTTTCCTGCAGAAAGACATCAAGAGACCAACAAGGAAACGTGCGAAGTGCAAAAGCGCATCGTCGGAGCAGCGAAGCCCAGATTTGATGGCTGATCCGCAGATGATCACGACTATCCTTCCTCGCAGGGAAGTGATTAAGAAGTCCGAGGCGTCATCAGAGCTGACATCTTTATACCCGGCCGGGCCGGTCAACGTCGTGAAGCGTCTCATTACAAAGTGCTCGGAGCGATAGCGATCGCGGCAGACACTTTGACCTTCATAAAAGTTCAATAAAAGACGCCTTCTAAACAGGATCGTAAAAACCTTTAAATGTTTCGGAATAGTGCGCTGAGTGGTGAGGGCTTAACAGCGAATCGCACTCGTCAATTTGCAGGAGATATCACTGTCGGACCGATCAGAGCCTCTGCCAAGATCGGCAGCCACTCGAGACCGAGTCGGAGGTAAAACGTAAAAAATAAAGGTAAAGACGAGGAAAATAAGGCAAAACGCGGAAAGTAGCAACTTAGCCGGAGCATTTACGGGGCCCAGGAGATGTACGCACATGCGGCGATCGCGAGAACCACCGATAAAAGTTGGGACATGCCGATCTCCGGCTGACACATTTAAGTGAGCAAGTCCCCTGTCAATTAAAGATTTTATGGAGTCGGGAAGTTTCATTCAGAAGGTGTTTTGCTCGGAGTGCCGGTGATCTGGACCAATTTACGGATCGTCGTCTGCAGCCAGCAACAAACACTTTGAGTATTCCTATCAGAAGTGGCGAAAGTTGCATGCAAAGCAGCCCGGGGGTTGTTGAAGGTCCGAGGCCCAGACCAAGAGACCTAATAAGAAGTCACCTCACTTCTGGGGTCTTTTCACCGGCTGTCAAAATCCGTCTTTGGCCACCCATCAAAACGAAAACGAGCGGTTTATGCGGCACAGTTATTGAAAGAATTCGCTCGCTTGCCCGGTGGTCCGTCCTGCGCCACGGATCGTGCCTCGTTGCAGTCTCTTACCTGTGAATGCGACGTCAATTTGTCCGCCGTCACCTGTAAGAGCCTATTTCGAGCCGAGTGTGGTGCCGGGCTGTGGGCCTCATGACGGATAAGATGACATCAATTTTGGAGGCACGTTGGCTTGTTGGCATTACATTCCTACCTGGCGAGAAAAAATGGGAATCGCCCGAAAATTCGAAGTCTGAAGAAGACCTCCATACTAAAAATAAAAAAAAATAAACTCCGTTCGCTGATTTACCGTTAGGTGATAGAAAACGGTGATCGTTGGTAAATTACGGAAAAAAATGTCGACTAGGAAAGTAAGAAATAAAATTTTATGGAGCAGCAAGGTTCGTTTTATGAGACATGCTGCTGGGAATTTATGAGATATCAATTCGTTAGATGAGATGTGCGTGCTTATCTGCGGTCAACCTAGTTACTGCCTTATGGAAGATAGTTGCAGGTCAACAACTCTTATTTGCTATTAAAACTTTCGCCTAATTGAGATTCTTTTAATAAAATGCAGTTTTTTACAATCAGTTTATAGAAAGGGTAGGGAAAACTACAAAATGTTGCATTTTCCTTACATTTAAGAGAGGAAAACCAATAAAACTTACATCAATTTAAAAAGACATATCCTCATCGAAAAGAAAAATCATCAAGTGGAAGAAAAAGATCTATTTTAAATGTTAGGGGAAACATATTATGTTTGAATTTTCTTAATTTCAATTTTATTTAATTTTCATCAAATAGAAAATTTCAACGGAGAAGTGTTGCTACTTTTAGATTTGTTTTTTATTTTTTTAAATAGAATGCTTCAAACTCAAAATAGAGAACAATCAGATATGAAACATAGTACATATGTATTTACAAGTAGGTACATATACAATATATATGTAAAACTAATTTCTCTTTGTATGAAGATTATAGAAATAAAAGCGATAATTTTCATTTTTTTTCACAAATCAAAGTAATAATCTCATTTAAATAATTGTGCTGAAATTGCAGAAAGTTATAGTTTTCTTAAAAAAGCAATTATAAAATGATTATTCTGTGAACAATTCAATATTTTTCAAATATTTTAATCCCTTAAATGGCTTTCTAAAGGAAATTGAAAAAAATCAGGCTTGTCTAGTACCTATACTAAAAGAAACCAAAGTTTCAAAACAATCAGAGATGCCAAAGCAAAAGGGTGTCCGATATGGCGTAGAATGCCCTATCATGAAGATTACTATAAATATAGTTTAAATACTTGATACAATATTTCCAATAAAATATAAATTTATGAAACGAAAGAAATCAAAGAAAATTGCAAAATTGTAAAAATACACGCCCTTTACTACCCTTAGTTTCTTAAAACAAAGATATCATTCTCAAGTGCTGAAAACACTTACTATTATAGAACGATGTTAACATGTTTTAATAAACACTGAAATTTCATGCCTTAATATTGATATTTTCAGAAGTTGTTTTCCTATCAATTTTGTGCAATCTTGGGTATACACTAGTATTTGATTGTTATTTAACCTTATTAACCTTAAAAATCGCGCCATATGGCCTTTGCAGCCGAACGCGTTTGTGATATTCCTTTACTTAGGTTAAGTCCTAGTAGTAAATAAAAAAAAAAATAAATAAAAACTTAAAAAATCGCTTGGCTGTGGTTTTTCAGGAAAGAGTTTTTTCAATAGTTTCTGTAATATTGACAAGAAACCTTCCCTCATTTCTGTTCTTCTCATACATAAGTTTATAGAAAAAGTTGAAACTTGAAAAGACATAAAATTGTTCCAATCTCGAGTCATTATAACTTTTGTATTAGATAAGAATGGTTTTAAGAAAATATATAAAAATAAGGACATGTCAAAATGAGCATTCGAATGTAATTAATTTCGTTCGCTATGTGTTTAAAGGTAAGTCAGTGAAAAAGTGTGCTTTTATATTTCTAAAATATCTTTAACTTTTACTTGACATAGACGACTAAAAATAGGATTCGGTTTTTAGTTCGTTTCAATTTTGGTCATAATCAGTAAATTCTACCGCAGTTTATCAGTTGCATCACGTTGTATTTCTCAGCCCGACAACCCTGGGTTAAGAATTATAATTAAAATGTATCTTCCTCCGAGTTAGCCGACTAACTGAAAAAGATTCTCGAGAACAATGAAGGGCACCGGCCTTTGGCTAGATTGGGGCCTTTGCCACGACGCGCGTTCGCATTTTGTGGCGGAATCGCCTTGAACACGTCAAAAATAAGGAAAATTTCTCCATTTGGCAGTGCGGGGCACATGCGCGGTGGTCGTGCAAATTTACGAAATCCCGTCCCTGGAGGCGATAATTACGAGGATAAAGAACTTCCGGGACATGGTGGGTGCCGACTGGAGCAGATCCGCGTAATGAAGAGACTCCGTCGATTGTTGACTACTTCGTTAGAAAACGCCATGAAATAATGTGGCAAATGGGAGGGAACAAAATGTAAGTGACAAATAGAATAAAATGATTTAGGGCGGAAGACGTCGGATGCACGTGGATAAATCACGACCGGCTCGCCACCAACGAGAGCACTCCCACCCGCCGGAAAGTGGCTCCGGGTGGTTTTTCCTCCACGAAATATCGAGGATGAGGTGCGACGCGTTTTTCTAGTTCGACGCTTTATCGCTGGTCCACCTCGAAACTTATTCGCGATATTTGCCGCTGCCGTTGGGAGGACAAAACCGCAGCGGCATTTTGTTGTGGCTCTTCATCATTTCCCGCCGCTTCTTGCTTTTTCGTAATTTTTTTCGTCAGCTTTAACCCGAATCGAGGGCCAAAGCCCGAATTCAGCCAATCGATGAGTTATTTAAGCGGCAACTTTTGATCTGAAACGAGGAATAAAAAAAAAGAAAACGTCAGGGCCTCGAGACTTTTTTGTCTTTTCTAAAAAAAATTAAAAAAAAGAAATATTGGAAGGCAGCGATGCGCTCAAAACGATTTTCACATTTTTTAATTAACTTTTTGTTGCCGTCGTTTGTCCGAAGATCGCTGGACCACGACACGGGGCGGAGGAATCGCCTGGGCCGCTGGATAGCGCGGAGCTGGCCGCTCGGGTCAACCCAAATATAAATAAATTCGGCTCATCGGGATGTCTTCTTCAGCGAAGATATTAACAGATAAATTGCCATTAAAGTCGCAGTGCCTCTTCGAATTCGTCTGATTGGACAGAGGTCACCGCGGCGGAATCCAATTCAGCCGGCAGGGGTCTCACCAGTTTGATTTGTCGTTACAGCGACAATCTCGCTTTGTTGGACTTTGCCGCTTAGCAAACGGAATTGGTGTTAAAGACGACGTAGCCAATGATTTTTGAGAAAAAGAAAGACACTGCAGAATGCCCCAAGTTATGATAAATTGCTATGCCACAGTGCCAGGAGAAAACAAAAGGCGGATTTCTTTTAAGCAGGGAGCTTTCAAAGCGAGATATTTCGAAGGTTTTTCTAAAAATATTTACCTACACACAAAACTTATAGGCATGTGATTTGCAAAAGTTGTTTCATAATTTTTGAACAATATCAAACTTTCTTCAAATATAGATGTTAGTAGGTATAACTACTAGAGAAAGTTAAAGAGAATCCCAGCTTGATATATATTTATATGTCCTTTATACTTGTGGGTCGTTGTTTTATAATTCACATTTTACAGTGCTCCAATAATGCAAACTACAACGCTTTTTATACTAGTCTTCGATAGTTGTGTTATTTCTTAGTATCGTTCAATGCAATTAATAAAAAATATTTCTTTTGAGCAATTACATCAATTGTATGTTGTTTCAATAACACATTTTAGCTGGACGGGCAGAATTCTTAGCATCTTTCCACTTCTATTTAAGTCTGTCTTGATATGAGCTCAGACTTGCAAAAATTCAATTATCAGTAAAAGGAAACTTTCATATACCAGGACAAGTACCGAATATTTGTGTGCACTTGTATTTAACATTTTCGCCCATACAAAAATCAGTCAGGTTGTTTTATTAAAAGCAAATAACAACAAAAATGAGATGTTTATTACATATATGTATGTATTATGTAGATACATACATACATACATAACAATCATGAGTCGAGACAAAGCGGCTTTTATTTCGACCTTGATTTTTAGGACATCCTGTGTTTATAATAATAAAAAATGACTTATCCGATTAATAGGAAACTGTCACTGTCATATTGCTTCTAGTGATCTGATAGACATAGGCTCTACTAAAATTCTGAAATTCACAGAGGCCAGCTTTTTCAACGAATTTGCATGAAAATTTGTACACTTGGCGTTCCAGAGGGTTGCTATCAAAATGCGAAAATTCAAAATGGCGAAGGATTATCAGACTTACTAGGTATAGTTTTAATCTACAATTTAAAAACTCGATGCCCAAGATATTGTTTATTGCAAATTTTAGAGTTCTTAAAAAACCTAGTTTTCATGTTGTTGGAGATTCAACTATGTATTGTACTGATGAAAGAGTTATTGTTCGTGAATTAGATACCTAAAGAGCAACCGTTGGTTTTTGGATTCATTTGTTTTTATCGTTTGCTTAGCCTAACTTATATTAATTAAAGAATATAGCATTTTTTTATTCACGGTGAGTAAGTAGAATTGTATTATGCCATGACGAAATGTCTTTCAATGATAATAATTTTAATTTTAAAATGTTGCACAGTATCTGGATATTTATAAATCAAATAAATTGTTAAATATTTGCTTATTATTCTATTCCTCTATAAGTCATTATCTCAGTCTTTTATCGAATGATTTCGTAGTGTTTTGAAACATTGCAGTCTTTAGAGAACTAATAAAATTTAGGCGATTTTGTCACGAAATATTAAACAAATGTTGATGTTGTAGATGTTGGTTCTATCATTTAATAATTTTTTTCAAGTAACAAGACCTCGTTCATATTATATTAGCACGTCCTCAACCTTTTCCTAATTACATAAAAAGCATTTAAACACTCACAAGGACGAAAATAGTAAAGTCCTTTAGCAGTATGTTGCGGCGCATTTGCATGCTGCAATCGAGCCTGTAAGTCACGTGAACGTATTTTCGCGAAAAGAATCAGTTGCACTTCCTGATTGGCTCGTTTCAGCGGTGTACATTTGTCCAATTAGAGGAGCACTTTGCAATCTCGTGTTCTGGGGATCCACGTGAGCAGCTACAATAGACGCGTCTAATTGCCCCGAGCTGCACTCGTACCCACATAAATCATACCCGGGGCTGGAAATCTTACAATGGGCTTGGTATGGGAGCAGACGGTTCTTACAGCGAAACTCAATTACTTCATAATGTGCAGCACACACTGGCAGCGGCTGTGCCGGGCTGAATAAAACGCACATTAAGATTGAGATAAATTAATTAAAGTGTATCAATGGCTGCGGCGACGGTGGTGGTGGGACGGTGGGGCGACGGGGCGGCGGACCCGGGGCCCAGTGTCACAGTGCAGCCAATTTAGAGGAGCCCCCAGCGCACCCATACCTGGCCGCATCGCGGCCTGTGCTGTGCATGTTGGTATCTAATTTACGATTAAATTGAATCTCAAAATAAAAGTGAAGTTGGTTGCATGTTGCACACTTGTTTGGCTAATGCACTGATTCCCCAACATGCGATGCTTTTCACACGGCAGACTGGTGCACGTGTGTTCGCCAGGTATACGCCAGGTTTTCGCCAGGTATTCGCCAGGTATTCGCGAAGAGGTGCAGGTTTCGTTTTCATTTTCTTCACCGGACCCGGGGCTCCACCAACACAGGGGCCCCTAATGAGAGATTCCTCGGTGCTTCTGGGGCTGGCGGTCGACGGTGCATAGGTGCGCGACGCGGCTCCTACGGCCCCGGTGCACTTGTTCCTGCCAGATGCACCTCCATTCAAAAATTGCGAACAGCGGAACATCGCCTTGAGCGGCGCGGCCATGGAACTGCCTCGGCGGTAGCGGCGGCTCATCGGAGCGCGGTCCGGCCGGCGAGCATTCTCCTATCATGCGACCTAATGATGCCTCCGAGCTAAATTAACTTGCGGCCGAGATTTATTTTTCTCTTTATTAAATCGATTAAATGTCAGGTTCGCTTGTAATGGACTTTTTTCATATTTCCAATCGCTGTCATTGCGTTTTATGGCAACTTGCTCCGAGTCTCCGCCGACCAGCGCTTCATAGTGCCTCGCGCAGAAGATTGAAAGAACTCAATTATGTCCGTGTTCTTCCCGGGCTCACCTTGAGCGGTTATGGACTGAGTTGTCAACCTCATCGGAGCCGCACTAAACGCACTCATAAGATGGCGAAAAAGATTACATGCGACTTCCGCTGTTCATAGGAAAAACAGGCGAATGCCATGCGAAACTTGCTCCGAGCTCCTGGGAATGGGTTCTTTAACTTTCCACAATTGGCTGCCGGAGCACCAGTCTCGCTTTCGAAAAATTCGGCTTCGGGCGACAACTGCATCCTTCTAGTTTTTCGCTCGAAATGTTGCGCCGCGCCGCGCACGAGGCGAAAACCACCTGAGCTGGCGCAATGTTTTGCAAAGAAATTAGCCAGGTAATTTCCCCGAAGCCCTTCGCAATGAGTGGTTTAGTGATTGAGCAACTAAGTGGTGGAAAGCAGGTTTCGATTTTTGCTCAACTTCTTGAAAGGCAAGCCATTCAAGTTCCAAGTACGCTTAAACTTATCTGGTATTAAATTTTTTCAACAGCTGGATGCTATCAAATATTAGTGTATTAGCTGTCGTCACGCTATTTTTCTAGAGATACTATGTAGATAGTGTTAGATAAGACCTTGGTCCAACTTCATAATTTCAAAGAAAAATCATTTTTCCATCGCGATTTTACATAATATGTAAGTACATATGTGTATTCCTACCATGTCTTCCACAATTGCGGAAATTGGTTGAGTTAAGCGTATTTTTACCATTTTTTTGTAAATAACTTACGAAGAATTCTGAAAACAGAGGAACTTAAGAAAAATCTGCGCTTCCCGAACAGTTTTTTCATATGAAGGCCTACCTATATATTTTGAAAAATAAAATCGATTTTAATATTCCCAACGTTTAAGAACCGAAATAGCAGTTTTAGTTTGTATATAGTGACAAATAAGAATTAAATTATTATTATTCTTTATTGCAGTTGTTTAGAAAAGATATACATATATATTACTAAGAATAAATAAAATGAAAATAATAACAAATACAATATTATCTCATTTCAGATAAAATAATTCAACATTTTCGAACTGTCTTGCATACTGCAATAAATTCAACTAGATGGCAACATGTTACACACAATAAACAATAAATTTATCTTTTTAATACTCGTATTTTCAGATACTTCATGAAATTCAACAACCTGCAAGATCTCCTGATTTGATAACATCAAGCTTTTTACAAAACTTTAAAGGAAGGATGTAAATCAGCAAATACAAGTCATCAAAAATGTCACAACAAGAGCCCATTTAGTCACTGCAGGTGGTCATCGACTTGATTAGGTGTTATTGTCATATTTTTGTTTGTTTAATTAAGAATTCGAGTGAAAAAACCTTAAAATGTTGTTATTTTACATTTTTTATTAGATTTCATAATTAATTTTTGGTAATAAAAATTCAATTTTTAAAAGTATATACATATGTATGTAGGTATATAAGTATGTATTTGAAATAAATTAATATTAATTGTGATGGTTACATTTCCTAACTAACTAACTATTTTGTAAAAACAAGTTTATAAGGATCTTGAATAGCGTTACATCAATTATAAAAAAAAAAATCGGACAGATGTGCGAGCTGTGAAATCTAGTCATAAGAGAGGACCGGAAAAAAGGAATTTATTAAATATTTTTGGATTATTTTAGGAAAGTTGAATTTGGAACTACAAAGATTGTGTAAGTATTTTACCTTATAAAGAATGTATTAAAAAATATTAACAAAACATTGAATAGAAGTAGACCAAAAAGTTTGTTTATTTGAAAAATTAAGCAAATTTCATTGCCGTTTTAAGAAATAGCTATCTCCAATAGGTACCGAATATCTGTTTTTAACATATTTCTGGGATTAACTTTGAAAATCTCGTTACAAGAAAAATTCTTTTACTTTTTTGATTTGATCTATAAATTGGAAATATCAGAACATATCCCATACCAAATACACAATAAATTACCGAGGATTACTTATAATTCATTATTTTTAAGTTAATGTTTAACCACAATTAAGTTAAGGATTTATTTTCTAACCTAAATGAATGAAAAATCTAGCGTGAATGGAAAAGTTCTATTGTTCTGTAAAGCAGTATTTTCCTTTTAGCCGTCTAAAAATAGGAAGTCTATTAACATTTGGGTCAATTCGAAATTCAGCGGAATTTATGAACTTTTTGGACAGTTCGAATTGACGCAAAATCAGGTCGGCCATTAGCCACATATGGCACACAATCGGTCTGGAGGAATGGTGTTTAGTCTGCTTATAGCTCATAGACCTCCAGCATAATTGACAAGCCAAAAGCCAATTTCTTGACCTTTTCACCTTAAGTTTGTGCAGTCTTGGGTCGACATAGCTGCCGCTGGCCGCGTCAAGCGGACCGAGGCAAATTCGATCAACCGAGGCACAACAAGAGCGGAGCAGAGAAGCTGACCACTGGCCAAACAGCGGAGCCCGAGGCAGCCGTTCCGGGGCCCCACATAAATCATCTCCGCAGTTAATGAATTTCATTTAATATTTGCACACTTGATGGCATCGGAAAAAGCTGCCATTACCATCAGCTCTTGAAATTGATGAAGTCAACAGAGGGCCGCTAGCGCGGAGCCGGCAGAAGTCGCGCCGGCGAGCTGCGGCAGATGCAGACTTTGGCAAGCCGATAACGCGGCTATCTCCCGAACTGTTGGGGTAGGCTTGATATCTTAGAAGACGACTTAAGGAAGGATCATCACACGGCCGCACCGATTCGCCGCGGTTCGGCCGTCTTCGCGGGGCTCCGCTGGGGCAAAGGGGACTTATGCCTCCAGAATTTAGCCGGTCGCTGCCGCCTGGCTCCAGAATGTCAACCGCCTGGCGGCGCGGCGCGGCGGACGGACACGTTCTTCTGAATTTTAAATGGATGGTAGCGGCTACCTGTGCCGACAATTGCCGTTTTGCGGCTAACTGAAACCTGGCACGGGATAGCCAAGGTTCAAAGGTTGGGCCTGTGCTTGTTTGCGTTTTAACCGCAGAAAAAAGAGACGACAATGAAAAGTTTGTTGTGGTTTTGCCGGAGCAAATTGTCCCAGCTCAGCTGCTCTATCTTACTTCAGGCCGTGAATCACTGCATCACCAGGCTGAGCTAAACGCCTGATTAAGTCACGCTTTTGGATTTCAGAAGACCCTTGTCTTCAATCAATTTCATATTGGACACTTTATTTGTAATAATATCTGTTTTATATATTACTCGTATATATATTTCCTGTTTTTATTTGTTTTTTTTTCAGATGTATGAACCTACTTACAAGAAATTTGGTTACCTAAAGCTTGCTTATCAAAATTTTATGTAAGGCCAGATAAGATTTATAATTAGGTATCATAATTAACCTTACGATTGCATTGCTCCATTTAGAAATTACTACAGAATATGGGTTCAAAATTATGCCACATATTTTTGTAGCTATAATTCGTACTTTGAGATGGTATACAATACATAAAAATCGAAAAATATATTTTGAAGCACAGAACAAATGTATTGGAAAAAAATGTAAACTAAATAAGATCATATTTAGGGTGATCTTTGTAATAGAAAGGTTAGAGTACAATTAGTGAACTTAGCATTTTGGAAAATCCCCGTCCCTCCAAGTTATGTCAATACAAACACAGTTTTGGACTCAAGATGATATGTTATATTTTAGTTAGATCTAAATTTGTGAAGGTTAAGTGTCGTATATAAAAGAAAATCTTGTGATCTATATATAGGGGCGCTAAAAATTTACTTATACTCTTGTATGCGTCCGTTCATGTGCCGTTCAATCTGATATATATGTACCTATCAAAACAAAACTTAATTTTAAACTTAAGGCTAAGGTAAAATTTTATAGGTTAGCTTACTTAAAAAAAACAAAAAAACAAACAATTGCGGTTAGGATTACACCTTATTACTTTGTAGGAATTTTATAGTAATCAGGTTCCAAAAATAATGATATTCCTGAAATTTTAAGAAAACAAATTATCACTATACCAAGCTAAAATCAATTATTTTATTTGTAGATTTAGGTTTTATGTACATACATTTACCAAATACTTAATCATTTTCTTCTAAGTAAAATTATAAATTGTTTAATAACGATTATGAAATAAGTTTTCTTTCTGGTTGATTCGATAATAATGATTATAAAAACTTATTTATTATTTTTCTATTGCTCGAAATTTCTCTTCTTTGTTTTAAGGAGTGGAAAAGTAAAAAAATTACGTACGATTCGGAATGAGAGCCTAAATCGTTTAAAAATCGTTTCCTAATAATAATTAAGTAGGTATGCGATCATCAAATAGAAAAATGAATTTTTCTTGACGGGTATAGAATCTAAAATTGCACTAATTCTTTTGCAAGAAGTTTGTTTGGGTCTTCGCAGTTCTTATATTAGTCAGTAATTTATTTAATTGTTTATTAAATAGTTGTAATGACCTGTCCCAACCTTATTTGGGTACGACACAATTTTTTGTGGTTTTCGCAAAAGAAATTGTCGCGTTCTCGACTTTAACTGGCGTGAATCAAGGCGGCAGTAAAGACATCATCGGGCTGACCTAAGTGGCCGGCTAGTCACTCTTTCGGAATCCAGAAGACACCTGTCGGCTCCCATCGGTTAAAGATGGCTGCAGTGGGAGTCTGGCCGTCTTTTGTTATTAATCTCGCGGGCATAATAAATCCCGAAGATCTTAATTGGGTGCTCTGCCCGCTTTTGATTTCTCTGGCTTTGTATGGCGTCCGCTGGGGTTAACGAAACTACCGTGACGGAAGCGGCGACAACGTCGGGTTTTCTAATTATTTTAATAAATTCGGAAAAGGTCTCAAAAACAGCTCCGAGCTAATGGAGTGAATAATTTTCCATAGGCTAATCGGGCGGCGCGGCGGTCTGCTCGCTGCCGCGAACTGGTTTTTTGCTTAAAATGCGTGTCAACTGGAGTCACTTGGCCTGGAAATTGAAGCAATCAGCGGGCGAATTCCGCCGCGGCACTATCGCATTTGCATTGACTGAGTTTTGTGGGATTGCGTAATTCCCGCTTTATTGCGGGAAGCGGCGTCACCTCGCTGCCCAGTTTCACGGATTCACGGATGTGACTCGTCGTTGTCTCTTTATTTTTCACCTTTTTCCACTTTTTAACTTCTTTTTTTTTAATTTTTTATATCTTCGACAAATGCTGCCAAAGTGGAGATATTCTGGAGACTAGCCCCAGCGCTGATGAGGGCACCTCCGGCATGCCATAAATTCGAGTGAAAAAAGCGAGGAGCGACGTTTTTTCCTGCGGTTGACCTGTTCGGAGCTTTTATTTATTGTTTGGTTTTATTGAAAAATTCATTTTTTTCTTCGGCGAGATCTCTGCCTTTGGACACAATGAGTTTATGGGCGAGTGGTGATAAACAAGGCAAAAAAAAATATGAAGTTGGTCCCAAACAAGTTTCCGCCGCGCTTTGGTCCGGGTTTAGTTACCAACTGAGTAACGGTAGTTAAGGAGAAATAGTCATATAAAAGCTTCTATCCATAAAAATTTCGAGATGTCATCTAATCAAAAATCTATAAAATTTAGGAGGAATGCTGCGATCTTCCAAGGAATTGGCTCAGGCAGCACTTTGCTCGCTTTCTTCCGAGGAATTTCGGCTCGTGATCTCTTACTTTAAATGAAGGAGATCTGCATATTTATGAATGGTTTCCAGTAAATGTATCAATGGGTTTTCGCAATTAGGCTAATGAACCAGGCTTTAATCTCATTTGTTCAATCTATGGTCCGAAAAGTAAACAACTATCTGAAACCGCTTTCTTAATTAGAATTTGTAGTTTTTCGTAGATATTTAGTTGAGTTATCCATGTCTCAACAATTTTAAGGAAGGTTCTATATAGTTGTCTTTCTAGTTTTTAGTTTCTTTCTCCCATAACTATTTCAAATCGCTTCAAAATCAAAATATTTTGTCAGTTAGAAATGGACAAGGATAGATAAGTCCAATTTATTTTGCCAATCTTGCCATATAACATTATATTTTCTGAATAGTATAAAAAAGTAAGGTAAACTATGATAGCTATGATTTGAACAATCAATTATATAATAAGGTATTTAGTTTTCAGTTCAATATGTTTAAAAATTAAAAATTCGGCAAAACGTCGAAGATAACCTTACAATTTTATGAACGTTATTATTAACAATAAATTTTTTTTTTATGTTGCAACTTAATGTAAACAATTTATATACAGATGTTTTTTGCATTTGATAGAAAAAGTAAGAAGTATTCTTTACAGTATAAGATATTCAATTAGGAACAATGTGAAAACGATAAATGCGTGAACTTAAAGAATTACAAATAAGTAGTGCAAAGTTGTAGGTATATGAGATTTTTTATTCATAATACTTTATCGGTTCCCTATTTGTTTAAAAGTAGGTATTTGTAGTTAATGTTAGTCATATAGCAAACAAAATTTAAATTCACGAAATTCAGAAAAAATTGGAAAAATTGAATAATTTCAAAACAAAAAATGTACAACAATAAAAGTAAGCTAATTCATAAATATAATATTTATTTTTATTTTATTGGAAGTCAATGAATTTGAACGATTTCAGTACACAAAAGAGGATGCGAGAATGGATATCTTTTCCATATTCATCATATTAACAAATATATATTTTATTTTTTAATTCAGAAAATAAAATCGAAATACGAATTAAAATGCAAGGATATTAACCCAGTTAAATACTTTACATACCTATATTTTTCAATTCTGATAATAAATGCTGTAAATTAATTTTAATTTCAAATTGTTTCTTAATGATTATAAATATTATTTAACTTCGAGTTGTCCGAACAGACATTATTTTCGTTTGCATAGGTTTTGATTGACTACTAAGCTTTATGTTTGGTGCATATTTTTTTTACATATGTACTAAGAGTATCTCTTGGAATCCCTTTGAAGATTTATTTGCCTAAACGGTGGACTATACGAAAAAAAATTCGTCTATTTCCTTCGCTTTCTGCATTGGACTTTTTGTGGTGCAATTAAATTGCCGAAAGCCTCCCACCCACAATTTAGTTTTAAAAACTACCTTGCGCCGTCTGCTTCTTGCGTTTCCCAATTTAGCCTCAAGCCATAAATTACTTGAGCAAATTTACAGGTGGAGCACGGCCCATAAAATTGTCACAGGTTTACCACATTTCAGTAGCAGACGCAAGTGCAATGCAATTTCGTGAGTTTTGGCGTTACGTAACAAATCGGTAGGCCACGATTGACGTCCTTTTGTCTTCGCTCTTGAAGATCATCCCCGCGGCTAATTTACGACGGTGACGCGTTTTATAGCGGCGCAGTCGAGCGGTGGTCGCTCTGCTTCACGCCGGGCGATAGGGAAGTTAATTGCGCGATTTTATAGCGACCAGGCAAGTTCGGCTGTCCTCTCGCAAATCTGATCGCCATCGCCATCATTATCATCATCATAAATGCAAATTAACTTTTTCTCCGCGACTCTTGTTGTTGTTAGGTCGTTGGAGCAGCTACGTGCAGAATCTGGGAGTTGCGAACTGTTTGCAGCGCGTTTTATTAGCCAGCGGGGCATGCGCACATTAGAAATCGATAAAAGTCGTAAATTTTAACCATCTTCTATGATACCGAGGCTCTGCCCGGGTTTTATGTGTCACCGTGCGCTGAAACATATCTCAGTCGCTGGTGACATTTTCACGTTTTTTTTTCTCATAAGTTTTCGGCCCCCGGTCATATGCGAATCGCCTAGAGTTTTTCTGTGCGTGTCGAACCATCGAATTTTAAATGAGGTTGCTCT
This sequence comes from Machimus rusticus, assembly GCA_951509405.1. Taxonomy (NCBI): domain Eukaryota; kingdom Metazoa; phylum Arthropoda; class Insecta; order Diptera; family Asilidae; genus Machimus; species Machimus rusticus. The sequence continues at coordinate 46,144,808 of OX608050.1, read as the reverse complement.
AATCGATGATGAAAGTTGTCAACGATTTTCGGTTAATTAAGCAATGTTTCCACCTAATTGGACGGGATTAGGAAAAAATGGCCGATAATCCGTGGTATCGTGGTTTTTATGGCTTGTCGCCAAGGACCACATCGCCAGCGGGAAGGCCGGCCGGACTATCACTTGTCTACTTTGAAAACAATATCCGCAAACAGAAGGTTACTGGGAGCATCGAGTTTGAGAGCCTACCAACTTCTGAATTTATTAGTCAAAATCTCGTTTGCACGCCTTCCGTGAAATCCTCTTTTAGCAGCTTTCCAAAAAACTAGATAGTAAAATTGAACTGTACCTAAAATTCCTTGAGTCCTCGACAAGATCTTAAATCAATAACCTCTATTCGGGAGCAAAATAATCTTTCAAAAACATGTTAAATAAATTCAATCGAGTAATTTTTTTGGCTGCACAGTATAGGCATCAGATATTTAGCTATTAATTTTAAAAATGCCAAACTTAATTTTCGTAATTTTCACTAAATATTTTCCAGAGAGTTTTGCACGTACTCTATATAATAGACTTTGCAATGATGCTTACTCATATTAAATTGATTCTTATGAGGGCATTTAACTTGGAAACGATACCTACATATATAAGTCCAAGCAGTGATGTATCATTTTCTTAAATCCAAACATGAAACAAGAACCCGTCATACAAATTTCGGATACATGCTAAAAACCTTAAAATAAAATTTATTTTCATTTTGGACTGTAAACACTCCAATCTACTGTATAACGATTTCATTTTTGTTGTCGTTAAATTTTTATCATTGAGCTTATTCCTATTTTAATAGGAAATTCGGTGCAAGCGATCCCGATAAAACTTGTAATTATGGATATCTCCTAAAGTTGAAAACCTTTTATATTGAACTTGTCTGCTTAACTCGTCCAATAACATTTATTTAACTATGATATGCAATTTTTAAACTACCGTATTAATTTTCTGTTTAGTTGGAGAAAATTTCATATTTTTAAACTGTTTGAATTTTGTTAAAAAGTATTTAATTATGCACAAGATATGTATATGTAGTTTTTAGAAGTTCTGTATGTTAAAATAATATCGGGTGGTGTGCTATATATATTTTGTTATGAATGTTCCTTGAGAAAATATTTTTCCAGTCAAGTTTGTAATAACAAATTATGAAATTAACATGTATTATTATTTACTAGACACTCATTTCTAAGGTTGAATTCAAATTTTTTTGAGAGAGTTATTCTATGGTTACTGGCCTAACTAAATTCTGAAAATTTCGCATGTCTCGCTGGGAGCCGCTATAGCTACCCTTCTGAGTAAGCGATAAGCATTACCAAAATAAATCCTGGTAAAATGTTTTAAAACCAATTAACACCTGCCTTAGTACCAGTTTTTGTTGTCTTGGGACCATCTTTAAGAACTGAACCGGGAATGTCCTCTAGCGGCGGCTGGATCCTCTTTGATCTTTGGTCTGCTCCTTCGACAGAGTCCTACTTCTGTCCTTAAAATGGTGCGAGCACCTAAATCACCGGGTGAAATGGGTGAAAGCCGGAATTCGATCCGAAGAAAGTGCATTGACTCCGCTGCTCGACCACATTACCGCGGTTGGGTGCGGACGAGGGTCACCTGAGCTTGTACCGTCAAGACGACTGAAAAACGCCGAACAATCTTAAGGGCCGGCGACTAGCCGCGGTTGGGAGAGTCGCCTGAAAATGACCAAAACGTGAACATGCCCCATCGCGGGAAATTTTTTCGATAAATCTAAAAAACAGCGTGTGGGAACTGCGTGAAATGGAAAATACTGCGGCGGGGCCCTTTCGACGTTACTCCGATATCTGCCCAGCGATTTTGTTCCAGGTCGGTCTCCGCGCCGCGGAGTGGCCACCCGACCGCGATAAACCCGGCTAGAGAAAGATGTTACTTAACAAGTGTGTCCAAGAACTAAACTCGTTCTTTTTTCCGCGGCATTAACTCCTTACAGCAGTTTCTTTTTGTCCGACTGGCCGCAGCGGAATATGGACAAAATCTTGTTTTTAGGCCTTTGCCTATGGATCTGGATGGACTCCGTGGTGCCTTGTTATGAGTTTTTTCCCGAGTTTCCTCGTTGTTTAGCTAAGTAAAACATGACAACGATAGATTGGCATCATTACTCTGACAGTGAGATATGTGCTCGGCTGGATCTTCAGTGGGTGATTACCGCCTGTTTAGCGGAAGATTACTGCCCCGTATAAGTGTCTCGGGCCGTTTAGGAAGGTGTCAACCTTGTCATGTAGCCTCATTCACTGTTTGATTTTACTTTTCATCTCGACTCTTCTTTGGGACGTAAACAGTAGAGTTGCAGACGATTTCTATAGTAGCCATCCAATAATTGTCTTCTTAAAGGCATCTTCGGTTTTTACTTTTCACAGAGCGTCTGGTACCAGTTTACGGCTTGCGTATTTTAGGCTGGCATTATTACGGGTAGCCGGACACTGAAGAGCAGAATTATAAAGACAGTCTATCTTATTTACAAAAAAGCCCTCGATGAGTGATGTAAAGTCCAGTTCCATGTGGACGTTTTTTATAATCAACAATAGTATAAAGAAAGAACTGGTAAACAACGTAAGCACATAAATTTTAATACTGTTTTAGAATAAAGCCATGTACCTTTATGAATGTATGAATTTGATGAGGATTTCTCAAAACATAAATTTTCCACTTTTGGCCATTTTGGCCGAAGCTGTTCATTTATAGTTTTAAAGCACGTTTAATAAGAGAGTAATAAGATTATAATCGAATATTTGATTCAATTTCAGAATTTTAATACTTTAAGCTAAAATCATTGCGCACATTTTCATAAGTTCTAGTTCGGCAACTAAATATCCAATTTTTATCAGTAAAACCTTTGGGTAAATTTAATGACTACATTCTATCATAAGATTTTAAGAAAAGAAACGAAATGAGCATATTTTATATAAATATCAAATGTTTATCAACATTGACAGAAAGAAGAACAAAATGTAAATATTGGTAAAATTCACGAAAAACTGACGAAAAGTTGTTTTCAAAACTTCTAACTCTAAAACAAATGGGAAAGTGTCACAGAATTAAAATCGCCAGACTTTGACGTTGCAAACTTATGTAGTTCAACAAAATTACGACTTGTACTAAATTTTGAATTTATTGAAGTATTTATAAGTTATGTTTGAAATTTGAACGTTAAACCCAATTAGTGAATTTTTTAAAGTGCTAAAATGAATGCCAATAATTCCCATGAACAAATTTATTTTCTCAGGAAATTACTTTAATTAGAAAGCCGGATTATTATATTTAATTAACGTTTCATATTTTTTTTAGTAAATATTTTCTTTTTCTCTGAAGTATTTGAAGATATTTAGTTAAATTTAGGCAATATCTGTATGCGAAAAATAGGTTTGTCTTACAATAGGACATAAAATAAAAATTAAAGCAAAACAATTTATTGAATATTTCATATGCAATTTTGCGCCCATTAAACCAATAGGTTTTAAAAATAGGTCGTAAAATCTTGGGGTCAAAGTATATTGTATAACATGCTAACTGCTAGAAAAACGCTCTAAACACGAGCAATTTGTTAAGCAATTTAAAACTTCAGTCGCAGCATCTCGCGAAATTGGACCAAATTCCGTTAATTTCGAAATCCGGCAAAGGTTTGTCGCTGCCTTCTGGTTGCAACAGAGAAATGTTTGTTGTGACACCAAATCTCGCCCAGAATTGGTTTGTAGATCTACTGCAGAAAAGTCGTAATATTTGGATTTCCAAAGAGACCGGTTTTGGGGCTCTGATGCTTTCGATGGATCGTAGCGTCGCGTTACTGCCAAACTCCGCACGAACAGATCGTTCATTAGGCAAGGAACAAGGTCGAACGATCAAATCTCAAAGGTCAGAAAAAATCAAATTGGCCAACAATCAGGCTGGCGATCGGTGGTGCTCCGCTGCCATCGCCGTCACAAGATAAATCAACCTCTGCAGAGGCCTCACCGAAAAGTACCGGACTCTGACACCAAAAATAAATCTTAATTGTGACAAGATCAACAAGTTCAAAGTTGTTTCGATCAATTGACCTCCAGCTAATAAACGGGCTGTCGTCTCACTGGTCTCGCTGCGGCTGTGTCTCGCAGTGTTTTCAATCAGAGTAAGAACGTTGACCAAGAGCCAGCTGACCTGCATTACTAGACAACTACGTCTCTAGCGGCAGCGGTGGCTACAGCGGCTACAGCGGCTGCAGCATCCATGTGACTGAGCCCCGCCGGTTCTGGCTAAATCCAAATCCGCGGGCACACCGAGTTCTTAAGTCCACAATCTCCGTAATTGCGTAATCGCTCATTTGGCTCTAAGTCGCGACTTGTGCGCGGTGCGTGCATCAATCAAATTATTAACCTAATTTCAGGGTTTCTCAAGTGTCGAGATGCATGCCAGCGGGCCGCGACAACACCCCGGCCGAGCGGCGATCGCGGCGCAGTACCGTGCACCGCGGATCGCGAGCTCCGGGCCGCCGCAGCCACTGGATTCTGGACCAGGGCTGCTGGGCCGCGGATCATAAGTCTCGTGCCCATTCATCCCACTTCTGGGCAGCCCCTCGGGCTCCGGCCAGAAAAAGTCGAGTCATCGGAAGACTCGAGTGGGCGAGGATCACTTAGGCTTTGTTAAGTGAATTATGAAGATGTGTAATGAGTGGATCGCGTCGTTCTGCCGCTCCGACGGCCTCAAATGTGTGTGATTAGGTCATACGTGGAGCAGCCCGTATTGCCAGATGGGAAATTGGGCAGCGTAGGAGTGGGAAGTGTTATGCAAAGCGGCTGAGTAGCCTGGGAGCGGCTGCCTGCGACGCAACGATCAATGCTTCATCATCACGTTTTGTGTCAAGCATAATCGCCGCTGCCCTGAGAAATGTCGACGTCGACGTAGCGCCGCTGAGTCTCATCGCTGGAACGCTTGCGGCTCCCCTGCCCCTCGCGGGCAGACGTCCCGATAGTGCCCCGCATTTTCCATCCACTCGCAATTATTCCACTTAATTAGTCCAAGTAGACGATCAGAGCCACAATTACAGCAATTAAGATCGTTCGGTGGTAATCAGTAATTGGCGTTATTACAGCGACCGCAAAAAGCACCAGCAGACTTGACGTGGGCAATTTTGCAGGCCACTATGAGTGCCGCTTAATTTTCTTCTATCTTGGGGTCTCTTCCCGGCTGCACTCCTTTTATTTGGCGTCAATCGGTCGTCTTTTGCGCATCTTTTTTTCACCTTCTGAGTGTTCTTGCGCCCATTCCACTTTGCAATTTGTGACTGCACTGGGCACCTCCTGCTGCTTCTTGCGCGGCTCGACGTCTCCGGGGCTATCTTTCGCGGGGCCCTGTTACGTCTTAAGACCCGCCAATGGGACCGGCGCAATCTTATCGAGCGCCCCTCAGCCGAACTTGAAAGAAACACGCCGAGAAGTGCTACTGCGTATATTTTATCGACTTAAGCAGGCGAACTGATATCGGCTCCGAACTCACTAAATTTAAAATTTGACACAATTTTATTTTATACTGGTCATTCTAATAAAGTTCGAGCCGGACCAAGGACGATAAGTGGAATTTGTAGAAAAACGAAAATAAAAAATAACTTTCACATTAGAGTTCTCTCTTATAACTTTTGTTAAAAGCTATTCTATTAATTTTGTAAAGTTTGTATATTACGAATAAGTTTGGATCTAATGTTAATAATTAAAAGTTATTGTGTAACCCATGTAAAAATTCACATACAAATGCTTTATGAAATTACGTCTGTTCTGTAAAATTACAAACCTGGATTGGCTTCCTATTGGCCAATGTCTGAAAACTGAGTGTAAATTCACACTGAACTTTACGGCAGATATCCAGATATATAATTCAATTTTTGCGAGAGTAAGAAAAACACAAACAAAAATATTAAATATAATGCATGTAATGATACAGCGAACTTTAAACGTTTATTCAGGCCCATTTGAAAAGATAACTGTATCTCTTCGCACCTGGACTTAGACCCCTTTTTAGTTAAATGCATTTTCGTGAAAACTACGATGTCTTGGTAGAAAAAAAAGTATCAACTTTCAAAATTTCAACCCTTTCGAGACGCAAAATCGTGGGAAATGGCATCGGTGTGTAGAGCTGCATCAGAAGTGCATCAGCGCAGCAGCACCTCCGGCCAGGACAGGTGCAGTTCACAGATCTCAGGTGTCAGTGACCGCAGAAAGGTGCACAGGACTCTCCCAAACGCCCGACTGCAGTAATCCCGAATCCGGGCCTAAGCAGACGAAATATGGGAACGAGGTCACTTCCACAGTCTCATTTTTATCTCTTTTGGAGGTGCCTCACCTGTCTCGGGTCCTTGCATCGCGTGCTGTCCTCTGGCTCTGCATGAATTATTCAAAATTTTGAATCGAAAGTGAAAGTCAAGGTTAATCCCTGCGCCAGGGGCGGATTGGGGACGCCAGCGATGCGCGGGGGGGCGAGTGCGCTGTCTCGTCCCAATTCGGCGATTTTTGCGGTCCCGGACGATTCCCAGTCCCCAGGGCCCGCCCCGTGGTGGCGTAATTCATCGCAATCCATTGACCTCTGGCCCCAGTTAGGGCTAAATTAACTACTCACGTATCATTGACCAAATTATAAAGGACAGGAGAGCGCCTTTGGGGCTCCGCAGGCGTTCTCGGAGGCGGTCTGCCCACCGGGGGCTGGGTGGGGCGGCCGGGGCCGAAGTGAGTCAATGAGCGAGTTCAACTCGTAAAATAGAAATAAATGGCGACATGAACTTTTATTGCAGCAACATGGAGCAACAATGGCAGCCGGGAGGTCGAAAGCTCCCCTGGGCGGGGGGCTGGGAAGGGAATTATGGCAATAAGGGTGAATTTCTGCCGCTGCTCGCCCACTGGTCGGCCCAACCCCCGGCAATTTTAACACACGAAATTACACACGAAAAATTGAAATAGATTGCTGATCAATAATTGGCGCGGGAGGGGCGCGGGGGCGGCCAGAGCAGGAGCCGCCTGGATGCGAAACGAGTCCGCTGGAAAGAGCTTAAAATCGAAAAACGTGACCAGAGCTCCCCGGATCCGGCGACAGGAGACGAGTGGAGGAAATCGTCTAAATTCGCCGAAGGATGTAGGTGCATGGACAAATAGAAGTGGTCCGGGGCTCCGGGGCTTCGGGGCCCCGGGGCTCCGGACTCCGGGCTCGGACCGGCAGGACTCGTGCTGGGTAAAAAGCGCCCGTCACCGCCATTGTAAGGATTTGATTTGATTTTCCGGGATTGGTTGCCAGGACGACTCTTGTAGTGGCAGCGAAATTTGTTTGCGAGGGACGGGCTCCTCTAGGCGTTCTCCACGAATGCCCTTTCACGCTATGACTCCGCTCGGGGGAGCGGGGCTGCGTCGTACGCGGCTCCCTCGATTTACACGATGCGATGAGGAGCACCTCGGGAGCCATGAACCAAGAGCTTTCGCTGGTGGATATAATTAGACCCGCCGAGCTTAGCGATACTGAAAATGTCGCAATTCATTCAACAAGAATTTGGCGTTGAATTTATTGCCGTGTTATTTGTAAATTCCTCCATTTTCCCCAGCGTTACACTGCATGGAAGGATTTGTTGGGGGCGGACGGATTCTTAGACAATGGCGCAGGTTGCCTATATTTTGTTGGATGACCTTTGAACGAACGGATACCGAGATTTAGCGAAAATATAAACTATTTTGGAAAAGATCCGATCTCCGTACACTTAAAAAACAATTAAGTAGTTTTATAATGCTAAACGTTGACACAAAATTTCACCAGCTGATTTACATTCAGTTCTTGTAAAAACATTGCTCGATTGGTTAAAGTAATTTGCAAAAGACATTTAGGCATCAGTAAAATTAAAAATGCTTCATAATTTTCGTACAATCTTTATCAATTATAGAATTTAAAAATGAGTTACATCAAGTATACAATATTACAAAATGTCGCTATTTTTTTTAATAATTTTACGAAGACTCTGATAAATTCTCTGTGGATTTTCAAAACATGCTACAGTCGTCTCAAACAGTTCTGCTTTTGATTAAAATGAAGGCTCTTCGGGTCAGCAAAATACAAATAAAAATAAAAATTAAATTCCTTTAAGAATAGATTTTTATTCCAGCGTAATTTTTCCGCCAATGTTTTGGTGAAATCAGGGTAATTTGTAAACATTTGTATATTGCAAATTTCTTGATTTTTAGTGATGCGGTGTCATCTTCCTTAGAATAACCTAAAATGTAGTAGCAAATAAAGTGTGACGAGAGCTGAAAAGCATGGAAACGGCGAAATCAATGCATGAAATATGGCAAGGAACGTTTTGCTTGATAGCAACTTTTAAAGCAGAGCATTTGTAAGTCAACTGGTATTAATTTGTTTTTTTCAAAATCTAAGTAGTATCTAATGAACTGAAAAAGGTCTTCAAGTTAATGTAATTTATACCGATTTTGCAATAGTATTTGATCGTGACAATTAAGACGTTCTTCATAAAACTTAATGCATTTGGATTTCATTCTGCTATGTATGCTATTTTGCTGGAATTACTAGCTTTGTTTAATATGTATTTCTGTGGTTGGCATGTCTCTTAGATCTAGGTGTTCGTTATTATAAGTTTTGCTCTATAAATTAATGCAACTCTGTCTATACTTTTAATGCTTATCGTATGAATCGTGCCGAATTTAAGGAGCTCGTAATTTGGTTAACATGAATTTTCAAGTCTGAGTCATTCTTTAGTTATTGATCAATTCAAGAGTCTGTAAGAATTGTATTCTCTCGTTTTGTGAAAGGTTTTATTTAAAAGTTGTTTCAGATGTGATGGTAAAGAGTCGAACTTTCCTTGAATTTATGCAGCTCGATTAGAAATCTTGATAATTGTGCGGAATCATTATACTTTTGAGGACAGTAAACATGGCAAGTTACTATAATTCAGGCGAATTCAACATATGTACTATGTAAGGGAAGCTTTCCAGTGAAATTGTGTCCTTTCTTTAGGGCTGAGCACCGGACGAAGCTAAAGGAGAACTCGGTGAAAATTGCGAGATCCGGGTGGAGTGTGAAGCCACTTCCCGCGGCCGCGAGTACCTGTGCGGTAGTGCGGAGCACCCGAGGGCCCTCGCGCACTCCGAAGCTCCCGGTGTGCGCCGACATTTCAAGGTCTGAATTCGATTTTTATTGCTATGCGGTCACGAGCTGGAATTCAAAAACTTTTAAACGGCCCCAAAGCCGCTCCGCGAGCACTCGGCTAAGGGCTTCTGTGTCTTCCTGTCGTGCCAAAAGGAGGCCCCGTGTGAAATTGCAAGTCACGGCATGTTGGCCCGCTCCGGTGCACACGGCACAGCACGACCACTCCAGAGGAATGGATAGGCACGGAGCGGCGATTATGAGTCTCGGAATCGTGGCAAGAAGCCGAAGGATGTGATAATTTCATACCTTGAAAGGAATTGCATGCATCGAATAATTCGCCACGGGACGGAAGGTATGCCCCGCTTTATATGGTGTTTATTCAGCTGTCGGGGGGAGAATGCGCTAATTCAGGTAAGTACTAAAATTGGCCGCAACACGGACTTCCTGTCCCGGATTGCCGGATAATGCTCGAAACTTTCGCGAATGATCGTCTGCGGGAATCGAGCAGAGCAGTTGGGCTCCGTCCACTTCCCGGGCTCCGGCGATCGGGCTGGGGCTCCCCGACGGGCCCAACTTTCTGCCCGGCGACGACTGCGGGGCGCAGCAAGAGCGTGCGAAGCGCTAAAAGACGGATTACACGGCGCGCTGTGTCTTAATTAACTCGGGCGACGGGCGACGAAATTCCGCGGCTCGCATGCACACCTAGGGACACCTCACAAGCTGCTCGCACAGTAGCAGCTCCTCGCCGGATATGCTAATGAGACATCTTCTTCCATCCACCGAGCGGCTCGCCGTGTTTTAAGGGAAAAAATCGGAAAAGGGCACAGCCAGCGCCAAATTAAATTAAAATGTTTCTGTGTATGCGCGCGGCAAAGGCCGCTGTAACACAAGAAATCCATCTGCAGCGGCTGGACCGGGAAGGGCATCTGCCGAAGGAGCCGTCGCACAAATAAGAAAAATTTCATCTGGCCAAAATGAAAGTCCGGCCCCGGGACGAAGGACCGGGGCAGAGCAGGGCCCCGGCCCACCCCACGGGGCCCTGTGCGGGCAATACGCCGCAAATGCGACGACGACTCCGACGACGGGGGCAACAAAAGCACCGAGGAAGAAAGGACACGGCGCGCTCGTCAGCGCCGCTTGTAAGACCAAAAAGGATTACCCTGCAGCCCCCGCGACGCCTCCGCGCTTGGCGCAATCTGCCCCTCAGTTTTGTGTGTTTTAAGTTAATTGGATGTTGGTTTTTGGCGCCACCGAATTGGGCTTATTAAATTAGAACAATTTTTCGGATTGGGCGTCTGGACGCCCTCCTCGGGCCGCCCGACCAGCTCCGCTCCATAGCCGCCGGAATGGAATGCCGGCTCCCGGGATGGCCCTCGTTTGGGGCAACGAAGGGGCCTTGTTTATTGAATATGTTTGCCGGATCCGATTTACTTTATTATCTTTCTTTATTTATTTCTCCGACGTCGTCCGGCGCTCTGCTGCCTCTGCGAGATGACGGCCCCAGCGGCACGATGACAATTTGATATAGTGGCTGGGCCTGCCCGGAATACCGGGACATGATCCCGGGGGCGGCCGACTGCAGCGGATGGGAATTTATTTTAAAACCGACCTAAATTCCCATGGTCCGTCCAAAAATCACTAATGCTGCTGTTTATCTAAAAACATTGAGCGGCATCTAACATTTCCGCACCGCTTGCATTGTTTGCAGCGCATGTTACACCACCACTGGGATTTGCATTTTCTGGACGTGACATGCAATTTTTTTTTAAGTTATTCCAAAAGAATGCAAACTACCGATGGATTTTAGGCAAATATCCCCACTTTTTTTTTGTCAATTAGAAATTACACGGTTTATAAATTTCATAGAACACTATAATTTTAAGATTTGATATGAACTTTTTCTGCATAAGCAATAATGCAATAGAAAATGTGCTCACTTACATTTGGTATTAGTAATCACAATCTTAATCCTTAAACAGCAAGTGTCTGGATGAATACTTATAGTCTAGTTTTATTTAAAAATTATAGTCTTAAGTTTTAATTAAAAATTTAATGTTTAAAAAATGCGATCGAAAGTTTAGTATACTGGGTAATGTCAAGAAAATTAAATTAGTTTTTTCCCATTTACTAATATGAGTGATCGTTTTATCCGAAACATTTCAGAAGTTAAAAAACATTTACCAAAAAAAGTTTTAATGAATTCTAATATTAAGTCACGTTCAACTATACCTACCAGAAAAAGCAATTAAAGAATAATTTTCAATAAGAATCGAATAATAAAACCATCATGTGCTGCATACGTGTTCGTATGTATGATAGAAAAAATCTGGAAAATCGCGACATGCATCCAGTCAAAACACGCGCTAATTACCCGAAACAGCTCCATTAGGGACAATAATTTCTAAATAAAAATGTTCCATAAATTTCGAGAGCCCTGGGATAATCAGACTGGACCAGAACAAGTGAGCGTTCCGTGCGGACCGTAAATCACAGAATTGTATCTGTTGGGCCAGGTCCAGCGATGTAACAGCAGCCAAAACACAAAATCCGCCCAGCGCTAGCCGCAGCAGATTATGTTGCTCCTCGCCCTCGGTTTATTGAAAAAGTGGGTGCTCCGTATGTAGAAAAATCGTAACATTTTGAAAAATGGCAATGCTCGCAGCCAAACGAGGCGCCCCAAAACGATACAGAACGAGGGGTGGGAGTGCTATCAAACATTTATTTGAACATCGCTCATAAATTAGAGCTGGAAGCGAGTAAACAGGCGCGCGGCTCGGGCCGCCACACATTCGGCCATACACCGCGCCACATGCATAAATTCCGTAAAACAATTAAAATAAATAATTGCCCCACACTGTACAAATTATGTTCGGAGGAAAAGTGTGTTCCCTTCCTTTGGGGCACCTTATTTATGGGGCCCCGTCCCCGGCGAGACTCATCTTGCCAACGAGAGGAAGAGCCCGGCCCGCGTCGAGCCGATCGAGAGTCTTTCTTCCATTCACTTTGAGGTTATGTCGCTGGGACCCGGGACCCCATGAATGAAGGAAAATGCGCGCAAGCCAAGTGCCAACAAGTACAAGAAGTGGCCGCGGCAATAAATTAACGCCTCTTCTCGCAAAGATTCACTTTTCATATCCTCGCCCTGGGTCTGCTCGTGAGTCTGGCCGAGGACCGGGCGGCCCCGTCGCGGTCCGGGGGTACTTCACGTGGACGGATCTCTTGCTGCTATGATGTGACACGGCACAAGATCAATTTGTTCGCAATTTTAGACAATCTGCGCGGATTAGTCATACGAAGACAGCCTGCGGAGGTGAGTTATTGCTCCTGCTGCAGTGCGCTAAACAAAAGCAGGTTCAGGACTCTCACACAAGGATTTTAGTGTCAAACTGTCGACTGTTTTGCGTAAAAAAGGATTTATAATACTTATAGTAGAGGACCAACTTGCATAGACTAATAGTAGAACTGGGCCATGGTTTTGTAACTTTTATCTCTAATGTAAATCACGCGAGTTTTTTTTAAGGATTTTGCCCGTCCGCCAAGATCTTCCGAGGTCATCCGAAGCGGACGAGCTAAAACAAGTGCTGGCGCTTCGATCCAGAACGCCAAGTCGATCTCTTTAGTGTGGCTCCGGCTTGGCGTTGTCATATACGCCGCGGTCGTGCAGGCCGATCGCCAGTCCTTATATTCGCGCGGTTCAAATCCGAAGTGTGAAGTATAAGTGCAAGGAAATCTTGTAACAATAATATAATTTTACATCATCGGACTGAATTTTGGAGTAGGTACATAAATAGAGGATTTTTCTTATTTCTTATTTATGCATTTGTCCTTGTCTTTCGTCAATCGTGAAAAACTTCTAAAATTTCCTTTTGAAATATTGTAGTTTTTCATTCCGTTTATTTTGTGATATCTGTACCATTCTTCAACACTTTGAGCTCATTTCTTTAGAGGTTAAACCAGCCTGATATTTTTAAAAATTCTTTTACTATAAATCTTAAATTATTAGACTTTTACGAGAATTTTCATTCATATTCAAAAAAAATAAGGAAAAGTGTCAGTAGAGCTCGCGCCTTGAGTTTCCGTACCGTATTGCCGTAAAACTCTGTAAATTTTTATTTATTCATTTTATTAGTTATATTAGTTATTATCCACAGAATTATAAATTAATCATTTTCGGATTTATTTCTTTACTTACTTTCGTGCCAAATTTCAAACCCTAAAGGTTTTGATGATCAGTCAGTGAATATGACTTGTATTTAAAATATGTTTTGAAAAGTTGTATATTTTTATTGCTTCAAACTAGAAACTTAAATTTTTTTTATAGTTAAATGAAGTTATAGACATTAGTATTCGATATTAATTTCAACTTGATACCTCAAGCCGTTTCTGTGAAAAGGGGCCTTAATATAAATTTTTAGTAGGTGCACATGTAAATGGATAAAGACTGATGAATGATATTTTAGTAGTACCTAATGTAATAATTCATTTATTATAATACGCTGTTATAATTATATTGCGTTTTACTCGGATCAACTTTTTTTAAATCCGTGAAAGTAATATCCTGATTTAGAAATTAAAGGAAATTTTGCAGTATTTAATATTGAGAAAGTTTGTCGCCGTCCTAAGGTGAATAACGAGTCAATACGCATATAACAATTTAAGTATGTATCTAGAGGTTTTATACTAAGTTGAAATTTAGAAGAATATTACAAGGAGAATCGTTAAGTGAATTCACCTTAGGCTTTTAAATTGTAAATTACTCAATTTCATTTATTAAACTATTGTATTAACGTATATACCTACCTACTTATATTTTAATTGATAAAAAAAGGTTACCCTAAAAATATCGAAGTATGCAAATTCTTGGTTTTATCTTTATTTGATTTGTGATAATAGTGTAGATTTTTTATTCAATTAGCGGTGAAGGGCGAATACTGCCCATAATTTGCGTGAATTCCTGCGTAACTGGTCTCGAGTGCACAGCATAATCTAGAAATTATCACCGCATAGAAGACTTTATGGGTTCGCCGAGAGTATGCACGGTCATGAGCGCACGTTCCGTCCTTTCTAAATTTCTGTGGATCGTTTAGTTTGTTAGGAACGCCTATAAACATGACGCACATAAAAGCCACAAAGGCGAAGAGGATCTCCCAATGATGCCTATCGGTTACTTCCCGAAGAAAAGCATTCAAATGAGCGCCTTCCTCCGCGGCTTGACAAGTGCACGAAGCAGCTGAAGATGATCACACAGGAGAGGCTAACTGGCCACGCTGAGTTGCCGGTGACATATTTCATTGGCAGCGGATTCTCAAGAAATTCTTTAAGAGCCCTGAGTGGCGAAAAAGATGCCATGCTTGGCTCCGGGCTGCTCTGGCGTTCCAGGAAGCCGCGTGTGCAGCACCTCGCCATGGGTCGGTCTGAATGGCTTTCTGAAAAATGTTAATATTTTCTGGTTAATGGCCATGTCCTACGAGGTGTAATTGCAAATAAAACTGCTAATGGAAATGATGTGTGCCCGGCATGCACGGAACGAGTGTGATGTCGCGGCGACAATGGGCGCAGGTCATCGTCGTCGTCGCGACGCGAGTTGCTCGAAAACCAGTGGAAGGCGGCTATCAGCGATCTTCAGCTGGATCGCGCTAGATCGGATCTGGACTGGCAGCTAAGTGTTTTCGTGAGGTCCCTCGGGGAACTTTGCTCGAACCAGGCGTCGACAGACCGATGCGCGTCACCGCGACGTTCCAAGGGGACAAAAATAAAGCACATCGGTTCCATTTGTATCTGAATTGTCTCCTCCGCTTGGCAGTCGCCGCTAACCACGGCCAACAAAGGTCTTTTGGTGTAGTTAAAAAAAATGAATGGACCCGGGTGCGATGCGTGAACCCCGATATGTCACGTAAAGAACGTTGCCCATTGTGAGCCTTTTCGGTTACAAAGACGAGACATCATACGAATCTGACATAGTTACCGAACGTCTTTTGTTGTCTCCGAAAAGCATTCAGCACTATCTTGGCTCCGCGAGATGGCCCGCCCGCGGGTCTTTCAAACAATACACGAAATGCTTTAAGACGAAGAACAAAAGTGAACTCTCCCCGAGCTGAGGAGCGACGGCACAACTGCGCCAACAGGACGTTAACCCTTCGATCCAAACTGGGACTAGCCCGGCTGACCTCAGCTTCAGGAGCACTCCTGCTCCGGCTTATCAATAAGTCATAATCCAGGAAATCGAAAAATACTCATTTCACCCCATTTCGGTGGGTTGTTTGGGCGGAGACGTCGAAAGTGCCATATGTGGTTTTCGCACTATTCTGGCTTCTGCCCGTATCTGGACCTCGGGGTTCCGAGGGTTTCTGGGGTTCTGAGCGATGCTGGCATATGTAGTTAATGAACACTGCCGCTGGCTTAGCGGCCTTACCTTGCTAACCCCTGGGCCTGGTGGCCTTGCACTTCGCCTCAATCCCTCAGGATTTTCCGCCTTTTTAGTTTTCCGTGGCAAACAATCGCTTCAGTTCCAGTTCAGCATTTGTTTTGCTGTTTACGCACGTTATTAGGGTTTATTGCCATAAACGATTGTCCGAATTGCGGTTCGAGCAACGGAGACAGGGAATCTAAATTTAAAGGTATTAGAAATAAGTTTTCTAACAGCTAAGGTCTGTGAAATTTGGTTGAAAAACCCCTTTTTAGTTTTAATAATTGTTTTATAATTTTGCGATCAGCGCAAGAGCTTTCTCAGGACACGCACTCAGAGAAAACAAATTAAATTTGAAGAAATCGTACACGTAAAACGTTCTGCTTAAATATAATTCAACTTCGACTTTGAATGATTTCGTCTTTGGTTCTGAATGTGCTTTCTAAAAACCTGAATGAGGTGCTGGACGTTAATATAATAACTACTACTATAACTACTTGTAGTTGAGAGTAATAACTTTCATTTGAATACAATATTTAAATATTTTCTAGTTAAATTTTATTAGATAAGACACAGTGATTATAGTTTATTAGAAGATTTATCGCACACTGTAATGAGTTTTCTTTAAGTTAACATTCATTTTATCGGAAAAACTGCGCAATATATCTATATGTATATAGCTATAGTTGTTTAGTAATCGAAAAATGACAATAGTTATTGGAATTCCAATTCTTATTAAAAAAATAAAAAAAACATTTTGCAGTTCCCCACATAGGCACATTACGCATTACAAACCAAAAACAAATCTAATTTTTCGATAGTTAGGTGGATATCCTTTTGTAAAATCGCTGTTCTATTTCTATGTATTCTGTAGAAGTTAAAATGTGTTTTTCATTCCTCTCGTATGTGATAAATGTGATATACCTTATATGTAGGTATTTATTTCTAAAATTGAAAATATACAGCGACTCTTCACTGTTTTCGCAAATCCTTTTAGCTGCAACAAAAAGAAGAAGATCGGTTTGTTCTAATAAAACTTCTAATAAATCGCTTACGCTTTATTTTTCTGAAATTTTTGTAATGCGATGCAAAAATAATCTTAAAGAAAATATAATGTGTATATATTTTTAATTTATTGATTGTTTCAAGTGCACACTACTTAGATCTAATAAAGATAAATATGTATGCACAGATATTATCATGTTAACTATCGAAATTTGGAAATGCAAAATGGTGATGGATCGTACCAAAAGTTAGGTATTTCACTTATACTACATATTAAAATTTAGATATTTAGATAATATTTATAGATTTGCAGGGGATTTGGTATCTAGTTTTGAATCATTGGCGTGGTCGAAGTTGCGGACAAAGCGATAAAAATTTGTGGGGTTTTCACGAAAATTATATGCTGTGCAAAATCCGGAAGAAATCGTTTCTTCTTCAATTGCAGATTAGATTTCCGCAGTGATTCTGGAATGAATGAAATAAGCATAAAACATCATCGAGCAGGGACCGCTTAGCATTCTCGCTGAGGCTGCTGTGCAGCGAGTAATTTGGGCGGATAATCATTTGCTTCATCTCGACGCTTATCTCGCACGTCACTTTGCGGCGGCAATCTGGATCACAAAAACTCACCTTAGTCGCACCAGCGCTGCATCAGTGCCGGACGACGCTCCGTGGACGGAGCCATTTCCACGACCGGCGCGAGGAGGAGGACTCCAGGACCAGAACAATGGCAGCACGGGGCCCTCTGCGCTATCTGCGAGTCCCCGGGAACTCCAGAAGCAGCAACAATGGGAACGGCAGCAAAATCAGGGAAAACAGCCCGCCCGCCCCGGCAAGCACCGGGTAAAAGTTGCTTCTGGGATCTGGGAGCCGGGAGAAAATGTGAAAACTGAAGATTCCACCCCTTGATAACCTCAAAATCACATCCGAACTCTCGGACGGGAAAAAAACATGTCGCATGTGCCCGCTGTGCAGTTTTTTGGTCGTCTCCAGGTCGGCCGGATCCTTCAGTTTCCCGGTTCTTGTCAGATCCTGCGATGACCCCTGGATGGGCTGTGAATAAATTTTTTTTCCGCCAGCACGCAAAAAACTCAGCGACCCTTGGGTTATCCCGGATGATGCTGGGGCACAGCAATTCTTTGGTCGTGACACAGAGATTTGATGATTTGATTTGGGCACTCTCGATGACCGGAGACAGATAGCAGAGCTTTTCCAGTGTTTCTGACCAGGAAAAAGTCTATCAATTGACGTACTGTAATCTTGAGGATGTGTCACGAAAATACATTGGCAAAATTTACTTTTACTTTGTTTCAGCAAAATGATTGAGTCCAGAAAACATGGATGTGAGTGGAATGTGACCAGACACCCAGCATTCCGTCTTCTAAATTTACAAATAGGTGCAGTCATAGCTCTTATTACTTGCTATTATATAAAAGTTGTTATTTTTCAAAGAAGTATAAGTCTATTATTGGAAAAATTCAAAGTTAAAATTGATAATAATAATTCTTAATAATTCTTAAAATGTCCACTTATTCTACTTTAACTACTTAACTACTTTTTTATAACGAATCATAGTACCTACGATGTGACTCTCAGTCACTTAAGCGAAACATGGAAATAATTAAAATATTCTTGCTTTTTTTTATAGTTTATTTATCCAAACAAGCTACACAATAAATTTTTTTTTTCATGCTAATTTTATCTTATCACCCAGTTATTGAAACAGATTTTTGAAAACATGTTGTGGAAAAAGGGCTATAATTTCTTTCATTGAAGCAAGATTGAAAGCCACAGAGTAACGATTACCATCTATTTGCCCGATTGTAAATGCCCGAAAAAGCAATTTTCGACAACCTTTTGCTCGACAGCTCTGTTCCCGACAAATTTGCTAAATCTTCCTATTCAAAACACAATAGATATTTTTTAAGTTTTTAACTAGCATCAGATGATTAAATTAGTTCAAGATTGTTTAAAATCAATCGCATTTTTTAATTTGTTTATGATAGGCGGCACCAGTTGAAATATCACCGTCATCCGTTAGGTTAATTGTAGTCAAGTCTAAACCAGGTCTAAATCTAAAAAATCTCTTCAAATCTGCTTTCCTATTCATTTGAAATGTACACGCGAAAATCCGGATTTCATTGAGGAGCAAGATCACCAATTATATTTGTAATTGCCACAATTCCCCTTCTGAGACGGTAAAGTACACACGGCGGAGGCGCACCACGAAGCCCATGATTTGTTTGCTCTACTTAAGAAGAGCACCTTAATTTCGAGGCGCAGCCGCTAGAAAACGAGCAGCGCCATTTGTCCGTGTGTACGGCAGCGAAGATCAGCGAGATTAAATTGATAAAAAATAATGGCAATAATAATAGATGCATCGAAGCTACCGAATCACGCGCCTCCGGTACCCGGCCACATTCAGCATTATCCGGAATACCAATAGCCGGGGAACAATGCCTCGGTAGACAATCGATGATCGTGTTGATTCTGGCGGAACACTGAAATCATGACTTTGTCTGATCATAGCGTTGCGAAAAATTGTTAATAATAGTTGAAGGGAGCAGGAGTCCCGGACGGTGTTCAGCTTGCGCAGAGCATACAAGCGAAGCGGCTTGGGGACGAGCGCGGAATTTTGCTCGAACGAGGCGACCATCAACAGTAGCCGAGTGATCAGCGATCGTGATTGAGGTGATCGCGATATTATTTTCTCCTGACCATTAATTTTACGTTCGGGCCGGTGCCCTCGTAGCCGCCGTGCGGCCTGCCAAGTGTGCCCTCTGACAAATTTCGCTGTCTGACCTGGAAAATGCCATTGACAAACGATCTTCATTGTGATCAAGATAAGACGGCGGATGAACCTAATGGCATTAAGCGTAATTTGCTGAAAGGAAATGCGACAATTTTCGTTTTGTCGCGAATGGCACACTTGTGCACCGTCGATCTATGAAAAGAAGTGGAACGAACGGCAGCGGTTGCAACTAGTTGCGTTGCAGTTTCTGAGCGGTGTTGGTCTGCCGAACTGGCGGGCATTGAAGGCACGGTCGCGCAGCCCGGAGGTAGGTGAATAGTCACAATGACAGGAAGAACAGGGGCGATTTTGATTTCCTGAAATGACAAATGCGGATGCACCGCTCAAGACCATTTTCCTTAGGTATAATGCGCGCGAGAAGACGTGCTGCCACTCGCCAGAAGGCGGCAAATAATTCGCAACGAGCGCCAATTATTGCACTCGGCCGAACGGAGGTGTTGAGAGGTTCCGCCGCTGGGAAGAAGGGCAAAGTTCGGCGTTGATTATGCGTAATCGGTTTGAAGAACTGGCACACCTGAAAGGAAATTGTCGTTTAGGAAATCCATCCTTTCAACCGTCATTCCTATGTTAAGCTAGCAGTTCTTCAACGCATTGCCTCACACACACATTTCAATAATATCTACTTTAAGAAAAATGTGACATAAAATTTCATTTCCATTTAACTTCAGCTATTTCCTATCACTAGTTGACTTGAGTTATTAATCTGCAGTTTCTTTAACTTTTATTTAGAACATTCTCTGTTCGATGACTTTAAATAAAATCATTTTTAACTCTACAGAGTTGAGGTGGTTAGCTTCTTTATGTACAAGTTCAGAAAGTCATGTATTACTTTATTGTAAGATTCATGCGCGAACTCTTAACTATTAAATTCAATATAGGCATGTTATGTCTTCTTCCGCCGTGTTAGAAACTTAGTCAAAGTTAGTAAAAGTAGGAATTTTAATTTACTGCAATAATGATTTGTTTTGATTATATCTGTTTAGAAACTTCATATTTTACTATATTATCTTCTCATTGACCGTTAATTCAGAAACTATGAACGAAACCCTAAAAGCATTAATATAATTTCTTCCGCTATTGACAAAAAATCAGAAAGTTTATAGAATTATTAGAATTACATATCTAGAATTTTTTTCAACCAAATATGTGCTAAGACAGTTCTGGGTGTATTAATTAAGGTAAATATTGTTGTATTAAAATGTCAGCAGATACGGAAAACGAATGAGAGATGCTCTTGATTTCGTTTTGAACTTTAGATTACTCTTAAGCATCATGATATTTTCCTGATCTTATATACAGTTTTTTGCTCATGGTTCATCGACTAAAATAATTTTGAAAGAAATATTTTCAAAACAACGAAAAGGTTTTAGGTATAATAACTAAAAAACCCTTTCGTAGTATAATGGACTTAATCATAAGACAGCAAAGAGAGTATATGAGTCTTTTAGGTTCTGTATGAGGTCTTAGGTGCTTCATTCGATCTAGCAGTTCCAATAATTCAGAGGATTAGCTTACAAGCGATTACACATGTCGGAGTTAATACCGCGTAAAAAATCCATCATACCCGCAACATCCGTCGGGAGTATCTTAATCTTCCCGCAAGTGGAATTAAGATAAAGCCGGTGGCTTCGGACTATTGCGCTAGATGAAACCTGGTCGCAGGTATCTGGCTGACCCGAAGAAAACCAATTTCGGCACTCCACTTTTCTCGGCTGGATTGCACGAGCGTCTTTCACCTGGAGGAGCGTCCACAAAGCACCTCCACCCCATGGGCCGCAACAAAAGACGATCCGAGGCGGCTTTCTACACAACAAATTTATATAAGCGGATCGGAGTGAAAGAGGTCGTGCACATTTAGATTCCATGATTTACTGCGGCGTCCCCAGCCACCTGTACGCTGGCGATCGCCGAAAGACCTCTTGATTCCGGGCCGCCTCGCTGGATTTGGCCGCAGCAAATGCGTTTGATAGCGGAGACGACCGCGGCTGAGTCTCCCTAAAACCCCGATTAAATGAAAATCTGAGAAAGCCGAAAACCAATAAATTTCGAGTGTTTATAATCAGAAAATTTCGATTTGACAGCTACCGCAATCGGCCTCTATCGGGTCGAGGTCTTCTAGGCCGGGCGACGGCGGTACCTGACGGCGGCGGCGTAGCGCTGCGTCCTCCTACCTGACCTCTTGCTCCCGTCGCTGGGCTCCGCCGATCGTTTTTTCTTTAAGAAAGCATAAAAATCCGAAATTTGACATTTTTCGTCTCATAGTTCTCCCACAGCTACCTTTCTCCGGGCCGTTCGCTGTCCTAGGGTTCCGGGTGCCAGCGCGGTTCAGCTTGTGAATCCAATCCACCGCCGCCACC
Source organism: Machimus rusticus (assembly GCA_951509405.1). Taxonomy (NCBI): domain Eukaryota; kingdom Metazoa; phylum Arthropoda; class Insecta; order Diptera; family Asilidae; genus Machimus; species Machimus rusticus. Next base: position 46,123,072 of record OX608050.1, on the reverse strand, counting down.
ACTGCGACGAGCCCTGTGAAAGGTTTCTTGGGAAATTTATTGAAATTTCAAGAAATTTGGGGCTTTGAACTCTGAGAAAGGCTTTTTTGTTACTTGCTTTTAAGTGAAAAGGCCAGGGTTCCCGAAGATTTGTGTGATATCGAATAAATGCGGACATTGTCTAGAAACAGGAGGCAGCGGTTGTAGTGCGCTTTATAGGGTCATAAAAATCACGCTGACTGCTTGATTTGAATTCGAATTTCTTTTTTCGGGCCCAAACACCGTTGAGGAGAAGGAATGCATACCTAGGCTCTTGATATCAGGTGATCTGCGCTCCGGCTAAATTATGTTCACCTGTAAAATGACACTATCTTTTCTTGTAAGCGCCCTACGGGATGAAATTAACCTACTTTTGGTTATACGGACTGCATCATGATAGTTGACAAGGCCGGACTTTACTGCCTTAAGGCCGCGATCGTTATGGGCTTTGATGATCTATTAAGAAACTTTAATTCTTTAAAACGACCTCATCGGTAATTTTAAGTCAAAACTGTTTGTTTTTGATACCCTAAAGATCCTTAATTGTTTATTAGCAATCAGTTCTCATTATTATACTTCACTTTTATAGTTAAAAGTCTTCCTTTGATGTGTTAATTCTGTTCGACTATGTAAATGTGTGTCTAAAATTTTGTTTAAAAACATTCAGTAAGTTATTTTATACCACGATTTAGCCACTACCTTCAATATATTTACTTTAAAACATTTTCATAATTCTGCTCTTTTATACTCAACTTTGTATCTTTCAATCTTTGTTAAAATACGAGAGTTTCAACAGAGCCTAGACTAACTAAATAACTTCAACAAATTGGATGTTAATCTATGATCTCTAAGTACGCGAGGAGTGAAATTAAAGGTGAAAAATTTACATTCATTAAATAAAATTTGGATACTGTATTTTAAATAAACTTCCAATGTGTCATTTAAGTAAAAATCTATGAGTAAGAAGGGAATATTTCTGATGTTTTGCATTTAAAAAAATCCTTCTTGATTTTAAAATTATTCTTCTTATTAATTTCTCGTAAAGTGTACCTACTTAAGATGCATAAAAAATCAAATAAGCAGTTAAAAGACCTACTTTTGTTTAATAATAGATGTCGTAAAATTAATTATATACTCACTATTAAATTACTCTAGAACTATTTGAATAAATTAAAATTACACATATATCATTAAACTTATTTAATATGCGAGGCTTTAAGATTTCCTAAAGGTCATTGGTTTTGAATATAAGTTATAAATTTTGTAATTTGTTTCTATCAATTTAAATGCTCCGTTTTTTCTCATATCCCTTTACTTTTATCTCCTTTGAAAATATAGCTGTGAGTCCTTAATAGCATGTCTTAAAAAAACGTAATCCTACTAATTAGTACCTTGTGAAGAGGCTTATCTGTCGATGCTCTTAAAAGAAAAATTCTTGTCATCTTAATTGCTACTTTGTCGCCTCAAAGGTGTAAACATTGTTGGAAGCACCAACTAACGCCCTTGAGAAGGAAAACCTCTGCCCTTTCACCTAAAAACACCAAAACAATCTGAAAACCACTCGAAATCAGAAGGTCGCAAACGACAGCTGGAACCAAGAAACCAGCATTTCTTGCGTTCCCCTTAGCTTTTTCGCGAAAAGATCTTGTAAAGGAATTACCGAATAGTTCATCTGTGACGTCATTTGAGCGAATTTTCTTCTCAGTGAGATACCAAGAATGAAAGGGGTGAAATTTAAGACTGATCTGCCCTTCCCTCTTCTCCAAAGTGGATGCTGAAGAAAGCATCTTTCCAGATTTAGACTGGCATCTTATTGTTGTGCCGTCAGAAAATGATCAGAAAGGGCGCGTGATCCTTCCGATATTGTCAGAGCAGCGACCATACCTCTTATAACTACACATGTAAGAAAGAAGGTTCCACGGTGTGTAAGACACCGCTGAGAAATTTCCAAAGCGGAATGTTTGTTCTGGGGAGGATTATCCCTTGGCCAGCTCTGAAAAATAAAAGGATTCTGTTCCCTCAAGAAAGAGTCCTGGCTTTCTTCAATTTAAAACGACTGTAGGGCAAATGAAGCATGACATTTTAATTATCCTCGGCAAACGCGAAATATCCCAAAGGTCATCCGGTGGCCATCAGAATGTGTTCAGTATTTAATTATTAGCGGACTAGTTTTAGTCGCATTAATAATGATGATGATTGACTTTCGAACACCTCCACTTTAGTGCGTACGTATCAAAAACGCTTTTCTGGCACCATTCAAAGGACGTGTAAAATCAATGGAACTCTCAGTTAACATAAATGTAAATAACGCCAGTCTAAAAGATAAGCCTGAAATTAAACTAATCACAAAACTTTTAACCCCAACAGATATAATACATATTAAAATCGTAAAATTATATACTTTAGGTATACAATTCCGTCGGTGGATTCTTTCGGGTGATTTCTTAATCTTTTTGAGAAATTTATAAGTCTATATAGTTAATGACGACCTGAAAATTGGAAAACTAAAGAGAAATCACGTGAACATTTGTGATAACATTTTTATATAATATTGGGTACTGTAAGTTAAGATGTTAAGTAAGATAAATAATATGAATATTAAACTATCAGAATGTAAGAAATTCTGATCTAGGAGTTTAAAAGACACTGAAAAAAAGAAAAAACACCGACTTTAAAATTTTAGAAGAACGTGAAGAAATCGAAATCTTGTGGAACTCTTCTTTAACGTAAGCCAAAAGTCTTGCTGAGGATAAGGAAATTGAGCATAAATCGTGAACTTTTATAAAATATCCCGCTCTAGGGACTGTAGAGGAAGTGAAACATGAGATTTTAATTATCTCGGCAGCCGCGAAGCTCAAAAGAGGTCATCTGGCGGCGGTAATCGGAATGCGGCCAGTATTCAATTACTCGCAGGAGCAGCTTCCGCCGGATTAACGGCGACGATAATTATGCAAGGAGGCCTACGCCGGCCGCTCGCCTTTAACTGACTTCTTAACGCCGTTTGAGTGCCACATCCCCATAAAAAGTGGCTGGCAGCCGCCGCTCAAATTTATTCAGGATTTGATATTTTTATTTCCATAATTTGTTTCTGCGGCTGCTACTTGTTGCATCTTATTAATATTTATTACCCCGGCGGACCTCTCGGCTGCCGGTCCATGGCCCGCCAGCCTCCCGATCACATGCACACTCGCCGGAATTTTTATAACCCGGAGCGGGACATGCCGTCACCAAGGGAATCACGGCCTCGAGTGGCAGGGACATAAATTTATCATCTCGTTTACACTTTATAACTCATCCGGCGGGCAGTTGGTCGCCTAGGTGCCGTCCGTCGCGTCGGGTCGCGTCGCGTCCTGCGGCCGCGTCCAGTGGTCCTGGTGACCCCCGCCGCCGCTTTATGATTATGACGCATTCGACTGCGCCGGTGACACCTACAACCGCAGAACGACGCACTCCGGCTCTGGATGCAGATGCAGACGTCTCGGATCAGACGCGCGACGTTAGAAGGATCATTGCCTCTTTAACGCGCGAGCCACAGGAGGAAAAAACCGAAACTCAATAAAACGGAGAATTATGCAAATGGAGTGCGGCGCAACACGCGTCCTGGAGGCAGAGTCTCCTGGGCCGCAGCCTCGTGGCCTTTTTGATTTGTGGTTTCATGACACCTCTTTAAGGTGCATCGATGCTAATCAATTTTTTTGGCCGCAATACGATTCTAGGTAATATCGCGCGCCACGAGCGGATTCTAGGTCGCCCCGTGATTAGGGGCACGCGAGTTATGGCGTATTTATGCAAACGCGAAACGGGCGCCCCGTGCGCCGAGTTTCATTAATTTTATGGACTGCGCTTTTGCTGATTCTTAAGATAATGGGGGCCCTGGCTCATTTTCATAATTTTGGTGCACCTGTCTGGGCCGCGGTCGGTGGGTATACCGATTTTAGAGGATTTATGGGCTTGTGATTCTTTTTTGCCCCCTTTTTCGCCAGCAGGAAAGTTCGCTTTTTGTGCATAAGCCAAACTCTTTTCTGCGGTTCGTTTAGTTCGGATTTTTCGGTTAAAAATGTTTTCTTTCATTTCATTTTTATACAATTTTCTGTGAGTTAAAATGTTAAAAATAACACAATTCCTTTCAAAGCTTCCATGAATAAGATTTGGAGGAGTTTTATTTTCTTAATTGTCTCCAAAAGAAACATACTGTTATACTTCAAACTATCGATTACCTAAATTTGAAAGTTATAAAGCTTACAAAACCGTTTGATACCGAAATCTACTTTGTTAATGGATATTTTCTCTTATGTAGGTATGTAGTAAATAATAATAATTTTGTTTATAAAGACTCTGGCGGAATTTTCACAATTCAGTTATATTTCCTTCAGAACATTTTTTCGAATTCAGGAAATTGTATAAAATTCTCGATTTTTTTTATAGTGCTATTATGCTCACTCTATACTAATTTATATAGCAGATTTGAAATTATCTATTCCAAGAACCCTAGTTTACCTACAATATTTAGTTCGTCATCCAGATAACGTTAAATTTTATTAATTAATCAATAACTAGATCTAGAAATGTACTTTAGATTAGTTTTTAATAATACAAAAATTCTCTTAATTTAAATCCTATAGTTTCCAACAACTTCTTTATCATCACATCATTCATCATATGTTTTAAACTTTAAAATTTCGAAAATTAAACCAATGCTTTTGATAGTGCTATATTGTTTTAATGTAAGATATCTAGATAATGTTTTTAATTCTCAAAAGTTCAAGATTGACACACAAAATCAATAAGTTTAGGTACTGAAATCATTGCTTAAATAGTAAACTTCCACATTATTTAGCTAAATATAAAATGAATCTTGCAGGGAAACCCAAAAATGCAGCTTGGCATTACTTCCAATAAGTAATTACACTAGCTTATAATCTAAACAAATTATATTATTTAACGAACAAAAGACAAACAAATTCCACATCAGTTTTTTACAGTGTGATTACAACGATAACTTAAAGTATTTAAAACCTTTTATATTGGCACATGCAACCCGCCCTAGATGCATATTTACGCGATAAACTAAATGGGGAGCCGAAAAAAGGGAATAGGTGAGCCCCACTTCCATCGCATATACGGCCATTAGTCAATCACCCTGACCTTTAGATAGCGAAAAATTTGCATTTTAATTTGCGTCCCAAAACGCACTAGAACTCGAAAATAATGGAATTCGACCGGGGCGCGTACAAAAATATATTTTTAAAGTATAATCCAATTTTTCGTGCGTTTCGGAATCGAGCGCACTCTGCCAATTTGCATGCAACTTTCTGCTAAATTTTATTTGTTTAGTTAAACATAGTGGAAAAATTTAAAGGTATTTTATTGGTGCAACTGGAGCACTGGGGAGCCCGTCGAGGGCCCGCGACGCCCGGGCGGGCAGCTGGTGGAAAGCGAAAAATACGAGCTGAGTGCGGGGTTCAACGGCATAACCTCGGCTAATGTTATACGTGATGTGTGCCCTTTAATGAACCTATTACGCGGCAGTTATAATGTAATTTGCATAAATAATGACTTTTCACTTTGTTTACCTTTGCGCAGTGTGGCGGACCGGAAGACGGCTGCAGAGAAAAATTGACGTTTTTGATAAGCCTTTCCACCGGCGGCGGTTATCTGCTGGAATTGGCGGGTAGGCGGCTGTTCCTGTCAGCATTGTTTATATTCCGGCAGAGTCAGCCCCGGGGGGAAATTTGATGTCACTGCGTTTGGAACTAGAATAATTAGCCGGGCTAGGGGGCCGTGTAGCGCAGCAAACAGAAAAAGGAGCTGCGCTGCTGCGCCACATCGAAACCGCCGAAACTGGCTCATTTGCTAGAATAGAAGTCGCGGCCCGTAGTTAGTCAGATATTTGAGTAATAAACATGAGCAGCTCTGGAAACTTAGCCCACAACAATAGAGCCCTGTTGACAAGACACGGCGATCCCGGCGATTTCTAAATAAGATACGACGGCCGCGGTACGAGCGCAGCACCCGCACCACGGCCGCTCGGGGATGTCGAGATGCAAAGCCGGATAACAAAAGGAGTTTATCCGATTCAGTTCGGCTTCCCCGGCAGATACGCCTCGCCTCTTAGCGGAGGTGCCCGCGAGCGGCTAGCGATTTACTGACAATCGCAGCCAAATGGCCTCAGCAAGACGACCTGGCAGGCAGTTGATGTCCCAAAGTCATCGCCTCCTCTGTTGGATCACGTACGATTGTTCCTCGGAGCCATTCGGTAGATCACGTTTGGTAGCTTCCGGTGGACTACGTCTTCCATTCAGCGCTCCTCGCCGCTTATCTTTAATTTTATTTATTTTCTTCTTCTTTTTATTAAGAAAATAAAAAAAAAATAAAATTGTTCGTTTTTTTGCCTTGGCTCTTTCGAAACAGTTGCGACTGTTCGGTGACAGCCGCGCAAGGAACAAATTTCTGTGAGTAATTTATGACATCACGAGGTGGAGATGATCGCTAGATATGACCTGCCCCGCCACCGACCAGATCGGGGAAGTTTGATCATCTGGCGGAAGTCGGGGTTCAGTGATATGCCCTCAAGACGGGTCTGATCGGACCAACCGATGAATTCCTGTAGTCTACCATCGGCTTCTTAAACTCTTTGGGAGGTTTCCAAGACGTGATCAAACGTACTCATGGCCAAAGATTCCATTTTAAAGATCCCATTTCGCTTATGAAACTTGCTGGTCATTAAATTGCCACAAGATCAATGTCGTAATGAACTTGGACCAACTTTTGAAATACAATTTAACAACATCATGTTTTTACGAATTTTTCTAGCAATATACAAATTAACCTTATTTATAGTAAGCAAGAAACAGAATATTAAATAAAAAAGTTATTACAATTAGAAATGGTAATCCATAGGTGTGTGGTCCAGTTCTTACATTGTTGTGAGGATAGTTGACCTTAAAAGCAAAACGTCGTTATATAAGATGTTTTCTAATAGCAAAAATACAAATTACTGTGATCATACAATTATCATATGATAAAATCAATATACTATATATGTTATGTGAAGTTTGAATAGTTTTACGCATGCTTGATGTGAAAATGTATTACAAAAACGTTTTGAAATTTCCTTTTTACTACCATATGTAACAATTTATATACGTTTGTGTTTGTATTTTTTTTTATAATGTGAACCGCAGACGACACTTAACGAATAAGTATTTGGTTTAAGTGCAAAATTATATTTTAAACCTTAAATTTTGTACTTTATTGACTGGGCTGAAAGGAGAGTCGTCAGTTTTTTAATTAAAATTTTTACGAGAAAATAAACAGCTTTAGCTCACATCACTTTAAGACGTTTAATTAAAAAAACATCTTGGCCGCTCTCGTTTTCCAAAAGTATTAGTTGCACCTGCCCAAAGTACGAGGCGGCGACCTTAAGTTTCACTAGTCGTGCCTGTAGGACACGAAAAGGGCAAGAAGCGCTCTTTTTTTATTATTTTCGTCTTATGAAAGTGTCACTGCGTGACGATTCCGCTGAAATTTATATCACTTAATTAAGGACAAGATGTAAAAAGGAGCCACAATTAAAAAAGTCTGCCGCACGCTATACAATAACCGGCGACGAAGGGGTTAAGCAAATTATTGTATTCAGGGGAATTAAACAAATGAAACGGAAAAGAACCAGAGGCGGGCGTACGTCTTTTTTTCTATGTCCAAAATTTCATAATTGAACGTCTCTAATTGTAGGGCTGGAGAGGGCGGTACAAGGAATATCCCATGCCCGGTGTAACCCTTTCGGACGTGAAACAATGTCTTTCGTTAATTAGAAAACCCTTCGACCGGGCAGGAACCGTTTAATTAAGTTCTTTGACTCCCACCACCGAAAAATCCCTCATTTCCCATTTTGCTACGATGATGGCTCAAAAGCTGTTGCAGTTTTATCTGAATACATTGAGCAACTTCTGAAGGTGTTGGGGTCAATGCTTTTGGGAATTTGAAGTTAGCCTTGTCGCTCTGGGAATTCTTTTTTCTTAATTACTTCTAGCGGAGTTCGCCTGAAAGCTCTAAGTTATAAATGGAATTATTGAAATTTAGATTTGAAGTAAAAAGAGCTGAAATGATTCGATTTGACTAGGGAAAACTGAAAAATTCGAATCCGGAATCTATAAATTTAAATCATATTCGACCATCGTTTTGCTTTTGTAGAAAGTTATTGTATTGGTCTTTGATTGATCGATAAACCGGGCATTGACAAAGTATAAACATTCAGTAGATTTTGTTTAAAGAAAGTAAGATTTTAATTTTCTTGAAAACTTGAATTTTTTTAAAAAATCATTGAATTTTAAAGAAAATTGTGAAATTATAAATTTTTTTAAATTATTGTTTTATTATAATTTTTTTTTTAATGTTTCAAAGACTATCTATCTTGAATTCAAATACTGTGACTAATCTCGAAACTATTAGTTCCAACATTAAAACTCTTTTGTTTTGAATACATGATATCGTTAAGAAAAAACAAAGAGATTGTCATTCCAACTTTTTAAAAATTAAAAAATTTACTATTAACATCGTATAGTTGTGTTTAATACGAAATAATTTAAATGGGTATTTAAGAACAAGCAAATCTTCATCGAATTGGATCCTTGTCGGATGACCATTTCGAAGAGTGTGTGCTGCTTATTGTTATTAAAGATGTTTCATTATCATAAATCGATGGTATTTTAATATGATTTTCATTGGATATGTTTTCCAGTCAAATTTTATTTGCTTTTAATTTTGTAATTGCTAATTTAGCTACATTTAATAGAAATAATATTTTACTTTTAATTGTTTTTTATTTGAAAGTCTGATACATGTTTGCTTGAATTTATAGCTCATGCGGGACAATGTTTTTTAGAATCTTCTAACTTTCTACATCTCTTGGAGTTGTGTCCGAATTAAACTGGAAAGAGAAGAGCTGAGATCTTCACATTTGTAGGTACGTTTATCATTTAATCTATAGTATCTCTACCAGGACCTTTGTCGATTATCGCTTTTAAAATGAAAATAATATTCTTCGGGATATGTGTATACAAAATTAAATTCAGAATTTGTTTTCGTGCTTTAACGAATTCGACAGCTCCGAAGTGTCGTGGCGTCGTCGCGGTCGCCATCGCGTCGGTAGTATTTCAGCGGTTTTATCACCTGGTTCCACCGCATGACTCCGGTCAAGGCCAAGAAGGTCCGAAAATAAATAGCTCGCCAGAGGCCTCAAACAATGGGCCGTAGTGAAATTGCTGCGCGCTTACGTCAAGAGCAACCCAGGAAGTGTGGAGTGGCTTTAGGTGCCATTGTTGGCACTAAAATCTCCCACGGGTGACTCCAGCCACTCCGCGCCGGTTGAGCCCACACTCGCCGACAAGGTGACAACGAGCGCTATCTTAGGCGAATCGCCGCAATTGCTAGCCGCTAGCGCGCCGAGCTCCTGTGCAGCGTTCGTCGAAATCGACAAATATTTTTTTGTGCTGCCGCAGCAATCGATACTTGACAAATGTGCGCGTTGAAATGGACATGGAGCCGCGGCGGAAAAAAAATGTTGGGCACCTTCAGTAAAAGCTCGCGGCGGTGGCGGCGGCGGCAGCGGCACCGGGAGGTGGTGGACTTAGTTGACAACGCGAACCCGGCCCCAGCAGCACCAGCGGCAGAGTCGATGTCGACCAGTAAACAAACAAAAAGACGACAAATCTGAGTCCCGAGCAGCGCCGAAAGAAAACGGGGAGCCAGGGGCCGCACAGCTTTAAACGCTGTAAATATTCATGAGCAGGAAATATTTTGCATTTTGATGAATTCACGGCGCGGGTTTTTGTAGTCAAGGTCATATGTTAAGCAGCCATCGAGTGTCGATTATTCGGATCGCGTTCATACCGCGTGCACGTGGTGCCGCCACTAGGGAGCTGCGGCATGTCGCACCAAAAACGGCAAGAAGCACTCAATAAAATCAGGCGATGAGTCGCGGGGCCAAAAAGCGTCTGATAGCGCTCCGTCGACTTCGAGACACTCACTCAATTGCCCTCGTAAAAAAGAGTTAACGTTGCATGTCACAGCGGCGCGGCGACGGCAGCGGCGGCGTCTGATAGCCTCGAAATCGCATAAAAAGCTCCAGGCTAATTGCGTTTGCTTGGCCAGACGGCGACTACTCACACTTAAAAATGTCGGGAGGAATTGAAACTCCTCTTCATTGGAAACAAACCCGCACAATGTTTGTCGTTTCTTAAACGCATTGAAAATAACGAACAGTCTTATATGCAAACAAATTTTCTTCAAAACCACCTTCAACGAATCAGACTTTTTTATTTGGATGTTTGAAATTGGTGCGGTGCGAAAACCAAACCGATTTGCACTATAACATGGAATTTATTGTATTTTAAAAATTTCTTAATCATTAAACTTTCGCATGAATTTTTATATTGATTTCTATAAAACCTAAATATGTATATTGTATAATTATAATAAGTAAAATGGTAATATGGAAACTCAAGAAAGATGTTTAAATTAACTAAGATACCTCCATTTTGAATTCTAGCATCGAATTTTAAATCAACGCCTCTAAATTTTACGTTCATGCTGCTGTTTTGTATATGTAGGAATTTGTATAATACTTTTCATAATTCTATCATTACACCGTTTGATATCTAAGTCAAAGCTTTCCAATAAAAAACGAATCGTTCAAGTTGTCCAACTTTCTTTCTAATAAGTATATTAATAAATGTGAAGGTGATTTATTCAAATAGCATTACCAATTTAAGGAAGAGAGTATCTTTAAGGTTCTTTTCTCAAAACTTGTAAGAACTCATTATTTTGCATCCAGAGAGATATAGCATAATATTTGATATCCCTCAGGTTAACAATTTAAAACGCCTTCTTTTATTTTTAAAGATATGCAAAATAAAAATACCATATTTCGAAAATTTGTAAAGAATTTGGCACTTGACAACAAATCTTCCTAGAATTATTATATTTTTAACAAAATGATCTGTCCTGTCCATATATCTGATAAGGTCAAAACTGATATAGCTTAATATACATAAGTAAATGCGTTGCCAAATTATCGCTTTTAGTACACTGAGAAAAAAGGACTATTTAGAACAAACAAAAAAGCGGGTCATATCAAACGTTTTTACATTCGAAAATGCTCCAATAGTAAAAACGTTTGCTTTCAAAATCTTAGAATGTTCAATCCAAACGTCTTGACCGTCAACTAGTTTTGCATTTATAACAAACGTATTTACGTTTGGGTTAAACATTCCGCACGTTCAAATAATCGAACACATCCGATTTTTAAATTGAACATAAAAACTTTTAAATTAAATGTAGCGCGTTCAAATCAAACGCATTTAATTTTTGAAAATGAGCTCGAATATCTTTTGAACCAAATGTTCAGCGCGTTCAAATTAAAAGCCCTAAATCCTCAAAATGAATCCAAAAATTTTTGAATCAAATGTAAAACGGTCAAATAAAACTCGGCCAATTTTTTTAAATGAATGTGAAAACCTTTTATCACAAATGTTCAGCGCATTCAAATCAAACACTCTAAACTTTCAAAATGAATGCAAGAACTTTTAAATAGAAAAAACCAACAACAATTTTTATTTGATATTATATATTATATACAAATACATATTTTCTTATACAGTTTTCACTTAAAACTATCTTCAATATTTTAAGGCCCCGATTATGACACCAGCACCTGTTAAATGTTTTAATTTTGAAAAAAGAAAGTTTTATGTAATGATGAATACAAACCTTTTAGAATTAGGAAAATTGAGCCTAAATTCTAAGACTCTAGAACCTAAAGAGCTCAACGTCACTTGGATTATCAACGTGATAGACGATCCAAAATTTCTAAATTATTTTCACTCACTGAAACGATGGATCCCGTGATATGCACTGCACACAGAACAACTAAACTTTGCCTTGCCTCTACCAAAAAATGAAATGTGAGAGACAATGACACTTGGTTAAAACCCTTTTGTTTTTTAAAAAATTATGAAAACAAAATTCCCGCACCTTCACATTCATACGCAGAACATTTGGTTCAAATGTGTTTTTATTTTAACTATAAAAAGTTAAACGTGTAAGCATTCAGTTCAAACGCGCTGGTTTTTTATTTAAATGTGTTTTTCGTTTGAATTACTAACTCTTAAAAATTAAACGTACAAGCATTTGTATCAGACGAGCTGACTTTTAATTTGAATGTGCTTTTCGTTTGATTGAAAAAATTAAACGTTAAAGTATTTGAATCAAACGTCTTGAGGTTTGTTTTAAATTTTGGAGTATTTGAAAAAATCAAAAATATAAACGTTTAATTCAAATTTTTTTTTCAAAATTGCGAATATTTAGAAAATCGTTTCAATTGAGCACTTTCCGATTGACTTGAATGAAAAGTTTTTGAATCAAACAGTATTTTCTGTAAACGTGCAGTCAAACGCTCGTGACTTTTGAAATGACAACTATTTTTTCTTTTAGTGTATCTACTTCAACTTCTTATAGCGAGTTTTACCTACTCTACACATGTAAGTGGAAGAAAAAACAACTTTGAAGAGTCTGCTTGTGGTGAATAATCATCATCTTCATCATTCTGTAACCGATAGGTGTTTTCTTAATTTAAACATAAGAAGCGTTCATTTAAATAGAAACACTCAAATTAGTTTCCATAAATTTCCGATTAATATACATATTTATTACTTTTTAATTATTTATAAATTAGCGAATACATATTTCATATCTTTCACATATTTATTTGAGAGGTTCCACTTTGTCTCTTTTTGGTTATATTGTACTTATGGTCTTTGTATAATTTGTTTCTGTACACCAAAACGACATTAAAAATCATTGCATTTAAATTGTTTTGCAGAGACTTAGTTGAGTTATACAAAAATATTTCATAACATCGCGCAGTTTTTCTGATTGTTCAAATTTCGTGGACGGCTACACTTTTGAAATATATTTAAAATGAATTTGTATTAAATAGAATTTATGATTTATTCATCAACGAATAAATGCAACAGCCGGCTGCAGAACGGCCATATGGATGAAATTAGTAACGATGTTCGCACACATGCCTTCTGGTGATCAATTTGTTTATAGAGAAATGGATTTTATTAGAGAGCTGGGCAAAATAGAAAATTTGTTTATTTCCAGAAGAGTTAATATGCAAAATATTTAGACATGTTTTGGGTGAAACAATGGGAAATTCGGTCACAGGACTATCGCCGGAGGAGTTGGGCTCAATGCCAGAAATCATCGGTGGCATTCGTTTCAAATTTATGAAAATGCATTTGATCATAAGCTAAAATTCCTGGCTAGGGGCGTGCGTATTAATTTGCTATTCAGCTTGTATAATTAACAGGGTGTAACCGACAGGGCAACAAAACTAAATACGAGTTAGAATTTCATAAATGATGATTAGAACGAACTTGTTTTTTCTGAACTCTCTCAAGATTCGGCAAGTAGATAGTGCATGAGAAAAAAGCAGCAATTATCCTTAGTAGCATACAAATTAATCAGATGCGTCCCGTCGACAAGGTGAACAAATCCAAGGCGTGAATTACTGCGAGGTTAATTTCTTTTGCGAAGGTGCCTCTGTCGATTTTCGCCAATTAACGAATTTTGAGGGGCACATTTCCATAACTATCGTCTAAGTATATTTAATAACTTAATATGGCTGAATTAAGTCATTCCTGGTAGGTTGCTTTCGTAATTATGAAATTATTAACACCGCGGCGGTACAAGGCGGATTTGATTTTTTGCCAAAACGTCCCAGGAAATGTTTGGGTGAGCCGTAAAAGTTAAGCAGTTCATTAAAACTAATTAATTTGTTATTCGAGCACGGACCTCATCCATCCATAAACCACCCTGTGCCGGTGATCATTATGAACACCTCTCGCGGCTTAAGTGCTCCGCGGATTGTAATTTGTGCGCCATTAACTGCGTTACCCCGTTATTATAACACCTGATCCGTGCTGTTTAGAAAATCAAAACGCCTCAATTATCAGTGAATAGTAAGCAGTGGTGCGGGCCGATTTCATCTCTCATTCGGCGCGCACTTCAGACCGCACTGAAACCGCCAATTACTGCGCCGGATTCGTTCATTAGTGGCTATAAAACGCCACGAAATTTTTATAGCTGCTCAAGGTGGCAGTGCATTCGGCCTCAGCTGCGATGGTGTGTCCAATGAAAGCGGCAAGATACGCACGAAATTAGTATCAAATGTCCAAAAGTCACCCCTAAAGCAGGCGAGAAACAGAAACGCCTTTCCACACCTCGCCATTTGCGGCTCAAGTGGACCTTGTCGCCTTCTGAGGTCCTTCCCGATTTGGGATTCAAATTCAGCCTCTTACCCACGAAAGGAGTCCTGATGGCGCTCCAGGAGCCCCCGAAGTGTGTGCCTTTCCTCCGCCCTATTACCAACGCAGGCTCTTCTCGGAACTAACGGCAGGAAAATGTGATTTTCGACTTTTTTCACTGAAATTTCCATAAATTCTACCTGCCAGAGGCACGCGACAGTACTCATGATGGGGCACCAAAGTACACCAGAAAAAATTCCCGAGAATGACAAATTTGATTTCGGGTGTAAAAATATTTCTATTTCTGGCGGCGATATGAATATTTACCAGCGGTTGTGCCATTAGAATATCACCTGACGCCGCAGAGTTCGCTCATGCAAGCGGAGCCGATGCTGTGCGAAGGCAGCACATTCCCCGATCGAATCTCATCTCAGACGCAGGCTAATAATTGGGGGTCACAAGGACTGCCCTTCCAAAACATTCTCGAAGAACGCAGTTGTTTTCTTGAGTAGCTTGTAATTGATTGCATTATAGTATCACATTAATGGCATTCCTCTGATTCTAATTTCGAATAAGGTACTTCTTGAATTTATTTGTTTAGAAAACAGAGGGAAATGAAGGTAGCTATAGGTTATACGTTATGATGTTACTAAGGTCTGATTAGCAAAATGCAGAATCTTACTGATACAGAAGTTTTCGCTAAAAATTCATCCCAACACCAATATATGTCATTCAAAAATTTACTCTCTTTGTCCGCAGTACTTCCTTGAATTAGCATAATTTTCTACAATTCCGAAAAAAGCAACGCAGTACTATATATGTTCATTGGAATGAGTTTTCATGTCCGCTGTACAGGTTATGTATGTGCCAAATTTCACGGAAAAAACAAGCAAACTCAGAAAACCAAGTTAATGGAGTACCAACACAAGTATACTTAAAAGAAATAGGATACCATTCACGTCCAAATAGTGCTTGCAGAAAGACATCGTATTTTATAATCGAATGACGAATATGCAAAATTCAGTTACTACATACATACATTATAAATAGTTTTTACTCAGAAAATTTAAATGATCAAAACCGAAGATCAACTTTCCTTAAAATTTGTTTAGGAATATAGGTATGTAGTTCGGCTTTTAGAGTTTAGTACCTATTTAAATTATTTCAAACACTTATTCTTTCTCCCACTACTATTTTTCAGTTAATTAAAACATTTAAAATTTTAGACAATTCTTTTCGTTGAAAATGGAATGCAAAAATTAAAAAGATGGATCACACACATATCATGTAAACGTTGAAACTAATACACACGCGTTTAATAATACCATTAAATGTTTGGTAGGAGAAAATATGGCGAATAATTTCAGCCCATCAGATACAGCTTTTAAATATTGCCGACATTTGGGCTTGACTATTTAAAAATAAGAGTATAATTTTCTTAGAATATTTAGTAATAATACATATGTATACGTTCCGTTTGACAGACATTTGATAAATGCTACAAATTAAGTTGCTATCGAGGCAACATTAGTCGCAATGATAATAATGTCATCAGCAAACGTTCAAAATTCTAATTGACAAACGTTGCAAATTTCTGAAGTCGATAAATTACAATCGTTTCAGATCCCTCAATTGTAACTGCCAGTAGCACTCCTCTGTAACATAAATGTGCTGGTGGAATGCCTCTCAATAGTTGGCTAATTTGATAATTTGTAGATATTCAAAATCATAATAGCCTCTAATTGAGATTGTTGCTTAGTCGCGAAACAGCGCAAACCAGTCTTGCTTCATGGCGCGACTTATCTCCGTGAGAGCGCGGTTAGCAGCAGCGTTTTAGCGGTTGCCTCACGCTAAAACCCAAATGAAATAATTCTTTCGCTTATCTGTCCTTGAGATGACAATATCGTTATCCTCTGAGCCGCGGCACAGAGCCGGGGTTCAATTATCTCGCGACGACTGATAATCCAAAAAGTTACACACCTATATACTAAACACCTGTCGCATTACGGCTAAATTTATATCCACCGGTAGACCTTTGGCTGCCATATCACCGCGGCACCGGTCTAGCAATGAGCGGGACATAAGTTGAATCGGTCACTGGTTATCCAGGCAGGCGTCATTCCGAAAAAATAAACCAACTAAAAGCGGACATGTTTCAGAGATGTTCGGTGGAACTGGCTGCGTCGGGGCCGGAGCCCGGAGCCTCCACCGATTATAACACTAACCTAATGAAAGACTAACCGCTGCCCGGTGTCCAGTGTCCACTTTTGCTTTTCGACTTCATGTCGAGTCAATAATATTCGACTCCTCAATGGAATGAGCGGCCTCATGATTATAACTCGCGAAGGTTTCTCCATATGCCCATGCGCGGCGGGCTCAGTCGCCGAACAGCGTCGTCCATCGCAAAGGCCCCACCGCACCAACGGTGGTCAGCCTGAAGAAGACGTTCGTTGCGCGCACGCACGTTCAAATAAGCGAAATGACGTTAAGCTAAAAATTTATAACTCGAAGGCTTTATAAGATCGTAATTGCGCAATCGCATCTTATTTACTTGTCGCATTCCCTGCGCAGGCTTTACGATAATTCCGCTCAATTGGAAAATTATCAGATTGTGATGACAACAAAATTGAGTTATGCGTAACAAGACAACCCGCAAATTGAATTTGCAAGAAATCCTACGACTGGTGATTATTTGAAATGAATCAGTAGCACTTGACTATTTACCATACTTGAAACAGCTAATTAATTTAATTGTCAAGTTCCGCCCTAATTGTCGTAATAGCGCGCCGATAATAGTAAATTATAAATTGTGCGAAAATTAAACGCATTTTCAGTTTTCTATAATCTAACATCCGTTCGTAGCAAATTGAAATGATATTAGTTGAACCTTATTATCTATTATTATTATAATATAATAATTACGTACCTATTAGACCTAGGTACATAGTC
This sequence comes from Machimus rusticus, assembly GCA_951509405.1. Classification (NCBI taxonomy): domain Eukaryota; kingdom Metazoa; phylum Arthropoda; class Insecta; order Diptera; family Asilidae; genus Machimus; species Machimus rusticus. The sequence continues at coordinate 46,105,793 of OX608050.1, read as the reverse complement.
CTTAAAGGTATTCCAAAATTTTCCTGCACGGAAAAAAATTTTTCAGAAATACCCCTGTATTTTCCGACGGATTTTGGGATAGTGCATTATTTCGGTAGCATTTGTGAAAAAATACAGGGATTTTAACTAAAATTTAAGGGCCAGCGTAAAATGTTGACATTATTTCCTATACTGTTAAGGAGATCTGCTGCTTTTTCAATATATGTTGTGGATTTTATGGCAAACGTTCGTAAATTGGTTGGGAAGATTTTTACTATCCCAACTTTTTTCTCCGTGTGTTTATTTGTTATTCTAAACCACGATTACTCGTATAAGAAAACTTCCCAGTAAATGTTTAATTAAATGAAATTGAATAAATTAATTTAATTTAATGTTTGTTGTTATGCACTTTCCACTTTCTGGAATCCAAAGGCGAGTATTAAAAACTAAAAAGTTATCGATGGTAGAACTATTTCTGGTTCTTGAGGAAATCAAATTTCAAATTCTGTAATAATTTTGTATTTTCTGGCTAATTCAACTTTTAGTAACCCAAAACACCTCCTAAAATCAATTTTCCCGTGCAAATTTGTCGTTATCTTTCACGTCTGACCCTCACCCGGGTCGTCGTTAAAAACAATTGAAGCGACACTTGTCATCATTTTAATTTGCGCCAAATGAAAATTAATTTCGGCTAAAAATCAGATAGCGACGCACAGTAATTGCGCCCTGGAACGACGACTGTAACGGCCGTTTCGGGTTATCATCGTCGTGCTTGAGGGCTTTACTAGGTGTAAAAGGGGTTGGTGCTGGGCGATAAACATTAAGTTTTCTTGATATGATGGGAATGCCCCGAAGGGCCCTAAAGCGCCTCCGCCCCATACGTGAACGTACCAAGCCCTGCGCTGCGCCGAACTACTTTTGCGGAGTGTTTCTCCGCTTTTAGCGTTTAACCGCTGAAAAAAAAGCGGAAAGAATTTTACGCTGATAATGTGTCGCTCCTCTGGTGCCCAGATAACGAGATAAAAGTTGAAATCTTTCGCATAATTAGAAAACTTTTCCTTCGATTCGGTTGAATTTTTCCAAGGGGCTGCAAAAGATGGATAACCTTCCCCGGGCGTTACTGCGATGATTCTGCAAGGTGAAAGTAAGTAGTTTCGACCCCCTTTCGTGGGGTCGCGGGAATGTATGTAAATTGCGAAACCGCCGCCCCTTCACATCCCCGGCCCGCACTGTTTGCGGAATCACTGAGCATTAATCATCTGCGAAATCGTGGTTGTCACCTTTTCGACTTCTCATGAACGGATAGCTCGGCGTGTTCCTGTAATAGGGCCGCAGTAGCCCTAGAAGCACCCGCTCCGCCCCCGCCGAGCGCCGCGCCGCGTCTCGCCGGGCTCGAGCCACCTCGGTTTATGTAACGTTTATAGGATGAAATATTATTTTAAGGAGTTATCTCAAGTCGACACAAATAAAAAGGGGTTGTACCACGGCATTTAGCATTGCGGAGAGGGAGATATCATTTCATTTATTGTTCACGTGTCCCCAGGGGGCGGTTGAAAAATTAAGACCGGAGCGAGCTGCCGGGGCCGTGCCATTTTAGTGTTATCTGTCCGAGGTACCAGAGGTGTTCGCCCTGATCTCTTGAGGGAAATTAGACAGTTTCTGCTCTCGACCTCGGCGAAATTATTCATTTCCTCGGCAGAACCAAAGCGTTCGCTGCAGGCCGCCATCACAATCGGGAGGTGATACCATTTTATAATGTGCCATTCCGCCGGTTCAAAAATGCCCCATTAAACGTCCGATGGGCACCGATAGCCCCGTCAGCCTTTTTTTTCTCTCCTCGAAAGGCACAAACATCAGAAATTTGGAAATCGGTGAAGAGAAACCCGAAGAATTAGAAACCGCAGCCAGAGCTCGGATCGTTTTATCGCGGCTTGGCGCGGTGCTAGGAAAAAGGTTAATGGCTCGTGTATCATCGTGTATCACTGCAGGCGGGGTATTCTGCCTAATTTAGCTGGTTTCTTCCTCTCCTATTCAATCGAGCCTCATCTATTTTAATTGGTTTCCAAAATTCCTTTTTAATTAATTTTTTCCCTCTGCCCGGTCCCATTTAACCTGTTTTCCACCGATCTCAGAATGCCTCTGAAATGTTCCCAATTTAAATAAATCACAGATTAGATCCAGCGAAATGGACTTTTGTAATTTTTCGACTTATCGAAAAAATTCACTAGAAAATTGTGGAAGAACTATGACAATGTTGAATTCGTGTGGTGAAGCAGGTGGGCTGGCTAAATGCTAATTTGTTTCGATCTGAATAGATTAAAATTAACGACTTCGGTGTGTACAAAATAGAGATCTTCTAAGTTTCTATTTTTATTTCAAATTATTCTTCTAGCATCGTCAATATCATTTTTTGTTATCCCTTAAACTGCTTTTTATGATCAAAACTATGTATTTTTGCTATTTGTATCTCGCTTTAATACAATTTATTATTGAATTACAATCCTTTTGTAAGACTTTAAGAATAGTGCAGGGTTCGAACTTGTTTTGGAGTTATAGGTATTTTTTTACACTGCTCTACGGAAAGCTTAGTTTTAATGATTTTTAGATATTTATAAATATAAATATATATATATAAATATAAATATAAATATAAATATAAATATAAATATAAATATAAATATAAATATAAATATAAATATAAATATAAATATAAATATAAATATAAATATAAATATAAATATAAATATAAATATAAATATAAATATAAATATAAATATAAATATAAATATAAATATAAATATAAATATAAATATAAATATAAATATAAATATAAATATAAATATAAATATAAATATAAATATAAATATAAATATAAATATAAATATAAATATAAATATAAATATAAATATAAATATAAATATAAATATAAATATAAATATAAATATAAATATAAATATAAATATAAATATAAATATAAATATAAATATAAATATAAATATAGGTAGGTACATATAATATAATAATTGAAGAATTTGGTTGCTTTTACGTTTATTTATTACTGCAAAACCTCAACACGTTCAAACAGAATTTTGATAAAATTATGATATTTATGAGTGTAGATATCGTATAATATATTTGTCCCAAGAAATGCTGGGCTTTCACAAAAGGTAGAAAGCATTATATTATTATCAATGCTTATTTGTTTAGTGTCTTTTGGAATCGTGGTCTTTGAGAAAATATTGTTTTATTCCAATTTATTGCATATTTGTTACTACTATTTATATTTTTAGAGGGATATATGGATATATTAGATATATTATGTTGTTTTATCTCTATCTTGTTATCTTGCATTCAAATGTAGATCGTAATTAGAAAAAATAATTTTGAATTTGCGATTCAAAAAAGCATAATTCTACAAACAAATGATTTAAACAAATTAAAATAGCTGATACTTGTCCAAGTCCAATAGTGTATGCCATTGTTAGAGGTGTTCATTCCATGTTCGAAGAATCTAGGAATTTTTCCTTAGGTTGGTATCAAGGTAAATCAAACAGCACTCGCAGGTGAACAGCATAAACATACGCATCTTAAGATCCATCTCGCGAGATAAATCTGCTACTGCGCACGATATCGGTTTGAATCGCCCAGAAATGTTCGTTTCGAGCACCCTGGAAAAGTGATCGTTCGCTTCCTACTCAGCTCGCAGCATCCTCTCGAGACAGATCTTCAGTCGTCCTCCGCCTCCTCCTTGGGGACGGTAAGAAAAAATTTATGTAAATTTGATTTATTTTTCATTTTTTTGGTACTCGGAGATGAAAATACGAAAACAGGGCCAGAGGGAGAAGTCGCGAGCATGGACATAGTTCGCGCATGCATTTAATCACCGCGAAATTTATGGTGCACGAAGCCATCCCTCAGCGACGGTTCCGCGGAGGTACTGTTCGACGGCATCTACCTGGATTAGATAGAGGCCGGCCTCGCGGAGCGTCTATTTGCCTCCTTTGCTCGTTCTACGTTTATAAATAAAATTTTAATATTGCGGACATGGACTGCGATCAACTACTGTGTTACTCGCCACTCGGCGCTGCTCTCGGCCGGGATTTACATATTCAATTGAGATTTCGATTTCGTTTCGAGTTGCGATTTTATTCCCAACGTGGTCGTCTTTTATGTTCGCTCACCGCGCTTTTTATTATATAGCGCGCTTAACGATCTTTTGTGCTGAATTTTGATACCTGCTGCCGCCGCGCGCTGCTGCTGAATCAAAATTTTTATGAATGAATTTTGGAACTGCGTAAGAGCGATGACTGAGTACTTGTGCTCCGTGTTGAATATTTATAAGATCCACATCAAATTCTCCTTATCTGCCGCAGATCTGTGCTCCATTCTAGTTAACTAGATGCGAGAACAAGTCGTTATACGCTTATCTCGCGGTGTACTAATTAATCAAAATGAGCCGGACTTTTTGAGTTATTTGGACATCGCTCACCGGGGATCGCGCTCGGACCGCTGAAATATATGGATGGATCCACATCTCGTTGTATTCCTAATGTGGATTGTGTTTACCCTCTGAAATTCGATATGATTTTTGAGGAAGCAGGTGAATTATGAATTTGTATCATTTGAATAAATGAAGCTCATATAAATGATTAATTTTTTTACTGAATTCAGGACAACAATCTTCACTTTCTATCTAATAGCGTAGTATATTATTTTTATGGTCTGTTGTGTTTGTTTTTTTACCCTTACGTGAAAATTACAAATCTTCTCCTTTTAACTCATTTAGTATTCGAGCTATTGAGGTTCAATATTGAACTTTTAGAATTGTTGGAGCTGTTGTGACACTTTTGCTTAGATACAGTACAATACAACTGCAGTTTTAAATGACCTGTCTGGAAAACTCAAAAGCTGTTTTTATGATAAATTATATAGCTTCTTATTTTTTCCATTTGTACATTTTTAACTCCTATAATAAACAACACAGCATTGATATTAGCATAAATAAATTACTATAAATTAAAAAAGAAAACACAATGTTCACTTTTTTTTTCATAGCAAACGAAAAGGGAAAAAATTCTAGGAATATGTCATTCGGGTCTACGCATTTAGTTTGCGTATTATAAAAAGCAAATAATGAAATTAGTAAAGTCGTCTCCAAACAAATGATTAATGGCACGCACATATAAGTATGTAGTGTAAATATTTTACGTTTTTACTATTTCGTGGAATATGTTTCAATTAGCGAATTCTAATCGATCAGAGGATATTTTTTCTCTTCTCATCGTACCAGTCTGTCTACTATCAGCGTTTAATCACAAAGTATCAGAAAAAAAGTTGACAAAAAAATTTTTATTCATGTCATGAGTCATGCAAAAATTAATCAAATTAGTCAGCCGAGGTTGTTTACCAACTTTATTTATTAACTAATTTAACACGTAGGCAGGTACTTATTTGCCAGGAAGTCAATAAAGGCGAACAAAAAACGTGGGAGCCAAAACACAAATGACACTTAAACCCAACGAAGTCATTCAATTAGCGATCATTGCAATTAGTGAGAGCAGAGTTGGGGCGAGAGGTACGCGGAGCTGCTCAAATCATTGCACAACTTGAGTACTAGTCTAACTCGCTTCTATTTTTTATGTGAACTAAATTATATGTTGAAATTGATATGATCTCGCGTGACCCCAGAATGTTACAACTTTAATTTCTACATGTTTTATATTTCATTCATATCTCAATTTCGAGATGTTTTTCTTGTAGAATCCTACTTTCATTTATAGGTATCCGGAAAGGATGCTCAAGTCGTATGCCTTCTTAGAAAAAAGTACTATAATTTTTAGTGTAATTTAAATTAAAAAAAAAAAAAAATTGTCCATTGATTCTTTGTTTATTAAGCTATCAACTAGTCTTCATAAAAATATAAAAATCTGTTATGTCAAACGTTTTTCTAAAAATTATCTTCGGTACTATTAACGCAGGTTGCCTAATTCGTGCCACCTACATATAGCCTAAGTCGTATTTAGAATAAGGCGACAGCAATGATATCATAAATCTATAAAATAATATGTAGGTATATAATAACCTCATAATAACAAATTAAAAACTATAAACTGATACTTCCTAAGGAGATCAAATTACATTCTCCTTATTTTGGGAGTCTTCAAAGTTAAAGTTATATGTAAATTACACGTAGGAAAATATATATATATGTTTCCGATATAGTATTTCTTTATTTTACTTTCTGCCAGAACATGCTTAAAAAAATGGTAGAATACCGTGAATATGTATAGACATGAACCAAAGAAATAATTTTAACATCATATTATTTTCTGAAATGACTTAAAAATGAGGGACAATTTTTAATGAAAACAGTAAAAAAATTACTTACTAATTATTTTTCTATCGCGAAAATCGACAGGGCCGCTCGCTAATTTTTGTTCACTCGCACGACTAAATAGTACAATTTGGCACCGCTAGATGTCAATTTATATAAACATCGGCTCAGGTATTATCGGAGTACCTACGACTTAATCTGTGGTATGACTAAAGTAACCTTACCATACAAGCAATTATAAAATATAATGTATTTTTAACTCTTGGTTTTGCTAGTGGAATTATTAAACTTTTATTTCGCTTCTTTGACAAGATCTAAAAGTTAAACACAAATTATTTAAGGCATTGTATTACACTCTCTAATTTTCATAAAAGCCGAGCTACATACATAGATCTGAAGGTACATTGAAGTAACAAATTTAAAGTCTTAAGTGCGAAAGCCTATGGAAATATCTATTTAAATTCGCTTAACTTATTTTAAAACCTTGGGATTTTCAGGCTTCATATTATGTTTTTATATTTAATATCAATTCAAATAATATAAAATGAAATTGGCAATATTGTAAAATTAGTTTGATACTTTTGTAACTTGATTTAGTATTTATCGTTTGGCAGCGTCATGAACTTAGCTCGATTTTAGGATTCGTCGAAAAATCCGATGCTGCGGCGCGTTTAATTTTCATTTAATTCACGCATAGGTATGTAGGTAATAGCTCACGTGAGGTCAGAAAATTACCGGCTAACAAAGACCTCCGGCCAGAGACGATATATTTCATCATCAAGAACAGTGAGCCGCTTGCTCTTAGAGAAGTTCTAATTCGCTGAGGCAAAAGTTTTACTCAGGTACTTTCCTGTTCGATTAGGTGCACGACTGAGCGACACACGGGCCGCGGCGACAAGCGGCGGCCGAAAGGCGCGCAATTCAACACACCGGGCAGGTGCAATAATTCATAAGTGAGTACAGGTAGACCCTCACTGTGACATACAATTCTAGACTTGCTTGCCCCTTGTCCACCACATGTTTTCCAACAGACAGAAAATTTGAAATTGCCACTTAGTTAATTTATTGCGCGATGGACACCATAAATCTTGCCCCCCGGCACCCGCGTTCGGCCACCGATACTGCGACAGTCGTTGCAGCGTTCCAGAGGTCTTACTTTAACTGAAAGCCAGCAACAAAGATTCATTTTTTCTTTCGACATCTGGGAGATTTTCCAGTAAGTTTTCTATCGATGCACAGTTGACATGGAAAACGTGAAGAATTTGTGTCACATAATATGTTTGATGCGATGTCCGAGCGATCAGTCGCCAGCTAGATGCGGTCTAGCTTGCTGGCGATGAATGTGGCGAGGTGAAAATACGTCAAAGTCGAAAAATTGCTATATTTAATCAGATAATCGTCGGATAATTAATGGGAAAATCCTGTCAAAGCTCACTTCAAGGTGAGCTCCTTTTAGATATGTTAATCGGGTCCATTCTCGCGGTGCTTCCTGATTCTAAGGCGCTTCGCTTCGTGGGAACTTCAAAGGAGTTGTCAAACACTTAGAGATTACGAATGCTAAAGCTTTCAGATATTACATATTTAAATTTATTTAATTCAGTTCTTAAAGGAGTTCTGAAACCAAGTTTTGCTTTATAAGTATGCGGAAACGTAAGTAACTACAATGACTACAAATACATTTAATAATTAAAAAAAATTATTATATTTTTTTTAAGGAATCTGATAGAATTTGGAAATATTGAAGTATTTAAATTTTTAAACTCCAGTAATATTTTACTAAAGTAATAAAACCTAGAACGCAAATCTAGCGTAAGTCAAATTATGTCGTATCATATATTATAACCATATGAATAAAAATATATTTTAAGCTAATATGTATAATCATTTTCTTATAAAATCGATTCAGACCTTCAAGATAAATATATTTAATTAAATAATAGTGGTATAATTAACAGGAAGTTCAAAGGAATTGTTGAACGATGAGATACGTCTGCTAAAGTTCAAGTAAACAGAACTTAGTACGTCAAAGTTACTTGCAAATATTATTTTAATTTAATTAATTTAGTTCTTAAAGAACTTCCTGTTTTCGTTTAATAAGTATGCGGGATCAGTAGTACTATAACAATATGTAAATAGTAGTTCTTAATAAAAAGGCTGTTTTTCATTAAAATGCTTTATGCACCTACGTCAGTCAAAAAATTAAAGAGTTTTGCGAATCATTTTTGATTTAGAAATAAGTTCCCGAATACTTAAGGCTATACATAGTAATATGTACATTAGAAAAAAGGTATCTCATATGCATCTGCGTCAGTCCTTTGCATGCATAATAATTATATAAATTATTAATTTTATCTTGCATTGCTTTTAATTACGATTTAAATTATTGAAAAATAAATATTTTGCCATATAATGTGTAAGATTTGAATTTGTTATTTCAGTTATAAATTATTTATAGTAAGGAAATTAAATTAAATTAAGTTAATAGCGGATATAGATTGTGCAAGACTAAAATGACTTATTAAAGAAATCACCTAATTATCGTATTATAGAATTCATATTATTGAAAGAATAAAGTACCAGTTTTCTGTAGTCAAAAGTTTACAATTTAAAACTGTTCAAAAAATACTCTTGAGGCAGTACATATGAGGAAATCGTCAGAACTTATACTTATCCATTTTCATAGCTGAAATAAATACTTTTATTCAGGATATCATAATTTCTTTTACACTAAATTATAGTATGTTGATTATGATCTTTAGTAAATCAATATCAGAATATAATTTTAATACATTTGAATGTGAATAGTAGTAAGTATAGTTCAATACAAATTTGGATAAATATTTTTAGAGAATGTAGGATTAGAATTTAACAAACTCGTAGTGCATTCGAAACGCTCATAAAAATGTATGAATACACTGAAAAAAATTTGGAGTAAATATAACTTTCGTGGGTATTCTTACTTTTTTCGGTAATGGGTTTCAGCAAAACCCGAATGCATTATGAAAGTGTAGACCAATATCAAATTACCTTCATCTTCAGATTCAAAACAGGTGGAAAGTACAATTGACCCAGGTAGCAAACATAAGCTAATTTTATAACTTTTAATCTGGATTCAAACAGGTGTATGTAGATTCAAAACGGCTATGAAAGAAATGTTCTGAAGAAATTTTAATTTTTAACATTATACTGATGTTTGGCTATTAAATTTTTGTTTTCAATTAGGATCATGAAAATCGTGGGGGTTTTTCTCAAGCTAGATTGTGTATGACAAATGTGAATGCGTTTGTCGTTTGATACTATTAGGAATCAAACTGAAATTATACATTGTCAATTTAACTCCGCCAAGGGTTTTTATAACACAATTAAGTATTAAAATGGCTATACTTTTTCTGAATTAAGCAAATCTTGTTGCCAGTTTTGTATTAACTCAGCTCCTGGATTAGGGAAATACTTATATTCTAGATAGATTATTTTATCATAGAAGAAAAGTTATATTAACGAAATACTTCTGGTTGTTATTGCTAGAGGTTTCCGACTTCTTATATACTCAGAATTATGATAAACCGGAACTTGTCTATATAAAAATCTTAAAGGTTTTCAAACAATCTTTAATCTTATATTTTCCTATTGATTTCACCTAAATAGCCTGTATATAACACCAAGTGTCCCCTGAAATGGGTTATAAAAGCCCACGATCTTCTCTGTTCTGCTCGGTTAAGTAAGTCATTTTTCAGTGAGCGACAAATAACAATCGACTAATTGCCACCACGTTAGCTAAGACTGCAAGGTGCAAAGTTGCATGTTCGGCAGGAGCGCACCATTGTGTCCGGCGGCGTCCCCGGACCCGGACAAAAGTCCAGTGGTGCAGTATTAGGGGGCTCTGATCGCTATCGCGCCTCCGCGGACGTCTGGCGGCATAACGCGGCCACAAAAACTGATCCTCGTTCCAGCAGTTCTCCACGCTCGGACATCGACAGCACAAAGATGTGTCCGTAATTAGTAATTGAGACAAGTGGGAAGGTCCCCGCTGCAGGAGTCGAAGATCGCGGCGGATGGTAATTTTCTGAAATTATTTTATTGGCGCAGATCCTCCGTGAAGTTGTCGGATTACGGGTCCGTTCGAGTCACCCTCAATGCGCCCTGTTTTTAGCATCTCCGCTGTCTTCTTTTTAATTTCACTGCTGCGATCGTCGCGATCGTGCGTGTACAGGTGCTGCTTAGAGCGATAAAAGTGTTTCGGATCGGGAGATCTTCCGATAGCGACGCATTCGCTCGATTCGAATTTTGTGGCGGTCAGATGTTTCTTTCTGGCGCGCTGACGGCGGCGGCGGCGTTTGCCCCCTCAGCCCGCAATTAAATGTAGCACTTTATCGCGCGGCGTAAAAAATTCCCGAGCAGTGGCAGGAGCAGCAAAAACATGTCCTCTAGGCTGAAGTGGTTCAGCCGGAACGAATGAAATCCAACACCCTTGCCACCGTGGGGTTGTTATCCTCGTTGAGCCCTTTTCCTACACTGGGCTCACCGGAGGGTTGCATGAACTCACCTTTGCTTCTCGTCGGGCTGAACTCCTCGATCAGATAAGGAACTCTTACAAAAACCTGACAAGATCGCCCCGGTTGAAATTATAGGGCAGCAGATCGGGAAGAAAATGCCATAAATAAGACGTGACAGTGTCAATGGACATTTTACTCTTGTTAATGCTCTTCTCGGACTTCTTGTCCGTTCTTGGGCCTATACGTTTATGTTTTATTTTTCAGTTTTTAGTCCTTAAAGACCCTAGAATGGGTGGATGAGGGCACTGTCGATGCAACGGTCATTTTCTCTGATATGAGCTTCGTTAATTATTTTATGATTGTTACGAGCGCGACGATGATAGCGATTTCTTTAGGAGATAAATAGAAGGGTTAGGTGCACCTGAAATTGGATGAATGTAACGTCCGGACAGGTGAAGATTTTTATTTACTGTTACATCAAGCTAACAGAAAAAAAATACATATTTAGAAGAAATAATAAATAAAGAATCAGGTTTCAAAGCAAATTTGTTTACATTCTGGAATAATTTGATTAAACCATTTTCAAATATCATAGTGACTGCAATTTCCTTTAAAATAATTATTATTTCTCTTATTCTTTATTATATTTTAATCTTCTTCGCGATAATTACAGAGCAAAATATTAATTCTGGACTCTGTTGGATTATTGAAAGTTTTTTTATAAATATATAGGTATACTACCCATATTTATTAGTAGTTTATCCAAAATCGAACAATACAAAGTTGCAAAATTTTACTTACCTATTTAAGTACCTACCTACTTAGTTTTACTTTACTCTTCGTTGAAGCCTTTTTTTTCAAACTGAACGAAAAGGTGGCTATTGAAAGGGTACTTATGAATTTTAAGGCAACAAATCTCTTATTTATTGTTTATTAAAAATACGTAAGGTATTGATAAAAAAAAATCCTTCGATCAAGTATTAGTTTTTTAACCCCTAGATTATATGTGGGTACCGAAAGGTTTTTTAAGCGTTAAACACGGTTTTGTTCGTTTGTGGAAATTTATTTAAGATAATAATTCACAGGTTCAATTCACACATTCTATCGCGAAAGGTAAGTTCAATGAAGGTCACAGTTTCAATATTTAAATTAAATCTGATTTTTCTTGCCGGTAGGAAGTTCAGCACTAGAGGTAATACAAATTTCTACTTTACTCGACTTAATAACGAAATTCTATAATTTTGAGGTTTCAGCATAGCCCCGACTTTAACTCACTGCTTAACTTTTGGCACGACTGGACTACTGGATTTCTTGCAACTAACTAACACCAGGTAACTGCAGAAAGGACAGCGGAACTAATCTCGTCTCTTTGCAGGCCTTTAAGTACTCCGTTGTCGCAGTAGAAAAATAATAAGAATAAAGGAATTGTCAACTGGGTTAAACTTTAGAGTCGGCTGAATTTTCCTACATATATGTATAAATTTTATTTAAATTCGATCTATCTACATGAAATTTATACCAAATTTGGCTCTCTTTAAAACATGAGCGGGGAAAATAAGTCAACAATCACACTGTTTTTATATGAGCCTTTGTATAAATAAATGAAAATGTTTATGCATAAATACATTCATAAAGTTGTTATACTGACAAAGTATTTAAAATACAAAGGTGATAGGAATAATTACATAAAATAAATGAAAAATAAATGTTAATAAAAATTTAATTTAGTTATATGTTGTTAAACGTACCCAGTAGAGAGATACATCCTGAAAGTCAACTTTAACCGAATTTTTCTATGAAAATCTCTGCATATACAGTTCAGAATTTTCTGCTGACCTCGTGAACTGCAGGGAAAATTCCATGAAAATCCGAAAACGCTCGACGTAATTTGAAAATTATCCAGCTGCATCTCGTCTTTTCAATATTTATGGCCGCGCCGGTATTAATTATTAATTTTGATGTCAAAGGCAGCGCCACCACCATTCGGTAAATTACACTTAATCATATGAGCCCCACTACTGCCGAGCCCCGGCGCTCCGGAGTTGGTGCGGCAATCACATTGAAACTTATGGCGTGTCCCGCATCCACGTCAGCCATAATCACTCCATCCCGAGCTCCAGATCTCATTACGAGGCTACAACCCCCGAAACCCAATGAAATCCCGCAATTATTAACCACAAGCTGGCGGCGCCGCGCCGTGTATGTTTGCGGGAACATCGCATCGCATGTTACAAGCCGCGGGACGGGCAGGGACCCGGCGAACACGGGGCTGTAAATTTCCAGGCTCCGTGGTAGACAAATGGCGGAAAAATAACGAAATCGGTTCCACATGCGGAGGACGTTGATGCGGGGTGGATCCCAGCCCCGGCGCCCTCCTCGCCGGGTTCACCCTTTAGGACGAGGGTGTTTATGATTTCTGATTTTGCACGCTCTTCAGCGCCACCGGGCCACAGTGCGACAGTGCGGTTCGCCTCTGCCGGCGACAGATGTGCGCGCGACATCTTTGCGCGCTCCACCTTCAGACACGGGCTGGACCCGCAGCATCCATATCTATGCTAATTGGGGTGTCACCCCGCTGCCAATCGGCCAAGCGGGTTGATTTTGAGTTTTGGGAAAACCACTGCTGTTGCTGCCGCACGGCCGGGCCTGCAGGTTTCCCCGGAGATTGTAAAGCGCTAGGAACTGGATTTCTAAGATCTAAGCTCGAGGTCCAGCGCGGCGGCGGCAGCGGCTGCTGCTGCTGCAATTGCTGTGAGCTTCGTGGGTACGTTGTGAAATTCCAAAAATGTGGTTCGCCTAGAAAATTGCGTTAAAAGCTGAAAGACGACTTGTCCCTGGCGTTGTTGTTGCGACTGCGAGTCCGCTGGGGCGCTGCGCTGCGCTGATCGGTGGCTCGGAGCATGTTCTGGTCGTTTTGGTTTTGCCGTTTATAGCCGGAGATTAGTTGCCCAGAGGTAGTGCTGGTCAGCGGCAGATAAGATTTACAAGTCACATGCCGTATCCACTTGCTTAAGTAATTGGACGGTGGATGCACGCCGACCAGGCCGCGTCGGATAAACAGCATGCGAACACCTTCAGCGTACTTGACATAGAAGGAAGGACAATTTGGATTAGAAAAAGTGACCAGAGCACAAGCCTCCGTGCGTTTTATGCTATGCGGCCGTGCTACCATCAATCAGAGCATGAAGGGAACGAGATGTAGCTCATGTACATGTTTCCTGAGTTTTTCACAAATTTTATGTTCCAGCATCTTGCTTATTTTCATATCCAAAAGTTCCAGCTTTATTTCTTGCCCCGACGTTTACACATTAAGTGTATTCGTTGGACAAGATTGCTAAAATGTAGACTTGTGGTGAAAATCATAACCAATATCCGAAATTGAGGTCAATATAAAATAGGATTTTCGCAGTTTCGACCTTTCAAAACGCACATATAAAAGATTGCTTAGGCATTGAGTATGAATTCATCGAACTATGCGAAAAATCGGATATGGATACGAAGCTAAACAGTATTAGTCTACCTTTTAGTTTCGTACCAATATTTGTTCACATAGTTCGATGACTGCATACGTTAGACAGTAAGGTTTTCTAAATATGCTTATCAATACTAAAGCCTACATATATCCAGTCCAGAGAAAATTTAAGTGTTAAGTAATGTTTAGTTACTATGATCGGGTCATGAAGAGTTACGTGATGTTGAGTAATGCCAGGTAATGCTGAATACTGTTTTGCAATGCTGGTTAATTGTAAATATTTTCAAGCAATGACTGGTAGTGTCTCTGAAGTACGGTAAATGATGAAGTACTAATACCATTAATTACTTGGCAATGATAATTAAATTTTTTAAGGTACCAATATTTGGTTATAATAACACTGGTAATTTGTCTTGCTTGAATTATTGTAGGTACTTGTAGTGTGCTGATTCCAAGAATAGTGCATTATTTTACAACCCTGCACTTCACTTCGCACAGCCGGTTTTTAAATCTTCCCATATAGGTATACTATTACTTTTGTTCTAGATTAAATTTGGGTAGATACTAGATAATAACATATTGTGAGCAAAATATATTTTATAAATATCCAAAAGTTAACTTCATATGTACAAACCAAGAAAAACTCATATCGAGATTCAACCTTACATATTAAATGACCAGTTTGCATACTTGTTATCTACTCTGCAGAGACAACAACAAGTAAATCTTACGTTAATGATATGTGCTATAAATGTTAAAATATCACGATTTCAAGCCTCTTTACATAAGTTAATAGATTATAATATAGTATTATCTACTTTCAATCAATATTTAAAACACAATTTTTTTTTGCATATTGCTTGTTGTAATATCTACCTCAAACAGACTTTAAATAGAAAAAGTTTTTTATGTTGAGGACAATTTTACAATTTTTCAATACAATGTGTTTCTGTGCATGTTAAGTACATTGTTTGCAGCAGTTTTGTTTAAATTACCATATAACATTACACTAATCTACTAAGCTTTTCATTTATATTCTCAATAATAACACTCTCATAATAATTTAGTAGAACCTTACAATTTCTACAATGCTATATAAATAAATATACATATCAAATAAGTGTAGTAATTTTAATTTAATTATAAATCATACGTAACTTTATGGTTTCAAAGAAACCTTTCAATCATTCAAGAACGTATAATTTTAGAAGACATTCAACAAATTTCTTGAAATAATTATAGCTATTAGACTTATCTTTGAATATCGCAAAATGTCTTGACCGTTCTTCACCGTGGACTTGCTATTTGCATCGATTTGGTAGAAGTGCATAGGTATACTTACTTTGTTCACCTGAAACCCCAGGTGTTTGTTATGTTCGATTAATTTCGCCGATGCACCCGCTGCAGCCTCGCAGAGCGCGGTTCTAGCGCGGGTGTGAGCTTTCGTGTGCGTAGCGCGCTTTTATTTATGGGACTGGCTAATAATTTTGATTTATCAGCAAAAACAGGAGGAAATTTATCGCCTGACAAAGCGATTCAAATCAATTTGCATAGAGCGCAGAGTGCCGAGCTTGATGAGATTTTATCGATATATGTTGCCTTGCGCTAGATAAATTAGGAGGGTGTGAGCGGTGATTTTGCGTCGCACCAAATGCGTTCTCGAGTGCGTTTTAAGTTCCCAGCGACCAGCAGACAAGGAGACTCTCTCTAGGAATCTGGAAAAATTTGAAGCCGCCCCGAAAATAGGAACGGTCAACAGAAACAAAGCCAAATACGCGCGAGCGCAAGAGTTTGTAAATACCAATAAATCAATTAACTCACCTTGACAGGGTCAGTATTCCATGAAATTGTCCATTGTACGGTGACAAAGAGCGGGGCTCCGCTCGCCACTAACAAGTGCTAATTAGTTGCCGCAATAATGGGGCTCCTTCTTTCACGAAGCGCTGCTCGGCCGGTCAGGTGCCCTGCGGCTCATGCGGCCCTTGCGCTGCTGCGGCAGATTCGTCTTTTTGCTGACGCTGCGTCCTGCACGCCGAAGAAATGAACTCCGATGTCAATCACCAGGTTAACCAGGTGACCGTCAGGTAAATAAGGAGCCCTAACCCGCCTCGCTATCACCGGGGCGTTGTTGGCCCAGTCAATATTTGCTTTTTGCTTTCATCGTCAGTGACCAGTTGTTAAAATTGATTGCGTTCTTTGATTTCGGTAAATGGCTGCCACAATTGAGATGCCCGTGCGGCGGCGGCGGCGGCGGTGCCACGTCATGTGAGCCTACGTGGAAAAGTTTCTTCTGCGGATTTCGACGCCGAGTTTGCTTAACATTGAATACGAAGTAGTAAATAACGAAAAATTACAAAAGTACACAGCGCCTCGGATTTGGAGCGTTCGAGCATCTTCTTCTTCGCTGCACACGCTCGCACCTGAAGACGGAGAAGGTGTTGGTGTCCACTGCTCAGTCGCAAATTCCTACAAATTCTGGATTTGTTTTGACGAGCCTACGAAACGTGTGATGGACCAACTCGTTAGAGACTATTTGCAATTTTGAGCAAAACATTAACTTGAAATTTAAGAACATTTTATTTAGAATCAAATAGGTATTTAAGATAATCATGAAATATCTTCCTCTAGAATCCCTAACTTAAAGCATAGTGTTATTTCTAACACTCTAAAATATGGCATATACATATGTATGTATGTACCTATTTAAAATACCTACGATTTTAAACTCAAAATGAAAACTTAAAATACGTAGGTATTTGTTAAGTAACTAAGTCATTTCAAATTTTTACATTGATACAATAGCTGTGTTTTTTTTCACAATGAATCCGGTTTTGGGTTTATTAGCAAATTTTGCATTGAAGTGAATTTAAAAAAACAGTTAACTATATAAATTTTTAAGCTTAGCGAAAAACGCATTGTTGGATCGCGCAGGACTCAGCAATTTTAGGCTCAGTCCCGGGCGGGCCAACGACACAAAAAAGCGCATCGGGTGCATCACATTCCTAAATGCACAGCGCGCTGCTTACGTCGCGTCAGCAATTTTGAGGTACTCGGTGATTGCACTCGCCGGCCCGTGGGTGCACGGCCACCCAAGGGCCGGTCGAATTACTGCGGAGTCTGGTGCTCACCCGATGCGCTTGCAATATCAGCGCAATTGTTCTAGACTTAAGTTGAATTATAAGTTGGCTGAAATAAATTATTCATTCGGCATTTGGACAGCAGTCAGACAAGTCTTTAATTTTATAACCTGGGATTTTTGGTCATCTGAAGGAAGTCATAGCCGTTTCATCTTTGAATCAGCAGCAGAGAAGCATCATCATTGTAAGAGGTTGCATTGGTACTAAGAACCAACTGCGACGCGTTTTCCCGAGCGTGCTAAGCGAAACGCTTAGTGCATTAGGGCTTAAAAGTCAAAAGAGACTGAACATTTGGTGACCCCGACGTGATTCGCAATTTAATTTGAGTGAAGAAAATTAAAGTGAGTTAAGTTTGAGATAAAGAAGATTTCCAGCGCAAATCAGGAAGATGGATGCTCTCGCTGTTCAACAGGAGGCCACAGGAAAGGCAATTCAGCAACTGATCAGCAATTTTAATAAGGATTCGGCTGATCGGAAATCTACAGCGTCTTACTTTCAAAGACGATTAACAGAGTTACAAGAACTCTGGAACGAGTTCGATGCTCGACATAAATCTTGTGAAGCTGCGGACCCTGATCGAGAGAATCGGTATTTCACGTCAAGGTATTATACCGCGATTTCGCATTTGGTGCTCAAATATGAGAGCATTTTTAAATCAAAAATCGACGATTTCATTCGCAAGGAAGCAAGCACTTCCAAGGCGGGATCGTCAGCTCAGCCAAGTCAGGACGTGAGCACAGCAATCCGGGAGCCGCAAACAGCGACCGCAGAGGACTCCAACCATACCAATATTTCGGACAAACCGGTCTTTTTAGTGCCTGGCATCGCGGAATCATCGTATCGAGAGGATAACTTAGGTGTCACACCCAGTGAATTAACCAAGGCTATCAGAAGGCAGCATGGGAGCCTAGCAGCTCTAGCTCGGATATTGGAAGGGATCAGCCAAGCTACACCTTCCATGTCCAAACACCACATTCAGGTGAAGCTGGAATCAATAAATCGGCAGTGGGCCAAATTGGAGGAGGGCCACGCCCAAATAATAGAACTTTGTGAGGAGCCCACGACAGTGGGATACAGAGTGGAAGAATACATCAGCTTGGACGATCAAGTTCAAGATATCAAAATTCTTCTTTATCAGAAATTGGAAGAATTAGCAGCCGCGCCACCAGGACCACCACATCTGAGCGCTAACACAGTCGTTCAGAATGCAGGAGCAGTCGCAACTTCTCAAATGAAGCTCCCAAGGATATCTCTACCCGTTTTTAACGGTGATTACTTGCAGTGGCGTCAGTTCCACGACCTATTCACCCAGATGGTTCATAACCAAAATATGGGAAGGTGCCAGAAAATGTGGTACCTGAAAACAAATTTGACGGGCGAGCCAGAAAAACTCATCCGTCACTATTCCATATCCGAGGAAAATTATACCGCGGCTTGGGACACATTGGTGAACCGCTACAATAATATGCGAATAATTGTTACAGCTCTGTTGAACAAGTTAATTGCCCAGCCAAGTATCCAACAGGAAGGTGCAGCGGCAATCAAAACTCTGCATGACACCACAAAGGAGTGTCTCAGAGGTTTAAACAACTTGGGCATCCCCACAGAAAATTGGGACCCACTTGTCGTTCACTTGTTGATGAAAAGGCTCGACAAGAATACACATGTGTTGTTTGAACAATCTCTCGACAATCCACGGGAAGTTCAGACATTAGAGAAATTATTGAATTTTCTCGAAACCAGATTCCAGTCCTTGGAGGCCCTGGGGACTAAAGGAAAATACATAGAAGAGGTGAATCGAAAACCTCCAACAGCAAGAGCACTTGCAGTTACAACAAACAAGGCGACCAAGTGTTCGTCATGTAAAGCAAATCACTCATTGTTTGCTTGTCCTCAATTTCTGAAACTCTTGCCGAAGAGTCGACTAGAATTGGTGAGGAACAACAAGCTGTGCATCAATTGTCTTAGACCAGGACACAATGCTTCAAGTTGCACATCAAGATCATGTACAAGATGCGCAAAGAAGCACAACACGTTGCTGCACCTGGAACAAGGGCCTCAAGGTCAGCAGCAACAATCATCGAACAACAATTCTCAAGTCTGTCAAACTCCAGTCACTCAATCGCACAATACAGGGCTGCAGCAAGCTGCTTTATCAGCACAGACTCCTGGCATGCAAAGGAGTTTGGTTTTATTGAGCACAGTAATGATTCAACTCACTGCAGATGATGGACGAAGCGTTCAATGCAGAGCGATACTGGACTCAGGGTCGCAACTCAACTTCATTACGCAGCGAATGGCAAAGGAATTGAACCTAGCCAAGATTCCTGACGCCATGGGCATCCAGGGAATCGGTGGAGCTGCTCAGCGTGCACAGCACAGAGTAAACGTCAAGCTTGTATCCAACGCTACAGGCTTTTCAACAAGATTAGAGGCATTTGTATTGCCAAAAATCATACCAAATCATCCAGCCGCAAATTTGAACATAGAGGATTGGTCAATTCCTCACAATATCAAGCTGGCAGACCCAGACTTCAATCGGGCCAACCGAGTCGACTTCCTAATTGGAGCTGAAATATATCATCAACTCCTTTCCGTCGGCCAAATTAAATTGGGTGAAAAGTTACCAATTATTCAGAACACTTTGCTGGGTTGGATTGTATGCGGAAAGGTAGGCGATTCTTCGCAGCACGAAGCTCCTCTTTGTGGCATCTGTAGTGAGGATCAGGAGCTTAGTCAACAGTTGGAGAAATTCTGGAAATTGGAGCAGGAAGAAAGCCCGCGCAAGACGCTCAGCTCGTCGGAGCAAAAATGCGAAGACTTCTTTGAAAAGACCACACGCCGAGATGGTCAGGGTAGATTTATAGTTAGTCTGCCATTTAAAGAAAATCAAATCAACTTGGGAGAATCGAAGGATATAGCGTTACAGAGGTACCTGTCCTTGGAGAGGAAATTCATTCGAGATCCGAGCCTGAAACAAAGGTATTCCGATTTCATGAAGGAGTATATTGAGCTGGGACACATGCAGCTCGCTGACATTGGATCAGTCAAAGCTCCGTATTACTTCTTACCGCATCATGCGGTAATAAAGCCTGATAGCACCACCACCAAGCTGAGAGTCGTATTCGACGCGTCAGCCAAAACATCCACTAATGTGTCGCTGAATGAGCTGTTGCACGTGGGACCAGTTATTCAAGAAGAACTGTTCACTACACTTATTCGGTTCAGAATGCCAAGATACGTTTTCACGGCGGACATCGAAAAGATGTACCGACAAATCCGTCTGAGAGAAGAAGACCAGAAGTATCACTTGATCTGGTGGAGACAAGATCCCAAGGAGCCATTAAAGTGCTATCAGCTCTGCACAGTGACGTATGGGACAACATCAGCCCCATACCTTGCAATAAAGTGCCTACAAACGTTGGCGGAATCAGGCAAAGACTCATACCCACTAGGCGCAGAAGTATTGAGGACCAGTTTCTACGTGGACGACGTCATGACCGGCTCGGACAGCATAACTACGGCACTGAGCATGCAAGGGCAATTAAAGGAACTGTTGCAGACAGCAGGCTTCAAATTGAGGAAATGGTGCGCGAATCATCCGAAGTTGCTGCAAAACCTCCCAAAGGAGGACATGGAAGTTCAACTTGATTTCCAGGACAAGGACCAACCTCACGTAAAAACCCTTGGTCTCACGTGGCTGCCGAAGTCTGACTCATTTAAAATAAAGACAACTTGGAATGAACGGCATAAGATCACTAAGAGAACTGTCTGTTCTGATGCGGCTCATCTATTTGATCCGCTCGGCTTAGTAGGGCCTGCCACGGTAATTGCGAAGATGTTCTTGCAAAAGTTGTGGCGCCTGAAGTTGGATTGGGACGCATCACTTCCAGTCGAGCTCCATACAGAGTGGACACACTTTCGGGAAGAGTTGAAGACGCTGGACAGCATCAGTATTGTTAGGCATGCAAGCCTTCACAAGGAAGCCAAGTTAATGCAGCTGCACGTTTTTGCAGACGCATCCGAAAAGGCCTACGGTGCTGCTGTATACATCCGCATAATTGATAAAGGGAATCACATCACCGCGCAGCTGTTATGCTCTAGATCGCGTGTAGCTCCCCTAAAGACACTCACGATCCCTAGGCTGGAGCTGTGTGCTGCAAGGCTGGCGGTGGACTTAGCGCAGCGAGTGCGAAGGGATTTGTCTGGTACCATACTCGTAGGACAAACATTTTACTGGACGGACTCTGAGATTGTTTTATGTTGGATCAACTCAGCATCGTCATCATTACACACTTTCGTCGCCAACAGAGTGGCTGCTATTCAAGAGCACACTACTCCTCAACAGTGGCGTCACGTCAAATCCAAGGAGAATCCAGCGGACGTGTTGTCAAGAGGCATGAGTCCGAGAAAACTGAAGGATTGTGGCCTTTGGTTCTACGGACCAACATTTCTTCATGGTCAGGAATCAATCTGGCCACCTGTACAGCTGCCGAAGGTGGAACACATCCCCGAATCCCGGGTTGTACTGGCATCAATGTCCGAGCAGCACTCACAAAACGTGCTGGCCGGGATCAATCACGGAAACTCATTCCGCAAACTTCAACGAATTGTGGCGTACATAAAGCGATTCTCAAACGAGTTGAGGCGCCGGAGGACCACTGGAGCAGCTGCATCGGGTAAGGTGGTGTCTGATATTCCTCCGATTAGTGCTGAGGAATTGGAACGTTCGTTAATCTGTATCATAAAACAGATGCAACAATCCGACTTCAAGGATGAGCTCGATCAGCTGGGAAGAAGAGGAGAGACACATAAAAGTAGCAAACTCTCCTCTCTGACACCGTTCATCGATGAACAAGGTGTCATTCGAGTTGGCGGAAGGCTGGAGGCATCGGATTTGTCATATGATGCCAAGCATCAAATAGTAGTGTCCAACACACATCCATTAACGAAGCTCTTAATGAAATCTATACATGAAGAGAATAAGCATCCCGGGCCACAGGCATTGCTGGCAATCACACGGCAGAAGTTCTGGCCTCTCAGGGGAAAAACCATTGCGCGGTCAGTGGTGCAGCACTGCATAAGGTGTTTCAAGGCGAAACCTCAACTTATGTCCCAGTTGATGGGAAATCTTCCTGCTCAACGCATTCAGCCTACGAGACCCTTTGTTAACTCAGGGGTCGACTTCTGCGGTCCGGTGTGGACCCATTACAAGATTCGAGGGAAACGACCTCACAAATCATACATCGCCGTGTTTTGCTGTTTTTCCACAAAGGCAGTACACTTGGAGTTAGTCACAGAACTGACTACAGACGCATTTATTGGGGCATTGAAGAGATTTATAGGAAGGCGTGGACATTGCAGGCATCTTCATTGCGATAATGCCACCAACTTCACAGGCGCGCAAGCTAAGTTGGGTGAATTGAAGAATGCGGTACATTCAGAGGAGGCGAAGAAGAGAATTTCGTCATTATGCAGCACACGTGGTATTGATTTCCATTTCATACCACCCAGAGCACCGCACTTTGGGGGGCTCTGGGAAGCAGCGGTCAAGTCTGCAAAGGGATTACTCTTGAGATCTGTCACTTCGGCATCCTTGACTTATGAGGAATTGGAAACGGTGGTCATCGAGGTGGAAGCAGTGTTGAATTCACGACCGTTAACACCCATGTCAGCTGACCCAAACGATCTCAGTGCACTCACTCCAGGACACTTTATCATTGGAGAACCACTTGTAAGCACAATACATCCTGAGGCTACTCCAGCGAAACACTCCCTCCTCACACGGTGGAAATTGGTATCGCACATTAAGAACGAATTTTGGAAGCGTTGGTCTGCCGAGTATTTGAACGAACTTCAGCAGCGATACAAATGGCAAACCAAGCAAGAGAACATCAAGCCCGGGACCATGGTGATACTGAAGGAGGACAATTTACCTCCCATGAAGTGGCCTTTGGCACGTGTGGTCAAGATTTACAACGGAGATGATAACCTGACCAGAGCAGTAGACGTACGCACAGCTAGGGGAACCTTTCGAAGAAGCATCTCCAGGATAGCTCCCTTACCGGTTGACGAGCCTATTGAGGCATCGCTGACGGAAACATCAACACCAATTGAGGCGTCATGGGCGGAGGCTGCAGCAGAATCAAGCTCAGCTATCCCCACGGAGGATGCAGCAGCATCTCGACCGATGTCTCGACCAGCAGAAGCACGGGAAGATGGCGCCACTTCAACAAAGCGAGTTCGGTTCTCACCAATGTCCACAATTGCGACAGTTCTCCTCACATGCCTACTGTTACCAGTAACTCATAGTACTCCAGTGGAGGTGACTTCATTCACGACTCCACCTGGGATATACTTCGAAAACCTGGGGGCAGCAAGAATAATATCAAATGAGTGGAACATCATAGCATACTACGACATGGCGGGATATTGGATGGAATTCGAAGGATTGATGAAAGGGCAAAGGTCTCTGGCTAACATATGCGCTCAGCTGGATGGTGGAGATCCATGTGCAACTACCTTAGCGCAAATTCAGCACTTGGTCAGGGACATAGAGGAAAATAATGAGTTACTGGCCACGGACAGAAGAAATGCTCGAAGAAGGAGAGGGGCATTAAATATAATCGGTAACATCGCCAACAGCCTATTTGGGGTCTTGGACTCTGAGTATGCTGACAAGATGTCAAAAACCATTGACGACACGAAACGGAATGAAGACTACCTGTTGCAGCTGATACGAAACCAGACTACAATTATTGATTCAAGTGTTAACATCATGAAGAAAACACAAGAGGAAGTTAACATGCAGTTTGGAGCAATGCAAGCTCAGGTTAATGAACTTTCGAATGGAATCCATAAGATCCAAGAAGAGCTCCGTCGGCAGAGATTATCAACGCTGTTCACTACACTAACCACACAAATATTGTTAGTGTCATCAAATATACAACGAATGCAAGCATCATTAATTGATGTCTTCAGTTACTCTCACCATGGACGGATAAGTCCGAAATTAATTACGCCCCACCAACTGAGGCAACAGCTAGGGATCATCAAGGCCCATCTTCGGCCATCGTTGAAGCTACCTCAAGTTGAGGACAACATACTACAGTTGTACACGCTAATGGACGTGGCTGCAAGAGCAGTGAAGCAACGCATTATCTTCAAAATAAGCGTCCCACTGCTGAACACGGAGGAATTTGAACTGTTGAAGGTATTACCGGTTCCGTTTTTGGTCAACGGGACTTTCGTCAATGTAGTGCCATCATCTCCCTTTCTGGTGGTGAATCTACACAGAGATCAGTACTATCCGATCACTGATCAAGAATTGCAGGCTTGTGTGTCTTTGCGTGAAGATGACCATATGTGCAGGCAAAACCATCCAATCTATCAGCGCGGCTCAAACCAAAGCTCTTGCGAGATGGACCTGATTAATGATAAGCTGGTTCCATCAGTGTGCAAGGTTGAAGTATTCTCAAAAGAATCGCAGTGGATACAACTAAACAATCCTAACGAATGGTTGTTCTCGGTAAAGGAGCCGGAGATGGTCAAAATCGCATGTGGCAGTAACGTCACTTCAAGGACACTTACGGGAGCTGGGATCTTGAGGATGCATGGAAGCTGCATCGTTAAGCAGAGGCGAGTAATACTTCAGGGACATAATATATATCCCACTGTATTGAGAAGTTCCTACGTACCGTCTGGAAACATCACTCAGGTGGTGATTCCGGAGCAATTGAGTCGGCTCACCACTCACCGGCCTGCATATCGGGTCCACTTAGCGGAATTGGAGGAACTGAAGAAGCAGATACGCCAACAGATGGACTCTAGTTACCTGCCATCCAGTTTGCCAGCCCATGATGCGCATCAATACGCCATCGCATACATTGGTTCAGCCATTTCCATTGGTGTACTCATCTACGTGGTGTGGAGACTGCGCAGCTACACGTATTCACCGCCAAGGGTGCCAACTACGTCGGGAGGAATGGCGGAAACCAGACGACCGGACCCAGCTGTGACGACCCCTTCCTCAGGATCATCACCTGCACCTATGTTCACTATACAAGTAGAGCAATAAGGGGTGTAAGGTTGAAGCATTGCTTCAACGGGGGGGAGAATGTTGGATCGCGCAGGACTCAGCAATTTTAGGCTCAGTCCCGGGCGGGCCAACGACACAAAAAAGCGCATCGGGTGCATCACATTCCTAAATGCACAGCGCGCTGCTTACGTCGCGTCAGCAATTTTGAGGTACTCGGTGATTGCACTCGCCGGCCCGTGGGTGCACGGCCACCCAAGGGCCGGTCGAATTACTGCGGAGTCTGGTGCTCACCCGATGCGCTTGCAATATCAGCGCAATTGTTCTAGACTTAAGTTGAATTATAAGTTGGCTGAAATAAATTATTCATTCGGCATTTGGACAGCAGTCAGACAAGTCTTTAATTTTATAACCTGGGATTTTTGGTCATCTGAAGGAAGTCATAGCCGTTTCATCTTTGAATCAGCAGCAGAGAAGCATCATCATTGTAAGAGGTTGCATTGGTACTAAGAACCAACTGCGACGCGTTTTCCCGAGCGTGCTAAGCGAAACGCTTAGTGCATTAGGGCTTAAAAGTCAAAAGAGACTGAACACGCATCAAATTGCCCATTTAAACTTAAAAACTTGAACCCGATAAATTTTTGGATTACATTTGTGGCGCAAAGTAGGTATAAATCCAGGCAATTAGATGCTATGTTCATGAAACAAAATAAAGTTCGATATTTAAAAAAAAATTAATTTAACTCGTTTTTAATTTGATAATGGGATATGAAGTACACGATGAATCAAAATTTGATTTTAAATTAGTATATTTTTTCTCGCATATCGCATAATTTCCAACGATTTTAAAGAAGAATCACACTATACGAGTGTAAAGCAAGTCGTGAAAAGTTAAGCCTATTTCAATTTTAGGCCGGAATAAGCCCATTCAGTCAATTAAATCGCCATGGTATAAATTAATGTTTTATTGTTTTGCGTTGGGGAGTGATCTAAAGTGTTCTATCTTCTACATAATGTGGTTTAATGCGGAAAATTTTATATACACGTATAAAGTGGAGTCCTCGCTATATGCAGATAAATGTTAATGTCTCGAATGAACGCGGCAGCGCAGCAAAATTTAAACTCCCCACGAAAGCCTTCCTTCGGCGGTGAATAGGCCATTAATTCCTTTCTGAGTTTGCTAAACCTCCAGAAAGTCCTCGCCGTAATTCCACTCGTTTTCGAATGACAGATGTTTATGGGCGGTTTTGCCATTTTTCCAGTTAGCACGGAGCTCAGCAGACTCAGGACGCAGGATCCTGAGGAAGATTAATCGAGGAGGGCGACCCGTTCGCCGCAAATACCAGAGATCACGAAAACAAAACCCCCGGAAAAAGTCAAAATATGAAAGGGAGCCAGGGAGCACCCCTTTTCTGCGGCAATAATCTCGAGGTTTGTTGACTTTTCGGCGCAAACTTCATTTGCGGCTATTATCGAATCGGAAAGGATTAAAATTAACGAAATTGGATATTTCCCTGCGCTACCGGGTCTGGGCCCGGGACGAGGGTTGAGTGGGCGAATGCGGCTGGATCAAATTGTATTACAGAGCTATGCATACCAAGGAGCATTTGGCGCGGTGGGATTTTGGTCCATCTGTGCCATCCGGCGGTGCTCCGGGGGTCTCAAATCACTTTCTAGCCGAGATCTTGTGGGTCTGCCCTCAGCGCTACGTCGACGTACCTGGCACGTGAATCAGTCGCCGATCTTTCGTTCGTTTTTTACGGTGACAAATGGAAACGGTCGCAAGCCCCACGTCCGGAATGCGTCTTTACGGCCGTTTTTAGCCGCGCGGCACATTACCCGTCATCGAGTACTTCTAATCGCCCGAAATTATTTTAACTGGCTCTACGTGCGAATATTTTCGTCATATCGCCGGCTAGTCATTAGCTCCTTTTTTGTCACCGCCGCGTGGCATTCGTCGCCGCCGTCGCGCCGTCCCAACTTGCTACTGGATTGTTGTGATTCATCGAAATCCTGCAAGTCACCCGTGCTGGGCTCGTCGATCATGCCGCTGGCGGGCACAAGTGATCCGTCTCAATAAATTAAGAGCAGCGCGGATAAATGTTTGGTCAGGCCGGGCACTCGCGGCGACGAGTGTAAACAGAATCGCCCCGGCCCAGCCAACTGATCCTCAATTAATTTTTTCATTGAATTTCGTCAATTAGAACTGGACAATCACTTGGCATTTACCTGTGGTGACTTCCAGGTGCTAGTCGCGGCCCGCTGGACCGGCCGACATCTATTTACATCTCACGGCTGGGACCCGGGCCGGGGCTGTTCTATGGCCCTCGACATTGTTCTCCGAATTTGCTCGTCGTTTTCTGTGATTACTTTGGCTGTTGATTTGACTGCCTCTGCATCAAGACGGCTCGACTCGAGCGAGTGTCCCTGGACCATCCCACGCTCCGGCGTTTCTAAGATCTTTGGTCTCAAAGCTCGGGCTGTCGATTAAAGATATTGTAAGCGGGAAAAGCAAAAATAAAAAGACGTTAATAAAATAAAAGCGAGTCGCCAGGCAGCGGAGCGGAGTGAATGTGTTAGCTTTGGCTTAGAACTGGTTAGGCTGGTTCTGAACTTGAAGATTAAAACTCCTCGAGATATCTAAAACCGAACGTAATAAAAAGCATTTTATTTCTGGCGCATTTGCTTGTTTTTTGTCCCCGCTGCGAATGGATTAAGTATCACGCTGCCGCGATCTAAAGGAGATAAATATTTTCTGCGCTTTTAATTGATTCTTTGGAGGGGTAAAACTTTTTCGTGCCTATTCACTTTGCGCAGTTTATGAGATCAACTGTTTTACTTTTAATCACCGTGGCCGCCTACCGTTTAAAAATTCTTCTCATTCTGCAAACTTTTAGTTTTCGCTAAAATAAGTACATAATAGCAAATTTAAATTCAATTTTAAAACTTAGAAAGGTATGGTATGGTATGAAGTTTTTTAATTTCGACTTTTAATTTTGTTACGATAATATCTTGTCCCAATGTCCTATATACATACTTAATTGTATGTAGATTGAAAATATAATATAATAAAATAATTTTCAGTCTATCCCATCTATTCTAAATTATTACAATATTTAAGAACGTTTTTCCAGAATAGATCGGTTTTGAAATGAAATTTGTAGTAATGCAGGTTAATAGTGGGAAGTTATACTTTCAAATATTAATATTTCATAACGAATATATGTAAATCTGCTTTATACTCAGTTTCTTATACACTACCTTTTCAGGGATATAGGATTATACAAATTGACTCAATAGGATTATGAAACGATTTGAAAGAAAAATTATCCGTGAACTTAAGTACAAAATTAAGGAATATTCGAGTAGGTATTAGAGTTTTGGAGTATCTATGTAATTGAGTATTGTCTTGTAGAATGTAAAAGCACATGTTAATCATTTGTAGGTTTCAATAAATAAATTAAGACTTGCAAGTCGGCTTCATGTATTCCACATTTTTTAGACAGTTAGTGAGGAATGTATCTTGGAACATTTTTTAGAAAGCAATTTAAGAAGTCGTCTAGGTTAACAAATCATCAAAAAAGACCAGCATTAAAGAATACACTGAATGCTCCCTAATTCTAATGCTCGAATACCTACTCTTTAATTTAGTAGGTACTCAAGTTCGACGATAATTTTTCCTTAAAATACCAACCTAAGGTTGTTATTCATTTCATCGATTCGGCTTTTGTTATTTCCTCGATACAACTTACTAACCTTTATATATTATTTATTTATAATAACTTGAAAATAAGTTAAAATATGTCAATAGAATTCCAGTAGGTATCTTTGTTTTCACTAGATTACTTACTAGAAATCATAGGAAGCCAACTCTAGTTGCATTCTAGAAAATGTTTGTATGTGGATATCACAGGGTATTTGATGTATCCAAAACTTTAATATGTTGGAACTGGAGTTTTCCTGATACAGTTTTATTACCTTTTATGATAATAATCTTCCAGAACAAGTCCAAACTCGAATTATCCTGTAAATCAACTTTGTTCAAGTATAGCAGCAAATCAGAGGTGTTCTTTCAAATGAGAAATGCAATTTGTTGCTCCAAGTGACATCAAGAACAAATATCGGCTGCGTGCAAATTGCTAGATGTTATTAGATCACCTTAACGAGCCCAGATCGGCTCGGGCCACTAGGAATTATTACTCGCGGGTAAAATTGAAATAAAAGCGAAAATTTATTTAAGACGAACTTCATCGCCAAGTTCATCGCCGTCACGATCTCTTGTGATCAGCTGCACGACCAGCGCGGCAGAGTTTGCTAGCGATAAAAAAGAGGCAAGAAGAACAGCTTCTCAGGTATGGAGTCGAGTGCAAAGATCAAGCTCCGGTGCGCACCCAGGTGTAAATCATAAGACGACTCGCGCTCATTCGGGTGGGGTACCCTGAAGGCGGGCGTGTTTCGTCTGCGTTTTTTCATTAAATCTCATCTTATTCCCCATCCGTCCTCTGCGCCTTTATTGCGTTTAAATAATTTTTTGTGCGTGCAGGCTACACCTGAAGACACCGACGTGAAGGCGAAAAATTAAATGCTCCGCGCCGTGGAGGCTGCGGCATGAATGAATTTTGTGCATCGCGGGGCCCCATTCATAAAAATCGAGACGGTGCCTGTCAGCGCGGTGCCGCATGGAATTGTCTGATGGATTTCAGGTGCGGTCTCCAAGCCCAAAACGTGTCAATTAAGCCGCGCAACTTCTCCGCGATCCGCGGCGACCAACATTCGGCGGAGGGCATTGTCTCGCGGTTTCTTCCATATCTGCAGCGCCAAAGTGCGTATTGCTGGGCGACGCGACGCAGACGTCGCACGAAGGCTGCACGCCATGAGCCATTAATCACGAAATTTACGACAATCAGCCCGAGGTAGCCCAGGTACTTCGACAATTTCGAGCCGGGGGCCGGGGCCCACCGGTCGTAGGTGCGCACTAGCGCTCCGCTGGAAGCCGCGCTCGCTGACGGCTAGGAAGCAGCTTGTTTTGCGCTCTGACCCTCGACTTTTGCGGCTAAGGCCATTTGTTCGGGCCACGCTAAACGACGGCGTCGCGCGGCGTTTTTATGAGGACTGCTAGTTATCAGTTTTGCGGTTGGCTGGTCTCGTAAAACACTTGACAATCGCCGATCCTGCGCCCATCCCGCCACCGCCGGGTAATTAATTAGCCCTGTTTGTGGGCAGTTAGCTTCTTCGGCTTTCTTCGGCGGACGGTGTTTTCTGGTAATTTATCGCCGGCCAAAGCGGAAATTTTATTGAGAAATGCTTTTAAGGTTATCCGGGTGCTCTAGCGGAACAGGTTTGCCCTCGGATCCCGGGCTGGGGGTGCAGTAATCCCACGAAATTCATTGATGCCGGGACACTCGAAATTGAAAGGAAGGGTGCTGATTAAGTGCGGTGCACACCCGATGCAATAATTCACCGAAAGGGTTAAGGCTCCTTCGGACGTGAATGATGAAAGTGTTGACCGCTCAGCACCCGGCGGGTGCCTTGAAACCCTCGCCGGGCTGGGGAGAGAGAAAAATATTTTAGCAGTTTTCTTAACTCCCCAGCTCAAGTATTTTCATAAAGACCAGGAAAAAAGATAAATCTTTTGCGCTCGTTATTGTTTTAGACCGCTGTGCCGAATGGCTGAAGTTTCATGGAAAGTCTTATTCCCTATAAACTGCATTTGATCAGGTGAATGGAGTTTATGCTTCTCCGACACACCTATAAGGTGAATATCCAGACCAACATATTCCTCCTTCAAGAGGTATTTCCATTTTAAAACCTTACACCTACCAGATTAAAGATTTTCGAATAAATTATAAAAATTTTATAGTGTTTACTTTAACAATAAAGCATATTTTAAATATAGGTAGGTACACCTTAAACTTTCTTCAACTAGAATACAGTAAAAAACGCAACTACAGTTGACCTCTACAACTTTTCCAATTAAAATATTGCAAAAAATAACAAATATTTCGATTTTTACTTATAGGGGAGACCGGGTACAAAAGTAACGGCGGGTCGAAAGTAACAAAGGCTCTGTAGGTCTATCCAATAGTCAAAATACCGCTTCGCTGCCATCAGGTGATGGCCGGTGGCGCCCCCCTCTCTTGCATTCAGTAACCGCGCGCGCCACGCGCTGCTAGGTTTTCTGAGAGGACAATAAGTGATTTCACAAGTCAAAACTAAGTTTTTTGACGTTCACTTATTTTATGTTTACTAATACTACTAAGGACGATATTGATCTGAAAATTTGCATATAAATTCTAGATTAGATTTATTACACAGTGTTTTAATTCATTTTTGTCTAGCACGTTCCGTTTTCAGGTTATCGTCCATGTTTTAACAAAAATGTGGTAGGGTACAAAAGTAACATAGCCCTATGGGTAGACAAGTAACATGTTACTTTTGTCTTCGGATTGATTTACTGATTGCGAGTCTGAATAGAAGACTGATACTGAATAGTGTGATTAGAAAAAATTATTATCATACAATAATTAATGTCATTAATTACTAAACACAGTTTCTAAGGAAGAGTTAATAATATTGATTTTTTTTTCGTAAAATATATATTTTTTTAGCATTTAAAATGAAAGTGCTTATTTGTGTTATTAATAAAAAAGATTTCTAATAAATAATTTGTTGATTTAATATGTAATATCATAATTATTACAAACATTTTGACCTGTTACTTTCGACCTGCCAACGTGGTCGAAAGTAACAACGGACGAATTTTTTTAAAGTCTCTGTGATTCATACAAAATACACAATAATCAGGTAAATCAAGATACTAATGTAAAGAACATGAACGGAATTTTTATATGGCTATATTAATTTCATCAAAATAATAACACCTAACCAGAAATCAAGGCAAAAGTAAAAAATGTTACTTTTGTACCCGGTCTCCCCTACATATAATAGTATAGTTTCGCAAATTCATATTACTATCAATAAATAGATGTCGTTAATGAACTTTAGAAAGGTAAGTGCATATAGCAGCATTGTTCTTGAATTTGGTGGAATTCATTCAAAACTCTAGCCTGCTTAGAGTATTTCGAAAATTCAGCCAGTATAGTTCCAGGTTGCTTAAGAAAATCAAAAATTTCGAATGAACATGAATTCTATTCGTTTAAAATATAGCGTTGTACATAAGTTCTTTGAATTCTTTTGTATTTACAGTATTCGTTACTAAAATTACAATCATTTTTTAATTTTTTTCAACTAGTTTAAAATTATGCATAAGGGATAGGTTTTGCTGCATACTTTAAAGTGTAATAGTAAAACTTTTTTACTGTTTAGAAATGTGCATTATGAATTTGTCTTATTTTATGTCTGATTTTCCCATGTAAATCAAGCAAATTAAATCACTTGAATCAATAACTGGAAAATCAGTAAAACTGACTGCATATTAAAAGATTATGTTTTGTTTCATCCGAAATTCCAGCCGACATTGTAAGAAACAGTTCTCGCATAGTTAAAGAATTTTAAATCACTAGTGATATGTGAGATAAGCCCCTAAATGCATAAACTCACGTGAAGCTTTAGTCCCCAAAACTCCACAATGTTAGGTTCTATAATATTGCGCAATCAAGGCTCGTGTTAAAGTGTACCTACATGACGGTTTCTTCAAATGATTAATTCTAAACTTGAAGGTTTTTTGGGGTCGTTAATTTTCAATTGGTAGTCAAAATTTACGACCAATAATTAATTTAGTGTATAGCTTGTTATCACGTTAGGTACCACGTTAATGTGTGGAAGTAGTATAATAATAATTTGTTATTGTTTTTATCATAGTTTTTTCTCTTACTACATTAATGCTGCTAAAAATATGTCTATTTTAATTCTTTTTTATGTATGGGCTTTGTACATATTTCGAAACATGATGGAGTACCTACATACCAAA
Organism: Machimus rusticus; assembly: GCA_951509405.1. NCBI lineage: Eukaryota > Metazoa > Arthropoda > Insecta > Diptera > Asilidae > Machimus > Machimus rusticus. Next base: position 46,072,413 of record OX608050.1, on the reverse strand, counting down.
GATTTCCAGCACGTCGCTGATGTTGTGCCTTAAGAAAATTCTTGAATCACCAAATCTCCAAGAATTTTGCCTTTCAGCTCGATCATCTGCCCGCTTCTAGGCACGGCGATTGAGTGAGGTTTTCCAGCAAATGCATGAGTTAAGCACGCGATTTTGCTCTTTTTAGCGGTGTGCTTCCACTTTTGTGCTGCTATCCATCTTAGGGTTTTATTAGACTCACTAGGCACTAGGCACTAGGCACCATTTTCAGCGAAGTGATATGTGCCTTCCCCGGCTATTTGCGGAGCGGCTGCTGCAGCAGCGAATGTCTGAGGAAATCACTTCGCGATGTTCACACCTTGAGCGGCCGGGTCTCCCGGTGTTTCTCGTTTTCATCTCTGGCTGATACTTCGCGGATACCGGCCACTTACGGCACCATTCCTTCAACGTCTCCGCCGTTTTACATTTTATTCGAAAATTATTGCTGCTCGGGAATAGGCTTGGCGTGCAAAAGGCAAATATTGCTATTTTATGATTTTTAATTGACGTACGTGGGCAATCGTGAATTTTCACACTGATCGATGATTTCAGTGGTGTGAAGGTAGAGATGAAATTGTTTTGCATTTAATCAGATCAGATAATGGTTTAAATCGAATGTTTGGGGATTTATTTGAGATAGAAACCACATTTAGAAGGTAATGCAGAGTAGGCAGAAGAGTTTCTTCAATATTCTTTAGAATATTTTACTTGACAAAAAACAATAATCCCATCTAAACGACAAAATTTAATATATGTTTGAAATGTACCAAAATAATGTCGTACAATATAACCAATTTCTCTTACTATAGTATAGTTCCTATCGTATCGCCATATTTTATGAAGTCCTTTGTTTAATTCAATTAATTATCAATTAAGAATAATTAGTTCCAAAATCTATCGATATTTAACTTTGATGTTGTACATCTGATTGACAAGTCGGTTTATGTTAATTGCTGTTAAACAATTCTTTCCACACTCAGCAATTTGAATGTTCTCTGTCTGGAAAGTATCACCAAATCAAATTAAATGGAATCAATTAGCAATTTAACGAGCGCTAAAACAAACAGACAACATTATACGACACTCCATAAATCACGACTCATTCAAATAATTCAAATCAGCCCGCATATTGCCGTCCCTTAAATGCCCCGTCGCACCAAGTGGCGCGCTGCAGCGAGCACACAGCATTAACATATTTTTGATATTCATACGAAAACATCCAATTAATTCATAACATCTTTCACTTTCGTCGAATCACCTGAAAACTTGCCCGAAAATGGTTCTCCCGGAACAGAGAGAGGCAGAGAGGCAGCAAAAAATTATTTGCATATCTCCACCTGATTCTAAGGCGAATTCATTAAGAATTCACCATAACCAAGAGATTAACCCAGTAACCTGCTTATATGCATTACAATAAAATCAGACTTGTTGCGGCAAACGAGCGGCGTCGTACGCATCTCTCGGGGAGTATAAATTATCATAATATTAGAATCCATAATGACCAGGTCCTTCAGCGCAGTAGCCCTCGTCATTATCATTCCGCTGCGAGTGACAAAAAAACGCGCATGCGCCGCCTAATTAAAATTCCCTGACTCAAATCAGTGGGCATGCGCCCCGGAAAGGATAATAGAGAGATACATTATGCAAAAAAGGATGAAATTGAAAAAAATTATGTTAAACAGGCCATTTGCATAAAATCAGGGAAATTCACTAAGCAAGAGAGAGTTGAGGGTGATAAACAGGTGTTTTTAAATTTCGTGGAAGAATTTTACGATTTTTTAAGCACAGAAATGCAACGTTTCAAAAAATAAAAGTCGTTACAAAACTGCAACAGTTGGGCTGGAACAGTCTTGAAAGGAAAATCGAATCCACTTTCAATCGCAACGCCTTACAAGAGTCTTAACTCGGAGATGTTGGGGCAGACAAAGGCCAATAAGTTCTCGAAAGGATGTGAAATTTGCATTTCTTCGACGCCTATAATTTATTGAATGGAAATGAAAAGGGTCTGCGGAACTCCTTTCTATATCGATGAGTTCACGGCCTTTACGGCATTAAAACCACGTTCCTTTTCTTCCCGAATCAGGGCGATCTATCATTAAATCACAACTGCCATATGCAGAAGAGAACCTCCCCAGACTCCTTGGCTGCGGTGTCATGCGAGGAACTGCAAAAAAAATTCTCATACATCCTGCGGCAGTTTGCTCCTCGAACCCTTTCCATTTCCGCGCCAAATCCAATATTGAAAAATTTTTACGCATAAATTATAGCCCTTTCGCGATTAAGTGCAAGTGTACACAAATTTTGTAGAATCCAGCGGGGCCCTCGAGGCCCTTTTTGGGCATAGACAGTAAATCACGTGTAATTCACCCTTTTCTGGTGGCACTGATGACGTCCTGACGACGCCGGCTGGGACGCGCACCCTTCCGGAGCAGATTAACCTACCTGTCCGCGGCGGATTGCTGAAGACGCTCCCTTCTATTTACAGAAATTTCGGGCCCATTTGCATTTAAATGCGCACGGTGTTCGGTTTCACTTAAGATGCGCGCGCAGGTAGGCCACAGAGGAGAAATTTCGCAAGGCAAACAGACGGCTGCGTCTAGGTGCAGCGAGGATGAGTATTCAAATGGGGTTCGGGTGATCATTACGCAAATCTTACCCGAATTTCGATGGTAGGAAGGGTTGCTTGAACCGGCCGCACGGCTGAGCGATTTTGAGCCTTGCAACGTTAGACATAAGGTTGTCGAGGTTTCTGGAAGATACGAACCCTTCGACAGCCGGTGGCTGGGAGACATATGCGTATGCATAAAATTTAGGGTCATCCTCTTTGCATATTTAATTTTCTCATCCTTGGTTCGACATTGCTCCGAAGGGGTTAGAGATTTTCCCATGGAATCGAAACACATCGAATCCTTTCACTTTTTATTTTTGCTCCGCTGAAGATGACGCTCTCAGGACACTCAGGAAAGGATAATAAATCGAAGTTTTATGGGACACCGTTGAATTAATATTCAGACACAATGTACATGTAGGAAGATGTGTGCGAATTTTTTTTTTCGCCATGTTCCGCTTTATCCCTGTCAGGCTTAGACATCCTTCAGAGAATGGAAGCAAATCTACCTTCGTTGTCTTCTTCCTACCGTGGAAACTTTTTCATCCTTGTGAGGACTGTCGCATCATTTATTTGCCTTAAGATCCTGATTTGCATTTTCCATGCATCAGTGACGACGTCTGCATGTAGTTGTAGTAGTTCCGGATGCTGAAGTGCATTTAGGACCAATCAGTGGATGATCGAAGCGGCAGCTTAGGATAATTGATTTGGTATTTTGTAACGAACTTCCTTTTGATCGTACAGCGGCTGTTAAATGATTGTCAATTTTTGGCGGTTTGTAACGGATTTTTTGCACAGGCAGATGCCACAATTAAATTTATGTAAGGGTAAGAATCTTTTTAAATAAAATATATCAAGGCTTTTCAAATCTGCACCACCTCAAAGGCATAAATTGTGACAATCGCAGAGGAAAGCAGGCATAATAATGAAATAATTGTAACTACTTTCATTAAGTACCTTCTGGTTCTGAAGGATTTGCGACAAACAATTAAATATTTATTTAAAAGTATGATGAGATAATAAGCTTTCAGTTGCAGAAAAATAAAATTAATAATTAATCACCGGATAAAGCTAGTTAAATAGCTATCACAATAATTGCTGATAATAATGAGTAAGCCGGTAAATTGTACTCAAGTGCAGTACGAAAGGTGTGATTAATGGATTTGATGCAAACGTCGAGTCGAACTTAAACCGTTTTTGCTCAAGTATGTTTAAGTAATAAAAATTGCTTTTATCGGTTGTATCATTAAAATCATTTGGTCGAGTTTGGCAACGCCTTGTTAGTTCTTATGTTATGACATGACATTTTATGCATTAAACCGTTTAACAAGGCGTCAGTGTTAATTGATAAATACATTTTTATTTTTTTTAAAACTTTTTAAAATCAAGCAACATTCGTTGATAAACTAAGAATGTTTGTATTTTAATGCTAACCTAGAAGACTTAACTTCTCCCAATAGTCTTTTATTATTTAATTCTAGTATTATACATTAATTGATCAAAATAATTATTGCTTTTTAGTTAGCATTTTTTAAGTTTAATGGTGAGTGGAAAAATAAGTTAAACAAATTTTAACTTTTAATATGAATATCGTGTTTTCAACATTCTTAAAAATTCATTGTAAAATAAAGGATTCTTGTAGGAGTTTTCAATGTAACTCAAATAAAAGTTTGAACCTTTAGCTATTATATTAAGATAAAAGTTTTTAAGACCTTGTGAAATATATACTCTATGAATTTTTCCTCTTTTCACCAATAAGTGCATAAGAATTGATATCAAATGAAATTCACAAATAGTGAACGTTCATAAAAAACTAGTTTCCCAATATGTTTAATAAGAGTAATGGAATTATGCTATATCATATACGGGTATCTAGATTTGAGATTGGGATTTTAGAATTTAGGCTTAAACTTGAAGCATGTTATTAGAACTTTTCAAGTTTCTTTATTTAATTTAAGCTTTTTTTTTTTAAATTTCCTAAAATACGATTTGTTTTAGTTTTCGATTTTTCTCAAAAACTTGACATGATGACAACAAAAGAACTTCACGTTACTATTAAACTAATCAAAAAAATACATCTCATACAAAGTACAAAAATAGACGAAGTGTTAGTAAACTATTGTTAATATTATTTTTTTGTCATTTTCATTTAATACCTTAGTAATACGTCAAAAAGTTGGTATGAGAATGGATTTTCGTCTAGTGCTTACTCACAAGTGTGTATGTACAATGTTTTTGGTTTTTTTTTTTCATTAAAACATTGCTTTGATGTTGAAAAGTGATCATTTTATTAATTATTAATTTATTTTAGCGATTATGGTATTGATGGAGCCATTCATAAATGATATTTATAATGCAATAAAAAAACGAAGTTTGCCTCAACTACTTAATGTTATTAGGCTATAAGAAAATCTGGTTTAGAAAAGGTAGTAGGTACAAGTACAGTTTTGAAACTATTAAAATGTATATTTAATTCTAGGTATCCTAGTACTTAGAACAGTGGCTAAGGATAGCTTGAATCATATTTTAGATTGTTGTTTTATATAAAGGGAAAATTGTAACTGACGCTTTTTTAAGGAAATTGTATCTTAAATATCCTTTTAAAATTAAATGAACATTCATGTGATACCTAAGTTTTCGTAAATGCCTATGCTCTGACATCTCTGCGTAAGGTTCAGGTAGTAAATAAATAATGATTTCCGAATCTTTATTGCAGCAATTAATATTCCCAAATAACCCCAAATTTTCCCCAATTCATGTAACATCCGGCAAAGTACCTTCGGCTAAGAGAAATACTCTTTTGGTCAATAAAGGACCATGGACCATGGTGACCCTTCGCCAAGGCCGATCGAATTAACTTCAACTGTTCCGGCTGAAAACACATTTCCTGACCACCTCGATAAGGACAATTTCATGAATCGAGTTTAAATTGGAACCAGACAGGGAGACGTAATTGTCCAATTTGAGGGGCAATTTATCTATTACAGTCTGGAGACGATCATACACCATTCGACCGAATTCCAATCCTAAACACACTACAATTGCAGTGGATTCTTAGCTCTCGGCATCGATTCCATTTCTTTTCTTCGTGGCCAGCCGAAAGATTGGATAAGATCGAAACGAAGAATCTGAGCTTTCTTCGCCATGGCAGGAATTCTCTGGTCCTTTTTAGAGTTATTCAAAGGATTCCATCTTTAGGAGCAAAAAACAAACAATCAGCAGAAAATGATTGAGTCGAAGGACTCAGAGCCGGAGGGGCGATGCAAACAAGTGTGGATAATGCTCCGAGTGCGGGCAGGACACGCGTTGTTTACCTACACTACACGACTATTTCCGATTTTATTGCCTTTTCATGAGACAGTCGAAATGTTGTTATGCACGCAAAGATTCGGGTGCCCTGAACTCGGTGTCCCTGGGTCAAAATCGGCGGGAAAAGGGTCAAGGGACGGGTGAATGCCGCCTACGACCGACCTGCTCCCAGAGTGTCTTTACATTTAATTTGATATGGAGAAACCTTCCCGCTGATGTCCTGCAAACAAACGCTTTACTATTTGCCACGTCATTCTGTCACACATGAAAACCGTCTGGAGCTAGGGCTAGATGGGGATCAGGAGACCCACCCCGGGGGAATTCTTCACCCTTCCAGGCGTTGCTCTGGCTGCTTTTATCGCCTTATCAAATCGAAATGACTATGAAACGATATGAGATTTTTTTTCTTTGTGATAAGGACAATGACGGTGGAGGTCGTTGGAGTGGAGCTGGTAAGTCACTTTCCGGAAAATTACTTTCTGCTCACAGACAGGAAGGGGGTTTGATTCCCGGGACGGAGCTGTCCCGAAAACTGTCCCGGCCTGCTGCTGGCGATTACGGGCAAATAATGAGTTCTGCACTTGTCTGGGATTTCCCGAATGCATTCGGGGGTCGATAAGTGAGGGCAGAAAGTTGTGGGGAGCAGTGTCGCTTCCTTGAATTTAAACACACGTCCCCCCGACGCAGTTGGGAACAACAACGCTCCCGACAACAAAGGAGTAATCACGAATGTTGCAACATTTGATTTCCGCATGTCCTCACATATTCCCGCAAATTAGTATATGAAATGAGGGTGTGTGCCGGAGGAAGGTCCCAGGTCTTAGGGTCCTATTCATGGCATCTCGGGGATGTAATGGGCGGAAGATAGCACCGACCTCAAAGGATAGATATGACAATTGCAAATTACATCACATTCCACAACTCCACAGCTCAGATGTATCCTTAAGGAAGGACCTACGATGGCCGGATTCGATTGCCTTACAAATCTGCTGGAAATGAGACATCAGACTGAGACGGACCAAGGAAATGCTAAAGGACAGGATTTTCAGGTCGTTGCAGATTGTTATCTATCTCTAGGGGGGAATTTTATAGTCGCACTGGCAACACTTTGTCCGCTTAACTTCGGGCGTGCTAATCCTTTGATTGGTCCTGTTTAGAGGTAAATCTTGTCTTGTGAGTCGGGGAAGGCCTCCTAAGACTCGTCCCTTTTCCAGTTCACTTTTATGACGCTCGCAGATGCCGTCGAGATTCCCTGCCCTGCCCAGGTATTGTCTGCTCTGCGCCAGGGGTGCTGTAAAAATGATTTCGCTGACGAGTGTGCTTTTGTTGCTGTTTTCACCGAGAAAGGGGTGCGCCGGGAATTTTAAGAGGGTTAGCCGAGGATTCGCGCAATCATATTACCTGAGGTGCCGTCGCCGTGGACGGGAAGAAGACGAAAAGACGGAAACCGACGAAACCGCTCTTGAGGGTTCTGGTCCTCCTGACCCCCAACTATCCTTCCTCGTGGTGACTGCGGTGGCATCTGGCGACTGATGTTCGCCTTTCTTCTAATCCAATCCAATCAAATCCTGGTCTGATTGGAACAGTTCTCAGGACACGGGATTCTGGTTGGAATTTAAAAAAGAAAAAATTATCTTCTCTTTACCACGTCAAGAACAAGTCCTCGTAGTTTTCAAGTAGGACCTTATAAAAATAATCTGTACTTCAGCTTTTTAGAAATTAATATTATTCTATCTGAAAAAAAAACCAATTCGGTTAACTAAAAGTTTATTGGAAATATATCATTAACTTTTTTTAGTGGTTTTTTCAGTTTTAATGATGAATATAATGTTTAATTTTAAAAATGTAATTTCTATTTACTATATTGGCTCCTCACCTTCAAATATTTGAACTTACAATCGTTTTGTATAGTAATTGTTTTTTAAATGTTTTCTTACTAACTGAATGCTGTTGCCAAAAAATAAGTAAACAGGTAGGTAATTAAATAAAACTTGAAATAATTTTTTCGATTTTTTAAAAAAAATTCGTCCCCGAAGAGGTTAATTAAAAGTTACTATCAACTTGTCAACAGTATGACTGTTCAATAAATTGTTTTTGTTTTTCAATATACCTAAATTTGAACGAATTTCCTTTCGTTTAAAATTATTTTCAGTAGCGTACCTATCTATATTTCATATCCATATTTTTAAACGTGTTTTTGTTTTAACAAAAACTTCTTTACATTTATATACATTTCATTTACATAATTGTTTGCAAAATATAACATTAATGCAACGGCTTAATATGACTAAGTTCTTTTTAGGAAATCCCATGTCTTCAACTTGATGCACTCGTACCATTCAGCTTTAGTTTATAATCTGTTAATTCAAATCAATTGCTTATCAATATATTTATATAAGAGGTCAACTGTTTAAATCTTTTTTTCCCATAAACGGATATGACTGTACGTTTTAAACATAACAAATTTCAGGTTAAAACTGCATGGTGATAATTTCTATCTTACCTATGAAATAATAGATATATGTAGACTGACCATTTTTAGTTTATAAGTATTTAAATTTAAGTTCTAACTTGAAGAGTATCATAAGAGCTGAACTAACTCTAACTGTGAGCTAGTTCTGTAATATAGCATGTATTTAACTATGTACAACATTAAAATCTAAAAAAGCTGCTATAATGTGTTCCTATTTCCATTTGATTATTAGGCCTGGCTGGCTAAATGTATATTTAGTATAAATTTCAAAATGGTGGAGCTCTGTGTACTTTTTCTACTATGAAAAAATCTTATATTCTTATATATATTGTTATTTAATTGTAAACAGAGTCCATCCAACTTTTAAAGTTAAATGCTACAATGCAAAATATTCTCCCAAACAATAATAACCAAATGTGGATCTGAAAATAAAACAACAATTTTCAACAATATTTTTCGACTTTTTTATGTAATTGTCATTGTTTTATTTCCTTGGAAAACTGCTTTCAGTTTTGGTCTACTGGCGGTAAAAGGTACAAAATATTTTGGTCTCATTTCCAGAGGCAAAGAGAAAAGTGCACTTGAATTATTAATGAAAAGCGAGCCGTGGCAAAGGCGCGCATCAACCGCCAAAAATGCGAAATAAATTGCAAAGGCTTGTCCGAAGTGTCCATGACAAAGTCGCGGATCACCGAAGCGCCTTGGAACGTGTGCATCGCGCTGCATTACCTTACCTGCAGCTGGGACTTGGACTTAACCTCCGCTGACCATCTTAAGGTGGATCAGATAACGTCGGGGAGAAAAACTCGGGAGCCGCGAGCAAAAGAACTTTTCGGAGATTAAGTCGATGTTGCCATCGAGTTTAACACGCCATTTCCATGTGCCGGAGGTGGACTCGCCTGCGCCAGGGCTGCGGTGGAAATCGGCCGCGAAGCGTCCCAACCTGACAAAATCATCTCTTGAAACGGCGTGACATGAGATTTTGGTCTTAATTACCTAAACGGGACCGCGAACGCCGAGGGAACACCCAGCGAAGCACTCGCCTGATCCGAGGGACTCCGCTGCCTTTCGGGGGCCTGGAGATTAATCAGTGCGCCGGGATTCCGCAGGCTTTTTTCTCGTGTCTTCCCACTTCCTGCTACGGCTCGATTGGACGGCATCGACCAGCAGAACCTGGTGGTTGACCGCCACAACGCCACAACGCCACAACCACACCAACGACGCCCGGTGCAGCGTCGACTCGACGTCCATCAGTTAAAGGAGGGCTTCTGAAATCCCACGATAGTGGGTCCAGGCGAGATTACCGTCGACGGTAGCCGGAGGAGGCGCAGAGGCGCGGTGATTGCAGAGGAGTAACTTCGGTAAATCACTGTTTGATGGTTCTGCATAGAGCCGAGCTCGACCGCAAATATATCTTAGATGGATAATGGATGTTACTGTAGCAATATATCTTAATATAGCTGAGCGCCTCCTCGGCAGCCCGGCGGTGGAGCAGGGCCCCCCGGACGAATGGGCTCCCTCCGGCCGGCGTGCGGAGCGCACACACACCTGGATTTCTGGGCAGGTTTACCCTGATAAAGGTTTATAACTTCAGCCAACTATCATATATCAAATACCTCTGCTAGGTTATGTCTACATAATTGATTTTATAGCCGTGGCTAGGTATCTGCTCGGGGCACGTGACAAACCGACAACTTCCTTTAATATTAAAGGGGAAGCGTTTTTATGTGCCAGGGGTTGTAGCATTATATAATATATTCCAAATTCCAACAAACTATATTTGCGAGCAGCCTGCTCCTCGAGGGGCGCTTCGGTTAGATACTTCGAAACTAATATCAACCATTTGGGACTGGGCACTCGGAACACCCACACCGCAGAAAATGCCTGAATGTTTGACCAAATTTTGTCAAAAGGTAATTTTATGGCTTCTGTCTGTTTATAACAATATTCATATTTATCTAGATTAAATAATATAAACGGGGATTTAAGCAAATTTTACTAACTATTCACTATTGTACACAAGAGCAAATAATTCGGGACACTTTTAAGTATATTTTTCGCATTTGTTGACCAGTTTTGCATTACATTTGTTTCCGCCTAACCTAACAACATAACGTTCCAAGGTATATAATCATGATTTGCACTTTAATCACTTTACTATGGATCTCTCTTCTCAAACCACGAATATTTGTTGTAAACTTTTAGTTTTAGTTCCAGTTTCGTTTTACTAAGAAATTCAAAATGTTTCGACAAGAAATCATATGGAAATATGTTTTAAGCCAAAATATTACATAAATTAAAATGAAATAATTATGCTGTATATTAGTATATACTATTTACTGTAGCATAATATAAATTTTCTTCATAAGTATCAAATAAAGCAAATTTTAATGAAAATTTTCCATAATTGATCCCACTCTATGTAGTTTGTGTATTTACAGTTTAGCTCGTATGTTTGGGATAAATATAATAATAATAAATATCTTTATACATAAGTAGGTACATACTAAAAACCGGAATTCAAGTTCATGCATGATGCATCGATAACACTGTTACAAAGTCTATCAGATTTGTAATTATGACAAGATAATAGTAGTATACATATATGTACTACAAAGGTTTGCACAATTATAAAGTAATCAAAGGATGTTGGATACAATGCCATAATTAAAATGTTGGCCTTAGTTGAAATTGAAATTCGCATGTCGTTTAGTCTTAGCCCTTAAGACTTATCAGGCTCATTTTGATATTTTCATCGTTTGAGAATTTATAATCAATTTAATTTTAATAAAACTACTAGGGGTAATCACGCTTAAATGGCTCTTGTACCGTTGCAAATGATGCAAAACTTTGCAGCTTTACAACAAGAATGTTAAACTTAAGGAGGAAAAGTTTGCAACAATTTTGCACTTTTAATAAATGATGTAGTAAATAGACTAAACACTAAATTGAAGTGTCAAAATACTTATACTATTATCAATTTAGCTTCAAAGAATTTTTTATTGAAATAATGAAAACTTATTAACACCAAAAATCACCTTTGATATTGAAAAAATGTTGCAATTGTTGTTATATAATAATGCTTATTGCTGATATATCTTCGTTAAAAGTTTATACGAAATTCCAGAACTTTAATGGAGTGTTACTAAAATACTTCAATTATAGACAAGGTGTTTGCTAGGTAACACTTTATGCAGGGTGAATCAGAAGATTCTGTGAAGTGAGTGTCCTAATCATAATTTCTTTCAACGGGTGGCTAAAGAAAGTTTACTTGAAAAAGACTTAAACTTAAAAAGACTTTAATGTTTGATTTAGTGGGAAGATATTGTCGAAACAAACGGGTGGAAAATTTCATAGAATCTATTGGTGTATGGCAGACGTCGACTCACCCTGTATGAAAGGTGTACGTTAAGTGATACTAGTATAAGAGTAAGAAAGTGTACTTATATCTAACGGCTTCAAAATAATTTAATTCTTCAAACTTTCATTTCTACTCCAATCAGTTTTTCGAGTGTTTCCTCTAACTACAGGTCGTATAACTAGTGCTGACCCCAAATGTAATTTTGGTGCTCCCGAATTAAAGAATAAAATCGAACAGCTTCCAGTCGTGCTCACAACAGACGATTAATTGCGCTTCTTGCAGACCTCCTTCTGCAGTGGGCCCTTAATCACGTCAATAAAGAGACAACGACGCAGCCAATTCCGTTCATTATTGCCTTCAAATTAGAGTCATTACGGGGGGAGTGGGGAGCAGCTCTAGGAGCTTTAAAAATGTCCGAAAACCTCAAAACAGCACGACCAAGTTGAAAGAGGCTCCCATATATCTTGGCCGCCGCCGGAGTGAATTATGTCCCACACCATGGGGTCAGGTTGGAATCTGGTGTCGTTATGATAGCAGCGGTCCCCCGGGAAAAACGCGCCGCGGCCGAGAGGTGCACTAGGGCGCTGCCGCGTTATCTCAGCGGCGGCTGGGCGACGAGCGCGGCGCGGTGTGGCGCGCACAAAAACCCTAGTGGAAGATAATCGCGGTCCATATCTCTTACTAATGACAAGGTTTTGGGCAGCGCCACGGACTCCCGCCCGGCCGGCGAGTAATCAAAATGAATGGCCGACAATTAAAAAGTTGATGAGGAACTGGAAGGAAATCGATTCCATTCTAACGGAACTGTCCGCCGTTGTTGATTATTACCAAGAAAGTTACAAACGACTTACACTTGCGCCAACGTCGCCAGTTAGAAATCTCAGCGAGAAAGACACAACTCCAGGAATTATTGGATGTAATCCGACGCGACATCGAGAACCAAGCCGCTTACCGGCTGTGGGTGATCTTACCTGAGTTAGTAAGAAACTTAAAGAGCTCAAAATGTGCGAGACACCGAAACACCCACTGATCCAGCACTCCCCGTAAAAAAAATAAAAGAATAGAGGCAAGGAAAGCGCTCCCAAAAAAATCTGCGAGTGATAAATTCTTGAAAGCAGGGCCCCATTGCCCGCGTTTGCAATAATCTTTATGCCAACCGCTTTAAAATTTAACGAAAGGCGGCCCCGGGAAGTTTGACGTGGAATTGCAAAAGAAATGCCGCCGCCATTCCGCCGGCACCTCGCCACGTATAAAAGGAGCGGAATAAGAAAAATGCAGTCCTTACTCGAGTACGTGACCTCTGTCAATATTGTTGTGGAATCGTTAGATGGTGTCAGGGGAGAAATATTTTGTGCTTCGTACGGCGCGGCGTCTTAGCGTCTTCTATTAAGGGCGCCCTCGCAACCCTAGCGCGCGTCGCCCCCAGCCAGATGAAAAAGAAGGAAGCCGGGAATGAACCCTATTCTGGGCATTGTACGCGTACAATTGCTTTAAATTTTACAAAACAGAAAATTGGGAACATTGTCGTTCCGCTTCTCTTTTCGCAAGGGTGCTGCGCTCGTCGTCGTAGTGGTGGAGAAAAGCCCGGCGGTGATATGGGGATTTTTCCTGCACAGGATGGATTTCAATTTAATTGGTTTGTGCACTTTTTCTAGACCTCTCTCCACTTTTATATAATTGCCAAATAGGCAAATCGACGACATGAAGGTTAATCCAAACCGCTCTACAAGTATCACTCAGCACGCTGCTTAATAAGCTTTATTCAAATCAGGATTATTTAGTAAAGTCCAAAAATGTCTAGTCTGAGGCATTTTACCGCTAAGAAATTAAAGCAATTATTACTGATTCCGATAATAATAATGATACTATTATAACTACTATGAAAAAGTCGTTATAACACTTAAGGGGCTTACGTCTTTAGACCACATCTAATGTATTTAAAAATCAATAATAAAATTGTGAGGACACTTATAAAAAAGCAAATCGAACTAACTAATTTTAATTTTTTTATTTTGGACTTAGTATGAAATTGTTAAATTACTTATTACTAAAAATCGTAGTTCTCATCGCATAGTGTACCAAACTCTTGACAAGCTTACCAAAACGTGCTTAAAGATGAATATTCCTAAAACTTTTAAGGGTTTTAACATCGCTGATTTCAAGTCAATTATTCAAGTTGAGAAATTCAATATGGTGCCGTTAAATTTTTTAATTTGGAGGTGTTTTCGTAAAAAATAATTAAATCGTACGTAGCTACGATTTGCCTGAACAAAAATGGTGGAGAAAAAATATTGAATTCAATGGGATTTAAATTGAAGTGTGTAGTACATTGGATTTTTTCACCCTGTATCTACTACATATACCTATATGTTGAAAATTCAGACAGCCTATTCTCGAGGCAACGAAGAAAAATGATAATTTGAAATTTGCGATAAATTTTTTTGGGATAAAGGTGTCCAAAAATGTCCAACACAATCGGCAATGCATCAAATGCTGAATAAATGGATATTCCAAAAATACAACATTCATTAAATAGGAACCAACACTTTTCAGAAAAACATTAAAGATTGAGAAGACAACATAAATTATCAGTGGTAAGTATATGACAATAAATGACGTTAAAATATAAATGAAAAATTTATTTTTAATATAGTTAAGGTACGGTACGGAATCTTTGAGAAACACATTTACCTCGCACTTGACCCGCGTTTTCTCTCCTATTCACTAAGAAAGTTACAACTTAGCTAAGGATAGTGTAGGCGCTTTGGAATACTGATTTAAAAATGCTGGTGAGATCGCGTAAGATCACTAAAAAGCAATTTTTTTTAGTTAAACATAAATAATCACCAAGGTGTCAATATGAGCGCCATTAAAGCATCCGAATACAATTAGAGCTGCATGTGGCGGAAGTCCATCGCTTCTGGACCTTAATCAAAACCTGGAAACTAATAAATTCCTCACTAATAGTGCGGCAATAAAGCGAAATGCAGCCTTATGGAATAACAGTAAGCTGACGGATTTCAGTCGAAAATCCAAATCATAAGAGCTTCGTAGATGGAGCCAAAAATAAAACTAAACCAAAACTGGAGGTGGCCAACAAGAACTCGACTGAATGCTTTTTCTAACTCCAATAGCTGAACAGCGACCGGGTCATAAATTCGTCGATCGTGCCATCGATAAAGTTTTTTCGTTTTGTTTCCTCATTTTTGTCTTTGGCTAGGTACTGATGGCTCTGTTAATTAACCAGTTAATGGCCAGGTCATTGGTGTGGTGTTTTTTTAAGGGGCCGTTTAAATTTACTCGAAAGCCTCAAAAATCGATGGCCAACATCTCATCTCCGTATCTCCTGGTGCGATGTCGCCGTCGTTTTGTATCAAAAATTCTTTGGGATTTTGATTTTTATCAGCTCGTTGTCAGCGGGCTTGTTCGCGATATTAATTGCTACGACAGGCAAACGACTATTCGAAATTTATCTTTTGGCCTTCCCAGGGCAGATTGGAAAAGAGATTTTGTTCCAGATGGGCATTGGTACTTTCACCCAGTCGCCAAATGGATGGTTATTTATTGGTAGAAAGTTCTATCAAAAAGGGGACTTTCCCACAACAATTTCCTATATTTATAAACTGACCATATTACAAAAACGTGTTTCTTGATATCAGAAGTTCATACGAAAATTATATTGGGTATTTGGAGTAAATAAATTAGTTCTTTATAGGTACCATATGATCTTTATAGATTTAAATACAATATATATAAGTAATATTACCTGCATTTTGTGCTATTCTGCTCTGGATCTCGAATTTCGTATTGAATTAAATGTTTTAAGCTGTAACCTATAGAAAATTGTTTAAAATTTGCAAAAATCCATCAAGTTGCAATGATTTCTACCATCCAAATTTCTAGTCTTGAACCGAAAAATTTATTGGATTCAGCTTTTGACGCAAGTCAATGCAATTTGATGCTCTTTGCAAACAAAATTAAAAAGTTTTGCTAGGAGTTACTATTTGTAAATTTCTAATTCAATACAAAATTTGCTGCGAAGTTTTTGTCGGGTTCAGATTATAAAAATAAAAAACACAGCTATTGATGAATAAACAATTTCAATAGATTCATATTAGTTTTATATTGAAATAGCGGTAATATTTTATCGCAATGCAACATTTATTGGAATATTTAACGATTATCAAATATATAAAGTATTTTGCTTTATAATCTCATATCAATATTAATGTTTGCTCAAAGATTTTTAACCAAGTAGATTTATCGGAGGTTTATGTGATACTTATACTACATAATGTACATACCCATATATGAATGTATTCTTTAAACTGATAGATAAAATGTTTAAATTTTATATTTAAAGGCGGTAGTTTCAAGAAGTATAACAAAGCATATTGTGCTATAGAGTTTGAAGCTAGGGAAAACGACGGTAGTCCTGGTCGGTTCCTAATTATGCCGGCTCTGATTCAAACTGCTCCCACTCGGAACTTGAGAATTCTATTAAACCTCAGTGCATGCCTCGTGCCCTGGAAGGAGCCTTTTTGAGGTTTACCAGCGGTTGCTTCGTTTTTTCCGCCGGGGAGCCCTGAAAAAGGTCGCAAACCAAAACGAGGAGCGCGGCGCGCAGATAACCCTCGGGTCTTATTTGGCTCTGTGCATATGCACGCGGCGCGGCTGTCCAGTGGCCCGGCTTCTGATGCGGCGATATCCACACCACGGTCGGGGCCGTGACGGAGCCCCGGTGCACGGCGACGGAGCCGCGCCAATGCCCAGTAGCACTTGGACGTCGATATCCAGTCGCATCGACAATAAATTTGCAGTGCTCAGACATCGCAGGAACATCCAGCCAGAGATATCAAAGATGAGGTGCAGCGCAAAAAGTGCAGCCGAGAGTGGTGCACCCCGGTCTGGAAGGCTGCTGGCCGCGGAACGCATGCAGCCAGCGTTTTTGTCCATTAACCAAAACCGGAGAACGCAAGAACAAGGAAAATGGGACTCCGCCAGGTACAACAAGATCAAGACCAGCAAAATTGTGGCCATAAATAATAAAGTGCTTGAGCTTCAGACGGGAGATGCTGCGGATGGTAGCCGAAGGGCCGGCGGCGGCGGCGACGGCGGCAGCGGCTCCAGCGACTCGCCACGCATCTCCGGAGCCCACCAGAAACTTGTACCGCTCCAGGACGAAAGGATTTCGCGTTTGATCTCGAAGAAGTGGTCGAGATTGCGAACTTATTTGGGCGATAGCTCCTCTTTTTTCGGACGCGGAACATTCCTCCTCGGCCAAGGCCTGGAATCGCGGGTTCGCTGCTTTTTTTTTCCGCGCGCAACGCCAAGACAATTTAAGAAAACGAGAAAGTCTCTTAATTTATCAATCGGTCAGAGCAGTCGCTGATGTGCCCAATTCCCCAGAAATGCTGTGGTCCACGGTAGTCGGATCGCTGGTTTTGGGGTCACTCCACTTCCAGGAGCAGAGCTTTTGCTAGCGACGACTAATTAAGATCGTGTGGGTGGCATCCGAATTTAAAATGAAAGATAGCAAATTTCCTCTTAACACTAAGCGGCGATACATGCTAATAGAATGGGGCCGTCTACCTGTGCGGGGAGATAAATCGACGGCGGCTCCCAACCTGCTCCTTGGGGCACCACATGCCAGCACTGCACGAAGTGGGGCCTGGAACACCGCCGGTGCGATGGTGCCTTCCTCTTTTTGCATCCCATATCTGAGCAAATTGGAAAATCGGTGAAGGATGTGCAAAGGAGCACTTAAGTAAATTTAGAAACGTTTGCCGAGGAGCAACAAAAGGAGTTTCAAGAAATTAGCGAGAAATAGTCTGCGAGATTTCGCCAAGGGAAAAAATCTGAAGGACGGGTAATGGAGGATTGTAGGAGATTCGAAAAATAAAAGGAGCACCCAATGACGAATTACTTCCCTTGGCACACTCAAATATATGCACCTAGTTGGCTAAACTTAGATAAGACAAATCTGACACCTTCGGGGCACTGGGGTTTTATATGTACCAGGTATGTGCCAAGGGCCAAGATGTTCAGATAATAGTTAATTCTGAAAAGTTTTAATTGATTACGTAACACTTTTGTGGTGTTACGTTTATGCCAAGTGCAGATAAGATCGATATAATTGCGGTATTTTACATTGTACATCCAAACGAATTTTATCATATCATTTTAATCTTATATAGTAATTTACGATAATAGGATTTATCAAAGCAATATTCATATAAGGTACAAAGATAAGTATCGTTTTTTTAGTATAATTAAAAGCTGGATAATATGTATACTGCATACTCTATTAATAATTCTTGAAATTAACGTTACTAAGTTATGTATTGTTTTTTATAAATCCATATGATCCCATGTACAGACACTACATGCAGTAAAATGACTCGTGGAGTAATTTAGTTAGTTTTTAATTTGCTTCACTTAAATTTAAATTTTGATTGATAAATGGATACCGACATTTAATTTACATGTGTAACTTTTTTAAAATAAACTGGAGCGTAATGGTCAATTATTAAGCTTTTATACATTATAATTCGAAGGAACAATTAACATAATTAATTAACATATTTATTTCCATATAGATTGTAGAATAAACAAATAATTTATAATTAAAAGACTAAGATTAAATTGTTGCTTTATTTTGTGGACTCTGATCACTTTTCTACATTTAAGAATTACAATATGATCATCAAGCATTACTTTGTATAAACTAGTGTGGGAATGAAGAATTTTTTGTATAGTTTTAGCAACGATTTACGTTATACGATTATATGTATGTAGGTAGAACAGATTCGAAATTTTAATAGACAATGTTGTTTTATTTCATTTTTCATTTTATTTTTTCAACGAATCTGATATTATGATGGGCTTTCTTTAAGTACCGAATATAAAAAAGCAACATCATAATCTTTTTTTTGGAAATGTTTTTTTCACTTTTCCAAGTAAGAAGCAGAATGTTACAAGGCTTGAAAAATTTGTATCCATAGATGCGATGACCTCGTGATCCTGTGATTGAATGGAAGCAATTTATTAATATCAGTCAGAGATATCTACGATTTCAGCTATGTATGAACGAACCTTTATACGAAGATTTTCTATTATAATAAGACTTCTGTCTATATCTACAAAAAAATTGAGATCCCATCGAGAACATTTCATTTTAAAAGTGTAATAAGGAGTTTTTACCCTTAAAAAGTTATGAGCGTTCATGTAAAGCCGAGCCCCAAGTACATTTTAATACATCATGGTTAAAAGAAGTTATATTACATTTCATTCTTTAGTTAGAATATTTATTTCAAATATGCATCAGTGCTCAGTGTACAACAATCTGTCTCGAGAGAGTGAAGTATGAAGCAAAGAAGTGCTGACGTTATGCTTGTTTGCTATAAATTCCGCGAAAAGGTCAAGCCTTAGAACTTTCTTCAACCATTATGGACACTTAAATATTTAGCTCTTCATGAGATCTCATAACTTTTTAAAAGTAAATGCGTTGTGAGTCTTGGCTACATTTTTAAAATGAAATGTTTTTTAATGGGATTTGACTTTCTCCATTTTTAGCACAACTGCTGACACGTTTCATTTCAAACTGCAGCTTTTGTTTCGAAAGTTACTTTTTCGATTCTTAAGTGTATTAAAAATCAGGAAAACTAAGAAAATCTGCTTATCGGAGCGGTCGCTAGTAATGGAAAAAATCAATCGTTCGTTAATCCAAAATATGCGGACTCGCTATGTTCCCGTTGTATTATCTGGCATTATTCGCGGACAGAGCTCATCAAAAGTAGATCAGTTGGTGAAAAAAAAGCAGAACAGACGCGACATTGCTGGCTTGCATACCTATTCCCAATCTGACCGCCGGAATCCGCGAAATCCGTTCGGCAAGACACAATTACTGAAACGCTGAGAGTTGCAGTCCGAAAAATCACTTGGCCTGCAGTTAAGCCCCAATTGGAGTGACCGTCGGAGCAGTCGATATCATAATTTTGCAGCCAGTGGCCCGGGGCTCACGGGCTGCATACGAAATCGGCTGGAGCCCCACAAACCGTGGTCCGGGTTGGCGGCGCGGTGCGGCGCGGCGGCGTCGTCGTCGTCGTCGTCGTGTCGAAAGCCACCTCGGCAACGACGCCGTACGGCAGCCATAGCGAATGTGTCTTCGGTCGTGTACAAATCACCTTCAAATTTATCTGGCACCGGCATGCATGTGCCGGGCGCGCTCCCGATTCGCCTAAAGAGAGCACAGCACATGCAGGGCCGGCTGCACGGCTGCATACAAATGCGGCTCGCTGCAACGAGGTCTCTTACTAAGCCAGGAGGTCAAGTTCACAGGCGGCGTGGCGTGGGTGGCATCCGTCGCACCGCGCGCCGAAGTAAGTCGACACGCCGCCCGGGCGGAGCAGCCCCCGAATGTCGCGCCGGGGCGAGGGCTGCGCCCGCAAACAGACGCTAAGTGTCATTAAACATAAATTCGGGGGGGCCCCAGGATGAGCTGGAAAAGAAGACGGGCGCCTCGAAAGACGAATAACTTCGAACTGGCGGATCCTTCGAGTTTCACTTTCATCTTAAAGTGAAAATCATAACGTCCCCTGCATACAGAACCAGCCGCGCCCGTTCCACCAGAACAGGAAGAAGCGGGTCCACAATTCAACAGAACAATTTTAGCATTCAACTGCCACCCGATCCCGAAATGCAGCTCACAGGCTGCAGCTCTGTCCGCCTGGAGTTGGATGCGGGGGGCTCGGTGCTGCAGGATAAGCTGGAGCCCGTCCGCTGCTGCCACAACAGCTCCCGATGTGTCGGAGTGCCGGCGCACGTTGGGGCTGCACTGGAAATGTGTGGGTTCCCTGCTAAATCCGTTGGCTCATTTGACTTTCAAATTTAATGCAGTCCTGTTTTTACGTCCTCGGCGTCCTCCAGCGAATTGGGCTATCACGGGGCAGCAGGGACTCAGCCGCTTTTCATTCATTCCTCGACTCCGGCGGAGTACGCATCGAACTCTTCAGGACATATTCTTCCCGAAATGAGGGCTTCGAGCGGGAAGTTCACCGGAGTCTGCACACATGAGACAGCATAAAAAGTTACAGTGAAGAAACATTTCTTCGCCCCCTTCCTCCCATCCCCTCGACCATAAATTTGTCTATCCAACGTCTTAAAGGAGTCAGAACTTCTCAGAAATTCAAGGTTCCTCCGGAAAAGTTATCGCCAGACACACATGAGATTCCACAGATCTCGTACATTTTCGGGAACCAGGTCGTTGCCCCGGGATTTGAACGGCCTCCGAAAGTATCTTTTTGTACGTTCGGATGGAGCCGGGGGCACCCCCCTCGGCCTGCGGTGGAGTAATTTTTGGCGGAACTTTTATTACTTTGAGGCCGGATTATCTGCCAGTGAGCCATTTTATTGCCGGCTAGTACTTCGCGACAGCTTTAAGGACTGCTCTGTTGCTGTCGACGGTCGCTCAGATAGAGTAAATCCGCGGAATACTATTAAGAGGTCAGATTTTTTGGCATTTTATTAGTCTAGATACGATTAGAAAAACATTTATTGAAAACATTTGTCTTGTTTTATGATATTGGATCTATAAAAAAAGCATTTTGTTTGTATTAGCATCACACTTTTAATTAATTATTTTATAGTTAACTATCCTTAGTATTGGTACAATAAGTACAAATATAAAGTATGAGCTATATTTGAGATAAAGACTTAAGGTAGCTTGTATTAAGCTAAAATAAATAAATTAATTAAAACTTCTTCAATCAGGTCATGATTTTTGGCAAAAAAAATGAAATACTGCTATTCTCTCCTCACCAAATACATTAAATATAGCACCACTCATTATTATTATGTTAAAATTTACTTAGTTTTAACCACAATTTTCGTTTTTGGGCTAAAGAGATCTGTTACGTCTTTTATCAATATTTCCTATTCGAGGGTTCTTAAAAGTAACTTCTATCAAATGTTTTACAAGTTTCGCCAATTTTTTTTTATATTTATACAAAAAAGAAATCGTTAAGAATAATATTTTGAGTACTTCGATACTAAAACCCTTACTGATCATTATTGTGGAAAGACCCAAGCTCTTTGGATTAAAATTTCACCTTATCGAAAATAGCTCCTTATTTTGGCTAAATTTTCAAATCAATCGTTAAACATCGAAATAAACCTAAATATCCAGAAAAATGTTTCAAATTGCTGCTTTAAAATATTTCTTTCATCCAGGAAAAGCTAGAATATTCGGAATTCTTTTCCCACGGCAAAATTTTAAAATGTGCGAACAAATTCTTATCTGAAGGAAATTTTTATATGTATATAGGGAATGAATGATCAAAATTGTTCGTGCTGCTATTGTAAATATTCGATAGTTTCTTTTCCACTCTGTTATTATATTTGTAAAAATATTCTTTGAAATCGGAAATATTTATTTATTTATATAATTTGTTTCTATTGTGCACATGTACATTTTTTATAGTTTATAAAATAAACATAAATAAATTAGTTAACTAATTACACCTTGTTTTAGTGAGTAAGCTAAAATTCAGAGCATCAATGTATTTCTACAGCTAATTGAATATGTGCAAAAGATCTCTGCGATAAGATTTCTTAGATGGGTCGTAAAAGCGAGTAAAAGCTATCATAATATTTTGATTAGAATTACAAATGAGGAGCTAAAGCCGTGATCTTTGGGTTATCTGAAAAATTCAAATTCATCAAAACAACAATGGGGCGTTATCTCTTCATTAGAGTGGACGTGATATTAAAATGTCGTTAAATTTCCGGGGATCGAGTTAAAGTGGCAAAAGTACTGGATTTTTTCTTTTAAGCAAAAATAAAAAATTGATTTTTTGTTTTATATTAATTCGCAGAGCTTAAGATTTATTCATGAAAGACGAGCCAACTTTTTTGGAAATGTGTTCACATTAGGTTTTAATTTTTTACAGAAGAACTTATATGAGGTATTTCTTAACTATTTATTTCAACATATGGTGCTCCATAAAAATATAATTTACCGCAGGTTACGAAACAAGCTGTACGTATAACTCTTATAGATTTCGAGCAAAAGTATAGTTAAAACCAGGTTTAAGTTTAAAGTTATTTAGAATTTTTGCAAAATAAAAGTTTTATTTATAGTTTCGGTAAGCAGAAAGCTGTCTTATAATTTAAATATGAGTTGCTTATACATCATTCTTTATTGGAATCGTTGAACTGTCTTAAGCAGGAAATATGAATTTAATAGTATCGATTAAAGGACAACTGAAGTCCCTAAAAGCCGCAAAGAATTTCAATCTTCTATCTAACTCCATAAAACTAATGAGTTCAATTCGAGTCGACGGAAGGGTTGCAGCCATTTAGCCGAGTAATAACAGTAACTTAGGCATGAGAATGTCATCTTCATCTTAGGCCTCGCTAAGACGGTTTCGCACCATTGAGTCGCGCGTTGGCTAGGCAACAGCGAGGAAATGTTCCAGTTCGGGGGGCGGCGGGGGGCGGGGGATCGTGATGGCCACTCGCGAGGGAGACGATAAAATTGACTCAACAGAAAAGCAATAAAAGCAATTAAACTGCTGGCTTCAGCCCAACCGAGGAAAAGACGTTTTCCTGAGGAATTAAGTCGTTTTATGTTTTCCATTGTGTCTCTCTAGTTCATTTAACCCCTTCGGGCGGCGCGCTTCCCGTGGGTCGCCCGCGACGTGAATGGTTTTTAGCACGCTTATTTATATCCTGTTTGAATCCTCGATGCCTACTTTAATGAAGTCGACGCTCTCCTCCGGGATGTTTCGTGGAATCCGCATCTTGCCAGCTGTGATCTCGGATGCTGGGCGATGGACCGGGGAGTGCTGCGCTCGGCTTATTACCGCCATGAAAAATGTATTCGGAGGACTTAACACAGTTTATTAAGCTGCGAACGACGTTTTAAGCCCAATAGGAGAGCATCAAGTTAAATTCGCGTAAACTTGGGGTACCTCTTCGACAAAACGTCGGATAGGGTTGCGGATACGGGGGCTAGAATTAAAGACTGTTAGAGAACGGTTCCAATTTTGAGATATGAAAATGTTGGTATTTTCTTCCAATAAAGATGACAGAAATTGCCCCAATAAATATATTTTTTTAAGGACAATAAACATTTTTGTAGTATGAGACTTTATTTATTTTAATAGAAACCTTTACGTTTAAATAAGAAAAATGCTATTTAAATTTGAATATGTAGTTTGAGTTTCAAAATTCCATTCGAACCTATTAAGTGTTGCACAATCACATCCTTCACCCCTTTAAAATTAAGCCTTCATCCTCAAAAAGCCCTCAATAGACAATTTTATTTGAATACGCGCGCATAATAAAAATTGTTGGTTTTTTTTTTCAAGGCCATATAGAATAATAATAATAAAAAGGGTAAGTAAGGAAAGTAGGCACTCATAGATTACAATATTTTGAATTCACCTCTATGCCTTAATTAAAGTTTCAAAACTCATCTCTCCCACATTCTGTCTTTTCCTTGAAAAATATTTGTAACGAGTTTTATGACTGCTGGCTATGACACAACATAAAAACATACCTATTTAAAGTTTAAAAAAAAAATTTCCTTCAATTATTGATATCGCGCTGTTGATTTGAAATTTATTTAAGATTTATATTTTGTATTTTTAATACTTTAGCCAAAATTAAACTATTACCGTAAAGAGTTTTTATTTCATGGATTTCATGAATTTAAACGAAACGAAAACGTCGAGGTTCCCAAATAGGCTGTTTTTGTTTTTATATTATATACAATATTTGTGCTATTTATGAACCGATTTTAATTATTCTCCTTTTACTATTTACTCGTGGTAAACTTGGAGAACTGACACTAAAAAAATTGAAATGAAAGCTTTTTATAAAAGAAATTAGAATCGCCTTTAAAAAAATCTCAAGCACTAAAAAGTATTAAATAAAAAATAATTTCATAAGATCCGCTGGGTACCTACCTTCAACTTGCAACTCTGAATATTAAGATTTTTTATTTTTCATCCGAGTCCTGAATGCATCGTCTTAAAAGCGAAAAAGGAGCGAAATTTGCGGTGATATCAAAAACTGCCCCGTAATTATTGTTCGTTATTAAACTTTCTGGTTAAATCAATATTGTATTTTATTTAA
This sequence comes from Machimus rusticus, assembly GCA_951509405.1. Lineage (NCBI taxonomy): Eukaryota > Metazoa > Arthropoda > Insecta > Diptera > Asilidae > Machimus > Machimus rusticus. The sequence continues at coordinate 46,047,504 of OX608050.1, read as the reverse complement.
TTCGCTCACTATAGAACAACATTAGTCTGAAGTGTTTAATACAAATTTTTTTTTTTTTAAATTGCTCGTCATGACTAAACTAAAATACCTCGAAAAATTCTTGTAGAAGTTCAACAGAGGCGGATTTTTTTGGGTCGTCTTATGCAACAATTAAACATTACGGTGACGCAACTGAGTACTCAGATGGAAATCAAAAAATCAATTTCATCTGAGTGTTTTTGCCTCTGTTCTTTTTTAAATGAAAACGATCCGAACTAATTTAAGCAAAGTTGCGCCCATGCGTCGGCCCACAGCAGCAGCGTAGCGTACCCACAATTACTCCGTCGCAGTCGATCTGATTAATCATCTCGGGCAGTCAAATAATTAACTGGCGGCCGTAAGTGTTCTCACATGTGGCCATAATTAGCATTAACAAAAAATGCTGAATTAATTTGCAAAACAAACGCATGTCTGCCGGAGCTCTCGGACCGCGACTGCCGCTGACGCAGTCGCGATCGAGTGCCAATCCGAGGCCCGCGAGGAGCGCAACTTATCTCGGCAGCTCATTAGCGGCGAACGAATTAATTTGTATAAATGAATAAAAAATTATGACAAGTCATACGAGGCGGTGCCCACCGCCGAATATCGCGGACAGAAGCGGGCTCAATTACAGTGGCGATTTGTTTTGACTCGTGCCTGAACTTGAATTCGGATGCTGCGCTGCGCCTCCTCGCGGACGCGGTGCGGTGTCCACGCCCGGAATAATTAGGCGGCCGTCATTCATTACCTGCCCGGGCGGCCGTTGACCCCGCGCCACTCGAAAATTGGGTAATTGTAAGTACCGCCGCGTCGGGGGCGGGGGCGGGGGCGAGGGCGGCATCTTGGCCGTGGACCACATGACCCGCGGAAACCGAAAGTGGCCGCTGGCGCGTCGGGAAAAAGCATCGCGGCCGGGCATAGTGCGCGGCGCGCAGAACACGCCCGGCCACTTGTAATGAATTATTAATTCCCTCCAAGTGTTAATTGTTTGGCTCTCAATGGTAATCTCGGGGCGATTTGAATAATCAGAGGAGGGCCGGCGGCGGCGGAAGATTCAGGTGGCTGCTGTCTGGCATGGCGCTGGACGTGAATAATAATCGGAAAAACGGGCAAATTGGGAATCTCCTCCATTCATGAATCAGCCGAATGCAAATTTGCCCGGCTCCATTTGCACACATTTGCCGATTTATTTGACGGTGCTCCGCGCACGTGAGTCCCTGCTCTCCTGGCGGGCAGGTTTCGAGACAGCCGAGCATGCATTTGCCGGCGAAATAATGAGTTTTGTCAAGAGTTTACCTGAACTAGTTTCATTAACTGCAATTAAACCTTGAGTTGAATTAAGGTTAGATAAAAGTTAGATTCAGACGTCGATAACGAGCCGATTAAATGCCTGCGACCGAACCGGTTCTGAAATTCAACTGCTGGAATGTGGCGCAGGCCAATTATTATGTTGAACGTTGTCCCAACCGCTAAATGCTGCCAGAATATCTTTCTTTTTTAATTAGTGTAATGATGTCGTAAATTTTCAAATATCGCCCCAGAGTGTGGTGTCTCGGTAAATTGCTTTCCTACAATTGCTGCCGTTTAATTGCCCCTGAATTAAACCAAGGAAAATGATTGCAACGAACGGAAATTTAAGCTGTTTTTTGGCTTTTGGGATTTTATTTTATCATTTTTATACCCTTTTTACTCTTTAAATCCAATTTCTTTATGAAAGGAATTTAACCTATTCGTAAGGTTTAATGCTAGTTAGATAATGCATAAAAACGCTTTTAAAATTAACTTGAATTGATTATTCGAAATAGATATCTTAAAACTTAATAGTTTAGCTTACATTTTTTGCATAATATAAGCAAAACCTTTTGAATTTGAAAGAAGTTTTAATTTTAGCTCTGGTTAAAATAGGCACACTTATTAAAAATACACAGATATGCTTGAGGAAAATAATAGGAATCATTTTTTATATATTTTATTTTATTTCATTGTCTCTACAGTTCATACTTACAATTCCAAAGCATTTTAGTTCATTTTTAATGGCGTTTTTATGATTAGGTTTCTTTGTAAAGTAATGGTTTTTATCACGTTTGGTTCCACTTTATGGAAAACTTCATCCGCTAGATCATATGTATTCGTTTTCGGATTCGTAACATATATACGTATATTACGTATATTTACTTACGTTAAATTATTAAATATTTAAACTTTATCAAAAAAAAAATAATTATTCTGAAATGTTCTTTAACTTGCTTTAAATTAACTTAAATTTTAATATTTATACACCATAACCATACATTTAACAACTTTGCTTGTGCATGTTAAACTTACCACAGTTCATCATTCAGGTTTTCTTTCAAATGTAAGACCTGGAACGTTAAGTATAAATTAATTTAATTAAATTGATTTCCTTTAAAAATAATAAATAAAAGGCAAAAGGTTTCTCTGTCATTCTTTTAAATTCTAAAGAATTCATTGGAATTTTGTACCAATTTTATTCTATGTTCTATTTTGCGTAAGTTGTCAATACTAAGACTTACTGCAATATACATACATATCAGTTATTCATTATAACAATGTATTTCTGGCGAAATTTACTAAAGAAGTAGTAATGTTTCCCTGACTTACTATAGTAATACTTCCCAAAAAATTACTAAATTAAATTAGAAATGCAGAAAACAACTTTAGTTGAGATTCACTGTATTCTAGCGAGAAACAATTTAGAGTGTACAAAGTGACGAACAAATTTTAACTGAACATCAATGCTGGTATTCATAAGATACCTTTATATAATTTATTTTCATTCAATGATTCTTACAAAATGTATGAATTCGGTAAAAGACCATGATTTAATATTTTAATTCAGATCCATAGCGCTTTATTTCAAACTGCCTAAATGAAATTAAAAACATTTCCTTTTTGCATACTTGCGACCTCCTTCCAATTTTCCGGCAAGTGCCTTCACCTTATTTATGACAACAGAGAAAAAATTAATTGCAGTGGAAATAATCGAAACTCAAAGGGGGCCCCATCGAGGGCGGAGTGCCTTGCCGGAAGAAAATTTAGAGCGGCGAATTCTTTAAAAAAAAAGAAAAAAGAAAGGAAATTTACAACGCCACGAGGGGATTCCGCCAGTGACGCAGAATGTGTGCGGGGGCGCAAAGAAATTTTTCTACATATTCCGCTGCGAGGCTCGAGGGGATGTCGGTGGAGCAGTAAATGGCGAAAGTCCTTACGCAGCCCTAAAAGGGAACAGGGAGCGGTAAACGCAGCGTTGTTCATTGAGATAAAACACTGAGGGTGGAATTATGGCCGCGGAGGAATTTCTTGTCCCTAGTCGAGTCGTCTTTTTTATTCATATTTGAAATCAAGATAGCATTCAACCGCTAACCATCCGCTGCACATATTCTGCGCGGCACATCCACCGCATCCTCGCCCCGCAATCCGCGACGCCGACGCCTCCTGGCAATCTAATCTGATGGGGCGCGCATCGCCAAGGGAGCACCCCCAAGAGGGGGTGCGTGGTAATGTAACCGAAATATCGCGGGACTGGTGCAAATAAAAGTCATACAGTTCGGCAATAAGTTTGATTTCCTTGCACACTCCACCGCACCAAGAGGAGCCCATTCTTCAACAGGACAACGCGCTCCGGCTGAACGGCGGCGGCGTCGCCTCGGCCCCGGCGGAGGGTAAGTCCAACTTACTCGTCCGTGTGCATTAAATTAAAGTAATTGCCAGTTTGTGTTGTTCAATTGTTTTTTTATTTTTATGGTTTATTAAAAGAGGACTACTGGAGGATAACTCTCATTACTGTCCTCCTGGATTGCAGCGCCAATGAGGGCCGTAAAAAACGAGGACAACCGAGGCGGCGAGGAATTATAATGGCGTTTGGCTAAAAAAAGAAAAATAAGATAAAAAAAAAGAAACAGGAAGCGTTTGGTTATGGGTATTTGGGGCGGCTTAGAGTCATTTCAGTCAAATGGCAATGGAGGGGATTTATCAGAATCAAAAAATATGCTCGCCTCGTTTAATGAGGCTTAAGCGATTCACTTTATTAAATTTTAAGACGTTCGCCTCCGCCAGTGGGTCCTTTCGGTTCAGAGAAGCCAAAGTGCTTTAAATTGCTTGAAAAAAGTCGTAATGGTCATGAGATATGGCTTTTGTTGGTGTTTTCCTTCGTTCTATTCTGATCCTATGGAGAGCTTACGAATTCACTTTGGCTGAGAAATTTCCGATTTTCGTTGGAGTTCGAGGTGAACATTATTCTTCTTTCTTACATGAAATTTCGCTAGATGCAGATGCAAGATATCATCACTAGAGAATAGTAAGCTAAAAGTTGTATTATTAGATATTTATATTTATTTAAATGGTAAGTGAACCCGGCTTTATGTCGTTGTATTCTTCATTAATAATGAACTGTTCAAATATTTCAGTCAAATTTGGATAGGTATATCTTATTCCAATTATTTTTTAAGCCAATGCAATAAGATTTATTTCTATGACTGGAAATTATGAACTCTAGTCAAATGAAAACTTAAAAATAGAGGCAGTTTTTTTGTAATTGAATTATATTATCATTTATCAATTTCGGAATGGCATCAAAATCAAAAGTTTAGGAAACGGAAAATACGTTTTACTTTCTAATTAATTAAATAACCATCAGCATAATTGCATAAATACTCTGCAGGAGATGCAAATATATGGTTAAAATGCAAAAAAGGAAAAAAAACTAAATTTTGGAAAGAGGGACAGGACACATTTTGTAAACTAAGGATTCTATTTATGGCTTTTAAGTAATAAAAAAAATTATTTTTAATAATAATATAGTAAATTGTGCATTTTACAAAAATTTCCTAAAAACTTATGTTAGGCATATCGTCAGGACCATGAATGTCAACATTTTCTGTTTTTTTTTTTGGTTTTATTGGTTAATGTGGTCTTTTATTAGGACCAGAAACGTGAATCTGGCTAGACACCAAAATTGTAGGTAACCAAAATAGCCAGTAGGTACGCTATGAATGTTCCACTAATTAGATATTACCAATATTCATAACTATTCAATACTGATGTGGTGAGAAGAAGATGTAGAACCACCCTATACTAAATAATATAATATAAGTGACTAAATTTAATATGACTGTTTAGGAAGTTTAGGGAAGAGGACGCTTTAATGTATTTGAGATTTGAGGAATATTGGGAAAGGTTAATCCTTTAACGCGAAAAAATCAGTATATTCCTACATTTGTATGTTGTTAGTATTAAGAATATTGAACTTATATCGTACTTTTATCTTCTATTTCCGAAGGAAATACATTTTGTATTTAAGGGAAGTACTGCTTTCTAAATTATTTGACGATGCGAGATCTGTCTTGCATGTAGAAGGTACTAACAAACTTTTTACCACTGTTGACCTTTAATACCCAAATGGGTTTTCCATCAAAAGGAGCTCCAATATGCCCGGAACGCTGGCATAAAACATTCCTGACCAAAGCCATTCTAGGGAGGAACAAAGGAGGAGTTATTCCCCGAAATAACCCAATAAAGCTGACCAAATTTGCAATTTCTTGGGATTCCTTTGAAATTTTCACAGAATCATAAAATCCTGGCACCAAATAAAATGCCTAGAAGAAACAACATTTCATTTTGGCTGGCGGTGATATTCCTGCCAAGGAGCGACATGAATAGCGACGGAGCGCACACGAGGCAAGGACATTGTAAAGGCTATCAAATCAAAAACGAAGACGCAGAACGGAAAGGAGCACATTCCTGCATATTCTCATATCGTCGCAATTTACGTGTTCGTATGTTTCCGGGCACGGAAAGGAATCCCCAAAATGTAACATTTTTCTTACTACTTCCACCCGGGACGCCGGGTCGCCGGGACGACGGGAGCTGCTGCTGGCCATGCTGCTGGTCCTCGAACGCTTCCATTTCACATTTAGGCTTCATTTATTATTTTATGCCTCGAATTCCCCACAGAGCATCACACTCGCATCCTTTCTGCGAATATATGTCCCTGCGTCTCCCGGGCTGCACGCATATTCGAGAAGGGCTCCGAACGCAGCCCCGCCGCCGCACACTCCGAACATGCCCCGGAGAGATTGTGTGAGCCGTACTATTTTTGGATGTTCCTTACTTGATTTCGCCGGGTCCCTCGCCCGCCGAAATCTCATTCCAATAGAATATGTCTACTGATAGAAGTGATAGCGTATCTGAGCGGCGGCGAAAGGGCGGAGGGCCCGTACGTGACCAAATCAACTAGAAAGGATACCCCAAAAGAGCGTTCGCCCACCCCCGCCCAGCACGCTTTGTCACATATTTTCGGCACGGCTGTCACTCGCTTGATTTTCCTCAAAACGAAAGGTTTCCTTTTAAAAAGGTACAGTGGTTTCCTCTTTGCGCCACACCTCGATCGGGCGGGCACTCCCGGGGACCTGCCGTCTTGCGGCCTATAAACCACGGCGACCTTCCAGAAAATTTGAGGCAATAAGGACGTTGGAGCGCCTCTAGGTCGCCCGGAGAACCAATGCCAGGTGTAACGTGCTCCGCAAGTAACATATTCACGTTATTAATATTTTCATCTCAATTCCTTGCCTCGGCGCCGAGGGCCAGGCTGCTGTAAATAAAATATTTCTGTAAAACCACAGCCGCATCCCTCCGCCCCCGCACGGGGGATGTGCCCCAGATAAAATGCGCGCATACATGGACTCATGTCAAAGTCATGTTTTTTATTTATTGGATTACTCCTGATTCGAAGGCATTTTATTAATGCTGAGGGAAAGACGTCGATGTCATTTTTCATCGGCTTTATTAGGATAAGGGCTATTTTAGCGTGCAAAGATTTTTCAGTCTGTGTGTCAAGAGTTCTGTACTTTGAGGGAGACCCTACTTGAGGTAATGTCGCCGATATTCTCTTGCAAATTTAAAAGGCTGTGGATTTTGGGGTTTTCTTGAATATTTAATGGTTTAATATACAATCCGGTAGTTACCCATTTTGAACTTATCTAAAGCTTAGCAAAGAGGGCTCCCGATTTGAGTAAGTTATTATATCACTGTCTCATGTTACCTATACAAAATCCAGTAACGCATTTAACACATGTAAACCAAATCGAGTCGCCGAATATATAGGTATAAAGCCAGTTTAGTCTTAAATAAAATCGATTCTTATACCCAACAGTTTTTCAAGTGAAGCTTTTATTATATGTATGTTTAAATACTTAGGGGTTTTAAGGGTTAGTTATTACTAATCCGTTGTTAAGATTTGGAAACTCAAAACGGCAGATCGAATTTAATTACTAGGTTTTAATAATATATAATATAATATAAAAACGTTTTATTATGAATATTAATGGTTAGAACAGTAATTGGATAGCTATGCAAAATGTAAAAATGTAAAACACCGAACTTTATTGGGTACCTACTAAAATATACTTAACCGCTTTTGGCAGAAGGAGTTTAATTAATTATTTCATTTTATCGTATGTATCGTATCGTATGTATCTACTCGAAAAATGTTCATATTACAATGCGATTTTTCTCATTTCATATTTCTTTCATTTTTAATAGCTTTTATTATTTTAACTTCGGAGCTCTGAGGCACTTGGGACCGGTGGCAAACAGTCGTACGGACTCGCCATTTTGGAGTGTGTGTTTCTGCAATCCATTTGCAAATTTTACCCATCTATATTTAAAGAGAGAGGCTGCTGTCTTGATGGTTAACCGTAACGTGTCTAAAAACCGAAAGTAAGTAGCAAGTCCGACCCCAAGGATCGGCCCACACTGCCGCCGCGCGGAAGAAAGAAAACGTAACAGACTGTGACACCGCCTCCTTTGCAGCAAATTCGCTGCGACATGTGTATCCTTTTCATTAACCTCATCGCCCGGAATAGCTCCGGAAAAATCTTGGAGTGCTTTGTTGTCCTTGATCGAGTACACGCAAAAGTAATGGGAGTCCCGATGGCGTCCCGCCCCGCGTTATTGCATTTTGCGGTCGGCCGTCGTCCTTTCATTACCAAGCATCAATTGGGACCCTTTTTTCGATTTGACGGTTTAAAATTGGATTTCGTTGTAGTCGCTTCCTCTGCGGCGAGGCGAGGGTGGCTGATCGGAGCGGAAACTAATTGGATTTGTGTCAACTAAGACGAGCCGCAAGCAGGCTGCCTTCAGTCTAGTGGCTCCTAATTAGACACCAGTGGCTCCTTAATCAAGGATGGGGGCTCAAGGTATGCAGTGCGACGGAGGTGCTCGTTGGGCACGTTCGCAGCACTGCTCTTCCGCCGTGTGCACTTAATTGTCAATAAAAATTGGATTTTGAAACACACTCGAGGGATCGGTGGCCGCGTTTCGCGCGCGAATCAACCCCGCGCCGTGGCGGTTTGGCCCGGCCAATTCGAGTGGGTCCCGCGCCACAGAAGGGACATTAAATTTTATCCCTGCGGTTGATGATGTAATTTCTCGACTAACCACACATGCGGTTAATTGCGAGACGTCATAAAATCAATAAAGCCAAGGTGTTTCACGATTTATGCCTGTGCTCCGTGAACAATTTCTGCTGTCCTTGCTGGCATACCACCGAGGCTTTAAAACACAGGGGTGCACCGAGGGCTGTTTTGAAAACAGACCTACTTGACGCTAAAGAGGGTGCCAGCAAGACTTTAAAGTAGGAAAAGAAATAACGAAAACTGTCCAGTCAAGAGAAATGACAGAACTGATTTATATTCAGATCATGTTCAGGAGCACCAGGGCTTGCCCAAACTCGGCGCCCCCTTTTGGTTCTATCCTTGTCCAAGAAAGGCGCTGTCGCTTGCCCTTCGTGGAACAGCTTTGCTTCTGAAAGAAACTTGACATTTTTCGATTTACAGTTCAAAGTTTTCAGATCATGGATGTGATAATATGGGGATTACTCCCGGCTCCCTGCCCCGCTGTCTGCCCAATTAATAGAAAAGCCCAAGTCGACAGCAGACCTCTGTGGTTCTGCAAGGTCTGCAAAATTTTCTGCTAGGGTCAAGTGAATCACGTGAGATACTTTAATAGCTAAATTAAGTGCTTTGTGGAGTTTCCAGATGTAGCTATGTCCTTAGCTCTTGGACCGTAGATTTAAGTTATGCGACAAGCAATTTGCGCACTACGTCTCAATGCGAAATTTATAGATATGTAGACGCATAAGTAAGGTGGATCTATAGGCTAAAAGATTTATTGAACTTCACTTTGGCATTAAGAAGATAAACTTTGTAAATAGCAAACGTCTGGTCTACCAACGTTTATTCGAAAGTTATTTTTAAACTATACCTTGACTTAACGATTCAAATTTTTCTTTGTTTCGATCTTATACGATCTTATTACACTACCCAAGGGTTTTTAAACGAAACCTCTGATTGTCAAATAAACTAGGAATCCGAAATTTTCCTGTAGTAAATGCTACGAGTATGTGTAGGTGATTTTCTGTTTGTTATTAATTGATTATTAACTGATCATATGTTAAAAGTTTATTAAAAGCATATGCGAATACATAAAAGCCATGAATATGAGGCAATATTTGAGGTGCAAATTGATTCATCAAAAGTGAGTTTATATAGGATTTTTTATAGGTTTTAGTTATTTACATAATATGTATTATTTTCATTCTATTTGAAGGTTTTATTCCAATTTTGTACCTAATTTTCTATGCTATACTGAGTGCCTAATATAATAATGGTTAATTTACTTCGAAATTGTTTACCATGAAACTGCATTTGCACCAAGTTTAAATTTTTGTTTGCAAGTTCAATTCTTTAGTTTTACAAGGCACAGCATATTCTTTATAAGTATCATTCATGCTTCCGTCTATGTGTAGCAACAGTTTTTCTCAGACTCTATTTCTTGTTGAAAGTTGAGGTTGAAAATATAGATATAATTATCTGAAAAAAAGCAGTTGTTTGTGTACTCGACTTTTCGGGATCACATTTTAGAAGGCTAGTCATATAAAGATTCCAATCCTAGGTTTACTAGAACTTTGTTTGTTTTACAAAAAAACTAAAACGATAATACTACGTTAAGATTTTTAATGTTTATGAGATATTGACATTATGCATATTCTACAATATTAACATTTTTGCGTTTCAGGAATATACGACAGTGGTCATTAACAGGAAAATATAAATATATAAATATAAATGTTACTAAAAAACATCATCTTTTACATTTTTTAATGTTTTAAAGCATATTTAATGTGGCTATAAAATGTAATTATCTAAATATTGAAAATGATTCTCGAGGAGTAGCATACTCATACCAACTATTTTATGTAATGTTTCACATACGTATTCTAATCAGCAAAGCCTTATTAAAAGTTTGATTTATGTGTGGCTGTCAGGCGATCTCAGGCAATTACGCGTAACGCAAATCAATTTGAACTGAGGCAGCAGAGAGTCGCCTGGACAGGTGAAAAATTTCTAGTTTTAAAGTAAGATTCTAATTAGAAGTCTGGAAAAATGCCCAAGTACATAGAAGGCCGTCGCCTGTCTGCTTGACGAGACCAATAAATCAGTCGTCTTATGGTCGATCAGATCGAGCGATTAAGGCCTGTCGAACTTTTCTGCCTTGGAGCGTGTCCAGCGACTCTGTTCTTGCTTACGTCCACCTGATCTTTTAGAATCCAGACTTAGACCCTCAACAATCCCGTCTTGGCAGGGCCAATAAACCCATCGGAGCCCTGATTGGCAAATTTGCCACAAAAAGGTTCCGGCCGACGGCGACTTTTAGGCAGTGACCCAAAACACACGTGCATTCAATCAGGCAGCACGTGGCTATCAATAAAGCTTTAAACTGCAACAAAACTGGCACAGAATTAAAAAGCCCTCTAAGAAGGAGGCTGAATGGATTGTGGGTGGCGATAGCCGCGAGATATGAGGGCGCTGTGATCGGGGTGGCTGCTGTCGAAGCCCTCAGCCCTTCGAGGGTCTTTCCTGAGAAATGTGCGTGCTTGTTCCGAAGCCACGTTTTGACAGGCAGTCAGTTGGCATTTCTAGCCGTTCGGCTTGATTTATCATTATCCCTGCTCCAGCGGTCGCCTGTGGATGAAACTTAAAAAACCACCCTTCGGAGTTCCGGCAGGGAAAAAATCCGCCTCGCCCGAGGCATTGCTTCACATCCTCAAGTGAGGAACGTTAAATTTTGAGCCCGAACACGTGACCGTTTGCGGTTAAAGTCGGGTCGATCAATTTTTGGATTAATAGGATTTTAAATTTCACCCCAACAGCGCACGGGAGCTGCAGGGGCGGTTTATTACTTTTCAATATTGTCATTAGGGATTACGGCGTTTAGGCAGGTCCCACCTTCAGACCGGGAAGGAAGCCGCTCCAAATCGCCCCGGGCGGCCGGGCATTCATGAAGGAGTCAGGACTGCCCCGGGGGAGTCGGGCTACAGAACAATAACATCAATTTACCGCACGTTTAATTTAATTTGCAAAACCCGGCCGCATTCGGAGGTATTCGAATTGCGCTGCAATTTGCCTCTCCGGAGATACCCGGGACTGCGTACACAGGGCGGCCGCAATTACACGGCTGCAGGACGTGCTAGTTTATTACTTTTATGATTATTTCCTATTTTCTTCCAAGACATACCGCCACTGTATCATTCTCCCCATATCGCGTTTCCTGCACTCCTTCGGGCCTGCTCCGTAATAAATTCGAGTAGACCAGGTCGGTGTGTTCCCTGCTTCGGCGTTTCCTTCCTGTTGTGCAATAAACAATCATCTGGGTCCCCATACGAGCTACACTACGCCCGGATAGCCCGAGTATATCCTACCTTAAGTGAACGTGAATTTTACGTGAGGAGTGTATACGCACAGGGCATAAATTATGATATCACAACAGTGGCGCACGTTCTACTCGGAATAAAATTGCCCTGATGGGATTTCTTTAAATAATATCAAGTGGAAGTTATCTAGTGGCCCTAGTTGGGTCGGTCCGAGCACACACCATCAAACAAGTTGCAATAGTAGTCAAGTATCAGGTTAATGATACAACAGACCGGCAGGTAACAAAGTTTGTAAATTATTTTGTTATTTTCAAAAAATATAATACATTTCAAAATTATTGCATCTTCAAATAGTAGAATTAGTAATACTTAGTACTGCTCACCATAAGTTATACACTGAAATCCACCAGGTGCTTTTACTAAACCAATTTTTTAATTTGCACGTTAAAAGGAAGATAAAACATCAATTCCAAAACCAAATACATAATTCGATTTACTGCAGTCTCTTTTTAATCCAGCAATTTGGTGTGGTCGAGATTTACTTAAAATAAGTATGAATAAAGCAAAAAAGTAAACGAGATTCCATTTTGCATTTATAAACTATAACAGATTATTTTAAATGTGAATAAAAACTCATTTTGTAACAAAATCGTATTTTAATGACACCAAATTTCTACAGAGCAACTACATAATCTTACCCTGTATTTAAATCTAAGAGGATACTTGGAAAATGGTATTGTACCAAAAAGCCGTTATTAGTTATAATTATTATTTATCTTATTATTTAATTTTTACATTTTAATAATGTTGGGACAGCTTTATGTACTTTACCCCAGTTAATTTTAATTTGGATTACATGAGGAAATATGTAGAAATTGGTTAAGTTAGATTTCAACCAGTTTAAGTTAAGCTCAAGTAAAATTAATCAAGATTTGTATTAAGATTGAATTGAACCAGTTTAAGCTGAGGAGCAGCTGAAAATGACTAGTATTTTAAAATTAAAGTGAATGAGCTGAAACTTAGAAAAGTAGCACTATTTATTAACATCCAGATCGAATGTTAATAGAAATGCTTGATTTTTAATTATATCAATTATGGTTAAACGGCGATACTTGACCTCGCTGATAAAAAATTGAAACATGGATTTTATTAAAACGATTAGTTACGGGGTTTAAAAGTTTCAGACGTAATGAATAATGTCTTACTTAATTTTGTCCAAATACATTTTCGAAAAGCGAAGTAATTTCCAATTTCAATTTACTCGTATTTTGATTAATAGATATATTTTATTAATGTGGGAACCATATCAGATGATTTTCTGCAAACCGATACAACATAAACAGGTTGTTCGTTTCGAATTCGGAAAACGTGGCAGTTTATAGTGGTAATTACTCTGATTTGGCACTATAATAACTACAATCACTGGCACATTAGTTAATGACAACAATTAACTCAGATAGGTGGTTTTAACCAATAGCAGTGTGCAAAAACAGAAAGAAATGCATTACTTGGTGCAGCTGCCAGGCCGGTATGCGGCGGTTACATAATGAAATGCATGCAAATTTTTAAATCGAATAATTAACTGCAAACTGCTTGCTCATCATCACTAATAATCGTGAAAACCGCAGTGCAAACGATTCGTTTATGCCGCAATTAATTTAATAGAGGTAGAGTGGTCTGATATTAGCGAAATCATTAGTTTTAGCTTGAATTTTTAATTTCGCAATAGCGGACGTGAATTGATTGCGATTTTATCAAGCCGAGTCGTGTCTCTCTAATTATTTATTCGCTGTCCAGAGCATGTGTACCTTACCTGGTGAGGCCAATAAAACGATCTCCAGAAGGTTAGAACAGAAATTGCCCTCAGTCGCAGGCCGGATAGATTCCATCAAACTGCTGCGATAGCAGCCAAATCCGGTAAATACCCGCAAAATAAAATCGCAGGTTGTTTGCTTTCTGGGCCCTGGCCCGGCTTTGCTAACAGGGCTAATGCGACCTTATCCTCCTCATCCTGATTCAGTTAAACGGCTACAAGTCAATAGAGAATATCCATTAAGGGGACATCGGAGGTCATCTGCGAACAGGGCCTTAGTTGGTCACTCGGCACTTTGCTCCCCCGCACTGTAAGACACTCAGAATTAGATGAATATCGCCTCCCGCTGGATCCTTTAAGGACTTGTCTCGGATTTTTTCCTCCTTTCGCCTGTTTTTGTGAAAAGAGGCATTTTCCTTTAGGGTCGGGCCCGGCCAAAATTGCCCTATGCTAGCCGACAGGTTGGGAGCGATTCATGTCAAAGATAAACTATTCCTCGACACTGGGGAATTTACAGATGGAGCCGACGAACTCATAAATTGAATGTCCTTTTCCGGAGGGGGTGCCAAGAAACTTTTCTTTCTCACGAGCCTTCTGGTGTTGTTCCTTGTGATTAGGAAGAGGCTACTTGTTGGTCAGCCATTCCTTAGCAATTGATATCGACACTTGATAAATGCGGAGGACTCCCGCCCCGGGTGAGGACAGCGAAAATTGTTTTATTACTTGTAGCGTTGTCTGGTGATAGATGACAATGTCATTTGGCACTGTAATGGGGCTGTTTCCTTGATTGAAGACAATTAATGATTTATTCGTTAGAAATCGAGGAAAAACCTCACATCTAATGAAGAAACAGAGTAGCTGTTTAATTTCTCTTTTAATGCCTAATGAAGCTTAATGATATTAATGGCCGAATTCGCACGCACCTAATAAAACTATTTTTAGAATACCCAGGATATCCAGCTTTTTCTTTAATTCGTTTATTATGTTGTCTTAAAAATTTACATCTTTTAAATTGTACGATTGCAACAAAGGTGATGTTTTTTTTAATTATCTCTTGTTTTATTTTCATTATTTAATTTAAATTATAATCGTAATAAGGTTGTAAAAAGTTATGGCAAACCATAAAAAATACATAATTTTTTTCTTTAGGTATACTTTTATCAACTGACAACTCCAAAAACTCATAATGTTCTGCCAAATTCTTTCTAAAGTAGGTATTAAAAGTGTTTTCTCAAGTTACCTCTTTTAGAAATTGTTTTAACACGTTGAGGACGGCGCTGCCCAGATTCAATCTTTTGTGATCCACTGGTGGTACACGCCGGATTTAACGTGTTAAATATTTCACCAACATTTTTAGCTTATTATCTTTTACCATTTTAAATGTAGCCTCTTGTATATGAAGAAATTTTCAGTTAACATATTTCTTTCTAAGTTGTGACAGAATTTTAATTTTGCTTTTTGCTTAAGGAGGTTAATTTCATTGAACTTTCATTTCCCTCATAGATATATGATATGTCACAAATCTTGAACCCTGATAAATGCCGGTACGATTATCAGTATTATCACCTAAAGTTTATCCTACTATGGCCAGTGTGAAACGCGGCTAAGTTTGGGAAATAATTTCTAAAACATCATAAATGTAATATCATATTTGTTTTATATGTAATCTTCAAAAATACGTATACAAAATTAAAAATTAATGAGTTTAGTAATTTAACATCGCGTCCAACGTTGTTCTTTGAGCGCGGTATAAGCCGGTGTACACGATTTATATTATATAAAATTGAATGTTCGTTTATATGAGGCTTATAGAAATGGAAATTACTGGACCAATTTAGCTCGAATCTTACCTACAGGTTATCTTTGTATTGACATCAGGAAGGTATAGAAAATAGTTTAAACATTTTTTGATCGGTAGTGCTGAAAATAATTAGAATGTGATATTCAAATATTTAAAATTGCTTTCCATGACATATGCATTTTACAATGCTTTGCGTTAGTTTGGTATTGTTTATAAATAAAATAAATAAACTATTATATTTTTTACTTTCAGTAAACTACATTTAATCTACTTTATTTACAAAAACACCATGGCAACTTAAGGTGGGTCAGATGGTTAATTTATAATTTAGACTATTAGAAATCGTGTACCTACACCATTCTGGAAATTATAAGTACCTATACTACTAGTTATTTTCAATATGTATTGTGCATTTAAGTTATTACTTATACTTAATAGTTCCAACCAAATTTTGAAAAAGCAAATTTTTAAGGTAAGGTATTAAGCCACTGACTAGTGACTACTGAATGATAGTGCGAAACCTGAAACAACAGCACAATTGCTAAAGTATTTAAGACCTGGGCTTTAAAAATTCCGAAGCCTTAAATGCCCCTCCGTCGTTTCAATTTTAGATTAATCGATGGACGAAATGAGTTTCTAGTCAAATCCAGACGCACTCCGGTTGAAGGCAGCCTCTCGAAGCACTCCGCCGCCGCCGCCGCCGCTGCTCGGAGTAGTTTCGCCGGGAAGTACATCAGAGACCGACGTCGATTTTATGCCCTTTATACGCAATTTTTCTTTCTAAATACGAAAACAAGGACGTGACTCGACTTCCCAATTGACATCTCGGGGAGGGCTGTCGTCCCCGATGGATCCGATGCACTGGATGCTCCCAAATCTGAACAAACACGTGGATTCCACTCACACTCCATTTCCCTGCTCGGCGGCGCTATCGTCGTTCCCGCTGAAGAATGGAAAACACAAAAAACACCCGAATTCGATTTTTCCCTCCGCTGCAGGCCACCCTCTTCTGGGCAGGACACCTACAGTCGGAAAAATATAAATCGAATCGTCACATAGCGACTCCATTCGGAGATGGCGGAGCGGAACGCCGGAACTGTTGTAAAAGTGTGTCTGCACGTGAGTGGATGGCGTCGCCTTTTTGCCTTTTTTACATTTCACGAAAAGGCGAAAAACCAGCCGAGATGAGGAGCAGCACCTCCAGCCCTAGCCTCGTAGAGAAATCACTCCGGTGCGATAATTGAAGCACCCACCTGTAATCAGATCACTCCAAGCTAAGCGTCTGCGGACGCAGGTAGGCGCAGCGCAGATTGAAGCCAAACGCGACGCTTTGGTACTTTTCCAAGAAAATCACGGCAATTTTGTGCTAGCATCTTGAGACTTGAGACCCTCCTCTTGCGGTTTTTATCTTTTAATTACTGGAGGTGTTCAGGGATCGAATGCAGCTTCGTTTCGCGCTGCAGCAAAAGCGCAACACACTTTCTGAACGCAACTTTGCCAAGGATACCTACATAGTTACGCCGGCGATAGGTACGCGTAAAATATGAGCGACAAGATCACCACGCGGGGCTCCAATATCTTTTAAGATTTGTGGAATGCACCTGCTGCTCCGTCGGTCGGCTGCGCGCTCGGTGCGCTAATTGCTCCACTCGCACTTCGGTCGGCGCGGCGGCGCGGCAAAATCAATCCAGTGGCAGGACAGGAAGTGAATGCCGCCCAAAACCGGTCAAGTGACAACAAGGAAATTAGAATATTTTGCCACTAATAAGAATGAAATAAATCTTCATGTCTTTATTAGGGCAATCAGTTGGAATTCATTTGCATTAACAATGAAACTTGAATGAAATATTGGGTCTTAATTACACACGAGACGAGAGTCTATAAGAAATTAATTTGCCTGGGTGTCTCATAATTGTTGATTTTTTCATGTTGACGAAGTTATACACATATTACGTAGTATACATTTTCTTTGTATTGCAATAAAATCTCGTTTAGAATAATTTTACGTATAGTTCAGATAGTTTTTTTGTGTTATGGCACAATCCAGAGAAGCAAATATCCACTTTTTTAAAAACGTTAATACTTTAAGAGAAATAGATATAAAACTGAATTTAGTTAAGGCATTTCCGTAGATTATAATTATTGTTTTAGATTTATGGATATGTTTTCTCCACATCGACATAGAAGACATAGCTTTTAAAAATACTTCAATATTATTATTGGAGAAGAAAGTTATATTTATGCTCTCAAAAGTTTTAAAAGAAAACTAGATAGATAATCTAAATTAAAATATTATTAGACTATTTGTTTCTCAATTATAATACAGGCTTTAGACCTTTGGAGTATAGCGTAGAACTTAATTTTTCTAAGATAATGCTTTAACCTAGAAAACGTAATTAAACATAGAATTGATACAGTGTATGACGATGTACTGAAAATTAATTTTTTGATCTATAATTGCTTCTATCTCTCCCCCTCAATAAAATTTGTTATTCTTTTTTGATATCTTGATTGATAATTGCAGAGCTATTGGGAAGCTTAAAACACTAAACCAAAGTTTCATTTCTCAGTGCCGATGGTTAGAAGGTTGGATCTTCGAAACGAAATTTATCATAAGCAGTCTAACAAAAAACTAAGATTTCTTTTTCACTTTTACATATGGGGGTCACAGGATTTCCGTATTTGAGCAATTTAGGATTAACCTTTTCTAGTTTTGTCAATCTACGAGTGGGTAAGTCTAGGCCTTCATCCCTTCCTTTGTTTTGTGGTGAAGACATTTCACCGGCCGATCGTTATAATTTCCAGAGTTTCGAAAAGCACTCACCTTCACCGCGTTTATTCGTATCGGCGACGTGACTTAAAATGATGTCAACTATCTCCACGCGCTGGCGAGACCATTTCAGGTGATTCAACTCATTTTTTTCCTGTACACTTCCCCGACACCGACGACAGTGGTCGCATAGGAAAGTTCGGAGACGAAATTATTTTTTTTTCCATCAATAAGATTTCGACTTTCTGTGGCATCTAATGGCATTGATAAATCCGGTGATTTATGTGCGGCCGATGTGAATGGTGAAAAATAGTAAAACCAAAGCTCCGCCGGCCGAATTGATTTCACTGTAGACTGAATAGCCTCCAAAGGTCTTCTCTGGTGCCTTTGATCGCATCGATTTGTATTTTCCCTGCCCCAGCCGAGGTTGGACAGGTCGTTTGCCGCATCGCTCGAGTCGCGATCGTTACCTGATCAGGTGTCCCCGATTGTTATTATGACGACGTTGACATATTTTCCTAGTGGGAATGCCGCACTAGCAAAAAATCCGATGCAAGACAACGCCAGCTGGGTCTGTGATAATAAAAATCGCTGGGAGAAAAAACGTGAAACCTTTCGAATTCCAGTTGGAATATGACTGGTGGAACTTAGGCGCAATAAAATGCGGCGAAAAAGTGTGACATACCTCTATCATTATCATGACATAGATAGACCTTTAATGCAACTGGAGTTAAGTCATCCGAGGTTTCTAGAGGAAAACTCACAAAGCGATCCTCGATCTAGTAGATCCAGCCAAGGCTAGACTTGTCACTGCCGATAGAAAAATTATAAAATGCGAGGGGCTGACAGCGATCGTGTTTGTTTGTTTCTTTTTCCAAGCCGTTTACGAAACAAATCTCATATCGAAGAGCTCAATAATCGATCGTGATGGGAGTAATTAAGCGATGATCGCTTCTATCCGCTGCAAGTCAATCTTGATCACTCAGCGCGTCGGTCAGGCCAGAAAAAATCAACGTGCAAAAAGTTTGACCAAAACGCCTTACAAATTAGAAACTGCGGCGGAACAAGCTGTTCCTGAGCGGGTGATCTCTCGATCAGTTGTCAACACGTCACTGTTTATGCATAATTCAATTACAAGCCACACTGGTCCAAATTTAAATACAAATATGCGAATTAGCATAATCAATCCACAGCCAGTTTGGCGATGAGTTTCCGCCCCGCGAGCCAAGCAAGTGATTTTGATAAATTAAGACGAGATCACAGCCGATGATCATTTAATGATTGATCAGTCTTGGCACTACTAATGAGCCCAAATTGACTTGTTCCCTCTTAATGTTTCGCGCATGCTAATTGAATTGGTCTAAAGGAAAAGAACCCCTGCCAGAAGATTCTCACCTAGTGATGAATGGCTGGCTGATTTCTGTCATTACGCGTCCATTTGCATTTTATTTGTTTAATGCCTTTGTTAATTTTGCTAATGATTTAACACCTACTTGCCCTGTGGCACGATCAGAATTTCAAATTCGAGCATGAAGCACAAAAACAAGCAGCTTCTGGTCAACATTAGCAATTATAAAGAGCATCTCGCCTTCATGGTCCGAACAAAGAGTGTTTCACTTATTCAAATTTGGGTGCAATTTCGGGCCTTTGTTTGTTTTGTTAAGATACCGGTACCAGAATTTATGCGAACTTTTAAAAAAAGAATTTCGATTTTATTTGCGCAATATTTACGATTATTGCCAATGGCTAATCGTGGAGTAAATGGTTTTGAATTTATTATCAATATTTTACCCACCGCATTTTTCTTGAATGGGAAAAAGGAAAAGGGAAGAAAATGTTTAAATAACGACTACTCTTTGATTACAACATGCACAATAAGTTAACCTGCCATGGATGCCTGGGCAAAGCCTAGTCTAAAGTATTATTTGTACATTTTCATAAAAATAACGAATCAATTACCTTGTTCTTATAACAATGTTTTAAATTTTAAAAATTTAATAATTTTAAAAGCTGATAACATTAACATTTTCTGGATTTTTTTCTGCACAACTTTAGACCTTAAATTTTATTCTAAAATTATAATTAAGACCTTCAAGATATTAAATGAAAAAGAACAATTTCCTTATTACATAAATATATGTTGATTTCCTCGTTAATTTTCATATATTCCTTGTTTTCATCTGTAATTTTTATCAAGGATGCTAAATTGAAGTAAAACATCCTACAATTGGGACGACAATAGAAAGATTTTTTCATAACTAAACATTGGTCTTACTTATCTTTCAATAAATTGCTACAAAGTGTATCCTATACATATAACTTTTATAAACCATTAGAATTGTCTTCGTTTAAAACGAAACTAAATGACAAAAAGTGCAAGTTATTTCCAAGGTATTGTATCGACAAATGCCCATTAGGATTAATCAGCTCACTCATTACTAGGGCAGAAGAATTTTCTCGTTTTTCAATAGCTGCAGATAGATCATAAATGCGCTGAACCATTGCTTCTGCTCGGTCAGAGCTGGTGCAGGACAGCTCAAACGCAAGACCCACGAGAACTAAGGAGGTGTAAAAATGCGAACAATTTTAAATCCAGAATTGCTGGGAAAATCTCATGGACGTGTAAACGCTGCGACTGGCAGCGAGATGAGGAAAACTCCGTGCGGGTTTCATATGTGCATGCATGACGCTCGATCATAAGGCGGGCAAAAAGACAAAAATGAGAATAAAATTGCGCGAGTCGATTGGAATTGCGCGCGATTCCACATGTGAAAAGCTGTTGACCGTGACAGACGTCGCTGTTGACGCGACACGCTAGTGGTCTACACCAAAAGACTACCATCGCGCCACAACACGGCACCGATATCGATCCAGTCCACAGTTTAGAGGAGCGAGCAGTCGTCAGTCTAAGGTCGGAAAGAAGTCAAATAAACTGCCTACGAAGTAGTTCTCTAGACTTCTTTTTTTTCTTAACTTTTTTTTTTTTCTTGTGTTCACAACTCCGCGAGCTAACGCGCTGGGAAATCTGCGCCGAAGCGAACAATCAACCTTTAAGACAAGGTGAGGGTAGGCTTACGCCGTTTAGAAGCTTAAGCCATTGCAGTTTTCTATTGCTGTGAAAACATTGTTTGCCTGTCGCGACTGCTATTACTTAGGCAGTTTAAAAATATCGCCGATCGCTAGATGATCGCAGTAAAATAAGACAAATATGCGCAGAACAATGATTACGTAATCGACTGGGTCATATGTGGCGTCAAGAAAGTACCTCTAAATGTTTTGGGTACTAAGCGCAATGTTTGCAAAACTATGTATATGAAAGGTTTTATACTGCAGTAAAACTAAAATATTAATTAACCAACATATACGATTAAAGAGAATAAAAACTTATTAGAATCGTTTAATCTCTACCTGATGGCTTAAAATAACATTGGTGATCGCCAATTTTTACACCGAAAAAGTAATACATCATTTCTGTAGGATTTTCCCGTAGATTACAACTTCATAAGCGAAACGTCACGTTTCCGGGAAAAATAGGTTTTAAGAGAACAAAACATCGTATTTTGGACATATTTAAAAATTCGATAGAAAATAACGAGGCCGAAATTATAAAGCGACTCAAATAAAGAGTTTACATTTTGCTAGTATATGTATTAAAATACTAGACGCTTTAGCACTTGCCGATAATTTTATATATATTAGATATTATTTTTTGTTAGCCGACTACTTCACATAACACAAGTCAACAAAAATTTTTTTTGGGTTTCTTAGTTAATTAACATTTTCTGATTGTCTATATCTAAAAGTAACCAGATAGGATAACCCCATTCATAAAAAATAAAATTTGTTTTTGTACATTATACCTACAATGAAAAATAAATATATAAGGTTTTGGGAGATTGTTTGAGGAGCAACGGCTTTTAATACGCAAGAGGAAGGAGGAGGGTGGATTACGGGTGTTGAGCGGGGAGTGGCAGGCAGGCATAGTAGTGTGCGCGCGCGCTTTTCAAGGAACAACGCATTTTTCGTGTCGCGAATACATTTTTAGATATTCCAAAAAATGTGAAAACTTTTTGCTACATTTCCGGGGAAATTATTAAATTAAGAGCCAACAAATTCAGTCCGTCATCAAATATAAAACTCTTTGAAGCCTATGAAGCTTATTTTAACCTTCCCATTCGAAGTCAAGATAAAATTTGGGGGCTAATACGAGAAAGTTCTTACTACACAGAAGAACTACCAAAAACATTCTTTTTTAAATCTTCTTTGTATTCTTTTTTGTATCTGAAGGTTTTTTTTGTATTGTTTTTTGTAAATAAAAGTGAAAAAAATATATAAATCAAATTTTGTTTGGCTTTTATACACAATTGAAATTAAAAAATAGAGATTTTCCTTAAAATTTGAAATTTCGTAGCAACTACAAAAGCAAACTTTATTAGATAAAAATGTGTTTTCTTTATTAGATAAAAATGTGTTTTCTTTCATTAGTTAGGCATACCTAATAGTAATCAAAATCAGAAATACAGAACTCAGACTCAAAATTCATGTTGACTTGTGTAATTGATATAATATATGTACCTATATGTATGGAAATCACAACTAGTGCAGCGTCATGAAAAACTAATTCCCCAATTTCATTGAGCCACGTTATGAATTCTTTTCACGTTTCGTTAATTTTTTAAATATTCAAAAATTGCCCAAACATTTGAGTTAGTTTCAATCTTATTATTCTCAAAAACGTGATGTGATCGAAAATTATAATTTTCGGATTCATTGTCACTATCATTGGTTCTGTGAAATAAACGAATATTAAAAATGTAGATCAGTGTTGTTATTCAGTCTGGTCTGTATACCCATACCTACATTTTTAAAAGTGAAAATTTGAAAGATAGCTTTATATAATATATAATTTTGCATTAAAACCAAGCTAACTTTATTTTTATAAAAAAAAAAATTATATTTGACTATTTCATATGGAAATTAAGAAATGCATTTTTTATATTATTACATTTAAAAAAAGGTCTAAATTAAAAGAGAAATACAGCTGATTCTGTCAATTCGTTAAGCATCAACTATAATTTCGTTATAATAGTAATTAAACAACTTCATTTAATTCCTCTTTATTAGTAAATTCCTCACATTCCGGATTTACAACGAGCAAAACCAAAAATGACTCGGAATTATCAACCCTTCCTGCGAATCCATTTGTAATATAAATTTCCTCGTCATACCTTCCTTTCACCATCGAAGCGATGCGCCATGAAAGGGTTGATTAAGCCCGGGGCGGTGTTAAGACGCAGCCCGCCAGCCCTCCCGGCGGGTCGGGGTCCTGCACCAGGGCTCATCTCGCCGTGCTTGGAGGCCTCGTAATTATTTTATTGTTGGCTGCTAATGTGCCGTGAAATTTATTAACTCGCTCTCGAGTATCCCCGAAGGCTCGTCACTGGCTAAGGAGCTCGACTTTATGGGGGTTAACCCGGCGATGATTAATTGATGGAGTCCCGGCAGCTCGGCCACGCAGGCTGGTGCAGCGATAAGGAGCTGTATCGAGGCTGCTTTTTGATTACTTATCACCCAAGATATATTGGGTCATATTTTGTGTCTTCATTAACATATGGGGCCATTAATTACACCTTGGATGGACAGGAAACTCTCTTGCGATTTCGGCGGCCAGCAGGCGTCCCCATTACTTATTCAGTATCTCGGATGTGCGCCCGATAATGAACCCCCAATACGGGGGAATGGGCGCCGATTGAGAAAAATAGCCTGCGAAATTGATGGCTAAATGGATAAATTTATGGAACTGATAGTCGAGATTGATGCCAGCTTCCTGGCATTGCCTTTTCGCCCTCGTCCCAGTACCATGTTGGTCTGATTAAAAACAAATCTTAATCAGATCTCGCCAGAACGTTAAGAAACCGTCTGCTCATGCTGTCGAAACTCCTTCGATTGCGGCCGCTGCTTCATGAAAATTCATTCACGAGAGGCGCGAGAAAAGGCGCACGCGGCAGAAATAGTCAAAGGCGCGGAGACGCGTTGATTGATTAATGGCTAAGTGCGACGATCTTGCCTGTCATGTTGCGCCCGTGTTCACGCCTAATCACTGATCAATTAAAATTTCTTTTAAAAAAACTTTTTGACATCAATTTCCGGAATAAATTTATATGCTTATTTAACCCAACACAATCGGGTCTCCTGTGGTTTATTTGAATTTCAACAGCCTCAATTGAATACAATGAGATCGATTTAGTCGGATATTCAGGCTAGTTTATTTTATACAATTTCGATTTATTGTTAATATACATATGTATATCAGGTTTTATTTTCATATATAATAAATGATAAAACAAAACATCCATTTCCTTTTTTTTACATTTTCAATAAGGAAAAAGTTGAAAGAAGGCGACAAAAAAAGCAAAAATAATTCTATGTTATCAAAGATACATATCCCATCCTTCGATTTAATTTTCTCTGAATCTCAAGTTGTAAATCGTTATATCTACCAATTAAAGTTTCCAAATGTATCAAATCTTAATTACTTTGACCCCCATCAACAAACACGACAAATTGTGTAAATTTGGGTTTTTACTTTAACTCTGGCGAAGCTATACGAATTTGAGGAAGCTCTGAGCAAGAAGAGAAATCGTTTAGCTGACATTGATATCTACCTATATTGTGTTTTTTTAAAGTATCGCAACCGTTGAATAAGGTTAGTCTGATCTTATATTTTTCCTGAAACTCATTAAAAAACAATAATCTTTCGTTTAAGAAAGGAGAAAACTGAAACTATGTATACCATTTTTCTTTCAATCTTTGTAATTTTTGGTGTTTGATGATAAAAAAATTTATATGTTTTAAGCATTTACATTTAGTTTAGTGCATAATATTGATACAAAAAAAAACAAGAAATATTTTCACATAATGTATGCAAGTAAGTCGCTATGGCCAACTGAGTTCCTATGAACGATGGTAAAATTGTAAATACATATCGCTTTCTAGATTTTCCAAAAATTTCGCAAAATTATTAAACTCCTTATGGAATCAAAAATATGTCCCCCGTTAATCTGCAATATTTATATATTTATACATATATGACATTGACGGAAAACAATTATTTCCACCAAATTTAGGTAAGTGTTTTTTACTGTGCACAATGTCAATCAAAAAATTACTTTCGGGCTTATTCATTTTTTACTATTTCTTAATCAATACATATATTACTGATATTCAACAATTGGTCGAAATGTATTCAGGAGAAATTAAATACATATATGCCCATTAAAATCTTGGCTCTTAATAATGATCCTTATTTAATATGTAATTCTTGCTTAAACCTGACAGTTTTGGATTTGAGCTAATTTGGTGAGAAAAGTATTTTTGTTAGTAGTAGAATTATCAACCAGGGTTAACGATTTCATACAAATTCTTAAGTAAGGAACATCCCGATCTTTAATTTGAAGACTTGGGTGGTGCACTCTGACAGGTTTTTTGAGTGCCAGGCTTAATAATCTCGATCCTAAAGGAGCCTCCTTAGAAAAGGAATATTCGCGGGTACGACCGAATTTGCTCCCTGAATCCACTCACTGTGCAGCAGTTTAAGGTCAATGATTGATTTCGCGTAATAAATCCAGGCGAAATCCAGCACAAGAATTTTGGCAATATTCGCGCGAGCAGAAAACTGCTTAGTGAGGCTGCTAAATCAGAGGAGCTGGAGCTTATCAGGGCGGATATCGCGTTACTTAGAGCCGCGATGATAAATGACTGCGAGGCGGGAGCGATTCGGCTAGCACCTCGCGACTGAGATGTAATCGGGCCGGGGCATCGGAATCAGAATCCATGCAGCAACTGAGGGGGAGTGATGTGATGGATGGCAGCACGAGAGCTCGACGGAGAACGACAAAAAGTCAAACATCACTCGAAAAGTGCAAGTCACAAGTTTCCGACATTACACGCCCGGAGGCCCCAGCCCCGAAAAAAGACGCGCTCGAGAGGTCTCCAGCGTCGCGGCGGGCGAATTCGGTGCGTATGACTTCCTCGATGAGTCCCAAGTCCCAAGTGCGTGTCAAACGCTTGATGGGTGGGCGAGGCGCGCCAGACTTTGCGTACGCGAAGACGGGTCATGGGACCGAGGATGGGCCTCCGCAGACGGCATGATGAAGCACCCGCCGGAAAGTGAAGAGCCCACGCTCCGCTGTCGCCGAAGACGAGCCCGCGGCGCGGCGGCAGGGCTCCGCGTCGCGCGAGGAGCACCCCGGCAAGTGAGAGGGCAAACAGCGCAGAGGGAACAAAAAGGACCCGGGCACTGGATCCATGCGGTCCGACCGCGGACTCTGGATGCGTTTCTTTTCTGTTAATTGCTTAACAAAGGACTCAAAGTGTTCTTATCGCACAATGGAACACTCCCGCCGCGCCCTCCACCCCCGCTCGTTTCCGAGTGGAGTGTGCTCGCTCAAAAAAAAACTCGAGACCGGCTCAAATCGGGGCTCCGGCGTTTGGGGAACACCGCGAAGCCGCGAGATGTTGATATATTGAGTTTTTTGCCGGCTCATTGATTGCATCTCACGGGAGGGAGCCCGAAATTTCAAAACCACCGGAAACCACCTGAACAGAAAATGCAAAATTGCACCTCTTACATTTAATATTATGTAATTATAATCAAACTAAATTTTGTATTTTACCTTTTACCTCAGAAATTATCGTTAAGTTATTAACGTATTATTAGTATATACATTTAAGTTCTGCTTGAGTCACAGGAATTAAGCTGCGTTTTTTTCACAATCAGATCCGTATCCGGATCCGGATCCGGATGAGATAACTATAATTAGACAATTTTGGGGAAAAATGTTTTTCTCCTATATACAAATTTTTAAATATACATAAAGCACATCCAATTGCCATATGATTTTTATTCATCCAAACTTCAAATCTTGAGTTTCTGTTAACAAAATTAAAATTGAAATTAACGATTTCTTTTTATTTTCTTAAAAGTTCTTTAATAAAATTCAGCCATAATATAATTAATTTATAAACTATTTTATATAGTGTTATGAAACTTATTAATGGTATAAAACTTATTTGCAATCAAATAGCTTTTTAAATACTTATAATTTCATTACTACATACATGCTAAAGTTAAAAGTTTGTGTGCGTCTTTATTAATTCTTTGGATATTATATGGCAGGTTTAATATTTAGGAAAATTGTTATGTCAAATTCATAAATTTTAGTTACATAGTTAAAAATTTACCAGAACTGTTTCTTCCTAAAAATGATTTGAGTCGAAAAACCACCAAGTGGTTGTTTCAAATTGAAATTAAATTGATAAGATTCTAAATAGGAAAGCTGTCAAGGAAAACCGAAAAATATTCACTTAATAAGAAGTCTAATTAAAAATATATTTTTATCCCTGCCCCTAATTCAAAACCCTACGTCCTGTATCGTTCACCAGGAAAAGCACTTCAAGAAAATTCAAATCAGTTTAGAAACTCTGTTCAGGGACCGCCGGTCGAGCACCCCTTTTAGTTGATGCAGTCAAAAACGCAGTCAAAACAGAGCGCGGGCTGCGAATCGAACATTAAGGGCAAACACGGAAAATTGTTTAGTCAGGAGTTTGGCAGTGAATTTTATCTCACGAAGGGTGCTCCTTGGATTTGTCAATATTTGAACAGACCAGAAACATCCCATTGTTCGAAGTGTGAGTGCACGTGGATTTGTGTGCTCAGCGGCATGTGCAGGGCGTTTTGCAACCCGCTCACTGTTCTTTACTAATTTGCATACGTCACCATAATTTGACGTTTTAAGACAAAAGAAAAAAATTATTAAAAGAGAAACGTGACGCCGAGAAATCTTACTGAACTTGAATTTGACGGATGCGGATTTGGGCCCCGATGGGCCGGGGCGGATGGTTTCATTGTTTCTATAGCCCTGGTGCTCGGATGAAATTTGTTTATAACATAAAAGCGGCGGTCCATTCAGGCGGCCAGGTCCCGGCTGGAAGGGTCTTGTTCTGATATGTCAGGAATGCTAATATTGACGGTTCATATAAAAAACTTTTTCATGCCGAGGACATATGACGGTCCTAAACAAACATGGGGTTGAATAAAAAAACCAATTCACTTGTTTTTGCCCTTTGGATGTAACTCTCCTCGCTGTTGTCTAGTCTGCCCTGAATGATTGGGCCCCATCCCAGCGGAGCGAACATTATTCTTCAAGGATGACGACACAAACGTCCCTATCAAATGAGCGTCCCACGCCTCATTACGCAACGAAAACTTTGTAAGTAACCGAAATTAGTTCAATTCCAGCGCACCCATTCCGCTTCCGCCATAAACACGAAATCAGTTTACGAACCGGATCCGCTGTTCATGTCCCTTCGCGTAATTTGTGTCCTTGTTATTGCCCTGCGATGCCCGGCCGAGCAAAGCACTGATTTTGTATGACAAGCGGACGAACACGAAAAAAGGGTTACGCCCAGCCCTTGCCCTTTCGACAGGGCAACAGCGAAACTCTCAAAATAAACCGCGTGGAAGGAGTCCCTCACCCGGTTAAAAAAATCATTTCAAAAAGTCCGCGGCCAAAAGGTCGTTTAGTGTAATGTTTGATTGCCTTGCCAAACAACAGCCCAAGGAGCACCATGCGCCCTGATGGTTTTTATTCATGTCCTTGACTACATTTATCTTATCATACATGCTTTACATAACCTATACTTAAAATCAATTTTTTAGATAACTTGTGAGACTGATTAAATCTGCGCATTGTGAAATGGATAAGTATTCAGTACCTAATATGAAACTGAAATGAGCGGTCAGCTTATTTCTTTGAATTAAATACTACTAAAAATCCCCTTTCCATAATTTTAGTGCTTTGCATATTGCGCATCAATATACTACATATTCTAGAAAGGTTCTGCTTTCGATAATATGTAGTTTATAAACTGAATTAATCATTGTCTTTATAAAACACAAATTGACACTCTTCCCCCTGCACTTCGTCCACCGAATATATTTTTTTTTTGTTTTTGGATTTATAATTCGTCATTGTGTTCATGGTAAAAGTGTCAATTGAATTGATAAAGTAACTTAAAAGGAATTTACTTAGAATTAAGGGTAAGATTTAATTCTTGAGTGGTGTTATATTGTAGTAAAAATTGGTTGTAGTAAATATAAATGCAATTTTTTTCACAATATTATCCACGCAAATATCAATTTTAAACTGAAATGCATAAAAAAAGGACTTCAGTGTTTTATGTTATAACAAGCTATTGTACATAAAACTTGAATGACTAATAATTTTCCAATTCAAAAGTATTCTATTTTATTTCTATTTTAACGTTCGGAAACCTTTTTCCACCTTTTTCTTTATTTTGTTTAATATACCCTAGTTGGGTGCTAATAACACAATTTTTAAAATACATATCATACTTATTTATCACTTTTTCGGTACCAGCAAAGACATTATAATAATTTGGTAATAATATCTTTGCTACCAGTTTTTAAATAAATTATGTATAAGATTGATAGGTTTGTTTAAGCCATCAAAACTAAAAAATTTGTGCGATAGATATTTGATTTGATAATTTAACTTAAAATGTGAAAACCATTATCCTCTACGCTCCTCCTATTTGGTCTTAATGTGCAAAGACAAATTTAATTAAATTACAAACATTACAAAACAAAATTCTTAAAATGATTTTAAATTTACATTGGCATTTTTCTGCCACTGAGCAATATGTTAGAGCCAATGTGAAGCTAATAGCAGATAAATTGAAATACATTGTTAAAAAATTCTTTCAGAAATGTTCATTGTTTTTTCCCGAAAATAAATATCATTATATTATATTTTCTCCCGATTAGGCCATAAAAAATATTATAGATGAATAAAATAGGTACAAATTCTAGCCCTAAATTAATAAATTGCATTGTATACACATTTGTATATTAAAAAATAAACAAATAAATAAAATATTTCATTTTAAAGTTGTAACCTCAATACCTATATTATTAAGAAATAAAATAAATGATATTGTTATTGAGTACCATTTGATCCTACTTTTCACTCCCTCACAGTGAAGTAACCCTTATTTGAAACCGAATTTTTTTAAGTCTAGTTTTATTTATGATATATAAATAAATAATATATGCATTATTATAAGAAATTTTGTGATATCATATAAGAATTGATTTTGTACTAAAATGTTAAGGTATTTTAAATTCTAATGCTGTATTTATTGAGCTGAGTATTACTTTTAGTGAGAATACTTCCGACTATGTGATTGCGTGCAGTTTAAACGAACGGACCCCAAAGAATCGTCGGCCGTCAGCTCCGCCGGGCTTTCATCCCTTCATCAGTTCGAATGGCGCTGGGTCTGGAAGGACCAACCCCAAGTGCCACGGTGCTAATGGAGGACGCCGGTGCGTATGTGCGTGCGCTGGCCGTGCGGGCATTAGCAGGCCTAATAGCTGCCACTTTTCGAAATTCATTTTTTAAAGAAGTCTCTGGGGGATGACCAGGCCCTACCTTCCCGCCGGGATCGTAATCGAATAGATGTCACCGAGGCACTCTTGCTTTCGTTTCGCCGTTTCGGCGTGCCACTGGAGTGTGGAAAAAAATAAATAAATTGTTCGGCGGGCGGGTAATTTTGTTTTATTAAAATGCCAAGGGGTGGCTTATCCGCCCGACAGCGCCGGGAAGGAGCTGGATCGTGCCCCTGGACAATCCTTTCGCTTGTCGCCCGGCGATAGTTCCACTTCCAGAGGACGTGCATGGGACTCCGGGGATGTGGGACGGATGGTCCCCGACATAGAAAGGATCTGCGAGGCTTTCCGGCGGGCTGCGTGTCCCTGAATTCATTTGGCGGATTTCGGATTTGCATCTATCCAAATCGGTGTGAATGGCGAAATGTGACGCCCGCTGCCTCGTCGCCACGGCCCATAAGTGCGGACGTGGGGCAAATCAACAAAAACAATTTTTTCGCCGTCTTCCGAACGTTTTTATTTATTATTGGTTCTGCGCCGCTCCATACACCAAAAATGTAGGGCCGAATTCGGTTTTTTTAGTACAAATTGGTGACTGCATGGGCTTAAGAGGGGGCAGCTCGCCGGAGCGCCATTACACATAGTTCGGCGCGGCGAGGAGGGCCGGGCGACGCGATGGGTTATGCGCGTGGATATTGTAGGCTCAGGACGATTTATTTATTTTGATGATATCTTTCGGGATAATAAATCGAGAGGATAACAGATTTGGTGTGGGTTTACCATTTCGCAATACGTGCGCCGTAGTACATTCGCCGGGTCAGATGGGATTTCGCTCCCCGGGAGTGAGTTATGGCCGGATCACTTGAACTGATTGAAATATTCAATTTTGCGATTTAAGCAAAGTTTTTGAGTGAAATTCAACCTCGTACGAATTAAAGGCAGTAATCCTCGTTGGATTTGCACGCCCTTAATTTTTCGAAAATACATCTGCAGCGGCTGAAGTGTTACAATTTTATTCCCAAGAGTACGGAACGCAGGAACTCATATGTTACTTTTTCAAAGAGTATCTGTACCTATGCTACGAGATATGTAGGTAAAGGTATCTTACTTAATTGCATATAGTTCACAAACCTTTCACTTTGGTAGCATCAACAATTTCATGTAAATTTCCTTTCAAAGTATATGGAGAGCGTTTACCATACATACTAATTGTTCATTTTTTATGGTATTTTCTGTTAATAAATTATCTCAAGAATATATGTACATTTCATAAACATCAGAACATAAAGTGATGAGATAACTAACTAAAACTTTAAATCGGATTATTAAAAGAAGATACCATTCCTGTGGTCACGATAACTCAAAAACTATAGATGCGATCGGTGACAAATTTTGTGTAATCATTTATCATGATAAAAGGAAGGGCCTAAAAGAAGGCTAGTTGGGTTTCGATTTCAAATAAGTCGTTTGGGAGTTATCTTGACCACGACAAGCGATGCCTAAAAAAATTTGTAGTAGGAGATTGACAATACAACAATTTTTAAAAATATCTTAAGACGCATGTACTTTCGAAAACCATTATTATATACTCTTGAACGCATTTTCATTTTTAGGGACAAAATTAGAAAACGAAAACGAATTACTTGCAACACACCTGTTTTCAATTAACATAAAAGTTTAAAGTTCAGATATTATTGTTCGCGAACCGTGATTGTTACGGGCTTGGAGATCGGAAAATATGTGGGTGTACATATGTCGGGCGTACGGTCGTGCAAAAATAATTTAGATATTTTGAGTCGGGCAATAGTAAGACAATTATATTTTTGGCATTTTAGAAATTGGTACTAGTGTAATATTTTCTATACTTATAGTTAAAGATATGTTTTCAAAATTACAAATGATAGATGTTTACATCGTTTATAATATTACTTATAATAAAAGTTGGTAGAACAATCAAACTAACATTCTGAATTCCAGACTTCAGATTTGAGGTATGTTGAAGAAATGGCGAAAAAACAAAAATGTTTCTTGACGATTTGGTTTGAATTTTTAGAATTTATTCCTGAAAACTTGGGAATCTAAATCAGCTATGTCCTTCTAAAAGTTCATTATAAGGATAAAGTCAATTTCTCATAATAAAGGAAATAGTCATAGTATTTATATGTACATATATATGTATTAATGAAACAGATAACCTTCAGAAGATTTGTTGAAAATATGAGCAGAATAATACTGAAAAGGGCCGGGAAGAGACTCTGCGTAATTAGTGCAATTGCATATTTGCCCCGGTCGAATCGCCCCAATCCCCGCGACGAACACGTCGTCTATCAGCGGCTTAAATTGAATTAATTTCCACGGAATTCGCATTCTAATCAAATATTTGCTCCACATTGGGATCCGAAAAACAATTACTGCATCAATTTCGCCCCGCGTGTCGGAGCTCCCCGAAACGACAACGCAGAACTAGTCGAATTCAGCCCCGGGCGATATTCGAATGAGCCGGGGCTCCCGAAGCGCACCGAGGCAGGGGCTTCTTTTTCCAGTGCAGCAAGCCCCGGCCCGCGTCATGTAGCCAAGGAGCGCGCTGCGACCGCCGAATCGAGGCAGCAGCGACGGCGACGTCTTCGAGAGTTGCGGGCTCGTTTAACTCTCGACGGGCTGCGGGCACCGAGGCAATTCCGGTGGCATCCTGTTCGAAACATTCCAGATCATGTCTGCTGATGATGATGATGATGCTACCCAACTCGGGGTAAAATTAAATTTTAACTTTTAATCGAATTTCGTAATTGAACGCATGTACCGCTCCCGTGCTGTCAGCGTCGCTGTCTTCTGACATTCTGACGATCGACGCTGATCGCCAAGGAGAAGACGGAGACAAATCTCGAGACGCAGTTTCTTGCCTCGGGTTCGCCGCGCTCGGCGGAGCCGTGCAGCGAGGCAAAACTGAAAACTGCCCACTGACGGAAACCTCGCGATGGCCCGATTTGCTCCGGAGATTGCATCCAGCGGGAGGAAAGGGCACGTCGCCGGCCAGATTTATGGCATCGATACCAAGACAACTACTTGCCGTGATTGGAAACAGTCCGACCGCTGATTGCTGCTGCTACAAATTGATTTCTTCCATTGAGTGTTCGCCCTACGCCGTCGAAGGCCGGGTGAATCACATGGAACATGGCAGCTTTGGTCCATTCTCGTGCTCGGCAAAAATGATTCATCCTGGAAAAATTGCAAAACGCTGGACTTCAAGTTTCTTTCAGTGCTCAGCTTACTTATGAAACCTATGTCCAAAAAAACATTTTTCAATTTCGAAATAAATTTATAACCACCAGAGTTTTTAGACATACCTACATTTTTAAGACAACCGTCCAAGCATTTTAAGCGTTAGGTCACACTAACATAGAATTGATTCTCTTTATTTCGAATCTATATACATATGTATACATAGTTCAGACCAAAATATAGTTCGATTTCAACTCAACTACAATTTTGGCTTAAATTGAGTGAAGAAATAGCTTTCTAATTCGATATAAATAACTCAACACAAGTCTTGACAATAAACAAACTTTAACTTTACTTCGATCTTTAAATTCGCAAGGCAAATTATTTTCAGTTAAAATTATTATTGATTTTCTTAATGTTTGTAACATAAAGTAAGGATTCATTAAATATGAAAACACTTTGTTAAGGTTTGATATATTGAAACAACTTGAATATGAAGATTTTTGATTTTGGAATTCGAATTTAGAAAATCAGGGATAATGAAAAAATAAAAGACTTATTGATTTCCGCATTGACTCTAACATATAAAATAAATTTGTAAGATTCTAGGCAGATTACAACTTCATGCATAAAAAGTTAAATTTCGAAATGTAAAGAGGTTTTTCGAGATGTTACTTGGAAGGGTTTTTTCAGTTTCCATGTCCCCCACAGTTTTAATTAATTCGTCTGATAATTATAATACCTAATAGGTAATAGGTCAATTAATTTTATATTAAAAAATAAAACTTTTAAGTCAAAGGATACCGTCCACCGGAGTTGATTGTTTATTATTTTCTTAATAGCATGGTTATTATAAAATAAAACAACGTTCCGAAAATACTTTGAAGGACCGCTTCGTGCGCATCTCACGTTCTAGAAATTATTGCTCATTATGAAGGGAGAACAAATCACCTTTGCTGGGGCAGTAGCCGTAGCGCTAATTCATTAGCTAATAACATAAATTTCTTTTATAGCTATAAATTGGAATTCGATTAAGACTGAACCAGTTTTCGCACCTTTCGTTCGATGTCTAATTGTAGATTTGTCGTATTTGGGTCCATTACGAGGTGATTGCAGCCACCTCCGAAAATACCAATCAAGTTCGAATTAAAATGAATAAAGCCAGGTATAATCACGGGCAACCGTTCCTTTGCTGCAGATTAATATTTTTGACGAGCTCCCGAACCCTGTGTAGGCAGCAGGCGAAGCAGCTCATGGTGTCTATTAAAGCGAGCCTCGATCCAGACGGGTTCAGGGACAGAATTAATTCTTCAGACCCGCGCGGAGGGTGATTGATTACCATCAATAACATATTTCATGCCTCACTTTCTGACGTTTCTCGGCGATCATTTACAGCCCAATAATCGCGGCAAGTGGCCTTTTTGCACCGCGTCCGATCCCACTCAAATCCTGCTCCCAGACTTGAGACTCTTCTGAATACCTTCCGCCAAACCGAAGAGGCCTGGCTAGTCGAACGGCTGCGTTCGTAAAGTACCTGCGGAGCATCTTAGGCGATTCTTGGCTTATGTTGAATATGCATCTCTAGCTCCCCGCGCCACTTAGATCAACGTGCTCTTTTTGGGGCGCACTTCCTTTTCCTTGCGCTCGAAGGCCTCCTCAAGACGAACATTTCCAGTAGCTCTTGAAGACCCGCGCCATATAATCAACAGTAATAATAATTAGATTTTAAATTAACTTCAGAGCTGGTCTCGGTGTTCGCTGGGTGCGAGGGAGCTGGTCAGATGGACACCGCCGCCGGAGACGGAGACGGAGCCGGAGCCGGAGTACGGACGATGCAGCGCGAATGGGTGTTACTACTTCGCACTTTTTTCTACTCCCAGTCGATTTGAATTTCTAAGCTGAAGGACTGAATTAAATTAATTCAGCGCTTTTTCAGCTGAATGCCTTTTACTGGCATTTACAACAATTTCATTAATTAAATCTCAACAGCGAGGCCATCGCATTTAAAAGCGTGCTAAAGATGCGTGGTATTGCTGTAGACGTCTTCGTAAAATGAATCGATTAAGACAGGATAGTTATGTTAAACACATCGTATGGCTTGTAGAGAGCAACTTATTAGGACTATTATTATGCGGATTGCTGCTTTATTGGTCTAGGTTCCTAATTTAATTAATTCATACTAAATTTTGATAAATGGAGGATTGAAGTGTGTTAGAAATTGAACCGCAGACCTCTACGAAATATTGAATTTTAAGGAAACTCTTCGAATTCCTTAAAAAAAAACTTTCTATTGGCCCAAACTCCGTGTCAAAGAAAATTTTGCACTACATTGAAATTTATGAAAAGTTACCCATATCAAAAATTTTATTTCTCAAAAATAAAATAAAATTGCCTGGATTTGTATACCCACTTTGTGTCAAAAACTTATCCAAAAATTTATTTGATTCAAAGTTTGATTGGCTAAATATTATGGTAATTTCACACACTTTTCAGGCATTTTAAAAATCTTGATGGCTTCTAAAATTTAAATCAATGCAACATTTGCTACCTAACCTAAACCAGATAGGAAAATGGATTAATCTTAAACCTTTTCTTGCTCAAGGAAGTTTTCAAATTTATATCTTGGATTTACACAGTCAACGTTTTACAAATGCTTATCCAAATTTCTGGCTTTTTTAAATCCAAAATTTGTGAGGAAAAGAAAAATGATTTAAGGCTAGGGGCCCCATTGTGTTATTCGATCGAATATTGATCGAATCGAATTGAAAGAGCTTACGAAAGCCCTTTGTGGGTAAAACTTCCTTAACAAAGTTTCTAAAATTCTTATAAATTAATTTCAGTAATCTTTGACTTCAATTAATTTTTGCCTTCAAAGTGTTCAAATAAAATGATTAGAAAAATCCAATCGAATATTTTGACGTTCAATCGAATTATTTTAGCCACTTTGAGCGAAAAAATTAATTGCACTCAACGTTAACTGAGATTATTTTATAATAATTTTCAAGCTTTATTAAGGAATTTTTACCCACAAAGAGCTTTCCTAAGCTCTTTTCGATTCGATTCGATCAAAATTCGATCGAATTACACAATGGGGCCCTAGGTTTGATCAAAAGACTGGGGCTTTATTACGAGAAACGAGATGGATATGACGATATTTTTGAACAATAAGGAGCGAAACTCCCAATCCCCAACTTTTCTTTAAGCCAATTACTTTCAATTTCGAGATTGAATCCGCTGTATGGTGCATCAAACCAAAGAACTCTCTAGATTTAATTGATTCTATATAAAAATCTTAAGTTCTTGATCACTTCATATGCTATCAAATTTTTATTCAAGAGCTTTAATTCGATTCAAAAAATAAAATAAAAGAATAGAGTCCCCATGGGCTTTTATTTTTTATTGACATATATTCTTCAGATTTAAGCACAATTGTAATTTTTTGCATTTTGCTTTTACAATTTTTTTGAGTGGCAAATCCCCTCTAAACTACGCGAATCTCGATACACGAAATCCAGTAATATATATATTTTATTTTTTATTTTTTATGTAGTGATGACTTTCCGAAGCATTAAGCCTTTAGTTACTTTTTCGGGGGCGCACGCAGTCCCCCCACAAAAGCATTGGATAGCACGAAGAATTGAAAATGATTTCCTAGACAAGTATTTCTCTTCCAAAATTTGCATTACGCTTGAGTGATGTTGTGGATATGAAGTCGAAAGGGTTCTTTAGATGCTGCGTGCGTTAAAACGCAGCGAATTAAACCTACTGGGAATTTAGACTAACGGTAGATTTCGATAAAATACCTGCCGCACGCAAACATTCTTCAATTTCGGCACCCAGAAGCTTTAAACTGCATGCGCCAAGCCACCAAAAGTTACATGAATTCAAGTCGAATCTTCACTTGCTAATTTTTTCTTCACTCTAGTTTTGAATTTCAGTCCATTCACATCAATATTTGTCCGCCTCTTTCAAACCATTGAATCTTTGGGTACTGTCTGTTGCGTAGGACTTGCCTTTTTTAGTATTTTGATTAGTTGCTTTTTTCTTTTCTTTAATTAGTTCCGAGTAAAAACTGCAGTCTACAAAAGAAATATTAATTTTTAAATAACGATAAAATTAAAAAGGACATTCTCAGCTTACAATAATTTCATATTAATTTAAGATCTACAAAAATTTGAACAATTATTTTATCAGGCCTGATCGAATTGTTGTTCAACTGAAATGGTTGTGCTCCAACTGCGAATTTTTACTGAGAAGCAGTGATTTGATTTATGTGTAGATGAACTCGATTTTGTTTTTTTGGCTACTCAGATGATTGTGATGATTGATTTAGGAGAAATTATAATTTTGCCAAGTATTTTCGGAATCTCGGCCTGCCATATTAAAATTCGACACTCAAATTTTATGCAACTTCAGGAAGTAAAAATAAATGTTAGATGTATTGAAGGCTTCATTAGACTAGAAAATGAATCAAAAAGATACATGTTTTACGATATTATGTTAGGAATTAATAATTTTTTTATTTTCTGTTTGGAATCGATCAATTATCGACATAATTATTTTATTATCGCAGCTCATTTTAGTTATTACGACTTTAAAACCGAAAATACTCTAACACGTGGGGAAAAAATAGAACAAAAAAGTAAAAGTAAACGTAAGTAATTCGTAAAACTTTATTCGCAATTTTGTAAAAGCAAATTTTTCATAGGATACAGTTATTCAAAATTATAAATTTATTCTACATAGTTCCCTATGTTTTATTATGAAAACAATTTATCATTTTACAATTCGTGTTTTACGAAATTGGTCTAAGATTCAAAGTTTCATTTGAGCCACATTATCATTCCTAATCAGGATTTTTAACTATAAAAGATCGGTATTTTTTCTAAAAATCTTGGTATCCTGACATATGTATTATTTGCAATTCTATTCAAATTATTAAATATGGAAGATGGATTTTACAAAGAAGGATATAGAATATAAACGACTATGTATATGGTTAACAAAAATTAGCAAAAGGAAAAACATTTTGAGAAAATTCAACTAAAAAGTCCCTAATCTGATGAGCTCTGCCCTTCGTTTTTCGTTTCGTTTTATTTTTATTTTCATGGAAAAGTCCACCTTGAGGGCATGGATAACCTAACAAAATACGCTTTTTTGTCGAGCTGTGAGGCCAGGAGTCTTCATAAGCCCCTGGAGCCCCGAACGCTCTGCACGATGAATTACTTCCACGGCAGTGGCCATCGATAAACAATTGAACGAACGTGAACAATTGCCAAGTAAATTTTGTCCCTTAAATTATCCTGGGGAGTGATAGGACCAGAGTGGCTCGTACTTTTTCCCCGCACCCCGCACACTTCACGGTCTGCTCGAGGTGGCTGCAAAGAATACAAAATGCAACCGGGAGGCGAATGCGAAAAGGATGCCTTCGGGCGATTTGTTTTGTCGAAATCCAGATAACCCGCGTTCTTCCCATTTTTCAGTTGAAGTAATCGTCGAGGACAATAATTGACAAGGAGGTTTTTTAGAAATTGTGCTACGAGGACCAACTGATGTGGCTTGCCTGTGAGACATATCCGAAAGTGGGCTCTAGTCGTTTTGCGTTAATCGCACGATTAAGGGAAATACAGCAGATGTTGCAGCCCTTAATCATCCACCGAACATTGGGCAAAACCAGAAAAAAAAAATAATTCGACAATTGAAGGGAGTATGGAATTTTTCGGAAAAAATATAATCAAAATTGCTTCAACTTAAGACTAAATCTCAATTTCGGCCGCAAACTGAATTGCTGAACCTAAAATCTATATTTATGAAGGTATGTAACTTATGTATAAATTATGATATTGGAGGATTGAACCTATAGGTACACCAAAAATTCTATTCAAATACAAATTATTATAAATAACATAAAACACGGCAGATTTGAGATAGAAATAAAGAATGTAACTTTAGTATGGTTTCAGCACACAATATAAGGTTGTAGACCAAATTTCTTAATTTTTACGCCTTTACATTTTCGATTTTATATTTAAAAAGAATATCATTTTAAAATAAAGCTCTTTGAAAAGGAGCTCTCTCAAATACCAGAATATCTATTAAAGTAGGTACTGATTTTTCTAAGTACATATGAGAAAATTAAAGTGATTTAAAGTTTATAAATTTTTTCTTATATCTTTTTCGAAGTTAGAATTCAGAATTCAGAATTTGAATCTCAAACTTGAAAGAAATATTCCCAGATAGTTCTTTTTACTACAGTGTCTGATGAACAATTTGTGAAACTTCGAAGTTTAGAGCTCTGTGAATTTCATACCTACCCCTTAAAAGGTTTTTTGTGGTAAATTGAAGTACAAGTAAGTTCTTATTTTTATTTTTATTTAAAAAGGGTCGTGTGGAAGATAAAAGCTAATAGGTATACAACACCTTGCGCCCTCCTCACCAGTTGCCATATGTTGCCTTGAAGACTAAGAAATTAATCGGATGGCCAATATAATTCACCCTGCGTATTTTGTCTATGCAAAACATCTCCCGCCCCAATCCTGCGCTGAATTGCTCAATTGAATTTTTAGGACCAGCACCTTTGGAGTGAAATCGCTTTAAAAATTTATAGAGTAAGTGCTTGAAGTGAAGCGTTTGAGGGTAGCGGGCAAACCCGAATCGTGCGACCCTCTTGACTATTTCTGCTCTTCACGACCCTCTCTGCCTGTAGTTTTCCTCCTAATTATGTCACTCGTTGGGACAACGAGTGCCGGCGAAAGTGGGTCACTCAAGTATATTTTTAATCAAATCGTATTTACCCTCAGGTCATATTACACCACTCGACACATATCAACCCTTAACTCATATTCTTTCTCGGGCACTTCAACATGAACACGAGCGCTGTGCCACGGGGCGCTGTGTTGCTGAAGATGATCGTCAAGTGTACTTCTGATGTTACTCCTTTTTGTGCTATTCCACTGGAGAATTTCTGCACGGTTTGCCTACAAGTAAAGAAAGTCCCACGTGAAGTGAGCGAATTATAAGAGAAGCTCCTTTTTGTTCACCACTCGAACTTCTTTCTCACGGGCTATTAATTATAGTTGAAATGGGATGGGAAAGAGGCTTTCCAGGAAATGTCTGGGAAAAAAATTTAATCACATTTCATGTTATTCTTTTCCATGTGCAAGCAAATAGGTAATAATAGAATAATGTCCTCGAGAATCTGTAATTTTCACTGCACTCTTCGGCATTAAAAATATAAAAATTATAATCAAATTTTTTGTTTAAGAGCCCAACTACGCTCAAAGTTTCAGTCAATGTTATTAGATTTGCATGACTTCAACTTCTTATAGAACATGTACATATGTACTATCGATCGAACAGTCAGTTTATGTATAACGTTTAGAAACGGAATGATTATAATTATATGTAGTACGTTTTACGAAGGTTTCAATTGAGTGTTTATAACCACTTCTTCACCATGTTTTCCGTAAACCGATAATTTTATATAATAGTGAAAAATAGCTCATAATAATGGTGTATGTTCGAAAAGGTACTTCCCAGGATATTGTGCAAGAACTATAGAAGTAATATTTTATTTTATATCTCGCTATACGGGTTAAGGTTTTAATATTAAAGTGGTTAGTATAAGCCTAAAAGCGACACAAACTAGAATGTACACATACGCTAAAGGAATTCATTCAATTCAATTGAATATCGTAAAAGTTTTCATATGATAGGATACGCCATATTATAATATACTGAGTCAAAAAAATATAAAAAAGATGACTATACATAGTGAAGTCCTTCAAAAGCAAAATGATCTTGGACCGCAGTCCAGGCGAGTAGACCACTCACTCGCCCACGCCGCGCCGCCAGGGACAAAAAGGATAATAAATCTGATTATGTATACAATTTATTTTTATCAGTGATGGAATCAGCACTATAGGCACAAAAAGCCCATCCTGTTGCCGATTTCCATTTGTCGGTTCGGGACATGGGTGCCGCGCGCAATGGTGTCAGCCCGACATCTCCAGGATGTGATGATGTTGTCGTTCGGTTCGTTCGCTCCTGCCAAATCCCTTTTTTGCGCCCGGCCTGATGAAGATGACGGGAAGCGACGTCCAATTCGATTTCTTCCGCACCAACACTTTCGAATTTACTATCTCGTCATATCCTTGTCTCCCGATCTATCACCAGAACCAGCCCCAGCCCCAGCCGCCCGCCGACAAAGGGATGCGACCCTTCGGCGCGCTAAGCCCGGAGCACCACCACCACGGCTGCTGCGAATTACTCAGCGGCAGGCAGCGCCCCTCCGCGAGTGATACGTAAAAAAATCCATTTAATACGCACCGATACGCATCCTTGTTACGGGATGACGTCCCGGCTCTCGAGCGGCGCGCCGCGACGCCCCGACACCAAGTGGCAAGAGTCACCACCGTGACTTACGCGTTCCGCAGCCCGCGAAGTGCGCTAAATGGGGGAACACTTTCGATAAAAAGGATTTCGGCGGCGGCGGGTCAGCCCAGCCCTAAGTGCGGTTTGGCTGCGAACAATGCCGCGAGTGCGGCTAATCAGATTACCTTCGCGAAACCTTCGGAGACATTTTAATTTGCTGCAGCTCCAGCAGTTTTTTTTTTCCAAGACTCCCTTACATTAGACCTTAAATTCATCCAATTAAAGGTTCGAAAAAATAAAAAATCTTTTTGTAAAAAATGATCTGATGTCATCATCTACCTAATGTATACGAAAGATTCATTGCGAAGAAGATTTGCTGTCTTCAAAAACATAGTTAATTTTGAAGGTTTACTTTTTCCTTGCATGAGGAGCATGTGTTTAAAAGGAGCTACATATCTCGACATTATGGCCATTCAAAGTTTTTTTTTTCTTAATTCCACTCTAAAGATCTAAAGATACAATCTTAACTTTTGTTCAAAAGTGCCTAATAGAAATATTACCCTTATTCTTATTATTCTAATTAAAACGTGCTATTTTAGCTCTTTGAATCCTGCAGTTGAAGTACCTACGTTTAATATTTTTCATCTAGTGAGTAAAGTTTCCTTTAAGAATAGCTGTTTCCAATACGATCGTTGGTTTAAAATTTCTATATTGGCTTTGAATAAGTATTAATTAATATCTGACAATTGCATAATTATTATTTTGATTTATTACTATTAATTATTGTTGAGAACAAGAACGTTTCTTTAATTTATCTTAAAAAATGAGCTGCTTCTACTTGATTTGAATAAAAGATGCTATTTCTAGCATGATTGTTTATATTTCGTTTATTAATAAAAAGGCTGAGATTGAGAATTGCTGTAAAAATACATATGTATTCTCTATTCTCTTCCTATTTATTGGAAAAATCGAAACCCCTGAATATCAAAGAGTGGATGTAAGTGCTTTTTTCAGTTTTTATAAAATTTGCTTACAATTAGAGTTCTATAAAGTAAAAGTTTTCTTCAATTTAAAAACTTGAAAAATAAAATTAAAATATCTACATAACAATATGCAATTACTACATATACATACCCTGACAATTTGGCTGAAAACAAGAACTTATTTTGGTAAGAAATGGTTATTTTAAAGGTGTGCACTAGACTTAAATTTTAAATTTCACTTCGCAAGTCTGGTTTTAAAGCCCCTGTGCTTTCTTTGTTAATAGCATGATAGTACTAAATTTTCTTAATAACATAAAAATACAGAAACTAAAAGAGAATTGATGAATGAAGACCAATTTGAATACATCTACGGATATCATATTCGTAATCATCGGATTTATCACACCATTCAAATTTCTTATATGTTTGCGTGTTTACGATATTTCCAGCATACCCCGAAAACAATAAAACGAACGAAGGCCCACTAGTTGACTGAACTTATTCATCGGAAGGTCATCATATCAAATATCCTTCGAATTAGGATATC
This sequence comes from Machimus rusticus, assembly GCA_951509405.1. Classification (NCBI taxonomy): domain Eukaryota; kingdom Metazoa; phylum Arthropoda; class Insecta; order Diptera; family Asilidae; genus Machimus; species Machimus rusticus. The sequence continues at coordinate 46,003,780 of OX608050.1, read as the reverse complement.
ACCATTCGCAACAATATCCAGCAGCAGTAGGAATTAATGACACCCAATTCAGGACAATTGAGGACGTATATTGTGCTCGTTCGGCACCTCCGGCTGCCGTATCGCTCTAATGACGCCCCCAAGGCACGCGATATAATAAAATAATATTCTCGGGGGTTGATCCGGATACAAAAATGATAACCGGAGGGTGCACGATGGTACGGCGCGGGTCCATTCGGCCGTTTCGCCCTTAATAGCGGCAGCCACCAACCAATCGCTTTGTTATTTCCAAGAAAAAAAGACAAGACAGCGCCGTCTGGGGTGCAATCTCGTGTTGCACAGTTGCTAATTTATTTGCAACCTTTGACACCGATTCCTGGTTCCCATGACGAAAATTATTTTTTCCGTGCTTTCTCCTATTTCCTGCACGGAGCACAGCCGGACGCTGTTTATTGCGAACACGGGTTTTTGCATCTGCGAAAATATCTCCAAAAATAACTATCGATCCAAAGGACCCACGCATCCCTTTTTATGCTTTTAAATAAAAAAGATTTTTTTTCGTGTCTTGTGGATTTTATAGAGGGCAGGATCTTGTTTGGTGTAGGGTACAATTTTAAAATATTTCTGTGAGTCGAACAGATTAGCTCCACCCTCGCAGTGCTCCTGCTGAAGGGAACAGCCTCAGAAGTGCTGAGGTCTAATAAGGTGTCACATTATGTTACATGTGACCGCATGAAAATTTCCAGCACTTTCCCCGTCATCAACGTCAGATGTGAACTTAAAATTGACAGATGTGAGTACACCCCCGTATTTTGCGACGGGTGTCATGGGGCGAATTCGAAATGGACTCTGTATCCAACGAGATGAAATAGGCCTGCGCCTCAGCCCTATTTTTTTAAAACCAACCAGCAACTTCAAGGTACTGTGGTAAAAATGGTTTTAAATTATTATTATTGAAACATTGAAATGTTTCCACCCGGGTAAAAAATAAAACTGAAACCTGACCGAAAACTTTACCATTTTTTTGTTAGTCTGTTTTTGATACAGCTAAGCTAATATAAAATGTTCAATCTAAGTTGAAGTTCAACTCATTTTCGAACTGAAATACATTTTCGACTCATTTCAGGCTGAATTCTGTCTTAACCTGCTTGATTTAATATGTTTTAAATATATTTTTAGTCAGTTTTCAGTAATTAATAATTTTTGAACAACATGAAAAATGATCTAATTTTGATATTCATAGAAAATAAAATACTTAACACAAACTTTTAAGTTAACGATATAAGATTGCTTATGATTTTTTCTAGAATAATCTTTGTAAATCTAAAGTCGATCCTCAAGAAGTGCAACAGTTATGGAGTACTGGAGCGTCAAGCAATACGTAAATTATGTTTGTTTCTCAAGATTACATATACCTAATCGGTGTCCACAATACCTCAGAAACTACTGTATCAATTTACCACAAATTTTGTTGCATATTTATCAGATAACACATATACAAATGCATTTTATCATTTCTATAAAACAATGTATCAAAATTAAGTTCAATATTTTTGTTTTATTAATAAGGATTGAATTAATGGTACGTTTTCTTTTAGAGTTTTAGTTAAGAATTGGATGTTTAATTTCGCTTTGTATCTTTTCTGCATGGAGATGACTATATAGATATTTAGAAGGAATTGTTCACACTTATTTTAAATTATGTATATACATATATGTCCCTGAAATTGGGTGATGTATGTTAGCTATACCTACATATTAACAAAACTGATTGAAGAAAACCCAATTTCTTAAGATTTACATTTAGCATTCGAAACATTTCTTCTCGTTACGTTTTTTAATTTGGTCTTTCTTAATTTGGAACAAAAAAGTGTTACCAAAATAAAAGTTCAAAAATGATTGTATTTTTAGTGGTTTAGTTCTACTTTCACCAATTCTCAATTCGTTTTATACTCCCCACATACTTCGAAGAGCTTTGCAAATTTCAGAAATTGTTTCAACCGTCAAGACACTTACGACCAAGTTTTGCTTCTCAAAATGGCACTCGAGTTTAAACAACGTCTTAAAAGTACCAAGTAAAGTCTGCCACCGCTAATTTATAAACCTTTCATTTCTTCCCGATCAACCCCAAAGTGCGAGACACCGTCGCGTCGTGCCCGGAGCGCGACAACTCGCTCGATCCCCCAGTCACTTCTACGGAAAATTATTTCCCTGTCGAACTGTCGTCATCCGCAGCGACCGACGACGTTGGAAATATTTTCCTAAATGAAACTTTTTGGTACGCAATGAATGTCTAAGACTGAATCGTGCAAATATGCGCCATCGGCCCGAGAATATTTCAGTGGTTTTTTCGAGGAGCCCAGGAGTATCGGCCGGCCGGGCATGGAATGGACGCGGGCATCGACGGCCAAGTCGTTCCTGTCATCCGTGATGTTGTCATATGACAGTGGGACAAAGTTGTCTCAATGCGCCCCTGTGAATGGCACCGCGGGCCTACACGCACAGCCTCCTCGAATGGTCAGTTACGTGTCCGAGGCCAGTGCATGGGCCCCGGAGCACCCGACTCGCCAGTTTCTTGCCCAGTGGCAGGCCGCAGACGGACAAATCGATACCCGGCGGACGGCACAATGAAATTTCGTTTTTCGATCGTCATCATATTGCAATACCTGAAATAGTTCTCTAATGGCGTCTCATATTGCACAAGACAAGACATGCTTCTTGGCATTGTGGCTCGGTTTCTGCAGCGACTTCTTTGCCTTTTTCTCGGCGGCGGCGGTGCACAGCTGAGCGGAATACGTGCTGCCTCTGCACCGTCTGCGCGCCGTCATTCCGCGAGTTCTTCCCCGCTCATCGCATCGCTCCTCGCAAGTGATAATGCGTTTCATAATATTTTAATTGAGTTCGAATAATGAAGTAATTCATGGAGTGCGGCGCTGCACTGTACCAATTAATCGCTGCGGCACCGCTGCCTGACATACGCTAACCAACTTCTAGAATCTAGACAAAAGAAATCAATGACAAATTACAAACAACCGCGTTACGTTTGTTCAACCATCAGCCCGGTCGCCTCAATGGCGGCTACCCCACAAAATAAAATAGCGACAAGACCCAGTTCTCTAGAATCAAGATCTTCATTTCCTATTCTTGCAGCTAAACACATTTTTTTATATTGTCCAATGGACAATAAAAGAGCACTGACTTAATTTGGCCCAGCGATGAATAAGAAAAAGTTAGATTCAACATAACATTAAATGCCCAGATTCAGATATATTTTGTATTTTCTTCAAAATCATTTAATAAAGTAATAATATGTCATCAGAACTCAGTATCGCAGTAGTTGATTTTTATAATAATAATAAAATTTAGTTTGTGACCACTGTGCCATGTTTATTTATCCTGAGAAGTAAAGTAATACTTGAAAGAGTCAAGTATGATTCCTTAGTGACAAATATTATTCATTCGTTTTTCGTAGGATTCTCGAGAAGCAAGTCTTGATAAAATATAAACTTATTTAAAAATTTTTATTAATTTTTAATTTCAAAATTTGTAGGTACGGAATATTACACCTATAAGTTAATATTTAATTTAAAGATTACTCATAAATTCACTTTAATAAGTCATATCGATTAAAGCTCACCCAGAAGAATGAATAATATGTAAAATATTTAATCGCAGCTCTATATTATTCCAACCCGGGGAAGTACCAGTCAGTATACTGCAAAATTGTAAATAAAAAAATATGCTTGAATAATAAACGGATTTCAATGATTTATTAAATTAATATTTATTTTAAAAAAGTGGTATTTACCCTCTTGAACTAGAGTACATACATTGAAAAATACGTACACTTGTGCTATAAGACATTGCTTCTTTCGAAATTTCATGATTCTAGGTCAACGGGAAGTACCTACCCAATAGGTTTTGATTCCCTTGCGAGTGTCAAATTATGCGGCATAAACGGCCGTATCTTTTGATTGTATTGACTTAGAAGTTTGATTTTTCCACAGCTCCACGGGATTGCAACCCTTAGTATTTGATATTAATTTCAACAAGATACCTCCACACGTTACTGAGAAAAATTGTCTTGTCAGACAGACAGACAGACAACGAAGTGATCCTATAAGGGTTCCTTTTTCCTTTTGAGGTACGGAACCATAAAAAAATAACTTGAAAAACTAAAATCGTTTTCAGTTATGGAAGAAATGCCAAATATGTACCTAAATATTGCTCGAATTTTATATCTATTAAAAAATCAAAAAGAAAAAGTGGCCAAATGTTTTAAAAATGTTGTTATATGGTATTTTTAAAAATTGTAAAGTAGTAGTTGTTTAGTATTTTAGTAGATGTAGCTAGCATTAGGGTAAATACAAACTCCTAAGCGGAAATTCAATGCAAACAATATCGAAAAAAATTACGAAGCTTATCCTATCATATGATTTGTAATCACGGTCTTTAATTTTGATAAAGTGTAGAATAAAAAAAAATATTAAGCCGCATGATTTTAAATTTAAATAAAGTGTTAAAACCAATGAATCATCATTTAAGTGCCAGTACCTACATATTTAACACTTTCACACTTTCAATTTTAACTATAACAAGGGTTTTGTAGACTATAGATAGAATTGGTTAGATACTATTTAAAGTTCTTTTCTTTAGGTTTAGGAATAACCCTGGCCGCCGCAAGTGATAATGCGTTTCATAATATTTTAATTGAGTTTGAATAATTAAGTAATTCACGGAGCGCGGCGCTGCGATGTACCAATTAATCGCCCCGGCCCCGCTGACATACGCTAACCAGCACCCAGACAAAGGAAATCAATGACAAATTGCAAACACGTTACACCTAGTTGAGCAGGCGACGGATCCCTCGTCCGGCGGCGTCTTGTGCCCCGGCAGCCCGGCTGCGCCCGGCGGCTACCCCACAAAGCGGCCGAGCCAAACATATCAATGGGTAAATTAAAATAACAACCTAATCATCGTTTTTATGCCGGGACCTGATCCCTAGATCCTCGTTTGTCATCCCTCCGGCCGACCGCCTTCTGCCTTCTTTTCGGAGCCCTAGCGCTTCCAGGGCCCTGCGCCGGGATTGCCTACGACGCTCGGTTAAATGAAATGAATTGGCCCGACACCCCTCAATTATATGCAGCATCCCTTTGAAGTCTCGTCCTGGGCTTAGGACCACTACAGGCGCAAAACGCGGCCCTGGAACTGCACCGTCTTACTTTTGGCGAGGAACGCAAAGTGGCGCATGAGGGCCAGAATCGGTCCCCTGTGGCACACCGATATAACGCACAGCGGGTGTTCGAACGTCTCATATCGGGGGATTTAGGATGATGGATTGGCTTAAATAGGTGATTGGCTTTGGGCTGAGGACAGGACCGACAAAAAACTGTCGACCTCCTCATTCCCTTTTTAAATTGCAATTTTATTTGTTTTTTGCGCGCCCACTCTCACTTTCTCCCCCAGATGTGGCCTGCGGCGTCCAAAGTGCAAGACACAACTGCCGTGCAGGCGCCTCAAAATCGCAATGAAAGGAAAATCCGCCTCCGGGAAATCCAACAATTAGACGCGTTCTAAGTCCCCCCGAGTCGCGTACTTCATCACTGACTTTTCTGGAGCCCTCGGAAACCTCGGGGAGAAGTGCAACCTCTGAGGAGATTACTTCAAATGAATTGGATCAATTTAAAGTCCCGGCAAGTTGTCTACGTCTATGCGTTTTCGTTGCCTGGGGTAACTTCCCCATTTTATTGCTTCTTAAAGAAAAATTAAAATCGAAATGAGGCCGCTAGCCGAATGGGGTGGTCGCGTTCAAATTTATGGCACTAAGTGTGGGCAATTTATTAACTAGCTCTTAACAGAATTTCTATCTGGGGATGCAGCTCAGAACTCGACAACATTACGTTTTATGAGAAAAACAAAAGGTGATATAAAAATCATAATTGAAACAGCAATCATTTATTTAATTAATAAACTTAATCTTTACAAAATTTAGGACTAGTTTAGACTTAAATGAGAGGTATATGTACCTACTGCTACTTATTTTTATTTTAACTACATCACGTGCTCAAAGTAAGTATCATATAATCTGCTTCTATTTTGCATATGAAGCCGATGTATGTTTATGTGTATGGTTCAATCAAATTAGTAACAAAAAATTTCCTTATCTCATGTGTATTGGTTACAGGACCACCTTCCATAGTATTTTGCCCATTCTCCTTTTGAGTGGACCTTTATTTTGTTCAAAATCAAAACTTCCCCAACTATTTTACTTGCTTACCATACAGCTTGTTGTGTTGAAAATTGAACGCTGCAAATTGAGACAATTAATTAGTATTTAAGTATTCTTGCTTAAACTATAACTTTCCTACTATTAAATACTTTGCAAGATTTATTTTAATTGGTTAATAGATTTACTATTTCGCACATAATTAAACAGCTTACGAAACTGGCCAATACCTAGCTTGGGAAAAAAGTGTGACTTATTTTAAAAGAGGTTATATAAAAAAATGTTCCTTAAAATCTCAAATATGAGTGAAAAATGTGTAGCAAAAAAAGCTTCAAATATAGTTATTTAATTTTTGGAACATGAACATTTGAATGAATCTAACAGTGTTAAAGAATTGTTCAATATTAAATATAGTTTTTATTAAAACATTCCCAAAACTTATGAGTTTTTGGAGCGTTTATGTTTTAGGATATGTGTATACATAGGAACATCTGAAGAAAAGTTAATACGAAGACGACGGACAAACGTGGAAGTTTAAAATGTAAAATTGAGCCCCACAACTTTCTACCGGCTTTGCAGACAGAGTAATAATTTGAAACTCCCACAGGAGATTTGGCGCCCTCACCCCCGGGATCCGTATAATCGTCCCGAGTCCTCTTTAAGTCGCAGCATCCAGGGATCAATGGGGCAACAACTGCTCGACGACTGGTAGTTTGCGCGCTTGAGGAAGCGTCGCGACGCCCGCCGGGGTGTGAACGCTCCGCTAAGCCGGGCAAACAGAGCCGAAAAAAAGCGCCTGCCAGCCACTTAATACGCGCCGCCATCAAAATCACCCGTCACGTAGCGCAGCGCGGGCTGTGTGCAGAGCAGTGCTCATCGGCGGATATCCAAACAAATGGAAAGCGAAATCAGCTGTGAAAATTGGCAAAATTTTCCACGAGGATTTCCGATTTTAAAACTGAGTAGCGAACGCCAAACAAGGCAGCGCGTGGCCTGATTTGCGCCGGGCGACGAAAATAAATAAATAATTAGGGGATGACGGCGGATGAGCAAGGTGCTGCGCGCTTAATTACTATTTAACAGCGAAATTACTAGTGGCACCGGCCGGGGCACCGCCTGCTCGCTCGGACACATTTTGGCAACCGCCTCCTGGGGCCGCGCCGGGCGGAATGCGGAATGCGGAATCTGCCCCGTCACCCGGCCCGAACCACCGGTCGCGTCCTCCCCCGGGGCTTATCATTCCGTGATTAAACGGCAGAAGGGCATAATAAGAAATGACTCAGAAGATTCCGCCTGGCCATACGCGTGGAGGCCGCCTATTCAAGCGGATCGAATTAACTTCAGATTAACTCCCTGTCAAAGGATCGCATTCAGGGCCGGGAAGGGGTGGGCAGATTAACTTTTTGTCACCGGGGTCATTAGGGCGGGAGTGGTCGAGGAATGCGACCCCTTTCTTCGTATTGATTTTGCCATTCGATTTCTTCCTTGTTTTTTTCCTCGCTAACAATTTTTAAAAGACTCTCCGGCAGCAGCGCTTATGGTTTTTTGGGCTCGGCGCTGCGCCCCAGGATTCAGGAGGACACGGCCGAACTGTCAGACTGTCTGGAACTGGGGATTACCAATATCTGGTTTTGTCCAACCGAAAGCAGATGTCACTGAAATTAAATCGAAACGAAGATTGATTGTGACCCGCCGGCGCTACTCTCGGCCTTTATTGCGACGCGATAGCCCTTTTGCGGATGAGGAGGGATTTTTCGCATGATTTGACGTGTACACGTTTTGATGAATTGTTTTCAACAGCGATCAAAGAGCAGCCTCTTCTAATGCACTCGTACTTTTTGAAATTTTTGTGAACATAAAACTCTTTCCAAATTATTCTTCACTCCTCAATAAAAGCGATATTTTAAAATTTTAATTCTACACCTTTGCTTCAGATTGATAAAAAACATGTAAGTTAAAGAAAGGCACGCGTTTGCTTTTGTATATTACTCATCTTTTAGCCAAATCAATTAAAAGACACTATTTCAAACAAGTACATATAAATGTTATATTAATTTTTTTCAAATTCGAAGAACAAGAACAAAAACATAAAGGAAGGAGAGTAGTGCGTTCCCATAAATTGAGGGTGATTTACATAATTTATTATACGAGTATACGCATTTCTAGAAAAGCAATTAGTGGATACAAAATGTTTTGCTCAATTCGATATTTATAGTTATTGTTAGTTAGTATTTACTGTAACAATTGTAAATTGTGTCATATAAGCATAATTTTAAAATAGTTGTAGTATAACTCGTTTGTTACAGCCCTAATTCATGTAACGCTAAATTGAAGTTAAAATATAGGTAAGGAAATAACAAAAAGCCCAACATTATTAACCCATGAAGGCACAACCCAGGTAGACTAGATAGAGTTAGAAAAGCGTTAAGAATGTAGGTACTGGGCCGAGCTGCACAGAAAATTGTTTCGCAACCTAGCCGTAGGTACGCGAGACAATTAACTCGTTGCGCAACCGCTGGGAGGCAGCGCCGCTAAAATACGCGAGTCTGTAGCACTCCTTTACGTAACGACCGACCTGGAAGCAGTGGTGCTTTCGAGCGAATCGCACTTTTCTAAAAATACCCGAAGGCAGCGTGAGTGACGCCTTGCTGCCTTCGGAACACTCCCAGTCTGCGGTAGGACAAGCGCATTTCACGTAGGGAAGCCTCCTAACTCGAAATTGTGCCGTCATTGCGTGGGATGCGTTATGACACCGCCGAGATTCACTTTTAGCGCTCAAGGTGTCACGCTCGTGAATTGTAACATTTCCAAGGAATCTCGCTTATCAGAAGACGTGCGGTCTTCAGCGGCCTCGGGACCATCACTCAATCAGCTGTCGGTGGTTTTCCAATAAATTATTGATGAGGCGCCGCCGTCTTCTACCGTGACAGCCTTTCTATTTGAAACGTTGCAGTAGCGCAAATGCGGAAGAATTTTGTAATTGTTTCTTTTTTTAAATAGTTGAGTCCTTCTTGGGTTACGTCTGAGTGCAAATTTTATTATCTTCAGTCAGACCTTGGCTGGAATATAAATGAGTGCCACAAAGGAACTTGACTGGAACGAATGAGTGAAATTATAATCCTTACAATAACCGGTAAAGTCACAATCAGGGTTGCCACCTTTTCGAACAGCTTCAGATTACACAAATGAAATTAAAATGTATTTTGTTTCACAATCAAAATAGAAATAGAAGTTACCTTACTTACAAATGGTCTAAATATTAATTACAAAACTCTTTTTGGACAACAATGATACCTAGTTTTTAAAACGTTGTCAAAACGCTTAAACTTCATTTAGTCCTTCTGATATATAGAGGATAGAAAAGAAGTTTATGCATACATATTTATATAGCGCAAGTATTATTATTAACAAACAAATTAATAATAAACAATCTAAAATGGAAATAGCACCCTTTGATCAAATCTTGCACTTTATATAGTAATAGCACCCTTTTAATCAGTATTTACACCAATTACATATTATACTTTGAGGATATGTAAGCAAATAAAATATAAATTTTATAACAGTTGGCGCACAAAAAACCTTCAGAAGTCAAACCTTCGTTTTTTTATCAGGATCTTAGTTTAGAATTGGAATTAGTAAAAACGAAACTTTGAATGACTAAAAGTGGAAATATCCCCTTTTGAACAGACACTCCTTATATGCTCTCGTAAATCTTTACTAGGAAAGAAAGTATCAAATCATAGAGCTAATTTTATATTTCGGCTTTTGAGCATATTGATTTAAAATATGATATCGAAATTAAGAAGAATATAAAAGACCTTCATTATAAATCTGATTGGTTTGATTTTGAAAATAGAATAGGAGTAACGTTGTAGTTTCTCATTCTCGTTAAGTCAAGTTAAGACAAATCAAATAGCTGGTAATAATAATAACTAATAAATTAGATGAAAATATTCACTATAATTCTTATATTTGCTAGATATCTCTTCTAATGGATTAAGGATTTATGAGGATTTATAACATAAATACTATTGGAAAAATTGTAGCTAAGTTCTTCTGAAGGGTGTACGTGTGGTAACTCTATAAAAACAAATAGTGACGAAAGCGGTACCGCGATATTTCCAAACATCCAAGGGCAGTGTCCCGCGGCGGATGTCGCGTCGGGTTCGGGGGAGCGCCGGGCGAGCTGAAAGCCGTTGGCATGAAAGTCAAAATGAAATTCAGCTGTCCGTCTTTACGGGGCCATCAATCAATCCGTCAGTGGCCTGCTACTGTTCTGCTTAGCAATAATTCGGGTTTTACAACCAAATGGCAGCTAGGGCAGGAGCAGTGCCAGGAGCGCATTATCATTGCGGACATACCTTTCGGAGGGCCCCACGGCCCCACGGCCCCACGGCCCCAGGTCCTCCGGCCGAGATTCGTACGTCTCGTGGCTTACTTATATCCGCTCCGGCAGCGTCTTCGGAACGTGCTTGAATCTGCGGCTCGTCTGGCAGCCAGCTTCAGACGTGAAATAAAAGCACGGCGAGTCGGAGTCCGGCAGCCTCGACCATCTCGTCCGGCTCTTGAGGTGGACAGCACGGTGATAGGGTGTCTTGTAAGGATCTTTTTTGGACATTCCCGAATGCAATGGCAGCAGGAATGGATGGTTGTCTGACACTTGGATGCGACCGCAGTCCGTCGCGATGGACGTCCTCCGCAGACCGCGAGCGGTGGCCATAAACAATGACCCATCAATGGTAGCCGGTCAGCGAAGAGAGCTCGAAAAAACGCGAAAAAAAGCGCTCCACTCGTTTTGGGCCGTGGAAAATGAAGAGACAAACAACCGTTTCGAACCATCCAAGAATGCGCATCTTTTTCCGGCGAGCTCTACGAAGGTAATTGAATTTTTACAAATTTCGAATGGAACCGAGCTGCAGGTCGCGAACACCTCCTCTCGTGATCCCGGTGTATCGGGCAGACCCATCTTTTGTGTGGCGCAATCTCTCCCCGTAGAAATTGCGGCAGCTCGGAAGGGCAATCATCGCTGAATTATCAGCCGCGCGTGAGTTTTCCGAATTCACGAGCTTAATGAAGCTCTCCAAATCACGCAATTAAAAGGTCTAATTAACACTCTCCTCCTCCTCGTTCTCATCTCGCCACTGATAGCAGTTCGTGGCAAAGATATCGGGCCCCGGTGGCAGCAAAAAACCAGCGCCAAATGACTGTAATCTGACCGTAATGATCGCCTCCATATGACTAAATGGGGCCCCGCTGCAAATAGCGCTGCGGAAGCGAGGCGAGAGGCGCCAGGTAACACATGCCGCGGACACGTTCTATCCTCCGATATCCCTCGATTTTCAGTTTTATTCCTCCGAGTTATTATTCCTTTTTTATTCAGGAAAATAAAACTGAACTCAATGCTCTTTTCACTCTTTAAGAAGAGTTTGCTACATCCATAAAATACCTAACTATAAAATAGTTTCCCTCTTAGCCCTTCATTTCCCCATAACAGAATACATATTTTTACAACTTTGAAGAAAATCACGGCTTTTGAAAAAATTCGTGGGATATCTAAATGTTTTTGCATAAAATTGGGACATTTCATAAAAATAACTTTAAATGAGGAAAATAATGGAAAAATTTTTAAGATAAAGTTTATTTTGCGATTTACTTAAACGTAATTAAACTGTGCTTAAACATAGTTTTTGTGTTTTTCTGTAGGAACATGATATGTAGTTGCTAGAACATTGTAGTTTTAGTGCTGCGCTTATCGTTAAGTTCATATCTAAGATAATCATCATCAGCGTGTTGACAAAAGCACTATAAATTCCAGTTTTCAAGAATAGAACAGGTCGATTCGCAAAGCAGAGCCCATTGTTCTAAATAGCAAAACATTACGAGAAGTACTTGCAGCAAAATGCGGCCATTTTGGTACAGAGATAAATAAGCCCCCGATTACCCCGATGTACCTGTCTAATCGCCCCGTCGCCGCGTCCCCATCCACTGCATTATAACTCGCTTTATCCGGTGATCCCCCTGACATCCATCATAGCCGGGGAGTAAGCCAATGGTAACGAGTGAGGCTTTTTCAAAGCGCAAAGGATAAAAGCATTAAAATCTCATTTGAGTCCTCCCAGAGGACCATTATTCATTAATTTGTTTTCATCTCTTCATCTCTGCACCTTATCTTGGGCAGTGTCCTCGCAAACATGGAGATTCGTTCCGCTGCCGGGAATCGGGAGCCGGGTGCGACCCCATCACCGGGGCTCCACGGACGTCCAAAAATTGTCCCGGTGCCGCCGCACCGTTCGCCCGTCTTAAGGCAGGCCCTCCGGATGGATTTCAGAATTCCATTTGAGGCAGCACCTCCGGGGGTGGCGGGGGCCCCACAACTACAGTCCCGCCGCCAATCAGGAGCGGATCAAATGTCCGCGCTCTGGCAGGGATATGCGGCCCGAAATGTGTCTAATTCGTGTTATGTCATAATTCCCTGCTCATTTATTTTGAATGACTGAGAACGCGTTTTAGTGGTATCGGATGTCAGGGCGCATATAAAATGATTTGACACTTCATCAGCACTCCCCCAGCGGGTGTCGTCCTCCCGTCAACCCGCAGCCCGGTGAGAGGAGCACCAGGGAGGACCGAAATCAAACCGAACCGAAAACAATCCCTGACAGAGGTGTTAGCTGGAAACAAGTTGCCGGGTAACGTGTCCTGGCGGGCTCTTCCCCAACCTATCAGAAGTGGGATCGCCTGATAGAAGGCCGGCGAAAAGTGGAGCTTTTAAAAGCTTTTCGGGTCCCAGTGTCACCCGGGGCGACAGTTGACGTCTTGCACATAGAGTGAGGGGGCCCAAATTGCGTCTTGTATATGGCAATTATGGGAAACAAAGGATTGGCGCACCGGAGATGTCACGACTCATATCGCTGCAGAAAATGAGACCGCTCTGACGTTGAGGGCGGCAGGCCCCTTGCGCCCCCGGCCCCCTGCGACTGGGAGTGGAATCGGATTTCACTCAAGTGTCGGGGATTTCATGTTTCGTTACGGAAGAGTTTTTCCAACAACTGATTCGGTTGGAGGAATAACGGATTAAAAGGATATCCATGCCAAGGATGTCCCTGAGCAGGCCGGGGGTACTTCTGGATGTTTGATGTGCAAATTAAAATGGGAAATTCTGGGGGTATTTTTTTCAGCCTGTGCCCCTTTATTGGGGGTTACGGCAGAGTGTTATCCTTAGCGATTAAAATTAATTGGACGGTGTCCTCAAGTTGCCTGAGTGGAATTTACATAAAATTTCACGGGCCCCAAACGAATGATGGAAGTTGTTCGCATTGAGAATAACTCGGCGAGTGGAAACAACTGATTTCGTCCTGTAAATAGATATAATTTTAGTAGAGTAGGCAAAACCGGGAAATCATCTTTTAGGAACCTTTCTTCAGAAATATTAACAATTCTCTGATTAAATTTACAATTACTTTAAAGTTATTACGTTAAAATAAGTTCTTTATTTGATCATTTACATTGCAGTCTGATATCAACAATGTTATAAACAATAGTAGTTTACAACTGTTTTTTCATTCAAACTGCTAACTAGCTGCGGTGACTTTAGTTTGGATATTAATTTCTCGTAAGTTTTTACATCACTCACGATTTTGTTTAGTTCTTAGAACAAACAATTAACCTTTAGCTATTTCGTACTATGAAGGCATTAAAATTTGTATAGAAACATTGGATTTTTCCAATACACTCCATCCGACGAAAAAGAAATTTTGAAAATACAATGAAACACATTTTTTATATGCAGCTATGAACTGGATAAATTTATTCACTCTTTGTCTTGTTTTGACAAAAGCAATGAAAGCACAAACAAATTGATTTTGTATGTAAAGAATAATTAAATAGTCTATTGAAAAAATAGAACAAAATGCTCCAAGTAATAATTAGATCCTGAACTATAGTATCGATTCTTTGGGCTACTTTAAATTATTTGAAACGAATTTTTGGAGCATTTTCTAATTTTATTGACATGAACCCATCAAGCAAGATTTCGCAGTAATTTACTTATTACTTATATAATTCTCATTCTACTTGTTTTCTACCTGAGAGATTAAATTAGCATACTTTTTCTCTCAGGCTACTCCGAACACGAAGAGTTTTAAATTTTTATTATTATTTGAAACATTTGTATTCTCGCAACGTAACTTTTTAATTTGACGAATTAAATTGGTCTCTAAAGGTGAAGTCAACATTATATAATAAATAAATATTAAAATCTCTTCAATACATCAATAAGTATGAATACCGCGGCATCTGAAATCAAATTAGTACATACTCAATACCCGAGACCAATACTTCGAATCTTAGTACCTAATAATGGCTTCAGATTTGGAATTGTTTTGTATTAAATTTAAAAATCATAAATTTTAATCACAAAATAATTTAAAATATTCATTTTGGCAAATGATTTATGATAAGAAAATTACGCGCTAAAGTTATAAATTCTTATAAATAACATTTTGACGAAATTTTGAAATTAATGAAATGATATAGTTGAGCTTAATAGTATTATATTACCGTTTTTCATGTGTGCATGGAACGTTGATTACCAGAAATAATTTAACTCTATTAAGAGTACTTTGTCAGTCTATCTATTTTAAATTAGGTTGAGTCAAAAGTGTGAAGCTAAAGTTTCCGCTTGATGAAAACTTGTTCGCTAATAACAAAGACGAGAGCCGCTGACCTCGTCACCAAATTGCGGTTGGTGAAAAGTTTCTGGAAAAGATCGACTGACGACGACGACCCCTTTTGAGTCTAATGAGAAAGTGGGCCACGGAGCGCATTCAGCCCGGAGCCCCGGGAAAGGTTCCGCCGGCAAGCGGCAGTTCCGCATCCGCCCGAACAAGAATTAAAGAGTGACAAAGTTATCTTTCATTTGGAGCCCTTCACCACAGACGTTTCGCCCAACTGCTGATACTTCCGTGAGCTCTAAATAATGATGTTAGATCCTTGTTGATGTGCACCACCATAACAACCCCCAAAGCCCATGTCATCCCCGTTTATGTAGCGCTCCATAAAATCCGACTTCCACCAGCGCCGCCGCGCCCGCCCGTGCGCCCCAATTTCGAAACATTTCAGGGAGTCCTAGTCGAGGGCCCCGCTGCCACCCACACCCCCTCTGGCGGCCGGGAGGAACGAACGCGAATTTCTAATTGTAGCGGCCGCTTGTTCGTTAGCGCTAGAACGCACCCACACAAGCGCATTGAATTAAACTAGTTTCCCCGAATTGTTACAGCGTGAACACGGTCTGAAAACTCGAGGGATTTTCAAGTGCCTTCGGCGAAAGGGTTGAAGGATTGTGGGGCTGTTTAGGTGATAATTTATCTAAAGACAGGGCTAGGGTAAATTAAATGATTAATGCGATTTCGCTGCAGCCTTTTGTTTCGGTTATGCTAATTTAAGCACTGATGAGGAAAGCGAAAAAGGATTATGCGGATAACATCCGAGCGGGGCCCGGCCGGGGATGAGCCCCGTGCGAAGGACGATCCGCCGCCGTGCGGTTAAGGCGGAGTTAGGTTCTAGCCAACGAACCACTTTTCTACGTAATTCCGCACGATTATAAATTGTTTTTCGCCAAAAGTTCGTTTCGGGCAGCGGTAATAAGGTGGATCATCTGGCGCCCCAAGTGGGGCTCCGCTGCCTCGGGGACTGCATGCCCGCACACATGCACACCGGCCGCCATAGTCCCACATTCGGAGGGTACACTTTTCGCTTTCTCTCCGCCAATCAATATTCTGACAAACGTTCCTTGAATACTAAAAAGCCTCAGACTCCATCGACTTGGTCCATGAACTGAATCAAGAAAATCCCCTCACATCCTGCCGCCGTCTTATCCCCCGGCTCCGATAGTTTTTCTACATGTGTATTCGGTTCCCCGGTTATGCGTACGGCCAGTCTTCTGGAATCGGATCCAAGTATCGATTCTTTTAGACTTTTAGAGGAAAGAAAACCTTAATTTTGCTGAAAATCAAAAATGTTACCCACAATAGGGCAGGAAACTGCTAAAAATCAGAATAAGCTTTTTTTTTAAGTAGGTGAACAATGCTCGAAAGATCCAATTATGTTGTAAATACGATGAAACTAACCAAACAAAACTTCAGCAATAAGTTTTATATTTTTTTCTATTCGTAATTTAACCCTTCCCGATACACTTTTCTCCCACACCCAAGTTATCTAAATCCGAAACGAACTTTGGCAACATAATAGCCGGATAGTAAAAATTATAGGATCATTTGTTTGATAACTTTGACACGGCTTTAATTGAATATTATAGGAAGAGGAACGTTCTTCATCGAAATTGTCATATAGTTTGTACCTATTACATCCTGGAATATCTACATTTTATGCATATTTCGTCAAAGCATGAAAATTATCGAAAATTGTCGAAAATCTATAAATTACAAGTTTTCCAATGCTTACTTTTGAAAAATGTCTGTAACTAGCCGAAATATAATTATAGGTATGTAAGTAGTGTCAAATTTACAGAACGTCTTTTATTACTTTGATCTATTATAATTTTGCTTGTAGATAAATTTAATTGAGTAAATACGAGTTGACACAGCGATATTTTATTCAAAAGATAATTTTTAATACTGAAATAATTCCACACTAAAATAAGAGACAATATCTAATTTTTTATGTATTAATTTCATTTTATATGTATACGAAAAAATAAGAAAAGAATCTACCTCGTTACTTTTAAAATGAATTTACACATTAGAATTCTTCTTTTTCTCGTTGCTACACATTTAAAAATCATTGTGCGATTCTTTTTTCGCTTTAGTTAATACATGTTCCTTAGAGCTACAAATAGTTTGTTTTGAATGTAATGAATGGATAATGAAATTGGTACAAATACAAATTGACCAATTCAAATTTGCTATAACCGATGAGATAAAGACTCAAATAGTTGATATTTTCAAAACTTTCGAATCTTTTATGCGTAGCCTAGAAAAGCAGGGCTACGTAACATGGGTAAACGATTGGTAGGGGCAGAAATTGCGGACTCGAACTTAGTCACATACCTACAAACTTTCGATAAGCATAATGGCAAAAACGCCTCGAAAACACCCACTTCTTTTTGGAAGTGTATTTGCTATTCAGCCAAAGAGGACTCCTCCGTCTTATTGTAGGATCCCCGAAAAGTCATCTGCAAATAGACAATTTGCCCTCTTCTTAGCAACCGCACCGTAAAGGGCGCCCCGCAAATTGTAATACACATGCAGGCGCTATTTGTTTATCTTATCCTGTTATCACAATGTTTAGCGCTTATTTATTGGGTCTCCCTAGAAAATGCTACCTCAGACCTTCGTTTACTTTGTTTGAAGAAAAGGTTCAGCCACCACTCCTTTTGGCTCCCGAGTCCTTCCGAGCGTTCGGAAGAAAATGGTAACTGGAAACGTCCCATTGCCAGCAGAGTAAATAGTACGTGTGGACCCTGCATCAATTTCCACTCTGGTTGCTTTTATCTATTTCGGCGAATTAAATCAAGAGTCCTGAGGGACACAAAGTTCTCCTCTTTAACCAAAAACATGAGTTACACCAAAACCGCAGAATATTTCTTCATTTCTGGCTCCCGGTCGGTGCTGAAGGATTCTCGGCTCGTACGGCATGTTTAAATACCTCCTCCGACTGGTGTGGGTTCCATTTGGGTAATTTTCTCGTTTTGCGTATTTACATACGGAAAGTTTCAAAATTGATACTTTTTGGAAAAATACAGACTTCGAAACTCCGACTTGCGGGCACAATGCCTCATTAGGCGGAAGCAAATTTGCTGCCGGAGATTTTACGAATTATCTCGCGTGTCCCACTGTTTCCTTCATTAAAAGTTTAATGAACTCGTGTGATATATAATATTGCCCGAAATTTAGAAATGTGATACCCTTCCCTGAGCCAAGACCTTTGAATAATCGATTTATTTTTGTGTGCATCCGAACTCTTCGTCGCTAAATGCCTTAAGCGCTGTAATTTATAAAGCAGCTTGTAGTGTAGTTTTTAAAATTTTAATGTGTAGAGTTCAAAGACCTATCCTTTTAGAAAATCGATCATTTTCTTTTGAATCCAACGACGAACACTCATAAAATAGGATCGTAGACATATCGAAAAGTTATAACGACTAAAACTTAAACATTCGCGAAACCTACAGTTCAATTAAAAATACCTCTGTTTTAAGACAACGCAAACACTAATTTTGTAACAATTTTTTGATAACATCTTTAAATGAGTAACAGCCAACATGAATATAGGTACATTTAGTTGAATTTCCTTGCCTTATTCGGTTGCCGAGGGTATTCCCCGAAACGTGAAAAATGGAAGATCTGTGGCCGGGGATTCCTATCTAACCTCAGCCCCTGTTGGAAACTCCCAATCGAAGCCATCTAACCGGATAATATCGATCTCAGTTACACAATACTGAATTTTATGAAATATAATAATTTAAAAATATGTTCATTTAATTTTCGTTCCGAACTTTATTTTTTTTTGATTTTGGTCCAAATAGGTACCTAATAATTGTAAGTATAGATTCTTTTCCCGAATTATTCGATGTTTTCGCTCAATAATAACTAGAATTTTTCAGTCTCAGTTCAGAATTTCTAATATAATATGTTTTGTCATTATTCTTAAAGTCATAGCTTCTAATGAAGAAGTGATTCAGTTAAACAATTTTATGTTCTTAGTAAGCTTACTCATTTTATTGCGAAGTAATAACCTCAAGTAGATTGTTGATTTTAATGATGAATAATAAGTAATCGAGTGAATCTTTAAAAATATTTTAATTCTTATTAACGCAGAACATTGCGACTTTTCTGCTTGAATAATTATATCTTCCTGATACCTCGATCATGATGACTGTTTTACCTGGAAATTACATTTATTAGCGTAAATTACATGTTTAAAGAGTTAGTCACTGACTGATTAAACATATTTTCTCTCATTTTCAGTCACTAACTTTTAGACTTTCTCTAGTTCCAAATTTTCAATTTTGGGTATTTTTTTCATATATAAGCTTATAAGTGGTATACAGTTAAGGTTCATTTTGGTAAATTTACTCCTATACCATATGCCCTGCAGGGTGAATTTAACATATATTTTTGCATATATAAAATGACGAGTTTGGTAATATAACTTTGTGAATTATGTAGACTTCTCGCAAATTTAGATATTTTTTTTCAATGCATATATTGAATCCTTTTTATGTCTGTGTGATGATGAGTGTGATTTTGTGATAAGATGTAATAATGTAATAAAATTACATGAGATAAACAGAAATTTGCAATTATTATTATTAAATATTTCTTCAAATCTAAATATGCAACCGGAGTTTTCTTTCGCAGAAGGCAGAGGTAATAAGAGCTAGAAAGAAAAGCTATCCTGAGTTGGCCCTGTATTAAAATTTCTTATTAATATCTCGTTAATTACTGTGGATAGAAAGCTGAATCAAAATGTTATCTCTTCATTCAACAATTTTGCAAAAATATTTGACAATTTGCCTGAAATTTCAAGCGTAAAAGATAAAAACCAGTTTTCAGTTATTCCACGTATGTATTTAAGAAAACATTATTGGAGCTCATTAATTACTAAAAAATTGTAGGGAGAGGGTTTTACACATTCATTAGCGCTAAAAATCCACTAAAAATTAAAAAACAAAAAAATTGTGATGCAAAAGCACGGATATTTCAGGATATTTCAGGTTACATGTTTGATGAAAATGAAGAACTCTTTTTGAAATGCTATTATACAATAATTATTGGAAAAACAAATAAGACTAAGAAGATTTGGTTCGTACAAAAGTATGAAATATATTTCCGAGTGTTCTTATATAGTGTAAATATGGAAAGAAAGGAAATTTGTGCCATTTTTAGGATTACTGGCTTATTTAAATTAAATTAACGCCTTCATCATGAGGAAAGCCATTCCCTAGGAATTTATAGCTGTGGCTTCCTAAATAACTTCTACATAAATCCACCACTGCCTGGAAGATTGACTTTTAAATGATTTTGATCGTTAACCGATCACCAACAGTAATTCATTATCATTGCGAAAAGTTCGGACGTTCGGTCTATTCAAATCCACCTCATAAGTGAAATTTCGACAATCCGTCAGAAAACGAATCAAGTGGAGAACCACTCCCCCAGAGCGATCCGTCTAATTATCACTTGCTCAAATGTGGAGCCATTTTGACGATCGCTGGGGGTGTGCCTTCCAAAGAGCCGTTAACTCACCGTAGCGTGCGATTAACGAATTCACCCCCGCGGCCGTTGCGCTCGAATCGGCGAGATATCAATGACTTAACTCGCAGCACTAAAAGCCGAAAGTTTCTCGTAAATTCACAAATCGCAACAAATCTGTCTGCCGAAATTTACATAAATCCGCCGCCAGTTGCTCGAGGAATTCATTCAACAGTTCGCGGGAACATGACCTCCCTTCAGTCGAGAGGACTTCCACCCGCAGGAGCGGCACATGTGCATATGTGTGTATCGGTGCCTAAGGACATGTATCCGAATTAGGTTCAGTGTCGTGCATAAATTTGCCATTCCCCAAAATTCAAATGCATTTTCAAGGGAATTTTTATGTCTCACATAAACGAAATTCCGCCGGGTATGGAACAGGGCCGAAGCAGGGGATGGGAACGATGATGACGACCGAGGACGACGGGAACGGTAGCGGTGGCGGTGGCGACCGGCCAGCAGAGGTGGCCAACCTGTTCGATGACACTTGCAGTGCTGGGGACGCCCCGGTGCGGTCAGAGTTTCTCCGAGTTCCCGAAATCCTGACCACTTTCAAATAGCCCTAAACACGGAACCTAAAGTATGCAATCTGCAGGCCCCGCTGAGGAATCACCTCTGTTGCTTTCGAAGTGGCCGCCCATCCGCCCCGCCCGGCGGGCGAGCCCGCTGCCAGGAAAGGTGCTCCGCTTACGCCGGGTGATACTCCCGGTGAATCTCATGTAATATGTATGAAAGCTCACCAAAGTCACTGGCTGCATTACAAAATGGCGGTCTACCACCCTTTAAGGCAGAGTGTATCGGTGTCGTCACCGCCGAGACAGTGTCGTCCTTGTCGGAGTCCCGAAAGGAAAAAAAAGAGTAAAAATAAAAGCAAAAAAAAAGGAATTTGTCAGGCAACCGCCACTTCCCTGCTCCAGAAAACTTTTCGGGGTCATCATCATAAATTTGCTGGGGTGCGACAGCGAAACTTTTGTGCGGGGGCTCATCAGATCGCAAACAGCTTAACAATTGGCGATAATAATGACATTTGTGACGTCACTGTCTCGGAAGCCCTATCCCTCTCCGCGGAGAGGTGTTTGCGCGCGCGAAATTCAAATTTTGTTTATCGATTGTTCCGAGAGTGTCGGGTGGATCCCGGCTCTTCCTTGGAGGACGGCCCGTCATCTGTATGCAGGGTATGAAGTCCGCCTGGAAATTTACTACTTGCGCCCCGCACCGCACACACACACACACGGACAGGACAGGGAGGGGGCTCAAAAATATGGGGCCGCTGTGCTCCAGGTGGGCCGTGTGTGTGTCGGCGCGTTTGCCCTCGCTATGCGGACGGAATAATTTCGCTCTCCCCGGGCACAAACACTTTGAACGCAAAACAGGGGTGTTGGCCCTTTTTGTGATGCAACATGGTGTTCGGGCGAGTCAGCTGATTGCCGCTGCTTCCGATTCCTCCGATGTATGCCAGGCCAGGTCCTTGGTAAACCTTCACTTTTTTCGTATTCTATGACAGTCTCTGTCATTTATAATGTACTTTCGCCCGGGCCCCGGCGCGCCTCCGCCCATCTGCCCTGATTTGGCCACCTCCGCTTGATGGGGCTCCGGTGGCAATTGCCATCCATCCGAGGAACGATCCGAGCCAGGGTGGCACTCCTCGAGCACCCCTGCATAAATTACTTATTTGGTCAAGTGAATGTTCGTAGTGCGCCTACTTGAGATAGATCAAGGTTTTGCAGACTGGTTATGAATACCGATAATGGCGCTGAATTAATTTTGAATTTGATTAGAATAAATTCACAGTTCAACCGGCTGGAGCTCCAGTGACACGGTGTCGTTTGCACTTTTTATCGACACTTTTCGAAACGGAGCCAGACGAAAAGGAACCCATCAATCGATTTGTTCCGGAGTCTTTCGAACATCCCCAACGGAATGCAAAAGTACTTCTGGAACAATTTGAAAGGTTTATTTACAAATAATTTAGTTATTCCTTTCTTAGGTTAGTTACTTAACTCCAACTGTGACCTTGACATTTTATGTCTGACGGATAAAACGTCTTGCGAATCGCGTATACCTATACATATATACAGAATATATATATATATATTTAAATTTACAATGTAATTTAAGCAGTAGGGTATTGACACAATACTCGGACACGGTTTTTTTTTCCAAATGTAAAGTTGTTATTTTTGGCGATCTAATGTTAATTTCGTTAAATAACGTTTATCTGCGCAATAATCCGTTTTCCCAGGGAGAGAATCCATAATTAAAAGAACTGTAGGCATAAAATCAATAACTTAGTAAAAATTATCTTACAATTTCCAACAGCGATTGATTTAGGAAAACCACTGCTATAGAGCAAAAAGTCGCAAAATCCCAGAAAACTTATTTTGGAATCAGGAATTTTAAAAGTGCTAAACTTTTACCTACACCAACATTTAGTATGTCGATTTCTTGGCAATTTAAAATACACAAATTGTCGAAAATATGACAATATGACACCAATTTTCTAAGTTTTCCAAAACTATGATGTTTTTGTAGTAGTCTTTTACCTTGATATTAAAAAAAAAAGCATTAAAATTTTGCAAGGGGAAAAGTCTGACATAACATTGAATTTCTATATTATTTACAATTTTTTATGGACCTCAATTTCCTTGTGGATGTCTTTGTTTCATTACATCAAATATCAATGTCAAGAAAAAGGCAGAATGCATCGTTGGTATTGCAGTGACATGATTTCATTCACTCTTAAATTTAGATGCGTTTTTTTTTTATGAAATTATAAAAAGTGAGTAATATATCTAATATTGTGATACAATTTTACACGGCCACCAAAATTGCATAAAAAGCTAAAAATGTGAAAATGTCGCTGTTACGTCGTCAGTACTAAAAAATTAACGATGAGTAAAGTCTTATTACATTCCGTCGTGTAAAAATTAATGAGCTCATAAAAACACTGACTGAATCTTAGTTTGTCTTAATGTTTTTGCTAAATTTCATTATTAGGTACTTGATTCGTTGTGACAAGTAAATTTTTAGCTCGAGTCTGTTTTTACAATTAATGTAATTGAAGTAATGTCTTCCTAATTTTCCTACCAAACATGTTATTAAATTCGCTACAATTAAATTGTATCGCGAAATTAAAATTTCATAATAAAAGATATTAAAATTTTATGAGCACTAAAATGTTTTACTATAAGAACTGTAATTTAAGATTTATGGTGTCTTGCACGAATCATGCATGCAGCTTTTTTTTTTTTTTTGTAGTGAATAAATTATCCTTTTTTGTGCGAAAAGACGTTCATCATAAGTTTAGTGCAGCAGTGCTCTTAGAGTTTTACGATTTTACCTCTGTTCTTGAAAGGGTTAACGAATGCAAGAATGGTAGAGATTTTTGTTTTAGAGAGTTTAAAAAGGGTAAATGTGTTTTAGGGAACAAGGATGAACTAGGCGCAGTTAGTGGCAAACATGTCCTGGATGAAAGTAATGCGCCTTTTTTCATCCAGGATCAATGTAAAGGTAGCACCTAAGGGTGGAAAATGGGCCATTCCAGGCAGGTTGAAGGTTTTTTATTTTCCAATACTCACCCCGGAGAACCTGAAGGCAATTGACCTCGCGTAAGCTCCCGGTTGTGGGGAAGCTCCCGAAGCAGCGGGTTTTCATCGACTTAGCAGAATTCACTTGGCCGGAAGAGAAGACCAACTTGCATATTTTCGCCACTATAATAATGAGTGCTTTGTCACATGTTATTAACTTTTTCGCAATGGCCGGGTCCGACCCCCGGCGAAAACACTCGTTTCGAGCGGACTGCCCCAACCGAGCTCCGCGGGACGACCAAACTTCGCCGGTCGAGCGAGGAGGAAAATTTTTTAACATCATTAGGAAACTTTTCTCACCCAACAAAGGAGTCGAAAAGTTTCCCTCGGAAATCTTTAATGTTTCTTCTTTAAGTTGTTTTCGTGCTCTTTTTGTTTAAAAGTTTACGCTGTCCCGCGCGCCTGTGTGAGGGCGCTTCGAGTTTATAAAAAATCCATAAATTTCTGGTTCTTCGTTAATGTGTAGTTGCCTAGAGGACGGAAGTGGGGCCGGGCCGCTCTCGCAGGGATGTCTGCCTACATGTGTAGAGTGCGCTGATGTCGTTTGATGATATACGATCTGCGGTGGCGCTAGGGCCGCTCTTATATACGATTATGGGGTGACTATGGCTATGTCGGGCTGGGCCGGGACTGGGGCCCGGAGCTCGGGCCCCGGCGGCGGCCCTCCTCCATCCGAGTTGGAGTTATGCCCGGGCAATGCGGTGGCCGCTCTGATGAAAATGTTTTATGTAGCATGAGTCACATAAATCATTTTGTTTCCGGCAGACGTGGAGCGACACATACAGGTAAATTAAATTTAAGTGGCTATTAAAGGGACTTTTAAAAGGCTCCCCACCTTTTATATATTATTTTTTGGTTGGTTTTCTTTCAGTTTTTTGCCGAAAGCGGAAAAATGTCCACTCAGCGGCTAGAGATTGGAAGGGTTTTATACGCGACGCGGTCTCGACTCCCTTGTCGTGGTCATTACTGCTCCCTCAGCCGGCTGTAATTTATTTACTTAAATCCAGTGAAGGTTTCGAGTCCGGGGGGAAACAGGTGTCAGGACTGTTTGTAAATGAAATTTTTGATATCGAAGGCTAAAGGTTCGTTTCGAGAACAATACAACCGGCCTGGGGTTGCCGCCAGCTCCTACCGTGATTAATGGAGTGCGCTGCATGACTGGCATTCAGAGCCTCCTAGACGATCGTGACTCTCGAGTCCGAGTAACGAAATAAATTCGCTGATTTGGGAAAAAATAAGCAAATTTATTGATTACAGTTACACAATAATACCATGTAATGGTACGCCACTAAAATGTATTTTACTCGAATCGAAGAAACATATGTTTCCCAAAGGTCATACAAAACAGACAGATTTTTATGTTGTACGTATACGCTCCTTCTAATATTAACACTCAATATCGGATCAACGTTCATTCCTAATTAACCACCGTTTTTTTCACTAGAATAGATGCACAAATCTTTTTACACAATTATTTGAGTACTTACGAATGACTAAACTTAGAAGGTTAAATTATTAAACTGACTTAGTTTTTCTAACTCGCACTACAGAAGTTTTTAATTTTCTTAAGTCAAAGAGTGATGTAATTTTAATAAGTACCATAAATACTGACAGAAAATACCTGCCATGTTTGGTGTATTAGAAAATCAGCTAAATAAAAAAATAAGTAGGTATGTTCGTTTTGAATAGTTATCGCCTTTTTTTACGCCAAAGATTTCATATTCAAAAACACATCACTGTTGTATGGTGCAATTAGTCTTAGAATGAAACAAATCACAAAATACATACGACAAATTTTAAGCGCAAACATTTTTTTATAAATTCTGAATCTTGTACTTTTGAGTGTTCCTAACATTAATAAATACATTTTTAATGTAAGTAAACGAATAAATCAAAGTGTCGATTAGGAGTTCAATGTAAAATAGTGAAAAAGAGAAAATTCAAAATTACCATTTTCTAAAAAGTTTGCGGCGCATATTATTTGCTTGCAACTTTTTAATTATAGTTATGACATATAACTTTTTATTCTAAGATAAATAAAAGCAAACCTAACGATTTTTCTCCCAGAGCACGTTCTCCATTAATTTTAACAAACTGCCAATACAACAGCAGTTCAATCGATAAAATACTTACATGTGAGTTTACTAAAAATTTCTTTAGTACCTATATGCTTTAACCAAAAGTACATTCATCAAGTACTTTTTGTAAACTCCAAATTTTCCTATCCCAGAGGTATTATAGTTTCAAAAATGTCAGTTTTGTGAATAATTCCTGTGCAAATTCCCGACGAATTTCGAGCAATTTGATATGATTTTCACATCATTTCGAGAGTACCGAGCAGGGGGGAGTGCCACTGATTGCCAGAACGTCGCTAAATTTACACAATTTGAACCCTTTTAATCCCATCTTCATTCAAGGACGACCATGAATCAATCTGAGCCCTGCATATGAGCCGACGCACACTCCCACCAAGTGATTTATGGAAAAAGCTTATCAAAAGCTTATCAGGACGAAAATCATAGTCAAACATGGGAAAGAAATCGTCCCGCCATCTTGTAAATCACTTGTCGTATAACACATCCAGCCGGGGTACACAGGCGCTGATTGAACTGTATGAAGACATACACACGCACATATATATGCACATAAAAACGGGAGTTATTGGAAGCAGCAACAACAAAGTCCCGTTGATAAGGAAAGAAGCGCTTCCAAGTGCTCTCCCGGAGGCAAGTGGGATGAAGGATTGTGCCGTTATCCCAGTGGAATGGGTTAGGATTGCGTTCGCGGACCAGCGGGGGTGGGTGCCAAGAATTCGAAACCATTTTTGCGCTCCCGTGAGGAATTCGAAGGCGGTGGATCTCAAAAGACGGAAAATGCCAACTATTTCCACGAAGCGACCGTTGCATGGCAAAAAAGTATACCAAGAAGTCGCTGAGGTCCCACACCTCGGCGGGCTGCTTGCTACAGTTAGTGGCTTCGGGGCGAATATGCGGATTGTCGATGTACCGCTAGAAATCCGTTGGAAATATACCAATAATTCGGTGACAGTGTGGGTATTAAAGCGGGATGGGTGGCCCACGGATTCGATTTTGAAGTATTTACGAACACAGTCCAATCGACGGGCGCTCGCACCCGTCCTCCAGGACTCCTGTTTACATTGCGGGGGCGCATGTCCTGTTGCTTGGTAACGGTTGTTTTCTGGCGTATGCCCAATGGTGTTTCTTGCATGTCTGCTACCCCGCAGAGACATCTACCGACAGACTGCGGCCACTGTGCGATTGCGCACATATGCCAACGTGTTCGGAACAAACCCGATAACTTTCACTGTGTTCGCATAACTTTTGGGCTAATTTCGAACTATCGCTCGAGCCCCGAACCCCTGCACCCCATTATTTTCCCCTTTATGCCGGATTTATTCCCGTCCTGATGTCTCCCTGACATCGTTTGCCGCCCTGCACCGCACCCAGGACCCTCGGGGGATCCTTCTTTTGTTTTGGTTAACGCTCATTACGCCTGTGTTTGTACAAACGTCTGAAGACTCGTCGTCGGGGGGCGGCCCCCCAATCGCACTAATGGAGAAATATTGGTTGCGAATTAACGCATCGATAAGTACATGTGTATGCCCATAATTGGTATTTATATGGCCCCGGCACAAACACATATGGAGGGCCTTCCGCTGCCTTCTTTCGGCCTTATGAGTTTATTTATTTGATTCCCGACCCGAGTGGAATTCTGGCCCCGGCCCCCTGTCACCCCCGCAATTTTTACGTTACCACTCGGCCAATAAAACGCGAATCGATTTTACAACATCATTTCTTGTTGTTCGTGTCACCCGCGGCCCGAACAGCGCTTCTTCGCATATAATTACTTCCGCTTGCTTTAACAGCCGCATTTTTGGTGCCAAAAGAGGATGTGGGTGGTGCTTTAAACTCTTCTTTGTGGCACTTTTCGGGATTTATTTTTTAAAGACTCCACACACATCCACAGGATTAAATCTACTGCTATCAAAGTCGTGTAGCTCTTCAACCATAAGCAGTAGTTTAATTGCTATTTAAATATTTATTAAGCCTTTTTTAACCCTTTCGCAGGTCAGCGACGTAAAATCACGTTGTACTGCGGTTGAGAAAGATGGTGCTTTAAAAAAGCTTAGATGGAATTTGTCGCGAATTTATGGTGTTATGAGGAAACCGAAAATATTTATTATCCCCTTAGAAACCGTCTAAAATATATTGATGTCCTTACAAAAACAAAAGGGCAAAAGAAATAAATGCTTGCTAATTCCCATATTGACTTAAATTGCTGAAATAATTTATGATGTATGTACATAGTTCAAAATTCACATATTAAGTAACTAAGAGCTAGTTCTAAGAAAACTGTGAATACATACTACATTTAAGAAAAAAGAAAACTAAGTCGATTTGACAACTACCTCAATCGCTTGTCTAGACTTGCCACTCAAATTCAGAATTAATAAATATGTGAGATTTTGATGATTAAGCAGTTAAATATGTAGTTTTATTTTATACAATATATAACTTTAATAAGTCTAAAAAAGAGCATACAGGGCAATGCTATAGTTATTTAAGGACCATATTTTACAATTCAAATGTTTATATACAATTTCATAATTATCATACGTGATACGATATTTATATCATATACACTTCAAACAATTCAAGA
Source organism: Machimus rusticus (assembly GCA_951509405.1). Lineage (NCBI taxonomy): Eukaryota > Metazoa > Arthropoda > Insecta > Diptera > Asilidae > Machimus > Machimus rusticus. Next base: position 45,975,038 of record OX608050.1, on the reverse strand, counting down.
AATTCATTAGACAATTTAAAACTACAAAGATGAAACGCGAGAGAAATTAAATCAAACTCTTGTCTAGATAGCTTTTGAAAGTAATCATTAAAAAAATGAGTTCTATACAGATTTTTAAGTTGTTTTGGTTTTTTCTTCGGTATACTTTATTCACACAGTAAAAATAAAATAACACAAAATTACAAAGGTGCATCACGAACTAAAATGATTGTTTTTTTAAACGGGTAGATAAACACTTAATATGAACTACTATAATTTCCTTAAAAATGTTACAAAACAGTTTTTACATAAAATTGTTCTAAAAAATACATTTATATAATGCTTATTTTTAAGCAGTTTTGTCTAGGGTGTACTTTTCTTTCCTTTGTTAAGATACATGTTATTGAACGCTAAAATCGTAATTGGGTAATGAAACCCCACTAGTCTAAAAATATGGTGAGCTTAATACGAGTCCTGCTAATAATATGGAAGGGATAAAAACGCGTTCAGCAGCCTGTTTTAATGGGACCTACGCTTAAAGTCTGCTATTAGTAATATTTTTTAAAATTTACGCTGAAAAGCATAATTTTTCGTTCTTTCGTCAAAAATCGCCTTCTTGTCTTCCCTTAATTATACACATTAAATATTTACAAATTAAAATTGCTAAAATGACCAGCGAGTCACCGGAAAGCGTCAATTTTATGTTGAGCTCTGCGTTTTCTTCACTATCTCAACTTGCGAGCGTCACACATCTCCGAAATTTTTGTGTTGCGCTAAAACATCTTGGAGCCAATTAATCGCGGCCCTCGTCAACTTACACTGTGTAATTACGCTACCGAAACAACAGAAGCTGTTTAAGATTCGATTTGGTCTCATCTGCGTAACTCGGCTATGGTGGTTAATGCTAATTGCAAGATGCACCTGGCCCCCATCACTCACCCAAGTGTTGTCATTAAGACGCAACCCAAACCCAGCTCGCCTTAATAATACACTCGGGGGGTAATTGCTTCATACCTCTTTTTTCTCTCAGCTTGTTAGATTGGTGCAAAAGTGCAACGAAAATTTGTTTCAATTTACTTAAAGATAAATTAAGAGGTAACAGCGATGGTAGCATATAAAAATGATGAGAATCAGGTGACTGTGACAAGTTGCTTTATAAAACTGACTCGATGTCGCAATATCTATAATTTTCATAAAAAATTTCCTTGATGTGGCCTTGACCCGGGGCGAGATTTTATTATGCGATGGATATTATACAAAGTGGACTCAAGATAACAACATCAAAAACCAAAGATACGATTGGACGAGAACGGCTAAGGACTCCTATTTGAGCTACTAGACTAATCTGAAATACTTAATTTCTTCTACTTCTTCTACTTAATTTCTTCTTAATTTTGAACTTCCTTTGTTACTTATAGATACATATTATCCCCAAAATTTGCCATGAATCACTGAAATATCTGCCTAAAGTTGTTAGGATATATTAGCGACCGAAAATTAAACTGGTGCATTTTTGAAAAGTACACTTTAAAGTTGATTCAAAAATTTTTTTGGTTCCAGGTGTGAAGTTTGGATGGGTAAATATAGATATGGAAATTTGATACACTTTTCACAAATTTTAAAATCCTGTTATACTTGAGGGCTTTTAAAATTCCAATGCAAAATTTTTTATCTAACCTGAAAAAAACGCAGCTATTATTAACATTAAATCCCACGAAAAATATTGTGTTTTGTCCCAGTTCTTTCGTTTTGGAATATTTTGAGGGTCTAAGGGCAAGACAGTTAAAAATCTGTCTCAAAAAACCCTGCATTTGGTATGTCTACAATATAAAAAATATAATTTTTCTTTAGGCAAATATGTATGATTTGCTTCACATTCAAAATATGAAATTCAGTTAAATATACATAAATATGTATTAGTATCCTTTCATTTTTTTGTTTTGTTTTACTTGTTTATCAGTTTTTTAGGCGACAACATTGAATTCAAAGGAACGCAAGAGAACTCAAATGAATTAAGGTAAATGCAAGAAAATTTAGAAATATTTCTATTTTTGTTCCTAGTCTTGAAAAGTTTAGCTGCAACTTTAAATTCATTAATTTTCATAAAAACATTTACAAGAACGCAGCTTAGAGAAAACGCATTCAATAACCCAATGTGAGCTACAATTTTAGCACAGCCGCTAATAAGGCAATTCTCACCTTGCCTCCGCCAGAGTGCGCTGCTACTATACAAAGGAAATTGTTCTCAAAACTTGAAAAGAAACGTTTTCTTCTTTCGGATGTAAAACTGTGCAGTGCTTTAATTTACACAACTAACCAACTCTTGTCATGATCGATAATCCAGAGGTAACCCTTCTATTTCAGGATATTCAGAAGGTATTACTTTCACGTTTAATTAATCCATTGAATTGTTCTTCTGCAGGATCTGCGGCATGCCAGCGGCCGACGCGCCCTGTGCCATTGACATTTTGGTCTACTAATTGAAATTCCGCGCTGCTTTGAGCTTTTCGGTGCAATGCCGGCGCGGCGCGGGTGTTCTTTAAGTTTTCGCCGAATCAGTCCGCCACTGACAGCCGATCAAGCCGAGGGCTTTAAGGCAGGCATCCGACGGACGCACGCATGTCGCATTGTCTGCGAGACTCGTCACTAAACCGACGGAACAGTCACGTCACATACGCACCCCCGTCCCTGGTGCGGGGCCTCCCCGCCCACAGCCCGCAGCCCCCGGAGGTTGTAAAGTTATCGTCAATCGAAAGTGGATGTGCAGATCCGCGCTCACGCGTTTGGCTGAGTGTGTAGCAGCCCTGCTGAAATTATGCAAATTTTATTACGCAAACTCTTGCGTGGCCGAACCCACACAACCCAAGCCCGGGTCCTCCTTGAGCGCAAAAATTTTGCAGAGTAGGACGCCTTTCGGTGCGCTGCGCCCGTGCAGCCCCTCGGCCCCGGAAGCAGGGCGAATGTGAGGGTTCTTGGGGGCCCCAACGAAGGCAGCAGCAACACCGCTTCTCCCCGAGGGGGACCTCCTCAGCCGTGGTGGCAGCACCGGCGCAGAGGGGGAGCGGCATATCGGCACATCCTGGCATCCCTGTAGTCTCTGAAAATTTTCTTGTTCTGCTCGCGCTCTTCCTCAATTGGGGGGCTCCGGCGTGTTTTCGGTGTTTTGTTCTGTTTTGGATGTTATCCCGGAGTCCTTCTTCGGTTATCTCTTGGGCTTGTTTTCGCCTTTTTATCCTGCCAACGGGCATCCCGCGCCCGGTGCTTTAAAATTAAAGAGGACCAGTCGCGGCTGCAATTTCCCTGATCACGAAAATTTGCCTGTGCGGACCTGAAGTAGCCGATGTGGTGCTTCGGAACAAACTTCCGGAATCCAGGAAGTCGATATTTTTGTCCAGTAAGCTTCCTTACTTTAAGAATAAAACGCCTACACACATACAACGGTCCGCATGCATACATCAGTAGAAAAATCTATAAAACGGAGACACTATATTTCCGACAACTAACAATTTTATTTAAAAAAAACTTATTCAGTTATTCTCACGCACATACACATATGTACATATATCCCGTTTCTATGCGACTATTATAGAAACAATAATACGAGACACATATACAAACACATCAACTCATACACGTTCAAAGACATGCCCACTCACTTGATCAAAAAAAATCAGTCAAGTGCGAGTAGAACTTGCACGATATCTTCAAATGTTTAACACGTTTGCTGACAGCCCGTCTTTGACAGGCAGCGTGATTGGGCTTTAAAGTACCTAAATGTATATGTGCACTTGTAGGTGACAGAAGTGTAGATTAGGTACATAAATCCTAGTATATGTAAGGTAAGATCCCCAAATAAAACTTATGTTTTTGTTGTCAAAAACTCAAAGGATAACGATATAAAAAATCTCTAAATCTATTAAAATCATTGTTTGTTTAATTAGCTTTAGAAGAAAACATTAGCAGATATACATATTTTCACTTTTTTACCAAATTCGGAAAAGTACACCCAGAGAAATTTCTAGTCAATAATGACAATTTTTTAACTATTTTTCTGGTTCATTCTGGGACAACTAGAAAAAATAGTTAAAACTAGTCAATTTTAACTATAAAATATAGTTAAGTCAGGCTTCGGTAAAATTGACTAGAATTATAGTCAATATTAACAAGTTTTCTAGTTAAATTTGACTATAATAATGGTTGTTAAATCCATAACTATTTTTCTGGTCACTTTAACCAGGTTTGTAGTTATTTTATGGTTACCACGGGATTAACTAGAAATTTTGTCATTCCTAACAATTTTTTTAGTTACATTTGACTAAAATTATAGTTGTTTAACGTGTAACTGTTATTCTGGTTATTTCAACTACTTTTGCAGTTACTTTAGAGTTGACTATATTTATAGTCATTTTTAACAAAGCGTTCTAGTTACACCCGACTATAATTACAGTTAAATATAACTACTTTACTGGTAATTTTTACAATTTTTATGGTAGTTCCTTAGTATAATACCATATTTTTTTGTTCATAATTATGGTCCATTAACTGACTACAGCTGTAGTCAAAATCATGGATCATGTTTTATAATCTGAAAATTAATTGTTGAATTTATTTGTAAAAATAAATAAAAAGTCATATTTACAAAATTATTATTTATTTATTTCAGTTTTTTTAAAGTAATTAGTACATAAATATTTAGAGAACATATTAATAAGTACTAATAGGTTCATTGTTAATATTTTAGTTCAAGTAATGAGTACATAATTTAGGAACATATTCATGAGTAATGTCATAAGTACATATTTTGGGAAAATATTCATAAGAATTAATATTGTAAACAAGTACATATGTATAAAGGTAAAGTGAAGCTCTACATACATTTTGATTACATATTAAGCGAACTTATTAATAAGTAGAGATTAGTTTATTGTTAATTACTTGTTTGAAGTAATAAGTACATATTGTAAGAACATATACATAAGTTGTGATTGGTTTATTGCTAATAAGTATATAGGTATTCAAGCTTTATATACATTCATTCAATATACGTTATTATTTACATAAAAGTAATTAACATTTTAATTTGTATTACGGATTTAGAGTTTCATAATGCAGGTATATATACTGACGAGATCAGTTTGGCTGATCGAATCGAAACACTCGTCCAGTTTTTTCTACCTACTAGAATTTTGAACAGAAGAAAAGTGAGAAGAACAAAAGTGGCTGTAACCAACCCCGCGGCCATCCCAGTCCCAAGATGGGGTTAACCCGCTTCGCGGATCCGCGTAGCTCCAGGCTCCAACTAAAGGGCGCTGCTGTTCACGGGAGCCTTAGAGTATGGGGTTGTCGTGAAATTTTGCTTTAAAAACTTATACTACAGGAAGGAATCCCCTGCCAGATTCCTTGTCTTGCAGTCTTTACAAGGGATAGGAAAGTTAGAGTGCAGGAGCTCCAAATCAGTGTTTATGCCTAAATAAGAGGGATGTGAAGAAATGGGATAGGTAAATATTGTGACCGAGGATGTAAAATAAAGCCCTACAGCAGCAGGAACGTTTCATGAAACGAAGTTTGACTCACCAAATGATGCCTATAAACGGGGTCTCGAGGAGATAAACTTTACATTGCCCGAATTGTTGTTCTTACTATATGTGCCCTTTATTTTGAAAGTTGTCTAAGTCCGCAATGTCATATGTTCGTTTTAACCTTAAAAGAATATAGAAAAAACTATCTTATGACATTTCGGCCTTAGACTATTTTCAAAATAAATGGCACATTAAACATATATTTATTCATATATTTCTACATACGAAAAGAAAATTTATTTTTTCGAAAAGTCTATTGTCAGAAGTCTTATCATTAAATAATAATGTAAGATATAATATAATAAAATTCAGTGGATTGAGTCTAAATAGTACAATAACGTATATTTTTGAAATGTGCTAACTTGTTTATAAAATATAATTTCGGAGATTTAAATACTCAGCTTATCGTAATAAAATACCAGAAATGAAGTTGAAAATTTCCGACTGAAATCGCAAGCAACTGAATTGGTTTCGAAAGGGTAACCTGGTTACTCGCACCCATTGCGGGCTGCTTAACAGCACGCTAATGTAAGAGGTGACTATGTAAAGCAAAGCAATGAGCACAAACAAGTAAACAACAGGAAGTTAAGTTCAATTCCATTGTTTGAATAAACATGTAAAGTAAATAACAAGCAAAAGCGAAAAGCGAAAGCGAAAAGTAAAAAAAAAACTGAAAATATAAATAAAATAATAATAAATAAAATGAAATAAAAAAATATATACACAGAAAACAAAATAAAAAACATAAAACAAAAAATGAAGTAGAAATAAAATAAAAATAATAGTAAACAAAATGAAATAAAAAATGAGCATAAAAACAAAATACAAATGAATTGAAAAAATAAAATAAAATTAATAATAATAAAATAAAAAGTCAACACGTGAAACTAAAGAAAATGAAATAAAAAATAGCTATAAAACTAAAATACAAATAAAATTAAAAACAAAAAAATTATAAATTAAAAAGTCAACACGTGAAACTAATAAATGAAAAAAAGAGAAATATACTGTTTATAACATATGAAAATTAAAATTAAACAAATATTAAAAAGCACAAAGCAGGAAGAAACGGTAAAAAGTAAAACTGAAAAAGTGAAAATCATAGTGCATAAAGCACAATGGAAGAGGAAATAGGAAAGAAGAAAGAACAAAGAGAAACAGGGAAGAAGAAAGAAAAAAGAAGAAAGAAGGAAGCAAAAAAAAGAAGAAAGAAGAGAGACGACAGAAGAAAGAAGGACTACGAAAAGGAAAAGGGAAAAAGGAAGAAGGAATAAGGAATAAGGAAAAAGGAAAAAGGAAAAAGGAGAAAGAAGAAAGGAAAAGGGAAGAAGGAAAAAGGAAAAAGGAAAATGGAAAAAGGAAAAAAGAACAAGGAATAAGGAAAAACGAAAAGGGAGAAAAAAATAAAGTAAAAGGAAAAAGTTAAGAGGAAAGAGGGAAGAAGAAAAATAAAAAGGAAAAAGAGTAATGAAAAATTAAAGAAAAAAGAGAAAAAAGCTGAAAGGAAATAGGTAAAAGGAAAAAAGGATAGGGAAAAGAGAAAGTAAAATGAAAAATACGAAAATGGGAAAGGCGAAAATGGAGAAGGGCATTGGGATCAGGAAGAAGTGCTAGCAGAAAGGAAAGGGAAACAAAGAACAAAGGAAAGGAAAAACAAAGGTAGTTACTTACTTTCTTGCCTATTCTCACATAGGAATTGAACTTACTTCCTATTGCCTACCAGTTGTGTTCACGTCTCCGCCCTACACAGATACCTCTTACATTTGCGTGGTGGAAAGCAGTCCATAATGGATGCAAAGAACCAAGCTACCCATATCAAAACCACTTCAGTTGTTCTCGATTTCAGTCAGTTTGTTTTTTTCTCGTATCTTCTATTACGTTAAGTTGAGTTTATTTTTTATTTTTTTATTACATCTAGCTCTATGAGTCGGTTAATCCCTGTATTCTTTATATTAAAAACTTTTCAATCTAATGACATTTTTATTTTGGTAAGTTGTAAGTAAGTGCAATGGAGGGCATATTAAATCTTTAAAATTAATTATATTTACATCAGATGATTTGTTAGAAAGCTCATAAGCTTCTATGTGGTCGTCGAAAATTACAGATTTATATTGTAAACACGAGAAAAATATTCCTCTGTGGGCTTTTATTATTTTGTCTAATTCAAATGCTTCCAGATCATTTTTGCAAACGGTTATTATAGCACCTGACTTATATACTAAGCCGTTAATTGAGGATTCAGAGCCAATAAGAATGAGTTCTTCCAAATCATTTGATATTTGTTGTTGTAGACTAACGCACACGATAACATCACACAATCTTTGTTCAGTAAAATGGGTTAAATCAATTCTATCGGGAAAACCTTTAGAATTGAAAGACTTACTTGCATTCATATACTGAAGTTTAATTCCTAGTGACCAAGGAACATTTTTTCGACTTGTAATATTATTTGTATAAAGTTTTAATGTTCGGTGCTTCGCTTCGAAACGCATACAATTAAGATATTTTATGGGGCCGCTTTTTCTTACAATTGTAGGATAGTGGAGCAAAATATGGTGTTTTGGTTTTAAGGACTCGGAAAATAGTTTAACATACATTTCATTCATTTCTTCAATCATGACTTGCATTAACTCAATAGTCTGATTTTCGAAAGAAGGATAATCAGTGATATCAACAAGTTTAAGTAATTTTAGGAAGAAAAGCCATACTTCATTATGAAGAGGTATTAGGTCTCCTATTAAAATTGAAAGATGGTGTACAAAACACCACATTTCTCTGGCAGACATACGGACTTTATTATTTTTAATATGTTCAATTTTTAATGGAGGTGGGCAATTGCTTATTTCATTTGCTCCATAAGAAAATAATTGTAGTCGATTATTTAAGGTGTCAAGCGTTAATATTTTATTTTCTATGAAGTAGCTTAATATTTTACATAAGTTATAATGGCACACCCCCTCTAAAATGTCATGCATTGAATCAACTGCAAAATTTCGAGTTACATGATAGTTCAAAACAGAATTGAAAATCGAATTTTCTACAATGCCTGTGGAAGAGTTATCGTTCACTGCTAAATCATTTTCATAATTAGCAATATTTCGAAGAACATTACCGTCTTCAGTAAAAGTAGCGTGTGAGAGCGTTTTATGTAATTTGCAAAATCGGCAAAAAAAATTAGAAGAGAAAGATTTATTAAAACCAAGTGCTGAATTTAGTCCCAAGTTGTCTCCCAAAAGCAGCTCGAATGAAAAGAAAACCTTAAAATCAGACCCATTTATATTAAGTGTTATTCCTTGGATAGCTAAATAATTAATTTCATTTATCAGGGTTTTAAAACAGGCGCTATTACCAAATGTCTTATTATGTGATGATTTTAGAAGCATAGCAACACCGATATTTTCTAAAGAAGCTGAATTTTCTGGTGGCAGTACAGGAAAGGAATAGTAAAACGCTGTTAAAGAGTGAGAACCACTGTGGGACCCTAAAGGATTGTTAATCTCTAAGTCATCAACGTAAAGAAAGTATGGAATTACAATTTTTCCTTCATAGTTTTTTAACTTATTCTTCCATAAGTCCCCATTAATATAATTACAAAGAGTGTCTTTACTCATTATGCTTTCGATATGATCTAGAACTGTTTGGAAAACATTAGGTATTTCAAAAAATTGCTTGAATTGGAATCTTAAAGGCATTAGTGTTCCAGTACACAGTTTAGCATCAAGTGTTGGTTGGGAATGCAAGACCGTTCTTTCAATTTCATTACTGATTGTGAACTGCCTCGGCAATTGTATCAGTTTCATTTGTTGTAATTTTTTTTGAAACTTGTACTCAGTATCTATTTCGTCAAAAAAAGAATCAATAAAAGATATTACTTTGCAAAGAATTTGTTTTATAGAAGAATTGCCAACAATTAAAATGTGTTTTAGCTGAACGGACAGAGGGTGAAGTATACTTTCTTTTATATCATTTACAATATCTGTGACACAATTCCGAGATAAGTTGTTTCTGCTATATAATTTAAGTAAAAAAGCTAAAGCTGATTCTGAGTTTAAGATAGATTCAACAGAGTTGGGTAATTTATCGTTCGCATTTATATTAATTTCACGGTTTTCGTTAGTTAAATTTGTTGTGATGTTATTTTTCGTTGCTATGTTATTAAACCCCGTTTTAATATTTGGTGAACCATTAGGATGTAGTCTTAAAAGATGTTTTTTATATGAATTTAAGCTGCTGAGAATTTGGGGACAATTGCCTTGACCGCATTTAATAACGTTGGAAGAGAGGATATTGTGAACGTATTTTAAATGATTTACTAACATTTCTACATTAGTAAAAAGATCTTTACACCGAACGCAAGAAAACATGTTTAAATTTTTTAAAGAAATGTAAATAAATGTTTTCGAAGAACTTATTCTTATTGGCTGAGGTTAGTTATGAAACTCGAAACCGATGTAGAGACGTTTTTGCTGCACGACAAACTATAAAAAAATTTTTCAATGAATACCCATACTTGCTCACATTCAAGAGCATATTTTAAATTGAAAACAAAGTGAGCTTTGAAACAAGAATCAAGACATTTTAAAAAATTGGAAAATTTATATAAAATGTTATCTACAACCAAAAAAAAATCGGTCAACTTACACATAGTACTACCTACACCAATTATATACGGCTGACAGCTTAAGTCCAAGTCCTTGTAAAATTTAGCCCTTTCTTCAGTTGTTTTCAGCACATCTGCGGGATTGGTGACGAAAATAAAAAAGCTGTCTTGGGATGCTTTGATTCCAGGTTTCCAGTAAGACTTGCCTTCTTGAGTTTTGATATGAAGTCGTCGGACAGGCTTTAAAATTTGATGCAGCAGGAGGGCCGTGACTATGTCTCTACAGTCTGAAAAGAATAAGAAATAACTTATATATAATTTTTATAAAAATTAGTAGTAATCTTTATACCTTCGTTGATATTCGCTTCTTTCAAGAGTGCTAGAAGCTCTTGACCACTTTTGTCCTTCACGTTTTGTCGATTGGGATGAAAACTATTTATAAAAAGCGGCCACTTGTTAATTAAGCTCATGGAAGTCTCTTCCCCGTACTGTTCATTGAAATCTCTGTCGATCTGTTAAATATTTTAAAAGCATTAGTGTTATACATATTTAAATAAGCTTGTCAAATGTATATTACCAAAGTGTGACCCAAATTATGTCGGAAAAGAGGCCAGTTTTTTAATATTGTTGTAATATTTGATCCTTGCTCTGAAGCAATTTGTTTAGTTCTGCAGGTAAAAGTTCTATCCCATCGTATCAGACAAGCAGCCCAATCTTCAGCAGATGTTTTCATGAAGTTTTTATCCGTTTCTAATTGACTTTCTTTAAAAAAAAATATATTTACATATTTATATACAATGATTGTGCTTAGTTAACACATTTCGGTATTTCGCATGCATGCATGCATACTCTTCTTATTTGAAAATAAACTGTTCTGTCGCTTTGAATCAATTCGGTGAAAATTGCATTACAAGAGCAATAAAATAAGTTAGGAGCATAGAAATAAGACATAAGGAAGTGCGATTAGACTTGTCAAGCGTACCAAAATCCCTTATGTGTGAGTTCTCGCACTTTAGTATTAGAAAGATCAGTACAGGCGTATTAAGAAAGTAAATTTTTAGGAGGACCACACCGCAATTTGTGCGTAATTCAAAACTACGTCGTTATTCTTGCACTGTTCTAATCAGACTTCTTGTAATTCACCCGGGATTGCAATACTAATTTATTTAATATTAGAATAACATTAAAATGTTTGCTGCATGTACCCCACTAAAATTTATTTCTAACGCTGTCTTTTAGCAAGAGCACCCCGAAATGAATCAAAGTAATCCAAAAATGCATAATTCGACAGTATTAGGAATATTTCTATAGCTTTTCCTCACTCTGCCTCGCTTGCTCAAGTTCTGTCTCGCTCAACTGAGCACCCTTTGAGCACTCAAAAAAAAAATGGTACGCACACGTACACTATATATGAACGTTTCAGCACTTCCTTATGTCTTATTTCTATGGTTAGGAGTTATTAAAGTGATACTTTTAAGGAAACAATACCATTTTCTTCAAAATCTGCTTGAACTTCTGACTCAGTCCTTAATTTTTTTATAGTATGCGCTGGTGTCGGAAATAGAGATTTTTGGCGAAGCCTTTTTAATCTATTATTATATCTGTCATATAACTTTCCCTTGGCTGGTATACCTTCATTGCGCGCTGTATAATAAATACTTCTGCGAAAACAATTGTTTTGAACATTTAAAGTGAAATGGAGTCTAAAACCTGTCGTTTATATTATCCCACTTACTTTTTTTCATTTGGGAACAGTTTTATTATTTCATCAGAAAGTTGATCAATATCGGTTATTCTAAGCTTCACTTTCTTCTGAAGGAAATATTCAATAATCAGATTAATGAGTTTAAGCCTAATGTCTTCGTTGAACTTTTGATGTACGATGTAAAATTCTCTGATGAACTCTCCAGAATTATTGTTCAGTATTTCAGTTAGATCCTGAATATTTATATTGAAAATAGCAAGTTTTTAACTTATTTTTAATTTCTTACAATATTGGCTGATAAAGATGTGGATTCACTCAATGAAGACGTTGGTTGATTTTGATCATATAACCAGTTTACAACTTTGCTATTGGCACAAGCGGTATTGCAACAAAGACTTTTATTTTTATCTATCAGCTATAGAAAATTATAAGTAAACAATATAACATCCTGCTCAAAAAGTAACTTACTTCTGAATCTTTCCATTGCTTTAATTCCCCTCTAAGTTTTATGTAAGTTCCGTAAGAGCTTTCGTTATTTCCAGCTACTTTTAGCAAATCTTCTTTTTCCATAAATTTAAGACATTCAAAATCAATTCCAAGCTCTAATATAACAAAACAAAAATTTAAATGCGTGACCAAAAATAATTATAAAATAAAAGTAAAAATCCGTATACTCAAAATACATAAACTTTGTATATACAAAATAGTCAAGAACTTACCAACAAATTTTTCATAAAGATGTTCAAGATTCCAATCGGTCAAAATTTGCTTCAGGATGTCTATTTTACTAGCTGGGATATTTGCAAGTACACTGTCTGAAAACGATATGGTGTCTGTCAAGTCTAAAGATGGCTCTTTTGCATGCTCAGGCTAGAGGTAAAAAAACTTAATACGAACGTTTTTTAATCCTCTTGGGAACTTACAATGCTTTCTGTATGGTCCATTTTGGATTTTAGAGTGCGAATGTTTATAAGAAATACTTAAAACTGTCTATTGAAGAAATAGTAAAAAATTAGTTACTTGGAATATGAAAATTTAAATAATTATATATATATATAAAAAATTTTGATGTTAATCTTATTATAAGCTATATTTTAGATATTTTAATTTTCTGAAATGTGCCCTTTTCGAAATTCATGATATTGAATTCACATAATTTAAAGGAAAAACCATATAAATTTGGGAAAAATTTGATTTTAGGTATTCAAAATGAAACATAGTAAGGTAGGAGAACCAAATAAGGCCCGGGCCCTAACAAGGCCCACCTTTCAAATTTCGCGCCAAACGAATTCGGAAGTGCCAAAAGTCTGTGTTATATTTTAGTACCTACAAATCTCAAACGTTCACCCTAATCAGTTTTTCTCAAAAGTAAACTTGTGAGAATTTGCATTCATAAAACGTCAGCGAAAGTGCATGCACGGCGAATTTTATAAAAAGCAACTGCAAAACATATAAGTATTTTTATTTATTTTTGAGGAAAAATATATACTTTTTTGTAATATTTTGTACGTTGTCGTTATATATTATTATTATTATATAGAATGTGTGTTAAAAATTACGATTATTCTTTTATTATCATACTACTTAGTTATTTATCTAAGATAGTAGAACCAAATAAGGCCCGAGTCCTAACAAGGCCCATCTTTCAAATTTCGCGCCAAACGAAATCGGAAATTTCTCACATATGTGTTATAATTTAGTGCCTACAAATCTCAAATGTTCGCCCTATTCAGCTTCGCTCAGAAGTAAACTTGTCAGTGTATCCATTCATAAAATGTTAGCGAAACTGTATGTACGGTCAAATTTTATAAAAATCAACTACAAAACATGAAATTCATTAGTTTTGTTAATTTTTTGTTAGCTCTGTTAGAAAGTAATTATTTTTTGTTGAATTTTGGTAAATGACTTGCGTATTTACAATTAATTTTGATTCAAATTTAATGGGGGCCTTATTAACCCATTAACGCCGAGGTGATCAGAATTTTTACTAACTTTTCAACGTGTTTATTTATTATGTTATCGGACCAAAAAAATAATGTAATATCTCTATTCCTACGTGAAATTTGATGCTCTTTCAGAATCTGAGCTCAAAATTTCGATTAGACACCGAGAAAAAAAAATATGGCCGATTAAAACGTGAAAAACGTGAAAGTTTTCGAAACAAAATTTTTTTCGCATTTTTTTTCACGATGATACCGCAAAGGTATCAACTTTTTACTATGATCAGAGGTGATCATGGCACTCGAACATTAAGAGGAATTTTTTTCAGAAAATTTCATCGACGCGTTTATTCAAAATGGCTGCGAGAATGAAAAATCTTAATCTATCGTTTTCTTAAAAACTATAAACTTTAGAAAAAAAGTTTTAAGAAGAAAAATGTCTTTAAATTAGTCAAGGAACAATCTCAAATTTTTTCAGAATTTTTGGAGACAATTTTTGAAAAATTGGATTTTTTGAAATTTTCGAAAATCAAAAATTGTCTCCAAAAATTCTGAAAAAATTTGAGAGTGTTCCTTGACTAATTTAAAGACATTTTTCTTCTTAAAACTTTTTTTCTAAAGTTTATAGTTTTTAAGAAAACGATAGATTAAGATTTTTCATTCTCGCAGCCATTTTGAATAAACGCGTCGATGAAATTTTCTGAAAAAAATTCCTCTTAATGTTCGAGTGCCATGATCACCTCTGAACATAGTAAAAATTTGATACCTTTGCGGTATCATCGTGAAAAAAAATGCGAAAAAAATTTTGTTTCGAAAATGTTCACGTTTTTCACGTTTTAATCGACCATATTTTTTTTTCTCGGTGTCTAATCGAAATTTTGAGCTCAGATTCTGAAAGAGCATCAAATTTCACGTAGGAATAGAGATATTACATTATTTTTTTGGTCCGATAACATAATAAATAAACACGTTGAAAAGTTAGTAAAAATTCTGATCACCTCGGCGTTAATGGGTTAAGACGTATGGGTTCCCTATAAGGCCCAAGGCACGTTTTTTTTTAAATGCTAAAAAGACAGTTAATATTTTAAAAGAGGCTATTATACTAAGGAATTTTCAAAAGGTTATTTAATAAAGAATTTTTATAATAAATTTAAAATCTTTTTATTTTGTAATCCTTTGAGTTATTAAGCAATAACAATAAGGTGGGCCTTATTTGGGTATCCTACCTTACTTGAATTAAAGATAAAATTAATAGACTTTTCAATAATCTTGTTCTGGAGCCTCTCTTTCGTTTGTAGTTGGCCATTGCAGTATTTCGTCATAAAATTCTGTAAATTCTACTGGTATATTGTTTCACTTTTGCAATATCTGCAATTTTTAATTTATTAATAGGTGAAAAATTGGATTTTTTGCAATTTTCGAAAATCAAAAATTGTCTCCAAAAATTCTGAAAAAATTTGAGACTGTTCCTTGACTAGTTTAAAGACATTTTTCTTCTTAAAATTTTTTTTCTAAAGTTTATAGTTTTTAATTAAACGATAGATTAAGATTTTTTGTTCTCGCCGCCATTTTGAGAAAACGCGGCGATGAAATTTTCTGAAAAAAATTCCTCTTAATGTTCGAGTGCCATGATCACCTCTGATCATAGTAAAAAGTTGATACCTTTGCGGTATCATTGTGAAAAAAAATGCGAACAAATTTTTGTTTCGAAAATTTTCACGTTTTTCACGTTTTAATCGGCCATATTTTTTTTTCTCGGTGTCTAATCGAAATTTTGAGCTCAGATTCTGAAAGAGCATCAAATTTCGCGTAGGAATAGAGATATTGCATTATTTTTCTGGTCCGATAACATAATAAATAAACACGTTGAAAAGTTAGTAAAAATTTTGATCACCTCGGCGTTAATGGGTTAATTCAATTTATCCAGGAGATTTCATTCAGTCTCCATAAAACTAAATATATGTATAAATTTTTTGAACTGTCAGGCCACTTACACACACATTCAAAAGCTTTACCACAAGTCGTTCGTTGATGCCTCGCACAACGGCAGGCGCACGAATCGAACCTCACCCCCATCATCGCGCCGGCTTCTGACGTCATAATCTATCTATATATCTATTTTATCTATGGGCAATGCCGATGCCGGCCGGCCGGCCCGGCCGGTTTTGCTACTTACCTTATTAAATTAGGTACACCTTCTTTACATAGAAAAGGCTTGGCAGCATCCAAACTCAAATCCCAAAAATTATTTTCACGCACAATTATCACTATTCGTAACAAAATGTTTGAATCAAAAAACCGAAAACTTACAAGACGTGACTGTCGACAGCTCCAACGTTCAAACGCAACTGCGGCTGGTGCACACAAATCGAGCCGGCGGCGCGTGGGACTGTGACTATGTATGAGTCGATTATTCAGCGTGCTGACTGCTGGGGCCTAGGGACGTTGGGCGCACACAAACACACATATCCCTGTGACCGTTACATTTATTCCACGTACTGCACGCGACTGCCTCTTGAATTCATTCGTTTTCGTAGAAATTCTCAAAGTATTTTCACCATTTCAATTTATTTACTAGAAAATAGTTCAAATTGAACATTTTCTAGTCGAAGTTAATTTATGCAAATGAGTTTTTATTGTTAAGAAAATTGCTATTAAAAAGTAATTTACAGTAAATATTAACTATTTTCTAGTTAAATTCCGTATTTCCACTTTTTTATTTTATCGTATAACTAGAAAATAGTTAAAATCGACAACTTTCTAGTCAAAATTTACGTTCGGGAATGAGTGGGTTATTGTTAGCAAAATGACTAGAAAATAGTTACCTATAGTCATTATTAACTATTTTATGGTACATTCAACTATTTTCTAATTTTTATTGAAATTTAACTAGAAAATTGTTCAAATTGACAATTTTCTGGTCAAAGCTAACAATAAATTTCTAGTCATTTATAACTAGAATTACTAGATTTATGGTATTTATAACTATTTTGTGGTCATTTTTAACTATTTGCCCGGTTTTTAAGAAATAGTTAAAATTGACTAGAAAAATTGTTACGAATGACTAGAAAAATTTCTCTGGGTGTATGGTTTGGGCCTTATAAGGAAAGCAACCACTTAATAAGGCCTTCTCTGTAGTTGCTCGAACGTTTGGTATAAACAATGAATTTAAAATTAGGATCAAATATTTTAAAGCAATACATCTTATAGTCAGGCGCAGTTAAAATACAAAACAAAACAAAAATTAGGAATAGGTATACCAATATTCTTGTATATACATATAATTATTTTGAAAATTATTATATTATTGCAGTATACCTACGGTTTTATGACTATAAAATAAGGTTATATATCTAAAGACACTTATACGTCAGAACGAATTTAACTGGCAAACATTTAACATAGGTACTGAAGTATAACAACAACTTGTGTAATTATTGCAGGATTCATTAAATGGAAAATTTAAAAAGATATTCTTTCTAGGGCGTGGGTTTTATTTCACTAATGTACGTTACGTGAATGTATTCGTGTTAGGGAAACGCTATACCTTGATGTTAAATCAACAAATATCAAAACCAAGTTCTTACGAGCGGCCACTATTATTTGTATCCAAATACATCAAACTATAAAAATTATTATTGCAAAGATCTGGATAGGAAGGGATTTTTTTAAGCATTTTCTTTTTCCATGAAGCAATAGTAATATGTTAATACCGTAACTTAAAGCCCTCAAACACTTCTCCCACACTCTTCTCTACCGCATCCCAGTTTTTTACCTAATGGAAAAAATATTACCCAAACTTTAAACTATATATTCAAAACAATATTAATAGATTCTCACTTATACAAACTCTACTATTACATTTCAGAAAGCTCCGTACTTTGTCTATTAAAACCTTATAAGATACTAATTGAAAAAATACTACAATTCAATAAGTTTATAATTCGTTTACAAACGCATATGATTATGCAAATAAATGTAAGATTTATTCCTATTCCAAAATCCATTTTAACATTCCGAATACCAAGGTTTTGGCTATTATGATCGCTCTAAATGCGACTGTCATAAAAATGATATAAAAAACAAAAACTAGCCCATTCTGAATATTTTGTGGCCAAATGTTACGAAAGTTTGTTAAATAATTATAGGTACCTACAGTTTTGTGGTTTTTTAAAATCCTGATAAGAAATTCCATGGAATAAATACCAAACTCTCTATTGATTCGGATTAAAAAAAAATTATATTATCAGTGTAAATCGTTGATTTTTGTGGAAGCAAATTCAATAACGACTGAATATGAAGTTTTCGACTGTTGTTGCCTTCATCGGACTATACCTAAGTTTAGTGATTTAAAACGTACGGAAAATGCTTCTTTTAGGAGGAGGAGGTGACCGGTGCGAAACTTGCGAAGGTGAACCCGGAATCCTTGAGAATGTGATGCTTGTGCCCAGCGGGTAAATTACTCTTTCCGTCCTAACTGCTCCTGACATCTCCAAGGAAAACATATCGGAAAATCGCTCAGCACGGCCATTACTCGCTGGTTCTTATCGCCTTCCCGGGGCACCCGGCCGGGGGCCCGCCACGAACGCGAGGAAATTTGATTAACGGCTGCTGATAATTATGTCGATTTGTTATCGTGTAAATTTGTCGTCGCATGTTGAGCCCCGGCCCCCGACCTCCTCTGAATCGTGTGGTGTCGATACTCCAGATTGGCCCTGGCCTAGGCAGCCGGGACTCCCGGAGCCGACCCGCACCCGGGGCTCCGCGAATTAATGTCTTGGGAGCACCAAACCGAAAAAGCGGCTCCCCCCCTGCGCCACTAAATCAACAATTTAAAAAGGGGTTGCCGTCGATTTTCGACACGCAATTCACTTTTTGTTTTCGGCCGCCCCGAGAAGCCCCAAAAATGTCAGGAGGCAGCAAAACTTGTCATAAATCGCGCAGCGGCTTAGCGAGTCCTTTTTTAGTGGCGGGAGGCGAACAGAACCCGCCTGAGGAACTCCAGCCACGGGCTGTTCATGCTCGCGGAACAGCAATTTTTCAGGATTCGAGTCCTCCGGGTTGGACTCGCCCTGCGGAGCTCCCGGGGACGGGGTGTGTTCCGCTGGAATTCGATCAAATAAAATCAATTTTCGACTCCGGCGGAATCGCGCGGCTGGCTGCAAGGAGCCTCCGCCCCGCGCTCGGGGGGACTCAAGACGCCCCCGACGCGCGCGGAGGAGCGAACAGGACAAGATATGACTTAACTAAAGGATAAATGCTCGTGGTACCCAGCCGTAAATCATCCGTCTCGGCTGAATTTGTGGCGGAGGATTCATGGTAAACAATAAATCGTCCAACTTATTGGCTGGTTATCGACGATATTGTTTTGCGGCGGGGGCCCTCTATTTTAGGGACATTACGAGTACTTCTCTGTTCCCTCGTCATAAATTAGCCAGACGGAATGGATTACCACGCGACTGGATTCAAATATGGCGCTTCGAGGGTGCTTCGGCGCCTTTTGAACCTGCCACATTAATTAAATTTTAATTCGATTTCATTTATTTTAAAACGATAACTCAAATTGAAAAAAACCTATTGTAAATATATAATCATTGAAAAAGGGACAATCAAAAACGTATTGTAAAAAATCGGCCAAGTGGGAGTCGGACTACTCGTAGTCCGAACATTTTAAACAGTTTCAAATATGCACACCCGGAAAAAATTGATATTTCAATTAAAAATTACAACGCTTTTAATTTAATTAGGATGAAAACATGTTTTTATATAAAATACATTTAAAATCCTAGGCAAACTATTAAAGTAGGTATATAAACTATATCAGCTCGGGAAATTGGACATAATGTATAATATATGTAAATTAGTAATCTTATGGTTGTTATTTGTCGTTAGTATAAGTAATATTATACTGAATATTAATGTAAATTAAAACTTTATTGAATTCATATGATGTTAATTAAGCAAACATTATTTTTATATCCCATTAAAGCCGTCAAGCTCAAATCTAAAATATTGTATACCTACTCGTTGTAATTGTAATTTATTTCATTATTAGTTTCAAAAATGGCAGATGCTTTTGCAAACTAAGAAGTTCGAAACAATATTTATGTTGTTCACTTACCAGCTTTTGTTTTCTATAACGACAAAAACATAAGTCTATTGATTATTTAAAATTTAATTTAAATTTTAGTTCATTACACTTGTATTCACAGTATCTTTTATTTTTCTTTTAACAAATAAGAATCAACTCTTATCCTGCTTTTCCCCTTTTGTAACTAGGGAACTCAACGTCGGAGTGATATACACTTTCTTTTAGATATTTCTCTTATATTTCATCGAAGTCGGAGCATTAAGTAACGTAATGAGTAGGTAATCGAAATATTGATTTTAATTTGATAATATAAAGTTTAGAATACATTACATAATAGATAAGGGTACCTACATAATATTTAAAATATGTCATTTATAACATTTGTGTAGGAGTTTATTAAGATTTATAGTCGAAATAGCTTTGCCCTCTAAACTTTGTAACAATTTAGTCATTCAATAAATGTTTTGATTTTAGCCACGCTTCCTTAAAATTATAGTTTTGTTAAGATATGGTTTTGAAATGAGACTACCTTACCTATATATAGCAAACGTCCGGTTTTTTTGGGGTGGTTCACTTAGTAAAATCGTTAGGTAGGTACTGTCTCAACATTTAAGTATAGTAGGTATCAAAGTGGGCTAAATATTGAGGAAAAAGTCGTTCTGCAATGCAGCATCTTACAGTGTATGACGAGGGTTCTAATTAACAAGCCTCATCAAACCGGGGAGCATTTCATAGCAGTCCTTGGAGTGGGCAAAACCGCAGCGACAATGAAGTGAAAATAACGTGGAAAAAAGACGCCGTAGAACGCAAAGCCCTCAATCAAGACAGAAATTTCCCAGCAACAACGTTGCACCGCACACGTCAGGCGATCTGCGGAGCGAACATGCACCGAATAAATCTTTCCGTTCAGACACACGAGAGAAAATTCGCTTGCGTGAATTATGAGCAGGAAGAACAGCGGCTGCACCGCCCCGCGCGGGTCTGCGCTGCGTCCCGCAGGGCACCCATCGAAACGTTTCTTTATTGTTAGCAATAATTTCCGAAATTGCGCCCTAATTATCCATTAGAGGCAAGAAAAAGTCGATTCGTCGCTTAATTTTTGATTTATCGGAGCGGGGGCCGCGGAGCGCGCATTGCGTGCCGCCGGGGTACGAAATAATTGTTCGGCCCGGTGTCCTGACGGTTTCTGCACCGTTTGCGGCCTTTTTCTGCTATTCGTGCCAAACTTAACTAATTGCCGGCGCGATAGGTAGCCACCTCCTCGCGCGGCGGCGGCGATGACGGCGGCGGCCGGCGGCTCCAATTCCTGCGACGACTGGCTTCAAGTGCGATCGCGTTCCTGCTGCCAATTTTGATTAAAGCTGGGAGTTGTGGTAATTGCCCGGTTGAAAGGGGCCCACACACGACACCACCGGGTCACCTACTTCCAACTGTACACCTACCCTCGCCGCGGCCTCTTCTGAATGAAACTCCGCGGGCAGCGCGACTGCTCGAACCAGTACCCCTAGCGACATCTGTCGACGGACCAGAAATGAAGGAAGCCATTTTGTTTTCCATCTCCCCTTGCCGACAGGTTGATTTTGCGCAGAAACGCCTCCCACCAACACCTGCACGAGTCGGAGCCTTCCCCAGCGCTAATTGACATCGAGTGGCCTCTCGCTCGGACCAGCGCCGGCGCGTATCGCGCGTCCCCCTCGTTCCAGTGTACGTGACGTTACTTTGCGCGGAGTGTGCGAGCGGGCGAGATCCCACCCGCACTCACACCATGCTGGCCGCCGAGGCACTGGGCATGCGCTTGGAAGACACCTGCCATCGCCGGATCGAGCCCCGCTCAGCTCAAGGCGAGCTCGACGGCGGGCCTCTGTTTGTCGATGGCTTCGCCAACGGAAAGTGGGTGCAGCTCCGCCGCGGTAAATAGGCGCTGGCTGACGCATGGCGCTTATGTGCCGTGCAATGCGTGGCACTGCGATGCGCTGCGAATACCAAATAAGTCGCGCCGCGGTACCACCGTTGCAAGATTTCCGCCTCTCTGGAGAAATTCTTTTGCTAGAAATTATTTAGATCATAAAAAAGAACCTGCAACTAGTAGACTAGCATGATTAATTTTTAGTCATTTTATTTGGTCACTACATAAATGATAAGTGTTTAAGTGCAATACTCGCATTTATGTTATTTACAAAGAAAAAATATCGTTTTTTAATTATAATGTAAATACAATACCATACTTATATATTAGTTCTCAAATATATTTATGTAATTCATTAAGCAAATGTTTAACAGTGCTAAACTGCGATGCTTATTTCTGTACATTTTGAAATGAATGAATTAAAATCATAATTACGCGAATTAATACACAAGTTCATTTATGCACCTTAAAAAATGCCTTTTTTATCTACTTTTAGATGAATATATCTTATACTTCCGATAAGTGCAAAACAAACAAAAACCGATTTCTTGAAAATTCTAAACCAGAATGATCCCTTAAGTTATAAAGTTATGATTTTAAATTATTTTTTACCAATTTACTTCTCATAAAAAATTAATAGTTTGAAGGTTCCTTTTATTGCGTATATATCTCAAAACTAACAACCGTAAATAATTGTGATACAAATTATGTGTTCAGAATAGCAGTTTTTCAATAATTCTTATAGATGAATAAAAAAGTATAAATCACTTCATAACTATTATGTAGATATGATCGTTAAAGTAAAAATCTTTAATGGGTATTTAGAAGCAACTGGAATCACTATAAGTTAAATTTCGTAATTTAATTTGGATTTGTTAGATAGTTATCAAATACATATAATGTAATGTACCTATACCTAATTACTTTTAAGCCATGATTTATGAGAAATAATGAAATTGTAGAAATTTATTACCGACACAAAATTGTGAAGATACAAATCCTGTTACTAGAAATTTGTATTCTAAACATTTTATATTACTATGTCGTTTCATAAAGCATTTGGGAGTTAGTGCTCTTCTTTTGTAAATTGCATTGCAAGGCTAAGCTATTACAATAAAAATTGTTAAAATTGAATAAATTTAGATACATAGATAGATAATATAACAGATTTTTACACAAAATTCTGAAGATGGTCGATATTAATTGGATAACTATACTAATTTTTAAATGCGCATATAATATGTATAAAACAAACTATACTTTATAGATCTTATAAATATTAATCATTCTCTATACCGATAAGAGAGAGCAATAAAAGTCAATCAAGTGTGCTAGAAAGCGACAGTTTAAATTTGAATATGCACTTTAGTGTCTTTAGGAGAGGCCGGTGCAATTACAGTACTCCACACGCAGCATCTACTTCAGCGACCGATAAACTGTCCTATTATTATCGCGTTCAAACGCTGAAAGCTGCTATTATCAGACTAATTGCAAATATTTATACAGTTTGCGCGTCTATCGCTCGAGCGCTCGTAAAATGATTACTGCCAATAATAATGGCAATTATGATTGAACAACGGAAAAAGCAAAAGCAACGAACATCGGCGCTAAGTCGCGGAAAATTTGAAAAGTCAGAGTTTCCCATGCGTTCCGCACTCTGTGGGGTGTTCGCCATAAATAAAAGTTCGTAAAACGAATAAAAATAAATCGAGCATTTGTTGGACGAACTCTATTAATTTGAGAGTGATTAAATGCGACAGTGCATGCCATAAAGAGTCGCTGCGAAAGCCCCCATTACACGGCTGCCTCAATTCATCTCCACTTGTCCTGGCCTTTTAGAGGGGTAATTGAACTATTCGCTGTCACAGACAATCCAAGACACCGATAATTCCCTAACAGGTCAAAAGAATTACATAATAACCACCTGTAGGTGCAGAGGTGTACGCCGATGCTATGCTCGAAGGCATTAAAATGAATAATGGCGACTATCAACGAACGAACCTCTGCATAAGTTCAGCGCTATAATAAGAACTCGAACGTCGACAATAACCGCGAGGAGATTCTCGCGCGGCCGCTGATGGCATTTAGCCATGCCATACACACTGCATAATAAGTTGTCTGCGATAAGTAATTATTCGATTGTTAATGTTGCACTAAACACCGCGCAGCGAATGCGGCGCAGCGGCTGAAGGAGACGAGGAAGCGAATTAACATACCAAAAACGCTGCAGCGCTGGCGGCTCAATTTCAGGCGAACCGGGCCCGAGTAATTACGATGCCATGCGACACCGGGTCTACCAGGGGACCCAAACGGGAACCCTTCGGTACTTCGCCGCATATCGAGGCCCCGCAACGCAAGCGACAAGCGCCCAGGAAGAAACATGCTGCGTCCCACAGCCGCCGCCGTGTGTCGTACACCGCGCTGCGCACGCCTATTTGCGGTGCTCGGACTTGTGAATGAATTCGCGATCGTCAAAATCGAATTAATTTTTCTTTAATAAATAATTCATTCGTCGGATAGCCGCGGTAGCGAGGTGCAGCGCTCTGAGTTATTTAATTGGCCGGTGGAATGAAAAGCGATTAAGCGTCACCAATAAATCAGGGAAATTCCTGAAAATGGCCAGCTGCATATTGATCCATGTCACATCGGGAATAAATTTCACTGCTCCCGTGGAGAGCGTCTTTTAGCAGTAATTTCTGCGATTTATGATCGGTTTCTTTCCTGAGATTCATGGACATAACTCGATCGCATTTCATGTGAATTTTGAGCACTGATGCCTTCCCGACTGGGGATGATGTATTCCGCCGCATGCAAATTCTCTCTCTGCCTACCGCAGAGTAGTCGGAAAATCTTTAGTGATTCTAGCGGAAATGCGTTGTTTATACTGTTAGCTTGCAAATATCGCGAATAATTTGGGATCCTTATGGAAGATCGAGCGATCTTCGATAGCTAAATTTCTTCTAAAACGTTTCGAAAGTAGTAACTTCTAGGTGCGGCTGTATTGCTTTTTATATCCAATTGTTATCTATCTTTGTATTTACGATATTCGTAAACTTATTGGATACAAATTCAAAGAAAATGCAAATATTTTGGAACTTAAAGGGAAATATCATTGTTAGTTGTTCGTAACTGCTCTCAGTATGGCTCTTTATACTTCTAAAACGTAATGCAAATTATATTAGCAACAATAAAAAGTTTTTAATATGATCTATTGAAAAGCATATTCGAACAAACCACCATTTTCCTTTTTAGAAAGTTTAAAAATTTTTTTAGATATATTTTATATAGAGGAAAATATTTATCCCCTATACGGTATTTAATTGATAACGATATTAAAATTGAAAACGCTTATAAATTTTAAAATATTTCAAAAATAACCATCAATCCATAAATAAATAATATAATTTCAGTCAACTATTTCAGCGAAATTCTCTGAACCAAAACATTCGCAATTTATTAAAACTTTGTAAGAAATCACGAAATTCGCATGCTCTGTATCCAGGGTTCATTAAATTTTTTAGAATTTCCTTTGAGAGCGGATGTTACCCAAATCTCGGTTTGCTAAAAACTAACGTACTTTTACAATTAGTAGCAATATCTTCGACCGCATCTTTAGTCTGGTGCGAAAGATAAGAAATAAAAAACAAAGAATCTATCAGCAGGAGGCGCTCACATTTGAACCAGGCAATTTTGAAAACCAACAAAAATCGCATGGTCATTAACTTGGTTAATTCACTCAGAAAATTTATTCCCAAACTTCAGATATTACAGAGGCCGGCTTGAAAATAAAAATAAAAATTAGAAAAAAGAAATACTAACCGCACCGGAAGTGGGTCCATTGCAAAAGGATCATCGCGGGTGATGCAAGTCACCGGAGAAAAATTATTTTCGACGTGATTGCTATCGCCGTCTATAAATTATGCCCGCGAGCTGATTAGACGGATCCAATTAGAACATTTTTCAGGCGGAATTGCGCGAGGCGCTATCATCACCTGCCCGGAGGCTAATTTAGGAGGTCGAAAGTGCCGTGACCGTGATGCGGGGGTTAATAAAACTATCTTTCAAGCGTCGCGGCGCGGAGGGGCCGCCGAACTGGGAATAGTTCCGCTACTCATGTCCATCTTCCCAGCTGTCCACCGGCCAGCGCTCGACGGCTCCGGCTACGGCTTCGGGCCCGGCCACCGTCTTCAAGGTGGAAAACTCTGTTATTTGTCTCCGATAAGAATCTGCAGCCACACGGTGCCCTCTTTGTTCGGTGCAGCGAACGAACGCGCGGACGACTTTCAGCTGGAGAAAACGTTAAAAGACGTGAACTGTAAAAATTTTCCGGAATTTATACGCCATTTGTCCATGCGACCATGTCCAACGCGCCAAGGTGTACTCGCGGTCGCGGGGCCGCGGACTGCTTCCAACAAAACGCCCTGCTGGTTGAGTGAGGCACCTCGTGTCGACCCCGGCGTCCCGGCCCTGGCAGCGAGGGAGTCGTCTTGTCTTATCTTTCCTTAAGATGTCAAATTTGAGTAATCATGAAAGGCGGATTGATATCGCCAGGACGCGGACAACCCCAGGACAAGGAAACTTCAACTTGCTTATTATCGAAAGCGATTAAATTTTAAAGGATACCCGCCGCAGATAGTTATGGCAGTTATGGCCTTTTATGTTTTCCGGAAGTTAATTAGAGCGATGACTCTTCAAAGTAATAATTTTTAGGAAGATACATTACTATATATGTATAATAGTTTTTATACAGGTATGCAAGGTAATGAAAATGTTTTTAAAGATCAGCTGAAAGGAATTATTAGTTTGGTTTAGAGATAAGAGATAAGAAGATTCACATCCACTTATTAGTACTATTTGTCAACGTTAGTATAAGTTTTATTACATATATGTAGATATTTATCTTTTTATAAAGTTGCTAAGCAATAATATAATTCATATAATTGTTTATTGAAAACTGCCTATTAGAAATTTACTTCAAGCGATTATATTTTACATCAGGAGATGAATTTAAAAAACAAAACTTTCTAAACGAGCACTCAGAAGCGAAGATAAATACATATAGGTATACCAAATTTCTTATTTGTATATAGACTTTATCTGCATATAGTTCTGGAGATTTCGTGGTGAGTGATATTTGGCTTTCATATAGGTATGTAGATATAACTAAATTTATTAATACTAACAAAGAAATAAAAACTTATTCATCACGTAAAACAACAACACCATTTTGCGGACAACTTTTCTACCTAACGTTGATGTTATATTAAAGTTATTATACGAGAGAGGACCATTTATGTTGCACGGCAAATATTGCATACAAACCAACTCATTATTTATTAAAAGAATGTGATCAGATGTCGGGAAATGAAAACCACCCTGTGCTTACTATTTATTTTATTTTTTTGAACGTTTTCTAATGCTACAATAAAGTTAAACATGTTGTGTATATAAGTTTTTAGCCCTTACAACATCTAGCTATTTCCAGATTTTTTAATGTTGGAAGTTTTCAAAACTCACATGAAGTTGAGATTAGACAGGCTCCAGACTCGTAACATTTTGCACATCGTGTGTAAGGTCAAAATCTTCTAATTTGTCAGGAGGTGCAAATTTTTTTACCACGAAGTACATCGAATTTGACTATCAATTGCAGCCGAATCGAGCTTAATCCGCCTAGAACAAACAGAGCCAAGTGAGCATGCTCGAAAAGAATGTGCCACGCATGCTCCCTGGAACTATGCTGCCCGCGAGAATTTGAACGGCAAACAAAAACCGTCTCAAGTCGCACGGCTTCGCCAAGCTCGCACGTCCGCGGGAGTGCTGATGGAATGATCAAATATTGCCTCATTCCGTCAGAAAAGGCCGAGCGACGCCGGGCGACGTCGAAAGTTCTTCTGCGAAATCGGTAATTTGTCAACGTCCACTTTTCCCCGTGAGAGAGGCGGCGCGACAGGTGCATCTTCCAGGAAATTGCATTCTATTCGGATGTTTTTCAGTTATCTAAATCTAAACAAATCTCGGCGGCATTTGCGGCCACTCGGCCGGACCGCTTGGGCGTGTTACGCAGCCTCATTATGAATTTTAGCAGAACGCGCGATGTGTGTTTGTTTTGCTAACAGCAGCGCACGGGCTTGAATTATTTATAGCTGTGCGCCCGGCTAATTATTCATGAGGCGCTACTGAGCTCTGCCTCCGGGCGGGAGAGTCAGGGAATCAGGGAATCGCAGAATCGAGGAATCGCCAATCAATCCCTCCGCGGACAGGACCGAGTTCTTTGGGCGTCCCGGCGCCCGGCCCTTCGCGTGGCCACCAACAGGTACCGCGGCGGCATCGCCCGGCGGTGCTTAGGGCGCCCCATCTCCGACTGGGGCCCATGGACATGAATGGGATCGGAACGGCGCGATGTTTTATTTATTAGCCACGCTGTATAATCACTTTGCATATAATTAAATTCTCCGCGGGCGCGGGACGCCCGGCGTCACTTTCGCTTTCCTAAGGCCGGAGGAGCTGGTGATGAGGCCATGCAGGAGGAAGCGACTCACCTATGAATGAAAATCTCGAGTATTCCGCGACAGCGGCGAAGAAGAGGCTCACCTTCCCGAAAGGAACGCGGATGGAATTCCATCGGTATCTCCCCGGACAGGTGAGCGAGCGGTAGCCGGCGCCGCCGCCGCCGCAGAGCCAGTTCCACACAGCTGAAATTATTCAAAAATAATTCAGAAATTCATGCCAAGACAGCGGCGGACTCGGGCAGGGGCTAATTTCAATTCTGTTTGATCTTGTGGGTCATTAATTGCACGAGCCTCGTCTAATCGAAATTTGCAAGTCAATTTCGTAGCTCGCAAGGTGTTGAGCTGATCAGCTGATAATTACTGTTACTGTCTGCTGAGATTACCGCCAGTGATACGCCAATTATTCAGGTTGCGAGGATTGTTTACCTTTCAGGTGTTTTACATGAATTCGGATTACCTAGTTTGCGATCTGGTTGGAGCAGCAGCCGCCGTTTAGCCGTGTCATCGTGTTTCTAGCGATTCTTTTCGAAAGTTAGCGACAAAATGCAGTCTCATCGCATCTTCATCCGTCTTCTGTATTTTTTTTTTTACTTTAAGATCGTAGAAAACGAGAACTGTGAACCAACAATCGAATTAAGTCCCAAGGCGTTTGTTTACTTTCTAATCCTTATGTAAAAATTTAACGAACTTTCTGCAAAAAATAAGTAACATTTAAAGAGTATTAATCCTTAATTTTTATTATCTTAGTTGTTTTTATGGTCATTTTTTAATAGAATATCAATGACAACAAGATGAAAATATCCTTAATATCTTTTATTTCCCATCGTGATTTGGTTTTTCATTTCTTTTTCATAAAGTACAATATACATATAGATATACTAATTATATCTACATAAGTAGTTACAAAGTAGAACGTTGGCACCACATCATCTCTTCAACCTAGGTATAAGATTTTTTTTGTTTTTTTTTTCTCTGTCCTAGCTCTAGAACTAACACTAAATCCTCGCGAAATTGTAGACTCCCAGATCAAAGCTGTAGCAAACGGAGAATGTGTAACTCTTTTAAAAAAGCAACAAAAATAAATTCTAATGCATTTTGTTGAAAAATAAAGAATATTTACTTTCTTTTGTATTTATGAATTAGTTACATATTTATTTACCTATGCTGGTAATGTATTATAGGTACTGTTAACAAGTTTTATCAAACTAGATCTCCTAGAATATCTCTTGAAATTATTTTCTCGATTTTTAAAGATTTTTTAATAAAACAGTTTTGATACTACTACATACACATAAAAATGGTTGTTAGATTTTCCGAATTTGAATCAGGAACTCCACTTTTTCAATTTTTATACGCGAGATATGAAAACATTCAGAATTACAGTCATTTATAAATGTTATAGATAATATGTGCACATAATTAGTTAACATGTAAGTAAAACAAAGTTCTATAATGTGTCAATATAATATATGCGTATTGAAAGAGAAAAAGTATATATGTTTAAATAATTTTTGTTATCGTTATCATCGGTGAGAAGAGATTTCAGTATCTATTCAAATCATCGACAGCTCATAGTAAGGAATATATGTAATTATTTTATACTTTGATTTATGAATCTTTGCGTAAATTATTGGTCTGAGTTCTTCTACATAAGATGTTTCAATTTGTTTCATATTTTAATGCTTACAAATAATAAGGTAAAGCCTTTCTTTTTCTGGTTTCTGTTAATTTTCGGCTGCTTTAAACTTAGTTTTTAAATAGTAGAGTAAAACATACTTACTTTTATCAAAATTGACTTTTAAAGTTGTACCAACCGTCGTTTTCGTTTTTCGGTATTAAAACGAAAATTGACTAATAACCAAGTGCTTTTGATACTGAAACTCATCCAGCGTGAATCCCTAAGCTCCCAATTAGTCTTGAGAGGCAAAAATCCGCAGTATCTTCAAGTTTCCGTTCCTCTTCGTACGTAGCCGCTTCGATTCCGCCATGAAATTATCTTCACACTAATTAACTCCCGTCATAAATCAGGTGCTCGCAATGATCGCCGCTGGATCTGGTCTATCTCGCGGCAGATAAAAGTTAGATAAAACAGCGAACTGTGCAGCTACGACGAAATTACAAGCAGACAAAAAATTTAAAAAAAATGAAGTAAGTAGGAAAAATTGAAGCGAAAAACAAGAAACTGCCGAGGAACAATTCTCTCGTAGATCATATCTGAATTTGACAGAAACGCGATCTTCAACAATAAAACAATAGTCGGGCCAGAGCCCTGAGAAATTTCGCTGCCTGCAATAAGCAACTTCAAGAACAAAAAATTCTGAGGCCGACGGGTGAAAGACTCAAGACAAAAGGCCCGCCTCAATCGAGGAACAGCAGCGCCGCAAAAGTCGCCATCGAGGGGACATGGGGCTCTAAAATGACTCCAGACGCATCCCTCAACACGACGGGAGAAAGTGGGCAGCTTCTTAAAGACGTATTTATTAAAACAAAAAACAATTAAGGCCTACAAGAAAGCCAGACTTACTCTGAAGTGTTAGGTTAGATTTAGATTTTTCTTATTTATTTCAAGAACTCACGCGGGACTTCAGCGCGTTGTAGAGACGCCCTCCGAGGAAAAGAAAACGACGCGACGTGAGCATCTTTGAGGAAAACTCGTTCAACTTCCGCGTGGGGAAGGAAATGTGCAGCAAAGTTTTCATTTATCCGGAACGGAAGCTCCCTCCGGA
The DNA here is from genome assembly GCA_951509405.1 of Machimus rusticus. NCBI lineage: Eukaryota > Metazoa > Arthropoda > Insecta > Diptera > Asilidae > Machimus > Machimus rusticus. The sequence continues at coordinate 45,944,003 of OX608050.1, read as the reverse complement.
TAAAAATTTCTGGGGAGTTTCAAAGCTTTTCGGGGGGCTGTGGTGAATTTAGGGTGTGCAGAAGATGGCGTTCGAGTAGCATAAGTCTTATTTGAAATATTTTAAAATTAATTTTTATCTAGTAAGTTACTCAACGCACGAGTTCTACTTGTAATTTCTTTTTATGTTGCAGCATACAGCACAATGTATAATATAAAAATTTGATCCGTTTCAAAGTAATAAATGTAATAAAATCCAACTTTTTACTGTATATCTACTTTTGCATCGTTCACAATTTGCTTTTCTCTGAGTTAACTGAGGCGAGGAATATATGTATTCACTAATTAAAATTATAACGAAATTTTAAGTGAAGTGAATCTTATTATATTATTATTTATAAACATTATTATTTATAAACATTTTTTAATAAATTCAGTTTGCATTATTCTTAATGCAAACTGAATTTATTAAAAAATGTTTATAAAAACATCCAAGTTCAACTCGACTACATTTGCGAAATTAAATTTCATTAGATATTTTGAATCTAGTTGTTAATTTTAATATGCAATTCGAATTTGTTGAGTTATGTTACTTTCTTATTATCTTAGCTCTACATATCAAGATGAAGAAATAAGCAATATATGTAAGTTAAAACGCTTTTTTTTAGTAACGGATTGTGAAAAGTTGATTAAATAGCTTAATAACACCAAATACCTTTAAGTGCTTAAAATTGTCCGGATCTGTGCTTATACATGGTGCCTAAAAAAACCTTGCTATCCTATAATACTAATGCTAAAGTGAAACATAGCCAAAAATTTTTATTATAGTTTAGTTACTTATAAAATAGTGTGTTTGGAAAAATATATTTTTTTATATGCAATTTTTTAATATGTGAACATAGATACTGAAACCAAACCGGACAACCATATTATAACCTCGCATATGATAATTTTTATTATCAATTCTTAACATTGTCTTTCTATTGATGAAGGAATACATCATTTTTACAAGAACACTCATTTTACATTACGATTTCATGCATCCATTATCATTGAAATTTTCGTTTTTAATTCGGATGCTATAATTTCAAGCAATTTTTTCCGAATCCAAGTGTTTTTTTAGTGTTGTCAATGAACATTAAAAATCGACATATAAACATTTCCACAATTAATAAAGGACGTGTTATATTTGAATGTAATCATTTGTTTTTGTGTAACGAACAATTGAAAAATTATCAGCCCGGTTTCATCCCATGATGATTTTCTACATTTGAACGTTTCAAAAACATGACATTATTATTACTAATAGCTATTGTATTTATATCTTTTATATCCATTGCATCGGTATATAAATAATTTTATCAAAATTGCATAGTGGTAAAGGTATACTGAACTTTGGATCTAAAGGTGCCAGGATCTTCTCAAGGCAACACCAGGATTTATTGAGATAAAATTAATAAATAATTTTGACAAAATTAATTTCACATCATAAAGTATAAAATTCAGGACTGCAAGAGTCTTGCAAACGAGACCAAGATTTAAGAGACTAGACTAAGATTAAGTCTATTTTTTGCCAGAACCAGGAATAACATCTTGGTCTTTGTCTTGTTTTGCTTATCACTGAATGTGGAAAGAATTTTTAAAATTGACTACACTTTAAAATGAGTTTTGCTTTCAGTGTATGGACAAACACCTTACGTGATGAGGAGTCAATCAAGTGACGTCACCTAACATGAAGCCACTCCTGCCAACGACTTTCGATGACACTCACAAACAAAATGAGAGCCCGTGGCGTTCGGAAAACATTAGAAAAAGCAAATAAAGCAGCAAATAGTGATTGCTATTGAAATCCATTTCCGCAGACTCACAACAGTCCGCGGCGGAATGAAGTTGGTCACTCACGGCGGGGCTTTGTGTGACGTGTCAACCATTGTTGTCGGCGGACACCGCATCCGTCGCGGTCCGCCGCCCGCCCAAATTGGACCCATTCCACCAAATCAAAGTGTCAAGCCCTCCTGCGGAAATCTCGGCGAAGTGGCCGTCGGCGCGGCGCGGCGCGGCGGAGAGCCGTCCAATTAGAACTGGACTGATTCCGAATTGCCGGGTGCAGCCGGCTGTGTCCGGTGGGAACGCGGCGCGCTGGCCCCGGTGCAATTGGCCAGCCCCGGCCGCGGTGATTGTCCGAAAAATCTGCGGCGGGTCAAATTACATAGCGGCCACCACTCGTGTTTATTTTTTCCATTTTCTTCTCAAAATTATGAGCACGGCCGTCGCGGTACCCCGCTTAGCCGCCTAGACTCGGGCGAACGCGATTTCCCTTTTTTTCTGTTTTATTTTTTTATGCCTTTTTACAAATTTTCAGATGAGCAGCCATGCGGAAATCAAAATGGCTCCAAGAGGCACGCAATGGGAAGCTCAAGTGACGGAAGATAAGTCTCACCGGAGTCAGGGCTAACTAGCGTGCGGCTACCTGTGGGGCTCCCCTGTTATTGTTGTCGGGGCCGCCGCGGCGGTGCATTTTTATTTTTATTTTATTTTATTTTTTTCTATATAATCCAGCCACCGCCACCGGTGCGCGCTGTCTGCTAGATTTTATTTAGTAATTTTATTTTCAAAAACGAAAACGTTTCGATTGTTCACCGGCAGCGGGGCTGGAAATAAAAACATCAACGCGTGCAATTAATTTCTGCGGCTGTAATTAGTTTGGCAGGCTCAAACGAGATACCGCGCGAGATTCATGCTCGGGTTAATCATAGGAAATCGCCGGGAAAAGTCGGCGTCGGCGTCGGTGACGGGAAGTTTCGGTTGCGTTGTGCACACCACCGGAGGAGCGCTGCGGCGTTCCATGACACCCACATGATTAATAAGGGGCCCCCTTGCAACGTGTCCCGAACAAGTCGGTCATTGCATGCGGCCGCAAGAGCACCTTTCCGCTCAAGAAGCCTCGTGGCGCTCATTACCTGAAATTATGGGGACAAATATGGCGCGGGATGAGGAGCCCTTAAAAACGAAAACCCCGGCGCAAAACTGCTTAAAGTCCTCCCATTGTCGCGGAAGGGGAGGCCCGCTGCGATATCTGGCTCCGGCGGAGCGGCGCGGCTGTAATTAAGCCTCTCATTTAAATTAACACTGCAATTAGTGGGATTATTTGATTACGTTGTTAATTATTCCACCGAATATTACCAGCAGAGGCTGCGGCTCCATTCTCTAACCCTTGCCGACTCGTTATCACTGAAAGGCGCAAAACCCAAGAGTCTTCCAAGAAACTTTGAGCTCGAGATAAGTCTCTTGCGAATTTATCGCCGGGCGAGTTTAGTCCCCCGGAACGGCGGATGTGCGCCGAATATCGGTGGTGTCTTTGCACCTAGAGCCGGCGAAAATTTAATTAGTTTTTAAAGTGGGAACATTCCTTTCAAGTCTGTGGCCAGGCGAGACTCGTCCTCGGCAGGATTCTGGAACAAGTTTCGATTCTGACTCCCTCGCCATCGCCACTCGCACCTAATTTAATGGACTCGCTACGTCCCACCACCGCTGCGACTCGAACCCAGAAATTATGCTAATCATTGCGAGGTAACAGACTTTCCCAAGTGGCGGAATATTTGTCTTTGGACGGGCCGGCTGACGCGCGGCCCCTGATGCGTTCGAGGCTCCAGCTCCAGGCCCCAGACTCCGGGCTTCAGCCCCACGCGTCTGGCCTTCGGCAGGAAAATTATCCATTTGGCGGTAAGTGCGAGATATTAAAAGTTGCACTTGCTGCGAGCACCCGCAATGAGGGTAAATTACACCGGCCGGCAGAGCTGCTTTAAATCAGTAGAAGGGCGTAAAATTCAAAGAACTCTTGGTCTTTACTCACCTTTTCATTTAAATAATACACTTTATTGATTAAATACCACACTACCTATACTATACTCAATAATTCATTTTGAAAATTGTATGTATGTGTTTTATAAATTAAAGAGCGAATACTATAGGGATGTTGACTATTTTTGGGAAAGTGCTTTAAATCGTGCATTAGTGCCTAATATAGCCACAAATATTTATTATTATTTTTTTTAAATATGACTAAAGCGTTAAAAATCATGTATTTTAAATAGCGTTTCAAATTTCGCACCAAAACGCCTATATACTTGTCATGTGACGTCATTTGTTCCCAAACACCAGTGGGATGTTAATGGAGATTTTTCGTAATATCAATGTTGTTGTTAAAAAGATGAATTTAAAGTTTTATAAATGCTCAGCGCCCGAGTACTTACTACAATTAAAATTCCTGAAAAACTATTTATTCACTTCCCACGTTCGGAAAATAAAAGGAAAATGTGGCTCCAACTTGCTGGCAGGGGTCCGGCATTTGTAACTACACAATCTAAAATGTAAAACAGTCAATTCTCGGCAAATTCGAACTGTTTGCCTTAATAAATCCACTCTCCATTATGTTTACATTAGTTTTCAGAGATTAAACAAGCTAATTTCAATGAAATTACTTAGATACCAATAAAGACATAACCAAACAACGAAAACTTTTGACAGCGTCAGATGATGTTTGGAACAGATGACGTCATAAACTCTGATTGGTGTTCGATGTCACGTGACTTGAGTTTGATTTATTTAAATTTTATTTATTAAATATTAATGAACTCGCTTAAAAATAAGGAAAACTATATTGGGTTTTTTAGCATTTCTACGATAAATAACCGGCCAAGTGCGAGTCAGACTCGCGCACGAAGGGTTCCTTACCATTATCTATAAAAATGGCAAAAAAATCATATCTGTTGTATGGGAGCCCCCTTAAATATTTGTTTTATTTTAATTTAATTACTTATTTTTAAAGTGAATATATAACTAAACATTCTTTGAATATTTCAAGCGTCTACCTGTTGCCGTTATCAATATCGAGCAAAAACGAGCAAAAATATCACGTTTGTTGTATGGGAGCCCACTTAAATATTTATTTTAGTCTGTTTTTTAGTAATTGATGTTATAGCGACAGCAGAAATACATTATCTGTGAATATTTCAACTGTCACTATCACGGTTCATGAGATACAGCCTGGTGACAGACAGACGGACGGATAGCGGAGTCTTTAATAGGGTCCCGTTTTACCCTTTGGGTATGGAACCCTAAAAACTACCACCTTACGTTAAAATAATGTTTCTATTTGGTTACAGTCAACATCCCAATAAGAATTTACTCATCATTTTAGTTTATTATTAAAATTATGTTTTTAATTCCAGATAAACCTAAAATAGACAAATAGTATAATTCTAAACATTCTATGCAGGAGCTGTGAACCTTTCCTTTTTAACCGACTTCAAAAAAGGAGGAGGTTATGAATTCGTCGGAATCTTTTGTAAGTTTTCAAATTACCATAAAGGGAAAAACGTTTTATAGTACCCAATGATAAAAACTTTTCCTTTCTCAGCATTTTTGTATTGCTTCGTTTAATTTTGCTTAGATTTCCGTAGTTTAAGATTAAATATATTCAATTCTTTATACATATGTATATGTAAGTATGTATGTGGATATATTTGTATGACGCCATTTTTGTTCTAGTAAATATAAACTGTCAACAAAATGATTTGGTAGCTACCTATGTACATATATACACTTATAAGAGAATGTCATGAAAAAATAACTTCGTAAAAACTTTATTAAACTTACACAATGTCTGGGCAAAGCCAGTGGTAAATATTTATGATTTAAGAAGTAAAACTATGCGCAATTTGCTCTTGATTCTTTCAAATATGCCACTTTCATACCACATTACCTCTATTTCCTTTATACCTCCAATACGTGTAGAACAATTTTCTTCATTTAAATACTCAGCAAGATTTATTTGAAAACTACATATACCTACCATGATACGTCAGAAGTCGAGAAACTTCTTAAAATTATTGTACGAGAAAAACGAAAAACACTCTTATTTTAATTAAAGCAAGAAAGACTCGCACGAAGGAGATCTTTTTGTTTTAGCATAATAACTTTTTTCGAAAGAGTGTTAAATAATAGATTTTTAACATAGGTACCTTATTATGGTACACTTAGACACGGTTCCGGTAATTTGCAATGCGTGATACACGCAGATGGCCACATTCATGGAGATAATGTTCCTAAAAAAATAAGAATATAAGAAGTAATACAAGTTTTTTTGCCGTTGAAAATATCTTAACTCTGTTAAATGATGAACATTAAAATGTTTATTATATTCATTTATTCAGGCATATTATAATATAATATAGGAATATTTGTATTTACATATAAAATTTCAAAGTTCCTTAATTATAAAATGTATATCTAATTTAGTATTACACCTAGAAAATTGTTTCGTAAGATCAAAGCAAAATTACATAAATCATAAGACAAATTAGGCATGATTTGGAGGCGAAGAAGCACCTTATACATACATTATACGGTTCAAGAAATGTTTTTCATAAATATAGTTTAGAAGTAATGTTTTCATAAATAAAGTTTAGGAGTTTTATGGGAATATTAACAGAGTTTCTCGACTGTATAATCAAACATTATATATATTTTAAGAATTTTCTTCATAAAAACGTAAAGGATATAGCTATACATATTTAGATTTATGTATGTAAATGATGATTGCTTTAAAAAGAGATAAAAACTTCAATTTCAATAAAAGTGTGCATTTTATTCTAATAAAATTTCCTTCTAATAAGATTTCCATCATGTTAATGAAATTGAGAGCACTTTAAAAGCACAGAAATATTTTCTTTGACTTTAAAAAATCAAAATGTTTCTTAGTGTGGTGTTATTCCATAGTAACTGATAGGAAATATCACTATAGAATTAAACAAACTTTTTACGTCTTCCTACATGTTTGATACAATTCTTGACTAGAATGTCCTAAAAGTTTTCGAATGCTAAATATGTAATAAAGTTGCTCGCGGGGTTGTTTATTAATCAAACGTTAAGATAAGATGTAACTGTACCTGAGTGCTTGGTTTTTATCTAGGGCACTTAATTTATTGCCTTAATGCTGGCGTGCTTTTCTTTAAGAATGCCTTTTTTCTTGGGAGCAAGGCAGCCGTCGGCATTCTCACGATGCAGCTCCTGCAGCAGTTTACCTTGAAATTGCTGAATAAAAACGCTGCAGGAGAGCGGCCGGCGCGGCGGGGCAATTTGACAGACTCGAAGGACCCTAATGATGGCTGGCTAATTACGGAAATTCATTACCGTGCAATGGAACGCCACTTGGCCGGCCGCATGAGGCAGGAGGTTATAACTGCACTCTCGCGGTATCGCGATCAATCTAGGGACCGTTGGCTCCATGCATATTCATGAATCTCTGGGTTCACACATGACCGATTCCCAAGCCGTCAACCCCTTCCGATCCTCGTCCATGTCCATAGTCGGGCCAGCGAAAACTGAAAAGTAAAAAATAAAGAAATAATTGTCCACGGCAGCAATCATTTTCACCATCGGCCCGAAGTAGAAGAGGCCCTCCCGCGCCCCGGCTCCTTGCAAGCGGGAAACGCAACCTGTGGGCCCGCGTCCCGCGATTCGTTCCGCGGCCATCTCCCGCGGGACTATCACGTCTCAATGAAAAATTCTGCAGGAAGGCCGCCAGCGAACTGACCACCGACCACTCGCGGTGGGAACCGCGGCCGGGGCGGGCGAAACACAACACCGGAATTCGCCGGCACAGGACGACCGGGTTAGAGATCCCGGGGCCAGATACATCTCATTTGCATCCGCTTAGCATGCATTAACCTACTGGGGGTAAGGGCAGTACCGGCGGGCGGACATATGCAGCCCGGGCGGATGCTCATTGGGGACTCACCTGGAAAAGGCAATCCACCGTGTCCCGCCGGCAGCCGCGCGTCGCGCCGCCGAAACCGAAAACTGCATCCGTCGCGGTCGCCGCAAACAGAGCAATTTTACACGGCGGCGGCGACGGCGGCGGCCAAAGGGCACGTTTGCGGGACAAAGCCGCTCCAATAACACTAATTAAGCCGCGGTTGCACTCAATTTTAATTAAAATTTCATGCCCGGCTCAGCAGCGCCGCGATGGCTTCCGTGCGAAAGAAGCCACGCTCGCGGGCCCATGCGACGCCAATGGGGACGAATATTGTTGTAATTCGGCGGTCGCCGGGATTTCTGTGAATGCGGGACAAGGCAAGGCCCCACGTAACAATTACTTTGATTACGTGCCATTTTTTATTATTGTTCTGCGCTTAATCGTCGTCGCCCCCAAACGAACCCGCCTTTGTTTCCATTTCCTCCTAATTAGCCCACACTTCAAATCAGCTCTTCCCCTTTTTTTCATTTTCAAAATGCAGAACGTTTCGGAGAACAATTTGTGACTGCAAAATTGTTCACCGTGCCGAGTGCCGTGCTATGCCAAACTATTTTCGTAATTTCACGCAAAGTGCATGCTATTTCTCTAATATCGTCCCTAGGGAATTCACGTAATTTCTGCGGAAATTCAATTTGACTCATGTGCTGAGTTTTAAATTTCTAGTTACAAAGTTGAAAAAGTCCAGCGAATTATTTTATCGCAGCATTAATTTCTATTGTTTTCTTATGATGCATTCCCACAGTCTGTAAAAGTGAAATAGGAACGTGGTTATTGAACTTAATTAATTTACGTTGACTAATTTCAAGCTGTTAAAAAGATGACCCGAAACCACAATGCTCTTCGTTATAAAGTTTTCTTACTTTTTCGCGGATTTATGACAATTGTTTTCAACTTCCTTCCACCTTTAACTTAAGTCAATTTTGCATAATTTCAAGACAATTTTAGATTTATGTGCTATGCTTATCTTAGGTACTTAAAATGGGTATTACTTTAACGGGAAAAATTAATCAAGTTGCTAAAGCTACGAATACAAAAAATAATAAATATCGTTTGTAGTTAACTTATAGTTATTATGTTTATGCAGGAAATTAATTAAGTTATGCTTACTGTTAAATTTCAAGAAACGAAAATAAATTTTTGTGTATTATCCTCAGGTATTACCTAAACATCATGGCATGATCATTTTTCTCTTTCTAGCGTAACTGTTGCGTTTCTGTGTATAGCCACCGTTACCATTGTAACAACCTACCCATATCACAACCAGCCCGAGTCTCCCCTACTATAACTTTTTTTCCGAGTTTTTTGATTTGGTAGGTAGTTGGGAGTTTTCGGGGTCTATACTTGGAAGTTTTCGGTGTCGCTGATTCTAACCCGACTGTTAAGAATTCAATATGGCAAACTGTCAAATTTAAACCTAAGAGAAACAAACATTCTTCGAAATACACCGAGTTTTAGGTCTCCTAGCGGATTTTGATGAAAAAATTAATTTGGGGTCAATAGTGACTAATATGCCAAAAAATGTTATACTGTAAAGTTTTAACAACTACATTTTTTCGAAGAAATTTTCAGCATTTTTCTGAAAAAAAAACTGTTAACTCAGTTTTTCACTTTTTCCTAAAGTAAGCATGCCTACAATGAGTAGTTTTTGATATATGTAAGTTAATAAGCGTAGGCACTATCGGATATTCATAAAAAAATATTCATTTTGTTGAAAAAAGGTATTTTAAAGTGAAACAATTTATAAAACCCTCCTCCATCAACACCGTCTCCACATGTGTTAAAGGAACATTTTTCGAGTTTACATTTAAAAGTGGCATGTCGCTTGGAAAACTTCCCCGAGCTCCCTCCCTACCTTGAAGCTTATGCGTATGGTAGAAATATTAAATTTTATTCGACTGGAGCTTACACCGAAAACCCATATTTGGGGCATTCAACTGAAATGTCCGTCGAAAGGTATCAGGACGGGCTGGCCATAGACATAAACAGGTCCATAAAGAATTCTGTTGAATAATGCATTAGCTCCTTTTCGGTTAGCCTCAACGGCTCCCTTTTTCCTTCCAGGGATGAAATTATCTGACCGCCGAAAGAAGTTTCCCACTCAGTGACCATTTTCATCTCTCCATATGAACACTTAGCCGTGATGAAATATCATCAAAAGCAATTCCCGATGTCCTGGCTGGACCCGATCCGACGTCCAGCCTCAGAAGGACATTCGAAATAATTTTCGACTCACTCCGAACAGACCCGGAGGAAGAAGTTGTCCTTGCCTTTTTTATTATTTGTGCAATCTGACCAGTGAAGAGGATTTCCAGCACACTCATTTGATCAATCGACTGTGCCCGTGCCGCTGGGGCCCCCGGGTCTCCGCCCGGCCCATATGGCGGCTTCAGGGCTCCGGGGCAGGGGGCTCCTCGGGAGTGCTCTGGACCGTGCACGGGGCGCTGTTCTGTCTTAATATCCTTTTAGGTTACTCCGGGGCTGGGCAAATGGGACGTGTTCAGCCGGGACGAATGAAGACGACCGAGACGATGGCAGCGCTGACAGAAGTGAGTCGATATTAAAAAGACGGGGCGGAAAAAAACTAGGCGCTCCTCCGGCCGGGGCATTAATAAAAAGCGGCGAAGTCAATCCCTTGGAAATGATTTATGATAAGAAGAGGTCATTCTGCTTCTTTGTGTATCGCGGGAATAAAAGCCATCTCCGGCCGCTCGATATTGGTCCGTCTTTTGCTGACTCGCCGGTTTATTATGGTAATGCGGAAGAAGTCCTCCTGGGGAGCGGACGAATAAATAATAAAAGAATTAGATGCACAAACAACACTCGTCCCGGACCCTCGCCCGGCCGCAGCCACTTATTAATGTATTCCATCTCTGATTATTTTCCAAGGGACAGGAGTGCCATCCAACTCCATTCAAACTTCTTGAGTTTTCTAAGAAAAACAAACAAATCCTGTCATCCTTTCTTCTTTTAACTTTTCAGGAAAATCTCCTTGTGCCAGGCTCGAGGACCGGCGGAAAATCAGAGCGCCAAGACAAAGTCCAATAATTAAACTTTACGGCAGCCGAATTTCGCAAGATGGTCGGCCGCACCGCACCAGTGCCGCCAGATCCTTTCAATATTTCACCGAGTGTTGTTTTCCACGCGGCCTGCCCCGATGGATGGAAGGATATAATCACTTTGCTTATTCCTGGCCAACTTTTCGACCTTTTTCGCCGCCCGCGCGCCTTCTTTCGCGTTTTTAATTTCGTTTTTGGACACGCTCATTGTTTGCCAACCATCGCAATATTGGACCCACTCCCCGTGCTTTTCGATTTTCATTTGACTTTTTTCAATTTTCACAAACAAGAGGTTGGATGCACACCAAAATACACTTCAACACAGCGATTTTCCATTTGTATTTCAATAGTCACCTTTCTAATTAGCATTAACCTATTCTATATTTTACTATACCGTCTACTGATTGTAAAAACCATTAAATATACATTTTAGAAATTGGTCCACTACATATTACACTTTTTAACCTAAGTTTTTGGTTTGAACCAGAATAAAGAAGTAATAGACCTTTGATGTGCAAATATCGATTTATATATGGAATTATGTTTTAATAATAAAAAGCTAACTAACTAGCTAACTTTAATTCTTCAAACTTAATATGCTACAAACTGAGGTCAAATAATTGATTTTCCAGTAAAGTTAGACAATGAAATATAAAAGGAAGTCCAACCATATTTGTAAATTTTGTTGGATGATAACATAAGAACCATTGTAGGCAAAGTTTATGAGTTGCAATTTCCGATATAATGGCTCTTATGCATAAAAACTGAGCAAATACTCAATCTCAATTTTTATATATATAGAAAACCCGAGTTTTATCTCACCCATATTGAGATTGAGCTCCAGTTTTCTATATAAATATTAAGATTGAGCATTTGCTCACTTTTTATGCATAAGAGCCTTTGTAATTACTTTTTTCGAGGAATTTAGAGTATTTTTCCGAAAATGGCCAAAAACTGCTATCGCAATCAAGATTTTCATAAAACTTCAGGTTGGTTGGATTCAGATTTTATGTTTTAACTGAGTCCTTAGGTAACTAATTATTAGAAGCCTTCATTCATAGCTAATAAAACATTGAAAAGAAACAATGGAAAGTTGAGGAGAGTGCTCGTGTATTAAAAGCATCTCGGGAAGTAGACCTCAACCCCATTCCAAGTTTTACTTTCGAACACGAGGAATTACAAATCGTTTGCATTCAATTTCGCTGCCACCTCGGCACTCAGGTGATTCATATCGCCCCGCCCGAATAAAATATTCAAAACAGAAGTTTTCATACTTTTCCGCGAATTTGTGTCCCGTCCCGCGAGGAGCCGAAACAGCGTATCAACTTCCCTAATACCTCAAAACCACGCCATTCACAATCGGCCGGCGCAATCCCATCATCATCAGCGTTTAAGCTTGTTTGGCTTCAATGTTGCTTGACTAACTCGTCCCGGCGGCGGGAGGCGTCCCGGGTGCCGGGACACGGCTCCTTGTCAGCCGTCGTAAAGGGCTTCCTCCGCCATATGTCGTGGGGCCCCGGCGGCGGAGGCACGCTATCCCTCCAGCCGCCGAGCGACTGCCTAAATCCCCGGGAGCCGTCTAACAAGTGCAGAAAAAATCCAAAAAATTATGAGCGCGGGGAGGACATACGATTACGATTTTTCTGGTTTTCGCGAAAAACGCCCAGACTAAAACGGGTCTGGAGAAGGGCTAACTTTTTCCTGGGCCTCCTCGAAAACTTTACGACTTGTCAAATAAAAATCGCGAGAAAGCCGCCGTTGAAGTAACAGCCGACGTCGCCGTTCTACGGATTGAAAGGGGTTCTTCCCCCGGAAGGAGCCTGTTTATGCGATTTGCGAAAAATGTGGCTCCGGCAGATTGACATAGCCAGAAAAAAGTCAGCATAAGCAGATATATCACGGAGGAAAAAAAATAACGCCCCGGGGCGGCCGTGGTGGGCACAGAAAAAGGCCGCTATCAACAAGTTGCCACGAGCAGACGGCCGGGGGGACGAGGCACCACCGGCCAAGGAGGTATCCTTCCCGGGCCAGGACTCGGAATTTATTTCGTTGAGCAAAGTTGTTTATGTGCGCTCCATCGAATTGTAAGTACTGCTCGGAATAACCTTTCTGGCTGGATGGGCTCCCCATGTGCCGGGGCCCGGTCAGAAAAACTCCGATCCCAGGAGCCAAAAGCGAAGGAAGTCCGAGCGAATGTCCTTAAGGAACGGAAGAGACAAAGCACATTATCGCGAGGTCACTGTATACGAAATCAAAGCGAACCGGGCGAATTTATTTCTGGGAGCAGGACTAGAAGCGCAGGGAGCCACTGGCAAAACCAGGATATATTACGAGGAGGTGCCCCGGCGCAGTGTGTGGACGGGAGCTCCTTGGGGGATGGCCGCCGCCCCTGGAGATGTTCCATTTCTCCGTATCCTGCTGATCTCGGTGATAGCCAGCTTAACCATTTTTATTTTATTGGATGGGAAACGGAGCTGCTCCGTCCTCCCCCCGGCCTCGCAGCTCTGAGCTATTAAGCCCATTGGTAGCATTTCAAGAATCGAAACTTCCTCATCCAAACCCTCCCCCGAAGACACCTCATCCTCCAGATATTGCAACACTGCCCTTGTTTCTCTGTGCCAACAGCCAGGATAAAAATATGAGAATTAGCATAAAGAACAGCACCCATAACTCACATAAATGTTCCATTTATTTACTCGCTTTTTATAGGTGCGAGCTGCTTCTATATGTATAAAAATTGTTTATTTCAAAGAAAGTAAACCAGGACCCAACATATCGTCACATTTATCGTTTGAAATAATATAATTTATTGTAATCACCAAGAACTCAAAATATATGTATGTATATAGTAGACCCTTTTAAAGACATAACACAGGAAAAACATATTATAAAGATTTTCAAAAACTACATTCTATTGGATTTTAATAGAGTTTAGTAGAGTTCAAAACATAGATTTTTAGTGTTTTGGTAATTGTAAACCACTCGAACAAATTTTTTATTCTTTTCTTTTTTGAAATCTTACCAAGTTTTATGGAAATTTAATTATTTTTAATGATTTGATATAAACATACAATAAAATAAAACGTTAATTACCATTATCTTAAAGTGTATTTTTTATTAGTAAAAAACGGATTTTTATTATCATGCTGAAAATCTCAAATTTAATATTTTCATTTAAAAAATAATTTACAATACTGAATAAGAATTCTTAGTATCTTTTCACATGTGGTGGCGACAATCGACAACAAGCCTTACTCTGAATCATAGTAGGTAAATAAAAAAATACAATTCTACAAAAACAATATCTAATGCAATAATTCGTTAATTTTCAATAAAACCAAATCGACTTAAACGGTTTCCAAATTTAAATTATTATTATTATTACTTGAATTAGTGTCCTATTTACTTTTTCAGTTTTCCTTACTGATAGTTGGAAATTGAATGAAAAACAAATTTCCGTTCGTTGTGAAAATATTTGTATATGCATTTTAATAACGACTGATAATGATTGTGTCTTGATTACTTATACCTATATCTACTAGTTGGAGGTACTATTTCTTAAGATTTCTAATGTTGGAAAAATTAACTGCCTTAGATCTTCTACATATGTATACCATATACATAAATAACCCATTTATATCTCATGCTTTAAGTTTTGAATCTTAGTCATTTTAAAAGAAAATTCTAAACAAAAGAATAATTTCATCCTCACATTGTGCCTCTTAATTGTAAGGCTGTGTGCCAAACCAGACTTTTCTTTTCAAAAGTTCGTTCAAAATGTACTAGATTAATTTGCCTGTGCCAAACAAGGGCAGTCTTTTCAAGTGACTTTTGTATCGACGTATAAGCACACTTTGATATTAATTAGCATATTTGATATTAAATCGGGAAATGGACGAAGAAGGTATCGAAGTTATAATTTTATTTCTTCAAATACTAATAAACTATGTATTAAATACATAAAGGGGAAGAGGGAAAACTAAAAATTGCATGCAAAATAGGATAATCAATATGCGATATGCTCATAGCCTTCTATAAGGAAAAGTACTGATTTATTATTTGAAAAGTCTACTCGCCAACATACTTTTCGTTGAAAAGTCGACTTTTGAAAAGAAAAGTCTGGTTTGGCACACAGCCTAAGTTTTAAATATTGTTGAATAAAAATTAGTATGAGATAAGTTTAATGTAAGTATACTTCAAAGGATATCTTTTACCCGATCCTTACATAATTAGTTATATACATATGTACCGAAGAAACAATTTTCCGAAATTTGTTTGCCCTTTCACAGTGACATTCTCCTAATAAACTGCTTCCTAAGATACATTAATCGTTTTATCAAAGTGTAAATATAATAGAAGTTCTCTAGATACGTATTTGAGGATATCTGCTATGCTTTGTTGTGCACATATCAAATTCACATCGGAACTAATTGTTAATATAGAAACAAGCCTGAGCCAAGAGTACAACCTCCAAAATTGAAAAAGTCAAATAAATTGAAACCTCAGAAATCATATAGTAGGTATATACGTCTAAATGTATACCAGCTAAGTGTGCGGGGGTTCAAGGGCCATATTCTGGTATCTTTCATAACCGAAATTAAACGGCGTCAAATTGCAGGGCGGTGTTTCCATTTTAGTGGCATTAAATAAAACGTCAACCCATTTTGTTTTTCAATTACCCACCATATTGGTCTATTTAGACAGGATATAGTCGTTATCCTGTCGTAACGTCGCACGGCATAATCCACTCATCCTGCCGCTGAGACAATAATGAAAAAAAAGACGTGGCACGCAAAACCCTGCGACCGGATCAGGATGGCTGGGGACCGGACGGGACGACCCTAAAGCGGCCTGGAGCATCTT
This sequence comes from Machimus rusticus, assembly GCA_951509405.1. Lineage (NCBI taxonomy): Eukaryota > Metazoa > Arthropoda > Insecta > Diptera > Asilidae > Machimus > Machimus rusticus. The sequence goes on along the minus strand of OX608050.1, from coordinate 45,928,287 downwards.
CAGGCGACAGCTAGCGCAGGTTGATTAAATTTTTCATCATCGCAGCCCCTCATTGCGCTGACGGCGGAGAGGAGCCCGCCGACCCCAGCTAAGTATGTGAGTATATGCAAATTAATGTTTGTTTGAGTGTATCCTCTATTTTGCAATTTTTTAAATGACTTGCCTACCACAAGGATATATTGCGCCCGGTCGTGGGCGGAGGCGGCATCCGCGGAAGGAGCACGCACGCGGCCATAAATAATCCTTCCCGCCGAGGACGGATCCTTTTTCGGGGCTTCGCCTTTGTTTTTGCAGACCCACCGCACTCTGGGTAGACTGCAGCCGCGGCCGGGGACGTGTGTGCCGGAGAAGATGAAGTACATCCTTCTAGAATAGCAGAAAAACGTAAATAAATATTTAGAGTCGGATTGCGAAAAATATTGCTAATGCATGCAAATTAAATGTAGCCTCTCGCCGGTTTTTCTTTTTTTTTTTTCATCTGCAGGCAACAACTCCAGCGGCATCCTCGCTGAGAGGCGAATGAAAATACGTCGGGACGTTCTTCGCGTTCTTCCTGGCCTCGTTGAGCACCGCCACCGTCCTGCAGACGTTCGTTACCATTCTCGGAATCCATTTCGCGAAGATACCGTAATGGCAAGATGAGAGATTTTTTATTTTGAGGAATATGTTGATGAAGTTATTACATTAAGTCAATTTCCAAAACGAGGAGTGCGGGTGCGGCGGGTACTTTTTCATCGGTCTCAACGTAGCACTTCGCACCTTCGTATAAAGGTGAAACAATACCAACAGAGCGGCCCAAGGATCTTTACGACGACGCCCCCGCTAAAATAGCTCTTATGCTCCCCACTGACTTGAAAATAGCTCTATTCCATTTTATTCGAGGGGGTAGTAAGGTTAATTCGATAGAAAAAAGGCACATTTTCGATAAATTTTTTTGACGACACAGTTAATATATATGTATATTTATTTCTTTAATTACTACATAATAAAGTAACATTTGAAAAATATTCTGTGAAATTTTCATTAATTTTTACGAAGAAATGAGCGAATGATTGACAGCGAATCTCCGCGGAGGTCTCAAAAAAAAAAGTGTTATTTCATTTTCATCAAAACAACCATTTTGTTATTTAAAAAAGGTTAAAATAAAAAATATAAGAAAAAGTGGGCGACATTGAAAACCCGAAGTGTGCGAAAAACCTGTTGAAAAGTCCGCTGCAGCGCGAAACCATTCCAGAGAGGCGGAGACTTATAGACTTACCCATATGCCATACCTCCGTTAGTTCTACTCCAATCGTCTTCAAATTTTGATACTATAATCTAGACATATTGTACATTAATATAAAAAAAAATTAAAATTAAAAATAGCTTTCTACCCCCTCAAAGTAGATATTAGTGTAAGTTAACAACTGCATACGTTGAGAAGCTCAGTTGTCATCACCAAACATTTTAGAGTTGGTTAAATTCAGTTCGGTTTTAATCACAACATTAATTGTATCACCTTAAATTTTGATATTAGATATATTAAGTTACAAATTTTCTCAAAAAAACATAGCGAGATAAATTATAAAATTTAAGCTTTAACTTCTGAAACTTATAAATTGAATAAAATAATTGCAGTTTCGAAGCATTTTTTAATGTTGACACAAGGCAAAATAAACTTAAAAGATAAAAAAAAAAAGATTAAAATAAAGACAATGTAAAATTATCGTGGACTTGCTATGTAATTTTTCGACCTCTGAGCTTAACCTAAGGGCAAATATAAGTATAGAATAAGTCTAAGTTTAAATGCTAATATTATATATGTATGTCATATATTATAAGTAGGATTTTAACTTTAACTTTCATTGGGTTTTTGAATAATTGTTCCTTTGCATTGCTAGGTACATCCACTTTCCTTATTCAATTAACAAGGAAAGGGTCTGCATTTAGGATCAAATTTTTTGTAATTGTAGATCTACCCTTATAATATTGCTATGTTCAACAGCATCCCGAACTATCCAACCAGTTTCCTTCTTCAGTATCCTAGTGGCTAGAAATGTTACTACCTTTTAAACACAAGGAAATAAAAATTGTTACATAGAACCAAAATTGTTCTCGTTTTATTTATTTTCCGAAGTATCTGCATGCTACCGCAATCAAAGCGCAGAGCAGTACAGAATTTACCATTACATATTTGTTTTTGTTATACTATGCTCAAAAGTTTGTATACGAAATAAAACCTTTCACTTTGCGAGTGCTATTAGTTCTACCTTCTACTTACATTAGATTTGATTTTCTATATATGTATGTACGAGTATACCTCTTAAAAGCGTATCAAATCCCAAACCAAGAAAATTGATTTCAACTTTACGGCAACTATTCTTAATCAATTTTTTTGTTTTTAAGCACGTACTTACAGAATCCTAATTAATATGATTTTAAATAAAACATCGCAATTTTACAGTAAAAGCGTGCTTGCCTGGCAAAATTAAAAATAAAAAAAATAATTAAGCGTCGCGAAAATCAGAACTCAGAACTTAAACAACAAATCTAATAAAGTTTAATATATAATAGTAAAACGTTGGTGACTATTAAAAGCAAGGTGCTTTTTAAAAATTGTTTGAACATATACCCCGTTAAGGCTACAAATAGAACATAAAATATGTCACCTCATACTAAATATGTTCAATGAAGCATTGCCCTACGTTATTCAATTAAAAATAGCAGAATTGAAAATTAAAAAACGTTTTGATTCGTGTAATATTTTATTTCCAAATTTTCATTTTGCATAAAACCAAAATTTTTATCTTTTTATTTATTTTCCGCAATCACCACCCGTGCATGCTGCCGCAACCAAAACGTAAGATGTCCAGAGAAGTATAGAATTTGCCATTATTAGGTTTTCTTTTTTTACTATAAGATGCACAAAAGCTTGTGAGCGAAATAAGACCTTTTACTTTTCAACAACTACTAGTTTTCCTTAGACTCGATTTTCTTTATATACCTTTTAAAAACATTCCAATCATATCAAAATCCGGAGCACGAAAATTGATTTAAACGTTACGGCAACTATTTTTAATCAATTTTTCGATTTTTAAGCGCGTACTTATAGAGTCCTAATTAATATAGTTTTAAATAAAACATCGCAATTTTACAGTAAAAGCGTGCTTGCTTGGTTAAATTAAAAATTGAAAATAATGTAGTAATAATTAAGAGATCTAAATTCTATTTTATAATATTCAGGACAATTTTGATTTCAATTAATTAATTATGAATCTCCAATCAATCTTTATTCAGTATAAGCTGCAGAGTCTTTGAATTCTTAAACAAAATAAGATGAGGCGGAAATCGTATTTAAAACTAAAAACTGAGGATGCCCACATACACAAAAAGGTTCAAACCAATTTTTGTGGAGTGTCTTTACAAAAAGCTTTGCAAAGGGAGTATTTCACTTACCTTTTTAAACTTATTTTCATCTAAAATTAACAATTTGAGAGTCATCAAAATTACCATGTTTTGTTAACAAATCCATCTCGAAAACACCAGTAGGTACCTAAGAAGCTGCAATTTAATTTTACTCACTTCCTGTACTTAAGTATCAAATCTAATAAAGTTATGTACCTAAATATAAAATAGTAAGAAACTTGCAAATAATACAAGCGGAGTTTTTTATAGCGGCTGGCAAAAAGTAAACTCAGAAGAATTTAAAAAAAAATGCTGATCTACTACTGAACCTGGCGTTTGCTTGCTAGAAATATTTTGGGCAGTATTAGTCAGAAAATTTATATTGCTTGAATAAAATATGTAAGTTAAAGGAGGGTTTTCATGTAGTATAGTGTAGTCCGTGTGTAGGTATGTGCGCGGCGCAGGGGGTTTTAAGGGTTCGAATCCCCCAAATGTTTTAAGTTACCTATGTTTCATATAACTGAAAAAGACAAGTAAACAATTATTATTGTATTACCCAAGCCAAAAGATGTACTCATTAAGAGGATCGCTTGTAGGTTACAGCTCAAAAAACCATAATTTACAAAAGTTCATTGTAGGAAAATTGAAAAAGCTTTGTTTTGAATAGTTATACGTCGTTTTTATTATAATTGGAATCGATTGACCAACAAGAATGAAGAAATGTTGCGTTTTTTAACCTTCTAACCCATGCGGCCCAACAAATAGGGGGCAAACTTTTATAATAGTATCATTTAATTTCAAGTAAGGTATTCCTGAATGCGATCATAAATCTCTTTGCGCAACTCTAGAAATATTAGCTTATTTATAGAAATATGATGATGGCAATGCCCCCATACGTTATTCAAACAAAAATGATAAAAGTAAAAATGAAACAAACGTTTTTATATGTGTTATATTTTATTTCCAAATGCTAATTTTGCATAGAACCAAAATTCGTATCCTTTTATTTATTTTCCGCAGTTACAGCCTGTAGATATTTATTCTTAAGCAGCCCACGACAAACATCGCTTTATTAAGATTGAATCGCTCAAAAGGCATCGGCAGGGACAGCTCAGTGGCAAAAAATTCGATCCGCTAATTCCGAAAGGCCCCTAGTTCGAATCCAGTGTCGGGAATATCACAGGAATATCAACTTCTTCTCGTCGTCAGGAGATTAACTATTTCTCGTATGGTTGAAAATAGCCAACTCTATTGCTTGGCACCTTTTTAACCTACGATTTTGGTTAGTTTGGCCAGTCTTTTTTTCCCCACCCAATGAAGTCTTTCCATGTATTTCGGGCTCAATGAGGTCTTTCCATTTAGGGCCAAATGGGGGCATGCATTACTTTTGTGATTAGGACCTAATGCAGTTTCCTTATCATACCTGATGTCAACCTCGTGACTAACGAACTCACAATTCAAGTTGGATTAATATCAGTTACGTTTGATTTCAATTAATTTATTCATTGAAAGTGGTTCAAGTACCTAAGTCGGCAGAAAAATCCAATTCGAATTATTTTGACATTATATTCGGAAGAATTAATAGAAATTAAAATCAACTGAGAATTTAGCAACTTAAGGAATGTCTATCCAAAAAGGGCTTCTGTAGGATCATTTTCTCATTATTTTATGTTGCGTACTCTTATCCTTACCCCTATACAATTTCTTGTTTTGCTTAATCACTAAGAAGATGTGCTATTGACGATATGTTTTCTATCCTAACATTGTTGATTAATAAACACACTGAATATAATTAACATCGTTTTATTTCATTCAACTTAAAAGTTTCGATTTGAACAACCACACGATTCCAAATTTAAGTGCGAGCACTTGCCCCAATTGAGTTTAGCCGCTGCCGCAACCAAAAATAAGATGTCCAGAGAAGTATAGAATTTGCTATTATTACGTTTTATTTTACTATAAGATGTACAAAAACTTGTAAGCGAAGTAAGACAAACCTATTACTCTTCAACTATTTATAGTTTTCCTTAGACTTGATTTTCCTTACATACCTTTTGAAGCCGTATCAAAACCCAAACCAGAGATAACTGACAAGTTAGTTATCTCTGCCCGAACTCGAACTCGAACTCGAATTCATAACATTACTGCAACTATGTATTCTTTGATTGTTAAGCACGTACTTATAGGGTTCTAATTAATATAATTAAAAACGAAACATCGCAATTTTACAGCAAAAGCGTGCTTGAGAAAACGTTGCTTTCAACTTCTCGTATATGGAGTAAACTCTTAAAGGTCACAAACAGGACATGAAATAATTCGTCTCATAAAAAATATGTCCATTGCTTTTCCAATTTAATAAAAATAGTAAACGTGAAAATTAAGAACAAACGTTTTGATATGGTAAGCACAATATTTTTATTTTCAGATTTTCATTTTGCATAGAGTGCAAATTCTTATCCTTTTATTTATTCTCCGAAGTATACACCCCGGTATGCCACCCCAACCAAAGAATAAGATACCCAGAATAGTATACATTTTGCCATTATTAATTTTTTTTTTTACAAGATACATTAAAGCTTGTAAATGAAAAAAAACTTTTACTTTGTGTCTACTACTAATTTTGCTTAGATTTGATTTCCTTTATATACCATTTCAGTCGTATCAAAATACGAACCAAGAAATCTGATTTAAGTATCATACTACGGCAATTATTTTTAATCAATTTTTCGAGCCCTAACTAACACAGCTTTAACTAAAACATTGCAATTTTACAGTAAACGTGAAAAGAAGTGACAAAAATGAAAGAAACTATTAACCTATTTCGTGAAAATACTATAATTCTTTCTAAATTTATTTAACTTTTTTAACTTTCCCTATAATGACATTATGTTGGACTCCTTGATTTTGAATAATTAGATGTATGCTAATCAATCAATTTTTACAACTGAAGTTGCAATCCTTGCCTTTATTTTGGGAACGTAAGAGTATTTTACATTACACACTGAGAAAAAATTGGGTGATTACTAGAAGTATGTTTTCGTGCAGTAAAAACTTATATAGTTCCAATAATTATTATTTCAGTAAAATTAAAAAAATATTTTGTTGGAATAAGTACCAATGTACTTCAGAATAGTTTGCTCTATGGGCAAAAGTAAAATAAAAAATTGGACATATTATACTACTGACGTATACACCTATTTAGTATTAGCCAACCACTCACAAGACGGGTTTTGGTACTTCGATGATACCAGCTTGTTTCCTACACAAGTAGTTTATTATTCTACTACTTTATCTATACTACACTGAAAAAATAGCAATACTAACTAATCTTTTGTTGATTATCAGCCAATTAATTGAATCAGTTGTTATAACAATTTACACTAAAATAGTTGAGAAACTAACTCAATTTTGTAAATGTTTTTCTCAGTGTTTTAGTTCTATCAACTAATTTAATTAGTTGGCTGAAAAAATAGTTAATATTGCTAATTTTTTTCTTTCAGTGTAGCTGTGTGTCACATGTGTTACTAGTATTCTCAGTTATACCTCTAGTTACTTGAATTTATAGTCATAAAGAACTTCTCGTCATCAGTAAAAATGACAAACTAATTTTTTATTCATTTACTATTTCTTAAAGTTAAATGAAATAATACGATGTCATATATATGTTATACGTATGATGCAATAAATTATTGTGTTGCAAACCTGAAATGGTTGGACTACAGAGTCTTAAGAGTTAAGATCGTTAATAACGATTACCTATGTGAAAAACATCAGTGGAGTTTTAATACATCAAGAAATTGATAATCAAAATTACAGCAGAAATGAAAGATATGGTATCTAATTGCTATTAAATAGATACAACAGATACAACGACAAATTCTTCTTAAACGAAATTAAACTACCACCATCCGCAACTTAGTAAAACAACATTTCGTAAAAGAAACGAATAATATTGTTGCTTGATCATTTCTCAAAAATGTGTAAATAATAACATATATTAGGTCCGATCGGTCCGTTTTTAACAAATGGCACTAGCGGTTATGAAAAAAAAAAATGCCAATGAACCTTGTTTTTTACGCTATTCATTGGCAAAGTTTGTGGTAGCTAAACAGAATTTGCGGGAGGTTTTACATATTTGCTTAAATTGGAAGAAAAATGCAGCTAAAGCGCATCGAATGCTAGTGGAAGTTTATGGCGACAATCCTCCAACTGATAAATCGTATAGAGAATGGTTTTGACGTTTCAAGGATGAAGATTTCAGCGTTGAAGACAAAACAACAAAAAACAACCCAAATATTCGAAGACGAAGAATTGCATACTACTAATAGTAGTAGTAGCGATGGACAATACTTCGGTTAATCTGTTCTTTCATTTTATTTTTAAAGAAATGCATTTCTTACAACAAAAAAACGGACCGAATTAATTTGTACTCTCAATACATGTGCATTGTACCTACACACATACATATTGGAATATGGAGTGAATAGTTTCTATCTACTATTTTACATCCCTTAAAGGGCACTAATATAACATGAAATAATTATTCTCATACAAAATTTGTCCTAAAAGGCATTGCCCTATACCTCCATTATTCAAACAAAAATAATAAGAGTGAAACTTAAAAAACGTTTTGATACGTGCAATATTTTATTTCCAAATTTACATTTTGCATAAAACCAGAATTCTTTTCATTTTAAGTAATTTCCGCAGTCACAACCGTTACATGCTACCGCAACCAGAGCATAAGATGTCCAGAGAAGAATAGAATTAATCATTTTTAATTTATTTTTAGTTATAGTTAGCACCGGACAACTGTAGTTGGAGTACTAATTGTTACTTTGAAACTTCTGTGAATTATTCTGACGATCTCCGTCCTTTTATATGCATACCTTTAAGAAGCATGTCACTTGTTTTAAAGCTTTAAGCGAAAAAACTAATTGAAAACATCATAGCAACTTATTTTAACCGATTATTTAGAGCTAATATCTACAAAACCATAATTATTACAATTAAAGAAGCAAAATGTCGCACTTTGTTAGTTAAATTTTGCCTTTTTCGCTTAGTTTAAAGTGGTGTAAATTCCAATAAGCATTAAGTTTAATTAAGTTATTGCGCAATTAAATACAATTAATTTAATATGTGAGGATAATTTGATTTAAAATAATTACCACGAAACTCAATCATTACGGTTTAAGCTTTAAAGTGTGTGAAATATTCGTTTGGAAGCAGACAAATTAAGACCAATTATAGTAATAAGTAATAAGTACTTTACTTCAGTTAATAATTCCAATATAGGTTTTGTTTTACTGAAGATTTTGTTAAATTTTCTTAATTATTTCCGGCATGAGGTAGTAATTCTAATAATCCCAACAACATTTTATTTTTAGTGTATTTTACATTTCTAAACGCAACTAATAATTTTCTGAACTCAACCGTTAAAACAATTTTCTTAATTATAATACGTAATACTAAACACAAAAACTTTCAACTCTCCAAATTTTTTATGTAAGAAAGAAAAATGACAATATCTACTTTTTCACAAATTAATCTAATATGTAGTTGTCATTGTTTCAAAATTCAATTTAGTCAAAAAATCAATTTGAAATGCAACATTTTCCCTTAGCAAATTAGCAGAGATAACATTCTTCTTCGGAAATTGACTGTTTTATTTTGAATATTTATTTGCAGAAGGAATTCAATGCAAATATTGCTCTATTTTATTTAAGTTTTTTTAGGAATTTGTAGAGTATATACAATTTTGACAATTAAATAAAATAAAATTGGCACATTACTTGTTAAAAAGAAATAAATTTTATAAAAAATATATTATTATATATTGTATAATGTGAAGAAAACTATTTTTTCGAATGATTTCGGTATGGTTACTTCAATAGAAAAGATTTTAATATTTATATCTATAGTGTATAGGATAATTTTTTTATTTTGTTTCCGAAATATGTTATAAAAACCATATCTTAAACGAAAAATTTAAATGTTTATATATAATACAAATTAAAAAGTGAATGATTTCATACGCTTTAAATGTAATCTTACTTTACAATAACTGTTTTTTATATTTTTAAGTATGATTTGTTTTGAGTTTCTAAAGGCATAGGCAACATTATTTGAGTTTTAATTGTTATGTTGTTATAGAGTAGAGATGGATATAAAAAAAATCAAAAACGTTTGGTTTTCAAAGCGCGATAATTGTCATATGATAATTTTTTGGATAGTATAAAACAAGTCTTAAAGAAAAAAGCTCCTCCGTTCGAAGTCCTTAATGTATAAATTATCATAAAGTTATTTTGTCTCTTCTAAACACTTGTGTACGTTAGGTGCATATAAAGTATGTGCACCCTGTCCAAGAAGACACAATTATTTTCGATCCTTATATCGTTCACTCTACTTCCTACGTGAATAAATCATCCTTCTTTTGAAGGTTAAGGATTTTCTGAGGCCATCATCTGCCAGAGAAGTCGCAAGAATTATCGCCATCGCTGCGTGAGTCCCCAGCCTTGGCTGTGGGGGCTCTGGAGGGCTAGTGCGACGGCTAGAAACAGGCGCAAGGAAAAACATTACAACGTACTAAGTGTATAATAGCTGCCAGGAATATATGTGAAAATTATGCAAGATAAACAGCAGCGCCGCGTCGACAGTGCGCTCGAGCGAAGAAAAAGTGCTCGACGAAGGCGGAAAAAATGTCGAAGGAAGCAGCAAGGCGGCTGTGTGGCAGTGGAATAATATTCGCAACCTCGAGAAGGATACTTCTGCACAGATGGATATTATATTTCATTGCAGATAAGGATAAGCGCTCCTGGGTAGTGCAGACTCAAAACAACGCGACCGCATCCTCCACACCTTTTATGTGCAGAGATAATCACGAGGGTAAGAAAGCGCTGGAGCCGACTGCTGAAATATCTACGGCGTTTATTTATCTTAAGTTGCCGCCGTAGTTTTGCTACTCGCTACGAGCTTTAACTTATGGCAAATGATATATTTCTTCAGATCCGACTTTTTCCAGCTGATGTAGGGCAGGAGGAACTCTTAAAGGGCCCATGCTGGTTATGGTGATGATGACGATGATGATTCCGATAACTTCCCGCAGCCACCAGTTCCAACCACGAGGGATCATAAGACAAATGACTAGCTAACTCGGCTTAGGGAATCTAATCATTCCCAAAAAGATGAAATTTTTGAACTTATTCAGAAAAATGTTTTGTTTTAAATACATTTGATGGGTTAAAGGCAAAAATCTTCAATAACACTTATTGAATCAATTTGAAAGTAAAATAATCTCGAGAGTTTGCGGTTTTAAAAAGTAATATACTCTGTAAATTGTAAAATTAAAACAGGATTTTATAATTTTTATTAAACAGTCCAAAAATAAGTAAATACAGGGTGATAGCTACATCATTAAAACTTTACAAAAAATTTAATTTTGAATAGACGTAGAATATAAAAAAATTTTATTCAATAAACAAATTAAACTTAATGCTTATTGGAATTAGGTACCACTTTAAACTAAACCAAAAAAAGTAACATTTAATTAAAGTAGCAAAATGTCGCAGTACTGCGACTTGCTATTTTAAATGTAATTTGTAGATATTAGCCCTAAATAATCGGTTAAATTTAGTTGCCATGATGCTTTCAGTTAGTTTTTGCGCTTGAAGCTTTAAGACAAGTGACATGCTTCTTAAAGGTATGCATATAAAAGGACGGTGAACGTCAGAATAATTCACAGAAGTTTCAAAGTAACAAATAGTACTCCAACTACAGTTGTCCGGTGCTAACTATAACTAAAAATAAATTAAAAATGATTAATTCTATTCTTCTATGGACATCTTATGCTCTGGTTGCGGTAGCATGTAACGGCTGTAACTGCAGAAAATAAATAAAAGGAAAAGAATTTTGGTTTTATGCAAAATGTAAATCTAGAAATAAAATATTGCACGTATCAACATATTTGTTAATTTTTAATTTTATTATTTTTGTTTGAATAAAGTACCTATCTTGTTTAGAATATTCCCTTTTTTGATCTGATCTTGAATTAGGCTTACGTGCTTACTTAGAATTACAATATATTATTTTTAAAATTCAAATATGCATATTGGCATATAGGTACTGATTTTTGCATTCGACATAAATCTCAACCTTGTTCTTTTTCTTGAATAATAGTTACTGATAATGTAGTTTTAGATCATTATACATACATCTTTACAATATATTAAGTGCGCCAAACATATTATGTGTTTAAATGTAACCTTAGATAAAAATAACTTATAATATTTTAGACTTAGACTGCTCACACTTACAAACCGGAGGGATAATTATTAATTCAAATACAATATTAGGCAAGGCTATTTGCTCATATCATTGTAAAAAAATCATGTTGATTACTTTGATGATTTTAAAATTGTTTTCGTTTTCTTTTCTTATTTTACTATCAATATGTCTTTTACAAATACCTACATTATGTACTTTTTCTGGCAAAATCGCTAAGTTTTAGTTTGACATGGACATGTTTCTTCACCTAATTTGTAAAGTATTAAATTCCCTGCAAAATTGACTGAATAATATTTTCCCGTAGCTTCAATATTTTTTGAGTTATTTGCGAGGATAAGAATAGTGAAATTTGACAGTTTTACTTCATAAATAACTCAAAATTAGTCAATCGGACATCAAAATGCATATAAAAACTGTATAGACAATTTTACCCTCCCCAATATTACGCAACCATTTTTACAATATCTTTTAGAGTTAACAAATAACGTGCAAAACCTTGTTTCAATTTTCTTAGTTCAATTTTGTTCGTCACTTTATGTTTGTTTTTCTTAAGCATTTTGAGATCTGTTTTTTTCTTAAGACTTAAAGCAGTAGAGTACCAACCATTCTAATATAGTCTTATTGGAGTCAAAAATTTAGTAAGGGAAAATGTTTCAAGACACATAACGACCATAGATAAATTTTTCAACCATTGTTATGCAGCACATGTCGGTTATCATGGATATCTCGAAGCACCGGGAGGTGCCCGTGCTCTCCGTTGCGGTGAAAAATAAGAGAACGGCAATTTTTTTGGTCGAAATTATTTTGAAAAATTGAGTGATTCGGAAACCACCCGCTGCTGTGTACAAACATTACAATAATAAGTTGTTTGCTCAGCGCAACAATCCGTGGTGTGAATCACCTGAAAACCTTTTATCGGGGCAGCCATCGCCCGTTCCGGCGAATTCGCCACCGGTACACTTTAGCACCTCTCGTTAGCCAGTGCAGCACCTTGCTGGCCGGCTGGCTGGACACACCGCGGCCGCGGCGGGGCTGACCCCTAAACACATTTTCAATGCTAATCAAAAGACGTGCTGAGTAATTGTGTGAATTGAATTTTTAATTAATGATTCCGAGGTAATTCCCGCGCCAGTCGGGTACTCAATTTCCGCGCTCCGTCTTCTTCTGGCGCGCACCTGTTGGCCGTCGTGTAGATGCAAACCCCAATTAGCCCCAACTGGAAAATCGCCTCAATGAGCAGCCCGAGCGGTCGACGGAGCAAATTTTTTGGCAATTTACAGCAGGTAATCGCAGCAAATCCCGGTTACTCGACATCCCTGGGAAATTACACTGTCACTGTCCGGGGACTCCCCTTTAACGCCATTGTGAAACGTCCCCGTCGAGTCGATGAACACCGCCAAGTGCCGCCGGTGGAGCAGTAGGTGGATTTTTTCGTCCGAACATCAAACCTCAAGTGCGAATGGGTAAAAATTAAAAAATCTGAGCCAGCGTGGACGTGGATGTCTGCCGGCGACGGTGACAGTGGATCGTCGTTTGCGGCAGAACTTCCACGGTTTGACGATGGCCACCGAAGCGAAGAAATTGCGTTCTGCGAACCATGAATTTTGCCTCCCATCTGCGGACACCACAGGATGGCACTCAAGGGCCCCGGATCTGCTTTTGGTGACTTTCCTGGACGTTTTTAGTGATTTAAATGCATTGAACTACACTACACTGACTACTAACTACTACTACAATATTGTAGTATGTCACTATAAATATAATGTCTACCTACCTTAATTGATCCCATAGACATTAATATCATACCAATTCTTTACTTAACCCTTAACAGGAACCCAGAGGAATGATTGACCCGAACCTCGTAACTCCCATTTAAATACCTTAAGTTTTTTTACCATTATCCAATTTATTTTTCATATCTCTTAAATTAATTTATTCATCTACTATATCAATAGAGAGAGCATTATAAGAGTACCGTGTTTGAAATCAAAAAACTCATTAGCTGACTTACTCCCAGCATTTTCGTGACTGGGGTCACGAGGACCCGACAGTGCCAGCTATGCAATTCTGCGGAGGTGAGCCAGCTAAGGTTAATATCATTTTTAATTCTTACCTTTATATATTTGTCCCTTTTTCACTTGTTGTTTTTAAATAAAATCTGTAGAAGACCGAAGCGGCATATGAAATATTTGATTAAAAATATTTTGTTAAAAATAGGAAGGACGCTGAGCTGAGTCCAAAAAAGTAATTTTGGGAATTTTTTGTTTTTTATTCGTACTGAAACCATATACTTACCTACTAAAAATATCACAATTTCTTGATTCGAAACAAGTTTAACAAAAATTATCTTCTTAATAAAACTCAAACACAACAACAAAATCATCTTCCTGAGGCTCATTGTCATCGAACACTCACACATTTTTGTGACATTGTTTGACTTATTTCAAGGCCAAAATATATCGAGGAGTATTTGAAGATTTTTATCTATGTTTTAATTAAAAATCTATTAAATACGAGCTTTTCTATAGTCTTACACTTTTCCTACTATAAAAATAGATTGTGAAAAAATGCAACTTATTCTTGAAGACCAAGTATCTATATATGTACCTAAATTTGTTGTTAAAATACACGTTTTATTATAACATTTATCTGACAGACCCGCATTTTTTCTAAAATTTATTATACTTTAATATTATACAAATATCATGAAAATTTTACAAGGCTTTTCAATAAGCGGTTAAGGAAATTATATGTCTATACGAGTAAGTGATAATCGAATCATCATATTTTGGTAAGAAAAATTCCGTCATTTAATCATATATCATAAACCTATACTAAAAATTCCATATAGCCCGATAGAAAAATGTTCAGCAATGTTAAATCGTATGATCTTGACTGCCGATCGATTATGTTAACCATAAATTTCATTTAACGTACGACGACACGTCTGGCGAACCGAACACCAACTTTGATAGTAAATTCGAATAATCGAATGATGAATTATTTCAAACTACTGAGCAAAGTGATCAAAGTTCGATTTTAAAATTCCAATCAGTTTTACCGCTGTGGCATTTGAGAGTCCTGACACGTTTGTTGGAAAACTTGATGAAATGATTCCTACACATGTAGAAATCAGTTCGACAGTGGTCATTCTTTGCCATTATACAACCGGCGAGGACCAAATTTCTAACAGAGCTCGTTCAGTTGTCGACTGAGTAAGTACGCCACTGGCGACATTAATTATGAATCGAAAACAGCAATTACATCGCCCCGTACAAGATTAGTCTAACATGTCTGGAAAGTGGCGTGCACAAACAACCTGGCGCTAGTCGTACAGTGGACCACATACCAAGTCCACATGGTCTCAGGTTGGCAGATATCTCGAGGGTTTCTAAAAATCGCTGTAGGAAAAACGATAAAAACATGTGGAAGCGACACAACTGTCATTAATGTTCCTTAAAGAGGCTCGACAATCAGCACAGGGAATGTAGTAGCTGTTTATAACTTGTTCGTCGCTCATATTCTTGCCGATCGCGTCGCAATTCTTGTGCAAATCTCGTCTTGTCCAGCAGAATTACCATTTCTCAGCAATCGCGATCCGAGCATACTAATTGGTTGGTTTCATTCACAACTGCTCCACTCTGAAGATTCCACGTCTTTTTCTGCGATATGTGGCGTTTTTTTGTGAGAAAGTCTCAGATGAGATCGGTTTTATACCCTGGGACGGTAGCGCACTTTAGGGATTTTGCTATGAGAACGCGCACCTGAGCAGCGAAATAATTGGCGGGTTTCCTATCCGATCGCGGTGCTTCTCAGAATTGAATTGCACCACAATCGGAGGAGGCTTTCCTCGAGTAACATACGTCGGGGACTGTTCAGAAAACAGACCAATTGCAGGTGCAAGCGGTTGATTAATTCGTCATTGGGGCAGCATACGCAGCCGAACCTTTTACGAGGCAGGTGGAGGCAGGAAACAGTTCATAAACAAACCTTTTCGAAATGTCTTGGTTAATTAACTACCCTGGCCAGTTCCGAGTAGGTCAGGCATGCCTTAACCTGATTCCGGTGCCAAAATAGGGCTAAAACCACCCACCGGTCGAGTGGAGTGTAAATAACGTGCGAAGTGAGCAGCATACCCGGTCGAGAATAAATTTGAACAGCTCATTACGCGATGAAATCCAGTCATAAAGATTAAATTAAAACACAACTGAATTTCCATAACAGGCAAAAAAGGGGCGACCGGGGGGCGTAATAAAGGCCGCCAGAGGGAAATGAGGAAAATAATAATGTTGGCCGGTTTCCTCGGCGCCGGGCACAACCATCATCGATATTTAAATAAAAATGCGGCGTGCGCCATAACGCCGTGTTACGACACTTTTAATTAGAACCAGTCGTACGTACTTAGGCTCAGGTGCTGTGGATATCTCCAGATTTATTGCTTTAGCTGGTAATAAGTTTCTCAGAGCTCTGATCGCATGACTGAAGTCGTTCAAATGTCTTTCTTACTAACGCTAGAAGCAACAAATTTTCGCGGAAAACACCGCCCAATAATTAAAAGCATAAAATTTATTTCAATTACCTTAACATACCCCTACGGGTGAGTTAGATGGTAAAGTTTTGAAAATAGCAGCTTTGTAATTGAATGTAAACTGATATTAATAACTTTGCAATTAACTCGCAAGCACTTATCATGTGTTTACTTTAGTTGTAATCTGGATTTTCCTGTAAATACACTGCAAAGTCAAGTTTATTGAAATAAACTGAGAATATTGCAGCATTTATATAATTATATAATTTCAAAATAAAACCAGAGGCATTTCACCAGCGGCGAATTACTTTTCCCAACACGTAATAGCTTTTTAATCAGCTTGATACACCAAATTATTAAAAAATTATTTTGAGAATTACAACTGAGTAATATATTTTTTTAATTGATTGATTCTTCCTTTTTAAATAATAATTACTTGCATACAAATACATAAGAGACTACAATATTAAAATTTTACATTTCAAATATGCAAGGAGAATTGTGTAAAAAATAATTGATTCATTCATTCGAAAATCGCTGTTAATTATAATACTATACTACTAAACTTAACCGAGCATTTATGTATTAAATTGGCGACCAAATATTGATTTTACGAACATCTTAAACGTTAATTCACACATACATACAATTAAGTCTCTAAGCACACTGGATTTTTAAAATTCGAGTAAACTAAAAAGATTAGTTTATAATATTGTTGGATTAATACTAGTCTGCAAACAAAATTCTGTAATTTTTACTTTAAACTAAACTTTTTATGAAAGACACAGACTAGTTTAGGTTATTACTAAATTGCAATCTCAGAACATTTTTGGATCAAGCCATTTTTGAGTAAAACCCATTCGATCAGAAATTTTGAAATCTGAAATATTTCTACTCATTCTTATATTGACTGCATTTCAGCAATTACTTTGTGCCTTTATTTATAAAATTATAGACAGTGCGATTTATTCTTGTTTTAACCCTATTATATGATTACGTTATTGATCTTGATGTTATTCTTGATTAACGTGTTTTCGGACTTCATATTGATTCTCTAATAAATGACTTATTCTGTTTTAGATTTCATTTTACTGCTGGTGTAAGGAATTATAAGGGTCATATAGTCATTTAAAGGCTAACA
Organism: Machimus rusticus; assembly: GCA_951509405.1. Lineage (NCBI taxonomy): Eukaryota > Metazoa > Arthropoda > Insecta > Diptera > Asilidae > Machimus > Machimus rusticus. The sequence continues at coordinate 45,910,951 of OX608050.1, read as the reverse complement.
GATTAATAAGACCTATTTTATTCAAGAATATGCTAGAGTAGTATGGTTTCCCTATTATGCGTGGCACATTTCTCTATTTGAAGCAGTGCAAACATGCTTCCGTTTCCCGACATTTTAAGATTATATTGTATTTTAGTTTGTTATCGCATATATGTACATATGTTATGTACTATTGTACAGTCAGGGTGAAAAAAATTGCACTATTTGTCAGTCATAATTTAAATTAACTCCATCCTAATAAGGAAGTAATTTAAAATTACTTTAAATTTATCACCGACTAGGGACCTTAAGTTAAATGTGTTTTTCCTTTTTTTCTTTATTAATAAATGAACTTGTTAATACGTAATCCCTGAGAATGCTTCTTCATCTAGAACTTAATCGGTCGTATCGTTATCCGGTTAGAATTCCGGTCTCTAGCGGCTGGATAATAAGGAACTTACTGCGCATATTGAAATAGGAGTAATTTTACTAGTAGGTACGCTCTATAGGGTCTGTCGATGTGAAAATTAAATTAAAGTAAAACATCGTGTGAAGACTTGGAGAGAATCGAAAACTATAACCTTGCAATTTAGTCGGCAAAAGCAATTATTCCCTGAAGAAGAAATTTTCATGCCACTTCCAGGGTAAGAAGGCAGAACCCTCGCGTCTGCGAACGAGTTAAATTATATTAAGTGGAAAAGTGAACATGAGTTGGGTGTTATCTGGTTACTTTTCCCAACAGAAGAATCCCATTACGCGGATCCCTCGCGATCACATGATCCATTTGAGCACGAAATCATAGAAACGAAAATTATTAAGATCGCTTTCCTCACGAAATGAATTTTCTTTGACAGCGAAACCTCTAATTATCGGCGTGGAAAAGGTGAAAACAATCAGCAAGAAAATTAGAAAAAAAATACACTGCTCTACGGAGGCGAATAAAAACCGCTGGCAAACCGAAGAAAGAAATAAGAGCATAAACTTTTTATAGTTGCGTTAATTAGAAGCCTCAGCGGCTAACAACTTTATTGTTTTACTTTTTGCGATTTTTTGCTCGAGTTACCTTCGCGTAACCTCCGCTTTGCTGTGATCGCTGGCCGGTGGCAGTCGAAACGTTGCGTGCTCTCATTCAGCGCAGCATTGGCGGCTAGAACTGCATAGTTTTTTTTGCGCGGATCACCTGTGCCCGCTTGCCTTCTGAAAAAGTGAAATATTAAATTTATGAATAATTCATTCGATTAGGCGAAGCAAAAACTCTCCGAGTACTGAGGGAATTCAGTAATTGCAAAATTTTATCGGAATTTATCTAGTGACACATTTCGATGCCAATAGAAGCGGCTGTTCAACTTCGCTGCGGAAAAGTGCAATTTGCATTATGAGGATTTTGTCGTGTACATGTTCTATGAGTCTATCTCTCGTTTCATAAATAAAGATCTAGCTAGAGCAGATCAAAATACAGACAATTATTTGTGAACTTCCTTCTGCTTTCATGTTAACTATTTGCTTTACACTTTAGTAACTTATTTTACATTATTTTCAAAAGATTAATTTGGAATTCAAGAGTAAAACATTTGTATATGGTGTTTATTTAAAAAATTTATGAAAACATTAAAATATACCTCACTCTAGACGAAATTTGGACCTCGCTTTCGAAAAAACACATTCAATTAACAAACTCAAAATTACGGATATAAATATTTTTTATGCAAGGTGTTTCTTTAATCGATTTCACTGATTTCAAATTACTTCTAGAGATTTTCATGACAATTTATAAATATCTATAATAGGTACGCCCATATTAATCAGCAAGGGTCTCCTAAGCTGCGAGTTTGAAACATAATATGTAACTATATATCTATAAATTATAGATGTTCTGATAAGTGGCGACACATTTAAGTAGACGATGCGGAAAAATTCAAAATTGTTCATAGTGTCTCAAGCGTTATTCATTCTTTTGAAAAGAAAAACTTTGTAAAATTTGTATACAGCTTATTCGTTATGATTATGAATGTACCTATGTATATTTTTTAAGTTATTGAAATTACAGTGGTGAAATATTCCAATTCTAAAATGAAATACAGAATTGGAATTTTCAATGAAAGATAGATTGAATTAAAAATTAATCCCATTTTAAACGATTGTTTTGTGTCACCTGTTGTGTGGCACGTATAGCTTCGCCTTGTTGATAAGAATTATCTTTGGATCTAATGAAATAAAATGTGTTTCGGATGCAAATAAATTTGTGGAGTTAGAAAGGTTTAAAAATCCGCTAATTGAAGATGAAAATCCCTTTAGAAAATATGTTAAGGATATTTTAATTGAATTATTTGATTAAAAAAGAAGTTTAAAGTTTTCACGGTGGTATCCGTCACGTCTTCCTTAATGAAAACAGGTAGTGTGAAAGCAGGAGAAGTTAATTTCCTGCCGATGATCAAGTTTGACAAAATAGCCTTCATAGGCAACAGTTTCCCACTTTAATTGGTATAAATCTGAAGCGGTCACAGCCGGGCAGCACACCTATTTCCTCGGGGGAACGGCCAGCCCGGACCCTCGCTTAGAGGCAATTATTTTCACACAGAGATCGCATTAAGAAGAAACAATTATCGCCTGTCAGCGCCCGGGTCCCAGTAGGTCCGTCCGCGGCCCCAGCGCTGCGATGGCACAAAGCCCCCTTATAAGGCAGCCCCAGAAAAATTGCGATCGAACCTGATCGAGCCGATAAAATCGACGAGCGCGGTCCGGTGTCCAGCGCGACATTCTCACGTGGTCACATTTATGTGACAGAAATGCGAAACTTTTGATGGCCGGACTGGAAAGTAGACACGCTCGGACCGGCCGGACACCGGAGCCCTAGTTAGCGCTCCGCACCGGGGCTAGGCCTGGCGCAAGAAGCACTCCTGGCTGGCGGGCTGTCTCCTTTCGCTGCCGCGGACTCGCCGTTGTCCTGTTTCGCGTCTGCCCGCTGCCAGAGCGCGCGAAACTTTTCATTCCGTCGAATCTCCGCTGCGGGGCTCGCGAGCCCGCGGCCGCTGTGATTGACAGCCGAGTCATAAATAATTCATGTCATTAAATCATGTTACAAAAGTTTTTCCCTTCCTTCTTTTTATTTATTTAGCTGCGACTGGGCCAGCGTCGTGGCAGTTAGTACCTCCGAGTTTTTGAGTCGTTGCCACTTTTTTCCCGCCTCCCAAGATCAACTTTTTTCCGCCATCGATTGGCCGCGCGGAGCTTTGGCGTCTTTTATTTTCCCAACAACCGTCGATTCGTTCTCCTCTCTTGTTATCATTCAGAAAAATCCACCGCTGTGCCGCAGCAGCTCGTTTGGGTCCTTTTTGCACGAGCCTTCACGTGTCATTCATGGGTTCGCTCTTTAAGATTTACGGGAATAGGCTTTCTTTTTGAGTAGATAGGTGCCTACTTTAAACCATTGATTCAGAAGAACCTCTGCCACATACTGTACCCTTAGGGAATTTATTTAAGACACTATCACCTGTATCTAAACACTGAGCATTATTCCTTTTATGATTCTAATGACAGCATCTTATACTTCAAACTCTATTTCTAAAGAAAAGTCCAATGAAATAGATTTTTTGATTTATTTTAAATAGGAGTAATTTACATTAGGTATACACACAATGATTTAAAAATGATATATTCAAACCGACTTAGTTAAAATTACGACTTTTTACGTTATTTTAACCATTTTATCTATTGATTTTATTGATCTAACATGACCAAGAAACTTTAGAATAGTATTTTTACAATAGCTATGTCTTTTGGTTAAGTTGTGTCTGAATTTAGATATGAATTAACCGATTTTTAGTTTGAAGAATAAAATATTGCTAATTTATTTGTTGTTTAGAATTCAAACAACTAGCTACCATAATTCAACATTCAAGCTCTTTTAGGAGGTGAGCCTCATCTTGGTCATTACATTAGTTTATTTTATTATTTATTATTGTTTAAATTATTTTGAGAGTCCCTTTTTTCTTCTAAATCAAATTTGGGTTATCATGTGCAAAAAATAAGAAACATGTGTAAAAAATTGTAACAATATGCATATTAAATAATTGTTGAAAATTGTAATAGGTAATATATAAAGTATATAAAATTAAAAGCAAAACTCAAACGTAAGTTTATTTTGCAATCAACAATAGGAATAGTAAACAGAGGTTATTTAAATTCATAAATTCATAACGTATAAATAAAATAATATGTACATAGAATGGAAAATCGCTTATAGGAAAAAAAACCACTTGGTAAGGGTGAGTAAGGCATTTTCAAAATCTTCAAATAGAAAAAAATTTTCCCAAAGAAAATTAAAAACGAAATTATTACATAACTTTAAAAAAAACGTTGTAGTATTGGACACATCTGTATATTTAAATTATTTCGACTAAATTCACCCAACAAATAATTTATTTAGTTACCATTCCAATTCCAGAACGTAGAGTTTTCAACAAAAGAAAATACTGTGTTTAAAATAAAACCTTGAGCCTTAAAGTGTTTCCATAAAATGCCTTAAGATTGAACGAAGTACCTTATACATTTTTTCCACAAGGCACAAAACATCTTAAACTTGAATGAATTTCTGATTCTCAGCTAATCGAGTAACATTCATGAAAAATTTGCTCTAAGAAAATTATCCTCAACCAAGTTTGTTAGATTACTTACTTTACTGGATTTTTGCGCTTGGGGATTTTTAGCAATAATTTGTAAAAAAAAAATTAATTCATGAAATTAAGTGTAAGTAGTGACCTAAGTAGGTACGTCGAAGGTAATGATCTATGCATTAAGTTTTATAACATTTTCACTATAAGTTCTAAAAAATTTCTTTTAGTAATATGTAAATAATAAATTAAAGAACATAAATTAGATGGAATTACACAAAGCCTTTTGATAATGAAACATCTGATCGTTCAGAGAACAATAAGGAAATATTTACAGAAACACCGATCAAGGTGTTTCTAAAAATATAAGATGATATCTCTCACAAAATGGGTGTATTAAAAGTTGTTTTATAGAGTTATAATAATACATATAATAAATATTTCTACTCTGATCGCATTACCCCAGTAAAGTCGAAATTTCCGTTTTAAGGAAATTAATTTATTTTCGCTATTACACATTACAAGACTTGTGCCGAATACAAATTTTCTTGAGGAGAAAAAGAAGATTCAAAGCTACTGAACGAGCTAGCGCCAATGGATGTGTAAATAATTCCTGAAAAAGGCTCCGGCGAACCTTCGCGGACAAAGAAAGTCACCAAAACGCCGTCTATTCTCAAGTCGAACCGTTTGAGGGCCATAAATCTATGACTTTGCATGCCTCCACTTTCGAGCTGAATTTCTAATGAGGCGTCAAATAACTTCATGTTTCGCTATTTCTGCCTCCTTTAGCGCTCGCGGTTTTTTCCTCGCGCTTTTCTTCGTTTTTTTTTTTCTGCGCGCGTCGCTTGTTTTCTTCTGTGCGCTTTTTTCCATCTGATTCAATACGATGGACTCCGGCAATTGCGTTTGTGACTTACCTGAACGCACCTTGAATGCCAAATTCGTGAGGTTACCGGTGCGATTTGTAGGAATTCCAGGTGAGAGGGGTACGCCGTTCGAGCTCACAATATTTCATTTGGGCTCTTTGGTATTGATAGCGCACCAGCTTCAGGTAAGTCGTTTGTTATCTGGTGATATATTGACCGCGGCGGACGAGACCCTTTCGACGGGTGTGCAACGCGAAAACAAAATGTGTGTCATGTCTTATAATCGGAAAGAATGTTTTGACTAATGGCTGGCCAGCTCAATAAAACAAAACTATAACGCAGCCGGGAATTGCACCTTTTGAATTGAACGAGTCCCGGTCTAAGCAGGGGCTCATAATTTATCTCCATAAATTAAGTCTTAAAACGAAGAAGCTTGTCTTCCACCTATTTTTGGAAACAATAGTTTTCTCTCCGGCAACCACCTTGGAGGCAAAAGTTTCTTGAAAATCTTCCTATAGTCCGGACTGGGAACAAGTATTAATTACGAAATTGCTGCTGGCGTAAATGTGTCGTCACAAAACAAATTAATTGATGGCCAAGTTTACTTACATCGTGCAATTGGTCGTCATTGAGCCACGAACTTAGCACATGAGTGAGTAAATTGCAGACGATGACTATCACTTACGTCAATGAATTGCGACTAGTGCCTAATGGGACTTCACAAAGATACAGTCTTAAAACACTCGTTGACGATTAATAATAATTTAATGTTTCCCCAGAAATTCCCCTATTTGCAAAGATGTTGAATAAAACCGCGCTGACTCAAGCGGCAAAATAAAGTTACCTACATTAATAACTTTTCCATTATGCCATATGACATAACAGTTGTAAACATTATTTGCGAGAATGAGATATTTTTAGTATTGCCTATTAAATATTCTGCATAATTTTAGCAAGCATAGCACGGGAAAATCTAATTCAAATTCTATGAATCATTACAATTAACCAATGAATCGGTAATTATTGTATAATAAGCCGGTTAAGTTTGAGGAAGGTGTGATGTTATTTCCTTTTAACTAATTATTTCACACTGTATATACTTAGTTTAAGCTTTAATAAACTGTGTCTAATTATTATTATACAGATTTGAAGTTGCTGTTAAGGTTTGCTAGCTGTAATATCATATTTTAAAATAAAAACTTATGATCGTAGAGTAACTTTTTAAATCAATTTACACATATATTAGCACTGTGCTCGAAAATGGCGGGATTGACATAAAATTGTGACTTTAACCCTGACTCAACCAAAAAAAAAATCATGAGAACTTTATTTTTAAATGCAAAAGAATTAGTATTGAAAATTCTATTATACATTACACTCATTACACTACCACTTCAGACAACTTAATACCTGGATTTAAAAAAATATATTCATATATGGTTAATTCCATTTAAACTGGGAAAAATATAAAGAAATATATTAAGCATAGCACAAGTTATGCATAAACAGTCAGCGACGGCCATGGAAAAATGTATATTTGTTTTATAAATATGTATATTTAGGTCTACTCCTTATTATATAATGTTTATAAGTACATTACAAAAATGTTCGTTCATTTATATTTTTTATAGACATTTATTTCAGGAAAATTGTAACAATAATGGTATTTATATTTTTTGATACTTTCCAGATAAAAATGTATTAATTGAATTATTTATTATAGAGGTGAGATTTCACGAAAAAAATATTTAAAATCACCAGGGTAAAATGAGGTAGCGCAGCATTGGCTATTTAAATAGTATACTACTCTCTACATATTTGTTTAAAATTATAAATTTTTAATTAATAATTAAGTTACTCAGCAAATTTCGAGAGAAAGAGTTTTACACATCATAATATTTAGGCATCGTCAAAGACGTGAAAGAAACCGTGAATAAATAATATAATATAATATCCATGAACAAAGATAAGAAAATTTATATATATTTTAAAATTAACTCAAGAAGTACCTACACGATTTGATTCCTTTTCTAGTATCCAGAATAATCGCATTAAAAAGACATTTTTACTTAATCTTAAATTATTATGTTCGGGTTTTAAAATGTAAAAACATAAGAGTTAAGAAAAGGTAAGGCTAATAATATTGTACTTATTTCCCGAGGGTATACTAAAAGCTATAAACTGCAACACTATCGTTATATTGGGTAATATAATACATGTAACGAAGGGTAGCGTTCAATTTATAGTGCATATGTGTTGTATGTAATGATGAAACAGGGCGGTTACTTTTCTTCTGTTTGCTCGTTTAAGTTTAAGAAAAAAATAAGCTTGTTTGGTTGAATCAACATTTAGTAAATTTTGAATGATATGATAGTTATTCACAATTTGTTCAAGCTCGTTATTTGATGCACTTTGATTAGGAGCTGAATAAAATTGTTTTCAGAAAATCTTCCGAAACCGATGAATTTAACGGAGCATACCTAAGCAACTTTAGTTCAATTTAATACTTCCTGATTTACCTAAGCGCAGTGTGGAAGGTGTGGAACAGTTCTTGCTTTCCAGAAACTCGTCGACAGTGGAAAACAAGTACATCAGTGATAAATGGACAAAATAAGTAAATACTTTTTGACGAGGAAACTACCAACGGCAACAAATTGCGTTCGGTGTCGTGTTTATGTACAGCGGCCACCGCCGGGTGACCCTATATCTTCCGCACTAGTTCCAATATGTACCCGGCCGGAGCTCCTTTTCGGGCCAGGACGAGGCGGGCTGAGCGTCGCCAAAAGAAGAAATAAAAAGCTTTCGCTCCGCCCTTCCTTAACAACGCCTTAGAGCCAAAAAAGAGGAGTTTTTCAGCAGCCACCGGGCGAGTGGGGGGCGGTGGCAAAAAGAAAAACAATTTTCCACCGAAGAAAAACGCAGTGCAAAATCGAACCCGGCGCTTTTCCCACATTCAAGCTCCTTCCCGCGGCTGCTGTGCAGTGGACAGCGTGGGCAGAGCTTTGGCCGGCGGCGCAGCGATGGCCGGGCCCCGCGTCCCGGCGATCCCGAAGCGTGCTCATGTGCGAATTTCTAATGATTGGCCGAGTTTCGGGTGAACGGGTCCGCGGGACGTCGGCGGACCGCATCCCAGTTTTTGTGCTCGCCCGAGATGAGATGCCTGTTTGGGTAGCGGGCACCCGGGGACGGCCCGGCGCGGCGTGTCGTCCTTGCAGCGAGCTTTCCGGACAAAAAGCACCCGAAGCAACGTAACGGCCCACCCATAAATAACGCGGAGCCCGATTGATGCGACAAACAACAAAAGCTCGACCTGTAGCAAGCACCCAATGTGTGGGGGGTGCCGGGATCCGGGAGCTTTCGCCCGGCGGAGGCGTATAACATCGGTGCACGCTTAAGTAGACCCTAAACAGCGGGGGCGCGGGAGCGATAAAAACGAGCGCCACTTTGAGATATGCGCATATGCTCCTGCCGGAGCTCCTCAGCCAACCGATGGCTCCAGCAGTCCCGAAGTCCCGGCTCCTTCGAGATGTTGGGGCCTCGTCTAGACGCCGGAGCCTGGTGTTTGTTCGCCTGCAAGTGTGTCCGTCACCCTCACATTCAGATAAAAATCTGCCGATTTCCTTGCGTTTTAGCAATTCCTGGAATTTTTTTTATCCCGGGAGTTGTGTACCATCGCTGGGACTCGGTATATACACAAACTAGGAAAAGATCCCGGGAGCGAATGGGAGCTCCGCAAGGCGGGCTGGATCTTGCGGCGCTCCCCAGTAAATTACTGCGCTGTGCTATTTATCAGACATGTGTAAAGGAGCCCCGTGTGCTCCTCCTTCACACGTGCTCGCAATGCAGATCCGGGGCTATCTTGAGAGGCGCCTACTTCAGGTGTCAGGATGCACAAGCGCATCTTGGCGGCCACGGACTGCAGTGTGGCGTCACTGCAACTCTATGTGGCGGGCGCGTGGAGATGCGACGAACCCTTTGGTGCACCTTTAAACATTCCTCCTCGACGCTACTCCTAATGGAATTGGAAAATTCTTTCCTTTGCCCCACCAAACTCGTTTCACCTTTCTGAATATAAATTGGATTTTGAGTGTGACGAGTACCAAAAAGAAAACGACCGCAACCTCGACAAACGAATTCGTGCGACAAAATGAAGAAAATCCCTTGGCAAAGTATTCCAGGTGCAATCTCTTTTTTCATCGGATCAAGCTCTGTACAAATTTTTAAACATCATGAGAATTTATTCGCAGGTGGAAAATTGCATCGAAAGGAAAAAATTGTCTCATTCGCTTGTCCCATTGTTGGTTTTCAAATGTCTTCATCCGTTATTTTTAACCAAACCAAAAATTATAGGTACCTGAAAATAAAATCAAGCTATTATTAAGAGGAAGGGTCACTGCAAAATTGCTAAAATATCTACTTTTTCCACAATATCTTAAAAACCATACTGTTAAGAACATGAAGGTCAAAATTTAATTTCAAATTCAGAAAATTATAGAAGTTACAGTAGTTTTTTAAGCGGGTCAAACTCCTCTGTTATATAATCATCATAATATTCTAATTTGTTTTACTAATTATATTTGTTTTTTAGACAGCAAAGTAGGTACTGAAATTCAAAGTTTCAATTTAGAACAATAGAGATTACATTTTTGTAAATGAAAAAACCACTGAAGAGAGTACATATTTAAGAAATAAACTGGCACTTTAAAATAAAATACCGCATAAAATAAAGTGTAAACTTTTTTCTCTAATTGCGGGAGTTTTATCTCTGAAAGATATTCAAAACAATATATATCCTTCTCAATTGCCTTTATTTCAGTTGTCATCCATTTATGTTTATAATACGATTTTTGCAATTGTTTTATTATTTCCTTCTAAAACTGAAATAACTTGATGTGATTTTAGTGAATTAGGTATCATTCGAATTGCGTTAGTTCCAAGAAGACTATTGGGTATGTAATTTTTTTTTCATCTTAACCTGTAGGTGCAATATGTCCTGTAGCAAGAAAAAATCATTTGCAAAAGTAGTTTAACTTAACGAAAATTAAATGCATTATTCGGGATAAAAAGCATCCTATATTATTTTCCGCCCTTTACTTTAGCTCTATGTCACATTTCAGTAAAACCGGTTAAATTGTTTCAGAGTGAAAGCTTAACAAAAGACAAACACACTTTTGGCTTTATAATATTACACATATAATTATGAATTAATTATTTATTGTACATATAAGAAGAGATGTAAGAATAGTATTTTAGTTCATTGATTTATTTTATTTTATAAGTGCAACTATCAATTTCTAACAGTGAAATAAAATATGATAGACCCAACAGTTTTCCCCATTTTTTCATGCCTATCATTCAAATTTACGAAACCAAAATGTGTCAGTTATTCATTATAGCAGTGCAGTATAACAAAATCGGCCTACGTTTTTTCAACAATCTAATGAATAGTCTGGCTATTAGATTATATCTCATTTTTAATTTTCATGATTTTAATTATATTTTACTATAGATTAAGTTGTAATAATATATACAGATTCAAATGAGAATACTCGTTTCGTGTAGGCGTTTGGACATATTTATTTTCTTGTTTGTTATGTCCGCTAAACAAAGCAATCGTAATAAAAGATATATTTAACTCTGACAAAAATTTGATATTATATTGGGTATCTTATTTAAAACCGTGCGATCCAGAAAATATAGAGTAATTTTTATTTAAAAGAAAAAAGCTGTTTTTAATGAATGATAAAAAAATTCATTTTATATAAAAATTGTACAAAGAAGATTTTTTTGATCTTGGATTTGAAATTATTTCGATATCATGTTTTTTTTTATCTATCATAATATTCCAAGATATATTATACTTTAATTAATCATTTATACTTTGGTTAGTACATAGACGCAGCAAAAAACGAAAATCGGAAGACTCAAAGTTAATCCAAGGGCAAAAGTTTTCGGTTTCTAAAACAAACATGGAAAGGAAGATGTTCTAAAACAGTTCACGGGGAGACTGTTAAATTAAATTTAAGTTATTACTTTGGATTGCAATTTTCCTGCCTGCATTTTTAAGGATTGTTGAGAGTAGGAGACAAATAATTTTCCACAAAGCCAGACTTCCGCTGAAGAGTTGACTTCGATCAGGTCAATCCACCCACTGCGAGGAAAACCCTGTGGCGCGCGGATCTGAGGCTAGCAGACGCCGCTCCCACTAAGGGTGAACTTTTTCAAAGGAACTAACTTTTCCTTTGATCAGGGACTTAAAAACACAAATAAAAACGAATAAATAACACAAAATCGAGGGTGGGTCAGCCCGAGTACTCCGCGAGGTGTTTTCCCATTTTCAGCCGAAACTCCACAAACCCGGGGCCCCGAGGGAATGAAAAGTGGAAGTTTCCACGCGGCGGGCGGACGAGCGTGCATCATCCGAAGCAGCTCGAGACGGGAACAGGACTCTTGGTTTTATTAAAACAAGACGTCGACACCGACGGCGGAGGTGTCCTAAGCTGATGACATTATAAAGAAACCTGAAAATGTATGGCTCCACCTTCCCACAGCTCCGCTCCGGTGTCTCACCTAGAGCTCCCGGGGGTGGCAAGGGCGTCGCGGCGCCTCAAAAACGATAGCTGAGTTTTAATTAGGATGGCGTTAATTATTACTTTGAGAGAAAACTTTTTAGCGCCGTCCTCTGGGAAAGTCTTTCTACATGGAAATTTCAAATAATACCATTGGCCGTTCCGCTTTCTATTGAGGCTCTCAGGAAGGCATTGAGCCTGCTGCTAAGTTTGGCGGAAAATTACATTACCCTGGCCTTAAAAAAGTTGCCGTAAGTGCTTGGGAGATATTCCTCAAAGGAGATTGAAAAGGCATTCGAAGTAGAATCATTGTTCTAAGGGATTTTTAATTATGTTAGGTTCAATTACTCCGAAGTAGGACGATTTACTTATTATTCTGGACATTTTGTTAGAAGTGAAAGGTTGTTATATAATCTTCCAACATTTATCCAACTAAGCAAACCAAGTAACTACTTTTTCAACTTCATTAAAACTATATAACACCAATTTATTAAACATATATTTTTAATGAAATTAAATTTTTTCAAAACCAAAATCTTATAATAATAAGCTTTACCGACCCAAGACACACACAATAGTCTTCTATAAAAGTCTCAATCTGGTCATAAAAAGATCTTTCTTTCTTTATAATAAAACAGATGAGTATTTAATGATTAATGCGCTAACATACCCTTACATGAAAATAATTATAATATAGCTAACTAAAAAATTTACTAATTTAAAATGCCTGAAAATAGTTATAAAATTACTTAATTTTGGAAATACTGTACAAATATAAATGATATAAACCTACTGAAATGGATTTTCTTTTAAATTTCTCCAAGCTCGTATTTTGTCATCTTTTGTTACTTTTTAAAAACATTTGGTCAGTAATACGGTAATACTTAGTAGTACCTAAAAAATGGCTGGTTTAATAACTTATAACTGCTAAAGAATCCAAAAAATGAACCATTAGTGCTAAAACCATATTTCATTTCTACTCAAATACTTAAATGCCTTTTATGAGATGAAATGCAAATTAGGTTTCAAGGATTCCAACGTGACCGTAAGGTGGATTTCCGTGGAATATTAATTAATTCTTCAATTAACATGAAAAAGCAAACTAATTAAACTACCAGCTCCGAGATCTAAAGCTCTGCCCTCGCCAATCCAAATCGAGTTAAACAGAGCGAAAATCTCAAAACAAAATCCTCCAAAATTCTGCTCTTCTTGTCACCTCGGTTGGGGACTTGTTTGAGTGTGACATTTAGAGGACTGCGAAATCCCAAGCGGTTTTGACTAGAGCGAACCAACACCCGGAAGTCAGCTGAATTTCACTGCGTTCATGCTCAGACGAAAGCCCCTGGGATACAAAACAAAATTTTCCAGTGACTAAATTAGAATAATCCTTGTCTTAATTGGTCTTCGTCGACAAAATGCAATGACACCGAGCAAACAGGACTAGTTTCACTACTTTAATAACTAGGGTTTATGATGGAATTTTGTTGTTATAAGAAAATAAATATAATCACAACATGAAAATAAATATAATTATTTCAAGTGCCAAAAATAACTATAGTTTTTAACAACATCAAGAATGCTTTCTAACTAAAGAAAAATGTAAAAATTTAAAATTTTCACCCTTTTTAGGGTTCCGTACCGACCTCAAAAGAAAAAATGGAATACTTACATATATGTAGGATCACTTCGTTGTCCGTCTGTCTGTCTGTCAAGACCCTTTTTTCTCAGGAACGCGTGGAGGTATCAAGTTGAAATTAATATCAAATACCCAGGTCTCATTGAAGCTATGAAAACACCAAACTTCCAAGTCAACGCAATCAAAAGATACGGCCGTTTATGCTGCATATTTTGACACTCGCAAGGGAATCAAAACCTATATATTTATATAAATATATTTTAGGGAATCCTCGGTGCGCGAGTCCGGCTCGCACTTGGCCGGTTTTTTTATTTTTTGAGCAACCTTAACGAACTTTCATGCGGCCTCTATTAGATTTTCATTTTCTTAGGTGAAAATTCCTTTTATTTTTCTTTAATTAATGTAACTCGTTTTAAAGCTTGACCTGAAAAAATAACTTTAGCACGCATAGCATTTATTTTAAATTTGTCATTTGAGCGCTCAGAAAAGAAAAGACTCTAATTACCATAGTTTCTTAGTAAAAAATCGTAGTTTAATTGGTTTAAATTTATTATTATTTATTTATTAATATTTAACTTTGTTTAAAGACATGCAGTTTTTCCAAATAAGTTTAACTTGATTAGCTATAATATCGTAAACTATTTGACTATTAGTAAATTACATTACTTAAAAAGTTATTTCAGTCTATGCGTATAGACAAAGTTTGATCAAAATCAATTAAGAAATACCGCGCCTATGGCATTTGTTCAGCCTCCAATAGGTGAGACAAGAATTTCTACGAAATGTGCTTTAAAAATAGACACTTCATCCGAGTAAATGCACTTTAGTTATAAATTGTTTTTATTAAAAACTAAAGTAAATTGTTATCAAAACCGCTCAAAAATCAATTTAAAATACTTCAAATTAAATAATTTTCTCAGTTTAAGTTTTAAGACCATGGTATGCTTGAACGAAGGCATAAAAAGTAAATACATAAAACTTTAGATCTTTTAGATCCTTAGGTTATTCTGATCGTGACAACATGCAATAATGGTAAACGTCCACTTTATAAGCAATAAATAAGAAAAGAGAAGATTTGTGTTAATCAAAAAAGAAATCCTGAAATGAAGCATTGTCAGAATTTAAGATCCTGTTTAAAAATTAACTTCTGAAGCATTTCTATACGTTTATTCTCGATTTTATTCCTTGATATTTACCTCTCGTTTTGATCCAGAAAACAAATAAGGAATTTTATATGAACTAACATGTATGTATGTATAAAAAATACTGATTATCATCTAGTGAAATATAAATTCAATTACCATGATGACATTACTATATTCTTCAAAATTTGGCAAAAACGTTTATTTTTCTTTACCAATATTATGTCATCTTTCGGAAACGTTCCGATTTGACTAACTTATTAGATTTTTGTGAATATTTTGACATATTTTTGGTAAAGTTTCATATAACCCATAATCCCAACATGTTTTTCGTAAAACATTGGGCTTTTGGCAATTGCCACTGGCTTAGTGTGATCGACAAAAGAATTGCTTTCATGCGAATTCGAATAAACATGATTCTTGATGATAATCCTCATGGATTTAAATGAAACGTTAACTAAAGATGTAATATTTGTAAATATATACTAAACATGTCAGTGAGATTTTCGAAAAAGAGGTTATAAAATTTTAATGTGCGTTTTGGATTGTTTTTAATTGACAGGAAGAGATAAATAAACCAGTGCTGAAGTCGCTTCTTACTTTCAAATCACTGTTTGACTTTAAACGAACTTCTTTATATATACATACCTGCTTGAACATGCCCAACATTTTAAAACCGAAAACATTGATTCATCAGGATTCTTGGGAATTACATTATTTCAAATCCAATTTTGCTTATAATTTTCCATATGATTGATTTCAAACTCAAAATTAACACGTAGAAGCAATATGAAATGAAAACTGACCATGAACATAGAAAAACGAAATAAAAGCGAATAAGTTAAATTTATTCTACGAAGTAGTCACAGTTTAACTGGAACAGCACGATTTACTACTTAAAAGTAAAGTAATTATTATCTTGACGTTCAAAACTCAATTTTAACTAATTGCCATATGATCAATTTTCTCAGTTCGAATTTCAATAAAGGTGTTAAGCTTTAAATAAAGTCAAGGATAAGTGAAGTGTGCCTAATTTTGTTGGAGTAGGTAAAATTTCCTAATTAAATTTAATAATTGTCAGCAAATTTTTCTTGAAATATTGTTTTTAAAATTTATATTTCAAAATTCTTTTATATTCTTAAGTATACTTTGCTTGGATATTAGTAAGCAGAATTTTATGATAAAATTGTTGGTAAAAAATAAATAATTTACTCAAATGAATTAATAGGCCAGTAGAAGCGTATAGATAATAAAGGCTAAAATCGCAAAGCATGATGTACCTAGTTCTTAGTTTTTGATAGCCGCTCAGAAAAACCTGTTTTTGCTGCGCAATGCTTGAAAATCTGCAGTTTTTTATAAAACATAAACTGTGCATTTTTGAATATTAGTTTGCAACAATTAAAGCCTAACCACAGTTCTGTGCGTTCAATGTTTTTCGAAATGTGACCGTTGCTTTCTTCCAAAAAATGAAAGTTGTAGTAAGTTTAATAGTCTTTCATTTAAGCATATAAAACAAAATCTGTAGGTATGCCTTTTCTCTTTCAACCGCAAAAAAAGGAATCAACAACGTTGCTGCTGTTGATTTTAAAATTTCATAAAATATATTGATTGATTTGAAAAAATGTTGGTTAGGTAAGCAACATTTTTCTAACTCTTAAAAACTGCAAAGTGTCAGGAAAACGCCTTAAATCTCGAATGATGTTAAATTCCCTTCATTTCAGGCACATGTAAAAAACAGGCTGTTTACCACGAGCAAAGTTGAGTGCATTTTTGGGATTGACATATCATTTCACGGGCTGTCGCCTTTCAATGAAGACTTTTCGAGGGTAACGCCGAGATTTAAATAGGCGAAATCTGCATAAACGCCGTGATCCTTGTGACCCCGATGACAACCGATACACCGCATCCTTTGCCACCGTGAATTGTCCTACGAAATCGTTTATCACCGAAAGAGTGGAGCCCCGGCGGATGCAAAGCAGGGGACGAAGCCCTTCTTGTCCCAGTGTCAGCCGTCTGAATAGATGGAAATTTGCAAGAATAAGGCACCCGACGGCAAAGGGTTCAGGGCTTAATTAATTCCTGTGATTTGTTAATCACGGTGAGATTTTTGTGGTTTGCTGGCGGAGGTCCTATCAGATGTTGTTGAATTCGACAATATACCTGGTCGTCTTCAACTTCCTGTCCACCTTCATTCCAGAACTTTTCGACTCTCTATTTGCATAAGCCGCGTGTAAAAATAATAATTTCGAGTTCAATGGCACTTCGCCGCCCAGAGTCCACCGCGGGCACCTAGTCGACAATCTAAAAATTTTCACGCTTTAGGCCTCTGCGACTCCATCTCGCCCAACTTCTGCGAAATAAAAGAAATATTTTAAGAGGATTGTCTAAATGAGTTTTCACTTCTTCGCCACTCGTCTTCGTGATCCGCTGGAATCTGTTTTCAGGCGATTCATCTGATGGAAAAGGATTTCCTCATTTGCATAATTTTTTCTCGCAACTTTTCTTCCCCCTCTTGCGCATTTTGTAATTATATGAAGTCAGTTCAGCTTTCATTACTTTGAATGTTGTTTTTCTTCTTCATTATTTTGAGATTTTTCATGTTCCTCCACTCCACCAGCAACAGCCGGAAATTTTGTTGAAAATTAAACATAAGACTAAAGCCTAAAGAGATTTTATGGTATAGGTACTTTAAGTTGGATAGAATAAAATTTTTTAAAATAAACTTATAAAATTAAGATCCTGATACAATAGTAAGTAAAAGTACCTACAATTCTATACTGTGAATTTTTAAATGTACCTATATGTATGAATGAAAAAGAAAGAAATAGAATTTTTGTTTTATTTAAATTACCTAATTTATAACTTTTATAACTGATCCATATGCTTAACATATACGAATTTGATTATAGGTTCCATTTCACTCACGTCATCAAAAGTTTTGAAGAAATATAGAGTTATTTTTTGCCTACAGTAGGTTGGGCTCCTTCTGACAACAATTAAAATTACTAAAAATTTATTATTTTTTAATTATTTACAGACTGTAAAATTTGAAATTTAAATTAAAGACATAGTATCCAAATTAAGTTTAAAATATACAAATCATTGTTTTACTACAATAAATCCTTATAATAACAAGCTGATTTTAATGAACACCTTTTTAAAGAGTACAAAAATTACATACCCTAAAACCCGTGTACGGATCCACAAATTTTTGATTGGTCGATTGAATACAAATGTCACTTGCTAATCTACAAAAACGTTTTTTTATTCTGCTTTTCTTACTTTTTTTAAAAAGTTTTTTATATTGTATTTTTAAAATTTTTCAGTCTTTAGAAGATGAAGTTGCTAATATTTCATGAGTGACTGAAAGACAGATATTTTTCATTGAATTATCATTTTTACTTACTGTGCTATGTCAGTCGATTTGATCACGTTAGCTGTTTATGTTACTGAAAATTTAGTCATGCTGAACTCAAAATTTTTTGTGATTAATATCTCATCATAATCCATGACTTAGACTACAAAACAATCAACAATTTGAGAAATCCCAACAGCCATTTTCTATGTCCCTACAAGTTCGTTATAACAAGGTTTTACTGTCTTAAGAATTAAACTCCAAACTGATAAGTAAATTAAATTCCCTTGAAAACATGAGCTGCAAAAGCAATAAAGAAACAGAACACATGTTTCATCAACCCTTGTTAACCGCAACCACTTTCAATTAGGCAATTTCCCCAAAATGTGTAAAATCAAAATTAATTTCCATCGTTTACCCTATTAAGCGGAAGCAAATTCCTAATTTTCCGTAATTTGGTGTAAACCATCCCTGGTCAGTTGAGTAACAAGATCTGCCAGGGACGTTTCCTGCGAGGATATGAGACGCATCCGAAGTAATTGATTGGAACCGATTCCTGGGACACGGTCAATTATCAAAAATTGAAAACAAAACTTGACCATCGGGCAGACAATGGTCACCCTTCGGTCGGCTGCTCTCTGTCCAAATTCACCCTCCGCAATTTGGAACAGGAAAACGATTGGGGTGAATTCGGGCTTCTATCAGCTCATCATGGATATTTGTTGCTATTAATGGTGACTCTTTTGAGTTGCGGTCAGCGCCATGGTCGAAGTCTTCAGAAATGCTTTGTTGGCCCAAGGAAAGGACTGCGATGTGTGGGTCATTTGTCTTCGCTCATGCCGATCATTTATTGTTCGGGAGGGTTTCGTTAAACCAGTGGGTGTCTATGAACTCACTATCCGAAAAACGTTAAGGCGACCTCTTAAAGATGCCTCAACTCAAATCCCCAGAGAACGGTGACTCCTTGCGGGGAAGCCACACACGACTCCCACTCATCATCAAAGATGGAGTTTAAAAGAACGTCATCTCCAGCACTTTATTGCATGCATTTATGTATGACTTTTTCCGTTCAATATTACGTTGTCAGACGCTCACATGTGTGTCTATCGTCTGGAGCCCTCAAGGTAAACACCGTAACATTTTTCATTTCGCGTGTGATTACATGAGCAATGGTAGTCAAAGGCGGCGCGCCACATCACAGAAAGGATCGGTCGGCGTGAAGCGCCGGTCTCCTTCTGGCTGCCCTCTTTCATCCCATTACACTCCAATATCCTCTGATATGTGGCCGCATCCATTATACTTATTGAAATTTATTTCCAATAAATTGCATTTAAAAACTTCTTAGAGGTGCTCCCGAATAATTCTTACCACACCCTCTTAAAATTTAGGGCAATGAAAATCTTCAGGCGTTTCACAGATAAAGATAGATTGGCATCCTACTTTAGTATTACTTTCCCTTATATATAGATACTTATAATATATTTATCAACTATATGTACTTAATAATTGCCTACTACTCTATTATTTATTCACCTCGATTTATATATATGCATATATCAATTATTACATGTATTATATAAAACCAACAAAAAAGACACAAAAATTCATATAAAATTATTTTTTAACAACCAAAAGATTTCATTAATGACAACTTTTCAATAAAAGAATTTATGTCTTTATCACTTGTGTGTATTTATATTGTACATATATGGTAACTATTTCATGCAGCTTATTGAGATAAGAAAGAAATTAAATAATGGCATTAAGATGACTAATATTAGTCAGTATTATACACAGCTTGGAATATATCGTACCATTTTACTTACAAGATAACAAAAAGTTGCCACTTATTGTTTTGCATCTTATAAATTATTATTATCTTTAATTCTACGTCTTGAAAACGATCGAAAGTCCGGAATATTCCAAAAGTAAAATATTCTGAATATGTCGAATAAAGAGGTAAAAAAAATACCTACATATAGTCATCTAAAAATCTGCTTTTTCTTTCATAGATGCATCTTTTTTTCTAAGTCACATAATTAGTCTACAATAAAAGTTTGTTGAAAGTCAAGATAAGTTTGGACAAAGCACCTAAATAATAATAGTGATAAATAGGTTCATGTCTTTGGAACGAAAATTTCTTGAGTAAGCTTGTTCAACTTCCTTATGATGATGTAAAATTTGATAAACATTTCGTTTCGTTTAATTTTACATAAATTCTTAGTAGGTACTGAACCTTTTTTGAATAAAAATTTGAACAAAGTAATTCTCGTTTTTATACGATTAAAGTACCTACTCCAACAAATATGCATATGTTATGATAGAAATTACCATATCGATAAAAATACAACAATTGTATATAAAAATAAATTGTTTTTTTCTGCCTTTCTAGTACGAGTTCCATCTATATTCTAAACATGAAAGGTTTGACTCCATCATAAAACATATTAAAACTTAATCTAATCTCATTATTTTTAAAATTTTATCGTAATATAAATACATTAAATAGATGGCCACTAAACCCATCCATAAAATGTAGCTACATTACAAACCTGTCTGTCGTCGTTGAAAAAGGTCGAACAATGACAACATATAAATGTCTGTAGGTAGGTGCAAATTACGTAAACTGATTAAAGCAATTAAACAGCTGTCTGTCTCTCTGCATTTTTAATGCAAACCTGTGGAATTTTGTCATCAAATGGAGATTTTCATCCATCACGCGCTATAGATTGATATTGTTGAGGAGATACCGATAAAAGTCGTATAAATCACAGTTTATCACTAGGCAAATAAATTAACGAGATCGCCGCAAAATGTCATCCAGAATGCATTAAAAAGGTTATTCATGATAGAATCTTGCTAATTAATCAACTTAATTTTATTATATTAAAATTTATATAAATGCAATTAATTAAAGATATTTCTCAGAATATCTTCTAAATACATTTTGATCAAATTACTTGAAGACTTACTTTATATGCGTCATGCAAGATGTTAAAGGTGTAATAGAAAAAGCTTAATAAAAGTTTTAAATGTTTAAGCCTACAATGTATTTGTATTTTTGGGCTAATACCGTTTGTATTATTGAAGCTTTGTGAAAAAGTATAATTAATAATCATTATAAAGAATTTAGTTCCCTCAAGAAAAGTTTAATATGACATATTTGTCAAACTCACTCATTTGTCAAAAATATTTGCTTTTTTAAAGATATTGGTGGAATGGTTCCCAAACATCAGTTTTAAATACAAGAAAAAATTTCTAGCTGCCCAATAAAGAACCTAATACATACTTAAAGCTTTTAATTTTGGATAATAATAATTTTACTTAAAAGTAATAGATATAACTTTAAATTTTATTTGAATTTTTATTCAAAAATAATTTTCTAAATCAAAAGCGTATAACCGATTTGGCCTGTAAATTTACTTTAAATTGAAAAATAAATTATTAATTTTCATGCATTGCATAGTGTGTCTAATATGTTTTAAATTTTGTTAAGGCTAGTAGGTATAAATATAGAGCTGTCGGAACCAAATATAAATAAGTGTTCAACAGTTCAACATAGAACAATTATACTTTACAAATATCTATAAAAATAATAGAGTTTTCTTAAGACATCAAGATGATGATAATATACGCAATATTATCAATTATTTACCAAATGGGCATTATCGGCTATGGTCGTGGAAAATGCGGAAATAAATTATGAATGTGTTGAAAAAATAAATTAATAAGCAAACAAATCGGGTTTTCCTTTTTAAATATAACTGCACCTTAAGACTTTTAAATGACTGTTGCATTTCGCCTCATTTAGATGATATAAAACGATGAAATCGATCAAACAGGAATCAAACAACGATTTCTCCACTCCTAAAATTAAAGAACTAATTGATAAAAATGTGCAATCTGCATGATCTGCATGGTCTTTCAATGACCGAGACAACCGCAACAATTTGGCTAAAATCTCGCTATGGCTTAACTAAAGCTTGAATATTATAATACTAATTTTCCTTCATTTTAACTCACTGCGCCTTGTTAAAATTATCAAATAAACAACTTAGTGAAAATCACAAGCCCTGACAACTAGTAAAAATATAGCTGGAAAACAATGAGAGCTCAAGTGCGAGTCGGATTCTCGCACTACGGATTCCGTACCTACTATATGGGAAACCTAAAAAGTATAAGTATATGTAGTAGGTAAGGATCTTAGTGATTTCAATTTTGTATTTTAAAGGGAAATTTTAGATGCGTTCGTAAATTAATTACAATTTTGTTTTCTATTGCATGTAAACTGTTATTAGTATTTGTTGCTTATGGGTGCGAGTGTGACCTAGGAATTTTATTCAAATCTTTTGTATACTCTCTCCGTTTTTGGGCCGTAGAAATACACATATTAAGTGTGAATTTCAAGTCCCTATCTCATTTCGTTTAGAAGCTAGTTATCCGTGTCAGACAGACAGACGAACATCAGTGGCACAACAAAAAGGTTCCTTTCTGGTACGAAACCTTAAAAATCACTATGTTCAGTAACAAACGCACTAATATTTTTGTCCTATATAGGTATAGCAAAATATTCTAGGGTTGAACTTTTCAATATTTTACTTTTCTTAGAGTCAAAAAAACTGATCAAATTGATCAATGACCAAACAAACTATGAAACCATCTAAATTTTTAAATCCAAATTGAAAATGGATTCGTATAGTATTATTTAATAAAACTAACTAAAATGCCAGAAGAATACAGCTAAATAAAATCAACATTATTAGTTGTTTTGTATTTTTGTAAGTATATTAACGTTGCATGATTGTAGGCGTTTCGACCCAAATACAATTTGTTTGAAAGTAGCATAACTCACGCGGTAATTTCTTAATCAAATACTTAAGCCGGAATTTATCGCCGGTGTACCATTAGCGGGTACGAAATGCCAGTGTTGATTTAATAATTTCATTCTAACGGCAAAGTATTTTCAGAAGCTAATTGAGTTAAGCAATTAAGCGGCAAGCGAATTCTGACAAGAAGAAAAAATTCCTGGAAAATATGGAAAATCACGCCATCTCTACATGACTATCTTTCGCCATAAATTAGGGAAACGAAAGGAAATACCAGGGCCAGTGTAACCGAGGGCATATTTCAGCCATTTAGAGCCAGAAGGAAGTCCCTTTCATGTAATCATTGCTTGGGGCTCCTGCAATGGATTTACCCTCGCCCCCGCGTGCTTTTTGCCTATTTTTAATCTCCTCATTTTTCGTGTTTTTCCTGGGCTTGTTTTTCTTCTGTCTGACATTAAGCATGCCCACTTTTTAGGTTTTTCTCCCATTGGCCCCATTAGGAGTTCGTTCCGAGCCAGCCAGAAGGCATTTTTCCTTCCATTCTCAATGGCAATAAATTCTTTCAGTTTTTCTGCGGTTTCAATTTCATTTCAATTCATGTCGAACACAAACAGAAACTGCTGTTCTCAAGGATTTTAAAAAGGAAAGAAAAATTCTCGGAGGACGACTGCCACCGACTAAAACAACGCAAATAAATTTTTTTCCGACTTCATGTGCCTTTTGACTTTAGACTTGCCCTAAATGTATGCAACCTGACGCAATATTTTCATGGAGCTTTGGCTTGATGGGAGTGGCAACATTTTTTTAATGTTTGCAATATTTAAAAATACAGACAATTGGAAAAAAGCATACAATCACAAGATTTAATTAAATACAAATAATAACTCTGAGTAGGGTCCTTCGGTTCACATGGACACATACATACATATATGTATTTGTGTATGTATGTTCCAAATTTTCTCAGGAACCACTATACCAATTACTATGAAACTTTTAACGTCAAAATATCTTCATCAAAGAAAAGCAATCAAAATTAAATTAAGATCAAATTCAATTTTAAAAATAAAACTAATCAATGGGGGAACTATTAAATTTTTTATAAAAATTAATATATCGTATGAGATCTCTGATTTATTATAGCTTGGATGGGTTGCCGAGACATTCTTGGTTACTTTTATATTTTTTTTAAGTTTTCCCCATTCATCGCATTTTTAAAGCTCTTGACGTTCTCAAATTCTCCCATTTTTAAAATCGCACTTCGAGAGTATTCCCCATTCTCGATGGAGTTCAGGTCAAAACTATAAGCGGATTAGTCCAAAACGGTACATGAAAAACTCTTATCTAACATTAGATGCATGTACGGTAGCGTTGTCGTGCTGAAAAATCCAACTTCCTTCTGCCATATTATCACCAAAAGTTAAGAGGACTTCATCCAATACGTTCTGGCATCCCTAAGATAGATGAGAGAATATAGTTTTATAATTCTGGCATCCGTAAAATCATATGAGAATATACCTATCGAACTATGTATGTACATATATGGTTCTCCCAGAATATAGTTAAAATTTTCTTTTAGTGTAAACAAAATCGTTTCCAAAGACGTTTTGTTTTAATTTCGGTTAAATTGCTCTCTTCCGAAGTATGTACTAAAAAATTTGAAAAATCATGAAATACTCACACCCTCTTAAGAAATATCATTCTTTTCTTCAAAAGAGGGCAGTGCTGAGCCAACCCCTTTTTCCATTTTGAGCATAATTGGCAACGACACTGGTGGCAGTGATTTACGAAATCCACGCCGCGTCGCACCGTCCGCCAAACAAAAATATTATGTCGACGAATCAAAGAAGTTGCGTAATTTCGATCTCATTATTCCACGCGTGTGGCTCCATTCAGGAGTCGAGGCGCTTTCCCTTTTCCTTTATCGAGATCTAACTAGCGAGCGTCCACGTGCTAAACTTAACACGCCCTCAATTAAATTGGTAGTTAAGGGCGGCAGCCGCCGTGTTATATTTATCTGAAATCTCTCGGTGGCAATAACACTTCCCCCGGCATTGGGCCTACGTTTGTTTTTCCGTCGTGTTCTATTGCTTTGTCGGGTGTACAAAGCAAGGTGAGTTGATTTCCCTTATTAAGAAACGAAAAGGGAGAATATCTTACCTGCTCTGTTTGCAGTCCAAGACTGTTCATTTTAAAGCTATCAGAACTTTCGTAATTAAACTCCTTAGTATACTGCTTTTTTTTCCTTCATAAGTTTCCATTGGAAAGGTTTTTTAGTAGCCATGTTTAAACTCATTTCTGTTACGAGCCATATTTTATTTCTGTCAGGCGCCGCATGTAAAATTTAGAAAATGTATACTAATAAAGGTTGAATATATCTAAAACTTTCATCAATAACATATTAGCGGTAAAATCAAATTTTCCTTACTTGTATTATTTTAACAATGTATGATAAAAACTGACTTGGAAAATTAACATGTTTATGTAATTTTATATACATATACCTAATAAGCATATCAAGCAAGTTATCACCATATATAAACAATAGTTTAAACTTCTCAAGTTGGACATTGTACATTGTCATGCAATTTAGACATTTTGGAAAATTATAATTTATATAATAAAATCATTTGAACTTGTAAATAAATAGCAAGAAAAAATAAACGGATTTTAAGTAATTTTTCTAATAATAAAAATAGATAATTATTCGATACTGAACCAGTTAAATTATTTAAATTATGCGTTATGTTTCATATGATTGAAGTAAGCGTTTATTAATCACACTCTTCCAGCTTAGCAAATTTGCACCCTATAAATATCACTTAGGTAACTATCATTAGAACAAAATTCTCCCAACGCTTTAATAAATATAAAAAATTGATCGGTGTGATCAGTCTGGTTTAGGAATATTTTCTATAGGTTTATTTTACGTGTTATCATTCACAATGGATAGTTTTTTTATGTCACACACGAACAAGAAATAGTTATTTTTTTAACCGATCCATTCCTTATTGACTTTAAAATTTATCAAGACCTTAGTCAGAAAAATATTTCTGGGCGAAATGAGGACGATTTCTGGCAGATACAGATCCAGAACTTAAGTAATTTGCAAAAGTGACTTTATAATTATTTTATTAATCTAGTCTAAACTAATAATATAATTAAGCCCGAAATAAAAAGTGTATGCTTTTGCTTATGTTAATTTTTATGATTAATTTTTGTTTATTTTTGCATTACTTACCTTACTTGCTTGGCCTAAAGCCTTGCAGAGGTATCAGATTATACAGCAGTAGAAGTGCCTTTTTAATCCATTCAGTTGTTTTGGAGAAAATGGGTAAAAACGCGAAAAACAACTCTCATATTTATTAAGTAGTGATACTGACAAAAATAAATTCGGTGACCTCAGAAACCTTCAGCGTGAAAGGTTAATTTATTCAATATTTTGATTGACCTTACCTGGGTCCTATTTTTCAACGACTATAAAAATATTTTTCTGATAATTTCCGATCATAAAGATCCAAAATGAAACCAAAGATCCAGTCAATATACGGATCTCTTTGTTGCTTCCCATCTTTTTCAGTAATACACCCTCCGCAACTACGGCCAATTACGTGGTCCCCTAAGAGTTTTTTTTTTTTATTAATTAGTTTAATGAAACGAAATTTAATCAAACGAAAATAAATACAAATCAGCAAATCATTCAGCCGAAATTGATTCAATTACATAATTAACTGACGAAATCCTCGTCAAATGCTGCGAGGGATTTGCGTTTAAACCCGCCGCCTGCCCACGCACGAGGTACGCAGGGCCGGGAAAGTTACGGACTCTGTGTAGCCGGCCTCGACGGAGGTTCGATTGTCCTCCAGATGGAATCACAACCATTGACTGATTAAAATAAATTTCCACCAATTTGTGCGGCTGTCGTCATCGCATTTGGCGACCGCCGTAATCGTCACCGGTTGCCCCCGCACCCGCGGGTGGGTTTCCCCTCGGCCGCGAACCTTTCCTGCAGCGCCAGTGGTAGCTGCAAAAGAACCCATCCCGGGGGCGGGCAGTTGACGTGACACTCGGGTTTTCTGCTACAACATTAAACAATCAGGGTTTTAGTCATATTAACGGCGGAGCACCCCTGGCAAGCGGTGGCTCCGACACTCATGAGAAGGTTTCGGCTGTCAGACAGTTTAGCGCTGTTTTTTAGCCGACAATATAAACGTCAGGACCAACTGTTACAAAAGGAATCAATGAACTGGAATAGTCACTTGTCTTCGGGGATAAACCTTTTGTGGGTTCCGTGTCCTCGCAGTCCTGCGGTCGGGCTCGACATGTTTTTTGCCACTCTTGCGGTGTGCCGGAGACGGAACCCTCGGAAACGCAATTTCTTAATGATATCGCCGTCTCAGCCAGCCGCGCTGATTTATGACATCCTGGCGATAAAAAGGACCTCGCGAAGGGACTCCTGACAAGACAACGCATTGACAGACAAGACAAATCAATACAATGGGCACTAAACGTAATTTTGGGGAAAAGTATGTTAAGAGTTTATTACTTGGAAAATTCCTGCACATAAAACTTCCTAATTTATAAATTATCTTCATTTTTCACAGCTGTTCTTATCCTACAATTCTCACGTAATCTGTATATTTTTAATTTTTCACAGCTATTAACATGTACCTATATTATTAACAACAATATTTTAATATTTGGTGGTGCTTGTTGTGAAACTGCAATTTGTTTCAGTTCATTAAATATTTGTGCGAGATATACATTTTAGATAGCTAAACAATATTGCATATTATTTTTAATTGATCTCATAAAATAAATTACTTGCTTCCATGTTTAAGGTAAAAATCACGTTAAAGATAGAGAATCAAACTTTGATGTGATAATGGTTAAAATTCAGACGTTCTTCTTCCTAAAGGAAAAAACACATAAATAAAATTGTCAATGATCAACTTATTTCAATTAAAATAACATTTAAAAATATATTGTCTCCTCTTGTGTCTCGTAACACATTTTTAAATAAGGAATTAAAAATATAGAGAAACTGTACAGAAAAACCACTTCACTTTTAGATGAATTATTTTAATAATGCTCACGCTTACTCAACTTACAATATTTTTCGGCACCCAAATTTGTATGAAGGTAAAACAGGAAATTTTGTCGACCTTAAATATTTTAATTTCTTTCAGTCTTATAGAACATTCCTTGTATTTCAATAAAATGTTCAAATATTGAATCGAGTACCTACCTAAAGTATCGCAGGCTAAAGGAAAATTATTTGTCCTTTCTT
The DNA here is from genome assembly GCA_951509405.1 of Machimus rusticus. Taxonomy (NCBI): domain Eukaryota; kingdom Metazoa; phylum Arthropoda; class Insecta; order Diptera; family Asilidae; genus Machimus; species Machimus rusticus. Next base: position 45,882,681 of record OX608050.1, on the reverse strand, counting down.
CCTTCATATAACAAGGCCCGCCAGTATAGTAAACGACAAAGTATATGCATTGTTTTGATTCCTCAAGAATTTTTGAACAAAAGTATTTATTAGTTAGTAATATCCATACAAAGTAAAGAGTAATAAATAAATAAATCAAAACACAATGTTGTTTTCTCATGAAATATAGTCACTAGTTCTTATACTACAGAAATATATAGGAGTTGCACCCTTTGTCGTTGAGACTTAGATTAATACATTTTTGATGCTAATATCAATACAGTTTTATTTTATGTTTAAAAATTTATTTTACAAATAGTATTTTTGTAAATGCCACGTAATCTTCTAATTTAGAATACGGTCCTTAAACATAGGTATAAAGTAAATAAAACAAATAGTTCCATGCAAACAAACTGCATCTAATTTTTATTATTTCATGTATATTTTTGGTGATTGCAATTTCTTAGTAACCTCTGTGAGATCGCCTTTTAATCAAAGTCCTTCCACAGAGCCCATCTACAAAACACTGCTGAAGAAGCCTGAAAACGACGCATATAAATTAAACAATTGCAAGTCGTTAGCACGTTTTTCAGCCCCTTGACTGCGATGATTTTTACTATTACGGCAAATGCTGCCGCTCAAAGAAATGCAAAATTGTTCTTGCGACGAAGGGGGGGCCACAGGGTGACAATTAGCATAAACTGCCTCCCTCGTGGGGCCGGTGTTGGTGTCGTTCTCGTTGTCGACGGCTTGTGTGAGGCAAATGTCTTACATGGCACAAAACCCCAATTAGAACAATTTTAACATCTCCTGCGCCATCCTGCAAGGGGCCCCGGGACAGGAAGACTCCCTGTGTTATCGCACTTCCGCCAGAGTTATGACGTTGCTGGATTCAAAATTGCTTTATTCGAGCAAATCTCAGCCGCTGCACGCTCGCTTTCCACTGCCCGAGTCATTGGCTGGAAATATTTATTAGAACCGGGACGGCCGTGTTCACCGTGCAAACTACTTATGCAAGTGTCTGACACAGTCCTGGACACACGAGTGAGTAAATAGTTTGCAACATTCTTGCAGGAAATGCCGATAAAGCCACAAACTTCCTGGCGTTGCACTCTGGAGACCCCGGCCCCGGTCCCTCGGGCACTTATCGCACTCCCGGGATATTCCCGGAAAGTCCTTGTAATGTATGCAGAAAGGAAAACCGGTGCTTAGTGCAGACTCATTTGCGGTGTGTTGTCGTAAGATGTTTCTCCTGTTGAAAAAGAGCCAACAATTCCAGCTCCTCTAACACTGCGAAGATTCTACTAACAAGCACTGCAAAAATAAAATTTGAAAAATTAACCTAATTTTTAATATATTGTGCATATATTATGTAAAAGACATACGTACAAGATATTTATTCTTAATAAAAAAATTAAAAAGTTTGAATGTCATATTTTTTCTATACCACACAAACAGTGAATCTCTATACATAGGTACCTACCATAAAACTAGGTCTCATGACACATGATTTTAGACACCTAAAAGACATACCTAAAGGTCAGAAATTTCAACAAGAATAAAACACTTCCTTAAATTGAATTTTTATTCTCCTTTACGCCAATAGTGTTTGGATTAATTCATTAGTAGAAAAGATTCAAATTTAATCCTACAATTAATTTTGGAACTAAATAAAATTTTCAACCATTGGTATTATAATCCTGACACAATTCCTCATACATTAATAATCTGCAAAGACGATATGGAAATATGCAGCATTATATATAAATGTAACTATATATATTATCGCCAATTATCGCGTTATTAAAATATTAGTTGTTCGATAGTACGAAGTTTAGAAGTCAAATGCTACAATATTGTTATCCATTCTATTTAAATATACTTACTTAGAAAGGGCTTACTATCGTCGATATGGATGCCTACTTAATTTACATAGGTAAATTTAAACGCCAACGAGGAAGCACGAATGTAATATATAGGTATATACATAATTGTTGTAATGTAATAAAAATTCAAAAATTCAAAAGGAAAAAATATGTTTTATTTCGGAATCCAAATTAAATATTCTTTAAGCTATCGCAAAATATACATCCGTTACAGCACGCCATTATGACGCACATACACAAATAATAATTAGTTAAGTAATTCATCTTAGTGATCCTGGTTTTGGAGCTCAGCTTTTTCTGTACTATTGGTTTATTTTATTTCGACTCACTTTATATACTTTTTTTTTTAAACTCAATTATATCATGAGTTGGAAAGCTTAAATTAAAACAATTCGACACACATCTTTGTTGTTTTAAAACAAATTTTACGGTCACTGTAAAATATTTAAATTATAACGTTACGGTTAATTCAATGGTTTAAACTATGTGCACAATGTTAACCGATCTGCTCCATTAAAACTTAAAATTATATGGAAGATGCACAGCGAAACAAAAATTTGATACAAGCGAAATATGAATCCTTATGTCTTACATTTTTATATATTTTCGTCACCAGTGTTAGAAAGATACAAAGAATATGGTTCATAACAATTCATTTCAGTACATATTATTTATATTACATATACATACATATAAATCAATTATTCGGAGTGTATACTGATCAATCTCTGTATGTGTTAAATTGAAATTAAATTAATTTTGTATACAAATCGCTAAGAAAAGATAATTTCCTTTTTTCTAATAGTAGCTTAATATTAAGTTTATTATGTATCGTTGAACCTTACTTAAATTTAGACTTCCTGGTAAGTTAGCACCATTATTACACTATTGGACGTCTTTAAAATCGGAAGTGTGTTCAACTAGAGGAATACAGTACAAACCCTGAAACAAAATATTAAAGAAATCTGGTAGAATGGCGAAGATCTGAAAAAAACAAGATTAAAAACTCCATAATGAAGAAAAAGTATCCATAATAAAATATATTTCGGACAAAAAACAACAACATTTTATTACAAGTAGGTATGTTTTAAATCGTTGGATATATGATCTAAAGAAAAATATGCATCAAAAATGATTAGTGTTCCTAATTTTATGGCAGGGTACTGTATATTTCTCTTTTATGAAAGATTTTCCAGAAATTTCTAAAATTTTTTAAGCTTTTAACCCCATAACAAGGAAGAAAAGTCCCCTAAAGGTAAAGGTCATGTCATGCATAAATTATTATACTATTACTCAAAAAAGTTTTCGTTGCAATTTAACTTATTTTTATAGTTCCTACTTTTTAAAATAGAAGTATAAAAATCGCATTAATAACTCTTCTAAGTATTAAAGTGATAGTCCCTTCCCTATGTTTATATCAGGCAGGGGAGAACTTATTGCAATATCATGGGTTTAGTTCAAACAAGGTTTCAATTTTGTGCTGCAAAACAAACAAGTTAAAAGGATTAGCTTAACAGCCTCCATTTAAAAAAAACATGGTACATACGCTTTGCACAGGGTGTTTGTGCCTAGTACCCTTCCCTTTTTTATTTTAAAAATCCCTAAAGGCATTAAGACACACTTCGCTTGCAAAGTGACATATAGGTAATCTAAAAATCGTGTGCGTTGTCACACGAAAAAGAGTTAGTTTTTAAATTTCTAAAATATCTTCAATATCTTGCAGAGGCCGGTTATCGCTCGAGTTCATCTAATCCCTTCACACTCAATTTATTACTCAAATGACCGGCCGAGTTCATGAGCTGGTAATGTGACAAATGGCCCTGGGTGAATGCTTCCGCGACATTAATTTTTTTTAAAAAGAAAAAGTGCTCTATTTTGACACTTTTTAAGCTGTCATCTTTGGCGTCTGGCGCGTGCTGTTCTATTTGCCGATTACGCCCCCAGCAACTGGGATAAGGCGCAGATCTGGGATTTAGTGGAGTCTAGCGCCGGATGATTTAGTGGCAATTCACACCCCGAATTGGAAGTGTCACCATGACTAAACGATAAAACTCCGATGCACGCGCTCGCTGCAATAAAAGCGTTTAGCGGAGTCCTTTTTGATCCTTAATGAAGTGACCCCGTTCCGAGCCAGCGGCGTGCTGTGACATGAGAAAAAATCACTTTCCCAGCCATCGATGCGACGTCCCTGCCACGGTTTGCGCAAATGTTTTGTTATTGTTTGTCCAGGAGCCAGGAAATTCCCTGTCCTTTCAGCCAGGATATCAAAACTCGCTGTATCCAGGGCGGGCCTAAAAAAACCCTCAAGTAGGGTGCCAAATTTATGCGGGACTCGGCGTATTTATTTTGGAACGGATGATGTGGCATGACTCCTCAGTTATTATTTTTGATATCGCTCCGCTGCGGACAGTGGGACAAAGCACGGTCAAGACGGGATCAACTCCGAACAAAGTTCTTCTCCTGCCGCGCTCCTCATTGTCCAGCACAATGTTTGACTTGTTTAGAATGCTCATCCGTTCTGGATCATTTAGCTTTTGATAATGTTGCCCTAAAAGTAAGCGGGGTGGGAAGGGTTTGAATTGGAGCCTTCGGAAGTATTACGAAACATCATCATATTTTCTATGACGCATATCTTCTAGAAAACCTTAAGATTTCATTTATATACACTTAACGATAAAAAGATAGGCCAAATGCGCATCGGAACTCGGCAATTAGCTAATCATTTAATATAATAATTAGGTACCTACTATAAGTAACAGCAAAAATATATCATAAAACATGGATCGTACTATAAAAACTTACGCTAAAAAATTTCCTAAATAACCGTCTTATTCAATACAATTTTGCCAGTAGCGTCATCTAGCGGCAAGAGGACGAAGGAACTGAAGTTTATGTTGGAAGGTAATTTTTGTTTCCATTGTCACATAAATTATTTTTTTTAAATTCAAGTTGTCTATTTAAAAATCAAATCTAAGACTTTTTTTTTATTATTCATTAATTCAATATAAACTCGATACATTATGTATAAAAATCTTGATCTAAATATTTTATATTTACCTTACAATGGTTCTCTCGAAGACAGTAACTTTTCAAACAATTTTTTCTACGATGCGAAAGTATTTCTCGAAATTGTTTGCATCAAGTTAATAGTCTCTGAATTTGAACTGTTTTTGAAAACTCCCTTTTTTTGACAATGTGTCTAATTAATATGTTTCTATTCTTAACTAACTGAAACTCAGTGATGCAGACAGTTTTTCTGATGTTTTTTTGTTTGTTTGGGTAAAAGTTGAAAATGTTATCTTATTCAGTCTGTATAATACATAGAAATATACAATTCCATCCTCTTGGAATTTTTTCTTATTTTGCATATCTATCTATATATTTCTAAAAAACCACCGAATAAAGTATTAATAAAATTTAGTAAGTATACAGTCCCTTAAAATATGTCATCCTTCTCTTGACCTTTTGTCCTTTTAAAAGACACAACTCCTCATTAAAACCCTAATTCACCGTAAAATGAAATTTTCTATGCCTTTATTTAATTTTACAATTGCTCAACTAAAACAATAGATTTCGTCTTTACTATTTTCTATTTAAGATTTGAAACGCTTGGAATGAAAATTGTTTATAAAGTCAATTAAAACAAAGCCCAACTAACAGTATTAACTAAGCTAATTTGATCTACATAAGCTAACTTGGTCTACAAACAGCAGCTTGTTTTATTTTACGACACTTTCAAATATGCAAACAGAAGCCATGTTTTCCAAAATTATCCTTGCTGCTTACATATTGGCGCTAATAAATCATAAAATCTAATTTCAATAACGTAATAAAGCATTCAAAAAAAAAGAATAATGTGTATTTTATTGAAAATTCCAGCTATAGATATTTAGAGTAAAATTAAAACACTTAAATCGAATTTTACTGATTTTGCGAAAAATTCGTTGTTAAATATCTACGGAATTTTTATGGTCTACGGGAAGTAAAATATTCGGTTTTTCACTTATACTTTAGGTGTATGTTTTTATGATCTCGAATTTTGCATTGAATTGCATTTTGTCTCGGTGAATCGTACGACGTAAAAATTTGAAGGTCCTCATGGTTCTAATGGAACGTTGTATAATTGTTATCTCACTGTTTAAAGTTTAAAATAAGTATTAATATAAAACTTATGAAAATTGTTACATTTTCTTTAATGCATTGTTCTTATTTAGCTGACCGCTAAAAAATCGTTGTGTGTAAGAAAAAATTGTAGTAAAGTATTAACTATTGGAAATATTTGACCAAGCTTTGAACTAACACTGTAATACTATCATTATATAAAACAATAAAACTAACTCTAACTAACTAACTAAACTCCAAGTGATGTTCTTAATTATGTGACCGCCACTGGTAGGTATACCTACATAAGTTTTTTTAAAGATAACTAAAGATACACAATGGGATTTTTGTTATATTTTCCTTTGACCTTTTGAACTACCTGACCTTAAGAACTATGTAGATGAACTTTATTTATGTATCTTACCTTTCTGACTATACCGCAAAAACCCAGAACGTGGCTATAGGAAATTTTAACTTCTACAGCTGCAAATGCATCAATTCCCAGTCCATACTTTTGCCCGAGGATATTTTACACGCCATAAACTTCACTTGGTAAGGCTTAAGTCGTTGAGTTCATAATGGGGCCAAAAGATAAATGTACTGCAGCTCCCCCGACCGCGCAGGGGCCCCGTCTGAGATTGAATGCGACTAATGGACCGTACAAATAGAAATTTCAACAACTCGTTCCAATTGAATCCCTGATTCCGCCTGATTCTGGGAACGGCGAGCAAACAGTCTGGTAAAAGTTGATTCAGGTAAATCTTCCCAACATACAGGGTGACACACAATAGCAGAGGATTTTTCTCTGTTGCTACACAGTTCAGTACTATTCTGGAATTTTTCATCTCAGGAATCCCTGTAAAATTTTCCGTACCTACTCCGCACAAAGCCGTTCCGCCTTAAGTCGCATCAAGACGAAAAATTTGCATATTTCTGCTTCCACTTTGCGAAGAAGGAATAACGAAAAAAAAAACGAAGGAAAGTTTTTCGCCGTAATACCTTCAGCTTGCCGGGAATAGGGGAGGATTCGCCGTCGCGCAACGCTCTCGTAGTACACCCGGACTTTTACCCACGCAATGCGATTAAGCTGGCGGGCGTGGCGGGGCCGCGGGGGGGCATTCCCCAAAAATAAAATGAAAAATCCAGTTAAATATTTATTTAGTACTAATGCAGTTCCTGGGACTGTGTGCCATCCGCCAGGATCTCCTAATGACGGCTCTTCCAGTTCCAGGACTCCAGGAGCCGGGCACTGCGACGGCAGTTCATTAAGCCGCCATTCCTCGGGCCGGGGCTGTCCCGGAGTTTCTTGAAATTAAATTTTTTTTTTGCCTTCGAGGGCTACCGCGCCGTTCTAATTTGATTTGACGTCTTGGTCGATGGGCTCGTCGCCTAGTTGCAGGCCGCGGCTGGGGCCGGGGCTTCCTTGCCAGGATATCGGAAGACGAGGAACGACGGCTCAGCCTCAGAGCCGTTTTAATCAGAGCCTGCGCCTCCACCGAAGCCCCACGATGTGTCGTCGTTAGCGTAAACAACATTCAAATTTCCATAACTGGAGAGGATGCCTTTACTTTGCGGCCAAGTACCTGGAAGTCCTTTGAAGTCCTTGCCGCGTTAGTGGCACTGGGCGTGTTAACAACAGAAGTTCGGAGCCGGGATGGAGCCCCCCGGGTGGCAGGCAAGCAATTATCTCCAGTGATGGACCCTTGACACAAAAGTCAAGTGTCCTTTTTCCAGAGTATTTTTGAAGGATTTTATTTACTTTTGATCCCTACATCCAGGCGACGTCGTCGGTGTGTTATTGCTTCGCCAGCGAGGACTCCGTTAATGGGGTCTAGTGGGTGGAACACTCCTCAAGAGGATATTACACCAACAGCGACTCTATCCCTGCGATATTATCGAAAACGCTAAACAACCCCTAGATTCCCGGCAGGTTCGATGGGTCGACGCCTTATCCTTCTGCGACTTGCGGCCGGCCCACCAGCCTCCTTCCCGGGTACACTTTCGTTGAACTGCCTTTCGCCCGGGGATGAGTGAATCAAAGAACAGTGTTTTTCTATAAAAAAAAAATGAAGTGAGGGTCGTCGGATAGAAAAACCAATCGAGATCAACTAATATGTAAATTTTATGCAAATGCTGAGCATGCTGCTCTCCCTAGGACTCCCTTTCTAGACCCTGGAAGGCTGGTGGCCTTTAGGCTTTATCGCTCCTTTGTTGACTCTGGTGTTTTGCTTTAGATAAAGTTGGATAAAAACTTGTGCGAAATTTGCTCAATTAGCCACAAAATGCTTTGACGAGCCACCTACAAGAATATACTTTGGGAAAATTTAAATTTTAACTGACATACTATACTTTTCACTTTAATCTAGATATCGGAAGTATTGTTAATGTTTCAAAACTCTTAATGGTCATAAAAACGTTATTATAAAACATGTTATTAATACCACATACAAAATATTATTACTCCAAAGAAACAGCTGTGTTTTAGTAACTTCATATATTATGTTTATGACTAACGATAAGGCAAACTATATTACAATTAAGGGGAATTAAAACGATTTCAAACTATGTATATTCAAATAAACAAAATAATATACTCAAATTAAAAGTTGTTCCATTTATCTCTAATAACTTTAATGTATTTATAAGAACACTATATCGGTAGCAGAGTCGGCAATAATTAAAAATCAAAATTTTATCTGAAGTTCATTTAAAATCTAAATCTGCGTCAAGAAAGTTAATCCGAGCCTTTTTATTGAAGTAAAATTCTCAGTCTATTGATTTAAGAAACAAATATTTCATAAAAATTATCAATTCGAAGGTTTAACATAACACCTAAAAATAGCATCAGGGTGATGTAAACTTCAATGAATTATATAATAAATTCATAAAACAATAAGAAAGGTCGTGTAAGAATCTTGCAATTAAAAATTGAATTGTATGGTTTCTTTTGTATCTAACTTCTAGGATAAAGTTACCCTAAAAAAAAAGAATAATGAATTAACTCTAATTGATTCTTAAAGATATTTAAACATTTCTGCTTTTTCTTCTTTATGTTTATTTCAGAAATAATTATAAATTTATTTGTTTGGCATCTCCTCACAGACTTTGGTGAAGTATTATTAAAACGTTTATTGAAAATGTTTATGATCTTTATTTTCATTTTTTAATCGCTTTTTTCCTGCACGTTTCCTAAAAGTTTAGACCTGTAGGAGAAAATAAATGTTGTAACTCTCACTCTCTTTTAAAATCTTCAAAACTGAGCTAAATCTATTGATATTGCATTTCATATACATAAACAAATACATATATGTACCCACATACATACTTACTCCTAGGAAATAAGAATCTCCCAAAAGTCCGGTGCTCGCAAACCAAATTTATACCATAGTTACTTTATTTTATTGGGTTCGCACTGTTCACTACTAAAGAAATAAATTCTTCAAGTACCGAAGCGATCCTCTGGCATCCGCCCTGGTGTCCTTTTAAAATGATTGAACACCCAAACTGACTATTTCGAAACTATTTCAGCGGATCAGGAGGAGGCGATAGCATCCGAATGGACCCACGGACTCCCTGTGTAAACATCGCACTTTATATGGAAATTGAATTTGAGCAACACGAGCGTCTTCCGTATTTTTTCCACCCTTAAACACTTTGTGGCCAGATAATAAAAACTTAGTGCCCTTTTATGCCTCTTTATGCTCCTATTTGGTTGGATTCACGCCGGGGTGGTACCAGCGCCAGCAGGAGCCATAAGAAGATTTGGATCATTGGAAAAGGGTAGACTGCCAATCGTATCGACTTAATCAATGCAAAAGCAACAATTTTCCTCCCTTCGGTACACTGTTCAGTAGGAAATGTTTGGGTTTTCGCAGGGACGCTCGGGGTATATTAAGAAATAAAATTAATAAAAAACCTTCTGAGGTCTGCATCGCTGTGGAACCCTTTCCCCCAGGGAAGGTGCGAAAAGGTGCTTTACTTTATAGCGGTCACTTTTCATTTTTCGTTGAAAGTGTAAATTTTGCTCAGGGGCATTGCCCGGCCATCCAGCTCCCCGGATCAGGGTCTAGAAATGGGTTGGAGCAACCCTTCCAAGGTGTGGTCAACTCCAGGTGATGCTTCATTTATTACGAGCCCTTTAAGTGTTTTTGCATCGGCACAAAGCTTGACAAATGACCGCTCGGGACGCCCATAAAAGTATCCGAAATCTTGACTCCTCTGGGCTGGGACATGCATTTTACTATATATCATGGCTGCTGTCTCCTCACCTGATTGTCGGTCGATGCTGTTTGGTTCGCAGGTTTTGGCACACGAAGAAAGTCAGAAATGAATCGAAATTTATTCAAATTTGATGCAGATCCGCTCTAGGTGAAAGATGTCTCTGCAGGAAAAGTCACAATCCAAGCTAAAGGGAATTGTGAAAGGATTTGACTTCTATTCACGAGGATTTTCCCTTCATGAAAATCTCTGCTTTCTTTCCTATTTTTCTATTGTTGACTATTGCGAAACGCTTTAACTCCAGAAAAGGGTTCGAGTTGTCGATTTTATGCTGACTTTTCGGGAATTTTCCTGCATAAGTTGTGAGGATTTTCAAAATTGTTTACATTCATGCCCAACGAATGGAAAAGATTTGGGCTTTACAAACGAATAAGTTCTTAAAATCGCTGTTTTCACGACAAATATTTCCTTTTTGCATAATTAAGGACTTTTAGATCAATTCATATAATACCTGTTGTATATTATTAGTACAACAATGATGAGAGGTAGTCTGGGATGGTTTCCTTTGGATGCGAGGAAAGTTTGTTAGAATGAATCCAAACGTTAGTGTTTGTTTTCCAACGAATATTTATTTGCCTTCTCCAATACACTTTGCTTATAATCTCCGTACTCCCGACCGATGCCGCTCCTGGCTAGCTTCTTCAATTTAACTCCCGGCAAAATTAATACACAACTCAAATTAATATTTTAATTTTGGTAAGTACCGCTTCCAAGTTCGACAGCAACTTCTTAGTTTTAATATCAGACAGCAACTAACTTCGCTCAGCCGCCGAGAACTTAAGGTTCCCGGGCGGCCTGCGGGAAACGCGCTGAGTGTGCGTTTCTCACGCTGCACTTGCACGCGCATTTCCCACGAACTCAGCGGCCGACGCCGCTGGTTCAGCGCATTCTTGCACGGGCGAGACGAAACCGGAGTTGTCGCCCGTGTCATGTTTACGGCAACTTTAACTGTTGCCGAGGGAGGGTTATGGTTGCGTAACGGTACCCATCGTTACAATTTCAAAATATCGATAATACTATCGATCGGTACCGTTACACAACACTCCTTCCCCCCTTGAAAAAGAGAGTCATTCTTTGAAGAGGAATGACTCTCGACAAAGAAATCTAAAAAAAATTTTTTTACCAAATTGTGAGTGGGCATCGTTCGTTCACATTCAAATTCCTTAAATGCTAATTCACAATATTTCTATTAGTACCGGGTGCCTTTCCTGCTTACCCTTATCTAAGTATCTCAAACTTAAAGTTATTAGGATTATTCCTACTAGCAAGTAATTAAATTCTTCCTATTTCCTTAAAATCCAAAGAGGATTCGCTATTCAAATTGTTAAAACTACCAAAATTATTTTAAGTTTTTCTATCTAAATTATTCAAATTACAAAACTTATTTTGAATTTCCTATTCAAATTATTAGAATTACTTCTTTAATGTTATTACTTGTTTTTTATTAGAATTTTTCTCTTAGAAATATTGGGACTTTTCTATCCAAATCAGTAAAATTACCTTTTTTTTTTAATATTCGGTATTACCTATTTAAATTACTTTCTTCAAAACGTTCAAGGTTTAAAATTGTTCTGCATGAACATTAAATTATTTTTTCAAAAATGTTACTTATAAAAAAAAAATTGTCCTGTCCGGTGCGGCTAAGGCCAAAGTCATGCATTCTATATGTCCGGAGTAAAATACGCGTCGATCGCGCCGACAATTGGCTAACTCAGCAAAGAAAAGTGTCAAGTCTCACCTTCCTATTGCTTGGATTCAAACGATAGCAGAATCAAGTACGGCTCCTCATCCAAATCCATGTCCTAAAATGTTGATATTTTTTCTTCATTAACTGCTAATAAAAAAAATGTTCTGCCTTTTCTACTCTATGTAGGGTTTTAGGCGATTATTATGTACTATCTTATTATGTCTACCCATGCGTATCGTGGTATTCACGGATGACGGGGTAGCGGTTACCAGGTAAGGTCCTACCCAGATTTCTGCGAGTTTATGTTTTCGGTTCTCGCTTTTAAGGAGAACCTTATCCCCTACGTGGAAAGATAGAGGTCTAGCGTCTTTATCGTAATACTCTTTAGACTTTTTCTTACTGGCCAAAATATTTTTTCTGGCTATTGCGTAAGACTTTTGTAATTTATAACGGAGCATATGGTAATAGCTCTCGTGATTGTAAACGGGCTCGGGGTCCCTTTTCAAATTAGACGGGACATCCGCCGTAAACCCGAACAAGCAGTCCATGGGAGTCAATTTCGTCCCTTCGTGTGTACTATTATTATACACAAAAGCTGCTGTTCGTAGATACTGATCCCAACTTTGTGGATTCTCATCTACTACGGTACGCAGATACTCTATAAGTGGTCTATGGGCACGTTCGAGTGCTCCATTAGACTGGGGGTGGTATGCTGACGTTTGCAGCTTCTTCACCTTTAGCAGTTTACATATCTGCTTAAAAAGATCACTTAAGAAGTTAGTACCTTGATCGGTAACTATTGTTTTGGGAATGCGGTAGCGCGTGACGATCTCGTCGAAGAAAATTTGCGCTACCGTTATGGCTTCCGCATTTGGTATCGCGTACCAGTCCACGAATTTTGTCAGGTTATCCTGGAAGGTTAGGATATATTTATTTCCTGACGTGGACTCTTCCAATGGTCCGACGATATCGAGGTAAACCTTGTCAAAAGGTTGCTCGGCTATGTCCGTTATGACCATGGGCATCTTGTATTGCGCCGAAGATTTTAATCTTTGGCACTTGGAGCATTTCTTGATATAATTTTTTATATCGCGTAGCATATGCTTCCAGTGAAATTTTCGCTTAATTCTTTTATAAGTCTTAATTACTCCCTGATGGCCTCCGAATGCGGAATCATGGTAATCATGTAAAATGATTTTAATTTCCTCGGGGCTCGTAATATGCTCAGGGGTGTTTCGTGCTTCTGGCGATGGGGGTTTGTCGTCAGCTGTTCCTATAGGTTCAGACAGATTTTCCTCCGGATCGAGTGCTACTATTTCAGGCTGCTTTTCCGCCTGTTTTGCCTCCTGTGTATCTGGGTTGACTTCTATATCACCTTCTTGGGCTTTCCTTTTCTGAGCCCTAGTAAGCGCGTGTACTGTAGCGGGGTTGTATTCCTCCGCTGTAGAGTCCATAGCTCGATGGACTTGAGCCTCTACCGTTAAGGTTGGGCTGTTCAGGTCTTCAATACCTTCCCTTGGGATGCGGCTTAGGGCATCCGCATTTGTATTATACTTTCCGGGTTTGTACTCGATGGTGTAATCGAACTCGGAAAGTTTGAGTTGAAATCTTTTCAACCGGGAAGTGGGGTCTTTTGCATTAAGGACCCCTTTTAGAGGCTTGTGGTCGGTATAAATTGTGAACTTTCTACCTTGAAGGTAGCATCTAAAATTTCTAGTCGCCCAGACAATAGCTAACAACTCTTTCTCAATGGTAGAGTAGTTTCGCTCTGCCTTGTTCAAGGTACGACTGGCGTATGCTATGGGCTGGTCTTTTCCTACCTCTCCTTGAGAGAGGACAGCCCCTAATGCCTCATTGCTTGCGTCCGTGGTTAAATTGAAAGGTTTACCGAAATCAGGGTATATCAAAAGAGGTGGAGAAATTAAGGATTTTTTAATACTTAGAAATGCTTCTTGGCATTTTTCCGACCAGTTGAATTTAACATCTTTCCGAAGTAAATTCGTAATAGGCCTCACGATTTTCGAAAAATCGGGAATAAATTTTCGGTAGTAATTGGCAAGTCCCAGGAAAGATTGAACTTGCCTAACAGTTCGTGGAACTGGAAAATTCTGGACGCAGGCGGTTTTGCTAGGGTCAGGAAGTGCTCCTTTACTGGAACACTTGTGTCCCAAATATACCACTTCTTTCCGGAGAAATTGGCATTTCTCCGGTTGCAGCTTCAGGTTGTTCTCCCGCAACCTGTTGAAGACCTTACGCAGCTTAGAGTTATGGTCCTCTAAGTTTTTCCCATAGATGACGATGTCATCCAGATACACGAAGCATTCCAGGCCCTGTAGGCCTGTAAGCACATAGTTCATGAGGCGTTGAAATGTTGCAGGGGCTCCTTTGAGCCCAAATGGCATTCGCTTGAACTCGTAATGCCCGTAGCTCGTACTGAAAGCTGTCTTTGGACGATCTTTACGATCGACTAGCACTTGATGGTATCCACTAGCCAAATCAATAGCAATAGTGAAGTACCTTGAATGACCTAGTTGGTCCAGGATGTCTTCGATCCGTGGGAGAGGAAAAGCGTCGCCTATAGTTTTTTCGTTTAGCTTACGAAAATCTACGACTACTCTCCATTTCTTTTCGCCGTTTGGTCCCGGCTTTTTGGGGACCACTAATAGTGGCGAGTTCCAAGGACTTTTGCTTGGCTGCACTATTTCGTTATCGAGCATGTCTTTTATTTGCTCGTTTATTACGTGACGCTGAGTCTCTGGTAACCTGTACATTTTTTGGTTAATGGGTGCTTGATCTTGCACCACTGGAATCGGATGGGTGATGGCATTTGTATGCGTCAGATAGTCACCCTTTAGGTGGAATATGTCGTGATACTCCTGACATAATTCCAAAATCTTGGCCTTTTCTTGACTACTTAAAATTGCGCTCAGGTTGAGTTCTTGCTCTAACCTGGCTAAACGTTCTTTTACTGGTTCAGTTAGATGTCGATCCGCCTGTGGGGTTCGAACATAAACTAGCTTGGCAGTTTGGTCGCCTGCACCGTCTAATTTAATTTCATCTATAGGGCTCTCGGGCCTATTTTCGCTAGCGCTGTGGCTGCCTTGGCTCTTTGGCCTTTTTTCGTCGGCGCTTTGGCCGCTTTTACTTGTATTCGGACTCTTTGGTCCCCTTTTGCGAGCGCAATGGCTGCCTTGGCTCTTTGGCCTATTTTTGGCTCTCTGGCCATTTTTATTTATACCTATTTTATTTAGCTCAAGTTTGTTTAAACTTGGCTCTGTTAACCCTTCTGAGGCAAACTCCTTTTGATTACCCTCCGTGGGGTATATTGGTGCTAGACTGTAATCATTTACTGGTTCTAGCTGCAAAGTTAGGCCTTGTAGGGCTATCTGGGAATTCGTAGCATTGAGGAGTCCAATAGAAACTTCTTTTTGCTTAGAGGGTATGATACTATTAGCCAAGAAAATGCCTTCGCCTAATTCTTGCGAGAGGCAAAGCATTTCTTCAGACAATAGCAAGGGTACTTTAGCCACCATCTGCGATCGTGCAGGTACGCATATTGGCTCCTTAAGAGCTATTACATGCCGCCTGATTTCGCCGATCGTAGGTGTATTCGCCAAAGTTTCCCTACCGTTTTCCCGTAGCTTATTTGCCGTTTGGCAACCAGCTTCCGCCTCTGGGGATGCCTCGATTACATGGCAGGTGGACAGCTTTACCCCTTCGGATTCCATCTCATCTGCCTGCGTATCGGTTTCAGTTGCATTTCGGGGACAGTCACTTTTCGTATCCAACACTATTGGTAACGAAAATTCCTCTAAATTGATTTCCGTTCGAGGAAATCGAAGCTTTCTATTGGGGCCCTCTATATTGCAGTATTCTGCAAGAAAATCATTCCCAAGTAGTCCCTCATGGGACAGATCTGCATTATTTTCGATCACTTGGAAAGTGCAGGGAATTTTAGCCTCCCTATTACCAGGGAGTTTTTTAACAATATTTCCCTTACAGCTTCCCAATGTATGTCCTTTGCCAAATGGAGTTTGCAGGGTATAAGTCTTCTCGGTGTTGATGTACTCGAGAGACTTTAAAGCTTGTTCTTTGATCAAGCTTATCTCAGCGCCCGTGTCCACCACTAGAGGAGTCTTCTTATTTCGACCGATGTCTAGGGGGAGCTCCACTATGGGAGTGCTAGGCTTGGGCGGCTGAGTGTACCCTGTATTTTTGTCATCATTTAAAGTCGAGCCGGGGATTTCGGGCTCGACTGAGCCTCGTTTCCCTGGCTTCTCGATTCCCATCTGCGTTTATGTTCGCAGGTATCTATAGTGTGTCCCTGTCGGGCACAGAAATCGCAACTTTGCCTAACATTATAGGTTCGTCGCGTTTCGGAATTTCCCGGATCGTTATTTCGCGGGCGTCCCCGATTGGGGGATCTATTTTTATTCCCATTTCGTCCGTACGCCGAATTATTGTTCCCGTTTCTCTGGCCGTTACTATTTCGGCGACACGCGATAGTGTCATGCCCGTAAGTGCGACAATGTTCGCAAGAGGGTGTATTTTTCCTCTTAAAACAATCAGCATAAGTATGGCCTTTTTTCTTGCAGAAATTGCAAGTTATGTTCGTGGCTAAATCCCGTGTTTGGTTAGGGATTTTAACCACGGCGGACGATGTGTTAGCCGTCGATGGTTCGGCTTTAATCACATTTTGCGGTGCTGGTACTGGTGGCGTAGCAGCATTCGGCGCCGACATGTACGCGGGTACATGATTTTGGTACCCGGCGGCTTGATTAGTTAAACCCATACCTGGGGCTTGACTTTGCAAATAGGGAGAGCTCTGTTGCAACCTCTCCATGTCCAGAGCTTTAGTGATTATCTGCTCTAGATTTCCTTCTGTCAAGGTGAGAAGGTATTGGCATAGGTGGGGATTAATCGTCCCACTTCGGAGTGCATTTACTGCAAAATCTTCTAACTGCGGCTTCACAGTTGTTGCCGCGGTCACCCCGTACTTTCTTTCAGCTGCCTCATTGCATAAGGCTAAAGCCTGTTTTATTCGTGCCGTGAAGGCATTGAGAGACTCCAGAGGATATTGTCTGGTAGTAATTAACTTATTTACCAGTTCCTGGTAAGTCTCTCTGGGGAGGTACGCTCTATTTAGGCGATCCTCGAAGTCACTGAAGCTCGTGGGCGGTTCAGCGATGAACAGCTGATATGCTGCTCCCCGTAAGCGAGTGAGCAGAATCCGGGGGAAGGGAATTTTTTCCTCTTCCGACAGGCAACTTTCGACCTGATGACAACAACCCAAAAACGTCTGGAGCTCTTGGCTTAACAGCGGACTAGGTTCTCCCGAAAATAGGGGAACCATTTGGGTCGTATACTTAATGACCTTATCGTGATTGGCCATTTCGAACACTTTCACTTCTTTGCTTTTCGCGGGTGTTAACGGGGATGAAACCCTCTGATTAAATTTAGGACTACCGAACGATTCGTCCGACGATTCCGCGAATGTAGCACTTAGCCACCCGGACAGGCCGTGAATTATTGATTCTAGTTCACTAGCACTTTCACTTTTTAAGCTTAAATCTACAGCACCCGTATTATCTAATAGGCGGAAAGGCTGCGAGCGTTCTTTAAATTTTCTTATTTCCTCTCGGAATTCTTCGGAGTCTTTTTTAGCTTTTACTATGCGAGCTTCTCTCTGCTCACTAGTTTCTTCAAATTTTTTATTTATTAAATCAAGATGCCGATTTGTAAATCCGGCTTCTGACGCTCGCACCCTTTCTAACAAAAATTTTAAATGATATTCTAGACTTACTGGTAAAGAACGGGGAATCACCGTTCCGCTCCTAAGCCTTAGGCCTGGCTGGTGTGCTGCTACTTCGGGTGGTGTCGAGGTGCTGGGTAGCTCCCTCGATGTTGTAGCCGATGCGGCGGGTTGCTCCCTCGATGCTGTTGTTGAGGCCTCGGGGTGCTCCCTCGATGTCGAAGCTGAGGCGGCGGGTTGCTCCCTCGATGCTGCTGTTGAAACGGCGGCGGGGTGCTCCCTCGATGTTGGAGTTGCTGTCCTGTCCTCCTCAGCTGGGATGTAGGCGGGTGAGTCCTCGCCTGACATTCACCTCCTTCCTGGGGCGATCACTAAATAATTACTATCCCTCGTTGGTGCCCTTTTGCACAACTGGGGATTTCGCAGGGAGATCGCTTGTTCGCCTGGAACAGCGGCGACTAAAGTTGTCCTCCCTTAGAATTAGGGTAATTGCTTGCTCACCTGGAGCAGAGGCAACTATAGCTGAATACCCTGGAGCGATGGGGCTTCGCAAAGCCCAAAAGTTCGCAGGATCAAGGTTTTTCAAGCTCTTACAGGCTCGGCTGGGCTTCCTTGATCCTACCGGCTGCGCCAATTGTTGTATATTATTAGTACAACAATGATGAGAGGTAGTCTGGGATGGTTTCCTTTGGATGCGAGGAAAGTTTGTTAGAATGAATCCAAACGTTAGTGTTTGTTTTCCAACGAATATTTATTTGCCTTCTCCAATACACTTTGCTTATAATCTCCGTACTCCCGACCGATGCCGCTCCTGGCTAGCTTCTTCAATTTAACTCCCGGCAAAATTAATACACAACTCAAATTAATATTTTAATTTTGGTAAGTACCGCTTCCAAGTTCGACAGCAACTTCTTAGTTTTAATATCAGACAGCAACTAACTTCGCTCAGCCGCCGAGAACTTAAGGTTCCCGGGCGGCCTGCGGGAAACGCGCTGAGTGTGCGTTTCTCACGCTGCACTTGCACGCGCATTTCCCACGAACTCAGCGGCCGACGCCGCTGGTTCAGCGCATTCTTGCACGGGCGAGACGAAACCGGAGTTGTCGCCCGTGTCATGTTTACGGCAACTTTAACTGTTGCCGAGGGAGGGTTATGGTTGCGTAACGGTACCCATCGTTACAATTTCAAAATATCGATAATACTATCGATCGGTACCGTTACACAACATACCTATCAAATAAAGGAAAACCTTAAATATCCTAAAAGCTGGATTTCTCTAGATTTTACAACTCAAAATTTGATATAAAAAAATAATTCATTGGAGGCGTTTGCTTCAGTTTACTTCAATACAAAAATTCAATAAAAATGGAGATCTATAAATGATCTTAATAACAATTCTATAGCTTCCCAAGAAATATCAGCGCTTATGATAACCTTCATATTAAATTATATTATTTTATGGTATAATCGTCCGGATTTAGTTCATGAAACATAATATTTTTTTATAAAAACATATGATATTACATAGCAATTAACAAATTTTGTAGTGCATTAAATTATTTTTAAGGTAAAAGTACTAAAGTTAAAATTATGGAAAAATCAGGTTTCTAGATGATTACTTAAAGTTTTCAGAAAAATTATAGGAATTTTAGTACGTCTTCTAGTTCTTGAGAAGTTTATGGTATAGTAAGTATAGTAATAGATCAATTTTTCACAGACATATGTAACTAAAATCATTCATGGTGCTTGGCTCATATAGGTACTCGTACTTAACCGCTTTTTATTTTTTTCTGCAGAATTTTACTGGAAACATTTTTCATTTCTTAGAAATAATATAAGTAATATTCCTTTAGGCGACAGAATGTCCCGTAAAAAAGAAGTTAAATTCATGTAGTACATTTCAATTTCATCAGGATCATTACTGCTTTAAAATCGAGCTGAGTTTTGTTAAAGATTTTGTAGAAATATATCGCATTTCATCGTGGTAACATTAGTCACTCAGCTACCCTACTCGTTTGAATATTAATAACCATCCTAATGGAATTTGAATAAAAAATCTCGGTCCGAGTAGGAAAACATGAACTCAGTTCTGCCACCAAATAAAAATTCCGACAAAGAAGGTCTGCAGCCGCAAATGCAGTGGCATCCTCCTCAAAGGGGTAGCATCCTTCCTTAGGTTTGAGAAGGGACGCGATGCTAATCTAAGGTTGCATGAATTAATTTCACAGTCTACGGATTTGGCCGGTCTTTCATTTGCCAGGGAGCGCCCGTGCGGAGCTCCTTCTGCAAGGACGTTAGAATAACGCTCACACGTGACACAGTCGCACAAGTCCGAGCGCATCGATCAACCCGGATCACGGGAACGGCCTTGATTGAGGTATTAAAAAACATTTAAAATCTCATTCGTCAGCGAAATGAAACCGACGGACGTATGTGCCCGGCATATTTTATTTGCGCGCCCCGAGCTCACCTACATTCGGGGCGGACCCGCAATTTCTGCAGGATATTGGCCGGGCATCCTTGATCGATTATGATTGATGCTGTATGAATGATAATTGCCTTGCGAATGTATCTCGCTCCCTTTTTGGGATTCATGCGGTGTGCAGCTCCAGATCGAATTTTTATTGAGAGATGAAGACATTTGCTGAATCTCCTCGTGATTGCCACGATTTTGTGGGAATGTTGCGTTTGATCCCCGGGCTTAACTCCCACTCAGTCAGATTTTATTAATGCCTTCCTCCAGAGGCCGAGGCTCTCGTGCATGTTCTGAGGAAATGAGCTACTTTATTTTACATTCATCACCAGCAAGATCACTAGGAGGTGATTAGGCAAAAATCCACCGCCAATCTATGAATAATTCTCATTTTCGTCTGCGAGTCGTAATTACTGCCAGAGTATCCAACCAGAACCAGCGTAACTCAATCCGACCCACCAAAAAGGACGATTAAGAAAAATTTCCTGACACTGAATTCTTCCTGTCAACTGACGGATTATTATCAATTTTCCGCCAATTTGGGGTTGAATTGTGTCCTGAACAAATGTGCGGAGTGGGACGACCGCACAATGTAAAATTGCTGCCGGTGGATTTTGCTCTTCCCCGCGTCGCACGTTGAATGCGACACTCGGAAGGGTGCAGAATTTTCACTCTGATGTTGAAAAAAGGGTTGGTGAATTTTCAATGAATGGTTCCCTTATTACAATTTGTGCACCATGTGTGTGCGTGTTTTACCCACAGTCCGTTGAGGGATAACAGGTGCAAATCCTTAAAAATTAAAATAGTGCTGCATAGAGTTCACTAAAAGTTTTGTAGCTACTTTGATTTTAAATCCTAAATACAATATAATATGTTTAAAACATTTTATAACTCAGTTAAATTAAAATCTTCAAACATTTACCTTACAAATTTTACTATCTTTAATAAAAGAAGACCATCATAAACATTTATTTTTAGAACTTTCGATATAAAAAAAAACTTTCTACAGCAATATGCATGTGCTTAATCCCATTAACAATATTTCAAATAAAGTGACGACGTGAAGAGACAATTTTAATAATTAAAGCATATTTCTAAATGACCAGATTCGTTTCTAATTGAGAAGTCGCTGTGTGTCACCACTTCACTTATTAGAAATTTATGCTAAATAACTCATTTAGTAAATTAGAGCGTTGTCTATCTAGGGTAAAGCGTATAATTTCGATGATGATGATGTTTGTTAAAAAGTTTTTATAGTAAGTTCAAATTTTCGAGATATTCTTGTTCATTATATCACCATAGCTTGTAATGCATATTATATACGTACCTACTGCAAATATATTGATTAGTTTTTGTTTTTGTTTTAACGAAAAGATTCATAATTTATAACACATAAATTTAAGAACATAGTAACTTCCCAAAAATAAAGAAACGGTCACTATGTGAAACTGTTTCCACCAAAAACTAATTGTGGCCCTGGGTAATAAACTTCAGATTTATTAGAAAGTACAAACGTTAAATAGGCAAAAGTTGGCGCCTATTTTTTGCTTATCGTAAAGCCTCCTATAAATCGCGACGAAATAGCAAAACTTATGTTTTGTCATTTCAGCACAGCACCGAACTTATCTTAGTTGTTCTGTCGGCGTACAGTAGTAATTAATTTCGAAATTAGCCGCCGTTGCCCAGTTCTTGGGCCCCCCAAACTTTCTAAGGACTACTCGAGCGGCGCTATCTTATATTGCAAATCTATGCAATTTATCGCTGTGCCCGAGCGTCGCAGCTACTTAGCTAAACAGTCGCCATTTTTATTAGGAGTTTGGTCTCTTAAACGTATAGCAGCATTTAGCCGAATGGCGTGCTACGAGTGTGTTTGATATTAGTTCGGGTATAATAAAACAAACGGAGCGTAAAAACGTCATAAATTTTGTCCCTCTTGCAGTCAGGAGGACGAGCCGCATAAACCAGGAAAAAAGTTTGAAATAAACACTTCATGAAGAAAAATAGTGTCCTTTCGAAAGGATGCCCCATCAGCTTAAGGAAGGCGAGGTCCTGGCACCCCAGCATCTTCCCATCTGTTATCTATGGTAAGAATTGCACTTAAGTTTTATCATATGTCGGTCGGGGTGGGCTCATCCTCCCCGCAGGAGCCCTGGGACTGCGACTGTGTCTGTTTTAGACGCCGGAGATAGATAGTGCTGGATGTGCGCTTGAGATTTTCAAGGATAAGAGCCATTTCGGGGGAGTGGTTTCGGTTATTGTTTCCTTTGTCAAGTTCTTACGCTTTTTTCCCTCTTCGATGAGGAGCCTGCCTTGGATTCTGGATTTTATTTAAGTGTGCGACTGTGCCGGACTGCTGCTCTTGGAACTTTTCAGCTGGCCATCGTGACTTCTTGACCACTTGGAATGGTCAACGTTTTTGTTGACCAATCGAATTGCCAAGCTTACCCCAGTGGGTGGTTTTTCCCAGCTTCCTCGATTATTTCCGGACAATTTGGTTTCATCATGTCGGCGCGTTTGAAGGCTTTTAACTGTATGAAGTTTTACTGCACTCAATACTATGATTAAATAAATCCTCTTTACTGCATTTAATCCTCTTAATTTCACTCTAAGTTTCAAGAATCATTTATATTTACTTCTCCCATTCATTTTTCTAAAACATCATTACACTTTTAAATTTTAGCCCAGTGTGAACAAAATGGAAAAAAATAGTATAAATTTTATAATTTTCTAAACTGTTCGTTTAGATTTAAAACTGATCTTGTAATAATTATTCAAACAAAATTTTGGGCATATACCACTGCTACTTTGCCTATAACATACATATAATTCTCTAAAGTTTAATTTGAATGAATTTGTTCTTAACCGTCTCCACATTTGGAATGCAATATATGTTTCTGCCACATTCATTTTTTAATTATTATTTTATCATATTCGTACAAAACGAACAATCACTTTTGAAAACATTTGTCATTGTAATCGCATTTGTTAACCAATACCAAACCAATAAAGTCACTAGTAAATCATTAATCAAATAAGACTTTTAGAAAATATTCCAGAAATTTGATCTTCCCGATTTTTACATAGAATAAAAATATACTAACTTGCAATTATGTATTTATGCTTCTTCTTTTGATTTTTTGTCACTCGAAAGTTACAGGAAATAGCAAGTAATCGGCCAAAAGTATTTACGCCATGACTCTAACGGCTCTACCTGTAACTTTTGAAGCTAACAAAAAAATTTACTGTTTGTGAAATTTAATTTGAATCTTACTTATATAGACTTTGAGCCATCCGTTTCAAATAATCTTAAATTGAAAAAGATTGGTAACAATTTAGGCATAGTACCTACATATAAAGAAAAGGTAATTTTCACTCACACAATATGTTATTGATGCAATTATTGTAGCATTCACGATATATTTGAAAGTCAAAAATAAATTCAATAAATTTATTGCTGAAATGTTCATAAATTAATTTTAGTTGGTATTTGCATAATGTTTCTAACAAATTATAGAGTTTGATAATTTGTTATACGATGATAATAAAATTGATTCCTTTAAGAATCATAAAAGTGAAATGAAGTTATATTATAAAGATCGGATTTGAAGATATTCCAAAGAAACTCAGTTTTGAAAATAACCATATGGTTTAAATCAAAACCAATTATTATTTTGCATTTTTCAAATTATTGATGCATTTCGATTAATATAATATCAAAATAAATAGATACAAAGGAAAAAGTACAAATAAAAAATCACTTCATAAAAGAATTTGTGTACTGGATCAAGGCTCTTGTTGCTTCATTGTTGGCCTGTCTCGAAATGTCCGGGGGCAGGACTAACTTGCAAGCGCCAACGATATCTGAGTGCATTAAAGTTGTTCTTTTTGCGTACTTCGCCAAACGAGAAGCCTCATTTGCAATCAGTAAAAACATATCGTTGACTATCGAATTTACTACAACCATTGCTTTGAATGAGATCTGAGCTTTAGGGTGCATTATCTTCAGGACTTTCATTATGTAGCTACTATAATTGGGCAGGCCCTGAAAGGATTTATTCCTTCTTTTATACTTAAGCGTTTTTGTGGTAGAAGTAGAAGGGGATTTTTTTATTTTCAAATTCATTTTTCTTCCCTTTTTTGTGTTACTCGTACCAGTTCCCATTGGCGATGTCGGGGGGGACTGCGATTGACTCATACTGGAAATAAATCAAAAAAACATGTAAAAATGGCTTATAATGAGCTAAAAGAAATAATGAGAAATTAAATCACAATAAAAATGAAAAATCCTTTCCTTACACCACAAATGCAATCGCAATCACTAAAGTTCTTATATGTATGAACATCTTTCCGCAAAAGAAAGACTTCCGTTTATTTGTTGTAAAAAATTATTAATCAAAATTCACTATACCTATAAAATTAGAAATATATTAACCTTCTAATCTAAATATTGGCTATGCGAATTTCTTGAAATATTTTGAAGCCTTATCGTTGAAAACCTCACCCTGTCTGTAGGTTACAATTGTTTAAAGAATATACTTATTTTTTATATCTTTCAGATTAGGGAAGAAAAATTATTGCAAAAATTATATATTTGGAAAGAAAAAATAATAAAATAATAAATAAAGTAGTTAAATAGCCATTAGAAATAACCTTTTATCTTTAAAGATTAAGTAAATTCCAAACGGTCTTGAGAAGTCTGGCAATTCAAAATTGCGTTAGATGTTATTAGTATTTTATTAAAGATTTAAACTATGACATATTTTTGTAAAAACATTATTTTTCTCTATTATTAGAATTTTATAATTTCCTCAACATCCACACAAATAACCCACTAGCAATTATTTAACTCTTGTCTGATCGAAAAGACCACAAGTTTATAAATGTACTTTGAAATCTCAATTCCATGTGCCCGGGTAGCTCAGTCGGTAGAGCGTTGGACTTTTAATCCAACGGTCCAGGGTTCAAGTCCCTGCTCGGGCGGCAATGTTTTTATTTATTTTCACGAGTAAAATATTTTTGATATATCAATTAAGCAATAGATAATCACAAAAGAAATATTATTGTGATTTATTTTTGACTTACCTCATTTCTGATAAATTAACATTAATTTTATAAAGAACAACACGGGGATATGTGAAAAATAAAGTGGAAATACGACAAAATTAATGCGCACAAAAAAACGTCACAGCTGGCGAATTTCGTTGAGTAAATTAATTGACATTGAACTGCTCGGTTACTACAATTTGTAAATAAATTGTTTTATTTTATCTATATATTAATACGTGAGGGAAAACTTTGTACCCCTTTTTAAGCATATTGGACGGACGGAGGAGTGTGAGATTTGGCATAATTAAAGTTTATATAGAGAAGAAGTGCAGAAAGCTAAAATTTATATGTAATATGCGTTATAAATACATTAAATTAAATAAAATATATTCATTATTTACGTTCATACTTTCTATGTCAAACGCATAGTAGTCTGTGGTCAAACTGTCGTAATTTTATTATTGATAGTGCCAGTTTTAAACACATAGTAGGCTGTGTACAGTCGTATTTTTCGTAGTAAACGTAGTAAAGAATTTCGACCACAGGGCGACCACTACTTTCTATTATACCTTGAATACTTTATTTCTTGTTAAAAGTAAATCTTGCAATAAATCTACATAGGTATTCCGGATTTTACAATGATGTGAAAAACATTAGTCGAACCAAACTAGGAGAAATTGGTACCGTCTTCTAAATATTATATGTTACAGATCTATATGAATATCTTTTTAAAACATTCGTTTCGATATATCGTCTTACTTATTTTACATGCTCTGATGAATATACAGAAGTATCCACAAATTCGTGGGGAAAAAGCGACTTATCAGTTTATAATTATAGAAAAAAGTGAATTTTGTACAATTCCTAGCCTTGGACAGTACTCAATTTCAATTGTTGTGTAAGTTTATTTTTTAGAAAACTTTTAATTCGTATGTCTTATTATTAAGTGAGTCGATTGCAATAAAATAAAAACTACTATAGGTACTCTAGGTCCAAAAATGGGGTCTTTAATATCTTTACCCCCATGAAGAAAAAGTTCTTAACCAATCTGTACAGTAGATTTTGCATGATGTTTTCAAACACGCAATGTTTTGGGCAATTTTCGTTAAAGAATTTGTAATCTACATAAAAATTACATATGTATACTATAGCACTAATTCGATTTCTTTGATGTTGACCTGTATAATTTGAAATTATTCTATTTTTGGTCGTATTTTCGGATTGTTTGGCTTAGTAATATTGAAACTTTATTATGTATTTTTGTTTGTAAATAAGAAAATTGATCTAAAAATATAATTTAAATGAATTTTAGACATTAAGTAAAAAGTAACCGCCTGACGCCGAATAGAAAGGGAAGTAGAATCGCCCTGGATATACCGCGTGGAGCTCTCTGAAAATCCATAGATTAAAGAAGCAATTTAAAAGCAAATTAGATACAAACAGAAATTTCATTTCCATCGATTTAAAGAACACTTGTTACGTGTTCACGGCACATTCCTCGAGATACGTTGGAAATCCGTCCGGTGAGGGCACGGGGCTCGGAGGAGCTCACCGCAAAATAAATACATCAGAATGAGGTCTCGTGTTGAGAAAACATAATTTCCAATTTCTCTTTGACTTTTTTTCCTTTTTTCTGATCTGAAAAGAAAAAATTGGACGAATATCGATGAGGTACGGGGAGTAGGGGATCTGGATTTTATAAAAACACCCGGCCAATAAGAGCGAATTCCTCAGGATAAATTCGCAATGTAGCAAAGGCATCCTTCTCCAAATTAAAGACAGATTTGGGTCATGCATGCACCCACTCCCGAATCCCGGGGCCCCATTGCCCCAATCACTCTGTGCATATCAATTAGCAACCAGATCCAGCTCCGGCCGGAGAAGTCACCACGAGGAGAACTTTGAAAAAATTGTGTTTTTTCAAATCATCGGATTGTTATTATTTTGCGGATCCTTGTTTACCCTCCCATTGCTTCCGCGCAAGTGGCACGCTCCCGTGGGAATTAATTTGTCAACAAAGTAGCTGCAAAGGAGCACAAACCGCAAATAAATGTCAATTGATTTCACTAAGGGACGGCCCGAGGATCAGCTCCAACTTCTGTCGTCAAAGTACTTTTCCTTCTGTGTCCCCCCGGAATCTTTTCTCTTCTTTCCTTTTTTTGGGAGCCCTTGATGCCCACCCTTTTCGGTTTTACGTAAAAGCGAGGGATAATTTATTGTTGGCAATAAATTTGCGGTCGACTTTCTCGAAGTTGCCGGGTCGCTTTTGGGGCTTTTACAACAAATACCCGAAGTTAATGAAATACATATGAAGTAGTCATGGGGCCGATAAGGTGCTCCGCTTTATTGGCTATTTTTTCATCAAGCCATCGAGCCGTTCTCCCTCTCGGTGATGGCTAGTTTTGTTTGTCATCAAGATAATTAAGCTTAACATTTTGCAATAAAATCCTTGTTAAGAACTTATATAAGTAAACATATTTGCATTTTTTAATGATTCTTCCCAAATCCATTTTTATCTTCCCAGCCTCCTTTTTCGACCAAATGATACGACAGTAAAAATAAATTCTTCCAAAATGAAGAAGTTTATTTTGAGTAAACCAATTTTAAAATTTTGAACACTAATGAAATATGTTCGTTATTAAAATAAAAAACTTAGCAATTTAAAGGCTTGACACGATTTCACCCTAATGCCACTGCCTTAAAAAATTATTTTTAACACGAATTTTTTCGATTAAAAATTTAAAGTTCTTAAAGTACCGCTTTTTTAAATACTTTTATTAATAATGAGTAAGTGCAGTATGCGATGGATGATGAATTATAACAATGATAAATGTTATTTTTTATAGTTCTCCGTTCCCCAAAATTTACTTACATATACCTAATGATAGAACACGTTCGTTTCCTAATTCTTATACTTACTTTTTAATCAGTTGAATATTAAAGTTAAGTTTCATTTGAAAAAAGCTGTTTAGTGAAAGGATCACTTGTCCTGGACAGGTTCCGTACTATCAAGGTACTAAATACATAAGTATATTAAATGTGAATTACTTTAAAAAAAGTAGGACAATTACTGGTATCATTTTCGCGGATACTTT
Source organism: Machimus rusticus (assembly GCA_951509405.1). Lineage (NCBI taxonomy): Eukaryota > Metazoa > Arthropoda > Insecta > Diptera > Asilidae > Machimus > Machimus rusticus. The sequence continues at coordinate 45,854,386 of OX608050.1, read as the reverse complement.
AATTAAAGTTCTATGCAACAGAAAATTATAAGTCGCAAACCTGTTTGTTGCAATTGAACGAAAATTTACCAGAGGTACTACACTTTGGTTTTGAATGAGATGATCTATAGATCATGGAAAAAATTTCGAAAAATTGAATTTTCTGAAATTTTAAACGTCTAAAAATATATTTAAAAAAGTATTTTAAAGCATCGAAAGCTTTTTTTGGTTACTACCAACTTTTGGTGTACCTACGAAGTGCAATGTTCCCCAAAAAGGTAATTGATTTATTTACATGATATTTATTTTAAACAAAAACAAAACAATATACATAGTATTAAACATAGTTTATTATTATTCGAGTCTGAGTTTCGACTGGTAGTTGAAGAATGAAAAAATGCTATATTTAGACCTTAATCCTTTTAAAACGGAAAAAAAGTAAAATTAAATAAAATTTTATCCGCCACCGTCGTTTCCACAACTCCTCGAGGCCTTGCGACGAGAATAATTGTAGGGCTATAAGCGTTCATGGCTGGTTAAGCCTAAAATCATCGCCTGATTTAACAAGACCTCGGAGCTATCTAGGGTATTTTGCCAGGCATCATCATCATCTCTGGAAAATGGGAAAATATAAGGTCGAACCGAGGACTGTTGCTAGTTGGGAAAGTGGCGCAGCGGCGGCGGCGAGAGCACCGGCAGCCCCGGCAACGATGCCTTAAGAAAACAATTTTCTTCTGGGTGCAAACAAACAGCACGGCTGCTGATGATGATGTTATTGTTCCTGTAAAGCAGAAAAACATCAGAGCGGGCCCTTTCTGCGCCCCCGCCACCGGAGCCCCGTCGATACCACTATGCTTTTTTACAGGGCGCCTCCGCACAATGGCTGCTCTATTTATTTATTTATTTATTTTCTAAATCTGAACGCCTGAGTGACTCCCCCACTTCGCGCCGCACTCCTGCGGCAATCATCGCATCGCATCGCTCAACTTCGAGTGGGCACACCTCGCGGGGCTCGCAGAAGGGCAGCGCTTTTAGTTTTCCAGGACTCTCGAGTCCTCTTGTCCTTTTTCCCGAAGGAGCACTTTTCACATCGCCACCCAGGGCGGGAGCGTTTTCGTCTTTAGCGATGGCCGGGACTGACGACTACTCCCCCGCCCCCGCTGTCCGACCAGTTGATAAAATGGTGCAGATTCTCTACGCCCTCGAGGGGCTTATTCAAATTCAGTAAATTGTTTTTGAATATGAGAATAATTTTTGGAATACATTTTATTTTAATTCGGAGGAAAATTGGATTTTGTTTTTGCAGCCGGCCGGGAGTTCCTTACGGATTTTATGCAAGAGTGCACTTCCTTTGAATGGGCTGCTGGTTTTGTCCCGATTCGGATAATGAATCGAGCTCCTTCAAAACTGACCTGCGTTCGAGGCGAGTTGTGGACAACCGAAGAACGTAGACGCCATGCAAATGAGATTTGTCTATTCAAAATAAATGTGCATAGTACGTAATATCGCCCTTTCTTCATACTTTTTGAATGATGTTTTCGAGCACCGTCTTTTCTCAAATATGCTTTTGTCAGAAGTTCAATGTTAATCTCATATTTTTGTAAAAACTCTCTTCCATTACTTAATGAATCTCCAGAACTTGACTTGTCTCTCATCACTATCCAAAGTAAAAACATCATTTTGAACGTACGAATTTAAGGCTTCTGAATAGTTAAATAAAAATAAATATTAGACTTTTCCTAAAAAATTTTTTTTTCTCATACTGTTACATTTTTGAAATTACTACGACTTCGTTTTTTCAAGAATATTATCCAATGGAGGCTAATCTCTAATCGTTATTTTAAGATAAAATTTTCTTTATTTTTTCTGACCTTGTTTTTGTCTTTTACATATGGTGTCCTTAAAGTATAATCATTTCAAACCTTCGCTACTGTATTAATCAAAGACTTGTTTCCACAAATTAAAATTATACTGATTTTTTGAGTCTAGATACCCACTCCTACCTCCCATTCGCCCCTGTCTATGTCCATGTATACTATACGTACACTTAAAATTAGTGGTGGTTTTTGTTTAAGTCGTACCTATAATATTTAAATATATTCTTTAACATTTTTTTTTTTTTTTTTGCTCAAAAAAAACTATTAACAAGCAAGATTGGCGGCGCGCCAGAATCTAGAATAAAACGTTTTCATTGTAGCAGTGGCGTAACTTTAAAATTTTGATCATGAATTTCTCCTTTTTCTGGATTCCATAGCTAAAACTAGAAACTCTTATAGTTCCGTCATATTCGGATTTTGGTCGATGCAAATAGGTACAAAATTATGAAATTAAATCTTTTAAAAAAAATTGTACGTCGATTTTTGTTATAGTTTTTCATAAAAAAAATAAAAAAAAAATTGCATATTGAATTATAATTTTCTGCAGGTACCTTCAAATTATATGGAAGCAAATTATGTTAACAAACATTTTGTTACAAATGTTTTGCCAAAATAGAACCCTTAAAGTGCCATAATCAACTATTTAATAACACTTCACAGCAACGGGCGCCAACATTTTAAATTCATCAATCCCAGCCGTTTAAAAAATATTTGACTCCAAGTTTTAAGTTTCGCTTTTCCGGTAACAAAAAAGGCTAAAGGATCAAAAGCTTTTCGTATTTTCAAACCTCCGTTGAGCTTTATATAAAAATAGTCACATCCTGTAATTTTAATTGAAATCGAAATACGGAAATGTTATTAAATAATTATTTAATTATATTTTTATGTCAGCACCTTAACAAATCATGTACTTTGAATTAAAAAGCTCGCTTCTACTTTCAAAAATCATAAACATCGATTTCAAACCTGTCAATGGTCAATTTAACATTTATCAGGCACAGGAGCTGCAACCAAAACAACTTTTGACAGCTGTGGAAATGGAAGGTGCTGCTGAGTAAAATGCTGACTTCTGGGTTCTTTTGTAGGCATGGAAATTAGAAAACTAAAGACAGGGAAACGCGAAAACCACAATGACTAGTACGGGAGGATCCTCTCAGAGCTGGAAGACTCCAGATGAGGTAGGGTTCATTAAAATCCGTGTTTTAAAATTGATTGACCCGTATCTTATTTTTCCTAGATTATCCGGCTCCACCGGCTTAAACAAAAGAAAAAGGCGCTGCAGGCGCGAGTGAATAAACCCAACATCCCCGTGGAAGAAAAGACGAGTTTACTAGAAGCATCCTTTGCACAAAAGCGGAAAAATCCGTTCGCTAAGTAGGTCAACTCTACTTCCCGCCAATTATTCTATATTGGTATTTTTTCTTTAGGTCTTCCCCTCAAAAGGTTAAGAAAACTAAATCGTGCCCGGACCCTATTCCGGAACCCGAGGACAGTTTACTGCAGCTATTCCGTCCAGTTACTGAAAATAAAAAAGAACCAGAACCAGAGAAAACGGTCCATCCGATTAAATTGGGACTGCAGCCCTTCGACAGGCAGAGTTTTGCCAATTTGTTGCAGGACAACATCGAGGAGGATGTGATAAAAGAGCAGAAATATAGCAAATACCTTCCGGTGGATTGGAATCTGAAGACTCGGCTAAGAATCCTCTCGAAAGAGCCTCTGCCGGCGACAAATTTAAAAAGCGGGCAAGAGGCCAGTGGGTTCACGAGTTTTGTACGCTGCGTAGATGCAGCGAAATCGTCGACGAGCCTCGACATATCTGCTGGGGCGAGATTCCACCATGCCACGCTCTACTGGCAGCACCCGAGCATTCCGTGGCTCACCCTCTTCCCCAGAAACTCAAAAGCGAACATCGGCTTCCAAATAGGCGAGGCGGAAAAAGAAGGCTTAGCCAAAGACTGGGCCGACAGTTTCCGCGGCGTTTTCCAATTGGTGCGGGCAAGACAATGCCCGTATTTTTATCTGTGTGCAAATTCATTCACTGTCCTCTTTCGGGCGGCAGGAATTGGGGGCAGAATGGACATCCACGCAATGCTAACACCGAGCTCCAGGGGGCTCAGAAATATGCTCAGACAAGAAGCAATCGAATTTACCCAGCCGTTTAAGAAAGATCCTAGTCTAAATAAGTCCAATGAGGAAAACGGAAGTTTTTCGAAGACTGAGGAGGCTGAACAGGCGAACAAATTGAATGAGGAAAACGATGACGATGACGACGACCTAGAGGAGGAAAAGTGGCTAGAAAGCCTCGGTGTGGACGCCAGCGAAATAAAAAAAATTCACGCTACTCACACCAGACAAACGGTCAACCAAGAAACCGCTGAGGATTTCAGCGATAATTCACTCCTCCTCGTCGAAGACATTGCCTGCCAGGCTTTGTTCAACTTCTTGCTGAACGCCAAGAGCACAATTTCAAACACTGGACGCTTGGCAGGAATCCCTCCGACCCTTTTAGCCCCGATAGCTTTCCCCGGGGCTACAGTTCGAAGGCTGCAGACACGATCCAGCAAAGTGCGAATGGACGCTGTGGACTATTTTAGTATCGATTTAAGAGGAGTCATCCTGCCACACGTTCTCCACTACACAACAGGCCTCTTGGGGGAATCGTGCGAGTCTTTCAGCGCTACACTTTCGGCCCATGCAGCAACCATTGCTCTGTCGAAGGCTTCTCAAAAACTAATTGAAGAAATGGAAAAAGAAAACAACAACCCAAATGAGGTGTTTGGAAAGGAGAACCTCTCCGACTGCGGTCTACAGCCACACATCATCGAAGCGATGTGCCGCATCGGCCCCAATGCAGTGAACATCATGGAGCGGATGTGCTACCAGAAGGGGGAGGGATACGCCTGGAGCTAGTTTTGTGAAAAAGTTGGTTTATTTGTCACTATACTTAATGGAAATAATAAAAGAAATTATTAAGCCTATAAGTCGCTTTACGTGTCCACGATTATAAGCTCATCGATGTTCCAGTCCTCGTAGGAGTGGTCAGGCAGGTACCGGCGGATAATTATAGGAATTTTTCTCTGTTTCAACTCCTTCATGGCAATTTGCAGGGGGTCAGTTTCTCCGTCCAGCTCGACCATGATTGGGGCGCACATTGCAATTTGAAGGGCTCTAGTGCCGAGCACGCGGGCTCTCTCGTATTTCGTCATGTAGCGAGTGGTGATGCGCTTAGATTTCGGCACACCGCCCCCAGCCTGACCGGGCGCTATCAGTTCGATGTTGTCCACCTCTTCATCCTGGTTTAGGTCGTCGATGTTGTCCTCCTCGTCAACATCGTCGAACTCGTCTCCACCGACCCTGAAAGAAGACGAGGTTAGGCGGCTGCTAAGCTTACTCCGGGGGATGCTACTTACTCATCATTGTCGAAATCTCCATCCTCCATTTCTCTAAAATTACTTAATTATTGAACTAAACAACTTTTATAGCAGAAAAAACGAAAATCAGCTCGAAGCACACACCGCAGAACTTTGTTAGTGACAATTAAAAGTGACAACAGACAGACGACACGCTTAAGTTATTTTTCATCGGGTAACACTTATTTGATAGGGTAATGCTCCAAGTTCAAATCGAGTATTTTCTGCCAACTTCGAATTTTTAAATTTAAGTCCATGGATTTTTTAGCGTAAAATTTATCAATTAAAATATAAAATCTGTTTAAATTTCCACATAATTTGGAAATTTTTCAAAAGGAAACGAAAAATCATTTTCTGCCGAGTACATACGTTGAAAAAGGTATCGAGTTTTCAACGATTTTTCGATATTTGCTTTGGCGAGAATCGTTTTCAATTCGATGGTGACATATATGTATGTAGTTGTGCATGAAGCTGTCAGAAGAAGTGTCAGAGTCCCACGTGTGAAAACGGTGAAAACAAATGTGATTTTCTCTGGAAAGTCTCTTATTTAAAGTACGAAAAATGGCAGATGAAGATGCAAAATTGGACAAAAAGAAATCGCACCGACCGCGCCAGTCGGGAGTGAAAGCGGACAAGAAAAAGGCAAAAACGAAACTCGACAGCGACCAGGCTCGCCAGCGAAATCCCAAGGCTTTTGCAATTAATTCGACAATTCGCGCCGAACGGCAATTTCGGCGGAAGGAAGATATCACAGCCAAAAAGCAGCACATTCCTTTGGTCGACAGCACACCTGACCAGCCCCCGCCAGTCCTTATAGCAGTTGTGGGGCCCCCAAAGGTGGGCAAATCGACGCTCATAAACAACCTCATCAGGAACTTCACTCGAACGAAGGTGGTGGACATCAAAGGCCCCATTACAATCGTCACCTCCAAAAAGCGGAGAATCACTTTAATTGAGTGCAACAACGACATAAATTCGATGATTGATATCGCCAAATGCGCTGATCTCGTCCTGCTCCTATGCGATGCAAGTTTCGGATTTGAAATGGAAATTTTTGAGTTCCTGAATATTTGCCAAGTTCATGGAATGCCCAAAATTATGGGGGTTCTCACCCATTTGGACATGATAAAAAATCCAAAACAATTGAAGAAAAGGAAAAAAGAACTTAAGCACCGATTCTGGACTGAGGTTTATGACGGCGCGAAGTTATTTTATCTCTCAGGAATAATCCACGGGGAGTATTTGAGGAACGAGATTACGAACTTAGGCCGCTTCATTTCTATAATGAAGTTCCGGCCTCTTTCGTGGCGTGGAGCGCACAGCTATATTTTGGCCGACAGAGTGGAAGACATCACCAACACAGAACTTATTCGGCAAAACCCCAAAACCGACAGAGACGTGGTGCTCTACGGGTACGTGAGAGGTGTTCCCATGAACAAGGAGGCTTCGGTTCACATAGCGGGCCTGGGTGATGTCCGTATCCACGAGCTGAGCGCTCTAAAGGATCCATGCCCGCTTCCTGGCACAGAGAAGAAGCGGAGTTTGATCGACAAGGAGCGCTTGCTTTACGCCCCGATGTCCGGAGTAGGTGGAATCGTCTACGACAAGGATGCTGTCTACATAGACCTTCAGGGTTCCCACAGTCATCGCGAAAAAACAACTGCGAACGAGGAACAACAGGATCTAGTTAACAAACTTAAAGAAAAGAAGCAAACGATCGACAAGCAAATCCAAGAGCAGGAATTCCGACTATTTTCGGATGGAGATGCAATCAAATCCAAGGATTTCAAAGATGATACTATTCAAGAAGCTGACGATGAGGACCTGTTTGATAGCGATGCCGAGGATGGAATTGAAAATGATTCTGGGGTTGAGGACTCTGACGATGAAAGGGAAGGTGCCTCTGGCTGGAACCCGGACGTCAGCGACAGTGAGGATGAAATTGTAGAAGAACCATCCTCGGATGAAGAGTATCAAGAAGATATTCAGCGCAGGGACGGTGGCAAAAGTTCCGAGAGCGAAGAGGGAGGTGATGACGATGAAAATGAAATTACAAAGAGCAACATGTCTTGGAAAGAAAACATCGCGCAAAAGGCTCGGGAAGCTTACCTCGAAAGGAAGGCAGACGGGAAGAATTTAATGAAGCTCGTCTATGGTGCTTACAACTCGGTAAGTGTTTTATACAGTATATTTATAAACAACGTTGTTCCAATCAGTTTAATTGTACATGCTACTAATTAATCTGTCTCTCTAATTCTGATGACTTTAATATGAACCAAGTTATATATTACAGCATTTGCAGAAAAAATCAGAAAATGCTATAAAAGAAGAAGAAGATAGCGAAGATGAGGAAGAGGTGGGAGGACTATTTAAACGCGTCGTAGAGAAACAGTCGGAATTTCATCAAAATAAAGAAATTCGCGACCAGCAGGAGAACTGTTTCTTCGAGGAGTATGTCGGAAGCCTAAGAGATTGGACAACTGAACAGAATAAAGAACTTCTGAAAAATTGCTTCGTAACTGGCAAATGGAAAGAATCTGAGGACGCTGAGGAACTCTTAAGACTAGACGACTTAAGTGACGCCGACAGTGAAGTCCATGGCGATTTTGAAGATTTCGAAACTGGAGAAAAGCACGAGGCAGCTGAGAAAGAAAAGAAGAGCGATGATGAAATGGATGAAAAATCTACAGACGCTTCAAGAAAAAGAAAAATGACTCGCATTGAAGAGTCAAATCTGACTAAAGCTGAGCTTATGGCTAAAAAGATGAAGTTGAAGGCTAAATTTGATGCTGAGTATGATAACAAGGATGAAAATCGTATCACAGGAGATCACGACTATTACGAAAGCCTCAAAGCAGAAGCGCAAAAACAATCAGAACTGAATAAATCTGAGTTTGCTCACCTAGACGAAAATCTCCGATTGCAGATCGAAGGTCATCGAGCAGGACTCTATGTGAGGATCGAATTTAAGGTACATATTTAATTTTACTTTGGAGTCTATTTTAAAAATATTTTTCTTTTAGAATATTTCGTCAGAATTCATAGACAATTTTGATCCCAGCTATCCCGTCCTAATTGGCGGGCTCAACATGTCTGAAGAAAATGTAGGATTCGTAAACTGTAAAGTAAAGAAACATAGGTGGTATAAAAAAATTTTAAAAACGAAAGATCCACTCATCATTTCCCTTGGATGGAGAAGATTCCAAACAATGCCTATATACGCTAAAGTTGAAGACAACTTGAGGCAACGATATCTCAAGTATACTCCGAATCACATAACATGTAACATGACTTTCTGGGGTCCAATTACACCGCAAAACACAGGCTTTGTAGCCGTCCAAAGTGTTGCAAATGATCGAGACTTAATGAAGCACATTGGCTTTCGTATTGCTGCTACTGGATGCGTAACAGAATTAGATAAATCGGCTCAAATTATGAAAAAGTTAAAACTGGTGGGGACACCATTTAAGATTTATAGAAAATCAGCCTTTATTCAGGGAATGTTTAATTCTTCTCTAGAAGTTGCCAAGTTCGAAGGAGCTAAAATAAAAACTGTTTCTGGTATTCGTGGGCAAATAAAAAAAGCACACAGAGAACCTGAAGGTTCTTTCCGAGCAACTTTTGAGGATCAAATACTGCTAAGCGATATTGTGGTTTGTCGTACCTGGTTTAGAGTAGAAGTTCCCAAGTTCTATGCGCCTATTACAAATCTTCTACTTCCACCAGATCAAAAATCACAGTGGAAAGGTATGAAAACTCTTGCGCAAATTAAGCGTGAACGGAATATTAAATATCCAGCACAATACGACAGCATGTACAGAGATATTGAGCGACAACCCAAAGTAAAGAAACCGCTTGTTATACCTAAGTCTCTTCAGAGAGCCCTTCCCTACAAAAACAAGCCAAAATATGGGTCTTCAAACCCTAAAAAAATTGACGATGACGCGGTCGCAGTCATTCGATCTCCACATGAGCAAAAAGTTGCTAAGATGATGAAAATGATCAAAATTAATTTTGAAGAAAAGAAAAGGAAGGAAAAAGTTCAGACAAAGGAAAGAATGGCAATATTCAGGCAAGAAAAACAGGCCGAGGAACTAAGAAGGCTGAAGAGACAGAAAGAGTTGAAGAAAAAAGTATCAAGAGCTCTTAGTAAAATGAAGAAAACGGATAAATCGAGTAGTTGATTTAATTAACTTTTCTGATTGTAACTAGAACTAATAAAATTTATAAAAGAAATCAATTTTGTTTTTCATTTAAAGAAAAACCTTTGGTGTGAGTGATATCGAATGATTGATTTCTTATTCGCCTTCCTGTTTCTTGAATAATTCGTTTTTAGGAAAATAATTCAAAGATACTTTGATAGTTTTCTGTTAGGCGGTAATATTTCATTTTTTTGGACGCAGCGAAATAAAGTGTAACGATAAATGGTTAGTAGAATTTAAAAAGATGATAAACTAGTAGATATTAAATGTTTTCTACTCACATATGTATATATATATATATCACCAAGTTATAGAAAAAATAATACAATACACATAAAAATATTGAAAATTATTAAAGTTGAAGCGATTGCATCGGACTAACTAGCATCGTTTAGTAAGATTTACATATATTATATATATAATTATTATTATATAAATAAGTAGAGGTAAAAGCCCGGTTTAACCGTTCAAGGATCAAAATTACGAGTAGTTCATGCCTTAGTTAAAACTCTTTCTCAGTTTTAGCTGAAGTCTAACTGAGACTTAGTTCTTTAGTCGCTTAATACGAGCCTACTCACTAGTATAATAAATGGACAGAAGACAAAACTGGAGGCTGGATTAAATTTATAATTTGGATCGTCAGTCTTATCAAAATCGTTAGAGCCATTTTCGAGAATGCTTTTACAGATATGTATAAATTTATATACAAATAGTGATCTTATTAGTATAGGATATAATTTCCTGTAAATCCACTTTAATATACCTAATAGAAGTCGTTTTATTGTTTATTTTTCTAAACTTTACATTTGTAGTTCCTTTTTAAGTAGGCATAACGTGTTTACTTGACAAAATCAAAAATTTCAACTGGCTCATACATATCTATTGCGCCAAGACTTATATTGGGATTGATAAAACAATCAGACCGTTGGTTCAGGTGCGAACTGTTCTAATTTCACGTGCAAGTACCTGAATCATACACCCCTTATCGTGAAAACATAGCCACTTTCAAGAAGTACGACGTGCGGAGAGTCCTTTAGCAGGTGGCCAATTGTTTCGTTGCTAGGAGCCGACTACAAAATAACTAAAGGACATCAAGATAAACAGCTGTTGCCTTAATTGCTGAAGGCGAATAAAAATTTAGCTCGAATTCTAATTTTAGTTCAATCGGTGAAGTCGTGTTCGAGTGGATTTTAAGGACTACGACGACAACCGTGACGATATAGAGGAGTATGTCGACATTGAGCCTCATCCCTGAGGAGAAAATAAAAATGTTACCGTGAGTAGTAGCGCTGTGTGCGCGCTAACAAAATAACGATGTGAAAATGTTTACTCTGGACTTTATCGATTCCTCTAGAAATTCATCAAAAAGTACAGAAAGTCTCTATTCTTCATCTAGTTCTAAATATTCGTCGTCCGGGCTATTTAGGAGGAAAACTGCGACACGTCAAGCTGGATTTATCCCGGCCACAAATGAGGTCCGGCAAAGAGTGTTATCCGCGAGGAGATTGAGGGTAAAAACGCTCCAGAATCAGCTCGCCGATGCTCAGCAGCATATTGCTGTAAGAAACTCTACTTTTTAAAAATAATTGAATTATGTTTGTGAGATTAATTGCAGGAGCTTGCACACGAGAACCGCATCCTTAGGACGTTACATAAGCGTCAGGACTCGGCATTGGCCAAGTATGAGAGTACAAACGCTGAGCTACCTCAGTTGCTGCACTCTCATGCTGAGGAAATCCGAGTCTGGCAGACAAAATATCGGAACGTGATGTCACAAAATAAGGAGCTCGCAAATAAGCTGAAGCAGAAGGATGCGATCATCCTCAGCTTAAGCGATCAGAATAAACATCTTAATCAGCTCAACAAGGATAAGTAAGCCAAGTGCACGACAAACGTTTAAAGATCAGGGACCATACCGGTTTTCCTTTTTTTCCAAAAAGTGCCTTTTAATATTTATGTATTTCTGGACTGTCTACCAGAAAATAGCAGTTATTTAAAACTCTTTAAAAGTTACTTTCAAACGTTCACTTTTCCTAGTACGGACTGCCGTATCTTAAACTCTTATGTAAAAGTCTCATAATTTTGAAATATCTGAAATTGAGAATAATTATGAACTTGCTAAAAAGAAATGAAAAAAAAATAAAAGGCATTTTTATCGCTTGTGTAACGCGCCGAAAAAATAAATATACCTTTATTTTGATATTAATTATAAGGTGTCGAAAAATTACGAATTTTAAACTTTTGGTTGTTTTTATATTTTCATTGCAATTTCATTTAATTTTCTTGGAAAAGATTCAAAAGATATTGCACTTGTTTGTTACCCTTGATATCATAGATATCGCAGAAAGTATTATTCTACTTTTATGTTTTACAGGTATTATACCAAAACCAATTACTGATCGGAAACTACCCACTCCCCTTTACTTGCATAACATATTTTTATTCTTTGCACCTAATATTTAATATATGAAAATAATTGCTGATTGAATTTTTAGACATTTAGAAGATAGAGAACGTCTTTCCGAGAGAGTTCGATATCTTGAAGGAAGAATTATGGAAAAAGATAACGACTTGAAATTAATGGCGCGTCGACTTCAATTGGAGTCAAAGAATTTTAAGTCACAACTTCAAGGTGAACACGGTCGATATAAGGATGTCCTTACAAAATTAGAAAAAGCGAAAAACGAGTTAGCCACATTCGGATATCTAGAACCAGATGTAAGTCTTAAAAATTCATTCATTTGTGTAAATTACTTATTGACAAATAATGAACTAAATATGTTTAAAAACCTAAGTGAGTATTGTTTACAGATCTTATTAGAAATTATAGTATTTTTTTTAACTTCAACACAACTTTTAACATGAATGTCTCATTTTGCATTTTAGAATTTTGATAAGATTGCAAGAAATAGCTTAATTCCAAGATCTCTTAGTGGAAACAAAAGCAAGGTAAAAGGATCGGCACAGCAATCTATAAAATTTTAATGAATATCTTTCTATTTATCTAACCAGAATAAAGCAGATTCATCGCATAGCTTATGCCCCCCACCCTCGCAAGGGGCTCATTTGCAGCCTCCTATCAATGCAATAATCAAATCAGACCGCGAGTTAGCAAGCAAAGAAGGCTACAGCCCTAACTTGAGGAAGAACAGTGAGAGGTCGTCAGCGCCTACGTCTCGAAGGCCTAGTTTGCTAAGCAAGCTCCAAGAAAGACGGAACCTTAAAAAAGATGAGATAGCAGAAGCCCTCCAGAAAGGAATCGATGCATTCGAAACTGGAGCTAGCGAGTCTTCGGAGGAGGATCAAAACCACGTCGGTTTTGGGCAGATGCTTAGACAGGACAAGCAAGAGAAGGCCGAAATAAAAGACTACTCAGAGTCTGACGAATCGGCTGACGATTTTCAGGACAATGATGATTACGACGAAGATACAGCTGATGTGGTATTTAGCTTTGCGTAATGATCTTAAATATAAATAACGTCATCTTTTTTATCCATTACAGATCATAGCTACGGAAGATAAGGAAGATCATTTCGAATCTATTCGCAAACAAATGTCTGATGACTACAAGGAGCACGAATCATTTCTAGACTCCTTTTGTAACCAGTCTACAGAAGAACCCAAAAAGGAACAGCGCACCAAAAGTCCTGATTTGGACTCGATTCCTAAGCGGCCCAATATCGACCCTAAGAAAAAAGTAAAACTGCTAGCAGCACTTAAAGCCATTGACGAGACCAAAAGTGAGGACGATAAGTAACATAAAGGAATTTTGAAGGGATAGGTGCTTCTATTAAACTATATTTCCTATGCCAATCGTGTCTAATTTATATTTAAGAAAACATTCCTAGGAATTTCAAATTTATTTTTGCAGTGGTACACTATATATTTTGTGAGTTGTGAATGTATTGTAGATATAATAGCAATTCATTAAAAAATTATTGACATGAAATTTAGTATTTTTTTCTCTTTTTGCACAATTGCTAACCCTCAATTCGGTAGGTATTACAAATTCAAATGAATATTACAATATAACGAAACTAAAATTCTATTTATATACATATAAATTTAATAACGATTCTCTGGTTGAATTACTAAATATTTATACGTAACCGTTAACAGTATAAAAATTCATAAGATTAGTGGTGGAATAATTTAAAAACAGACCAGTTCTCACACTTTTATTAAAATTGAATAAAGTGAGGAAATATATTATAATTAATCTTCCTTTTTTATGAGTTGGTGGTAAGGTAAGGTTTAGTGGTCTTTTTTGGGATGGGCAAATGGGTGTCAATTAAATATTTATAGAACACGTTGTTTTTATCTCAAAAGAGATACTTTTGAGTTAGCCTATGGATAACACCTGATAAAATAGACTACTTTTATTATAAGTCAAAATTTCTTAATATGGTACAATTTACCTTTCCTTTGTGGAATTTAGATTTGATTCTGCACGAAATTATAACCTTTATAGGTAAACTATCACAAGACTTTGCCCTATTTTTAAAAGAGTTATTTTGTTGGGATATAAAAATAAATTTTGTTTGGCTGGTTTCGTGATTAAAATTATATTTTCATTTTTACTAGATACCTACATTTGAAGGACTTCTATCAGGTTTTGTGTACCATTAATATTTAAAAAAACGACAAGAGTCACAAATCGTTACAAATTCTCGGCCAGTCAATTTGAAATTTCGAAACCGAATGCATGCCTTTTTCGCCGTTCCTTTTCCAACTATTTTCATAACAAACAGCAAACTTTGACGAAAAGTGTGAAACATCTAGTTGTCTCATTCACTCTCATGGGCGTCTTCCTTACCGTTCTTCCATCACGAAAATGAGCAAAAGATAAGGCAAAAAATTTTCGCTGCAAATTCGCCTCGTTCGAATCGTCGTTTTTGTAGAAAGCGAATTGAGCAGAGCTGTCACTTGGTCGAAGCAGTTTGGTTATGGCGGACGTAAATAGTTTTCGCGGAGTGGGAATGTGGCGATTTTAAGCGGTTCTATTGAATAATTCCATTTGGTTTCGTATCAAATTGCATAATAAAAGTACAGTGGGATATTTGCGATGTTTTTAAATTAGTCACGGCGCCTACTATGTCCACCAGCAGTGAAGGATTTCATTGAAAAGTGCAATTTCTGTCGGAATTTTGCCCGTCAGAAAGAACAGTCATTGGAATATTTTGTGTTTGTCGATTGTTTTCGCCTTTTTGTTGAGTGCAAACCTCGTTCGGTTAGTGCTGTGCCTTACGATTATTTTACTATCCTCCTTTTTTAGAGGTTAAACGCGGAAATGACGAAACTCACAGAAGAAATGGTTATAGCCAGATCGAGGCAGTCGGACCTTGGGTCGATCAAAAAACTGAACTGTTGGTAAGTTTTGTGCAATATTGAAAATGAAATGCCTCTTTTTGCGGCCTTGAAAGCACTGCTGCTGAGATGCATCGAGTGTGCCACCGCTTCAAACCACAGCGGGCCAGACTAGAAGACCAGACAGTCCGGGGATCAATCAATACAAATCGGCCGACTTCTCGGGCAGGTCTCCCCGGCGATGGGTATTATTAAAATTCAGTCCGCGAACCTATCCCAACTTGTTATCATTACGTGAATAATTAACAAAGCTGAATGGCAACATTCCTCTAAACAGCACTAAAAGCGCAAGGTGTGCCTC
This sequence comes from Machimus rusticus, assembly GCA_951509405.1. Classification (NCBI taxonomy): domain Eukaryota; kingdom Metazoa; phylum Arthropoda; class Insecta; order Diptera; family Asilidae; genus Machimus; species Machimus rusticus. Next base: position 45,839,247 of record OX608050.1, on the reverse strand, counting down.
TTCCACCTCACCTTCTGTTTATATCGCGTGCACACCGCGATTCAGGGCTTTTTCAGTTCTTTTTGGAACATACGAGCTGATGGTCGACCCGGCACTGCTCAAACCATAGTGATTCAGAGGAATGTTTTTCGTAAACAGCGCCAGAGTAAGCCTTTCATGTTAAAAAAAAAAAAAGATGGACCCACTTTTCCCATGTTTAAATTTGAAAAGTTTCTTCGGCCCAAAGTGCCGTCTGTTGCGAAACTTTCAAGAGGCAAAACAAAGTCGTCTGCTAACAGCTGCCCGTACGCGTTTTGCAACTTCAAAGTATGAATGGGGCTCTCGACGTGGAGCCCAAAAAGCCTGGTCGTGGTATCATCTCTAAGAATCTCAAAGGCGACTAGCTAAAAAGGTCAAACAAGATAGCAGATAAGCCGGGAAGTAAGATATATGTAAGTACAGCCCATACGGTACCCGGTGGATATTCAGACAACGACTGGTTGATTCTTTGTACTGCGCGGGCTTCTGCTATTTAAATTAATTAAGTTGTAGACATATGTACAATGCTTTAGTTGGTATTCTTCGGTATTCTTGGCACATAGTTTTGCGTCATCTTTTTGGAATATTTCTAATATGTTGTGGAACAGGTACCTACATACATATACTAAAATATCTCATAATTAAAAAACTTTGAAAGCATAAAGAACTTCTTTCATTTCTTTATTGATTTAAGTATTTTAAAATGTTTCCTTGAATTTTTACAGGTTTAAGTATAAACAAGACAGAAATTGCGTACTTATTTTGTTTTCTTATTTAACTTCAATCTTTAAAAATGTGAAATGTTTTCAACATTTATTTCTTTTGAGTGGCAAAAATCTCATAGGAGCTTTGAGGTACATTAACAGCCGATTTTCGGGGGTCCTTTTACTGGGATTTATATACGCCGAACTCCAACTTCTAACATAAACCTAATCTTGCGAACGTTTTACTTAAAGTGGCATGAAATTTAAATTTCTAAACGCAATATCTAACTTCAAGCTGTCTCCTGACATATCTTTAAGAAAGGAATACCCGCAAACAGTAAGCGCGTCATGTTGTACCACTTGACTACCGGACGGTCCCGGATCTATTAATCAATGTTCCTAGCAAATATCGATTTGTTACTTTAGCCTTCTGAAAAGAATACCAAATGTATTTCGAACCAAAAGTGTGGTATCAAGGGATGATTAATAGTGTGTTTTCTTCAAATATGAATGAAGTAACTTCGGAGACACACAAATTATTATCCTTTGTAGAATCATTTCAATGCTTCGCTGAACTTGCTCATTTTTGTTTAGAGAAACTTTTCGGACGAAAATATTAATGCTTTCAACCCGCTAAGTGAGATGTTAAAATTTTATTAATGTACGATGAGAAACAAAAAAAAGAATGATTTAATTAAATGATTCCACAATAGTACTATCAATTAAGACAATCAATGGAGATACTATTAACGAAATAATAACTCGAACTAGTCACGGAAGATTGATTTAGCTTGGCTTGTATTTAAATTAAACTGCAATACAATTGACAATTGATAATAATTTACATACAAAAGTCGCGTTTCTTTGAGTATCAAGTGTATAATTTAGATCTCATCATCAAGATGTTTCTTTTTATCCAGATTTTTCAGAGCGAGAGTGTTGTAATCGTGAAGATGTATTTAATTTTCTCTCATGACTATTTACTTCTGTAATACTTAAGACCAAACACTAAATATAAATAAATAAAAAAATATAAGTTAGTTTCCATCATACCCCAATATTTCTTAGTTCTTACCTATGAATTCTATCCTAACATTCTATCTATAACAATAAGCACTTTTAAATTATTCAATAAGATCAATAATTTCAAGAATTATTGATTTCGAATAATGTCTACTTTTAATATTCAATATAATATTTAATATTAGAATAACGAAAAAACAGATTGATTGATACATTTAAAATAATTTATTCTTGTAATTAGCAAAATTTCTATAGAACGGTAAGTTAGTATCAAAAGTACGTTAATTTGCTTAGGATTTTTAAGTAAACGCATTGTTTTTAAGTAGCTTCCAACGATTTAAAAAAATAAATAAATAAATAATTTAAAACGGCCTTCAAATACTTACTATAAAAATAATTACCTTTTAAGAAATTTCTGTTATTCAGATAAAGAATCTCTTCTATTCATATTATTTTACTTGAACAGCAATAAATAAACACGTTTTCAGTGCCAAGAACGCGATTGTTTCCTCCTCCAAAAAATGCAATGTTTGCTTTCTTCTGTCGTTTGCCTGTCTAAAAATTATAAATTCATTTAAAAATAAACGGGAGTGCTACCTCTTTGCCACCGGTCTTAATTAGCGCTAGCAAATAAAACATTTCGCCTAACTAGCGCCTGTTCACGTAAACATGAAATATTTATGAAACCATTTCTCTTCCAGGGGAAGTGATCTTAGCGATGTGTCCATTGTGAGGCGAATGCGGGCCGTGGAGGTGTTGGCTCTGAGGTAAGTAAATTACCTTTTTAAAATTTTTGCAATGTCAACAATCTTCACCAACTGAGAACAATAAAGCACGCTGGAGCATCTATTATATTGGTGTAGTCGCGCGCAACAGGTTCAAGTGCAGCGCTTGACTTGAATTTTAAGTTTCATAAGACTGACATCATTGAGCGGCGACTGTTAATAAGGTGCTGAATGTAACTTGAGGCGGCAATTGATTCTGTTGTTTACTCTTGACCAGCCTACGAACGATGGAGCATGACTGCAATCAACACCTCCTCGATAGTCAACCTTGCTCTTATGGCTGGTTTGACTCATTCAATGTCCATTTTTGGTGCATCAACTGACGTCCGCACAATAAAAATCGCATTAAATCTTTTAAGATTTAGTTGGGATTTAACCGAGGACCAAATGGTGTCATATCAGTTTGGAATCGATTTAAGCGCCTGCCAATTTCTACTCTTTTATTTCTGGTTGTTGTGGAGTTCGCCATGCCCTAAAATCTAGATGACAGAGGGGCGACAGGAATTCCGCAAATTCTTTATGTGGATTTCTGCAATTTTATTTCGAAAAAATTATTTTCAGAGTGAACTATTTATCTATTTTAAACCCAGTCTGTTTGTCTGTTTGGGAGCTAGGAGTTGTTATCGACTCGTTTATGTATCACATATATGCCCGGCAGAGCGAACACTTTTGGCAAATGCATGAATTGGAATCCCTGCATAAGATGACATTAATAGGAAATTCTTACACGCGTCTTAGGGCACCTAACAAAGTTCTGAGTAAGTTTCAATTTAAAGGGGAATCATAAGAGAAAAGACTTCCACATTCCAATTTATTTGTGCCACGAGTCAGTCAACCAGAGTGACTCACTTATTAAAACGATTCATCGAAATTTAAATTTATGTCTCTAGTCTCAGAATGTCTTTTATTAAATTTAAAGCAATTTTACTACGAAGGATAAAATTGATCACAGTGTTCATGAAGGTGAACTGGTTTGTGACGCCATTTTAATGACTAATATTTCTTGAACCAATTTATTAAAATGAAACTTTCTTTTAAGTATCGATTTCCTGATTTTAGGCACTCAATGAACTTCACGTGGGACTCCAAGGTTAGAACAGCAAATGTCTAGCACGTGCCCTCCTTTTATTTATATCTGATATAGGCAATATTTATTTTTTTAATTTTTAGTGTGCATTATTACATACATACATATATGCCTTGTAAAATATTATGATATATTGTAATAGAAGAATTAAACTATGGGGTTTTCTTCCGAGGTTAACTAGCTAAGGTAGAAAAGCCCATCGACCATCTAATATCAAAAAGTAGCTTGCATCGATCCTTGACCATTGAAACAAACCTCAAAATAATAAGGTCATTAGTCATGTAAAATTCAAATACAACCAATTACAAACATTGCTAATTCAATATTAGAAAATTCGAAAATTAGAATTAATTTATAATGAAATAAATTGCTGAAAGTACCTACGTAATTAAAAACGGAGTTTTGATAATTTTATTAATCGAAATTTAAATGACACAGATTAATGACATATCCGTTTAAAGTAAAATATTTCAATATCGTTTTCGCATCATCAAATATTGTAATGTCGCGGAAGAGGAGTCGTCATGAGTAATGTACATACATACTTAATTTATAGAAATATATCATGATTAATCAATGTGATGATCACAACAAAGGCTATTATTCAAGAATAAATAAATTTTCAATTTAAGAACATCTAATTACATATTAAAATGAAACGAGTGGAAGCAGCATCAATAATATAATAGCCCCTCCCAAGAAACTTTTAATCAAAAGCCTCTTAATCAATTAGGCAATTAATCATCATCGTTTCCAAATAAAAAAGCAAACCCACAAGTAAAGGTCAGCCGACAAATCTGAGCAATTGACAGACAAGATTTTCTTGAATGACTTTGTCGAGCGGGCATATTTTCAATGATCAGCGAATTTCCCACAGAAATAGTCCCTCACTCCGCGGAGTAATCTGATATCTTTTTCGGCTCAGCAGCTCAACGCGGTACAAATCGCTGCAGATTAAATTACAACCAAACTTAATTTCTACTGCACAATGACGGATTACGGATTAATTCGGTTTTATTATTACTCAATTGATGTAAATTCATTTTTTTTTCTCAGGTAAATAATGAAAAAAATTGTCTGAGTGATCTTGTTCGGGGCAATCGTGGCTAATTGTGGTTTGCACTCAGTGCGCGCTAATTAGTTTCCTCCATATTTTCACCTTTATTATTCATTGGCTGTAACCTGCAGACTAATCATTTTCAGGCCCGTGTAAACACCTTTCCGCTCTTGAAACTTAAGAGGCTGGTGAGAACATTTTTTTCTTATTTTATTTCGTATCGTGATCCAAGTACTTGGACCGCAAAATCAATTTTATTGTCCTACAGAAGCACTTTTAATATCGGAAGTTTCGCTCGGCCGGATGCACGTGCAATGATGCACTTTGCACTATCCTTTTATAACTTGGCGAGATAGCCTCGAAAAGTTTTTAACACAATGAATGGTATCGAAGCGCAGGTTGTTTCTGATTTTTTATCGCGCCTAAGTACAGTCCTCATCTCTGGAAGCACTCTACTAAATGGGCCTTCATAAAAGGCTTTATTTTACAGGAATTATGGAGAGGTTTTTAATATCCACTTTTGCATCTCAACTCAAGATTAAATATGAACACATTCACAAAGAAAATTGTTGCAAGTATATATAGGAACAACATTTTAAACTATAACTATAAAGTTCATAGTGGAAACAGTACATGTAATAATAATTTTCAATTATAAAGAAACATTTAGGTAGTCATACGCAATTAAGTAGTTGATTCTCTTAAAATAATTGAATGGAAAACAAAGTAGTGAGTAAGCTTCAAGTAAAAGTAAATTTTAGAGTTTCTGAACACGTACAGCTAATGAAACGAAAACAGTCATTTTTAGTTTATATTTCTTACTTCAAAATTAGCAATGATGACACCACTTTCGAGAACAACACAACTATAAAGAAGTCACATATGAGCTAGTTTTTTCAAACATAATACTCAATTCTTTTATATGTTTGAATGGCATTACGTAAGATTTATGCAAAATAGTGATTTGGCAATTGTAGTTGTAATCTGGTTTTACCATATTAGGAAGATTTAAGTGACATAAAATCATTTAAAGCTACTAAGCATAAAATGTAGGCGGTTATTTGAATTTACTACCTCCAAAATATCACGATTAGTTTGGTTACAATTGTTTTCCGTAAACAAATCAAACTGGAATCTACCGTATTTTATAGATCGCAATATAGCATAAACACTCAATTTAAAGAAAAGACTAAAGCGTAAAATATTTCCACGGCTTGTTGCGAGCATAAGTGGGAACCCAAGTTATCTTTTGGTGATCGTAACATATTCTTGGTGCGTTCTACTTGAAGAATCGTAGGAGTCATGCGGATCCAGAAGAATTATATTATGTAAAGCAATTATTCGAAACCACGCTAAACCCTTAAGGTTAATGAATGTGAATGCGATGTCGGTTGATGAAGCATTCAGGTAACGTGAAGCACAATTTACTTCAAATTACATGCGATACTTTGTGGGAACGCACATTGATATTCTCACTGAGGTTTTTGTCTCCTGATTCCGTTGAGTGGCTATTTTAACTGCTGATGCTACTTACTTAGTCAATCTAGATGCACACTAGAATTCTTAAAAATTCAAAAGTGGAATGACTTGCTCAGCCTCAGACTGATAGAGATAAAAAGAAATGGAGGCGAAAACCGCAGCATAGAAAACAAACTGATTATGTAAACCGACTAGATGGGAAAAATATAAGGAAATTAAAGGGCGCTCACTTTGCCGTGAAGATTCAGTGCACTTTTAATATCCCCTTGTTACAAGATGTTATGGTTTGCTGGATAAATTTGTACTACAAACACTCATTCAATGAGGGGAAAGATTTTTATCTTATTACATATGTGTATTTATTCAATAGACGCTCGAATATAGCAGTATTTCAATAAAAATGGGCGTTTTTGAAAGCGAATATTTAATAATATCTTCATTTTAATTCAGCGAAAGTAAATATTCCAGCAAAAATTTGTAATACCAAATGAGTAAACGCTTATTAAAATTCTTGTTTCGTCGGATTACTATTTGTTGTTTTTCTTAACTCAATTTCGGAAAAAAAGGCGATCTCACTCTCATTAGAGGCAATTAAATCTATTAAGCGTTTAATGACCAGCATGCTTCCTCTACAAAAACGAATTTGTCCTCCATTGCAGGTTTCATTAACTTGAAATGATCGCGCGATCTGGCCGCAGCATCCAACTGAACTTGTCTCAGAAACATAACCCTAAAAGGCGCAGATTCTGATTATTAAAGGCGCGAAATCGAAAAATGCTGTGACCAACTAGTCGGCGGGCAAAAGCCATAAATAAAATTGATTGGTTGTGCGGATCGATATTTCAGTGAGTGACCTTGCCTGGCCTTAGTTAGCCGGCGTGTCCCAACTTCCAGCGACAACGCCGTCGCAGCCACGTACAGAGCGGTCGTTGCATTCAAAGCAGTTTCTTGGGTGAAAACGTAAGTTCATTTTACTTTCAAGAAACTGAAAGGCCTTTTGGGGCTGTGCTTTGTTCCGCTGTTCCAGACGACGCTGATAGCAGTTCTGTGCTACTTCTTAATGTGGGCTGCCCGAGGCAGAAAATGTGGTAATTAGAAGAAAGAACGCTTTAATGTTACTTTTATTCTATTTAGTAAGAGTGACCATTCTCTCCTATTTTATCAGTACAGTATTCATTTTTCAACCTCTGCACTGGAAAATAGTTCGCATTCAATTTATATCAAAGAGATTATTTCTGAATAATGCTTTCTGTTTTACTCCTATAATTTACAATAAAATTTTTATTGACCTCGATTAGTTAATCCTTGCAAAATTTAAGCAATTTATGTCAGTACATATCAAATCAAAAGATTGCACAAGTTTATTTCTTTTAATAAAATTAGCGGAAATATATGCTAATCTAATATATATAATACTATAACGAAAAAAATACAAAAATGCAACAGAAAAGAAATAGATTTTGTATAATCCGTTCTATAATATTGAGTTTAAAAAATTAAATGTGTGGTTTTAAAATTTTTAAACTTAGGAATTGATATACATATACTTAATAGTTAATACCTATACATTTTCTTGACTATTATCAAATTAAAGATTAACTCACACGTAAAATATAAAATATTAATATAAATTTTTTTTTTTTTTAAGATACAGTAGGCAAACTATTGTTTGATTTCTTAGTTAATAGTAGTTAAAAATGTTAAAAAAATAACGTTCATTAAAAAATAATTTTAATTTTAATAACTAAATTCGACCAGTATCAAGATGTGGTTAAATTATTTTTATTAATCTTCAGACCTCAGACTCGAAATTGTTTCTTGGCACCGCAATTGGGTCAGAATAACCAAATCATTTGTTATTTCAAAAGTGTTTACTGCGTTAAGCCGCTAATTACCAGACGCTTGTGTACTTTTCGAGCATAAACAAATAATGATTTCCTCATTTGTGAAAAAGGCACATTCACCTGTGTCATTGACTGGCCATTCATTAGAGCGGAGTTCTTTTCCAGAACGAAGTGAAATCAGTTAATGCAATCAGAATGGCCTCGTTCATGGCGAACAATTAGACAGACGTTCTCTTACACCTGTGCGGCCGCTGTTCCAACAAGAAGCCCAGACGAAAGAAATTAGCAGCGCGTCGTAGATATTGCAATCGCTAAGGGGATTAATTAAAATAATTCAGCCATCGACGAGCCCCCGGGGGAAAAGGTTTGTTTGTGGACGCCGCGCCGCCGACGGCAGAAGTCCTCTAAATGATGAATCGAAATGGATTTTTCCACTGCTATCGAATTTCTGTCTCGTCGCCTCGCCCGCGACGCGGACTTTATTAGTTTCATTCACCCAGTTCAGGTCAGATATTTACATTTTTTTTTCATCTTCCACATTTTCCATTTGGGTTCTGGGAAATATGTTATATGTATAATGACCTATATTTTTTTCCAGCAGTGTGATAAATTAATCCCCTATCTCTAAATACACGTACTTTAAACGAACTCTTTTGTATTTCTCAATTACATTTTCCTGTCGTGGTAATTGCCCCTGACAATAATTGGGGATTATATCGTACATATGTTTTGCATCTGAACTAGGAAAAGTTAATTAATTCAAGGTGCTTCAGAGACAGAAAGGTTAACGTAATAATTGTTGAGATACTCATTTCTGTCTGATAAAAATAAAACAGTCTCATAAGTTAATTGTTGTTTGTAACATTTTTGCATAATCACAAAGAAATTTGTGTCTTCGGAAATTTTGGTTAATTTAAGAAAAAACAGCTAGCGCTGTATGTTGTTATAAGATATGTATTAAGATTTTTGGGAAAAGAAACATTTAAGGCTGCTTCTCCTACATGACAAGTGGGGATGAAAAAACAATTTGTACTTATCCCATGGGTAGTGTTGAAAAGAGAATTTGCCTACCAAGTTATGTTTATTTGGACTCAAACAAATGCTTTTTATTAACCAAATCAATTCAAAATGATACGAATATACATTATAAAATCCATTAGTCGGAGCACGTAAATATCTTAGGCACTCCATCACTGTTTTGTTTAAAAAACACTGAGGATATATTTTAAAAATCCTTTTATAAGATAAGGTTGAATTGATGATTATATGCAAACATTTTTCATAAATGCATGCAACAGATATTCATTACGAATTCTTAACAAATATAGGGAGCCTTTCTTTAGCAGAAAACACTTTATTTATGATGGATCAGATAATTTTTCTTGGCAGAAGCCCTCCTTTTATTGTGTATTTCTTTCAGACTTTTTTATGGACGTTTGTTCAATTTGTGCATTTTTCTATATTTTCAATGAAGACGCCCAAAATGAATTTTTGGACTTTGTTAATCTCATTTCTGCTCATGTCCTTAAACTTAGAATTTCATGTTCTCATCTTTATACATAAATAAGATGCAACAAATTTTACATATTCGATTTTTATATGAACTAAGATACTGCTGTTTCGAACATTTAACCTTTATTGATTTACTACGAAATTCTTGCTCTTCATGTTGTATGGGGAAACCACAATTAAATATGCGAGCGTGATAGATTAACATGAAGTTCGCCCTTGAGAAAATATAACAAAATACCATTCCAACGAAAGTTATTGTTTCAACAAATCAGTCATGTTCAGCAAGAACTCCAGAACAGAAATAAGTTCTTTATGAGATAAGACAAAGGAAAGAAATTGGAGATGGGGAGCTCCTTTGGTAGAAATAAAAGCTGATGAGACATGCTTAAAATTATATAACGAGTTAGGGGCAATTTATACATATATGTATATGTATACAAATATAAAGTGTTATGTCCTCTTGTATTAAAAAAAAGCTGTATAGGATAATCTTTTTCTTTTGAAGTCGGTTAAAAAGGAAGTTCTTTTAAATACAACGAAATTGTTTTCACTCTTTTCTAGTGTGAACAAGATTTCAAGCTTACAAGACTTTGAAGACTGCCGATATCTCCAGGAACTTTATTTGCGGAAAAACAATATTCAGGACATTAATGAAATAGCCTATTTGCAATCGCTCCCGAATCTTAAATATCTCTGGCTAGAAGAAAACCCCTGCTGCGATAAGGCAGGATCAAAGTAAGTACAATCGAAGTATTTTTAAGAGATTTATTTATATATTGCATATGTTGTAGCTATAGATCAATAGTGCTACGAGCTCTGCCCAACTTGAAGAAGCTAGACAATGTCGATGTCACTCCTGAAGAAGTTCAAGAGGCCATGAGTGGAACGGTTCAACGTGAAGATCCTGAAGTCTACGAGGATGCCAGAGAGCAGCAGTCAACTCAATCATCGCAACAACAACAGTATCAGCAACAGCAGCAGTACCAACAGCAGCAACAGCAACAGTACCAACAGCAGCAACAACAACAGGCACAGTACCAACAGCGGAAGAGTCAAAGTCCTGTGCGGGAGGTAAGAAACCCATTCAATCATTTTGGGCAAAAGTGGTCTCGACTTGATTGCACGGAGCAACCAGAATTGCTCGATTGGCTTTAATTTGTTTGATATTAACCCACAGTCGCTTTTCTCGGGGCTGGCCGAGATCTGGCTACTTGAAGACGCACTTATGTGACGATAAGATGAAATTAGAGGAATGCAAACTGGGCAGTCGTTTTGCGCTCGATTGATGCGCAATTAAATCAGCAACACTTGATGAGGTGGGTGTGTGCAATTGGTTGCTTCCTTTCGCGTCATTTCGTGGTGACTTGAGATTCAATGACTTCTCTGCTCTCCTACGTTTTTATTTTATAGCTCTTCCATTTTAGAATAATTTAATTTACGATTTCAGAAAAAGACATTCGAATACCATAAAACTTTAGTCGTAGTTACCTCGAGAGAAAGCTTTTAAAGCACAAAATAAAATGTTTTTATACATTTCAACAAAGAGGACGTAAAATTGGTACTTTACTTATATGTGTATGAGAAGGGACTATTTTCCCTTTTGATCAGTATTTCCATCAATTACACTTAGGATATGTTAACAAATAAAAGATAAATTTAATAACAATTGTAATACAAAAAAACGTTCAGAAATCAAACCAATAGTAGTAAAACAAAACTTTGAATGACCACAAGGTGGAAATTAAATAGCCTCCTTTTGATCAGACACTCCTTATATGAAAAATTCGATTACCTTGCAGTACCTTGTAGAAATGCTGTACTTTGTATTTTATTACTATTAGTTAACATCTGAATTGCATTCTCTGAAAATCGAAATTGGAATCTTATGTATAATTTGGCTTTGCTATTGGGTTAGTTAACAGCTTGTTTCAAGAGAAAGTATAATGTGGATATACTCAAGTTCAGTGACTCCAATTCATCATATCGGATTAGAAAAATTAAAGAGAATTATCAGTTTGCTTTTGTAAAGTTGCCTTCACTGTTTTTGGATCTTTTAATTTTTTCATCTAACTTATTTCACAATGAAAGACACACATACTTCGTGCTTTATTTATTGCATAATTTTCGCAATGCTAATGCACTTTATTTAATTGATAATCATTTTGATTGATAATGTGTTGCAATTAAAGATAATTTTTTTTGCATAGTTAGCTTTTCGAACATTAATTACATCGGCTTTTTATTTGCAATTAAAATTTTATTGAAAAGAAATAGTCAAAACGGCTGTACATATTTAGCATCGGTGTCTACTAAAATAAATCAGTTCAAGAAAATTATGAATTTTTCTTTGTCATAAACAGAAGTAGTGATAGACCAAAAGCTAGTATCTGTGCCTTTTTTAATTTCATTGTCATCAAACTTGTGTTCGAACCATAACAAGTCAGCAAAAGACTCTAATTAAATTGATAAGCTCAAAACTCCATTCACCTAGACAAATTTTGAGCTTAAAAAAAACGCTACAACCGAAAATGGTGAAAAAATTTTCAAAAATAGGTAAATTACGAAATCAGGAGTGATGAGGATTTTGGACGTGGTCGATTTGATTTGATTTGAATCTTAGTTTTGCTGGGAAAATAAAAATTATTCCATGATTAATTGCGCTTATCGTCACATACGTGCGTCAGTGAGATTACCCGCTAACAAAAAAAGTCCCAGTTCTAACAATTTGTCTAAATTTTTTCATTAACGACTAACAGAACCTACAGCATCCTAGCTCCGAAAACACAGAGGAAAGTATAAGCGATCCCATAAATCAGGCATCGATCCCGTCATCGCCACTTCAGGTACTTGCGTGTTCCTTCCTAAATAAAATTGCTATTTTCGTTAAATATTGATAATAATATTAATATTCAGCGCGTGTGTGTGAGACTAACCGAATAACTTTTCAGCGAACTCCCCCAAATCAGGATTTCTCCCCGCCGGAACAGATGCATCCGCCCTCGCCGAAGTACTCGCGGGATCATCGGATGTCCTACCACCAGTACGATGTAAGGACGCTTTTTGTGCAGATTTTGGTTTTCTTGTTTTCTGTTGTGCCATTAGTTAGATTTTCCAATTTGTAATAATCGATAGAGGTAGACAATAACTCTGGTATTTGTTGCGAAGGTCAGTTCCGCACGAAAGAAAATTCAGCAAAAGGCGTGCGCACACCGATTGATTAAGTAGTGTAACACATTCGAATGTAGTTTGGAGTTTTACTTACTTATTTTTTTTACCTTTTTCACGCTTTTTAATTTCAATAAATAAACTAGTCCAGACAACTCACCGTCGATATTGTGTAAGCTGTGAAATCTATGGAAATAGCCGTGCAGAGGCGGAAAAACTAACCTCGTCGAAGACCATGCGCGAACAACTTATGATGTAATCCAAATGTGGGAGATTTTCGGTTTTGTTTCAACTGGCCGACGCATGTTTTGTTCAAATAGTTGATGACGATTTCGTTTTATTTTCTACCCCTTTGGACAATTAAATAAGACTTTTGCGACACGGCAGCATTTTCAATCGTTGTCTTGCTGCACTACGAAGATGTGAAATTGCCCATAGACACTTTGTTTCTTTTACTACACTTTCTTTGAATGGAGAAATAATTAACGTGCGTAAAGTCTGAGGCATTTCAAGAAATTTTTTATAAAAGCGCTCAAACGTGACGCTCTTTGGTGAAACAAGCGCGTGGATGTTTTGTCGGCGCTTTAAATTTATCTCGTTCAATATAAAATTGAGAATAGAATCAACAGCGCATAATTCTAAATTCAATTCACTTTTCTTCCCGCTGATTTATTGAAAAAAAATCATGAAAAGGAGTTTCGCTGACACCCTGTCCTCGTTAAGGAGACGATCTTAGTATAAGGCACGTTTCGCCCGTGCCGACTGACTTATTAACATTAATGAAGTTCAAGGGCTTATACGTGCGAATCTTCTGTAATCTAAACCTTCAACAGCGTTTCCTCAGACAATGGCCTCCTCTTAAATGACTCTTTCCTCGAACACAAGACGTGGGCGGTGTCGCATGTGAGCTTTTTTGGGAAACTTTCAATATTAAAATAACAATTACTGTTTCCAGGCTGGGAAATAGGGTGGTGATTTATTTCTCGCTACGTTGGTTTTGTTAGCGAAATGCGTTTTTAAAATAATTTTCGAAAATTTAACGGCTACATTCTGCATTCCCGCGGTTACGAAAGACATTTCCAACAATAACAAGCTGATGAACTAATCATAAATCACGGATTGATGAAAATTAGCGACGCATGAGAAGTTTTTGTTTCCTAAAATAATCATGACGTTACCAAATAACTTCACGCAGTTTTACACATTACATTTATACTTGTAGAAAAAGTATTCAAGCGATTCAAGTTAAAAATAACTAAGCAGCTTCCTACTTTACGTTTTCTAGACGGACTGACTAATAAAACTCATATTATTACATTAAATAGTATGACTACACTTTGCTTTAAGATTTTAAGGGCTGAATTCACAAGAAAGGCTTATAATCAGACGCCATCTGATGATATCTCTTTTTGGTGTTTTTAGATTTATCGTGTAACATTTGAATCTAATATATATATAATCAGATATTGTTTATAGAGCAGATGTTTTCTATTATATAGTATACTTAGTTCAACGGAAATTATTAGAGTAAATTAAAAAACATTTTTACCAACTGAGACATTAGGTATTAGACCTTATTTTTTCATAATTCTTAGCAAACTGAATAGGCGAGATATTTATAAGCAAAACTCCTTAGAAAACTACTCGTAAATTGTGATTAAATTATATTTAAAAATTAGAAAGTAGAATGCTAGAAAGATAAATCATAAATTATGAATTAGGCTTATTACCTTCGGCAATCAGAAAGTAATAATCATTTTATTTAGGTACTTGTTTTATGATAATGCTAGAAAATAGATTTCAAACGTTTTCAATATAGTAATTAGTATAGTCCCGAAAATTAGGCCTTATTAACTACAAAACAGATTACTTATGTATGTAAACGATTAGAAGAAAATTTTTGAAATCCGTTTAATATATTAATCAAACGCGGATTAAAATAGTCCTTTTATAAAATAGGAATAAAGAAAATGATCCAAATGTTACATGTCCGGTAATTTAAAAATTCCTAGTAGTAATAGTTTAAGGGTATGTAATGAATATTGCAATGGAATGTGAAATGAAATTCTCAAAATATGTATTGCATTTGCCTCTTGCACTATTTGTATCACGCTGTGCCACCTGTAAAATGTTGTGACAATTTGCAAAAGGAAATGTACTTTAATACGGTTCTAACACAGTAACTGTTGACTTACAATAACTAATCATTCACTGAAATGTCAAAGTGACTCACGAATTTTTTCCTAATTTAATCATAAATCGCAATTTTCACTCTTTTGTTTATGTAAAATAAATTCATTGCAATAAAACAACTTACAATCATTAACCAACAAACAGAGATCACCCGGATCAGATCACGAAAGTCCAATCGGTGGGGGCTGCAGAGACCGAGGTCCGATACCACCAAGCATTTCATCACATTCAATGAAGGTACTTTTTGATGGTTTTATGCTTTTATCAGTTTTTTTCCACATGTTTTGTGTTTCGCACTTTCGTTAAATGTGCCCGAAGTCTATTCAAAACTGGATGTGAATTTGCTAAATTAGGAAATTTTCTTGCAGGAGTACTATCAATCTGATTACCAGAAATCTGCACATCCTTCGCACTATCGCCATAGTCAGACTGATCTCACGGAGTGGGACGAGCACCACAGCCAATACAACGGGGGCCACCACCCGCAGCGGAGGAGCGCCGGCACCGAGAGGGAAATGGCTGATCGCTACGCCTACAGAAATGGAGGTGGACGGGACAAGGACGATTGGGAGGATGGCGACAGGCCCAGGAGGGACAGGTACAAATTGAGTCTTTCTTCTAATAGAAAACTTCTAGCTTTTCTTCAAATAAAGCCTTGTTTCAAACAGAAGGTCAGACGGAAGGTTTAACGATGCTGCCAGCGTAGTCTCGAACGCTGTACTTAACCACTACGCCGGATACCATAGACGGCCAGTTAATAGGGTGAGTTCATGCCACATACTGGCTTTTGCCCGCGGCTACGCCCGCGCAGGAAAACCTTTTTAATTCCCTACGGAATTAATATTATGTCTCCATAAAACCTTCGAACCCCCGATTCACCTTTATAGAGTCATGTCGCCATCTTAGATTTCAAAATTGATGCCATTTAATCAACGCCAACAAATCTCAATAACGACACCCATATCGAGTTTTAGGTTTACACCTTTTTGCACAAAAAAAAAAAAAAAATCGCAAAATCGCGAAAAACATATTTGCTCATTTGTTTTTAGGAGTACTCCTACGAAGTTTCGAGTTGAAATATCTATTTAATATTGTTTCTTCATACAAACTTTGGACTCTTTTTATTCCTTTAGGGGTTGAATTCCGAAATATCTTTCCTTATTCCTTGTATGCATCATAAAGGGAACCTCTGGCAAAATTTCAACTTTCTAGGTCCAAGGGTTTAGGTTTAGGCTGAGAGTCAATGAGGTCACTATATAAAAATTTGCACTGCCTAAAAGTTTAACATTTTTCAATATTGCACATGTGCAGTATCTTAAAAATTTAATTGTTTTAATTAATAAATATACAACAATAAACTAACTAAGCAAGTTAAGCGCACCAGAAACCAGAAAATCGTCTGGAAATAAAAGCCACCTCAATAAAAGTAAGCATATGAAAGATAATTCGTTTGTCAACATATTTATCGAAAGCACATCTATGAATAATGTGAGATTGTTATAATTCCAATTTTTTAAAATATTTACTTCAGTATATTCTATTCATCTCTGAAGTTGGGAAGTTTAGAGGCTTTGAAAATAACACTTCGTAACATTTCAGACAATCAACAAAAAATCTTGTTTTAATAAATTTTGAAATACTAAAAGAAAGTAATTGAATTATATTAATTATATAGCAAACATACCAACGAAATTCCAAAAAATGCTCCTGTATAAAAACTGACTTCGAAAAACTCCTAAAATTCAATTTTCACGAATTCGTTAAATGAAATTTACATCGGGATGCAACAATTTTCAAATTGACATACTCGTATATTATACATAGGATATTGCGAATTTTGAATAATTCACTCCTTAATTGCTTAAACTCTCTCAATCCACGGTATAATGCCAGTAAATTGAAAAACATTATCTTTCGTTTTTATAAGTATTTAATTTTGTAGTGTAGAACTTTTAAATATTTTCGATTAACATTTGTTTAAACGAATTATCTCTTAGTTATAAGTAGAGTGTAACAAAATTTGGTGAGAGCTGCAGGTTTAATTACGTGAACTTCTTATTTCTTACCAAAATTTGTTTTTATTTCAGAGTTCAAATTTGCTTTCGGCAACTCTCTGTTTAGTCAAGGAATTGGACTACCCAAGCCTCGAAGTAGTGGAACACGCTGTTCGATGCAGAATTGATGAACTTTCGGCCGACTGATGAAGCCGCCCGGTGTCTTATTAAAGACGGTGACCTCAACGACTTTATTTTTATCATTAGTTTAATATGTCCATTTTAACTTAATTATATTTTCGTGTTAATTTAATTTTTACCTATCTGTTATTCAGGAGGAACCTTTTGTTGTGTCCTGTTGTCTATAATATTTGTTCAACTCTTCTTCGTGTAAATATTTTATTATTTTTGAATCTCTTAAAGGGCCTAATTGTTAGGTCACTGCAGCTGAGAAGCACTAAAACTAAATGTACCATACATTCCTATAAGGTAAAATTAACTCAAAAAAAAGAAATGGGAGACAAAATTTATATTAATAGCGCTAGTAGCACGAGTCAAAAAATATAAATGTAACTCAAAATCACTTAGAGATATATTTTTAAGTCTCCGTTAAAATCACTCAATATGAGAATGCTCCTTTAATTGTCTTTTTTTTTTATTTATATGATCAAATTAAATCACACAGAAGGTGCTCTTTGAAAAATGTAATATTAAAAACAGGTTTTTGAATTCAACTAAAAACGCTGCCAGATTTGAAACGATTTCTGCTAATAAACAAAGCATATAGCATAAAATTGCTCTAAATGCGCTGCAGAACTAACTGGAAGGTTATTATTTATTTTTAGAAAAATTGATTTGCCTTTGTAACAAATAACAATAAGGTTAGACAGGCGTACGCAAGAATTCAGGAATTAAACTAAAATCTTAATGTAAACAAACTGTATTGATAGTCGACTTGCCAATTTTTATGGTGAATAATTTTTGTATTTTGTAATTAAACGTAATGTAAGTTAACTAACGCAATTTACAAGAACACTAATATCATTAAGGATGTAAAACTGAGTAAACGTAGTGCAATAGCGTTGTTGAATTAATTTTAATATCGGTAAGATTGCATTTGCCGTTTTGTTTTCATTTTATTTTTGCTGTGCGCAAAGTCAATATCTGTTGTAAGTTTTTTTAACGTGCAATTTGTCGGTGAATTTAGGGATTATTAGAGAACAGTTGTATTTAATCGGCTCTTAAATTTAATTGAGAATTCTAATAAGCTTCACTTAACTTCCAGAACATATTTAGGTTTATCAGAGAACCGCAAAAAATATAGTAAATAATTTTCTGTTTTGAGTAAGTTCCGAAATTTTCAATTTGTGATACCAAAACAAAATAGATACGATCAAATAGAATTGATTCTCTATGGAATGGAGTAGGTGAAACGGACAATTTCTTAATTTGCATATAGATATGTATTTACATACTATGAATGATTCTCTTCACACTCGGAACAAAATCAAAATCGTAATTTGAAAATTAATCGTTCAAATTAAAGGCACGGAAAACTTTTGAAAATTCCTCTGATATTAGTAAAGTAATTTAAAATTTTAAAGTAGTTTTATTACATACAATAATAAATGCACTTAATTTTGGTTTTTTCTTACTGCAAAACAAATGTTTAAATTTGAATAGTTATCGAATTGAAATCGATAAAATTTTCGGAATTAAAAACAAAAACGTTAGAATTTGTCGAAGAAGTCTATTTTAAAAGAGTACAAGGCGGAATTACAATATATTATTTATGAATTACATATAATATTTATGTTAATTCAAAAAAATATGTTATTAAAAAAATATATACATGTATGCACATATATTTATCATATATTCTCGCCTGTTTTTATTTACTTATTTATTATAATCTTTTACTGTTAGTCCCCTGCAAAACTGCAAAATCGGGGACCCAAATGTCGAGTCTAGGAAATTCTGCAAGTAAATTCTGTAATAATTGATTCAGCAATAGAATTCAATAAAACAAGACGCAAATCAATTGTAAATGTTACAACATAATTAATCTCAAAGTTAAACTCATCTACTCCATTTCACTAAAAAGAATCTCATTAATATAGTATAATTTATTACAAAAATGAAACAAAGGAGCAAACGAGTCGAATTAGTTGCTTTTAAAGTAGCGCGCACAAGTCTGTTCGGCAGAGTATATTAATAAAACAATTAATTTTTAATAATACTTAAGTGTCCAGTAGCCTTTATAAAAAAGATACAATTGAACAAAAGATATTTGAGTATCACGGATGTATTCTTCTTCTAGATTATGGTGAGAACATTTACATTTCATCAATCTTTTTTTACACAGTCGCAAGTTTCGTCCATTTTTATTGTATTGTATTTATTATTTTAAGGCGTGTAAAGCTTGAAAGAAATTACATTTGTTGCTGTAAGCTTGTTGTTAATTCGAAAATATTTATTTACATGTTCAAACAGAAATTATTATGTGAATTTTTAGAAAAACTATTAATCCTGTGGAAAAAATGCAAAATAAACCTATTTTCTAACAATTTACCGGCGTTTGTATTAATACCTTGAAAACAATTCCTGTAATTCCAAAATGAATTTTTCCCTATGTAAAATTTAGAGTTATACTTTAAGCTGTAATTCCTTGTTAAGGATATTCGTTGTGTTATTTGCAATTTTAATATTAAATTAAATTAATTTTGGCGAACGCAGTGTCGCAGGAATATTTTTATTCGTAACATTTGCGGCTTCAATTTATGGTCGAGAAATATTTAAAGTACCGCTCATTAATATGTGTACGTGTGCTCATTATTTGATATTATGCTATTTTATGTTTATTAGTGCTGGAGCTGTATGTATCTCAAAATTCTATTTTATGCAATAAAAGTACACGTGACTGAATGTCGGGGGTAAATTAGAATTAAATAAAACCATTTCAAAATATCTTTTGTGATGTATTTTATTTCAATACCAATAACAACACAGAACAGTCACATGAGCTTTGTTTAAATTTTTTTTTACTTTTTGTGTGCAATGCCCATTCTTACAATTGCATAATGTAATGATTCGTGTTCGCTTAAATCTATACAAGTAAGCATTCTGAAACAAATCTGAAAAACGAATCTATCGCTTTGAACTGGTACATGTTCGCTGCGTCCATTTGTCTACAGTATCTTACACCCTAGCTTCGCTCTAGCTTAAATTAAAAACTAATTATATATGTGCTCACCTATTTTACAATAATAATTTCTAAGTTTTAATTCTAAGCCGTATATGAGAATATTTAATTTACAGTATGTGTTCGAGGGAGGGCATCAGTGGCGATTCAAAGGGCAGCATTCGTTAAAAACCCTTCTACAGCTTAAACGAAAACAGAGCCATATAATTTGCTCTTATTAGATAAAACAAGCCAGTCACAAGGACTTTCTTTATCTTTAAATTGCCTGCAATTATTCAGCTATGCGAAATGCCTCACTATTCAATATTAATTGACTAACCAGAAGCCCTTTTTGCCCAAAAGCCAAGTACTCAACTAATTCACTACTTGAAAACAATTTTTTCTTTCAACGTTTCGAAGAACAGTCGCACGACAGACGCCACCCTCTAGACATATTCAATTCTCAATGCGGTAGAATTATTTACATAATTAACATCTGTATTAAGGAAGACTTTGTGACTTTATTGTTTTGTTCATAAGTAAATTACCTTTTAAACATTGTAGATCTTTTCGTACATACAACCTATACGTACAAATACTACTTTAGTTAAAAGCAAATTATAAATAACTAATGGTACATAGGCAAACGTTTTTGAAATAAATTTGGAGTAAAATTAATCTTATTGTGATATTACTCCATAACTAATTGTTACATTTTTAGTCACTACTAAGAAGCAAATGCTTTTAAATTAATTGTTCATTCTTTTGGTGTTATTTTAATATAAAAACATGTATTGAATTTGGAAACCATTTTAAGTAATTATTTTCCGTCACATATATGTATTTTGTTTTAATAAAATTGTGAAATAAGGTTTTAAAGATTTAAAATAATAATATGAAATACAAAACTTAAAATCTTTGAATAGTATTATAAAATAAAGTACGTAAAGTGTATAGTTACCCTTTTATGAAGTATTCAATAATTTATTATTAATATAATAAAATAATTTGCTATTTTTCCTCAATTCTTGATCCGTTCATATTTCAAATTTTATATTCCGTTGAAGGGAATTTCCAATCTGTTGATAGTTTAATTTCGGATGGGTGTTTGGTTAAATTTTACAAAATAGTTCAAAAAAGGACAGTTCGAGACTGTATTTAATATGAGAATGAGAATGCGAATTAGTATTTTTTGATTGTTAATTTTAAATGAATGCAAAACGGCGGGTCTAAATACCTATAATATTAGAAGAATTATGACGCAAAAAAATATCTTGTTGCATTTTTCGTATATTTGAAAATGATTAATTGATAAAATTTATTTAGTTTTCGCAGCAGCTCCGTAATTTTAATAAAAATTATCATAGTAAAAAACGCAATCTCAGGATTTTGCGGAATCAGTTGGTGTCTCAATATCCTCGTCCTCAGTCGATGATGATTTCATCAAAACAAACTAAAATTTTGAAGTTGTGGCCATAATGATTTAAAATCAGTCAATTAAAAGAAAAAGAAAGAAGTGCGGAGCGGCTAGAATTACCGATAATTCTACATCCATGCAAACATGTCCCAAATCCGGAGCTTTAAATTTCGTGTATATAAAATAAGAAATATAAATATCGTAAGAATGGATTAATTTTTATTAATTTTGATAGATTTTTGAGTCTTATTCAGAGTAAGCAAGTGCTTATTCAATAAGAGAATTTGTTTGGAATAATAACTACCCATACCATAATATAAGGCAGCTTGAAACATTTTCTTTTAAAATATCCTTGTCCTTTCCAATGTTATAGACATAGAGAATTCCATGGAAGAATATCAGATCTTCAATCAACTGATAAATCAATTTTCAAAATAAATATTTCAGAATATCAAAATTTTGTAGAGCTATAGTCGTAAAAATTGTCAGTCAGTTTGGTTAATAAGGTCACTCTTAATAAAAATAAAAGAGAAACCTCTACTGTCAATAAATAGCGATGAAATTATTAAATTTCGCATCCTCAGTGATTTTTGTATATAGAAATTATTTCAACTTACACTTTAAGTAAACGATTATAAGAAAAGTTAAATTTTAGAACTAAAAATAGAATAGATCAAAAAATATTAGTAAAGGTAGGCAGCCTTACTATTAATCTAAATTTTTTTTAATTTATTACAGTTCCATCTAGAGTATATGTATTTTCTTGAAAGAATGAAACAATTTGAAATGTATGTTATTATTCCTTTTTTTAACTTTGGAATGCGAATATTTGACTAAAACTTTATTGCAAGCTACACATAGACGAAATGTTACACTGAACATTGCGCGAATAAACAAAAAACCATCTACACTTAAAAATGAAAATGAAATGTTGTTAAATTACAATTTTACTTTTTACAATATACATTCAATTGTTATATATTTTTTCTCCTCCTGTCTCTTCTGGTAATATGTATATGATTTAAGTAACACTTTTAATAGTACAACTCAGTTACAGTACAGCTATATGTTTTATAAGTGCTACTTACATGGCTAATGAAATTGATTTTCTCAATGTTGTCCTTGTATAATATCATTCTTACAGATAAGTCTTGTGGGTATATATTGTTTGTTTGTTCCATTGCTTTTCTCTTTAGACTCACTTCACTTCACTTTTATTGCGGTATTTAAAAATAAAATACTTTAGTAAAATAATAAAATAGCATGTTTTTTTCGATTTTGTGGTAGTTAAGCGTTTACTTCATCTTCAGTTGTGCAATGGGCTAAATATATGCATGTGTATGTACATTTAATGAAATAATTTCTTACGCCTTCCTCATGTTGATTAAAAATAGTCGTTTTATTCTGTATATGAATATAATTTCTCCTAATTTCAATTTTTTTTATCTTTGGCTTCTCTAATGAAATTCATGAAATTGCATTTTTTCTTTTTATTTTCATATTTAATGACTTCGATGGGATTCTTATTTTTATGCGTAATAGCATAAACTTTAAAATGCTTCAAACAAGTTTTTTTTATAAGTATATATTTTGCGATCAGTTAACTATGTATGTCCTTTATATTTGTTGGTTGTTGTTAAAAACGGAATTTTGTATCGTTATATAAGAAACAAAATATTGTAAACGATAGAAATTTGAATATTTTTAAATGTGTAGAAAAAAAGAATTTTAGGCCACTATTCCGATAGAAGTGAACAAAAGAATATATATATACAACTCATACGTCAAATCTTGTCCTCAATAGTTTACGAAAAGTAGTTAACTTTCTTAAAAGATATTCCTTGAATAAAAATAAACCTTTTTATTTATTTGTATGTGTGTATGATTTAATGATGAGTTGTTTTAAAATTTGATTTGCTGGTCTTCTTCGGGTCATTGTTAAACGTATTTTATTTAACAACTTGAATTTTTCCCTCACTACGTGTAGTTTTGAAAGCAAAAAAAATATCAGATTTTAACCATCTGGGAAAATTAATTATGAAATTCTATAATAGAGCGCAACGACAATCGTTTTTAACATATTATATATATGTAATGAACTATTTTATCAATTAAAATTTGTTTATTACTGAAAGTAAAATTAATATATAGATAAAGTATTACAATTTTAAAACTGAAAGAAAAGTAAAATTCAAACGCTTTGATATTTTCATAACCGTTTACATCTTTTTCAACATTTTACAACAACTTTTCCAACTAGTTATTACATAGTCCACTGAAAATATAATACTTTTTAAATAAATATAGCATATTATGAGTTAAATTAAATTAAAAGCACGCAAATGAAACGTTTCCAATATAAAAATAATTTTAAAGCTTTAACAAGTTTAGTTGACAAGTGTCGCTAAGAATTTAGCTACATAACATTAAATATCTAATTGCAACAAACTCAATAAAACTTTTCATTACCACTAAAATCATCACAAATATATAATCTCTTATTTTTCCTATCAAGCGTTACAATAACATTCATAATACTCAAAAGACGTGACAACTGGTTCCGATAAACTCTGAAGTAACATTGAATAGATTAAATAGCTTGGAAACAGTAAATAGATATTTATCCTCTTTTTTCCAAAAATAAAACCAGATTCTTTTCAAAAATGTAATTAGTCGATATGCTGGATATATGTATGCGGATGAACGTTTCAAACACCGATCGTCACCCAGTGACACACAACAGTACAACAAACAAGAGTATGTTTAAAACGAAAAACAAAAAATCGATCGTGATATGCTTATCTAAGCGATAATCCTTGGTTGGTGGAATTTTCTAATATCTGTGTTACTCTACATATTTTTCCCCTTTACCATCTGTCTCAAAAATTAACTCTTAGTTTACAAAAAAATATTGCAAATTTACAAATCGTCTCCCAGACGATGGATTTCGTCCAACATGAAGTCCACATCTTTTTCGGTTACAGCCTGTGAGGAAATAATTGACCTGAAGAAGTTTGGACGACGATCGTCTGGCTGGTAACCGACCATCAAGCTACCCTTTTGCATCATTCGTCCTTTAATGATAGGACAAATCTGTTGAAATAAAACCAGATAATTATAAAAACTGCCAGAACTCATAATTGAATTGTTATAACCTTTCCCAATTCCTTTTCCTTGTTTTTGTCATGTGGAACACCTCTCAACCGCCTTGGAATGTACCAGAAAGACACGTTCACGCACTCTGGCTCCATGATAAGATAGAATTTGTCCGGCTGCTCCTTGATCTTGCGAACTTGGTACTGGGTCAGGTCCATCAGTTTGTCCTGCATTTTTTCAAAACCTTCGGTGCCCTTCGAGCGCCACTGCAGCCACAATTTGAAGATGTCGTTATGTCGGCCGCACTGGATCACTTTGTCGCCGGTGTCGAAGCTGATGTCGTACTGCTTATCCGTCATAAAGAGGTACTCGGCGGACATTTGGTTACAGCTAATAAGAAGGCCCTAGAAGTACGAATAGCAAATTGGCACTATATCAAAAAATCTAACGATTAAAGGCGTTGTACAGCTTCAAAAGTTAAACAGTTCGGATGAATTTAAAGCAATTTTCTCCCAACAGTCTGTGAGATTTCCCACGGCTGCACAGAAACAGGACATGCTTCTCCACTTTAGGGATAAAAGCTGCACCGGGGATTAGTGGTGTTTAAGGGTGAATGGCACTTGGGGGCTTCATTGATATAGTACTACATAATATCCGTTAAAAAAGTACCTACAATCGTTAAATTCTTTTAATCCAATCTATAAACGTGTATTTTTTATTATCTAAATATGCCATAATACCTTAAAAATTCAATTATAATAATTGGTTCTATCTGGATATTATTTTTCGTTTGTAAATACATATTTTAACGAAGTTGAAAAAATAAACCATAAATAAGTTGTAGTTTTAGAAGACTTAGAAGAGGCTATAGTTGATTGGTTGGTTAAAGTGGCGACCCAGCCGGCTGGGCGGATCTAAATAGCGCTATGGCGCGCGGTTTTGATACCACAAAATAAATCTCCTAAAAGTAACCAAAACCGAGTGAGTGGGGTCGCCAAGGATCACAGCCAACCAGAAGCTATAGTATGAAACCGAATATTAAATGTTGCTAACTGAATATGACTAACGATCGTACATACCTAATAATAAAGTTTTATTAACTCCATTACATTTTTCGTTAATCGTTTAGAAGCTATATCCGTTAAAAAAACAATTTTTTTTTGTTAGCGATGTTTTAAGCAAAATTATTTAACGAGGTGTGTTAATCCACCCAATTTTCTCGCATTGTAAGAATTTCGAACGATTTCTTTATAATGAAATAAATATTCTTAACTAAAATTCTAATTTCTGGAGTATGTATGATACCAAAATTGTAACATTCCTTCCCATTATCAAAGCTATTTGGGTTTCTTGTCTATGCAGAAACAATTTTGAAAAATACTTTCCTGGAATTTCCTTTGCACTTGCCTAAAAGGCACGCTATTAAATCTAAGCATTAATAACAATTTTACCCGTCTCAAAATCTATGTAGTCAATACGAAAAGTGAGTATGATGCAGCAATTTAAAGAGTTTTTATTATTCAAAAGCGACTAGAAGGAGGACGTTCGCCTCTCCGCCATGGGCCAGATGCCTATAAGTCACAGAATTTTAATTAAAATTCCTTGAACTATGCACAACTGTGACCAATGGCAACATATTGCGAATGAATAGGGCTGTCAGGGCCGAACTCGAGGGGCCAAATTATTTGGAGGCTGAAGCTGTGTACGCGTCTGTACGCTAAAAAAGCGGGAATAGCTGAGGGGAGTCCCTTGAGGGTGGAAATCGATCGAAGTCTGCCTCTGGAATCCCCTTCACTTCCAAAAACTTTTGATACTTACATCTTCCTTAAAATGGATTGTCGAGCACTGCAGCAGAGCGCCCATGAGCTTATGCGGATTCCAAGTGACCGAATCGGCCCTGAAAAAAAATAATTAAATTTGGTTAAAAATGAGGCAAATATTCCGAAATGCAAATTAAAGCGGTGTATGTAAAGCGAAAAATAATTAAAAACGATTACAGAGGTAAAAGAGTTCATCCTGCCGCTAATTTCAATTAAACTCCCATTGCTCCGGCGCGGGAGTAAACACTCCTCCGGGAGCAATTTGGGTCTGGCGGTTGTTTGCCGAGGGATGAGCCCGCTCCCGGCACCCCGGGGACGAGGTGGCGTTATCGTGTTGATTCAGTGAGTGCCACTTCCAGGATTTGAAGGTGAATCCTGGGAAAATTCGGCTAGAGCCAAGGAGCGCTTCCCCCTCAGTTCGCCAATTGGATTGCGGCTTCTCGAGATGAATGCGCCCAGGACCATCATCATTTTGAGTGATTTAAATCTGTTTTATGACCCCTGGGCTTGGGGTTGCAGACTCTGGTGACACTCGCCGAAGGGTTGATAACACGAGCTTATTGGATTTTTTATTATCTCGGAGGACGAAGCATATGCTTTGACAGAATTTGAAATTGTTTTACCAAGGTCTTTTTGCATGAACCTTTGGAACAGATGACAGACAGGCCGTCAACTTTTGCAAGAAAGACACTTTTTGAAACATTACAGATTGAAAATAAAATAAAATCCAGTCTAACGCAAATGGTTGACATTGTATTAAAAATTCCTTTTGATAAAACAGGTTTCTTAACAATACTTCGTAAAAAAATGTTCAACCTGCAAAACTTCTTCTTTTATGGATAAATGCCATTTAGACTTTGACGAATTCTTTTTTATTAATTCATACATACATCCATTATTTTAAAACATCAGCATTAAACTACTAACTTAAGTGATTATAAACTTAATTAAATGTCGAAATGGAACGGATATGTATGTTGCAAACATTTTTCTAAAAACTCAACGCAAGACAAACATAGAAAAAGAGAAAATCCATCGCCCAAGAACTAGTATTATTAATCTTTAATAAATATACTTAATTTGAGCCACATACATATACATAGGTACATATGTAAGTGGAAGCATTGTTTTTTAAATACGTATATTGTTTAATTTTAACAAATTAAAATTTCGAGACAAAATTAAAATATTCGAGTACGCTTTGCTTGAGAAAAATATGCAAATTTTAGACTTTTGATTATGGTTCAAAACTTTTTAGTATTACTTTATACATACAAACTTTTTTTCTATTTTTTAATATCTGTTATATGTATGTGTGTATATTCTTGTGGAGATACGCTCCCATATGTAACGCCCTGAATTTTAGACAGTCAAAATAAAATTTTCTATTTTTCTTTTATCGATAAACGAGATGTTGAAATACCTACATATGTGTAGCTGCAGAGGAGTCAATCGTTAACACTTTTGGTACTCTCACGGAACGCTAATCCAAATCCAATTACAAATTCGTAATCCAGAAGGTAAACAACATACAAAAGGGTGAATAGGGGCATCAGCCTCAGCCCTCATTTGTGAATTTATCAGGGAGCAAATAAAACACATCCCCTATCTATGTTTAAGCAGGCAGCCTCTTTGCATGCCGAGGCTCGTTCGATAGAATTTAATTTTTTTAAATTGTCACCCACAAAATGTATTTCAAGGAGGGGTGAAGTTCTTTCTATCCAGGAAGTTTTCATTTTTGTGACCGCACTCTCCATCAGACCTCATTCGGTTGATGCCAACTGATCCTACTCAAAGCAAGATTTATTGATGTGCCTTAAGCCCTAGGATTTGGTGTAAGGAACTAAAGAAATTGATTACCCTGGTCTCCTCCATTTGTTTGAAGCTGAAACTGAGACGAAGGACACAAGTAATGCATCAGAACCACACAAATCTCTAGAGTACTTGCCTGTTTTATGGCAGAGTGTACAAAGATAATTTGTGTTGAGTCATTTCTATGATATACTGAGTGAGATTAATTAATTCCACTTATTCGAAAAGGCGACCACATAGAACACAATTGGGTCACGTGCTTATTATGGGCTTTCAGCAAAATTTTACTTGAGAAGCTCATTAATTTCTGCCAGAATCAGAAATAAGCCTACCAAATTAAAACAGGAAAAATCCTCAGGCTCGTGGAAAGTTTATTTGGAGTTGAGGAAGATTAATTATGCGAGAGCTATGCAAATATTTCTTTTTCTCCGTTTTAAACCTTTTTGTTTTTAAAAGCCTTTTTGGTGAAACTAGAAACAAAACACTACCCTTTTTTTAAATATTTAGGTTAAACCTCTACTCCTAATTACTTCGAAAGGAACTTCCTTCACATTTTCAAATGTAAACTTTTACCTAAATTAAGGGAACGATATAAAATGAATGCGAAAGGTCGGAAAGCTAAAAGGGCTGTTTTTTTAGATTAATTCTGTTAAACCATTTTCGATATAAGTAATGAAAATGAACAATTTTTAAACCAGCCTTTGTTTCCTTTGATAGTGTTCCTAATTTTCCAAAAATTTGAAACGTTTTTGGAGGCCCCGTAAAAATTAAATGTGTATAAATATGAAAGTTTAAGAAACTTCTGTTTCTTTATTGCCCAGAGCACTGCAATTGTGCAATCCTTTAAACGATATGCTGCAAGCGTCTGGATCAATAGAATCCCAAGACATAAATAATTCTACAAGACTGCACTTGATTGTGTCTGCGCAATAACAGCGAATATCTGCATTTAATGTCTACTACACGAGTCTTATTCAGGCAGGCCAATTAAAAGGCGATTAAGTGCACCATTCCTTGATTTACGAGAGCTCTGATTATTTCAGGCACTTCTGCCCAGAAAGGGGATCGCAAACAATTCGGAAGTCGTCCCTTGGCAGGGGTGGCAACATCTGTGATGCGAGGTCCTTTTATTGTAACACCCCTGCAGGACCTTCGCAGGAAGGGATAAAAGCTCAAGGGTTGCAGATGTTTTCATTTTCATTTTCATTTTTCTTTATGACGGGCACGGGCGGCCCAAAAAGCTAAAAGATCAATCACTCACCTTTCAATTCCAGTCAATCTGGGGTGTCGGTACTTTCGTGATAGCAACAGTCCACCGCCCCAAGCAGCCTGAAAGTTGAAGAAAAAATTCAATATTTCGTTTTTATTTTAAATGTAGGTATAAATTGGCCCGGCATAATACTACTCTTGACTACTGCCACCAGATAAATAACTATAGTGCTACTGCACTTAACTTCAATACAATTGTCATCATTCTAAATAAATAATTCCGCATATATATTCATTCCACTAACATTGTGGTAGGAGTTTATACCTACCTATAAATGTTTATTGAAAACTTGATATTTAATTTAATATGCTAAAAGCGATTCCTATTGTGAATCACGAAATAGCGCATTAGCGCCCTATGTACACTCAAACATTTTCCATTTTATAAGATCGCAACAGGCACGGTTATCGAACAATCACGCCTTGTCCCTGCAATAAGCCCGCATTTCTTAAAATACCCCCGCAGCAGGCCCAAAACGCGCGTTATAGGCGTGCAAAAAGAATTCAAATATTTTTATGCCCTGAATAAACAGACGTGTTGCAAGCGTGTCTCGCGATCTTATTTCTCTTCAAAAAGGCGTATATCAGACCCTGTTCTAATTCCGGGCGTGTTGCGGGCTCGTTTTGGACCTATAAATTTTTACTCGGGATAAGTAATGCAGAAATATGCTTACCACTTAATTTTAAAGTTAAGTAAATATTTATCTTGGGACCAGCGATTAACAATGATTTCCAATTTTTTTCAACAGTGCTTCATCAAAATTAAAATATGAAGAGATCTTAGAATGGAATAACATATATTCTACTCTATCTTAAATTCATGGTATTAATTCAAAAACATTAACAGACAACAACAAAATAAGATTTTGATTTCTTACAATGCAATGCTTAAAACTGAAATAAGTGAACTTAATTCTCCGTTTTTGCATTATGGGCATTTATGGTTTTTCTAATATTTTCTTGGTGTCAGTAAAATAAAGGAATACGAAATTAAATAAGGTTAAATTAGGGGTAATAAGTTAAGAAATAAATACTGAAGAGTTTAAAATTCATATTTACATATTTAAGTAGCAAACAAAATTATTTAGTACCATTAAATTAATGTCGAAATTAACATTTCTATTTGAAAATGAATTGAAATACGAAGTAATTGTAACTATATGTACGTATATGTCGGAGTTAATTCCAAAAAGAATGATTACTTGATGAATTCCTATATAGTTACTAGACTTACATCAACGTGCATCCACAGTCCGTACTTCTGGCAAATGTCGGCGACCGCATTCAGGGGGTCAAAGGCTCCCAGGACAGTGGTTCCAGCAGTCGCATTCACGAAGAATGGGACGTAGCCGCGCTGCTTCCGCTCCAGGATGAGCCTCTCGAGTTCCTGTGGGATGAGCCTGCCGACCTCGTCCGAGGGCACCATGACGCAGTTGTCGGTGCCGAGCCCGCCGACAGAAGCGCACGACTTTATCGAGTAGTGGCACTGGTCAGAGGTGAACATCACCAGTTCGCCGGGCAGCGCCTTCGACCCGTGCTCTTTGTAGCCCGGGAACATCTTGTGTCTAGCCGCTAGAAACGCGTAGAGGTTCGAGATGGAGCCGCCTGGCGCGAGGATCGAGTCGCCGCAGTTCCAGCCGATGATCTCGCGCATCTTTGTGAGGACCACGTTCTCCATCAGGATGAAAACGGGGGCTATTTCGTAGGTGAACATGTTCGTGTTGGCAGTTGCTGTCAGCCACTCCCCGGCCATTGAGACCAAGTCCAAGCCGCACGAGAGCTGGTTGAAGAAATGGGGGTGACCTACATAAAAGACACAAAATCGATTGTCATTGGATCGGTCCAGATGCGGCCGACGTAGACAGAGGATGCAAACAGACTTGGCGCGGCACTAGCCCAATTTAATTCGCGGCAAATGTATCGGAATAATCCTCGGGATTTCCTAATAGAAATGTGCTCCCGCAGGGGTGCTCGGTGCAGAACCCGAGGGGAATTAATCTCGTGTCAGTGTTTGACGTCTACATCATATTGGGTTGTGAGAAACAACGACGCTTTTCGGGGAGTGCAACTTAAGCCGATGGGTACGTCTTGAGTCCTGTGACGAATTGCTTTTAATGGAGACGTCGTCCAGGAGCTCGATTTAAAGAGCTTACTGGAGGACTCAAATAAAATGGAGCTTAGATTTAACTAAAGGACTCCCTTTATTTAACTGAATTCAAAAATTGATTTTGAACAGCAAATTATGTCTCTAATAATTGATTTAAACTTTGGAAAATACAAAAGGAGGTGACCTTTGCTCCACCTTGTAAAAGATAAATTCACTAATTAATAATTGAAATAAGGATAAGACTTACATATTATATTGTAGTAGATTGCGAAAATACAAACAACAACAAAAAGCTTCAGACATGCTAATTACAAAAGGCCGACAATTCCATAATTTAGAAATAGTCAATTCTGGATTCAACAGAATCAAAAATCGCTACCGCAAAAATATCAACCAAGTACCCTGTATAGTATACGAAATTAATACCTAATCAAATTAGTATTTATAAAATTCAATGAAACAATAAATACATATATGTATTTATCTATGTATAATAAATTAACGCAAACCGAATTAAAATTGATTAAAATAATGTTTGAAATTGATGAGGTATTGAAATACCTTTAATGTACTTTTATAAATTGTAATCATTTATCTAAACTGATCAAAATAATGTGAAAATAACATCTACTGAAGATATATCAGTATACAATTATTCCAGACATAAATAAAAGGGGTGATAGGAAGAAACCTTGTGTTATCATTCTTTGACTGATTTAGATCTTTATTACAGTCCTTCGCAACGAAAGGTTACATGAAATGAAATGTTATTAGGTCACGTCATGTTTCTCCTTTTAGCTTTAGGCTAGACTAGACTAAGCTTTTCTTAAGTGGAATCGTAAGAGGCATCAGTGACCCGTATAAGGGTTTGTTATAATTCCGATTTATTCCATGAGAAAAGTTTAAGAGCCCCTTTGTTTCGAATTATGAGAAGCTTTTCAGTTATCTTAACCTGGATAAACCCGATCTTGATGTCGATTTCCAAAGGCTTTTTGAGTTGTTTTTTAGGACAATCTAGCCCTAGGTATTTAAAATAAATTAAATGAGATATTATGCTCTTAAAATCAGGGAGTATAAATTGAAAAATATATGTATAGGTAGGTATATTGCTAAAACGCAGGAAATATGACTTGCACTTTACATTTTCTGGAAAACAATGTTGTGAGTTTTAACCCTACATTATTATTTCACAATATTATTGTATTGTATTGTATTGCTTTGAAATTAAAATTAAATTTTTGTCAAAATCTCTTTTTAACAGAATATTCGCCTGAAACTTTTTTAGAAATTCAGAGGTAATATGATATAGGTATTTCTGAAATTGAGAACACTCGAAATTCTAAATTTCGATTGGTGTGTCGCTGGTATAAGAGCTGAAGGATTGAATTGCTAAACAAAAAAATTGGAGTCTCTATACAATTTTGCTTTTTATTCCTTTAATATAAAAATAAATGCATTTTTCATTATTCAGTATGAGAATTACTTTGCAGTCTTATACCAGTAGCTTATCCTAGTTTTTGATATTTAGATAATACATACATATACTAATATATATTTCAATTTTAAAAGACAACCAAGTTTGGAGGATGACTGAAATAAAAATACCTAACACTCATTAATACAACTTATAGTTAATTAAAATGTGTTTTACTTATGATTTAAATTAAGTGTAATATGTATTAGTGTAAAGAAGAAATAAATTGCCAATTTAGATAGGAACCTACGATGTAATTCGCAAACCGACTTCCGGTAAAAGAATCAATTAACTCGACCTGAGTGTGTAATCAAATGCTCATTTAACAGCTAATAGCCGAGATCGCCCCTATAGAATTGTAATTTGGTGCTGGGCAGGCCGGCGGAAGCCCCCTTTCGAGATGTCAGCTTCCGTTCACATCTTTGGTGCCATAAGTCGTGGCATTAAGACGTACAAAACAGCGGGCGGACGAACAGCCGACGGGAAAACGTCTGTACAAAAGCCGAGTCAGGCAGCCCGCCCCATTCACCGGATATCTGTCTATTTTTCGGATAAAAGGATTCCTGCTCGGTGGACGGGAAGAATGCGTTCGCCCTCGCCACTAGATCCAGGGGCCCTCTTAGCACTGAAGGGGATCAGTGCAGCGAGTCAGAAAATAACAACGGATTTTGATTAAAGCCCCATCATTCCGAGATGATTTTAATCCTGAGCCCAGCCCCCTCAGGAGCACCCTGGAGTCGAGTTGTTTTTATTTTTACCTCCAAAGAGGACGCATTCCACGCAATGCACTTGAGATGCCACTCTTTAGGGAAAATTAAAAGCCTTTGAGGCGTAAAGGGTTCACATGGAGCAGTTTAAGGGCGAAGTTCCACTTTCTAAGAAAAGTACTAACACAAATATATACCGAAGTACCTGATTTCTGAGTTTATTAAATATGTAGAATTATTATTTCTACACCTTTATCTATGTTTTACAGCACCGTACCAATTATGGTTTAGAAAGCTATAAGTTTTATTAATTTGTTAAATTTTTACTTTAAAATAAACGACAGAAAAAATGTACCAATTTCGGTCCAAATTTTGCAGTTTATGTTAAAATCTGAAAACTTGCTCATTCCACGTACAGCTTTGCAAATATAATTATTAATTTGTATTTTTGGATATATACATATGTGCTTCATTAATTTTGTCTGTTATTGTTATTTAAGTTTGAAACATGTGACCTTTTTTAACAATTTAAAAAAATACTGAATTTACAATAAATGGCGAGCTGTTACTGTTGTTTGTTTTTCAACATTTGAAAATTCCATACTTTTAAAAGATCCACTCTAAACAAGATCAGCAGCTGTATTTGTTTGGATGAATTTTTATGAGGTTTTCGTTTTTATTTCACCTTCTAACCCTTTTAAATATGTGCACACATGTAACAAAGGTTCAGTCAAATTTAGTAGTAGTAATTCTATAATCTCCTTAATTTTATCTTTTACTTAAGGCAGTATATGCCTACATTTTTTGAGCCTGTCGAAGAAATTGTTGATGATCCTACCATAGTACCTTCATCTTTCCGATGTATGGTTATTATTAATTTTAATAATATTTGAAACAAAATATTTCAGAAACGTAAGAGACTGTGATTAAAGCAAAAGTAACTGAAAGAGTGAAAATAGTTACAAAGTTAAGAGACAATAATCTCAGAATCCAAAATCCTCGAAAAATAAAAATCAGTTTACTTTAGGAACATTACGCTTTAGAATACCACAGCGATTTCTCCATTTTAAATAATGCAAGTTTTATAGAAATGATCCAAATTGATCCAGGATTCAATTGTAATCTTCTTCGTAATGTTGGGTTTTAAAATTTCAGCAATTAATTTACTATATGTATATGTATTTTGAAATTATAGCCTTTTAAAAATTTGCTGGAGAGGATTTTTTAAGTACAGAAAGTTTATAAATTTCTCTTAATCAAAGTAGATCTATATGCCGACGTGAGCGCCTTCTTCGAAATCACTATTTTTTCTTTTGATCATTGTAAATAATTTTAATAAGGCTTTTAAAGTGAACCGTCCGAAATTTTTACATAATGTCTTATACATTATATATTGTTCGAAAAACGCTGCTATTATTCTTTGTCAATACGCCGGATGACTAATGTTGGCGTAATTATTTTAATTCACTAATTGGAAATAAAATGTTAGTGCATGTTAGATTAAATTTATAAGACAAAAAACCATATTGACCACTTAAAAACATTTGGAGTTTGGTCCTACAAAAGAAAGTTTGAATCTCCCGCATAAACTCTATTTATAGAAAAACTTGATTGGAGTCAACCCGACAAACCCTTTATACAAGTCACGTTGCGGCCAGGACAATATGCCTTTAATGTTAAATAAAAGCTGAATCGAGCGCTATTGGCTGCTGCTAACACAATCAGATCCCGCCGCCCCTTATTCAGTTAAATTTTATTTAATTATGGCAAAGGGCGGTTCATCCTCTCGAAATTGTTGCCGCAACTTTGTTAGATTCAATCTTGCCGGTGGGCTAGTCGAAGCCAAACTTCTGCCCGCACCGACCGGAAATTCCGCCGTGTTCCAAACCGACGGCGGTGTTGTGTGCCTTTTGCGGTCACGTGTCCGAGATTAGATTAGGATTAGGTTCCCACTTAGATACCCAAACATAAATAGGCCTCCCCCAGGTTGCAAATATGCTCGACGCCCCACTTCGAGGTCCTTGAATAGGCGATTATTAGGCGGCGGGAGGGCACAATGCTCGCTTTGATTGATCATCTTCAGCGAGTCCTGTCGTTGGTTTTTTAAGGGAAAAGTCGTATCAGATCGGGAGATTGAATTATCTCGGGGCGAACCCTTTCTTCGAAAATAAATCGCAGATCCTGAGTCTGAGAGCCCGACTGTGATGGTCGGGAGTGCAGAGCAGATGTCGCCTGCGGCTGAAAGGTGAGGTGATGCCACTGTTCAATATTCAATGGCCCATAAAATGGTCTTTGGGGCCTCGTTATCTCCTCGGATGCACATTTTGTTTGGATTTCATCGGCTAATGCCACCACAGTCTGAAAGCAAACAGCCCCGGAAGCTGGGGGTCCATAAAACCCCATGCGGTGACGTTGGTACCTCTCCCGCTGGGCTTGCATAATTTGTGATGGTGCATAATTTGCTACCTCATTTGCAGGGGATTGCCTTTAATTAGTTTACTCACCAGTCTTCACTTGGTACTTAAGTGTGGTGGCACAGTCCTCGACTAGCTGCTGGAGATTTAGAGCACGGTCTGGAAGATCCAAGTCAAGAAGTCTTTTCATGTCCTCTGGATGGTGGAAGTCCAAAACTTTCTCATTTCTATCGTTGGTAGATTTAACAAAGTCTAGGAGAACATCGATGATCTTTAGCAGGAACTCTCGTGTCTCTGGGATGGCTGTCACAACGTGCGGCAATATTTCTGGAAGAAAAAGACAAGAATTTCTGATAAGGAACTTTCTCTGCCACTCGGAATGGACGAATAATGGTGCTATGTAGAAAAGGGACCAGGGGCGTACAGAAGAAAATCAATTTCTCATCTATTGTGGGATTAAGGAAAGTATCTTCATTCCATTGGGAGGGAACTTGAGGGTGGAGAATTTATGTTTTTTATCAGGTTTTTATGACCGGTGGAGGCTTATCTCCGGCACTCTCATAGAAAAGTAACCCTAGGAAAAACTGTGTGATGAAACGAATATTTTACTGACAAGGGGAGAAAACCTTGTTTGGAAATTCAATTTTTCTAAAATATTGACGGGACAAGGCTGCAGTCAAAATATATACAAATGTAACTTAGCTATATTATAAACGACACGCGTGGTACCTATTTTTTTTACTAATAAAGTTGTTATGCACTGAAAAACATTTATTTTTAAATTCTCAAGTCATTGTTGTTTTTTGGTTAGTTTATCGATTTGTTTAATTTGCAGATACATAAAATTGTCACGTCAAAAAAATTTGCTTTTTGCATATTTTTGAATCAAGTTTTGTGTAATTAACTTGACTATAGTAAAACATATGTTTAACAAAAAAGGTCGCTAAATCGTTGGCCACTATATTTCCAATTTGAATGGAAATCTTGTTAAAATAAAAAACTAAATTGTGAAAACCACAATGCAGTTATGTTTGAATAATAAGAAAACAATTATTTCCTAATTTTAGATATACATAAGTAAATTAATTTGGCATTCTCCATTATTTATGTAACTTAATCAGAAGACATACATGTTAAGCTATTTTAAAAATATTATTTTAACTAGAATTTACTGGTGAATGTTACTAGAAATCAACTTACATCCAAATCAGTACAAAAAATTTTTTTAATTAACCTGAAAACTAGTAGTCTTAACGTTTTTTTTTCTTTTGGTGGTCATAGAAATACATATGTGTAACAACCGTAACAAGTATTCTTTCATTTAATTATCAACAAGAACAATAAATATGTACATATATGTAGGTACATAAGTGTAGAAGCACGGTGCATACAGAAGTTGCTATAGGAAAAATCACGTCCTTGACATTTTCTAACGATATTACGCATTAAAAAATGCTTACGGAGACTTAAAACTAAAATCTGTGGCTTTTTTATTCAAATTTAGTTAGCCCAAATCCTTATAATCCACCCTTCCTAGGAATAAAAACTATAAAACTACATCAAATGACAAAATCTAAGACCAACGAGAAACTTCTTGTGACACAAATGGAAAGCATATGGGACCTAAAGACTTCTCTCCTAAGGACGAATGGGTCACCTTCGTCCTCAGGAACCAGAAATGCGCGCGGCAGAAGAAGAAGATAGTTTTACAATGGCAACGCACCGTTCACATGATCCTGGACAAACAAAATACACGGGCAAGCCACTCAAGCCAAATTTGTGACAAATGGGCAAACATGTCACCCGCAAACTGCGCTGCTTCGTCGAGCGCTGCTCAGGACGCAAGTGTCCTCGCCAGCCGCAGCGGCTGTGATAAATTGACGTAAGTCAGCCGTGTTTTATGAAAAAGGCAATCCACCCCCGCCCGCAGGACCAGGAGGGATTCGGGAATGTCCTGACAAGCACGCATCCGTGCGGAGGAACTGAGGAAGGTATAAACCGTTTAGTCACAGGATATTACATTCACTTACACGTCAGAGGAATCTCCTCTGAAGGAGGGCGCTCCTGGAACATGGGGTGGAATTGTGTTGATGTGAAATGGATTTCACCCTTATCGGCAAATACGAATGCTCTTGTGGTATGCCCGGCATTTCGGTTATTTTAAATAAAATATTGATGATCTTTCATTTTGCACTACTCCCTTAGAAAGGAATGTTAGGGAAAGATTTTGCAATTTCAGTTTGTGCTGTTTACAGTTTTATTCTTATGAAGAACGTGTATAATCAAAGTTCAATCTTGCTCTGGTTATTGCAACCCTTTATATTTAACTAGCGGCGTTACGCTGTATGATTACTTCTTTTAAACTAATAATTATTGGCCTCCGACTGGGCTTATTTGTTTACATCTATTATGTTAAAAATAGTAGCCTTAGACGAAGAAGAAACTATAGACAAAGTCGTAACCGTAGATGTATCCTGATTCCTAGAAGTAGAAATAGGCACGTCTTTAGTGCTTTTTGTGAATTTTTAGTTCCTTAAATCACGTAATTAGTTTTCTTAGTTAATTAATTTACTTTTTATAAATCCTAAACCCGTTTACTAATTTCTTAACTCTTTATAAAAAAAAAATGCTATAGAAGACGACAAATTTGTTTGAAAACTTAAAACGCAAAATGGAGTAAAAACCACAACTAGCGCATGCTCAATAAAATCTTGCTCTTCAAGATATATATATGTGTATTTACAAAGCCTTATAAATATGTAAGTACCTAACAGTAAATTACAGATCATTGTCCTATTCAGAAATTGTTTCCAAATAAGAATAAAAATTTGTTTAGAATGATGCCAAATGACAAACATGGTGGCGAGATATTGATTTCTTTTAATTAGTAAAATGAGTAACTAAAAGACTCGTCTCAAATTGTATATTCCTATCCAGAAAAAAAACTTAAAATTGAGAAATATAATTTCTTTTCAGAGATGAGAATATTTTACCTATATGTATTATTTTTTTTAGTGCTCGCTTTTTTGCCATACTATAAGTATACAGTGTGCTTCTATTGCATTATTTCAAAATAGTATAAATATGTAAGTTTAATACTACATTATAGATGATAGATGAATCATTTTAACCTTTCCGAAATTATAAGTGCCTCTTTGACTTTTGTTCTGAAACATTCTTAATAAAAATGTGTATCCAGAATGCTTCATAATATTTTATTGTTATTTATTCATTTATTATCAGTTAAAAATTTTTAGTCTTAATAAAAACACATACTTTGATTGATAGGTAGATTTGATTTTTAAAGCCTCTAGAAAATTGACTGTGTCTTCAAAAAGCCAAAAACCCTGTTCGTATAGTCGGGAATCTAATCCCAAAAATTTAATTAAAACCAGAAATTCCCAAAACTTCTTAAGTTCGATGGGTTGAAAAGAAGCCAATTTTCTAGAAAAATATTGTTTGAGATTGGTATAGAAGCCTTTTCTTTCTATGTAGTACCACTCAGCTCAATTTAGCTAAATCGATGTTGTTGTGAAAAAGATTTTGTTCTTCTTAGGACAAGAAAAGAAGATAGAGATACAATTCTCGGTAAGCGACTATATATTTTCTTTCTGTTGGTAAAGGAGGCCTCCTAAGATGGGGCGCTTAAGAGGAGCTGTTCTATCCCAAATTACTCTCGCACAAAATAGGCCACAGCCCTAAGATAAGGGGAGAGCCATCGGCTTCACATTCTTCAGCTGCGATAAGCACAAGCAATTTCCTTTATTAGAGGAAATTAGGACTCCTGTTTCGAAATGTTCAAGAAAATTTATTTGGTACGTACCTTTTTGAAAAATGTCTTTCTCAAAGTTTTGGCTCTGGAACAAAAAGTCATTTAAAAAAGTATGAGGGGAGAAACATCTTTGTTTTAATTAATCAGGGAGCTAAATGTTACTATAGACCTTCTGTGGTAAATTCCCTTAATTGCAAGGGATTTAGTTTCCATTAAAAGAAAAGCCGTAATCCGTCTTTGGGTAGACTTTAAATCCTCGGTTAACAATTATGTAGAAATTTTGTGGACCAACGCAACAAATTAATCTTTTTAATTTCACTACAACTGAGACGGAGAATGAATAAGTTCTTCTTCTGGGTTTGCTCCAAATGTTGTGATTGTTGATTTAATTTTAAACCATGTTTTAATAGTTATGTTCTGTCGTCTTCAACAGAAATTCATTTTTCTGCTCGTATTTTGTTCAATAATTCAATTCAATCAGAGTAGCCTTATTCTGATTCTATTTAATTTATCATCGTAATTTAAAAACTAGTTAGTTTAAACGACGGTGATGTTTAAACATTTTCTTTCAGATGATTCAATACCATCTGTTTCCGAAAGCGAAAGATGATTTTTTTTATTATTTCTGGATAAGAAACAATATTGAATAGAGCGGATACCCCGAAAAATAATATATTTGTTGTTTTTTTTCCTGTGTAATATATTTATTTAAAAATACTCACCTTGCGCCGTCAGTCGTCCAGTCCTGTCAGACAGTTTATAGCTGTTAGGATTGAGCGACATTTTCTCCTCTGAAATAAAAACGATTATTAATTAATTAGTAATTTACTTAGATTGAAG
Organism: Machimus rusticus; assembly: GCA_951509405.1. Lineage (NCBI taxonomy): Eukaryota > Metazoa > Arthropoda > Insecta > Diptera > Asilidae > Machimus > Machimus rusticus. The sequence continues at coordinate 45,798,477 of OX608050.1, read as the reverse complement.
AATATGATGATAATGAAAATTTCAAAATCGTTGAAAGAAACTGTCGTTAAATTTAGAAGTAAATATATATGTATATGTATTATAATGAGTATGGGTATTTTCATCTTCTGAAATTAGTAGGTACTCATTTTTTTCACTTTTGACTCAAACGTGATATTTTCAGATTATATTAAAAATAGAATAAATAGCTTTTCAAGTCAAAGTGAAAACGCGAAAATTTTATTAAAATTAGTAAATTACACTTGACTTCTTATTACAATATCCTTTTGAATATAGGACTATTTCCGAATAGCAATAATGAAATAAAAAAATCTCGTTTTTCTGTTAAATGCGAAGGTCGAAATGTTGTATAATCAACATAAGGTATGAAAACTTTTTGATTCTAATTTTTAACTCAAGGGTCTCGCAAACTAAATTTGTGGCATTCTTTGAGCATTAAAAAATGTGGCTGAATATAATAGCCAAATGTTGAAAATTTTAATACATTAAGATAGTAGCAAACAGTTTTAAAAGCCGATAGTATGAAGCTATTTATTGTTTTCCAACAAATAATTTTGATTAAAAAAGGGACATACCAAAAACTTATGAAAAGAGTAATTTTCAGAAATTATTGTTATAGGTACTTCAATTTTGCTTTTGTCGATCAGTATCACGTAACGATATTGGAAATATCCAAAAGTTCTAAAGAGTAATCACTCATAATAGATATACTCGTAGTTAAAAATATAAAAATAGTATTAAATATTATTAAGTACTATTAATTTGCAAGCAAAATGATGGCATAACATATTACATAATAAGTATATTAAGTGCTTCAAACATGATGAACAATATACAAAACAATTGAAAAGAGTTAAAAAGCATTAAAAGTAGTAACGATATAATTTTATAGAAGAGAGCAATTCAAACATCGAAAAATATTTGAAACAATAGGCTTAAGAATATAAAGGAGAAAATGGATGTTTCATGAAAAGCTGAAATAATCGATTTTATTTCAGGATTCGAGCTAAATTTTCATTTTTCAGGAAGACAATACGTCTTTCGCTATTTGGGTTTTATTGGAGGAAATTCAGCTCACTGTTCAATAGAGAACGAAACCGATTTATTGAAGCTGGAGGGTGTTCCGGTCGGTTATGCAACCGCTTTCAAAGATGGTGGCCACCAAAAGGTGTTGCAAACGCCCACGATCCCCTCCCCGCCGTAAAAGGGGCGCGCGGCCCGGACAGAGGGCCGCGGGTATTACGTAACGGCTCTTACCAATTAGCTTTCGGAGATCTTCGATGTACTGCTTTATGAGAATCACTTTGGCGGTTTTTAATGATCGATGGGGGGATGAATTCACACGATTGCACTAAACTACGAGGTCACTACGGCTGAGCCCCAACGAGTGCAGCGGCGATCAGCCAGGGTATCTACGGAACTAGGAACTAATCTCTACAGCCACTGGACCATTAAAAATCCAGGTGCTCCGGGCCCCCTCCTCACTTTTGTTCCAACTAAATGAGCTCGCTAGCAACGGACCGCTCCCCGATTTTCATTTAAGCGAACAAACTGTGGGCGCACTGAACAAACTGTGGGCAAATTGAACTCTGAACTCTGAACTCTGCAAGAAATATCCTTTCTGCTCCAGAGCTCGACCAGGACGGACAGGACAACCAGCTAAACTGTCTGACGTTCTCCAGAGCTATGAAAATTTGTCCCCACAAGCACTCGGCCGGGCCTAAGCGGGTTTCGCGAGGGGCGCTTCCAGGGGGAGTCTCCACCAATGTGGGTTCGTTTTTTGGGGATGTGGACGAGAGCTGTGACGTCATAAGGGAAGCCATTTTTGAGGCGGAGCTTAAAGCTCGCTTAAGTAAATTTTCCGAGGACTAAAAAAAAAATACAAAAAAGGTTCAACTCCCAGAGACGCCATTTAATCGAGTTTTAATTTACGTTCAGGCAAATTATTGAGGTGGAAGGTGCAGGGCCAGCTTCGCCGTGGCACTGAGATGAATCCTTTATCGATCCACACCACCGCCAGTCAAATGAACCCAGCCGTACAGCTGGAAAATTATTTCATCCTACAGAATTCCTTTTCGTTCCTAATTAATGTCAGAAACTTTTGTCCATATAAGTAATACAAATAGTTTTATTTCAGTCCCCACCAGTAAAACTAATTTGAATCACTTTAAACTGCGGCTTTAGGGACTATCTGATTCGAAACTCCATTTTAGGGTTTATGAGGGATCCTTTTTTATCTTTCCTTTTTTTCTCATTTGCTACATTAAAAATTTGAACCAATAAACCGGTTTGAAGAACTCCGGTACAAGTGACAGAAACCTTCTTAACTTCATAATTGTTTAATCCTGCCCTCTTATATCCGTACCTTTTTAAACTTTTTTTCTAATATTTAATTTATCAAAATTAAACTAACCTATATATTAAAATGTTTTATTACGATGCAAATTTATCAAAAAATATAATTAAAAAATATAAAAGATGGTAACGTTATTTGTTATTCTGTTATATGCGCATGGTCGTAAAATAAATTTGCGTCACTAGAGTTTATCTATGTAAGTTAAAGAATCAATGAATTTCATTTTAAGTGATATTACGACTATCTTAACATAGTCCTAACAATGTGAACAATTTTTGGTAAAAATGACAGTGGCATGAAAAAAACCTCACTAAAAGATCGAACTTTACAGTATGTATTTTTTATATATTTACTAGATTTCTGCCCGCGACTTCGTCTACGTGGATTTCGAAATAAATAGAAATATTATAACCCTTAACCCCTAATGCCAATTTTCATGGTTTTCACTTTAGAAAGACGGAACTCTCACACAAACTTTTATCCCCTATTTTACATCCTTAAGGAATAAATTTCCAAAAAAAACCTAAAATACGTCTTTCTTAATTTTTGGCCTAAAACCAAATTCCAATTTTCGTGGATTTAACTTCAAAAAATACGGACTTTAATGAAAATTTACATCCACGCCCTTAGGACAAGTGCCTACGTCACTAATCGAATTGTTAGTATTATTGATTTAGAAATATAGAATTCATATTCGGTAGAAAGTATGTATGTATTTAACTTTATGAGTCGAACATCGAACGAATAATAAGAGTTTTGTGAAATTATCTTGTTGTTGAATTAAAATAACATGTTGAACCGAAATATATTCCTAAAAAAGTAGAAGGATTTTTTAAATTTTTCGTAAAAATATTGATTAACTTCTTGATTTCATCATTTTTTACAAACATGTTGTCTATTTGCTACGTATGTTTGTACATATACTCTTCAACTCATTAAAAATATATAAATATGCGTTTATATACTTGACACAAGGCTACAAAACTTGAATGGTAAAAATTAGGTTTAGTATTAACAGAAGTCCGTTTTTGAATTTAAAAAATAAAGTTTCTTAACGGTTCATCGAAATATTGCTTCAAGAATCATTTTATGCGTATAAATTAATTTCAATTGTCTATAAATTAAATTAATTTCACGAAATATTTTTAAAAGTTGTTAATGTTTAAATAGTTTGAATCGTAGTCATAGTTAACATTTTCTTAAAACTTCTAAAAATCTTTAAGTTAAAGTGGAAAGAAATTTTTTTTTTTAAATAATTTAAAGTGGCAAATTGTTTTAAGAATTGTAGTTTAAAATGGTATAGGAAAGCAATTAATGAAGCGAGAATTAGTATATTTACCTTGTTCTTCATACCATACATGTGTATGTTTATGTATTAACTTTTAATTGAAAAACACCAAAAAATATTGCTGGAAACTAGGACAATTTATGCTGACAGCTTCAGCATCTTTTTTAAGAAAGTTTACATTAAAAATGGTATATACTTTGAACATGTGCCTATCAGATCGATATTTCTCGTTTTGACCAAGTGTCACCCGGGGCTATTTCTGTGAATAACATCTTCAAGCGAGTTAAGTATGAATCTTTTCTATTTATAGAACTACTTCTTACTATCCATAGATTTTTTACAGGACAAGAAGCACCAACATGCCTCCGTTGGCAAGCATCCAGGCGCAAAAAATTGCGGTTATAAAGGAATTCTTTTGCGTCAGGACAGGACTTCGCAAAAGGTGGTACCAAACGCGTCCTGTGCCCTGAACACGAAGGTTTCAGTGTAAATTCTGTGTTAGTGTGGGTCGAAATTTAGGTTAACTCCGCCTTTTGTTGTTCAATTTACGCTACATCGCCACCAGATTTACCTTAGTCCTTGAAGAGGAGAATGGCAAAATCGATTTTTCCTCGAGCTTTGCTGTTGCGCTTTCCATTTTTTTATGCTCTTTTCGAGGGTAAAATTAAAAGCCTACAGACTGTCGAAAATATTCTCAAAGTGTCGCAAAACAAAATGCTGTTCAAAATGGCATTGAATTTTAAGTAGGGTTGGAGAAAATGGAACGGCTAAGCTCTGCGAGAGCACTTAATTTTTAAAATAAATAATCTTCCAAGTTACTTTCCGTCCACAGCGTAGGATCGACTGTTAATGACGCTAATTAAATCATAAAGTTGAGATTGTTTGTAAGTAGGTGCCTCAAAAACAGAAGATTTACAGCCTCCATTAAGGCTTTAGGAAGGAATTAATTTTAGAAAATTTATTTCTTTATTGTATCATTATATGCATATTATATGACATGAAACTTTTCGATTACATAAATTCTATTTAAAAAACATTAATCTCTTTTATTTGTATATTTGGTTTTAGATAATTTTGAAACAACTTTGTTTCTGAAAACAATAAAAAAATATAGCTACTTAAAATGTATAAAAGTTTTAAGATTAAAGTGGATTAGGTATATATCGTTTTGACACAAAATTAGCTTAGAAATATTTTTCAACACTTAATTTTGAGTATAGTTAGAAATTTCTTAATATGTATATAATAATAAAAATATTGTATTCAATGTAATATAGTTTGTATTTTTAAAATAAAAAACCTTTTTTCCAAGTCGGTTAAAAAGATACGTAAGTATCACTTTACTACCAATCAGTAGCTCGATGGTTTTCTTTAATTTACATGTTCCTTCAAATTCAATCGGTAAAATCTTCATATTTTAGCTGTTTAGCACAGATTTTACGCAACTTTTTATACAATATAGAGTGGTATTTCTAGCTTTCTAACAGAGAAAAAACATTAAATCAATTTGTCGAGCCTAAATTTTAAAAGCAAATGTTTAGTGAAATTTCTCAATCAAAATATTAATTTTTGAATCAAAAGCTAAATACATTAAGGAAGGTTAAAAAAAGCTAAATTTCGCATCATCCTACTAGTGCTTATCTCGTATGCAAATAAGTTATACGCACATTATCTTTTCGCAATCCTCTTTTCGGCCATGTTTATGTTAGGCTCGTGGTGATTTCCCCGAGCCTTTGTTGTCATAAACCTAATCAATTTCCAAGAATCCCTATTCTCACCTGCGATAGGTAAAAAATGATATAAAAATTAGCAGCTACGATGCTTTTTAAAATAAGTTCATGAAGCACCACTTAATACTATCTGATAGCATTAGCAGAGTACCACCAAAGAAGTATTTCGCTCTATGGGAATTTTCGAAGGATACTACCGAAGCGGTGTTTACTTTCCATAAAACGAGCCTCTTCCAGCAATTGAATAGAAGTGCTTACTTTGCGTACTCGTGGATACGCGCAAACAAACTTAAATGCATCCATGAAGTTTATCGCGGTTTATGAATATTATCAGTTATTTATCTGACCTTTAGCTGGATACTTTTTATAAAAACCCTCCACGGTGCATTCGATTAACTTTATCAGGGCTAATTGATGTTTTATCAAAATATACAAAACCAAACGTCCTGCTTAGTAAAAGTTCAGTTTTCTTTACGATCGACCCGAGAGAGTTCTAAGTTTGAGGGCAATCTGTCTGCTGGTGGCTAAAAGTGTCCTTTGGATAGCTCTATTGATTTCAAAAATGATGGAGAAGGTACTGTGATGCATATTTTATAAAAAGATTTTTATTTCGGTTTGTCAAGCAATTTGTGTACTGTAAATTATCAATTTTGTTTATTGTATAATATCTGTAAAATTATCAACTTATTTTTAATGAAAATGTCTGCATTTGGTTACGTATACAATAATAAAATATGTTTACAAGGTAAAAGAACTGAGTATCTGCTCTTTAGATGTTCTTTTTAATCGTATACGTTTTTGGTATTTTTTCTCTGAAAGTTGGTTCAATAAGCAACAATATAATTTAAAGTGTAAATATAGTTGTATCAAAAAATTAAAATTATAATCATAACTTCATCTTATTTTCTCATAATCCTTTTATTTAAATAATTTCAATGAACATGGCTGAGCATTCCTACTGAAATAATTTGGACTATAAAATATTCTTGCCTAAGGATTTGTATTGACGCTAATGTTGGAATGAAAATATTTTTTATTACGTAATCAAATTATGACACCTATCTAAGAAAAATTTAACGCAAATTAGTGACGTATAAATTTCAATTCAAATACCACCAATTTGATAAAGTTAAGAAGGGGAAACTGCTTTCGTTTCAATTTAAATTTTGCTACAACTAAAGATTTATTGCGGTCAAATCGAATTGAATACTTATCAAATTCAAATATGTAAAACTATTTCACTATCACGTTATGAAGATATCAGTTTAAAAAATATAAATTTCATAGTCCTAACAAGTATTATCATTTGTATTTAGTCAAATTGGAGTTCAGTACCTTATAAAATATATATTAAAACCTTATATTATATTAAAACAGACAAACAGATAAAAATCAAAGAATAATAAGTTGATTATTTTTTACCTTAAACGGATACAAGTAGATATTTATGTAACAAATTTCGAAATAAGAAATGCGAGGAAACAATATACCTAAGAAAAGTATTTGGTACTACTGTCTTTGAATTTTATTAAAATTGTTTTTGAAACGCAATTTCATATAAAAATATCGTGTTCATCATCTGCAGGTGGCCGCCACATTTACAAGGCACAAAGCCAACATCCCCCGCAGACAATATTGCCGCGAAATTCTGTTAAAGTGAACATTTAAAATGTCTGTTGGTAAAACCGAAGAGGGAATGGTTTTTTTGTATGCTTTGATAACGCCGACAAAATTGCCTAGGTGCCCCCTCGGCCTCCGCCCCTCGAGCAGATTGAAAGATTCAACGACTGGGTAGTGAACGTATCTCCTAATAAAAGTTAATCTCCCACCGACATGCGGCCCCCGCAAACCCTCGACGGCGGAGCCCGAAGATTCGGAGGTAACCTGCGACACCCTTTCCCTCTCCTCTAATTGCATAACTTAGAACAAATTTCTTTCCATTTAATTCCGGGGTTGTGAGGGGCGGGAAAGTGTGGGCTGAGTAAACACCCCCCGGCCCCTCGTATTTCCGTTTCCGTCGTACCAAAGTTGGTCACTACCATCGAGAAAAAACCGAAGAAGGTTCCATTTTCTGCCCGTCCGGGGACGAAGGACTCCCAACGAGCAGCACGCCCACGCATTAATTCGTTTAAATAATTTTACACCTCCCCTCTTTTGCATGTGCTCCACCCACCGGGCCGGATCCAGAGCCACTTCGTCCTGGCGCTGCTATTGGCCGGTTTTTTCGGGCTCGGGACGCATGCCAGGACCCAGGCGCCTTCCAACGACGAGACGACGCCGACGCCCGTCTTGAAAGCTCCCACCACCCCGAATCCGGGCTCCGGCAGCTTCCGTCTGGACCACTCGAAGTCGACCCGGAGCGTAGTGCAGGATTGGAACGCGGTGTGCAAGCAGCTCTGCGGGTGAGTAGAGGTGCCTCGGCTCCTTCCTGAAAGGACCAAGTGTTGGGTGGTGAAAGTTCCTCCAGAGTTCGGTTAAAACTAAAAGTGAAAAGCGATTCATGTCTAGACCTGTCTGTCTCAGATCTGAAAATGTTTTAGATTTTTCTGATTGTCGTCGAGAAGTGTTTTCGGGCCAAAGTTTTAATTGTTCACCCCAAGGGACGTTGATGCGACACGTTCCACTTGTTACCACACGTAGAAACGACACCCGCCCTCGTTACTGCTCTGACCCGAAAACCCATTTTATGATAGTTTCAGAGATTGGGAGCATTAAACTAGACTCGATCTTATCTTCTTGGGTGTCCGAATTTGGGTTCGTGTTAAAGTGAGACATTCTTTGTCTGTGGAATTTTCATTCATCAGAAAATGGAGAGCCCTATTTCAGTTACTTAGTTTAAGAATCGTAAAAGGAACTTATGTACATACATATATGTATATTATTCGGTTACAATAAAATTCTTGTAGATTATTTTCGAGTATTGTCTAACATCGATTTTATATATAGAAGCTTAGTCAAAAATGCCGAAAATTGTCATTAAACAAACTTTAGAGATGTAGTTAAAACAAATTCATAAAAATTTTACTTAGTACACTTTCTCATATCCAATCGAGTTAAAGAAACTCATTGGCATGCGTACCATAGTTTGAAATAGTTCGAAAATTTATGATATTTTAAGATTTTTCATCATAATATTCATGCAAAATGGTTTCTCCAAAAACCGGCAACTTTTTGCCATTTATCGCACAACTTGATTCGAATTCGAAATTGAGGGTTTTCGGAGTCACGTGTAGTTTCTGTTAACATTTTGCTGAAAAATAATAATGAGTAAAAATTAAGTATAGAACAAAACAGTGAACATTTAATTCAATTTATTCTGAAGTTACAAAGAGTGTCCTTGCTATAAAGTCAAAATATAAATCACCAAAAGTATGATATAAATATCTTCAAATTCAAAACATGGCAAAGCGGATATTTCTTTTTTAAATGATAAATATTGTATGTATGTGTAATGTTAGTTATTTTTCAGAATTTAGCGCTGCGCTAGGAAGACGCTTCTTGGTTCTTTTTTTTTGTCATTTTGATATTAAAATTAATAAGAACGTAATTAACGACAAAAATTTCCTGTAAATAACTTTTATGAATTAGCTTAAAGTAACTATTTATACATATTAAAAGTGAAATTCATATTTTAAAATATATTCTTAATTTTTATTTCCCCCAGCCAGTCTAGCTCACAACTCTCTATTTGCTTGATTTAATCTAAATGTCTGCGATGGTAAATTTTTCCTTAAGTTCAGATAAATAGTCTATATCATAGCCACGGGATAGAAGTACCAAAAACAGAGATGCACAACAAGCTTATTTCTCTCGTTTTTCAAAAGATCTAATATTTAATGGACATTATTGAAAAAACTGATTATATTTGATGAAAAATGTTCATTCGTTTTTTCTTCTTCGAAAATAAGGAAAACTTATATATATGTACTTATATTTATTTTTAATTTTATAGAGCTGGCCTTGGGGGTCCAATATGTGGCCCCCAATGCAACGAAATACAACAGTCCCACAAAGATAATCAAACCGAGCGGGCAAAGTTTCTTTTGCGAGGCAAAGATCAATTAATTTGCCATGATCTTTGCGCATTTAACCTTGGTATGTATCAAAAATGTCCATCGTGCAGACGTCAAGTAGACTATTGAAATTTTATTCCAGGTGGTTCAGTTTGCAAATGCCAGCAGAGGACCGTTGATACCAAAAGTAGTCCGAACATGGTGTGCTCAACATTCTGCGAAAACAACGATCTAACGCTTACAGGGTGTAGCATTTGTCAGCACGTAGACTACACCACGGCCGCACCAATTCCTCCACCAACCACCGCGAAGACGACTTCGACTACTCCAGACTGGAATCAGGTTTGCGTGGCATTGTGCAAGACTGGCGATGGCGGGGCGTTGTGCAATTGCGATTTACCACCTTTCCTGTAGGTGTTGTTCTGAAATATTTGAACGATTATAAACTTGTCTTACACCTACATATTTTGATTAGACGTACCTTCTTTCTTTATTTTGAATTCTTTCCGCTTATCTTTGGAATATTCATGTTTTAAAAATGTACATAGAAAATAATTTTGTTTTGAAGTATTTTCATTCTGAAAGTTTTTGACAAACAAATTGACAAAACACATAAGGGCTTCCAAGCATTCAATTCATTGGCGAAATGTTAATGCAAAAAAAAAAAAATAACTAAATAAATAAAAATACAAAATAAATAAAATAAAAGACAAATTTAATCTTAAATATAAGTGAAACTTGATGTGTGTTATCTGTGTAAATAGCGTACTTATTCGTATTCTACCAGGAAACTTGTTAAGGAAGAAATGTTCAGTGGGAAAGTTATTGTTAGTAATTGATAGAATCAGCATATCAATTTGCGAACAATACGAGTCTTTGAAACGATGTATCGGTAATATGCTTCAATATTGCTATTGTAATCATATATACATAATTGTATTAACATTACCACCCTAGCTAACCTAATCACTAATAGTTACTAATAAGAGCGCTAAAAATTGTTGACCCACAATATAAAAATGAGATAATAAGAAGGACTTGCATTTGCATCCCTTTTAAAAATATCAAATAAATTTACATTAGTCATCATGTAATTGTACTTATAATGAATGAAACAAACTATTTGCTGTGACTGACAATAATAGCACATACAAACTGTATGTACAGCAGAAATGCGAAAGAGACAATTTTCTTTTTCAGGATTTTGTAAAACACCACTCTTTGAACGCATATCTTTCTGGATTTAATTAAGTCTTGTTGAAAAAAAAGAGCACATGCAGAGATAAAACTAATAAAGCTGATAATATTTATAATCCTACTAAAACTCTTTTCTGTTTTGTATATTTCATCTTTAGTATTACTTTGTCAAGAGACCAACTGAAAGTCAATAACGAGAATTGAAATTTCGCAAGTCGTCTGCTTGCTTTCAGCAACAGATGCACTTCTTGTGTTTTTCACGTTCAAATAAATAGAATAAATCATACTTAGAAATAAGAGCAGAAGTAAAATAAATGTGTTAATGTTGTAAGTCCATGGTGTTTTCACTTGAGTTCAGAAATTAATTAAAGTAGTTTGTGTTTTTAATTGCTAAAATTTAAATTAACACTTAAGCAACCTCAGGACATCATATTTCGGAATCTATTAGAGGTAAGCAAGCAGTTCATGGTTTACAATTTTTGTTACTTAAAATTAATACATCATACAGCAAAAAAAAATTTCAAACGAAACACGAAAAATTTCATTTTACAATGATTTTCAAAAATTTTAAGTCAGTTTTAATATCGCATATACATATGTCCTCAATATATTAACGTAATGTAGCAAGGTTATTACAAGCTTTTATTTAGTTTCACCTGTCTCGGTGTCTGTAATAAAATCTTGCAAGTTAAATTTGACCCGGTTTCCGGTGACAATGCAATATTATAATGAAAGAACCAGAAAAGAACCGATGTATGAATTAAACCGTACTAAATTAATTATAATTAAATCCCAATATAAACTGCTTGCATATATGTTTAATAAAACTTTTAGGACCTAATTAGTTCCTTATTTCTTAAATTACAGCCACAAAGATATTTAGCTTAGAAGACTATCTACAATTTTTTCCAAACTAGTTTTCATTCATAGGTATCAAAATTAGAAAATTTATTTTAATTAAAATAGTACCCCACGTCGAGAACTTTTAAAAATGCCCCACATGGGTTGGTTCAATTTTTTTTTAAATCTCTTCGATAATAAAAAAATTTCTCTTAACTCCAGCAGCAAGCTTAAACTTTCATCTGACTTAGTGACTAGAAATTCTTATCTCCGCTTCTCGACTGTAAACAAGATACGCGTGTACTAGATGTATAAATAAATAAAACAAGTTGCCGTCGTTTAATATGCACGTCGAGGAAACCAGTCGCGCCCGCAGGTGAGATGGAAATGAGCCCCAAACAAGTTTCCAAACGAAGCAACTTCTGCTTCAAGGGAGGATTGGAAGACTTAGCTCAAATGGGGCTCTGTCTTCAGGTTAGTATCTCTTAAACTGTCGGCACTTGCGGCGGTCTCAGTGGTTATTTTTGTAATTTTTGTGATCCAACCAGCCGGGCGGCCCAATTTTGATAAGAACGGCGGTATTCTTCCAAAAATGAAGACGTTTGTTAATGTGCCCGAGGGCAGTGATTTCCCCATAGAAAATCTGCCCTATGGAGTTTTCTCAACAGAAAAAGATGTAAGTAAATAAACTAATACCATATTGCATATCTTCATATTCCTCCCAATTGAAGAAGCATTTTCTAGATCTACGATTAGCATTGCGCAAAATTAATATTCAGATGTTTTGCATATTTTCACAATAAAATAAATAGGCTGTTCGTTAGCTGGATCACGAGATTGGCGTGACTTGCATTTTATAAAGGATGTAAGACTGTGTAGTGGAAAGTTATTGTCATTTGTTAATATCTTTTTACATTTATTTAGAGTAATGCATGTATTATAGTTTTATATTAACTATCCAATTTTCGAGATACTTCGGTTGGTATTTTAATTAAATAAGTTATTTTGAAATGAGAAAATCAACAAAATATTTATAATGATTTTGCTACCTTAAAGAGGTTATTCCTTGTTAATTACAATTAGCATCGTACTTTCCAAGAAACTTGTAGTTTAGTATCCAACCGATTAAAATACATAGTATGAAATAGCTTTCATACCTATATATATCTGATAATCATTGTTCCATTGTTTTTTATAATATAGGCCTTTCAATAAACTATACTTATTTTTGGAATAAAAGATACTTATTTTGAAATTAACTTTTACTATTTTGCAATCACCATCAATATTAGAAATAGAAACTCTTGTTAAAAAATATAGCTGAATATATTCATTCACCAGTTCAAGTATAATTAATTGAATTATTTATTACCTATTGCAATTACAATGGCAGGTGCATTATTACTTTGTAATTGTAATGTTATTGTCAAATATAATATACTACATGCTACTACTGGTATGCACACGCACTTGGCCGGTTTTTAATTATACATAATTGGTATACATATTTTAAAATATAATATAAAGGTAAATTTTTAATTAAATAAATTAAATAAAATTCGAATTAAATCGCTAAAAAGGAAAAAAACTTCTGTCAGAAGTGGGATTCGAACCCACGCCCTCAGAGAGGACCAGAACGCTCAGTCACCCGTTCAGGGCAAGATTTCTCTTGAGTCTGGCGCCTTAGACCGCTCGGCCATCCTGACAGTTGGGAGTCACCCTCCTAATAAAGCTAATAAAGCCTTGCAAAACATTTAAAAATTCATCCCTAATCTTTTTTTAGCCGCGAAAACGTATTTGCGTAGCGATTGGCGACCAAGTGCTTGATTTATCTTCTGTTGCACATCTCTACCCGGAAGCCGTTCAGGTAAGTTTATTTAATTTACATTTCATCGCCTCGATAATATTAGAAAATTATAATTTCGGAAACAGAAAGCTTTGCGTTCGGAAACATTGAACTTGCTGATGAGCTTGGGCTACGACGCATGGAACGTAGTGAGGAAGCGAACCATTGAGATTTTGAGTCCCGGCTCGCAATTGGAAACTAGGTAATTTTTGGTATTTTTTTTTAATTTATTAAATTTCGTAAAATTCTTAAAATATTTTGCCTGCTCAATCACTGCTAGAGTGCCATCCCTTGTAATTATAATATTATATGGGGGTTCTGGCAAAAAAAAAAAAAAATTAAGATCTTCGTTTCGCTTGTCGAAATTGCTCCGAATGTTTTTGGAAGCGAAAATCCGGACGACATTACATACAATATAATACCAATAATACCCTTCCAGTTTCAGTTGCGGGAGACTTTTAATGGTTTACTTAAAATTTTAACAATTGCTTCACAGACCTCCTGAACAAGCACACGCTAGAAAATTAGATATATTGTTCCAAAATCAGCACTTTCAGATTACAGGTAAATAAGAGTCTCGCAGCGGAAATAGGTTTGCTGAAAGTCGTAGTCCTCTTTTAATAAAGAAATGACTTTAATGTCTTTCCAATACAATATGATTATAAAAAGTTCCTTGCTGATCCAAAACTCTTAGAGACATTTTTCCTCAGGCCAAAGAAATCTATTTGGTATCTATGTACATACTACTCTTTGTCGATATTGACAAATTCGCATTTGGTAAAATGATATCGTCCAAATTTTAGTCATCAAAAAATCACTCTATCACATACATATGTATATGCTATCGTAAATCCATAAATTCCAATTTATATGTTCTTAGCTTATTTACAATACATATTTCTCGGTTAAGGAAATTTTTTTATAGAAATACATATATTATTGTGTAGGCCGTTTTGCCGATTCAATAAATTCAGTCGAGATATAAAATACGGCCCCGGTTTTAACCATCAAAAGGCGATAGTGTGATAGTGATAGCCAATTTAATTAAAAACAAAATACCAAGATTTCTACAATAAGTTAAGAGTTAAGTTCTTAAAAAAGCCCGTTTCGAGATAATATAAAGTTATTCTAGCTATAGCTTATTTATCTTTATAATCTAAACTATAATGGAATTTTTGAACAGAACCAATTCCACCGTAGAGTCTCACATTTTTTTTAAATAATTAACTTTTGTTTTTAGGGCACTTGTACCGCAGTCCGAGTGCAGAATGCACCTCCCCGCCGACATTGGCGACTACACCGACTTCTACTCGTCGATCCACCACGCGACGAACGTTGGCATCATGTTCCGCGGGAAGGAGAACGCCCTCATGCCGAACTGGAAGCACCTGCCAGTGGGGTACCACGGCCGCGCCAGTTCCGTCGTAGTTTCCGGGACTCCGATCCGGCGGCCCTACGGACAAACGCTCCCCACCGAGGGGGCCCCTCCCGTGTTCGGGCCCTGCAGGCTCTTGGACTTTGAACTCGAGATGGCCTTCTTCCTCGGCGGCCCCGAGAACGATTTGGGCGAGCGCGTGACCGTAGAAAACGCTGCCAGGCGCATTTTCGGGTTCACCCTGATGAACGACTGGAGCGCCAGGGACATCCAGAAGTGGGAGTACATCCCGTTGGGGCCATTCACATCTAAGAATTTGGGCACCACCATCGCCCCGTGGATTGTCCCGGTGGCTGCTTTGGAGCCCTTCCTGGTGCCCAATTTCCCGCAGGACCCAGCCGTGTTCCCCTACTTGAAACACACCAACCCATTCAACTTTGACATCAAGCTCGAAGTGGCGCTCAAGCGTAAGAGGGTTCTTTTCCTAAAAAATGTTATATAAATTTTAAGACAACTCTCCCGAACAGCTGAGGGCAAGGAGGCGACCACAATCTGCCGGTCGAACTTCAAGGACTTGTACTGGACGCCGCTGCAACAGGTCGCCCATCACTCAGTCACCGGGTGCAACATTCGCCCGGGGGACCTGATGGCGTCGGGCACCATCAGCGGGGACACTGAGGGGTCTTTCGGGTCGATGCTCGAGTTGAGCTGGAAGGGTACCAAATCCGTCGAACTGAAGGGCGGCGAGACCAGAAAGTTCCTACAGGACAACGATGAGGTCATCATTCGGGGACACTGCGAGAAGAACGGAATTCGCATCGGATTTGGGGAGTGCACTGGCAAAGTGCTGCCAGCCATTCCTTTCCCTTAAATTTTATCTAGATCTTGTTGTATGTACTCAATTTCACAGAATAAACTTTTTTTCCATTGTTCTTTTTGATTAAATTGCATTTTTAATAGAGTTACCCAAGGATTGTGTAAAGCTAAAGGGCAAGGAGGTTTGATTGAATCTTATCCTAGTTATTTGTATGCATCGTCTATTTTTTAATAGAACAAAACCAGTCCTCCTGTTATTAAAGTGTTGTAGATGTTTATGATAATTTGTTTCTTTTAACAGTACATAAGAAGTATTCTTTTACAAATGTCAGATTTATTTCGACCAAAAAAACCAAAATAAATTACCTTAAAATACAAAATTTTTATCGATAATATCAGACTATCAATGCTGGTGGAAAGAGTTTCATTTAATCTGAAAATGGTTTTATTTAATCTCAAAATGCTATATGTTGATACATAGATGAAATATTTTGTAAAAGGAAAATCTCCAATTAATGAATCAGCTACCCCGAAAACTCCCAACTATACCAACTTTGATCGAAGTCGCATAAAGTTTTAAATATGACAGTCCGCCATCCTAAGTTCTGATGGTCGGGTTGAAATCAGTCCCGAAAACCGTCAAGTACCAAGTTTGATGTAAATCGCATAAACTATGAACCATCGTCAAGACAAAACAAATATGTATATTGTGGGAATATGACCTCAATCGGTCAAGTCGTTCAGAAGTTACACGATCACTAAGAGACTCACCAACGATTAGGTATATGCATATATGTATATGTATAAAGATATTTTCCCTCATATTGATATGATTAGGAACGATTTAATTTGTTGCGTTCTTTTTTTAAAAAGTGGAAAGAAATGCAATAATTATTATTTGAAAGTAATATCAATTTTACCAACCAGCTTTACACATTTCTTTCGTCTGGTTTCTAAAACCAATACATCACTTTTAAAGACATGTACCCTCAATAAGTTTAAAATATGACCTTCTAGTCATATATTTTTTCAGATTGAAGGGATAAAATAAAAACAAATGCAAAACGTCCAACAATAAAATACGAGCCCAGAAGTATTCCTTTAATAATTCACTTATTTCTATACGGGTCCGAGAAACTTTTCAACCCATTAAAATGCAAAAATATAAAATTTCATTTAGAATATTGTATACAAATATCCAAGTAAACGTGCTCTAGTTCTAGGTTTAAGGAAACTAACAATATTAGATCAGAAATAAAAAATTTCTGCTTAAAGTAAATTACGCAACTTTTCAATTTTTTTTGTCTTATAAAATAAAATGAAGTGAAAGAGCAAATTGAATCATTAAAAAAAAATTATCCAAAACCTTTTCAAAAGTATACAAATCTATGGAAGAAGGAACCGGCTATTTTCAGACACCCTCGCAGATAGTAAATGATAATCATAACTAAGCAGAATTAGCAAATTGTAGGAGGCTAAACAAGTTGCCTCAGTCTACATAATTAACCTCCAGAGTCATAATTTAACAGGCCGTAAATTGAAACGTTGCCAATGAAAAAGCGCCCATGCACCTAGAAAATCTGCAATTAACGCACATTAATTAACTCGACCGATCGCAATTCGCTGCGGCCATCCCACACGAGCCCGCGTGTGCCTGTGATCTTCAATTGATCTTGTTAGGCCGCGAAATGATTTTTGCACGTTGCACTTTAAAATCGTCGTCAGATATTGCTAAAGGAATGTCATGTCGGCACACGCTTATCTGTGGCGAGCATTAGTCTTAATTGGAATTCAATAAAAGTCGGTTTCGACTGAATGAGCTATCGGCGGTGAATTCAATCCGAGTACAAGGGGCGTCCGTTCTTATCGCGTTCGGTTTATCTACGATCGAACGCAACGTCTCTCCAGCTTGGATCTAAAAAAAGACAAGAATGCCAAGAAGAAGCCCCAGACGTCGATTAGGCGACCTGCAACTGAGCCCCGAGTCAGCACATCTTTTTGTTTCTGCAAATTTTATTATTCGCTGAACAGAAACACATGAACAGAACCAGCAGTAGCTATAAAATCATATACCCTTTTTTTCGCAGTTCTACTTGTGTTGCTGACCATATGTGTTCCTGCAGTTGTTGCCCCGCGGATCGCATCTATTCCTGTATGACGCTGCATCGATCAGTGGTGTAGACAAAGTTGGGCGATTCTTTTAAAAATGACCGTTACTGTATCTTTGACTTTAGTTCATCTTCGTTGATTTCAAATTAGCTACGAAATTACTGACCTAGTTCCTTCTAGATGCGATTAGTCCACCTCACAGATGTTTCACTTGTATTTTGTATACTATCTCTTCGAGGACATAAACAATTTGTACACGCGCATAGCTTATCTTTCGCTCTTTTTAACTATCTCAGCGGTTGATTTATACTTGCACTTTAGACTTGATTCGTAAAACTTCTTCCACTTGATTGTACGCCATGAATTTTCGAGAGATTTTGTACATATGTTTAATATGAGACGAAAATATCAGGTTGACCTTAACCTTATTCGTGCTATTATAACGGATGTAATATATTTCAATCTGCGGAACAAATATCAGTTGCATAATGCATAGAACCTTAACTTAACCTGTTAACCAAGGAACAAACTTTTCAAAATGGGGTCTTTTTCTTCGCACCTAAAGAAATTGTTTTTCAATGAGTAATGCGTTAATGTTTTTTTTAATCGATTGAGGCTCTAGGTTTAGCAGGAAACTTTGCCCTGAATTGATATTTACGAATTGTTACCCATATCAATTTTTATTTCGCGAAAATATAATAAAATTGCTGAAAATATGTATATGCCCACTTTGGGCCCAAAAACTCTATCTGGTTCAAGGTTTAAAGTTTGGATGGTTAAATATCATGGCAATTTGATGCACTTTTTTCAAATTGAAAATCTTCATATACGTTTCGAAGGCATGTACATATCTCTGCAAGATTTACATAATTCAGAGAAAGATCATTTCTATCGAAATATCCAATCGGAAACAAGAACGAAACGAACTAAAACATACCTAATTAAAACGTGCCGTGGATTTTATTGATGTGTACGCAACAATTGTCTACTTGTATAAAGGTTAGTTTTAGGTATACTCTGGAAAATATGAGTCCATTACAATTATCAAATTTCAGTTTTTGCGTTAGAGTTAAACAGGAAATAGACCTCAAAGTTTGCGTGAATAAATTACTTTCTATACAAATATACATGGTCATTTATGTAAATGACAGGTATACAGGCAAAGAACAAGGTAAGTCACATTTAGATACTTGAAAATGAGATAATCAAAGTTAAAAATCAAAAGACTTAAAATTCAGTCGTAAAGACAATTCAAGAGAAGTTTTAGCAGATTTTCAAACAAATATCTTCAATAAAATAACAAAATAATGTATTCATATTGTTGAAATATTTTAACAAGAAATTTAATTCTTATCTCGGTTATTTAAAGAATAAGGTCATCTGTCGAAAAAGGTCTGGGCTACATCCCGGCAGGAGATTTTTAAAGCCTGTAAATCGCTAGTCAGGCAAATAGTATGAAGTAAAATTCTAGCAGTAAGTCGATGTAAGTTGTTGACTAGTATATCTAGTATACGAAGTATACCAAACAGGCATGGCATTAAAAACGTATTTCGAGGAGGAGCATTATTTTTGCTAGAAATACTAAAAAATTTTGGCATGGGCGGAGAAAACAAAATATGAATCTTTTTTATTTTATGAAACTTTCCGCCGTCGACGGAAACATAAGTAGGTACATTGTTTTTTCATAAAAGCATTTACACTATTTTTAAGTGTTAATTTTTATAATTTTGAATTGGATTCTTAAGAGTTATTATTGCTTATCTTTTCAATGGCATCATTATCTCAATTTTGAAAACAAAGTGACTTACTTTGTTCTTTCCCTGTACCCTTCAAATATACGCCGTTCAAATTACTGAAAAGGGTTATTTCAGAATCTGAAAAAATGTGTGACTAACAATGAAGACAGATTTGCCCCTTGGAAACTCAAAGATCCGGAAACTTAATCAGAAGTCCACACTGTCTCCGCCAAGATTTATCTCATAAAACATTTGCTTTTTTTGCCAATTCGATCCGAACGTTTGCAGACGCCACTGTTTGACTACCTTTTGCCTGGGTTTGATGTTCCAACCCTTGCAAAGGTTATCATTGCGCAGATGTTGAAAAAGTCGTGAGTTCTTCGAAGTCTCTTGGGTTTGGTGGCTCTTTGGTGTTCCACAGTGCCCCAACATTGCACAAAAGTTGTATTCTACTCAGAACGGCTACAAACAGCGAATCTGCCAGAGGAGCCCCAAAGTATTGAGCACTATCGCGAGAGCCGGCCGACTCGATTAAGAAAGCAAACAACAATCAGAATTGAGTGCTCCGTGGAGCTCCCCAGTGTTGCTTAAGGTGCCGGTCGAATTATACTGTGCCCGAAGTTGAAGACGCTCTTTTCCTTGGTGCTAATTTGCTATTTTGAACAGCAAAAAAAAAAGAAATTTTTATTAAGAAAAATAAAATAAAATTTCCTCAAGTGATAAGTGATAGTGTTCATTTGGATTATTTTCGGGCGATATGATAGTAGTCTAGAGCCTAGTGGAATATTGTAGGAAGTTCATCTTTTTTTTTAGAAAATCGATTTTCTGTAAAAGTGACGAAGTTGAAAAAGTGGCCAGGAACTTGTTCAAGTGCATTTTAATTGTGCGAGCGACGATTATATCGAATTAATTAACGCCGCTAGTGTGGGACAACGAAATTGATTATTCTTCGCGGGCACGGCTTAACCCTTTTCGTTTGGACGAGAAAGCGGTGGAGCACCACCACAACGACCACCAGCAGCAGCAGCAGGAGGAGCCTGTCCTCTGGGGCCATCTTCGGAATTTTCTTCAGATATTATAAAGTCGCAGAAGAAGCGCTCTGATGGTTCGTATTTTTACCTTCGTTTGCACCAGCTATGGGCAAATATTTGCGTTTGTTATCAGAATTTGACTCGGGAATGAGCCCCCGCTCGGGCAGCGTTATCGGCTGGGTGTTCGCTGATAAAACCATGTTTACCCCGAAATTGTGCGGTGATTGTTTGCGCCCCAACGGGCCCCACTATCTGGCGTATCTGTCTCAGTTCGACGGTGACTCAGAGCGGGGCGATCGGGCCAACATTAGCGGGCTACGAGTAAAAATAATCGATTTTGCCTTGAAAGTACAACCGAGCAGTGCGCTTAATTCAACCCACCGCCCCGCCCGCGCCCCCGCTCCCGCCCTCGGCCGCAGGTTGAGCAGAGCCTTAGCCCTTTTCCTCGCCACCCTCAGCCCTCAGCCGGCTCGAGAAGCGTGCTCCACACACGGGGAACAATTGCAGTCGAAGCAAAGCCCTACAACCCCGCGGATCCTCCCCTCCCGCGACCTTCTTGAGATGCCCGGCAAGGGCTGGAGTAGAGGGTTGTCTGCCACTTGGACACTTGGCTCCTTCTGGGGGAGGGGGCTGCGGCCCGGGGGCAGGTGGCAGTGACAGGCTTGCGGAAACAGACCTAAAGAGGGCTTTGACTGTCTGCTGGCACCCGAGGAGCACCGAGGGTTAAAATTCGGTGAGAAGAAATCCTCTGCGATTACCCACCCTTACCCCCTGTACAGGTAGTATTGCCAGTACGTCGTGCTCGGGGGTGAGTACAGGGTGGCCACGTATCGAACTTTCGGCACGTCTGTCATAGGTACGGTGACAATATTTAAGAGAGGAAAATATAGGATACAAATAAACATTATATTCAAACTAAAAATAAAAACAGAAAAACATTAATCTTAATACACTATCTTATTATTTTTATTGTAAATTATTATAATAGAAGTTACGTCTTCTAGAATAACGACTTACAAAAAAAAAAAAAAAACGGCAAATGCGTGTCGCAAACGGATCCCTAAATTGAAAAAATGTTCTTAACATACCCCCAATATTTTTGAAAGACCTATCCAACGACACCCCACAAAATGGAATAAAGGAGTAAATGAAAAATCATCCCTCCTTTACCCCTCCCTCTCCCCCTAAAGAAAAACTTTTTTCAGTATTTTATTTTACAAGTTTGTAGGCATGATTAATGTGTGTAACCATGCCAAATTACAGCTTTTTAGTAAGGGTTCCTTGTTTACTATGGAACCCTAAAAAAGTTAAATTTTGTTAGTCAAAAATTCTTTAACTTCTGAACAATTCATTTTAAAGTTGCATTTACGAATTAGGAAATAAGAAACATTATACTGCCCTGTATTTACAAAATAATCTCAAAGGACAACATTAAAAACAAAACTGTAAAATACAGGACGGATGGTCACCGTAAATGTAGGTATCTGAGGATTTTCAATTTGCGAATGGGACGCTTTTAAAACAAAAATAATATAGAAATGCATTTAAACTACCTTTTACTATATTTACTGCCTTTTGTATAAGGAAATCCTCAGTGAAAAGAAATATTTTTTTTAAAGGAAAATCTAATTCAAATGGTATTGAATTTGTACGTGATTGTTTTTGTAAATTGGACACTATTTTTATGAATATCTCGATTGAAGGTTGATGTTTTTCATTATTTTCACCTCTTCCCTAATAGAAAGTTAATTAGTTTAAGGCGATTCGAATGTATGTGGGCAAAATATATGGATCGCTCCAAGGATGTCCTTGAAGAGCAAAGCGCAAAAATCTACCCTGGACTGCCGGCGGTTTGTATGTATTCCAAATTCTATTTCTATACCTGCTTTTAATCATTATATCTCACATATTCTGACTCACATTATCTATTTCATAAATTAGTGATTCCAAACACCAAAATTTAGCCTTGAACGTTTACAGAGACTAATGAACGAGACTCTTCTGTGGAATATATGTACCATCGAAAGGAAGTTATGTAAGCCACATTTTTAAAATTTACGGAAATAGCTTATATACATGGAATCGCTAAATTTATAGACGAATCAATAAAATGCAGTAAACAATATTAGCCCTTGAAATTAAATTATCATCTTTACATTACGTTGTTTTTTCGCTCAGTTTACAGCAAAAATAAGAACGGAAAGAAATAAATAAAAAATAACCAGAATAATCGAGATCTTAACAACCTTCTTGAGAAAATCAAAAGAATAGGGCAGCATGAAAAGATTATAAGATTTTAAGGTACTAAAGATTATGAGGTACTAAAAAACGTAAGAGCCATTTCTTATATGACATTAAATACCTCGAAGTCAATTAAAACAAAACGTTGACCTACGCTACTCTACAAAGCAAGATTTTCAACATGAAAATGACTCTTATCTTATCCTATGCAGATGTAGTAAAATATTCCTAAACTATTATAAATATATGTATATGTAGATTCTCCCCTTACCCTATAAAAATGCAGTTTCGAAACGAAAAAATAAAATTGCGTTTTTTAGACATATAAAATTTTGTTTTTTATTATTTAAGCAATTTATTTCTTTACTGCCCCCTATCACAATTTTGAAAAATATTGCTGATAAAAATAGTAGGTACGCGCTCGTTTCGAAAGCTTGAAAAGAATGATTGAAAAATGAAAATTGTCGTTTTGCCCCTTATCACTTAATATACTATGGAATATAAAACGTATTTCGCTTTTTTTTGGAAACTTGTAACTATGATTTATTTTATTCTGATGTTTACGTAGAAAGTTGTCAAGATTTGGATCTCCCGACCTGGATGCATTAGGGATGAGATGAAACGCATTCAAGACGCTTTTCCAGCCCTTCTTGTGTCGCTTACACGCACTCCTGCGTTAGATTTTCCCCGAGGAAAAGGCAGCGATGACTTGAAATAATTTTAATGACTTTCGCATGAATCAATAGCACAATGGCTCGGGAGGGTTGGTGCTTTCCTTAGAATTAATCTCGCCTTACGTATCCCGTCGACAGCTCCATTTTCGTTGTAGGACTTCTTCTGCATATGATATGGAGTGATATAAAAAATAGAAAAATATGCAATGAAAGGAAACGTCGAGCGGCTGGAAGTAGGCCGAGTATTCTTTTTCTATGATTGAGGTAGGCCACTTGCGAGCACTCCCTCATGTGTTGACACAGATTCCGCGAGACGAACGATTGGGGCTGTTTCCGTGGTTTTAATTTTATATCCGAGGATACTCTCTGAATCGCACAGCTCATTACCTCGCTCAAATAAACCTTGTTGACCTAGTTGTTGTCGGATAATTGCATAAATATTAAAAGAGCACGTGAATGCAGCCGGCCCAAAGGGTAACGAAATAGCGCCCCTTGAACCCCCAATGACCCGGCGGGCGATGCGATAACGGACAATTGATTTCGAAATATCCTCAAAATTTAAACTGTGCTAATATTGGTGCTTGAGCCAATTTCTCGAGTCTTTATAGCTACTCGGCCCATTTGCCCACTTTACGAAAAAAAGATTCTTACAAGCAAAATTGCTCCTCCTTCCTCGTTTAACTGGCCGCAAACTGTAAGAACATCTTACAAACAAAGATCCTAGAAGTTTTAGAATTGACCTCAAACTTTTCAACTCCTGGACTTGGCAAATAACAAAATGAGTTGTGCTCTTGCTGAGTTTGTTGCCTTATTGATAAGTGGAGGTTTAGTTATTTTAGTTGCAGAATCAAAAAAAAACTATATTCTTTGGCAAACACTTTTTCCATAATTGTATATAATAGTGCATTATTTCATTAGTATATACTTACGTGCACAATTATATTTAAATTCAAATCTTCAGTTTAAAAAGATTCAAAAAATCAAAAAAATCTAAAAAAATCGATTGTTTATTTTTTAAATATTTGGAGTTACAAATCGTTTCCGCTCATTGGATACGCTAATAGCGAGTTTCAAAAATTTTCGTATGTAGGTATTTTTAACAATTTCGAAGAGCAAGAAACAAGAAAAGGTATTGAAAAATGTTAGAAATATGTAGTAACATAGGGTTAATATTAAAAAAAAACTACAATTTATTCCGTTTACTCTTAAGTTTCTGAAGCATGTAAATTTAAATTAAATGCTACTACAGTTTATAACAATAGCAATAAGTCCACGATAATTAGTAATTGAATCCGATCAATATTTGCATACATGTATTTTAATTGGTTTAAGAAGGTAGGGGAGTAATGCTATTTTTCTTATTTGCGCCTAAAATATATAGTCATTAAATTGAAAGTTTTATGCTCCCAAAAATCAACCATCAAACGAAAACAGCAGACAAACTAACTAAGCCTTTGAATTTAAATAAAAATCTCGTGGTTTTGGTGATATGGAGCAGGAAACTTATTTATATAAAAAAAAGTTGCCTCTTTTTTTTCTAAAATATAGCAATTTCTATCTTTCCAAATTCAATTCTTACAGCATGAACAGTCAAATTTGAAAGAAAAAATATTTGATACTATTTATCTATGTATAGTATATTGAAAACGATTTATTTGATGATAATGATGATAATCATATTGAAGATATCTTTGAGAAAATCTAATAGCGGAGGTGTTCCGTAATTATTTGCAACTATATTTAATTAACTTACATTGGTTGGCTTATTTCGACAATTATGGATCTTGGAACATCCTGTATGTAATGTATTGTACACATACATATATGTATTAACTATAAAGTGTGATATACTTTTTTGTCGAGAGATTCAACTTCACATAGTCATAATTTATTTAATGGCTGTATTTTGAGAAAATGAATCAAGTCTGTAATATGTACTATTTTTTTAAAAAGGCGATATTCTCGTGCACATAATGCAGATTACTTTCCGTATAACAAACTGTGCGGCCGTGAGTATGACACGCAACATAAGTCTCTTTTTTTATTACGGCAATAGTTTGCTCCACTTCCACAGCAATAGCCCCATCATTTGTGGAGTCTATCGCACTCTACATCTGCATGCAAGAAACACTGCATATGCGTGAAAATGGGGATTATGTGATTTTTCTTGCGAACTTCATAATCCATGTCGCCCAGCAACAAAGTAAATGCCCAGATCAGAGCAAAACTAAAAAGGCGGAAACTTTTGAAGAAATCCTCCGTGACCCATTTCGTCATCGTTTTGTTTATAAACTGCGAAATTGTATCGATTTAATTCCCCCCAAAATGATCAATCGCCTGAAAACCTTTTCGTCTATCCTTCAAAAGGACAAAGTTCACTCGCTGCCTGAATAAATCCTTCGTTGAGCCAGCAGCAGGTATTCACTGCAATTTTATAGATGGTTTGGGTGGTGTATGGCGTGTTCCGCAGGATTATATGCCTTTTTTTCGAGGGCGCACAGGGTAACGAAAAGTTTCTGCAACTTATAGTTTTATAGTGCCCTATTTATAGAATTTTGGGCGTAGATCTTTTGCCTTGTGCGGCCCACAGTCATCGTCAGTTGCCATCGATTTTGTATAGTTGCCTGCACGTTTCGTTTTTATTATTGCTGTTCACGAAAATATGAGGAAAATTTTTAGCAGGGAAAACGAAACGAGACCAGAGAAAAGGTGCTTGGCTTTTAATTGTTCCGAAGACGACGAGGGTTTCAGATATTCATGAAAAAAAACTGCAGGGATTTCAGATAAAACACCTTCAAACAGAATGGGGAAGTTTCGGGTCGACAAGTAATAAAAACAATTTTAACAAAGGATTCGGTCGTTGATCTTTAGTTTAGTTCACGGTTGCACCCTTCATTTACATTTCAAATTAAAACGAACATTCTATTCCACTTGTTTTTAAGAGGATAATTATGGAAAAAATTGAGGTATTAAAATATATGTACCTTTTGGACCTGTCTTGATCTACAGAATAATATGTTAAAGTCTCAATACATATAAAAGCGTGTTTTATAACCTAACCTTACATATCTATGTAAATAGTATAATATATCTTACAAAAATTCAATTCAAAACAGTGAATCTAGCAAATTTTTAAAAATATTCACTAACAAAAACACACACGTCTTTCTTATAGAAGTCAGAAAATTTATAGATTAAATACCCAAACCAATTTCTTTATACAAAATGGTATCGTATCAGCTTTGAAGCCATAGCTTATTAAAAAAATATTTAAGAAAGTCTGCCAATTTGTATTCATAAATGTTGGATATTTTAAACTCCCTTCCGAGTACTAAAAATTCATAAAGTTATAAAATTCGTTTTTATCCCACCAAAAACCCAAAAAAAATCTTGCATGCCCATTTTCTTAGCAATCTTTTGAAGTCGAGAATCGTATTGAATTTACGTACTTCAAAGTCCCATGTTCACAAGAAAAAATTTCTAGCTAATCAAGGAGTGAAAACACGTCTCAGATTAGACATTATCATTTAAAATTATATAAATCCAATAAATTTCTTTGAGTCCTCCTTGATTAATGGCTGAATGGCATATTTGTAGTCGAAATATTTCGCGCTTTATCGAAACAACATTCGAAAGAAAAAACTAAAAGTATTGAACATTTAATTTGCCACCTTTTACAGAAAAAATATTGTTGAAAGCCAGCTAGATGCAGCCGCGTCGCCTACAAATTAGCTTTAATGCCTCGCCCGGCAAAATGAATTCCGTCCTGAGCTGCCGTTTGTTTGTTTCCCTGCTGCGGGAAGGTATGAATTGCACCGGATTTCAAATTGAAAACCTCATTAATATGACATCTGGGGATGGGTGCATGTGGTCTGTGCGATAAATTGATTCGCTACAATATCAGCCGGCTGCGAGGAATACCAATTAGAGGCCTCGGCATGGCACCGTTTGTACTTGCTAATACATTTTCAACTTCTCGAATATGATGCTTTTCCCATAAAACGACGAGAATAGGCAATTTATTTAAAGCAAATTTATTTTTCAGAAACATCTAGGAGCATGAAACAGCCGAAATATCTCCATCATAATGCCTTTATTAGGTAGAGGCTCAGGGACTATTGAAACTTAAAGTGGAAGGAGCTGTATAGCTTTCTGATCTTTTGCAACTAGTACAACAAGAATGAGTAAAAGAGAAGCGTAGCTACAAGAAACCTCAATATCTGTACAAAATACTTCAGAATGAACAAATTTACACTGTCCAAATATGTTTTACTAATATCGACCCTCTGCGTGCATGGCGGCTATGGAGGTAAGTCTTCATTGCCACTACTCTTGAATTTTGCATATCAACTACTTTTCCTTTTTACAGCCCCAAAGAGAAGGATCTGCGCTAAGTTCTATGACGATCAGGACTACCAAGACTACCAAAGCGACTTCAAAGATATACCGGATCCGACTGAATCAATCGATACTATACCGGATGATGTAAGCCAACTATTGTTTATTAATACTATATATACTATAATCAAAAGAAAAAAGCTTACCTTAGTATCTTATTTAAAACGACGAAATTTATAATAGTACTTTAAAGTTATTTTTACAATTTATCCACTAGCACAATATTCAATATGTAGAACCCTATTATAATTTTAATCGAATAACTTTCAAAATATAATTTTATAATTTTAGTTTATGGGGTTTTGGTAAGAAATCGTCAGCATTTTGTTATTCTGATAATACGAGAAAATAAATATTGAAGACCAAAAGCATTTCAGTAGCAATGAAGTTTAAGCAATTTGAAATAAACTTTTAGAATTTGTTCATTTTTCGAATGCTTATATTACTCGTAACTTAACAATTTTTTATTGCAGATTATTCAAATAGATAGTTTGTCGTTCAAAAAATGGTATTAATTAATAATTTTTTTATTATTTTCTAATTAATAAGTATTAATCACAAGCTTGCTTACATACATATATCTCCCAAGGAAATTCTAAAACATAAGAGAGTAGCAATGATGAATTTCGATATAAGATACTCTCGATTAGTTAAAAACGACTAAGAAAAACATTTTAGACAATTATGTATTAAATGTATTAAAAAATTGCTGGATTTCTCATATGATATCCAGAACAACTTCAAAACTTCAACTAAATAATTTCGAGAAATTTTAAGCTAAAAATTCATACAACACTTGGTAAAATCATACTATTTTTAAAAATTTCAAGTGGTTGTTCTTGGTTATTCTTACACCTTTCACCTTTATTTATGTAGCTTTTTCTGCGAAACTATTAAGTCTGTAATACCACAAAGAGTGCAGCCTTCTGAATAAATTTTTTTTCTCAACTTCATAAAAGATTACATTTCAAATACATATTATTTTCTATTTTTATTTTACAGAGAGATGAATACGAAATTTGCAAAACGGAAGTTGACTATTGCTTTTCATTGTGGAAAACAATTGCAAATGGAACACAAATAATAATCAAGCAAGGTACATACTCAAATATTATAGAAAAAACACGTTTATTAGAATTACATATAAAATGATTTCGACAAAACAATTTCACAATTAACTAAGCACAATTTTAAATATAAAAACGCTAATCCGAAAAAGAATTCGAGTACCGAATCAGTGCTCTAGTGGCCTCGTTATTCGCGTGTTTCGCGATATTTGAGGGCAAAACAAGCTTACATGCGTTTGCGATTTTTCCGTGCGTTAAAGTTTTGCCTTTCGAGCGTACAGCTTCAACCACGATCAAGTTGAACATGCTGTTGATGAAGGAGTTAATTATCTCCACGGTGTTGGGTGACATCTGCGCCGCGGGATTTCCTACACGCAGGACTCTCTTAATATATATCGCGAAGTTTTCCATTCGCTTCGCTGACTTTCTTTTCTTCTTGATAACTTTCTTAATTTTAATTTTGGAAGAACTTGAAATTTCCTTCATTATTATGTCCATATATGTACATATACTTCCTCGATCGTAAAAATGCGAAGCTAGAAAAATGTATTCAATATGATTAAATGAAAAATGTTTTGGAAATACATATATATATAAAACCAACAAAATTAAGTATTACATCTTAAAACTGTAAGAATTACTCAATTATAAAATTCTATCTTATAAAAGTTGCATTGCAATAGAAATAAGACTTATATACTCCAATGCTTTTTCTATAGTCTTCAACTTATTTTTCTCAAAAATGTAATCGGATGCGAATTTTCGTTTTTTTTACATTTCTAAGAAAAACAAAACACCTATAGAAATGATACAATCATTTATCCAGGTGTAGTAAACAAATAAAAATTTCTATCTAGTATTATTTAAAGCTTTCAATGGGATAGCAGAGAAAAAGATAATTTGGAAAGCAATAAAAAATATTAAACTTTGTGGAAGATTATACGGAGCTATACAGAATCAAATCAATTCTCATTAAAGGAAATTAATACTTATATATGTATAACTCTCTATTAGCGTAAATACATATATGTATAGAGGTTTCACTAAAAGCTATAAGCACTAAAAGGTTACAAAATAAATAAATCTATTTTACGGTCGGGCTCGAACCACTGTTCCTCTGTTTGCAAAGAATCTGCCATTCAGGAAAAAGAAGACTTTCGTCAGGTTTCATATTAAAAAACCGGTCAAGTGCGTGTCGGCCCAAGCACAGTTTAGGGTTCCGTAATTGCCCATCACAATATGCGTACTTACAATTAGAAAGGGCCTGTGACTTACAAAAATGACCACTTCAATACTTAATATGTATTTCGCAAACGGAACGCTAAATTGAAAAAAACGTTCTTAACATAACATACCCCTTAAAAAAAGCTTTTTTTCAAGATTTTATTTCACAACTTTGTTGGCATCATTAATATGTAGGTATTATATAACCATGCCAAATTACAGCTTTTTAGTATATACGACTGTTGGTACTGAGTTAAACCGCGGCGGAGGGATAGACGGACATGGCAAAACTATAGGGGTTTTTTATTTACTACGGAACCATAAAAAATCAGCAAGTTGCTTTACGTTTGTTGTTATTATATTTACTTTCCACAAATGATTTTTAACACTTCAAAATAATAATATAACGCTTTAATTCTTTATGACTAGGATGAGAATCAGACACTTAATTTAATAAGTTTCATTATTCAGTAGACATTTTATGCATAATAAAATCGTCAAACGTACGACAACTTTCTTTTATGAAAAAGGTACAAACTCGCGCCAAAAATTAATTAAAATTATCAATAACAAAACATTGAGATTGTGATGTGATTCTTTAAAACGTTATTTCGAACGATGGGAGATATGAGCCCGGGTAGCTCAGTCGGTAGAGCGTTGGACTTTTAATCCAACGGTCCAGGGTTCAAGTCCCTGCTCGGGCGGTACTTTTTTTCGATCTTTAAATATTCATTAAATTCAACATTTTAATAAAAGACTTTTAAAAACACACAACCGTCGTAAAAATCAATTGTTATAAATAAAACGCACCTACCTTTTTCAGTTTCGACAAATGCTTACGCTGGAAAATTTACGCGAAAATGTGTGAATAATTCCTTCACTTTCATGATGTTGTCAATAATTCAATATAAATTGACTTATTATCAATTTGATCAACGGCTACTATATGAAATATTTAAAAAAATACATTTATTTCGCTTCAAGGTTGCTGGAAACTGCCACAAAAAAATGGATCTTGTGAAAAGGACCGATGCATAAACAAATCCAACATGCACTTCTGCTGCTGCTCAGGAGACTTGTGCAATAGGAACATGTCGTCATTCTCACAGGTTGGAGCTACATTTATTTTAAAAAAATGCATATTAAAATTATTACATATGTATTATATTACTTCCCAAAAATAAATTTGTATTTTATATGTAAATTACAAAAGAAAAAATATAATATGTAGTTTAATCCATTTTATAACTTAACATACCTGAAAAAAAGAATTGCATTTTAAATGTAAATTACAAAAGGAAGAATATAATATCAATTTTATCATTTAATTATAAAATGGATTAAACTACATATTATTGGTCAATAGGTTTTTCTAACTAAAAAGAGTGTTTTTGATTGTAACCATTAAATTAAAAGAAAAATTTACAGATTTGATTAATTCTGAGAATGAAGAGATTTTAAATATTAAAGTTCTGAAATCGAATGATGTGAACTCATATAGTATAAGCTTGGTTTTTTCTTAAATTTTTTTAAAATTTTCTTTTAATTTCCATCTTACAGATTGACGAGTATGCAATTGTTACTGCAACCTCAGCAACAGATGAAATTCCAGAGCTCAATGAACAGAAATTTTGGATGTCACCAATATTTTTTATATGCCTCTCATTAACTTCCATCATAGTAATGGGGCTAATTCTGTTCTTGGGCTGTAGAAGACCAATAAAAAGCGGACCAGAAACGGCGCCGCTTGCTCCATCAGGACCTGGGTACAGTTCGAACCTCCAAAATGTGGACAACTTAAAGTTATGCTCGATGATTGGACAGGGAAAGTATGGCACAGTTTGGAAGGGAATGATCAACGAACAGGCGGTTGCCGTCAAGATCTTCCCGGCACAGCACAAGCAGTACTTCATAAATGAAAGGAATATTTACTCGTTACCTCTGATGGATTCCCCATCTCTACTGTCCTATTTTGGGTGCGATGAGCGCAGGACGTTGGACGACAATATTGAATATTTTTTAGTTTTGTCACTAGCACCATTAGGCTGCCTTCAGGATTGGCTAGTGGAGAACAGTTCGCCGTACAGTGTGTTCTGCAAAATGGCGAAATCTATTACTAGAGGTTTGTCCCATTTGCATACAGAAATAGCAAAAGGAGACGAACTGAAACCTTGCGTTTGCCATAGAGATTTAAATACCAGAAATATTCTAGTCAACTCAGATTTGTCGTGTTCTATTTCTGACTTTGGTTTTGCTCTCAAAGCGTTCGGATCTAGATATGAATATAAAGGAGAAGTTGCTGTTGCAGAGACAAAAAGCATAAATGAGGTAGGAACGTTAAGGTATATGGCACCAGAAATCTTAGAAGGTGCCGTGAATCTCAGAGATTGTGAGACTGCTTTAAAGCAAATAGATGTATACTCGCTTGGTTTAGTTATTTGGGAACTTTGTACAAGATGTCAAGATTTATATCCGCCAGGTCAGCCAGCTCCAGCCTATAAAGCGCCTTATGAAGCGGAAGTAGGAAAAAATCCAACTTTTGAACAAATGCAGGTTTTAGTTTCTCGACATAAAGCAAGACCATTGTTCCCTCCCGGCTGGGGCGGAGGACCTGCAGGTAAAATAGCTCGGGATACGTGTGAAGATTGCTGGGATCATGATGCTGAGGCACGCCTTACAGCTCTCTGTGCTGAAGAACGTATTCATGAATTGTCAAACCTCCGACCAAGGTCACATATAAGTCGAGGTCCTAGTCCGCCTCTAAGTGCTAATAATCTCACAGCTACAACACCGACCAGAGTAAGAAGCATTTCTTCAAATTTAAGCAATTCGACAGAGACTGGCGTTGTTACTCCACCAAATCAAACAGCGTCAGCAATTAGAAGTAGTTTAAATGAGAATTCAACTCTAGTCACTGTAGCCTCTCCAGTTACCGAAAAGAATCATATAATGTACTCGCAGCAAATACAGCCTTTCCAGGGGCGCAATCCTTGTCAGGAACGCAACCTGGCACCTACCAATAGACAAAATCAAGTATTAGTTGAAAAAAGTAAAAAACATAGTTTTCTGGAGCGAGGACAGGAAAATAGTCTATCCTGCCTGGAAGATGATGTCAGCGTTGAAGATCTAATCTCAAGTAATTCCAGACGAGCAATTGAAGAAACTGTGATGGGAGAAGGATTTCCGAAGCAAAATAATACAGATAAGAAACTTCGCGGATGGCATGGGGTCCGAGCATTAATTCAAAAAAAACTGTTTAAAAAGGACCCATATCAATTCAGCAACTACGATGAAAAATCAAATCTGGTTGACAACAAAATGACCATTTTAATCCAGAACTCATCTCCGACCAAGGACACTACAGTGAATTTAGTGGACAATAACAATAAGTACCAGACTGGCATTACACAGACTAAGATAGAACCATTCAGCCGAAGGCCGAGCAATCTAGACGTGAAACCAATGACGGTACGCGTTAACGGTTTTGCTGAAAATAAATCAAATTTAGTTCGAAACGTATCTGATGATTTTTGCTGTTCGTTTAGAGGCAACTTTGGGTACAGTGGAAATAAAGCAAATTCCGAATTAAATGAACCTAGAATAGTCGTCTCGCGTTCAGCTAACGCGGTTAAAAATCTGACCACCTCTTCTAGCGAAGATAAACTTATAATCAGACAGCGGAGTTTAGAGGTCTTCCGCGAGGTATTCAGCGCTAAAGCAAGCAATGAGAGACTTCGGGATCCTAGTCAAAGAGTTAAGACACCTGGAGATGTGCCGCCCTCCGTGCGTAAAGTAAGAGCATCGAAAACTCTTAGCCTCTACGACGACAGGATGATGGACTCATCGGGGCTGAACGCCCTCTAGCAAGAGGAGGTTCTGCTACTTGAGCTCTAAGGACTCCGGTAGCAGACCCTCAAACTCTGACTTTAGCAATCTTATGAAACCAACAATACTCACAAAATACAATCAGTCTAGTGTGTTACGCCGTTGCCACGTAGCCTAGAGACGTAAGGAATAAGGGGGCACGTTTAGGAGTTTCTCAGTTTCCAGCGGAAAGGAACGTACCACGGTGCTACAAAAAAAAAAATGAAAAAAACATAGAAATTTACTACTTTATTACTGAGCTGTATCTAGTGAATGTTAGTCTAAGAATTGTTATAACGAGAAATTAGCGGGATCACATTTTTCATGTATGCACTCCTATTTTCTGAACGCTTGTATCGCGCGCATTTGCAGACGGATTGCTTTTGTATTTCCCCTTCCCGAAGGACTATATCACGTATCGAAAATAATAAAGAAGTAAAGAAGAAAACCGGCTAAGACAGGTAGGGACGCCCGTGTGGCATCAACAATAGATGATTTGCCTTAATAGTTTACCGAGAGCAAACCGAATGTATTTTTATAAGCAGTCCACAAACACGTTGGAATCACTAACCATACAAACAGAGTCGACTAGGTTCTTCTATAGGATTCGTATTCTTTCGTTCCTTCTATTTATTCGATATAATTTATTTTTTTTCCAACATAGGTCGAGTTCTGTACTACTTAAATGTTGTTAAATGAGTGGTGACCACGTACACTTGTGTTGCCATCAAACTTTGTATAAAAAAAATGAAATAAATTGAAATTAAGCGAAGTTCTCTGGTGTTTCATTTAAAAAAACCTTAAAATTTCAACATTATTTAATGGAATGGGTACATGTTCACATTATTAACAATATTCTGATAAAACAAAACCGACATTCGTCACTGATAATATTTTATCCGCTTAAAGAACCCGGGAAGACTCAAAACTAAACGCACGGTTCGAATTCAACGTCCAATCTATTTCGAGGCAAATTCTAGACTAGGCTTACAATTGTTAATTAACAAATGGGGGATACGTACACATATACATTGAGC
The DNA here is from genome assembly GCA_951509405.1 of Machimus rusticus. Lineage (NCBI taxonomy): Eukaryota > Metazoa > Arthropoda > Insecta > Diptera > Asilidae > Machimus > Machimus rusticus. The sequence goes on along the minus strand of OX608050.1, from coordinate 45,763,635 downwards.
AAATTTCATTACAGTAAGCAACCAGCATTTAGTTAGCGGAAATATTTTTAACAGTCGAACTAATGTTGAATTTGTTTAAATTAACAATTTTCCTCTGAAAATATCGACTAGACTCTTAACTAAATAAATGAATTGAACAGTCTATTCCATATTTATAGTAATATTATATAATCATATATTGTATATGAATCTAGAAAAAAATAATCAAAGAACTGAAATTGTGTAGAAGTTATTTGCAATAAAAAAAATCGAAGAACATTAAATGTGATTTTGATCTAAATAGCAAGCATTTGAGTGTATGTAATTTCGTAGTTTACCTACTACGAATTCTAAACCTAAGAAATTTGAAAACAAAAAAACACCGCCACTTTGAATAGTTGAATTAATAAATAACAAAATATGTAGAAACATGCATACTTATCTACTTAAATTGCGCAAAACTCCAAATTATTTACTTTGTACGCAGATGTTCAGCAGATCATGAAAATCAAATAAGACAGGATCAAGGTTTCGGAACTTAAAAGATTTAGGCATATAACGTTAAATAAAATACGTCAGTAAAAACAAATGCAATTCCAAACAATGGTTAGATTTATCCTCTATGTAAGAATGATTAATGAGGAAAATACTCTCCCAATGCGTCACGTTTGCAAATATTCTTCAAGCCTTCAGAACAGTTTCAACTATTTGAACAATCTTAGTAATTTTAAAATTAGGTATGTGGGGAATTTTTATCAAAAGATAACAATCAGTGAAAATAATTGACCGGTCTATCAATCAAAATAATCAAAATACAATTACATCAATTGTGAAAATTTAGCAAGTCTAATACAAGTGTGATCTACACCTGTCCTTCACTAATTAATTAATCTGTTATCATGGTCATTTTGTTGAGAGCGTACTCAAGACGACAGCACAATTTCTCCAGTAGAAGGCTATAAATTCGGGCAATGGATAATAGACTATCATTTTGTTGTGAACCTTTTGAGACAAAATGAAATCGTTCGTAGCCGTAATTTTGCTGGCGACAACCGCCCTGGCCATTCCTGCCCTTCAACCCCGCATTGCTGGAGGAAGGACTGCCAGGCCTAAGGACATCCCTTATCAAGTAGGTCTCGATATTTCTAAATATACCGCCAGAGTTGGGGAATACGACGAATGGTGTGGAGCATCGCTCGTTTCGGATCAGCTAATTGTTACAGCAGCTCACTGCTTGCGCAAGTTAGTTGCTAACTAATTAAAAGGAATATTAAGAAGGTAAATTACATTAAATTAAAATTTTAGTGCTGTTGCAGCCGATGTATACCTTGGTACAGTCAATTTTATGAAGGATGAGGAGCCTGGTCGAGTAATGGTTCATGTTAAACGTAGTGCTTTCATCATACACGAAAATTACGATTTCTACCTTTTGAAAAATGATATTGCATTGATCAAGCTTCCACAAAAAATTAGCTTTAGCGGTAAGTAATATCAACCATATCTTTATGATTTTTGAATTTATAAAAAAATTCATATTAGATCACATCAAGCCACTGAATCTTCCACGTCTCAGCCAGAAGGACTCAGGATTCGTGAATAGGATGGCATGGATTTCTGGATGGGGATTAACTGCTAATGATGACGATCAACCCGATGAACTTCAATTTGCTCAAAGATCTATTTTGGCTGATTCTAGATGTGAATCGTTCTTCAGACTTTTCACGAAAGAAACTCAAATTTGTGTAGATGGGTCTCAAGGTATTTCGAACTGCAAGGGCGACTCTGGTGGTCCACTTGCAATTGACGAAGCTGATGGCACAAGGACACTTGTTGGCATTGTTTCCTACGGAAGACCCAAGGGATGCGGAACTGGATTCCCATCAGTTTACACAAGGGTTACTGCTTACTTGGACTGGATTGCAAAGAATGGCGGCGTTACTTTAAGGAAATGAAGTGTTTTGTTTATCCATATATTAAATGAATTAAGTTCACTTGAAAGGTGTTTTCTAAACCACTTAAAGTAATAAGAGTATACTGGCCCAAAATTATACCTTTAATTTTAAATTTTTAATATTTTTAATAATAATGAGCTTCTGCACATCTCCAGTCAACCTTATTCGATGAAGTACCCTGAAGAACTGACTCCAGTGACCACTTGCCCCAAGAATTTATTTACTTAGAATAAACGTCTGCTACAGAGCCCTAGTCTCCAATGTCCCAAAGAGCTTCAGTCCTAATGCTCCAAGAGTAAATTCCGAAATATGCGGCGTGAGAGATCATCTTCAAATCGGCTCCAGCATCCAAATAAAGTTAGTACATGAGATGAGATTCTATTGCTAGACCAGGACTTCAGTTGAGACTAAAGCTCAATTGAAAGTCGTTTTTGTTTTTAGTTGCTCAGCGATCTCCTTCCGATCTTGAGCAACTCATCGCTGTTTTAACTGAAATCGTTGTTTGATATTCTTTTTTTAATAAGTATTTATGTAGAATGCTATTTCAGCAACTGTTTATTTATTTATTTTTTTATTTTTTTATTAAAAATTAAAAAACATGATCATATTAGTTACAATATTTATAGAACCCCTAGAATTAAATGTTCTTCTTAATTTATTTACTTAAATTGTAAAACGTAATGTTTTTTTTCGTTTTAAACAAGCCACTATTTAGTTCAATTAAAAAATTTTTAATAATTACTATAAGGTGACATTACTTTTGTTTAAGCTTAACATTTTTACGTTGTTGATCGTCTTCAAAAACTAGACGATTTATAATTATCCTAATTACCTGATACATACAAAATGCCACACAAAAAATAAATATTCCGATAAAAATTAAGATGTCAATACAATATGCCCGCATAAATCCGAGACTAATAACTGGCGATTTTAAATGCTCGGGCTTTGGATTTCTTAATATGTACTCTATCCACCAAATGGCCTTATCTAAAGGTTTCATCGGCCTGTCTTTCAGCAGTTTTGAACGAATTTGTGCATTTTTTGTGTAAATCGAGTCACTGAGAACTTTTCTTATAACATTACGAACATCCTCTGCTCGCATTGTAATGAAATCTATTTTCTCTCCTATTCCTTGAGATACAACTCTTTGAGCATTCTGAAAAAATATAAGAAGTAATTTTAAAAGTTAAAATTTAATATCAAGGAAAACTAAAACTTATTACAAATCTAAAATTTAAGTACATTATGATGCATTAAAAAATTCCTAATTAAACGATCATATTCGAAATTAAATACTTTGATTGGTAGATGTGTTGTTGTCTTAAGGAAACTGGTTTAAAAAATCACCGACAAGCCCTTATTTATTTGTTATAATTTATATCATATATCGCCGTCATAATTTATAATTGGAACTTCATTAGGTAAAATTATTCAGCATACCCGAGGTTGGTCTGCGAAAAGAGGGACGCTGACCATTGGCTTCCCATTCCAAATAGCTTCTTGGACACTAAGACTTCCGGCATGAGTTACAAATAACTTAAGATTTGGATGAGCTGCAAGAAAGTAACGTTAAATCCTTTACCAAATATTATATAAAAAAAAAAAAACCTAAAAGATCGCTCTGTGGGAACCAATTTTGTATAATAACATTTTTTGGGACATTTCCTTTGATGGCATTGAGATCAAATTTCCACAGGAAGTTGTACTGAGGCATGGAGGAAATGACTTCAAGAACTGCTTTTTGCCTCTCTGTGCCAACAAGCTGACTCTTCACATTGGTTCCCATTGCAATTAAAATTGCACCGTCTTTCGACTTATTTAAGAAATCATCGAGATTTTTAGGTAATGGTTTTGGATCTCTTATTTGTAGCCTTCCCACCTCAATTACACTAGGTGGAATAGGCTCAGGATAGTCAATCACTGGATGCGTGTTTACCAATACTATAGTTGTTTGCTTTTCTAAATCAGTCAATTTTGGCATTTCTAGTGGGAAAACTGTTCTTACCATCTCCTCAATTTTTGGATAAAAGTACAATCGTTTAGTCCTAAAAAAAATAATTTATGTTATGATTTCTGATAATAGCAAAAAGAGAAAAGAAGAAAAGGAAGAATATTTTAACTCAGATTATGATTTAGTACTATTGATTAACTATTAATCAGTGCTAAATACTTGTCATTATTCATTATTACTAGAGGTTGCTCAGAAGTATTATGTAATCCTTGCTTGAGAATATTTAGTTTTAATGATTATTAATTAAAATTCTTCGAACTACACAACCCTTATATAATTCTCATTAAAATTGAATTTGGGTTTGGAATAATACAGCTTAATTTATTAATTCTAAGAATTTTAAAGTAAATGATTCTGATTAATTTACACCTTCAACCCTTTCCCGGAATATGAACGGATATTTCGAAATCATTACTTTTTAAAAAAGCATTTTTAGGCGATTATGGATATATCTATCAAGTAGGGAATTTTATCAGTAGATAACTTCCAAATTAATTAATTAAATAGCTATCAGTCATAAAAATTTTCTCCTTTTTTGGGCAGTCTATAAAATAAACTCATGCAATAAGTGTTTCACATTTAGTAGCAAACAAAATGAAATCATTAGTAGTTTGTTTTCTGGTGTTGATTGCGTCAACTTTTGCCATTCCCACTCAACAATATTCGGTTAAATCGCGTATAGCTGGAGGGCAAAATGCAAAACCAACTCAATTCCCATATCAAGTTGGTATGGAGGTTACGCGTTATTCAAATAAAGAAGGCGTAGTGACGGAGTGGTGCGGAGGATCAGTGATCTCAGATCAAGTCATTCTTACTGCTGCTCACTGCGTAAACGGGTAGGTATCTTATTAACTTACTTTTTAAACAAAGTAATAAAAGGAATTGATGAAACATTGCAATTTTACAGTGCGGTTAGAGCTAGCTTATATTTGGGGTCTACTAATGTTGCCAGCGATAGAGAAAAAGGACGTATTTTTATCAATGTTAAAAAAGATTCTTTCATTGTCCACGAAAATTATAACGACGAACTTGTAAAAAATGATATCGCTTTGATAAAGCTTCCGTACAAAATACCCTTCAGCAGTAAGTTATTTTCTTAAATTTTTAAAAATAATACTCCTACATACATATGTATATATCTTATATTCGTAGACCACATAAAGCCGATAAATCTTCCACGCCTGAGTCAGAAAAATATAAACTTTGTGAATAGAGTTGGTTGGATTTCAGGATGGGGAATGACGGAGAAAGGCGAAGATCAACCTGATGAACTTCAATTTGCAAAAACAAAAGTTCTGCCAAATTCAGAATGTGAGAAAGAGTTGGATTTTGATAAAAATACCGAAATTTGCATAGATGGTTCTAAGGGCATTGGTAACTGCGAAGGTGATTCCGGAGGTCCATTTGCAATGGATGAAGAAGACGGTTCAAAGACGCTCATTGGACTTGTTTCTTACGATGGAAAGGAGAGGTGTGGGCTTGATGGTCCAGTTGTACATACAAGGATTACTGCTTTCTTGGATTGGATTCAAAAGAACTCTGGAATAACGATTCGGAACTAAAATAAATAGTTAATACGTGTGAACTAAATCATGGGCTCTTGATTTTTCTTCTATGTACTTTGTTTCAGTGTAAGCAATTAAACAAAGAATTACTGACTCACTGATAAATTAAAAAATACATCATAAAAAACTCACTGAAAATAGCTTTCCATTAACTCAAAACATATACATAAGACCGAACTCATACCAGAAACTGATAAATACCAAAACCCAAAATACATAAACTTAAATTTCAATAATTCCAATTCAGAAAACTTCCGGTGCTCTACTTAAACAGTCATGCTAAAAATACATACTTACAGTTCATCTAGAACATAAATCCCAGCGTTGTGTAGTCGTTGCCAAAAAGTCATATCCATATCAAATGGTTCTATATAAAAAGGAATATACCCCGGATAACTATGTCCTCCGACATGATCAACAACTCCTGGATTTAATTTGAATGCACTCAATCCAACAATCGGTGGATAATTAAATTTGTGAACGAATCCAAGCAGACATGGTCCAAAAACGATATCGTACAATACTAAATCAAACTTGTAACCATCAGGATAGTTCCAAAGGCGTTTAAATCCCTTGGATCTCAGCATGCCACGGCAGGAGTATAAGAAGTAGTCATAGAGTTTCTTTATTTTTACGAGATCATTAGCATCTATGCTCTCATAAATATCATACGCATCAGAGTCGTTGAAGAGAGAAACATAAGTTTCTTCCAGGTGAAGATAATGAACATTTTCTGGTGGTTTTTCTGCGATATCCACTGCTAGAATCGTCAGATTGTGCCCTCTGGCAGCTAGTTCATCGAAAATTACACTATTCCTGCAATCATGTTTAAAATTAAGGTTTAAATTTTTAACCAATGTACGAGCATTTTACCACAACTGATGACTTGGAGAAGAGCATCCCATCAATCCTAGAATATTAGCAGCCCATGATGTTTTCAGTAAAATCAGCATGACTAGATATGTGAAAAATTTCATTTTGTTGATATTATTCACTTAAAAGCAAGACAAGCCGTTAATGCTAGGCACTGGTGTGCAGCTTACTAGAGAAGAGCGATTGATTCTCCTTAGCAGTTCAAAAACGGAAACTTGATAGCTTAAGACTTCTCCAAATGAGGAATGTTTCTTAATTTTTATTAAAGATTGATATCATTGTTAAACTGCAGTAAGCAGAAGCAAATCTCTCTTGCGAGCATACGATACTGATAGATTTGTTTTCTCAGACATCAGTTACAAGATAAAATCGGAGTCGAGTTATTTGAACTTGTCTGATTCAGCAGTCGGTGACACGGGCGCTTTTATCTATTGTTTGCCAGTTCAATTACAGTTCAAAAACCATTACATTTTATCAAAAGTAAATTACTGCTTCTTAATTTTTCGTTGATTTATTTCCATTACATATCAATTCCAATTTGGCTGCTGTTTTAACTTTAAATGCAATAACTAATGATTTAACATGATATATGCACAAGTGCAGTTAGCAAGTAAAATATGCATGACTGGCGAATGTTCGTATGAATTTAAGTAAGTATACAATAAAAGTAAATAGGTTGTGATAAGGCTAAATTTTTATGTAGGATCGAAGTGAAGGTGAAAACCAGTTATGCAACTTACACTTGATATGGCTAAAGTGGCTCCTTATCACATGATGTTCGTGCATTTAAAATATCATATTTAAAATTACATACATTGGTTTTTTCTTTTGAGAGCTTAATCTATTATTAGATAATCAATTTCATACTTATACATAGTCAGACAAAACAAAAGAATGGAAAAATATGTTGGTTGTATAATATGTTGAAGCTATAATCTTAAAAACTACTAAACAGTTTTAATTAAACTTTTCCTATTTAACCGGCATTGATTTTTTCCTTTATACCTAAACTGAGACAATATAGATCAAAAAAACCACTTCAAATTGTTCAAGTTTCAGAAACTCTTTTCTTCGTAATAATAAGTGATAGTACTTTTACTGTTTAAAGTATACTCTTATTAATTTCCTCTTTTAGCAGAAAATTATATATTATTTCTAATTAAGTTGAAATAATAAAAAGAATTCGGCAAGCCCTAAACTTATTCAACCATTTTTCTTTGAAGTTTTATCATTTTGAATCGTTCCACCAAGTTTTCGAACTTAATTGTTTACCTACAGGCTTAGTATGGTATGAATGAAACAATATATAATATGTAAAATTCCAGAAAATCACGAAAATTCAAATATAATATGTAATAACCCATTATAAAATAAAATAAAAACCCATTTTGGCCTCGAATAACCCATTCTAATTTCAGTAAAACAGCAAAATACAGCATTTCTAATCGTTTTTTATTGTTCTATATGTCTTTGCCATCTTATAAAACGTCCACACTTGCCACAAAATTGGTTAAATGTACTCTGTATAAATATGGTTATGACTATACATTTACATACGTTGTAGTTGCTGTCTTCATAATAAACATTTCTTGTGGGTGCAGATATGCGTTACATCAAAATTACTCGTTTTGTTTCTAAATATATATTTCTCTAAAAATAATAAGCTTTCACTTCACGATGGTCACAATTTCATTACTTGTTTTTTTTTTTTTTTGTTATTATTTTATAATTAATCCTTGCGGAGGCAAAAAAATTAAAAGCATCCAATTAATTTCTATGCTTTATACTTACTTATTTCCTACTATTGCAAAACGATATTATGGGAAAACCAATCTTTTCGGGGAATATTTCAATTTACAGAAACGATATATAATTTGAATGCTTATTCGTCTGGAACCCCCATGATTTTAGTACAATAAGGGGATTCCTAATAAAAATGAACAAATATAATTATTATTAAATACGACATTTCACTTAACAAAGTAACATCAAACTATTACATACTCTGTTCGGCAGCATTTTATAATGAAAGAGCAATTTTGTAATGATATTTGCTTTCAGTATAATTTTATTGGAATTAAATTTGTTTACTATTGCTTTCAAATATTCCTTATAGTTATCGTAAACCTCACTTTTTTAGTATTTAACTAAAAAGCGACAAAATATATGCCCGTTCAAAAATCTCGAGTGTCCAGCTCAAATTGTACTAAAAGCTTTTTAAATTTCACTAGCTTTTTCGCTTTCACTGTTACTAATGATGGTCCAAAATCACGTGTTTTGTTATTTTCAATTATTTTTCGAATATTTACATGAAATTTATACAATTACGATTACTGGCGGTGTAATGGTTCTAGCGCAATGTAATTATACGTGATTTTCGCTTTTTTCTATAAAAAACTTGCGTGTTTAATTACTAACAATTTAATTATCGTAAGAGTATTTACCTATTATTACTTCCATTATTACTTCGATGTTTTCCAATTTATTTCCTTTATTTTTAAATTATAATACAGCAGCAGTTAGTATTCATTTCTGCCTGTAAAGCATTTAAAATAATTCACAATAATTTTATGGCAGTAGGTGCACATGCCAAGTAATTTACATAAAATATTATATAAAATATGCGGGTTCAAATGGTAACATAATAATTTTGGAATTGTTGCAAATTTTAGACTTCGAATTTTTTAATTTTCGGAGATAATTTAAAACACTTGATCTCTCTCTTAATTTTTTAGGAACCCAAAAACCAAATATGTACCAAGTGTGTACTAAAACCAAAGAAGCATGCTACACCAGTGATACATTATCATGAAAACAACCAAACGAGTGCTTCAACATTCTAGAATCATGAATTTCTCAACTTTAAAATTATTTCAATATGTATTACGAAGAATACAAATAATAATACAGAAAAATATAATCGAAGGCTATTTCTTTGCGGACGAGATCGACTGACGGCAGGAAGTTATTCATCGGAAGACCCTACTGATTTAGTTTTAAAATAGCAATACATGGAACTATGGGTTTTCAATTCTTGAAAGATAAAATTCCGAAGACCAAAAATAAAAACGTTGACATTTTTAAATCATCTAGTCAGAGAATCCACCTCTAAAAAAACTCAAAGAAATTCTAGCTTTATCAACATTCATCAAACATAGAGTTTAACATCTTTAAACTGTCAAGGTATGCAGTTTTAAAACTGCTAAATTAAGGATCAATTGTTTTTCATCAAGTTCGTGATTTGCCTTAGTTGTTTAAAATAATAAGGGTCTCTATACCAAAACGACAATGTGTACTTACACACCCGATCTTAAAACTATCTAAAAAAAAAACAAATCAAATGAATAATAAATAAAATTCTTAATGGGAAAAGGTTGTAAAAACAAAATCAAACGTTAATGCAAACACAAAATTTTAATTGTATAAAAAGAAAAGACATGGTATTTCAATTGCTTTAAAGGAAGCGGTGTTAACGTACAGGGGAATTACACAGTTTGCTTGCGAAAGTCTTATAAATTTCAGCATCATTTTCTCATTAAATTCACTAAAGCAATGTTTTATCTGACGCAAATGTATATTCAGCTCTTTAACATGCGCAAAACCTTTTAATTTGCCTAATAATAATCCCATTAAATACAAAAATATGAAATAAAAAATTGATCCTACCCAAAATTTAAACATTCATATTGTCACTACAATATGATTAATGACTGATAATGCAACTTAATCTATTAAATATAAAGAAAATGACATTTTTCTTATGAGTAAGAGAATGCACATTTCATTAAGTACAATATTCGAGGAGATGCGGTAAGCTTGGAGCGAAAGAGATCGAGAACAAACAAAAAATATCACATCAGAAGGAGGATTGGAATGCAATTTTTTACCAAAAATATACTTAAATTGAAGAATTTCGGATAAGGAGATAAAGAGGCTTCATATCCAAAATATTTTAAGTATACTTCGCATCGTAAGTTTTCACTTTGTCTGGAATTGCGGCTTTCTCAACTGAGACCAAGGTGTAAAGTTCCTCCAGAGAACGGACGTATACAAGTTTTCGCCAAAATTTTGAACTGAAATTAAAATGAGAAAGTGATTATACATAAAAATATAATATGCATTTCCAATTTTAATTATAAATTTTTTTTCGAAATGTGTAATTGTGCACTAAATCAGAGAAAATGAACCCAAAAATTATCTATACTTTTTCAACATACATAATAAAACTATTATAACTTATTTCCTTATAATAATGTAAAAATATAAGAGTTTATAATTTTAAACATTGCACATTAAACTGATGATCATTTAAAACTTAATTATAATAAAATCCTTACCTAACAAAGGGACGTGACATCCAAACTAGTGACTTAAGCCAAAAAGTTGGGTGAACGAGATATAAGTTCTTTAGGCTTTTCCGAAGCCTTCGATCCAATAATTGGTAGCACCTAGAAATAAATTTAATAAATGGATGGGTACGTAGTCATTTTCTACAATTACTTTTTCAGCCACGGAAACGGCGGGACGTTTCTTCTGCTGCAGCCACCATGCAAGTACACCAGGACATAGTCATCGGTGACGAGTTGCTCTAGCGTCTTAACGACATACAGGAACAAATTGTCCATGACATAGTGATAGTCGGCTCGAGATCTATCAGGTAAGTGGCAAGCACAGAACATCACGATTGCGTTGTGGCCTCCAGCCTTAAGGTAGCCACCGTGTGAGAGCACCCGCTTATAGGGCTCTATGACTTTCATATCGATTTCCCTAGTCTTCCCGTCGGGCAAAGTGATTTTCTGCCAGTTCCTCGAATCTCTGCGCTCTTCCTCCGCTGTGTAAGTGGGAATTGGATCAGGAGGGAGATTAGTTGGTGTGTCCAGATCAGCGAAGTCATCCTCTTTATCGTTGAAGCCATCCAGGACAGAGCTGGACGGACTCAGCGACGCGAGGTTGTGCTCCATATCGTCGTCGAAGCTGTGATTTGATATCGAATCGAGTGAGGACATATCGTCTGAAAGGAGTTCGGCAGAAACCGGAATTTTCCTCCGCGTCAGAGGCTTTGGCGAGGGCAACTTAATATTTCGACTAATACTATTCGAAATGAGTGCGACTGTTTGGTAATTGGGCTCCACGCTAGCTTGGAATTGCGACACATCCTGATCCGACTCGCTACTGAGGATGTCCGGGCTGGGGGCTCTAATTAGCGAAATTTTCCGCCTTTGGGTTGTTGTGGTGGAGCCCAACGTGCAATCAGCCGTGACATCGAGATGTTGGTTTGAGGCGATCGTTGAAAGGTTCTTCTTGTTCAGTCTGTTTTGGTTCCCCAGTCGGAGGGGTTCGCTTTCAGGTACAACGTCAGGAAAGCTGAAGACCCGCAGGTGGCCGTTTTCTGAATCCGAATCTGTCCCCGGCGGGGACATCAGCGGATGACTGTTAGCTACAGTGAGTTCGCTTCGCAGTGTGTTCTGATTCTGCGGCTTCTGGACCTGCCCCAGACGGAGTACCCTGGCCGATGGATCGTTATCGAGCCGAAGATTGTCCAATTTCATAATTTCCTCTGCTTTATTGTTATCTTTTTCGATACTTCGTGCGGAAGCGTCTGTGGAGGTGCACATACTGCTCTGGCCGGAGCCCGAGCACAACGATGGCGCCGACTTCTCGGGGTAGCTGTCGGCGATTGGTGAGGCCCCAGCAGACTCCTGAGAGGTCGTGGCTTCCGAAATGTCCATTTTCCCGTCGGACACAGGGCTCTCCTCGAAGTTTTCACTGCAAGGAGACAACCGTTGGTCAGCTGGAGCGCGATTGTGCCAAGGATGTGTCATCGGTTTCAAGGTTGAAAGGAACCCGCGGACCAGCAAAAGGAGCCCTCACGCTTACCTCATTTGGTTCGTGGCTTCCTCCCTCGTCTCGGCCGTTACTACTCGCTACGGTGCAAATATAATTCCGCTGCTCTGCCAGGTAATCGCCTTCAACTTGAACTTTTCTGTTTTCCTTCAATTTTCTCCCCGTGACATTTTAAACGCAAGCCTACTGGGCAATATTTACCGCATTTGACGTTTACCACCGTTTCTTTTCGCCTCGCCGTTTAGAAAGTAATTAATGTTGCTTTCCATTTCAATTCGCCCCCTTCCGGTTCCGTTTAGTTTATCGTGGGGCTAAAAATATTTTAATTTAATTTTAATATAATTGCTCTAATTTTTATTATTTACTCCAAGGTAATGTTTTTTTTCATTAAATGATTACAGGGTTTACTTTACTGAATACTTTATTTATTTATTTTCCGATATTTTCACTATTTTTGCTATCTACAGTTTAAAAAAATATATTATATAAATATAAAAAGTTACATCAGAAGAGTATTCTTACAAATAAACAAACAGAAATACGAGTCACAAAATTTACACAAAATTTGCTCTGTTATATTAGTTTGGCTCATTTTATGACAAAAAAAATTTAGAATAAAAATAATATTTACGAGCGGCGTAAAAACTACGTGCAGTATTTTAAAATTAACGGCGGTCAAAGAACTACCAACTTAATGAAATGCAGAACTCAACGAACGATTCCCAGGTGGTTTACGCACTGGCAACCCCAACTCTATTGTTTGACTGTCAGCGGAAGTGTCAGCGATTTATTTTGGAAAATTTTTTTGCAATTCTCCCGGAAGTTGATGCAGTTTTAACCAGCCGTTGTTATGGAAACGCCTCAGCATGCTAAGCCGGACGCAGCGCTAGATTTGAACTCATCTCTGAGCTTGCACCCAGAAAGCAGCAGTGACCAGAAGCGTCGCAGGTCGGTGGCTTGGTTTCTGGCGTTCTCTTTTCCGAATTCCTGTAATCAGTAATCACCCAACCCAACCTCTGACGCAAGTACACCGCAAGTGACAATTAAGTGCGAGTGCGGCGTCGATTTATTCCTCCATTCGAAGGCCTCCAGCCACACGTGCTCTGACAGCTGTTTTTCTTTTCTTTTTTTTTAATTGCAGTTCATCGCGATCAATTAAACGCAAGCGGTTTGACGACGAAATTGTCGAGTACAGCTTAGGATTTCCGCCATCGCAAGTTGGAAGAGTGGGAAGAGCGCGAACTCAGTCCCAGTCGTACGTGACCCAGTTTCCGGCAGATCCGCCGCCACCATCCACTTCTCCGGCTGTCGGCCCCCAGCAGGGCACTTTGCCCCAGACTCCATCTACCCCGGCACCCAGTACAATTCAATTCATGCAGAACCCAACGTCCGAGAAGCGCAAAAGTAGCAAGAGCAGCAAGAAGAGCAAGAAGGGTCGAGCTGGGAACCAAATCACCACAAAGGACCTCGGTCGATGGAAGCCAATCGACGATCTGGCCCTAATCATTGGCATCCAGCAAACCAATGACCTGCGGATGGTCCATCGCGGCACCAAGTTCTCTTGCAAGTTCACGGTGCAGGAGATGCAGTCGCGGTGGTACTCCCTGCTGTATGAGGAGCCAATCTCAAGAATAGCCGTCGCAGCTATGCGAAACTTGCATCCTGAGTTGGTCGAAAGCGTCCAGAGTAAGGCGCTTTACACCACTCAGGAGGAAGATCTGCTCGGAACTATTAAAAGCGTAAGTGCATAATGTAGATTCATGTCTAGAGGACCTTTTAATCGTAATAGGATAAATATTTTTCCCTCATTATACTCAAGGGTGCCTAATATAATTAAATATTTTTAGACCGACAATCCCACAATCGAAACTTTCCAAGATCTTTTGGATAAAAATGCGTCGGCCTTCTATCCAGCTCGAACAGCCAAGGCGTTGTTAAACCACTGGCAACTGATGAAGCAGTACTCACTCCTTCCTGACCAAACAGTGAAGCCGTTCCCAAGTGAGGACCACGCTTTGAGTTTCTCTGATGCTGAGGATAATCTGGTTGATGCCGATCTAACTGAAAGCAAGGACGAATCACTCGAGATTGAACTAGCGCTAGCTGACAGAAAAAATAAAAAAGAGATAAGACACCTTGAAAACGAGCTAGGTCGGTGGACGGTACTCGTTGACTCTTTAACAGGCATAGGTTTTGCACCAGATTTTGATAACCAAACCCTCGCTGTTCTGCGAGGAAGGCTGGTTCGGTACTTAATGCGATCCAAAGAAATAACTTTCGGGAGGTCTGCAAAAGATGTAACAGTCGATGTAGACTTATCACTCGAGGGTCCTGCTTACAAAGTGTCGAGAAAACAAGGAACTATAAAGCTGCGCAGCAACGGGGACTTCTTTATATCCAATGAAGGCAAGCGTCCAATTTATATTGACGGCAATCCACTTTTGCAGGGAAATAAGTCACGATTGAGCAACAATTGCGTCGTTGAGGTATATTGGTAGTTTAATTTTTATCTTCGAAATTTTGAAACATGTATTTTTTTCTCACAGATTGCCGGCCTACGTTTTGTGTTTTTGGTGAATTATGATTTAATTAATGCTATCAGGCATGAGAGCGCTAAGACGACGGTTCCCTTGAATTAATTTTAATTTTTTGTTTTTAGGAATTAAATTTACATATAATAATGAATTGCATATTCTTTAAAACCAAATAGTTTTGAATTTTTTATTCAGTTTATCCTCTTTAAAGTTGTTTTGACAAAAAGAAGATGTGTATATAAGGTTTGGATGGAAAATTTCATAGGATTAATGGAGTGGTTATATAATCGATTACTTAATAATTTAATAATTTTCAATATTTTCGGTATTTGGAAGCAATATCCATAGCAAAAGTAATAGGAAATCAAAAATAAATATTAAATTCAAAACTTAGAAAACCCGCTACATAATTGAACGGCTGTGCAGATTTTTATCATATATACCTAAGAACCATACCGATTAAACTAGTCTTCAAATAACACACACTTTTTTCGTCGGCGGTTAAAAATAGAAACCCCTCAAACTTGAGTAGGTTTTAAAATGTCACTAATTACATATGTGAGGCATTATTACCTGATTCTAATGTATAATTAGGATCTGCGTTCTAGCATTTAAAGTAGCATGTTATCTGATTCACGTTCCAATTTTACCTGAAACACACCAGAACCAGGATGTTCTGAAAGATGTTACACTAAAATGAGCATAGTATGGGTACTATTGACTTGAGATTGAAACTAATAGCTATTTCCTTTTTTTTAAGCCTCCTCGAAAGGGAAAGTGACCATACAGATTAACCCAGACATAGCCTTACTCGGTGTTCAATCGCCTTCATAATCGTTAACTTGACCAATTTCTTTCAATCACTACTCATTCGATTATGTGTTTGGGAAAGTCGTGCTTGATATGAATATTAATTAATAAAGTGACGCCACTACAGCGAACGCATACCCATATCACTTGCTTAGTTCAATTCCAGTCCCATTTCGAAGACGCAAGTGATTTTTGCTTACAAAGAAGTATAAAGTGATCTAAAAGTGAACTTGTAAATTGAAACGTATTGTGATTATTAGAAAACAACTTACAATCATAATTGGTAATTGCAAAAATTCATTATGCAAGCATTTCAATTAACAATTTAGCTTCAATTGTACAAATTCTAGACAAAAATTCGATATAATTTTGATACATTTCAGAATTTATTTGTCCTCATCTTTTTTTGATTAATAACTTTAACAAACCCGCTTTGGAACATTACATTCGTTGGAATGCGCGCAAATTATCAAGAAATTTGCCTAATAAAAATCTGTGTTACATTTTCTTTTCCCGCGAGGTTCTCCAGAATGTTTTTCATTTCCTTTGAATCTGTTGGACAAAAGTTGTTTCGCGTGAAATTTCACTTTTATCTCTTTGCATTTTTGCACGAAGCGCATCAGCAATTTGAGAAAATTACAACTGAATTATTAAAAATCATTCATGTTCAAAACAAATTGGTGAGGAGATTTTGCCATGAATCCTCTAATCCACAAATAGTTTTTTTTAGTCGACATTTAGCTTAATTTTAATTAATAATTTAAACAATTAAAATATTAAGTGTAGGTATCATGTAGGTCATTCAAGTTAGGTTCGTAGATTTTTGGTCTCCTATTTACAAGACCTCTGTTATGGAGTTGAAGGTCTGATCTTGTATAATCATTTTATGATTTTCAGCTTTTGCAAAGTCGTACTTAGTTTTTGAACTTTTTTTTTTATTAACACTTTTTCATTCAGTTTCTCGAACAGTGTAGAAACTATTTTAAAGTGCCGATGTCACATTTTGTGCCACGTGTTTAATTTCGTTTTTAAGGAATTAAAATAATTCTCTACGAGAAATAATTCAAATTGAATCGATTTGCGCGCTTCATGCAATTGGCAGCCCTGGCAACGACAGTTGTCGCGCAATGAACTGGTGGCGCGCTGATTGCAAAGCAAATCGCTGTCGTCAGCGGAGGGGTAGAGTTGAGTCGAGCGGAGTCTTTCGTAATTTCCGAGTTTTCATTTTCACTTTCCAGTAGAATTGTTCTTTTTGCGGCGATATAAATTTACTCTATACGTTGAGGTATCTCGCTAGTTTCGCGGTTTATTCTAGCCCTACTTTCGAGTGAAGACATTTGACCTCGAGCTTTTGAGCAAGAAATAAAATTCGCCGACAGATTTCACCGATTCGCGAGTGTGCAAGACGCGGCAGTGCGGGTGTTAACAGTTTTCAATTGTCAAAAAAGGCAGCTGTCACCGGGTTCTTTCTCCTGACTGGGAACTGTTTGATTTTTAATTACGTGTGCCGGGAACCGCAGCTGTGTAATAAAATTTTTCAGTGAAAAGGCCCACTTTCCCTATTGTGCGATTTTTTGGACCTCCAGCAACGTGCCGATTTCGCCGCGAGAGGAAGAGACAAAAATAGCTGCAGCGCTGAGTGAAGTGCTTGGTGACAAAGATAAAAAGATTTGTCTGTTTACAATTCAAGCTGCAGCGAGACGGGGCCCTTCTGTTTTGAGTAAACACGGAGGTAAGTCTACATCTAGATCTAGAATAGAAGCAGCAGCCGCCTTAGAGCAGAGCGCGGGTTGACCTGGATCTGTGGTTCACTGGACCGCGTTTCACATTTCGGTCTGCTTCACGCACATGGAGCCGTAGATTTGCCCGCGCAGTGTCGCGGTCGGTCCCTATTAATAAAAGAAACACTTAAATTGCGTCCCACCCAGCCCGGGAGAAGTGAGCTTACTTTTTGTTGCGAGTATTCCATTCCAAGCGACTCGAGTTATCTCCGCGTTTTTCTCCCTCCATGTGCTTGAGCACGGCAATAGGTAAGTTGAGCCCGAGAATTCGCCTCGCGAGACGAAGCCGGCTCATGTTTGTTTTGCTTATTCGGAGGAAGCCTTGCCGCGCGGCGTGCATACCAAAGTCCAAAACTAAACCAAGCCGATCCAATGCCAAGTCAGCGCTGCTGGAATCTAGTCTAGCTCAGAGATGTGATAGTTCTGTGATTAGAACCGCACTTTCTGGTTCACCGAGCAGATGGGCCGACGTTCGACGTCCTTACCTTGACTGGATCGGAACCTACCTACTTGGGTTTCGTTTTTGGCGAACTAGGCTAAGGTAAGCCCTCCTCTGCAAATCGTAAAGCATTTTAACAAATAATTTATTGCTGATAACTTCGATGACAAATCGAGCTCAATTGGGGTCAAGTTTTCGGCTTATCAATCTTTTTGGAAACTTTAGGGGAAGGCACTCCCAAAATAATAACTGCACAAACATCTAATTTAGGTCGGTCGTAACTTCCAATTATCGAAACCAGATATTTCTTTATCTACAACATCGTCTCTATACTCTTTTATGAAATAAGAAACGTGAAATTTTTCATTTATTACAAATTGAAGTTCCCTAGCCAAATGAATTTTTATATTTAAAGTAAGTAATTCTCTCACAAAAAGTTTATTGAAAATTCTAGCATGGAACTTGATAATAAAATACTTTTTTTTTGTATTTATTAAACTCAAATAAATAAGTTAATAAAATAATGTAAAAAAAGACTGGTTTTTATTTTAAATATTCCCACAAATTCGTCCTGGAATTTGGGATATGAGAACAGCTAAAAAGTATGTCAAAATAAAATTAAGTAATAGACCGTCCCCACAAACAACGCAGCAACACAGCGACTTGCATAGTTAGCACAGTTTCATGAACAGCTCCGAAAAAGGCTCCGAAGTTTGCGCATACATAAGACTGCACCGCTGTATTTAATGCCTCAATCTCTTTCCTGTTTACTTGGTCATTTCCAGCCTATCAAATGATTCGCAAATACATAAGTCGTAAAATTATTTTTAGCGAAAATGTATGTACATATTAGTTTTGTTAATGATATTCCGAAAGAATGGAAAATGAATAAGCAATTGGATTATTTGAACTTTTCCTAGTAAATCGTTTTAAACGATTTTTAATAAGGAACGTTAAACTCTCGGGAAAAATGCAATAACTTTTGCGCATTTGCTCGCGAAATCTAAATTGAAAGTGAATTGCTTACGAACGAAAAATTTATTTGTTAAGATTTAATTTTCGAGAGCACATAAATAGAGTTGCATTCATTTTTCTGGAAAGATTCACGAATTAATAAAGAAATATTTAAAATAACTTATTTAAGAAAAGCTAAAGAGTCCGACGGTTGATTCAACTTCGATTCTGTTCTGAAGTTTTTAAACCACGGAAGCTGATATATGTATGTATGTACAATATATGCATTTGAATTATCAGGTGAATTTTTCCGGAATAGATCTATGTATTTAATATCCTTATTATAAGTATGTACATATGTACAACAGTGTAGCTAGTTAACCTCTCATACTTTTTATTTTGTTTGGGTCCAAATACGCAGTACTTGGTTAGCTTTATCTCGTAAACAATTCGACTCTAGTAAATCGTATTGTTTTTGAAGATAATATCAGTCCATATGACAGTTTTCTAGTATCCAAATTTTTCAGATGTTTCCGAAGTTGCGTTCAGGGTGATATCTTAGCCAACAAAAACCAAATCGAAAATTAGAACTTCTTTGCTTTGCTAAAAATCAGTACCAAATGAATACCGAATAGACAACCCGAAATTCGCTATAAAAGTTTACCAATGTTGATTATGCATTATGCTTTCGTATATGTATTTTGCTAAGATAGTCTTTCACTTTGTATTTACCCTCACATTCACTGCTGAGATAACCTATAAACCTCATTTAACTTTTCATATTTTTATATATGTTCTGTATACGGCCAATTAGGTCAATAACCTACTTCATGTATACTAAAAAATAAGGAAATAGCGACTAGTTTTGTCGTCAATTTATAGTATTTATACAAAATTAAATTAAATTAACATGAGAAGAAAATATTTCTCTAATTCTCATTTATTTATCTAGTTCTCTCTGTAACCTTATATATTTGCAAAACTCTATCAGCTTATTTGCATAAATATTTTGTAGAATATCATGTTTTCATGTTTCAGTTAATACTTTACAAATAAATGTTACTGAACTTGTGCAATAAACAAACAGATTGTTAGATAATATCTGAATAATCGCCTACCAAAGCAAACATTTTTTCGTCTTATATGCAATGCACTTGACTTCATAAATGAATTATACTTATTTACAGGAATCTATTTTTACACCAGAATGCGTATCGTCCAAGAGCATGATTAGCATCAAATGTAAAAATACTCCTCGCAACATCAAAGCTAAAAAATTTAGGTGTGAGCGAATTAAGATATTTCGAGGTAAAGTATACTTGCACTCCAAATATCTTGTGAAAAGGAAATCTGCCTTTTCTTAGATAAACGTGGAAAAATTTTCTTCAGCTTCTGCAGTTGCAGAAAGTGACAAGATTTTAAGTCCAAGACCTCGACTCGATCGTCGCTTCAGATGAAGTTGTTATCTTTAAGTGTGTCAGACATTTCTATTTTTTATCTCTAAGATGATAAAAATATAAGAATTTGGTTCATCTCAACAGATTTCGCTGTTGGGGGAAGTCAAACAAAATTTTGTAATTGGAGCATTTCTGATTGCAAGAAAATATGTTATATTTAAATGCAGTTTATTCAACGTAAACAAATTACATTTTGCACCCTATTTATTTAATGCAATAGAACAAACATAAATTTTATAGATATTTCGCCAAAACAATAAAAATATTTTTAGTAAATACTCGAATAATACTTATCTAAAGAACTGGAAAATTTTCACTATTTTCTGAAAAAAATACAATCACCTAAAAATTAAATCGATTATTTATCGTAAGATAAAGATATTTCTTGACTGCAGATAAAGTGAACTGATCTGGTTGAATCCAAAATCATGTGGTGCAAAGAATAGGACGATAAGATTTACTTATTTTCTTAATAACTGCATACGTATTTATTTAAGTAGATTAACATTTATATACGTATACTTTAATTAAGCTTCTGTGATCAAGTTTATTCAGGAAATTGATAAAAATTTGTAACTAATAAAAATGTTATCACATTTGAATGCTCTTTATTAAATTCCGTATTTTATCAAGAGGAACTCATTGGTAACTAACGAATTGTGCATGCAGTTTTGCATGGACTTCACCCATACGTATCAGTAATTTTCTAAGAATTACGATCGTCACACTAAATATAGAAAATTAAAAATAATACTTCAATGAAAGAAATCAACTATGGTTTTTTTATATAGCTATTGTTATCGCAAAGTTTTAAGGGAACCGAACAATTAACAAAAGATTAACATTTCTTCGTGGACAGAGATCTTGTTGAAAGAAAATTTATTTTCGGTAGTACATATAATAAAGCTAATATTGTGTGATGAAATATAAAGTGAAGTATACAAATAATTGCTTGCTTCCAATTAAATACGAGGAGTTGAACTTTTCCATCTGTTTCGTTGAATTGATTTTTACTAAACAAAAAGATGTGTGGATATTTCATTACCATTTTCTGATATTCATTTGCGACTAGCGTTTCTCGGAATGCATATTATTCCATTGGAATTTATACATTTGGCTGTGAGTACAATGACATGCATATGCGAGATTGTGGATTTGATTCCCATTTGAAAATTCCGACAAAGAAAGTAATCCCAAGGGTTCAGAAAAACAGGCAAGTAAAATAGAAGAAGCCCACTCTATAACATGGTAATAATGGAAAATTTGATCAAAGTTAGTGTAGTGTTAGTGTTCTAATTGTACTCTACATGTAACAAATGTACTGCATCCATATTCGCAATTAAACTTATTTATAGATTTTTCTTGATATTTAAAATCAGTAATCTTATGACCTACACCGCATTGATTCACCGAATTAGATTCAGAATTTTGAAATTCTCATAACAAAAAGTGAATTTGAAAACATTGTTTTATTCCCTTATCATGGTAGAATTTAATTTAAAAAACGGAGTAAATTACCAAACTATGTACATATTGTAGTATTATTTTACTCTAAGTTAGGAAGATACAAAAATTACTTCAATTTTTCTAATGAATTACTTCTGTTTTTAATATTAAAACCACCAATGAATCCCGGTTCATTTAAATGTGCCTACTACTATTACTGTTTATTTTACCTACTTTACTTATATCGGTTGGTTCTACAAAAAGGTAGGTATAGAAACATTTTTGTAGAAAATTGTCAGAGCTACAAGTTTCATAATGCATATCTATCTGCTTATTTTTTGCGAAAAATTTGTAGTTTTCGAGATAACAACACGATAATGCCTCATTTCATATCCTTAAAAGAACTCATGTGCTGATCCGTACATTAAGGATATTTTCAGGATTTCATCAAAACATCAAAATGAAGACATCCGCAAAATCCACTTTCGTCTGACCTTTTTAGGATTCCGTTAACTCAAAAGGAAAATGTCTGTCTGTCTGTCAAGATCCTTTTTCTCTGGAACGCGTGGAGGTATCAAGTTGAAATTAACATCAAATTCTCAGGTCTACAATCCCGTGTAGCTGTGAAAAAATCAAACTTCTAAGTTAACGCAATAAAAAGATAAGGCCGTTTATGTCGCATATTTTGACACTCGCAAAGGAATCAAAACCTATAGGATACTTCCCATTGACCTAGAATAATGAAATTTGGCAAGAAGCAATGTCTTATAGCACAAGTAAAGGGAAAAATCCGAAAATCGTTGCTCGTTTTAACTCATTTAAATCATTTTTTTGGCAAATATAAACCTTGTACCTTAAAAACCCAGTCTGATTTGTAAAAGTTTGAAAAGCTGATTTTTGCATTATCTTCAAATACACTTACTTATATATTTTGTGCGGTCTTATACGCGGAAGTCACAGAAAATTTAAACGCATTTGGCTCCAAATCACTTTTTGCAGTTTTAGACTTTTTCGAACTAAGAAAACATCAGCAGTAGTTAAGTTTTGTATTTCGATGCCTGGTTTTGTTGAAGTTATTAAAAAAAAAAAACTGAACGAAAAATGCAATTATTTTTGGGTATGCATATACATATTAGGTTAAGTGGCCGTAAATAAAACAAAGTCATATATTTTTAAACTATTATTTTATTGGAAAAATCAGCATCTTTTTGGGCTCCTTAACTAGGCTGTCCCAATAAAACTAAAATAAAATATGAACAATTGGTGCTATGCACAACGGTTTTGTAGTTAAATGGTTGAAAATTAATTTCCTCTCTGTCCCACGCCATTTAGGGAAACAATTAAATTGTTCACATGCAGATTTATTGATGCGCAAATAAGATAAAATTGGCCTTGATCAAATATATCGAACACGTGTACTTCGTAATTTGATCGAGACGTAGGTATTAGAGATCCATAATCCATTACTCGTAAGCATGCGCTCCGAGACCACACCGCAGCGGAATTATGAAGGCAAATTGAGCATATAGGCTTACATGCATATTCTGATTAAACGGTTGAATGCCACCAACTTGGAGACCGACCGACACGCACTGCTGATCTTCAGCGGATTGCATAATGCAAAATTTGTTCCACTTGGCGAAGTAAAATGCTGGTCCAGGCCAGGTCTAACTGCTGCTCGATTGATCAGTTGTTGATGGGATTGGTTTTTTGAGAAAATGTTTCGTATAGATTGCGACGATAAGAGCTGTAAGAGATAACAAGGTATTTTCTTATTTTTCCCAGGCAATTTTTTAACCTTGTCTGACAGATTAAAATAAATGGACAAGAGGCGATTAAGGCTTTGGTGGAAGGGGGTTGTGTAAGAGGATTTGTGGAAGAAGGAAGCGATTCGAGTTAGATTCAAAATGGCCCGACATTTTATGGCTGTTTGTGTGGTGTGTCTTCTCTGTGCAGAGCACTTGCCTTGCAAGGAGCACATCGAAATGGATATTTCAAAAAATAATCTGGAAAACGAAGGTGTATTTCGTAATAATTTTAACCAAATGTCCATGCGGAGTAGAGATATCGAGAAACAGCAGAGCGACGATGTTATTAGGATAAACAATCAATACACAAAAAGAAAAGGTCGGACGAAAGGTGAAGGTGAGATCGGTCAAATTTTACTTCGCAACAAGCGACATGCCGCAATCAGCCATCAAATATCCTCGAATCATGAGACGACAGATGAATTCCTGAAGAAGCTTTTTCAACAGTTCGGGAATGCAGACGGGACCTCAATGAATGTCATCGGTTTCGAGAGGATGCTGAGACAATTAGGGCTATACAACTTAATTGAAGACAAAATTCCAAAGGAAGATAAACTACTTAAGCTCTCGAAGACAAATGAAACAGTAATTGGATCCATTTACAGTGCCAATCAGAGATTTAATCAATATGTTTTTTATCCATTTAGTGCATTTCTAGCTTAGACTTGATTTCTAGACTTTCATCGGACCCTCATCAAGCATTGGATAATCATTATCATCATGACGAAGAGAAATCAATTCAAAGTGAGGAGTTCAAACCAATTGCGGAAAATTCCCGGAGCTCCATTAATAGTACAACAGGAGATAACCACAGCCATGAACATAAAGAAATCAAAGCAAATTTAACGCTTCATACAGGAGACTTATATTCAATTTGTCCAATCCTTCTGTATCAGCTAGCGGCTCCCACATCTCTCGAGAGATCTGGGTGCATTGATAGTTCCTTAATCCCTTATAAGGTGTTTTCACCACCTTCAAAAAGGGAAGATCGAGTCTTAGGTGATTACTCAACATGCAATTAATGAAGCAGAAATTTTTATGTATTTTTATTATTATTTTACAGTATGGGTATATGCAACCGCTTCAGTGTTAGGAGTAAGTCTGGTTGGTTTACTTGGTGTCGTTGTCATCCCCTGTATGGACAAACATTTCTACCAGCATGTGATACAATTTTTAGTTGCTTTGGCTGTTGGAACTCTAGCTGGAGATGCACTTCTCCACTTGTTGCCACATGTGAGTACAAATTTTTTTTTTCTTTATATTGTTTTATAAAGTAATAATTAATCACTAGTGAATAGACAAAACGTAAACAAAGTTTTTTTTTTCATATACATATGTTAGACATATATATACTGAAAAACTTTTTGAATCACTACGAATTCAATTAAACAGAACAATGTTGCTCTCATAAAATGTATACTTATTTATTTATACAGCTTGCGTGTCTGTTGTGTACTAAAGACGTTTAAAAATAAATTTCATGAAATTCGTACCACCTAAATTCAAGCACCAAAAGTTTTTGAAAATCGATATAACTCGAGCGATTAGTTTGACCTTAAATTTCTTGTACCTGTACCGAAAAGCTTTGCAATGCAAACTTTAATATAACAAGGTCAAATATTTACTGTGTTATTTCTTTTCGTTAGAAACGTTAAAATTAATTAAAAGCAAAGGCGTTTTATTGCCAAATATAGAAATCTAGAATTAAAAGTTCAGTCACGGAATGTTATCGAGATGTCGACATTTCGTGAATTGACACGGCATAGAAATGCTTCAAATTGGACACCTTCTGCTGTGTGGCTGGTAGTATCAATTTATTAAAGGTAGGTATCTTCGTTTTTCAACTTCATGAAGTTCGTATAGCAAAAATTCAAAAAATCTTTTAATCTGAATAGTAGATATTTATAGTTTCTTAAAGTGCTTCCAAATATATACACAGGTTCACAAAATTAGGCTGATCAAACAAATGTACATAGTTTTAATTTGGCTTAAGTGTTTTTTGAGGTGCTAAATATGTACGTACCTACAAACGAAAGTTATTCATCATGTAGGGTTTTTAAGAAAAATAAGATTAAAAAGTTGAAAATGTCATATATTGAAATTTAAAAAAAAAAAAACAATTACAGTCAATGATGACCTTTGTGTCGGAAGCGGATGGTCACGCCAGCATGACCTGGAAGGGCTTAATAGCAGTGTTGGGCATTATATTTTTCTTCGCAACCGAACGGGGCGTTACAATCATAGCTGAATGGCGGAAAAAAATCGAAAAGAAAGAAAAGCCGTCTTCACGTGTAAGAGTTATGCGAGATCCAGACTCAATGTCTGTTAATAATTCGACAGCCGGCGATAAGCTGTGCAAGCACAAATACAGTTCATATCCGTACTGCTATGATGAAATAGCAATGGATACAAAAGACGATCACCATCATCACCATCAAGATCCAAAGAATATAGAAAAAGTTCCAACACCAATTGCTTGTAATAAAAATAATATCCACAATTATCGGAATAAGCATG
Source organism: Machimus rusticus (assembly GCA_951509405.1). NCBI lineage: Eukaryota > Metazoa > Arthropoda > Insecta > Diptera > Asilidae > Machimus > Machimus rusticus. The sequence continues at coordinate 45,737,662 of OX608050.1, read as the reverse complement.
ACCACGGTGATACCCATGAGACAGCACAAAGCCTGCTCCCCCACAATTATACGACCATATCAGACAGTTACTCTGTGATAAATAAAGATGAAAATACAAATCCTGACAATAATACCATTTCCACTAACTTGGATGATGCATCGATAGAGGGTATAAAGGAAAAAGATCTTGTGAGGGAAGAAACGTTTACGATTATTCTGCGGGAGCATGAATCCTCGCACCACGGGCATTCCCACAAACATGGCCATGTCCATTCTCCACCAAGATCCTTAAGTGCCGTCGCATGGATGGTGATAATGGGTGATGGTTTGCACAATTTCACAGATGGAATGGCTATTGGTGAGGATTCAATAATCTTAAGAAATTTTTATCTAAATAAAATTTTACAAATTTAGGTGCCGCATTCTCAAATAATATTGCCGGAGGATTTTCTACAGCTATTGCTGTATTTTGCCATGAATTGCCTCACGAACTTGGAGATTTTGCAGTACTCCTTAAGGCAGGAATGTCGGCGAAACAAGCAGTGTATTACAACTTTCTGTCTTCCGGTCTTAGCTTCATGGGAATGGTTTTGGGTGTCTTTATTGGCGAAACACCAGAATTATCAGCTTGGGTGTTTGCATGTGCAGCTGGCATGTTTATTTATATTGCACTTGTTGATATGGTAAGTCTTTGGTATAGAGTCATTCCAAATCATATTAATTGGGCGGTCACACATTCTTAATTTCGATAAAACATGGCAGGAATGCCCTTTTAAATGTTAACAAGGACGACTTATAACATTATTTTCATTTACTTTTTTATAAAAAGTAAAGTACAGCCATATGGTACCTTTACCTTGCAAAAAATGAGGTACTTGTTTTTTGTTTTATTTTTTATTTTTAGTATATTTAAAAATTTCAAATTCTTACAGGCGGAATTGTCATTATTTTAAAACAAAAAGCACTGAAAATCCAGCTTGAGTGAAAAGACTTCCTATTAAATTAAAAAAAAAAACACTTTCAGAGGTCTAACTAAAAAAAGGCTGTAATTCTTTGCTTTGTTTTGTATTCATATGTCATTGATTTATCTATGGAATAACTTTTTCTAAAAAACATTTCATCTTGAAAAACTTATTATTTTGCATAATGGCGTATTTTATAGAGAATTTTATTTAGTTTAGGGCCATTTATGTCGAATTTTATCGAAATTTACAATCGTGTTAGCTCTTGTCTTCGATAGTTTAATTTGATATAACATGAGACCCAGAATGCCTCTTTTATTTATTGTTAGATGCCTGAATTAACATCAACCCACAATGAGCGATGCGCTCTTTCCCAATGTCTACTACAACTTCTCGGAATGGTTACCGGTCTGGGGGTTATGCTGCTAATAGCTTTATTTGAAGATGATCTCAAGCAAATTTTCGCTACTACGCCAAATTACCACCACCACAGCCATCACCACTGATTGACTAGCGTCGCGCACGGAATCCTACACACACATCTCATGATATATCTTCAACACATTTAACTTATCCGTATTGTGAAGAACAAATTGAATACCTTAATTTTTCCTCTTTAAATATTTAAGGAAACGAGCAGCTGCTAAAGCAAATTAAAGGGCAACACTTGGTGCTGTAGGAAAATTAATTATAATATTATTAATACGGATTTGTTCTTATATACTTAATAGGACTAAAGTATTTTTCTCCTTTTAATTTAAATTGTTTTGGTTATTTACTTTGATCTGTTTAAATGTAGCGTTTTGAGTACTTAATTGAATTTTTTACTGAATATTTGAACTTTGGGATCAAATTATAGAATGCTATGGAAGCGAATTATGCGGTAAAGTTAATATTTTTAGGAATTGAAGAGTGTATCAAGATAAGGCGTTTTTGTTTTAAATGCTATTACTATTAGTCATAGAATTATGCAATGTATGTTGCTAAATGCAACTTTTCTTTTTCATGTAGAAGGTGATACATTTGAATAATTTTTAAAACTTTTAATAAAATGTTATAGTTATCGTTTGAATATTTTAAAAATTTTTCATATTATTGGGTCAAATCATTTCCTGTTGATTTGTTAATAAAGCCGCAACACTTGGCTGCTCTCGACGGCTTTTATCAAAGGGTAAGCCTATTCGGATGAAATTAATTATAAAAAATTCTAAAATTGTACTTTAATTTTGTTTTGCCACTTCATAAATGATAAATATGCAGTTCTTTAATAATGATTTGTGGAGAATTTCACACAAAAATATTAATGCATTGTATCGCGATAGAAGCGACGATGTCGTACTATCGTGCGTATGATTCAACAACTACTTATAACATTGTTCAAAATAGAAGAACATTAAGACGTACATTTTCTGGACATAAATTCGTACCGTGGCTTATTTGTCGACATACATTTAGGACATGAAAACATGAAGTTGTCTAACCAAATTGGAATAATATTTGCAGGCAAACATCTTCATAATTTAATTTTAAACCGATACAATTAGATGAAGCTTTATGTTCACTACCTGCTTGTAAATTTGGATTTAAAAAACAACGCTTTTAAATTTTGCATATGGCTGCAACTTTGTAATAGCAATAGTTTTTAATTCTTTGAGGAAATAGTTTCACATAGTAGCTGTGTTCTTTTCGTCGATGCAGAACAACAGGAGATTTTGCATTGATTTGAAATTTATCATATGAATTTCCTACAGCAAAGATTTAAAATCCAAAAAATAGCATCAAGTTGCACTGATTTGTTTCCACCTTGAAGTAAAAAATTAATCTGTAAAATGTTCAGTTCAAATGTTGAAGTTTTGCATTATTAAAATCATGGCAATTTGATGTAATATTTATGCAAATTCCAAATCCTTATTTAGAGAAACTGTTAATAAATTTCCTTTCAATATAAAATATATAAATGTTTTTAATAAAAACACAAAGCGAGACTTTTCAAGGCTGCTAAATATTTTCATTTCGTCCAAGAACAGAATTCTGATTTAAAGAAATACATATTTGTTTTTACAAAGGGATTTTAGTTTTGTGATTTTAATTGGAGCGGATTTTTAAGAGAATGTTTGCAAAAGTCTCGAAGTTCGAATTGAAATTGTTATATAATAATCACCAATATCTTGTGAATTTTTTTAAATAATATTTTTACTTGTGGTCATTTTATCCCATTTTAAAGATCGTTTATGTCATTATTTTTAAAATTGCTTAGTATTAGTAGTTATTTAGGCATTTTGTTCAAATGTATCTCCTTTACCCTTGTCAAATTATTTAAACAATAAACGCTTATGCAAAAGCAACCCACTCAATGATAACAATATCAATACCTTGATTTAATCTCAAGGAACTGGAATATGTGATCAAATCGTAACTAAGTAAGGTAATTTTTTAATAGCATGTGCATATGTCTTCTATTTCGGTGATAAACACTATTAATGGATGGCGAAAATTGTAATAATGACTTTACGTAACGCCCAAACGGCAGCTTTTATTTTTGTGACGATTGTAAATCTTCATTTAGACTTAGTTGCAAATGCTACTTTGCACTTAATGTTTGTAATTTTCGGTATATTTTTAATGTTTAACGCTCTGCAATCGCACTAGATTTTCGATTTTCGATTGATGTATATATTTTTGAAAGTAAATGGGGACAAACTATCCTAAGGGCTGTAAAATATATTTTTCTAAATTTTAATCTGGAGATTTCCTTGAATCTTTATAACATACCTACTATCGACACTATGTAGTTCTTACGTTATATAGTATTACATACTTGGTGTATTTGTAGTTACAATAAAATAAATTTCTGACGATTTAAGTCTGATTTATTAATTTTATTTCGAAAGACATCCAGCTGAAATTAATTTATAGAAAAATCATGAATAACTTAAAATGTGAAAACGGAGACAGCGGTTTTAACATATCACGAAGGGTCTAAAATTTCAAATACAAATTGAACGCTCGGATTTGTGTTAAAATATGTATTCTATGTTTATTTCTACCTTTACCCTTCCTTGTATCTGTGAGAGTTGCTTTTGTTTCAGATTGCTTCCGATGTAAACAACGTAAGTCAGCAAACAAACAGCTGAGGTTATGCCTGAACTTTAAATACCAGTTTTAGCCGAGTTTCTTAGGCTTCATTTCAAAGCATTCAAAAATATATCGAAACCGACAAGTTTTAGCTTCTGGACTGAGCTGCTGGACTGGGCTGTTGATTAAGGCTGAACTTATTAGAATAGCTACATGTTCGCTATTCGATAACTGAGAAATCGGGATGATATAATATTCAACTCAACTTATTCAAATTAACCTTCAGCCCATTAAGTTTAAATCCATTATCAGATTGAAAATTAGGTGCGTAGACAGGTCAACACAAATTCTGTTGTTCTGCACATCGGAATATTATTTCCTCCACATTAGTTATTCAAAAGCTAATTTTATCATTATGAAATTACAAATTTTAAGAAAATCTCATATTATATTTTCTTGTCTGAAAAAAATATAATAAACTTTTGCATAATTGATAAATGTTTTGTTGTTTTGGAGGGTGGGGGAGTTAAGACAGTGTTATACAAAAACAAAAAAAAGTACATGCAAGTCAATGCGGGTAACCCCCAAAGCACACGGAATTGGTTCCGCATAAGTAGAAACACAAATTTAGTACAAAATAGCAGACTGCGTTCTCGATAAATACAAAAATGCTAAAAGATTGATGGTTTCCAAGATACTACAAACTTCTAACCCTCTTTAGGGACGAACTGTTTAAAAACGGAAAAAGGTAATTTAAAATGTATGAATTTCTGCAAGATACTGTACACAAATTGCATAATTGATATTTATATTTCCTGAGATTTTGTTAATTACAATCATAGAAGAAGACATAAGGAAGTGCGCGATTAGACTGGTCAAGCGTACTAGAATCTCTTATGTGTGAGTTCTCGCACTTTAGTATTAGATAGAAACATTAGTACAAGTGTAAAAAGAAAGTAAATTTAAGAGGGCTTCACCGCAATTTACATATATTTAAAAATGACATCGTTATTCTAACACTATTCTAATTAGACTTCTTGTAATTTGTTCGGGATTGCAATACTTTGATTTAATATTTAAATAACATTAATATGTTTGCTGCATGTACCCCAATAATATTTATTTCTAACGCTGTCTTTTAGCAAGATTTTTTAATTAAAAAAAAAGATTTATTTTATAATTCATACATTTTATTAATAAAGATTGCGCTCTTCATTGCGCGGTATTTTTACGGTAAGTGGTTTTAGTCACAGAGCGTTTATACAGTAAATTAAATAGTTCTCTTTTAATATCGCATTAAAATTATATCCGGTTATTTTATAAGAACAAGAAAAAATCTATACCTATTCAAAAAATTATTTAAATAGTTTTATATCGGGAAAAACGAACTGATAAATTTGCTCACCCCTGCAGACGATCCACTTGGTTTCCATCTGACGTGGAATGAAAAAGTGGACAGTGTTGATTCGTGGCCTGAGGTAACACTCGCAAGCGAACGTTTGCCAACTTCACACACTTTGCCTGAAGATGGCTGTCACCGGTTTGACGTCCGGATTTCGCACCGTAGTAATTTTAGTAGTTATTTCAATTTTGTCACATAAAAGTGCGTCGAGCAACATAAATAGTGGTGTGCACAGACGTTTCGAATACAAATATTCGTTCAAGCCGCCCTACTTGGCGCAGAAGGATGGCAGCGTACCGTTCTGGGAGTACGGTGGAAGTAAGTACACGTCAGATGAAATTGCCAACATCCACGACAAACCGCTCGTCGTACTCCGCGACGAAGGCGAGAACGAGACCGCTGGGTTGGCGCGTGTCGTTGATTGCGCCGAGTGAGCTGTATTTTGACACGCGTACGACTTTTGAAATGTTTAGGAACCCGTTTTTTCAGCCTTAAATTTGGCTACAAGAGATTGTTGGGTTTTGCTGAGGCTGATTTGGGAATATGCCCCACAACGGCAGTCACTTCCTAATGATATTATTTTGAAAAATTTACAGCATCGTGGGAAATTGTCTTGAGAACTTAGTAACACTTTTGCATTTCAGATGCAATCGCCAGCTCCGAGAGCGTTCGAGTGGCCCCGTCGCTGCGGTCGCAGAAGGGCGCTATATGGACTAAATTGAAGACCAACTTCGACTGGTGGGAGGTGGAAATCGTCTTCAGAGTGACGGGCAGGGGCAGAGTCGGTGCTGACGGGCTGGCCTTTTGGTACAGCGCAGATAAAGGACAATACGACGGCGAGGTATTTGGGTCCTCGGACAAGTGGACAGGTCTGGGCATCTTCTTTGACTCGTTCGACAACGACAACAAGCACAATAACCCCTACATCATGGCTGTGCTGAACGATGGCACGAAGAAATTCGACCACCAGAACGACGGCACCACCCAGCTGCTGTCCGGGTGTTTACGGGACTTCAGGAATAAGCCGTACCCCACCAGAGCGAAGATCGAGTACTATCAGAACGTGCTGACGGTCCTCTTCCACAACGGCATGACAAACAATAACGAGGACTACGAGATGTGCTTGCGCGCTGATGGAGTTATCCTACCGAAAGCTGGCCACTTCGGGATCTCTGCTGCCACAGGCGGCCTAGCCGATGACCACGATGTCTTCCACTTTTTGACCACTTCTCTGCATCCACCTGGTCAACTTCCAGATGTAAAGAAAATGACCGAGGATGACTCAGATAAGCTCACTAAGGAGTATCAGGACTATCAGAAGAAGTTGGACATACAAAAGGAGGAGTACAGGAAGGAACATCCAGATGAGGTAGTATATCTATTTGCTTTCAAAACATCTAACACCTCATAATTTCATTTTAACAAATAAACTAGACGAGACTCTGAGGCTTATAATTCGGAATACGACAAATTTAAAAAGAGATTAGAGTTTTTAAAGAGGAATACGTCTTCTATACTTTCTAAAAGTTTTAAATTAATTTAAAATGTCCTACGATTTTAACAAAATTTAGTTTCGCTTAGGTTTATGTTAGGTGTAGAAATCATATTTTAAGATTCGTGACTAAAGCTAAACTTAGTTATTGCCGATGATAATTATGTCGAAAAACATTGTAAGAAGACATCAGAAGACTTTCAAAACTTGATAAATAATGTATCTTAAAAAATATATTCAAAACCAGTTTTTAGATCATTCTGATTTGTAGCTAAAAACTTGATTTAATTTGAATATGTTAACGATTTTATAATCGATATGAAAAAAGTTATATTAGACAAGACTTTGGGATCAAATTTCAAGTAAAAGGTTAAGAAGCAAGTAGATCCTTAATAGACGTTGTCCTGATGTATGAATAAGAAAGCATAATTTTTATTCTAATGACATGTTCAAAATCAGTGTCCTGCAAGGGAATCTTGCTTGAAATTTTTAGAATTTAATGTAAAATTTGTATCTGAAGCAGGTTCACAGCGAATATTTGCCAGTAAAATATTAGTCCAATCTTTCCGAAAGCATCGAGTACATATTGACCGTAAATAGTTTTTTTTTTTCGAAATACTAAACCTGTTTTGAAAAATTTTGAAATATAGTGAATTACTTTAAGATAGACGTAATAAAAATAGGACGATTTATGAATTAAAATTTATTAATAATTTTTTAAATTGAAGCCTTGTTACGTCGACTTTACCATGATCCATATAAAACTTTTGTTTGTACTTCAGTTATAAAAAGGTCCAACAATTACTCGAGCTAGTTATTTATTTATGTACTTATTTAAATTTTGCAGGCGAAGGATGAAGAAATGGATGACTGGTTTGAATCAGACAGCCAAAGGGAACTTCGTCAAATCTGGCAGGCGCAAAATTCTATGAGTGAACACCTTAAAGATCTTTCTCGCAAGGTAGACGAAGTAATTGGCCGCCAAGAGAGAACGCTAAGTCTCATAGCTGCTCAAGGTCATCAACCAGCTATTCAACAACAGCCTGGTCAAGCTCCAGTCCAAGTAGCAGGCAGTATCAGTCGAGCTGAAGTCGATATGATGTTGAACAATCAAAACATCTTAGTTTCCACCGTCCGAGAAATAAGAAACTTAATCGGAGAGGTGCATGTACGAACAGACTCTATCCTAAGCAACCAGGCTAGGGCTCCGACTGCTCAAGTGCAAGCGGCGGGCTACGACGTTCAGAGCTTAATTTCTGAGATGAGAGATGGACTTAATCAAGTTAAACACGGCATAGCTACAGTTGGACAAAAGTAAGTTACGAATAGTGAGGGATAAGTTATTTGAGGGAGAAACTAACCACATTCTTGTAGGGTGTCCCAAGGTGGCGGCGCACCCCCTACTGGATGTCCAACTTGTCTGGGCACAACAGCATTCTTAGTTGTAACGGCTGTGCAACTTTGTTTATACTTGGCGTATAACATTTACAGGTAATCGGTTTCTCCTCTTCTATATAAACAAATTGTTTAAAATTGAATTTTTATTAGGAATCGAAGTGAAGCGCAAGCGAAGAAGTTCTACTAGAATACCCCTCCAAAGTTTTTTTTTTCGGTTGTATAAAGTGCTACAAGCATTTATTTTTCACTTCCATATCAGTTACACGATAAAACTCTGGTGATATCGCTAAATATTCGTCCGTGCAAAATTCCAGAACAGCTAGGCAGAGGACGACACGGATATTTTCACCAAGTGATTTTCATATTTTGTATCATGTCACCTCAGCGTAGTTTTGTTATTATAAAAAAATTAAAATCTAGCTTAATTATTTAAGAGACTTTTTCAAGAAAATAAAAATGTTATTTACATGGTGTATGTATCCAGTCTTGCTGACCGATAAAAATTATTCATTCCAAGAATTTTTGCGATTCATCAAATAAGCCTTGTAAGAAAGTAATGCGCTCTGTACCCTTACAGCAATTGGAGTTTCTGCGTGACGCAGACATGTGTTATAAATATGGACTACATTTAATTATAATGTTCCCACAAAAACCCACTTCACGGGGATAAAAAAAAAAGGAAATTGTGCACTAACTTTTCTTTTCGTTTTAGTGATATTATTTTTGGTTGTGTAGCATGAAAGTAGTAATCGAGAAGAGACAAGTTTTAAAAAGTGCACCTACATATATTTATTATCCAGTTTTTCAGTTTTTGAGGGACGAGTAGTCCACATTTATTTTATGCCTGTGGTCTAACATCAGTTCTATAACGTTTTGTAGCCACCTCTTCCTCTGTATGTATTTGTCGAAGCTGCAAACTTTTTTGCGTCTATTTCCTGTTACCACTTAGCGATAGATAAAAAGAAATTTTAGAAATAATTTATTATTAAAATTTTGTTACGTGATTTTTGTAATATTGCGACACAGGTAGAAAGATCGTCGAATCCTATTTTGAAGTACAATACGAAATTACTGTCAACTGTTGTGTTGAGTGAACTAAATTTTTGTAAGCGCCCTCCTCTTTGAACTGAAGACTTAGTGTAATTTTTGTTTATATTGTATTATGAAGAAAATTTTTTAATAAAATGAAGAATTCTGTCTAAAGTTTGTTTTTATTAAATGAACATATTCGTTGGAATTCAATGAAACTTATGGATTTTGAAAGATAAATAATTCCTTATTTTTGTGTTTAAAAAATACGGTCTCTTCAGCCTAGCGTTTAAATCAATAATTCGTTTCATTAAGTTGAATTAATCGGGAATCTATCGCGAAATATAATACATTCATACATAGGTCTCTCTAAAACGGTGAAGTAATGTGACCTTCAAATCAGCAGTTCACAGGCCAAATCGATTAAATCCACTTTTGAAGCTTTCAGAACTTGAAAATGTAGTAATTTTATATTAAAGTATACTTTTAAAAAAGTTTACTAGAATTTCTATTTTAAAAAGAGTTTTTAAATTGAAAACATTTTTCTAATTCCAATTTTCAAATAAAAATTACGTCCTGAAGGGGTTTATTTTATAGATATTGAAATAATTAATACCAGTTTTCGGAACTCCCTACAAATTTCAAATTTGCGTTTCTAAACTAGACCGCTACGTCACTGGGGCCAGTTACGATGCTTTGGAATAATTTCTAATAAAAAGTTATTCGACGACGACGACTTATGTGACTAGACTATTTTAGGGCACTTAGAGTTTTGAGGTCACTGATTTTTAATCTGTTATAGAGACGCGGATATTTAGAATTTCTGATCTAGCGACTAAATTGTTCATGTATCATGGGATTTCGACGAAAATAAGTAAATATACCATACCAATTATCACAATTTTAAATTTAAAGATTAACGATGAGAAAATGCAATTCAGGGCATGAAATTACCATTAAAACTCAGTTTTGAAGAGTTCGCTCATTTTAAATATTTTTGAAATGTAAGATGGCGAATCCATCTGACCGTTGTGATTTCCGCACGGAACCAATCAGAATGACGGAAAATTAAAAGGCTCTAATTATTATTTTTTGTTCGTTTACAGTCTTACGTTCTTGAAAAAAGTTAAACTTACGCATTAAAATATTGCTGATTTTAAATTTGCTACAAAAATTGGGAATTTTAAGATATCAGACCCATTAGAAAATTTCGAGTAATGTATGTAATATATACATATATGGATATGTTATGTTTCGATGTCGATTTAAAATTTAATAATATTTATATGAATGATATGATGATAGTATTAGAATATTTGAAGATTTTTTTAGTTTACATAGGCTACTCGGAGATAATCTCAGAAACTACTAAACCTGAACCTGTTAAATAGGTGGCGCTTTTCTGTAGGACATATTTTATTAATTATAGTTAATTATTGTCTGTCTGCCTGTTTGTCCGCGCCAACCTCGAGAACAGGTGAACTGATTTTGATAGGACTTTCACTGGAAGGTAGAGGATTTTGTCAAACATGATTTAGGTTATATTTTAGAAATGTTGCTTGTTTGTTTGTTTGCTATGAAAACTACACGCTGTGAGTGCTGTTAAAATTTGCATACATATACTCTTGAGAGCGCTGGGGCAATCCATGAATACCTGAAATGTGAATTTTATAATGGATATCAAAATGTGAAACCATCAATTCTTAACTTTAAGTGATTTAAATAAATTCAGAATACTAAAACTTGAATATTTACACTGAAAGAAATGTTTAACTATAATAGAGAGTCATAAATATACATACATACATATGTAGTTCAATGGACGGTCCGGATCCGGATGGATATCTGACGGATGCCAGAACTATAAAACAATATTCTCATCTTAGGGATATCAGAACTATAACTATAAAGTCTTCAAAATTATTATTGATATCATACCATTTTATTGCCTTCAAATGCATAACAATTTTTCTCAGTGCAAGAAGTTTTTAATTAAATTGTACATACTACTCGCAAGATGAGTTCAACTGATAAATATTAAATATGTATTAATATTATTAAAAACTATACGTCTGTTTTAAACATTTTATGTGTTAAATAGATCAAAAGAAGATGAAACCCATCATTTATTAATAATAGAGCTGTAAGAGGTGGTCTATTTGTTCTACCATAATTTTTAAACCGATTTTAATGAAGTATTGTACAAATATTATACAAAACGGACTGCTAATCAATCTATGTAATATAAAGTCTGGCGTAAGACCAGAGTGGGGCCAAGCTTAATTTGGCGAAAATTATTAAATTACGATAGAAATAAAATGGTTCATGAACATATTATTTATTCATTTACATAATATGCCAAACAACTAGCCGGGACCTAAAAAGTGAAAAATATGCTTTTTTCAAACCGAAATTAAATTGTTATCAGTTTATTCACCATTTTTACTGGTTTTAGAGAAGTGAAGTAAGAATTTTATTTCATAACGTAAATTTATTCATTGTTTTCCTTATCTTTACAATACATAAAAATGAGTTTTATTTTTTAACTCACTATTAGAAATGGAGTTTTCCGATTCCTTTACTTTACACTGTTTTAGCGTCTAGTTAGCGTCTAGCCAGTGGATAAAGTTTATGGCATCGTTCTAATATCCATATCTAAATAGTGTTTAGCGTTCAAACAATAATTCGTTAGATGCTATTAAAAACCTAAATTAATAAATTATTAAATAATTAAAAAGTTAATTGTGCCTGGAGCAAATTGCAAATATTTTTTTCTACGATTTAAAATTAAATACATGTACCTAGCTTTTTTGCAAAGGGTGAAATTTGCACACGAGTTAATTCTCGGGACTGAAAAGTGAAGCGGTAACGAGTTTTGAGATAAAACGTATCTACATCCCGAAAGCGTTAGCCTATAAAATTTATTTATTTCATTACGTTTAGTTTAATACAATCTACAATAACTTAAACTGATTAAAGGTATTGAGGGACATTTTGTCGTAGTTGGAGAAAGCAAAGTTGTTAGTTTGACCCTGTGAACTTTCAACAATAGTTTAATGTTTTTTAATAGTAAATGTTCAAAGACGCAAGTTATATTTCTGTAGGAATCATGTAAATTCTGAAGGATAACGAATCAAAAAGTAACATGAGTCACATTTTAAACATTTTTGGAAAGATTCACAAAAACAAAAACAAACAACCATTTATCATAAGTCCTTGTTACTGCAAAAATTTGAACCTTATATCAATAGGTACTTATGCATATTTTATGGAAAAAAGTCTTCCCGAAAAATACTGATAAGAGTTACAACTAAATAACGTTTTTTTACAATAGCCTAGCCCCTAGGGCTTTCACTAGAGTGTCACTTTGAGGTCCGGTGAAATAGGGTTATTTTAAGCAAATTATAAAAAACGACTAAATGGTTTTAGTAATTTAAGTCCGTTATTTGTGAAAGTGATATATGTATGTACATATGTGAGTCTACTTTTTGAAAAATTCACATGAAGGCTATCTACACGATAAGATTTAATTAGAGAAGTTGTCAAAATGATATGTTAAAAAAAAGTGGACTACCAATTTCAAGAACAACGGCTTAATTTATTGTCCACATCTCTCATAATTCAATACTGTAAGTGATTTTTATTAAACTACATAAGAATCATTCCTGTAACATTTTGAGAAAATAATTTCTTTTTTTGGTTTTGGCTTGGTTTATTTTTTTAATAAATTGCTTTCTAAGAAAAATCGTTGTATCGTAGTCTAACCTCGAAGTGCTTCGGAGAAGTTTCATTTTAGAGGAATCAAAAATAGAATTTAAATTTTTTAAAATAATACTCAAGTCATCTTCTGCAAAGAAAGATAAAGCGATCTACATAAATAGTAAGTGCATGTGTGTGTTCGTCGCAAATTGAGCATAGTTTTTCTGTCTCGTAAAAGGACTTTTTACGACCATAAACTGATGGGTGCTGCTGAATAAACAGTACGGGACCAGAAAGGAAAAGTTAACAAATGATGCTAAAATGTCAAGACGAAGCCATTATCTTCGGAGGAAATGTATAAGTGTGTTTCCCATTTAGTCAGCGAGGAAATCCAACCGAATCACCCTCACTCCCCGAAATGTCTGTTCTAGGAGATTTGTTAACTAAGCAGCCCGGCCCGCAACCTCCGGGTCCATCGGCTCCCCATCCGCCCACTAGACGAAGAAGCTCCAGGCGATTAGCTTCTCGAATTTCACGTCGTCGCTTCTTTTCTACCCCAATAATTTCTGGTAGGTAGCCTGCGCCTGACTTCCTTGGGGCCCCCATGCGGCGGAGCAGCCCCAGTGCACTCGCTGGAGGAAGGGGCGCAGCTCGCGGATTGGTCGCCAGGCTCCGTGCTCTGGTGCCAGGCGACTTCGCCAGGGAGTGTGGAGGACGAATCCTGTTTTTGGCAAAACCCCCGACAAATCGGCGCCGCGACGGAGCCCACGCCAATGAAATGAGGCGTCGAGGAACGCAAAAGAGCGCAAAAAATTCGGGGAGCTCGACGGGCTGGCGAATGGGGAGGACGTGTAAGCCAAAGTCGAGGGGGAATCGGGCGCAAAATGGAGCTGCTCCCGGCAACCAATGCCACGCCACACGCTCAGTCATCCCGCATCCCGGGCATCTTTTTATTCATGATCTATTTGCCCAGTCAGAGGGCTTATTTATGCGCTTCTATCGTCCCCGGGGCTTCATTTTATTTCATCTCGTGTGGCCATTTTTGCCCAGCAGCGTCTACCCCATGACCCGAGGGATTCCCAGCCCCGGGACGTTTTTCATGTCTCAGCCGGACGGATTCGTTGGGCGCCGCTCAACTTCTTTCCCGGTTTTAGCTTTTAGGCTCCAGATCGACTCGCAGGTTCTTGAGGAATTGCTTACTTTATGTAGAAAGATTTATCTTTGGTGTCTGCGAATTTCTGGCACAACGACGCAAATTCTTGGCTTTATATGCTTCCCGTCGACAGTTTGTCGTCGTTGTAAAGATTCTTGTTTTCGGGAATACCTTACAAGGATAATTTCCGCTTAACATTGAACCCTTCGAGGTCAGCGCTGTGTTACTAAGAACAAACAAAGCAATTCTGGATTTTCGGGGAACTAGTTCGCCGAATTCAAGATGAGTAATTGGTCATGAATATTCTTGGGTCTATTAATATCCTCACTTATATGCTTTGAGTTATGCAATAAATATAAAGCAGAATCCACTTTGCTGCTTTTCTACGAAATTTATACCTCCACGAAATAGTGCTGAAGTAAATTTGTATATTTTTGCGTCATAAGATGATAATCTAAGTGAATACATTTTGCTTAATCCTTAAGTAGATCAAAAAAGTAGGTACCACTAATTAATAAAGACATCTTTGATAAACCTATTTTATAAATTTAATTTTTTATTTTGTTATTACCATCAGCAGAAAGATAATTACACAAATTATATTAGGAAAAGGAAAACTGTATAGATACATAATTATTACAAAAAAACAACTTTGAGAAAATAATATTTAATTTTGAATACCTGGTAGGGCTTAATAAAAAGTTCTGTTCCATATCTCATAGAAAAATTACCAAATTTAGAGCAAAATTATTTTATTAAACAAAATCAATACGAAAAATGAATTATGCATTTTATTCTTTAAACAAAAATCATTCTCTAGATTATCTTTGAACGACATTCCAAACGTGTATACCTATCCGAATCTAAAAATATGAGTGGGTTGTTAAGTTTCAATAACAACTACATATACCTACGTTTTTCTTTAATTATTGGAAAGTGCATTTCAACTTATTAACATTTAAATATAATTCAAGATTGTAAAGGATATTCCAATTATTTTTCTTACATGAGAAACGTTTGCTGTTTTTTCGATCGTTTGTATATTGTAGTTTTTAAACATGTACGTTCATATATGCACTTGCTGTAAATACAAACAGAAGACAGTAATTGTAGAATGCCATAAGGTATACTATTAAATTGAACTCTACTACCATTACTCATTTTGAATGTTTAACTCCATTTTTGGTTTGTTTTTTAATTAGTCTCCATCTCAATTCAATCACATCAAAATCAAATACATAGGAAAACAATTGCAAATTTTGAAAACGAAGAACTTAAAGCAAAATGTTGAAGAAAAACGAATGTTTTCAAAAACAGGGTGTGATTACAAAGAATTAACATAACACGCACTCTTTACTACGATTTATTATAAATTGGTTTAAAATCAGCCTATACAAAAAAAAAATATGTATTTCGTTTCGAAGCTGGTACATTACATATTTTTTTAGTGGTTTTATTAATTTTGTGGGGTATTGTGCTATTATAATACCTATGTATCTTTTATTGGATCGGGTTATTGCACTCTTTGTAGAAATCACAATCCTCCCGGGCGAAATTTATGTGTAAAAATGTGTAAAATGGAACATGCACGAAATTCAGACGACACCCCTGCGAATTCAGAAATCCTCGACGACACAAATTGGAATTTATGATGCAATTGCGAAAATGAAATGGATCGCCTAATTCAATTCAGCGAATAAAATTCCAGAGTTATTAATTCAATTAGTTAATGCACTTATGAGCCAGGAAGGAGCAGGCGCGCTATAGCGAGTTTATAGTCGATTTTAACGGCTGTGCGAATTGCTCCTTCCAGGAGACTGTTTATTTTGGGTTTTGGGTTCCAGAGCACCGACCGATGTGTAATACGCGGTAGAGCACATATGACAGCTTCCCCTCGCCCTTGTTTTCCCTATTTGAAGCTTAAGAAATCAATGCGCTAATATGCTTAGTAAGGATCGTTCCCCGGGGTTCCGAGGAAGCCAATGATCCAGAACAAATATGACCGAAGTTACTTTTGTCATCACCCGTCCAACTTAGGATTTGTTGCAATATTTTACGGCTGTTTAGGCGGATTTACTCTTCGTCGCCGCGCTTATGAACTCCGGATTATGTTGTTAGTGAATTAAAATACTTAAAATAAATCACAGAAAATGCAATCAGTTACCGAAATAAAGTTTCCACACAACATTCTTATTTTGCATATTTTTGTCTTAAATGCGTATTCCAAATTTACTCTACATATATTTATAGTTGTTAATTTTATTACATGAAAAAATAATATATATTTCACAGATAGGTACTTAATCTTTATAAAATAATCTTCTGTCTGCATGAAAAAGATACTGGTAAATTTAAAAACAAATGAAACGAATAAAGTATAAACCAAATATGTGAGGAATAAGTTGGAACAATTTAAACATTATAACATAATTGGATATTCGCAAAATTTAAAAATATGAAGTATACATAGATATGTGGTTTAATTATGCATATAGTATTTGTAAATTAGGTGAAAACAATTTTCGATATAATCTTTTCTTCTTTTAATTTAAAACTATCTCATTAAAAAATACTTTTTTTTTTGTAATTAAGTAAGCAATCTTGATTCTGAAGGAAGGAGTACATATATGTATAAAATTCAAATATTACATTTTTGTTTTATTTTACAGGCTTAAAAACAAAATTATAGTAGTAAAAATTCGAAAATACAGCTATTAATCAAGAAATATTGAAAATTATTATTTCTTACTTATTTATAGTGTGCACTTTTAATCTGACAAATTTAAAGTTCGATTGAGTGCAAGCATAGAGAAATAAAACATGTTTTATTTCTCTATGGTGCAAGTGAGATCATAACATCTTGGCGCCGACCTGACTTTGAAACATTTTCAGTCCTTTTACTTTGAGATATTTTTATTGCCGTTCGTTCTGTCTCCTCAGTGGCTAAGAAGTGGATAATTTCTTATGCAACATCAAAATCAGAGCAGTTTGCATTTTGATTGGACTACAAATGGCGACTTTAACAAATTTCGCAAGCCCTCAAACGACGCCGAAGCTCCTTTTCATTCATTCAATTTCTATCAGATGTCGAGATGGGAGGAATGATTCAAATAGAAATTCTCTGGCGCCAGACATCCTTCCAGCGCTCGTGATTTGTATCCCCAACTGACTATAAAAAATGAGATAAAAACTTTTTTATTTCGACGGTTATTTTTTTCCAACTGTGAGCAACTTTTAGATTGCTCCGGGGTTATCTCGGTGCTGGCATATTTGATGTATGGATTTTCAAATGCCTTTCTAACTCTACGAACTGCGACGTAACTTTCAGAATTTTATTTGAAAAGTTAGATGTTGGAAAATTGTGGGTCATCAAATTTCCTACATGCAAAAGATAAATTTAATATTTTTCATTGTACCTACATATAAATAAAAATGTGTTATTAAAAACCCGACCAAGTGGAAATTTGATTATCACATGAAGCGTATACTGTAATACAATTTTAACATAACAATTTAGTGGTTTTTAAAAAGTTTTATTCGTATGCCAAATATAATAACGCCAAAACTTTCCTTAAAAAATTAATTTCTAAAATTGATTCAATAAGAAGTTTTATTATTTGTTGTTATTAAGTCCTAATTTAACTACGAAAATTAATTTAAACTTTTTGACAAATGCGTGCTTGTCATCGTTGATAAATTGAAAAAAATAAATATATGTATTTGTTTTTACTATTTATATGTATCAAGCTATCTGCATATTTTCTATTTGATATATGTATACATATGTATATGTACTTTTGTTATTTACCCTGTTTTAGATTTTTTGAGAAAAGCAATATTTAGTTTTCTTTGCACTAAAACTTAAATCATTTAAACATGAACATGACTATACGGTATAAATTATTTAATTCTTTTAAAGTCTGATTGATTTTAAAACATTAAAAAGTAATAACATTTCTACAACATTAGCTAGAATGGAGTTATTTTATGATTACTAGATTACTAAAAGGGTTAAAATAAAAAATCATTGTGCAATTTCTAAAAAATATGTATTCTTATTATAGATTTTAAATATTTCGCTTTTTTTTTATACACATAAAAGTCGGTCTATAAATTGTTGAATCCTCAAACGTGCTCTGAATTGAATGCACATCATTTTAAGTGGTGTCCTTTCTGGCGTGAGGGATCTGTGAAGAGATAAATAATCATAAAATTTCAACATTAAAAAAGCACTCCTCTTTCGCACTGCATCTGTCCGTCCGCCTGAGCAATTTTCTCCCCGCAATAGGCGCTTTCAAATCGGATGGCCTTAACGACTCGTCTAATGAAATTGTTCTCAATTAAACTGTAAGCGTGCATAACAAGGAGCCCTTTCGGGGGTGCCGAGGTCGTTAAGACATCAGCCCTAATCCAATGGCTGTTTCCCGGCCAAAATGATAGACACTGTGGACGGGCCTCAACTATAAATAATAAAAAGCCCTCGATGGTCTCCGCTCCTGTTGCAGCTCCCACTGGCGATTCACCCCAGATTATCCCAGAATTGTTTTTATTAACACTTTGGGGCCTCTTAGCAGGGCTGCAGCGAATGAGGCTGTAAATGACTTAACTCCCCCGGAACGCAGTAGCTAGGAAGTCGCTGGGTAATAACCGCGAATTCATTATCCGTGTCATTTGAATTAACGCCCGTCTGGGACCCAGCATCGTGTGAGTGACTTGCAAAGACATTTTTTTTGAAGGAATTAACACAAATTTCATATTTGTAAATTCCACCGAATGAGAATCGCCCCTCCTGCGATGCCTCTATTATTTTCGCGATTTTGATGACTCTGCTCTGCCCGCCTCTGCTCGTAAATTTACTTGCAGTTATTACAGCCGCAATTGTCGAGGGAGGAATGGAGTCTTCCAAAACTGCTAATTATACCTTAAATTACAAATAAACATAAATTTTAGTAGGAGGTCTGCAAAGTTGACGACGTCCACTGTAATGGACTCAAGCAGTGCGAATAAATGTTAGTACTAGTAGTTGAAGTATCATTAACATTATCTTTTAAAAAAGTGTTCAAGTGTTAGCATTAATCTAGAACTATGTCGAGAACATACAGTTTTCCAACAACTACAATTTTAATGCTTTACTTTTGAAATTGAAATGATCATCTTGAAATTTATTCCGAAATCTATTGGAGTTCAATACTTTCTGTTGAAACTTTGGATTTTTCATTTTGAACTGTAAAGTTCTGATTCCGAAAGAGTTTATACCTATTTTTATGCAGATTCTCTGAAATCAGCTCATACATCCATGATAAAAATAGCAGAATTCAATTTAAGTCCTGCTATGCAAGGATATTTTACAATTTCAAATTAAAAATAGACATATATTTATTTCATCAAATTAAGAGGTATATGGTTTGTGTTTAGTCAGAAGATTTATGGAATTATGCTTTCAGTTTTACTCAATAGATGTACCTAAATCTTCTCAAGCATAAAATATGATAAAAGTAGTCATTGAATTAGATACATCATGTGTGTGCTTAATTTCTTTAGAAAATCCGTAGATTAATTTAAAAAATTCGAATTATGTAAGTAGATTCTGTTTTTTAGGCTCTAAAAATCCGTAGATTATGTTCTTTAAAAAAATGAAATTGGAAAAATGTTTTAAAATTTGTGACAGAATAAATTTTCAAAGATAATTCATAAATTAGGTACCTTTTTGTATATGTATTAGATCATAAGTATGATATTTAGAAAACAACCCAAAAGTCAGATCCTGAAATTGTGAAAAGTAAAATTACAAATTTTCGAAAGATGCTTCAACTCTTAGCTAAGTATAAAGACTAATTGAGAAATTACTTTTCGAATTGAATAGGCCAACGCTTCGTCTTCAGATTATAAAATGAAACCGTAGTTGAGGCGAACGAGATCTCCCCGGAACCACTAATTAAACCTCGGATTACAAATAAACATAAATTTTGTGAGACCACATTAAAATGTTGAAACGTCTGTGAACTTGACGCCCACTGTAGAGTCTGTCTCGAGTGGACACAGGCCGGCGGTAAGAAATTATCGGACTTGTCCACATAAATCTTAGAGGAGTCGGCGTGCAGCAACCGGAACTAATGCAGCATCCCTTTCATAGAAAATTGAAATTTATGCGAAAATTATTTCAGGAGGAATTTTGGCCGATAGATTTCTATCGAAGGTCTTCGATTTGGGGATCGACACGTATCGAATGGCGACCAGCAAGGGAAACGCCCTGACAGGCGGCCGATTGAGATAAATAAATTCACTTTGTATAGATATGCACTTCCGGGACAACGTCCATCGATTCGCCAACCCCCGAAAATGTTGACACCGCCGAATCGTCGGAGAAGCCGCCCTCCCGCAACAAGCAGATTTCTGCTGACTTATTCGGAGGGAAACTTTTTCTAAGAATCCTTTTGTCCAGGAAGTGATGATCAATTTTTGTCCGGAAAGACTATAATTTGTTAAATTTTTTTTTTTACTTGCAGTAGGGAGAAGCGCATTAAATGTGGCTTATGTCAGATCAGAAACAGAAAAGTTTCTCAAGCGTAAAGAAGAAAACCATTTGCCGAACCCTCCGGATATGCCTCACATTTCGCCTTTCGTTAATTCCTGCATGGGTTAGAGTCTTTTGAATTTTTCCATAAAAATAGAAAATATATTCTTTAAATACGCGACGACAAATGTATATACGTAACTTTCGCTCTTTTTTAGAAGTCGAGTGGAAAAAGATATCTTTTATCTCCTATTATATGACAAAAAAAAAAAACACAATTTGTTGGAGTCGAATAATATTTAACTTTCTAATCCTAAAGCTTTGATAAGCCTTATTTCGAGAGCAATTAATTAAGTGAAGCTTCTTAACAATCTGCGATCATTTATTGAAATCATTTTATTGTAATTTAAGTATGATTTTTTCAAAGGTCACAATGGTAACAGAAAATTTGAATCGAGAAATGTCTCATTAATTATTTGTTAGAGCATAATTTACACTGTGTTATGTTTTTACCAAATTTTCAATAATCATCAAAAAGCGGTTTTAAGTAATTTTAACACCAATTAATTTTTTCAGAACCTTACGTGATAGCAAAAATTTTTGGGTGCCAGTGAATTCAGGGCATACAAAATAAATAAAAACAGCATACCAAATTTCAGTTGAATATTTTTCGTTTGTAAAGTAAAATTGGATATAAATTTAGCAGAAAGCTATTAAAACCTCCCTTCTTTTGAAATCAAATTTGCTCAAATACTTTTCGTTTCTCCCTCATGTATGAATCATACAATTTTCGGTTCAACTATAGTAGAAGACGGGAAATTTTATCGCTACTCATCCCGAATATTGCCGCATTGCATCCATTAAAATAAGTTATGTCGCAGAGGACTGTCGACAATTCTCCTCACAGACCGAAATCTTTATAGACATATTAAGGAAAATTTGAAGGGCGAGAAGCGCTCAATAAAGTTGAAAAAATGCAGATCCACTTGTACAATAAAATCTTTAAAAATACTTTATATAGTCCATCGTCGCATGGTCACTAATGCCTTGGAATGCCCGTGCCCCAAGTAATTTGATGCGATGCTACGCACTATGGAGTGGCGCAGCGCGAATGCACAGGATCCATCGTTCTGGAAGGAAATATGCATACATTAGAGGGTTGGCCCGCCAAAGGGTGGTTAATGGCTTACAAGAACTAGGGAGCTGCACGCATCCCGAAGGAGCTCCTCGATGTATGTAGCTTGCAAACAAAACGGCGAAGTGACAACCTCGAAGCCATTTGTTATGAGGGATGACAAGCAATAACCTCCGAACCTCCGAAGAGTCGCCCAAACCCAAAACGAACCGAAGCCCTACTTACTTCCTGGGAGCAATCAATCTGAAAATGGTCCAGCACAGCGCCGCACCCCATGCAACCGAAAGTTTTTGGTTTATCTCGGCCTGTCGAAATTTATGTTACTCCATGCTCACTGATGCGGCGCGTATTCGATAATCAAAATTTATCAGGAAGGAAATCAGAGAAGCGTTCGACAAGCAGCCAACCCCTCGCGATTTTGCCTATATTTAGCGTAAGTTTGGCGGGTCATTTCATAAATCAGATGCCGGCGCAGATAAGGGAAAAAATTAAAAATAAATAAACTGACTAGAATCGCTCCAGCAATTAAGATGGCATTAAAGATGCGCTGATATCTGAATCTGAAATTGTCCGCCACCCCCATATTTTTGCAGTTGAGTGCACTCAGAGTGAGCCCCGTCCTCCGCTTGTTGACGCAAACTATAGATGTACAAAGTGCTCCGACGACGTTTCAGGGCAAATTGCCATCTGATAAAAACCTCAACGAATTTATGGATTGCTTTCGTTTGATTCATGACCTTAATCGATGAGTATAAAGGACAGTGTTTCTCATCCGAAGATGGGGTAAGTGATTGAGCCCCTGTGGTTGGGGTTGTGAATAAGAGTACTGCGATTTATTTTTTGGCAAACATTTTCGTCTTGTATTCAAAAGTCCTTCAGTCTTGTTAAAATTGATAATATTTATCTGGAGCGAAAAAGAGCATGGTAGAATTAATTCTACCTTGTATAAAAAAAAAAGAATGCAAATTAAAATCGCTATATACAGTATAGTGCCAGAGAATTATAACCACTCTAACAAATTTCAAAATTTGAACTCTGATTACATTTTTCTCGCAAATAATTAAACAGATTAACATTTCTTTGCAGAGTTGCAATCTTTTCTCCTTTGTTATCATTGTTTGAAGAATAATTAATCGTTTCGTTACGAACCAATATGCAATATGCAAAAGTATGTCCCCATTCATTTATTCCAGTTCTATCAAATATAAATATCAATAATCAATTTTTCATGTTTCCAAGAAGTATTACATGGTATACCATTTCACTTAACGCCGAAAGCATAAATAGTTGCATCGAAGGAAGTCGCCGAGATTAGCAAGTGTTATTAAAAATAATGGCGAGTATACTAAATACTAGAAATATTAATTTGCAAAATATGTGAATTTACCCTTAATTTCATTTTTATCTTAAACGCGTACGAATATAATAAAGTTGTTTTCAAAATAAAGTATGGAAGCATAAATGTTGGTGGTTATAATTTTTTGGTACTGTACTGTATATTCAATATTCCTCTTATAATGTCACTAATCTCTGTAATGGAAAAAGGCAGGACTTTTTGCTAAAATTTGATTTAATAATAATGCATTCAAAAGTTATTGCATGGGATGATTCGTTCATAACAACTACTTTTATCTGTATTTACATAAATCGTTAGTAAAGAAGAACAATATTAATATATGTTATATGGAAAAGGCGATAAATAAATTTTCAAAATAAATAAAAATGACTTCACTAACAATTATGAAAATTAGCCTCCTGTAGATTCTAGTTTATGGCACCGCACCGCACCGCACTTTGTATAAAAAATTTAAATCACCAAAGCTGAAAAAAGTAAAAATTTTGTAGTAGTAATAAAATCGTTCCAAAAATTTTTTAAATAAATAAAACGACGCTTTGAACGTGTTTGGAACTCAAATTCTGTAATAGGATTTTGTGAGATATGCAAATGAGTAGCAATTAACACTCATTTTTTTAGGAAGGTTTTAGGCAGTGGACATATGACTATGATTTGAGTGAACATAAAATATGACGTAAATCGATAATAATCGCGCAACGTAAATCGAACCAACGTAATTTGTAGGCACGTAAAACGTGTTCCGCGCTTCGTCTATAACCTAAATTTCAATTTTACGGGAATCATTTGCTGCTTCTACTGACTTAAATTCCGCTTTCACATTGAAAATTGGCGCCAGTGGATTGTCAGTTTACTAGCACTTTACATGTCTATTAAAACTTATATTTTTCCCTTTATGAGATTATTTGACATTTAATAGTGACCCAAAAGTTCGTTATTATTTTCCAGTATTCGTTACTCGTCATATTCGTCTTGTTAGAATTTCGTAGCTGCCGACTTTATTTATTGTTTTTTAAAGTTGTCTGAAGTGTTTAGATAAATACGAATAACTAAATAATGATTGTTTTAACTTTTAAGTTTGTGTCGAAGGAAAATATAGAATTTGAAGACGTAATCCCAAATTACCATCCATTACTCTTTAATTTTTAAAAATTTAGATTTAATAACTTTAAGAGAGAGATTAATGTGTTGGTCATCGATAAAACTTACTGAGCGGGATTATATTATTGCTCAATCGTAATGATTAATGTGTAAATTATTATTAATTTAGTCGCTTATTGAATGATTTTTATTTTGCTGGCGTAATAAAAAGTGCTTTAGAAACTGTTCTTAAATTGATAAGCCTCGCAAAATAATAGAATCCCCAATTTTTTAATAAGATTGTCTTTTGAAATGAAATCTTTCATTATTTTAGGAATCATTTGCTGCTTTAAGCCGAAGTGAATTGTTTTTTAAGTGATGAAATAAAAAATTGCAAAAACGACTGCTTGCAAATTTGAAACAAGTTTTTAAGCAAATGTGCCCACCCACCACCGAGCAAATTAGAGTCACGGCCACGAGATGCCGCGTCGAGCGACCCCTGTGACGGAACGATGATTTTGACTGGTGGTTTGAGTATGACTTCTGGGCGTGAGTGTTTTTGTCGCACTGAAGTGTCAAGTCGTGCTTTTTCTCAACGTTCCCTTAAACTACGCTATTTTATCGGCAAAAAACCGTAAGTACAAGTGACCGCTTCCTGCCCCCATGGATGCAAATAAGCGAATTGCCGAGAAAATAAGCAGAAGTGCTGCAAATCGACTCGAAACTCTCAAGTGTTCGCACTCAACCCACACTCCGCCATTTTTCTGGTGAAAAAGTTATTTCTCGATGAAAACAAATCGCATTCCCAGTGAATAATGCTTGATGTCAGCAAAATTAGTATCTTAAACCACAGTGACTATGCCTACCGATGGTTTATCCGTGCTATTTTTGAGTATTCCTTGAGTATTTCAACGGAAGCTATTTCTTCCATATAAGGAGAACTTGAGGGTAATTGAGTTCATTTTAGAGGTCTGCGGAATTCCACGCAATTCATTAATGCTGTGCAATTGCAACGGCCAGTTATCCAGTCTCAACTGAGGCCTGGCGGTGCGGAATCACTTTTTGTTTATTACGAAAATGTAAACATCTGAGTTATCAGGTTGACATTTGGCTGGGTTGTTTACATAACAGAGTTGCCACTTTGCAGGAGTGAGGGGACTTTTTTCGGGGATGACCGGCGTAACCAGATGCGAAATATAACATTTTTTGGGGCGGGGATAAATCAAGAACAAATAAATCGATAAGATTAAATATTAAACTGATTGTCGGCTTATTTGGTTATCTAGACGCGCAAAC
This sequence comes from Machimus rusticus, assembly GCA_951509405.1. Lineage (NCBI taxonomy): Eukaryota > Metazoa > Arthropoda > Insecta > Diptera > Asilidae > Machimus > Machimus rusticus. The sequence goes on along the minus strand of OX608050.1, from coordinate 45,712,092 downwards.
CGTTCAAAACGAAAATACTATCTTAATTCCCAGCCTTGATATGTACTGCTGAGTGAATTATTGATGTCTAAAATTAAGTAACTGATACTAATTCTTTCGTTTTAGGAAGCTTACTAAGTTAGACAGTGACTTCATTCTAAACAACTCTTTTTTATCTTTTGTATCGCCTATTTACCTTAAATATTTTATCCACATGAAAATAATTTATTCTGACCGGAAAGAGTTCTAAATTTCAGCGGTCTTAAGTTTAGCCGGATATTCTTGAAAAGCAACGGACTTTTAAACACAGGTAGGGATTGACCCCACTATCTTCTGATGTGTTTCTCGATTTAGGTATTGTGAATGAAAGTAAAGAACAAGCAGACCAAACTAAACTTTAATCTATGCACTTATAAATTTAAGTTTTTAGTCCATAAAACTACATAGGTATAAGTATATAAGCACCTAGATATTCGTCAAACGGCACTGAAATTTTGCATAAACTGGGGATAAATATGCAAAATTAGTGAGGGCAAAATCCAGAACAAAGAATTGTTTTTTCTCGAAAAATATCGGGAAAAACAATACAGCCCTTACTGATTATTGCATGTTTAGTCGTTTTAGACCACCATGCAAATTTTTACAAAATTTCAGCGCCGTTTGACGAATATCTAGACCCTTGACTTGTTCCGATTTTTATATCACACATGCGGAGTAAGTGTCCTCTCTTTTTATTTTGGCAGGGGCTCTAAAATTTGAACCTACTCTAGTGTCTGACAGATACGCTGTCAAATTTGTGAATTGTCTCATTCCGTAGGGAATTTTAAACCTGTAAAGCTTCCGCATTCGTAATATAAAATAGGATACGATACTCGGGCGGCAGCCGATTGTCACACGAAGGCGGAATTGGGCGCACGTGCGAAGCCCTCGTATCCTAATATACTATTATTTCGTAACTTTGTTATAATGCGTACAAAATGTATAGCCAAGGACAATTTTAGCTTTATATCACTAATAGTCTGCGAGTAAAATGATTATGACATATAGGTGGACATGTCGAAATAACAAGGGTTCCAACTTCTTGTAAAGTAACAGATGGAAGAATAAAATTAATAACTTAATTTACAACAATAAGATTAATTTTACTCAACTTAAATGGCAAAACATTACAATGCAATCAAACGCGAAAGCCCGAATTGAAATGATTTTCTTTCAATTATAATTCCAGTGATAAAAATGAAAAGAGATATGGTAACATGCTACATAATGCTACTATATATAATCTGTTGAACTTTCATAATGAACTACATATTAATAAGTTTGACCACCGAATTCCATTTGCCTAGTATTTGTTTTTCTTATGCAAGTTAAGACAAGTTTTTTGGTGGGTTTGTATGTAAAACAGCATTAATGCAATAATTGAAAAATTTTTGTAGATGGACATGTTTAGTAAAAGTTGTGTTTCTACTTAGACACCTACACTAATATTCGGCAAATTTTTCTATTCAGACCAAGTTCACATTGGTTATGCATGAGTAATCTTATGAAGTCATCATTTTCTTGCTTTAAAAAAATCATAAAGCGTCTATAATTATACCAAAAACCCGAATACCTTTAATCAATGTAAATAAACGGTCGCAAATGAAAATAAACGCTGAAAATGAGTTTATGTCTAGATTTTGTTTGAGTTCAGTGTTCAGCGTGAAAAAGTGCAGATTTCTCCTCATTGAAGAGTGCAATTGCGTGCAGGTATCACTTTGCCGCAGGGTTAAATTATGTGGGCGTTGCTCTTCCTGTTGCAAGTGATGATTAGTTTTAAGGTGGTTGAGGTGTTTATGTTTATTTATAAATAAAAAGAATCAGAGCTGTATTAGTTTGCCCATCATGACTGATCTCATTATTTGGATCGTGTGATTAGGATTATTTCAAAAACATATCAACACCTGATATGTGCTGTTATTCGTAATTAAAAGCGAATTATGCTATCGTCCGTGCTTCGTCTAAAAGCCAATGACACGATCAGTTTCATGGTGCAAGATGAGATCGGCGGATACGGTTGTATGTTAGCCCGATCTACACCATGATCGTGGCAATTGTTAAAAAGTGTTTTTGGTTTCAAAACATTTGAGGCAGTCTGGTGCGCTGAATGTGGGACGAAATTAAATGAACCGAAACAAATTGAGCCGATGTATCCGATCATGTCGCCATTACCTCCTGATCGTGTTTGGTGGGTGAGAAAGAAACGCTTGATTGTATGTAATTAGTTTTATCTTGGGGCGTAAGCAGCCTGCCCTGATGGGATAATGACTGAAATCGTTTTTAACGAGGCAATCCATTTATTAAGTTTCCCCAGGTGCAATTCATCTTCTTTAAGATGCAAATGCTCTCTGCCGCTGCAGCGATCTGCTGTGAGCCCGCGGTGAACCGCAAAAGAATCGAGATTATCTCATTCCACTTTCTTCGAGAGGTCAAAAGTATTTTTCTTATTTAATAACAATTTTTTTTTGCTGAGCCAACTGCTTGATGAGTCTGTCTTCACTGGCGATCTTAATCAGCCGCAAAGCCACTGTTCGCGGGGAGCATATGTATGTTTGTGCCGGTTGCTGCCGCTCGGTACCTATGTTGTATGTTGGTCTGGGGCTCACTGGGACTGCTCTAGAGACTCCAATCCCCCCGACTAGCCGCGACTGGTTTTGAGGTTTTGTAAAGAGCGAGCAACTTTGTTTCTTGGCTCACCAGACTAAAATTAATCGAGTCTCAACACTTCCATCTGACGTGCACGCGCGATTCAGTGCGGTTCATTGGATTCATCTCTATTTCTGTCTAATTAGAAACTAATGGAGAAGGAATAGGCGTCTTTGCCGCTTCTGAAGAATATCGCAATTTCACAGTAGCGTTTTAGCGCGCGACGTTTGATTTTGATAGTTGGGATTTACCCGCTAGTCGGTAGTAAGTCATTACACAAGTGTTGACCCCCTGGTGAAAATTAAGAAAGTTAATACTTAATACGCGGGCGCGAAATGTTCCCCTAAATTATGCTGAAGTGGTTGTACACCGGCATAATATCCCACTGTGAAGAAAACCTCCCCCGCCAGTTAGGGGTAGTGAAAAGAGAGCAGAGTGCCACTGTGATAGTTGTGTGAATTATTGATTTTGTGAACAGAATCTCACCCAAACAGCGGCATCATCGCGAAATACCTTCCAATACTGGGAAATCAGAAGGCAACTCTACAGAAATAAACACCTTTTAGGGGGAAATCGTGTGGGTTCAGCCACTCTGTCCACCCCCACAAGTAGCCTTTTTTTTACGGTGCAGTGCTATAGCCCATAGTGAAACAAGGGCTTTTTTGCATTTATTTATTAATTAATTTCGTTTTTTTCTTATACAAAAAAAAAAATACTAAACGGAAATCACGAGTTGTCGAAAATACTCAAAGGGTATTGATCTGTTGATGTTTTTGTGGAACATGAAAAACATTGTGAGAATTTTCTGAAATATTTGTGCTGATGTGAGAACGGCTCCAAGACCCAATTTACATAGGGAATATTATCTGGATGGTAACCTCTATTTATGGCATTATTCTTATAATTAATTAGTTGATTTGTTAAGTGTTACTGCATGTTAAGAAATTACATTCTTGGTTTAACGAACCCTTAATTTTTAATAGTGTAAATCTCTAGCCAGCCACACAAACATACCTTTTCCTTACGAACGAAATTCTTTGCTTGGCACCCTCTCGTAATAAGATCAATAAAGATGCGATTTTGTAGCTCATCCAAAAATCAAACCATGAGATCTATTCAATTTTTGTATGGTTATAGGGTCGCCGATTTTCATTGAAGGTCGTTGGGGTCGAGTTTTCTATATGCCAACTAGTCGTGTTGACGTGTATTTAATTAAATTCAGTACCAACTAACCTATACGTTAAGTTAAAGTATCCCATTCTACATGTTGGGGCGGCAAATTTTGAGTAGATGGAATTGCATTGGACCAAAGCCGAATACGGAGGTCCATCACAATTTAGGCACGTTTATATAATTGGAGATTTTTAATTGTAATACATTAGAATTATTATTATATATTTTCAGTGGGAGTTCATAGTACCAAATTGAAATGGTTTTCTATTTTTATATCACGCAATAACTGTGGTAGGGATGACAGAAAAAGCTTTTATAAAAATTGCGAGTAGAAAGTGGGATAAACCTTTTAACGTTTAATAATTTTGATTTATCGAATTACGAATTTTCGAGATAAAAGTAAAGTTAATGAATATTACAGTAGCCTATGCTGATGTTGAGCTTGAAGAGAATATAAATGATTTATAAATTTGTTTATATTTCGTTTCTAAAGAAGTAGTCAAAAATTTGTCGTCGCCAGAAAAAATCTTTGGAAGTAAGAAGAATCTTTCCATACAAATCATACAGGCTTTTATTTCATATTTTTAAAATGTATATGTATGTTATAAGGACACTCTCATTTTGGAATTGAATATTTTTTGAAAAACAGATTGAATTTTAATATTAATCCCTTGAACTAAAATGCCGAGTTCAGTTGGACATGCTTTTTTTGATATTAATAAGTTTTGGTGTTGAAAACACTACAATTTATTCAAGAATTTATTGTAAATTTTTGTACAACTTTGCATTGTTTGAAAGTTTGTATTATTTTTAAAATTCACTGTATATTAGGTACTATCATTGCTATAGAAACATAAAAATAGCTTTGGTGTAGTCGTATAATGTTGTAAATATTGCATCCAAAAATTGCGTTAAGGAGTTGCCGCACAATTAACCGTCTGTATATTTTTATTTATATCTCTTAAGCTACGATAACACGAATACCATAATTTGATGTATATAAATTTTATCAAAAAAAAATGTTTACTTAGTGAGCAGAAAATTTAAAACATCTTTCCTATAACGAGGAAAAGTTAAGCGATCTAGTTAAAATTCTAGAATATCTTATCTTGCCGAACAGCATATCTTTAAGATAAGAAATGTATTCCATGATAAAATAGAAAAATCTACTTTGATAAATGGTTCATATTGTTTGCGAGTATAACTGGTTTTATATTTGAGTTTCATGGTTGGAAAAACGACACTGAAAATGAAATGCACGATCTATGCAAAATACTCAAGCACTGTAGCGCACTGCACAGAACTTTTACGACCGCGGAAGTGACGCAACATGAGGCTTTCGTGATTGTTTTGATGAGTAATATACGATTACCGCGAATTTCAAGTCATTTTTCCTGAGAAAAGTGGCCTTTTTGTTATAATCACCCCTCTCTGGTATGTGCCATAAATGGACGTAGGCATTCTTAACTTTTTTACAGCATTTTTTGATTCATTTCGGTTTAAACCTTCAGTAGACGATGAGGCATCAATACATATAATGTCTTATGCCAAACAGTGATGCTATTTTGCTGTCTTTGCAATGTCATACATTTAAGATGGTTTTCGGATTTGTGTTTTGCGGACAGGGTTTTTGGATCGCTTCCACTATTTATTTTAAGACGAGACTTGCGTGAAGTCATTTTACAATTTTACGAATCGGTTTCATACGCCCAATAGTAGAACTGTTGGATTTTCATAATTTTCTAAAATAGGTACATTTATGAAATAATCGCGAAAATGTATCGTGCTACTCTGTAAATTATAATTGCTGCAAAAACCCGATTTTCTGGCTAAACAGCCTCTGCGTCACTATAAATTGTCTTGGCGCTCCTCTTACCTTCGCGTCCGGCAACAAAAATAAAAATATTGGCGAAGACGCGGTGATGATTCACTGTCTCCGCGGGACATTAAACTTTGGCAGATCAAACAGCGAAAACTCAATTTGAGAAAACTTAAAATAAAATTTCCTTCGAGCGACACGTCCGGTTCTAGTCACCTTTTGTCTTTCCATTTCTATTTCTACATTAATATTTAGCATGTCCGGGGAAAATCAGCTTGACTGTGTTTGGCAATCCATGCGTGCATGAATGGGGGCTACTGCGAACGTACCTTTAGCTGGATGTTCGATAGTGGTGGCCTCGTATTCACCTGCACACGTAAAATCGAAAGTAGGCTACCAGAAGCTCAGTGGGTGGACGTGTTTACTATGGATCCGTGGGATGTGGATCAAAAAATAACGACCTTTTTCATCTCGTTTCAGTTCTGTTCTTAACAGACTCGATGAGATTGTACTTATGTAATTGGAGAGGCGGTGGCCTTAAATTTTTCACTCCACATGCCGACCTGGAACTCTATTTAATTTGGAGTAAAGCAAGCTGGAGGTCGTGCACTCTTATATACAAAAAATGAATATCTTTACAGATAACTCTTGCGGGTACTTTTTCTTATGAATTTTACTCACGATTTCATTTTCTCGTTAACACTAGGTTTACGGACATTTCTTATATACCTATCTCTAAGAACACGCGTCAATTTGAAAATATATGTTTAAAGAAAATCAATCAATGATAGTAAATTAGTAAAATAATTAAAATTAATAATAATAAATAAGTATAAGAATACACTAAAATAATGTTTTTATTAGAGCAAAAATATTGACCGACTATTTAATTTTATCAATTTATTTAATTACAATAGAGGAAGTACATACAGACACAATATGCATAGAATTTTCGATTAATACTTTTAAAAACGTATGCATTTTCATCTCGTAATTTTATTTTTATTATGTTATTTTATGATAATTATTTCCCTGGGAAAAAAGTTTCTAAGTATTTATAAATGCTCAATTAAAAATGCCAAGCCATAATAAAATATTTGAAAGCACCGGCAATTTCACGTTTACCTTAACGGTACGAAAGTTAAGTACGGTCTCATTAAAATTATTTAATCAATTTCCATTTCCTAGTCCATCATAGCATATCCCTCCGTCTGTTGGGACTTATTCGAAATAAGCTTGTCTTCGCAGGGCTTATTCAATTATGTAGCCTGTTCCTGATTATGGTCATAGGTTTTATTATCAGTTTAATTTTTGTTTTAAAAAAAATTGTTTCGATGTTATTTGGATATGTAATATTGATCTTATAAATCCCCTAAATTGTAATTGAATTATAAAATCAGAAAGATTTTTAAAGTAACGAAAGTAGAAAAATGTTCTAATTAATTTAATTTACATATATCAAAATTGTGTCAAAGTATTAGTCTAAAAATAGATATTCATTAACATATGAAGAAATAAGTTAATATAATACATATTTTTAAAATTCTGCTGGATATTTTAAATAATAAAGAAATTGCAAACCCAGAACCAAAATTAATTATTTTTAATTTTTAATTGTTTTAATCAGACTATTTTCTAATACAAATTAATATTTTGAGTAACACTTTTAGATAAATAACTTGCAATAAAATAATCACATTATTAAGTTCTAAAGTTATTTAGTAAAATACATAATTCAAATCGACGTTAGACCGCTTCTCTTTTATTGGAAAATCACTTGCATTTACATGAAATGGGATGCAGTGATGCATCTTAAAACAGCAAAACACTTCCTCTCTTTTAATAATCTGCACATGCACGGTTAGTTTATGTTTTTGTTTTTGATTGTGCGGTTTTGTGAATAGGTGCAATATCGCGAGATAATTTCGAATTAATACATGAGAGATCTAATAAATTGCTACGACTAAGGTTGATTGGAAAAACTTTATAAAGTTTGCTCCAACTTTCTAAGTAAAAGACCTTGATGTATAGTATATAAAATAGAAAATGAAACTAATTAATCATATTTTTCATACAGCTACCGGTCACAAGACACACACAAGTTGCTCACGTTCTTTATCTTACGCTGCACTTATAATGAATAGACGTAAAATTCCACCGGAATTATTAAAGAATGCTTCTCATTCAAAGCAAAAACGCCTATTATTTTCGCAGCTGAGCAGCTTGATCGTTGCAGGTGCGTGGATGTGTACTTATTTTTAGACTGCGCGTCTAATGGGAACGTTCCGTCTGTGTCTAGATTTTAATTTTTGTTTTATTTATTAAAAAATTGATTCCGACTGCTAGCACTATGAATGGCAGCGACTTCTTTTGATTGTTGGGTGTTGGACTTGGCACTTCTATCTATCTCTCGTATGCAAATTTGCTAGAGCCATGACATGGGGAAATGATGTCATAACGCAGATATGGTCAACATTTCTATATTTAGTTGGCCATAATGCCTCACCAAATAACTTTATTTCATTTTTAACGACATGAGAACACTGCGGTTATGGGAACTTTGGGCAGAATGAATTCGATTTTGTTTTGAATCAAATCTGTATATAGTCGGAGATGGGGCCAAAGTATGTGTTCGACTAATTGGCATAGTGCAAATTATCTGAAAGCTACGATAAGAATTAAAGTGACTTTGACCATAAATTGCGAGCATAGCCATAGGAATTGACAGTCTTATTGCGCATTTTAGAGGCTAAACAATTAGATATTATACTCATCTCAGGAGGTGTATCTCATATTTTGATTTTCACAAAAGACTTAATTTAAAAATCCCATTACTTCATTGTTGTCCCCCATATCCACCACCCATAATTGACTGATACAAAAGTCCCTCAGCATAATTTCAGAAAATTTGGAGTTGCTAGGTAAATGCAGAACTTTGTATGTGATAATTAAGGGACTCTTGTGCACGTGGCTGCCACGAACGACAGAGAGGTGTATTAAGAGCTATTTCTGAGAAAGGAAGGATGCCTGTGATCAGGAAACTAATAACAAGAAGGATAGCGGAATGTCAATATCTCAATTGGGCTGATTGTCGGTGTGCTATTATTTCATTAGTTATGGAAGATGGGTTTCAACAACTCGAATTACTTTTGGAATTGCCTTAATGGTGCGGCAGATTATGGGGCAGATATTATGATGGGATTACGTGTTTTGATGGTGATTAAGTTTCTTTTAGAAGAACAAACTATGGTCGAATAGTTTCACATGGAATAAGAGGTTTCATTCAGCATTTCTGGGGTACTATGCCAATAATCTTAAGTTTCGACTAACAGCATCAACTAGGCCGTTTCTGATCAAAATATCTAGAAGTGAAAATGTTGGCGGTCGCCACAATGTTTTGCTATCTTATCTAGTTACTTAATTCAAAATCAGTGGTCCCCCTTCTGTCTATTAATTTGTATTGAAACACGTTAAAGTTAAGGGGTAAGTCATATTGAACCCTTCATTTTGAAATTTCAATAGCACATTATCTCTGATTACCAATATTTAAGCGTCATTAAAAGTTTATGAATTTATTTTTTCGGTCTGGAAATTATATAGTAGGTATATACATATAACGTCTAAAAGTAGTGGGATAGAAACTTACATACTTGTTTCAGAGTTTTTGTCGCATATTTTCAACAACACCTTGAAAATTATAATATTATCCCGTATAAATATTTCGAACGTGATACTTACCTGCATAAGGTATAGACTGCAAAACAGGTCGACATTTCGGCTATTCACTAATGAAATTAAAGTTATACCCAACACGCTCCTACTCAAATTATGAAACGAAATGTCGATAGTGTTTAGATTCCTATCAGTGCTTAAATTACATAAAATAAAGTATAATATTAAAGGCCTCCCTCCTCAAAAGGTTTTATATACATAATTGTGTTCTGAACTAAACTTGAACATTTTATTTTGGGAACTGTGTAAACGGATTTTTATAAGAAAAACATTACATCACATCTCTTTCCTTTGTAATAACTATTTTTTGCGGCCACTTCAAATTTAGTTTGGTCGCTTAACCCCAAAAATTTTTTCAACTGCATTATTCTAATGTAATCAACTTCGCTGATTGGAAGTGAGTTGCTTTGTTAATATTTTTCCGAATTGTGCGGTCATTTAGATGACCAATCCAATTCTCCTATTTCACGAGACCGATGACTAAAAAATAAGGACTTTAATCAAAAGTGTTATTTAATAATAACTTTCGTACTTTTGACATTAATTATCACAATAACGAAACATATTATATTATTGAATTAAAGAAATTCAAATTTTAAATATATTAGTTCATATTTCTAGCCTATTGAGCACAAAAGTAATGCTTGATGTAGTGTGAGTTTTAGGTCTCTTCACAGATGTTGATAAAAATTTTATAAAAGGGTGAAAACTTTTTAATTTAGTTTTACACATTTGCCAACAACTTTTTTAAGGAAGATGCAGAAAATTGCGACGAAAAAATGCAACTATCTATAGGCGCAACCACTTAGCTTATGAATGTACACATGAACACATGACATGACATGAGATTCTTCGTTCCACTTTCGTTAAACATATCTTCTACGACTAAAACCGTATCTGACATAAGAACTTTCAAATTAATTTTCTTTGATTGTTGGTAAAAAATTGAGTAATTGGAAGAAATATTAATAAATAGTGTTCAGAGTTATAGGTAGGTAATTATTTTGTTCCGTTTTAAAATTTTTGAAATTCATGTCAATATGTTAATATGGTTTGCTTATGTTAACATTGGACATTCGCTTAGTTTCCTTTGTTAAGTCATGTCGATTATGATTGGGCCTTATAAGCGTTGAAAAAAAGTGTTTACATATTCGTCAATTTTGATTATTGTTTTACAATAAATATTTATAAGTTTTGATGAACTGATAAAAATAAGGAAATATGTATATAAAAATTTATATATTGTCTTTCTCTTAACTGCTCTGTCAATTCGAAAAGAAATGGTTTTGAGCAAAACGCATTTAAATTTTTGAGCGTCCTCGAATATGCTAGCGATGGTGAAACTTTGAAAATATTTGCAGTTTTGTATGGTGCAATTAGGTGTGAAATTTGAAATATCACCTTTTTCTTTCTTCAGATTTGAAATAAAATCTTTTTTTTATCTAACTCATTTTGTATTTGCAGATTTTCACGATTTAGGGTCTTACATAATTTTTTTTGTATTCGTGCGTATTTTTTCATTTAAACGAACCTACTCTGGTTGGTGGACTTGGAACAAAAGGATAGACCCAAAAATTGGCCGTGTCACAAAAAGTTGATTTTATCGTCGTATTTACGTAGGATGCCATGGATTTTGAACAAATGCGTGCGCAAGACGCGGTAATCGCAAAAGATGCTGTAACGGTTAATTTCACGTAAGACACCTTCATGTTATTGAGTATCTCGGAACAAAGATGGTTAAAAAGTCCTCTCCTGCGTACGTATAATACTTAGCTACGTTCGAACGGAGTGTGGCGAACCGTCGTTACCTAACAAATGTTATACAAAACAGGACGAAAATAGCATTCAAAATTCTCACAGGAGGATTCCGCGAAAATTCTTGAATGAATTTATTTGTCTGCCGAGTATATTGTCTGGCTGAGCTAGAAATTTCCCGAATTTTTTATGTAAGAATTGCTCCCGGGGAGCAATCACTTCATCCATCGATTAGATCAAACCCCCCGCCTCGGTGCTGCTGCTGCTGGCAAAAAACATTTGTTTTGTTTGCGTTCGTCTAATGCCTTCATTCAGCTGGATGTTTGCATTGGGGATTAAGCTTAACTTTTTCCTTCAATTACCTCCTTCCGGGAACTTGACACCGCGGGAATCTATTGGGGCTCCTTCGAAGGGTGGCGATGCCGCGAAGGGCTGTTTCTTAAATTCCATAAAATAACAAAGTTGTCACGACTGTGAAACCGGACTCCTGTCCACTGCTCGCCCAGTGGCTGTCAGCCCCGGTGGCCGGCGGAGCACCTCCGTTGCGTGCACTTCGCCCGAGCCCTACAGCCAGAAGCAGCCCCAAAGGCGGGGATGAAGGGGGCCCACCAGGTTCCTGCCTCCGTCTGGGTTGGCGCGTCCCCGGGAAGAAAAGGGATGTTTTCGGGAGGCGGCTAATGCCATGGCAAAAATATCGGTTCCCGACTGTCGGGCGCCAGCCGAGATGGCTCCGCATATCATCGCACAGCAGCGCAGAGCGTGTAAGCCTCCACGGCGGAGGCGCTCCTCTCGAGGAAGGAATTTTTCGTTGGAGCCAAATTTTTGTTGCTGGCTCGGTGGCTGTTTCTGTTTTGTACACAAACTAATTTCAAAGGCGTCCCCGTTCCCCCGGAGTCGAGGGAGAAAATTCACTTTCCATTTTTGGGTCGTCATCTCAATTCTCGTTCGCGACCAAATAAGGTCCAGTCCTCAATCGTTTCCTCGTTTTGGGTTGAACTTGTGGAAAAATTGCAGCATACTGACACGGAAAGAAAAGCGGCCATCCAGAGCCGCTCTGGGGCTGCTGAGCCTCCGTTGAGCCTCCGCTGAATGCGGTCTTTCCTTTCTAGGGCCATCAAGCGCAAGAATTAATTTCTGGAGACGGCCCCGGGGAGCATGTGAATGAAGCGGTTATTGCATGCGAGTGAACTACTCAGCGGCTAGCGCAGTCAGGCTTCCTCCATGAAATAAGCAAATTTAAATTGCTTCAGTTCAAAAAGTTACAGCTTTCGACGACACGACGGACGTGTTTGCCGATGAATCTGAAATGAATTTACCAGAGTAGTCGAGGTGGAAAATTAACTCTATTTTTAAAACAACTTTTTTCTCGATATCAGATTTTTTTTTTGTTTTTTTTTTTGTAAATATAACATTTTAGAGAAAATTGCACGATTTTTAAAATCGTCTTTTCAAAAAAATTTTTATCTATGATGGAATATCATCTAAAAAAGATAGTAGCAAAAAGTTTTAAAGCAAAATTCCAAACATTCATATCTACGTATGTTGGATACGCTTCTCGAAACTTCAAAGGCGTTTTTCTCGAGAAATATAAAATCGACTCCGTTAAACCCAAATTTAAACTACAAAGTTTGACCCAATATTGAGTTAACTTATGCTAAATTTGAATTAGACTTAAGCCATAGTTAAGCTAAGCTTCAGCCAGGCTTAAACTTCAGTTGAGCCTGGTTCAACCCGACTTGCGCTAAGATAATCTTGAACCAGACTTTAATCAAACCTGAACTGAGCACAAATTTAAAGCAACTTCCGTGATTCCATTATCAGTTGAGTTGAGTGGACGTATCTTGAAAACTCAGGAATTCGTGAAAGGGAAGCTACTAGCCTTATAAACAGCAATTTTATAAATTTCAGCCAGTATTTAAAAGACATTCTACTAAAAAGTACAATAAGATTTGCGTGGAGCAAACTCAAATTATTCGAAAAGTATTCATGGAATTCGATAACATACGAAAGTGGTTAAATAACAGCTAAAATAAACCGTCGAGCTATTGATGATGTTCTCTACATACTCCAGTGGCATTAAACTTTTGCACGCCCCTTTGTTGTGTAATTTTAACTTAGCTTTTTAATTTTTATAAACTGAACTACGTTCTCTTGTAATTAAATGGAATCCTATGTATAATGATTTGACCCCATAATCATCATATTAGAATACCCAACACTTTCAACATTCAAGATTAAATTCAACGGATAGTACAAAAACTATAAAGTTGCTCGCACAAGACTGTAGATTTGAGACCAACTAGAAACAATTATATCAAAAGCAAAATACAATATTAGGAATTTCTGGAAATTTTTTTTTATTATAAAAATTTCCGCAATAATCAATGAAATAAAGTTATTAAAGACAAATGTCTTATTCGATTTACCGACGGCCCTATAACGACAAAAACGCATCATTTGTCGTGTAAAATAACAACTCAAAGAAATGGCAAATTTAATTCTTTAGTTTTGTTAAAAGAAATATACGTTCCACAACTTTCGCAAAAATTGCGCGGGGATGTACAGAAAATCGCAAAATTGATTACCCATAAACTATGGCTTGTCCCTAATCGACGATTTTATATTTACTAAAATAACTTTGAAAGTACAAAATATGAAAGTAAATTTTAATACAGCACCAGTAATATCTTGAAAAGATTTCATTCTTCATAAACTTGATTGCTTATTTCCAATATTTGAATAGAAAACATACTTTTATTTACTTTGTATAGTATTTTTGCGGAGTATTATTTTATGAAGTATTTAAAGCAAGACTGCGTTTTTTTTAATGTACAGAATGTATTATTTTGTTGCAATAAAATTCATTTTTTCTTTTTGTTTCTTACAGATTTTTCGCATAAAACGAACGACTTATAACCGCCTTAAAATTCTGCGTTTTCCTTAACCCAAGGTAAGTGAATTTTTGGCATCTGATTTCAATTAAAATCGTCCCCTTTCTGTTATTTATCAATTAATTAAATTTCAGTAAATATTTCTGTTATTTTATTTTCACAATCTTTTAGAACAATCTTCACCGAAGTTGTTTTAAGCATCGATCAGAAATCTCAGCTCTTAGGAAAAAGAAAGAATTTTTATTTCGTTGCGAAAACTGTTCGGGAAAAGGAAAATTCGATAAAACGGCGCCATATCGGCGCGACAGTTAAGATTCTGTGGCGCTTCTCGTCGTAGTCAATTCAAGTCGTGTTGGATCTCCGTCTCATGCTATTGCTCCTTAAGCACAATCCTTAAGAAGAGTTCATTTTCCTGGAAGGAAATAAACATAAACAAGATTTGATATGTGCCTAAAATAATGGTTCTGATATCTTCGCCTACCTAGTTTTGTGGTTATTCGAATTAATATTTTTTATACCTTCTAAGGATTCTATTTCAAGAAAAGTTTAGTTCATTGGCTATTATATTTCAGTTTATTGGTTTTTATAGATCATATCAGCCGCCAGTATGTCTGAAATAAAAACAGAATAGCATTGAATAACATTTTCAATATACTGGACAATGGATACTAATTTTCGGAGTCATATTCAACACATGTACATTGCACATTTTTATTTAAATACATATTATTAATCGCAACTTTTATCTTTAATCTGAATTTCAGTATTGCAAAGATTGTAATCGATTAACGCCGGTTGGTGTTTTTTAGTTATAAATATTTGCAATGCATAAATCCATTATGAAACTTTCAATAAGCATGAAAATCTTTCATTTTTAAATAAAATGCTAAAATGCGGATCGCAAATTTTCGTTTTCTTCCAAAATCAAAAATAATGTTAGAAATGTTGAATTTGTTGTTCATCACAATATACGAAAATTTGCAAGGATCCGTCAAAAATAAGACGGATTTGTATGCTTTAGATTATATGCTAGTTATCTTAATACGAGAGAAAAATAAGAATGTTTAATTTTAATTTTGCTATTTAGTTGAAGCAAAACTGGAGTTTATGCTGATGCTAGTTAAAAGTGTTGCAATATTAAAAAATCTTTTTCATAGCCTTTGTGTAGGTAAACACAATGAGGATTTTATTACATTTATAAAAAATTTAATCGCCAATGCAAAATTTTAAAATTTAAAGATTCAAATTCAACGACATTTTTTTGGGCAAATAAAACGATAATTTTCAAGCGGCTTAAAAGCCAAAAATAGTGTTTTGTGTAGGATTGATTGCTTGCTATGATAAATACTAATTACATAATTTAACATTAATTAAACAGTTCAAGTCCTGAATTTGCTCTTCAAAAGACTCAATGATCTTGGTTCAACATGTTCGCAGACGTGAATGCTAAAGAATTTATATTTATATATTATTATATTATATATTCAGTTAATATGCATATGTACATTATAAATGGTAAAAGTTCAGTTTTTTATTGTTCAATAAAAATTTGTTTTATTAAGACCTCTTAAAAATGAAATAAGACTAGAAAACTTTCTTCTTTTTGCATACCATAATTGCATACATAACAAAAACCAACCAACCACCGAATAAAAAAATTTAAGAAATTAAATAAAAGGGCTTACACCTTGGAGTTGAATCCACATTACGATTTTTCAGTCTGAATATCAATCCATATAAATTTGCATATACTAAGTAACAATAAGAAATTATTATCTATTTGTTCACGATGAGACCAATAAAATTCGTGAAATAAATAATTTCAGATGTTTATAGAATGATATCTAAAACCAATAAAACCTCATAATTTGTTAGTTTTGTTTTATTATTCCTTCTTTTTATATCTATAATTAATATTTGAAAGCAGAGTCATCAAATTTACGATAATTCTCTTATGAATAGCTTAAAATTGTATAAATAAGTACACAGCTTTCAAGAAAATTTCAAAAACGGGATTTTAGGGCATAGAAGCAAATTAATGTAGAATAATTAGGAGCTCTATTCTCGATTCCGACGGAACTCAAATCCGTAGGATATTTACAGGAAAGCTGGCACTGTCAAAGCGCTCGATTCTTATAAATCTTTTTAAATGCTCTAGGCTGCTTAAAACTCTTACATTTTGATCGAAGATATAAAATCTAAAATTCAAAATGTCCTATAATACATATAAACGATAATTTCGATAATACCGCTGCACATTAATTTGAATTGCATGATATCACAATTAGACCTCATGAAAATATCTGCAAAAATCACATAGTTTGAAATCCGTCCTGAAAGCTTGTTTCTCAATAAATTTCCGCAGTTTTTGCTATATTTCTGATTATCAACTATTATCCGAATTATCTCTATCAGTGGTTGAGATTTATTTACTTACTTATTTTATTTTTATTATTACCAAACTGTCACTTCTAAAACTTGAAAAGTTTTCTTTTCTGACGAAAAAAGGAAAAGGTACTGTGTTGTTTTGTTGTTTTCTATAAATGAAGAGTTAGTGTAGTTACCGTGCGTGTTTCACCAAATTTAAGAAAATTATAGAGCGAAAAATTTTTAACTGTTGTCTGAAATGTATGTCGTAAGAACTCGGAACATGTTTGACATAAAACAGAAAATGTTGAGTTTCAATTAAAAAAATGTAGTTTTTAAAAAATATGGTGTTTTTAATTTGAGTGAAATTTTTTCTCAAAATCATGATTAGATAGGAACATTTCATTTATGGATATAAACAAAAATTTAAATTATCTTTGCGAAACAAATATTGAACGATATTGACAGCATTTCTACACAATGTAATTCCATAGAAGCTCGCCAGTATATTCCAACACTTTTTATTCATTTATTTTTCTGTATGAATCATGGGATTTAAAGTTGATTTCATTAATTTTACCCGTTAAGATGAATGTATCTGTTTATTACGTTTTCTTTTTATATACTTTTGATTTGAACTACATATTGAAAAGTTGAACAATCTGTAAAACTTGTATGAAGGTGACTGTTATAAGAGCACGAATATTTTTGTTATATTTTATATTATGGTAAATTATATTTTTCCTTTGTGGAGCATATATTGTAAAATTGTTCGCGCACTTCAAGAAATATTCTATTTGATTGGTAAAAATCACATTTCGTTTGACTTTATGCGCTTACAAGTGTATCCCCACTTAATATAATTTATTGGCTGATTTTTTTGTGTATTTCAATTTGAGATGCCTTGCTCAGTTGGGCCTACTTATAGTGTAAGACTTTCATCGGTCCAGAATCTAGAATCTAGAGAAAAGGGTGGAGAGCGTCTTAAAAAGTCAGATTGACTATGGGACTCCCCGCTACTTTGTAAGTAAATTTATGCCCAGGAATAAAAAGGGCTAAAATGGTAAAAGTTCGTATGTACAAAATCGTCCTTCGATTTTGTGTGGAGCGTTTTCTCCTTATTTCGCATCCATCTATCTCATTACGTCGAGTCGACAAGTATAACGAGGTCTGGCATAGGAAGCTCCGAGGCTGGGAGCAGGACTTCATCCCTCTTGTGATTCGGGGTATGTGTGCATCCCTCAGGAGGGTTCGAGCAAGAAAGGAACAAACAATCCTAAAGATGAAAATAGGATGCAAGGAATCATGTCCACAATTCATTTGCGCGTATTCTTTCTATTCTACACGCGCTCCTTGCACATATAGCATAATTCGGGCTCGCTATGTATGAACACTTTCGATGTGGTGCTCAAGTTGGAAAACGGGGGAAATAAAATCAAGCACATGACGTCCTGAGGACAACAGTTCTAACAAACGCTTACTGCCCTGTTAACATAAGTCCTCCGGTGGAATTCCTCGAGGATATCATTCTAGGCCTAACCACAGATCAGGAAGGACATTCCTACTCTGCATAGTCAGTTTTACTCAGTAGCAGAGTTCTGTTTGTTATCTGGTGTTTCAAAGTTAAGTTTATGTTTTTTTTGTTAAATTTTATCAAAAAGTGCCTTCTGGATTTCTCATTGACAGTTTCCTTCAGTGCCTTATATTAAAATACGATCTTTGTTATTGTTCTTTTGTTTTTTTGTTAACAATAGCACAGTGCCTTTCGTTTTTCGTCTTCAGTTTTATATTTAACATTTGTTTTTAACTTTGATAACTGTTCGTACTCACGATCGTGCCTCATAATCAGTGTTTTAAAACTCTTGAGTCTAACTCGGAAAGTTGTACATATTTTGTATATTTTTAAAAACATTGCTATACAGTGCCTTAAACAGTTTTTATTCTTGCTGTTAGTAAACGTTTAACCTTAACACAATTGGCAAAAGTGAGTATAACTACTTATTCTTGAAAAGAAGGATCTTAGTATCCAAATTGTATTATTCCTATATTTTTTATTAAAATAATATTTTGAGTGCTATAGTACTGCAATAGTACAAAACTCGAAATCGTTTGTAATTGTTTAATTTTAAATTTATTTTGAATCAAATTGAAAATATGAAGTTTACCCATAAAGTCAGTATTCCCGATTTTTACTAACTACTTACTAGGAAATCGATATCTTTTACAGTATCTATACTATCAAAGCATCAAAGTTCAATGTTGGGACAATTTTATTTATTTTTATTACACTTAAACATTATGAATAGGACTATATTTTGTAAATTTAGGATATAATTTTACAAATTTATTAAAGGGTTCAAAGCTTTTGATATCTACTTACGAGAATACGAGAAATTCTACTAGAAATGTCACTGTAATCGAGAACAAAACTCAGCCCCAAGAAAAACAATCCAAAGAAGAATAGTCCATGAAGAACTTTGTTTTTGATCCATCGAAGAAGCACGAAATAAAAACTATTATTTTACACAATTTAAATATATAAGATATAAATATAGTGAGGTTTGCATAAAAAAAGTAAACACTGTGCACGTTACACTTTTGAAAATAATTATAACAAAAAGTTCGGCAAAATGGCGTGTGTATGCACTATATAGGTAATTATTTTAATTGAAGAAATAATATCAGTCTTAAAAATTTCACTATATTTAAAAAAAAAACTACGTTTCATGCTTGAAAATAATTTATATTCGATTGATGAGTTCTTATTACGTGAGCTTGAATGTTTCTTTTAATGAAACGTGGGGTAAATTTAATCATTAGAAATGGATTGTTGTGGGTTATCGCCCTAAAATAAACACTAATTTATTGATCTGAAGCTTAAACCTCTAATTCAACTATCAATCCCTACCATGATTGGGTCTTTTTATAAATTAATTAAAAACCGTCTGATTCATTTATCACCCTCAAACGGGCATTAATTCAGAAGTAAGAAAAAGTACACGTCCCGCCCGTACAATCACCGGGCAAAATGCACAGGACGATTTTCAATAGATTTGTGCTTCGAGCTTCCAAAACTCCATTCCAAGTTGAGAGGACAAATGTTTTAAGAGCACAAAAGGCGACAATAAAATCTGCCATAAACCACGTTGACGAATATCTCGTGTCAGAAGGGGTTTGCGCCGGGATTAAGGTTCCGAGGGGGGAAAAATAGTTAATTTGAATCAATTAGACTTTGAGTCACTCATTCTGCGGAACGCCAACAAAGTTCTTGTAAACACGACGTGAGCTTGCTCTAAGGTTGCCCAGAGACCCGAAGCCAAATTTAGATTAGCTCCGGAAAATGTTAGGGTTCCTAGGGGGTGGGAGGGAACTTGTTGAAACTCACTAAAGTTTAAAAGTATTAAATAATCAGAGTGGTTCTGCACAAATTAACGCCATGGGGCGGGAAGGGAGGAAAAGTCCGGTAAATTAACTTTAATTCGCCCAAAACCTGATTGCCAGGGAAAAATAATCGGACCACACTCTGGGCTGAATGGAGTTCCGGCTCCTAATCGAACTAATTTCGATCCTCGGGGTTTCGGGGATGGCAATCTTCGACCCTGGCACTATGGCCGTGGAGTCCACACCCCGGCCTAATGACGCCGAGGCCTTCGTTTCGTCTTAAGGAGCCAAGGCTCTGGCTAGTGGATGAAAATGAAGAAATAATAAGAAACAGTGGGGTGGTGAAATTGAATGCAAATGCATCGTGTAACCTACAGTGAAATACGAGCCAACAAAAATGGAAGTTTCTTATAAAAATAAAAGAAAATAAAGGAATCCGAAAAGAAGAAAATTTTCCTGCAAGTAATGGTTGAGGCAGATTCATTTTGATTTATGTAGCAGCATGAGGCCATGAAAGAAGTTTTCTCCCCCGGGAATCTTTTAGGAATTAAATCCGATGATAGTCTCTGGCTGCTGGGTGGCCAGTAAGCTTCACAACAGGGCGACCAGGAGGCGCTTTTGTGTCGCTTCAGCCCATAAAGGAGTCACTCCCACTCCAGTTTCCGTTCTGTATTAAGTCATAATGGTAATCATCAAAATGTAATTATTATTGTGATTTCATTAAATCAATTCAGATGAAATGCCAATTGCTCGTTACTAAGGTGATGTGACGAGTCTTGTTGATTGTATTCTTGATAGAAGGTTACGAACAATGGCGTGTGTTGCTATTTTGTGTAATACTTGAGAAAATTATTGGCGTATGGAACATCTTTTTTTCGCAATTGATGAAAATTAGTTCAAGTTTTGAGGTTTGGATGGGCATCACCAACAAGTAATATTGAAAATATTTTTCCAAATAGTCCTTATAACCGTTATTTTTTTATAAATTGAAAACAAATAAGAATAAATAAAAATAAATATAATAATAACAATACTCTAGAGTCAGAATAAATTTTGTCGAACAAAATTAGATTAAAAT
Organism: Machimus rusticus; assembly: GCA_951509405.1. Lineage (NCBI taxonomy): Eukaryota > Metazoa > Arthropoda > Insecta > Diptera > Asilidae > Machimus > Machimus rusticus. The sequence goes on along the minus strand of OX608050.1, from coordinate 45,691,232 downwards.
ATAAGTAATCTTTATATTATGCATATTTGAAAATGTTTAAAAGCAAAGAATTGCATTTTTTTATAACATTGTTGCATAATTTTCATTATATTCAGTATACATAATTTTGTAACATAAATGACATAGTCTTGTGAATGTTGTTTTTCAATTAATTGGACATTATGAAAATAACCAACCATCATCACGAATTTTCTTTTTCCACCTAAAGCTTTATGTGAATCTTCAAGAGTTATTACCTAACTGGTACTTTCATGAAAATTGGTTCAATAGTGCTAAAAGAATTCTTAATTGAACATACTATGCATGGTTAACAAATATACTCCTTTTTTACCCCTCGGAATTTTCGTTTCAATCTATTCCGTACTGAGTTAAAAAAATAAAATAACTCCTTTTACGAGGATGAAGATTACGTAAGTCTATAATATGAAGGCATTTTGCATAATACGCCCATCGAGAGTGCGTCAGCGAGTTTCAGAAAAATCGTCTAAGCCACCTCTTCACATACGGGGAAGACTGCTTCGAATTAGCTCAGAGTGGAAAAGTTCCACCTAAGTTAGACCACTTAATTTTACACCATTATTTAACAGTGCGATCGGCATGAGTGCAATTTTATTGGTTTAATTAGGGTCACATAAAACTTTAACCCCAACGATAAAAATCTGCAGCTGAGGAAGGAGTTTTTGGTTGGGGGAGGGCGGCTATAAAGTCAGTCATCTTTTGGGTTAAACCTCCTCTAAAAAGTTAAAGTGTCCTTAAATGTAGTCCAGTTAAGAGCTGCAGACACATGCAGCAAGGAGTTCCCTTAAAGGGTTAAAGGGTTAAAGAGACCAGGATCAAATGCTAGAATTACTCAATATTACCATAACCTAACCTATAAACCGATAAATTCCATCTCCATGGGGCGAGCATCATATTGGCACCAGGATGTCGGGCGCCACGACGGCACCGCACAACCGACACCACCCATTAATCGCTCGACGGAGGCCCCCAGTCCGGCGGCGGGCGCTCCGTCTCCAATCCGTCCCCGCTGCCACTTTGCCCTTAATATCTATCATCAGCTATATTACACGTTTTGGTCCAAAATCTGTTTCTGTATGATGCTGCGAGTGGTGTTTTTCTCCGGCGACGACGGCATCTCCTTGATCGCATTTGTCTCCGCAGACTCTGTGCGCTTGTGCCCCAAAAGCACGCACTTTTTACACTATTGGGGCGACTCGTTGCGCTCCGAGAAGGGCAATCGACGTACAGTCGAGATCCTCTGTATAGGGCCCCTTTTCTTTTGTACGTCAAAAGAATAGACTCAGGAGGAATCGTCGACCGTTTGGTCCTCGTCTCGGGCAGCATCCAGCATCCTTCCCGCATACACAGAAAATACGCGAAGGGGTAAGGCACTCTCATTGTCCTGAATACGGAGGAATTATCCTGCGCAATTCCATGACTATGACATTGATTCCCTCCTAGGGGTCGGGCCAGGCATAGTGTGTATTTTTGTAGGGAAAAGCGTGCTTCGTTGAAGATTGGAGGGCGACATCGCGCTGAGATAAAAATTCCTTCCCCTGCTTTTATCCTGGCGCAGCATCTCTGCTGAGAGGAAAGTAAAAATCTTGTCCTCGGTCGGATAGAATCGTTCAGTTGTTTTCAAGAATCAGTCTACGATAGACGTTGGATAAAGCATCCACCGCGGGATAAGGACTCACTTGGCTCTCCCTTAAAGACATTAAGGGAGAATGTGCTTTAGTTTCTGAATCTATCCTTCTATGTATAAAAAAAAAAAAAAGTATATCTTAAGTACGGTGCGGCTAGAAAATCTAAGAAAGTACGTTAACAGTGCCGGGATACGAGAAGACTTTCGCGAAAATATGTCCAACTTAAGTGATATATCGTCTCGTATTCGGGGCTTTTATGGTGTGCTGAATCGGCTCAAAGGGCTCGTTCTGTTTTCCGGAGACATTGCCTTTCACGAGGAATGGGACTTCCAGTGCGGTAAGGGACAGCATCGACCCCAATTTTCCTCCTTCGCTTTTTAGAGCACCTACCTATACATATCTCGGTGTTTTACATTTGGTGTGATTAAAATGAGAAGTCCGTTTAATTAAAAGAACCCACCGGAAAGTTTCATTTTTGCATAAGCGCTTTCATTACTTCTCGGTATAGGACGAGACTTTAAATATCTTAAGAATGCCTCTTTATCGAGGAGCGGTGACACGACACGACCTCTTCTTTTCCGGTCCCCCGCAGCATCCTCCATTTTAAAGCGTTAAATAGTTGCGATGACATAGGACCGAATTGAATACGCTTAGTCACTCCTGTCGTCCTTTAAATTCCACGTCCGTCCAGGCCCACCTACGTACATATCTGCTGGAATTGTTCTAGCTAGAACTATTTTTATGAAATCTTTTGTCATTCCGCTCTTTGTTGCCGCAGCCGAAGGGAATCTCAGCGCCGAGCAGAAGTGGTAGGTCAACAGAGCTCCCTTTATCGGGATCTTACTATCGGCGGATGTTTGTATGATGGGTTCTAAATTGACTGACTGCTGCTAGTGTTTGTCAAAACCTCTAAAAGGGGCTTTAAAGTCTCCTCCGAGACAAGCATTTAAGGATTAAGTTTTAAAGTTGCAAGAGTTTGTAATACTAGTAAAGTTATAAAGTCGCTTAGTTTATGACTTTTAATTGCTTCACGGTTTTCTAATTATTGTAATAATGTTTTTGACAAGGCTTTTATAGATTATTTAGGCAATATGTATAACTTTTTGTTAAATATTAAATATAGATGTATGTTATAGTGGTTAATAAGTATACGTGGTGTAGGAAGTTTACTTCCCATTTTTTTTTTAATTAAAAGAAAAAATGTTTCAAATTTAAAAGCGCTCAGACAATATGAACACACCTACCGAATGATTGGAACGAAAATTGAACGAATTTTATTGGCGAAAAACCATTTCATAGCTAGCAATTTATAGTTTTTTAGTGTTTGTTGTGAAATTGTTTTCCATTTTTAATTCAATACAATAACATTCAGTTCTTATGCTTTAAATCGTAATTATAAACTTTGTTATTTTTTATTATGTATTTTGCATACTTACCTTTAAATTTTAGTGTTATTTTAAAATACTTCATGACCCATCAAAAGATAATAAAATTTCGCAATATTCTTATTGAATTTGCTCTTCAAATAATCATAGAAAGAATCTAGAGTAGTTAATGATCTTATTACAATTAATTAATAGCAGTTCGATTTTTTGGGACGGTGCGGCTAATGGTACCATCTTCTTGAGGAAAGAAATTCTATATCTTCATTTATTCCATTTGGTCCCACAAAAAGTGTTTTATCACGCTTTGATAGCGAATATTTACTGAAAGAATTTGCCGTATGAATAAAAATTAAGCGAAAGCTAATCGTCTGAGTAAAAGATAAACGTATGAGCAATCGCTTTGTTTCATATGAATAACAATTACTTTATACTTGCAACCATATGGTTCGCGAATTAAGTGAATAAAAATCATGGAATTCCGAACTGAACCAATTTTGCTGATGGAGTATCTAGCGAGCAGAAAGTTTAATTTTAATTTATATTCCTTACTAAAACGATTCATTGCCAAATTAATTTGCCGACAAAACACATAATACCAAATTAAACATATTTACGAAATTTAAATGCTTTTTGAATTTAATATTTCTTGGATTTTGATCACAGAAATTTTACCTCTAAAATTAAATGACAATTGATTAGAATATCCTGAATACCATAAGTTACCCACCAATGTTCGTTTATAAAAACATACTTTGGACATTTTTGAAAATAACTAAACAAATAACACAACGCAATAATAGGACGTCACATAGCTCAAATTAAAATGACAAATTTCAAACTTATTATAATAAAAATATACATTTCGAAATAATGCATGCATACTTATTTCCAGAAATTATTTCACACAATAGATGGTAAGCGCGCACTTAATTAATGTCAGTTAATTTATCCTTGATATTTGTGGACTGGGACCCAGACTTTCATTTAAATACAAAGTACAAATTTTTATGATGAACCTTTTTTTTAATTATATTTCAAAAGCGGTCATCTGCATTTTCTGAATTCTATTTTTCTCAAAAACGGAAACTGATTTAACATTTTGACATGTGTTTAAGAACACATAACCTATATATATAAATAAAAATATAAAATAAAAAATAAAATTACATTTGTTGACTAGTGCAATGCATCAGATTTTTTTTTAAATTGACTTTGATTACAAAGTTAGTGTTGACCTATGTTGTTTAAGGTAATCAAGGAACAAAAAGAAGTATATATATAATTTAATAAATTATAGTATAACTTTAATTTTATTTAATTATTCCTTCATCTATAAAATGAGACTGTGCAGTATCTGCGAAGTTCATCCATCGAGTTCAACTAAATCCGCGAAAAGAGCGTCGGTATTGATTCGAACCTTTTAAAACGGTGGCACTTCGGCAGAGTTAAAATCAGGTTTTTCCTTGTAAATGCCCCACTTGTTCGTGTAGTTTGTCTCTTTTTTTAATAATTCTTTTTTCCTATTTTAAATCGATGAAATCCATATGGAGCACACATAAATGGTCTGTGCTGTTCGTCACCTCCCAAACATCCTGACGGGAAAGGAATCCTCGTTAAAGGGCCCGAGGAGCAGACAAACACAGTTTAGCACTACACGAATAGTATAAATATTTTTGTGTTTCACAGTGCAGGCCGTTATACCCGGACAATCACTTTATCAGGCCATAAAGTAGTTAACCTTTCGCATGGGGAGAGTGTGCTCGGCGAATAATATGAAAAACGTGGGATTTCAGTTTAAAGGACTCGCAGGCTTTATACCCTTGTCTCAAATAATTCAGCTGACTCTGCACAATCCCTTCATAATGCCGCACGTTCGTGTCGCTCTGTATAGTTGTAAAGGGCCACAACGACATAATGTAGGCTGAAGGAGCCTCCTTCTGACGACCGACGAAGGCTCTTCGCTCCTTCTTGGGCCCTTTGTAGTAGGAAACTACTCCCCTGGTATAGGTGCATATGATGGTAGCAAAAATTGTATATTTTATTTTTTATTTATATTTTTATACATAACTTTAATAAGAACTCAAGATAGGGAAAAGAAAAGATCGCAAAACGTAAAAAAGAAAAACATAAGAAGGGAAAAATCGTCCAATTGATATCCATCGAGGGAGAAGAATTTTTTCATCTGGAAAATCGCGCTTCTCGCTTACCTTTCAGGGATAAAGCCCCCGATCCCGGTATTCTTAGGATGACTGGAGACTTTTGTCTGTGTGACTTTCGGGATAATTTCTTGTGGTATAAGTCTCCAAATACCGAGCTCGACCGGGAGAAGAACTTCCTTCTGAGTCTTGATTACAGGAAGTTTAAAAATCTCCTAACCTGCAACCCTCACGGCAGCGATAATAACCGGCCGAGTACCAATTTTTACCGGGAACAATGGCTCCACGATACACCCACCAGTATTAAGGAGGAGCTTCAAGCGGAACATGACACTCTGTGACCCAAAAAAATATATACTTATATAAAAATAAAAAGAGAAAATCATGGTGCCTCACTTTTAAACTTAGAGCATTATCCTGGAGGAAGGAAATAATTAATTTGTCGTTTAAGTGAACCCAAAGCACAGGGGAAAATGTTCTACCAGATTTATGTCCTCTGAAAACTGCTAGTGGCAGTTTTAATGGGAAACTTTAAGACGTTGCCTAGCTTCTTCAAGGAGCTGTCTGCTTTTGGGGCTTAACATTTTTACAACAATCTCTAAATTTTATTTTATGGGATCTAACAACGAGGTTTCATTGATGATTTTTGAAACTTTCGTGAGACGTAAATTCCTTATAAAGTGAATGTAAAGTAAGGTGTGTCGAGTTTTCATTTTGGGATTTAAGGAGAAATTTGTTTATTGGGTTTTTTTAAACAGAATATAAACAATCAATAAAATTTATCCATTCATCATTACAACTCATGTCATCTGAAAAAGAAAAATCAAGTTGTTGTCGCTACTTTATTTTATTTCAGACCTCTTTACAATTATTTGTGCTTCTAAAAATAGTTTGTGGAATCATCTACGCAGGAAACAAATTTGCTTAATTGATTTACTGATTGATCACAACTTTTTAAAGACTCATACTGCTTTTCTTAATTTTTTAATAATAATAAGAAATTCAACCAACCAATCAACAGCAAGAGAAACAATAGTATTTGCTTGCATAACTTTAAACTAAATGCTTTCATTTAATTGGTTGTTTAAAAATATTAATATTTTACTCTTGAAATTTTCAAAAATTGCTATAATTTTGTAATGAAAAATCCAAATTATATCATTTATACCATTTATGGAGCTAATTAGAAGCTACATTTAATTTTTTTATTTTGTTGAGATATCTTAAAAAAAGCTCCTTTTATTTTAAAATCTGAAGTCAAATTTGTTTGAACTTAAATGTATTTTAATTATTAACTATCGACCTATAGAGCAATTTTTTTTTTCATCAAGATTAGTCTTATGGTTTGGTCAGAATATGTAAAAAAGTGAGTAACGACGGACAAAATAACTTTTTTATTAAAAATTATCCAAGTTATTCATCCAGCAAAAAAATTTTGAAATGTGTTATACATTATTCAGGGTTTGGTAACCAGAGTTTGTTCGACAGTAGTTAAATAATTAAATGAATTTAGAGTAGAACTCCGACCAGGTTAAAATATAGGAACTAAAAAATATAATTAATCATGGTATTGGAGAGAAAATTAAGGCGAAAAAGTTTACCAATGTTATTTATAATTATAATTAATGCTAACTTTATCACTTTTATTTTTCTTCTAGTGCCTTTTGTAAGCCATGGCAACATTATCTTTGCGGATCAGTCTCGAAGATGGTCGAGTCACCAAAACCATACAATTTGACCCACAAACAACGGTCTTCGATGCATGTAAAATAATCCGTGATAAATTTGCGGAAGCTGTGCAGGGACAACGTAAGTATTATTCAGATCTACTCCCTTTTGTCCACATACGATTCGATTAATTTTCCGCCCAAACAGCCCACGAGTACGGCCTTTTCCTTTCGGATGAAGAGAATAAGCAGGGAGTTTGGCTCGAATCCGGACGGAATTTGGGATATTACTTGCTGCGAAATCAGGACGTTCTCGAATATCGAAGGAAACTTCGCACCTTGCGAGTTCGGATGCTGGATGGGGCGGTCAAAACAATTCTAGTGGATGATTCCCAGCCAGTTTCGCAGCTTATGGTCGTTATCTGCACAAAGATTGGCATTACAAATCACGAAGAGTATGGCCTGGTGCGGGAGGAGGTCGAGCAGCAAAACGAAAATCTCCCAGACAACAGGTTCGGCACACTCACTCTACGGAGGAAATTTGCCGAAAAGGACCGGGATGCAAAGATGGAGAGCCTCCGCAAGAAGCTAAAAACAGATGATGAAAGTAAATAGAAATAACCACCAGACTAGAAATTTTCTTGTATTATTTCTCTGACTATCGTCCTTTTGTCCATTGCAGTTAACTGGGTCGATATTGGCAAAACACTTCGGGAGCAGGGAATCGACGAGTCGGAAACGGTCCTGCTCCGGCGGAGGTTCTTCTTCTCCGATCAAAATATTGATTCACGTGACCCAGTACAATTGAATTTATTGTACGTGCAGGCACGTGATGCGATTTTAGATGGGACGCATCCAGTCACTCAGGAGAAAGGTACGCTGCTTTACAACTCCTTGGGCGGTGGGGGCGGTATGCTATTCGAATGTTAGCAAGAGGCTTTCTTAAGCCTCCGCTAAGAAAAGGGCTTGTAATCATGTTTTCTGTTGTGGGTTAGAATCTCACGTATGTTAGTCATTTTGACTTCTACCAGACGGCATTTTTAGTCAGCAGGTGGGGAGTGCTACTTAGTCGAGGTTTCTTTCCTGTTCTCCGTTCTGAATTGGATCACTTATAATTGGCGCAGGAGTGAATTTCGATTCCGTTTATATTGAATTGTTACGTCGCCCTTATATCGATTTTCCCTTCCAATTCACACTTGTAAGCGTAGGTATTTGATGCCTTTTTTTTTGTACTCTGCGAATACAGCTGTCTTCGCATTTTACATTAGAAAGTTTATATGCAACATTTCGTGTTACTCGAAAAAGAACTGCTGAAATCTGCAAAATGTTCTTCTTTTAATGGCTTAAAATTGAATAATATGAATAACATTTCGCCCTGTTATGCATATTGAATACTGCTGTAGAACATGAAATCTGTAAAAATGAGCTCTGCTGTACGTGATCAACCGTTTAGAAATTATTTTCTTCAGAAAATCGTTGGGATGTCTTAAAGATCTTATTTTTTTAAACTTTATAACTACTTATACAAGTGAAAAATAATATATATCAAAGAAGCAACTTAGTTTTATTTTGCAATGCGCATATTGTTTCCAAAACTCAATTGAGTTTTTGATAGACATGCAAAGGAGACACTTTACACACTTTATTTACTTAAAAGTAGTTAGAGTATCAAAATGTCACCATCTTCTGTGTATTCTTTCTGGGCTCAATTTTCAACATAAAAAGAAAAAGTAGATTGGAAAATATAAATCAAATGATAACCTTTGAAAAAATAAATATCAGGATAATTTTAATAAAACCTCGATTTCCAACAAAAGAAGGATTTTTGTTCGTTCGATTTTATAGGATATTAAGAAAGAGATGTTTATAATCAATTAATTGTTTCAGTTGTTATCCCTATTAATTTCTGTATGTTAAAACATGCTTTTGGTTTATTACTCTTAATACGCAGTCACGCGTTAACCCATGTTTTTTTCTGAAAAGTCCAACATGTAAATACCTAATTATTTCGATTGAATTTAAAACAATCGGACTTGTAATCGTTGAACAATTTTTTCGACATCATCACGAACTCGATTGAATTGAATAATTAAATATAAACCGATCAAAACGCACTCGTACTCACCGCTCTGTACACATAATTAAATTAATGTTCATGTTGTTCAACGAAAATATTTTCTAGCTTGTGAGTTCGCTGGTATCCAGGTTCACATACAATTTGGTCCTCACAACGAATCGAAACACAAGCCGGGATTTCTCGAGTAAGGATGTAAATCAATACCTCTTACCAAAATTTTATTCAACAAATTCTTTTGCAGCCTGAAGGATTTCCTTCCCCAGTCATATGTTCGTGTTAAGGGTATTGAGAAGAAAATTTTCGCCGAACACAAAAGGCACGTGGATTTATACGAAATTGATGCCAAAGTTTTGTATACTAAAACTGCCCGAGAGCTGCCAACTTATGGAGTTACATTTTTCCTTGTTAAGGAAAAAATGACTGGAAAAAATAAGCTTGTCCCTCGTCTTCTTGGGGTGACGAAGGATTCGGTGCTCCGACTGGATGAAAGAACTAAAGAAATTTTAAAGACGTGGCCACTGACAACAGTGCGACGTTGGGGGGCTTCGCCTAACACGTTCACTTTAGATTTTGGAGACTATGCGGATCAGTACTACTCGGTGCAGACGACCGAGGCGGAACAAATAGTGCAATTAATAGCAGGGTACATTGACATTATCCTGAAGAAGAAACAGGCCAAGGACCACTTCGGAATTGAGGGTGATGAGGGATCTACCATGGTTGAGGAGAGCGTTGCACCTTCGAAGTAAGTTTAGCCCTTTCTTTAGATTCCCTGCATTTGGTGTTTACACATTTTTCTTAAAGGGCAACATTCCTTCAGCACGAGACGAGCAAAATTGGAAAAATCAACACGGAGTCCCTAGCACAGCCGGGGATAATGAGGGCTTACGACGGTAATTACTTAATCTATTTCACCTCATCCACAATCCACAGGTCTTGTACATATCAAAAGAAATTTACCTTTTCGTTCGACTTCTTTTTGGCTTCTCATTTCGCTTCCCTTTAGTTTCGAAGCAGTTTTTAATTTTATTTCTTCTTTTTATCGTTTTATACAATATTTGCCGAAAATACAATACAAAGGCGAGAAACCATATACGCAAGGTGAAATGCAGTCTGTTCAGTTTGGTGCGGTTGTCGGGCAAGTGAATGTTGCTCATCAGCCGCCAATGGTAAGTGATTATTTTCAAACAAAATTTGTTATTTATTGTTATTATTGGATATGTTCTGCGATTTAAGATGGATTTAATTTATTGTTTTACCGAAGAGCTATTTTCTTTTATTATTATATTTATATTTTATTAATGTGAAAAGCAAGTAATCATTCTTAACAAAATTTTCATGCTGCTTTAAATTTGCGGAATACTTTTTTTAAATGTAGGTAGTTCAAATAATTGTTACCCATAAAATGCGCTTTTTTGACTATAATTTTAAATTAACCATACCGTTGTCAAATTTACGCATTTTTACGCACTTACCACGTTGAGAACAATTTTTAAACTCGTCCTGCATTTTCTCGAGATTAATTCAAAGAAGAAGAAGAAGAAGCAAATGTGTCCTTTAAAAAACATTTTTAAATAAATAAATTAATAAGAGAGATTCAGACATGGGCAATTTAAACTACGAGTATATAAAATATAAATTATTGTTGTCTCTAATGATTTTTAGTGAACATTGCAACGGTTTTTTGAAACATTTCTGGCTCTGGTATAGAAAATGTGATTTGAGTAAAAAGAACATCTTATACAAAATATAAAAATTAATTCAAATTGGAATTATTAAAATGGCCTAAAAATCATTTTTATTTAAACTCGGGATTTTCAGGAAAATTTTCATGAAAGAAAATGATTACAATATGGCCCTATTATAAATTTTTAAATGTACATAAAATGAAACGCTTTAAAACATCTTTACTGATTGACACAATAAATTGTGTGGTTCAATATTAAGAAGAGAATTTAAGGTGCAGTATTTTGTTCTCACCGTGCTATTTCTTTTAAATATTATTAATTGCTTGAATTTTTCATTAAATAAGCCTCCCTCTTGCAGACTAAAGAGATTCGAATTAGCTCTGTTCACTTGAGCGAGCCCCAGCGTGCATTGCTTGGATACATTTCAGCAGGCCAGGAGGCAATTTCGCGAGCTGAAGAAGAGCTTAGGACAAAGGTAAAAGAAAAAATTAATGAAATTCAAAAATTATGCATTAAACATACTCATCCACAATGCAGGCAAGCGTTGATCTTGGCTCTGATCTCCGCTCAATTCAATGGCGTGAGAATAAGTTGGACACCTCCAAGCAGGCAATCACGACCCATGTGGCAACAATGAACGCGGCTACCGCGCAAATTGTGACCGCATCCGCCCCCGATGAGGTTGATACCGATGCCATTGGATCGGCAGTTTCCCAAATTGCTCAAACCATTCCAGAAGTAACAAAAGAAGTTCGACTTGTCGCAGCCTTGATGGAAGATGAAAACAATGGAGATAAACTTCTTGAGGCTGCACGGAAACTTTGCAGTGCTTTCAGCGATTTGCTGAAGGCAGCTGAGCCAGAAAGCAAGGAACCGCGACAAAATCTGATTAGCGCCGCTGGACGCATAGGAGAGGCTAGCGGACAAGTATTGAGCACTATTGGAGAAGAAACTCAAGAAAGTAGGGAACTCCACGACATGCTCCTTGGATTGGCCAAAGCAGTTGCGAACACCACTGCTGTGCTTGTTTTAAGAGCTAAGTCGATTGCTGCTGTTTGCGAGGATGATGAGACTCGAAATAAAGTGATCGGAGCTGCGGGACAGTGTGCACTTGCAACTAGTCAACTAGTTGCATGCGCCAAAGTGGTTGCTCCAACCTTGCAAAATGCGGCCTGCAGAGAGCAATTAGAAGCTGCTGCACAGGAAGTTGTAAAGGCAGTTAATAATCTTGTTGCTGTATGTAATGAAGCTACTACCGATCAGAAATTGCGTACAGATTTGCTCGAAGCTGCAAAAGATGTGTCTAAAACTCTAACTGATTTGCTTGACCACATCAGAATGAGTGGAAGGGAGCGTGCTACTCGAGTGTCTCAAGAAGTAACCACTGTTGAAAACGTTATCATTGGCACAGATATTTTAGTATCTTCTACCGATCCGCAAGAAATGGTTCGTCATGCTAAAGCTCTAGGACAAGCAACTGCCCAGTTGATACAAAGTATCAAGGGTGAAGCTGAGGCTCAGCAAGATTCAGAATTACAACGTCGCTTATTGGCCGCTGCTAAGCAGCTTGCAGACGCTACAGCTAAAATGGTTGAAGCAGCCAGATTATGTGCAAACAGTCCTCACGATACATCCCACCAGGAAGCGCTTAGACGCGCAGCTGAAGAACTCCGAGAAATAACTACAACAACAGCGAATACGCCAGCTTTAAAAAGAAAACTTATTAACAGACTTGAGCATTGTGCTAAGCAGGCTGCCTCAGCAGCCACTCAATGTATAACAGCTGCTCAAAATGCAGTTCAGCACAGCGATGATCATCATACAAAAGAGACATTATTGCAAGACTGTCGGAATGTTGCTGATTCTATTCCTAGATTAGTAACTGGAGTAAAGACAACTCTTTCCCATCCAGACGATCCGAATGCCCAGCTAAATTTGATTGAGGCCGCTGAACAGTTCATAGAACCAGCTAGCGAAGTATCTGCATCAGCTAGGGCCCTTCAGCCAACAGTGAGAGATATTCCAGCTGCCCAGCAGCTATCTCGATCAGCTCTTCACTTGAGCCAAACAGTCCATGAACTAAGTTCTGCGGCTGAAAGAGCTAGAGAGGCTTGTGGTGGACAGGAGTTGGAAGCGGCTATTGATGCTGTGAAAAATTTGAGGAATGTCTTGGACGATACGAGACATGCTGCTCAAAGCAATTCTTTACGTCCACTTCCCGGTGAGACTATCGAAAATACTGCCCAGCAGTTAAGTAAGTCTGCGAAAAATGTTGGAATTGCCTTGGCACAGCTTCTATCTGCTGTATCTCAAAATCAACGATTATATGCTGGTGTCGCAGGAAGAGATACAGCCTTAGCATTAGGCGAGTTCACCAAAAGCGTTCATGGCGTAGCTGCCACAACGAACAACAATGTTATTATAGATTCTGCCGATGAGGTAATTGTCCACTCTGTTCGCTTAATTGAGGAAGCCCAAAAGGTCCTTCAAAATATTGGAGATGCTCAAAATTTGCACCGAGCTAGTCGAGAAGTAACTGCAGCAATTACTAAAACAGTGGATTGTATTCCAGGACAAAGAGATGTTGATGAAGCTTTAAAGAATGTTTCTGAGCTGAGCGAAATTGTTTCGATGGGTGAATATCCTCCATCGAATAAAAGTTATAATCAGTTGCAAAGTGAACTTAAACACGCTGCCGAAACGCTAAATAATTCTGGAGGGCAAATAGTCCAGTCGTATGCGAGCCCTGCAAGGCTCGCTAGCTCTAGTCAGCAGTTTGGCTATGCTTACAAAGAGCTGCTATCGGTCACAATGGAAATGGCTGGTCAGACTAAAGATGATGGAGTACGAGGAAGGATGGTTGATTGCCTCAAGAACGTTTCAACGCATTCATGCTCTATACTTTCAACGGCTAAATCTATTGCTGCTGATCCCGGTCAACCGAATTCCAAAAATTTATTGACCAACGCTGCTAGAGGAGTGACCGATAGCATTAATAAGCTTGTAGATGCCTGCATATCTTCAGCGCCTGGACAAAAGGAATGCGATAACGCTATTAGAAGCATTGAGGCCTTAAGAAATATGTTAGACTATCCACCCGAACCAATCAACGAACAAGGATATTTCGACTGCGTTGAAACTGCAACAGAAAAATCACGAAATCTTGGCTATGCTATTTCGGAAATGATTAATAACGCAAAACAATCGCAACATGTTGAATTTGGACATTCGGTAAATAGTGTGGCCGATTCTATTCATGGATTGATTGAGTCGTCGGCGCAAGCGGCCTACTTGATCGGAGTATCTCATCCCAGCAGTGTTTCTGGTAGACCTGGAATAATAGATCAAGCCCAGCTTACTCGAGCTTATCAAGGAATTCGACAACATTGCGATATTGTTAGTAGTCCACAATCGACAAAGCAGCAAAAAATATCAGCTTTGACTGTTATTGCAAAACATACGTCGTATTTATGCACAATTTGCCGGCAAGCTAGTATGAATACAAACAATCCGGTAGCTAAAAACGAGTTCATTGTTGGAGCGAAACACGTTGCAAATGCAACATCGGATCTTGTTCAAGAAGTTAAAGGTCTTGAAGACGACTATTCAATTCCTTCTCGATCGCAATATGTTGAACCACTTCTTGATGCTGTTAGAGCTGTTCGTCAATACGCCTCGAGTCCAGAGTTTATTTCGATACCAGCAAAAATTTCTGGTGAAGGGCGCAAGGCTCAAGAGCCTGTGCTAAACGCTGGACGGGGCGTTCTAGACGGTGTCATTGAAATGGTGAAAGCAGCCAAATCACTTGCTGTTTCTCCAGATGATCCGCCAGTTTGGCAACAACTTGCAATGCACAGCAAACCAGTTTCAGAGAGTGTTAAAAAACTGGTGGATAGCATCAGAGAAAAGGCACCTGGCCAAGCGCAATGTGACCAAGTCTTACATACTTTAGCAACTTGCTCCAGGGAGTTGGATACGACTGCAATGGCAGTAAATGCTCAGGGCCTTAATCAACGCAAGGATAACAATTTACAAGGATTTACTGGACAAACGTTAAATGCAGCCGCTGAATTAGTTGATAAACTCGAACCGATTCGCAATGCTGGAAAACATAATGCTGAACAGCTCGGACATGCTGTTGGAGAAATTTCTCGATATGTTGTACCAATGACTAATGGAGCTATTGGTGCATGTTCGCATATAATTCATTCTAGCCAACAAATGGCTTTGATTAATCAAACTAAATCAGTTGTTGAAAGCGCCACTCAGCTTGTTCAAACATCTAAAGAATCGGCTGGGAATCCACGTGCAACGCATGCTCATCCAAAATTAGACGAAGCCATAGAAAACACCCGAGAGGCTATACGAGAACTAAATGTTACTGTAGAAAAACTTTCAACTGAAAGTGGAGTCGTTACAGGACTAATGGAGCAGGTATCGCGCGCTATTTCTAGACTGACAGACAAGCGACAATCGCTCCTTAACGCATCGATCTCAGACGGTTTCGTTGACTATCAAACTAGAATGGTGCAGAGTGCCAAGGAGATTGCTCGTCTAGCAAACGAAATGAACGCTAAAGCATCGTTTGATTCGAGCAAACTTCCAGCTTTAGCCGCTGATATGACCCATCACTATACTCAGCTCACCCAAGACTCAATGGGGGCTTCAACAACTACAACATCGCCTGAAGTTGGAATGCGCATTCGATCCACCGTAGTGGATCTGGGCCGTTCAATATCATCCCTCATTCAATCAAGCGCTGGCATACGAGCCAATGATTTAACTGGACAGTCAGAAATATCTAGAAACGCTCGGGATGTGTCTGAGAAGGTTGCCCAAGTCTTAGCAGCGTTGCAGGCCGGTTCCCGCGGTACTCAAGCATGCATTAATGCTGCTAGCACTGTTTCCGGAATCATCGGGGACCTCGACACAACAATTATGTTTGCCACAGCAGGCACTCTTCATTCTGAGGGCGAAGGGACTTTTGCCGACCATCGCGAGCATATCTTAAAAACTGCTAAGGCACTTGTTGAAGACACAAAAGTACTCGTCGCCGGAGCTGCAGGAACCCAAGATCAACTAGCTACTGCAGCACAAAATGCAGTCACAACTATTTGTAATTTATTCTATTTTCAGATGAAATTTATTCATTTTTTAATTCTAAATTAAAATTTGCAGTACAATTAGCCGAAGCTGTAAAACATGGTGCGTGTAGTCTTGGATCTACCCAGCCAGATTCACAGGTAATGGTAATTAATGCAGTCAAAGATGTCGCTGCAGCTCTTGGAGAGCTCATAAATGCAACAAAATTGGCTTCTGGAAAACCAATTCACGATCCAGCTATGCAAGATTTGAAGGAAAGCGCCAAGGTAGGTGCTATTCATTTCACAATTAATTTTCACCTCATTTTCACTTTTTATTATCACTTCATTTTTTCGCCTTCACATACCTTTAAATGGTTCTTTTGATAATTATATTGATGTTGTGAACTTTAAACAAAATTTCTTATTGGGCTCTAACACGATTAATCAATTTTTTTTGGTGTCCGAAATGTTTATGAATATTTTTTTGTATAACACTCGAAAGTTCTCACAAATGGTGTTCAGTACTTTTTCCCAATTTTTACACTATGCCACTGTAACGATTATGTACAATGCACAAACGCAAAAAATAATTCATATTGAGTAATAATACGAGTGTGTTCCATTTAAGCATTATTTTTCATATAATTTTTTAACAAGATTTTCGCTGTAATATTCATCGAATGTTTCTTTTCTTCGGTCAAAATGCTTTTATTAATTTTATTTATCAATCATAATCCCTGGATGCTTTACTTCTTTTTCTGAATCTTTGAATTTTACGGAACGAAATTTAATAAAAACGAAAGGGGGAAAATTTTTGTCACTTCAGCAAGAGCTTGCATAAAAAATTTGATTGAAAGATTAGAGTTTTAGCAAAAGTCGGCAGAAATAAATAATAAATTATTTTATGAATTGACCACCATCTCTACATTTTCTTTCTTACTTTTTCATTTAGCTAGATGAAGAATGAAGATATTCAGTCTAAAAACTAAACGTAAATAGGACAAATATTTAATTATCTACTAATAAACGTGCAGCCTTTGCAACTTTGCATGATAAAAATATTATCTGATGATTGAAGTTGATCATGAAATAGATCTTTAAAGTGTCATTAAAAAGCCTTAAGTATCACTCTTGACACAGAAAGGAAAAGAAGTGTCATTACACAACCTTCTAGGGAAATATATCTTGAGTTTTATTTGTTTAAAATAAAGTAAAAATTTTGAAAATTGTTCACTTCGTTATTTATATTAATGTTCTATTTGTTAGTTAGATTGTTAGTTAGGTTTGAATTACAACAGATATTGGATACCACTTTTAGTTACTGAACAAATTTACATTAACTCCACGAATTACTTACTTATTTTATACTGTGTACGGGGTAATTTTGAAATAAAATTTTTTGGAATGGTTAGAGGTATAGTAACATATTTGAAACCTTAAAACAAAAGTGAATTGTAAATGGAATACACTTCTTTACTAACAAAAACTAAATAAAAGAATTTAGAAGTTTTTACTAAACATTAAACGTTGTTTGAAATAATATAAACAAAAAGCGAACCTAAAATGGAAATGCAAATGGATATGGCACTTAACTGCATTTGCTGATAATAATTCACATAATTGTAAGACATAGAGATTGCTTGTCCAGAGCTGTACTACAATTTTTAAACAAATGTAAAAGGGAAGGACGTAAACAAGCATTTAATTATAAATGTAGTCTTAAACAAAACGTAAACTATCTTCGTATCTATATAGAGGTTTTGTTATATTTTTATCCTCATAAGTAAACTCATAGTACCCAACGCCTGCCTCCTGCATAATGCTGCTTTTAAAATAATGACTTCCACAAAATCCCGACAATTTAATTCAATGAGACATAAAATTAGTGCACGAAAAATATTACACTTTTTCATCCTATTTCTGTTGTGTTGATGTTGTCAGCTACTTCCACTTTCTTCTCCTTCTGAGTTTTCTTTTAATAATACAATATTTTTTTATGATTTACATTGAATCCCATTATGCAACTCACGGAATGTTTGGGCTCTCGCTAAAGTAGCTTCGCACTCTATTGCATCCCAGAAATAAAATGAATATTTTTTATAAAATGTAATTTCACATTGCTCTCCTCTCTATTTTGATGAAAGATTATTTTTGTTGTAATTTCATTGTTATTAGTTTCTACCTTCTTTCTTCTCACAGATGCTTAGAGATTTGTGCGCATCTGAAGTGACACATATTAACAGTAGCAATCGCATCAATGGATATTTAAGCTCTAATCAAAGCCAATTCGCTAATATGTCACTTAATTAGTTGAATAAAACCATAAAGCATTTTTCTATTTAGCTAAGTAACAAATTTTATGTACCTACAATTCTATATGTGCTATCAATGATATTGTAAAAAGAGTAGATGACTTTACAACTTTACACCTGCAGTAGTTTTAGAATTCTATGGTAATGCAAAGCGAAAATATCTTTAGAACTATTAAGAGCATGGTCGCGGTCGAGCACTGTTTTGGAAAGTAGAATTGAGTTTTTTGGAATTTGAAAAATTGCACTTGAGTAAAATATATAGAGGGCTCAGAAACTATATAAGCAGTTACAGTAATTTAAAACTGGGGGTAATCATTTAATTTGTTTTTAGTCTAAATAGATGCATACCGCTTATAAAGTTTTATTGTACTATATCAAATTTATGTACAATTAAATTAAGCTATTAAACACATTTCGTCTTCATTTGAAACGAGTTACTTGATTACCGCCATCTTTAATTACGATAGGTATATTACTACGATCGGAAATATAAATTATTAAATTATTATTAAATCTACAGTTAAGCACTTTTTGCTGCACCATAAATTATTGTTGTTTCTAGGAAGTTACACATTCTTACTGCCAAGGCTTGTATTTTATGCAGATTAAAGTCTTAATCCATAATAAGCTCTTACAACTTAAAGTTAAGTGCAGGGGCTAGTGCACTAAATATAGTGTAAGTGCATAAATATTAATTTAAATAACATCGTACTCGTAATACACACATATTTCACCATAAATACAACGAAGTCTACCAATGCATTCTGCTATAAAATAAAAATCTAACCCATTTATATTTCATTTTCATTAAATGTTTGGTTTTGTGTTTGTCAGATTTGTAAAAGCACAGCGTTGTTCAGCAGTTTTGGTTAATTTATATTTTATTTAGGATGGAGATAACAGGCTAAAAAGTAATGTCTACGAGAACAACCCAAAAATATCCGGTTTTTTGCCGGATGAACAATTATATTAACCTTCTCTTAATTGGACACATTTGTCACGATTTGTCTACATATTGTCGTCATTACTGCATTGTAAAATTGCTCATCTACTCTTTACATAATATTTTAACTACATTTATAAGACAACTGTCTTAACATATTAACACTAAATAAAAAAAAAGTTAATTTAATTTATAAGGAAATAAGCTTACTCGAGCAACAAGGAAATTGTCAGTGCTATATTAAAATGTTTTTAAATCTCTCTTAAGTGCCATAATCCATTTGATGACAAAATTCGAAATTTGGTTAATGTTTCGGAAAGCGATAAATTGAAATTATTATTTATTTATTAATTTAAATTTGTATTTGTTAAATTGTAAGCCATTTTTCAATTCAAAAAGCTTAATAAATCTTTATATAATATAATTGGTACTTCTCTTCACTAATAAGTTAGATATTTTTAAAATGGGTATCAAAAAGAAGTAATGTACGTTTGTTTTAAACAGCAGAATTCATCGCAAAATTTATGGAATATTTTTTGAATCTCTATAGCCCCCGATTTTATTTAAGCTCATCTATAACTCATAATTTGTAGATGTTTTCGGGTGTTATACGAATTTAACCCTTTCAACCAAAGTGGGCTTCCATTCACGTTCAGGCATTTCATCATTAAAGCATCACTTATATTTTTAGTATCCTGTATAATTGTTACAAATTCTATTGTAATAAAGGTTATGGTTCTCAACGTATCATCTCTCCTGAAAACGGTTAAAGCGGTTGAGGACGAGCACACAAGAGGAACTCGAGCTATGGAAGCAACTGTTGAGGCAATTTCACAAGAAATTAGAGTAAGTAAACCTAGTTAATATCAAGCCGTGATTTTGTTTAATAGCTTAGAAATAATCCTAGGCAATGAATCAACCTCTTCCACCTGGATCTCCGGTCTCGACCCCTGAAGATTTGATTCGCGTCACGAAAAATGTTACTGTTGCAACTGCAAAGGCTGTTGCAGCTGGTGCATCAAATCTGCAAACAGATATCGTCTCTGCGGCGAATATTGGTCGTCGAACAATATCTGAGATGCTAATTGTCTGCAGGGTAAAATCTTATTCAAACCTTAATTCCATTCAACTAATTTTATTTATTTTCATTTGTAGACAGTAGCTTACAGCTGTGCAGAAACTGAAGAACTTCGTCAGCGCACCCTTGAAGCAGGCGCAGCGGTTGGAGAGTCGTACCGCAATCTTCTCGAGGGGATCTTAAGAAATTGTTCTGCTGATGAAAGAATGCATCTTTCTCGACGTGTAGCCAAATGCGTTACAGATTTGGTTGCAATGGCCAGGCTTTTGAAGGGATCTGATTGGATTGATCCTGAAGATCCAACAGTCATTGCTGAGAATGAACTTCTTGGCGCTGCAGCTTCTATTGACGCTGCTGCTAAGAAATTGGCCAGTCTGAGGCCAAGACGACAACCGGATGTAAAGGTAATAACTAGTTTCTACTTTAAATTACTTTTCTATAATATTAACGCTAAAATATTTTCTAAAATTAACAATAATTACTTGAAAGATGATGCATGTTTTCTTAACTTAACAGCAACTTGTTTGTTCTGGTGGCGGCGATAGTTACGGTCAGATATGTTTGATATTCTTGGTTGTAATTTAAATTTTCACCCAGGAATCAAACATATTATTACTGTGGCAATCATTTTTCTTCTAACTCTGATTAGGTTGTACAATATTTTTAAAACTAACTAATTCAAACCTATCATCCTAGTTTCTAATAAAAAAAAATCTTATTTCTAGATGGCTGATGACAACATGAAGTTTGATGAAATGATTTTGGAAGCAGCAAAGGGTATTATGGCAGCTTCTTCTGCTTTAGTAAGAGCAGCAAATGCTGCTCAGCGTGAGCTTATCGATCAAGGAAAGGTTTCCAGAAGGCCTCTGACATCATCTGATGATGGCCAGTGGTCAGAAGGACTTATATCTGCTGCTCGGTTGGTCGCTGCAGCCACCCACAGTTTGGTTGAGGCAGCTCAAAATCTTGTTCGGGGTGTCGGTACCGAAGAAATGCTTATCTCAACAGCGAAACAAGTTGCAGCCTCCACAGCACAATTATTAATTGCATGCAAAGTGAAATCAGATCCAAATTCAGAAACTGGTCGTCGTCTGCAGGCCGCTGGAAATGCGGTAATAAAATCGACAGATAATTTAGTACGAGCTGCACAACAAGCATTGGATGCTGAAGAGGAGCATATTTTGAAAATTAACACAAGCATGGTGGATGGAATGGCACAGGAAATTAATGCACGATCCGATGTTTTGCGAATGGAGAAACAACTGGAAGAAGCTCGACATAAATTGATTAAAATTCGTCAAGCAAGATCAAAGCAGAAAAATCCTCAGGGTTTCACCACCGATGACAGCGATTCAGAATATCATCATCATGGATATGCCTCACCTACGCCACCTCAAATTAATAATGTATGCATCAACTAGTTTAACACTTTTATTGGTAGACTCGTAAAAATGAAGCATTTATCTCTTCAAAATTCAGTTTTTAATACTAATTTGGCTTTAAAGTAGAAGAAGCACATTAATTTTTGTAAAAACCATTTTATTCACATTTAACTCTATTCATCACTTTAACAGTCTTTAACCCGGGTTGGCTACAGTGCTTCCCCCACATCTCCGGGGTACAGTCAAACAAATCAGCACCAACAACAGCAACAGCAGCAGTATCACTATCAGCAACAAATGCAAACAAGTCCTCAGCACTTCCACTACCCTGCATCGAGCACAACTTCTGGGAGTCCCACGACACCGACTTACCGCCCCAATCCAACTTTAACTGCTAACGCCATACCTCGTCCCTATCCTGGTACCAATTTACAGTCCGGTGATGGCACATCCCCGATTAGCCCCCTTTCGAATAAACTTTTTGATAGCTCATCTACAAAAGTAACTACTAATGTCGAACAGAACCACCAAAAGGTGAAGAACCTCGAAGCATGCGTGAAGGATCTCCACGAGAAGACCTTCGGCCAGGGCAGTGCTGTTCACCTGGCGGAGAGCTACAAGACACCTGGAAAGGGGGGATATGAAGGATTCACATCAAGGTAAGAATCTTTACTTCTCTACCAATCTTGAATCTTGCTTAAGCCAAGCTTAAATTTAATTTAAAACCATTTAGCCTGGACTAAGTTTAAGCTAAGGTCAAAATATACTTAGACCAAGCTAGAACTAAGTTTCCGTTGTGAAGGAATTGTTGCCCAAAAAGGATTTTTCTAATGTCCTTTCGGTTCGATTCGAACGGATCGCCCTTAATAAAATTGCTAAAGTTCTCACAAATTCATTTTAGTTTCCTTTGACTTCAATTATGCAATTTTCTCATTCAAAGTGATTAGAATAGTCGATTGAATTCTTTTGTCCGACTTTTTAACCAATTTGAACGACAAAATTTAACTCAATGGTAACTGAAATGAATTTACTAAAAGTTTAGGAAGTTTTATTAAGTACTTTCAATTGAAAAGGTGCTTCTTTTCGATTCAATTCGATTTCTTACAGGAATAGAGCCATTAAACACAAGCCTAAAAAAGTTTTAAACTTTGCCTAAGTCAAGCTTGATCTAATTTTACTAAACCAGGATTTATCGTTAATATCTTAATAACGTCCTTCTTTTCAATTTTCAGATATGAAACAAGAAGTTATGAGAAAAATGCCGACTTGAAGCCTCTCGAATCGAATTTCTCTCAAATGACCCTCCATTCGGAAGATGGAAAAGTGAACCTGGTGGAAGAAGGTTCCTCGCGGCTGACGTCAATGACCCAGAGAGTGCTAGAAAGGAAGACGATGACGACAACGACAGAATCACGACTCGAAAAAAAGAGCGAGCAGCGAAGTTTTCGCCTAGAGTAACCAATAACCTTAGTATTTTTTTTCGGTTTATGTGCTAAACTGAGATAACAAATTTTTTGTATAACGACGCCATTTTAACTGAACTCGTTCTTGCTTCAGTTGTTATTTATGGAGGAGTGGCCTCCAACATCCGCAGAATTATTCACAAAGTGCCAGGAAACCTTTTAAAATGCTATTTTTTTAAATGTTTTTTCGAGTAAAGAATGTGTATACCAATTATTGCTAATGTCCTATTTGCTACAAAAACTTGAGAAAAAAATCAAAAAAAAAAAAATTTAGAAATTTCAATTTTCCGTTTCATTTATCTTGTTTAGATGGCAATGAACATTTAAACAAAATTTATCCAGAGTCGTCCGGTACCTTTAGACATTAGGAGCTAAACAATTGACGCTACGATCACCACAAGTGCTTTCTTAGACGTAACTAAATGTAAACGAAATCGAGCAACAATTGAAACTTGAAAAATTTGTTGAGTTCATGTTTTAGCTGGAGATGTAATCGAACGCAGTGCCTAATTGTTTTGTAAGTGATTAACAAATTATTGTAAAAAAAAAAGAATCGATCGGAAGACGTTTGGATTTTAACGAAATCTGCCAATACTTTGCCAAGATTTAAGAAACTAATTAATGTATTTTTTTTCTCGTTAATTGTCTCATTAAACACCCGCATAGATTGTGAGACGCGCACGTTACTCCATTTGTGCACACTTTACTTTCAGTAAAGTAGTAGTTGTAGTTTTAACCTTAATCAACCAAAAATATGGGGATTTTATACATATATACTGTACGTGTAATAAGTACTTTTAAAGCAATCGTAATTGTTATTTTAACAGACCCTCTATTAATTTACGATCATTTTTGTTGCAATATGTTAAAAGTTTATTTTTATGATACGAATAAAGACTTCATCATTTCACTAAAATATTTTCAGTATTTTTATTATGCAGAGGAGAAGTAGAAAATTTAACGAGTGGATTTAAAGTGAAGTTTCTACCGGTAAAAAGCGTTTTAAAAATAAACGATTATAACGTTTCTCGTTTCTATCAGACTACTTCGGGTAAGGTTTGTTTTATATCTAAAAAATTTTTGTTTCAGTTGTTTTTTAGTTTTTACCTATGAACTAATTGTAAGACTGGATTCCGATCTTGACCCCAATA
Source organism: Machimus rusticus (assembly GCA_951509405.1). NCBI lineage: Eukaryota > Metazoa > Arthropoda > Insecta > Diptera > Asilidae > Machimus > Machimus rusticus. Next base: position 45,667,200 of record OX608050.1, on the reverse strand, counting down.
AGTTTTTAAAAGTATAAAAACTAAAAATCTCGAAGACACTAAAGGAAAATACTATAATAACCTTTTTTTAAAAACAAAAAGCTTTTATTTAATAATAATAGTGTTATAACTCTGCAACTATTCAAAGTCTAGCTGTAATAGGGGAAAATAAAAAACAATGACACAAATTGAAATAAGATGTTAAAATGCACTAAATATTTAAGTAACAAAAAACCAAAAAATACTAATTATACAATAAATGCTTCGTAAGGTCAGACTTTTATATTTCGTATAAATGCAACAAGAGTTTCAACCCTAAAAAGATAACCGACGCACGTTCAAATAGTCAAAAGTAATCTTAATTTGCTGAGATATTTGGAAGAAGCAAACTTATTTGATTAAATAATTTTATTAAACATTGAAATACTAAAATTTATAGAGACATTAAAACAAATCAATCTGGTTATTTTATATGAGTAACGAATAATAAAATTTTTATTTTGAATCACATATCGAAAAAGCGTGTAATATAGTTATCCTTTTAGGGTTAATGCTAAATGTTTAAGAGTATTCCTTGTTTAGAGCACGTCCAATCAGCCACCGTCGAATTTCTGAGGTGCCAGCTCCAATCTCGTACAGCTTGGCGTCGCGCAATAACCTGCCCGAGGGATAGTCATTGATGTAACCGTTCCCCCCCAAGATCTGGATCGCGTCCAGTGCGATTTGAGTGGCTCTTTCGCCGTTGTAGAGGATGACGCCGGCGCAGTCTTTGGGGCTGACATGACCCTTGTCGCAGGATCGCGCCATGTTGTATAAGTAGGACCTGCAGGCACTGAGGTTCGTGTACATGTCCGCCATTTTGCCCTGAATCAGCTGGAATTCGCCAATCCTCTGGCCCTTCTGGCTGCGCTGGTGGGCGTAGTCAAAAGCCAGATCGCAGGCGGCCTGCATCAAGCCGACTGGTCCAGCGGCTAAGACGAGCCGCTCCAGGTCCAGGCCGGACATGAGCACGTAAACGCCCTTATTTACTTCGCCCAAAACATTTTTCGCGGGGATCTTAACGTCCTCGAAAACCAACTCACACGTTGAGCTGCCTCGCATCCCGAGCTTGTCCAATTTTTGAGCGACTTTGAACCCTTCTGTTTTCGTTTCAACGATGAATGCGGTGATCGCGTGCTTCGCTTCTCCGCTGGTTGCAGTCTTTGCGTAAACTACGAGGACGTCTGCATCGGCTCCGTTCGTTATCCAAAATTTGGTCCCATTGAGGATGTAAAAATCGCCCTTTTTCTCAGCTTTCATCTTCATGGAAACGACGTCGCTACCTGAGCCTGGCTCCGACATGGCTAAGCCGCCGATGTGCTCACCGTTGCACAGTTTTGGGAGGTAATTTTTCTTTTGCTCCTCAGTTCCATTCCTTTTTATCTGGTTTACACAAAGGTTGGAATGCGCCCCATAGGAAAGAGCTATTCCACCAGAAGCCCTAGAAAATTATAATCAACTTTTAAAATTAGGTGATAATTGTAGATAACGTATATGAATAAAACCTATATACAATATAGCGCCTTTGCAAAAATGAAAATTTAATAATATTAAGCAGTTTTAGGCGTTCTTTAGAAAGAGAGTGAACATGTCCCAATTTGCATTTTTTTGCATACCGGTCATGTTCACTTTCGAAAGCTATTTGAACACTATTCTTTCTTTCTTCTAACTATTTCCCATTTCTTATCATAATTATTCTTGTTGCAAAGATATTTATAGTTAACGATGAGAAATAATTCCTGTGTAGCTAAAAAACTTCCGCAAGCATACACAACTTCCAAAACTGAAATCATAATTTTCCTTTCCGCGGTCTTTGTATTGGAAAGAAACCCCTTCCACAGACCGAATGGATGGGCCTTTTTAAGTTTCTGACCTGAATTCATACGAATTCATATACAAAAGGGTCGTTCTAAAATCAATATTTTGCAATTGTATGAAGGCGCTGTACCCTGTTAGTTGGTTTTCCTGTGACCAGACTTAAATTATAAAGTTTCACAAAAGCTCTTCAATTTAATTCTTCACAAGGATTTTATCGTTACAAACGGTAGATATGATATGATTCGAACAACAAAGAGTAATAAATTCATGCGAAAAGACATGCACCATGAAATGGATCTTTCAGGACAAAGGATTATAAAATAATAAATCTCGGGAAAGATCTCTCCTAAAAGGAATTAAAAAGGTTTAGCTTATGCAGGAACCCTTGAAGACAAAGAGCCATAAAGCATCTATTACTCTTCCGAGCTGCGCAAAATAAATCAACTGTGCTACTGCACAAAGGGTAATCAGCTAGGCGATCATCGTTAGGAGGGATTAGAGGCTACATTAATATACATATTGTTATCGTCTAACCTTTACTCGCCGGTACCAAAAACTATAACTAATCCATTAATACTTCTACGCAGAAGAAAGCATTAAAATTACCTTGAGAGTTCCTCCATTATTATACAATGATCGAGGTAAGATCCTCCTGTTCCACCATACTCCGTTGGAGCGGTAATTCCCAATAAACCAAGGTCACCCATTTTCCTCCAGAATGACCGAAGGTCTCTGTAAAAGTGCCACATAATGCGCTGAAGCTAAACAAGTTTATCTCATATTAAATACTTAAAGACGTCCTTCTTATCTATTTCCTGGGCATAAGGAGCCAACTCCTTCTGGGCGAAATTAAAGACCGTTTCCCGTAGCTGGTCGAAAACAATTAATAATTGAAATTAGACCATTTAATAAGATCGTTATCAGAAGGTAGGTGCTTACTTGCTTTTCTTCGTCGGTCAAATTGAAAAGGTTATCATCTATGGGGTAGTGGGAAAGATTTCTTGACGCTATCAGACCCACTCCTCTGCTCCTCGATAGAGCGCCCCACAGTGATTTAGTAAGGAGCCGACTTGCCATGATGCCCTTGTCCTTGTAATGTAACTTAAAACCCGGTGATTTAGCACTTGAAGATCCGCACCTTGGAACTGCCCGGACGTCAAAGTTACTCTAGAATATCTAGATTACAGTGGATCGCGAAACCGCACCGATTATCTGATGAGAATGTAACTCTGACAAAAACCAGGGTCGAAAAAGTGCGATCTTGTCGGTTTATGCCTTCAATAAAATATCGTAAATGTTGGAAAATGCAAACATTTTTTCTAAATATCGCTTCTATCTAATTGAGCATCTTTTAGTTAATTCAATTATTTTGTTGATTAGCTTATTTATATTCAGCAGCGAATGGTTTTTTTTAAGAAATATTTTCCCATCTCATTAGTCTAGCTAAAAAATAGCACAAAAAAGTTTCCTTTGTATAAAACTTTTCTTTTTAGCTTTCAAGGACTGATTCGCGGTACAAAACATATGTAAACAAACATTTAAAAAAATATTAATTCAGTTAAATAACGTAAAGAACTTTTACGCTTATCTTACCAAAAATAATTTATAAGTTCAAAATTGATAAGAAATTACTAATTTTTATTGAGATATGTACCTATTTATTTAAATAAGCTCTAAGCTTTAAAACCGAATTGAACATTCCATTAAAATTGTGATGAATATGTATGTAAAACAAATTTGTTGGTCGCTTGTGTTTCGTAACATATTAAATTTTAAAATTTCAAAAAGTGAAATTTGCACTTTGTTTTGTTAAATTATCTTTGAATGGTTTTTTTTTTGTCAGGAATAGTTAAGAATTATGTACGGAAAAATATTTCATGGAAATCCGTGACGTTTTTTTTCCCAACTTACAGTGATTGAAGAAAAGCAATTTTAAAGTAAAGCAAACATCTAAATAACAGCTTTGTTCTTTTTCGTCTATCGTGAAAAAAATAATTATTTTAGAAATTAAATTTATCGTGGAAACCTATTGCAACGACTTTTATTCACTAATCTAAAAATTGATCAGTTCAAGTTCATGAATAAAACAATCATGGCAAATCATTTCAATATAACCTTTCTGTGTTCTGGAGATAGGACAACATTAGAATTATGTACATTAGAAAATCAAAAATGAATGAACTTAAATATACCTATCATATTTATTATACGTATATTCGAAGAAATTGATTTTAAAAAAATATATTAATCAAACTTTCATCAATAACATACATGTAAAGTCAACTTTCATTTTCGCACATACCTATAATAAGTACAATACGTTTTTGAAAACCCGTTTGTTAAGAAGAACCATGAGAGGGTTTGTTTAAATTCAAATGTTACCTCAAAGAATGGTCATGCAAGAAGTAAAAAAGGATTTCAATAGAGCGACCAAAAATTTCGAATTTATATAATGGAGCTGGTGAAGTTAGCGTGGACAACTAAAACGCTCGCTGTCCAATTGGATAGTTTCAACCTGGTGATATGTGAAACCAGGATTTTATGGAGATTTAATAAGAATCCTGCGACAGTGGACCAGTGATAAAAAGTTCAACTCTTCTAATTGCAATTGTACAAATTGTGTGCACATTAATTTTATACACCTGGTGGGGTTAACGAACCCTGCACAGGGGCGGAGGCTCACCTTGAGTACGGGGGATTTTCGTGACCCAGTTCTTTTTTCCGGGGTGGTTAATTTTGAAATGATAAAGGTTTCAGGTTCACACATAGTTACAGTCCACTCGATGACGGAAGTGCCCAGGTAAAACTTTAACGATGTTGGCTATACCGCGAGCTATGATTGTTTCGGCTCCATGAGCCTCCGGAGAGCTGGGAGGAGCGCGCATGTCGCTGGAGACCCGCATCTGGCTGCATTCACGTATTTTTGTTTACATTTCCACCTTCTCAACCATCAACCATCATTTTGTAAGAGAATTTTGTGCAAATAGCTCCAAAAATGGTCACGGTCGGGCCGGGCCTGGTGCTTGTCTGGTGCTTGCTCAAGTTCCCTGAAGAAGTTAACCGCCGCCGTCGAGGACTTGTTAATTAGAAATGTTTTCCGGAAGTATGTTACGAGTATTGTGATTATGCTAAGTGAGGTGGTGGCATTTTTCGCCCTAAAGATGAGGAGAGTTAAATGTGAGTAGACAGTTCTTGATCTTCTATTATGGCCCTTTAGCGGCATGCTGTTACTTTTTTTCCCCAGTCGATTTTTATTTTACCAATATCCTTTATTAAACGATGATACTGCTTTCCTTCATAAAATTACCTACCTAAATAATTAGATGAAAAAAAAATTAATATGAAACCAAAATCGACTACATTACATATATGCCATATGCAAGATACCAATGTCTGTGGGTAGTACATAGCTGCTGACGTATACTTTAAAGTCCGGCGGCTGCATTTTAATTAATTATTATTGTATAAAAGCTCTATACTATCAGCATCAACGAGATATAAAAAGGAACCTGGTGGGCTATTTTAAGCCTGGAATAAGCTCTTTTCTCTGAAATGACATCAATTCAGGGAGGATACCGTGGCATTTCGTCATCGTATGACGAGTTCATCATTTTTGTTTTATGTTACATTCAATGAAAAAAACGGCGCTAACTGATATAAGCGACACTTAATTATTTTTTACGATTTAACATTCTTAAAGATGACGTATGTATGTGCCTTACATTGGACATTGCCGGACTTGGACAAAGCACACATACGCCCACTCGAAAATAAAATCATTTTATTAAAAGACAAACAGTGTTCAGAATTGAAATACCTTATAAACCAACTAAAATTTGTGTGCTCGTATATAAGCTAAATTATAGCTTCATGCAAGATAAACCTACATGACGTATAATTGTGGTTTCACTAATAATCAGCACTAAAAACATAGATTTAAAAAAAATGTTCTGGGTCCTAGGACAGTGAAGGAAATGGAGGCGGAGGCCCTTAAAATAACAGAAAATATTTATTTTAATTTTACGATTAATAAACAAATTTTATTTGAGCGAAAGACACTTGGTGAATTTTTCGAGGCAAATCAATTAATAGCATATATCAAAATTTGTATTTATTACAGAAATTCGTTCAAGCTATTAATTCATTTTCACCAAATTGTCTTGTAAATGTTTTTTTGCACAAACGTTTAGTTCAAAAATGATTTAACATACCTAGAATGATAATATCCTTTATTTCAATATCTTTTACTTTAATTATAAAAAATCACAAAATTTTATTTTTATAACTTCTTCTTATCTTCAGTTTTATAGATATCAAAATAACGATTTTATAGCAAATTTTATGAAATTATAGACAAATACTATAATATAAAATGATGATATCAAATCAGTACTATCTTGAGGTGAGTCTATTCAAAAGCAAATCTACTGATGACTACTTATATGTTCTTTGAATGCAGGTAGAGCGATGTTTTCTATTTTAGATGCGGCTTATTAAGATTTTCAACTGCTTTATTTCTAAAAAGTTGAATAGACAGCAATAATAAATATTAGCGATGGCCATAGAAAAGATTTTATCAAATAATTTTTAAGGATAAAGGAAATTAGTTAATTTAAATCTATACAATTTATGTCACCCATATTTGTAATTTATTTATACTTTTGGTTACACATCTACTAAATATAATTAATTGTGTAATTAGGTTGTCCCTAAATTGACTAACTTGTCAAATTAAAAAATAAATAAATAGAAGATTTCTTATTAAACATAGATAATTCTACTTTAATACTGTTAAATGTAGACCTGGTCTTGAAACGTCCAAAGGTCCAACTCCTATTTTGATGACGCTCAATGAACCAATCAATTGCAGAAGACCTATTGATTTGCTCAAAGTCCACGTGGGCATCCGGAATTACTAAAATCACTTTGATTCGTTACCAGACGACATGAACTATTTCTGTAATAAAGTCCTCCATCAGTGGAACAAATTAATTCGTTGTCCTGCTCTAACTTTCCCCTGCATTAATTCTGGATATAATTGCAAAAATAATAATAAATAGCCCCACCGCGAATTACGAACAACCGACACAGAGAAAAAATGCAGATTTAATCGCATGAACCGCGGTCAATGTACGAGCAGCAGATGGGAGATTTAATTGTCTGAAGCTAATTAGGTTAATATTTGAAAATGCGCGTTTTAACATGTGAGCACGGGCGCAGTGCACGTGTAGGGCAAGTAACCTATTTTTAGGAGTTCCAATATCTAGAACTAGTAAAGTTCACAGGAAACCTTGTATAAACTACTTTTCCTCGCGTGCAATTAAACAATCGAACGTCTGAACTGGCGCAGTGAACAGGTACCGAAGTGTCTATGAGCGTATCGCTGAAATTTTAGGTAGAACCGAAACCGAATCCACCGGAACCAGCACGCAATCCCCTGTTCCATATCCATTGAGGAAGGCCAAGTCCACCATCTACCTAATTACGAAAACGTAAACAGTCGACTTATGGATTTTCCATATCTATCTGGACGAAAATCAATAGAGCACCATGAAAATAGTCAACGGACAAATAAGGACGAAATAGTGGAGGCGTTTGGAATAGGGCGTAAGTGACAAGCTCACCAGTCCTAGTTCTAGCCGCAAAGTGCACCGATAGACTGTCGCGATAGTCGAGGTCAATAAACAATTGCCGCCGGTTGGCTATTTTCAGCATCGACCGCATAGGTTGACTTCTGGTCGCATAGGCAGTATAAATTAAAAAAATAAATAAATAGATAAACTATTGAAACGCAGGAGTGCATTGCCTAGTCGAAGTAGAATTTGCGGAACGTCTTCGGTGAACCAGAAGATCAGATCTGCTCACTGAATCGTACTCGACTCTATCGAAATTTAATTTTAGCCCCCAAAAATCCGAACGTAGAATACGCGAAATTTTTAGGTGGATATAAAAGCAAAAAAAGAAAGCTCATTTAGAAAAAGGAGAAATTAAGAAAATACACCGCCCGAGCGGTATCTAGAATAAGAAAACTTGGACGATTTAGACGGCGACAGTGATAGAACGAAAACGATTCCGGCAAGACTCCGCTGGCCAACAGAGGTGAAAACATTCAAATTAAGCCCGTCCGCTCGACAAGTTGAGGTTCTTTTCCAAGTCCACATGAGAAGATTGGCGAACGTCCGCGAATGAAATATTGTTGTTTAAAAATCCGAAAAAAATTGGGCACTATGTGCGAATTCGATTTCGAATAGTTATTTTCTAAGTGCCGTGAAAAAAACACTCGATGTATTTTGATTGCAGCCGATGATAGCGACTGTTGTGAGGAGGAAAAGTGGTTTCCGTTGGATGAATGAATTTCAGTTGAATTCGATTGAATTCTGTATTTGAGGAGTATCGATTTTGGGGGATGGTAACTGCCGCGACTATCTGAAGGATAAAATGGATAATCAGCAAGACAGTGAAAACGGTGAGTTGTATTGGGCTTGGATGCATGCGACCATCACTGCAAGGAGTAGTCATCATAGTTATTAATAATTTTTACACCAGTCGAGAAATGATTAATAAGCGCGTTTAAATAAAGCTCTTCGCTTTTCGCACTCCTATAAGCTAGGGTGGCCAGATTTCAATTTAATACTCAATACCCCGCTCTCTTGCTTTTTTTAAATATACTAAAACTCTGGATTTTCATGAATCAAAAAATACACTTCTACTACTACTTCTTAAATAAAATATAAGCGCATATGTAGGTCGGTATTCTGTAAATCGAATAAAATTAGCATAAGATTTATTTTTCATTTGGATTTTCCACAAATGTTTCAAGTAGGACTAAACAAATTCAGGGATTCTCTTTGTTTACAAAAGCTAAATTCCTAATTAGCTGTCGGAAACATCCTCATAAAACACTATAAATAAAACCACAAAATAAATTTTCTTTAAAAAAATTGCTTCCCTCATTTAACTAGCCCACAACCACGACGACCGGACGCTAAAAATTTGCACCTCTGTTTGAAATAATGCTGTAGTGCATGTAAACATAATAAAGAAAGTGTGATAAAGCAATTAGCTTTGTAAACGGCATGTTTCTATTACGTAATCCTCTTACACATCTTCTGTGCGAAAAAAAACCTGGCGACCACATATCAATTTAAGTTTTTGAATGGTGCAATGAATTATGAAAAAATAAAAATTGCAAAATTATTTTAGAATTTCATAAACATATGCATTTGTTTTTATAAAATAAAATAATAAATTTTATTAAATAAATTGTGAATTTCGGATTTTAAAAATGTCAAACTAAATTTTCTCTGCAAACTAGCGATTGCTTTTGTAAAATACTATTTATTATTATTATTATACATATTTTCCATAATAATTTAAACATATTCAACCTATAATAATTTTTAAATATTATACATAAGAAGATGTAAACAAGAAACTTTTCCGTAGAGCCAAAAGACAGTTATTAATCCACAAACAACTTATTCTGCCAATTCGATATTAATTTAAAAATAAATTCATTTGTTTCCACATTCTAAAATCTAAAGCAAAGCAAAACAATACCTACAATTTTTTATCAATCTATCTGCAACTTTATCTATGTATGTAGATGAGCTTAATTTTATAATAAATAAAAGCTTGTTTTCAATTACTGTACACACTGAATGCTTCAATTTTATATTTATATCTTTTAGAAGTTGTGAGTGTTCAAATAACTTATGCTTAATAACCGCAAAATTTTCATACTTTTTTCAAACTATGATTTTGAATGAGATCTACAATTTTACAAGGATCACATTAAAATGTATTGCCTTTCTCAAAACTTTCTTAATATACTAGGTAATATTATTAGTAATATACATATTTTCGTTTTTTTGTAAATAATCAAAATTTCAACTGGATGACATAAATTCAATAATTTCTAGTTTTAGCTCAGTAAATATATAAGACAACTAGACAATTTTTAAGTGTTTTTTCTTTTCTTTAAAATAAATGAGGATTTCTTAATTAATAAGAAAAGAAAAATAACGAACCATTTTTCAACGTCACATGCTTAACATGACACGTGGTAATGTCGAAAGAGCACTACGAGTTCATCTTATAGTTATGTACTCGAAATCGTAAAATCCAAAATGATTTTTTTATGAATGCATGCATAAAATTTAAAAACTTCAATATACAAAAACCTCCCTAAAATTCCAAAGTTTCGAATCGTATATCTGGCTACTCTAATTTAACTCAATTTAATTGCTTCCTTTGCCGTTTTTTATTAACTCTGACCCACAAAATTTGTATAAAGCAGAATAAAAACCAACAGTCAAATAAATATCATTTTCGGGAAAAAAAAGCGCCGAACATAAAAGAGATTTATACAAAAATACAGGAAAGAAAGAGACATTTTTCCTCCCGCAATCGCTAGCGACAATTTTTTTTTATAACTAGATTTATTTCGGGAAAATCTGTGGGTTCTCCAAATGATCCCCGAATTTACTCGGATCCCGCGAAAACTGCACATTCAAACGTAATGCTGTTTTAAAAATAATTTTGTGTCATTTTCACCCAGTTGTTCAAAGGAAGACATGAAGAAAACTAAATTCTCTTTTCAGGTGTGTCCGTTCGCACTTCCTTTAACCGATTCTTGGTCGTTCTGGCTCCAGTAGTGGGTAATAAAATAAAAACAGGGTGATCTGTTCGTTCGGTGTTGTGAAGAAGATTTGTCTCATCACGCTGTCACCTAGGTGTTTATTTTTAGCAAATGTCCATTTCTCTGTTTCACGTGTGTCACCAAAGCAAGTTAATCTGCATCCGTAGAAACTAAATTATTGTAAATTCATTATTATGCACTATTGATGGGACTGTAACGCTCAATTAGCTCTAAAACAATGCTCGCTCAACATATCGAGCCATCTCCGCTCCGATAATATTTGAAATTCTTGGCCTTGATAAAATCAAAAGATTTTCTGAGTCAAGGGTACGAGATAGTTCGGGTTGTGTAAAGCAGTGGAAAGACATCTCAAGTGAAATCGAAATAAATCATCTCAACAAGTTTAATCGAAATTGAAAGACCTGATTATAGCCCTTCTTGAGACGACACACGGTTTTCTTTTGCCAATTTTTCAGCATGGCGTTAATTACATTCAGTTTCTATTTATAGGACACCGTAAAACATGTTCTTTCAGATATTTAAAATTCTCGTATGCTTACTTTGCTGGGAAATATCCCACCCCCTTGTTTTGGCGAAGTTACGTGTCTAATTGAGCTATTCATAATCTCGACGGGCTTATTTCGCTTAATCATTCTGGTGATGTAAAATGTCCATTTTATTTTGAATGCATAATTAGCGCGGAGTATTCATTATTTGTAGTAGCTCTTCAACTTTTTATACACCTATGATTCTAATTGCATGCTTGGCACTGAATAGTTACCTCAAGGAGATTTAACGTTGAAATAAAACATAAATTTAAAACAACATCACTTTCAGGCAAGTTAAACTATAGGTATCTTAGAAAAACATGTGGACAAAAAATTTAAAAATGTATATGAGTTTATGTCAGTATATGTTACAAAATATTGCACTGCATTGCATATTCGAAACTTTATATAACAAACTTTGTTTTTCGATTAACTTAATAATGATAAAATAACACCTTAAGAACAACTTTTAAAATATTTTAAATGGTAGCCAAAATTTTAAAACTTTTGTTTTACTATGACGTTTTAAAAAATGTTTTTTAATTTTATTTTTTATAGTAGCTCAAATATAAGGTAGAAGTAGTGGTAGAAACTTTCTCAAATATTTCGATTTCCTTTAATTCTTACATTAAAATTAGGATTACGTAAATTATTGTTAGCAATAATAAATAAATGAATTTGAATTGAATTACCATACAATCTCTTAAAAGGTATACCATCCTGTTGATCCTTTTTAGGACCCGTATTTTTAAATGTATAGAGCAAAACCATCACAAAATGATGTAAATGATAGGATAGATAAACCTTAACATGATCTATTTATGTTAGCAACAAGAAACCATGGATTTACCACGCTTTCATCGTTTTATATATTTCCTGAAAAAAAAATTAAAGCCTTACCTGGAATAATGTCGGAAACGAAATTGTTTTTTCACCTAAGGGATTGAGGCACTCATACGGTTTTGCTGGTCGTAAGTTCATCGTTCATTGTATCCATTGTAACATGACTCCACGGCGGCGGTACGCACAGTAATTGTTCGTTTAATTGAAATTCAGTCGATGTTCTTCTTCACATGAACTAGAGCATGGATCCAGTTTTGTTTCTAATTGACTCGCAGTAACTGACCACATCGATCTGCAAGTGCCGGCACCAAAGACGTGTAAATACCACCAGAAATCATTTCTGCGTAGTTTTAGATCTTTGCAAAGATTGAAAAGGTGTTATGCCTCAATTCCACCCTACCGTTTTTACCCACTTTTCCCTTCAATCGGTTCATAAGATTTACCAAGTAAGCTTAGTTGGTCTGTCTGAGAGCTCAATTGAATAAATTAAGCCGGTATAAGTTTTCTAATAACGTGACACGTGAACCTATTTTGCTGCAAATATGCATAAATTAGCCACAGACGGCTCGCTAGATTGATTTGGCTATTTAGCCGATTCGCCAGGTATCTGCATCTTAGCCCCTTAGGCACACCTGAGCTCTGCTCGGCATGAGCGTGCCGTCGAACAGGCACATTGGACCTGGGAGTTCACCACTTTTGCGCCGGAACCCCAAGGTTAGGCTCAAGCTTTTGATACTACTTAAACGAAAGTTGCCTCGGTTGATTGCTCGAGTTGATAGCGATAACCAGCTCCGTTTTGCATTATGAAATCGCGAGAATTGAGATTTCGGCAGTGCTTAGCACGCGCGTGCTTACAGCACACATGTGGCGTAAACGCTCTAAAAATCGGTCGCTATTTTGCTCGGACCTCGAATTTACCTAAAATGTATTCAATTTGATTAATTCGCTTACTAACCGAACTATGCTTGTTAGCATGGAAGCGCGAATTCGCGATTTACCTGACCCTACTTAACCTTTCCATAAAAATCCGTTTCGTTCTACTGTGTGTACTTAATTTGGGATAATTATGATTTATTTATACTTTAGTGTCTTAGCTAATTACGGTGAGTTGACTTCAGTTTCTATGTGTGTGTTGTGCTTGTGCTCATTACAACCGAGCGTGAAAAATTATGCAATTGCAAATTAAAAATGAGCTACCTCAACGCTGGGAGCTCTGCAGAAATGCTAAAACTTTTTTCTTCTTTATGCGGATGTGTACCGTAAGATACTCTTAAACATTTCATTTATTGAATGATGAAACTACATCTTATCTTTTTAATAGTTAGCTTATTAGCTGATACTCAAAAATCTATGTGCTGTTAGTTCGAGATAACCCTTATCGCTTTTTCAAATATTTTAATAGTTAATTTATTTTTTATTGCGTATTTTTTAAAAAGAAAAATATATTTTAAAAAGTCTTTCCTAAACATTTATAAGTTGAAATAAAATTTAATAATTCTTCGCTATACAAAATTGTCATTCGTAAATACATACGTATATGTATGTACATACTTAAATTCTCATTTTGTTGAGCAACATTACTAAGTACTCGTAAGAGTAATTTGAAATTACCGCTTTGGATTAGTAGAATTTCTTCGAGTTTCATCTGAAATTAAAAAGTGCAAAGAATTCTGTTTATACTTGAACAAATGATTTTCTTAAAATTATTCTAGAATAAATACCGATCAGGTAAAGAGAAATTGCCGTTATTAATATTATGTATAGTAGTGAATTTTTAGTTTTTCGTTCAATAAAACAAAAAATCTAAAATAGCTTGTTTGGTTTTAAAACATAGGCAAGATCCCTACTAGTACATTTGAATTAATGAAATTGGTCATTATTCTATTAATTTAATAAAAAAGCTTCACATCTTTTTCACAATATATAATATAACTTTTTCGATAAAGTTTTAATTCATCATTATATCCCTGCTTTCACAAATAAGCATTGAAAATATTAAAAATGAATTTAAATTGCTTTGTTCTTTTACACCATTTTGGAACACAATTGTCATTACAAAATACTAAATATAATAAAACACGTCTCGAAACTAATAAGTTTTTAAAGATAGTACTTCTCAAACATTTTGCAAAGTATGTTTCAAAAAACGGTAGCAAGATTAATTGCACCTGGCCTCTGAAGAACTCTTAATTTCTTTTATAATAAAAAATTATGCGTAATACATAGTACTAGGTATATACCTACATATATGTGTAAAATGTTCATGAAACTTTTCTCAATTACGGGAAGCTGGAAATAAAACTGGTAGTGCGAGTTAAAATATCACGCCGGTCGAAAATTAAAACCTCCAGAGTTCGGTCAAGTTCGCTTTGGTTGAAATTTAATTTTGGCATACCTACTATAAACTACATCGTAGACTATATTATAACAGAAATTAGTATTTTACTAAGTTTACTTTTCTCACACATATTTCTATGCTTTGTGAGTACCTACACACACTATTATTTTTGCAAAATATATAATTTTGTTTGGTATCATCTTATTTTTCCTAACGGCTTTTGGGCAATTATCGATTAAAGAAATCAAACTTTTTATTTTATTACTGCATTACTAAATCAGAAATACAAAAATTTAGTGGTGATTAATAATGTTTCCTAATATAACCATTGCCATTAATTAAAGTAGAATCTTCACACCAACATCAAAATTATGGAATTTCTTTGACAAAAGAAACCGGTAGAGTCGGTACCACCTGAGAAAATAACTCACCTGCCACAGCCGCAGACCGCTTGACTCATTTTTATAGTAAAAATTTTAAATCGCGAATTCAGCACGAACAAGCTCAGCGAGTGTAGAGATGTTTTAAGATGCTGAAACGTCGCATTAATTCATAAATACAAACCTTTGAAGAAAATCAATAGACGTTCGGTTGTTCGATGATGCAACCTTTTTAGTATTGTGAAGAATGTCACTAATGGCGGACTTTAAAATTGTTTGTTCGTGGTATAAAGCGAAGAAAATACGTTTAAAGAGCTTTTCAAATAGTAAGTGTTATTTCAATTGTAGTTGAACTAAAAGTTATTTACAATTGTTGCGCCATCGACGTTTACGATGATTTTTATCATTAAAATTAAGTGCATAGTTTCGTGAAGTCTGCCATGATTTTTATTGATAACAGAAAGCTTAAACGTTTTAATGGAAGAATACAATGCAAAACAATTGTTTTACTGCTGTTTTTTTGACTGATAATGAAAATATTTAAAATATTTATATGAATAGAAATATAATAATTTTTATTCTACTACACCATTTTTGTAATGTCATCACGTACTATACCATATAATGTATAACGAGTGCAATTCTTTTGTAGTATCTTCTCTAGAATTCTGGTAAACTGTGTTAATATGTATAAAAAATACATCGATTATTATGTATCTATTGAAAAATGTATTAAAAATAATCCTCTGAACGAACGTATTGTTTTTGAAAAGTATTATTTTGCTTATGCCTATTTATGTTTTAGGAAATCAGTTCAGTTTCATTTAAAATTGAAAAGGGCGAATTATTTTTTATATCAAATTTCACAATTTCACTGAAATTGCTTTTAATTAACTCATTTGAAATTGATCGAATGCGAAGTATATGTTATTCAATGTAGAAACACAATTTCAAATTTTGAATGAAATTACTTTTCAGTTTACTCGAAAATCATACAAATTTTATATATTTACTACATATCAACAACGTACAAATTCCTTGAGTCTGAGCGTTCCAAATTTACGGTCAAGTTCTGAAAATAAATTCATTCTCACAGAAACGTACATTCAAATAAAAAGGTGTATGTAATTTTCGCAAATTTTCAATTATTTACAATTGCTGAAAAAAATTCTAACTCAAGGCATTTGAAAGCTATTTTTAATTATGTGAAACTTTCATGCTTTGAACAATATTGAGAGACACAGCGATTTTCATATATGTAGAGATTGGTTGCCTTTTGTTATTAAAATCACTCAATTCGTATGAAAGTTTGTAAAAAGTGGAAAAACGTGCACCTTAACAAAAGATTTAAGCTGATGATAGTTTCGCATTTAGATGAATAGGTTAAGGAAAAAAGGTAAAAAACGAAGGCACTATCGGTAGGTACCTCGAAATGTAAAACTTATAAATATATGAGAGAATAAAAAATTAACTCGTCTTCCCAGTGGTTTTAATAACCCAGTTCACCAGGAAAAATTCCACTTGCAAATATTAGAGAACGCTTAAGAACTGTTGAAGTTGCATTTTAAAGCAACAATACTTCCGAGTTAGCTTATGTAAAGAATAAAAAAATTTAAATTTATAATCATTAAATATTAAAACGCTTTTACGTCCTTGAAAAGAATTTCAACAGTTTGCAGGGTTACTTTTGCTTTTTCTTTATATCTATCTTGTTATCTTACGTTTTTTCTTGTTTCATTTTAGTTATAATTATTATCATTATTACATGAAATACCAATGCATTTTTTTATAAAATCAATGTTACAGCCTTATTTCAATAAATAAAATTGAAGCAGTTCTCTGCTACCTGTCGCTAGGCTTTTTTTAATACTTTCATGTGAAAGCTGGCTACGAATAAATTACCATTACCAGCTCTCAGTTATAGTATAGTTATGAATGAAATCATTTATTTGAGACATGATTCCTCTTAAGTTTTGTGTACATGTTTAGTGATAATGTCTTAAAAATTAGCATATGTTTTATATGCATTAATACGTTAAAAAAAATGTGCGATACAAGGCTTATATGAAAATTGTCCATACCTTTTAGTGTGGAGTAATTGTTTTATGGGTTATAATATTAATAAGATATTTATGTAAATCTATTATGTAGATATTGAATTATCTGCAACTGCCTCAAAAGCATTAAAATATTTAAAGCAAAGCAGTCACAAATCTCCTCGAGTCAAAAATTTTGCCAGCCTTGAAAATCGATGATTTCAACACGCGTCATCGGTCTATGAAATGCTCTGACGAAAATATCCACAACTGGATCAGGGCGCCAACAAGTGCAAAAAGGGATCAAATTGAATGCCAGACATTATTAGCACAGGATTAGGAATCTCATAAATTTCGCTAATCATGCACAATGATGTCTTCCAAATGTTTAGACTCCCGCCAAGTTTTAGGGCTTGCCGCAGACAATAAACAAAATTGAAAAAATAAGCAACAATTTATCGGACAACTAGAATTCAAAACAGCCCCGGAACAGTTCAGAAATAGACCAACTACCTGTTACAAGCTCAGTTCAGTACATAACACATTTAGGTCAGAGACAAAATCTAACGAACTTGCATCTCAGCTTGCCCTAGGAAAAGTTTAATTAAATTGCAAAATGATAGGAAATTTTGGGGGTAAAATTGGACCTATGATGTGAAAATTTGAAACAATTACTCTCGTAAGACTTCTGGTTCCTTGACTCGAAACTGGCGAGAGCATTATTCGCGACACGGACATATTTGTAAGATAGATGAATTTTCTCATCGTTGTGTGAATTTCTAGTATCATACAAGATGTACTAAAAATAGTCGACAGACTCGCAGCGTTGCGCGGATATTTCGAACCAACAGAAATTGAAATGAATACAATCTCCGAATCAGTTTAGTTGTGGACCACCAAAATTCAGCAGTTCAACGCTTCTTGCTACGGTGCTAATTGAACACATCAAATAGGTCTGTGTCATAGGGAATTCTTTTTTTGTTTTATTAACTAATTTGTTGTGTGAAATTTTGAAATTAACACAATTATATGCATTAGAAATCGTCACTAATTCGACTGGAGCTTGCGCTTTCTGTCTAGCTGAGCTAGATTCAGATATTTTGCAAGATTCTCTGGGTGCGACTGAACTGAAATAGACAAAATGTTTCTATCACCTCCTTATATAATCAGAGAGTACTAATTCGATTTCTTCATCCATTGCAGTGGCTCTGCCGGGTGCTGGAGGGATCGAACCGACTATTCTTGAGGCACTTAATAGGAACATTGCCAGTGACGGTGGTAGCGAACCTCAGACGCAGACTGAATCACATCCCGAAGAAAATAAATCCGAAATTTCGAATCAACCAGACGACGACGAAACTTTAGTCAATGCTCAGAGCGGAAATAGTAGTCCAGGAGACTTGAATGCAGATCGCCCTGAAGCGTCTTTTAGTGATGAACCAACGAGTGATGATGTTACTGATGGATCACATATTTTCGATATCGAATCGCATTTAATAGAAACTCTTGAAAATTATTCAGTAAGTGAACAAAGTGATACAAGTGGAGTTACAGTTGAAGAAGTTCCACCTGCAAAAGAAGAACTCTCGAGGCCATCTACAGTGGAATCAGAGACAAGTCCAAAAACTGTGATTGAAATTCAGCCATCTTTGCCAAAACTTCATAAATCTATAAAATCGGAAGTTCATCAATCGGCTCTTGAGCCGGAGGTTGGATTTGCTGCCGGTTCGAGAAGACCATCCGAGAATTTAATAGAAAAAGAAGAAGAGCCGGTGAATTCTCTTACATCAGAAAATAAGGAAAAAAATAATGAATCAGTGTGTGATACAAAAGATTCTTTACAAAAGCAAAACGAATTAGAAACTAGTGGTAAAAGTAAATCGTGTAAAGTAGAAATAGTCACACCAGTTGAAATTCAGAAAAATCTTATTTGGTCTCCACCACATGTGGAAGAAATAGTTGAACATGTAAAAAGTGAAATTAAAGACAGCAGTAAACCAAAAACTGACCAAATAAATAATCAGAATAAACCATCTATAGAAATTGAACATCTCGATCAACCTAAATGTGATCAAACTAAAGACAACACAGCCAGAATAAAGAAGGAACTGCAAAGTGAGCCTAAATTAATAAAAGATTCAGACATCTCTAAACCTAATTCCACTGACAAAGATGCCTCAGAATCAGCGTTACCATTAAAAGATACAGATATAGTAAAACCTGAAATTTCAGAAAATATAACAAAATCTTCCAAGAGCAACGAATCATTGAAAACTTCTTTGAAAGACGATTCACTGCAAGCAGAGCAAATCACGGAGACGAATCAAGAATCCTTGCAAGGGCAAGAACCCTCTAGCACCAAAAAAGACTCAGATGAAATAAAAAGTCCAACAAAAGATGAAACGGCAGACATAAAAGATTCATCATCAGGAGAAGCAACTACAACAGAAGAAAATAAATTATTAGAAGATCAACTACCAACAGCAGAAGTCGAGCAAAAACTAGAAGAACCACGAAAGGTCGAAGAACAAGGTTTGCAATCCAGCGAATGTGAACAAACCGATGAACCAAAGTTGGGAATAAACGGATTGCCTATTTCAACAACACAGTCCGAGGAGGAGGCGAAGAAGAACTTCTTGGAGTCCATCCCACAACTAAACGAGAACGAGGCAAACACTCTCTCAACCCAGGCCAAAAAGGAGTATTATCAGTCCCTCAGGGATTACCTTATTAAACAGAAGGAAAACCGCCCACCTGTTCCTTTGCAGACATACCGGTGGGAGGATTTAAGACGGGCAAAGCAACACGTGAGTACAATTGCAATATATATATGCCTAATCTCCATAGAAAACCAAAGCAACCAAAATATCTGCAGCTCTTTCATTCGCTTTGCAATTTCGTCACCTATCTCGCTCATTTTGATCATCATGTCATCAGAGCTGACATTTTACAACTACATTGCTAATAATGTGTACAGACTTGATTTATCAGCAAGTCAGTCAAATGGTTTTTTGGTTTTGGTTTCATCTGGCTTTCCATGGAGATTAGACATAAGCAACCAAGACATAGTTTTAAGATTTAAATTGTGAGGCAACATTTGGTTTTTTCTTCGACGTAGTCTCCGTGGACAAATCGAATTCATCTATATTAATGAACCGGATGATTTTTTTGCTAAAAATAAAAAATAATCAGTTTTGTATGCTAATTCCCACAAGCCTACAATTATTATACCCTAAATTGCCAAAACGCGTTACGACGAAATACTAAATCTAGGAACAAGTTAAACTACGTCGAAAAGTAAAGTAAATTTTGGTCAAAATAAAAAAAAAATTTTTTTTTTCAAAAAAAAATGTTTTATACAACAGCACACAAATTTGTATTTGCTTGGTTTATTATGCATTTTCATTTGCCTTTCTAACTTTTGTTTTAAATTTCGTTCATAGGGTGGTTACCCATGGACACATTTATATAAGCGTCCACTGGGACCTGATGAAGAGCCGGAAATAGTACTACTTTTAAGGAAATCTCAGGAGCTTCAACGACTCCCGTCCGAATCTCCGAAATCATTGAAAAAAGTCCGAATACATGATCAAGTGCTTGTTAAAGAAACAGAGCGCTATATAAGCGATTTATCAGATACTGAAAATACAGAGGAAGATAAAGAAGATAATAAAAGTGTACAAAGCGAGAGTGCATCTGCCTCTGAATCGGAAGATAAAAAAAGTAAAACTAGCAAAATTCGAGGTATTTTAAAACGAGGTCGATCAAAACTCGCTAAATTAGATCTTTCGCCTAGCAAAACTAAAAGCAGTGAACCAGAAGCTGCTAAATCTATTGATTCACCAAAGAAAAGAAAGTGCTGTCCTCCAATCATGGATAAACTAAAAACTATGGCGGATAAGCAGCTGAAAAAGCGTCATATAAAAAAGGTTCCTCTCAAATCTGATGAAAAAATTGTACTTTCGGAAGAACAAAAAATTCTTAAATTAAAAACATCACCAAAAGCTGAAAGAAGTGAAATTCCTCACTTCGTCGAGAAACAAGATAGCGATGAGATCCTTGAAATTGTTGACTTGGAAGAGTCACCGAGTAAAATTCGGAAACGAAGAGAAGAATTAGCAGGTGAGCATCCTGTTTCTAGTGTTTTAGTGCCTGATGAAATTATTGAAATACCACAACCTCTTCGAAATGAAGAAGCAGAAAAGACTGAAGAAGGATCTCATCCAACACCAGAACCGACAGTTTCGGAAATTCTTGATGAAGAAATGAAATCCAGTCCACCCCAAAAGGCACCTAGGAAGAAAAAGGAACATTTTTATGAAGATATAGACAACGAAGAACTCGGTCAAAAAATTGACGAAATTTTAGAAGAAGCAGTTGTTGGAGCCTTGAAGCGATCACTAGCAACACAAGATGAAGCCATCAAGCAAGATATTAACGTTCGTGTGAAACTCGAAAAAATGGGTAGTAGTGAAGAAGACCAGGAAAAAACAATCAGTCGATTGGCGCCACTTTCTTCGATTGATTCGGCATCATCTGAAGAAGACAGGAAGCCTCCACTTTCAACTCTGGCTGAGGAAAGTGATCAAGAGCAATGTCGGGATGATTTACTTTCTGATGAAGAAGCTACTCAAATATTGAGGATCGTTGAAGAGCATGAAAGAGAGGAGCTACTAGAGCCTGAATTGAAATCTGTGCTAAAACGAGAACCTTCACCAGGATCAGACAAAAAAGTAACTTTCTCGCACGTGGAAGATGAAGCAGAACCGCATAGGGAGGACATTGAATTACCAGAGCATGTGATATTGGACAAATCACGGTGGTCCAAAATCAGGTATGTTTCCAAACTTAAATATTACAATAATAAAATAGTTCCACATGCTATAACCGAATTAAAACTCATCGAGTTAAGAATCTTTGTCAGTTTAACTCGTCCAAACCTTCAAACTATCAATGGGCAATTATAGAGGACTAAATATAACTAACATTTTCAAACCCAGTTTGAAGGAGGGAACTAACATCTCTTATAATAAATAAAAATAAATAATTTCTCTGACTTAGGCGCACAGAAAAAAATTCGTTATTTTTTTTTAATATGGAGTTGTACACTGGACTAAAATGGTTTAAAATTGTTTAAACAGACAGCGGTCCCCAATATTACATTTTAAGCTATTTACTCCCTGTCATCAAAACAGAAATAGGATTAAGCGTGATACCATCAAACAAAGCAGTAATAAATTGTTAATTTGCGCTTGCCAAAACATCAGAAAATAGCGTTCCTCTTGTAGACCGATGTCATTCACTCATTACAAGCACTTTACGGTCTGAAAATAGCCATCACGTCGTAATGAATAGCAGCAGTATTCACCTCAGCGGCAGCAAGTAACAAAGCGTCGCGTTCGAGAAAATATAACTTTTAAATCATCGTGGCTGGGCCCGACTTGAAGAAATGTCTCGGGAAAATATTTTTTAAATGAATTTTAAGATGAGTAAAAAAAAAGCAATATTGGCGACCACTAACGAGTGTCCAATTCGGCTCCCACCCATACAAAAATCGCAGCTGAGGACCGATCTAGGAATAGGATCATACCGCTGGCGAACTTAAGATCGCCGGAGTACCCCAGTAGCAAAAGAAATTTGCAACGATGAACATAACATAGAGCGGGCTGTAAAGCTTCTTTATAAAAATTTTCGAAATTATTTTTGTTTTTGTTTCTGTTCGCATTAAAAATACACTCCACGCTGAATTGAAATTCCGGGTGCCAGGTCTCCGAATACTCGCGAAGACGTTATGTAAAGTAAAACGGGCCCGGGGTCGTGTTCCTCGACTTTTCGTATATTATTTATTTTTTTTCTTATTATTTATTTTCTTTCATTCGCTTAAAAATAACTTCGACATCAACTTGCCGAATTATCTGCACTAACTGCTGATTTTAGTTACGTTTTTGAATCGAAGACGCTTAGTGTGTTAGTAAACAGCAGTAATAAAAAGAGCTTATGTAAATCCAGTTAATGTTATATACAAGCAGCTTTAATGAGTTCAAAACCGCCATTACGCTCGCAGTCCGTGGGTTCAATACCCCGGGAAAAGAAGCACACGACATCGCGTGTTGAAAGCGCCAGTGGAGCAACTCTAGATGTCCGTTGCGCGTGTCAGTATTATCAAAGTGATTCTCTACTTCCGGAACGAATAAATCCAGTTGGTTCGCGACCTGAATCCAGACTTGGCTACCACAGCGATGCGGCACAATTCACTTCTCCAACTGGCCAGGAGCTGTTTGTCGAACGTCCTGGAATGCAATATGATCAAATGTCGACTAAAAGTTGTGCTGTTGGGCACATGAACTTTCCAGATCCGGACAGAATATCTTCTAAAAGTTTCGCAATGGGAGCATCCCAGGAACCAGTGTCGGAAAAAAGTCCTCCTATGGATATATCACGGGGACTTGCTGAAGCAGCAAAATGTGCCTTAGTTGTGCGAAGTATTTCAGATGCTTCTGATCCTGAAATCATGCCACCACCTTGGAAACAAAGAGCAGTATCAATCGATAGAAATTTGCATCGAGGTTCAATTCGAGATCCTGACACCATATCTGTCCGGAGTGTTGGGCTGAGAAAAGTTCCTTCAAGAACGCCTTCTAAAACAGAACTATTTGTAGCCGACATTAACATACCCACCATAAACACACCATCCTCGCGAAGAGGCTCCAGAATGGATGTTCCACAAATAAATTTTACCGCTCCAACACCAACTCGAGAAATGAAAGCACCTTTCTCAGTATATGAAGAGTTCCGAAAAAATAAAGCCACAGTGGAAGGGGACGAACAGACTCAAAATAAAGAAAATATTCGTTCAAATGCGGAAGTATGTGCTCCAATAAACATTAATTTCAAAAATAATTTCCCTCCAGACCCTGGACAAGGGTCTTCTTCGTTACAAAGTCATCAAACATTGTCTAGTATGCAACCGTTGGGGGAATCAAATCAAAGTTCTTATGCACCGCAGAGTCAAGAACAAAGGCAAATTTCGCAAGGAGAGAGCACCAAATTAAAAAGACAACACGCGGCTGATTTCGACCAACCGCCTGTTGAGTTAAAGAAAATTGAAAGTCAACCAGAGATGGCATCTCATCAACCTGCAGTAACTGAAAATCAGACTAGAAGGGAGTCGTTTTCGATAAGGACAATGTTTAATAAATCAAGTAACTCAGCTGAAGCACCAATTGAAGAAACAGTTGAAGTTAAATCAGGTCCGTCAGTAAGCTTCGACATGGAAATCGAAACCTTTACCGGATCTGAAGACTTACCAAAATCTGAACCGTTTTCTATTAAATCATTTTTCAAGTCAAATAAAGGGCATGAATCAACTGGTTCAGCAGGCTCCGAAGATCGTCCTAAAGAAGAATCTTTTTCGATAAGATCATTCTTTAAATCTAAAACAGCTGAGAAAACTGATGAGGTGCAGAAAGAGGAGCCAATTCCCTTAAAATCAGTTTTAAAACAAAGTAAACCAATGGAACTTATGGAAGCGTCGATTGAAGAAGGTCGACCAATGCCTTTGAAGCCAATGGAACTAAGCATGATTGTTGTAGAGGAAGAAGAAAAAGGACCTGAGCGAACGAAACCGCTTATTATAGAAACAGCTATTAAGCAAGTTGCACCAAGTTCTATATCAGAAACATTTTCTTTAAAAGTCGATGAGTTAGATCAATACTCAATTAAACCTAAGGAAGTTCCAACTCCCACTCCAATGAAATCTACTCAAAAACTCAAAGTAAGCACAATTGATTTAACAGCTCCACCAACAATTTTGGACGAAAGTCGATTAAGACAACAGACTCCACAGTTGATTGGCCCTGTGCCAATTGTTGAACCAGCAGTTGGAAGACGACAACTCTTCAAAAGAAGTGATATCCTTAGATCGAGTCAGCCAAATCTTGTTGCTGTACGAGGGGAAAGAACACCCAGCGGGGATAGAAGCGCTTCCCCCTACCAACAAAAGAATTTGATATCGGTTTCTATCGATATTCCGAACCGTCCTGTCTCTGAAGAGAGAATGTCTGAAGGGCATATGGAAGAAACTCCAGAACAGTTGGAAGGAACTGAATTTTCTTTTACTGAAGAAATTAAAGAAACAACGGTGCCAACAGAATCTATAGTTCAAGAAAAGCGTGAGGAAACACCAAAAGTCGAACAAAAACCAGAACAAAAGCCCCCCGTAGTGAGA
The DNA here is from genome assembly GCA_951509405.1 of Machimus rusticus. Lineage (NCBI taxonomy): Eukaryota > Metazoa > Arthropoda > Insecta > Diptera > Asilidae > Machimus > Machimus rusticus. The sequence goes on along the minus strand of OX608050.1, from coordinate 45,642,351 downwards.
GCGACATCTAGGGATAGGATGATGCAATCAAAACTGTTGCAGCGTAAGGACTACTTCAGCAGGACCCAATCGCAGGATCGTACACCACGTGCGCCTTCCTATGGCGGATCAGCCAGAGATATTCGATCCGGAAGTCTCACTAAAACAGTCAGCTTCGACTTTGCAACGCATAAATCAAGGGCCGACACCGAAAATAAAGGGCCAAGGGATAAGAAGGAATGGATCGAGAGGACTTATTTAACGCGGTAATAAATAACGCACAAAATTCCTCAATCACTCGCCACGCGTAGGGACCATTTAAGAAATCATTGCGTAATCGAAGATTTTTATACTGTTAGTTAGATATTCAGCCGTTGCTGCAAAACAAACACAAAGTAGCCGCCAATGCCTATAAATAAATCACTCTCAGCCCATGGGGCACAAGTGCCAAAAATTCGAAATAGCATTTGCTAGATGCTAGAAGTGTTTTCATTTTCTTTTGCCGATACAGCGAAGTGACCGACGAAAATTTATCTAGTTCTTAAGAAGTTTGCAGAGTAATTTTATTTAATTCTGTTAATAAAGGGGGAAAAGTTTCGCCCTCAAAAACGCAGCCGATAGGTGCCTTGATTTGTTCCTAAAAGAGAAACTGAAATCTAGTGCATTCAAATTTTGCCAAGAACATTTTCTAATTTTAAGAAAATTTAAAGATTTCTAGCATCTTTTAAAGACAAGATAAAATAGAGGCATGGTGCTATTTATAAAGAGCTCCAAGTAAATTCGGGCAATTTAAATGTTTTAAAGGAGCATTTTAAATTGAAATTAAGACGTATACATATAAAGGCGCTTCCAATTTAATCAAACGCAATGCTAGAATTATTCGGCTTTTGTCAACAAAACTACAATATTTTGAAGATTTTATTAAGGCGTAATTTTCAAATATTTACTTAAAGAGACTAGCATAGCAAAACTAAAAGCTAAAAAAACTAACAGCTTTTTTTAATTTCATGGCAAAGAATGAAAAGAAAATACAGTGTAACAAAATGATTTATAAAAATCGAAAATATTAACAATTGACACCATAGTGCGTTTTTATATGTATATAGTGCACTAGTTTAAAATAAATTCACAAATTATAGGAGGTTTCTATATTAACTCTAGATTGCCCAAAGAAGTCATTTTGACTGGTTTTTAATTTCAATTAGTAAAAAAATTGTATTTATAATGATACAATATCTTCCTTTTCTTCTTCTTCTTTTTATAAAAAGAAGAAATTGTATCATTATAAATATAATTTTTTTACTAATTGAAATTAAAAAGTGTTAAAGATTCTTGTTTCAAGGAAATTATTACGTTACAGTACTTTTAAAACCTTCTATCAAGTAGCATGAAATTTCACATATCGGAGAGAAGTTTTAAAGATTATTTTCGGAAATTAGAAAACCTATTTTCCAAAGACAGTACAATCCAAATATTATTTTTCGACATTTTTCATTTTTGGAAAAATTTATAAATTCTTAATCCAAAACAGACAAAAAAAACAATAATTAATTTCTAACATATAACATTTGAAATATTCACAATAATAATAGTAAATAATATTTACAATATTAAAAAATAAAAACCCTTACAGTGATCATGAATACGAACCCATCGGAGAGCCTATTGAAACCCCAGCTCCTTCGAAACCAGCGGAAGAAAGAGAACCAACCGCCCCCAGCACATCACAGCCCATTCCCAACCTTCAATTATCCGAACCCATGGAAATTGATGAAGTTAAAACTATCGGTCAACCCACTGAAAAATCAGATTTAGAAGCTGCACCTGAAGAAGCTAGTGCACAAGAACTCCAGCGTGATATTGAGGAACGATATTTCAGTTCAGCAACCACAACTCCAAGAACAGAATCTAGAACTGATTACGAGATTCACACTAGTCAAGTTGATTCAAGTGCCTTAGAAGAGCTCCCTCTTAAACCAGAAAATCGAAAAAAAGGTTTTATGGCTAGCGCTCAAGACAAAAGCCGCAAAGTTCAAGCGAACTTGCGGTCTCAGGCAGGAAAAATAAGGACTAAGTTGCGCGGTATGAAAAAGCCGGCATCTGGTAGTCCTAAAGCGAAAGAAAGAAAACGATTTAAGGCACCGGAATTTTCGAAGATGAAATTACCAGAAATGAAACGTCCCGAATTACCAAAGTTCAAAACTCCAGAAATGCCCAAATTCAAAACCCCTGAATTTAAGAAAATCGAATTCAAACGTCCCGAGTTTACCAAATTTAGCAAGCCTGACATGTCCAAGTTTAAAATTCCAGAGAAATTCTCATCTCTTAAATTAAAACGAAGTAGATCCCTTAAAGAAGCAGGCGCCTCAATGGAGACGACTTCTGGAACCACCCCAGAGTCGGGAGCTACTCCAGTAAAAAAGAAATTCGAATTTAATTTCGGCACGTATCCACGTGCCTTGCGAAAAAAGAAGGAAAGAATCGCCACCCAAGTGATCGCACAGGCTGACGATGCTCCTAGCTCAGAAACTCCTCCATCGCTTGAATCAACAACTATTTTAAGAGGAGAGAGGGACAAGGGTCCTGTGGGATCGAGGTGGATTGATAAATTTTCCGACGTAAGTTATGGTGATAGTGAAAGTGGTAAGTATCGCAGATACGGAAGTGAAGTTGAAAGTTTAGAACGCGTTGAGCGAGACTCTTCAGTGGAAAGGAGAATAAAAGAAGATTTAGATCAAAGCACTCAAGACGAAAATGAAGCAGAGATTGCAGGTCTAGAAACAGTCGAACAGAAACAATTTGCCGAATATGATGAAGAAAATCGAGCTATCCATGAAATTTCGAAGAGCAGAGAGGGAGAGTTCAAAAAACGACATCCAATGATTCATCAAGATTCTGATCTTGTATCCGAAGAAAGTAAGGATGTAGGATGGACAGAAAAAGAAATTCTGAGGAACAAAATACTGAGGGGATCCGAGATGGAAGCCGAAAATTATCCATCTGAAGAAGGTCTAACTGGATCAATAACTAATACAAACCAAGAAACACAATCGACAGGTAGTTCAGGACAGCGGCAGAAAGGCGTGCTTGAGGAGATCGACGATGATCAGTTCTTCCTGAGGAAAAGAGGTATATCCCAGGATAATATCGAAATCCGTCAGTATATCAGTTCAGCTATTAGGGAGGGTTTCGACACGCCCCTTAATGCGCTCGCTCAATTAGGCGACTCGCAAGGAGTGTATCCCGAAATGGATAGCACAGGCCAAGTAAACTATGGATACGATGTCGTTCCCCCACCTAAGCCAAGGCGCTCTAAGTTGAAATACAGCCCAAATGTCGATTCTCAAGAAGTTTCGCAAGAGTTCGACATCGAACAGAAGGAAAACTATGACGACAATATTTCTTTGCCACAAACAGGTAGCGATTATTATAAAAACTTTTCTCCGAATCGTCCACTCAGAAAATCAAAACAACAATACTCACAAGATAGTCAGGATGTTCCTGATAGCGAATTGCCGTACTACGACGACGATGACCGAATGTTTTACAAAGAGGAGAATAACAACTTCGAAATCCCTGAAATTACAAGGACATTTATACCATCCGATGACTTCGAGGAGCTTAAGACTGAAACACCTCCAAAAGCACCAAAGCGGCGGAAAAAGCAAATGAGAGAGTCCGTTGAAAAGGATTCATTCGTCAACGGTTTTGGAGGAAGGTCAATCTCTAATACATATTTGCCTGAGGACAACCAAGTGGAACAGGTAACATTTCAATAATTGTCCCTTTAATCCATCTTATTTTTTGTTTACATATTGCAGTTGATCGTATATCGCACTGAACATGAATACATAATACCGCTTGCGCAGGCGGAAAATTTTGCAACTCCAACACCGCCAACAAGGTCAAGATCGCGATCGCGCATAACAGATGATGACCGAACTTCCAGGGGAGCGGATTCACTTGCATCAGATGTACAGCCGGAGGAGGATCGATTTTTCGTTGAAATGAAGGAAAACGACGGGTTTGTGTTTGAAATTAGCTGGACTAATCTTTATTTGATCGGATAATTAATTGTATTTCTATCAGATACGCCGTTGTCCGCAAGGAACCCCCTCCTAGGCCGCCCCCGCCCGTAAGAAGAAAACGATCACCTCTCCCAATAATTGAGGATAAATTTGCAACAATGCCGCATTTGAAGTCAGACGCACCACCTCCAGAACGTCCGAAACGTAATTACAGCACAATCGGGCCTTCAAGGCCACCACGTAGAAAATCATCGGCTAGTATAGAAGAAACGCAGTAAGTATGAAACAAAAACAAATAACAAATATTTAAAAATGCAACTTGTTTTGATATTCTATAACTTTTAAACAATTAACAACATTCAATAAATGATGGATATGTTAAGATTTTCGATAAAAACCCTTCAGAATTTGTATTTTTAATGTTCTCACAAGTAAAAATAAAGGTAAAATAACTTTAAGCATGCCCATCATTTTTCAAAGTTAGTAGATTAGTTTAGTCGCTATAGGATTGAGAAATGACATAAAAAAATCTCCTTATATTTCGACAACTCCTACAATCAATTGTATATTTTTAGGAAAGAACATTCTCCGGATGTGACACAATACGAAGAGTTAGATGAAGTCGATCGCCCAGAATCTCCAAAACATCTTGTATCAGGGGATGTTATCAACAAAATGAAATACCGACCATTGCCACCGCCACCTAGGCCACCGCGAGATAATAAAAAGCGGGGAGGGGATAAATACGATAAAGATGCTGGAGGTGAAAAAATTGTATTAGACTACCAACAAAATGGAAACTATGAAATTGACAAACCTGTGGAAAAATGCATTGAAGTTGAGGTGTCGACGCAGACAGATCCGCTTCCTGATGATTTTGTTTGTGAGGAGTTTGAAATTACAGAGGATATGAAGATAATTGAGCCCAGGCGATCTAAAACTTTAGAAGATATCCTAAAAGAGGAACAAGAAGCCGAAATAGAAAGAGCTAGGCAATTAGCAGAAGAAGAGAATTTGACTAAAAGTTTACAGAGGTTTAGAGAAGCGGGACAGAGAAGTTTCTCTGAAAGATCGCGAGGATCTACAGAAGGACGATCAAGAACGCACAGCAGAAGCAGACCCGCGACTCCATCAGCGGTTATTATCGAAAAAAGAGTTCCTACACCCATCCCTCATAGGGTGAATGAAACAATGCTCTCCGCATCTCTGATTGTGCAACCTGTTGACGATTTTGACATAGATGACGAAATGGCACGAGAGTTCCAATCAGAAGAAAAATTGGAGGAGCAAATAGCAAAATCCGATGTAAGTAGTCAAAGGCAGGAGGAAGAAGAAAGACTGACCGTAGATTATTCGAGCGATCAACGCTCTGTAACCAGCGAGCAGCGAGCTCAAGATACCCAAGAATCTCAAATTCAATCGCAATCTGAACAGGAGGAACCAGAACGAACACTACTGCAAGAGTTTAGGGATGAAAGGAAGACTGAGTCTGAACCTGAAGAGCCCCCTCCGCAGCCTCCTCCAAGAAAACGATCCTCCGTTCCATCAGAAGACGCATCAGCTATAATTCCTAGAGAAGAACCACCTACAGAACCAGAGTTGGCAGTTGTTCCAGAGCACCCTCCAACTGAAATTAGTCCTTCCAATAGACTAGCGATTGCAGACTTAGAAGTTGAACGGCTAAGCGTGCATGCACTTCAAGCAGGCAGAATAATGGTATCGCAGCTTCAAGGTTCTCAAATCAGTGCCGACGATTTAGAATGCAAATCGGGGAATTTAGTTGTTACAAATATGCAAATTCCTCCGGGTCTAATAGAGCAAATCATCGAGAGGGTCAGAAGCACTGAAAGGGATCATTCCCAAGCGCAAACTCAAACCACAGAAACAACTGAAGAGACAGTCAAGCCAGCTGCACCTCAAGAAGAAGCTCCTGCCCGTCCACCACCCCCTCAGCAGCCTGTTATACCTCCGGAATATTTTCAGTATTCTCTACCACCGCCTTCCTTCTATCAGCTTCGAAGTCCATCTGACGAAGAACATCAGACGAGCCATCAAGTTCACAGACGGCGAAGACACCATCGCAGACGTGATTCGTCTTCTGAAGATGAAAGCTATCGCGAGCATCGCCGAAGTAGACAAGAAACGCGGTCTCCAGAGCCAACAGTTGCCCAACTTAGTGGGCAGCTTTTGCGCCTCTGTGGATCGCAAATGGTGCGAACAATGAACCAAATCGTCAACTATTTACAAAGCGCGCAAAAGGAGGGCACTGACAGGAGTATGACGACCGCTATTGCTGTCCTCATCCTGTTGGCTTTGGGATTCCTCCTCTTGGGAATGTCTGGAAAGAATATCCACCACCACCACTGGGACTACTTTAATCCACCCGGGAACGATGGGCGTGGCCAATAACCACTTGCAACTCTCGACGACACCCAGGCTTAAATAGCTGAGGCCCTTTGCATTTTTTGTGAACTCTTTTATTTTTAATTTTTTATTAGAACACGTCGGCAGTTTGATAAATATTCTTCCTGACATTGTTTTGTATTGTATAAAGAGATTATGTGGAGCTACTTAAGCAATTAACATTTAATTACCTTGTTTTTGTTAAGAAATACAGAAAATTTTAACGATTTTACAACTGCCTTTCAATCACTCTTGTATAACTGATGAAAACAATTTCAGTGAATTTTAACAATTGTTATCAAAAAAGGTTAAATTAATATTCTGGCTTTGCTGTTTTATTATACATACCTTATAAAAGATGTTCTGAATTTTTCTTTTCAAAATGCTTTGGATAAATCTCTCTTCCTGTGTACATTTTCTCCAGATTAAAGTTTAACTCTCAAACTTTTCAATTTTACACTGGCAAAAACACTCAGCAACACCATGCAAAGTTTGGAGAGGACAGGAAGCAAAAAAAGTCAGCTATTTGAGCATGTTAACCTGTATTGAAGTCATCGACGGGTTATGATAATCAGATTTCAGCGATGATAGCTGAACGGTTTTTAAATTTAGTAAATCTTTAAAACTTTGCATTTGATGCGCTTCTTCCTTTGCTCTGCTGGGGACATGATAATGAACTTCAGAAATTAGTTGACACTTAATTTATTAGCATTCTACTTTCTAACAACCAAACATTTACTTTTTAGCATTGCACAAAACGTCTAAAAGTATAAGAAATCGTCATCGTATTGAACCATTTCACGTCTTGCATCTTTATGACTGCCCTTCTGCGACTGGCTGGCAGCTGAAATTATTATTAAAAGAACAATAGACGATATACTTATTAAAGAAACAAAAATCATACCAATTGTCGACCAAACAGCCGAAGATGATGCATCATTAATAGGTTCGATTTGTGGCTGCCGTCGGGCTAATTGAACCTGCAGTTGAATACCAGCAATCGATTTGGAGTGCATTTCACTTATAGCTTTGTCAGCAGATTCTGGTTTAGAAAATGTAACAAAACCCCGACTAAAAAATAAAGATGCTTTAAACCAGTTTAAAAGTCAAGTAAGGTACTTTAATACCCTTTTTCTATTTCCATGGACACGTTGACAATTGTGCCAAAGTCGCTGAAGTGCTTTTTTAGGAACTCTTCAGTAACTTTATTGCCTGAAACAAAAATTGTATTTCCGGCACGTGGTTTATCGCCGCGAGTTGGTTCGCCTTTCTTATCAGTATTAAGTCCTCTTTCTTCACGATCTCGCTCTGAAGCAAATTGTTGGTATAAATTGTGAATGCGACTGAAAATAATGTAGTGTGTTAGGTAGTGTTTTGATTGGATATTTAATTTTTAAAATCCCCACTATGTAAAATAAAACCTTTGATTTTTCGGGATTAAATAACAGGATAAAAATAAATACGTAACTAAATTTCAAATCCGAATTTTGTTTGCATTCATGAAATGTTCTTTCAGAGCAGAGAAGAAAAAAAACGAATTCTTTATGCTTTTGAACTCAGTTTTTTTCACTATGAAGTTTGATTTGTGCCTGGCTACATAGGGCTTAAAATAACATAAATACCTGGTCTCCTTCTCGGTTATTTCGCCAATAGTGTCCTGGGCTACATCGTTCTGAGTAGAGGAGAACGGCTGATAGGCAGCAACGCCTGCGTCTGGCTGAACCCTTTTCCTTTCTTGTCCTAGGAAAACACATATCACACAGATCAAAAGTTTGCAATAAAAGCGTTGTTAAGTCAAGCAAACCTTTCGGTCTTTTGAAGGAGGTCTGATCCTGTTTGGTCTGCTGTTTTTGTATAGCTGGGATTGCCCCGCTCTTGATAAGTTTCCTCGCCACCTCTCTTGCGTCTCTTGCATCAGCTGGCCGCTTAAGAGCAATTGGCTTTTCGGGCTCCGGCTTTGGGGCTTTCAGTTGCTGGAGCGCCTTTTTCTGTTCGAACAAAACTTGGCTATTGGATGGATTAACTTCCGGCTACAAATTACTCACTTTTTTTTTTAGTTTCTGATACTTCGCCTGCAGCATTAGTTCCTCCTCCGTTAAATGTGAAGGGAAGTGTATATAAACCATTTTATTCGAAATAATGAGTGAGTTATCACCGCAAAACCGAGGAATCCACAGAAACGCAAATCCAGTTTTGATTGACAACAATCTAGCAAACTGTCAAAGGAGTGCTGCGTTTACAATACCTCAACAAACATTTCCTTAAAAATATGTTCTAAAAATCAAAGTCTCCATTAGCAAATGGCAACTCTGGAACACACGTGTTTTTCTGTCATTTAAAACTGACGGCGCAACTTGCAAGATGGGTAAGGGAAGATTTGGTAAACAAGGGAAATTCTCAAAGAATTTTGGCGGAAAAAATAGAAATGTTACTAAAAGGTCGGAGACAACTGGGCCCCTTAGCCGCCAACATAGAGGCCAACACAAGTTAGAGCTGCAACTACTTTGGCTGACTGATTAATCTGTAAAATTCGTTTCTAGCAAAGATCACATCGTGAGGAGCAATCTTTCGGAGGACCAAGTCGGGATCACGGAGTACGTGAGCCAAGGACCAGGGTTTCAAGGCATTATCAAAGCGCGTTTTTCCGATTTCCATGTTAATGAGATCGATCTCGACGGGAATCAGGTGCAGCTAACTAACCTAGACGTACCGGAGCCTATCGATGATGGTAAGCAATTTTTTACCTTTTCCAAACCTTTGTTTTTTAAGAATTGCTTTTTAAAGGACCAGATTTGGCTAAGTTTGACTCGCTAAAGGAAGAGCTTGAGGCAGTAATAACCCCAGAGATACTGGAGAAAATTCAGGAGATCCTGAAGGATAAGAATCAAGGCGAAGAGAAACTTGAAGTGAACATCGATGTCACTGCTTTGGACAAGGACAAGAGGACCCTTGTGCATAAAACACTGAAAGAGCAGTATGGGAGCAAAATCATTACTACAACGATTACTGTCGGCGAGGGGAAGTTTATTCAATGCAGAAAAGCAAAATCAGGTAACAGAATTTTTCTATTTATTAAGTTTTTCCACTTCAAACGTTAAAATTATCAATTTAATTCTTTTCTTGAATGCTTTAGCAATATAATGTATACTTACCAAAGTTGTGCAAATAGTACACAGTCATAATTTTATAAATTAAACCATTTTGTGTTTTAAACACTACGCGCACACCGTGCACTAAAACGAGAAGGCTATCAATTCTATGGGAAGGTTTTTTTTCAATGTACCTATATCGTCAATACACAGACAAAATAACGCAATCCATCTCTGATCCTAGGAGCGAGGAACGCCACAATAAATAAAATTAAATTTAAAGAAAAATATCCGATTTTTATCCTGTTAAAGTTTTGCAAAATATAGGTGTTTTCATAACAAAATCAACTAGTATTTAGACTTCTTGTGATAAAACTTTATATTTCATTTTATTTTATTTATTTGATTTGATTATCCTTAGGTGAGAATCAGAGGACAAAGTGGTTATGGCCCGGGGAATACGTTTATTTCGTAATGCACAAGGAGAACACCGATACTGTTCAAGCGGCATCTGATCTGGCGCAATTCCTCAGGTAAATAAAAAAATTTTTGCATGAAACCTTAAGCAACAATTATAATTATTATTCAGAAACTAATAACTGACTAAGTAATATGTGTTAAGATTAAAATAAATATTAACAGAAACAGAATACCAACAAAATACTAATGACTATTTTGCAATAGGTTGCAACCCTCCATGGTACACTATGCTGGTACAAAGGACAAACGAGCGAAGACATCTCAAAAATTTTGCGTTAAGAAACGCGAACCCACTCAAATAGTCAGAGCAGCAAATCGCTTTCCTTATATGAAAGTAGGAAATTTCGAGTTCAAAGACAAGGTGCTTAAGTTGGGAGAACTGAAAGGAAATAGGTATATTTTACTGCTTCTGATAAAATTGTTAATAACTCCGAAACATTCAGATTCCGCATAGCGCTCCGTCATATCCGTCAGGATGATGAAACAATTTCGGAATCTTTAGAAAGCTTGAAGGAATATGGATTCATTAACTACTTTGGCTTACAGAGATTTGGAAATTGCGCGTCTATACCTACTTATAAGATTGGTGTAGCATTGCTTAAAGGGGATTACAAAGAGGTATGTGCATACATACAGATATTATATTAATAGACAAATGAAGATACTAAGCAAATAAATTTAGACACCAGTATTCTGCACATCTATCTTAATTATTCATAATAAAAAAAATATTTTCAGGCATGTGAACTTATATTAAAACCTCGCGAAAATGACTCTTATGTATTGCGGGAAGCTCGTGAACGATGGTGGAAAAATCGTAATTCCGCTGAGGCGTCGTCTTTAATCCATAACAATAAATTTATTGAGAAGAAGCTTCTTGATGGTCTTGCCCGGTTTGGCGAGAACGATTATGCAAACTCGTTGCGAAGAGTAAGAAAATAATCAAAAAATTTTTCATTATTAAACGACTAACCAAATATTTTGTATTTCAGATACCCAGAAACATGCTCTTACTGTATACTCACTCGTATCAAAGTTTCATTTGGAACAAAGTAGCATCCCGGCGAATCAAAGACTTTGGACTGAAACTAATTCCAGGAGATTTAGTCTACAAGGACGAAGAAGGCAAAGAACCTTCTTCAGTTCTGGATGTTGTTGATGGTAAGATAATATTATTGTAATAATAAGTTACATTAAAAACTTCTTTTAAATAGTCGAAAGCTTAATTGAGTCTTCCGAAGAAGAATCTCCCGAAGATAGTGGAGAGGCAGACTTCCAACTTCAAGAACGAATTTCTTTGTTTAAGGTAACTAGCCCAATTAAGCTAAAATATTACAAAATAATCACCTTATTCATTTAAAGGCCAAAGTTCACCCTTTAACAGAAGAGGACATTGAAAGTGGAAAATATACAATATTCGACATAGTGCTTCCTTTACCTGGTCACGATATAACTTATCCTGCAAATGAAGTCAACGATTGGTATAAACAGCTTTTGGAGGAAGATGGGTTATCTTCTGAAAAGTTAAAAAGTAACGTAAAGACTTATTCCCTTGCTGGAGCGTACAGAAAAATTTTGATCAAACCAGAAAACATGAAATGGGAAATTAAGCGCTATACGTCGCAAACATCAACGTTACTCTTATCAGACTACGAAATTTTTAAAGGGATCAAAGCAGATGAAGATGGGTCAGAAGGGACATTTAAAGCACTTTTACTAGATTTTGCTTTGCCAGCATCGTCCTATGCTACAATGGCGCTTAGAGAAATTTTAAAATCAGACACATCTGCATCAAATCAAACCAAATTGAATGAGGAAGAGTGTAAAAGGCTTGAACATGAAAATGGAATTCATTCTGATTCCAAGGTTGAAGAGTTACAGAGCAATAATATTAATGCGGATAATGAGGACAAAATTTCAAAGAGCGATGATAAAAGGAAATGTACCGATGAGTTTGAGGCTGAAGTATCGAAAAAGCAAAAAGTTGATTAATAACCAAAAACTAACGAAGTTTTTTAAATATAAAATCGGTTTACAGATTTTTCTTTGTAATAATGTCAATAGCAATAAAGAAAACCAAAATTTTCATTTAGTAACATTTACGAGACAAAAATTATGCATTATGATTTGCCAATATGGATGCAGCTATTGATCTGCCATTTTACTCATAATCGTGAAGCATTAAAGATTTTAGAAGCAGTTTTGTGTGAAAAGGTGAAAATAAATTAGTGCGCAAAGTTTCTGGCGAAGAACCGTTTATTGCTGGTTGTAACCATGGAAGTTATTATTTATAAGGTATGTATTAAATATTTTAATTTCTTATGGTCCCTTTGCAAAAAAGTGTACCATTGAATAAAAATAAAAAAAGTTTATATCCACGAAGGATGTCTCGAGGGTCATCAATTATAGCAATTTAATTTCATTGATTCAATTTAACTACTTATAGTTGCAGTACCAGTCATTATTCACTTATTTTATGGAATCAGCTTAAAATAGTTAGTAGATTTGAAAATAACGCATATTTTCGATAGCATTTTGAATACAAAAGAAACAGAATACTTTTAAAAGTAATTTCACTTCCTTGTGAATCTTGTTTCATTTGTATTTCGTTTTAATCAGGTCAAATAGATACCAGAGAATTCTCGAAAACATAAATAGAAGCAGCCTTAAATAAAAATATCTTTATTTATCATTCACGTTTTGTTTCAATTTCACATTCAATGTCTTTCTTTCAATCTGGCCCATCAGGGCTTCTTGGGCTATCGTCACTTACACTGGTTGAGGGTCCAAGCTGGTTGTGCAGAGTCCTCATGTGTCGTAGCAGGTTAGATTTGACATTGAATCCTTTGTTGCATGGACTACAATGAAATGGTTTTTCACCTAATTTGCACGAAATTTTATCACTTCATTTGCAACAATCGAAAATTTACCTGTGTGCGTTCTGCTGTGTATCACCATGCTGGCGTATGAGGGAAATTTCTTGTTGCAAATATCACAAGTCTTGCCCAAGTATTTTAAATATTCGAGGGTACCGGCATTGGAGGGTATGGAAGATTTTCTGTAAATTCGTTTTTTTTTCCATATTTTTGATATGGAATAGATTAGCTATAGATCTTACTTTTTGAGTGAAGAAATTCCGTGCTTATTGTTGCACATTGCAAGTTCTCGTTCAGTGTGTTCCGTTTGTATGTGACGAACCCATTCTGCTGGAGTAACATATTGTCTGGAAAAAAGACGATTGTTGTAATAGCAAATTTTTATACCAATCAAATAAGACTTACGTTGCACACAGGTCACATTTTAAAGATGGAATTAAATCGGAAGAATTTGTCTGCAGATAAAAACAAAAATGCCTTAAATTGTTTACATATTTTACTGCATTTTTCAGAGTGAAGTTCATTTTTATTTTAAAAAAAATATTTAAAAAAATCCTCTTTTGATTCCATCAACATTGGAATCACATCCATTTTTATGAACTAATAATTAAATTACTTTCACTTCTCTGGTGAGTGTTTTCTTCTTATCTCTTATACATATATAGAGCGCTTCAAAATTAATAGTTTGGTTATTATTACTCTTTCTATAAAGTATGATCTGAACAATAAAATTACTCAAAATCAAGCCAAATTAAAAAAAAACTGATATAGTATTTTTGTAGTATCGATCAAAAGAAAACGAAAATAAACCTTAAGGTACTTTATTCAGGAAAATCTTGGTTTGGTTTTTACCGATATCCGTCTTTTCTTTTTCGGTACATAGGAAGTTTTACAATCCATGTGATTTTCGATGTGACGAACCCACTCCTTTGGGATGGTAAAAGTTTCGCCACAAAGTTCACAGGATAGCGGGGAATAAACCATTTCTTCTTCTTCCTCCTTATCAGTATGCCCATCGTCATCAGTATTTGCAGTAATCTCGGTCTTAATTATATCTAGAGGAGGAGGAGGTTTGCCCGATAAAACATTTTCGTTGTCTGCATCACTGTGCCACTCAACAGGTTCTTGCTTAATAGTTAAGAAATTCAATGGTTCTGGAATGTCAGCATCTGAAGGTCGATCCTAAGATAGAAGAGATAGTAAAATCAGCTCCAAATAACATTTATAAAAAAATTACTAGTTCTGGAATATGCTGAGGTCGATCGTTTGCGAATGAATTCATTGCTTCAGGTAAACTAGTTCGCCTCCTATCGATCCTTTGTATGGGTTCCTCCTCTCTAAGGCTCCTCAACAAGGATCCACAGTCGTCTCTAGCGATTGAAACATCTTCACTGTGACGACGACCTCTATCCCGTTCAGGAGGTATTAATCGATCTGGGAAGCCGGAGAAGTTTTTACAAAGATTTTCTGGAACGTGTTGCGTTGTCTTGTGGAAAGTTCCGTTGCCATAACACATAGAAGACAAGCAGTTCTCATCTGGATCAATGGCTACGTCCTTTTTCACTGAAATATTCTGGGTGCTCTGCGATCCCGATGAGAGGTTAAGGGGCCCACTTGGAGGGGCATGCTGTGCCGGTTTCGGGGACCTCACAATCACGGGACTTTCTTTTGGAAGGACAGTTGCAGATGCACCCAATCCACGCAATTCGGGCTGCTTATCCTGTTCGGATCGAGCACAGCAACCCAATTCGATTCCTCTTTGTATCGATGGATATTGGTGCGTATTTTTATGTTCGTTTGCTGGATGATTGTTTTGATTTGAATTGCTATTGCTATTACTTCTGTAAAGGCCTCGAATCTTAAGGATTTCACCGCCTCTTAAAACTTCGCTTAAAATATCATTGGAGACTGTTGCTTCGCCACTGTACATATACTGGACTAGAATTTGTATGGATCGTCTGCTTAATTCTGGTGGTAGAACTATGTAAATTATGCTGTTTGGCGTTGATGGGGTTACTTCGAATATGGAGGCAAAAAACTGGAAAATAGAAAGATATTTTACCTATTGTGTTCTTTTTATGCTTTTTAATTTACGGACAAATAAATGCCCCCCTCCCCCCCACCCGTTTTATTCTTAATTAATATTATAGGATTATAATAAAATAAAGCTCGTGTGTTGATCTCAAGAACATTTCACTTTTGTCCCTTTTCTTTTGTTGTAACGTACTAATAAAAATAACAGATAATCAGCCGATAACTAATAAAACATAAAAACCGAATAATAAATTGAGTAAATAGTTCTCAGTTAAAATTAAAACAAGGCCTTTGAAAATAATTGCTTTATATTGAAAAGCAATATCTATGGTATAAAGGAATTTCAAACAGCTTTCTATATAAATTATTCTGTAATTAGTAAAACTTTCAAAAGTAAATATCCTTTGTTGTTTATTATTGCGATATTTTAAGTGTACTCCAAAGCAGTGCCTGCCTAAAAAGCTAAATCAATTCCCCAATATGTTAATTATGAAAACGTTAAAGCATTCTACAGCAAATAAAAGGAAGCTGTGGGCGACGCAAACTTTGACTCTCCAGGACGCACCTGTTGAACGCCAATTTGTGCGCAGCCTTCCGCGATATGTGATACATGTTTGGTATTACAGCGCCAGGCACCAGTTTATAATTTTTTTATCACCGCAATATGGAAATTTTTAAGACTTACATGACTGCACGAGCTGAGTATGATCCGATGAGCTGGAATTCCGGAACCGCCTTCTGAGTTGCTCGTCAGCAGCATAACGTCTGCGAATTTTTCATTTCTGTAAAAGCGATGACCGTTTTAGATTGAATTTCAAACGACAAAGGGGACTAAATCAGATTTTATGCTAGTAGATGCTAGTAGTCAGTACTCACTTGAACAGTGTGGAGACGGAGAGATTCAAATAGGACAGATGCGAGTCCCACTTGAGGTGGTAGTTCTCCACGTTCATCGGAGTCGTCATCACGGTGTTTGTACTTTGTACTTTATCTTAAATCTTGTCCAGGAGAGCGACAACTACTGAAAGCGCCCCAGAAACAGATAGCTCCTATTGATTACTTTCGCTCAGAGGCCCGGAGTCAATTAGGCCAGAGATCTAACCATGCGGAGCCCATCAACTTTCAGCATAGCTAGGGCAGCTAGGGGAAAGAGTTTGAATCAATAAATCGATGGTCACGATTACCATAAAAAAAAACATGGGTCGCCAGAGCGCGGCGTTATTTTTTTTTCGGCTGAAAATCGCCAGGGATTATTGCAGTGCGGGAAAGACGCAAACACCCTTAGCCTAACCTTAGCCTAACTGTGGGAGGATTCCAGAGGCGCCTCACGGCAGCACAGTCCGAGGCTATTTACAAACATTCAGCCGGATGGTGGCCGAGTGGGGCTAGTTCAACGACGTCGTCAGGCTCCCAAAATGCCAGGGGCGGACATTTGCGCGCAATCCAGATCTCGATTTCATCCCGATGTGCCCCGCCACTCGCACGCTTTCGGGATACCGAATCGAGGAAAAATCCACGAGGGTTTGGGTCGAGTAGCAACTGGGAACGCAGTCAACAGAGAATAATTTGTCTCGTGTCCTATCCTACGGCAGCCCTTAAGAGATTGAGGGACAATTGCTCTTTTCCCCTTTCTCTTTGGGCTCCCTGATCTTGGGATAGGGAAATATTTTATACATATATTGATATATGTATGTACATATATAGAGATTGACAAAAAAATTCAGGGAACCTTTATAACTAGTCGACGGAACACTGCAGTGCCATTGAAAATCCCCATTGAGTTCAACTTATTTTCTCGCGCACTGCACAGAACCTTTTTGAATTGGCGCAACTGTTTGTGAGTCCGATACCAAGTTCTGGTAGAGGAATTAAATGCTTCTTTTTATTGGATCAATAACTTATGGAAATATGTTAAGCGTTTCTACCCCACTTCTGACACCATAGTACTGGAGATTACCTTTTCCTCACAACCGATCGGTTTCCCGCCCTTTACGTTTTCTTCACTAAGTCCAGTAGCAACCAGTTGTAAACAAACAGTATCACTTTGATAAAAATAGAAACACTACACACTGTCTGACTACTTAAAATGTTCGACATAGGTTGTTCATATGCAAAACAGCAACAGACGGCTGCTGCGCTTTCAATAGAAAGGATCTCAACCTCTTTTACTCAATGTAAGATAGACTATAATGCGGAACACGTTCTGTAGTTCCTCAAGCACAGAACCCGACTGAGTCCCAAACAGGCGAGGGAGTGCGATTTATCAGGGACTAGGGAGACACATAGACAGCTTTTTCGAAAATCGATAGATTTGTGTCCGCAATTATTGATTTTCTGCAGAAACGATATTCTTTTTGTTCGCGGTGCCGTTCTAACGCCTCTTCGGCCCGCGGCACAGAACGTAACGCTCACAGAGGAAATGAGCGGCGCTTTTCAGCTGAACCAGATGGCGAGGGTACTCCTCGAGAGGGTGCTCTGCCCTGCCATTCTACCCCCAGCTCAGCCGAGCCGAGCCAGCAGCAGCAGTACCACCCGACCTCTGCGGGTATATCGCCCTCCGCCAACGAGGAGCATCCCCTCAATGAAATTTCATCGACATGTGTTCAGGTGAGATTTTAGCTTCCATGGCCAACTCCAATCTCCATATCAAAAATCAAATCATCAGGTGAATCGGTTCGAGCGGATCACCTCTAGCACTGCAAGGAGGAACGTGCCTAATTTTTTTTTTCGGTCTACCAAATCGAACACGACGGGCGGGCATTGTGATGATCAATAAAACAGGCCGTAACGATTTTCTTCTTTGTTGGCACGCTTTTGTTCTGCGGCTTGAGTGCACATTGCACGCCAGGAATCCTTGCTGAATTTTTCAGACGAAGGAGCTAATTTAGCAACAAGACTTTCGAATAATTGAAATTCTTTAGGCAAATATTCGTCAGGCACGCACCTTAATTTTTACCTGTAGGTAATCATTGGTCATTGATTTTGGTCTAAGCAGTGCACACGTATTTCGTTATTTGGTGTACACACATTGCCTTTGATTTTATGCTCCAAGAGATTTATCGATCTCGGCTCTTTTTTTAAATAATTTAACCTGGAACGCTCTCCGTGACCCATTCGGGCGCAGAACAAAATTGGTTTGGCGTACACCTACGTTCATTAAGGAACTATTACGAAATTAAGCCCAATAAAGCAATTTCAATTTACAATACGTCATAGAGTTATTCAAACACTACAAAGGCTAATAACTAAAATTTAGCCCTATACTTATA
This sequence comes from Machimus rusticus, assembly GCA_951509405.1. Lineage (NCBI taxonomy): Eukaryota > Metazoa > Arthropoda > Insecta > Diptera > Asilidae > Machimus > Machimus rusticus. The sequence goes on along the minus strand of OX608050.1, from coordinate 45,624,193 downwards.
GAAGGCAAACACTTTTAACCTTAGAAACTTTAACGAGTTTTAAAATATGTATGTAACCGTAGATATATTTTTTTGTCTTTAAATTTTACTATTCTAATGTAATGAAATTTTTCATCACTGTAATTTTGACCGTCTCCCACAGAAAATATTGACCCAAGTGTATAAATAAAGGAGGAAGGTTAATAAAATTTTAATCTTAATGCAGGAATTTGGAAAAAAATATCTTTAAATTCGTTACATAAAAAATGAAAAACGCAACTAACGAGATTTTAAAATTAAACTAGATTCTCCTTGTACGTTATATTTAGCTTACAATGACCGCTCGCACTAAACTAATTTTCTCTAATAAGTTCCTTATTTAAACTACAAGTTATTGTGTACACCAACGGTTATTTAGCATTGGGGAAGACAAATGCAAAAGACACACTCCAAAATCGTAATTCAAAAGGAAAAATTGGTATTATGAATACATGCAGGCAAGTACAAATCAAACAATTATGTACTCTATAAATTTCCATCAACAATTTTTGGCGAGTCCATCAACGCTTTTAAAAAAATATGTACTTCGAAAAAATCAACCTCTAATTACTTACCAATTACGGTTATTACGTGTAATGTATTTTGAATCAAGTATTGTAACCAAATATATTATAAATAAATTCATAAAAAGAGGATTCAAGCTCGGAAATTATAAAACAAAGTATTTTTTGGACCTAACCATACCTAGGGAGTAAAATTCAGTGATTACTTTAATTACGTCGTCTGTCAAACTGCCGAATCAATTTAAAGCTTATTCTTTTTGCAACTTCTGTAATTTATTGCAATTTGCAATACAATAAAATTTTTTAAATATCATTGTGCAATTTATTTTAGCGTATACACAAATTTTTGAAAAGAAAAGTCAACCAAAGTACATGTGCTAGTTTTCTATAAAATATTTTGTTTATTTTTTCATCTAGAAATAGTAGTACATTGTAACAAAATAAAGATCTTTACTTGTGTGAAAAGAGCGAAAATACAAAACATAATTTTACGACAATTACATCGCATATGTCTAACATAATCCAAAAATATAAAATAAGTGAAATTATAAGAGCTGCCACATTTAGGCAATACGAGGCTTCTTGGGACCACTCCTGAAACAAAAAAGATCCATAAATGCATCTTTAGTTAGAAAGCTCTTACGGCAAGGAGTTAGTCACGAAAATAAACACTTAAAACAAATTTTGCATTTATTGTATGAAGCAAATTCTTACAAAAGCATGTCATAGTCTGGGTCTCCAGCACGTCGGGATTCTATATATTTTGCATGATTTTCCCCCGAAACGAAGCTACATTTGACTGCAGGATCCTCCTGCATTAGGGATCGCCATTTGATCTGAAAAATAATATTTTGTACTTAAATAAATACGGATTAAAGTAATATGCTTCTACCAGCTTAGGGAATCTTTCCTGGTCCATTTTGTACTTATCTCCAACTAAATACTTGAGCATATCCGCTCTTTCACACCACGGCCAAATCATGTAATCCAGCATGCCTGCGCTCTTTCCGCCAAAGTAGGCCGAGTTGCGATGATCCAGCTCTTTTTCGTACAAGTCCAATCCTTGTACGATTTCCGTAAGAGATCCGGGAGCGCCTTCCAATCCTTGGATAAAGACTTTATACATGGATGAAATTACCGTGTTGAATCGTTCGATGAGAATCTTATCTCTCGCCTTTTGCAGCGGGTCTTTTGGAAATAGAAGTTTCTTTGGATATTTTTCATCCAAGTATTCACAGACAATGAGTGATTCAAATATTGAAGGATTTCCAGGCTCGTTAACTAATTCAAGTGCAGGGATCTTTCCCAAGGGGCTTTTTTCAGTCAACCATTCGGGCTTATCAGATAAGTTAATAAAAATGCTATGATATGGAATGCCTTTTGCGTCAAGAACTAGATGAACTCTCTGCGCGAAAGGACAAAAGCGCATAGTATAGAATCTCAGCTTCCCATCATCAGGTAGCGCTGGTAAAGTTGATCCTATTTAATTAAAATTAAAAATAATAAGTTGCTTGAATTATTAGTTAATTATTATTTGAATGATTTCATAGACATTTGCTAATTGGAGACTTCCAATTTAAATCGCAAAAAACGCTCGAGTATTTCGTGTAGCTATAATTTTTCAAGTGTTATTTCATGTATTATATTACAATTGCACTCAATTCGCCAAACTAGATATTATTCTTTTTGATTCTTTTCAATGTCTTGTTACAATTTTCAAATCGCTTAAACATTATTGTAATATACATATATACACAAATATACATTGGAATTTAAAGACCCTGTCTTAGTCGTTATTTCGGGTCAGTCCTCATAAATTTACATAGTAGAAAAAATCAGTGACCCTAAAAATTAATTTTTTTATGGTATGGTTGGTTGGTTAAAGTGGCGACCTAGCCGGCTGGGCAGGTCCAAATAGCGCTATGGCGCGCCGTTTTGATACCACAAGAATGGTATAGTAACATATTTTGTGAATTCAATTCAGCAATATAAGAAAGCGATTAAAACACATTTCGGATTGAAACTCCCGATAGCTTAGGCGGGGAGAAAAAAATCTAAACTGCTAATGCTAACATTAATTTATATTTTAAATAAAATACATATAAATTTCTTCAATATATTTTGTGTAAAACCAAACATTAAAAAGACCATGGTTCTCTTTAACTGTTGAATAGCGAGAAATCTTTTTCTTCAAGAATTTCGATCAGGTTTCGACTTTCGACTCGTGAGTGAAACAGTTCCCGCAGCCCTTCGTACATCGTATCCTACGGAGGTTTATGTCACCTCCTAAAATAAAACTCCGGCAAAGGAGGAATGTTCCAGATCGAAGTTGTCCAGCGGCGCCCAATCTTAAAGATATTCCCGTGAATTACGCAGCGCTTTCCAGGTAAGTAATTCTTAATTTATTGAGAATAATCTAGCGAAAACTAACAGACCAATTAATAAATTCCAGCCGATGCTACGAGCCAACGCGAGAGCACGACTCGCTCGCGCCCAAGGTAACTTAACCACAGGGGAGTTTCCCGGCCTCGCTGAAAATTAGTCCCTGATAACAAAATTTACCTTTTCTTAGATGTTTTCCGTTACTCATTTTCTTCCTTTTCGAGTTACTAAATTAACGAGTCCGTAAACAATCAATTAACAAAACACCGGAAAGTGCACTCACTGTCACCTTTCACTTCGGCGAAGAGCACTGGCGAGGCGAGTGACGAGACGATGACGACGCTACCGAAAGCTCCATGCAGTGACAGTTTTCCTGCGGGCGAGGGAGGCTGAAAGCTTTCGGCAAAAAACAGGTTGTTCTATCCTGCTCGATGACGTCATTGATCCGGATGGAATTTCTTCCAAAGAAATTTTCTATTCTTGGATTTTATATTTACGGTCACTTAACAACTGCTTTAATTTCGATTAAACTTTTTATGCTGTGATGTGAATAGAATAAACAATTGTAACAAAATATTTTAATAATGAAAATGAGGAATAAATTAAATAAATTGTCGAAATGATTTCGATCTGTAGAAATACTTCCCTCCAAGAGATAAATAATTCTGGAAATACATATTAAACTAGCCAGGATTAACAAGAAAGGATTAGCTAGAAAAGTTGTTAAAATGTTATGGGGAATCTTATGTTAATAATTTAGGCGTTTTAGGTTTGAACAAGGTAGAAGACCTCAATTTGTTTAAAAATGGATGAAATTCTCATGTTTGGATCCTATTCAGTTTAATTCATTATTCACTTAATATTTTAAAATAACAAGTTTTTAAAGTTTATACAGGATCTTTATTTTTAGTGAGTATTTTGCATTAAAATTCAATTTCTCCACCAATGCAAACTAGTCTTTAACAAATATAAATTAAAAAGGGCGCCAATGCGCCAATCCTTGAAAGGAGCTTTCCATGTAAGGCGAGAGCTGAACGCAGCCAATGCATGAGCATGAGGCACTACTTCCAATTGAATTTAGATCGAACTACTGTCAAATCAAAAAGGGAATTGTAACGGTCGTGCAATTTGTTTTAAAATATTTTGCCTTTGAAGCAGTTAGTTGCGCGGGAAGTTGGGGCAACCAAAATGTTCAGTAGACTTAAGAATAATGTTTAAATTAATTTCGTTCGCTCTAAAGTCTCACGTTAGTGATAAAATAGCTCTCGAAGGTTAAATACTGTACTTCCTGTTTTGTCTAGAAATTTGGAGGAGGTGCTGCGCTGCCTCAAGTAGTTTGCGCCCCTGGAGGCAAACTATTTCTAGTCCCGGTCGGAGTAACTGACGTTGGAGAGCCCGGAAGGCCGACGGGAATTCTGAGCTCCTTATCGCGAACTACTATTTGTTTTTTCTTATCATTTTTTGAACAAAAAATTTCTACGACTAGATGAGCTCCGAGTCGGGCAAATTAATGTGCGTGCAGCAGTCGTAGCAGTTTGCTGCAGTGCCCGAAGTGGTGGAGACTGTCCAGTGATTTTTGTGTTGGGTTGGGATTTGTGATCGAACGGAAACGATGACTGCGTTGGAGAAGTTTTGTGTGTCACTAATGATCCTCTCGCTTTTCGGTAAATTGTGCCCTTTATAAAAAGAATACTTTAATTTTGTTTATATCGTCCGACAGGAGCGGCGCGGTGCTGTGAACTCGACCAGACCCAATACGGATGCCGAATAGACAATGGAGCGTGCACCTGTTCCTTCGGGTGTAAGTCTGAATTCAGGTACGCGACGAAGAGGGAATGCCAGGACGCCCTGAAGGTGAGCTGTTTCCGTGGCCCGAGTGCCCAGATAAAAGATCTATTCACGTTTTTAGGGCACCTCTAACGATATCTGCAGCAGGACGCCCTGCCTGAATGGGGGCTCGTGCATTCAGATTACCCAACTTCCTGGATACAAGTGCCGCTGCGAAGGAACTGGATATTGGGGCAGCCGATGTCAGAGACGTAAGTCGGTACATTTCCTTCGATTTCTTAGTAAATGATAATTATGCTCGCTCCAGTCTGCCCCGGCCCGGATAATCAGCTTGCGCACTTTCCGTACGAATGTGTGGTCATTTAATCTGCGGACACCCGCCGCAGATGCTGCGCAGCGGCGGAGCTCGTAGGGCTTTGCTCATTCTCCCGTGGGTTATCGGCTCTTAATTTATTAGTGTACGACATATTTCTGTTCTAGTTGATCTTTCCTGATAAGTGATCAAATGTGTATTGTAAGAAAAAAGTTGGTTGACCTCTTCACGAGTGATGCGGACCGCTTTAGACGCTTAAATAAATTTTTTACTGTTTTTTTGTATCTCTGAACTTCTTCCTGTGCCAATCGTGCTCTTATGACTGAAATAATCAGCTCCTACCTCTTCGCAGCGTTAAATTGGAACAAAAGTTGGTAGTTACATCCGGATTTAATTAATTACATATAATGAAGATAAGATTGCTGTAATTTTGCTTCTCGAAAAGATTTAATTTAATTTTACAAATTAAAATTGGTATATATTTTAAGTTTTTGCGCTATAAATTCTTTTAAACTAATTTTGAAGGTTTTTGATTCGTTGATTCATATATTTTTTTATTTTTTCAAGCATAGGTAATGAGTCTCTTGGATGCAATTTATATTACTTAAATTATTAATTTTTCTGTTTAATAATTTTGCGCCCAAAAACTGCAACAATAAGTTAGGCACCCATTATTAGATAGTCGTAGAATTCGGATTAAGTTAGTAGAAAATAAGACTTCTGACGGAATGGCTGATTCTAGGGAGAAGAAGAGAAGGTAGGCTGGCTGGCTCTGAATTCGGGGTTTTCTCTAAATATCATACATTTTCTTTGTATACTACTATTAATAATAGATTTTTTATTCAATCTAAACTTCAAAATTGTTTTCGTCGCCAAAACCTGAATGCTTAATTTTTATAATACTTTATTTTACCCCAAATAGTGCCATCCATTTTCAAAGATATCCACACTATATTACGTACTATGAAATTTTAACTAAAAAATACTGAGCCCATTTAGCCCATATTAGTAGAAAGACGTTTTGGTTTTCGAAATAGTAGCGATAAAAAAAATCGGCTGTACTTAACAAAAAACTTTTTTATTTCTTTTATTCACATTCTATCTCATATCCACAGCAATAGTAAAACACGGTAAGTGACAATAAATAAAAACAACTTTATTTGTACTAAATATAAAAGCTGATTAAAAGGGCAGGACAAGCTATCTGGAAATATACAAAAGGGGCGAAAGTAACTGAGTAAGCGTCTGAAAAGAAAGATGTGGCAGAGATGATCTACTAAAGAACGCAGTAAACCTCGGGTAGTTTACATTCAATATTTATTCTAGATTTTATTAACATATTGCAATATTTACTTGGACGATATAAATTAGTAGCTTTTTACTTCAAATATACCACACAAAGCAAAATATAGGATTACTTCTTCACAGGAGTGTTTCTCTGAGTCAGTCCCTCGAATCTTTTGAACGTGTAATTGATGAACACCCAATCCTTTAGAATTTCTCCGTCTTGGGGCATTGGGGCCGAAGCTAAGAAATAAAAGCAATATTAATAAAATCCTGTGAATAAGACAAACAATTGGGATGCTTTTGTGTACTTACGAATTTCCAGAGAAACATCAGGGAAGTCGTCAAAATTGGATGTATCGTCAATCGATCGTACTTCTACAGGAATAGCTGCGGGTCGTTCTCTAATATGTTCCCAGTCGACTCCCCGGAAAAATGATATAGTTTTAAGGTCTTCTATACCTCTCTGAGATCCTAATCGCCTATCAGCTTCGCAACAAAATTTAATGATGGTATCTTTCGCTTCTTCGGATATGGGGGTTTCCGGTGGGAACACCAACGTCTCTCTCCAATTCATCACTTTTCGATATGTATCTTGTGGGTTATCCGAACAGAATGGTGGATAGCCCATCAGCATTTCATACATAATAACTCCGAGCGACCACCAATCACATGCGGGTCCATAGCCGGTTTGTAAAAATACTTCGGGTGCAATATAATCGGGAGTTCCAACCGTACTATAGGCTAGTGCACGTCGATTCCTTTTCCAACTCTCCGCTCGTCTTTTAGAATCCATCGGACTGAATAAGTGAGAAAGTAAATGCGTTTAAGCAGTTTCTTTTAAAATTTTAAAAACACATAATCTAAGGGAGCAAATGCACGTTCAAGCAACATTTTATTTTTAATTATTTTACAACAAAGATTGAAAAGGTGACTTGCATATTTTTTTCGAATAAATATCTTATCTTTTTAGTGTTTCAGCCTTGTCAATGTATATTTTTATTATGAAAACTTTGTTCGAAATTAAAAATGACGCACAACACAAAAGCTGTATAATCAAAAACCTAAAGCATTAGTACAAAAATATGTTTATGGTTAAAATTTTGCGTTACTACTTTCTTGTTTATTTAAACACATAAAGAATATGAGGCCTATCATTTCTACAAAAACAGAACAAAGAAATTTCTGTTACCAGTGAATTATTTAGCAAGAATTCCAACGAACTTTACTCATTAAATACTTTTACTGTCCTTTTTGTATATTTGATTGTCGACCTTCTATATGTCATTTTAATGATCATGAAATTAACTGAACAAAATATCATTACTAGCAAAAAAGCTATTGCGTTTATTGCTTTCTCTGATAAAGCATGTTGGGTTTCGACTTGTTTTGCTTCTTTTTTTTAAAGAAAAATCATGAAGCATTTTCCTAAACAGGCATTTTTAGATGATCGATTTGTCCCGGAAAAATCCTTGTCAACGAAACCTATTCGTACGTCATCACACTTAATGCATATTCTACTTCCGAAGGATTTACGGCAATAAATAATTGATGCTAAACCGATAAACATAGCATTTTTTTTCGTACAAAATTCACTTTTTTTATGTATGTTTTTATGATTTTTACTTACCTTGCACAGGTTCCTATAAAATCCGAGGGTTTTGCTTGGGATAAGTCTCTATAAAAATCTGTCCGATGAGATTTTTTCAATCCAGTGCACAGTCCGAAATCAGAGAGCTGCAGATGTTAAGGAATGTAACAAACTTGGAAATCCAAGACGCAAAATAATTTACCTTAAGGTGTCCCCGAGCGTCTAGTAGTAAGTTATCGGGTTTTATGTCCCTATGAATAAAGCCTAATTTGTGAATAGAATCTATAGCTAATGCAGTTTCTGCGATGTAAAACTGAGTGCACTCCTCCGAGAGTGTGTCCTTCTTCATGAGCAGGGTCATCATGTCGCCGCCAGGTAAAAATTCCATTATTAAATATAAATTGATAGGGTCCTGGAAAAAGTTTGAAATGCAATTTCGACGACGATTAGAAAAGAGAGGAGAGGGCACACCTGAAAACTATAGTACATCTTCACCACCCACTGGTGATCTGCTTCCACCAAAACATCACGTTCTGCCCGCACATGTGCGACTTGTTCCTTCTCGAGCATATCCGCCTTCCTGAGGACCTTCATTGCATAAACGTGCCCAGTGTCCTTTTTCTGCACCAGTCGAACCTCTCCAAACGCCCCGCGCCCGATTACCTTGAAAGTGGCAGAGTTTAATGATTTTCCGAAAAAAGGGTAACAGCTCGCCTGTTTACTTTCAGAGCTTCGAAGTCCTCGACGCCCAGGCGAGATCGCTTCAGCCGGAGAAATTCGGTCTCCTTCTGTGCGTGTTGGAGCCTCTTCTCCTGCTTCTGGGACTCCGACAGAGTGTCATCCTTCAGCTGGGCTTCGAGTTTCGCTAGTCGCTGCTTCCGCTCCCCGTACTGGGTAATCAGGTTGCTGTAGTAGTTCTCGAGTGTAACCTTCGCCTTTGTCGCCTTATCTAGAGTGTGATCGCTAAATCGAATCGAGTTCTCTGCGGTTGTCATTTTCTCTGGGCAAATCTCGTACGGAAAACAACGGGAGGTAGGCAAATACTTAGCTATTCAGCGGGGGAACCATACACTTTTGCGTCCAACACACAGCTGGATGACTAATTGTTCAGTTAATGCAGCCGTCTAAATGTTTGCGGAAATTTTAGTGCTATGCAATAAACAACATTTGTGACAAATTACCGCACATTCTCAAACACACGTCAGGAATTTATGGAAACAAAATCAACCATCGGGGACAAATGTCGAAATCTCACAAAAAAATTCTTCTTCTGCACAATGTTCAAACACTGGCTTTCATATTGCCAAGTGTCATTGTGATTGGACAGAAAAGCCATGTTCGAATATAATTTAATTAAATCTTTATTAGGGGTTGCCTATTGAATGAAACATTAAATAAAATTAATTTAACAAATAAAATTTTACTTCCTGGATGCCCTTAAGAGGAAATTTCAAGCGCCCACAAAGAGTTCATTGTTTACAAAACAGTGTGGCCAATTTTGCAAATATTCTTTTAGTCTCTAGCATTTTTCACTAAGTGATTTCTGTTTATTAAATTTGAGTAATTTAAGAGATTTGGATTTTTTCTTTTAACTAACATCTGATTAATTCTTTTATTTATTAATTCCAATGAATGAAAAATAAAACATGACTTTCAGAGGAAAACGGCAATTAAATTGAGTTCGTCTCGCAAAATCATACTATTATACTATTATACTTATGAGGCTTAAGGTTGAGTCAGGCGTAGCTTAGTTTAAGCTTATCCTAATCTTGACTTATGTAAGCTTACTGCAGCTGAGCCAGACTTAAACCAAGTTTGAACTAAATGGCATTTAAAAGTGCGACCAAAACCCTCACTATCTATAATTTAATTAGAGAAAATTTACGGTTACTACTCTAAAAGATCCTTCATTATTTTCCAAAGAAATATTTTTTACAGTTATGCATTATAAAAAATTCTAGAAACAATGCGAATATTTTGCGTCTAAAAAACTCTTTAACACTTAATATAAAAACTGAATTTGCCTGGAATTATTACTTTACAATTTTATTCGAATTAAAAATGTGTCATTTTGAGGGGTTTCAAGGTTTTGTAAAAATGTTGTATATGTTTTCTAATAATTGCAATTCAATACCTACCATATTAATTTCTGTGTTATTTATAAAAGTGGAGATTCCTTCTTTTCTTGTAACTGCCGTAATGAGAGAACTCCTAAACCATTTCCGGTTGGCCTTGCCAAATGTTTGCTGGTCACACTGGTACACCCACCACTTTGAAAAGTTGCCATGCATCGGTTGAGTCGGCCACCTCATTTCGCGGAAGAAGAAGAAGCATCACAACGTCACGGAGTGGTTTTTTTCTTTGCGGAGATTTGTTTATTCGTGTTGTTTGTGCTATGAAAACGATTTAACTGGTGCGACTCGGGTTCAGCTGGGAGCTAACAGCCTTCGATTTGAATAGTGCTTACGTTAGCGCCCCAAATTTTGGCGTGAAAGTCCTAACAGTCCCGAAAGGAGTGCCGCGGCAACGAGATCTTGTTAGGAAACTAGCGAATTTCACAGATTTCTTCCAGGAAAATGCCAACTGCACGTTTAGCGCTGCGAGAGGAAGATGTAGTTCGCTTAACACTTGAATTCCTGTACAACCGTGAGCTCCACATCAGTCAGCTATCGTTGGAGCGAGAGACTGGCGTAATCAATGGGCAATTTTCGGACGATGTCCTATTTCTGAGGCAGCTTATACTCGACGGTCAGTGGGACGATGTTATTGAGTTCATCCAGCCGCTCGAGGCTCTGCAGGCGTTCGACATGAAGAAGTTCTGCTACACGATTCTACGACACAAGTACATCGAGCTGCTCTGCATCAAGTCGGAGGCCGGGGGTTCTGTGACCGCTCCCGGTCAGGGCATCAACTCGATGGAAGGCGCCGTCGAAGAGGTCGTGCAGATTTTGGAGCAGCTGGAGAAATTGGCCCCGTCGAAAGAGGAGTATTCAAATTTGTGCTTGCTCCTCACGTTCCCGAGGTTGGCCGACCACCTGCAGTTCAGAGACTGGAACCCGAGCAAAGCACGGGTTCAGTGCTTTCGAGAGGTTCTTAACACAAATTCTTCGAAATGGAGCGACAATGAGTAAGGAACTCTTTTCAGATTTTTCCGCTCGTCGAGAAGTTCTTGCCGCAAGAATCCAAGCTGGATGGTGCTTCGTCGGCCCGCAACGACAGGCTGATTCAGCTGGTGATCAAGGGTGTGCTCTACGAATCGTGCGTCAGCTACTGTCAAGCAAAAGCTACCGGGTCTTCCGAAGTGCTTAGTGATGATATGACTTTCTCGAAACTCCTGGATGGCACCATAGGTACTGGCCACTTCGTGCCTTTGCATATGTTTCGATAAGTTCATCGTTGTCAATTGCACTGGAAATAACGTTTCAGTGTGCTTGCACGTTTCTATAGCAATCACAATCATGATCGTAGAAGGCGGCTTTTTAAAGTCTTAAAGTAAGCCTCAAGTAGATTTCATTTTGGGGTATTTAACTCTTTGAGTGCAGATTGCAGAATAGGATATATCAGATCTGGACTTGAGTCACACACAAGAGAATTCAGTTAAAGATATGCGAAAGAAAGTCAAATTAGTTCTAACTCAACATCATCGAATTACCTTATGAGTCCCTAAAATTATTTCTATTATATTTTCATTAGTTTCAAAACTGGACATTTTGCAGGAGTGTAAAATTACTTACCAGGAAGCGAAAGGGTAGGGAACTGTTTATTAAAATGCTGAGTTTTATTAGTTGAATCTAACGATTAACGTCTTTTGAAGCGCGACGAGTTTAAACCAGACGGGAGACCTTTTGAGGTGGGTACATACATTGAAACAAATGGTTTCATAAATGTACACTAACCATAAATTTGTATCGTGTAGTTGCTAAATTTCGTTATGTATGCAAATAAACCCGATATAAAGCAATTTCATTATCGTTACATGTGCAGAAAGTCTTATTGTCCCTCTATTTTATGAAATAACTTCTTTAATTTTCTTTACTAGGTTTTAGTGATTCAGACCTCTCCCTACTGAGTTGGCTGCAAAGCATTCCAACCGAAACATTCTCCGTACCTTTCGAACAAAAAACCCTTAATGTCGATGTGGAAAGACTGGAACGACCCTCACTAGAAACCTCTTGGACTGAACATATGCTCATTACTCCCATTAAAGTAATATATGTCTTTATAATACTTTTTCAGTCTGTCTAACATATTAATTTAATTTCAGCCCAAAACATTTCCACACTCAGTCATGCCTTTCACAAGGCCCAGAAGTGCCGCAGACATTATGACTCGGTCGTTGATTCCCAACCTGGAAGGATTACCATTTGGATTAAGTATGCTTTCGAGTGTAATTCATAATTTTTTTTATTTATGCGTTCTAATCAGGTGCTAACAAACTCTCAGAAAACTTTGACAAAGCGGCTATGTCGCGATCAAGCTTTGCGAGCTTCCATCTTACGGGGATCAAGCCGACCACGAGGAGCATAATGGCTTCTAGTGTGGATAGGTTGTTTTCACACGACTCAGGGACAGCTGCGAACAATAATTACTCTGAATTTGAAGTAAGCATTCCTTTCCAACTGGCTGCATAATTTTTAAACACTGTATTCATTACAGAGTCTTCCATCGATACAAGAGTGTGCCTCACAAAAAATGAGTGAGATGAGCCTAAGCGACAAACAGCTTGAAAGGTCTTCTGGCCGAGATAGTCCTGGAACTGCTACATCGACCGCGAAAAGTTCTCGTCGTGATTCGTTGAGTGAAAAAAATTGTCTGATACCTCAAACTCAGCTACCGCCAGAACAGCAGCAACAGCAGCAATCATCTCCCCCAGCGGCAGTCAAAAATAATATTAATGTAGTCATATCTCAACAGTACACCACAATTAATACCAATCAGTAAGATAATTTAAAGGTTTTTGTTAAAATAAACTCAGTAAATTTTCTATTCAGAATCCCTGAAACGGATCCTGCATTCGCGTCACGAATGCGTGGAGAACTGTTTGAAAAGTTTCATAAGCAAAAGATGTGCAAAGATCCCGATATTGAGAGGTGAGTTTTTCTGGTATATAGTTTAAAATTGGCAATATACAACAGATGTTGTTTCGTCTTTGTACTACTTGTTAATTTTATTATTCATAGCTGTAGACAAAAATACTTACAAGGAATATTACTTGCGTTTTTAAGAGACGGAACGGTTTTAAAAGGCTTTTCGCCTATTGCTTTTAAAATACTCATTTTTTAAATTTGACCGTTTATGGGCAATTTAGCATAGAAATAAATTTTCTTTTGCTACAGGTAAAACACGTCTTTGATTTAGGAGAGGAGGGAAGGTGGCCTCTAAAATTTGTTTAAAAGGGGGAGTTTGTGTTAATCGAATCCACACATTTAAATAAATTAAAGTTAAAATTATCTGCACCTAGGCTACTTAATGCAAATATAAAAATAAATTTAAGGGGTTATACCTTTGAATATACAGTAAAGGAACGGCTATACCCTGTACGTGTAGTCTGTGTGAATGAAGCATCTCCAGCGGGGAAAATTTCAGGGGAAGTAAGCCTTGAGTAAGAAGAAGATACTTTGGCAACTTAAAAAAATTGTGATTTGAAGGGATCGCAGCCTTTCTAACAATTTTTTTGAATTAAAAATGCAAAGACAGAAGGTGAAATGTGGTTAAAAATAGTGTGTATGATACTGGCTTTTATTTGGTGTGTATTTAGTGTAAGATAGTGATGTGTGTGATAAAGAATTGCGGCGAGAAGAAGCGGCGACTAAATTAACGAATTTCTTTTCACCGGTAAGCCAGAATTTGAAATCTTTTTGCCGATGTGATTGATAGATACCTGTGGTTTTTATTGTTCTTGATGCATTAAACATGTTATTTCATTTTAAGCTAAATTTTCAAGTTTTAAAAATATTTTGGTGTATGTCAGTCCACGACAGTCATGCGCAATTTCGACGCGCCCTGACACAGAGAAGTCGCTAAATATTTTTAAATGGTGGTATAAATGGGTACCCAAATATTTATTAAATCAAGTACGTGAAAAACGCCTTTTCATTTTCACTCAATTTTTGCAACTGCACTGATCAATTTTCTATGTAGTAGTAAGCTCAGACTGGTATTCGTGAGATGCTTCACTTTCAGCGATTTATGTCCGTTCCTTTACTGTATATTCATAGGGTTATACCTAGTCACGGAGGTGAAAGATGCGTATTTTTGTGAAGTGAATTTTTATGAGCGAAACTACAATATACCATATATAACATTTGTGTATTGGTTGTATTTATATTCTACATATTTTTAAAATATGAATTACAAATTTTTGAAAATAAAATAGTGGGGCTACAGAACTCTTGTTTTTTTTTTACAAATAAGCATTGTTTCGCCATTTCAAAGTTTTATGCATTCTTAGGGTAGACGACTCAGCATTATGCGTTAGAAACACAAATAGTATTTTTGTTTACACAACATGTTTTTGAAATAAGAAAATTTACTAAAATTCCTATTGTGATGATTATCTATAAGGAAATACAATTTCATTTTCAAATTTAAGTTTGTAGATCTTGTTAGCTGGTTACGATATTTCTAAAGCTAACTGCAAAGTGATATGATCAGTTGGAAACAATAAAGTGGATATGAATTGAAATTCGTTGTTACAAATTAATTATAGCTACCATACAGTAGGAAATAAATGATTGGACGACCCACCACTTGGTTGACATTACTTTTAATACAGTTTAATTAATTCTAACACCTACCTCCAAAAGGTGGTAATAATTTGAAAAATTTGCATTGAGATAATCATTGGCTTCCTATGTGGTGCATAAAGTTCACTGAGCTATCGTGTTGGTGTTAGCTATGCAAATTTTCAATTAATCAATGCAGTTATTTATTGTTTATTTACGATTGAATTGCAAGTTATAATTTTTGTTATGTTCTATATTTTTGCAGTGTTAAGAATTCGACAAAAGGAAAAGTCAATCAGGACATCGCTAATGAAATTCCAGTTGACTCCCCCAAGTTTAAATCTGAAGAGGTAAGTGAAGTCATTTTGGTGTAAATTATTTAAATTGGAAAATTTTGAAAAATACTAAAAATGCCGGCATTACATCACTACCATTACCCAGTGAGGCTAGCCTTGAAGTGTGATTCAGGCACATAGACGTGTTGTCCATAAAAAGTAACAAGACGTATTCCCAGCAGGCCCCGAGAGACACCCGATCGAGTGTTTTCCGTTCAGTTGAGCTTAATTTTCTTGCAAGCGCGGCTCACCTTCTGGCGGATTATTGATCGCGACTGAGATCGGATCTCTGTTCTGCTGTGGAATCTTTAAGTTAGTCTCTTATTATAATGAATTGTTGTTGATGCGCATATTAATATAAACAAGTATGATGAAGCAAAGCGATCAGTTGAGGCGGATTAATGCGATATTCGGGGATAAGTCAGATAGCGTAGTTAAAGTGATCGACTCAAATTCAGAAACCAAGTGTGGAGTACATCGGAAGAGGTTGAACAGTGTGGAGAGTATTTCAAGTGACCTCAAAGTGAGTTACAGGAATAAAAGGGAAAGTTTTGATGCAACCAAAAAGTCGCATCTATTGGGCAAGAGCAGTGATCTCTTAGGTCGCAGGCAGTCTTTTACTGAGGGCTACGGCGAGCTAACGAGAGCGGATAGAAACAGGTTTTATTGTTGGCTTACTTATTTTGCATTATTTTGCCTTGTTAGAACGAGGCTATCATATTTACATTGTCGCAAACATTGCAGAAAGCGAAATTCTTGGAATGCGAGTATGTTTCGAAGTATTGAACACCCGTCAGCCTTTCCTTCCTTGCTTCGTTCCGATACCATAAATAGATGCGAAGAAGTGGCGTCTACTGACGCACGGAATAATAAAGTTAACTTGGTAAGGAGATCCAGCATGAGCGCTCTAAATGGAAACAGGCCGAAAGCCGTCAATATGAATAAGAGACAGAGTTTTGGTAGTAACCTGTATCTACGTGCCGACAGTTTTGGCAATTTAAATTTGGTCAGGCGCGACAGTTTAGGCACGAAGAGCCTGAGTCGCAGTGTAGCCGGTTTCAAGAGGGCTGAATCTGCACCACGCGATTACGTATCCGAGAGAATGAACGCGACCTCTCCAAAGCCTCCTGAGAAAGCTTCGATACTGAGAAAAGGTTCGATTGATGATGTAAATCACGATAAAAACAGGCTGACAAGAGATAATGTACATCGGCACGTTCGAATCTTGGAAAGTGATAGTATGACGGCTCTTAAGGCACGTCGTAGGTCTGAGGACTCTGTTGATGACTATAAGCTCAGACGAATGTCGATGGACTCTTTAGATCTGAGAAGGGGCTCCATTGATCTCCCCGATCATGCCTTCTCAGAGTTATCACTCGACAACGACTCAAAGGTGAAGAAGATATTTTTAAATAAAGGCTAACACTATACCGGCTTTGATTAATCCCTCACGAAGTAACTCGATCATTTAATTAAATTCATTAGGCTCTCGGCATCTAATCAGCATATTTAGCTGCGTAATAAATCGATGATCTTCGCAAATTATGAAGATCACAACACAATTAGTGGGCGATCCTCCAAGGTCAAAAAATAAATGTCTTCCACTATTAACACCTCTCCATGTTAGGTCATACTGCAAAATTAACAACAAGCCCGTCATGTACCGATCAAGAATGATCGTAGTCAAGTGATCCACTTGGCGGCCCTAACAAAACTAACTATTTGCTTGCATGGCTCAGTAAAAGTTAGCCATTAACTTCTCTGTCGCAAGGTAGCCGACTTTCTATGGAGTTTATGTCTACCGTTGTTGTGAACGGAAGCTACATATCGAATAATAGAAAAAGATCGCCAGACAACCTCAGCAGGTTGTGCGCTAGCTAGAAAATAGCAGTAACGTCTTCATGAACTGGCAACGCAATGAGTAAGTTCAGTTATTTGTGTAAGTAAGAGGACCAGCGAACTTCTCCAGAAAACCTGTTTAAAACTGATGCTTCTGCTGCTTATGCGGCGGATTTCTTTTCTTTTCATTTCGTCCCACTTCACTACTTCGACCCAGAGATTTTCGTTACCTGAGATATTAGCGTTTTCTTTGTACGGTACCTCATGCAGGTGTCAACATGCAGAGCCATTTAAGTTTGTTTTTCTTGAGTGTAAGACCGCAGACGTAGTGCAAATTTTGAGCATTCATTTCACGTAATATGTGCGAATTTTTGTGAGTGCAATGATAAAGAACGACAAGAGGCTATGGTCCGCACCGAAAGATAAATATAATTCCGAGGAGTACGGTCGTTTTCCACAGGCCATTTCACCCAACGAGAACTGGTCCAAATTGGATTATAACTACAAACTTTCACCGAAAAATCTCGTTAACAACATAAAGGAGATATCGCTGAATTATAATTTTAAAAAGGTTGGAGAAGTGAGCGAATTTCATTGAGTTTAAAACTCGATTCATTGCGCATCCCATCTAGATTCCTTCCTGTAGTGAAACGCATGGATCACAAAATGGGAACTTCCGAGATTACTACAATTTACCCCGAAGCACACAGCAATCCAGGCTAGCGTACTGTCGCAATTTTAGCAGCTGCGGAAGGTATACCAGTCATCGGTTGTCTTGTCTTTTTTAGAAAATGGTGTCTACAATTAATTTGTTTTTTGCTCCAGTAAAAATAATTCAGTTTTCGGTAGTCCCATGTGTCATTGCAAGAGTTCCCTGTCCAAGTCGATGGAAGAAATTGGTAGCGATGTCAGCTTCAACTATAAAAGCAGAAGGTGCAAGTCTAATTGCGTAAATGCCTTTAATCAGGGTAAAAGGGGATCAATGTGTAACCTTAACCAGAAACGGCATTCGGTGGATAATCTATTAACTGTTGGCAGCCAATTCGGAAGCCCCTATCAGGTCTTACTAGCTTTTTTACTAGAAATTACCAGTGCATAGCATACCAACTCAATTATTTTACAACTTTGCCTGGGTTGTGAAAATTACTACCATACACTTGTTACATAAGTCTTTTCCGAGGTTAATTACTTTTTTCCAACTGTACCAATTGTTCCAAATTTTCATTTCCGCGAAATCAATATCGTACTTTCTTTGGTGTCAAAATTGAATGTAACGCGGGAATTGGAGCTACGGAATTCAATACCAATACCAGTTTCAAAAGTGGCGCTGAAGGGGTTTCTCTTTAAGCTTCCATTGCCGTGTGTAGTCGCAGTGTAATAATAAACCTGTAACCCGCTAACATAATTAACTCATCCGGATGTCCTGATGATGCTGTTACATGTATTTCGTTAATGCTTATATAGTAGAAATCAAAAATAGCAAAACTCATTATGCTGTTTCTTAGTCTAATATTAACCCAAGGCTATTACATTCATGAAAACAATGTAATTCAATCACAAATGGCTATTGTCGTGTCCTCAATCCATACCGGTCTATCTTTTATTTACTTTCTATCAAGCTTGCTTAAAACTACTCGTTGCTTTCGAAATATTGTTTTTGTATGATAAGACAGCTTCTTGGGATTAGGAGATTTCAATTGCTTTCTTCAGTGATGGACGTAATTTGTAGTGACAAGTGCAAATCGAGATGCGTTCTGCCACTTTAATCTGCTTGCCCCTAATAGAGGAGGCGGTACCATTTTAGTTAAGGCAATTGACGACAAGTGAATGCTTTGCAGCTGACCAGTTTGCAAGATTTTGAATAATCTGGTTGAGGTCGCGCCTGCTATTCTTACTCCATCAATTTTAAGCGGGAAGACATTAAGTAGATTGCCAGACCAGTAAAATTACAAACTTAAATTTGATGTACAGATATAGTATTGAATGTAAGGTCTCAGTTAATTTTTTTAACACGAATTTAACTTTTATTATAAGTATAAGAGGTCAAGAATAATGTACTGATCTACAAAAGTATTTGGTACAGTTTTTGAATAAATAGTGTAACAAGTTTTCAAAACTCTAAAGTTATAAAACCTTACTTGTTTACTCGACCTTTCACAGAGTGAAATTTTTAGATGTGTGGTATTACGACTTAATTCAACCCTAACGTATGCTAATAGTCTGTAATTATTCAGTTCTATAATATCCAATTTGAATAGTAAATTATACGGAGGAGAATCTAATGATTTTTCAGATAGAAGAGGCGGATAATAACTGGTCATCTGGTTAGTCCAACATCAAGTTTTGTAAAGTGGCAATCACTCAAAACGTTTTTTGAAAGTGATAAATGTGTATTTGTCACTTTTCCTTTGGGAAACATAAATTAATTTGAATATAATTTTTGGGATAGTCTACATTAATTCAAAAACAATTTTTCTACACAATCTAAGTAAAAATCTTCTTAGAATTTCTTCCCCTTTTGTTAAACGATATCAGACAGTCGACACTGAATTAATCTGGTAACAGATAATCTTTTCCTAATTTTGGCTCGGAACACTAAAAACTAAATAAAATTATTTAAACAAGATTAATACAAGTTGTAACAGACAAATTGTACTGTAACAAAATTCAATTATAATTTAAACAAGCTACATTAATGACCATTATCTCTAATTGTTCATATATTATTTATAATTTTATTTGTGACACAAAAATTTCCCGTCGTCTGTTGAAATGATGTTTACTCTTTAGTTTACCTAAAATCCGAACTTTGAATATCAAATGTTATTTTATTTTATGCTCAATGCTTAAAAACTCAATTAACTTAACAACAAACAAATCACTCTTGTACTGATTAGTTTTATAATCTAATATAATTCATCATGTTATGTTATAGGTATTATATTATTTTCTATTAATTCCACTTAATCGGAATATAATTAGCTTAGGTACTTGAGAAAGTAGTTTTTTATTAAGCTTTTATGCAATGTTTAAAGTGCGTATTCACTAGAAAATCGAGTCTCTAATGTAATGAATCGGGTCGAGCGAGCATATTGCATTCCAGGCTTGTCTAGCCTGGGGCATAGATACCTTTATCAAATGCAGTTGAAGCCAGGGTAATTGACTTTAATTATGTAGAAAGTGATAGAGGAAAATGAATCGTAACATGAGGTGTAATTAAAGATTATCTTAGGGATTTTGAAAGTTTTGTCATAATGGTAACTGACTCACATAAGAAAAATCTTCATTCCAACAATTCAACGCCTAAATCATTGCGGCGATCTGGCTCAAAAAGTAGTTTCGGTTTAAGAATTAAATTAAAGCCTCCAAGAAGAATTTCGTTAAATAAAATAAAAAATTGTATTTTTAAAACTCAGTATATTCAACTGGCCTCTTTTTCATTTTACACCATTCGTTCATATAGGAATTACATACATACATATACACAAATCAATGTGAATTTTTTTATGACTAAGTCTAAGAATTTTAATTTACATCCATTTACCGCGAAGAGGTCGTAATCTTCAGAAAAACGAAATAGAAAATTTTTCATCCGAAAATGAAAGTAAATGCTTCGCACGATCGATAGTATTTACTCCAAAGCAATTGCCAGCAAAGTGTTTTGACCACCTCTTTGTTTTTATCATGCAAAATGCTTGCCTAAGTCGAATCCCAAAGAAAGTCAGATGCGAGCGTCTTTCATGTCTATTTAGTGTCGATCAATTACTCAGCTATTCAGGTCAATGACATTCGATTGATTCGGGAAGTCACAATACCATATATAGTCGCTTTCTTTTCTGTCCTTTTATTTCAGTTCGACACGCAGAATAATGAAGTTGGCTAAATTGGTTGGATGTTTACTACATAATGTTTTTATTTTTCCGATGAAGTTGTTCTCTGGGTATTAATAAATTAATTCCGCCTCCACTTGAGTAAATAAACTCTCTATATATAGAAGGACGTAATAATTGAGCTTTGGAAGAGTTCTAAAAATCTTAAATAACCTCGGAAAAGAAATAACCCAAACAAGTAATAACGCGACCAGTTCCTTTTCAGGTTAAATTGGTAAATTGTACGATGCTTAATTAATTGACTATATCTACAGAATGAAAACGGACGACCACATTTTGTTGCTGTTACCTCACTGGAAGATGTTCAAGCGGTACGATGTGCAGAATTTCATCCAAGTGGACGGATATATGCTGTTGGCTCAAACTCTAAAACATTCCGTATATGCGAGTATCCCTCGCTTTCAGAAGTGCGGTGAGTCAACAATGTCGATGTTTATAAAACATCAATTAATCAGCAATAAATTTTGCTTTGTGCTATAGGGAAGAGCACACCACATATCAGCCGACTGTGCTGTTTAAGCGTACAAAACACCACAAGGGCTCCATTTATTGTATGGGTTGGGCTCCAGACGGAGAACTTGTTGCCACTGGATCCAATGATAAAACAATAAAATTGATGAGATATGATGATATTAAGAAACAGCTCGAGGGTAGGGAAATTGAACTTACGATGCACGACGGCACCATCCGCGACTTGTGCTTTTTGGAGGACGCTACGAACAAGGCTAGTTTGCTTATAAGCGGCGGTGCTGGAGATTGCAAGATTTATGTGACTGATTGTGGCACGGCCACCCCCTTCCAAGCGCTTAGTGGGCACGGTGGTCACATATTGTCGCTTTACAATTGGGGAGGTGCGATGTTTGTGTCTGGATCGCAGGTGAGTTCTAACTCGCATTTTTAAAATTAAATATATCTATTCGTCACCACTATCATATTTTTTAGAAACAAAATTGCCCTAGAAAAGAGAAAACCTTAACCTTTGTTTTGGTCTTTTACAATTGAAAACCAAAAAGCAACAAATAATTAAAGAAAATATTTCAATATCAATTAAATCAATCATCTAAAAGAGCTACAAATGACGTAAATTGGGCATAAGAACATTTTCATTCGAGAGAAAATGTGATTGATGTACATATATTGATTTTGAATTGAATTTGATTTTTAAAAGATTAAGATTAATTAAAGATTAACTGATCTAAGCAAATCATAACATTTTGTTTTTAATAGACATTAAACATAAAACAACAACGTTACTCTAGTTTTTGTAAGTAATTGATTTTGCTTTTTTAAGGACAAAACAATACGATTTTGGGATCTAAGAACTAGGGGCTGTGTCAACACGATAACACCAGCTACAACGCCTGGCTCAAGACAGGGATCACCAGTAGCTGCTGTTTGTGTAGACCCGTCCGGAAGGTTACTCGTTTCTGGCCACGAAGACAGCTCATGTGTCCTTTACGATATTCGCGGAAATCGCCCTATACAGTGCTTTAAACCTCATTCGGCCGATATAAGGTAAGAAAACTAGTATTAAAACATTTACCTGATATTATTATTCAATTTTCCAGATCGATTCGTTTTTCACCATCAGCTTATTACTTACTAACAGCTGGCTATGATAACAAGCTGGTTCTAACAGACTTACAAGGGGATCTAACTCTTCCTCTTCCATCGGTGGTAGTTGCACAGCACGCAGATAAAGTTATATCTGGACGATGGCATCCGACAGATTTCTCATTCTTGTCAACATCTGCTGATAAAACTGCAACTCTGTGGGCGTTGCCGCCACTATAAGCTGTTGAAACTTGTTAAGAGATTATTTAGGAAATTACTCGCTAACTTTGTGAGGGCATGGGCGAGCCACACGGCGCATTAATTCTATACAAAGCATAAAGATCTTTTATAATACTCATAAAACGACTTAGGAGAAAAGTAAGATATGCTGTTGCACACTCTAAAGATGTAATCTTTAACCATTTATACGTATTCATATTTATTTTCCGAGATAAACGTTTGCCCAGTGCGTATTGCGTTTTTGTGCATTTTTTGTATTTACTTTAGCTAAACTCTACTTAAGGGCTAGACCAACATATTTAACTCTTTTTAACTTACTTTGCACTGTTTGACACGAGCTAATCAAAAGGAATGCCGTTAGCTAGCAAGTCTTAAGGTGCAATATGATTTTTATTTAATTTTTTAATTAATATATTAGTAGGACTGTGAAAGAAGCAATGAACATTTTGTTAAGCTGCGGCAATCCACTATTATTTGTCTGTTGCTCAAAAAGAGCGGACAAGAGAAACGAGGGGCACGAATGTAGGAAACACAGTAGGATGGAACTCATTTTTATTTATATCATTAACGGTTATGGGTGGTTACAATAAACTCACTTACTCGTTTCGTTTCTCATAGCTGACTCTTATAGAATTTGTTTGTCTTAGAACTACTATTTTTCACACATTTTAAATAATAATAGAAAATGAACGCAATCCAACACTGAAATCCCTCTCTTGGGTTTGCAACCCAGCAACTCCGAAGTGAGGAGCACATGTCAGTTTTGAAAAGGGCGCTGCATTACCAATTTGCTGACCAGAAACGTTCTAATCAGGTTCCCCCAAAATTTTGTAATTATTTATTAACAACAAGAACTAATCTCATACTCAAATGGTTTCACATGAAGTGACCTCACAACTTTCTGTGATGTTTTAAAACTTGCCTTGAATGATACTGGCGATGGTATGCCCTTTCTTGCTGTACATGACGATAGTTTACACGAATTAGGGCTGTTTAATGATAAAATGAAGAAATGTAGTGCTAAATTCACACAGTATAAGTCTGATTTCATCTGAGTTGAGGTGTAACCGTGACAAGGTTGCTTTCGGCTTTACAATTTGTAACTTTAGTTTGAAAATAAATGAGTTGAACAAAAATGTCAAGTTTGAGTTTTACCTAAATCCCAAAATATATATGCATATTTATTATTGCGATTCAGTTAAAGTTTGAAGTATTAAAAATTTTAGTGCCTGGGCTCCTAACGAAACTTCCAATGGACCACTGTGGATAAATTTAATTGAATTAAAAATAGTGCGAAAGTTTATTTCGGGTAACATCATGGAATTCATGATTAATAATGTACGAAGAGATAACATACGAAAATTATACATTAAAAAAAAAACTTGTATTTTTTATTTATTTAATTCAGCTACCAATGAAAATGAAAATTCAGAAACGTGGAGTTTGCCTATTGTTAGATAGTGCCAAGTTGTTAATAAACAAACCTAAAACAGTCCTCCTATGTATATATATGTACGTATGTATATTCCATATTTCAAAACCTTGGCATTTATGAGGAAAGTTTAAGTATGTTCTAATCTAATGGATGACTTTTTAACTTTCTATAAGGCATGCGCCTTTTGAGAAAAACACATCTGCGGCATCGTTGACCTACCAGCCAAATAAAGTTTTCGTTATTGAAAGCACTTTTTGCGTTTGTATTACCTTAAGATTTATTGTTTCCAATATAATGGCTTCTCTAATTTTACTCAAAAAGTCAAATGAATATGATATTATATTAGTTAATATTCATAAAACGTAAAATGTTAATTGCAAAACTTTACATAAAATGACAATAGAAAGGCATGAAAAAGCGTGTCGAACTGTTTTTTCTAAGATTAGTTCAAGTGTTGTGGTGCTGTACTGGTAGAGTATTCTTCTATGAATATTCTATGTTATGTTTAACTAAAAATAATAGCTTTAGAGGGTATATGTAAGACATACCGCATTTAAATTTAGCTGTTTACTTTACAAATACAAAACACGTTTAAATGAAATCTTTACGATTTTTCTCTAAACAAGGTAACGACGGAAATATACGAATCTTAAAAGTTCTATTTCCTTACTTTAATAAGTCACTGAAAGCGAAAGAATGCCGGGACTTCTGCGCTCCTTATTAAGTTAATTAACCAATTATTGGCATGTAACGGCAATTGATGGGAAAATTGTTGTGGTTCAACATTGATTGCATATCGTAATTATGATGTGAAATCGATTTTTTATTGGTTATTGATTACGAATTGTTGAGTGAATTGAATATATAATAAAACTAAAATCTTAATTTTTGTTTATTACGCTTTCCAGTATTACGTTCTTTTTATTTTCAAACAAAGGTGTAACACATTATTTAAATGTTTCTGGCCTTATGAGAAACAACACGAATTAGTTCAACTTGTCTGATAGATATTACATGCAGCGGCGCCGTAAAAGATGAAACGAAGCGATTTGCTTTTCTTAATATTGGAACTTTGAAATATTTTAATAGAGTTGGACTTTGCCGTGAAAATAAATTATAAAGTTTCAAATGTCTTTCACTGTTTCTGTTGTGAAAGGCAATACAATATTCGTTTGCAAGTAAAACTTTATGATTCTCTGTAGCGAAATGCGTTCCATTATAAAGAATTTTATACTTTCTTTATAATAAACTTCTGCAAAATGAAGTTAGTTATTTTAATCAACCATACAAATAAATTTGATTACATATTTTATTTTAGTAGTTGTAACTTTTTTGTTTCTTGCTTGCGTCTATAGGTTTGTCTTTAGTTTCTCTATTTAACTTTTCTCTAAAAATAACTTTCCATATAATAAACCAATGTAATCTAAATGGCTAAAAGAAGTATGATAAAAAAATTGTAAGTATTACAACCATTTTAAAATCGAGATTAAATGGGCCAATTTTTAGAAAAAATGGCTAGTTAAATTATATACATTTTTTAAATGATGAATAATTAAAGGAAAGAAATTTGATCTACTAGTAAGGTAGCAATTTCTCGGTATTTAAAAGAAGTGCCAAAGTCTCAAAAAAGGTTTTTTGTATTATTCAGATAGTAATAAGTAGACTTGTTAGCCTTTTTTGGTTAGACGTTGAAATAATGTCGCTTGCTCATATTCGATCGAATATATGAAAATTTTCTGCAAAAGTAATTCAAATTAGTGAGCATTCAATAAGCTCATGCATGAATCCTTTAAAAATGTTGTTTAACTCTAGAACTAAAGTGCCAATTGTTTTTTATGAAGCTAAAAAATTAAACAAAAATTTGAAGCTAACTGTATTAATATATATAGTTTTGAAATAAGTACCAGTGCAAACTCAAGGTTAAGTGTGAGACGATAAGTAATTGAGTTTTTTTATTTCTGATAATATCTCATAACTCATAACATTCAAAACATATAATTATATCATAATTAATCTTTTTCTGGGGCGTTATAGAGAGAAAAGATATCTCTAGAATTTGTAATTCATCTTCAATTCAAATATTCAGTGTCTAATTATATCTACTTAAGTAATTTGGACTGAATGAAATCTATGTAGTTCTTTATATGATGAAATACGATCTTTTGGTTAGCAATTATAAATCCATTAACAATTTTCCAGATTGCTTATAGGTATCAGCAAACATTAAGTTTGTGTTCATGATTTTTTGGTTAAAACTTGAAATATGGCAAAAAGTTGTTATAGTAACGATCAAGTGCGTAGATCGCGATGGTACCCCTGTCGATCGGTTTATAGTTTATGGATCGAGGAATCTGGGTTCTGGTCTCGACTAGGTGAACAGCTGAAACCAGAAATCTCCCTTTGTGTTCCTCGGGCTCGGCATGTGCTCCGCAAACGCATGTGTGGCCCCGGACGCTGTCGCCGATCTGGCTCACCGGCGATCTCCATTTCCATTCGATTCATTCAGTTTTGCGACTCCGGGTTGGTTCAATTTCGCTCACCCTGCGATTTCTCCGGTCAGTATTCTCCAGGGAGTTCAGTTGTTCGGAGGTGCGATCCATCCCGCGTTGCGTCGTGGTTCTAGATACCAGATACCAGATACCATTGACTTCTGTTCTCTAGCTAGTTGTGTGCTACAATGAACAGGGAGTGAAGAAAGGGTGAAGTTCTAAAACGTGTAGTGCGGTTTACCAGCTTATCTTGACTGCTTTCTTGGAGTTTTTTGCGAACTGTATGTAATTTTCGCCGTTTATCGCGCGACCACTCATTCATCGCGGTATTGTGTTGAATGGTACCGGGAAAGGCTTAAAAAATACTTACGTGGAGTTGCTTTTGTTAAAAATCTTAGGTATGTATTTTGACCTCGTTGATCTACATAGTTGCGAATCTATTGAGATGTTGCGTCTGTCTCCATTTCCCTATTCTACTCTATTAATATCGAAGATACTCATTAAGTCACTGTACTGCTAGGAAAAAAAATTTCCGTAAATTTATTTAATTGCCTTGAAATCGTATTAATGAAAGGAAAATTGGGAGTTTAGAACAGTCGCGAAAACCGCAACAATTTCAATAACTTCTACTGCTTTTAATGGCAGGAATCGCTGTCTAATGCGGACCTCGCTCAATTTCAAGAAAATTACGGGTTATAGGTATATCTACCGTCTGGGCTTTAGTTGTGATACAGCGTAAATTTTGTCCTCAAGGCATACAACATGTATCTACGAATCTAAAAAGTTTCGAGGCTATAAATTAAGCCTCTTTCGAAAAAGTAACAACGTCAGGGCTTTTACATAATGGGAACCTTGAAAAAATTCAAAGGACTTTGTTTAGTCAATTTTATTTTTCTCTAGCACGAATGTTCTATTGGCGCAAAGTGGTTCTCCTTTGCTATAAGCAATTGATTGATGGTCTTGGCGAATGTATCACTATTTTTTAATTCATTTTTTTTTCTTCGTCTCTGTACCACTCCTATAAGGTTGCAACATAGACGACTGTCATATTTCAGGTGCCATCGACACTCCAAGCGCAGATTGTAGGAAATTCATTTATGAGGACACACAATCAGTCGTCATCGCCAAAGCAATGTTAATTGTTTTTGGGTTTCGTAACTTTATCTAGAACGCTTAGAACGTTTTGATTGGAACGCTACTATTGTGGGAAGGTGTCCCTCATGCAATTAAATCGTGAGGAGAGTTCCATAGACAATTTCTTTTTAATTTCAAGAATTAGTTGATTTTATGGCATTGCTTTGGTAGGTTAATTGAGGTGAACAAGGGCACCTTGGGGGGCAAGAAGCAGTTTACTAAATGGAATAAAAATAGAGATTGATCGTTTTATTGCAAAATTTGTTTCTAATAGCGTAGGCGTCATTATTTGAGGTGTATAAAAAAGTGAATCAAAATTCATATTTAATTACATATGTACATATACATCACTTAACAATAAAAAATCCTACGATGTCAATTATACGTAATTAATCGATATTTTAAAATAACGAGATATACACGTACATATCTCCGATGAGTGCAGATTATCTAGACAGGCCCATTAATGTGCAAAATAGAACATTACCTAGAATCTAGATAGTCTACAGATGTTCGCATTATCGACTTTCGATTCACATATTCAATTCTGGCGTAATATTGTTTTAAAACAATTCAGTTAAGTCAAATCTAATAACCTATAATTGGCATTATATTTATGCTATATTTAAGTTATATTGTAGTCTTTGATATATTCTATTAGCGAAAATTGAATCTCAGAAATGGTTCCTCTTACCTTGTATTAGAAATTTGTGTATGTAGGTACTAGACAATTTTAAATATTTATGCCATAGCGTCAGCGTAAGTTCCACTCATCGTTGGCCATTTTAATTTTTATCAGAACACATAATCTTTTCGAATCTGATTGATTTAGAATGCGGGAGAAGACCTGCAATCTTTATAGGATAATTAATGCATATTCCTGATGTTGTTATTATACATATCTGATCGAGCTAAGTATGAATGTTAATATTGCTTTTATAATTTTCTACTATCTAATCATTTTGCAATTTACAATAAATGGAATTATCTTGTCACCACATAATTACCTAGAACCTATTCTCTGATAAACACATTAAGTACAATTTGAACACTTATGCTTAGTTAAATATTGTCAACATGAGCCGAGCCGTCTGAATTCATCAAAAGAAGCAAACATCCAAAAATAGACACTCTAATTTAAGTAATCATTTGCGTCTTTCAATTCCAATACATAAATCCAATACACCTCTACATCTTCATCTAAAAATATAAATTTTGGAATTTTTGGAAATTATTACCACATTTGGAAATTTCCCGATTAGATTGATAAACAATATCTACAATTTAAATAGATTTTCTAATTTGTAAGCAATTTGCACCGGCGAATTCGCATCCAAATAACAATTTATTTTACTGGAAGTTTTGTCAGTTAGAGGAAATCAGTAGTGATATGTGCTAATAAAGAGAAAATTCCGCACAATCGTTTGAATTTGTTATCTATCTCATTTAGCACTTTTCATGTTCAGACGAACTTGTAAATATTAATAAATATTTGAAATTTAAATATTTGTTATTGAGCGAAGATTAGGCTGCGACTATTAATGCTTTTAATAAAGAAATTTTAGTTCCTGGTAATGCAGTAAATAATGTTTTTATTTATCGGAATAATGTAATGAAAAGTAGTAGCATTTTCGATACAAAATTAAATAAATCTTTACAAAAGAAGAGTCGTAAAAGATTTGTCATGTTTTCGTTTTCCCCAATTTAATTATATTAAACACTAACTATTTACGTCTCCTCCAAACAAATATTATATTCAAGAAAAAGGCAAAACCAATTACCTGAACAATTAACTTAAGACTTCACTCTACATTGTTACATATAACGCGAATTCTAGAAAACAATGAAAAAAATTGAATTGACTTTGTAGAAATCGTTTCTGCGAGGTGTTTTACTAAATTTTATTGTTATGTACATATTCTTATTCTGTAGATTACAAAAATCCGATTAAGTTCGGTATCATTAGAAGACACGAGACATTGTAATAAAGTGAAAACTTAGAATTTCCAGTTATTGGGTCAAACATATATGGTAATATTTATAAAAATACCTGTATACTTTATACAAATCAAATGATTATTGTAAAAAAGTTATTTTTTACCATACACAAAACAAGAAAATTATAAAGCATTTGCTTCTTAAAAGCAAAACAATATAAGGTATGAAGTTACACAGAGTTATATTTTTAGAAGTTTCCACGAGACCGCCGTGAATCATTTTGCAAACATGATATAGGTACTAAATACTACAATAAATACGTCATGTTTTAAGCAATAAACCGGGCGTGCATTGAACTATATTTGCTTGCGTGCATAAAAAATTAATCATTGCAGAAAATGTGAATTTGCATCTAAATAAGATAATAATTGCCTGGCTCTCTTCTTCTTTTTTCTTTATCTGAGAATTGAAATGGAATAATCGTAATACCAGTAGAACTTTTGAATGTTTTAATTTTGGTTTTAATTAAAAATATGAAATATCTTTTTATTTATAATATCTTGTCTCTGTTATAAAAAGTAAAAGCAACTACGTCAATATCGAAATATTAAGAAAATACACAAATTCTGATCTAGTCCTTGAAGATTCAAATAATTCCTCAGCACAATTTATTCGTTCTCTCAACCAGAGCCAATAAATTTTTCATTTTCCTCAATCATTTGCCAAAGGTGGCATCGTGTTTGTTTATTCCAGCAAACCGTGAAATTTACTTTTTGATAATCGACCAAACGGCGAAGGGGACCCTCCTGCCTGCCAGGAAGTCATAATTCACCTTGACCATAGCCGTAGCCATGGCGATGGCACTGTCCACCTCGGTTTATAATTCCGCTTCGCCGTATTGGACATTGCTTAAAATAATTTGTATAATTGTTTCTAAGAACCCTCAAAGAGTTTCTAATCTATAGGGGTATTAAATACGAATTTGTGTACAAAATTATCAGAGTTTTATGTTGACACTGGAAAATAACTAGACGACTCATAAAATTTTATTTTTATTTTACGTAGACGTTTTACACCGTGTGTTTTTGTTTTCGAAAATATAAGCAGAGAATTCAACGTTTATCAGTTGCTGAGCACACATTAAAGGGCTCAAAATAAACCTGCATATGTGCAATTTTATGACATCGTTTGCGTTTTCATTTCATACTTTCATAAGAATTAGCAATAAATTTTGATCTGTTAGAAATCTAAATTATGTACTAAGCTTTCTTATTATTACGAGCTTAGTTTCTTTAGCTCGATTTTTTATTTAGCCTTCTAAAAGAGCAACTGATCAATAGTGCCAAGAAGCAGAATGAATTTTAAAGTGTTTATGTTTATAGTATTAGCATATACAACTGAACGTACTAAAGAAAATATCCTGTTAAAAAGAAATGCTTCTATACATATATACAGAGGTATTAAAGTATAAAAGAAAATTATTGTAAAAACATGTAATTATTTCTTAAGAATTTTAGCTCATGATCCTCATGATGGTTATCATAATTTATATTGTTTCCGCTGCTGTGTGGCTTGTAGTACAGTCTTGTTGAAAAAAAATATTCTCATTCTGATAATGATTTGCATTGTATATGAATTGCATTGTATAATTTTCAAAATTTCTAGAATAATTGAATTGAACTAAAATAATTAATTTTCATATTCTAGTCTAGTTTAGTTTATTTTTTTTTAAATAAGGGTATACTTTTGAATGTGATATTACAAAGAAATATGAGATGTACTACACTCTACAGTAAGAAAAACCTTTTAGACTGTAGAATCTTTTCAAAAAGTGCTTGAATATCAACTATCGCTTTAAGCATAGATCGATAAAGTAATCCTAAGTTCAAAGCTCTTCAGATATTACTTGATTTGATTCTGTAGTGCAGTTGCAGACTCTTGCAAAAATAATAACATGTATTTTTTGTTTTATATTCAACTTCATAATCTTTTTTATGGATGACGACCCCTAACGACGACGCATTCTAAAATGCATAGAATAGAGTAATCATTTTTATAAAAATCTGAGAAACAGTTCAAATTAATGTTCAATTTTAAAATCATCAGTATATCTTCACGATCATTCTGTTATACTTCCTTCAAAAATCGTAAAGATTATCTATTGTACATATTGGAAATGAAAAGCCGCTTTTTATACAATACAATACATATTATGATGTATTGCTTTTTTCTTGCTTGTCATCTTCTGAGAAATCTTTAGTTGAAGCTAGCGCTACGCCTTCCGCCTTCCTCTTTTATTAACTGCAGTTACGTCTTTTTGGGACAACATGTTTTGTAAACCATGTACATAAAATTTGTAATTTACAATTGTTTACTTGTACGTAAGTATCCATAAAAAATATAATTTATGGACAACTCTGTAATAATAAAATGAACATTTCGCAACGTTCGTTACATAATCAATTGGTGATATAACTAGAGAAGAGTGAAAGATAAAATCTACTTTTGGTACATTTTGCTTAAATTTTATAGATATACTGTAAATGGTTGAATTTATTTAAATTAATTATTTTATTTCCATGAATATAACAGTCGTGTGCCTGTCAACAAATAGGTTTAGAAACTGTGCGCATGATTTATGTTTTAGTTTATAAACCACAAATTAGATAATGTGCAGGTGCGTGCAATGCACAGGACCACTAATAAATTAGTAATAGAAGAATAAGGAACACTCATCGCCTCAAAAACATAGCTTACACGTTTTGTTTTCAGCACACTATTCGATTGCTATAAAAATATTCACGTGTTTGTTGCTTATTAATTATTCATCGCGGTACAAAAGTGGATTGAATTAATTAGATGGTGAGGCATATCAAGTGTGCAGACGGCAATAAAAGCGATCGCTTGTGAATGAATTTATAGCCTTTGATGATAAATTGAGATCCATTTATATCACTTCTTCTGCGAAACATTCACTGTCTCCGATCTTTTTTTAGATTTTAAGGCTTTTTTCTGAAATAGTAGGAGTTTACTTTGAATAAAAGTCTAATAAATTGTCTATGGTTTAATGTGAAAAATTTGTGATTTTTTACTTTGAGAATAGTTTAAAAATGGTAATTTATAATTTATGCAGTGTTGTCGCAATGTATATTTTTTTATTGATTGATGTATAGGTTTCATATTCAATTAATAAGACTATAACGAACAAAGGAATAACAAAGTTATCAAAAATATTTCCAACAAATCTTCATCCATCGCTGTTGTGGTATAATAAAAAATAATGCTTTCAAATTTGATGTCTTCATGAATGGCATCAAGTGACTAAATTTGAGTCACATGCTACCACTTGACTGAAATTAAAAAGTTTCCTTATTGAGTCACTGTTTGTATTCATGAAGTGCAATTGAATTAATTATCGCAAAAAATGTTTTTAAAGTAACTCTTGCGTCTTAAAGAAATCGATCGATGCTTATCGTAATTTTTGGTTAAGTTAATTTCTTCTATCACTGCTTGTTCCTCGAGTGCTTGAAGCTTTGCTCAAGTAATTGCCAATTGGCCAGACTACTTTTTCACTATTCACGCACATTATTTGCATTTCAAGTTTTAAGAAGGGAAAGTTCTTGAGTGAAGGCGTAAAGGTTAGAAAAACGTGTAACGAATTGTGGTCAATGAACTGGCAATGACTCCCTAGAACATTTGGATTGAAATAGAGACATTTGTAATTGAAATATTATTTACGGCCGGAGAGAGAATTATTTACGAATAAACTGAAATTGCTTAAGTTATAAATACAAAGCACCTAATGTATGCAATGTTGAAAAAAGATCTAAATAGGAAAAGGAATAATAATTACTGGCACTTTAGCTGTGATAAAAAATGAAAAATTTAGCAAATATTTAGACGATATATGTATATACTTACATTACATATGGATTAAATATTAATTATTATTTTTGCAGTTTATTTTTTTGTATCCATTTAACAATTGTTGTAATGGGGTATTTTGTCGAAAAAATAATCAGAAAAATTGTTATTATCTTTTTTCGTTCATTTTCAGTTCTTTTTTGCATCCAAAAACTCATGTTAATATTATACGAAAATAACATATTTTATATTTATTTGTGGAGGTTTTTTAACAACATACAATTTTAAAATTCAAAATGTGTTGTCTTAAATGTAACTGCAACTTCTATTTGACGGCACTTTTCAACTGAATTTTAGAAATCTTATATATTAGCCAAATCTTCATTCTACAATTCTTAATTCAAGTCATTGCCATCTTATTAGAATGACATGCTATAAACTTTGTAATTAGTGCAGCTGTTTATATGAATATATCTATCATACATAGACGCAAATATTTTTTTTTCTTAGTTTCCGAATTTACCAATTGAAATGTAAACAAGATATCGTGAAGAATTTCATTGTAAGCAAATTTTAAGCATACGCTAAGCTAACCATGCAATGAAATTCGGTACAGCAGGTCTCGTGATAACCTTACACTTTCATTAGTCTATCGCATACCCTATTAATTTAGGTGATTATAACAATTAAAAGTCGCAATTTAAGCAAAAAATTTAATTTCGTTTTCATCAATAGAATGAATCACCACTTAGCGATGGAATTTTGAAATATCAAGTACTCTAAAGTTTACTCTTATTAGCGCTATATAAATTTTTATATTGATTTGGTATAAGCAAGTTTGAGCACCTGGGTGAAAGATAAGTAAAATATGAGACAAATTTTTTTTTTTTTTATTCGTAAATATGAATTTTTTCTACGTTTCTAAAAATAATTTAATGATAACAATTGATATAATCTTGACTAGTGGCAATTACGATTGCTGAAACATACCTCCTTGTAAAATCTCTCTCTTTTGATTTTTTAGAATTACCAGATTTTTGATATTCAACTGTACAATCTATAATTAAAAAGTTTGATAAGTTATCCATGGCAAAACGTGGAATGAATTTCTTATCATGTGCTGCGTGGTTCTAAACCGCCCCCATCGATAACAAAGAATTTATTGATTACTCGAAAATTAGCAACCGTCAGCTATTAGGAAAAGTAAGCAATTACGTGTGCCCCTCAATCTCTTCTGTCAATTAGGAGTTTTATCAAAGCGAACGTGCTTTGATTGTTTACAAATACGCGCCCTCGCAGAACAACAACTTTCACTATTTTCGCGATGATAAAATAGGGCAGAAATTAATTATGTGTTTGAGTTTTACATTGAAATGGCTGTGGAGATGTGCAAAATTATATTAATTTGGAGGAGAAAAATCTAACTAAGCTTTTCATAAACGTGCAAACTAATTAAATGCGTAATAACTTCTTACGAAGAAACATCAACGATACATTTTCATTTTCTAATGTGAATTTGTGTGTTTCTTAAGGAAAGACAAGCTATTGTAAGCATTTTATAATAAATACATACTTCCCGGAAAAAAAATTCATAGATTTAGAAGCGAAACTATTTATGACTCTAAAACTTATGTAAAAAGAATTAATTACAATTTTGAGACTATAAACCACTTGCTGATATTTAAATACGGTGCAAAATGGTTTCTGTAAGTAAATCTAGGAAAAACCAATTATAAACTAATTATTTCATTAAAAACTGAACTTTTGTTTTCTAATGATGTAATAATTACAATTAGAGTGCAAAGATGTGTGAAGCAAAGAAAGAATTTACAGCAGATCTCAAGGTGTGTTAAAAACTGTTGCCTGTCAAGAAATATAAAAGAAGTAATAATTTAAAACTGGTATTTATAGAAGCAACCGCCTTTAAATTTTCTCTTTACAATATTAATGTACAAGTTGTTAAATAAAGCAGTAAGCATAACAATTGTTTGTTATATTTATATTCTGCTTATATGTATAACAAACAAATATAAACTTTCAGTCGCTGAAAAATTCGTTGATTTTTTTGAAAGATTCTACATTCTAAGGTAAGGTAAGCTCTAATGATGAAATCTGTATATAGCTTATCTATTATTTGAATATTATTTTTCCGCTGTAAATCAAGGATTACAGAATAATAAACTGTTTTGGTTTTATATATAGGGTTTTTTAAATATAAAAAACTTTACGTCTCAAATGAAACGAAAGCAGAATATATTTATGTATACAATTATATATGCTAATATGTGAGATAAGAATATATGTACCTATATGCCCCCTAAAGCTATCTTTACGATGTACTGGATGAATAATTTACAGTTCAAGTTGTATAATTGCTCAAATATATTAAATATTATCTAATACTTTGTAATACTAAAGTGAAACGTCGCCAGTTATTACTATCATGAATCATCTTTTATTATAATGATCTGTTATTAAGGGAGGGAGTTTTACTCCTGATGAGCGAATTGCCATGCAATCTGTAGTCCTTTCTTAAAAATTTTTAAAACCGGAAAGCAAGCATGAAAATTAACTATAAAATTGTAGACTTTAAAGAAAGAACGTTGTGTGATGATATTTTTATATATTTCTGCAAAACAGCAGCGGTAGTTTTTTCTTTATCATTATGGTCCAATTAATCCTTAGCTGGCACACCTCCGGAGAATTGAATAGCTGGCACTATACTATGGGGTTCACATGACCCCAGCCACAAAACTACTTGATGTAAGCCAGATAATGATTTTTTTTTAATGTTAGAAATAATTACAATAATAATAATAAATAATAAAATAACAATTATTTAAGAAATATTTAACATGGAGATATGAAAAATAAATTGGAAAATGGTAAAACATTCAAGGTACTCAAAATAATTTAGACAAAATAGCATTTAACGTCTATCATTTCTCTAGAATTCTCGATATCATCTCAAAATCACGATAATTTAGTTTGCGTCCTGTCCTAGGTTTACACAAATTAATTCTTTTAAACTGCCTAACTTGTAAACAAAAACTCATCATCTTTCGGAACAACATTTTAGATTTTTTTTCTTAAGTTATATGTTTTAGGCGTCTTTATTTTACAGTACCTGGCCAAAAAATTAGAACCACCATAGAAATTTCATTAATTCTCAGTTCCGATATGAGCTAAGTCGTAGGAAATGCAAAGATATTACAAACATAGTTGTTATTTGGAAGATCTCTTTATTTGTGATGGGATATTGCACAAAATGAATATTTAATTTCTAATACTTAATGTTACCAGCTTTCGCTTTAAAATCTGCCCGAATTCGTCTAGGCATGCTCTCTATGCAAGCTCTAATACAAATTTAATTTCAAGAGCTTCTTGCCATACTTCCTTAATATTTTTAATTAATACTTCACGAGTGGGGTTTCGCCTTTCATAAACTAATTTTTAACACATGCCAAACATTTTCAATCGGACTGAGATCAGGTAAATTACCTGGCCAAGGCAAAAGAGGAACATTTTTGCTTAAGAGACAATTTTTTACAGCTTTTGCAGTGTGGCATGGGGCTCCATCTTGCATAAACTTAAAAGATGAAGAGTGGAATCCGATTTGATCGAAATAAGGCAGTAAAACTGTTTCCAAATGTCTTAAGTACTGATCTTGCCTAATGGTACCTTCCCCTACGTAAAGAGGTCCAAGTCCTTCTGCAGTAATTGCACTCCAAATCATAACGGATGGGAGATGCTTTACTGTCTGTTGTATGCAGGATTGGTGAAACCTTTCATTTGGACGTGTTCGAACAAAGGTGCCAGCTTCCGTCATTACTTGCAACGTTGATACATTCGAAAATATGATCTATAAAAAAATTTGAAATTAACGAATTTTCATTCAAAGACTTCCTTACTAATTACAATTTTAAAACAGTATTACTTTTTTACTTTTACCTTTCCCCAGTCTTCAATGGTATATTTTGAATATTCCTTAGCGAAATTCAACCTCATTTTCTTCATCCTTTCCGTAAGCCGTGGTCGCTTTGCCGCGGTCTGCAGTGAAAGCCAGATTCCTTTAATCGTCTTCTTAAACTGCGTTGGGACACATCCACTCCTGCTTCAGTTACAACTCTTGCTAGTTCTCGCAATGGTAAATTACGATGCGCACTAACTGTAGCAACATTTTTTCGCTCGTCTCTAGGCGTGGTTTTTCTTTTGCGCCCACAGTTTTGTCTCGTTGAAGGGGTAATTGAAGAATTTTCCCTAAACTATTTAAAAATTCTGGACATCACGCAAAGGGAAACCTGCTGAAGTCGTCCAATTTCCCGTATGGAATGATTGCCAGCCTTTAGAAGAGTAAATATAGCAACCTTTTTTTCGGCTAAAATATCTCCTTTTCTTCCCATAATGATTTTTGATAAAAATATTAACATTTTAATCATTAACTTCGTAATTCAATTATAATATTATTAAAATGTTTGTTATTACTTTACTTACGTACATAAATACACTTATAACTTCACAATACTCAAAATACAAAACCCTTAGATCGTTTTCTCTTCGATAACTTGAAGCGCGGTTGTAGTTCACTCAAAGAAGTCACTATCGCAAATGGTACCGTTTACGCCAAATTGACTATTTTATATAAGAGTCTACCTAAAACTGGGGTTTTCCTATAATTTAATGTCGCCACACAATTACACAGGGGTCAGTACTTGTTTAATTACCTTTAAAGTAGGTAAGAACATTTTTAAAAAAGGATTGAGCGTAAAAGAAGGAATTCTGTGAAAATTTTAATGGTGGTTCTAATTTTTTGGCCAGGTACTGTAGGTTGCTTATTTTCCCGCTGAAAAGTGGGCATAGTGGAGAGCGTCTTTACCTCATATCTTACTTCT
The DNA here is from genome assembly GCA_951509405.1 of Machimus rusticus. NCBI lineage: Eukaryota > Metazoa > Arthropoda > Insecta > Diptera > Asilidae > Machimus > Machimus rusticus. Next base: position 45,585,958 of record OX608050.1, on the reverse strand, counting down.
AAATAAAAACAAATGGTGATAAAGTACTAAGGCAAAACTACAGTCTCCATGGTTGATTTTTGCTCCCAAGGGGCGCAATAAATCCTAATTTAAAAAATGTTTCTTGCGTAGATTCTGCGAAATCCTAATCATTATCTACGATGGAGTTGCGTTATAAAAGTAAACTTTTACCATTTGCCCATTCATTAATTTGCTCAATTTAATCCGGCTCATTTAACTTTTCAGTGTTTTCCGGGAGAGCGTCCCATCAGGAAGTTGAGGAAGTGAAGTGATAATGAGCAACAGGAACAACGACAACCGGACGAGGAAACTTTCCTTTCTCGGCTTCAACACGAAGGTGAGTGATAACAATCACAAAATTGTGCAGAAAAGCTTTTGTCAGTCCTTAGAATAAAAGCTCTCGAGAAAACACATATCAGACACCAGTTGCACGTCCTGGTGCGCCGTTTCTGATAGATACAGTGTAAAAATGAACGTGGAGTAGGGATAGCTCAAAATCAATAGTCTTGGCCAAGGTCAGTATCAGGGGTATAGAAAATGAAAAAAAAATACAAATACTCGTGTTGTCGATTAAAGAATTTCTAGGAATCCGGACCAGACCTAGCGGCTGCAAGTGGCATCTGAAACGAGGGTCCTCCTCCGTCCACCAGAAAGGGCATAGCTACAAATTCCAAATTCGATAGGTGATAGACAGACACATCGCGGCTGCAGGACGACGCGACAAAGCTCCTGTATCCGAGCAGTCGTCGTGTCGCACGATGGCTGACCTTGGGTCAGTGGCGGCAGCGCGTAAAGCGCTAAAAGTCGCTTCAATTATTAATCTATGTGAAGTTATAATTACGCACCTGTGTGGGGGTGGACCAGGACACTTTCACCAGTCGTCGGCGAAGGTGTCTCTTTATTGGCCCCATTTTGACCCAAGGCTAATTTACCTGGACTGGTCGACTAGTCGGCGAGGTGTGCGCTGTTTCTGCTACTTCTGCTGCTGCTGCACTCGGAAAGCTCTCGGTCTTGCACTGGCTGGCACTATTCCCGCGTGACCTTGACCGGAGCCGGAGCTACCGGGAGCACTTCATTCCCCGTGGGAAGAGGCTCAGAGTGTGCGTGCTCCATCCAGACGTTATATAATTCAGAAACTGCATATACTCGAAATCAGTGCGGGACCAGGGCATATCCAGGTACCGTCGCCGTCGCCGTCGCCGTCGCCATCGTCGTCGTCTTCGTTTTCGCCTGGAGACACCGCCGAACCCACCTTTAAGATAGTAAAGCTCCGTCGGGCTCCTCTGAATTTTCTCGGTGCTCCCCTCGAGTGGGTGCATTAAGTGACTTGCCCTGAATGAGTGCAAAGGTTTAAGGTAAATTCACCACCTTTAAAATCTCGTGAATGTTTCATTAGCCCGGTGAACAGTGAACATCCCGACAGTGTTTAAAATCCCTGCTTTTGTGTTCGAGAAGATTTAAGGTGATCACATTTTAGTGGTAATCTTAATTAAGAATCCGTTTGCACACCTTCAAGTTGGCTCCTATTAAAGCGACTTTTATAGTGCTCACGAATATTTTACATATATTTCTTCTACAGTTCTACATTACGATTAAAGCGAGCCTTTTGCAGTAGGATTTAAATAGAATAAATTGAACTCTAGGTAAGAGGGGCTTTTGTTTTTGTGCTTGGAAAATGTGTCAGACAAACAAGATTTAATCAAATTCTTTAATTGGGGCTAAATTGATACCATTTAAAAGTTCTTTGGATTTCCCTCTTCGTGACAAAGTCCAGGTAGTTTCATATCCGGCGAAAATAATTGCCCTTTTAACCGAGAGCCCGGGAAAAGCTCCCTCCCTACTGACCACCCAGAAAGGGACTTACATATGAGCCCTTTTGCCGGGAATGGTGCAATTTTAGTGAATTTTACAACAAACTCCAAATACCCCACATTCTTCAGTTCCACTGAAAAATCACTCATTTAAAGCAAAAGTGCTTCATAACAAGATTTATTTATTGAATTGAACCTTTTTTTAAGTAAAATAAAAATTATTATCAATGAAAGAGGTCAGGTTACTGTCGAAAGAATTTTATTCAGAAATAGATTTGCAAATTCGCTTTCCTTTTCTCAATGTTAGTACATAATTCATAAAATAGCCTACTCGTGGATGCCGGAATCAATAATAAAGATAATGCATAAGTAATATCTACGAAAGGCAGTGCCGGCCTAAAATGACCGTGGCATTGGGAAATTATATTGAACTTGAGTTGGATCCAAAAATGTGTCTTTGAGTAAAATACCAAAAAAAGAAAAAGAAAATGAAATAAACATAAAATTGTTTGCAAAGTACTAAGAAGAAAACATGGCACACTTCCAATATTGGGAGAAATTTTTTTGTAGACATAAGAAAAATTGGTGCTTGCGGCAAGTACTTTTAATAAACGGTGTTGGGACTGATTATCCGAATCGATTGTTACGTGTTACGACCGATATAATGAAAAATATGCAAATTTTTTATTAACACTTTTATTTAACAACCCAAATAACGTGCGAAGAAATGATTTAAGCGTTCAAGAATTGAATATTGAAAATATTGAAATTAATAACCGTCTCTTAGCATTTCATTAATCAACGATGTATGTATGTGTATAATTGTTTTATTTATATCTAGCTGACCTTTTCCCGACGCTACCGGGTTAGAACAATACAAGGGAGCCCACACTGGATCAATTCCATGAAAACAATTATGTACTTTGCAATTTGAGTAACATTTTAGTGTAAAATTTCAAATTGCTCCGATTTTAAAACACTTTTAAATTTATTTCATATTCATAGCAATAAACTAGCCAAGTTTTGTCTAAAATTACTTTAGTTTTGAGAGGAGACTATTTGAAATTTATATTTACACTTCCCTTTCACTTTCATTATAGTTTTGAATCATATGCAATAATGATCAAAAAAAAAATCTCATATGTTTATCTTCATTAAAAATTAGAATAAAATGGGAGGTTTTACCAACCTTATTTCTGCATATGAATCAGGGTACATGTGGATGCATATATTTTAGTTGAATTAATTGCTTGTAATATATCTGTGAAGTCATTTTAGCCCTTCTTGAATATATTTAGCTATTTTAGAAGTTGTCTGGAATGTTTATAATCCTCATGTAATTTGAGCTTTAAATTTACCGACGTATAATTTTAAGAAGTATGACATACTTATGTATAAAAGTAATGATACTAATAGATAATTTTCGATGAAAGTTCAAAACATCACATCATAATTTTAGATTGTTTATTTTTTTGGTTACTTAATTGTTTTATGGAAATGAATTAGTTTTAGCTCTTTTCTTTAAACAAAATTTAACATTTTCTCCCTTTGGAAAATTAATGTTAAAGACGTAAAATTATAGCAGCAAGAAAACTCAAATAAGAAGAAGACTTTTGCAGCTTTTTAACTATGCTACGGACGCATGACATGACACCAAAATTTACAATAATTGAGCGTTTGGAACCGCACCTTAAATGGAGAATATTTACTACAGTACAAGAAGACATGAAGAATCGCACGGTCAAAAGTCTCTCGGGCGAATCGGGTCTTAATCGATTGACTTCTCAACATTTAGTTTTATGACCCATTCTTTGCTGTGTCGTCTTCACCTATTATCACAGTCGAACAATAATTTTGATTTGGGTCATTGATACCTTTGTCATGTTCCTCATGGGTCTGTAAAGCTACGGCATTCGCCTGAACATTTCCTTTAATTGTAACACTTGTTTACCTCTTAATCTATTTTTCAAATACTAATTAATATTGCCAAAAAATGTATGCCTGTTTTCAGAAAACTGGTAGCAATAATCTGTTTTGTTTTGAGGAACAACACTAGAAAAAACGAAATTCTTATTTAGCATTAAAGTAAATGTTGTGGGTCTCAAATTAACTTCGAAAAATTAAATCTGAGTATTTCTACTATAGTTTTACCAACAGTTGCTATAGATTATCATATGGGGATATTATCGTAAAAATGTTTGGACGATTCAACTTATAATACAATTAGTCGCGAACATTGTAGTCTTATTACGATTTTTAATAAAAATGTGATATTCTAGACTTACTTATTAATTTGTTGTATTAATTAATTAACATAGCTCCAATTAAATCTCTTCTACTTCAACAGTTTTTAATGCTAAAGTGATCCATTGATGCATTCAAAATGTTAAATTTCACAAACGGGGAAGAAGTAAAATATGCCAGTAATAAAATATATTTTTTTATTTTAAATTTCATAAACTTTAATTATAAAATCTGGTTTTTGGCTCATTCGAAACCCCAAGAAATCGATTGACATACTAAAACTAAATGTTACTTAATTTTCAGATTGCTCGAATATTTGTGCGACCATGTAAACCTGTGCATCATTTAACTGATGCGGGTCTTGAAATATCTCTCAATTAATTTTTTTAATTCTTCATTCGCTCTTGCCTCTAAATTTTTAGTTGGAAACAATTTATACAGACCTCTTTCATTGCCTTGATTTTTCACATAAACATTTCCAGCGAACGTCTTTGTAGGATCAAATTTTTTAAGTATTACTTTAAGGAAAACAAACTTTTCGTGATGCTTTTTAAAAAAGCGATTTCCCTACATAATGTTTGTAATATAAGTCATGTCTCAATGTCGTGAATAAATAACGCTTTCCGTTTGACTCAAACAATTATTCTTAGAAAACATCGAAGAAGATGTTTATGTTAAATAACAAAAATAACAACAAGTGCGTTCTTCGAAGTAAGTCACTAAAACTGATAGAAAGAAAATTCCTTCAAAAAGCGTCATAGCATGGAAAGTTTATCGAATTCTCTTTGAGGAATTGATCCGAGCCAGAGGTAACAAATGTAAAAGAATAAAATAAGAATTCTCTCGTATGAAAAATAAAAACAATCCAAAAACGATGGCTGGCTGATGACCATTACAAATGCGCGTAATTGCTGTTGATGGTCTTCAATTGAAAAGTTATTAAAGCAGTTTTGTGATCTCTGCGATATACGCGATCCGTTCTGCCAGTCGGCGATTCGATTTGTCACATCGCCTCGATTTTTACCGATCTACTCAAAGCCGATCTTGTGATTGCATTGCCTACCATGTGATGAATTTTATTAATTGACGATTGCATTTACTTTTCAAGGCTAGAGGAAATGAGGACCCTGACGAAGTGCTCTTGGACGCGGAAATGGAAAAGGTCTTCGCTGATCCTGTCCTCAAAAAGGAAAAATTCGACGTGGCTATTCTATCTTCACTAGATCACCCCAGTGCTATGAAAAAGAACCCCACTAAAAAGCGACCCAAAGATGACGGACCTCTCGGACGTAATTTTGACTAATTATTGTGTGAGCTCCTCAAATTTCCTAACGAAGATTTTCAGAACAGCGCAAAAATGTCAACTCTGACATCGATTCCCACGGCAATGTTAGATCAAAAGGTGAGAGCGATAGCAGCGGAAAGGTGTACGACAGTTTTCCCGAGGAAAGTCCCCTGGTGTCGGAGCGTGCGGAATTCGGCGAGCACACGGTAAGTGATTGATTGATTCTGAGTTCGCGTGCCCCCCAGTTTACAGTGTCTATTTTAGGACTCCTCGGCTGATGAGAAGCATGTGCAATTTGTCCCCAAGAAGCCGAAAGAACCTCCTCAATTCGAGAATCGCGAGTGGGACCTTGAGCTCAATAATCGCTTCGAGGAAAGGCCACGACGGAAGAGGTAAGGAGGATTTTTTTGTCGGATCATAGTAATTAAGAACTCGCGAACCAACCAGTACCAGTTGCTCACTTTTCATTAGGTAATTGGGCATAATATTCACATTTTGTACCAAGCCGTACGAACTCATCGCGTTTTTCACATTTTAATATCTTAACTTCACTTTTAGTGGGGTTATTTAAAGCTAACGACTTTAAAGATATCGTAAAATCTAATGGAATTTTGTAAAAGCAACAGGGCTAAACATTTTGTAGAAAGGGAAATTTCAAGGACGGTTTAATTTTAATTTTATTTGCATAATCAAAATTATATGTCCTATAAAAAAATCAGCATCTTACTAATATGAAAAATTTAAAATTAACAATTTGTCACCATGAATCCCTCATTAAGAAGATGATTATACGGAGCGGAGAATTCTGCGTCGACGACAGAGAAAGTTTAAACCTTAAACAATTAATTCTTATTCAAGGTATATGAAAATATAATATATGTATTATATTTGTTAGAAGATTCTGTAATAAGAATATTTTTATGCTAAATTATGATGATTGCCTTTTTTTTGTACGAAAATTGTGTGGTGGTATGATGAACAAAACAGAAATATAATAAGCTCAATTCAAGAAAATAAAACCAAATGCGCAAATTTCTTCAAACATCGCTTGATATAATAGTAATGGTGTTTTATATGAAAAAATGTTAATAATATAAATCTTTCATTCGCGGTCTTTTAAGCTAAACTCAAATTTCATACTTTTTCATTAATATTAAAGATTGAATATTTTAAAATAATTATGAAAATTTGATTAATAGTGAGATGTACATTTTTTTATATAATAAGTTTAATTGTCCCAGTATAATAAAACAATTGTAAACTTTTTATTTTACTTATACATTTTTGAGATTACTTATAATTTTTTCCTGGTTAATTAGTCGTCATCAGTATTATAAGCATCGTAAATATTCACATCAGGAGGGAATTGAGGGACGAAAGATCAGTGAAACAGCTATAGATGATCGCAGAATCTCAATACAGCCAGAGGATTCAGCTCTGGAGGTAAACAAATTTTATTATTGTTTCTGTGACTAATTAATTTCATTTTATTTTTTTAACTTTTAACGCATAGACGGGAAAGGTGGCTGGGTTTTCTTAATAATATTTAAAATTCGTATTTTCTACAAGATTTGTGATTTTAGGAAGCAGATCTTAATGAACTCACATCGCATCGATCAGATGACCCAAAAGCTCTACGACGTCACAAAATACGACATCCTTCAGGGAAATTTAAGCAGCTCCCTCAAGTGAACTTATCGATTCCACTGCATCTTAAGAAGACTTTTGATCACAGTCCACATGAGGTAAATGGTTTAAATAAAAGTATAAAAAACTGCAATATATGTTTTTAATTTTCAACATATTTCTGTTAGGTTTTCGTGCAACTTGACGAACTTACCGGAACAGGTGAAGAGCGCGAGTGGAAGGAAACCGCCCGTTGGATCAAATATGAGGAACATATTGAAGAAGGTTCAGATCGGTGGGGCAGGCCACATGTGGCCTCGTTGTCCTTCCACTCGCTCCTCAATCTGCGCCGTTGCCTTGAAACTGGTGTCGTACTTTTGGATTTGGAAGAAAAGGATCTGCCTGCGGTAGCATATCGAATTGTTGAACAGGTTGGTTTCAAAATAAAACCAACAATACAATTTAACGAAACGATAATTAATTTTCTAGATGGTTGTGGAAGATTTAATAAGTTCAGATGATAAGCCTACGGTTATGCGTGCGCTTTTGCTCAGGCACAGGCATGTTAATGAACACTCTCACAGTGGCTTTCCTTTTGGAAAAAAGAAATACAACAGCTATACAAGTCTTCAAGTAAGTTATATTCTTTTAATCAGTTCAAATTTCATTTAGGCCAATCGTCAGCTTTTTTCTTGTTTTTATGTCCTTATATTTTGATAACTGTGTGCCTTCTGCTATTTGTCATCATCAGATTTTTATTTATGCTTCGTTTCATGTGCTGCAGGATGTTTTTAGGTGCGTATTGTGGCTAAGGCTTTTATTTGAAACGGTCAAATGCTTAAATGGAGTGTATATTAAAAAAAAAAAAGAATCAGAAAATAATTTTTATGCATTATAATAAAATTAGCACAGCAAATAATTTATCTACAATGAATAAAATTATAATTTTAAGTATATGTAGGGACAACACAACAAAACATACAAAACGTTAATTTATTAAATACATTAAAATTTGATCGAGCAGTTCTGTATTAGTTTTAATTGCTCCACTCCGTTCCAAGAATAAAGCCGAAGAATAAATTTAAATTTTTAGTTGATTAAATAGAGCTAGAATCTTGAGTTTAACTTGCATATAATCATTTGTGTTCGTCTATTTCTAGTTATAAAATCATATTCTCACCTTTTACTCTTAAATCGAACTTTTATGTTTTTCCTCCTCTCATTTCATAAAAAAAAACTAAGAAATCGGTCTATTCGCTCTGGTTTGTAACTGGTGACAAAATGTTTTGTATATTTTCACCGTACATCCATAGTACTTGTTTATGGGAGAGGACCTGCGAAATGAGAAGGCACCCAGAGCATCAATCTGCTCGGCGCACAGTGCATCTGTCCAACCACATGTACCTCATGCAATTATGCATCTTCAGGGCTCTAGGAGGCACTCTACACTGTCCTACATAAGCGTAAATTATTTCGAAATATTTCAATTTGCGCCCTTTTTAGGATTCGGGGCCGCCTGCAAAATTCGTAGTTTTCTATAATAAAGTTTGATTTTTTCTAGTAGCTCTTGAACCAATTAATTGTTGCAGCGTAACCTTGCTTCTGTTCCTTTATTCTTAAAGTGTGATTTTTGGTTAGAACCTTTATCCCAACAAAAACGGCTTTTCTGCAACAATTTTATAATATGCATTAGATTTTGTGAATGTTAACAGTTTTGGTTTTGAAATTTTTGATTTAATAAATACTGAAAAATTGAAGCTCGGGAGTTGAAAATACTATTGATATTTCAGTTTAATTAATGAATGAGCATTCATATTAGCTTATGTAGCTTACAATAGTATATGGTAAATAGTATATGGCTTTCGTTGTATATACTGTTTTATTTAGAAATTGTTGGAAATTTCAAATTTAAAATAAAGTAGAACGTACTATATAATATATACCACATACATAGTCCTAATTTATAAAATACCTTCCTTTATAAGGTAATTGTGCTTTATGAAAGATTGATGTATTTTTATAGAATTAGAAAACTTGTAATTATTTAATTTTATGAATAGTTGAATCTTACTCGATATTTCCGAAACACACCTACACTTATTTTTCATAACAAAAACCAAATTTTTAAAAATAATAACACTTATAAAAGAATATGAAAGCAGAATTTATTCTCCATAAAAATATACTACTTCACAATACTTCATTTCAAATTCTATGATTTTGAGATCATAATTGAAATCAACGACTTCGAATAGTATAATAGATTAGTCATCATTTTATGAAACTTTTAAAACACTTTACTTTAAAGCAATTAAATTGCAGATGTTATTCAAAAGTATTTCATATACGCATATATGTACAAAACTATAAAAATATAATTTAATACCAATTACAAATACAATTTATAAAACAAAGACCGAACACTTTTAGAATATTAAATTGTTTTGTAAAGCACAGTAGTTGTAAGATATGTTTGTATAAATATGTAATATTAAGAATTAATAATTAAGAAATCGCATTTTTTAATTTATTTTTCTTACTCTAGAATCTAGCTGATGATAAAAAAATCAAAATTATCCCTGGAAGTGAAATAAATGGAAACAGCAAGAAAGGAGAAGTTAGACTTGATTTAAAAGAGGAGTCCTATTCTTCTTCCCAAGAAGATCTCAAGAAGTTGCAAAATGATACGATTTTGCGAAGGATTCCAATTGGAGCTGAAGCGACCACTGTTCTGGTAAATAGTCTTCAATATTCGTAAGTGGCATAACGTTTTCAAATAAATAACAATGCCTCATAGGTTGGTGCAGTAGATTTTCTTGAGCAACCAACAATCGCGTTCGTCCGGTTGGCGGAGGGAATTCCAATGGCCAGCATCACAGAGGTGCCTATTCCTGTTCGGTTCCTGTTCATCCTCTTGGGGCCGAAGTTGGTTGACCTGGATTACCATGAAGTCGGTCGGTCCATTGCCACTTTGATGTCCAACGAACATTTCCACGAAATCGCATATAAAGCCGACGACCGAAAAGAACTCTTGTCGGCTATTAACGAGTTTTTGGACGATTCCATTGTACTACCACCTGGCAATTGGGATCGGCACGACCTTTTGCCTTTTGAAGAACTAAAGGCCAAGAAGGACTGGATTCGATCACGAAAGAAAAAGGCGTTGCAGGTAAGAGTTTCTAAGATGTTTTTTATTCGGACAATATTAGCATTTAATATGAAGGGGTAAGTCATATTTACTTGAAAATGAGATAATCAAAGTTAAAAATGTAGAGACTAATAATTCAGTCGTGAAGGGCATTCCAAGCGAACTTTTAACAGATGTTTGGCGAATAGAAACATCCAAATGCATATCTTTAGTTTCTATACTCCACTGACTTACATTGAACATTTTTAGAGGTTCTTATTACTCATAATTAAGGTAACTTGTTCTACCTTTTCAATGATATCATTTTCTCGATTTCGAATAAAATATGACTTTGTTCTTTCCCTGTACCCTGTACACTGTTTGGTGTTGATAAATAGCCCACCAATTTATTGTATTTTTATTTACTTTAAGAATTTATTGGGTCACGAGGTCGGAGAAAAATATAGGCATATTAAAGTTTTAAAATTTCTTAATGACCACATTTTATTAGTAAAAGTTGCGAGTTGCATATGTACTATTTAATTGAAAACAACTCGGAGCACAAATTTATTTTTGGATATTATGTTTAAGATAGTTTTTCATACACACTTAATAGGATTGTATTTTTGGAAGTTCATATTTGAGCCAATATTTAGTATGACTTCCAAAACGTTTTGTAACAAGTCTTTCGTTGTTCAGCTGTAACTGAAACAATTGACCTCGCCCCATCGAATTCTTAAAGTGAAGATCACATTTGTAAAAAGGTATCTTCATAGATCGAATGTTTTTCTTATCTCTTCCACATAATTTTTTGCTAAATTTATTTATTTGGCTATATAAACATCTTACCAGGAAAAAGAGAAGACCGAAAAGCAATTGGTGGATGAAGGTGCAAAACTTATAGTTGGTGCTGATCCTCCTGAGAAGAAACCGCCAAGTCCTCTTGAGAAGACTCACCGACTATGGGGTGGTGTAAGAAACGACTTGAAGAGGCGGTTGCCCATGTACAAAAGCGACATTCTCGATGGTCTTAATACTGAAACTTTGGCAGCAACAATATTCATGTATTTCGCCGCCCTGTCTACAGCTATTACTTTCGGGGGCCTTGCATCGGATAAAACGCACAATCTCATTGGAATCTCGGAAACGCTACTCTCGACGTCTATAGTTGGTCTCGTATTCCACGGGATATCGGGCCAACCACTAGTAATTATTGGAACCACTGGACCATTGCTATTATTTGACGAGGCTTTATTCAAATTTTGTAAAGATAATGAATTGAGTTTTCTCACGGTGAGGGTGTATGTTGGAATTTGGCTAATTTTAATAGCACTGACTGTGTCTGCCTTCGAGGGAAGTGTCTATGTCCGCTTATTGACTAGATTTACGCAGGAGATATTTTCAGCATTAATTACTCTTATATATATTTTCGAAACTGTAATGAAGTTGATTTATGTGTATGGAAGACACCCACTGTTGCCACAGTATGAATATGAAGTGATCGAACAAGAGTTTGGGAATGAAACTTACATAAATTGTTCTGCTTTTGGAGAGAATAGACTTAGCGATTTAGAAAATGGAACTGAACCCGAAACTCAAAAACTTCTGCGACCCTGCGATGACATGGGCCTGTTGAATCAACCAAACACGGCACTTTTCTGCACCATACTTACACTAGGCACATTTACAGTGGCGTATTACTTGAAACTATTCCGCAACTCTCATTTCCTTGGTCGAAACGCAAGGAGGGCTCTGGGAGACTTTGGAGTTCCTATTGCGATTGCAATTTTTGTTGCAATCGCCTGTTTGATTCCTCAGGTTTATACGGAAAAGCTGAGTGTGCCCAACGGAGTCTCCCCCAGTGACCCCAAACACAGGGGTTGGTTGATCCCATTTGGGCCAGTGCCCACTTGGCTGCCATTCCTGGCGGGAATTCCCGCCATTCTTGTCTACATTCTCATTTTTATGGAAACGCACATATCTGAGCTGATTGTCGATAAGCCCGAGAGGGGGCTCAAAAAGGGCTCCGGGCTGCACTTTGATATTGTGCTGCTTTGCTTTTTAAATGCCGTGTGTGGAATGTTCGGAACACCGTGGCATTGCGCCGCCACTGTCCGATCTGTAGCCCACGTATCTGCGGTGACTGTAATGTCTAGGTAAGTTTTTTTTACTGAAAATTCTATTCAAATTATAATATATATTTATTATTCACCTTTTCTAAGGACTCATGCTCCTGGAGAATCACCGCGAATCATAGAAGTTAAGGAACAGCGTTTGTCTGGGCTTTTTGTGGCAATGTTGGTTGGTTTGTCTGTGACTATGGCTCCATTGTTGAGACTGATCCCGATGGCTGTGTTATTTGGAGTTTTCCTTTATATGGGAGTGGCTTCAATGAGTGGTGTCCAATTCTTTGATAGGTAATTCAATATAAATTTCCGATCATTTGCATTTATAAACATTTTTATAATAACATTTTGTAAAGTAAATAAAATTGTCTTTATTAATGAAAATATAAGTGAAAAAGTAGATATTTTAGTGATAACTAATTTTTGCACTTGTTTTCTGTGTAGTCAAGTTTTGGTTTTTAAGTTTTTTTAAAATCTCAACACTATCATTTATTACCTTTTTGGTGCAAAACTTTATCTATGCGTTATATAGCTATAACATTTACATTGATATGTAAAGAATTAAAAAAGTACGATAATACTTTTTGCCTTGTTTCAGATTACGATTGTACTTTATGCCGGTCAAACACCATCCGCCAACTCCTTACGTAAAGCGAGTTCCAACATGGAAAATGCACTTGTTTACAGCAATTCAAGTATTTTTATTGACGATCCTTTGGGTAGTAAAATCTTCGAAAATATCTCTGGCGTTTCCCTTCTTTCTTATCATGATGGTGCCTTTACGAATAAAATTAGCCGCCTTTTACACAGGGAAGGAAATGAATGCTGTAAGTTTAATATTTCTGGATAAAATAAATATTCCAAGGTACATCAATCTTTTTATTTTTCTATTTTAGTTGGACGGTAGCGAGCAAATGGTTGATGCTGAAAACGAGCCTGATTTCTACGAGCAAGCCGGAATACCTGCGTGATTCCCTTCAAGTGACTGCAATCTTTGTTGTCTGTTGGTGGTTGTTTCTTTAGAATCTTATTGTCGGGTGTTAGACATTAACAAGGCTGCATGCAGCTGCAAACTTTTAGTGTTGAATGTGTAGATATTACCTGTAAATAAGTAGGCTTTGAATGTGCGAATCTGTTTGTGCATTTGTGCTATAAACCAACAATGAACGCAACATAAATCCCGTATGCAACATCTATAAATCAATTTCGTTCTAGCAAAGTGCGAACAAATGACCTCAATCTTTTATGGACCAATTATAAGGTTAAATGCAATTAATTAGTACTTAGTGATTTAATCTGTCATTTAAACAAAATTTCCTTTTAACTTTGATGAATCTAAGATTAGAAAAATTCCCCTTTATTCAAATAAAAATTACCAATGAACTTGGATATGTTGATGGAATTGGAATGCGGACATACTTATGATTGAAGAAAAAATTTGCGTGTTTTTAATATCACTGCAATTTTTCGGATAATTGATTGATATGTAAAATGTTATTGCTGAGTTTGTTTTTTGGGAAATGCTTATTACCTAGGGCACAATTAATTGTTATTAAGTATTAATAGGTATTAAGATACACATTTTCGATTTATTTCAAAAAAGCAGATAGTGGTTTTGATTGTTCTTGTAGAAATTAGGACTAATTATTAAAATTTGGGTTGTTACCCAAAGTAATATTAATTGAAAATTTAAAATCACAAATTACATTTTGAAAATTATAACAATGGTGAAGATTCAAAGCGCACAACGTGTTGATTTAATTGTTTAGAAGTATTGTTAATATATTCATTGCTTGGTGCTGTAAGTCAATAACTGCGAGTAAAATTGTCCCATAATTTTAAAATTTATACTTGAAACTAAATTAGCCGCAACATGTAATGTAATACGGATAAAGTAACTTTTTGTGGTAGTGACTAAATTGCCAAAAGATATTAACATCGAAAAATCGGTTTTTATATTTGATATTTCTATGTATTTATACAAATGTTTTTTTTTTCGGTCGTGCTTTTATGTTTGATCATTGATAGATCGGTTTTAAGATCAGCTTTAGAAGGCTTGAAATTACGGTTTAATATCTCTCTATTGACCTTATTCAGTCAATTATTTAGGATGTTAGGAAACATTTTAAAATATTCGGGAGTTAGGTAAATACAATTTTTATTTTATGATTTGAAGCAATTGACCGATTGAAAGTCTAAGAATTATTATTAATTTTATTTACTATGGCAAATTTTCAATAATATAGACTTTGACACTTGTTTCAAGAAAAACAAAAATTCATTGTAGAAGTACTTACTATGGGACAATTACTTGCAAGTTAAGAAGTTAATTTAAAAATGTTTAAAATGCACAAAATTCAGTATTATAGTTTGAGTTGATAGATACATTAATTTGTTACTTAATACGTACGTTACTTAATATATAATTAGTTTTAGTAAAAAATCTACAGTATTTAAGAACATATCACGTTTATCACAATTATTTTGGAGTAATGTAAAATGCAACTAACAACTTTGATTTAAATTTGTTTAATTACGCCCTTAGGCCTTTTGCTTCGAAATTAGAATAGCTTAGAGGCAGTATGTAATGTAGCTATAGTATATAAATATGTAGATTAGACTTACTACTTAACCATGTCACTAACAATGGTAAATACTTATTTGTTATATTTGCTTTTGTACTATGCACGGAAGTGATATTTTACCTTTTATGTCTTTTGAGCTTGTTTTTACCACTTAAGTCCAATATACTTGTTATTCATTAAGTTTCACCTCTTGTTAGTAGTGAAACTAGAGATGCTTTTCCTGTAAATAAAACACAAAATTCCATTAATTACATATTCCTCTCGCTGCAGCAGCAAAACATTATCTATGAAGATTTGATAGGGAATTCACTTTAGTTTTTTAGGAATTGTTGGGGATACTTAATAATTAGGGGATATGTACTCGTTGGAAAGAATTATATTTTTATTGAAATATTTTCATAACGCCAGTAATGAATGGTAGGTGCTCAAACGGGAGATTTCAGATTCATAAATTGTTTGTTATTTTGAGAATAGATTGGTGCGTTATCCCACACAAAATAGAATGAAACAAATTGTGTTAAAAATATTCACATAATACAGTGCTTTCTAAGTTATGTTTTGGTTTTTATTAAATTTTAATTTTCAGCTTTCGAACTTCTTATGCATGTGTGTTCTTAATGATTTTCTTTAATTGCGTTTAATTTTACATAATAGGAGTTTCTGAAACTATACGTACAACTATCGCCATATTTATTGGCATGAAATTAAATTAGTTATATTTTCTAAATGGAATCTTTATAATACAAATTAATATAGAATCTTGAAAGTAGGTAGGGAGGTCGGTTTTAAATTATCATAAAAATTCTAAATGTACTCTAAAATGAAATGAGAACCAAAAACGCTTATTATTGCCTAGAGCAAGACTTTCTTAAAAATAAGCGTTTAGTCGTTTTTGGGATCACCAAATTAAAAATTTATGACAAACATTGGTACATAGTACCCATTTTGTTGTTCTATTTAAAACACTATTTCTTAGACGATTTAAGAATTCGATAAAAGTACTGCATTCATCAAAAGCTATTTCGACCCCAGTAAATTTTATTCCATACCCAGTGAAAATTTCTAATGAAAGGAATGCACAATCCAAAATAATTGCATTTTAGAAGATACTTTAAAACCTTTGAAATAAAATAAAATAAACCATTTGACACGGAAGATCAGAACAACGACAAATGAACAAACAAAGTTCTCTTTAATACCCAGACTAATCTTTCTTTACGGGACACAATATAATTTACCACCAGTTATTAATTATGGATTGTATAAAAAAACTGATTTTTATTTTAGGTAGGTACACGTTAATTTTATTTTTTCGGCAATTTTCAGGTCTTATGATAATTGAAGGGCCACGGACCAGACGTGACTAACTCACAAAATAACAAAAATATAGTTTTTTTAGCTTTTAATAATCTACATGCATTACTCTTTCATTTCTTTTTGGAAAATAGGTATTCTATAACATTTTTGTTTCAAAAAACTCACTTCTAAAATTCTACTTCAACACTTTTTTAATGAGCGCATTAAACTTTGGAGCTTAATTACCAGAGATATGAGTTAGTCACGTCTGGTCCGTGACCTTTCAATTAATAATTCGAAATTGTTATGGAAATTGCAAAACATATTTTCAGCAATTCTTTATTGAATGGATTTGAAATGAGCCTATTCCACTACAAGCATCATTACTTATATACACTTATTAAAATAAGAAAATGTCAATAGTGTTACAATTTCTAAAGAAAACAAATAAATATATTTAGCTAATTTTAATTGGTTATATCCCTTCAGAGTGGTACTAAAATATATTTTTAATACACCAAATAGGAAACAGTCTGTGATTAAACTAGGTACCAAAGTCATGTTAAATATGTGCTAAGAATTGAAATTGTATTTTGCCATTTAACTTAACTATTGTACTCTATGAAGAACTCTTAAATCAAATCTTTTCTTGAAAGTACTAATTAAATTGTACGTGCACAATATTTATGTAATCTATGGATTATTTTTGTAAATAATAGGTTCTATCAAAAAAGTGAGTTTTATTTCTTATCATGCGAAATCCAAAGATATTAGTCATTTTATTCTTCTCGCTTGTCTGAGCTATCATCGTCAATAATTCAGTAAAATTACGCAACGTATTTTACGATTCCGAAGTTTGTCGAAATCGATTTTGATTTATAATTCACTTTTGATATATGTATATTTATTAGAAGCAGTCGATAATTTCTGAAGGTATTATGCAAAGAGGTATGTATATGAATAATATTTTTATGTAAGAAATTGAGAAATTGAATACCTCTTTCAAATTCACCTTAGCGCACTTGCATCTAATGTAATGATTGCGATTTGTTTTGCATGCTGTTTTACTAATAAATAAATTAAATAAATTCTCAGAAATCAGTTAAATGCAAGTATTTCTCTAAAGCTATTCATCCCTGTCGAGATCATTCGCCTCCTAAAGTAGCACATGCCATTGGAAACATTGAAATACGAAATTCTGAAATAAATTGAATGCCAAGAAATTTGGTGCTTGTTTACAGTCGTCGTCAGTTATTTCCCCATTTTTTAACTATATTCCATCGCATTTAATTATTAGCCGAAACAATTTGGGTCATCTGAAAAATATTTCACCCTCTTTGACATTGACCATCCACCAAAGGCTAAGTAACAATATTTTAAGCCGGGATTTACAAAACTGCGTTGATTCGTTGTTTACGGAAAGTTTTTCTCATTTGTTTGAATAATGTAAGCCGCAAGATATATAGGAAATTTTTGTAAACAGAAAGTGATTGTATTCTAGTAGATTTCATCTCAGAACAAGAACCAGAACCAGAGCCCACAAGAACCGTGCGTAATTTTTAGCGCCGGGTTCTTTTATTCAGTTTTGGATCCATATTCAGTTCACGATTATTTCGAGGCTCTATAAATATTTGTTTGAGCACGCGGTAGGTGTGAGTTTTATGTTTCCAAAATGTTAATGACTTTTTGGGAGCAAGTATGCTCTGTTTCCTGTGCTTACTTTCACTTTTTTGTTTCAATAAAAATGGCCATGACCTTCAAAGGAAACAATTATACTTTGGTCATTTTAACGTATTAAACATTTGCGTCAATCAATCAAAACACTTGAATTGATAAATAATTCGGCCATCGCATAAACAAACGTGAACACCACACAAACGTTTAATTTTAGACAAGCAGATTAAAACAACAGGAAAATCTATTTTCATTTAAAAATTTCTATGAATCCAGAAACACTGTGAAATATAAGAACATGGCATGAGGTCAAGAAAATTTTTAGTGTGGGAGGAAGGCTTCAGAACTCCGTGCATGATACGAGTTCTCACGTACAAACATATTTCTTTATGCCAGTTTTTATCACCTTTCTGGTGATTCTCTCACTTTGAATAAATCTTGGAATTTTCCTTTATATTTAAAGATGTTGCTTTATTTCAAAATGAGCGGAAGCAAACAGCTGTATGATTATTTTAATGAACGTTTTGTTAGGAAAAAATAACGTTTCTTAAGTAGTTTAATTTAATAGCATTAACTAAACAAAAAAACTTGAATAACTTGGTGGTTAATAAAGAAATTTTATGGGAACATAACTTACTCTTTGTAGTTTTGTTAAAACCCAAAAGCTATAAATGAATTCATTCAAAAATTTTTTTTTCATTTCGGATAACTACTTAAAACATAATACCTAATTAAATTTAGATGAAATATTTTTTTCAAAATATGTCTATTCTGAATTATTTTTAATGCTTTATACCTATTTTTTTTAGAAATGTAATCTCACCCTGATTGTAATGTATGTATAAGGTCGTAAAGAGATAATTGTTTTTTCATCGATTATACATTGAACTCGCGGAGACCACTTTGTCATGTAGTATCTGGAACCAACGTGTTACAAGAAATATTACGTAGCTCATTTAGAGCATCGAACTTCGCAGGTTAAAGTCACTGATTTTCAAATGGTGACAGAAGTGGGACGAGAAGATACTGCAGTGTCGACGAACTCGGTAGTAACATCAAACATAGTCAGAAGTTAGAGTTGAGCTCAAAGTCAAATTCTTTGTTTTTCAAGAATAGCTATATTGATTTTTATGTTATTGCGTTATAAAGGGTTACATTTTAATCTTATTCTTTGTTGAACTATGTACTTATGGTTGGTCAGAAGCACTTGAAGTAACATGTGACAAGAAGGTGACAGTAATTGCACAAAGCCAAATTTCTAAATTGATTCTTATCAAATGAATAAGTTATAGCATTTTATCAATTTATCCGTTTACTGCACGAAAACAAGACGGTTATTTATAAATCGCGCAGCAAATTTCTCATATGTATTTAATAATAAGGCGAAGAAATGCAAAATTATAATCGCTTCAAAACCATAAAAAATTCTGCTTGTCTTTCTCGATGAAGTCCCGAGCCATGCAAATCAGTTGTATGAAAGCGAAAGGCTTTTCGTCTCAATGCACTCCCGGAGCCGAAACGCATGCTTATTTCTGGAGCGTCGGCGTCGTACGGATCGTGCTAACTTGGCTGGATTTCATGATCTTGAATCGATCTCGATCTTGCCGCGATGCGTCCGTAGAAGCCAAAAGGAAATTTAAGAGGAATACACCAGGAAAATCAAAATTGGAGAAGAGCCTCTGATTACATTATAGTCGAGTGAGCAGCACCACTACCAAGCGATTTGCGTTCTGCGAGGTCCGCAATCGACTATATTCGAGGCAGAATTTTCACGTTTTTACTACTTTTGCCAACGGTTGCGATATACTTTTCGGAAAATTTAAGATATATTTGAGAATGTATGCGTGGATTTTCTTCTTTGAGAAAACTGAAAATGATCGTTTGGATCTTACGAGAATAACTTCCAAAGAGCTTTTGAGTCATCCGGGTTAGTTGAGAAGCGATCGCTGAACCAACTCGTTCGATATTTTTTGGACTATAGTGCGGTTAATACCGAGTGCGTTAATTTACCTTATTTTTGTGGTTTAATAAAACAGAAAAATTTCAACATGAGCGGAGTTCCAGAAGTTGTAAGTTTATACTGAATATCTTAATTCATTCTGTTTCTGTGGAAATTGTATTCTCAAAGTATTATTCTTCGTGATTTTCCTAAGTATTATTGAAAAGAAAATAAGTTTTTTTGTGAGAGCATTAAATAAGTGAATTCAGAAAAGAATTAACTGTAATAGTGATGGTCGTTAATGTTTTTAAATCCATTATTTGAATCGTGCACGCAAAAACTTTTACTAACAATTTTTGTAAGACACATTCAATGTTATAAAACCCACTAATCTAAAAAATTCTCATGATTCTTCTTAAGAAGTCCTTTTTGTAGTGAATACATGAATCCCTGAATACTTAATGCAAGAGTAGATTTTTAATTGTAAATATCCTACTTTTTCAGGATGAAGATCTTACCCCAGAACAAATTGCTGGTAAGTCGAAACATTTTCCTGTAGCCAATTAGTATTTAGTTATAAAGATTATTTAGGTATGTGTACGGATTGCTAATCAAAACTGAATTCCAACAAACTTTTACCCTTAATGCTCCAGGATACAACCACGAATATTTCAAATTTTGCAGTAAGCTGTTTATTATTTAGTATCTAGCCTAGAGTCAGTAATTTGCCTAATCGCTTGGAAATTTTTGGATCTACAAAAGATTAGGATTAGTCGAAAATAACAACAAATCATAAAATGTTTTTAAGAATTTTAAAAATTTGTCCCTGAGGTAAAAAGATAAATAAAAAAATTCTGCATATTCGTATCGTATGAATAATATGTAGGTATATCTATCGACCCAACTCAATACGTAATAAATTAATTAAAACTTTTATCTTTTCTTCACTCCATTAATTACAAATAATTGCTTGTTTCATTTTTGGCGAGTTTCCAAAATTATTTCAACCATACATAGAACATGTTTATCAACTTTCTTGGGCATACTTCCCAAAAAGACAGCAAATCAACCTGTTGTAGCCCGGAGAGCAACGAACCAGAAGTTCTGCATACAAAACGTAATATCCCTAGCAGACCATTAATTAGCGACTACAGTCCTTAAATTTTATGTAATTAAAGACAAATTGCTAATGACAACCGTGTTTTTGGCAGCACATGTACTTTTCCTGCCACAGCATCGTTGAATATTGAAATAAAATTCTTTGAAGCTTTTATAAATCAAAATTGAGACCACACAAAATGTCGGCTGGGCTGGTGTTGAACTGCGATAGATTTTATCGTATAGGTGTGCAAAATTAATCGTCCATAAAGCTGGCAATATACTTTTAATCAAGCAAAACAAATGGTAATTGAGTTTTGCAGTTCGACAGTGGACTCTTAAATGTTTTAATTGGGAAGTTCTCTTTCAATTTGTAAATAAAAATAAAACTAAAGGCAAATTTTAGATTAAGTTTAAAATAAAGCGTAACTGAATTATAGAGGAGGGGTTTAAGGGCACAAACAACAAACAAATATCAAAAAATATTTAACCCATTATAATCTGGAAGTAAAAAAAGCCTATGATATGAGTATTAACAACTACAAAAATAATTTATAAATAAAACTGTTCTAAAAAACAAGATCGGAATGTCTACAAGTCTGTCGACATCGACAATTAATTGCACCTTTCAGATCGAGTGCCAAAAAGTCGTAAGGCTTGCGTCAAATGCATCCGTACACGCCAAATTTATCACAACTAACATTTAATTCGGTTTGTTCTTAAAAGAACTTTTAATAAATTTGATATATTTTTTCCGACAGTTCTCCAAAAATGTTTCAACAGCTTCGACCACCAAAAAACCGGCAGCATCCCAACAGAAATGGTCGCTGATATCCTCCGGTTGATGGGTCAACCCTTCGATAAGAAAATTTTGGATGAACTTATTGAGGAAGTTGATGAAGATAGTAAGTGATTTTATTATTTTAGGAGTATTTTTTTTGTATTAAAGTATTTTCTTGTATTGTCAAACAGAATCGGGCCGACTAGAGTTTGGGGAATTCGTGCAACTAGCAGCTAAATTCATCGTTGAAGAAGATGCTGAAGCAATGCAGAAAGAATTGCGTGAAGCATTCCGTCTTTATGATAAACAAGGAAACGGTTTCATCCCAACATCATGTCTTAGGGAAATTCTTAGGGAATTGGACGATCAGCTAACAAATGAAGAATTAGATATTATGATTGAAGAAATCGATTCCGATGGGTCTGGCACTGTTGACTTTGACGGTAAGATAAAATATTTTAATTAAAATTTATAATACAAGATTATGTGGATTTGTTCCTTTAAAATATTGTAAAGTTTATTGAAACTCGGTAGATATCTTTATTTTTTCACCTGTTTCATTATCATTTAATTTCCGTAGTAGAAAACATAAAAAGAATTACCATAATTTTTTTATAAATAATCCAAGTTAGCAAAGAGACGCACAACTGTTTAAAATCAAACATTTAGCCAGCTTGTATCCGTCCGATTGTAATTTGTAGCCAAAAAACATCGCTGTTCGGAAATTCAAAAGCCATTTAATTTCTAAAATTTCCCAGTTGGATTCTCATGAGGCGGTTTTCTGGCAGCCACCGTGCGAGCAGAAGACATTCTTCATAAACTGACTCTAAGCGCCATTAAATTCTAAATGCTCACGGACACCTGTTGTTAATTTAAGAACTTTAAAGAATAGTGTCGTTTTTTAATAGCCTGCGATGAGCCAGGGGATTGAAGATGCTGTTCCGAAAGTAATTAAACTGGGTTAAAGTAATCGTCATAAATTCATAATTGCAATCATCTTTCGCCCGAACAAATGAGCCCCAGACTTGACGCACCATCGCTTCAGTCCTATTTCTGAAAATATCGTCAAAGTCGCGTAAAGAAAAGCAACTGGAATAGAAACGGGCTATTTGCCGTCTGCCCTGCTTCGATTGCCAAAACTTTTTGAATGAGCTACACCAAAATTGTGAAGCAGAAATTTCTTTTTCTTTCCGGCACTCGACGGAAACAAATTTAGAGTGACTATTTTTATCAGTGTCTTGCTAAATATTTTAAAAGTCAGGGAAGTTTTGTAATACGAGATGATAACCGCGCTGTGAATTAAGAATTTGAACTTCAAATGTGTTATTTAATTAGAAATTAATTAATTAAAATTAATATAACTTTTTCTCTCACTTTCAGAATTCATGGAGATGATGACTGGAGAATAAGCAGGGAATTCTCGTCCATTCGATCGGCCGCATTAAGTGCACGACGCATTTATTCTCAACTCATTTCTAGTTTTGTTAAGGGTCGAAATTTCTTTTGTATTTATTTTATAAATAATTTACGCGTACGGTGAAATAACTTGATTGAAGCCGATAATTGCTACAGCACAATTCAGAGCATTGCATTTCCGTAGAGTCGCTCTAGTGTTCGTTGTTCAGCCAGGCCAAATGCTGCATATTGCTGTTTTTAGTCAGGCTGCCGAACAATTTTGAAAAATGGATTACCTACCACCCTCAGTTATTATGACTACTACTACTTTGAAAATAAAAACATAATTTATTTAATAAAATACCTGTGGTTTTATTGGCTTAATTTTTGAATTTTTGATATGTAATTGTATAAAATATTTTATCTTTAAAATTAAAATAGAATAGATCGTGGATTATACCTACAGGGATAACGACATAAAAAAAATGCGCCATATATTCAATTCAGCTTCAGCGTGGAAAAGAGAGTGCATTTGTGCATATTAAACAGAAGTGATTTTTAAAAATTTTTAAAATCGCGATATCTAATACTATGAGCAAACTTATTATATAGGTATTATAAATTACACACATCCGTAACACGCCCGATGTACACCCAAATATTTTCCATTTTTCAAGCCTGCAACATGCACAATTTGATACGCTCGCAACAGGCCCGAATTTGTATGAAACGCATTTGCAGGCACAAATTTTTATAAATTCTAAGAAAACCCACCATGCTTTGCTATGGTAAAACAAACAATAAATTAAATGTTAGTTCTTTTATTTACAAACAATACCATAGCAACGCATGGAGGGTCATGGAATGCAATTTTAAAAATTTGAATGTAGCATAAATTATTTTCAGCACTATCGATCAATCGATGTTTTAAACCTTCCAGACATCAATACACACAATAAGCTTCATACCAACGAACATTCATTTTTATATATATAGAAGAAGATATTACTATATATATATGTATGTATATAAAAATAACGTAAGAAGATAGAAGGACTCTTTTATAATATCAAAACTTTAAAATTTTATTTATTAGAGATTTTTAAACAACTTTTCCTCAACTTTCCGCAAACAAGAATACATTTTATTAATCTATAATACAGACATATGTATTTCACAGCTGAAATATGTATTCCTTAATGTAAAACACTATAAGATTGAATATTATTTTGCGAATACTGTATGTACATAGGTACTTGAAAAATGCTACGGGCCCGATTCGGGCGTATATCGGGCGCTCTTCAATTCCGAGCGTGTTACGAGTTCGTTTCGGACCTTTGTATTTTTGCTCTGGTAATTTTCAAAAGTTTTTATTTAAGTCTTCCTATCGAGGCTCATTCACCAAGTTATGTACATACATACTTCTATTTAGATTAATTAATTAATTAATTAAAAATGTTAATTCTGCGAAAATATGTAGTTATTTTTATTTGCGTTTTTGCTTGGCACATGCAAAACTCCAAGAGCGTGTATTGTCCCATAACCATGTATGTATGTAATAAGATCTTAGAAAACATTGAGCTAAAAGTCAACTAAAACTATGTACATTGAATCAAAACAAAATAAGGCAATTGCACGAAATATTGAATACAAAACGAATTAAGAGAATTTTGCAAGAATGGCTTTTGAATTGTTCAACTTCTCCACAGAAATGTTACCCAATGCATCGAAGCACGTTCATTTTATAATTGAGACTGACATGGTAAAATGCATTTTTGCATATTAAAATTCCTATTTCACTTATTTAATTTTGCAGACGAAATGTGATCGTGTCCAGGATCTTCCTCCCAAATATCGCTGCAATTTTGTTCAAACCACAAAGGCGTGCTACGAGGACGCGCGAATCGGCAACTACATGCATTTGATGTATTGCCTAATTGATGATGAGAAACCAGTTTTGAAAGTCCTGGGCGTTATTTTTATGTGCTTAATTGTGTTACTGTGCTTCATGATTATGGGAACCGCTGCTGATCAATTGTAACTGAGACCCGAAACCCAAATTATGCGATCTTAATTTATTATTTTTAGTTTTGTCCCAGCCCTCGCTTACATCTCAGAAACTCTGGGACTCAGCGAAAGCGTGGCGGGCGTCACTCTTTTGGCGCTCGGCAACGGATCCCCAGATTTAATTACAACGTTTAGTGTAATTGACGATGATAACGACATGATGTTTTCCGAACTCACTGGTGCAGCGCTGTTTGTTACGACTGTGGTGTCTGGGACGATCATATCAATTTCGCCTTTCAAAGTGTATGCGCCGCATTTCTTAAGAGATTTGCTCTTTTTTCTTATTGCGGTGCTCTACATCGATTGGGTCACGTCCATGGAAAACAATTACCTCGACATATACGAGGCTTCGGTGCCCTTGTTAATTTACATCGTATACCTTAGTATCGTCATCGTCGATCAAGTAATGGCAAATAGGTATGCTTCTCAGGCTGTTTCAAGTTCAGGTAGGTTTTTACATATAATTTCTAATAATATTTAATCGGCGAATAAGATTTCTCGGAAATTTTACGAGCATTCTCCATAATTTATATATCTACTTTTTTTAATCACATTTAAAATTAGCCCAGTGGAGTACTCTTTAATTATATTATTTTTGAGTCGAACTCTATCTCTACAATAATATACATATACATATATGTATATTTTCGAAGTTGGTTTTAGCACAAAAGTCCGTTTGGTCGCAGTGCCTACCATATGGGCAGCCCCCATAGCTAATACAATAATAATAAATATATTCAGAGTTTTAGTGAGGAAATGATGAAACTAAAAAATTGCATTCTGCTCTTCAAACAAAGTTATACTTTCAGAACATCATGAACGAATTTGTTTGGTTCGAACTTTCTCCATTTTATGGTACTAAATATTATTAATAAATATGGTCAACAATAGAATTATTGAAAGTTAATGTTAAGAAAACTAAAACTCGCCTACAAGGAATTGCATTTCCTATATACATATGTATATTTGCTTGCCAGATTAGGTACCCCTATTATTATTAACGATTATTTACATACAATTTTTTACACTATTTACAGAAGTCAAATTACACCTGATAGAAGAATAAAAATAGACGTATATATTATTTACATTCGATTTCAATATTTACATTACATTTACATTATATTAAAATTACATAATACCTAGTAGTTTTTCATCTGCGGATAAAAAATTGTTTAAATGCTTTTGAAAGCATGCATTTGATTTTTTAAAATGATATTTTCCCTTTAATACGTTTTATATCCTTGTATGTATTTTAGAATATTCTAACATAGCTAGAAAATTGTATATCCATTACATTTTGGTATTTTGAATGCGATTAAAACTGTTAAAAAGGTTTTAATGGTAAACGTTTTTACGGAATCCTTTATCGGCGAGTTGATGATCCGTTTTTCTATTAATTCCTCTGTTATAAATTTTAAATAAATTGTATCCATTTATCAGGATTGGTAATTGACAAGGAAGCCACGAAGATGGATTTGTTATTAAGATATACTTCAAATCAATCGACATTTTCTGGTGGTGGTCCCAATAATAAGATCTTTTTACAATTCTTCCAATCGGTAAACCCCATAGACATGGACGAGTGGAGAACCTTTGGACTTGTTGGCAAAGCAGTAATAATAATAAAGGTAATTTATTAGGGATAACGCGGTTCTCTTCCTTCCCTAAGGACATGCATTTGTCCACATTTAGCCATATACCACTTTTATGACTCTTTTTTAATATTTTTAAATATCATATACTCCCTCTAATTGATTTTATTGAAAGTGTTAAAAAAAATACGTGGATGTAAATTTAACTATACATCAGAAGTCAAAATTTTGTCCTCTTAAAAATGATATGTATGTACTTTCTTTGAGGAATTGTTGCCTAGATTCTGTGAAATTGAACCGGAACTTAGTCTATGATTAATTCTATATTATTAATTTGCAGGTACCTATTCTGTTTACTCTTAAAATTTTTATTCCACAAATTGAGCCCGAAAATGATATTCTGGGATGGTCGAAGCTACTAAACTGTTCGCAAATTTTTACGTTGCCTACTCTTATATTTAGTGTTGCAGTGGGCAAGTATTACAAATACTAAAATTAATATAATTTAAAACTAAAAAAATTTTAACAGACCCGCACTTTCGATTTAATTTATTTGGCTTTCCTGTAGCTGCACTTGTTCCATTGGTATGCTTGCCGATAGCTTTAATATTTTTTTTCAATTCTAGAACTGATGAATCTCCAAAATTTCACGTAGTAAGTAAAGCTGTTTTCTATGGAAAAATGTTTGCAATAAAAGTTTTTCTTTTAGGTGTTCGTAATTTTAAGCGTGATCGGAACAATTTTTGTTATTTTTGTCTTTGCCGATGAGGTTATCAATCTACTTCGAACGATTGGAGCATTCATGAATTTGAGCATGTCCTTCCTTGGTGCAACAGCCTTAGCTTGGGGCAACAGCATCGGAGATTTAATTTCAGACATAGCTCTGGCTAGAAATGGTTACGTTCGGATGGGATTTGCTGGCTGTTATGGCGGACCAATGTTCAGTATCCTTTTACGACAATTTTAATAACTTTAATATTCGGGTGATTCAGATCATAAAAAATCAACTTTTTTGTTTCCAGTATAAAAGTAAAAACACTTGATTATGTAAAAATTAATCTTAAAAGTTATAAACAAGCTAAATGTTCATTAACTTGTTGGAAGAATTACGTGTGCGATTGTAGGTACATCTTAATGACACTTTGAATATTTTATATCATTCTCATGACCAAGACGAATCTCATGAATGCTACGAAGATGCATTAAAGTCCCAAATATTTAGATAATTCGCGGAAAACACTATCCTTCCTGCAATCGCATAATAATATATTAGTATGTATTTAATGACAAAAAAGTTCGTGTAGCCCAATTTAAAATTTTTATTTTAATAACATTCTTTGATCGAGAGTTTAACACCATTATTATGAATTCCACTGGAACCGAATCCAAAAAACATTTTTGCTTGTTACCAAAATTTTCATAAATTTATTTCATTAACCTTCGACTTCAATTAATATTTTCACTCAAAATGTTAAAATAATTACATTAGAAAAATCCAATCGAATTATTTTGACGTTATGTGCAGAAAAACTTACTGAAATCAAAGGTAACTAAAATGAATTACTAAGAGTTTTTGGAAGTTTTAATTAAGGAATTTTTATTCAGAAACGGCTTTTCTTCTGCAAGAATCGGAAGATCTGTTGAATTCTCATTACCAATAAAGTATAACATTCATTTAGCGAAATTAAGTACCTGGATACCTTCAATTTTAAAACTCGACTGACGTATTGAGTTTGATCGTGAAAGGTATTTATTTATAATGGCAACTAAAAAGATGTTGATTTTCTCAAGCACCCTATTTAATATAATGATTAAATGCTTCCTTAACCCGCTCCCACGATAGATATCCTGATAGGGTTTGGAATTACGATGTTTTACAAGTGTTGTGTGGCACCGGATTTACACGTTCGCGTGCGCAAAGGGTACCTTGGCCAGAACTGCTTACTCTTTTTGTTGCTGGTTCAGTACACCACCATTTGCACGATGTTACTTACCCAATTTTGTGCACGAAGAAGCATAGGCATATATCTAATAATTATGTATATAATATATTTTACATTTTCTTTGTTGAGTGAATTGGAGGCAATACACGCCTTCGGCACTAATCACTCTTAACCGTTCTCAGTTTAATTCACATTTAATATATTTATGTAACATATTTAGCATTTCATTAATGTGCTCTTAAATAGAACATTTTAGAACTTTTTTTCGTACAAGATTTTTGTAGAAAAATGCGGGTACAAAACCATGAATCTCAAATTTTGAAATTATAATATAGCTATTATAACTAAACAATATTTGTTAACAGTAAAAACCAAAAATTTCCAAGAAATCATTTATCTGTAAGAATACCCAGCCATTTTTTATTTGGGATTTCGTTTAGCTGTTTTAAACAATTTTCAAAATAATTTTATATATAATTAAACAAAATATTTTTAAAATCATATCTCATTAGGAATTTTTTATTTATTCATGCTTGAAATTCACACCAATTAGATAATGCATTTTGCAATTTAAACATCATAGATCCATTTTATGTGTTGAGGAATAAAAAGAGAGAAATTAACTTATGCCCAAAGTACCTGCGCCTTATGATGAACAAAAGGATAATGATCCACGCCGTAAGGGTGAATAAATTCATACGCAGCGAGGTATAAAAACGTAAGAAAAAAGGCATGGTAGATAACAAAAAATACTCCCACACTTCGGCGAAAATTAAAATTCGTTAAAAATCCTATTATAGTCATAGACCACGTTCCTATTATCATAAAGTATATTCCAGTTACATTCATAGATCCGTCCTTTACCTGCAAAAATGTAGCTTTAAAAGTGCGCAACACAAATTAATAAGAAACCTCATTTTGGAAATCGTGTCACTATATGAAATATTATACAATTAATGAATTTTCAATTAAAAATTGAAATGTCAAAGAAAAGACTTCAGCATAATTTAATTATAGGTATTAAGTTCCGGAAAAAGTTTAAACAAATTTTAAATTTTAACTCCTTCAGTGAAAGCTAGGTTTTTTTAATTAAAATTATTTGAAACAAACAAGAACTAAACCCCTGAATGTAAGGTTTCTAAAGTGGTTAAGCTTTTTCTTCAGTTCAATAATTTTTGAGCAAACTTAAGTTAAAAATTGTGCTAATTAGTCATCTGCCTAAAGTATTTTATTTTAAATAGTTTAAAGTTTTATCATATTCCATTAAGAAGTTGTTTTTCCGGATTTATTTTATATAATTTTTTTATAATATCGTGTCTAAATTTGAAATCCCGGGATGAATAAAAGACACGAATTCAAAAATAGGAAAATATAAATTATACAAACCGTCCCCGCGTAAATTCCACATGATATCATATGATTGATTACTTTCATGCTGAACTCGAGAGTGATCACTACAATGTCTTTAAGGAAAACTAAATTAAATCAACATTTTCCACAATTTTTAGGGTTCCGTACCTCAATAGTGAAAAAGGAACCCTTATCGGATCACTTCTTTGTCTGTCTGTCTGTCTGTTAAGACTCTTTTTCTCAGTAACGCGTGGAGGTATCAAGTTAAAATTAATATCAATTACTCAGGCCTACAATTCCTTGGAGCTGTGAAAAAACCAAACTTCAAAGTCAACGCAATCAAAAGATACGGCCGTGTATGCCGCATGTTTTGACACTCGCAAGGGAATCAAAACCTATAGGGTACCGCCCGTTGACCTAGAATCAGGAAATTTTACAAGAAGCAATTTCTTATAGCACAAGTAAAGGGAAAAATCCGAAATCCATAAATTTGTAATTACTTTAAAAAAAAACGTTTTTTTTTGTACGGAACCCTCGGTGCGCGAGTCAGACTCGAACTTGACCGTTTTTTTTTTTTTCTTTCAAAAGGATACACATAACTGGCGCATTTAAAAAGGCTCCCAAAGCGATGTATTTAAATTTCATATTGGCAAAAGTAAAATTGGTTATGAGTCCTGCAATAAAAAAAATGTATTAATGAAAACGTCCCTCAGATGGGTAAATTTCGCAATTTATATGAATCCTTGGGCGCTATTGCGATTATCATCATTTCTACGCCCAAAAGAGCTTACGAAAGCCCTATATTCATTTCAGTAACCTTTGATTTTAATTAAATTTTTAATCCCAAGTGGTTAGAATAAGTCGATTAGAAAAATCCAATCGAATATTTTGACGTTCAATCGACTTATTTTAACCACTTTGAACGACAAAATTAATTGAAGTCAAAGTTTACTGAAATTATTTTATGAGAATTTTGAAACTTTATTAAGGAATTTTTACCCACAAAGGGCTTTCGTAAGCTCTTTTCGATTCGTACGATCGACTCTTTATCGCAGAAATGACGATATTCGCAATAAGGCTCCTTATATCTACTTTTGACCTGTTAAGAATTATAATTCCAATTTTTATACAAACGTTAAAAAATATTGCGAAATGTAGTTGAAACAAGGGAAAGGTTACACAGAAGCGTATAGAGCTTAGCTCTTTTATATCTTTTATGACCAATTAGATATTAATTGATAAAAAGCCTCTGAAGTTATAAAAGTTCATAAAATACCTTCAACGGTAAGGCCCCACGCAACAATTGAAAAATTGGAGGTCGCCGTGTCCCATCCGAGGAAAATTCTGGTCGCATTGTTGAGTGCAAACATTTCGTTGAAGATAATAAGCGAAATAGTCCAAGAAACACAAAGGCCGTACAGTGCAAAAGCCTGAAAGAAAATAAAACTTTTCTTAATATGTAGTTCCTTCAAGAAAAGCGAGCGTACGTGATGATAACTTGGCGGAGATTTAATTGAGGATGTCCCAAATATAAGAAATGCTAAGAACACGCTGGGTATAAGAAATTGATATATGTACCGATGGAAACTTATAAAAAATCCATATTTTAGGATAACTGTTGAAAACATTATGTTAATTGCGACAAGAAGTTTGGACCATCCAGAATTGCGCACCCTGAGGTCCACTTGTGGTACACATAATTTTACCACAATCCTGAAAGGGGTCTTCATGTAATGAAAAGAAAAAGATGTTTAGCAAGTACAGATAGTAAGCAAAGAAGTTATACCGCCGCGATTAAGATCACCTTCTCCACTCGATGTAGAGTATCCCAAAGTCTGTAAGGGTTTAAAACTCTGAAAAAATCGGGGAACAAATAAGCTGACTGGTCCTCTCCGAGGTCAGAGGTTTGCGACGGAAGCTTGATCTTCATCATTCTAACTGACCCCTGCAGCCTTGAGTCTGGATTATCCGGTAAGGGTTCAGTTATCGACACCGCTGAAAGTCGCTCGCCATGTTGAGTGTTCGAACCAAGAGATTTGGTTTTTCGCGGCACTGAAAAATAATATTTTTTAATATGATTTAAATTGTGCGTTAAATAAAAAAAAACGATTAAGTGAGAGTTCAACCGGCGCATTACTTTTCCAAACCCGCTTCTCTGTTTGAGAACATATATAGCATACAAACGTTACCAAAATACAGACAAGATATCCGATTATAATTAATATTTTGCTCCTACAGGGCGTTTGTCAGATTAACCTAATCGATCGCAGATAAGCAATAAGTTTGTAAAATTAATATCTATAAATCTATAAAACTTAAAACTTTCGTTATAATTTTCCTGTGAACTTTAAGTAAACCGTTATATTCTCTGATTTTTTAAAAATTTTTTAGATCCAGTAGAATCGTCTATTTTTGCAGAATATTTGTTTTACTATGCTATTTAAAATTATGATAACAAGCGCAAGGCAAACTAGTCATACCCTCATAACGCATGGGCGCAGGTTAGTTAGTCATCGGATCTCTTAGATTTTATGAAATTATAAAAAGCTCGAGAGTTGCTTGCTGCACATATGTAATGTAGGTATATCTGTCTTAAGTTTGCTTAGGCAGTCATTATACAATTGCGAAAAGAGGTTTTGAAAGTTATCGTAACATTCGACAAATAGATATTATAAGAGAGATTGAAAACTAAAACTATGCTATAAAATGGCGGTAAAGTCTGTGGAAGCCAACCTATCAGAAAGTTCATCAATATTCGAATGATTAAATTATTTGATATTACATATATTTCTATACCAATGCTTTTTCCAGGAACCGATAATAATAAATATTATTTAAAACACAAGACATATTTAGATGGAGTAGTCAAATGTTATAAGCAAATAGAGCCATCGCGTTCTTTGCGAATTATACAGGACTAAATAAATATGATCAAATCAAATTTCAAATCAAAATTATTTTTCAGATCAGGAATAAAAATTTCTGCAATTGTTGCAACGGTTTCGAAATATAATGTGCTAAAGTCTATTCACCAGTCTATTTTTCAGAATTATGCAAATTTCGTAATTAGTGGCTTCAAAATTATCTTAATATTAATTTTCACTTAAATTCGTTGCATTCAAAAAATGTTACTCGCCAAATATTCTGCGGTCCAAACTAATGTCATAAGAAAATGAATTGAAATAGAGTTATTGATTCAATATCCAATAAACTTAAACTTTCCAAAGTGTAGTATTTTTGTGCTGCAATGTAATAACTGTTACAAGTAATATTAATATGACTCACCTGCCTTGAATACACTGAACAGAAAATTTTCCATCGAGCAGCTAATCAAGTAAAGTAAGTGTATTACCAGCCAAACGTAAGCGTGCATAAAATTGAATTCTCCGATACACACTGCGAGGACATAAGTTATCATGACGGACTGATAAATCATATCCCTTTTACAGAACCATTTATAGGGTACTTGTAAAGGGAAGAAACAGAAGAATATCCCTGTAAAGAATAAATAATGGAGCGAAGTCCCGATTATGTCGCTGATCTTTAGATCATGCGAGCTTTCAGAGCCATAGTTCAACCAAAAAAGTAAATGCGGCGTATTGTTCACAATGTTGACGAACAGCGATCCAGCGTTGTATTCTTCGATGTTCATGAAGAACAGCACTGCGATCATGTTTGGTGCGTAGCTTTAAATATTTGTCAATAATTTAATGCTACTTATTTAATGAATTGTCCATTAATACCTTCGAGCATTCGAATAAGCTGCCAACATTAAAATAATGGAAAACATAATTAAAATGAAGACCCCAAACTCCAGGGATATATCCGAGCAACTTATCCATTCCACGTAGTTCAACAGTTGCACTGTTTCGGAGCAGAGCTTGGTTTCCTTGGAGAAGGTGCACCACTCGGTTCGATTCAAATTTTTAATGTACCTGCAGGTGTATTTCTTTTCTCCCATAACGAAATTCTTGTGGGCTTCCGGAACCGGAAGAGGAACAGACTCATTATAGTTGATAGTTAAATTCATTTCTTACACAATATTTGAAAGCAGTTGCTATCTTTTAAAATATCGTTTTTGTTTTCGTATGAAGGATATGGCATTGACTACATGTTTCGCAGATGAATTTAAAAGTGTAAAGTGTTATGACACAAAAACATTTATGCATAATTTTTTATAACGTACTTTTTCCTAAAACATATCAATTGATTTTATGTACGATAAACAGCAGATTTAGCAATTTATTCACAAATGCAAATTACAGCAATATTATTATTCGTTCGTTTTGTGCGTCGTCCCCGTCCGGTTAATATCACTTTGTAAGTGTCACCGGTCCCTTGAGGGTCGTTATATCCGAATTCTACTGTAGTTTTCCCGAAAAGTTAAGCGAAATCGAAATATTCCACAAAAAAACATTTTCCACCCCTAAAATGCAAGATAGTGATATTTCCCTCTCCACATTTTAATATAACCCTTTCGGATCCTTGACTAGGAGCACTGTCTTTAAGACATATATTAAAAATTCGCCAATCCTCCATCAAGTGGTTTTTGAGGCTAGAATTGTATAACAAGTGCAATATTATTTATGGGGTTCATCATTTTTAACAAACGCCTTGTGAATCCTCAATTACAAGTTAAAAACTTCTTTCATCTCAAGTTTTAAATGGTCCACCAATTTAAGAAAATTGGAAAATGTTAAGTAATAATTTGCTATGCATCAATTCAATCAATTTAAAAATGAGTAACAAACGGATTAAGGTTTTTCTTGAAGAAATTAGATCTAAATTAATATAAAAGAATGTTTCTAGCTTTTATAAGTACCAATCAAGTTAAGTTTCTGGGGAAGACTGGAAATTCTAAAGTGAAACATATAAAAACATTACCGTGAAATAGCCTTTTAACCCTGACCAAAAGTCGTAAAGATATCGCCATGGCCATAGAATAGCCAAATGAAATGAAACTAATCAACTTTTATTGAGATAATTATTTTTGATTTAAGACCATTGAAAGAAACTAGGGGGCGCGGAACACCTTCTTAATTTTTGAAAATATGTACGAACCAATTTTAATTTTATTTTTCTGATAATTTCTTTTTAACAAGGACCCCTGACCGTCTGATTGTGGTGTCAATTGAACATAGGTACAAATTCTAAACTGTATGCAAGATTTAATAGCAGATTTTCAAACCCTAAACTTTTTTCGATTTTGATGAAAGTGAGTGAGGGTCATTTTCTGGACAATGGAGTTTCCTCGTGATGCGCTCAAATAGTGGAATTCCGGATCAACAGAGCTTATCATGTCATTCATATACAAAAACAATTAGAAAAATGTTTAAACCACCTTTGTTTTTTTTAAATTCGGTTGTATTTTTTCATATTTGAGTAGAATTTATTACATTTTGTTCGCGGGTTAGGCTTACATAAAACTTTGGACCAACCATTTTAGAAAGTTAAAATACCTATTAATAAATTTTAAAAGTTACCATTTTCTTAGAAAAACTAAATTGCTCCAAAATTATCCCTTCACGGCAAAAAACAAACTACACACATCACAAATTCAAATACGAGTGGTTAAATGTCATCGTAACGATAGTACGATGAAATTTACGATATTGAACAAATAGTCGTACTCAGTGATACTAATGGTACGATTTACGATTTTCGTTAAATCGTATCGTACTCCACGATACGGCCCCTGAATCCGGAGCCCGTTTTGCTCCATCGGGCTTGAGTACGTACTGATTCGAATTTCCCGTGGTTTGTCAAACCAACATTTAGCCCAGTCAAATTAGACATTAAAATTGCAAAGCGTGATGTAGTTCTAATTTTTTGATATATTGTTAGGACCAGTTAGAGTAGTGTAAACCCAAATTTGCAGCTTCGAAAAACCTGTGCTTCCTGCGTAATACGTGAAAATCTGCAGCTTTTTTTCCTTTGCCTTCAATGGTTCTTGAGATATGGCCATTTTTGTTCTTCCAAAAAATCACTGTAACTGCAAGAAAATCCCAATGCTGCATAGAGCTTTACAAGATGTTTTGGCCCAGTTTTCCTGTACAGGTAGGTACCAAAACTCGTCTTGAGTTAGGAGAGGAATGAGCTATAGGTCTGACGGTAAAAATTATTGCATGAGCAATCAAAACACATTTTTTCTTCCAACCATCGAGATGTTGGCATTTGTGTTTCCGTAAGATGGTTTTACTCAACAGTTTTAGAGACTCGGGAATAGCAGATTCAGCTTCTCGCAAAATCATCATTACATGGATTTACTGCAATTCATTTTCCATAACTTTTCTCATAGGTTGAACAGTTACACCGATATGAGAGAAAAATTAAAATATTGAGTTTTGGAAGAACAAAATTGGCCATATCTCGAAAACCATTGAAGGCACAGAACTGTGGTTGGGCTTAAATTGTTGCAAATTTAATGTACTTTAAAAATGGTAATAACATCTAATAACAACAAATGCACAGTTTATGAGTTATAAGGCAACTGAAAAAAAAGCTGCAGATTTTCACGTATTACGTAGGAAGCACAGGTTTTTCGAAGCTGCAAATTTGGATTTACACTACTCTAACTGGTCCTAACAATATATCAAAAAATTAGAACTACATCACGCTTTGCAATTTTAGCCTGTTTTTATGTACGATTTGACTGGGCTAATTGGTTTTTTTTTTTAAATTTATAACGAGGCTACAATATTTCCAAATTTTTTATTTTCAGCAGTTCTTTGATAAATCAAAGTCAAGCACAAATTCGTAGTAAACTTGATAAATCTACAAATAGAAAAATAGACTGGAATTCGACTCTAATGGTTCTGGCTTTTCTAATTAAATCGCATTGAACTAAAATTTATTCAAAATAGACAAATTATATCTCATTAGGAATTTTTTATTCATTCATACTTGAAATTAACATCAATTGTTTTCGTAATTTACATGTACATTATTGGTTCATTTTATGTGTAGAGAATTAAAAAGAACAAAAAGAAAAATTAACTTATGCCCAAAATACTTGTTCTTTGAGCTGAGTAAAAGGATAATGATCCACGCCGTAAGCGTGAATAAATTCATACGCAGCGAGGTATAAAAACGTAAGAAAAAAGGCATGGTAGATAACAAAAAATACTCCCACACTTCGGCGAAAATTAAAATTCGTTAAAAATCCTATTATAGTCATAGACCACGTTCCTATTATCATAAAGTATATTCCAGTTACATTCATAGATCCGTCCTTTACCTGCAAAAATGTAGCTTTAAAAGTGCGCAACACAAATTAATAAGAAACCTCATTTTGGAAATCGTGTCACTATATGAAATATTATACAATTAATGAATTTTCAATTAAAAATTGAAATGTCAAAGAAAAGACTTCAGCATAATTTAATTGTTTAGTGTATCAATTCCTGTCCGAAAAATTATAGGTATTAAGTTCCGGAAAAAGTTTAAACAAATTTTAAATTTTAACTCCTTCAGTGAAAGCTAGGTTTTTTTAATTAAAATTATTTGAAACAAACAAGAACTAAATCCCTGAATGTAAGGTTTCTAAAGTGGTTAAGCTTTTTCTTCAGTTCAATAATTTTTGAGCAAACTTAAGTTAAAAATTGTGCTAATTAGTCATCTGCCTAAAGTATTTTATTTTAAATAGTTTAAAGTTTTATCATATTCCATTAAGAAGTTGTTTTTCCGGATTTATTTTATATAATTTTTTTATAATATCGTGTCTAAATTTGAAATCCCGGGATGAATAAAAGACACGAATTCAAAAATAGGAAAATATAAATTATACAAACCGTCCCCGCGTAAATTCCACATGATATCATATGATTGATTACTTTCATGCTGAACTCGAGAGTGATCACTACAATTTCTTTAAGGAAAACTAAATTAAATCAACATTTTCCACAATTTTTAGGGTTCCGTACCCCAATAGTGAAAAAGGAACCCTTATCGGATCACTTCTTTGTCTGTCTGTCTGTCTGTTAAGACTCTTTTTCTCAGTAACGCGTGGAGGTATCAAGTTAAAATTAATATCAAATACTCAGGTCTACAATTCCTTGGAGCTGTGAAAAAACCAAACTTCAAAGTCAACGCAATCAAAAGATACGGCCGTGTATGCCGCATGTTTTGACACTCGCAAGGGAATCGAAACCTATAGGGTACCGCCCGTTGACCTGGAATCAGGAAATTTGACAAGAGACAATGTCTTATAGGACAAGTAAAGGGAAACATCCGAAAACCGTAAATTTGTAATTACTTAAAAAAAAACTTTTTTTTGTACGGAACCCTCGGTGCGCGAGTCAGACTCGAACTTGACCGTTTTTTTTTCTTTCAAAAGGATACACATAACTGGCGCATTTAAAAAGGCTCCCAAAGCGATGTATTTAAATTTCATATTGGCAAAAGTAAAATTGGTTATGAGTCCTGCAATAAAAAAAATGTATTAATGAAAACGTCCCTCGGATGGGTAAATTTCGAAATTTACATGAATCCTTATTTCTACTTTTGATTTGTTAAGAATTACAATTCCAATTTTTATACAAACGTTAAAAAATATTGCGAAATGTAGTTGAAACAAGGAAAAGGTTACACAGAAGCGTATAGAACTTAGCTCTTTTATATCTTTTATAACTAAATATTAATTGTAGCAAGTCGCATAAAATCACTGTTTTGGATTATAGTTTCATACAATGTTTTAGCATGATCATAAATAAAGTTTGAAAACTTTTAAATAGAGTAGATAAAAAAACATATCTGATATTTCAAAAAACTCAAAAAAAATGAACCCCATTTAGTGCACGTATGTACATTAGAGTGTTTTTATATTCAATTTTTGTGTTCTTCTACACAAATAATAATTTTGTCCATAGAATTGAATAGTGCAATATCAATAAGCTAATAAATCAATGTTATTTACTCTAGTTAAAAATTTATTAATAAATAGCTAATTTAATAAACTTTCAAACGAATACTTTATACCTTATAAAATTTCACTCATGACCTGTAGTTGTAGTTGCCTCATTGTATACGCCTCTGAGGTTATAAAAATTTATAAAATACCTTCAACCGTAAGACCCCACGCAACAATTGAAAAATTTGCGGTCGCCTTGCTCCAGCCGAGGAAAACTCTGATAGCATTGCTGAGTGCAAACATTTCGTTGAAGATAATAAGCGAAATTGTCCAAGAAACACAAAGGCCGTACAGTGCAAAAGCCTGAAAGAAAATAAAACTTTTCTTAATATGTAGTTGCTTCAAGAAAAGCGAGCGTACGTGATGATAACTTGGTGGAGATTTAATTGAGGATGTCGCAAATACAAGTACTGCTAAAAACACGCTGGGTATAAGAAATTGATATATGTACCGATGGAAACTTATAAAAAATCCATATTTTAGGATAACTGTTGAAAACATTATGTTAATTGCGACAAGTAGTTTGGACCATCCAGAATTGCGCACCCTGAGGTCCACTTGTGGTACACATAATTTTACCACAATCCTGAAAGGGGTCTTCATGTAATGAAAAGAAAAAGATGTTTTAGCAAGTACAGGTAGTAAGCAAAGAAGTTATACCGCCGCGATTAAGATCACCTTCTCCACCCGATGTAGAGTATCCCAAAGTCTGTAAGGGTTTAAAACTCTGAAAAACTCGTTGAACAAATAAGCTGTCTGGTCCTCCGCAATGTAAGGAGTTTGAGACGGAGGCTTGATTTTCATCATTCTAACTGACCCCAATTGCTTTGCTCCTTTAATCGCACTCACCGGAAGTGGGTCTATCGACACCACTGAAAGTCGGTCGCCATGTCGAGGGTCCGAACTGAGAGATTTCGTTTTCCGCGGCACTAAAAAATAATATTGTTTATTACTTCTAATATTGTGTGTTAAATAAAAAAATTCTGTTAAATGAGAGTTCAACGCGCGCATAACTTCTCCTGCTTCTCTGTTTGAGAACAGGTATAGCATACAAACATTACCAAAATTCAGACAAGATATTTTGCTACTCCTCCTCCGCAATCGATTGCAGATAAGCAATAAGTTTGTAAAATTAGTATCTATAAACCTAAGACTTTCGTTATAATTTTCCTGTGAACTTTAAGAAAGCCCTGATTTTTTGAAAATTTTTAGGTCCAACAGAATTATATACATATTGTATTTTTGCATATTTCTCATACTATTGTTTTAAGTAGGTACATTAAGCTATTTAAAATTATAGAATTAATATTTTTGTGTTCCTCATAATAATGCTAATAATGTTTCGAATACCAAAATTTTTCCTTCTTTAAGTCTAATTACATATGAATATTCCTTAGTATTACTATATCAAATTGTAAGTTCCGCATGCTTTCTGCGAATATCAGTTTATAAGTGATACGTTTATTTCCTTTTGGGATTCGGAACCCTAAACACGAATAGGCGAAGATCCCATGACATGTTGTGTAATTTGAGGAAAAATAAGATTTTTTATAATTGCATTGCACAAAAAACTCGTGTAGAGATAGTAGTGATGGGACCATAGTATTATTCATTTCTTCCTGTTGTACAAATAGCGTTAATTATCAGTCACAGACAAAAAATCCTTACCTACATATCTAGAGCGTTGTCCTGAAGATATTTTGGTTTTTCAACGGGACAACGTCACTATTCACTTAACTCTACGAAAAACTGATTCTCATAGCACCATTCTAGACCGGGTTGCTGGTTATCCTGATGTAAATCTTTTGGAAAACATTTGTGAATGGCTTGTTCGAACAATTAATCCCAACTGGCCATTGAAATTGTCTGGCTAATCTTGAGCCCATAAATGTTAAGACCATACGTGAAATCCATGACAAAAAGGCTTCTGGGTATTGTGGTGAACAGTGATAGAGCTATTGATTTTAATAATAATTAAAAATGGTTATCGATTTTTACGCATTTTTTTACTGTTTAGTTCAAAAAGCATTGTGGTTCTGTAGCAGAAGATAACTTTTAATTTTTCCAAAGTACAGTTTTTTTTAGCGCTGCCCTACAATGACTGTTACAAGTAATATTAATAATTGACTCACCTGTCTGGAAAACACTAAACAGAAAATTTTCCATCGAGCAACTAATCAAGTAAAGTAAGTGTATTACCAGCCAAACGTAAGCGTGCATAAAATTGAATTCTCCGATACACACTGCGAGGACATAAGTTATCATGACGGACTGATAAATCATATCCCTTTTACAGAACCATTTATAGGGTACTTGCAAAGGGAAGAAACAGAAGAAAACCCCAGTGAAGCACAAGTACTGGAGCGAAGCTCCAATTATGTCGCTAATCTTTAGATCATGCGAGCTTTCAGAGCCGTAGTTCAACCACAAAAGTAAATGAGGGGTGTTGTTCACAATGTTGACGAACAGCGATCCAGCGTTGTATTCTTCGATGTTCATGTAGTACAGTACTGCGATCATATTTGGTGCGTAGCTTTAAATATTCGGCAATAAATTAAACTATTAAATGAGTTTCCAATCATACCTTCTAGCATTCGAATAAGCCGCCAACATTAAAATAATGGAAAACATAATTAAAAGGAAGATCCCAAACTCCAGGGACATATCCGAGCAACTTATCCATTCCACGTAGTTCAACAGTTGCACTGTTTCGGAGCAGCGCTTGGTTTCCTTGGAGAAGGTGCACCACTCGGTTCGATTCAATTTGCTAATATACCTGCAGGTGTATTTCTTTTCTCCCATAACGAAATTCTTGTGGGCTTCCGGGACCGGGAGGGGAGCAAATTCATTATTGCTAATAGTTAAATTCATTTTTACACGCTATCCGAAGGTAGTTTCTAACTTTTAAAAATTCGTTTTTGTTTTCGCATGAAGGATATGGCATTGACTACAAGTTTCTCTAATTAAATGGAAAGTGTAAGTGCTATGAATCTCAAAAATATTTATGCATAACATTTTGTAATGTACTTTTTTCTAAAACATATTAATCGATTTTGTGTACGATAAACAGCATCCAGATTAAGCGGTTTATTCACAAAATGTACCACTGGGGTCTTGGTATATAGCTCAGTAAAATTAAACAATCTTTAAAAATGGTAATATGGAATTATTTTTCCCAAAAAGTAAAGCGTAATCAAAATATTCCACAAAAGACATTTTCAACCCCTTAAAATGCAAGATAGAGCGATATTTCCCAATCCGCATTTTAATTGAACTCCTTTGAATTCTTGAGAAAAAGCACTGTCTTTAAGATATATAAAAACTTTGCCATTCCTCCAACAAATAGTTTTTGAGCCTTAAGTTGTCTAACAATTTCTAAGGAATTTGACTCTATAACGAAATATATGAGACAAACTTTAAACGAATTATTTTGTGACCATGACATGAACCTCAAATTATCGCCATCGAACAGAGCCTCAAATATCATAAATAATAATTTTGGCTAATGTGGATGAAGACGGTTTTCTGGCTTCTGCACAAAACTTTCGTCGATTGCTTGAAATTGAATAATAATTATATAATTAATAACGAGTCAAAATTGCTCTTATTTTGACGAAAATACATATCAAGAAATTTTTGGGGTTGCTAGTTATAGTTTTAACGAACAAAGAAACTACTCTTATAATCCAAGATTTCAGTAAATTGTTAAAATATGTATGACACAATTATTCTTAAAATTTTTTTTTAATTTTCAAGTGACCTAACACCTTAAAATATAATTCAAAATTTGAAAACTTAAAACGCATTACTATATAAACGTATCTATGGTAATAATTCTGAAATAAAATAAAAGGAGACAACATTCACGATTTATGTTAACATTTTTATTACTAAACAAATCCGAACAAAACTTTATCAGTCATTACTTAAATTTTTAAAATCAGCGCTAAATTCCGGTCTACTCGTACAGATCTAAGGCAGGATTCTGAAACCCCGCACAACTAATCGGAGCTAATTTTTTATGATTTTCATAATTTTTTTTTTTTTTTTAGTAAATTACAAGTTTTGGTAAAAATATTAATTTTTAACTTTGTTCTCTTTGAAACTCGAGTTAGGCAGGAGAATTGATTTGAGTTTGATTACCGGAGCTGTCTCGACTAAAACTGACCCCATTCGATCCTAGTTTTGGTGATTCGTTGGCGTTCACATCCTCCGAGAGCTGCTGTTCACCAGTCGTTGAAATTAGAGCCGTATACAAGGGAAGTGTAGTCGCGGACTGAAAATTCGCCTCCTCCAAGTCTTTCTGCATCTGGACCAGGGCTGGACACTGCTGGACGACGCCTTGGATGCTCTGCAGGACGTCGAGGGCCTTGTCGATGGCCTCGTACTGCCGCTTCGACTCCTTGATCGCGTTGCTTTCCCAGGCGCTCATCATAAACTTTGGATCGAGGTCTTCCGTCTCCAGGTCTTTACCTCGATGGGAGGATGCCTGAAGGTAAGCAGAATTATTTTTAATTATTTAAATTATAGAAGAAATAAAAGACAAAGTACTTCTCTAAGAACTGCTATGATGTGGTCCACCACCTCGGGCTCCAGCAGCTGGCCCTCCTCCTTCCAGACGTTGAGGAGCGAGACGACCTCCTCAGTGGCCATGTTCCGGAACTGGCCGCATTTGTGTCCGATGTGCCGCGACTGGGTGCAAAGAGTGCTCAAATTGCAAATATCGTGGCTTAGCCTCTGTTGAAAGGAAATTTCTTATTCGATTCGTACTGAGCCCCAGCGGCCAAGTTAGACTGAGGGGGTCCCTGGACGACTCGGCAAAACTTTTAAAACTTATTGTGGATGGGGTATGGCTCGAGTTCAATGATGCAACGGAGACGTGAAAGAGCATTTCATGATGGTGTTATTGTGACAAAAGGTTTTTAAGCAGATGAAGCTATTAACGAGAATTTTTCAATTGATAATATTTTTAACATCAAGCTATTTACAAAGTGAGTGAGAGCAGGTACAATGTACAAATTGTAATTATGTGAAAACACATTTCGAGTTCAAACAATTTTTTTACTTTATTGAATTTTAAAATAACGTCGTGTACGTGTCTGACTTGTAAAATTGCCAACATCACTATAATTTATGAGTAGCTAAAAAAGATAATAAATCTTTTATCGTACATTTAACATTCATATAGAGAAGAAAACATTAATAAAAAATAATTGAAAACTTATTCCGAAAAATCATTTATAATATCCAATTAACAGATTTTCTCTAAAAATTCAGAATTTGGTTGAAATTGAGAAGAAAAAAGCGTCAGAGAGGATAAAGTGAAATTGCTATAATGCGATTTCACACAAAATAGCTACCTTGTGATTTTTGAATCGTTGGCTCTAAATTCAGATTCAAATTTTGGAAATTTAAAGTGGAGTTCTCCGAAATCAAAATTCCCTTTTTCCATTGTAGCAGTCTAAAGTGATCTATTTTACAGACACCGTCTCATTTCATTCTAAAATCATATTTAGCGT
Source organism: Machimus rusticus (assembly GCA_951509405.1). Lineage (NCBI taxonomy): Eukaryota > Metazoa > Arthropoda > Insecta > Diptera > Asilidae > Machimus > Machimus rusticus. Next base: position 45,541,589 of record OX608050.1, on the reverse strand, counting down.
TGTCTTTTTCTCCTTATCCCCAAGAAGAAATAATATATAATTTATAACAAAATATCTGCAAAATTTTTTAAATAAAAGCGTGCATGTGATAATGCTAATTAATATCATTAAAATCGAATAGCTCGCTCATTACCAGAACAGCGTGTTCATGAAGCATTTAACAACATTTGGTCGAAAATTAATAAAATGACTTTAAAAAGGCCCCATATTTTACGCTTCAATTAAATTTAATAAAGAATGTACAAAATAAACAGAACAAGCAATCGGAGCAATATCACTTAAATTATGTGAAGTGAAAATTTCACAGTCTGTTTGCCTTGCCATAATATTGAAAATAAAATTTCTGTGTGACGATGATTTACTTTCCATGTTAATTCATTAATTATCCAGTCATATTACAAAAAGCGACGATAATGGGTGCTTGTTTTGAGTGAAATAAAATGTAAGCTTGAGAAGAAAGAACGTCTAAAAAACCTTCACCTGTAGTCGAAATAAAAAACAAACGAAAACCTTAAGAATGCTTTATTACATGATGAAAAACAGCAATTGACGTGTATCAAATGTAAAAATTTTAAAATGTATCACTAGCTACTCGTACACAATAAATACAAAATAAATGTTAATTGGCGAAATACAAACAATAAAATAAAGTGAAAATGAGAAATGAACGAAATAAAAAAAAATGAAATGGTTTTGGTCAATATGAAATGATTATGTGATTGGTGTTGGTGTCAGGTGTGGGGTGTGAATTGACGCTGAATGAGGCCTAAGGGTTCTGGGAATAGCCCTCTAGAATCTTACATCAATCTCGTTTCGATGTCGCTGCAGCTCGGTTTTACTTGTCGATAAATCGTTATCTTTCAAAATTAATTGTTGCGTTGCTTCCACCAACTCACTTCGCAGCTTCACATTTAAGTCTTCGAAATCTTTCAGCTTCTCCAGCATTTCTTCCTTATTTAGCTGTAGTTTGTTCCTGAAATACACAAAGAGTAGAAATTAAAAATTTGCACAACATTAGAGTTTGACGCAATTGCCTAAATCATTTTCATATTTTTAGCATTTCTTTGTATGAAGATTTTTTAAGATAAAAAAAAGACGAAACTGATTGCGTTAACAGAAAAACCTTTTCCGGTCTTGCAATTGAGAAACTAATAAAATAATAAAATAATAAATTCAAGAGTTTAGCGATGGATGTTATGGGTTCATGCATAGCAAATAAATATATTAATATTTATTTGCCTATGGTTCATGCAAGCCGTAGTTGGTGCGATGTTGAGATATTAAGACATACAATATAATTTTCAATATTTGAGATCATGATGAAGAACGAAAATATAAAATAAGAATAATAACTGAAGATAATTCTAGAAATGTTGCGCCTAGCCTCTATGCTTCTAGCATGCAAATTATTATTAATTTCAAGCGATTCCTGTAAGGTGAAATACATATACTAGGTATTGAATTCCTTAGACCATCTCTTGATGGTCTTGATGTAAATTGAGTTGGCTTTGCAAATTGTGGCTTTAATATGATCATCGAAATTAAATTTATAATTAAAAGTAAAAACTAAACGTTTTAACAGCATGCAATTTTAAAGCGATTTAAATTTTGAGACAAAAATAAACACGCCCTTCCAATATTTTTCAAAATATGGCGATAAAATCGAACATACTTATCTGAAATCAATTGTTGGATGCAGCTGTCGTTATCCATCTGAATCAGTCTTAAAACTTTCAGCAGCTTCGTAACTAAGTTGTCGACTTCGATCACTTGGTCGACGAGCGCCTGGGCCGAGCAGTACTCGCTGATCGAGGGCATTTCGGCGACGGAGTCGTGTCCACTAACGTCGTCGGAGACACTTTGCTCGGACTGATTCCTAAAAAAGAGAACTCTTATAAGCCATTGGTGCGGGGTGCGTTCGGCGATCTGCGCCCCAAAGTGCCTCCACTTACCGTAAATGGGCGTTTTTTTGCGCTGCCATTGAACTTATTTGCAATTCAATCTGCTGGCGATTGGCGATCGCCTGAGACAGGTTGTGTAGGGACTCATCACCGTGCATTATATCGGAGGGAACTTCTATTTGCGAGATCATCATGCCACTGGATGAGATCATATTGTGGGAATGTGAGTCATGCATTGGGACGTCTTCCAGGACGTTGTCCATCATAAGGCATGGCTCCGTTTCAGAATCAAGCATTTCTGTCGAGTCTGAATCGTCTGAGGCGAATTATGTAATTTTTACATTTACAATCATCCAATCAATCACAAAAACACAACAAAACTTATTTTAGATTAAAGAATGCAACTTACCTCCGTTGTGGTCATTGTGTTGCTTTTTTAGACGTGTCAACTTCTTACTTGAGGTTGTTGCGCTTTTAATGGCACTTATTACAGCCGCGATAAATGATTGATTTCTTTGTGGTGACAAAGAACCCTCATTTTGCTCCGTAGCCTTCACTATGCTTCCTGCTACACTTTCAAACTCTGGACTGCCTTCGCCGCTACTGGCGCTATTCGTATAGGCTTCATTGTGAAAAACTACATCCTAGAAATAAATTTATAAGCATTAATTTACTTTGATGTCACTGTTAATAAAAAGAATTAAAAGCTTTCTCGAATATTAAAAGAAGGAACTAACCTCTAGTAGTTAAGTATTTAAGGAAGTAATAAACGTATGTATGTATAATTATTCTTTCTACTTTTTATAGAGTTGTAATATAAAAATAATGAAGTACATTATGGCTGTGTGCCAAACCAGACTTTTCTTTTCAAAAGTTCGTTCAAAATGTACTAGATTAATTTGCCTGTGCCAAACAAGGAGAGTCTTTTCAAGTGACTTTTGTATCGATTTATAAGCACACTTTGATATTAATTAGCATATTTGATATTAAATCGGGAAATGGACGAAGAAGGTATCGAAGTTATCATTTTATTTCTTCAAATACTAACAAACTATGTATTTAAAATATATAAAGGGGAAGAGGGAAAACTAAAAATTGCATGCAAAATAGGATAATCACTATGCGATATGCTCATAGCCTTCTATAAGGAAAAGTACTGATTTGTTATTTGAAAAGTCTACTCGCCAGCATGCTTTTCGTTGAATAGTCGACTTTTGAAAAGAAAAGTCTGGTTTGGCACACAGCCTATATACTTATTAACAATCAGAATAAAAGTAGTTTTCAAATGAAATCTAGTTGGTTATGAATTATAAAAATATACTTCGAGTTAGAGTTTACAGAATTAAAAGTTAAATTGCATAAACGTGAAATTTCACAATGGGTCATCTATCAAACGGTTGAAAAGTTTAAAAAATTTGCTTATTTAAAGAATAGATTTTATTTTTTCAAGTACTTCTCTTGAATTTGGTTATTTGCATGAACCCACTTCTTTTGTGTCCCCTCCTATTGACATTTTAATTAAAAATAAAATACATATTTCTCAATAGCAAATATTGGACCACATTTTGATTCCGATAGAAAAATTTACAGCGCAGTATTAGAAAATTTTCGAACTTAGTAAACGTTTCTTAATATATACGATTCGAAAAAATTGTGATGTCATCGAGTTTTTTGAGATTATGACTTTTATTAAACTTTTAATTCAATGAGGGTAAATGTCTTGTAAGTAAAGGGCTTGTAAGTTTTGAAATTTTAATATTTAAACTTCATGCTATAGCAATGTTTCTGGGGCCTATATAATTTCTTGGTACTATATAAATATATAAGCATTTGAAAATCTAAAAGCGAATTATTATTATTGCTATTTTTTAATAGAGAAACTATAAAATAACTACTGTCGTTTGAAATTACCATCTAATCTTGAATTTAATATTAAATGATTAAATGAATAAATAAAAATAAATTATAGTACTTATAATTTTAAAAAAATGTGCGGACAAAATTGTGGGAAAAATTCGATATCATTAAATTTAATATCTATATTGGAATATTGAAAGATTGCTTCCTCCTCAATTCGTGTTTTTATATATTTCCATTCCGGAAATGTTAACCCATTGGAATAACAGAACAAAAAAAATTTAATTCCGTTCAATGAATAAATAAAACAAATGATGATGGAATCTACCAAAAAATAAACAAAATATCAAAATTTACTGACTAGACTACTCATTTTTTTTACGCAAGGCTGCAGATAGCCGCTGAAACGAAACGCTTGTGGTGTGCGAAACGCAATAAATTGAGTGTGCCCCAGAACGTCTATAAATCCGCTATGATCCGCTATGAATCTGCCTACGAAGCTACTCCATTAACTAATGAAAAAATCCTCGACGGCCAAACTTACCTCATGCATCAAATCAGACGCAAACGAGGTCACACCAGAAATACTTGGGACCGCACCGAGCCTAGAAGTTCCAGAAGAAGTGAGTCAGAGCCCAGGAGACAATTAGATTTAGTGTGGCTCCGGAGCCGTTCAGATCACGGACTTCGGAACTACAAACAAGAGACGGACTTGGCCAATCGACTGCCAATCTCCAGACTCCCTGGAGGAGCCCCAGGAAACTCCAAGCTTAAGACTCCCCAGCACGCCACTCGGATTAATTGGCTCTGGATGGGCGAGAAGGCCCACTTAAGAAGTTGGGCCCCGATTTCCGATTTGGAGTTCTTTAAGCGGGACGTTTGTTTCAGCTAAGCAGACAGGGCTTGTGCGGGGGAGGGGTTCTAGTGGGTTGGCGACATGCGGCGAACTTACCTCCAAATCCCTTTCTGAGATGTTGTACGAGCAGATTAGTTGCTCCACGAGACTGTCCAGCCGCGAGTGCAGTCCGGACAGCGCCATCGACGCCCCAGACACCGCGGTGCTCTGCTGGACAATTAGATCCTTGCTCCTGGATTCCAGGGCGTGGTATTTTGACTGCATGGTCTTGTTCTCCTGCCTGCAAATGAAATTACGATCATTAAATGGTCCATTGTCATGAATTTTCCAACCAATAAAACGGGAAATTGAGAGCTTGTTGAAAACAGTTCCGAAAGAAATGTGTTTTAGTTCAATTTGAGGTATAGTAAAGTATATACATACCTATGTTAGATAGATTAAGCATATTAATTCTAGTATCTCGTACGTTTTAGACTAAAATAATAATAAATTGCAGTAGTTCTTTATCACCGAAAAAGGAAAATTGTCTATATCCTCCTTTATAAATTTTACAGATATTGATAAAAGCGTTAATCTCTAAAGGCACACAGAAATTTGATTATTTTATAAGAATATCAGTTGATTAAAAAAAAATGCTATCACGTATATATATTCTATACAAAAATATATACTTAGGCATGAAATTTGGAAATTTCTATGTTTTCTATAGCCAATTATGTATAAAAGATTTATTTACTAAAATAGAATAATATTTGCATTGAATTCGTTCTGTTGAATTATATAATAAAAACAAAACAGTTTATCTTCAAAAGAGAATACTATCCTTATTATAACTGCTGAACTTAGGTCATTTAATTATCAGATCTGTAATTTATCTGTTGATAGAATACTATGCACTTCCTTTACTTTATTTATAAAAGATATACATATGTATTCTATTAAACAGAATTAATTGTGTAAGAATTCTAAATTTACGTCCGGAACCAAACCAAAGCATGAAACTCAAGCAGGCTTTACCCTTAAAGCTACAAACCCACGGCAGGCTGACAGTCTGTTTTTTTTTTTATCTTCAAGCACACAACGTAACACCTCAAAGTTTTAGGCCCTTAATATTTAGAGGTCACTCGTGATATACGTCAATTTAGAAAGAATTAAGAAAATATTATATTTTTGATATTTACGATTTTTTGAATGTATTTAACAAAATTTCAATAACCAATCAAATAATCCAACAGATTTACTATTATTGAATAGAAAAGTAAATTTTTTATTTTTAGTTATTTTAACTTTTTATTATTTTTTAAATGTTCTCTAAGTTTCTAATTTCCTATTATGTGGGAGCCCTGAGCACGTGCCTCGAGTGCCCTAAGGTATATCCGCCCCTGAAGTTCACTGATAAATGATTCACACTATATAGATCTAACCGGAAAACTCTTTAAATCGAATATTATTGTAAATGGACAACAAAGGGTATTCTATATTTGTACTTTTACTGCTTTTTTCAAATTACTTTAATGAACTTGAAAGCCTTTTACTATGCAGTTAAATTATGGCTAAGAAAATTGAGGTGTTTATTATTTATGTACATATTTACATTTACTTCTCAGCAGTACTGCAGATATCTATTAATGTTTTTGTTCGGAATTATTTCCATCAAAGCTCTGTTCAGAGGATTAAAATGAGTTGAAATAAAAAAAACTACCTTCTCTGCTCGTTCAGCCTCACCAGATGTCGACATTCGTCCCTGAGCACTTTGATCTCCTCCTCGCGCTCCTCGAGTTTCCTTTGGCACAGTTGGTACTCAGCTTCGGCATCCTTAAGGGCGTCGCACATCGCGGTCTTCTCGTTCTGCAGGAAGTCCTGGAGCTCCGAGGATTCCCTTTCGATTGTGGCCTTCTCCATCATCAGGGCCTGCTGGGTGGCCAGGGACCTTTCCATTTCAATTTGCAGGGTGCGGCAAATCCGTCGCAGTTTGTTGATTTCCTCCTGTTTCTGCTCGAGTTCGTGTCCGGACATTTGGATTTGGGACTCCAGCATGAGGAGGCTGTCGCACCCGTGCTCGTCCGTCGGAGTCCCCCTGGCCATTTCGAGCATCCCAATGACGCGCTCCGTGTTCAGGTGGAGCTCCTTTTGGACAGAAAGTTTCTCCTCGCGTTCCCGGGTCAGTTGCATTTCCATGTTGGACACCTTCTGGGCGCGTTCGCTTAGCTTGGCTTCGAGGTGATCGCGGGTCTCCGAAAGCAGTCGAACCTGATCCCTAAGAAATTCGATTTCGCGATCTCTGATATCGGACTGATTGCCCTTTTCCACGGTCTCAACGGCATCCACTCGGACGTTTTTGATCGCGCCGGCGAAGGCGTTCTCAATGTCCTGGCAGGTGATGGCGGTCTGAACGCTCGTCTCATGGTAAATCTTCGTCTTTGGCGCTGATTTTCGCAATTTTGGAAATGGTGGCAGGATCCTCGAGGGAGTCGCCTCTCGGTATGATGAAGTGGACGTGGCGGTCGCAGCCTTCTTGGTGGTCGTCACTATAACGGACGAGGACATTTTATTTTCCCGTGATGCTGAACTGCTCCGGGAGCTCCTCCCAAGAAGATCCTCGACGGATTTCTGTTTCCTCCTTCGAGGCAATGTGGCGTACTTATCCAAAGTAGCCGTGGACTTCAAGTCCAAGGACATCATGTTTACCCTGGACTTGATTGAGCTTAAATCGGGAGCTGCTGAGCCGCCCCTTTTCGGCGCCAGGGTGACTCCTCGGCCTCCGACAGACGGCCAGCGTCCATCGTCTGAGGGAGTCCCCGGCGTCCTGGTCCTGGTCACCGACGGCGTCCGCTGACCCATCAGCCGCTGGATGCTCGGAGAGGACACGAGGGCTGACGGCAGCGTGTCGGGCTTTGGCGGGCGCCGCACGGGGGTTGAACGGATTGGCGGCGTCGTACTTTTGCTCGACGGCGTCGTCGCCGCCTTCTCCCGCGATCTGGCGCGCTCCCGCGTCTGGAGCAGCGGTGGACTGGACTTGGTCAAGGAAGGCGTCCTGTTCACGGACGCGGCTCGAGATCGCATCTTCCCGAGCTGGCTGCCAGGCGTAGACGTCGGGGTGTCCCCCTTCCGGGGCGATTTCGAATTGGGCGGCTCATTGACGGCTACTTTCTTCTTAACTATGCTCGCTTTTCGAACTGTGGGGCCCCCCGCGATGGAGGAGCTCTCGCTCCCGTTTTCGCTCGTGCACTCGTAGTTCGAGTTCTGGCTGAGGACGGTGCTGGCGGTTTTAATCTCGCAAATATCGGAGCTGTAGCTGATCATGCTGGAGTCGCACGAGAGGTTGCCCCCCGCGGGGAGCTCGTCGAGGCCCCCATTGCTGCTCGCGTAGCCGCCGCTGTTGCTGCTGAGAGCTCGTTGAAGACCAATGGTCAAGTTGGTGGCGATGTCCACGCCGCTGTCGCTGCCGTCGCCGGCGCTGCTCCCCTTCAAGGGCAGCTCGTTCAACTCCAGGGCTGCCATTTTATTCCCGAGCAGCTCCTCGCAGACGTCCTTCGACTCCAGCAGCGACGAGCATTGCTCCGCCTGCACGACGAAAGGACTTTCGAACGAATTCTTGAGGATGTCATTTCTCGGTGTGCTCGGCGACTGTTTCGTCTTGGCGTGGCTCGGTGATGACATCGTCGGGCGAATTCAAACCATTTTCTGGAATATAAAGAAAGAAGCTATCATTTCCATGCTCACAAGATTAACGACTATCGAAAACCATTGAAACCCTTTTCAAGTCCGTCTCATTTATCATATTAATTTATTATTTTATGGGCCCTTGTAACTTTGAAATCACACATTAATAAACAGATATTTTTTTAAATAGTTCAATGATTTTCCACAATATAGCATATACAAGTTATTATACACTATCTCTTTATTTACCAGTAATATTTTTCATAATCGCTATTAGCTCCAATTTAAAAAATTAATATAAATATTTTGGAACTCGCTGCAGATAAAACTCCTTAAATATAAAACTATTAAAACTGCATTATTGCTTATCTATTCTTATAGCTTCAAATTTATGGATTTTAAGTTACATTTTTTTTATACTCAAAACAAAAATTCAGGGGTTAATTTAATTATGACGCTATGTTGCTATTTTGGGAAGACTTAATCTTCTGTCTTATGGGAAGATAGTTCTATCAAGTGGGGCACTAACTCCATTTAAAATTTCAGGTCGATTGTTTAGTCTAAAAATAATCGATGTAAAATATAGTTAAAGTCTTTTTTCGAGTTTTAACGTCATTTATGAAATCTAAATACATCTTTACAATCAATCCAATTTCATATAACTTCCTTTTCAAATTAAAGGTGTATCTGGTTCGTTTCAGCTCGTTTTCATTTTAAATTATTATAAAAGTGAGACCAAGATTATGATAGTCTTTGAATTGCACATTCTGCCTTCCATCACTAGATTTAATTTTGGATTCGTTTGCAAAGTCTTGAATTTCTTGCAAAACTCTTGCAGTCTTGCATTTCAACACCCAAATATGATTTTTGTATGTACCTATATAACAAAATGTAACAAATATTCATAAAGAATATTTGTTCAACCGAGTTGTTTATACTTAGATTAAGAAACTTTATTAAGGTTCCACATAAGACACTTTGCAGCTTAAAGTCTTCGACTTTATTTACCTTGCATTAGTTATTTTTTTTTTATCCTTTTCATTTGTAGAGTAAAGACTTACATTACATGAAATGAAAACAGTTTCACACAGCTTTGCAGTTTGTAAACCCTAACCGCACTGAAAGTTTTAAGTAATCTAGTCAACATGACCCAAAAATCTTTTGAGCGACGAGAAGTAAAGACATTTATGAGGTTGATTTCATAAGTGATTCTTATTATGTTAATACTTTTCTGTGAATTATGAAAAAAAGTCAAGCAAATACATTTATTTGTCGGTAGTTGTGGAAACTGCATAAAGAGAAGGGCTTGTTTTATACCAGGCATGTTTACAATGCAAAGATATTCTCAACGAGCTCGGATTTTATCTCAGCTCCAACTTGCCCAAACAATGAGATGCTTTTCCAGAATTCAAAAGCTCGCTTTACGCCAAGAGCTCTTTGTGCCAGGAGGCTGATAAATATTAAAAGATCGTGATTAAAGCCTCCTTGCTGTGCAGCAAAATATGTAGCCGCATAAAAATATAATGGAATAGTTGATGGCGCCCACATTTCCATTGCGTAATAAAAATTAAAAGAAAAACTACATAAACTAAAAGTTTCATCATCTCTTTGAGAAGAGTTTTTTCCCTTTCGAGAGCCCCAAATTGCAGTCATCCGATTGCTTCCTCATTAACTCGGCCGGGAGTCTTGCAGAAAATGAGCGTGCCTCCGAGTGGGCCCCATCGCTTCCAACTCGCCAAACACGACCTTATACAAAAAGTTCATTTTTAATGCGGCTAGGTCTTAGCCTTTCTGTCGTGCGCTCATAAACTTTATGGAGATTTCTCATGGAATATTCGTGCTGGAATTCGATTCTTAGAGGCCGCTAATCTTTGCTAATCGGCCCGTCTAATTGGCTAAGAAGGAAACTCATTTGTGTGACCCACGCCAGAGCTCCGACTGCATTTGCTTTATTCGGGTTCAAAGTGAAGAAAGTCACTGCCAAGAATAGCGCAGAGATTTGCATAAGTTTCCTGTTGACAGTGCACCTAATTTCCTTTTGTCCAGAGCTGCAAGTTTGCTTTTTTAATTAAGTCTGTTAAGCTCATTGTTGTTTGCCGGACGAACATTCGTTTTAACGTCCCGGAAGCATACCTTTTTGGAATTATTATTATTGAAAGCGAAAAGCTGGGGAAAGGCGCAAACTTTTTCACTGTAGCTGCTTGGCTGCTGGAAGCAACTACTCTTAAAAGTAAGTCAACTCCTGGCTGCAATAATTTGCGGTTCAGTAGCCCTCTTTTTTGCTAGAGTTGGTACGGCAGCTAATTGCTTCACGCTTTACTTTCATTCTTAAGGGCAATTATTTGCTCTAGTCATTTATCTTCCAATTAATGGTAGAAATTTACCATTAAATTTTAATTATTCCTGCTATTGTTAAAGTAGAAGAACTCAATAAGGTTTTATTCAATGGACTTTGTAATGTGTGGCGCCAAGACTAATTATTGTTTTGCGTAACATAAGGAACTGTTATAAAGTTTAAATAACGATCCACTGCTAGACATTTGGATTGATTTTGTTTAGCACTCTATCACAATTATCACCTAAGTGACCTAATTCCGAATTTTAAAATCGTAATGTTAACGACAACAACTTAACCAAATTAGGACCACATATTCATTGGTTTGGTTTTATACAAAAATGAAAGCTTTTATAAACAGTACGCTAAAAATGCTACTAATATGTAGAATTCCCTAACTCCCGGCCCTTTTTAGATGATGTAAGTACAATTACATAAAATTATATTTTTTATTAAGAATTTTAAACTGATTTCGGCTACATTAAATGTAAAAACGGAAAAAAAACACAAATTTTGTTTAAATGATTACCTATATAAATATTCTGTTTTCATTATCCCTTACATGTACTTTTGATCACATATGTATATCTCTGATTTTAACCAATAAGATTTTATTTTTTTTCAATCGATACGTAATATACATAGAGTATTAAAAGATTACGCTTATGAATAACTCAACAATATAATTTAAAAGCTTGAGAAAGCGATTAGAAGTGATTCTAATTTTACACTCTTTATTCTTTGAATTAAAAATAAAGGAAACATTAAGAAAGTATGGTGGTAGCAAGGACACTTAATTCTCCATTTTTTAACATATTTTTCATCTTTTACTCAATTTCTTTCCCTCCAGGATCCTCCAAGTGACTTAATTTTTTCCTAATGACAAAATTTCATTAATTGTCCCTAGCCTCTGGAGAGGAGACTCGTTGGTTTTCTTGGGTACCTGCGGTCGAGGTCAAGTGCCTACTGCGCGAGTTTTGTTCCAGAATCCAGACAATGGTCGTCTGAAAAATTGGAGACCACTTCAAGATTTTATGATTTAATTATGGCTCGAATAAATTTAAGTGGGCTCAATCAAGCGGCCACCGCGCTGCCGTCATGGCTCGAGTGCCTCAAGTGGAGTGGAATAAATTTTCCAACTATCGAACTGTGGCAGGGAAAATTATGAGGAAACTTCCGAGTGGTGTGGGGCCCATCTGCAGCAGCACCCGATCGCAATAACTCCCTTGCTGCGCCCCAGTGGAGGTCGCATAGTTTTCCGCAGTTATGAGCACTTTCCTGCCACTTGGGGTGATTTTCCTCCCCGGAAAAATGCAATAATCCATGCGATGCTTTACGCAACCGAACAACGTGAAATGGGCATGCTGCGTGAATGGCACTGCCACTGAAACAATTTCTTTTTCTTCGCAATCCGCCCCCGCCCGAATCGGGGAGTTTCCCGGAGCCTGCTTTGCATAATCCGGAACTACTACCATTTTAAGTTTGGGCGAAACCACATCAAATCGGCTGAAGATTGCTCATGCGAGTCATCTTTAATGATCGATTCCTCGTCAATCGGACTTCCCGCACTTCCACTTTTTTGCGTCATCAAATTTTTCCTAAACATTTTTCGAATATGAGCAGGTCCCATTATTTGCATGCAAACGAGCTAAAAACGTAAAATGTTTCTCCATGCAAACGTGAATCCTCTAAACCGTGAAGTGCATAGGTGCCCTCAAAGAAGGGCCATAATCATAAATATAAAATAAAAATTTGAGGCCTAGAAAAAATATATTTTTTCGGAACCGTATTGGGTTCCGATGCACAATAACTTCTAATGCTCAATGGTGCTCACTAAAATTATTTAATAGAGGTTGATTCACTGCATTTTAGCATAGATACTTTTATTTTTTATGCTCAAAAGATAATAATAACAATAAAATTTATAATTTTGGATATGTTCGTACAATTTAGGTATTGATATGATATCCAAACTTTATCCAAAAGTTGTTGACTTATTCTATGAAATTCAACTGATAGAAAAATGGTCTGCGTTTTTATTGGATTTAATTAACAAGAACCCAAGAATCAACAGACAACATCATCCAAATTCTGGTTAGTAAAAAGCACATAGATTATTTGATTACCTTTGGCAGTTTTTTTTTCTTAAACCGAAATTAATGTTCGTTATAAAATATGCATATAAGCATAAATGCATGCAGCCGACTGCCGAAAGATGTCGCTCAATGGTTCAAGGCCTCCACTCGATTTAATTGCACTCTCCAGGGCGTTCCGCTGGGTGGCTTTTCCTCGTTACCACGGTTTTTACCATAAACCACTCGCCTTGCACTTTCTTGGTGCATATTGCATCCGTGGCCAATCAACTCTGGATCTGGGGCCAAACAGGAAACCGAGAGAACGGCCAAATTGGGACCGCTGTGGGGAGCTCCAGAGCCAGGAGGCGCAGGGCGCGTCTTAGCGACAATCCCAAGATGTGACGTGAATAAATGAACTCGTTGCTTATCCGATTTTCAATTTTTCAATTTTCTCCTGGCGCTTTTGATTTCTCCGCGATATCTTTCCGTGTAAGACGACGTCGGTCGCCGTCGCTGATTTATCGCAACCGATTTGGTTGCATTCAGCATTGCAAAAACTGGCCAAGTGTACGGCTTCGCTCTAATTTAGCATCAGCGATCTCTGGTACGTCGGGCATCCTCCGCCGGCGGCGATTGTGACCGACCGTATTTGGATTAAGCTATTCCAACTCTGTACCAACGAGAGGCTGCGAAGATAAAAACTTGCCCGGCATTGATTGAATTTGCCCTAATCGTTTCGGAGGAATAACTTAGACTCATCAGTTATTCCTTAGACGGAACGACTATGCTGGAATTTCATTTTTTTTTTTAACTGAATGTAAAGAATCGGAACAGAGAAATATTGCAATCCATTAGTGATATGAAAAGGAATTCAAATTATTCATTTTCTATTATAGGATTATTACACCATGTTTCAAAGAAAAATGATTAAGAGATGAAATGTACAGCATTTGAAAGGATATATAAATCAAATAAAAAAATATTTAATAACCTTAAAAGTGAAAGGAAATAATTAGAGGAAAAGTATGTTAGACCTAATGTTACTATGAGACAATTATTAGACCTCAATCTTTGAAGCATTAGCTTAAATATTGTTTCACTAATCCAACTTATAGCAATTCTATTCTATGGGGTAATGTATATTTTAATCGACCAATTATATCGAGCAATTTTTTAATTAGGTACTTTCGAAATAATCATTACTATTTTCTGTTCCATTAAAATTCATACAGGTCTGAAGTCTAGAAGGGTCAAGGTCATCATTAAATTGTATAGAGCCAACTGAAAACAAATCATAAACATCAAAATTTGATTGATTATTCCCAATATAGATTTTAAACTATAGCTTCGACCGCATAACCTTTTGAGTTGGTGTGCAATCAAAAATGCAACTTGAGTCAATTATTTCAATTAAAATCAATTACCAATATACTTTTTATGTATTAAACATTCGACGTATATAGCGTTCTAATTCATTTGCATGATATCTGAACCGTAATTTGTATAAAACTTTATCCATCTCCTCTCGATAATCGAACACTATGAGTTGTAATTCCAAAGAACCAATGTAACTCAACTCGAATAGTCGAAAGTTGTGTAATTTGCCGATAGCTTTGCAATATTCACAAATTCGATTTGAGGCCTCGTGGAAGCCCGTGAGATCCTCATTAAGTGAACGCATGCGATATCTTGGCATGTGCTCAGATTGTGTCGTGTCGTACTACCCTCAAAAATCGATTCATTTGCCAGGAGGAAATTGTCAATTCCGTAAATCCATCAGAAATGTCCTTGGGCCACGAAGCACTCGTTTTGGCCCTTTAAACGGACCAATGGCGTGACACTGAATGGGGCGCTCTTTTTCGGGAGTTTCCAGTCAAATTCTGTGCAGCAGAAAGTAATTTTAAATTGTTGGATGTGTGCTGAGCTCGGGAATTTCATCAATTTTAAGCAATCCTGTTTCCAGGATTGAACGATCAGGAATACCCGGTCACACGGAAATAAAGAATTGTACAAAATCAAAATTTCATGTTCATGCATGTTGGAAGACTGTAAAATTTATTGGCAACTATGTATGTAACATAAAACACAAATATAATCAAAATATTAACTATGTTCGTATTTAAAGAACACAATACAACTCCCTAGAAAAACTTACAATGCCAAATGTTTTTTAACCTCGACATTCCACTCGTGTTTTATTCGAATAGATGTTTCGAAATTCAAAAATCTCAAACATTTTGTTTTAAATATTATACTTTATCAGCTCAGCTGAGATATGATTTTTCATAAATTCTCCTAATGATCAAATACCAGGAAACTCTGAACAATGATGGCAAAGCCGAAGTGAGAGCTGCTAATTGGTTTGGTTTGGATCATTTCTTCTATAATTAACAAGGCAAACTAAAGAAGAGTGATTTTCTCCACTGACTTATCTCAAGAGGTTGCCCATTGTTGTTAGATTCAGGCTCAGTTGTGCTTTATCCAACCGTACTAACCTAAGTTTGCATCTCGATGGCTTTTGATTTTCAAAAAACAAACTCAGGCCAAACAAATTTAAACAGTAAAATAAAAAAGGCATCGGAAAGTTATTGAACTCTGTTTGCTCTGAGAGTTATAAGTATTTCTTATTATTCCGTAAATAAACAGAAACTGTAGTTTAAAAAGATTCCCAAGTAATTCGCCTCACCTTGGGGTAATTAAGTTATTCGAATCGCGTCTCGAAGAAAAGTTCACTGAACAGTGAGCAGCATTCGCCCAGTTCCCTGGAGAAGCGATTTAATTCGCGATTCCGCCAATTAGCCGCCGTGGATCGTGCAATTTCCACAATTCACACGGCAGACTGTGCTAAGCTAATTAATTGACTTCAGCCTTTTTTGCGAGTATTTTCGCCAGCGACAAATCACTAATTACAATGGAGATAGACAGCCGCACCAGAACCGCTGCCAATGATTTCCGCTGGTTGAATTATCTCGTTACAAAAGCCATTATGCAATGAGCAGATAATTGGATTTGCAGCCGAACGCAGAGCACGCCAGCGAGCCTATGATAATCAAATTCCTCGTCTACATAAACCAGGCCGTGAGCGCCGTGAAAATCCAGAAGTTGATTAGGTGCAGCGGTGCAGGCAGAACGTAGCATAATGCAGCAAATGCAGCATAATTTCGCTGCTCAGCTAGCCGACGTCTGACGTAAAGCGCTACGGCTAGGCCGTCTGCCAGGTGGCTGAATGTGCATCACCGGAGCATGTGCCGAACTCAATGGCGGGAATTAAGACGTTCAAGACGCTTCGTTGCCACTCTTCAGCAATTGAACGACCTGAACGACCCAGGATAATGGCACAAAATGAAAAATTAAAATGGCGGGCAACGCCGCTTTTGACGGGCTGACGGCACAATATAAAAAACAACCGCGATGCAAGGTGCACAAGGACGGCTAATAGCCTCAAGGATTTCTTTGCTGTTATCCACTTTCCTTCTCCCAAGGCGGAACGTTTAATGACACAAGTGCAAGGGTCTTAATCTTTTTTAACGACACAATTTCATTAATGAATGTAGCTTTTAGAGGCGAAATATTATACAATAGCATTCAAAATTAGAGCTGAAACCTTCCCTAAAATGAAGCCGTTACTATTAAATAAAGACTTTCAAACTTTTATTCTAACCTTATATCTTTTACGTCGGTATATCATTAAAATAAAAATTCAATTAAATAGAAGTTCAATTAAATAGAATAAACCACTACTGTTCTTAACGATTTATAAATACTAGAAATAAAATCCCACAATTCTTTTTACTATTGGTTTCTTCAGTAAAACAAAAAATCCGTGCAGATTGTTATTTTTCCAATATTAAAATTACTAAAACTTAAATTCATATAACTCAAAGTTTTGAAGTATCCTCATTAAGTATAAAAGCAAGAATAACAATGTCAGAATCGTTTATATATCCAATTTATTTTCGTTATTAACCCCAAAATCCAGATTAAATACACAAAATTACAACCCTTATGAATGTTTTCAATTAAGTCCTATTATGTAATTTGTTTTTATCGTCTTCATTTATCCTTAATACAAATCTCCGGGATTGCCAATTGGGGATATTTGTGGTCACCCAAATGGGCCATATCTTCGAGGGACTCTCATTTGTTTTCTTCTTGTGATGAGACGACATCCATTTTTCAGTTTCATGTATGGAATTAAGAAAATTTGTTTGCATCAGTTAAGCACAAACACATTTTAATTGTTGTCATTAATTTTAAGAATAAGAGGATCATTTTCTAAGAACTTTTTGTTCTCTAGCTCACAAAATAAATAGTACATAAATAAAAAATAATAATGCCAAATAATACTATATGTATGTATATAAAATAGGTTTCTATCTACATATTCCTGTTTATATAATTCAGGCTATTGCCGAAAACTCGTAAGTAAGTAAATTTTGAATAAGTACATATAAATAGTTTTAGTAGATATTCAGTGAATGTAAATTGCCATTTATGAAGTCAGGTTTCAATGAATAGTAGATTTTTAAACTGCATGGTATGCTTACGAAATTGATTAATTGGCAGATTTTGAGAATTTATTTATTTTTATAAGCTGATCGTTTGGATCTTTCAAAAAAAATCACCATAAGCTTACGGTGTTCAAGATATCTCCGAATTAACACTAACTAACAACTGAGAAAAATCCGATTAAAGATTTAAAAATCTATTGCGACTATTCTAAGATATTTCAAATAATTTCCTAGCCTTTCTTTAGAGTCACTGGTGCCAAATTTTTAATTAAAAATAAAAACGATTTAAATATGTAAGGTTTAATTAATTATGAGCACAATTTGGGATAATGCAGCCCGCCCTAGAAAAAATAAAAAATGAGACAAAAGGTTCAGTTACGAATATGATGAAAAGCACCTAAATTTGCAAAATTGTTTTCATATTTAATGGGCAAACAATTTATTTTCCGCTGAGCGTTCCCTCATTAAAAATGGACACGTTTAAGGCCTTCCATCACCCAAACCAGCTAGGCTTCTCCTATAGCAATTTGAATTGAATTATTCCTCAAGAAAAGCCCTAGAAACTCCGCGGAAGTAAGCCCCATTGTACTTAAAATTTCACGTCAACTCCGTCATGAGAGCGGCTTCAGCATTCACCAGCAAACCCTTCTTCCTTGCACTTCATTAAAAAAATCCTTTATTTATTTAGCGCAGCACAGCGGCCACGACGAGGAGGCAGGAGCAGCATCAATTTTCTTCCGCATAAAAAATCCAAAACGTCGGTCGTCGTGGAAATAAAGTGCTCTGAAGAACATGTTTCCTTGGCGAGCACCACTCCATCTAGCGGGGAGAAGGCGCGTAGCCTCGGGACCATAGTCCCCGAGTCCCCCAGGGGCTTATTTTAAACTTTGAGCATCTTTTGTGCTCACACGAAAGCCGGCCGCCCCTCGAAAGGAAGGCTCGAGCCAAACGGCCTTTGTCGATGATTTTCAATGTCAAAAGGAATTTGCGAAACTGGATAACCGGGTTAACCTGAGCAAGCAGCAGATTCGAACAAGGACAGATGGCAAAGACAATTGGAATCTGCGGTCGGAGGTATTTCGGTTGAGGAAGGCACAAAAGGCAATCTCCTCGGCTCCGCTGATTCGAAAGGACTTTGATATGTTCTGCCTTGAGCACACGGGAAAATTGGTTTCTGAATCAGCGGTGCCGACCGGAATTAAAAGATCTGTCCGGGAAACGAGCACCTTTCGTGCAGATGGGAAAACGTTTCTTGGGCCCATGCCTCTTTCATTTGCATACTAAAAATGTTTAATTTGCAACTAAATATTTGATGCACTGAGGTAGGTTTTTGGTGCTTTAAAGAGATATGCAATTATTTTTACAAGTCGATCTATCTGTCGTCAATTACACACTAATAGCTCGGTTGACCGATTCTGATCTTAAATATGTATATCGTAGCCTTAGGCTTTTGGCTCTGATTTGAATACATATACAAATTTACATTTGTAAAAGAAAAATAGTTAATTTATAAGCATTTTGTAAAAGGAAAATATTTAGTTATGTAATAGGCATTTTGTACTTGAAAAATATTTCATCATCAGGCCTACAGGCGAAACTCTTACCGTTTTGGCTATTGGCCACGCTTTGATAGTATTCATATTAAAGGTATCATGCGGTATCAGTGCTTCCTTTTACAAAAGTTATAGAACTATTTATTCCAATATTTTAGCAGAATAATTTGCTTTAGTACCTAACTGCTCAAGTTTTACTGCCCTTACATATATTAATTTTATTACCTAACTGGATTTTCAAGCTCCCAAGAACTCTTAAGTTCTATCCTTAGATTTCACCCTATAAACAAAAACTTTTTATTATGGTTTGTTTTATTATAATATGCTAAATGCTACGAGCCTTAAAATATATGATAGTACCTATACAAATAACTTACAAATTATTGGACAAGTGGTTCGTTATTTGCTTAATGACAAACTAAAAATGAAAAAATTGATAATGAAGCTGATAAATACAAAAACTGAAAAATGACTGAACTTAGTGTCGTTTAATAAGCGATAATAATTAACAAAATATGCATATTAGAAAAATTGCCATTGACTATATTTAGGACTCATATTAGATATAAATGTTGATAGCTAATTGTTGGCCGCATTTTCCCATTATACTTTAAATAAATGGCTTCCAAAACTTTTCGACTACAATTTTTGTGAAAACGCCTATAAATACTGCTTAATGGGCCGAATTTACTATCATTATAAACTTTATGCTGGGTTCGTTGTCTTTAAACCGAAAGGTCAGAGGAACACAAGATGCCTCCTTTCAGATATTTTTGAATCGTTTTTGTAACAATCGACACTCTGGCTTAATAACAACCATAGATTTAAATGGTCGCTAAATATCCAGAGGGACTATAAAAATTCATTTTTCCACCGTGATCAAACCTCGGCGGAAGAAACAATTTTCCATAAGATGTTAAAACTTTCCCACTGCGCCCTACAATTGGGTAACCCAGCAGCGCTGCTTCCCACGAAGTTATTTTGTCAAAACTGCGCTAGGACAATTTGAAAGGAGGAGTCAGCCGCCTCCCACACAAGTCACTGCCCCACTTGTGAAATTTATCAGCAGAGCCGCGACGCGCCACCGAGAACACGGCCCCACGGACCGTGAATAGACTCGTTGAGTTTTCTGCTCCAGTCGGGGCGCCCGGGGCACCCATTGAGACATAAATCACTCCGGCCTCTTAGACTCCAGGGAATCTTTGTCCGACTAATGACCCTTCAATGGCAGTGGGGCCCCGGCAGACACCTGAGCGGAGGCGCTGCGCTGGCCAGGAAGGCGAGGCGAGGTGACTTCCAGATCAGCGGTGCCCGGATAATGCGCCGGGAGACAATGATCCAATCGAATCCGCACTTAACCGGAGCACGGCCGGAAGTCACGGAATTGAAATGCAAAAGCCCGAACCACCGTGACAAAGCCCCTTGGAGTGCCGCGGCCGGTGGGGCTCCTTTCCACCCAGCGACAGCTCCGATCACGTGCAATCAGATGCGACCGTTAAATCTGAGCCAGTTTAATTTGCATTCCCCGCCCCACCGCTTCCCGATTAAAAATTTACGACCGCCAGAGAAATCTAACAGTGCCGGCGCGTCACATCACATCGTCCTCCGTTTTGATTTTATTGCAATTTCTTTTGCTGACGCGCGTTTTGTTCCGCGCAAACGTTCTCCGGGGCGCGACACGAAGCGGCTTTTCAGCGACAACGACTTAATTACGAGCGCTTTTGTGTCGGAGGAGCACACCTCAAAAACCCAGGAAACGGGCTCGGCCCCGGCACCGGCCCCGACACGCCAGCACCCAGCGCAGCACCTGTTGGCCATGTTCGCAGCACCCCCAGAAGCTGTTGCTTGTCGCAGAAAATGAATGTCGAATTGGAAGCAAACGGCTGGGGCGTGGTTGCAATCGATAACGAAATCATATCCTTCAAAGGCGTTAATTGTACTGCGGGGACTTGCGAAAAAAATAGCGAGATATTTACATATATAAATATTAATTTTGTATTTCACGTCAATCCTTCGCTCTCAAAATCACAATTGAAAATTTTGTTTTTGGGAGCACACTCATAAAGCCATTATAATTTTATACATAATTTCGAAATCTTCACCAAAAATTCCCATCGACAAATCATCACAAATTTTAAGTTTACCATTAGAAAACGCAAAGTGTACAATAAACGTAAATAAATACTTTGTATATACCAAAACACTTTAAAATCTAACCCGAGCTTTAGATAAAACTGCACTTTTCCCCAGTTTTTTGCAACCTAAAGAATTTTATTAATATAATAATGTTTCTTATTTGTTATGCTTCTTATTTATAACTAATTTTTAATCTTATAATTATTTTTCAGCAAATGTTGACCAAAACATCGTAAGTCCGCAATTCCGAAAACCATTAAAAACAATTTTGCACTTTACATCACATATGTATATGTACGAGTAGTAATCTCTGATTAGTACGCTACCAAATAAAACAAATTAAAGTGATATTGTGCACTTTATACTAAGGAAAAACATAAGTTAAAAAATGCAGACCTAGAAATTTGAGAAATTCATTTAGAAAAAATATTTCTTTTTATTTCATTTCCTTATATAGTCGCAACTATTAACAAAACTAAGATAAGAATTTAAGCTTTAAGGAAAATACTCTCCCACTGAAAATTAAAAAAAAATACAATAATTGTTATAGAATTAGAATACAATAGGCTGCATATTAAGATTTAACATTTAAGAAAGACTTGACCATTGGATCTCAGTTGACATTGCATTTTCCTAATATTGGATTCTATTGCATATCTACATACCATCATATAATTTGCCTCGAAATTGAAGATTTTTTATCCATGCATTTTTGTGGTTATTCAGTGTTATCATAGTTTGTTGTATTTAAATACATGAATTGGGTGTATGTGCATTTGTAAAAATACTTATTATGTGCAAATTAATATAACTTTTCACCACCCTTATAATGGCTAATTAGGAGCAGCACCGGTTCATTATATTCTTCTCTTGCTCGTAAATTGAGACGCGGTGTAAACAAAAGCATGAATTTATAGGTGCACGAAGGAAATTTTATTAAAAAATGCTACCCAGCGATTTCAATTAAGACTTGATTAGCCCACACCAGTTAATTAGCACTCAATTAAGGTGTCGGACGCCTCACCTTTCGGTGCATTTGGTTCGTGTTAAGCTAAGCATTTTATTCTACCTGAAAAACGAAAATCAGGCGAGCCTCTAAAATATTTGCGGCAGGTGAAATCACTTAAGTGTGCTGAAATCTGAAATCGAACAGTTGCGCGGCCCTCGAAGCGTCAAGGTGTGTTTGCGGGCCGCGGGGTTTCAAGACGGCGCATTTTTCTAAAAGAATTTCGAGGAGAACAGCGAGAAAACCGCTCGACCGACCTGTCGAAATCTAATCCAGCAGCTGTCCTTCCCGGCGATCCAAGATCAAGCAGCAGACGCTGAGGCTGGTGCTGAAGTGCACTAGATCGACTCGAGTTGCATCTGAAGCGTGAAAGTTGCAGCGGCATGCAACTGGCCCAGTCGGCGCGGCGGGTAACCGAAGACCCGCGCCAAGGAGGTTTCAGTTGCATGTCGCCCGGGCGTTATCTAGGCCGCCTGTGACGGAAAATGCAAATGACACGTCCCGCCCCGTGCCGTCAGTCGATGCGAGCGGAATGCTGCAGGCGAACATTCGCCGGGTTTTATGAAACAATGAGCGCGTTTCATATTGCACCCGGCCTGCACGCCCCGCTGGATTCAGAACGAGCCGCAGGAATTTCGCAGCGGAAAATGATGCTCCAGGTGTGCGGAGATGAATTTCTGCAACGGGAACTGAATCCCGCGAAGCTGCTTTGTGGGTTTTCCCTGATCTCAAAAACAACCAGATCTCACCTTCACCTGAATCCGGCTCCTTTAGATTCATCCGTTTATTTTAATCCCAAACTATCCCGAAGCGAATTAATTTCAGCGGTTTTTATTACACTCATTTTTTATTCATGAATGATGAACATGTTTTAAGGATATCTAAAATAAACTAAGCTTTTGGTTTAGAATCTATCAAATCAAATATCTTCTAAGTTCTAAGACTGCATTTTTTAAGTGAACACTAGTTTTTCGAAATTTTAAATCCGCACATCCCAACTGAATTCTAATAGAGAACCCACCAATGTAGTCCGAAAAATGCAGTAACTAACCGATAAATAAACCACAATACAACTATGCTTAAAATCATATCATTCATTTCATGTTGCAACATGATAATGACCCCAGGCACACCGCTGACATAAATAGGGAAGAATAAAAAGTTGTTATACCAAGTTTTCGTTAAATTTTTCTTGTTTTAAGTCTAATATTACTGATCCCAATAATAAAATGGTATTGATATTATTGCTCTTATTCTGATTTTTTTTTCTTTTATTATTTATTTCTATTAATCTCTTCTAAGCGTTAATTAAGGAAATTCAGTATACTTGGAACCAAATATTTTATATAATGATAAATTCCTACAAGTTCGTAATATACCAAACCAAATCATATTTCCATCATTAATGCGGAAGGAGACGAGATACATAATATCTTCATTATAATTCTTATAATTCTATTTCGCTATTACCAGCAGCAACCTATGAAAGTCCTTCCATTACTATGAAATTTCTATGTTAATGTAATCAACAAAATAACGAAGCTGGTTAATGTATAGTAGTTATACAAAGTCATGTATTCAGCATTAATGTGGAAATCACTTGTTCTTCAAAGAAATTATTAAAAAAGTTTTATGGTGTGCAATTACTAATGTTATACAGAAACAATGAGGACATGAAAATTAATTAATCAAGAGCTGCGTGGAATAGCTGGAATCAAAGAAGAGGCTCCGACGGCCCTGGCTTCAGCCTCAAACGAATCTCCTTTAGCCCTTGAAGGGCAAATGGGAAATTTTTTCCCAATCCAATTTGACCCACGTGGAAATTTCTTCCATATCGACAGTGGAGGCGGCCATGTTAGACAAGCCCTTTCAGCCCGTTTGCGGGTCCGCGGGGGAAGAAATCATAAGGCCGAAACAAAATTACGAAAATGCCTTCACCCCCGCACGGCCGCGAACCAAATTCTTAATCCCGGCGACTTGGGGGAGTGTGTCGCCTTCGTCTGGTCGTTAATTTCCCGAAGGTCAGAGTGCGTGCGTCGCGGGGGCGGCCGAGCCGGGGGTGCTCCGCTTCTGCATAAATAACGCTGCCATGACGACCCCCGCTCCAGTGGACGGGCCAATGAATTTTCATGCGGACGGAAATTGAATTTGACGGATAGAACGCTTCAGCAAAGTGGGAGGATATGAGGTTTTGCGAAACGCCGCCTGGAACGTCCTGAACCTTTTCGGAAGAGACCGAGGTCATGATCCGAATGAATAAGGTTTTTTTGTGCAAATTGAGCATTGATCCAAAATATTTTATACCCATTGAGAAGAGGCAGATGATATCTTTTCTTTAATACTCAGCTTTTCTGTCTGTTTTCAACTATTCTAAACATGAAGAGATATTCAACAGAATGTTAGGGTTGATTGAAACAATTTTTGCTTTAGGATATGACCCTTTCTGAATTTAAATAAATAACATTTTTTCGTCGATTTACCAACGAGAGAGAGTTACAGAAAAAGGATGTGATCATCTTTGATCTAAGAACCGACAATAATACTTTGCATATTCATCACTTCTGTTTTAAAACGATTGTTCGTACAAAATTTCATCAAAATCTGCTGTCTTTATTTTGATTTACGAATATTTAATGCCAATGAATTTCACAAAAATCTCTGTTGGCGTCTCTGTCTCTCTGTCTGTCTGTCTGTCTGTCTAATCTTCATAGTTCGTTACCCAATAAGTTTGCTATTTAGCAACAAATTATGAAGATTAGACAGACAGAGAGACAGAAAAGGCGGTTTTTCCTAAGTTTTCTACGGAAAGATTGTAGCAGTTAACAAATTTTCTGTATTGTGTAACAATAAACTAAATGTTGGTAAACATAATTTTTAGTTTTAAACTCATTAAATAGCCTTCTATCATTTTTATTAGTTAATTTGATTAAGGTTTTTGATTTTAAGAACTTGACAAAAGGTTCAAGGGTTGAGTTATTTTAATTTTTCCGTACCTTGCTTTAAGATCGTGGTATAATTATGTTACACTTCTTATAGCCTATTTTTAAATAATAACTAATAAGATAACTTTATTCGTCAAATAAAATCGCCCCAATAATCAACTTTACTGTGATTTCAAATAAATTTTTTAAATATTCAAATAATATTTTGCCAAGTATGAAAGAAAATAATTTTTCATCGTAAGAACAAAGTAAATCAGTCTTTTGAAAAATCCGCCCTTAGAAAATTTATTTCTGCTAAAACAATGAAACCGAAAGAGCCAATTAACTTCTACTTGCAAGTCTAATAAAAACCCAATTTGAAGTCTTAAGAAAGGGTAAATGGGTAATCAAACAATGCTCTGTTGCCTTGGAAATCCAATTAATTTCAAGGTGGCTGCAGAGGAAGTTGCTCTTTTAACCAAACTACATAATATACAACAAATCATTGGGAAAGTGTCCATAAAGCGACTTCAACCAAAGTTCCAATTAAAAGTTGTTCTTTCTCATTTCATGTGAAATTAATCGGTAGGGCTTCAATGTGCATGTAGTAAATTTATAAGTGTGTGTGATAATGAAAGGCACTTCTGTCTTCATAAAGATAATTCGATGGCAAGTAACACTCGAACACTCGACACTTGGCAGGGCGGATAACCATTGGAAGTAGAACCTTATTTATGATCAAGTAAACTTCCACTGAAATATTAATTAATTAATTAGAGCCGTCAACTCCTGCATTACGTCGAATTAACCAATTAAATTGCGTTATAAGAGAATCCCACGCATTTCACTCCAACGAGTAAGAACACCTCTAAAGAATCGATAATGGAAATTTTTGCCCTGCAGTACTTTATACATTCATTGAGTGGGCAGCTGCAATTAAAATGAATTTGTCGTTACACCCCCACAGACCCCATTTACGTTTTTGGATATTCGCCCAGAATGAACGACAGGACTATAACGAGATATACTCGGAATTTATCACTTGAGCAAAACCATTTAATCTAGTCAACAAGTATAAAATTTTTTGAGTACATAGGTATTGATTCTTTTTCAGAAAAAAGTTAACAAGGGTTTATTAAATTTATGATAATTTGAAAAATATATAAGAAATCATGTATTTCGAAAAAGTATGTACAAGTTATAAAATTTTCAAACCAAAACAAATAAGTAAAGTAAAATCGTTATAGTAGGTACAGTGATTGAAGTGGCCGGAAGCGAAGAATGTAAGTGTAAAATATTTTAAATTTAAGATAAAAATGTTACTTGTATGTAAATATTGCAAACAATAACATTCCATATTACAAAAATGTTTACAATACTTTTCATAGTCGAATGATAATTATATAATTTTTTGAGTAGTCGATTTTTAAAAATTAGACAAGTTAAGATTAAAAGAAAATTGGTTTCGTGCTTCATATGATACCTAATGTCACCCTCCTTTCAATTTCATTCCCCTGGCAATGAAAATAAGAATATTTAAATTTTTTTTTACTTAGGTATATAGATGCGGATAAACAAATCGTACAATTGTAGCAAGTTATTGTACAATTCGACAACGTTACTATTATTGATCTTGTATCTTTTCTTTTCAAGGTACCGAATCCTAAAAGCCCTCTGAAAAAAACACTACTTGAATTCAAATAAATACATTTTCCTCATTGTCCAAGTGTTTTGTTCAGCATACAAGATTTTAGTTCTATTATAATTTTCAACTAAAAAAAACAGAAGTCCCAATTCTACAAGGCAATAATTAAATGCTTATCAATACGAGCTTTATCTCCATTCATTAAATTTATCGCACTGCGCTCGTTATGCGTAAAACCCACGTATTCATGGGAGGCTCTCAACCTCGAATTCATTACTTCATTAACCAGCCGATGATGACAAAAAGCCTCGTTTCATCGCTTTTTCCACATTCGCCAGTCATCCGTCCTTTGTTGGATCCAAACAAATGAAAATTTGATCGGAAAGCTGACTATACACTTGCTCGATGCTCCAACCGCGTATAGTGCTCCAAATCCCCAGGGAAAGATTTATCATTTCATTTAAAGCAATTCGCTTTGCACGGGCGCACTTTCTCCGCGCGCAAGAAGGTCGACATAAGGCGCAGGTAAATATTAATTGGGTACCATAAGTTTAGCCCACTGGAAGACGTAAACAATCGACTGCTTAATGACTAATCACCAAACAATCGCGCTCATGATTGGCGCACGGCGGTACCCCGTACCACGGCCGAGCTGCATCAATAGCAGCCGAGGCGTGCTGGGGTACTAAAAAACTTAAATTGAAAAAGTGCAATCGATAGAGCAGATACGGAGGTACTTCTTTCTGGTCCATAAATCTTCGTCCCAGTCAGAGATGACTGCCGATTGAGAAGCTGTGCTACAGTAAGATATCATGCCACCATCGCGAGCGACTGAGCGGCGCGGCGGCGGCGGCGACGGCGGCGGCTAAACCGTGCAACGGATTAAATTGAGATCACGACTTAATCCCCCGGAGAAGGGAAAGGTTTCCGTGCACGAGGAGCGGCGGACTAGTCGACTTGAAAAACCGAGTTACCACCGGCGAACCGCAAAAGGTTGCCAAGATGATCGATCTAGCGATCTAGGGCACCGCGATGGTCGCCGCTCCAAAGATTGGTCACAGTCCGCGGATCGCAGGTAGGCCCCGAAGAGCGCGGCATGCATGCGACCGGCGGTCATCCACCTGAGGCGATCGCGCAAGTTGCGGAAAAGATAGGTGAAGCCTGGGAATTTGCCTCGGCATTTTCAGGCACTCCCCTGATGCCTTGACTCACTTGGCCAGGTTTCAGGCACGAAGCAAATTCACTTTTTACGGGCCTCAGGAATGCTGAAACCTACCTCGTTTCGTTTACCGTTGTTGATGCCTTGAAAGGTCATCGGTTAGATGAAACTGGGCTCGTTTCGTATTGAAACGTAAACAATAAATGACCCTACCTACTTCGGATCAGGGACTGTTTCTAAACCAGGGCCAACAAGATCAAAATTTCAAAATATTGATCTCCATTCCAAACGAATGGAAAAGAAGGTATAGTTCTGAGTTCTAAAAAAATTGTTCGTATACAGATAATAAATTTTTTTTATATTTTAAATTTCAGCTAAAGCTAAATAAAGTTAGGGTATTATTTTTAAATTTAATGAGTTTATAATATTATTCTTCCCAATTAGTTTCTAACTATTAAGCCGGAATAATCAAAACCGGTAAACATCAATTTGCCTAACTGCAAATGCCCGATAAACCATTTGCCCCGACAAGCATTACCTGATAACAATTAAATATTTTCCTTTTATCGAAATGTCTATTGACTAAATACTATCCTTTTAGAAAACGCCTCTTAACTAAATATTTTCCTTTTACAAATATTGTGTTTTGAATAGGGAGTTTTAGCACATTGTTGTGTGCGAAAGGAATTAAAACGAGCATATCATAAATATATGGCTTGAGAGGTTTTTATTATCTTTTAAATCTCATTATCGATCTATTCCAAGCATTAAATCCTTTATTATTCGTTTGAATTGAAAACGAATTTCACCTGCCAAATCAAGAAGTATAACTTCCTTCCACTTCATTGTGATTTCCAGTTTTCTATGTTATTATTAAAAAGGAAACACGGAAAATTAAAAAACAAATGACAGACTGTCGGTTAGAAGCAATCACGATTAATTCGACTTTCATTCGTTTCAATATCTTGGCAGAGAATGAAGCCAAAAATGCAAATGTAAGTTCGTCTCTTGCAAACGTCGTTTATCATTACACCATACTCTGTCTTTATAACGAGCTGAAATAAAATAAAAGTCTACTATGAATAATAAAATGAAGGAAGATGGGTTGGGTATTATTTTTAAAAAGCATGGGTACAAAATTGAACTTTAGGAAATAAGAAAAATATCAAAATTATGGTACAAGATAAATATAAAGTTATCCTCTAATATTAAATATTCTATATGTACTTCCTTAACTACTAACCGCTTTAACTTTAATATAATTAAAACTTTGTTTTCATTTTAGAGATTCCGGAAGTTTAAATTTCGTAAAGAGAAAAACACATCCTGCTCCAGAGTTTGCAGAAGATTTTCTTCTGAATGAAAGTACAAAAAAACGTCTTAGATTATAGGAAGACGTCAAGTCGAAAGTCAAGCAAAAAAGTACCGAGGTGGAGTTTCACGAGTGCTTAGGGACGATATTTTTCGCTTCCTGCTCCCTGCAGAGGGAGGGCCCAGGAACACTTGACCTAGAAGAAGTATTTCCCAAATAGGGAGGAAAACAAGGACCAGGGAAAAAAGAAAGTTTTCGCATGAGAAATGCTCCAGACTTCAAAATGTGGCACTGCAACTGCAAGCGAACTCAATTCGAATTCGAAAAATGTGCCAAAAGACTTAATAAAACAATTGCTCCGTCGTCGGTCGCCCACTCTCCCGATGGGGCGCACGGAGCTCCCCAGACCGCGCCTCATTGTTGCCAGAAAAGGAGCTCACCAGGAACCGGGTCACGAGGAAAATGTCAGTCCCATTTCAAGTGGAGCTGAAGATATAAAATTGTTTATGCGATTGTATGCAGCCGCATTACTTTTGGCGGAGCAGGCAACTTGTTTCCATTTCACTTTTAATGAGCAAAATTATCGCTGAAAAACTGATTTTACGCGAAAATTATATTTTCCAGGTACCTAACTGCTGCTCGAATGGAAAATTCCTTCAATAGGTTTTAAAACAGAAAATGGCAAAGTTAGTTCTGATAAAAGAAACAGTTTCAAAATTTACTCACCTAATTGCTTTTCATAAAAGTCAGCAATGAAATCTGAAATGAAATGAGACATTCATTAAAACTTTTAATAATTATAACATTGCAAGGTTGGTTACAAAGTTTCATCTTTCAACTTTATTACTCATTTATTTTAGCTTTATTTCTTCGCAATGTCGAATATATGATTCTCTAATTTATTTCTACTTAATATACACAAATCAAATTTGCTCTCAAATTTTTTCTTCAACTATAATTTGTTAACTTACATTTTTATACATAATAATTTTAATACGCAAATTTCAAATTTTTGATACTGATGATTGCGTTGAAGTAATTTTTTCGGATTGATTTGCATGTTTCTGACTAGAAATAATAATTAAGCGTTAGCCTTTATTGCACGTTTTAATGAAAAACAATTTAACATATTATATTTAGTACAACTCTATATGTATATTCTTCATTGTCATGAGTATAACAAAAGCAATCTTCCATGTAAGCTGATATAGAATATTGCATTATATCACTCTGTCCAAATGGCTTAGTACTAAAAGTACCTATGTAGGCACCACAAAACGCAAATATAGTTAAATTTTACACGCATGAGGAAATGCTATTCACCCCAAACCCCGAAGGAATGTCTAGTCCATCCTGAAATTTGACTTTACCTACGGCTTTATCTCAGAATGCCGCACCTCAAAATATCCTCCAGGTGTGGCGTAAATTGATTAAAATTAAATTTGCATAAAGGCAAACATCGATTTGTAAGTAATATTAATAGTTCAAATACAATAGCTTAAGAAATTGATCATCATGGTTCAAACAAATATACATTGTTTTATTTGCATTTCATTATTATTAGTAACTAAGGATATTATGTATATCAGTTATCAAATCGAAGCTATCGTGAAATAATTCATATTCTTTAATCTCTATCATAATAGAAAATATTTTAAACATTGTTTATATACTGTATGAAGTTTTGATCTACATATGTAAAATAATTTGTAGTTCGTTTAGTAGTCTGTAAAAGTCGTTGAACTGCGATTGACAAAATAAATATATCGTTATTGTTATATAAGCCTAAATTTAATATATATTCATTATATACATAGATATTTGTATCTATCTAAGTGTCATCTCTTATTTAAGATCTTAATTCTCTGTCTAAATGCATCTAAATGAAATGTCGCTGAAATTGCCAAAACCATTTCCCATTCCTATTGGGCTAAATGTATCACATTTATCATATTTTTGGAGTCTGCTCTCCAGTCGAGAAACATAACGAGCACATTAAGTATGAATTAACATCGCGTTATTCACCGAACATATTTCCTCCCACAGGTTCGTGTTTCCTTGCTAATTTTTGAGGCCCCTCAGCTGTGATGGAGCCGATGTAAACTCGCCACGAAACAGCATCAGTGGCGTTCCATTCCCGGATTATTTATGAATCCTGAGGGAACCAAATATGCCATTTCTATAATTGCGACGGCAGACTGAGAAAAATGCCTGAACGCAGGCAGCACTGCGACGAGGCTCTCCTGCCGTTGGCATCTTATTGGACTCCATAGCATCTTAAATATGCAGTCCGATGGAGACGAAGCGGCCTAAAAATAAATTTGCTGCCCGCTCCGCTGTCTACGATTTTAGACCCGTGTGGGACATGCACTTGTTGGGGACCAATTTAACTGCCGGATTGTAGAAGATGCGTGGCATTCGGCACGGAGGAAATCGCTTAAAGGGCACCGCGAAATACGAAATACCCTCAAACTGCAAGTGCTCCGAGTTCAGCGAAGATTGTTGAACCCGCCGCCGGCCAGAACAGATTCGTCCAAATCTCACTTTAGATAAGCTAAAGCAGTTAAATTCCCTAATGGTTCGCATGCCGAGGCTCTTCGGAGTGCCTATTTTCGGCGAATGTGAATTAATTAGAGATTTCTAGCAGAATAATTGGAATTACCCTCATTAAAAAGAATACTAGATACTGCTAAAAAAGATTTTTAAATGAATAAGTTTAACCCTTAACCTAACCTAACCTTCTTACTTTAATTAGTCTTTAACTTAAAATATCGCAGGCATCCCTACATTCAATATTGGCAAATATAATATAGCGATTAGTGATATAAAAGCACAAAAAGCAATTTTTTTGAAATTACATATTTTAGAAAGTACGAATAAACAATTTTGTTGTTTTTCGTTTTAATTTTTAGAATTGTCATAATAAAAAAGTTTACAGTTCATTGTTTTAATTTTATTAATTCAATATATATGTTAAGTTTTATAAATTGATTTAAATTTAAATTGATATTTGAAATTGATTGGATAAAGGTTTCTCGGGAACTAACTTTTTATTTCTTCTATTTAAAAAAAATCAAATTAACGCACGCTAAGTATAAAGACTTGATTTTTTAAAATCGTTGAAGTAGATACTGACGAAATAAATGGTAGTTATATGGTAAGTAAGTATAAGTAAAAGTTACAGCCACTGTCACACTTGCATTTAATTCGTTAAATTTGCTGCTTGAAACTTGTCCCACTTACTTTCTTTTATCTAATTCACCTCTACATAGAATCTTAGATGGGAAAAAGCCCTTTTCGAATCTATATAATCGTTATTAATCTTTATTCATGCGATATTAAATAAATATAGTTTAGTATTTAAACTTCATTTTGAGATAAATTCTCGATTTCATTTTTTAAGAAATTTCGGACAATTGAAAATTGAAGAAGCTAAAAATTCATTTAATTAGATCAATTAAATTCTGTCTTTCTGTCTGTTCTATTTTCGAACCATACACTTTCTCAAATTTTCACTGACCTTCCAATCATTTTCCAGTTCCTCGAACATTATACCCGTACTAATTCATTTGATATTAAACCAGATGCTTGACTATAGATCCTTTAAATTAAATTATGTATCATTCGCAAAAGGCAGAAGCCCATTTTCCTCCACCTTGTATCACGACGGAGAGCACTTTAAGTTCACATGAACAGATCTAAAAAAAAAGATCCCACTTGCGAACGGAAGGATTCAACCAGGACGAGTAATGCTTTTCAAGGGTTTTCTCGTTTTTCTGAAAATTCTTCCTCCGGGCATCAGAACATTCGTTGCAACTTTTCACGAAATAGAATGCTATTTCCCTTCACTTTTTGATTTGATTTAGGGATGATATTTTGTACTTTTTTCTTTCAAACGCAAGGAGTGAAAGACATTAGGAATTTACTTGAGATTTTCAACGTATTAAAGGCGCAAAATTCACACCTTGTTAAGCCTGTTAAATTCGTTAAGCTTGGGTGCTACTCTTAAGCTTAAAAGATACTCTTTTTTCTGTCTGAAACTTTCAATTTAAGGTCTTTCCAAGAACATTTTCTTCTTGGTTCTTTTCAGAAGAGATAAGGCAGTGATTTTCCCTCTCGATTGCAAGGGAATTTATAAAATTTTTCCTTAATAAAAAGTACGGTGCAATAAATGAGAAAAATTTCAACTTATTCGAACGTTAAACATTGAGGATTAATCAAATAAAGAAGAGGAAGAACTTTCTTAATTATTTTTTATTTTATTATAGAGCAGTATGTATCATAGAAGGAATAACTTGAGTAGTCAATCTTGTTATCTTTTTTTTAACTTACATATACTTATCTGTATATTTCAAGCAAATGTTTGAATTTTTAAATAAAATCACATAACCTATTCAAGAATTGGCCCGCGTTATTGAGGCAACTATTATGTAATTTTGAATAATTCTTTGCTTTGTTATACCTAATAAAACTCTTCAAATTTCTAAAGCATACATACTTTATTGCCACGTTATTACTTCAATCAAATACTCAATTTCTATGCATCAGTCGTCATTGAATGACGCCCATGTCTGAAAAAGGAGCTCAAAACTTAAGAAAATTACTCGCAGTCACTGACCTAGCAAATGCAACCCCCAAGAGGAGACTTTTTCAATGTATTACTCCCCAGTTCGTTTGGTCTTTTAATGCCTTTAGCCAATTTCCAAACAGCTCGCTGCATTATGCTGCTTCTACAAACCGAGCAGACTAGCGCAGAGCTCTTCAAACTTCTTGATTAATTCTGCAAAAAGTTCCCATAGCTCCCCTTTGTCTGGCAAAGTACAAAATACATATAATGCAAAATTTGTCAGTCAGTGAAGGGATTATTTCAACCAAATGCTGCTCTTTTTGCTGAATTCTGAATACCCTGAAAAATGTATGCAGTCTGTCTGACTACGACTTAATTTCTCTCCTTAGTATTGCAAAAAAAAAAAAGAGCCTTTGTCGAGCAAATAGTTTAGATGGACGAACCGTAGACGGTAGACTGGTCATGTTCCCCTAGAATCGACTACCGAAATATCGATCCCCTGGAAACTTGGTAAACATCGTCGAACAGAGCTGCATGCCACAATCGATAACCTGAGGGGACCTTGTGTTTACGAAGCGTAATTTGTGGGTATTCTTAGGCACAAGGACAACTGCTTTGTTCCATTGGCAAGGGTGGAATTGAATAACTTCGAGAAAGGCAGTAAACATTTCATGGAGGCATCCGAGGTCTAATTGATTGAGACCAACTACTTTTCTTGAACTCCTCAACGAAAGTGAGGGCCCCGCAGAATTAATTCTTGGCGACTTTGCTATTCCTATGTCGTTAAATAAATTGTGAGATATAAATTATGCAGAACAGTAGACGTTTTAGGCAATCGGATTTGGATATGCCAATACTGCCCAACAAAAAAAAAATGTTTTGGCTATCTTTTCTGAGTTGCGAAAACATCATTTTCAATTAGACAATGCGTACGAGTTGTATTTTATGAATCTTATTCATGGTCCCCCATTAATTAGTTCTTCTCTCTGGTATACATATATATTATCCTATTTAATGCGATATTTCAAAAACACTCGAAGGGCGAAAACTAATGCGCAAAATTTTCAAAAACTTTCTCAAACCTCGTTCAAATTTCATTGGTTTTTCAAACACTTCCACAATAAGGCTGAAGCTTGAGTTTGAAAACCGAAAATATTGCCGATAGTAATTTTCTTACCGACTTTTTATAATAATATAATATTATAAAAATACATATCTCCGTTATTCTCAAGTATTATATAGTCAAAGCCTGTTGTGATTCACGAAACATAAATAAAACTTTGGTACCTACCAATAAAAGTAAGTTGCATTTTAATTAATTTACATGTCTTTGGAAGTGCTTGATTAATTTGTACGATTATTTTTTTACTATTAGATAATTTTTCGGAAGTTACATCATATTTAATCTCCAAGCAGAATATACGTATGTACATTTCACTCGTTTCTTTTATCTGCTTTTGAATTTAATTTTAAAAAAGGAATGTCTTGATTGAACTCAGGGTTTCCTAGTCAGCTTAACATATTCAGATGTAAAATAAATGAGGTTCAACAAAATTCAACCGCTATAAAATACTAAGTTTGTTTTATTACCTATTAAAGGGGCATAAAAGAGGCTAATGTGACATAGCCCCTTAAGACCAATGCATTGTGTTAATTTACTTAAATTTCTCATCGAAAGTGAAGGCCCCTTGCAGAATTAATTCTTTGCGACTTCGGAGATGTCGTTAAATAAATTGTGGAAAATAAATTATACAAAATGATAAAGGTTCGGGCCAATCTTATTGAAAGTTTTCGTAGCAAGTCTCTTCCGGCAGCTATTGTGCTAGTTGAGGCCTTGTTTTGTTCGAGTCGCCACAGTGCGAAGCAACCTCATTTGCAACCATTAATTTTCGCTTCCCAGACCGGGATGCTTAGTATCTTTTAGTGGCCGGTCACATCTTGTTGAATCTTGGCAGCGGCCAACTACATGTGGCCGGATCATTCAGCATCGAAGAAGAGTCGACTTTCGATTTCAATAGAACCCGCCAAGAAGCGGATCAGCCGTGATGCGCTGAAGACTGCGGCAGACGCCACTCGAACAAATCTCAATCGAGTTGTTGACCCTAATGAGCTCCGCTCATAAATTTTGCAGAAGCGCTGAGTGCTGCTGTTTTGATCAATTTTTTAAACATCCCCCGGGGCCGTCTGGGAAAATGGATTTACCGGAGTCGGACATTGGAAGCTCATGACAAATTCAGCGCATTACTCACGTGCACTTTGTGAGCTGGCACGCTTGGTACCCGTCTAATTAATTAGCGCTCGCTCGCAGGGCTTGTTGTAAGCGAAGATGAATTAGCGCTGTA
This sequence comes from Machimus rusticus, assembly GCA_951509405.1. NCBI lineage: Eukaryota > Metazoa > Arthropoda > Insecta > Diptera > Asilidae > Machimus > Machimus rusticus. The sequence goes on along the minus strand of OX608050.1, from coordinate 45,505,750 downwards.
AGCCCAAGTGAATAACGGTGCCGCTGGGTTACCCGGTTTCTTTTATAAATTTCATTATGAAGAAAATTTCGTTCGCACATTCCGTTGAAACCTTCTGGTGGACGCCATATATCAGGACGTTCCTCGTTTTCTCGTTAAAAGGCTGACGTTTTTGTCCCAGCTCTGCCTTGAATCACTAGAAAGTAGATAAATTAAATTTGGGCACAGTCTTATGTTAAATGCGAGAAAAATGATCTATTGTTTTCGACTGTATTTCGGAGATAACAGGAATTTTAAAAATATTTTAAACATATGTTTCCACTTTTTGTCACATTGTATTTTTAACACTATACACAATAGGATGCATTTTGTTTAAATATGATACACATTATTAAAAATTAAGCATTTTATTGGTACAAATTCATTTTCATATTATATAAATAAAGACCGTAGTGGAAATAGAAATAAAGGCACTCATTAACTTTAAATTTTCGCTTTAGCGAAAACGTATTTAATTAATTAATTTATACTTCTTATAGCAACACCAATGCAAAGCAATGCCAAGGCTTATCAAATCCTCAAGAAAATTCAGAATTTATTAACCCAAAATGAGTGCGAATGAGTGAATTCACAAAGGCTTCAATGAATCCAAAAACTCCAGAAAAGTTAATGCAATCTTTAATGAAATGAAGTATGCAATCGCAATTAACGCGTTGATGCAAATGACGTATTTATGTATGTAGATATTAATTCAGCTTATATATAGCTTATAGCTAAATGGAAGCTACATATGTGCGTCTACGTTTTAACTCTGTTTGACGGAATTAAGAATATGCACTTTTTTATAATTCTGATAAACACATGTTTTGCAGTGAAGATATTGGCTTTTTTAAAAATACCAAACAATATAATATGCATTTTCCTTCTAACTACATAAAAAATATTGGATCTAAGTTGAATTTGAATTCTCCTATTATTGACTGAGGTAAGAAGTGGGAGAGTAAACAAAAACATGCTATGATAATCTCTCGATTTTAGGCAACATAATTGTTACATAAATGTGCCAGTAAAATGGTTTAAAAGTAAATTTTGTGAAATGTTTGTAATATTACATAATCTTAAGATGCTGTAATAGTTCTCAACATGTTTAATATTCGAATTGCAGGTTGAATTCCACAGTCCGATTTTCATCTTAAAAAGATAAGAAATCTCGTAACGACTTTCTTATGCTTGCCCCACGTGTCTCAACCGAAGTTAATAACTCACATTCTCTTATCAGAAGAGGTTGTGAAACATAACGTTTTTTTAATCGCGCATGTCTGCCGTTCAAAAGGCAACAACTTTCTTCAACATCAAACGGCGCACACGTCCCATAAAAGCCAGAAGATAGAGCTAATGAAGCCGTGCCAGCCTCAACTGGTCACTTGGCCGCTATGCAGCCGTGACATATGTTTTCATTTTCTTGAAGATTTGAATCTTGACGACGGCCAAACTGCCTCAATTAGTTCCAAGTTTGACTGTTTGCTTTCCCATGCTGATAAACATTCCGGGAGCAGGAAGCGCATGCGAGCTGCAGAGCCTCCGTTCCGTGCCACTGGTCGACATGTGTTATGACATCTTCCATTAACTGCGGAATTTTGTCTTTGAGCCGCAAGGGAGCATCTTCGAACGGGCCAATTGGGTTAAGTAAAATCCATCCTCCGTGGTCGTTTGATCGTCTTTGAAGTCTTTCGCGGGAGCTCACTGGGATTAACTTGAAGCGATGAAAACTGCTGCAATCAACCGCATCCGAGAATTCACGGTAAACAAAAGAGTACGCGTCTTCTCTGGAAGTTAGTCATGAAAAAGTCCAGAAGCCTCTACCCTTGCGGTTTATTTTTACAATGTCCACAAAGCGATGCAGAATGTGGCGTAGCATGTGTGAAATTTTCAGACTCAGTAGGACAAAGATTCTACGACAACTAAAAAATAGTTGTTTCTCACGTAAACGTGTTGACTCGTTTTTTAATTTAAGAACTGTTCCTCTTATAATCTTCAAATATTTCGCATAGTATCATACATAGGGCCCAAATTCAAAAATTATGTTTTACCTAAGCTAAGCTCACTTTAAATTTAAAGGTACAGAACTGAATTTTAATCTACTTATAGTTAATTACTTAATAGCAGTCCAAAACATAAAGTTGAACTTAATTTGCAAATTAAGGGCTTTTCTTTCGTATAACTATGGGTAAATTTAAAAATGTATCAAAACCGCCTCGATGCATAATTCAGCTTCAGAGACTACTACGCTGAATTGTGCACTGATGCGGTTTTGATGCATTTTTTTATTTAACCTAAATAAATCAATTACAATAAATTTTCAATTGTTTAAATATCCCTTTTATATTTTAATTTTTAATTCATGTTAGATACTATAATTGCTTCATATCTAATTCGTGATTCTGTTTAATGAATATCATATGAAAAAAAACTAATTTGGTTGAAATCAAAAATCTCGACCAGCATGAGTTTAATTCGCACTTGGACAGTTCTTTTTAATATCATCCCGCGAAAAGGCGTTTCTCCAGTCCGCTGAAAGTTGGAGTCATGTAGATCATGTTCGAACGTCCTCGCGAATTAGAATGAGCCGTTGCACCGCGGCGTCGAATTTTGCTCGAAATAAACGCAACCGAAGTGCGGCCTGAATTTACGGCGTGTCGTGATGGGGACACCAAAAAAGAGTCATAGCTGCCGCATCGGGGGACTGACGAGGCTGCAACCGAATCCAGGAAATCGCTGCAGAAATTCCAGATGGGCCCCGTGTTCGGTTTATTTTAGTTTGAGCTGCTGGGGGTATTAAGCCGAGCTAATCTCGCTCTAGCGCTTGTTCAGAGGAGCCGAAGTGGACCGAGGCATGAATTAAATAAAAGATAAACATTCGCTGACAATCCGCGCATTCTGGCCGTTCTGGGGAGCTTCAATCAAGGAGGATATTTTTCCCTGCAGAGCAAATATTTATTTTTGCATTTTGGTTCGATTACGTTCATGGCTGCATTCGATGTGCGAAAATCCGGCTCCATTCTGTAAACGTTTGCATGCGAACAACGTCAGCAGGGTCATCTGGAGAGAGTCTGGTTGCGGATCAATTATACAAACATATTTACTTTAAAGCCGACTGTGTGCTATTTGCTAAGATTTACAGGGGCAATTTCAACTTAATGGAAAAGTACACTTTTGGAGAGCTTAAAACAATAATTTGGGCAAAATAAGATATGTTTATACTACTTACCAAGTTATAAAACATTGCAAAACAAAATTAAACATTTTAAGAAATTATAACTATCCTAAATTAAAACGTAGCTACAATCTGTCCGCATTGGACATAGGTATGTACGAACAACATCTAACTTCTTTTTTTTTTTAATTTTTCTACAGCTTTAAGGTCACTAATAAAACTATTAAAACAAATTTTTGATAGTATTATACGCTTTTTTAAAAGATTGTTACATTTGTTATTGTTAAATTGAAACCTGACATTATTTGTTAATAAATCCATATATTACAAAACAAGAAGTGCATAACATAGTTTACTATATTTGAAGTATCAAGATAAACTTTTCGAGGCGCTTACAATCAATTTGCTGTTTTAAGTGCAATTTAGATTTCAAGTACGCTACTTATTGTTGTTTTAGTTTCATTACGTTACGTTACGACAATTTAAGACTATTTCCGGTGGATTTGATGATATCTTCTTCAAACACAATTTTCTCATACAGATTTTTAATTCCTTTGGATTCGATTTGCTAGCGTGCAGTTAATAAGATCGTAAGAAAAGAAGGTATCTTTTTATTTATTATTATGTGCATTTATTCTTCGAATGCGAAATAAGAAAAAAAGGTTACGCAACTAAATTACTTTTATAATATCTTAATTACGATTCCAAAGAATACAAAATAATGTTGCTTTAATATAATTAAGCAATTCGTAACCATAAAATAGCGAGTGAGGTGTGATTGAATCAAAATTTTTATAGTGGTCTTTATTCTTCTTAATACTTAGTCATTGTAAAAAAAACCTACATATGTTTCAATAGAATTTCTAACAAATTACTTGTTAATTTCAAATAACAATCCGTTCAGAAATATACCGGATGTTCCAAAATTTTAAGGAGCTGTTTTATCGGAAAATATGCAACTGTTCTGAATTCAGCAAAATGTCATTAAAGTGCAGCAACCAAATGCATTACACGTGATTACACTTAAAATCTTAGTCTTAATTCTGTACACATTTTGAAAACGAGAATAAACCTTATTTGAAAAGATATATGTTCTTATTGCATATACATACATAGTATATGTATACAGATTGATGATCATGGTCAGAAGAAGACCTCATCGATGATTCGTTATTTCTTACCTCACCGATATTTATCGTCATACATACATATGTAGGTCAATTCATTTGTACAAAGCAATTTATTAACTATACATCAAAACCATCCTCGTGAATGAATCTGTTTAATCTTGAAAACCAGAAAACAAAATCCGTTCAGTAGCTACCCAGTAGGAATTGTAGAGAGATCTCCCTAAGGGAGCTTAAAGAGAGATTAGCAAAATTGCGATAAATATGCCAGAGGAGGCTAAAGGGATGAACAAGGGAGTTTATGTGGGAAATGGTGGGAGAACAAAAACGAGAACGATGAAACTTGTCACGTTTTCAACCCGATGACGCATACGCATTGCGTTTACGAAACTGAATCAATCGGACGTGAGTTTTTGTGCCATAAATAATTTTATAAAAAGAGTGAAAAAATTGTGAAAAGTTAAGTTCAATTCTCTGGGTGAGTACACATTATCAATTATTATAAGTTATCCATTCTTAAGATTTTATATGTAGGAATTATGTCGAACGAAAAAATTGTAGGCATATCCAAAAGACATATGAGGCGATTAAAAACGGCAGAAATGAACAAATATTCAGAAAGAGATAGGGATGAGGTTGAATTTGCATCAACAATAAATAGTGGTAATTTAACGATGCGCAACCCAGAGATTGTTGATGCAGAAATACCCAATCTTAATGCTCACAGAGTAGAAAAGAAAGAAAATCTAAGCGAAAAATTGAAAGGCTGGGTCATAATGCACAGAATTTCAAGAAGCGCATGCGACGACCTCTTAAAAATTCTTTTAGAAGAAGGACTAGACGTTCCTTTATCTACAAAGACATTGCTTAATACAGAAATTTGTCAATTGGAGATATCTGAGATTTCACCTGGCCAATATTACCATTTCGGGCTGAAAAGAGCCATTGAATTATTAAATTTAAATATAAAAGACACAGTAGAATTCTTGTTTATTGACATTGGAGTCGATGGCCTCCCACTTTACAAAAGTTCGTCTATGACGTTATGGCCTATATTAGGAAGCATATCGGAATGCCCGCAAATATCTCCATTTTTAATAGGCATGTTCATTGGCCCTTCAAAACCGACGGATTCGAATAAATTTTTCGAAAAATTGGTCGAAGAAATGCAGTCATTACAAAACGGAATTTTAATAAATGAAAAGTATATAAAAATAAAAATCAGACTTTTTACCTGTGACACCCCTGCTAGAGCATTTGTTACTGGTAGCGTCGGACACACTTCTGGTAGCGGATGTTCAAAATGTAAGCAAAAAGGGAAGAAGATAAAAAACAAACTAGCTTACAGTATAACGGCAGCTGAGAGTAGAACTGACGAAGAATTTAAAAATCGTACAGATAAAAATTTTCATTTAGCCTCATTTCATAACAAACTTCACAAATTAGAAGAACTAAATATCCAGATGATTTCCCAGTTCCCCTTAGATGTGATGCATCTTATTGATTTAGGTGTAGTAAAAAAACTTTTAATACTAATACTGAACGGAAAGCACAACAGACAGAAGTTAACTGCAGAGCAGAAATTAGATTTAAATAAAAAAATAATTTCCATAAGAAAATGGGTACCAAAGGAATTTTCAAGAATTCCTAGAAGTTTTGAAGAAATAAAAAGGTGGAAAGCAGTGGAATTCAGGCAGCTGATATTGTACACAGGAATTGTCCTTTTAAAAGATGCACTAGATAGTGACATATATTATAACTTTTTATTGCTACATGCAGCTTATAGGTTGGTGTCTTGTCCTAAAAATTGCAGAAAAAATCTTGATTGTGTTCAGGAAATGCTCAAGACTTTTGTGCAGGATTTCGCCACTATTTACGGAAATGAAAATGTCAGTTATAATGTTCATAATCTTCTTCATTTGACTGAGTGTGTTCAATATTATGGCAATGTTGATAACTTCTCGTCGTATAAATTTGAGAATTACATGCAAATTTTAAAAAAAGACTGTAGAAAACCAACGAAAATTCTACAGCAAATACATAATAGAATTCTGGAAAGGAGCAGCATTAATAAAACCATACAGAAAAAACATGGTACACAAAAGACATTACAACAAAAATTTAATATAACTTCTGCGCCCGTATATGCAAAATATTATTTTGACCTTTTCTTTCTTTCCCCGAACACACCAAATAATTTCTGTTACACAAAAGATATGGTTCCTATACAAGTCAAAGGATTTTTCAGTGAAGAAGAAATCGATTACGTCATTGGAAACAGATTAGATAATATAAAAAGTTTTTTTGAAGAACCAATTGACTCGATGACCGCTTTAGGAATTTCTATTGCTACAACAATAAAATCAACTGAAGAGAAATTTAAAATTGACGATATTTTATGCAAAATATTTTGTATTCCTGTCGAAGAAGGCTACGTTCTTCAACCTATACTACATCATTGCGTATAGGTAAGAGACAAATTTAGACACCGAGTTTACTTTTCCTGTTTCATAGAAATAGAAAATAACCGAAAAAGTTCTAATGGCGCTTTTATACTCTCTTTTGATAGCTTCGTTTAATGAAAAAATTCATAATGGACCAACATAAAGTTTTCACTTTGGCAACACCAGTATATAGATGCGATGCAACAGTCGGCAGAGATAACATCGAAAACATTCCAGAAAATATTAATGGTAAAAATAATGAATGATATGTGTTTGTTTAATTAATTTCTTTTTTTTAAGTGGTATCTATAGATGAAAAAATAACAGCTTTACAAAAGGAAGTAGGAATAATCAAAGAGATACTATGTAAGCAAACAGTTATGCTGCAGAAGATGTCTGAGAAATTGTTCCCTCCTCACCACAATTTAAATATATTTCCCATAAAAAGTGTTCAGGACCTGAAGGATAAAGACGAGTCTCTAAAGGATAAGCCGCAAGAAGAGGTGGTGAGTCTATATTTTTAACTAAACCTTTTAAATTGAGGCAATAGCGTTTTAATTTATGTTACATAGGTATTTTATATAAAACAAATCGTGGGAAGCTCCAAAATACAGAACATATTTCATAAAATATTTATGGAGGACACCTTGCTGCAATTAAATTGGGATGGTATGAAGGGAAAAACAGCAATTAACAATTTTTTGTTATTTAAGGAGTTATTTTTTGGTAAATGAAATTTTATTAATAAATACTGAAATATCATATAATAGTTTTTTTATATGTAGAAGCAGTGAAAAGTCCTACTTTTGGATATGGAGAATATGAAACTGCTATGAAAAATGCTTTCAGACTGGCAAAGGCAAAATTCTACAGAAAAACTTATAAATTAAAACACTAATAATGTATTTTTGTATTGGAGTTATTTATTTTTGTTAAGTTTAAATGAATATATTTATTTTTGTTAATTGAAATTGTTATATTTTCCTTTCTGTATTAAAATGAAATTATTAATTTTTATTAAGTTTAATAAATTTATCTATGTTGATTTGTTAAAATGAATTTTCTTTTATTTCTTTAAAATCTTGTAATGGGTAGAATGTTTCCTGAAATTTTAAAAAATGCTCATGCTTTGTGATTAATATATCAATTACAGTAACTTTCATGGTATATTTTAAAAATATAAACGTTTATTTCTTTGAGGAATAAAAGGACATATCCAGTTATAAGAAGAAGTCCATTTATGCTCCTGAAAAATTTCAAAAATATTCTCCATTCAAACTCCCTTCGAATTGCAAAAAGAGGTCTCTCTTTAATCTCCCTTCGAATTGCAAAAAGAGGTCTCTCTTTAATCTCCCTTCGAATTGCAAAAAGAGGTCTCTCTTTAATCTCCCTTCGAATTGCAAAAAGAGGTCTCTCTTTAATCTCCCTTCGAATTGCAAAAAGGGGTCTCCACTTATGCTCTTTTGAGAGGTAAAAAGGAGACCTCCCCTCTGCGGACATGCTAATGTTAAAATCAGGGATATTAGAGCCATATGGGAGGTCTCCTAAACTCCCCGAGGAGTACTCTTGGATTAATTTAGGATGATCCCTTTTCCTACTGGGTACGGAGAAAATCGCGCACAGTAAGACAGATGCGGCGAGGGACTTTATTTTATAAGATGAAATGAAGTGATGTGATGATTCCCCGCTAGATGGAAGTGGAGATAATGGAAATAGATTCTTTACGAAGAATTGTTTAGGTAATCGAATATTCATTTCGTATATTTCAATTCTATATCCAAGATTTAATTTGTTCATGCAAAGGCGCGGATTAGTTTGCACACTATCACATTTTTCTGCTGTAAAATGGGCGAAAAAGATAACGCTAAAGCCTAGAGGGCGAAATTTGATCTGATTTCGAGCATAACGAACAAATCTAAACTATTTTTACGATAACAATAGTTATTTTGCGAGAAATATTAATTTATTTATTTAAAAATTGACGCCGAAATGTATAACATCCAAATACACTGCAAGTTTAATGAAAGTTGGCATTATCGTATATGACAAATAATTAAAAGTAATTTTAATAGAAAGACTAGCATCTGTGGCAACAATTATTTTGGTAGAAAAACCGGCTAAACTGGCAACATAGTTCCTAATAATTTCAATATTTGGTATACCTAATGTCCCCCATCTGCTATAACTGGTATATCCTGTGTTACTTCAAGATTTCACAAAAGCAGTGGCAAAATTAACGTACTTTAGACATTTAAGTCCAATTATATCAGTGCCCATTTAAGATGTCTGCTTTCGGACCAAGAGCAGTAAATCTCGAACTGGATGCCTTAAAAACCTACGCAAAGTCTCTAATCGAACCGTGACGATGTACAAAGGTTTGAAGAGACGACCCCTCCCGCACCATTGCCCGGACCAGCAGAAACAGCTGAAAATTGCTGGGATTTCCCAGAGGAGCGCTATTTGAAAATCTCTGCGTGGTGCGACAGCAGAGGCAAAGGAGTTCCCTAATTCCCGAATCCCGAGGTACACTGACATGTTTCCCTGCTTCCCTGTTTCCCTGCTTATTGATTCAACAAAGGCGTCCGCTCGTTCGGGCTGTTTGTGCGGCGCTCCTCTGGCCCCTGAACGTGCTAATTCCAGCCCTTCGTCGTCGTCGTCGTCGTTGCCGTCATCATCGTCGCCAGCCTGCCTTAAGGACAACAAACAAAAGGCGGCCAACGAGAGATCCCGAGTCCCGACACAAATGCGGGACGTGTCGTGACTGCTCCTGGTTTGTGTGGCAAGAATGGGGCCAGCTGCTCCTGCCCCCGGAGTCCCGGCGGCGACCAAGCGGGACTGCTTCAGCGATGTTTGACCTCTGGGAAAAAAAACCCGAGTGGGCCTTTCTTTGTTGCCCCCGCAGAGGAGAAAGGCGGGAAATCTCTCTGCTCGTCTAATCAGCGGCTTAATGGCCGGGATTAACGGCAGCAAAGTTACGCAACTGGAAAGCAAATCGTCAGTAAAGCGCGCTGCGCTCGAATTACCTTGTTAAAGCCAATAAACCGTTTACGCTCGCTGGCCAGGGGCCGGCTGCAGCGGCGACTTCGTTGCCCCAATCAAGTCCAATTGCGCCCCAACGCCAACGCGGGTCGTCGTTGTCTCCTTTGGGGCCCTCTGGCTCCTTATCAAACGACCAAAGCTAAATTTTATCTCGGTCTTTTCTTTCTCGCCGCAAAACGTTTCACTTTTTCGAAGAATGCGGAAAGACGCGTTTATTGCACTTCGGACGCAATGAGCGTTTATTTCTTCTTTTCCGGAACGGCGACGTAACCAAAGGTGGAGCACCCGGCAATGGGGCACAGCACACGATAGAACAGTTAATTCTGTGAGGACGGCTTAGATCTAAAAAATCTCAACTACTCACTGCACCACAGGAGGAGGACCTGACAGATTCGCACAGCAGGAGCACCTTGCCCGGGGTCATTGGGATGCTGCTCCTCCTGGACCACGGTGGCCCACTATCGATCGGTCGCAACTCGACCTGTCGGGCACCCTGCAATCCGCACCGAGGGACGATCAAAACAAATAAAGTAACCCACCACCCGCACTAGAGCGCCCCAAAACTCGGACCAGGAGCCCGAAATCCTCCTCAGTGTCCTTTGCTGTCTCAATCAAGGAGCCACCGTCGCTGGTTCCACACGCACCTCACTCGGATCGATTTGGTGGGTATCGCCTGATTTTGCACATTCACTTTTTCGATTATATTTTCACACCGTGACTGGGCACAGTTCCCACTTAAATTACTACTTTTGGCTTAAAAACTATAAACACAAAAAACAGAAAATCTAGAAAATCTCTTTTCAGGAAAGGGTCGGCGTCGGACGCAGCGAACCTTCCCACTTTGCACTGCACTCGGTCGAGTCGATTCGAAAACTATTTCAGTGCCACAGCCAACTGCCGAGCCAAGGCGGAGGCGACGTCACGCAGCAGCTTCGGAGCGAGTGCCTGCGCCCTTGCGCTCCGCCACCGGTGCCCCGGTGGCCGGGAGCTTTGGCGGAACAAAAAGCGGTTTTTAGGCTCTTCCTGAACAGTTTGCGAGCCGCTAGCCAGCTTACAGCTTTCAGGAAAGATTCGCTTCGAGCGGTGTCTAAGATTATGGTCTAGCTCTGGTTAGCGCATTAGGTTAGAATAAGCAGAGATTACCATAATCCGAGACACCACTCGTAATGAATACTCAAATTAAGGGCTACCTGTTCTTAACCCTCGGGTGTCTTTATAAAAAAATATATTTTCTCAAACTTGCCCCTATGACACTATTTTACGTCCAAAGCACCTCTGAATGCCTTTCGAATGGCGTCAGCAAAACCCATTTATCATTATTCTACGCTAAATGCTGAACAATTTGTTTTTCATCATTTTATCAATATGTGGGTTCGATTCCCACATGAAATACCTTGGTTAATCAAAAAAATATCTCACATACACAAATATATAATACAAAAAAATACAGGAACACAAAATACAAAAAAGAAAGCGCCATATGGGCTTAGGTTCCCGAGTGCGCGAAAAACAAAAGAACAAAATAGAATTAATTCTACCTTGTATCACAGATAAAATAAATATAATCAATATGTATCTCGAATGTTTACAATTTTCCAATATGTTCAATGGTCTATTTTTCCTATCCATTCAAAGTTTTATTTTAAAAAAATAAGTATTTTTATCAATTCAAACCGAAGCTAAGAACGTATAAAGATACTCATTAATACATTTTTTCAAAACTTCCTTCTTTATATCTACAATAACAAAAATCGATCTCGAATAAATTGCTTTTAGCAAACACTGCATATACTACTAGAATTATTATAATACTGACAAAATGAAATATTTTGATTTGTTAAAATATTATACTATATAATGACCTAAAACACACAAGTTTAAAAAAAGTTTAGCCGCTATCGTAATCAGCAAACAAGCATTTAGAAGTTATTGAGCATTTGAACATTTGAGTCGTTGAATGCAAGTAGATATGTGGTAATTTTGGAAATGAAATTTATCATCTTATTACTAGCCAAAATAATCGCGCTCTAATATTTTGAAGGAATGTTCATATAAATATTTGTCTGCTAACATTTTTAAATTCTAAAACGCTAGAAATTTCCTATTGTTTAAATATTTGGTCATACAATTTTGGTACACAAATAATTAACTTTTTTTACAGCAACTTGAAAGATAAAAATACTTACCCTGGCTAAATCGAGATATGGCGAACGAAGACCATGTATAATATGTATTGATGTAGTTGCTAGTCGTAATTTTATCGAAACTTTTTCTGCATTTCTTCATAAGTAAAACAAAGTTTGTTTTATGTCTAAGTCTATTTGCAGGATTAACACTCATCTCACACCCAGAATGGATTACTTAAAATGATGAGAAACCGCGCAGGACTGAAAAAAAACACAAAATTTACCTAGAACAATTTTATTTAGAAGATGGAACTACGGGTGACTGATTTAGCTTAAAATTAAAAAGTTCACCCACCTAACACGAAGTGAAATAAGAAATCTACAGGTGAGAATACACTGATGTCTAATGCTATGGTGCAGCAAATAAAACCCACCGGGGGTGTAGCTTGATGTGTTTAAAACCTCTCCAGATGAGTTTTAAAACATTTAAATTACGGCTAAGATTAAAACTTCTCGGAAGCCCTTACGTTGAGAGATACAGGCGGTGGTAGTCGTTAGCCCCGAACGCGCAATTGCACTTGGGGCATTTTCGCTGCCGTGTTTCATACCTGGTACGCAGGCAGTCGTAGCAGAAGACGTGGAAGCATTTGGAGAGGACAGCATCTTTGCGTTTGACTTTGCACGAAGGACACGTCAGCGTCTCCTTATACTCCCTAATTTCCTCTAGCATGACCTCATCAATGGTCGTTCCAGTCATCTCAATCTTTTTCATCCTCTCCGCCTTGCGCTTGAACTGAGCCAACTCCTCTTGGAGTCGTTTTGTTTTATAAGCCTCCGCCTCCAGGGAGCTCGTCTTCTCGGCCACAACCTGCTGGGCTTCCTTCATTTGGGCATGATATTTTTCTAAATGCAGTTTCAGGTCCGCTGCAGATTGCGCAGATTCAATCGCTTTGCGCTTGTGCATTTCCATTGCCTGCTGACGCAGGGCCAATTCCTTTTCAATAGTTGAAACCGTATTCTGCAGGCTCCTCTCCTTTTCCTCCAGCTTCCTAAGAACGATGTGCATGGCTTCGATTTGTGTGTCCCTGGTAGCAACTTGATCTTCCAAGATTTGCTTCTCTTCTCTGAGCAACTTGTGCATCTGGTTTGCTTTAATTCGTTCCGACATCAATTTGAAATTAGCATCGTCCTTTTCTCTCAATTGTTGAATCAGTCGTGAATTTTGTTCCTGCATATCTTCAAAGGCCTGGCCTGTAACTTCCATTTCATTTAGGAGCGCTTCTTCTTCATGTGATCCCACAAAAGGTCTTACAAAGTGGCCTCCAGGCCATGGACCGTCGGCTGGCTTTTGACTGGCTACCTGCTTTTGCAGTTCATACTTTTGCTCCTCGAGCTGTTTTATCTTCCGAAGAGCTTCCTCGTCAGCCAATTTCTTTCTTTCCTCTCGTTTACTTTCTTGGATCTTCTTAAGTTGTTGGCGCAAGTCTTCAATTTCAGATCGAAGTTTTTTTTCAGTCGCCATCAATTGGACTTTGTCCCTTTGTTCCTTTGATACCCCCTTGTACATGTCCAGTAATAGCTTCATTTCTTTTTGATCATTCATCGCTTTTCTGAAATAAAAATAACAATTTAGAAAAACGTTTGAAGTAAGCGCAAATTCTTCGTACTTTAATTGCGCCTTGAGATCTCTGACCATTTCGGATTCTGCAATTTTCAGTTCTTTCAACCTCTGCGCTTCTTTAATATCCTTTTCATTTTTAACAGTTGCTCCCTGTTGATCCTTTTTGTCACCAGGAGTAGTAGAACCGGATGAGCCTTTCTCTTGTTTTATACCGTCCTTTGTGTCCTTCTCATCCTCATTTTCTTCTGATTCAGCTGAATTAGAAATACAATTATTTTAAGTAACATTTTCGGTGCGAAACCTAATAACAAAAATTATATTAAGTATCAAGTTTTATGTACCTACACTTTTATGAGAAATTTAAGTTTCATATTAACACGTACATATAAAGTTAAAAACTCGTATTGCTGATTAAATAATAATTTTGGGAAATTACAACTGACAATAAAAAATTTCTAGGGATTTTCTTTATTACTATTATTACTCACTTTTAATCTGCGCTGAATTATTTTCTTCCTTGACCCCACTGGAACCTTCAGAGCTCGTCTCCTCTTTGATGCAGCCCTCCTGCTTAACATCGTCGGAGCCTCGAATATTGTTACCTTCTAGCTTAGCTACCATCTCCTCAAGCTCCTTCCTCATCTGTCCGATGAAAAAGCAAATAAAAGACATATTAACTTAGCGGCTAGAATAAGAACCGGATATTCTTAATTTACCTTAACATTATCAGCGGATGCATCTTTATACTTTCGCTTATATCTCTGGACCTCTCCCTTCAACTGGCCATTGTGGTTCTGCAGGGAAGTGATTAAATGCCTCATCTCCCTGTTTATAGGCGCTGTCTGCTCATTTGCAGCCATATTCTGCTCGAACTCAATTCGCAACATTTCATATTCCTTACGAATTTGGGCTAAAACATCCTCCATTTGAATCATTTCACTTCGCACCTTCTTCTGAGCGATCAACTCTTCACTCTCCATCACCTCTATTTGGCGAAGATGTTGATTTTTGCTAGTTTGCAGCTGATTCCGGGTTTCGTCTAACATTGTTTTGATTTGCATAGATTCATTGTACAATACTGAAAACTGAGATTGAAGGCATTTATATTCAGTCGTTTCGACAATTACAGATTCAGGCAGCTGCCGGATCTGTTTGGAAAAAAAAGTCTTATTAGAACTTAAATAGATTGAATTTAGCATGATTTGTACTTACATCCATTTTAAGTTTTTCAACTTCCTTTAACGTCTCCCGATGCGTTTGGTGCAGCTTGTCCAGTTCAGCGAGTCTATTATTGGCTAATTCTCGATATTCTTCCAATTCCTTTTGTAGGTCCTCTAGATGTTGACTGTTAACGTTGGTTGTGGCCAAGCTCTTACCTGAGTTCTTGTTTGCGTCCCCATGCATTTGGTGGTAAGTCTTCAGCTTCTCAATTGCTTCAGCGAGATGATTTTCAAGCTTATCATTTCTACATCGAACCTTCTCTAAATCGTACTGTAGCTCATCGATCTGATTTCTCAGCTCGGCGTTTTCAGTCTCCTTAGCCGTGAGAGCATCTTGATACTCCTTCATCTTGAGCGACATCGTGTGAAATTTTTCGTGGAGAGATGTATTCAGATTTTGTAGATTTCTATTTTCAGTCATTATTTCAATTTGCGACTGTCTGAGAGTTTCATCAATAGGGGGAA
This sequence comes from Machimus rusticus, assembly GCA_951509405.1. Taxonomy (NCBI): domain Eukaryota; kingdom Metazoa; phylum Arthropoda; class Insecta; order Diptera; family Asilidae; genus Machimus; species Machimus rusticus. The sequence continues at coordinate 45,490,515 of OX608050.1, read as the reverse complement.
TTTCACCCCCCTCGTCTCCACCTTCCTCATTTGCGGTTGATCCATTTTTTAGCGCGAGTGTGACTTTCTCATTTCTTTGCATAAGACGATCGATTACTTGCACTATTTTGGCTACTGCTCGCTTTGAGACTTGAACTCTGTTGGCCAGCTTATCGTCGAGCTCTTCCTTATCCCACGTAGATAATTGAGCCAGGAAAGATGTTGTAACCTCGTTTTCATCTATTGGAAAGAAACCGTTGATTAGATTACTTCATAATTTAAATTCTTCTAAAAGACTAAAAGACAGAATCAATCCATTATCTCTACAAACTTGCTCTACATTGCGCAAGTCTGTTTTCTATCTAAAGCTATATTTCTCCAAAGCCTTGAATTAAACGAAAGGAAAGACAATAACACAATATGTCAATTTTATTTATTTATGAATTCGTCGAATATCTGACCGTAAGAAATTCTAAAAGAATTATGTATTTAATATTTACAATGTTGAAAAAGTCGACCTTTTAGATGCTTTTTATTAAGGATATACGTCTTATAGTAAAATTTAAAAAGCTGCGACATGAACACAATAATATATCTGGTGACGTCAAGGTAGTGCCTCCGCAAAATTCAAGTAAAAAGACGTTTAAAATCTCCAAATTTCATTCTTTAACTCCTAAAGGTAACGATTTGTATCAGCAGAAACAATTTAATTTGAAATAAAATATTAATTTTAAAATTACTTTATGTGATTTGGCCGTTACATACTATCTTCAAATTTAATAACATATCGTATGCATGTTCAATTTGTCGTTTCAATCAACTCTTTTTTATTTTCCCAGAGGCTAAAAAAATAGTAAATTAACAATGTTTAAATGAAATAAAGCCCCTTAGAGTTGTTTGATCTTCATAAACACAGTACTTACTCAATGTCCATTTATTTTATTGATTAGTGGAAGTTCTAGAATTTCTCACCATTTTTGTAAAATTTGATGCGTGAGGTTGACCTAGGAAGATTTCGTATAAATTAGGGAGTTTTGTATTTCACCCGCTGCGTAGTGCTGAGCCACTCTAGCATGAAGATTGCGTTGTCAGATTCGATTTTATTGGAAATAAGAGAGTAAAGCTCTTTATCAGAAAGAATTTCGATCTTCCCATATAAATAATTCATAAACCGGTCAAAAAAAACAAATGTTGTGCATTAATTTTGCATTGTGGAAATATGGATTAAGTAGCAAGATATCATTAAACAGGTCGAAAGCTCAGTTTTCTAACTCACAATCAACTAAAATCCTATGAAGATTGAAAGGACATATAAAGGAAATCAAGGCGTAAACAGACGTATATGGAGGAATCCGCTTAATAACAATAAAAAGCATCCCAGCTGCATAATTTAAAGGTACAAAATTAAAGGCAATGGATTTTAATTTAAGATACCCTGTTGTATTCATATTAAAGTTTTTCGTAATGGACAATAAATAGCATTCAAAAAAATCTTCCAAGACCCCCCAAAATATCATCTTACTTTTGTTTTCAGATTCATCTGCAGTCTCGGCGTCAAACCTCTGCAGCAGCACCCGAATATCTTCATTCAGCTGGTTCCAGTATCGGTTGACGACATTCAGGACAGCATCGTCCTGAGTTTGCCGCTTCTCCAACTGCTCTATCCTGTGCCGCAACTCCTGCTCGGTTCTCATGCGCTGCTCGATCCTCTGGGCAAGCTTTTTATTCTGGAACTGGAGCACCTTGATGTCCATCTCCTCCAGAGTCGACACGGGCCCAATTAAATGCGGCTCAAAATGCACCTTTTTTATAGGCGGCTGGCCAAGCGAGGAGCTTGCAGCAGAAGCATCATCTGCCGCTCTTTTAGACATTTTGGGTGATATGGTTTTGCCTGGAACTGATTCAGTGGTACATTTAGTGAAAAATTTCCATTAGGCATCTTATTCCGAAAAATAATTATTAAAGGCATAGAACTCATTATAAAACATCTCAAATGATAAATATATTAAGTCTACTAGCCTAAATTCCTCTTATTCATATCAGAAATCAAACAAACCTAAATTTAGAAGATAAAACAAGAAAACACAAAGGTTCGAAATGGCAAGAAATAAATGTCCATTTACAAACTAAAACCGAATATAATGTGCTATAGTACTTACTTTACTCTTAAATGTTATATCTACTAAGAAATTTCGTGGCAAGGACCAAAAATGTTAAAGATATTATCGATTTTCTAACCAATGAAATGTCAAATTTTTAATCGCTAATTTCTACCCTCAAATGCCCGTTTCCCCAAGATATACTCTTACCAGGTAAAATTTGTTGTACTTATGTACACTAAAATATAGTGTTAATTAAAAACTTTCAAATATTTTATTGAAAAATTCAGCTTTAACGCCACCTCTCCCAACAAAACACTCCTCTTCTGTCACATCACACTCAAAACGTATTAAAAGTCCCCGCGCTACTTTTGTAAAACGAAAAAGAAGAAGATTATCGAAAAAACGAAATGTTAAATTCGTAATCTTTATAAAGCATTAGATAAATTAGATTTGTTTCCCGTATAATTGTAAAAAAAGCGTGAAACATTTGCCATTTTTTCGATTTTCTTTGCAAATGTCTATTTACTGACATTAAAACATATCAACTAATACAAAAAAACTACTCCCAGAAGCAATATTCACGAATTTTATTTTTCTATCCTGTATTCCGGGAAAATTTAAGCAGGGTTTAAAAGGTTTATTGTGAATTCAGCGCACATTCAACCATATTCAGCTGGCTGACAAACAAAGCACGCACACTAAGAACGCGTGTCGCGACGCAGCGCTTTTCACTCCCACTCCATCTGATTTGCACCGATCAGGAAAATGACTAACGAGGGGAAGAGGGCATCCAAAATGCATTTCTGCCAATTTCTCCCACACAAAATTTGAATATTAAATAATCGCTGACTGAGTTTTATTTGCGGAGTTGCACTTACATAGCTCCGATCGTGGAGTCAGGGAGGACCGCCGCCGCCGAAACTTCCGCCTTGCCCCAAAGTCGCGTACATGGAGCGCCCCGCTGGAGCCAGGACCGGGGGGTGATCTTCGATCGGGTTGTGTCAGTCGAGTCAGGCGTCTGTGTGCGTTCGCGAGCGATCTTCGGTGTGTGGCTTTCCATTTTTGTGATTTTTCACTCGGATCCGAGTGTCGTATTTGACTTTATTGGCCGCGAGTTGTGATGGCTGCGGAATTTTTGTTCGATGGAAACGAATTGATCGTGAAGTCCGAATCGGTTGGCGGGCAGGAAGATGTCTTCGCGACAATCGGGGAGTTGCCCGAAAATAGCACAAAAATTACAACCATAAAGGGATATAGCGAAGGTGATCTCGGCGATCTTGGCATTGACAGCGCAGCGCTGTCACTTTCATCCCCCGCATCGGGAAACGAGGAGGCCGCTGAGCAGGCGATCGAACAGGTGCCGAAAGAAAATTTTCAACACATCTCGTCATACACATGTAGCTTTGATAGTTACTCTCCGCAAGATCAGGTAGACCCAACGCTATCATCACCATCATCATCAAACACTATCTTGGAGTACATTGTTACTCCAAACTATGACGCGATCTTAGATCAAGCGAATCTGGACGAGAACTACAGGTACTGCACCGTGTCTTCCTCCTGCTCCACCCATCCAGCGAGTATGCAGCCCGAAGCTCCCACACCTCCAGAGTTGGGTGCTCTTCTGTCCCTCTTTGGCCCTTGGGTGTTGTGCTGCCTCCCCTAATCCAACCCTCCGGTTTGCATGAATTTCAAGAATCTAATTTAAATCGATCCTCGTCTCTAACCTGGCACCTCTTTCACTAACAGCGCGCTTGGATAACTCGTGTGCCGCAGTGTGGTTTGCTTCTTTATACAGAAAAAAATAAAATAATGATCTTTGGACAAGATACAGAAAAATCAAACAAAATTTTTAGTTACATCGAACACAAGATTCTGCCCGATGAAATTTCACTGTGCATTCGGCCTGGGGCTTTGCAAAAACTCGAGGGAGAGCCTTCTCATGCCACCATTGCCATTGAGGTATTAAAGACAGGACAAACTATTCAAAACATCCCTAAGTATTAAATCTATTTGTAATTTGGCCGTTTTTACCTTACTACCAAGCAGCGGCAGCCAGCCTCTACTAATTCCACTACTCTTCCCGGCGAGCTCAACAGGAAAGGCGAACTTTGGCTAGCCTCCGGCTTTGTTTGAACTTAGATGTTCCGATTGCTTATTAACCCTTATAGAAAAGCAAACGACTTTCGCTGGTAACACTGCGCCTCTTTAACCAATATAAGTTTAGACTTATGCTTCTCTTTTCCTCTAGTCTAAAGTCTGCTCAATTTGTAAATAGAATAAGCTGAATTGATTCCGAGGTGTATATAAATAAGGTTGCGAAGTTGAAACCGTTGCATTTTTTCCAGCTTTCAACTAGATTTGGTCAAAACTTTGACAACGGTAATATATCTGGTCAGCAGAACGAAATTTTTGTAATGTTTTATGGCGTTTGCACGTAGCATATTTTTTAATAACATTATTGCAATTGAGTTAGAAAAAGTGGGAAAAGAAATTTTGTTTCAGAATTGGGCATCCTGTTAAAACTCAAACTCTAGTCTTTCGGCCCGAACGTGTTCGAAATATAAATGTTTAACAATTTCTAGTCGTCGGCGATATTTTTTATTTTATTTATTTAGGTACGATCCTACATACACTAATATTATAAAAGAATATTTCTGTTCTGTTCATAGAAAATATATCAATGGATAAAGGACAGACGACTTCGTTCCTGATATCGTTATTATTTTTCTTTAAAACCTCATGATTTTACGTAAGATAAAATTCCGAGTTATAAACGTTCAAAAATAATTTTATTTCCTAAAATAGAAGTATACAAAAATAACATAACAATTTTTTGTTTACCCAAATCATTAAGAACAATGTTTTTAAAAAATATCATTTGGAATGGGACCGTAAATTGTCCTATTTTATTATTGCTAAATTGATATCAGGTTAGTCCATTTATTAATTGAGAAAAAGTAGACACGGAATTTACAAAGAAGATATAAGAATGATTAAATAGTATATTTAAATATAGAAACAAAAAGTTAACACTGAACATTAAGCAGCACCTTAGGTTTCAAGAAAGATTGCCAATAATTCTTTTAAAAATATGTATGACAATGCTTCAATCTACGTGTTTCTTGTTGTTTAATGTTTATATTGACGAACATTCATTTTCACACATAAAATCACTCACAATTCATAATTCACAAACATCTCTAACCATCATTGCTTACTCTCTGTTCAGCACGCATTTTTAGTGTTTTTTTTGCAAAAGTTTTCGAGTTTTTCGTAGAGTTTAACTGGTGCTTCCGTCTTACTAACTCTAAATGTACGCGCACCACTTATTCAGAATTCTTGGTATCTCAGGGATCGGACTCACAGGTAGTTGCTAGATATCGATGTAACTATGAGAATTGCACCAGAAGCTACAGTACCATCGGAAATTTAAGGACGCATTTGAAGACCCATAGAGGTGATCTTGAATTTATTTATTTATTTTGGTACTACGAACATTTTTTTTCAACAGGGGAATATCGATTCAAATGTACTGAGGAAGGATGTGGGAAAGCTTTCCTAACTTCTTATAGTCTTAAGATTCACATTCGTGTTCATACTAAAGTTAAGCCTTATGAATGCCTTACCGAAGGCTGCGACAAAGCTTTCAATACCCGCTACAGGTGACTTTAAGCGAATCTTCACTTGGAAAAAGAGTAATAATGGATTATTTTTACAGGTTACGTGCACACTTGAGGCTCCATAATGGTGAAACGTTCAACTGTACCCAATGCCAAAAATTTTTCACAACATTAAGTGACTTAAAGAAACATATGAGGACTCATACGCAAGAGAGACCTTACAAGTAGGTTTTATTATACCTATGTATATAAAAAGGAGGTTTGTTCCACCTTCTAAATGTGAAAAGCACTTAGGCACAGAGGCTTCTTTACAATGCAACTAACAAATGTTCATCATAATAGAAAACTTCGTAAAATAAAATTATAAAGCCTATAAAATTCATAGGATTTTGTGCAACACTTGGACTGGATTTCCCCTATAGTATTCTCTAAAATCTCCCAGTGTTTTTATATTTAGTCTTTTCACGTTTCCCACTTTCAAGAAGCAAATATGTTTAGCTTTCAAGTAAAATTTTAAAGATCCTAAATTATAAATATAGGTATATAACATACTTTTGTAGAAGATTGAATTAAATCACTTTTTTAAATGACTTTATTTTTGGTGCAGGTGTCTTGAAGATGGCTGTGGAAAGGCTTTTACTGCAGCTCATCATTTAAAAACCCACACTAGAACTCATACAGGAGAACGACCATATCCCTGCCGTGAATCAAGCTGCCAAAAATCTTTTAGCACTTCGCATAGTCTAAAATCTCACACAAAAACCCATCAAAAGCAAGCTAATTCTGAAAAGAAAAGTAAAGAGAAAAAGAAAGCGCAAAGAACTCACAGTTTTTCAACTTCACAGAGTGAAAATGATAGCTGCAGTGATTTTAAAGAGACCAGCAGTTTTGGATTTTCTGCAACAGATTTTTCATCTTCTCCTTTGGATCCAACCTCTGACTACATAGACATTAACGATTTCCTCTTGTCTCCAGGAAACGAAGTGGATAGTAAGCCAGATCTCACCAACTCTTCTTTAATGCCTACGCCAACAGTACATAAGAGTTCTATGGGACTTTCGAAGGTGATTAAAACCGAATCCCCAGAAACTTCGCAAGCCCTTCAACTTGCTATGGCATCTGAGGAGGAAATACCTTCTCCATGGGTTGATGTGGCGGTGTTGGCTTCTAAGCCCATAATGCCTACTGCACCTGTAACACCAGCTTGCGTGGCCATACCAACAGTTGTTACCTCTTATGTAGATTTGCCAACAAACGCTAGTATTTCAGGCACAGCTCAATCCGGGACTCTATCAGAAACCAACACGCTTTCAATGGACATTGACCCGGACTTGAACTCTTTTCATCCACGAGAGCTGTTTACCGAGGACGAAATAAGCATTGAAAATTTACTTAATGATGTTAATGAACTTAGCAATGATAATGACATTGAGACAGCATCGCTACTAAATGAACTGCTGATGACTATTGATAACTCTCAAAAAGCGTTAATATCCCAACATTATGAAAATGTTGACAACAAAATCCATCTTCCTGATAGTATTTTAGCGAGCGAAAATACTGACAAATTTAAGTTCGTTAATCCAGCGTCTGTCTTAGGTAAGCCTGCATCAGCGAATAAAACTTTAAAAGAAATTACTGCCGATGCTGGTATCTGTCGATGTACAAATTGTAAATGCGATCCTAACATTGGTTGCCAGGGAGGATGCGCATCCGACAAACCATGTAAACCGAATAAAGATACGAAACCTACGCCACATACTTCTTCTAGTTGTTCAGCCAAAAAGTCACAATGCAAAAGCAAAAAGAATAAAAGTATTGAGGATGTAGCGACTTTGCTCGAAAAATTGACCTCAAGCGATAGTGGATCATGTTGCTCGAAAGGTAGTAAATCGAAAGCTGATTCATGCTGCGGAACAACTTCTAAAAAGTCTACAACTACAAAAACTCCAAAGAAAACATCATCATGCACCTGCAAGAGTCCAGCTGAGGGAGTTGCTAACGGCTGCTGTGTTGTTATTTGCCTAAAGACTCTCGAAGCGCTTAGAAATGTTTTAACTAAGAAAAACGTTAATTTACTTCGCTGCAATAGAACCGAGAGTGTAGTTTGAAGTCGCCAAAGTACACTTCGAATTGGTCGTTCTCGTTCTGTATCCAACAGTCCAAAGAATGAATACAGAGTCGAAGGTAACTATTAATTTTCTGTTTTTTTGTTTAGAAATAGAAAAAAAGAGTTATTTCCCAGAGAGTTAGGAACTGTAGGGAAGTCCCTTAATTGATTTTATTTTTGAAGCTGCCAGTGTTGGTGAGAATTGCTTTGAATAATGGTTATCGCTCAATGCTAGAAAAAAAATCGACCCAAGGTGCTTTAGAATAAAGCATTAATGCCTTCTCAATTGTGTTTTCAAACGAAATTTTAATTAGGCAGAATATTTACATATCTAATTAAATGTAAATATTTCTCCCATTTTTCCGATTAAACTAGAGAGTTTCCATACCAACTTCTAAATATTAGTGGGTGACCGGCCAGACAGTGTTTTCTACAATTAATATGAATTCCAAACAGGCACAGTTTAGCATCTCACAGAAGATTTGTAATAGATCCATTAATTAATCCATTAATTAGGAAGACGCTACCATCTTAATTTTTCACCAATTTCATCTATCAAATGTTTGCTGAAACATACATAACAAATTTTGGTGTCAAGTTTTTGTGACACGGGATTTAAAAAAAATCAATAACATTTGGTTTCAACCAATTTTTTAGCTAAAATTTGTTGGTCCGATAGTTCCATTTAGCTTCATTTCCGCTACAATAATATAGCAAATCTCAAATTGTTTATTGTAATAAAAACATTTTTTATTTTCAAAATATTTCTTATTACAACTCAAATGAGATCAAAATAAATATTGGTTTTTTGATTACCCTTTTTTAATTTATACGGATTTTACTTTCAAATATTGTGAAATATGTATTATTAAATCTTTTTAATTTATATTCTTAAAAAAGATTTAATTTCTATTTTTAAGCGGAAATGTAGCAATTCCCTTCTAAATTTGAATATATATTAATAAAATCTAAAAGAAAATAAGAGAGTGAATTTCGGAGAAAATTTTCCATTTTGCAAATTCTTATTGGACTATATAAGAAAATTAAAACATATATTGTTTTAAAAATATGGTATTTTATTCTAAAATATATGAATATGACTATCGGTAGTTCCGCAGACAATTTTAGCAGTAGTCTGATATTATAAGCTAAAAGATTTCTATAGAACTATTTAAAGTATATATGATAATAAATTTTAGCAAAAAAATAAAATGAAAGGCCTGCCGAATTGTTTCCGAATTACTCCTTAGTAACAACATCGAGGACTAATTCATAATTTTGTCATTAACATTTTGGTTATATCTAATTTTCATAACTTTACTAAAATACATAGACAAAACAGGTTAATTTAGAATTTCTAAAGAGCTGAAAAGTATGACTTTGTAAAATAATTAACGCTTCATAAAACCATATGACTGCAATTTAAAATGCTACCTTTTTAACTCCGCAAAGTTGTTAAAAGCACTTTTTAAAGCCGTCCCAGCAAGAAAATTGTAAGATATTAACAATTAAATAACATGCATTTTAAAAAGAAATATAAATTAGCATGTCAAACAAATTTGAATAGGTTTGTACCAAAAAAAAAAATAAATAAAATAGTTGTATAAATCACTAAACCAAATTTAAAGATTTAGAATTTACAAAAAAACTAAATTAAATTAATATATACCTACATATAAAAGTTGTTAACAATAAAGCGAAAACAGACGAAAGTAATTGCGTTTAACCAAAATTGATTTTATATTAACAAGAAGAGTTATGAAAACTATTCTGAAATTTGTGTTTTTTCATTCGATTTTTTACCTACATATGTATGAATAATGTAAATCAAATCTTATCATGTACAACAAGCGATTTTTTTATTTCATTAATCATATGAAATAACCTGTACAAAAATATTTACATAAAAAAGGGATGATTTGTTTAATTTTAAAAAGATGCCTGATATGGAAATCGTTCGAGAGAAGGTGCATAGCTTCCAGAATGTTGGCTAATATAAATTTGATTGAAAATTAATATTTTGCTTGATAGAAAGTTTTATATATGTAATTAGTTTTGCTTACGAAAAAGGATAGTTTTAGTACTTAACGCTATTAGTTTAAGTTCAAGTAGTCGCTATTTCTATTTAAACAAGGAAAAATAAATATAGCCGTTATATTTTTTGTTATGTTTTTGAACAATTTGTAGAAATATATTTGTAATGAAGAAAATAGCTATTATAAAAAGGAAATAATAAATTTTTTTACTATTTGTTGTTTTCATTAAATTTCTTTTTTAATTCTATAAAATCGATAGGTAACTTCACTGTGTGACGACTTTTCATAACAGTTGTTTATAGTGGCACAATTGCTCCTTGGACACAATAAATTATTATTATGTTAAAACTTTTAAACTCACACTGGATAAATTTCACAAAGTCCTTCTAGAAATAAACTTTTACACAGGATGGTCAAGTGCAAGGACGTTAGTTCTGAAACTTTGCACTCAAATTGTCGAATTTTCCGGTAAAAAGCCCCATCACCCCACTCACGTAACAATAAAACCTACACTGCATTATCACATCCCAAATATTTTATAACCTTTAAGGCATGTGTTTAGCATGAACAACAAATTTTCTTTATTTAGTTACCCATGAAAAGTATTTTTATTAGTAAACAGCAATATATCTCACATTCTATCACTTTTAAAAATACAAAACCTCCATAAATAGGAAATTATTTAGATGAAAAAAAAAACGAATTAATTCAAAGAGCATATATCAGAAGTGTGGAGCAAGAACCTTCGAAAAAGTAACAAATGAGTTCACCAATTGGACATGCATAATAATAATTAATAACATTCAACCATTTTTATTTCCAATCAAAAGTACTAAAATACAATAAAAAGCATAATGTCAGATTTTTTAATGCATTTTTAATATTTTTTTTTATTTCCTCTGTGAACACGACACAGATTCGCAAGTTCCAGGAGTGGCCTGAGCCCATAAAATAATAAAGCCACGATATAAAGTAATATAATTCATTATGCAGTTCTATCAAACCAATTGTTAATAACTAGAAATTGAACTTCTTCAATCGCAGCATTATTATTCTAATGGCACTACTCAAGAGACAGTAAGTATCATATTTACAGGCGCATTTTACACACGGCCGGGTTGTTATTTCATTGTAATTATCATTCAGCTTATATAATTACGTAATTTAGCTATCAACTGTATCATAATCTCTGTCGTTTTACACTACTACTGTTCATGTTTAATGCAGTTACAGATGTCATGTAATTACTAGCGAAGAATGTTACTTTAGCGTTTAAATAAAAAACTAAATATACTCATTGAATGGGTCTTGGAGGATACATACAAACCGGATTTTCCAGTAAATTCCCGTAGATATAAACAATGGTGGATAAAATACAAAATCGATTTGGCTTAAATCTAAACAAAAGTGAGCTGGATGGAGTAAAGTAAGCCATACACTTAGTTCATCTGTTATCCCTCTAGATTTCTACTTTCCGCCTTCGCCGTGAAGCAGCGTTTGATTACCATTTGTGCTAATTCCTTGATTCGGTCGTATGGCCGCTGATGTCCAATTAAATCAGACAAGATTTGAATACCGTTTTCGTGCTCAACAAGTCTGCAGTACTTTTCGGGATAAACCTGAAAAAAAAGTTGATTTGAGAAATATTTAGATTTGAATTAACTAGAAATTCTACCTTTGTTAAATTAGCTAGAGCCCAAACTGCCCAATGCTGGCACTCAGGGGTTTCATAACAGCGAACCAATCCCAAAATGGGCTCAAAACTCCGATAATTTATGTTTCGTTCACTGTTCAAATTCCATCGCTCAATTGCATTTACCATGCGAGCAAGCACATCGGATCTAGTAGGAAAATCTATAGTCCATGCCTCGTCTCCATCTGAAGCAATATGCGCCAACACACCTGCAGCATTGTAGCTTACCTAAAAATTTCTATTAGACATTTGAACTTTTCACAAATGAAGTAGGAATCACCTCAATACCATCACTATCTGAATCCAGAAGATCATAAAACACTTTAATGAATTCTTTCGTCATCAATCGATGACGCAACCATTTTACTTCCGCAACATTGCCAAGAAGACCCATCATGTTACGGAGTAATTCCTCCCTATCGGGGAAACACTGAGAAAAGTTCAACTATAAGTAACGATATTTTGTAATACTACAGAAATACTTACGCGCAAACATCTTAGAAAATATTCCATACCCTGACCATCCAAGAATCGTTTACAATTAATAGCAGTCTCATCGGTTACATTCCACATAGTTGACCAAGCCACCTCCATGACATCATCAAACACAGACCGCGTCAAACGATCCTTTATTAAATTTAGCATGGTCTGAAGGAAAATTTAATGTTAGTATATTTTGTTGTAAAATAAAAAAAAAATAGAATTTACGCTTATAACACCGAGATCTCCTAAAAATAACTTTTGCCGTCCATCCACCTGGCATGCCAAGGTGTTCAGTAGATAAATAGCTATTCTTTGCACAAATCCCTCCTGCTCCGTCTTTGAGACGCCATGTAGCAGAATTGAAATTAGTCGCTCATATTCGAAAAGCTGTAAGAATCAATAGTTGTCCTCATGTAAAGATTTAAAGAATTTTGGTAGTTACCACATCACCAGGCATTGAAAATTGACAAAGCGTTAGGTACCCGTTGCGTAGCATCGTGTCATCGGATAAGTGCATCTGCATTCCGTTCAACAATGTCCGTATGATGTGATTTTTCAGAGGTGTTCCAAACTTGCCCTTATCTCTTCCCTTAACTATGTAAAAAAGTGTAGCGCTACAAAATAAAATTGAGTGCATTAAATCAATCATTAAGGAAAAAGATGTCTAAAAATAAAATTAAAAATACGGCAAAATGTTGATATGAGCCTAATTAATTTGCAAATGAGTTAAAAATATTTCTTAAAACCTATTTTTCACTTACCTTCCCGATATTTGCATATGCTTAAATCTAAGATGTCTGTCCATTGCGGTCAACACAATGTCAAGAGCTGTGTGGATAGCCTTGCAAGACTCGAACCGAAACAGGTGGTACAAATCGTTTAAAACCTAAAAATGTTTTCATATAAATTAAAATTGCGCAGAACTTCTTAACCAGCCCAACTTACCCTTGTAAGGACCACCGGTCGGTCTTGGTAATACAAGGCTGCAGTTAAAATTTGCTCCTCGCTGGCATCCCCCGCGATCTACACACGAAGATCTTAATTCGCAACAAAATCAATTAAAATGAATTTAGCTTACTTGTATCGCAGGAATATCGTGTCTTTTGCATGCCCAATGGACAGTGTGATAAAGACCTAAAAATTGAAGAGGCCGGTCCGTACGGCTTGCAAGTCCAGGAATATCGGAGGCAATCTTTTCTGTAGTCCCTTTCTGCGCCACTCCAGTTCCAGCCAAATTCGTCCCAGATATATCTAGGTGTGTCAAATTTGGAAGATTCTCTACCAACATTCCTAAGGTCTGTTGATAGATGTGTTGGATATAAAAAAGCCTGTTTAATTTTAGCTTTTACTAGACCTGATCGGGTAAATCATATGTCCCATGACCGTTCCCTGAACTGCTTATCGAAATATCGAGCGTCTGAAGTCTCTTCATGCGACATATTGTGTGAAATTGATTTGCTATCGGCCATACATTAAAAAGGATCAAAGTAGTCAGGTGTGGAAGATTGCAGAGAGATTCCAAGTTAAAGTTGGTTACAATGCAGGATGTCAAGTCGAGATAGTTGAGGTCTTGGAGGTGGTTAAATTGCAACCTGTGGTGCATCACCACCCCGGTTAGGACCAATCGCCTCAAGTTGGGGAAGTTAAGCTGAAAATCCACTGGGGCCTTTTCATTGGGTTCGGCGTGCCGCAACAATTCCACGTTCAGACCCAATTCAAGGTTTTTCAGACTTGCTCCGTACTTGGCTAAAAGGTGGCGAGACTGCACGGTTATATCGTTGCAGTACCACATAGAAAGGGATATCAGGTTGTGACGGAAGAGTGTTTCGAGCCCTAAAAAGGGAAAAAAGAAAGCATATTTAAATCCATACGTCCTGAGAACTGAAGAGCTGCACAGAAGGTAATTTTTAAGCCATATAAGATTTGATAATGTGTTTAAATTAATATGGTAATCATTAAACTTTTATATTTTTAATTTTATAAGGCTCGCAATAATGCTATAATTTCCAGATATTATAATATAATACACTTGGCAACAAAAATTTTAATATCAGGTCCTCTTAAGAAATCTTTCGTATCCTAAATTTTTACAAAAACGAGTACAGAAGGTTTACTGGTAAATTTCAGGAGGAATATTTGTCTGTTGTACTTTAAAACCTGAAATGAGTTAGCTCTTTGTGATTCTTTCAGTGTTTTCTCATTTCTGGAACTAAGAAATGCAACACACTCATAAATTTAATCTACTTTAATACAAGCGATACTTTCTTGTATGTCCAATATTCTTCCTTTTATATGATTTTAAGATAATTCAGTGTAGGAAAAAGCTAGGTTAAATGTCGTTGTTCAACTACTTACTAGTTTAACTACCATTAAACGAACAGAATCGGGCAAGTGAGTGATTTTAAATTAAACCTGCCTTAAGGAGGGTTTCAACTAAACTTAAATTAGCCTTGAGTTGAGCTTGGGATAGGCTTGATCTGCATTTGAGCTAGGTTTGAGCCGGATTGATCTAGGTTTAACCTAAGAGAACCGCCCTTATTTTATCAATTCCAGCTCGACATCAGGTACCTCAGAAGTAAAATAGGCTCCAAGCAGTCTTACCTTCGCTGGTGATCGTGCTGTTTCTTAAATGTACAAACTTCAATGGTGTTCTCTGGGTGTCCCTGAAGAGATTTACAAAAGAGTTGTCCACTTCGCGATTGCTCCTCTGATGGTTTTCCAGAAATCTGTCGCATATCTCGGAAGGGATAACAATTCCCGATCGGAGCCATTTTAGCGACGATTCCGGGAACTGATCGCACAGCACGTACAAGTTGTTCGAAAGGTAATTGTAAACAATCTCCTGTAATGTTGGGAGGTCCTCGTTTAGGGCTCCGTTTGCTTTCAACCGCACCCGGCCGCTCATTGTGGATATATTGCTCAAGAGGGTCCTTCGCTCGATTTAGATCCCAGAAGCCAAAAATCCCATCAAAAACTCCTCATAGAAATTGTGGTGCTAAAAATAAAAGTGAAATTCAAATGGCGAACTGTGCAGTTCACGATCTGCGGCGCATCACGCCAGGAATTCAGCCGAGGGGATGACTCAAACCCACAAGCGGACAACCTACCGCTTCAGCTAAAAAATTTGCAAACGTTGAATTTAGGTACAATCTCGAAATTATTTACTCGAAACACATATCAGCGGAAACTGAATTTCCGCAATCAGACGGCAAGCGATAGACACAACCGACAAGACTCAAAGCCTTCGAGAAACCCGACGAAAGTTGGAGTTTTACAGATCTTGACAGGTTTCGCGCATCCGCGTTCCCTAATTCCTCTCCGCTCGGTCGCTGGTCGTTTCGCGTAAACAAGAGCAACTGACTCTGTAAAATATTTCGTAAACCTCAAGGGTCAACTTCGCTCCTCAATGCTCAGCCCGATTCGCGAGCTCGACAATTTCAGTTTTGACGTTACCTTCAACAAGGAGCAGAATCAGGTTCGGCCGTCCACTTGACGGGAAGAAGAAAGCCCCCAGCCACTTGTCAGCTGATTTTTATTTATTTATTCCCGGACGAAATGCGGCCCTTTCGCTCGGTCTCGGGCCCCCGCAGTGGAGTTCGGTTGACGAAGAACGTTGGGAATCGGTCGAGAAGGTCCTACTTTTCATAAAATTACTGGAAACTGTCACTGATGAAAATCTGCACTCAACTCACCACTGCTGTGCTGAACAGGTTCTCCTTGTAAACAAAATTCAGGCAGCTTTCCACCACGGAAGCAGTGCAGCACTGCCAAGTCGGATGTTTCGGAGAGCTTTTAGGTCAGTTGCATTCTTGCACTTTGAGATCCGACACTTTTCTTACACCGCTACTTACTTTCGTTTTATCAACAATTTAAATTCTAAAATTTTTCAAGTAATTTTAAATAAAAAATAAATTTTCTCCTGAAAATATTTACAAAATAAAAATATTCTTTCTTTATTTCATGATAAATTTAGCAATATCGTCAGCAAAACTCTAATATAAATTGTTTATAAAAATGGCACATTATTCTAGGCACCCTGAAATATCATCAAGAAAATTGCCAAAGATTTAATTGCAGGAAAAACAAACTTTACGAACTACTCAATCATTCATGAATAAAAAATATGAACAGACGAAATAACCTCCAAATCTACTACCAGAAAATCAGCTGATTTAGAAACACCTCAAGTTTGTCTTTTCCGCAGTTTGTTATTTGTTGCTTTATTTAAATATGCCAACGGAAATAGAAAATCTTAACCCAAATGTGTACCGCAAAACAGGTGAACGCGAGAGGACCGCATCAGAAGAGGATGAAGACATCGCGGACCCATTTGACCAGCGAGAAATATTCGGTGAGCTGAGCCTCTCCAATTTACTTTGATTTTACGATTAATTTGCATTTTCTACCTTATCTAGACTTGATTCGAGTGATTAACGATCCAGAACACCCACTGACATTGGAGGAACTTCACGTCGTTCAGGAGGACCTCATTACAGTCGACAATGAGGGGAACGAGGTTAAAGTGAACTTCACGCCGACAATTCCGCACTGCAGCATGGCCACTTTGATAGGGCTTTCCATTCGCGTGAAATTGATGCGATCTTTACCCCCTCGCTTCAAGGTAACAGTCGAAATTACGCCGGGCACCCATAGTTCCGAGCACGCGGTCAACAAGCAACTTGCCGACAAGGAGCGTGTGGCGGCCGCTCTGGAAAATTCACATTTGATAGAGGTGATCAATCAGTGCATCGCCAGATCGAATTAGGTTTATTTATTATCGCTTTAACCTAACCAACTTTTGTACATATAAGTAGAATACATGCTAACACCTAGGTCTGGTCATTTTGGTTTTGCTTCCACCTTCGTGGGTGGAATGGTTTTCGTTGGGTCGTAACTATACGTTTTTACAAGGGGTCCTTTTCCAGCTCTGGCGAAACGGATTTCATCCACGCGACTTCGTTCTTCGAGCTCTTTTGATATTTTCATGTTGTTCCATGCTGCGAAAATACGAAGTTCACTAATTAGTTGATTAATGATGCAGAACAAAATCTACTTACATTCTTTCACGCCTTCAACAAAACCCTTTTTCTTTATGGGCAGATTCTCTGTTTTGTGTGTAATCATTTTCTCAATTTTAAAGTAATCTCTAACGGCTGGAATCTTTAATACTGCTACCTGTAAAGCAAAATACAATGATAATGTTCCAAAAGTTTCTTAAAATGAACCCGGCTCACCTGACCCAGAGAAATGAAATTACTGCATGCCCAATAACATAAAATAGCACCAGGGAAGTTCATTGTGAAAGGAAATATCGCCAGTGGAAGTATCCTGAGGATGTGCTTCATAATTTGTAAGTTTTGCGCAGACAATCTTGCAGTATCCGTACCAATTTCAATGGTTAGGAAGAGCGTGGCACTTGTAATCACGGGTAGCAAAAAGTAAGGATCGGCAATTGTAAGGTCCTTGAACCAGAAGAGCCCACCATCTCGCATAGACTCAACGGGTGTATTAGCCATGCCCCGCAATGCCATAAAAAACGAAATGAATAGTGGAGCCTGTGCGAGAGGCACCAGCATGTTCTTGAAAGGATTTAAATCTTTCTCCTTCATAAATAGCATCATTTCTTGGGCGTATCGTGATGCTTCTATCGCATTCCCACTTTGCCGAGCCTCAGTCATTTTCAACTGGAGTAACTGCAGCTGTGGCATATTGTTATTCATTTTCGCAGCGTTTCTTTGTGAGATAATAACAAGGGGAAAGATGAGGAACCTCACAACTATCGTCCCCATAGCAATTGCGCCCCACCATGGGATATCCAAAGTAACATGCAGGTATTCAAAAATGTTCTCGATAATTCCCACTGGCGACCAACCTCCCAGTCCGAGAGATGCGAACGTGGGCTCTCCATTCGCTGATAAGGCTTCTGCTACTGCCTCTACTTTAGGAGCGACCGGCGCCTCCGGCAGAGCCGATAAATCTATTAGGGATTTTGCTGCATTTTCACTCGAAAAGCGGACCGCTGATACTCCAGCTAGGGTGAAACCAAAGTCGCTCTTTGTGAGGAGGATACTTTGAAAAGGAAATCGCTCCTGTTTTCTGTGGGATTCCCTCCTTCTGGGAACTGCTGCGGCGCAGTAGGGGCTCGATATGCAGCTCAACTGTGAAAGATGAGGTTAGGATATAAAAAGGTTTTTACCGGTAAAAATCAGGCATACTTTACGATTTAGGGGGATTGTTGCGTTTTTAAATCGGCTCATAGTATTTAATCTGCAGTGCCACATGGTAAATTACGCTCTTTTCCGCTTAAATAAATTTCAACTTGCAGGACCAATGGACTTGACAATCAGCGGAACTCTTCTTCTTCTTTTCATATTCGGAATATTTTTACTTCAAAAGTGGTAAAGTTAATGATGGGGTCTCTTGTGATGTGTGAACATAACTGGGATATCAAAAAACATATGTATTTTATTTATGTTATCTAAGCACACTTTCCCATCGAATAAGTGCAACTACTGTAAGAAGGCCGGCGTAAAATTAAATTATTTTAATTTAAATAAAAAAATGGAAACACATAAAATAAATCGAGTCCACTGTAGGAGATATCTTTCTATAGTTTGTTGAAGTGGTTAAACGTAGTTTGCAGCAACGGAAATTGTTATTAAAAAGAGGGTCTAAAAATTATGTGATTGCATTCAAAATAGTTGAAATTTGTTGCGAACGGTCGTAGTCGATGATCAATGAGTTATAAAAGTGTTTGTGTTTTCTGTGAATTTTTTCGTCATTCCCCAAATCAAATATTGAGCGTTATTTAGTTAAAATTAAAATTGCCGGAAGTGCTTTTGATTTCCATATCTACTGATTGTCAGCCTTCCGGCTCCATGGCGGCCGCCAGCAACAGTTTGATTTCAGCTGCAAGAATGTTGCGCACCACAAACACAAGAGCAAATGCTGCCGGCAGCCGTGTTGGTACACGCCGCCTCTCCCGGCGGTCACGCACACAGGCACAGACAGCGGCTGCTCGGCTCGCCCGCGGAGAGCGTCGCTTGGTCACGTTACAGTCGGTCTTCAATCGCTCGGCGTGGCTGGCTGCGGCGCTGCGGTCTCCGTCGGTTTTTCCCCAATTCCCAGCAGGAATAAAAATCAAAATCGGTGCACCGTTTAAAAAAAACAATTGCGTGGCCGGGCGACAGTTTGTGAATAGTGTAATTGGTGCGTTGGCCGAGTTTTCCGCAATATCCTAGCTGTGCAGTGCGAACCCAGTGAAAATTTATTCAAGGAAATTTTTGTGCGCCCCTCGCATCGCAAAGGAGCTCCTCCTGAGAGAGAAAAAGGCGTCGTCTCGTCTCCTGTCAGATTCAGATCTCGTCATCTCGACAAATCCCATTTTAGTCCGAGTCGAACCTTTCCGAATTTTGCAAAAAAAAAAACACCTATCTAATCCTGAGATAAGGATTAAAACATAAATTGTGAGTTATAATTTTTTGTGCTGGATGGAACTCTGGGAAAAAACTTTGCCCCGGCGACTTTTCGAACAGGTGTTGAATACAGCAGCCTCCCTCATCTCATCCTGCTAGAGTACCTGAGCCTGAGTACGAGTGAAATGGATGTTTTCGGCAAATTTGAAGGTAAGCAGGGCAATTTAATGGCCCGCATCATTAAATGAAAAGCGGAGGAGTTCTGGGGTTCATTGACTCTCCTACATCCCACCTGAGTGGCCGAGTCACCGCTGTAACAAATTCACGTTGCTGATTAAAAATTTAATTGCTTTCTCGGCGAGAATAATCGACATCTGAGCCTCCGCAGCGAGGAAATAGTCGGCCAGGTGCCGAGGGGTTGCGTTGCTATTTCAGGAGGTCGTCTGGAGCTCCAATGCCGACTCCGCCGACAGTGCGGGGGACACAATTAACGGCCCTGACGTCACCAAGCATCCAATCTCTTCCACTTGGTCAATCAGTCTTCAGTTCAGGTAAACAAACGCAAGTGGGCGAGCAGCTCGAAAACGTTGTTGACGTCCGTGAGGAGCTTTCGGTTTGGGTTGCTTGAATGGGGCTAATGTGGAGCTCCGGAATGAGACCCTCCGTGGCGGCGAGGTACACCGCAGCCGGGAGTATGAGTGAGCTCTGTTCCGCCGGGAGCTACATCGATTTTAAAAGCCATCAGTCGCTCCTCATAGTTGAGAAAAGTACTTTTGACCTAAATTGTTCTATGGGAAACTCTCGTCGTGGCGCCAGGGTCAATGCCAAAAGTATCCGACCGGCTGTTACTTTCAGTTTCTTCCGTGGGAAAGGTTTCACACGGTGCTACAACGGGCCGAAACATTTTCAAAAATTTACTAACCGTTTTTCAAAATGTTTTAATTTGTCATCGTTATTGTGTGTATTGCTCAGAACAGAGCACATTTTATGTTGCATGTTGTTTAGATACCCGGGCATCAAACAAATACAACTTCTATTGGAGGGTTTTTGTCTTATAAGTCTAAAATAAAATATATGCATGAAAACTTATGGATATAAGGATTTGACCCGCAAATTTTTTATATTGTTGTACACCCTATTTTTAAATTAACAATGAGGTGTTAATACTTCTTGGGTGATTGCCATGTTAATAATAATAACGTATTAGGAAATTCAGTGATTTATTCTGCTGGAGTCAAAATTATTTTAAATTAACATACATACTTATATAAAATATGCACCTAGTTATCTACATTCATAGTACAGTACTACATAAAAATAAATGGAACTCCCACGTTTCCTTTTAAATTAATTTTGTTGTCATTTTATTACACGCTAATTTGCTTGTAGCTGAGCGCCAAGAGATCAAAGGCATATTTTTTTTATAATTAATTTAAATGATTATGGTTAATAAATTAATTGTATTCCGCATTGATTACGGAAGCCCTGATACGGGTGAATTTTCTTTTTCGACATCTAAACTATATCAATTATAATTAAAGTATGCCGGTGAAAAGTTTTGGTTTATGCCGATGAGTTTGCGTGCTTGATAACTACAATAATTTCAATTTGGCTTCAGAATGGTCAAGGTAACCGACTAAAATCTATGCAAGAAACTTCATTCAAACGCAAATAAGTGGCTTTTTTGTGCGATTCTATTTCTGGATCAAATGCTTGCCATTTAATGAAAAATATATCCCCCTTGAACCCCAAATTGAATCAAACGCGACGCACGCACGCGACTAACAGCGCAACAAGGGCTATGTTCGGAGAGAAGCACTTTGCTATTGTCAACAGCAATTAATTATCGACTTTAGGTAAAAATTATCCTTTTAATATTTTTCGAAGCAAGCATTTCGTGCAATTTCTTTTAGGAAATTGATTTTATTAGAGATTTAATTTAATATGAATAAGTTTTTCGTTTACATATTTAAATTGTTTATTTTCCCTTTAAAAGGTGTAAGTGTTTGCTTGAAGCCAGATGTTATTCGAGAGCATTTAAAATGCCTGTAAATTGTTAATAAGCATTCTGGAAATGTTTATTGTTTTAATTGACTCGGTGTAATTCAATTCCACTTCGCTCCCAGGTAAATTCTCTCCGTGGAGTCCATGTAATTGCTTGAACAGGTGAAATGTTGCCCCCGCTCTTAAGACGTCTCATTTCATAAATTATCTGGAAAAACAATTCTCGGTTATCAGGCGATTAGTCATACTTCTTGGATTATCTAACTTTAGCAGAAAGTGGCTGGCTTCTCTATTGCCACTTGGCTTTGTGATTAGTCGCTTAGAATGTTCTAGCTAGACAATTTCGGACTGTGGTTAAGCAAAATGTTTGTTTGAAATAACATGCATGAGGCTAACGCATAACTTCCAATTGTGGTGCAAATTAATTCAAAGTGTTTGCTGTTCCAGTTGCGCAGAGATTTGAACGCTTGGGCTTGGCTTAAGATTCGTGCTAAGCGTAATTTTACTTTTAAATACTTGTCGAACAAAATATTTGATTCTTTAATTTGCACTTTTGCTGTTCTATCTTTCTATTATGATTTTGAAGAGATTTTTTGTAGAAGGCAGTGCCCGTTTTTGTAATGATTCATGTTGTTTTAAAGTATCGCGCATATAGTTTAAGAAATCCGGTTTAGTTATCTAGTTGCGTGGGCGTCACTTATTTATACACTCTAGAATCAGAGTTAACTAGATTAATTGACTTGAATTGCAATTACCTACCTACCTACATATAAAATTCAATTTTCGTAGAATTCTAACTTATATTACATGTGTACAGGACTTCATAGGAATTGTATTTGTCAATAACGAGCAATTTCTAAGTAAGTACATTATTTTAATTATTCGGAATTTTACTTGTATTTTCAGTTTTCTCCACTTTAAAAAAGAATTTGGAAATTATAAAATGTCCGTCAATAGGTAAAGAATTGAATTCCATCTCCTAAAAAGTTATTCCTTAAAAATATTAAATTGTTTATTTTTATTTATTTATTTGGGTATAAGAGTCGCTGATTGAAATTCTAGGAACTTTTTTTATAAAAGTACGTGTGGTCAATTAAACAATGAATTTAATATAAAATTCGTTCATTTCTTATTCTAAAAATATGATAAAGAAGAATATTTTAAACTGAAAGTAGTAATTTCTATCTTTACCAACTGACGACATAGCAACTAATTCAGATTCGCTTTTTTACAACGTTTAAAAGCAAGCGAAATTGTAACGTGAAGCGTTCAACAAAAAAATTCAATGCAGTAATAAAACTTAACAACATAGCAGTGAAATTCGGAGCATAAAAACTTAGTTGGACCAAAATATTTGGCTAAAAATAAAAGGCGTCTCGTTTAGCATAAACACTCCATGCAAACCAGCAATAAAATGAATAAGACATTACAACAGGGAGCTATCAATTATGTCGGCGGCCGCTTGCCGCCACCAATTTCAGGCTGATTATGATCGCAGGTGAGTGATTTTATCACGCCGATGATTGCCGTTTGAGTGGCTGTTACCTGAAGAGGGTAATTTCAAGTATCGCTGTTTGGCTTCGTCGTATCTCTAGTCGGTAAAACAAATTAGGAGAGGCGGGTTGGTAAACTGATTATTGTAGAAATGTTTATACTTATGTTGATTCGGGAATAAACATTAGCCATATTCCTACCTCTTTTTCGGGCTATTAAATTATGCCACTCATTCATTGAACGCAGACATTTATTCGGGCAGACTTCTCACGATTCATTCATATTTGAACTTATGCCAACGAAAAAATTGGATCCTGTTCAAGAAGACAACCTTGAGAGGCAATTGTCGTTTCGCGTCTAGTGTTATTTGATGTTGATGTTTTTAGTCTATTAAAAAAATGTAAAATTGAAACCTTAAAGTATCGCATGTTGTTTACAGAAGAGATAACTCTAAAAATAAAAAAGTAGCTACAACCAACAACAGCTCGCATAAACAGGATGACTGAAAAAACTATTTATTTAAAAATATTTGTTTAGCCAACGTTTTTATCATATAGCCGGAGATAGTGCAAAGGTATGAAACAAAAAAATTCGATCTATTATATTATTATTTTTTTCTTTTTTATAATTTTGAAGTATACCAACAGGAGTATACGAAAAATAATTCCCGCATTTATGTATTTATTCCGCAGACATTATTATATTATCTAATCTAGTATAGCGTAATGTCGCAAAGTTTAGGAGGATTAAGTATTTTGAACTTTTATCTGTTACCTAATTGATTTGAGCGTTTAATTTCGTGCTGCTTTCTTTAATCAATTGCACTTTGTCCCAACAATCGGTAGTACCTACATAGGTACATAGTTGAACTCGGATAGAATTCGAAGTTTTATTCAAAATTTGGATATCAGAAAAAGAAATCATACAAACCGACTAGACTTGGCAACAAAATATTTTTTGAAAATTTAATTTTGCAATAAATCAACTTCCTTAGCAATTACTTTTTTAAAATTGTCTTTCCCAAGTCGTCGGCCATATACTTTCTAGTAAGGGCTACCTTTCTCACGTAATTTTTTTAAAACGAGCGAAGTTCTACCATTCCGTGAGTCGTGAGATACTAAAATGCATTTAAAAAACTTACACTCAACGAAAAATTTATTTAAAAAAATTAATGACGATGTTTAAGACGTCTTTAAGATTCCACTAAAAATGGGCAGTTTAAAAACACTCACTTGAATATGCCACCACCAGTGCAGCAGCTTAAACTTGTAATTAAATGAACCACTGGATTTTGAAAAGACGAGTTAGTGAAAAAGGGCTTCTGAGAACTAAGTGAAACCCATCTGATGGCACTTACCTTGTCTCGGAGCTGTGCATGGACAAGAAACGGCGGAAGAGGGCCCGTGTAATTTAGCAAATGCAGCAACTAATTGCAGGGACCGAAATTCCAGGAATTAAGACTTCCTACTTTAAAGTGGCACTCACTGTTGTGTTCATCACTAGACAGATTTTAAAAACGTTCTCCACATCGAATACTGAAGGGAATCACAT
Organism: Machimus rusticus; assembly: GCA_951509405.1. NCBI lineage: Eukaryota > Metazoa > Arthropoda > Insecta > Diptera > Asilidae > Machimus > Machimus rusticus. The sequence goes on along the minus strand of OX608050.1, from coordinate 45,466,025 downwards.
GAGGCACGAGTGACACACTTGTGACCTCTTCTCGCCATTGTTTCACGAACAACAATGTTCAGGTAATATGGGCGCATTCAACTCTGCGATGGAGATTTCATCTTGGAGGACTCCTCTTCCGCTGGCTGCAAGGATAAATGGTTATTTTAAGAAAGGCAATTTTTAGCTTTTTACAGCATTGCACATAGGTATTTGGAAGATAGCGCAAATAGGTACCATTGATTTATCATTCATGCACTGTTGAAGGATTTTTTTTTATGAAATTAGTTTTATTTTAAGAACTGAACAAGTTTATCTAAAATCTAAAGTCAAAGTTACTTTAAAGTTGTTGTTACTTTACAACAAAAATTTATATCACCTCGTGGATTCTTATTAGTTAGGACCATTTACTGCACATTAATAACATCGAGTAAATCGAGATCTTATTGGTAATGATGTTTATGCTCTTACTGTGTTGTACTATGAAACTTGCTTATAGAACTAAAAATAAACACACACCGTACAAAATTTAAAGAATGGCAATAGTTACCAAATAATAATAGTTAAATGTCGAAAATGCCAAGTATATGATATTGAAGTCAAAAGATAAAAGTGAGGTAAATATTAAGTAATTAATGGAAGTGCGCTTAGTAGGGTACTTACTATTCAGAATTCGTAAAATAGACAATTTACCTCTCTTTTCAAATGCAATGAAACATGTTTTATAAAAAAAAATCGTATTTAAACAGCTCATTCCTTCGAGATTGCTTTCACTTTACTTTTTAAATCACTGCATTAACATTAAAAACATCAAAAAAGTTAAAAATCGTGAAAGCAGCACTTTACCTTGCAAATCGAACATACCTTTGTAGTAATTACCAACCAAACTCCCAAAAATTATTATAATTCGCTCTTCGTGAAAGCTACGATTTTAAGATAATTTGTGCTACAATTTCTCTTGTACTCATTTTTTCATATAATTTTCGAATGAAGTAATATCACTTAATTTTCAGTTCGGATAATTTTGCAACAAAACCAAATGTCTGATTGTTTATTCTCCAAACGAGATTATTATTTGCGTGATAAACTTATGCAAGATCTTGTGACGCCATTCATCTGAAGTGAAGTGCTAATAATTTGAACAAAAAGTTTTCCCCACATTGCTAGAGATTTCTATTTTTGCGGAGTCATTCTTTTCTTGTAGAGAAAATACAATAGATTAAAATTTGTATAATTTTTAGTGTATATTTTTTTATGTCCAATAAAAAATGTTTTTTTTTTTTCAGATTGTAGGCGGCATAAATCCAGACGTTGTATACTCCTTCTCGGTGTAAAGTAATGAGGAATACAGTTTAATGGTGTCTAAGGGAACCCATTTGTAAGTTTTAAACGTTTTTACAATTCTTATTTTAGTTCTTTTAACATCACTAATATAACAATATTTGTGTTTGTTTAATTTTAACTATTGTATTTTGCTAAAACATGCTTCGTTTGAATCTGATCTATTGCAATTCGCGTTGTACGGTAATGTCAATAAGATTCGAAAGAAACTCTGAGTGAAACTTTAAAAAAAGCATTGAGAACAAATAATTTCGCATTTTAAGATTATTTTATATAAATGCCCTTGATCTGGAAAATTAGCATTTTTGAATGAAAGAAGCGAATGTGTTTTTCTGCGCACAATATACTGATTCGTAGATTTAATTTTAATTCATTTACGAAAAGGTAAGTATCGTCTTTAACTTATTTCTATTGAGGTTCGGCCTTGGATGTTCAATTATTTTACTTTCAGTTTCAATAGTATTTTTCTATTTTTGATTTCCTGGCTTATAAATATATATATATATATTAATATATAGATAATTAAATATATATTAGAAAATTACGATTGTAGAGAATTACGTAAGATAATTAAACAACAGCTAAAACGCTTGAAAGAGCAAAATTTCTACTTAATAAACGAGCGGGCAAATTATTTTAGACTCTACCTCTTTTTTACGTTCTTAGAGTGATGTGCCATTATCAAGGTTTTTCAACAATATAGCTATTGCTACTTATTTTTCGATTTATAGGCTTCATATTAGAAAATGTAATCATGATGTTATCTTAAAAAATCCTGACACTAAGTAAATCGTGGAATTTGTATACAGATTAAAGGAGAGATTAAAGGTGTATTTCATATCTTAAACAATTGCGAAAACATACTCTGAGCTGCCTTCTTCAAACAGAAGCAGTTTTCGCATTCTCTTCAAACTGAAACATCGCCCACAATTTTTACTTTATCGATTGTTTTGCTAGCAGTTTCAATGATAAAGTTTATTTTTATATTTTTTCAGTATCGGGTTGCCGTGGATCTTTTGCAATGCATAATTTGTTTTATTTTAACTTGAAAAGTAAATGAATGCGAAACGTGATAAATATTATCAGTAAACTCCCCTACTTAAATTGAAATTTCCAATGAATTCTGTTTGTCTGTACCTGTATACAAGTACGCTATTAATTTCTGAGTGTTGCTTAGTTTGATAATGATAAAAACAGTTCATATTACAAAACCGAATCGGTGATTATTTATTATCATTTGTTTTACGGATAATAAATCAAAGGCGTTTCAGTTGCTAGTCGCAGGCCGTTCGCTTTTATGCATCGTAAGTTTTACTGTTTTTTATCTTTACTTGAGCATGCAACTGAATTAAAATGAGTCCATTTAGAATTTTTGCAGCGTTTAAATTGAATATCTCGAAGTTAATAATAATCCTCTTTAGCACACCTTTTCCGGCATGCACGCACTTATTTGGCAACAAGAAGGATGGAGTAAAAAGACACGTAATTGTGTGAAGTGCTTTGCTGCGTGACACGATTAAATTAAAAAAGTTAATCTTCAGAGAAACCCACATTAACGTCGACTTCCCACCGGTGAAATGATAATTTCGCATTAAATGCGAATTTATTATAAAAAATGTGATTCACTGGAAAGAAGATATAAATACTAGGACTATACTGAGCCCTAAAATTCCGTTCCCAAATTCAGTAAATCTCACCTTTAGGCTTTTTTTTAATGAATTTTTCTCTACTTTAATTGTATTATTCCCCAGTGCGGCTGCTATCAGTTTATCATGTTTAAGTTGTATACGAATTTCCAAATTTTAATACTATACAGATTCGAAATCAGCGTCGTCAAAATACCCAAAGTATGTTTATAAAATTTACGAAATTTATTTTGTAGGTACAATATTTTGGGATTTAATACGTATTTGTATTACAATTTTTGAATCATTCACTTAATTATTTTGTGAATACATACTGTACATTTAAAATAGGATTACAGAGCTTGATGGAACATTTTTTTGTATGAGATAGGCACTGTCATTATGTTGAAGGTATACTACTGGAGATGATCTCATTTGCCCTTTGAAGGAATTAACAGGTGTGACCTGAAATATGAACTACATTCATCGATTTTTTTTGCCTCAAGTTTAATTACTTAAAGTTGTTCCACAGACGTCGATGCCAGAGCCTTCCGAGAATGAGTGAGGTACAAGGACGACTGATTAAAATTTAAAGCACCTCTTTTCCATTCAATTTGACTTGGTTCGAGTTACAAAAGTGCGACATCGAGCACGTCAAGTCATTTCGTTCTCAATGGCAGCATAATCAAAAGTAATTCATCCTTTGCCAATAAATCATTTTTTCCCTTAATTCAGTTTGGCAACCGTAACTAGCGCATAAACGAAAGACTTTTGGCTCCTGGATATCTAGTACTTAATGTTGTTATCGATGTCCTTATATATTTTCAACGTTTGGAACATGGGAGTATAAAATGCAGGAAAATTGACCTGCTTCGGATGGATGCCAAAAATTCAAACTGGTTCAAGGGTCATTAGATGTTTTATGAAACTCTTTAGCGCTAGCCTCTGAAAATTTTCTCATGCAAACGAACACGTAGCAAGACTAATGGTTTTTATTTATTTATTTATTTATTTGTTTGGGAAGCTATTAATCTTTGAGCAGTTTTAATACTTTCTTCGAATAATAGAAAACGGAGATTTAGATAAAGTTTGCTTTTATTAATTCAGTTCAATGTCATAATTACCTCATGCATAAACGAAACATAAAATGCACAGAGTGGTTTGAACATGAATAGAAATGATTTTTAGGCTCGTTGGTTTTAAATTTCCTGCTACTTTTAGACTTTATAAAAATAAATAACATCCACGGTTAGATTTATTTTTGTGTAAACAAATAATACGACTATAATAAATTAAGTTTTATGTAGTCAGTAGCAGGTTTAAAATGTTGGCACTCTTGACTGTAAAAATTATGCCGCTAAAATACACAATATTGGAATCGTTTGAGGGGCTTAGAAGTTATTTCGGAACAGACAGAAAAATAAATAAATAAATCTTTCGCTACCTGCGATGGATCTAAAATCTCTTATATGATTTTATTATCTTTGCAGGATTAACAGTTCAATGTCATGCCGTACAAAGAGAAGTTTCGATTCGAGAAGGAGAAAGTGCAAATAAAGATATCATAAAAAAAGCAATTCCGGTAGGTCATGTTTGAGCGTCGTCCTCTGCTCGGATTGCTAATAGGATTGACGATATGTGTGTCAATATGGAGAATATCCCTGCAGGAGCCTTCCCTCCTAGGGGCCGAAGGAGACTTCCACGCCGGACAGTACCAGCAGCATGTCTACCGGCGCCAATTTTCCGTTCCGCCAACAGCCGATGCAGAAAACTCACCAGTGCAATTTGCTGGGACAACGTTCACATACGACGCCAGAGGTTCGAATGGCATTCCCATTAGCAGCAGGCAGCTAGATGTTTCCACTAGTTATTACAAGACTTATAGTTATCTTAATAAAACTTCAATCAGTTACCTGTTATCAGCCATGAGTCGGGACACTTTGCCCCCCGACGACTTGGGCAAATTAATAAACCTTAAGAATTTCAGTTTTCTTATGAACCAAGAGCCTTGCAGGAGTTCTACTCACGATTCGCCACTTGTTTTGATTTTGATTCATTCAGCAGCAGACAACTACATGAAGCGGCTATTAATACGAGAGACGTGGGGGTCATTCAAGAGCCCCTACACAAGGCTAGTTTTCCTCCTGGGCGCTGTGAATTCAACGAAAATCCAACACCGGTTAGAGCTTGAAAATAAAATGTTCTCAGACCTTGTACAGGGTAGTTTCGTAGACGCCTATGCCAATATGACGTATAAGCACGTTATGGCCTTAAAGTGGTTCACGTACTACTGCTCTAATGTTAAATTCATACTAAAGATCGATGATGATGTCTTCGTGAACACGCCCTATTTAATTGATTTTCTGAATCGAAGGGCGCCGCAACGGAACTTGTTATTTTGCCAGAAGCAAGTCGATTCTCGTGTGAAACGCACTTACCGGTCTAAATGGCGTGTCAGTAAAAAGGAGTATCCTGGCCGGTATTATCCGCCATACTGCCCTGGATATGCGATTCTATATTCACCTGATGTTGCATTTCGCCTTTATCTAAGAGCGCAAAAAAGTCGTTACTTTTGGATTGATGATGTCCATATAACAGGCACTTTGGCACAACAGGAGAATATTACAATAACCCCCTCTTTTCCGTACCTTCTGGACAAGGATAGCTGCGAATATATACTTTCTGGCAAGACTGATAAAAATAGTTTTCTATTTCTATTTACATGGCCGGATATACCTGAGGAGCAGGCTCGTAAACTGTGGAAATTAATTGAGAATCTAAGATAGCTACTAGTTCATCTCTATTCTTTACCAAATACAAAATTTTATATCGCAATTTTTATATACAGAGAATTCTCCCATATAATATACTCATTACTGGAAAAAAAAATACAAAATATATTTCATGTTTACTCTCTACAAGCCTTCTGCCGCCTCTATCTTTCATTGTGAAATTTCGAAATCAAGCCATTTATGAAGTAGCTTGTAAGGCCATAAACGGGTCAGCACTTAAGACCCCTAAGAATTCTCTAGCCAAAGTTTCTTATGATGTGTTACCCACCCTAATGGTGAATGATTTTTTCTTTGGGGATTCAATTGATCATATTTGTATGCAGCTGTAATTGTGTTGAATGTGATTTTTACAGCTTGGGAACATTGAAGCGGTCAACTATGTATGTCAATAGAGACAAATAAATTATAAATTAATTAAAGAGCAGATGAATATCAAGCAAATAGGTGACCGTGAATCTTACGTTGATTTACAGCAGGTCGTACGACAATATTCAAAGAAAATACATTTCATTGTAAACATATTAACTAACTATAAGTTCTTTAAAATAATTTAATTACAGTGAAGAAAATGATTGAATAACTGACTCAAATTAGCGTGTGACTCAAAGTTTATGTTTTTTTTTGTACAAACTGATTATTTTTTTAGACTTAAATTACACTATTTATGTAAAATTAACTTCTATATATAATGTAAGTTGTGCAATAGTACCAGAAATAAGAGAAAAGCAGCAGTTTTCTAAATTGTATTTTTTTTTAATATGGAGCGATTAAAAAGCATTAACTAACTCGATCTGTGTATAAGAGGCAAAGCTATAAAATAAAATAAATCCACTTGAAAAAATATATCAAAATAAATATCTACACTCAACGGCGTGAAATGTGGTGATTGTCATCTATAGTAGTGTTTTTTTAAATATCCAAAATAGAATATTATAGGTACTTTTTTGGACTCCAATTAACGAACCAAACATTGACAACTTCGCTGAATTTTTCACATATCTATTAGAAAAACTGCTGATCCTAATCGGCGTTTAAGAGCAATGTTAAAGAGCAACACATCGTTTTTTAGCAGCTTGATTAAATCAACGATGAGAAGTGAAAGCATGATTCTCATTCTGTAAATTATGTATTTGTGATAGTCTGACGTAGAAACAAGGCGACCAACGTTAATTGTAAAAGACTGTAAAAGAATTGTGTTGAGGTGATTGGAAATCGCAATTAATTTATTTTGACTAAAAAAAGAACTGAATTTAAACCACTGCTAGAAAAAAGCTAACATATCGAACGAGACAAAAGGATCTTCTCTGCAAGAGTTAAGGGGATGAAGTAGTATTTTTGTTGTTGGATCGCGATTGGTTCGCTCATTGGAGGTTGGTCATTAGACGCTTACATATCACTTAAATAAATTCAACCATAAATAATAATAACGCAAGTCAACAATGTTTTCTTTTAGTCTAAAATTTGAATGTTATTTTAATTTTCTTAATGCTTTTGTCTCAAAAAAAAAGGAAAATCATAAATTTTTCCTTTTTCGCTTTTGTCAGGACATAAACTTGCTTATCAATCATGTTTATTTATATTAATAGATGTTTACGGTTTTTTATATTTGTGTTGGGTCGTAAAATTCGAGTTTCTATTGAAGGTGATAAAGGGGCTTTTCAGAGAAAATTCAAATTGGTATAAAAAAAAATGCGGATCTAAAAGATTTGCCTCATTTTTCACGGGAAATACAATATCTTAAAGTCAATTATCTCGGGAAATACAGTTGACCACAAAGATCACTAGATTACTAGATTTACAATCGTATGCTTAGAATTTTAGAATAAAAATTATGTTTGCGCCACATTGTTCCCAGTGAGTGTAAATATGTATTATGAAGTAAATAAATACTCATACTAAATCAAATTCACAGCAAGCGTAGCAAGAATATTTTAAGAAAAGAACAATTAACAGAGCAGTACTTGATTAACTGGATCTCATTATATCTACTTTTAAAAACTGATGCAATCGCTTCATTGTTCCATTAATTTTAATTCTATTTCAAATCGAATCTACACTATGTTTTTGCATTAACCTAATATCATAAAATGGAACAAGAATATCTTCACAAATATGCGTCTTATGTTCGGCCTAGAATTTATCCATTACATTAAGTAAGAAAGAGTAAAGAAGTTATCATGGTAAACTGTAAGATTTGTGATGTTACATAGACTTGTTTAGAAGATTTAGAAGAAATTTGTAACTTGAAGTAAGCCTTAGTACCTATAGATGAAAATTGTTATGCCAAAATATTTCTATATGAAAGAAGTCATTTTATTTTTTAATGTAAAATGTAAAGGTACGGATAAATATGAACAAACTTAAATTGGTGCAATTTTTTTTATAGCGCGAAAGCGTTTTTAAGAATACTTTAAAAAAAAATGATTCTTTAGTACAAAACAAACAATGAGTAGGACTAGTTTTAAATTGATTGTACATTTATGGCTGTGTGGGTCTAAGAGATTATACGGTCAGCCTGAGGATCTTGTATTTCTGTAAGCAGACATGCCTGAGCGTTTTTCTAAATTCACCGAGATGAATGTACATTTATATTGAAGCATTCACTTCTATTGAAGGCAAGGAATTTCCTTTTTCAATCTACATAAATGATAGATAACTTCAACCAAACAACGGGTTACAAAGTATTTGGATGGTACCTTGTAAACGTCACAATTCTTCTCAATTCAACGAATAATTGCTTGAATAATTAAAAACTAGTCCAATTAAAAGACAGATCATATGCTAGGCATTCAAATGCCGGCTTGAAGAAGTAATATATTAAATGCATATATCACATAGAATGTAACCATATGCGCTAGAAAAAAAAAACATTTATCTTCTATTAAAGATTCGCGTTGTTACAGTCTTCTTTAAAAAAAATGTGTATTCGTTGGATGGCCTGAACAAGCTTAAATATATGTATGTAAAAGGTACTAAAACGAGTTCACTATAGGGTCCATTTTAATGAGATGTATTCAAAGTAGATAATATTTCGCAAATTTAATAATGTGAAAGAAGAAGAACAAATTCCAGTACCTTTAGCTCTGTTTAAAGTGTAATAAACCCATTAGTTGGTAACTCATCAGAAATTACATTCAAAGTGTAACCTCTTTAAGCATTTTTAGATAAATATTTATATATTTGCAGGTCTTTAAATAAATTGATGACACTAATTTTATATAAACAATATAAAAAGACCGTTGAACTATCAGTCTTAAAAAGTTGAATTAATAAACATGTTAAGACCTAATTCGTTTGATATTTATCTTTACTCCTATAAGTGTAAACAATTTTTTATTTATCTTATTTCAGAAAAGGGGCTAGTACAAAAGTTCGATCGTTTTAACTTTAAAATTCGCAATTTCTTTTTCAAAACCTATGAAGCTGCATCGCTCGAACTGTGGCTAAAAAAAATACCCTAAGAATTGGACGCAATTTCTCGTGATGATTTGAGTTTAAAAGAATTCAGCTTCTAAATCTGACTGCGCACTTCAGATTGAGCTGACTGCCAAAACTTAATGCTTGAAAAAAGGCGATAAACATACGTATTATGCAAACAAAAACTCTCAGTGAATAAAGCCTTGTTTAAAAAAAGATTTTTTAAAAGCATTCAAATGTTCAAGATAGCCACTGCCAATCACTAGCTATAATCGAAACAAAAAAGTCTGCTAAGCACGCTTCCTCCGGCCTCCAGGGACCGGACTTGATTTTTTGTTTTCTAAAAGATGATAAGCTGGCACTATGTTAATAAAGTTAGATATCTCCTTTTGGAAACGGTACAATTTTATCTCTAGTAAATGGTGTTTCGAAATAAACAAACTTTAAATAATATTTTTACACATCTCCCATCTAACATTTCTTATTTATTAAAACATTTCAACAATATAAATGCATCCGTTACAAACATCATAAATTCGTAAAATAAAACAATTTCTAAGATTAGTCTAGAAGTCTAAAAGTCAATAATTTTTTTAACAGCGGCAAGACATCGATGTTTGTCCGGTAAGTAAAATGGTTCAAAAACATGTGGGAAAGGGGTATCCCAGCCGGTGACGCGTTGTATAGGAGCTTCCAAGTGCAAAAAGCAAGCCTCTTGTATAGTCGCAGCGATCTCCGCCCCAAACCCATTAGTAAGGGGAGCCTCATGAGCGATGATTGCACGACCAGTTTTCTTCACTGACTAAAATTATAATAAAAAATTATAATAATTATACAGAGTTGGGGAAAAAAGTTACATGAAGTATAAGAAGATAAGAACTTACATTGCACACAGCATCCTTATCCCAAGGGAGGATTGTTACCAAATCAATAACCTCGCAATTAACGCCGAATTGCTTTTTAGCCAAATTAGCCACCTGTTTAGAAATTAAATACAATTTTTGACAACACCCTGTTACAAAGAGCGGTTTACCTCAAGAAGGACATGGACTTGAGTACCCCAACCTATCAAAGTTAGATCACCTCCCTTTCGCAGGACATCCGCCTTACCCAGGGGACATTCGAAAGCCTCAATTGGGACCTCTTCTACAGCTGCTCTGTAGAGTGTTTTCGGCTCGAAGACAATGCAGGGATCCTTGTCCTTGACGCAAGCCATCAGCAGCCCTTTGGCTTTGTTGGGTCCACGTGGGTAGACAACTTTAAGACCAGGAGTATGGGCAAAGTATGCCTCTGGACTCTGAGAGTGGTAAAGTGCTCCATGCCCCACAGCTCCGCAGGGTGCTCGAACTGTTAGTGAACCGCAATCAAAAAGGTTCCCACTGCGGTATCGATTTTTTGCAGCTTCGTTTACCAGCTGGTAAATAATAATTTGTTATGTAGATCATTACAGAAAATTCTTTAACGTACAAAAAAGTTAAAATGGTAAAATTTAAGTTAAATTCAAATAAAATTTTACAACACCAAAAAACTGCAAAAAATCTTAGATCAGAATATAAATCTAATATAGAACATGTATGTATATTATATTGTAACGACTACACCTTTTTAAAATCGCAGCAAGATACAACTCAACAGGCGCGCCCAGTAGTGCCCGAGTAGCGAGATAAAACGCAATGCCCCATTCTTAAATCCTGACTAACGTTTTATACCTTTAACCTGGTCATAAACTAAATCCTTTGGCGCCTAAACTACGAGCATTCTAGGACATGTTCATTTAAGAAGGCGCTTGTTTCATATTTTGTTCTTTGCACATGCGCCAAGAGCTTTATGATCCTGCTCAGGGAACCTATGCTTTTCCTTCTTAGAATTGCACAAAGTTTGAATCGGATTTGTTAAAAAGGGATATATTTATTGTTTCTTCTTGTTAGCACTTAATTATGAACAAAAGCCGTTTATGCCGATTCGCCTGAGTTATTTATGATCACAGACATTCGATGCTATTTTCAGATTATTATAATGGTGCTCGTTCTCACAGTTTCGTTAAACAGTTTATGTTTAAAGTTCCTGGAAAAACCATGCAAACCGTATTTTTTTTAAGTTTGTTTATTCTATATGTTCTAATAGGGAAGAGTCGGAGAATGTGATGATTTGGACATTTGTTTTTCAGTTCAGCTCTAACGAATATGAACAAATTGATAAATTCTATACTACATACTCTACCCCTAAAATTTCTAATTTATTATGGCATGAAATTATGTCCCATTTACTTGATCGAAGGCCGGAAAGATGTAGTCCGCGAACTGGATCTCGGCGATCGCGGTAGCCCCAACATTTGCGACTCCGATAGCGAACCCAGCGATGCCTTGCTCGCACAGGGGAGTGTTGAAGACCCGGTCCTTTCCGTACTTCCTCTGCAGGTTAATGGAGCACCGGAAGACCCCCCCAAAGGCGACGTCCTCCCCGAAGACGAGTGCCGAGCTGTCCTTCTCCAGGGTCAGGTCCATCGCATTATTTATGGCCTGAAACATGTTCATCTTCTGCTTGGCGCCGGCGACAGGTGCCTTTTCGTCGGGCACGTACGTGAAGTGCGTGCGGTGGCTGGTCGCATTTTGGACTATTCGCGGCGCCAACCTCCTGGCTTCCTTGAGAACGCACTGAGACAGGGTGCTTCTGATCATTTTGTGCACTGGGAGCTAACGTGGAACACTCGCGGACGTTGTTTTCTTTAAAGTGGCGAACTGACAACTGAAGATCACCTGTTTTTGACCTGCGATATTTTAATGCGATCTTGAAGAGGTATCGTTTGGTGGGTGCCCACGGTTTAGGTATAAATCTTGGATATGTATGAGGTGAGAAAAACCCAAAGGTGGTGAGTTTGCGCAATAACGAAATCGAAATGTCAAAATGACAAATTTCCATTTGTTGACTGTTTTGTGATGGGCGCGTTTTAGGTGACAACGAAATTCATGAAATATTCGATGAAAGGGCTTTAAATCCGACTTGTTAACTTCTTCTATTGTAGTGTTTGCGTCTAAACTTCGATATTATAAACTTTTTAATTGACTCATACACTAAAATTTCCCGGAAATTCACCCAACGCTCCCGTCCACACCTATTTTACATAAGATGAATATTTTGTGGTGCACAATTTTATTTGGACTTTCCTTAAAGTCTGGTAAATATGAACAAACGGTTTTAAATTGTACTTCTTCATTGATTTCAGCTTCCGTTTCAATATATTTGTAAAAGATTTAAAAAGGAAAAAATAGCGACGCAGCCAACAATAGTTGCTTATTTTGTTCCACATTCTGGGACATTACTAATGTTCTTTTTAAATCTTCAAACGTCTGCTTCCAAATCCAAACTTTTTAAAGCGAGTTTTAACAAGTACAACAGGTTTACTCCGATGGAAACCTTGGACATACCAAGGGGAATAATTAGCGGGCAGTCCATATAAAAAATATAAACAATTTCTTATCAAAACATTCCAAATGGATGTTTGTTTTGAAAAAGTATGAGTTTGCCTTTGATCTGTTTAAGTGAGCTCATTTCTTTGTTTCTTACCAATGAATTCCTTTAATACTTTTTCATTGCAAGTAATTTTGGCCTTTCCACAGTTGCTGGTAGTTCAATATAAAAATATATATCAAAGTCCCTCGAATAATTTCTTAACATCAAATAGAAATCAAGAATTAAAAGGAAACCCGATCTTTCCCAGCTTATGCCATCCGATGCTATGTTTGCAATGCGACTGATAATTCGGCACCTTTCCAATGTGGCGAATGGTTTGAACGCTTTGACCGACCTGACATAGCTCCTCACGACTGCTCTGCAGTTCATGGTGCTAAATATTGCATAAAGCACATTGGTCGCTTCGAAGGTATCTATGCAATCTTATTTCGAGGATTCGGTATCTAACACAGCTTAAAAAAATTAACAGAAAATTAAATTAAGTAACTATCTTGTGGCTAAGGCATTCGTATGAATAAAAAATAACTATCTCTTTATAATTATCAAACTAATTTTATATACACAAGTTTAACTACTAACTATTAATGTTATTAACCAATTTTTAGTCAGTAGTATTATGTGCTACCAGTGCTCGGCAGCAGAAACCATGAGCTGTTCGGACCTCGTGATCAACATGCCGGACTCACCGCTGAAACCAGAGCCATGCGATCACGTCCATGAGGCGCAGTACTGCATAAAGTCGACGGCACTGAATGGTTACTCAATTAAAAAACTAACGCACCTAATCGTAGCGCTTAATCCACACATTTATTTAGCTTAATTATCCTAATTTACTTACACGCTTGAGCAGACTTAAAAAATTTTTCGATCGACTCTTACTCATTTATCGTTTACCTGCCCAAAACAGGTGGCATAGGAGCAAAAAGATATTGCTCTTCCAAGGATCTGGGTAACTACTGCGATTACGTGAGGAACGTTGGTGACCAAATGGAGTATCGCTCCTGCATCTTCACCTGCAGCACAGATGGCTGCAATTCATCGGTGATTCCCACCCTTAGTGGAATTCTTGGCCTGTTCGTGCCGTTAATTGCTCTTATTAATCGCTCAACATTTACGTCAAGCATGTAGTTTTAAGTACTTTAATTTTAAAGTGATGTCAGCAAAATTCCGTCCATTTTTGTATAAATTTTATAAAAATAAACATAGAAAATTCCTAAACATTTGGTTGATACCTTCTATTCTTAACTTACGTATCATTTTATATAGATTTATAGTTTCGCTATTTACTTTTTCTTAGTCTAGAAAATTAGAAAATTAGGTTTTATTCTTTTTCCCACTTCATCTTAACCCCATAAAAATTTTGTATGAATTTGTCATAAAATCGATTTCGTCCTAGTTGTTCAGTAAGTTTTAGCTGAGAAAAACTTAAACAATCACATAATTGACCAAAGCTAAGCCGAATCAGAATAAATACAAAATGCACAAGAAAATTAAAATAAATGAAAGACAATTAAGGTGATAAAACATTGTAAATTACTCTTTATTCGGTGTATGGTTATTACAGATAGATCCAATATTTTTTAAAAGCCTTGCTTTAATGATCAGTTTCACTTCTGTTTCCATTAGTTTTATTGGTAACATCCTTAAAAAATCGCTGATTACTAGCATTATTGATTAACGGTGGGTTTACAATATTCTTTTTTTTTTTAGATTAAATTGTGATAGCGAATTTATTTGTGTTTATTTTATACTGAATATCACAAATATTGTGGTCTAAATTACATTCCAATTTGAACGCTTTTATTAATTTTAATTAGTAGTTTTTTTCATTTGTTTGGTCTCAAATTTTGTTAACACGATAAGGTTATAAAAATTAGTTTGTCAAATATCTTAGAGATATTTATTTCACCTTTAATCCTCAAATTAGTTCAGGACATAATATTGTTCTGTTCCTTCAAAATTTATTGTTTATTTTATGTTGAAATTAATTCTAACAATAAATAACTGACACGGTACTGCTAATTTCCTCTTATAGAGTAGAATATTATTAAGTTGATTTCATTTTTGTTCGGGAATTTTCACTATTTAAGAAATTAAGTGACTGCAAAATACCGGAACTAATTGAAGACATGAATGGAAGAAGGTGATATGTCGCATTTTCAGATTTTCCCTGTTCTCTGCATGGATGAATGGTGTAATGTGTATACGAAAAATTTTAAATCTTAAAACAACTAAGGAAAAAAGATATAAATAATGGAAAAGTACGTTTTAAGGATGGCGTGAAATGGATCAGAGTTGATGAATGCGGTTCATATTTATACAAAGAGTCATACGACACCATTCAAGGAGGTCGACATTTTCAAAAAAAAAGGAGTGCCACGTGTAGATGGAAAATATGGTACTGTGTCGGTTGAAAAAAGGCTAATAT
Organism: Machimus rusticus; assembly: GCA_951509405.1. NCBI lineage: Eukaryota > Metazoa > Arthropoda > Insecta > Diptera > Asilidae > Machimus > Machimus rusticus. Next base: position 45,450,972 of record OX608050.1, on the reverse strand, counting down.
CAAGGAGCAATTAAAATTTGTCAAACCGAAATATCGTTATTATTATTAGACCGTTTTTAGAGAAAAATATTCGATCTCCATTTTTATTTTCTAATTTCTTAAGGAGCTCGTATCTTTCAGAATTAATTTTCAAAAATTGTTTAAAATTTTTTTCTTTAGCGGAAGAAGAAGTTATGTTCAGTTTTTCTTCAAATAAAGTACTAAAAATACATTTTATTTTTATTAAATGGTTTACGCCGCTTGACACCTTTTTTGAATAAATATACTTAATTAATTTTGACATTTCTTAAAATATTTATGCTAAACTTTGAACTACATTTTCTCGAAATTAGAATTTTGCGACTTATAACCTTCATCCATTCATGTCTTCAATTGTAAAAACAATAATTGTTTGATCACTAAATTTGAAAATCATCAATTAGTTCTGTTGTTAACGAAAAACTGTGACAATACTTTTAATGTTTTGGTTTAGTATGTTTTAAATGATTCGTTTTTGTTATTTGAGAATACATATTTGAAAAATATTCTTGGAATATCTAACTTTTGGTTTTGAAGGGCGTCCTAGATTAAATTCAATTAAAATTTGCATAATTCACCGGCACGTTATTTGTATTATTGCTTGCTATCAATTCAATAAATAATATCAACGTAAAACTTTCTATTACATTTGTAAACAATTATAGTGATTTCATATTACCGGTTTGCTTATGTTCAGGATTTTTGATACATGCTCTAGTCATCTGGGCCCAAAATGTAAGAAGCTCCCTCCAACTTTGATAATAAGGTTTAAGAGTTTCTTAATACCGGCAGTTTGCAAGCTAAACAATTGTTTCCCTTTATATTTATAGAGATTATAAAATTTACTTAGTGTTTACTTATTTAGAACATGATTAAGCAATTTAAATATTTCCGATTAATAGAAAAAAAAAATTAATTCATTTTTTAGCTAGAGTATATATACTAATAAATGAAGCAAAAATAGTTTTTCGACTAGTGATTTTTTAATCTTGATCTAAAATAAGGTCTACCAAAATAAAAAAAAATGTTCCTTTCTCGAAAAGATATAACATGATATTATAGAAATAAATACAAGAACTCTTTCATAATTTCTCTGTAGAGAGGATCACAGAACCACAATGAAATAACAACTCTGAAAAAACATTCTCAATTTCTTAATGCAGTGAATTTTTAAATTTGCTCTTTTTACGCTTGAGTATAATGGACTCTTGGCGAACGCTTCGTTTTTTACGCGTCAATTTCGTTTTCTCACTACCGCCAAAAGCGTTTTGAACCTTTAGTTTCAAGTTGGATGAGATATCGTGCGGCTTCGTTGCATACTTTCCTATTCTAGCGTTTTCTCGACAGCCCTTTGCGTGCGAGGTAGGGAAAGCCATTCCAGAGCAGGAGGGCACTGCATCGTCTACTTTAGCAGTTGTTGTTAATATTGTTAAAATGCTAGAAGAGGAAGTATTAGCACCGTTGGATAATGAAACAATGTTGCAAGCGGATTTACTAGCGTCTACTGGCTTACTATCTTCAAAATTTATTTCGGAGCTGCATGGAAGGTATAATTCATCAGTGCTTGTCCCTACGTCAACAAAGAAGCATTCTTCGTTATTCATGAGTGCATCGTCAAGCTTTTCTACAGGTGGATTTTGGATTCCACAACTCATCAGGCATTCATGGCCTATATTGGCCGTTTTGTGCGAAAAGTTTGATGCGTTTTGTGAACTTAATGTTTTTGGTGCGAGCATTTGTGCAGAGTCTTTTTGTGATGATGCGACGACCTTTGCTTTCTTTGTAGGCACGTGGAACTGTTGATCTTTCTTGTTTGGAACAGATGGATCGTTGAGTAATTTTGGCTTCTTTTTGCCTGACTCTTTACGACCGTAAAACGGTGATGAGCGAACTTTAAAGCAATTTTTCTTAACATTCCTCGATGGTTTTAGCTGAACTTTTGCCTGTGATAGAGTAGACGGCACCTTACTAGAAGTACCTGTTGAGTCTGAGTCCCAGCAAGCTCCCGCCGAATAGGTTCCCTTGTTCTCCTTGGCTGTCTCATTTGATGGCAGTGTCGATGAAGCAGAAAGTGAATGTCTTTTATTGCGCTTTACGTTCGGGTGTGCTGACAAAACCTATTGGGTAAAAACAAACATTCGCAAAACATCTCAAACTAAATTGCATCGGTTGGTTAATCTACATTCGAGGAGTTATCTCTTAAGACTCAGACTCAGATTGGAAGCAATCAGCAATGGCTAGGACGTTTGGAAAATTTACATGACCCTTCGCATTCAAGGGGTTTTAGTGCAATTACCATTTTCAGGCTTAGTCACAGCAATATCAAGACAATGTTGATGCTCAAGAAACGGGTCACTATTTGCCACGCAATTGAGTATAAAGATAAATTTATGGGGGCATCATCTAAACAAGATTTGTTTCTTTCCTAAACAATTTTTCGGTTACTGGTACTAAACTTGATATATAGAAATATCGCGATCAGTAAATTTTCCAAACTTATTGAAATGATACACGTTGTGACGTTTAAAAATAAATAATCATAGCGATAAATATATTTGTGCAATCGACACAAAATTAAAGTAAAAAGTCATTCAGAGCAGAAAAAAAAACAAATAGAAAAACATGCAAAAGCGACGATAGATGTTGAAGAGGTCAAATTTTTCGCTTTCTTCTTCGTTTAACAATTTTAATTACTTTTCGGACTTTTCTAATCTGTAAAGGATATACGACAACGTAATTTGAAAGAAAATAAGAAATTGAAAATAAATATCTCATCACTGTTTACATGTTTGAGCAAATTTCAATTCAAATTCGGACTTAAGCAAATTTACCTTGGCGGTAGTGTGCGAAGAAACATTACGATTTGATACATTCCGCTCAATCTCATTTTTCAAAGTGACCCGCAGACCCTGCATTGTGCGAAAATCTGATTTATGTATGCGAGTCAAGCAATTTGAGTTCGTTAGATCCAAAATTGATGGTCCTAGTGCTCTTCCAACCTATTAAAAATGCATTTTATTACCATAAATCAGAATAAATATTTACGTAGAGTACCTCTTCGTACACACTCGGGGTATATTTCGGGGGAGCAATATTCATTATCTTCACATTGTCCTTTCCTCGACCCGGCAGTATATTTATGTATTTTCCAGTGTTGTAGTTGCTCTCTAAAGTGTAGCTCTTTATTAATCCAGTCATCTTGTACACGGCCACTCTTCCTGATCCTTCTTTCGACAAGCCATCTCTCTTTTCCCTTATTAAAAAGAAAAGTTTTAAAGTTCATATTTATTTAATAACAGAAGCCCTGGAAAATAGTCAGAAGAAATTAAAGTACAAAAAAATGACGAATAAAGTTGACCCTTTAATGCAGTTAAAATTATATTATCGTCTTCCAAATTTCACAAATTTTTACATTTGAAGTGGACTACCCAGAGATAAATAAAATAATAAATAATAAAAAACTTACCTACGATACATATTTCGTTCGGAGAAATTGCACGCATCGTAATGAAAATGATGGCAATTTATACTCATTAATCGCGGCAGCAACATGCACTCCACAGCATCTAAGGAATTAGGAAAATGATTCCCATACATAAACACACCCTTCTTGGAAGCGTGCCCGTGGAAATCAATGTACAAAAACACGTTGCTTTTCTCCTCGGCGGCATTTCGATCTATGTTCACTGGGTAGTTCCTCGCGTTGAAATTGGAAGTTATATTTATGTTATAGTTTGAGAGAATGTTCTTTTTACTGTTGGTGGACTTATTGCCAGTAGAAAGCGACAGATTTTTGGCATTGCCAATTTTGAGATCTTTCTTCTGAGGAGCCTTTTTGTTTATTGCACGTTGCTGAATTGAATTATGATCTTTTGATTTTTCATCACTCTGACGACCAGATGAATTATGAATGCTTCCCAATATGGGTTTGCTTTGCACCCTCCTCGCTTTCCCCTCAGATTTTTTTGTGAAAGATTGACTCGAATATTTTTTGACGGACGGCTCATGTGCAATCGTTTTGATCTCTGGAATTAATTTATCTGTAAAGACTTTAACTTTTATGTCGTTACTATTTGCAGGACCATTGTTGTTTGAATGATTCATAAGCGCTATCTCTTCTCCTTCTGATGAAGTACAATCCTTATACGATTCTGTAGAACTTTTTACATCAAATAAAATTGAGTTGTCGGTTTCTTGGGGATCTAAGAGATAAATGTACAAAATTATTTGATAAAGTAAAATGAGACACCTGAGTACCTTTTCCTATAGTTAATTCAACATTAGGAACACCGTTTTTATCAAAAGCGATCGATGAAGATGAAGAATCAGTCTTTAACACCGAGTCTGTTGATGATCCATCAGAACTATCCTCTTCAAAAGCCTCATAACCGTAGTGATAAAACCTATGTATTTTAAATCATATATAAATAAAGATTTGAATTTATATGATAAGCAGATAGGACAGATAATGAAACGAGTTTCTAGCTCGATATGTATAACAAATAAAAATGTTTTAATTTTAATTCTGGGGCGATAAACCAAGTAAAACAAATGTGGATAAATAAAAATCAGTTACTAACTCCGAAAAATAAAACGTAACTTAGTTTCTAGAAAATAATCAGAAAAAATACTCACTTAATAAGTTTCTTTACAGCATAAATGGACGGATGAGATTCTAGTTTTGGATTTATGTACATTCTATTGAGATTCTGTCCCAACGTATCTGTCCTGTAATGTCCTCTGAAAACCCCATCTGGATTTAAGATTGGCACGATTTTGAAAACATACATTTGTCTTTTAAGAGAAAAGATATAATTGATAAAAAGAAGTGTTAAGTAGACAATTAATTAAAATACCTTAAAGTCGTTGCAACATAATTCTTTCTGTCCAACAGCAAATTAAAGAATCCATTTAAAACAAAACTAGCTGGAGTTTCACCAGGATGAACACGAGACGATAAGAATATTACCTATTACATGATAATATAGTTTTTTTACGCGGACTTAGAAAAGGAATAGACAAAAGATCCTTACCTTTTTATCTTTGAAGACATTACACCTTTCTTTTTTCTCTGGAAATAAATAAGCCAGTCGCTCCTCCCTCTTGTCCTGAATTCCATGAAATGATGTTATGGTTACTAAGTCTACCCTTCGGCCTTCGAGAGATTTTATCAGGAGCTCGCGATGAAAGTATATATCATTTTGCAATTGATTATTTGAGTACTGTTCATAAAACGATGATCCAAATTCAGATATTGACATATTGCTATTAGTGGGACTGTTTTGAGAGGAACTTTGTGGTTCTTCTGTAGATAATTTCTAATGTAGTTTCACTAGATAACATTTTAAATTCTATACTACTACCTTTGCTAGTGGAAGGCTCTTCGCTGCTGGGTGATGTTTGTTTTGCAGCATCGGCCGGATACACCAGCCGTTTGATGATATAAGCTAGGTCTCGGGGACTTTTGGCCCATTTTCGCTCAAACCTATCGAGCATGCATTGGCACTCAGTGTAAGTAAATGGATATGTAAAAGCGTAATAGTGAGCTAGGTGGGGAAGCTCAAAAGGTCGATGAATGAACGAAATACAGAAGTTGTCATTTTCCATCTGAAGGGCGATTAGTTATATTTCAACCTAAAAACCTTAACAAATAATAATTTACCCCGCAAATAGGTTTTTCTTTTATGCGTTCCCACTTGCCGTAGGGTCCCACTCGCATAACCGGCTGCATGCCTTGATTGAAAAGTTTTGCTTGCCGATTTAAATTTTTTATGTTTATCTTAACATTTCGATTTGGTCGCCCACCTGGTTCGTTTAAATGTCACAAAAATATGATTCTAATGAAATTTTAGAATAACTTACCTTTAATGGAGAAAAAAAACCAAGTTCTATTTGGACTTTCGTGTGGTGTTCCATAGCAATCTGGCGTGGTCCACGCGTTGAATTCAGCGTGAAGGAGGCTTTCACTCCCCTCCACATCTGCGTTATTATGAAAATATTTTAGTTTTAGTTAAGTTTAAAAGTACAAACGTATGTGGTATAATTTTGAAAACTACTCGCACAAGAACCTTCGGTTTACATGTGGAAAAAAGGAAAAAAAGATAATAACAACAAATCAATAAATTTGTAAAAAATTATTAAATGTATTATAACATTTTGGTAGAAAGAAAGAAGTGTCCTATTTAGAGCTGTGCACTAATTTTCAGCCTTAATCTAGCCAGATCCTTCAAGGACTTACGGATATTTATATGAGCACACTTGATTAACAATTTTAAAATTCTTGAACGTCTTTATTAAGAATCAGTTAACATATTATCATTTGTTCGGATACTTTGTTGTTAACATCGTATTAATTGAAATTTAAAATATTATATACCCAAAAATGCTATAATTGATGTTTATTATCAGAGTGCATTTCCGCAGCTTCTATTATGCGGAAGTTCGAATTGGCGTCTTTTTAATGTATTCACATTTACAGAAATCACTTTTTTTTTGTGGAAGCAATCAAAAAAGCGAAACCAGAAGTCGTATACTAATCTAGGTGAAGGCGATCTATTTCTGTTTTGCTATAGTTTCAGAACAGTGATATTAAAGTAGGATCGATCCATTTCGGCTGGCTGAAGACAGCCTTCGGTATTGACACTATTTTATCAATCCCGATTCAGCGCTCCAAACTCAGGAGATTAACCCCGCGGAAGTATTGAGTCCATGCAGAGTAAATTTTCAATCATTTTGCGTTCCCATCTCACGACACAGCTGTCCTGGGTGAATGAACTGTTCGATAACAAACAGCGTTACGTCACGGACTCTGATGAGCTCGACTCGAGTGTTTTCGTAAAAAAGTTGCCGAGTTCACGGCGGTTCCTACAAAGCGGTTGCATAATTTGGAAAACAATCGCGCCTCTCGCTAATCTAATAAAACAAGGCAGCGATTGGGCGTGAGTTCCGAGTGAGAACTAAATCTGAAACGTTCTTGAGAAGAAGATAGCAGAGCAGCTCGTCTCCCGCTCGGGCGGCGACTTTGAACGCGGTCTTGGGAGCTGGCTGTGAGTGCCGCTTCTCTAATAACTAACCTTGGGAGCCGCGAGATTATATCATCAGCCGAGCTCGGCGGCGCTCTTGGTCAACGAAAGGCGTCTTGCAACCAAGGCCGCCTGGGCCCCGTGTATTTTGGTTTACATTACCTAGAGTGTGTAGAAGCTCAACTCGTCCTAGGTTCCCGGAGTCGAAATTTGAGCTGAAAATGTACTCGCCGCAGACGAAATCCTCGAGCACGCAGTTAATTGGGGCCCTCTGGTCCTCCACATTGTTGGTTCGTGCCATTTTAAATAAATTTGGCAGACAGCGATTTAATTATTTGTCTAATCCATCACTATCCACGGAGAAAGTGTTCTTTTCCACAATTATACGTTTTCTTAGGGGTTTTTCCCCCTCGCGAATTTTTCAATTTTGCAGCTCCGATGAAAAAAGTTGACAGCTGATCAGCTGATTTATCAATCGAAGGACACTGAGAAACACTTTGTCACTGAGAATTTCGATTCGCGAAAGGCACCACTTTGCATATAATAAAAATGAAGTCTATTTTTGTAGCACAGCGAAATAAAAACGAAACCTCCCAGAAAAAATTTAGGTCGACTCACGACGACTTGCCTTTCATCGATAACAGCGCCATGTTGGAAATTTTTTACGGGATATGGCTGGAATGGTGAGTGGTGACGTAATTTTAAGGAGGCTAGCTTGGGAGTGTTTTGGATTGGATCTCTAGTAAAAGCTTAGAAATTTAGGTGCATTTTATAGCTTTAGATTTGCATGGACCGGCATGTAAAAACTTTTCATTTTTAGCCGTTAAATAAAAATCGTTGCGTTCTACCTCAACAAAAACTTTTAGAATTTTTAAGCCAATTAGTAATAATATAATTTCACATGATGAATAGTGCAATTAAAATTAAGTATGCATCGCAAAGACAACTCAAATGATCTCCAAAGGTTTACAATAGATTTATCTGTTTTTAAGTAATCTTTAAAGATATGTTTTGCTTTTGCCGTTTTAAAAGATCTTTAGCGCTAATATTTTTATACTTTAAAATAACTTTTCGGCTCTTTATTATTATTTTTCTGATTCATTGAAAGTTTCGTTTAGTTTTTTAAACTTCTGATTTAAACTGAACTTCGTAATTAAAAATTATAGTTCCATGGTATACCTTGAAAAAGCAACACTGGCAGCACCAACATAAATTTGAATTATCAATTGTCAAAATTTTCAGTTTTTTTCAAATGCCCACGGAGCAGGGCTAGCTGGTGCGATTTTTATTGCTATTTATTTAGTTCGTAAGTTATGGCCTTTTCTCAAAGTTTAATGCTAGGGAACGCTACTTTGGCCAACATATCAAAAGAGGAAAAGGCGTTGCTAAACGATTCTCAGCGGAACAGCGATAAAGCACTGGAGGTAATCGACGAGTCTCCCACGGATAAAACCATCTCAAGAACGAGCAAATATCGCACGAAATTGAGCCAAACCAAGTCGAGAAGCCGCGCTCTAAGGAAGAGCAAGTCCGAAAATCAAATAAAGGAGATTTTATCGAGGGACAACCTCTCAAAATTCTTTGAAAGCGATTTTAGTTATGAGGACTACGCAAGCAGCAGCAAAAGAAAAAACTCTCGGAGGAGCAGCTTCGAAGATGCAAGACTACCGAAGACTTCCAAAATATCGGAGGAAAACTTTATTGATATCTTTGATGATTCCGAGGACTTCTTAAAAATCACTAGTTTCGGAGGAAAACAAGAAAAGGAATCGAATCCAACTAGTACTAATGAAAATGGTAAAAACCAAGAGACAGCTGCCGCGGAGGATGAATGGGGCACAAACATAGGGTTCAAGGACTTGGATTTGTCAGAAAAGAGCTGCAAAAGTGATCACGATTACGAGTCCTTTGTTGATATTGAAGACATTAGTTTCGCCTGCCGAATGAGGGAGCAGGACGATTTACCGGCGAAGAAAGATTTCTTGAAGAAAGAGCTTGAAGCAACCAAACACGAAGTATCAGTCCTTTTAAGTGGTGAAGTGAACTTTACCAGCACCACAGATTCATTTTTTGAGAAATCAAACCTTCCTGAACCCAAATTCTCCTCAACTAACATTTCAAAGCAACCTTACGATCCGGAGAATTTCAGCACCTGCGATAAAACGATGCTGAACTGGTCTTCGAGTACCACAGATGAGTCTCCTCCAGCAGACAAGAGTCGAAGTAAGGCAAAAGATCAGAACAGGGCTTCAGGCAGCCTTCCATCCGTCCAGGCGTCCAAAAGCATCTCGACTTGGGGCCTCCCTCCTGCGATTCTTAAAGAGTATGAACGGAAGGGAATTCGGAATATGTTTGATTGGCAAGTGGAGTGCCTGAGTAACTCCAAGGTAAATTCTAATATAAAAGCATACTTATATTACAACGCGATTTGGATTTTTCAATAAATTAAAAATAGTAGGTTTTGTCTACCCGTTTTTTATATTCATTGGGGTTTCTCTATTTTAGAAATTAAGAACTTTTGGATGCCAAGTCCGAAAAAAAATTTTTACATATACATTACATAATTTCATAATTTTCATAGGTGATTTTTGAACATAAAAACTTAGTGTACAGTGCCCCCACATCAGCTGGCAAAACATTGGTCAGCGAGATTTTGATGCTGAAGACAGTACTGGAGCGAAATAAAAAAGCTCTTCTGATCCTTCCTTTTATATCTGTTGTTAGAGAAAAAATGTTTTATCTGCAGGTAAGTTCACTCGGACTTGACAGATTAGTTCCTTACTTAAAAACATCTTTAAAGGATCTCCTCACGCCATCGGGTTACCGCGTCGAAGGGTTTTTTGGAGGCTACTCGCCTCCGGGCGGCTTCGAGAGTATTAACATAGCCGTTTGCACTATAGAAAAGGCGAACTCAATAGTCAATAAGCTCTTAGAACAGGGAAAACTGGACAACATTGGAGCCGTAGTCATCGACGAAGTTCACTTAATTTCGGATCCCGGACGGGGCTATATTCTAGAATTACTCCTGGCTAAAATGCAGTATATTAGTGCAAAGTATTCCTTAAAAATTCAAATTATTACTATGTCAGCCACACTATCCAATTCGAAAATGCTCTCTCAATGGCTGAATGCCGAAATGTTTGTTACAAACTATCGTCCAGTTGAATTGCGAGAAATGATAAAGATCGGCACAAAGATTTACGATAACGAATTAAATTTGATTCGTGAGATCGTTCCAAGTGCATTCAAGATTTATAATGATGAGGATCACGTTGCCTATTTATGTATTGAGACTATTTTGGAAGAATGCTCTGTTGTGGTGTTCTGTCCCTCGAAGGACTGGTGTGAAAAACTTTGCCTGAATTTAGCATCAAGCATGTATAATATGATAAAATCTGGTTCAGAGCAAGGTGACCTCCTGCGAAAAGCTGTTAATAGATCAGCTTTGGAGGAGATAAAATCTGAGTTAAAAAACAGTCCTATTGGTAATTCATACAAAAAAAACATAAAAAAAACATTAAATAATTTAATTTTTTGTAATGTAGGGTTAGATTCGGTTCTAGAAAAGACAATACCGTTTGCGTGCGCTTTTCATCATGCAGGATTAACTACAGAGGAACGAGACATCATTGAATCAAGTTTTAAAAATGGCGTTTTAAGGATTCTTGTGGCAACGAGCACTTTGAGTTCAGGTAATTAAATTGTATTGTTAACTTTTTTCAAGACGAGGGATTGATAATAAATAATCGGTGGTTGGATTCGCTGATCTCATACTGGGTCTCAAATTTAAGAATAATCTAGAAGCAATATTAGTTGAAACTTTTTTGTCTCAAATATTATCATTTTAGATATTTCTTTACATTAAATTACAGGTGTTAATCTGCCGGCAAGGAGAGTAATAATAAGATCACCGATGTTTGGGGGAAAGCCAATGAATGCTCTAACTTATAAACAGATGATAGGTCGCGCTGGTCGAACTGGTAAAGTGAGTAGTATTTTTGGAATTAAATTATGCATTTAAATCTGTCTTTTTGCCTAAGGACACCCTTGGAGAATCAATTTTAATATGCAATGAGAAAAATGCGAAAGCTGGCAAGGATCTTTTGAGTGCTGACTTAAAACCAATTGTTTCCTGCCTCGATTTGGACAGTAGTGTAAGTCGGCTTTAAAGTTTAATTAAACAAAATTTTCAGAACTAGAATATCTAAAATAATCAATCTTTTGAAATTTTATTTCAGACTCATCTTAAAAGGGCTATCTTAGAAGTAATTTCATCAAATGTAGCAAATACGAGAAGCGATTTAGAAAATTTTATAAACTGCACTCTTTTACAAGTCCAAAGAAAATTAAAAGCAGAAAACGAAGAGTTGGATTCGATTTCTTTCAGTTCAGAAGATGATCCCATTTTTGAGTCAATTAAATTTTTGCTTGAATATGAGTTTATTCGTATACAAGATAATGAAGAGACTAATGAAACTCACTATATCGCAACTAGATTAGGAATGGCATGTCTGGGTAGGAAAACTAATTTGATAAATCGAAAATATCACTTTAATTTGAAAACTATTTTTATTATAAATTTCCAGCCTCATCAATGCCACCCAATGATGGACTGATACTTTTCTCAGAGTTACAAAAATCGCGAAGATGCTTTGTTCTGGATTCGGAGCTTCATGCAGTTTACCTTGTCACACCGTATTCTGTTTGCTACCAAGTACAAGAAATCGATTGGTTGGAATATCTTGATATTTGGGAGAAACTTTCACCTGCGATGAAAAAAGTTGGAGAACTTGTGGGTGTTAAAGAATCATTTTTAGTTCGTGCAATGCGAGGTCAGAAGCTGGACTACAAACTTCTTCAAATTCACAAAAGGTATTTAACTAAATTTAAGAAGTAAAAGTAATCCATACACAATTTCATCTTTCAGATTTTATACAGCTTTAGCCTTGCAAGAACTAGTAAACGAGGCTCCAATTAATCAAGTTGCCGTTAAATTTAAATGCTCTCGTGGTTTACTTCAAAGCTTACAGCAAATGTCCTCAACATTTGCGGGAATTGTGACAGCATTTTGTAATTCTCTTAATTGGACAATGCTGGCTCTAATAGTTTCTCAGTTTAAAGAGCGGTTGTACTTTGGAATTCACAGGGATCTTATTGACTTGATGAGAATACCCGACTTGAACACGCAAAGAGCTAGAGCCTTATTCGATGCTGGAATAACGACTCTCGTTGATTTAGCAAATTCTGATGTGCTTCAAGTTGAAAAGATATTACATAATTGCATTAGTTTTGACTCTGCGAAGAAAGGCGAAGGAGAAGATGATGAGGAAGCGAATAAAAGAAATAATATGAGAAATTTGTATGTCACTGGAAAAACAGGTTTGTCGTATTTTCAAATATTTTAGAAAGTAGCTAGGTTTGGCAGACCGGTGTTTATGTTAAAAGTTTTAGGCCAAATTTTTTACTTGTTAATTATGTACAGCAAGAAAGTTTTACGTTTATTATAGAAACAAATCTTTTTAAATAGGAATAACAGTTAAAGATGCTGCTAAACTATTAATTAATGATGCGAGGCGATTCCTACAGTATGAAATGGGAGTTAAAAATATTAACTGGGATCATTCTCAATCAGAAAAGACCACTGAAAGCCCATCAATGCATATTGAAAAAAAATCTTTCGAAAATCTAAATACTAGTAGTAAATCTAACAAAAGGGCTTTAGGATCTTCTAAAAATGATAACTCTGTACCAAAAATATTGAGACTGAATAACCTTGAAAATAATGAGACTTTAGCATCAAAAACAACAACCAAAAAGGCTGAAAATGATGGCTGTGATATTTTTGATATTATACACAATAAAGAAGTTAACAAAGAAAATATTTTTAAAGAGAATAAAGAAAATCAAGTGGTTCTCCCAAAACCACTGGAGATTTGGGATAAGGCGTTTCCTAAAATGTCTGAAGATACAAAAGAAAAAGAAACACCTAGTGATAAAAATAAAACTAAAAGAAAAACTAAAATTTATAGAGAAGGAATTCGCAAGAGTCCCCGAAATATATCTAGTGAAAAAATTAATTTAAAAGATTCGGGAAAGGAAGTTAGGAAACAAGATGCACAAGTAAAGCGTGATTTAAAAAATTTAAGTGTTTGCAACGCAGGAACCATCGATGACTCATTCGCACTGAATACTCAACTTTTAAAAGCTTCAGATTACAATGAAATAAAAAGTCTTGCAACAAAACTATCTTCACCTATATTGCTAACGGATGATAGTATAGAGGAGATAAAAACCTCTCAACAAATTTCAACTATCCAAAATTCTCGAATACTTCGTTCTAATAGATCAAAACTAAAACTAGATCTTGATAAAAATATAACTTCGAAACCAACAACTACTGAGAGCACAAAAAGTGAAGGGTCTTCCATAGAAATATCGGACCTATCGGGTTCTTCACTCCTCCGAAATCCGATCCAATTAAACTCTTCCCTAATATTAAATGCCAGCAAAATAGAATACTGCTCTGCATCATTTGATCGTCTTTTTATAATCGATGTTTGTGGCAATATGAAGTTATTTTCAGAGTCTGTAAAAGAAATAAAAAAAGCCAAATCTCTATCACTTTCGGTGGCCGTTGAGAAGCTGCAAGAACAGCGAAAGCCGAAAATTGGAGCTCATTTGTTGATTAATCAACAAAATGTTAACAGCAGTTCTGATTATGACTTTATGTTTGATGAATGTTACTATCTTGCTGGTGTTGCACTGACTTTGGGGAATGAAAATGTTGCTTTGTACATTGATTTTCAAAGCAAGAGCGGAATCCCGGATATTAGCTCGGATTTAAAAGTGAAAACTTTAGAGTCTATTTTAATGGACAAGGAAAAAGTGCTCAAAATATTCGACGCTAAGGAACACTTAAAAGTCTTGAAAAAGGCAATATCTTCATTATGTGAAATAAATGCTTCTATTGAAGACCCAAAAGTTGCGGCCTGGTTATTGCAACCGGACTTAGATCTAACTTTTGCGCAGTTGGTAAGTTTCCTTTCTGAATAATTCTATTATTCAAAATTTACGTCTACATGTTTTTTTTACACAGGCCCAACAGTACGCTCCAGAGTGTTGTGCTTTGGTTGATTTAGTAAGTAGAGGCCCGAAAGCTTGCAGTTTTGGATTAAGTTCGAATAGTTCTATTAAGGGTAAAATAAGGCAAGTACTTGTTTTGCATATTTTCTTAAAAATTTAGAGTAACCCATTTTATTTACTCCAAAATAGATCTTCGGTGGAATCATGTGTTACGTTGCCCATTTTAAAAGCTCAACTTGAAAACTTAGAGCGAGTCGGAGATGGTCAATTAAAAAAATTTTTTCATGGTGAGCACGAACAATTTTCTTTTTGTTTTTTATGTTGTAATTGAATTGAATAATAATTAACATTTGAAACTAATTTTTTTAAGGAGATTATTTGTTTCGTTTTCTGATTTATAACTAAATATTTTTTTTTAATTTTCGTATCAAATACTTCGAACACTTAGAACGGAAAACACCTTCTTTTAAAAAGTAAATCAACCATGAGCGGATTAAGTTTTAATATGTTTTTTTTTTTTAGATTTAGAAATGCCTCTACAAATGTTGCTCTTCCACATGGAGTCCTATGGTTTCCCTAGTAATGAACGAGCTCTTGGAGAATTATCTCAGCTCATCTTTGATGCTATGAAAAAAATTGAAAAGAAAATTTACGAACTTCATGGGTCTCGTTTCAACCTTTCGTCATCGTCTGCTGTTGCCAGAGTAAGCACCAGGGCTTTTAACATATTATTTGCTGTAAATTTCAAACCTAAGTTATTTGATGCTTGGTCATAACATAATATACATATTGGTACATTTTTATCATAAATACTTATCTTTTGTAGGTTTTGGGATTGCATAAAAAAGGAAATGGAAGGTACTGCACTTCGAAGCAAATTCTTGAGAAGATAGACTCACCAATATCCGATTTAATTCGCAACTATAGAAAACTTAGCGTTGTACTTAGCAAAAATGTTCAACCTTTGCTCAAATGTGTCGTGAACAACAGGTAAAGATCATTTTGTGTTGGTATTTAAAAGACAAAGAACAATTTTCTTTTAGAATTCACGGCAACAGCATAACGTTCACTTTAACAGGGCGAATATCAATGCACGAACCAAATTTACAAAATGTCGCAAAGGATTTTGAAATAAATGTCCCAGGTAATAAAATCTGATCCTTATAGTGTAAAACTTTATTAGACTAGAAATGTTAACAGGTGCTGAGAAAATACTAATTTCATGCAGAAGCTCGTTTTATCCTGAAGAAGGAAAGAGTCTCATATCTGCGGATTTTTGTCAGCTCGAAATGAGGATTCTCACACATTTGTCACAGGTTTGTTTAATACTTTTGTTGGAGAATGGCTAGATTAAATTCAGTTATTTTTAGGATCCTTTATTGCTTAAAGTTATTAATTCTGAAAAAGATATATTTACGGCAATTGCTGCGAAATGGAATAAAATTTCGGAGGATGAAGTTTCTGATGTGTTGCGTAATGGAACAAAACAGATTTGTTACGGAATAATTTATGGAATGGGCATGAAAAGTTTAGCCGATGCTTTAAAGTGCTCAGAGCAGGAGGCCATGAATATATCTGAGCAATTCCATTTAGCCTATCCAGGAATAAGGTAATTATTTAAATTCAGCCTGTTTCCTTTTTTTTATTAAATTTACATTATGCCGTCTGCCTTTTTAGAACTTATACGCAAAAAGTTGTTCGATATGCCCAACAGAAAGGTTACGTTGAAACTATCACAGGTCGTCGTCGTTATCTTGAGCACATAAACAGTTCAGAACCGCAACTAAGAAGTATAAACAGTGATTAATGATAATAATATAAGATTTACTAACATTTATTTATAGGTCAAGCCGAGAGACAAGCTGTTAACACGACTATTCAAGGATCTGCTGCCGATATAGCAAAAAGTGCAATTATTCGTATGGATAAAAACTTGATAAAATACAGCAAACAGTTAAGAATAAATTCGCAAAATGATCGGCAGTCAGAAGTTAAATTGGTGCTTCACTTACATGATGAACTAATCTTCGAAGTGCCGGAGGACAGGGCTCTCAGAATAGCTAAAGCGTTGAAAATGACCATGGAGAATTGCGTTAAGCTTAACGTTCCGTTACAAGTAAAACTAAAAATAGGAAAGTCTTGGGGGACTTTGCAGGAGATAAGATTGTAAATATGTTCACTAATTTATTATATTTATTACGTATTCAATTGTAACAAATTTTCATATTTCACATAAACAGTTTTAACATTAGACGCCTCCCTTTTGTTTTTCTGCCCACTCAGTCCAAGAACCCTTGTAGGCCTTTGCGCTGTTATTTAAATCCATTATTATAAAAGAAAGTGTGAATTGCATTGCAATTAGTTTTACCTAGAATATCCGAGAGATTTTGCCAGCTCAGCAGCCTTTTGGGCACGTCCACCGAGCTTGCAGCTGAAGATAACAGTGGAGTTATTTTCCGGCTTTGAGTGCTTGTAAATGTCTTTAAACTCCTCGGCAGTAAGTTTTAGTGCTGACTCTAATTGTGGCACTGGAAAGAATAAAATATTTTTAAATTATTATAAGTACATATAATAATTTAATATTCAAAGATTACTGCTGAATAATTTATAAATCTTGGGGGCGTTTTTTGGATGGCAAACTAAAGACATTTAGTTTGAACTTCATGTGGAAGTAAATTTGAAGTCCATATTATCACATGATTAATTTATGAGCATAAACGATTATTAAAATTAAACTAATCAATATACTTCTAAGTAAATGCACCGATAGTAATTAGACCCTTCAAATTTCTAATACGAAATGTGACAAATTAATTTACTTGTATTGTAGAAAATTTAAAAGTATGTAATTTGATAGCTTTAGAAAAAGCCAAAGTCGTTGCCTTTTTTAATAGTGCCAAAATACTCCTAAATTTCCTCTTTGCATGATACTGATAATCGTTTTATGTTTATATTGATATAGTTCTGCCAACAATATTTTTTCCTTTTATAGGTATTTTCAGCATTATTATTATATGTATAAAAGTAGATAGACATTAAAAGAAATTAAGCTTACATGGAATGTTGATGCTGGTTGGAATTAATCCAGTTTCAGCCACCTCATCCTCATTGCGAACATCGATTAGAAGTTTTTCAGGGTGATTAGGCAAATCCTTAACTTCCTCGTAGTTGGTTAACTCCATGGCTCTATCACTTAAATTCAACTGATAAATAATAATTGAATCGCACCTTATCGGGGCCAATAAACAACTCAATCCGGCCACCGGCTGACTTTATTGACAATCTAATCTCAAGCAGCGAAAAGTTGGAATTTCTCCAAAATTACAGAATCGCTTATTTTGGGTTCATGTCTGAGGAATGTTCCACTTTATAAAGGTAATCTATTTTCTTTTCATTTTTCTAACAAACAAAAAATGTGTTTGGAAAATAACCGCATATTTATGCATCATTAATGCAGATTTTATATTCTTAATATTTCAGATCAATTGACTGTTGCTATTCAATAAAAGTAAGCCGGAAAATAACCCTTGCATGCATGAGAGTTATAAATGTTGATTGATGACTCTTCTCTCAACCGCAAAAAATAAATAAATTATGTAATAATGGCTTATTAGAAAATAAACTACTAATTTGCAGTATGTACTCGTATATATTTTATCTATAAATCACTTGATAGAGATAAAATTTTCCTTTTTCATTACTGCAAGATGGATTTGTGATTTGTTTTTATGTATATGATTTAATTAAAAAATACATGTATTTTTAAATTCAAGGTGATCAAAAGTCATCAAGAATTAATATATGTATGTATAGTCTGAGTGTTACAGGGTGAAGTATAATTAGACACATATCGTAGATTAATGGAAAAAATTTAACACAAAATTCATTTTTTGTATTTTAATAAATTTTAATAAAGCATAAATTTCAACAAAAGGTTGAAGGTAATTTTCACAATTACTTGGGGAGTCCTTCTCGCTCTGCCCAGTCTAACCAAGATCCTTTGTAGTTCTTGACGCTGAAAAGAGAATAAATTAGTAACTCATGATTTCTGTAGATTTTTGCGATATGAAAAACAATGGACCAGTGCAAATGATAGTTACTTTTTATAGCCAAGCATTGCCACAGCATCTAGGGCTTGTTGCGCCCTTCGACCTGTTTTACAAGAAAATATTATCTGTGCACTAAAGCCAGGCTTCTCACGGCCGTACTGAGCTACGAAATATTCGTCAGGTAAGGTGAAAGCCCTTCTCAAATCACTCACTGCAAAGAAATTACCACCACAATGTTAGTTTGAAGGTGATGTCTCGTAATAAAATTAAACAATATTAAAGTGAATTCTTGAGTTATTTTAAAGTAATACACCGTCATTTGCACTGGTGTTTGATATTTAATAAAAATGGTTAGCGTGGGAATTTATGATTGTGTGATTTTTTAACTACATACATAATTCTTACTTTTGGAAGCCTAACTGCTTGGCTGAATCCGTTGCCGTTTGACTACGTTTTCCAATCTTGCAGTAAAACACAATCGGAGTATTGTTGGAGGGCTTAGCACGACCAAATTTTTCTTGAAACTTATCATCCGGCGTTTCAAAGGATAAGGTAGTTACAACTTCTCCAACTTTTAAAAGCGTATAAAATAATAAAAGAAAACCAATTACGGGCAATTTAAATATATTTTTCGATTAATATAAAGTTTCCTAAAATTACCATTTCATCGCTGTAGGCGAATATCTATGTAGGTATATACAAATAGGTAAAGACAAAAAAGTTTGGAACCATTTTCTCCTCTGTTTGTCAACTGACTTTTTTGTTTGGTTGCTATTGACGAGCTTAAGTGTTAACAATAACAAAATTTTGGTACCAGAACGTTATTTATTATCGAGAAATAAATTAAAATATTCATTGTTTGTTCATACTGACAATTTCAAACACATAGTAGGCTGGGTTAGTCTGTGTACAGTAGTACACAGACTACTATGGTCGAATTTCGACCACTAGGCGACCACTAGTTCATATTAAATTTGGGTCTTAATTATTTGGGCCTAAAATGACCACTTTAATAGTGTTCAATGTTTAAAAAACCCAAATACCAAAATTAGTGGGTGAAATTATGAAGTGAATTGTGATAATTAAGTAATCCCAAAGCCCTCCACAATTTTGATAACCTTTGACCATATTTTCTTACTTCGTAAATCCAATTTTACGCGCAATATCCACTCCTTTTTGTGATCGGGCACCGGATCTGCAAGTTATAATCAGTGAAGTATTGCGATCTGGAAATTCTCGACCATATTTTTTTCGAATTCCTTCACACTTGTCGGATGGGTAAGAGCAGCTTCTAATTGCCGCACTACATTAATAAAATCGAAAGTGGGTTTATTTTACTTCATTTAAATAATTGTTCGCCCGAACTTTTTCACTGCATTATAAATCAATAGTGCACAATATTTTTCAAAAAGGTACTTACGGGGAATATTTATGCTAAACGGAATTTGTCCAGTTTCTTTCAGTTCCTCAGGCTCTCGGACGTCAATCAAAAGCTTCTCCGGGTGGCTATTTATGTTTTTAACCTCCTCATAAGTAGCAATGTTGGGGTCCTCCTCCTTCGCGGCGGTTGAGCAGTACGCTTTCACAAAGTAAAATGCTACGAGAAGAGGAAGAATGTAAAAAGAAACAGTTGCCAGCGACATAACTGCAGAATTATTCAATTTCTAATAGTTGAACAGAACAAGGTTTGTCGACGACTGAGCTTCGTCTAGAGTTAACCCAACCAGCGGATGAGAACCGGTTTAAGTTATGAATTGAAATAAGTGACGGACGGTGTTGTCACACTTGGTTTTGTTTATTAGGTAATAATCGAATCTGCTACGCTTGAGAAGTAACCCGTATAGTGAGTCTCCACGACGACGTTTAACGGACAAATTTAGCTTTTAAGTACATTTTCACCCTCTATTTTTAACAGACTCTGTTAATCTCAGGGCTTACTTGTATTGTAACATATCAGAATTTAGCTTGGAACCTATTTTTATACTAAGTAAAATGAATATCGAAAAATAAAGATTTAATGATGATGCTGGGCCTTATGTTCTCATATTCGCTACTCGCTAGTAAATCTTAATTTTTTGAAAAGAGTTATTTGTAACTTACTTTTACTACTTCTACGCTGTTTTGATTGATGATGATTTATTTTCGAGTGCTCTTACAAAATAAGCAATTATAAAAAAAGGAAAGTTTGGTCTGTAGATAGAAATTGAAGATTCTTCAAGGCTACCAGAAGATCTTTCCCTACATCCTTTATTTTTCCATAATCTACTACCGTTTTTTTTATTTAAATAAAAGTGAGTTTTTTTGTAATTGAACCACCGAATTAATCAGTAAAACCTTATTTAAGAAAGGTTTGATTTAAACTTGAAGAAAGTTTAAGCGTTTGGTCTAATTTTTCCTCGAGTCGAATTTCTACCACTTTTTGAAATTTTTCAAGTCTCAGCAAAACTTGTTCTTCGGACCGTAGATAGTTATGCCACTGGATCTAATCTAATAAGATTATTTCTACTATCATATTTTTACTATTAGACAAAACGCTCGTTAAGTAAAATTTAGAATACCTACTTTGCTTAGGGAAAAAGTGTAATCGAACACGCAAAGTTTTAAACTAGTTGAAAAGATATGAGTTTGGTAAAAAAATAATGACAGGGGATATAGCAAGCCATTGGAATGCATCTAGAAAATAAATTAACACAATCTCCAACGACTTACAAGGACGTGATGAGTTTTTAGCGCAAAGTTGTCTATCGATTTTAGAGACCGAATTGAAACGACTGCTTTTGGTACTGCATTTACATTGTTGGAAAGGCACCGAAACAGACAGCGCCGCACACATTGTTCTGCTACCATTTTTTACGAATAAAATATTCCCAATCACTGCAGTCCCGCGAAGCATTTTGAAATTACGAATTCCTCGCCCCACTCAGTCCAAAACTAGCCAGCCGCTAGCCACTTTCAAAAACAGCTGATAAGTGACATTTCTCGTATAAAAGTAATTCGAGTCTCGATGTCAAATTTATAAGTGCTTTGAATAATTTAAATTGTAATTTTTCGATCAACAAAGGCATTATTTGTCTGAAAGACTTTTAAAATAAATAGATGTATAAAAGTAAGTGCTACTAAATTTTTTGAAGAATTTTTAAAAGCAATATTGCAGAAAATTAAATTCAAACAAACTCAAAATATTCACAATAACCGACTGAATTATGACTGATGTGAATACTCCGAACTGCTATTCGCAATTGACAGTAGCGCTCTACGCGAGGAATTTGCGAACTAAAGTATTTATGTACCAAGAAAAGTTGGAAGTGCCTTGAATTACGTGTGGAAAAATTGTAATTTTCGTCGTTGTAAGTGCATTTCCTTGGTTGGAAAGATATGTCCTAGCTAAGCGAGTGATCCACGCCGTTTTTCCTCGATATTCCGCAGGCCAAGGGCCAAAAGTGAAGCGTATCGGTGAGGAAATATTCGCCCCTTGATGCAATGCCATTCGCCAGCGTTTTGACGAAAAAACGAGTGTACATCGTTTGAATGGACCGCAAATCCATTCAAAAGGACAATTCCGCAAAGAGATGGGTGTGGATCGCTGCCGGAGTGTGAAATTTTCGAGAAATTCCAGAGTTGATTTTTTATGTGCATTCCATTGACGTTTCTTTTTCGTTTTTTCTATGCTCGTCCCTGTCAAAAGTGCTGCTGTCTCGCTCGGAGCGCTTGACCAGGCTTCTGGAATGCCGACTATGCGATAAATTGTTGACAAAACAATCGCGAGTGGTGCGAATTCGAACGGTGCGCGGCGATACCGCTTATCAGGCACGGGCCGCGGCAGGAGGTTTTCTTTTCACCCCGCGATTTACGCTCTGGAGGACGTGCGGAATCGACCGTTTGTTTGGGCAGTACTCAAGGTGCTCTTTCCGGCAAAGGCCAATTTCGCGACACCTTGAGCACCTGACCGACGGTTTTTAACTGAGGGGCACTTTTTGCTGCCTTGACAAGCACAAATAAACGTTAAAATAAAGGATACCATTATACCAAGTAAAGCGTGTCATGTTTTCTATCAATTTCAATTATTACGTGAAAGGGTCTGGTACACGCATCCAGCAATAGAGCAAGGTCTGATCGACCTGGATTTTAAATGAAAATAATTGCCTTAAACTTAACAATAACTTCCGGAATATAGCGCCTATTTAAAAACGATTTGTATTCCCGTTTTCTCGTAGAAGACCTCTTTTCAACTCGCTGAATATTTTACCATATATTTAAACCAAGTATAAAATTAATTAATTATAAATATGTACAACTGAACGGAAAAAGTGGATCTCCGGAAAGTTTGGGTTTTTTAAAGGATTTACAAAAGCTTAAAACTTTTCGGTTGCATCTTTTAGAGCTTCAATTTTACTAACTAATACCAGTAATAAAATTTTTGTTGTGTACAAGAGTAGCAATCCTTGATTCAAAATTAGTTCCTTTGCAACTCTAGAATTCAGTTATAGTTTAACTTTCACTTTACCTCAGTACTTCCATATAAATACATAATTAGAATACTGGGAGAGAATGCATTTTAATAATTTCATCCCAAACTATCTGATATTTCTATCCGAGAACAATAATATAATAAGCTTAACTTTCCCCTTTACAGAATTCCATATTCACCGTTCGTTATGCACCATTAGATGTAATAAAAAACGCAATTAGTGAACGAGTGCCTTATAAACAGTTGTGCCTTTCGAGGAAGAAGGTGTCCCTAGTTAGTAAAATAGAGAATGTCGTCACATCCTCCCGGCCTTCGTTTTTCACCTTTTTCTTCGGCCACCCAAGCAAACAGTGCCAATTTATCGTCGAACAATATCGTCACGAAGAATATGCAACCACAGCCTCAACAAGGAACTAATAAGAAGCAAACAACAACAAAACATCAATTCACAACCACAAATAGCCTATCAGGCTCCGAAACAGATTTATCAACATCGACAGAAAACCTTTCAATGGAACAAAGATACGTGCTTAGACACACCCCGCGAGTAGAGCCCCAGGGGCAGGAAAATTTACAAGAAAGTCCAACAAACGCAAATGAAAATCAGGGTAAGTTAAGAATATTAATTTTAAAGTAAATTGTCTTAACCACCTTTATTCAGGGAGATTTGTACCTGAACAGAGATTTTCCTCAAACGCATCATCAGATTCCACCAGGTACGCATCGAGCAATCGAAGTCTATCTGAGGCTCGCAATCCCATTTTTGCACAGCAAGCAAATGGGAATAACACACCGAACAGAAACTCCTTGAAGGAAGTTAATTCGAACCGATCCTCTATGGATGTATCAACGTGTTCCTACAACACACTAATAATACATAACGACGACAGTATGTATTCCATTGCTAACAGAGAGTATCCAAGTCCACCGCCAATGGTGAAAAAAGAACGTCCTCGTTCCTATGGGGAACAGGGAATGCAGGAAATTACAGAAATTCCAGATGACTACTTGAATCAGAGCCATGTCTTAAAGCACCTAGCCAAAGAAATAAAGATTCCATCGAAAGTGAGGGCAAGCACAACACGCGATTCCGGGGTATCGGAGAACTCAAAGGATTCGAAGGAGAATCAGAAGTTCGACTGGATTATCGAAGAAGCTGATTCTCCAAATAAATCTAAGAGCAAGAGCCAACCAGATCTGACAAGGTAAGATAGCAATTAGCTTACTTTAAAAAGTAGTAGGGCTTTGAGTTCGTGCCATTTCGAGGTTGTGGGTCTTATTCAATAAAAAACATAATTGTATAGAAAGCACTTTTAACAGAATTAACACGAACGAGGCCGAGACTGTGGAGACGTTAACGAAGGAGAATGCAGCTCTTAAGCAGCAGCTTTTAATGTGTTGCATGAAAGTAGCTAAAACTCAAAAGGTAGATCGCATTATATTTGTATTATTATATTACGCAATATATCTTCTGTTCCAATAGTTGGAGGATGAAGTTGCGAATATTTACCGAGTATATGAAGAGCTAGTCCAATCGTGCGAAAGACGGGAAAAGCTTGAAAGGGTGGCAAGAATGCGACTACAAGAAAATCTACAGAAAGTGCAAGCACTGAATCGGGCTCTGAAGGATCAAGTGGATGTTTTTCAGACACAGCTTTTAGCTCCTTCGGAACACCAAATTCTAATAGCTCAGCTATTTACGCAGAGTAAATAATTTCTTAATATATATTTTGTCATGATTAATTGTTCGATTGGTTTTAGACAAGGAATTATTAGCTGCAAAAGAGCGACAGGATATAGAGCTAGCAGCGCAACAAGCAACTTTGCAGGAGCAGAGAAGACACATTGGCATTTTAGATACGGCCTTGAATAATGCGCAAAGGAACATACGACGATTGGAGGAGGAGCTGCGCAAAAAACAGATGTACATTGAGCGTTTGACACAGTTGTACGGGTCGAATCAATCGAAACAAAACGAGAGGAAAATGCGTTTAGATTATGAAACCGAACTGAGCAAGGACTCCAATCGAAGTGGAAGTAGCACCAACAGTGATTCCAAGTGGCAGCTACAGGAGAAGAACAGTCAAATTATGAGGTACGTTATGTTAATGTGTAAAAATCGGATTAAGCAAAATTATAGGGGTTGTAAAGAATGACAGAAAATGCAATAGAATTTTTATCTATGTATTCCTTAAATTTAGAAGGTAATTACTCATTTAAATTTTAGGCTGGAAAGTGAGCAACGCCACTTAGAAGAGCAAGCAATGCGTCAAAATGCATCTAAGCTATCTTTGGAGAAGACTTCACAGGTTTGTTATCCAAAATATTCTATTCGAATTTATTCTCACTTACTTACTTAATTTTATAAAGGAAACGGATAGGATCATTGCCGAAGTAAAGCACGACAAACTTCGTTATTTAGAAGAAGTTCACTCGGCGCAACGCAAGGTAAACGATCTTCAATCCCATTTGAAAATTCTCGAAAGTCGTCTGGCTGAAAAGGACGCATTGATTCGCGCACTGCAAAGTCAGAAAAGTAAGAATTTGAAGATATATTAAATAGATTTTTATATAAACAACTTTTTAAACAGTTTGCGGATCATCGTTTGATTCGTACAATCTTTCGACAGACAGTTTTGCCTTGAATCCACTTCGTTACAATTCTCCGTCATCGTTTAATGCTTCAAACACTTCATTTAATGCAACATCAAACACTCTGCTAGACCCTTCGTATGGGGCGAACACACCGTCAAATTACAATCCGACTGTTGCTATAACAGGTGCTTTATCTGGTACTAATTACGGACAAACTAGCCCAATCTATAATCAAAGCATTGTAAACTTACAAAATTTACAATCTATCTCTATGCCAGGCAATTATTCACCAAACAGCTCGAACTACAGTGCTAGTTATGATCCAAATTCAAATTACATGCCTCAAGCCTCACCAACGTTCAATACAACATCATCATATGAAAATCAATACGATGAGCACATGAAGAAGCAAATTGATGAGCAGATTAGCAAGGTAAGTCAGCTGTCGCTGATACATCCGCATAATGTCCACGCTTCCAAAATGCTTGATCCAACTGCTGAGTTGAACCCAAAAAATAACATTATATTAAGCCAAATTCAAGCTAGCAAGGACATGGCTAGAGCCTCTCGAGATATTTCAAATAACGAAACGTTTTACTAACACTGGCTATCATTTTGATAGGAAAATTTTCGATTTTTTTACACATTTATGCTATCCCAGCTTGTATTTTGTGAATACCAATCGAAAAAAAAATTACTGCACAAGACTGAATCCTGAAGTCTTCTAAACGTTTTTTTGAGCGAGAGAAAAACCCCTTAGTCATTTTCGCAGGCCTCATGGCGTTCCATTCAACTTAAACTATAGGTAATATTTTAATCGTAAGACGGTAAATAGCAAGCTAGCCGGAGTTGGCGTTCTCTGCTTTGTTCTTTGTTAGGCAAATTCAGAGCAACTGTTTACTTGTTTGCAGAACAACTTTAAAGCAGGAAAATAATTAGCATTTTAAATTGCTTTTTATTGAAATTGACTTTGGGGCTCTGCCCTTTGTGATTATGTCACTCTTCTCAAGCCACTTCTTGTTCAATCATCAAAGTTAAGCAGCTTTGGGCGCGGATAGTATTTGGTTGGAGGATCATCTGGAATAACGCGGATGTTTTATTTTATTTAAAAGGAAAAAATTTTGAAGTTTTTGTCAAATAACGAAGAAGAGTCAAACATTTTATAAAGAAAAGAGGTTGTTGAAAAGCATCTTCGAATGTCTTTTCGAAAGCAATTTGTTTGATGTTTTCAATCTTATTCGATTTTTTTTCAATCCAGACGGACTGAATAAAAACCTTCTTTTATTAAAGCGAATCCTATTTTTACTTTTATTTTTTCTAATTCAGCTGCGCTATAAGGTAGACCACATTTACTTCGAATAGGAGCTTCGTTGCTTTGCTGCCATCCCAAAGAAAACGGCCATCATATTTAATAGCCATAAACATCAGCGCGATGGTGCGCAAATTGCAGCGAATATGATTAAAGCACTGCAGCTAATTAATTTGAGCAAATTTCGGATAATAATAATAAATAAGTAAATAAATCCATGCCGTTTACAGCGTTTAATTAGAAGCAATGGTTTTGTATTAGATTTTCTCTAAAGGCTTAGAAAAGAGTTAGTATGCAAGCTTCTATAAACAAGTAAAAATCAGTTGCTCTGCTTGAAAATGAGAAAAAACACAATTACGAAACGACTGAGATTTAGCATTCCTAAAGAAGCTTACCAAAAATGCATTGAAATTCCACTAAAAGTCCATAGGTACTAGGCAGGATACTAAGCACATGAGGTCCTCTTAAATTGCCATTGACTAATAAAACTATTTTTTTATGAGATGTAACAAAACACGTTAAACAATTATTGTGCATAAGCAGATCCTTATACCTACTAGGTTTAAGTACTAATGATAGTTTTTGTGTTTTATTATTAACTTATTTGTAACCATTGTACTATTGTTACTCAATGTAAGGACGATTAGGTTAGAGAGACGGTAAAAATATATTCAGAAAAAATGCATTAACAAATCTGTTGAAACCGGAGAGCATGTATTTATAATTGATAAGCATGAAATTGTTAAGATTTGCAACAATAAAGAACAATTTTGTTTGAATTTTGTGCTGTTTTGTGTGTGGCTCACCTTCCTCCAGAACACAACAGTCTCCCTGGTTGGGGGTACTATAAATTTGATTTTGGATTTTGTATTTTATCCTACTCTAGGTATTTCCTCCTAATATTTTGTTCTCCAAAATTTTTTTAAGCTTATTGCGCTTGTTTGAGTCGTTACAGAACAAAGATACAGAAAAGCTTTTCCTCATACACATAATATATATATATATATTTTTTTTTGAGTTTTATTTCAGTAACTAATAAGGTTTGTGTTATTGCGATTTTTTCGTTTTCTATTTTTCTTGGAGATTAATTGTTTTATATTCATTCCTTTCACGAACAGTTCGAAACCCTCCAAAGAGGCTTGTGTTGCTTTCCTAGTTTAAGCAACAAAAAGCCCAACCAGCCACTTTTGTCGGATGAGGTTTCAGTGCTATCTACAAACAACAGCGACGCGTTTCTGCAGGTACGTTTAAGAAATGTTTTTATTTGCAGATGTGAATGGGAAGGAAACCTACGTCGTAGCTCCAGCTTAATTAGGTGGTCACTTTGGTGTGCCCACAAGGGTGCAAGAATTTTAATTAATTATGATGATATTATGATGATAATTGATTTCAAAGAGTTTGTCTCGGTTACAGTTAGACAAAGATACCATGTATGCGCTATAATGCTATGGAATACATGTAAATCGCAGATCTTTTTATTTTTCCATTCACCGTCTTCTTTTAAGACGTATCTTAATTTCTTAAATTCATCAGGGCTTCAAAAATGTTTTTTATGCCTATAAAAATAAGTGTATCTGTGAAAATTCAGAAGTTGGTGCTACTTGTGGAATTGAAACAAAAATAAAAATCGGGCTTTAACATTTGCCATTTGATTTTTTATTTTAAAAGAATTTTATCAATGGCATTCATTCTGAACGAATTATATTGACGTTACTTTCCATTTAAAATATAGAATGTATGGGAATTATTTCAGACTCTAATACTGGGAACTTTTTTCAAGGCGGCTGCCCGTTTTCGTCTAAGCCAATGAATGTTTCACTTCTTGTTTAAATTAAACCGCATTTTTCCTTTTCTTTTTACTAAAAGAAATTAGCTCAAATGGACCAGCGGGACCGCGACCGCCACGAGCAAGAGAGTCAGGCCAACAAAAGTAAAACGGAGGAAATAGTGCTTTTGGAAAAACAGGGGCGGTGCTCCCAGAAAATCCGGAATAACGCGTCCGGAAACTTGGCCCAGGTGACGCACAACGTCGGTCAGAACATGACGGACATAAGCAACATTGGGAACGTGCCGCCCTCCCAGGTAACGAGCGTTCCGAAATTTGGTAAAAAGATCTTTATTAGGTATATAACTCTTTAACAATGTTTGTAAGAGCTCTTAAAAACTAAATGACGGTTCCCAACAGTTTCCCACTGACCCCTTTTTTTGCAGTAGTTTTCGACCGATCAAAAACTCCTAGGATTTTGAAGATATGTATAATCATGAACCAAATATTTAGTATGATAACACTAGGGAAGTATGTAGGAATTTTGTTATATATTTATTTTGAATTAAAAGAAAATCGTCAAAAAATTGTTATTTACAATTGAACCATGCAATATTAAAATAATTCTAAGTAGGTACTTTAACGAAGAAAGTAATTTTGAATATACAATTAAAATTTAAGTCAATCGGTTAAGATTGAGAAATTGGTCCGGCCGACTGGAAAAATGTTGTTTTGAGAAAAACGCGTTGTTTTAGATCGCGATGCTAATGGCCAGATGTGACTTGACTAGTATGTCTTAATTAAAAAGTAATAAACCCCAAGTAATACTTTTAGGCAAAAAAATTGTTTGCGAGTTTTTTGAAATTCTAGAGTGACATTTAACCCTGTTCGCCTTTTCTTCTAGATAAACAGTCTGGCGCTGCCGCCTCGAATGGAGCGGGGGAATTCGCTGCCCCCGAGCGCCTTGCCGAGGCCGCCGCGCAGCCTGAAGCCCCCGCGCAAGATCGAGTACGACCGGCTGAGCGACACCGAGATCAAGAAAAGGTCGCAGACGCCCCCGAAGTCGTCGGCGCAGCAGGCGTACGAGATGAAGACGTCGAGTCTGAAGAGGGACTTCCCCGCGCGGGACTACTCCCCCGCGCACAACTACAGCCCCGTGAAGGAGTCCGCGTCCCTGCCGAAGGGCGACATCGCGTTCAAGCGGAAGGACTACGGCACGATGGGCGTCACCGAGCCGGCGAAGTTCGGGTTCAAGAACGGGTCCGACTTCTCGAAGCCGGACTTCACCTCGACGAAGAAGTACCAGCGGCTCGAGGACAGCCCGAAGCCGGCGCGGGTCGCGGACGCGAGCTCCCTGAAGCGGTCCCTGCTCCCCAGCACGAGGAAGGTGAACGTCTTGACCACGAACGGGAGCAACATGCCCAAGAACCCGCGGGACTCGTTCAACTCGAGCGGGTCGAACAACTCGAACCAGTCGGTGGTCCACTCCCGCAGCAGCCCCATGCATTTAAAGTCCGACTCGAGCTCCTCGCAGATGACGCTGCGGCTCAATTCCAAAACGCCCCCGAAGCTGATCCAATTCCCGCACCCGGCCAGCGCCGGGGCCCCGGGCCACCCGACGCGGCTGCAGCAGCCACAAATCAAAAGCGCGCTCCCCGTCCCGAACGCGGGCGCCTCGCTGCCCCCGAAGCCCATCGACAGCAAAGCCGCCCGGAGGGGCAACAGCTTGTCCCGGAACGGGGAGAATCGCTACCGCATTCAGTTTTAGGGCGCCCCACTCTTCGACTCTTTGGGCCTCGGCCGCCACTAGCGGGCCAATTATTGTTTTTCGTTTTTTATACGCGAAATGAACGCTTTTTTACCTGTTTACCAGTAATTTATACACCCCAATTGCAATGTTGGAATAAAGATTTTGTTTAATTACACACCCTTTTGTGAGATATCAAAACCACATTTAGATGAAGGTAAGTAAAGGTCTAAACATTATTAAAGTGCATTTGTAAGTTCATCTGGTTTGAAATATAGAAATTGAAGATGTTAGTAAAATTTTATAAAATTTCTAATAGTTTATGAATTTTTATCATGTAAATACATAAAAACAAACAACCCTGATGTACACAAGACTTTTAAATTTGCTCGACATTTTTCTATTGGAGTAAATGATTTAAAAAAAAACTTCAACTGATTCTCATATTTTTACGAAATATTCTGTAGTGTAAACTATTGCTTCTCTTTACTACCAGATTTATCACATTATTTTAAAATTTCATATTACAATAATATCCATTTACATACCTTTATTGTAGAAAATAGCTTTAAATTGTAACTAATTCTATGAAAGTAAAAATTTTAGATCAATGGAAGGCATAAAATAATTGCTTATATTCAATATCAAATTCGGAACTGAGTGAGAAAACCAAGGGTCGTAGTCGTAGGAGGATAACGTACAAAGCGGGACAAAAGTAATGTATTAATGTGGATGTGCAATTTTTGCAAGACTGTCTTTACGTAGCAATAACTTTTTTCCCACAGAGATTTACGATTTCCCGCCATAGTAAAAGTTTTAGAACGTGAAAAAACCTTTCCGATGATATATCGCTTGTCGTTATTGGTCATATGGGCTAAAATGCCCAACCTCCTTTATTAATATGTATTGCAAATGATATTTATTTATTTACTTATTTATTAACCAATAGACAACCGCCCTGACATACAATAGAATATATGCATGCAGATTAATACAATAAAATCTTAAAAAGTAGAGAAACATACGAAACAATTAATTATTTTTAAACCTATTTTTAATTTGTAGTTTATTTTCATTAAAATCTAGCAAAGAATAATTTTTGTTGTACAGAGATATTAACGAGTTAATATCACCGCACCTGCCATAGTTGGTTCGATATCTTAAAATAAGTGAAATTGAAAAACGACAGTTTTTAAGGAAAAATGTAGTTATAAACTAGTATGACCCTTTAGTAAAAATAAATAATTTGTACATTTGCAATTTCTGCAAAGGTAATTTTTTTATACTTATGTTTTAAAATTAATGCTGTTTTAGAAATTTAATTATAAAGAAACCCCTTTTAGTAGAAAAATTGAGATTCCAAATTAAAGATTGAGTTGTGCCTGGCGGCGAGCCGGCAATTACTGTTTTTGTCAAACTCAAAGGTTCAAATTTTAATTGCATGCCTGTAAATTTTTCTTTAATTCTTCGCACATTTCAGCAAGATGTATTTAGTGATTGTTGCAAGAATTCCTCACCAGCGGAATGCCCGCAATAAATCTCGGGGATTGGAAGCGAAAAGGTAAATTTACTTTCACCGCAGCAGCGCTTCGCGGCGAATGCGAATGTAAGGAAACCTCGGCGGCGAGGTAATTAAAAACGCGAAGAAGAAGAAGAAAAAGAAGAAGCAGAAAAAAAAACTAGTCCACTCTTCTTAGCACGTTTATCGAGGAGGAATATAAAAATAAAAAGCAGCTTAAAACTGGGTAATTGTTGCAGTGCCTTCGCAGTGCCTTGGGAAAGGAAACGAGAGCGGTAAGAAATCCCCTGGACAAAAAAATAAAAGAAAATGAGGAAACTTTGCGCGCTGATTTATTCGTTTCGATGGAGCGAAGGGTCTCCTTGAGCTGGTCAGGACCACCACCCTTTTACCCTTTTGCGGGGCGCACTTCCGCATTTCCCGTGTAATTTTCTTCTTCTTCCTCCCAGCTGTGCAGCATGCAAAGAGCGCTCCGCAGACTCTGGAGGAGAATCCGGGGAGCTCCAGTTCCACTCTGCCGGAGCTTTTATTTGGGTCAGAGTCAGAGTCACACGGCGGCGGGCGGCAGAGGAGCTCCGCCCCGTGCCATCATTCCGGTTTCATTCAAAGCGCTCGATGGGATCGAAGCCCGAACAGAGCACATCCCGTCGCCGGGTCCATTGAGTCTTCGTTGGCACCGCCACCGGGGCCTGGTGTCTGGCCGGCGGGCGGTTTCCAGACTCCGGAGCCCCAAGTTCCAGCTCCTTGACTGGGGCAACGACTCCGCACTGCACTCAGCCGCGGCGGAAGATTGATACCTTCCCAAAAAAGGTTCCCAAAAATCGTGCTCTTCGTCGTCATGGGTGGGTGCTCCGCTCCGGACCGGGCTGCAAATATGATGACCATGGCACGTCCGCGCAATCGATGAAGGTCACTAATTGGGCAATTAGGTCCTTCATTGACCCTGCTTAATTCAGAAATTGTTGGTCATTCGCGAATGGCGATTTATGGGATGCGTGTAGATCAATTTGAGAAGGGCTGGGCCGCGGAACTGGAGGAAAATGAGGCCCTTGTGCAAGGACGGCTCCTCTGAACGAGCTCTCCTCCAATCTTTTGTAGCCGCCAAACGAAGGCATGCGCCCTCAGGAAAAAGCCTTATTTTGTCGAGAATATTCTCAGAGTTTTTCGGTTTAAAAATGTTCGCTCCGTTCGTCAGTAACAAAGGAACCGTCCCAGGATCCCAGATGCTGGTCTTCCCGATGCTACCAAACGTGAACCCCATTCAAGGGCTCGCTTTTTAGAAGAAGAAGAAGAAGAAGAAGGAAAAAAGAGTTTATATTTGTGGAAAAGTTATTTTCTTCTTGATTTCCTCCTGTGACCTAAGTAAGTTTTGTGCTTTGCCGGAAAAAAAGAACATTTTCGCTTTTTAGTGAGTGCTCTAGAGAGATTTTAGCCAGCCGAAGAGAGACTTCCCGTCCCGCACGGGCAACAAGGTGAGTGGTTATTTTACCTAGAAATTACCTTTTGTATTCTAAAAAATAAATCCCTGCTCTATCTTCACCCAATCCACGGTAATTAAAAGAATTAATTCAAATGAGGCAGACGTTCTCCTAACAGTCGGATTATTTGTGCAGATTTAGCATTTCCTCCCCGCCTGCAGGCAAATACCCCCTCGTCTATTGTCTAGGTTAAAAGTTGCCCACGCCTGGCCCTATTCTGGTGGAGTTTCCTACCTAAAATTAACTTTATTGGGCATAAACGAAAAGGGAAGACCCAAAAAAAAAATTGTTATGGTTAAGCGCAATTTGTTTGCATTGTTTGTGATCCCCTGCGCCAGTGGATGAGCTTCGACCGAATTCGCTGGGAATCCTCTTTAAGGATTCTCGGCGAAGGTAATTGATTGTACCTTCGGCGCGGATTCTGGATTCGGGCACAAAAGGGGCTCCCAGCGGGGACAAGAAGCCTCTATTAATTTTGCTTAATAAACCGAGACGGATAATCGCTCAACAGGAGCAGAAGGATTTCTCCGACGAGAATTTGTTGAATTATGCAAGTTGTTTAACTTCAAGGGTAAACTTAAAAAGGACAATTTGTACATCGCCTTCGCTATTTACATAAATAAGGTAAGGACCTGATATTGATTAATGGAGCCTTATCTTTATAACTGAACATTTCTCTAGAACAGACAAGACAACAACTGCAGCCTAAATTAAAATTGTTTGTGATCAAAACTTTAGTTTAAGACTGTTCCTATAAAACATATAATTATAATTACAATCATCCTTCACGAGCAATAATTAAAATTGAATTTTAAACATATTTACATATTGACGAAAAACCTGAATTCATTACATACATATATGTATGTACTTTGAAATGTTTACAAAAAGTGTGATGAATTGCGAGTAATTACGAAAAAATTGTATCTACTATATGATAATATACAGTGTGTCCCAAAAGTCCTGGAACGGTCAAATATCTCCGAAAGTATGCATCGTACCGGAAAAAAAAAAAATAGGGGTAAAATATTTTTAAAAAAAGTATTAAACCGTATCAACTCTCACCCCTCACCCCACCCCTGAGGGCGGGGGTGGGGGTAACTTTTTTTTTCAAATGGGACCACCCATTTTTTTGCAGATTCAGATTCTTCATGCAAAAATAAGTAACTTTTGTCTGAAACATTTTTTTGAATTCGGTACAGGGAGTGCGGGGGAGGATGTGTATTGTGTAAAAAAGGTTCCAGAAAGGTCAAATATCTCACGATCTACACATGGGATCGAAAAAGAAAAAACACGGGTCAAATATTTTTTGAAAAGCTATCCAATGGTATCAAACTCGACCACCCACCGCTGGGGTTGAGAAATGGAGGAGACCACCTAACGGTGGGTTTGGGGGAGGGGGGTCGAGTTTGATACCATTGGATAGCTTTCCAAAAAATATTTGACACGTGTTTTTTCTTTTTTCGATCCCATTTGTAGATCGTGAGATATTTGACCTTTCTGGAACCTTTTTTACACAATACACATCCTCCCCCGCACTCCCTGTACCGAATTCAAAAAAATGTTTCAGACAAAAGTTACTTATTTTTGCATGAAGAATCTAAATCTGCAAAAAAATAGGTGGTCCCATTTGAAAAAAAAAGTTACCCCCACCCCCGCCCTCACGGGTGGGGTGAGGGGTGAGAGTTGATACGGTTTAATACTTTTTTTAAAAATATTTTACCCCTATTTTTTTGTTTTCCGATACGATGCATACTTTCGGAGATATTTGACCGTTCCGGGACTTTTGGGACACACTGTATGTAATATTCATATGTATACACTGCGGGTGCTGTGTATTTATCTCTTTATGTCAAGGGTGGCGAATTTTCTTCATAATTAGAAAGCTCACTTCAATTTCTCTCAAAATCTTTTTCAAGAATATAAAATTTATATAAGAAATTTCAAGGATCGATTTTGTTCTCAACAAGTGAGTAATTCCAGACTTATTTTAAGCGAAATTAATATTTCAAGTAAAAGAAAGACGATATCAAAATAAAACTTCACAGCAGACTTTTTCATGATTTTTTTAAGATCGAGTATTTCTCCGAAATTGCTTATAAAATTTAGAAGTGAAAGTCCTTGCCTCTCCTTAAAATAAAATCGATGTAATTCATATTTCATATCAATATTATAATACTGACTTAATTTTTTTTTTATTTAGGTTGATTTTGTATTTTCTACTTTTTGGTTATTTTTGTTTAGGTGTATAAAGTATAAAGATTATTAATTTTGCAAGCATTTCGGAAAAAAAACCTACAGGGCCCTAAAGTTTTAGAATGAGTTTAACCCTCCCCTCTGTATATAGCATGGGGGCGAAGATTACTTTGAAGTGGTATAAAAACCTCAAAAATTGTGATTTCTTGAAAACTTCGAACCAGTCTCACTCAATTCGATAATAATACAAAGTGTTTTTAGGGTTGTGGGAGGAAAGCAATTCCCATTCCGATGCTCATTAAAAACCAAGATATATGTATGTAAATATTTGCAGACACAAGTAGGTGAAACACTGATTCTAAATGTTTTGTTTGTGAGTGGGAAAATAACTGGTATTGTATTAATAACCATACCAATAACTTTTTTATTTTAAAAGTTTCAAGCCAATGCGAAAAGTTTTTCACTTTTAGGTATGTTTTAATGTTAATGTTTAATGCTTCCATGTCGCTTGACTTCTTTAAGAGGCGGTTTTAGTTTTAGCACTTCTCGACGTCTTTAAGTTCAACAGCTTCACGAAAGCCTTGACTTCTAAAGATAGATCGATATTAACTCAATTCTTGGAGGCTTGGAGAATTTATAGAAATATATTTATAGATACATATATGTATAACAAAAAGCAGCAACAGATAATCTAGACTAATTAGGCTAATTGAAATAAAGCACTTCGAATTATAGGAACTTGATAAATGAGGTTAATATCTACCAAGGAGAATATTGGTTTTTAAGCCCAATTGTTTTATTCTTTTATAAATACATTTATACATTATTTGAATATATGTTTATTGATAGAAATATTTCAAACAGACTTTCCTGATTTTGTTTTATGATTTAGTATTACAAAGTTTTTACACACCTTTTTTATATGTATATGTATAAAATCTTAAATTTTAGTTTTTATATTATATTTTTATTTAGGCACGAAATTGAATTGAAAACATTTCAGTAATTTTATTAAATATTTAACGTCATGTAGCTAATATGTTCAAAGAAAGTTTAGTTACACAAGAAGTTCTAAATTGGTAATTTATCCTTCTAAATGTGAACTGTTTGAGAGTCTTTATTAAAGAAGTGTTATCTTTTTACGTTAAATCGTTAATTTGTCATCGCACATATACATAATAATTGCGTTGGGGAAAACCTACGTGAAATTAGAATTTTTATTGCTAGCAAAACATCTTTGGTGCCATTTATCTGCTTCTAATCCTCTGAACTTTAAAATACGGAATACCGCGTTTATTTATGCAACTTGATTATCTTAAAGCCTTTGCTGTTTTTGATTCCAAGGTTTTATTAATCTTCACATTTCGTACCTACACTCAGAGAAAAACTTGTGTTAAATCGTTAAAAAACAAAGTGTACGCTGCCAAAAAGCCATTGCAATATTGAGCCTAATAAGTTCTTTTACACGACATCTAAAAATACTTAGGTAATTAAGTATACAAGCCAACTTTGTAGTTTTGATCATCCTTTGTTCATTTTAACCTAAAATAACTAAGTCAAATTACCTAAGTAGTTTTTGCAATTTACACACATTTTTTGCCAAAGCACTGAATAATTTTACCTAAGCTTCGGTAACTTATTTACCAAATTCTTAAGTAAAATGCCAAAATTTATTTTATATTACATACATGAATTAACAAAAATATATTGGATGAAGTGCCCAAGTTGTTTTACCCAAGCAATGCATGTATTACCAAACGTTTAGGTAATTCAGTACACAAGTCCTTAGATAATTTTGCCAAGTTTTTAATTAAATCACCCACATTATTTGGCTCAAATATAATATTCTGCTTTGGTAGTATTCAATTTTTTTGCTCAAGCAATGTATATTTTACCAATATTTTCCATAATTTTAACTTGTGTAAATTGCCTAATAAATTGTAAAAGTACATGTTCTTATATTGAATATAAAAGCGAATATATTCAGTATAAGAACATCTATATTCGCAATTCATTGGGCAATTTGCACAAGTTAAAATTATGGAAAATATTGATCAAATATAAATTGCTTGAGATAAAAAAATTAAATACTTTACCAAAGAAGAACAGTTAATATGGTATTTAAACAAAAGCATTTGCAAACTGATATGCTCAGTTTTAACACGTACATACATATGTGTCTACAATCCTTTGGACTTTTTACAGAAGTTATTGAAATAATTTAGACTAAACAACCATTATTATATAGGGTGCCCGGAAATTGCTCGCGTTCTTTTCTGGAGAAAAAACTATGACTAATGTGGAGTGATTTAACCTACGCGATATAGGTTAAATCGCTCCAAATTAGTCAAAGTTCCTTCTCCCTAGAGGAAGCCGAGCAATTTCCGGTCACCGTGTATAGAGCTTATTTATATAAACTTGAATAACTTATTCAACGTAGAGCAGTACAGTTGTCGATTTTATGACACCTTCAGGCAGGAGTAAAATATGTTTAATAAAAATGATGCTGTGTGGATTAGAAACATTTATTTCATAGTTATATATATATATATGAATTATAATATTATTAAATTTGAATTCATAAAAATATTAGATTGGGATACATTAAAAAGTTTTGAATTCGAATTCATGAAAATGTAACTGAAAGATTTTATTGAACATAAATGTACCCATGTAAGGGTAAATATGATTTTTAATGCGACCAATAATAATATAATATTAATCCGACCAAAAAGATATAAGATAATATCATGATTTATGATAACCTGCGCTTTAGATCTGATATGAAAGTATCTACTATAGGAAACTGGTCCATAGTTTTTTCGATAGAAAATAAGAATTTTTGAACAAAAGTCCAAACTAATACACATTCAGCTGGGTATTTTAAATCAAATACAAAATATGCTTTAAAACAAAATATGAGTGCTTCTAAATAAGTGCAAAATTTATATTTCATATCATCGATGCATACGAAATATTCGGAATAATTATACTCAGAACCTGATACAATAATCAATGGTTGTATTGTTGTTTTGTTCTTTGAACATTGCTCTCGTTTTTGAGACATAATTGTATCTATTTCACTGCTTTGGGAAATACATAGAGTGAATGTTTGCTGAGAGTCACTAATTGTATATTTAACCCTTTTTTTGTTTACTACTTTGGTTGAAGGAACAAATACAGCATGTAGAAGTTGAAGGTATAAGATGTTTAAATTATCTAAGAATAAAAAAGGATTACTAAAAAAATTGGTTTATGGATAATGTTTTACCAGAATTCAGGCACTCTTTTTTCGATTTTATTATATTAAGCTGATTTTTGGCTCCTTGGTCTTTGATCATTTCCTCATAGATATTTACAGCTTCGTTACAAAACTTCTCCCATTCAACATATGAAAAATGATTTTCAGGATACATATATTTATAATCAATGTCAATCTGTAAAAATTAAAAAGCATTTATTATTTTTACCAGATTATAATATTACAATTACATATACCAATTGGGGTGCCTTAGCATATTTGTACAATGGCCAGTCCAGTAGAATTTGTTGAAGAGTTTTCTGCGGATTGTCGACAAGCATCTTTCGTCTAAAAGTAACAGTAAGTTCCCATTTAGGAATAACTTCTTCCCAATTACGTAAGTGTTTCAAAGTATTAGAGATTTCATTCAATTCTTCAGAGGATATATCTGGAAAAGAGGAAAAGTTAATATTAAGTAAGAAATAAAACATTTGTTGTTTTTTTACCTGAAGCGGACGGAGTTTCATCTTCATTTAACATATTTTTGTTTTCAGAGAGTGTATCATATTTTAAACGTTTTGCATTTTTAGAAAATGAAGATAAATGTTTTAATGCCCTTTTTCTCCCTTGATAACGATCCCATAGTTTTCCTTTTGGGGGATTCTTGCCCCTGCCTATGAAATAAGTGTTCTGAAAAAGATTAATTTTATGAGCAGTTTTTACAAAGGTACACAAATTAACATTTTACCTGATTTTCCGTAGGAAAAATTTGGATTATCTGCTCAGATAAATTTCGTATTTTAGAAACAGACAAAAAAATATCATTTTCAATATAATGTTGAATTATTTTATGAACAATGCTTGTGCGATCCGCTGGAGTAAGTATGCCGTTCTTACTATAAGACTTCAAGAGTGATCGTCCTTGTTCGGTTTTGTTTAAAATATCCATTACAGTAATCTATAATTTTAAGTACATATTTATTTATATTTATATTTATATTTTAATAAGTATGAGTATATTCACATTTTCAGAAGCTCTGCTACTTGTAGATGGAGAACTTAAACTGTTTATCCATGATTCAACAGGCGATGAAATTGATGTCGAATTTACTTCAACTCGGGGACACAAATTATATATTCCCTTAAATAACAAAAAATTCAAATCTCTTTAGAAATTAAGAAATTTTGTGCCTTACACAATCACTTTGCCAAGCAGCAAGTTTATGCTCCAAAATAACTTTAGTGTTGAGATTTTCTCCTCTAAACAATTCATCCAAGTGTCTTTCCTTCATGTAAAGTAAACCATCTACAGTAATTCCTTTCGCTATAAATTTAAAAAATTCTTAAAAACGTATTTTCCTTGAAATTTCAATAAAATATTTTTACTTACATTTCAAAAATATAAAAAGCT
Source organism: Machimus rusticus (assembly GCA_951509405.1). Lineage (NCBI taxonomy): Eukaryota > Metazoa > Arthropoda > Insecta > Diptera > Asilidae > Machimus > Machimus rusticus. Next base: position 45,411,071 of record OX608050.1, on the reverse strand, counting down.
CTTCATGGAGATTCCATTTACGTAAAAGTGAAGCCAATTTGTCTTCTTCGGTGTCATCATAATGAGTATTCGAAATTAGTGAAGACGGTACAGATATATAACTCGGGCAAGTTAGCAAACTTCCTTCGACGGTACTGACCGATGATAAATTTCGCAAAACATTTCCAGTATCAGTTATAATAAAGCCACTGCTCCCATCAGACAAACTTTCTACCTTACTTGCTACTCCCTCCATTTTATTCTTTAAAATGTCGTTTTACCATATGTGCACTACTATTCAATATACTTTATCGCCTTCAGTACTTTTTACTTTTATACTATACGAAACGAATAAATTATTAGAAGTATTTAATTTGGGAAATTTTGAAAATAGTTTTTTTTTCTAGATATCAATATTCATAGGTAGGTGCTTCAATATGTACTATATATATCTTTACTAAAATAAATTTTGGGTCTTATCATAACTTTGCCGTTTGGCAGTTTTTGTGCATTAAGAGGTGGTCCGTCAAAGGCATTTATAGGTAAAATTAGTTTTGTATCATTTATGGATGAAAGCACTTCATATGATAAGTAATGATCCTGATAAATTGATGTTACCTTGAAACAAAAAAGGAATACTTTGACTTTTGACACAATAACAGCGTCTAAAATACGGTAGATTTCAGTAGATCCACCACAATTAGTTCTTGTCATATAATGACCACTTTTATAACAAATACTGTTGTAAAAGATTTCTGATGTGTATTCAAAATCATTTTCGGAAATTTGTAGTTTTTCAGTTATAAAATTTTTATCTTCAATAGCCATTTTGGTTCCAATGTCATAAATTATACAGTGTTCATCTATCTGTTGCAAGTTATGAGCAAATTTCAATTGATATTTGGTCGCTAAAGACCAGAGGACATTCTTCCTACTATTTGTGACTTTTGAATATGTTTTAAATTCACGGTGTTTTGCTTCGAATCTAAAACACCAATAGAGTTTCGGTGGCCCAGAATACTTTATTATCCGTGGATAATGCAGCAATAAATGGTGCTTAGGCTTCAAGGAATCCTTGAACAATTTTATGTATAATGAATTATGCTGTCTTATAAGATCTTCAAGTTCTGCAAGTATAGTATAAGTAAATTTTGGAAGAAGAAGACACTCGACTATTTTTATAAAGATACAGGCAAAGTTCCACACTTCGTCATTTGCTGGCAATAAGTGCCCAATCATCAGAGGCAAATAATGAATTATTGTCCACATTTCTCTTGCAGATGTGTTAAATTTCTTTCTCTGCAAATGACTTTGTGAAATTTCTTTGCATATGTTCCCTATTTCAGTGTCGCCATAAGAAAAATTTTGTTTGATTTTATTGAATCCTTGAAGTGATAAAATTTTATTGTCAATGCAATACGTTAAAATATGTGCTAAATTGTAATGAGCAATTCCTTCAAAAATGTCATGCATTACATCGACACAAAAATTTTTGGTTACATGAAAAGACGGTATAGTATTTAATAATGAGTCTTTACGCACTCCAGTTAACAATCCGTTTGCAGTTTCGACATTTTGTTTATAGTTTTCTTCATTTCTCAGTGAAAATGTATTTTCACTGCACAACGAAACAGTCCGACTTTTTTCTTCTAAACAAAATCTGCAAAAGTAATTAGCAGAGAATGACTTGTTGAAATCTAAAATAGAATTAAGACCCAAATTATCCCCTAATATAATTCCCATTATAAAATGAACTCTTATATATTGATCATTTAGTTCCAAAAGTAAGCCATTGACTTCTAATGAAGTAATTATTTTGACTAAAGTATTAATTGTTAAATCATTGCCGTAGAGCTTCATATCTTCAGATTTTAAAAGAGCCGCTAAATAAATGTTATTTGTTTTCGATAATTTTTGTAACGTGGGAAACATATAATATATTCCTACTACAGATTGTGATCCAGTATGAGAGCCTAAAGGGTTATTGATTTCGAATTCATCTATATATAAGAAGTAAGGAATAAGAGTTTTGTTTGGATACATATTAATCTTTTCTTTCCATAACTCGCCTTGAACAAAGTTTTCTAATTCACAATTATTTAAACACAAATTTTGTATGTTATTAAGACATCCTTCTAAAATAAATTGTTTTTGAAATATTTTTTTAAATTGAAATTCTAAAGGCATGAGCACACCTTTGGAAACTTTTTCGTTCATATATGAAACACCACCTATATGAATATACGATATTTGTCTGTTTATAAAAAATTCCGTAGGTTTTTTATACAGATCTCTTTTTTCTAATTCTTTTAAAAGCTTATGTTCGGAATTAATTTGTTTATAGGGATTTTGGCATAAGTTAAGCATATTGTTAAGTGCTAAAGCGTCTTTTTCACAGAATTTCATTGCACAGGACAAATATTCCAAGAGTGGAAAAATTAAAAGATTATTAATATTAGCTTGGAGCTCCGTGACATCTTTTCGTGTAAAATTATTATTATTATGTATAAGTAATATAAACTGAAGCACTTTTTCATATAAATCTTTTAGATCGATATTACAACCGGGAATAGTAGTTGGTAATGTTTCTTTTGGGATTGTGGGGCTGCTTTCTCTTATAGGCAAAACAATTTCATCATCAGTTATATGATTTGTAACTCTTTTTGCATCAAATTCATTTGCTGTATGAACTCGTTTTAAATGCTTTTTATATGCTTTAGCATTTTGGAAGGATTGTCGACAAGAACTCTCACAGCACTTAAAGGAGCTGTATTTTTCCCAACCGTGCAGTACTTTAAGGTGCCTCACCAAAATATCAGCATTTGGAAAATTTCTCTGGCAAACAAAGCATATTACCATGGTAGAAAATCTGTTTAGAGGGTCTTAAAAAAACGCAAAATTACAAAATTGTAGCGGCTCGTCCAGATATAAATACACATCTGATTAATTATATATTTAACAAAAAATAACTTTATTTAATTGTGTGAACTGAAGTAAAATAAAATGTAAAGAAAATGTTTTCAAAACAAAAGGAACAAAATAAAAAAAAACGTGTTAAAATGAAGGAAGGTAAATCGAAGGAACACTTCGTCTGTGACCAGAAGGATTTTCAAAGAGTTATTTACAAGAAAATAATTCAAATTAAATGAGGTTTCTCAACAATTAAAAAAAAGGATTAAAAACCTAATCATGCGACCACATTAATTTTAGTTCCAATTGTTTTGAAAAAAATCCTTAATAATTTTATAGAACTATAAACTCACTTTACGAAGGATATATTAGTCACTTTATCACAACTCACGGAGCACAACTTCGCACAACCAAGTCACAATTTGATTATGTTTTATCACCGTTAGTTTGCCCCTACTACATGAAAAAAGAACCGTTACTGCGAGAGCTCCACTGAGAGAGCACTGATGTGTGTAAAATATACAATATATGCCAGTTGCCGCATTATAGGGAAATCTACCGAAATATTGGTTATTTTATCTAAGCACGTCTAGGAGCAGGCGCTTCTCACTTGAGCAATACATACAAGTATTTCGGCAAAAATCGGGGCACCAATACCTTCATCAACAGCCAAACCCCACGCTGCTTCTCTTTTTATAATGGGCGCGCGAGCCGTGTCTTTAGGAAATTTGCCCAAGTTTTAGGTTAAATTGCACGCGGAAATTAATTAAAATATTAGCAAAAACTTCGATAAATTAGCAAAGTATTCTTAGGTAGTTTATTATATACAAATTTTTGGCAAGTCATATAAGGCTTTTCTTAGTAATTGTGTAAGTTAGAACTTTTAACACTTGCATAACTAGTTTAGGTAAAATTTAACATAAGCTGTTTGTGCAAATAGTACCATGCTTTGTAGGATTTTACACGAAAATTTGGTAAAATATTTACCAAACATTTAGACAAATTACTAAAGCCATTCCCAGACAAGGAACTTTGGGAAAATAATATAAAGCTTAATTAAAATGCCCAATATTTTGGTAGTGGACATTTCGCACAAAAGTTTTAAAAAGTAACCAAGCCTCTTATACAAACTTTACACAAATAACCTTTGCAAATTAATCATACTTTGGTGAAATGTACATGCAAGTTTGTTAAAATTTAGATAAAAACTTCGAAAAAAGAGCAAATCGGCTTTAGCAAAAACATTGCATGTGGTTTTTGGAAAAATTATACAAATATCAAGCCAATTTCCTAAATATTTTGGTGTTGAGAATTACCCAAGGTTTTTTAGGTGCATTAATAAAGATTTGTAAGCCTTAGCCTGGTACAATTTAAACAAGAACTTTTTCGGATTTTGTGCAATTTTCAAACTCCATATAAAATTTTTTACCCAAACCATGTTGGGCAATTTTACAGTTGTTTTTTCTCTGAGTGTACCTATCGTTTCAAATCTTACGATAGATTTTTTAACTATATACTTTTAATCGAACTAGATCTTTGAAATTTGGAATATTTACATACATGATTCCGAAATTTCATAAGTAGGTAGGAATGTACATATGTATGCAATTTTGACAGTATCAGCCATCTGTTGCTTTCTTTTTAAATCACTGTTTTTTATATACAATCACATAATGTATGAAGTGGCACAAAGCGAAACCTATCGTTCTAAATCCAATATGGCGAACCTCTCCAAGATAGCGGATTACCTATTTCTTCAAAACCCCCTTAATATGGGCATCAAATTAAAGGGTTTGACGAGTAAAATACAAGAAACGGTTTCGTTATACAGTCGATAAAGTACTATAAAAGCTAGAAAATAATTATTATGGGCCACTAATCGAAGGCTTTGATCAGACTAAAATAAAATCATGAGGCGTATTTAGTAGACAATTTCTTTTATTTGAGTTGTTTTTACCTACATTGAGAAGTTTTTGTCGAAAACCATGGCTATTAAAAAACTGTGTACTTTCCCATAAACATTTTCCTCTCGCTTTAGTTTCCAATTGGCGATAAGCAAATAATAAAAATATGAAAAAAAAATCATTAATACGCATAAAATCCCGCAATTAAAATTGCTTGCAAATCAAGAGAGCAGGAATTTCAATTATTGTGCTTTTGTTTACAAAACACAGGGAAACGAATGTTTTCAACTTTCAGTCGCTCGCTGTGCCTGCCGAGTGGTCAAATCGTCGAGTGCCGGACGGCGCGGCGGCGGTGCGGTGCGGCGCGACGTTCACATAAATCTCGCAAGATCTGGCACTGAGATATGCGATGTTGTACGACGGCAGGAAGAGAAAATCAGAAAGGCTGCCGGAGGGAGGTTGAGCTATCGGAGCCAGAACGAGTTGGAGCAGTGCAGATGCAGTGTTGTCCTGTCCTGTGGCTGGGAGTAAGTGGGCAGGCAGTTGTTCTTTTATTTCTTAAATTGAACAAGGAAGTGGAGAAGTGTGAGCGAGAGGGACGAAGTTGTATCGAAATGTAAATATTAAAGTTAAAGGTCTGTCGAAGAGACCTGCGTAAGAGAGTTTTCAGTTGCTCTTACATTAATAAATTAATAAAAGGAAGACATATAAAATGAAAGATTCCTTAGTTGTTAACACCTCAAGCAAAGCAGGTTACTATTAGAATTAGAAAAATATGAAAATAAATAGCTGGAATTAAATAAATTTAGCATGATTAACAAATTTTCGAGAGTTTTCGTAGAGTTTTTTAGACGTACCCTGCGCAAGTTCAACCAAAATTTAAGAGCATCTCGCATTTATAACTACACGTGCCGCTTACTCACTTTTGATTTGGGAGTGTGGGGCAAACTTTTTGGTGCTGCCAGAATTTTGCGATATATGCATGTATTTTAAATTTAAAAGTCAATAAACTTACAAATTGTAACAAAAAATGCCGAATTTCAGATTGTTGTCTGTTACAATAGCGCGCCTGTCATTTCATATGAAAATGTTTGTTCTGAAGGGATTATTCTTTTCTTTTAATAAATTTCACTTCACTTGTCAGTTGTTGCGCGTCTAAAGTTGAAATGTTCTCAATCTTGAACGTCGCGTCACGATCGCGACTTCCTTAGAAACACATTATAATTGTGATTAAGACTCTTAACTCTTGATTGTACTCAGAGCTGTCCATAAAAAGTCATGTCTTAATTTTAGTTTAAAAGGAGTGAAATGAATGAAATTACCCAATATCATTGTATTAAAAAGAAAATACATTTGTTGTTAAATTTAAGAAGTTTCAGATTAATGTTGGAATCTGAGCAGTGTCATAATCCACCACTTACCAACCAACTACCCTACCATTGTTTTTAACGTACCTACATATCTTTAACTTGATAATTTCATACTGATGCTGGGGGACTTCCTTAAGACCATTTTTGCATGTCTTATGCCCTGGTACCCCGTTTTCTTGAGATGTTTTGATCAACATCAACTAAAAAGAGCGAGAGATCAAAACAGAGAATATTAATGTAAACTCAATAAAATTTTTATTGTGTTTTAATAGACAGATTTCTCGAGTATTTACGTGATTTTTCGCAGGATTATGGAACGATTTTCTAGACCCGCGTTTGCTCGTGCAGTTAAAAGAGTTTCTTGAAGGAATCGTCCGTAGCATCGTAGACGTTGGGAGGAAGTGATTTTCTCAAAATGTGTAAAGTTCAAGGACTTTTAGGGAATTTCTCTCGGCGCACGCTAGCGCTAGCACCGCTCTCGGGCGCGTTGTTGAGATGAAATCGAGCTTTGCGCTCCGCAACAGTCGCGACTCGCGGCCCAGCTCAGCTCCGTTTGCATTCTCTTCGGGGAGTCACAGTCGAGTGAAGAATTCCGTCGCGTTAGGAGGTTAGCGCGAATTTTTCGCCGCAGTGTTTAAGTAGAATCATTAGACAATTTGCAGACAACAAAGGAAATTTTGAAGACGTTTTTACTCGGTAACAACATCTTAACGCGCTGCCGTTTTGTACAGTATCTGATTTCTGATTAGATTGTACGAAATTTCGAAATGGTAATGCAGTGATTTTCGATAGTTTTACAAATTTTGTTCTGTTTTATTTTTCTTGTGTGCATTTTGCGCGAGCGGAGAAGCGCAGAAGTTGCCCCGTTTGATTTGATTTGATTTGATTTTATTATTTTTTTGCAAAGGAAAAGTTTCGATGCAAGTGTGAAAATTGCTCAGAAAATGTGCTACTTGAGAGCTACTGAGTTTTAATGTAAAAGCAGTGATCTGACTTGCATCTGGGGTGATGTGCTCGGGACGGGCTCACCGATTTTTTGAAGAACATAGAATTCATCGAGAGGTGGTCGCGCGGCAACGACGACAGTGCCACTAGTAGTGCTTTTCTATTTTTAATAAAGAATAACAAGTAGAAGAAATAAAGTAAAATTGTGTCAGAGGAGTTTTTGCGGACTACACGATTGGCTTCAGCCGCACTGCTAATGGCTAAATCAACATTTTTTCTCTTTCTGGCCCATGACACTCGGCGGACCTGAGGCGATTTTTCTACATATGTGCATAATAAATATACACAAGGCTACACACGTATAATAAGCGTAATCAAGTTGAAAATACTCCGCAGCCGTCTCTGTCCGTCGCACGCGCCGAGCGGGACGCGGCCGCTCCATGATACGGCCAGAATACCGAAGGAGATATAATTAGCGATTAAAATTTCTTTTCGACCGCGGAGAAGCTGAGTGCTGCTTTTTTAGTGGCTACACCAGAAAAAGTGCTTCTTTTTTTCTCGCTGGTGATGTGGGAATAATTAAAAACGCGCTAGTGCGGCTTTGCGAAAAAAAAAGAATATAGGAAAAAACGTGACCACTTTCGCAACTGCAGAAGAAGAAGTTATTTAACTTGCCGCTTTGCTTGGTGAATTGTGCAAGAATATTTCACGGAGTGCATCCCGCTGCTAGGAGAGCCCCTGCGAGAGATGCACGTGTCGGAATGCATCTCAAGGATTATGAGACAAAGAAAATTCGGCTTAATGCACCCACGATACCGCGATTAAGGTAAGGACGCTCATAGCCCGCTTAAGTGTTTCTTTTTTTTAATGTGATTGATTAAAACCAGACCAGACTGCCAGTTATCGTCCTCCGCCGCCGCCGCCGCCTCCGATTCCGGGGAGCTGCGCGAGCCACGCAGAGCACCTTGCCCACTTTCCACTTGATGATCCATAAATTGAATTGGAATCGTGCAAGTGGAATAAGTCCGGAATAAGTCCACGTGCATTAATTATTCATCGGCGATTTATGTGCCCGCTGACGACGAGACGCTTTGAATCGATTAGAGAAGAATACACTCCGATTTTTTATGTGCTAAGTGATATTTCAAGTATCAGACACAAGTCGAACACTTGGACAGTTTGTTAAAATTTAATCCGTTCTTTAACTCAATGGAAACAGATTATCCAATGAGGAATAAAGAATCTGGGATCATTTGTATTTGAGAAACTGGAAAATATGAAAAGAATTACGCAAACGAGAAGTTGTACCACAAGGTTCTATTCTAGGAACCTTATTACTTCTAAACAGTGAAGCATAGTGTAATTATGTCGTTTTCTACATATGTTTTTTATGAATGTGATAATGAATAGTGTTTTTGTGAGAAAAATTATGTGTGTTTAATTTAATGCTGAAAGAACTTACTGCGGCATTTGTTAGTGAAAATATTAGTGGAATTGAGTAGTGATGTATGATGTGATGATGATTGTTAAAAGCAAAGCAAAGAACCTGCAAACTGTATCGCGATTGCTGAATAGAGCCATCAAAACAGTGTTTAATCTCCCTAGGGATACTCCTACTGCAATTTTATACGAAACTGCAGATAAAATAAATCTGAAGTAACTAATAGAGATGGAAAAGGCTATTTATAAAATTTCAAAGAGACACACAAAATCATCGAACAGCCTTATACTGAGAACGGAAATTCACGAACATAACACAAGGATAACAACGATGGGAAATTATAACCTGCCTGCACCGTCTTAAATACGATCTGATTTACTCTGCTGGGAATTTTTATAATAATTTGCCAGAACACATAAAAAACGCTCGCAGTATTCTCGAATTTAAAAGGATGATTAAAACTCACGCTAAATCGAAAACCTGAGCAATAACACTAATAAACTACAGATTTAAATGAGAAGGAAGACAAGAAAACATAAGATGTTCGAATTTTTAAATTCATCATCAATTGTTGAGGGCTTTTATAAAATAATTTATTGGATGTTAGCTGCTCACTAAATATAAGGTAGTAAGAAACTGGAACCAGTTACCATTTAGTGCACATCGGATAAAGAGGCGAGCCCTACATAAACGAGAGAGTCACTAAAGGATTAGTAACTTTATATGTTTGAATGATTCCAAAATTATTAATCTACTATAAAAATATATCTGATGTTGAACGTAGATGATTTCCTGCATTAATTTGAGGCTGCGGTGGACCTAAATATAATAAGCTATGAAAATATAATGTACAGACCCTATCACGCCACCGCAAAAAGGTTTGGCTTTCAGAGGTTCACCAAAAGAACAGAAAATATGAATTTAAAAAGCATAATGAATATATTACAAAAATTATTATCAGCAGATAATGAGTAATCAATTCTATGTGCAACAGATAACACAAAATGAAAATGTTTCTAAAATTTTTCTAGTCATAAAATTGTAGTCATACAAGAGGTAAACTAACAGATTGCGGAAACTTTTTAAGAATAAAAATATTCCTGACGTTGCAAGCCCGACTGTTCTATAAAATGATATGAAAGGTCAGACTGTCAAACTTAAATATATCGCATTACTACTTTTATGTGTTTTATAGTCTCAAGTCACCTAGAAAAGCAAACTAAGTAATGTGTGCGATTTTAAAATGCAATTCTGCAAATTCAGAGAATACTTGAATATTTATGAACAATTTGTTTTGAATGAGTTGTATATCTTATAGGATTAAAAATAGATTACTAAATTCATTTAAATTTAATTCATTTTATCGTGAGCGATTATTGAACAATGTTCAAACATAAAGGATGAAGAGAGAGAAGGGAAAGGGATTATACAATTAATATTGAAAGATGAGAATTTCCTGGTTAAAAACTTCAAAGCTGAAATCATATTTCCAATAATCGACGGAACACGTTTACTCGTCTCTTTATATTGCCTTTTTGGTTTTGAAGTGAATATGCATGTCGATATTGGTTTTTATGACGCTGCTTACCTTTGGATTGATGTCAAATAAAAAAAAAAGGAATATTATGCTAGTGAATGAAGTTGAATTTGTTCTCATCTAATGACGCTAGTTGGTGTGCATTATTTCTTTCAGTTTTGGAAGAAAAAGAAATTAATTTTTATTAGAGTTAAGTTTGGTGCTCACATTTTAAACAAATATTGTTTGATATAAAAGAATTAAGGATTGTCGTATAATTTATATGTTATAATGCCAAGGTCAATACTGAAATCTTCATTCTCAAAAAGTAACTACTGTAGTTATAAGTTCAAATTGTAACCTTCTTAAAACACATTTTTCCCTATTTCTTCAAATCATCCGAAATGACCATCGCAACTACCTTACCTACCCAACCTAATAAAAATAATAACAGACCAACCTAATAAAAATAACAACAGATTTTATGATGCCTCCGTGTCAAATGATTTCTTTGGAAGTTTAGCACATTTTTGTGGGACAAATTGCAAAAGTATTTCTATTCACGTACGTCACACTTAAAAGTGTGCCTACTTTGTGGAGTTGTTAATGCTTCCGATTTTCCAAAATACGTGCAATTAATAGACTTGTAAACTTCTGTAACTTTGCGGCTGCCAGCTTAATTATCGTCAGGTAATAACTTGTTAATCTGGCGAATTTGCGCAGCAACGAGGCTCTTACAACATTCCTTAAATTTAAAAAACTGCCGCAATGGCAGGTAATCAGCTTTAATATCCTGCACGTGGATAATGAACCTAAAGAAGGGGCAGTTCAGGTATTTACTTAATTACCTGCTAACGTCTCCTCGGCATAGAAAAATCAATAAGAACACTCTCCAGCTGGGAGAAAAGAAAACAAGGGAAAATAACTTTTATTTACTTCCGGAATTAAATACAAAATTTGCTGACATTCCGAGGAAACCTTGAATGAAAACAAGAAAACCTTAAATCCCGTGTCCGATCGTTCCGGGGACCCTTCTACCGGTCGTTTGGGGCATGGCAACGCTCTGTTTTTCCCTTTAAACTTTTCCCATGAATTTTAATCTGGAACTCCCACGAGTGGCCAGACTATGTCCTTGCGCTGTTATTCCTGCAGTGAAATTTATTGGACGACAAAAGAGCTCCGAAAGGAGTTTAAGCTTTTATCTTTGTCCATGTCGTTCCATTTTAAGCCACCGGGGCTACTACGTCATTCAAACTTCAGCACCAATTGATCCATCTTCTTGAGCATTCTTGGATTGCTTAGAGAAACATCTGATTCAAGTTTTCTTACGAATCTCATTAAAGCAGCCTCTTCCGACTGCTTGCCCTTTTACTGCTCGAATGTAAAATGAAAAAGGTCTCGCAGACGAAGTTGCTACCCAGCGACAACGTTTAGTTATGCGTTTGCCGTAAAATTGTGATTTTCTGAAGGTTGAAATTTTGAAATTGACTGTTTCGCAGAGCAGTGCAAATCGATTTATTGATAAACGAGCAAAATTGAGAAATTGATGTTGATGTGTGCCTTACCTCAGTTCAGAAAATGAAAATTTTTCGCCTTTTATTTGTTTCATAGTAATACATTTACTTTAGAGAATTAAAAAAAAGGAATGAAAAGGGTTTTGCGGTTCAAAACGGTTTCAATCGGTGCAATTTAAATTTTAGGGAGTCAATAAACTTTAGAAAATTATTTATTTACTATGTACAATAATAAGACTCACTTAGGGAATATAAAAGTGAACCGCTTCGAAGCGATGCAAAACGATCCGAATCGGTTCAATTTAAATATAACAGAGTAGGCGAAATTATGATATAATTAGAAAATTTAAATTTTTTCCCTATTTCCCTATGCTTCATGATCGTTGAAGAAGAGACGGTAATTTCTTTTGTTTCGAAGCGGTTTGAAGCGGTCGTATCCGGGAAAATTAACCCTTCCTTGTAGATCTTAGGAGTAATTGTCGGCTTAATGCATCCGTTCATTTTTATATCACTCGAAAGCTGGCAATCTAATCAGTGGTCGTGCTTGGAGTGCATTTTGGTCGGAAATTTGTTTACTCACCTTAACCGAGTTTGCTTAATTGGCTTTTTTTAATTGCATTTCGGTGCGCATTCGCTCCGTGGGCCTCGTGTCGTTGCAATCTGAATGCAATTGAATGCACCCCGGGGCCGGATTTTGCAGCTCCATCGCGTTCAGCTGCACACACCGATCAGAATTATTTTCTGTAAATTAAAGCTGTAAAGCTGCTTATAGGCGAAAGATTTTTTTTAGGAGCAATATTTCATGGAATTAAATCTTTTCGGTAAAAATATGCACTTTTAAAGTGAATAAAAAATATTGGCGCAATCGCTGTAGATTGTTTCAGTATTATGTATCTTTGTGTTTTCGCCTCATCGGTGAAAGATATCTGCATATTTTGCGGTGAAATGTTGTAGATACGCACAATGTAAATTTTCTTTCTTATGGTTTTTTTAATTTCTTAATTGATCAAAGGCGCTTTTTTCTGATATATAACATTTCACAATTCGATGCTAATTATATTACACACTCATTAAGTGATTTGAATGAAAATGAAAAAATGAAAAAAATTCATTTCATATCTCTACTATATAAAAAGGTAAAAAACTGTCTATTCTTAATTTAAAACAAGTTAAATGCGTTTAATCTATTAAACGGTTTTTGAACCCTTCATTGTAATTGACTCAAAAAAGATCGTTCATTTGAGTCTGGCGAGTATACGAATGGCCCGATTGACGATTCGCACGGCACCGTGGGACTCTTTCTTAATAATAAAATTTTTTAAATGTACGGGTGCTTTCGGAAAAGAAAGTACACTTGTCTCAACAAAAGATGCTGCACCTTCACTAGTGGTGGAAATTTCAAGCCGCTTAGCTAAATATTTTATTACCATTTTATTGGTTTGAAGATACGTCGTACATTTCCCCCCTAAAAGTTGAACAAAAGGTTTTTGTAACACCTTATAGCCAACATAATTCAAAATTAACTGAATCTGAGAAAAGATTAGTGCAGATAATACTTAATTAGCAAATAATTATTTGTAAGAATGTAACAATGTGAAACGTTGAATAAAATAAGTCCAGTGTTCACCTGTAGATGCTTAGGATTCCATTACAATACAAGTGAGGAGTACCACAGGGTGCTCAATTAAGCCAGCTTGTGCATGTTTTTAGATTTACCAAAACAAATCAATCAGGCCGTTGTGATGCCAATTAGGCTTGCATTGCAACAATGTGGACGTTAAGGCATTTAACTCAACTGGACCATAGTGTCATGCATCTTAAATAAGTTTAATGTCGCGCTTATTCAGCGCGATGGCGCGACCAAACAGGCGACTTCCTTGAGCCGGGGCTCGTGCAACGTCTTCAAGTCGTTCGATGTAATTATGTAAGGAAAATTGCCCGTAATAGAGTGTCCACATCCACGGGCAATTTATCCCGAACACAGATGAATCACGTTGTGGCTACGCAATTATGAAACGAATGCGACCCTGAATTTTCAATGCCATTGTTCGGATAACCACTTGCAAAACACACACGTCTCATGCTTTAATTAACATAAAACAAACGGCGGGATCGCGACGGTGGTGGAGCTACGGCCGCTCGACCGATCGGGTGGAGCAAAAGCTTCTAACTTTTCGCCTTTTGGCTGAAGAATTTCGCTAGATTTCTAGCATTGCATGAAACATGGGTGTTAGATTTCATGCATCGCCGGCGAAATAGCGGCCAGCGGCGACGATCGACGCGGTGAAGTGAGGCCCAAGTGCGGTGCAAGTACGTCACGATTTTGTTTTCACTGATTGCGATGAACGAGGAGCGCGATTCCCCGATAAGTGGGCTCTCGGGTTAAGAATCATCGAAGTATCTTAAGAAGTTATTAGAACCCCGGCTCGAATCGCATTAATCGCGCTGAGATGCAGATTGTGATGCTGCTGGGAAACGTGACTCAGAAGATCGCAAAGATCGCTGCGGTGTCGACGGAAAGTCGTTTGTCGTTCAGCGAACGGAGGAGTTGTAGTAATAAATTCTTGGGAACAATCATGAAGAAAATCCCCCCTGGACGGGTGTGTGTGAGTTTAAATGGAAATTCGGCTGTACGTTTACATTCTAATTATAGCAGCTGAGAGCATGCCAATTGAAATGATCATTTATGCCAATAAATTCACTTTGCGAAAACGCACGCAGTGAAGTAATGTTCCATTAACAAGGATATAAAAGATCCCCTAAAGATGGTCTAAAATTATTCTTTTAGGGATTAGATCAAATTCCTTATAATCCAGCATATAAAATAGGTCAAATTGTAATCTGGTAATTTTATTTTTAAAATATCAGTCAGCTTGTTTGATTAATTTTACATAGTCAAATTCAATCGAAAATCGGAACACTAAGCAACCACGTGAATCGATGAACTTTGAACATTTTCACAACTTCTCTAAAAAAGATCAATTCAAAGAGTAAGTAGTTTATTTACACTTGATGATATTAAAAAATCGAATAACTAACTAAACTAACTAAAAGATTTAAATATATTATGTACGAATTTTGATATTTATAAAATTTTAATGTATCTTGATCGACTGTTTCAAGATTGCATTGTCCACAATTTGCATCCATCTTTAAAGTTGAGAATTATCGCTCAAACATATTGTTATCTTAAATACACGAAAAATAGAAAATTCGAAATCAACGATCCTAAAAACCACTAAGTACCATTAAGGCCACAAAAACTTGCCTAAGAATCTACCGGGAAAGTGTAAAACTTGAGCTACTCTATTTTCGTGATCAAACAGATAATTGAGCTAGATTTTAGATCGTGCAATCTAGACTATTAGATTTTCGTATTGATAGACAAAAAAAGGGCAGGTTTATCAATGAAGGGGGTTAAGTAAATAGAATGGATAACTCTTTTAACAGAATGTTAAGCTAAAAACTAAAATGTAGTAAAACTAACCTATTTCACTCTGTTTTAAAACTGCGTTTGAGGCAATTCTAGAGGAAAGGAATTCGGAAATGTCGAATAAAAAGAGAGCTCATTTTAGAAACGTGAGTGGATTAACTCAGGTGTGCAGTTGGGTAAAAAGCGCACATCCAAAGATGGTGGAAGCACACATTGCGCCGTCTTAAGCAGCTGCGCGGGGAGCTTGTCTTGAGCCACTCCAAATTAGGAAATTTCCCGGCGTGTTTTTATACGCGCCGCGAGTAAATTAATGTGTACTTGACGGACGTTACACAACTTCGAACAAGCCCCTCATGTCTTCTTTTGCTGTTTTTCACGAATCGACATTGTAGGCACCTTCTTCCGCAATTTCAAAAAGGTTGTTAAATTTATTAATTTTTTTGCCCTTGATTAGTATGAATTATCGAAAAAGCAACAAAAAGTGAATATGTAATTGAGAAATAAAACCAGTTCTCATGATTTCTGACCATGAAAACCTTCAGTTGGGCACTTTATAACCGTTAGTTACTCCCTTTAATAATGTTATAATATAATGTTATGCTAATATTTATTATTCATGCTAAAACGTTAGAGTAACTTGTTTATTTATCTCTCGTGTTTTTTTAAACACTAATTTTAGTTGCTATATCACAGAGACCTTGAAATTCAATCTTTGATCTTGTAAACAAGTTTTTATTAAAAACTAAACTTGGGAAACTTAATACCAGTAGCATAAATCAAAAGGGCTTCTTGTCGTCACAAATTAAAAAAAAAATAAATAAACATTTTTTATTTGAAACTCATAGCCGGGTATGTGTTAACCACATATGTAGTTTCTTTTATCGAAACGTTTATTAGTTTTTAATACGAAGAAGAGTACGAGATTTAAAAGCTACTTTAATAATGAAAAGTATCGAAAAATATTAACGTTGTATTATTTAAAAAAATCTCTATAAAGGTAAAAGGATAAACACTTTAAATATCCAAACAGGATTACATTGTTGTTTTTAACTGAAGCTTCATATAAAATTGAGTCATTAATATGTAAATCACCTTGCTTGATGATTTCAAAAGAGAAAATCACTTTAACATTACTGAATCAAAATTTAATGTGAGAGCTATTAAAATTGAGAAGGAATACATTAAAAAAGTATGTTAACGTCCTTTTAAAATGAAATGTTCTACTGATTAAAAAAAATGCTTTTAAGAGCTATGTATAATTCATCGAAGTAAGTAGAATTTCGTTGCATCATTAAGAATTTAGAAGGCTAACTTAATGGATCTTCGTGGCCGAGCAAAAAGCATGTTGAATTTAGTGTCCAAAAGACCCAAATTCGATATTCAAATTTTAACGAATATTTCTTAACGAAAATACAATTGGGAAAGTAAAAAAAAATATATAGAAAAGATTTTTGTCTTCATGCATCTATCACTTTCCGCTGTTGCTGCAAGGTCTTTTAAAATTCGAGATTGATTCGATTCAACGCTCGAACCAATTCGAAACTGACCAAAGTGATATGCAAGTGATATGACCTCATTTTCGGAATTCGTAAGTCTTTCGAAAGTCTGTCTGTAGTGAAGTCAGGAGCATCTTCTGAACCTTTCCAAGTGGAAGCCCGTTGGCATCAAAAAGTTCAGAGTACTTTCGACCTCGGCGGGTTGATTACTTTCAGCGGCTCTTGGGTATTCGCACTGAAACTGGAATTGAATGCCGCCGCGCGTCGCCGCCCGTCCGTAGGTGAGCACGTTCAAAAGCCTGTAAACGGCGACGTCGACGGCGCGACGGCGGCGGCTCAGCATCAGTGCTCTCCGGCTTCCATCTGAAAGTAATTTTTTATTTTTTTTTTTGCTTGAAAATAAACATCTCGGAAGAAATGATGAGCTAGCGAGGAATCGCATTAAATTTTCACAAAGCGGAAAAGTAATGTTTGAAGTCACAGCATAATTCCCACTCGAACCGAGAGTTCCAGGCGAGTGTTTTCCACAGTGTGGATCACGTCCGGGCGGGATGGGGGGGGGGGGGGGGGGGGGTAAAGCAACCATATCCACGGGGCTGCGAACATGGCCACATCCACACTCCACAGCAGTTTGCAATTATTCACATAGACACGACGGTTAAATCCCCATTGGGGCTTCTCTAGGAACGAACGCTCGTTAGCACACGTCGCCTTGAAAGCCTCATCTATGCTCCGGCGGTGGCGATGACCCACTTTGGAAAGTTACTTTCACCAGCAATTCCTTGCCGCCGTCGCGCCGCCACCGCGCCGCTGCTGCCTCTCCAATTGTATGAGAAAACTGGAAAGAAAACGCGCAACGTTAAAAATTTCCTCCGGCTGAGCACGGCATGTTTTCAATTATACCATTTTCATGAAATTATTGTTATTCATTGGTAACGCCCATAGTCGACTCGACTACTCTTTTTGCAGTGTCATCAACAGACCTCGAGACTCGTTGAGGAGTTCAACATTAAAATCACCACACGTCAGGTACCTTCGATTTAATATTTTTTAGTCTTTTTTTTTACAAAGGTTGGAGCAGAGTTAATGAAGAGGAAAAGGGCCCTATTGTCGCCGGCTCGACAAGTTGCACGAATAAAGTGCTATAATAAATAATTGGGGTTAAATTGATTATGCTGCAACCAATTTATTTCGCATTAAACAATAAAATCACTATACTTTATTACCAACCGCTTTACACAGGAAAATAAATTGCTCCGGGTTTTGGGGATAAACCATTAAAGCAGCCAAGTTGTCCTTGCGGAGAATTTTAAAAGGGATTTATTGATTTATATTTGATTCCATGAACAGAAGTTCTCTATTGTATGTATTAAAGCATCTTTCGATTTTAATATAATCTCACGGACTATTGATGTAGATATTAATTTTTTGTAAAAAATTTATTGGATAAATTGATTGACTGAAAGAATGAAAAAAATGAAAACAATTTTCATTTCTTATACAAGGACTTATGATATAAATAAAAAGAACGCCCGCAGCTTCCATTAAGTGATTTATCTTTTCTAGATTTTTACCGAGTTATAAATACAAAATCATTAACAAGAAAATTGGCTTTATTTAAAAATATAAATTTAACAGACTGAAAGAAAATTAATTTCGATTTCACTGTCAAACAACAAATTTAGACTTTTCTTGTCGATTTAGAGTATATCAACTAGGCGATTGTTAATTTTTTTTTAAATAAAGCCATATTACAGAAACAAATACTTTTTTACGCGAGACGGTAAGGCTTTTCGTTTAATGACTATGTGATAGCTAACAAATCAAAAAAATTATTGTAACCTATTTTAACATTTTTTATCTGTTGAAATGTATTATTTTATCGCCATTTTATAAACTTTCTAACTATGATCTTGTATATTCCGTATATATTTCCTCAAGTATTTTATGAGCATTCTATGATGATTAAACCAATTAATTCCAGCAAATCAGGTTTTTGTATTTAAATAACTGGGTTAAAAATGCCATTTTGATTGACTTCATTAAAATAATTTGCATTTCAATTTATTTAATTTAATATAGGCACTTAAAACAAATTTATACGTCTTTTTTAATCGATTTTTAACAATTAAACTTATTTGTATTTCGAAAATTCTAGACTCTAGAGTCTAGAGCAATTGTTGATTTTCGTTTATTGTTTTGTTAGTACTTATGTATATTATTAGGAATTTTTTTTAGTCTTTTGTTTTCAATTAGTTGAAGTATTTTCGTAATTTTTGTTTGGTAGTCAAATTAACAAATTTAAGTCAAACTACGTTTAATTTTTACGTCAAAGATACAATGCCATATTTATCAGATGAACGGATTGCGCCAAGATTTATTAACACTGGACCAAGCTTGGCACTCGTTGTCTGTTTGATAAAATGTTTTATTTGAACGTTTTTAATTCAACAGTAAATTCTATTTAAATGAAAAATAATTTTGAGATCTATTCCGCATTGCATTTCGTGAAGACGTTATTATAAACGTGTACGATCTTATCGCGGATTTGAATCGTGTCTGGTGATTTAGGCTAGGTTATTATTATCACGTTTCTGACCCAGTTCGAAGAACCCATTAACCTGAATAGGCCCCACCGTTTTAGATAGTGATCATAATTGTAATCATCTTTTGAAAGGTAGGTAACAGCGCTCTTGATTTTCGGAAGAGACTTGTTTGATTGTTCCTTTGTGACGAAGGTCCCAAAGCCGCGGCGCTGTCTTATCTTTAAGCGAGCAAATAAGATTGGGACGCGTAGAACGCGAGAAGTTAATTTACTATAGAGCCACGCACCGTGGCGTCGAATTCCTGGCCTCTCGCGAAGTACATCCGACTCGCGGTTGCATACCTCAGCCTCGAAATAGAAGTGGAAAAGAAATCAAAAAGGGCAAGATAGTGCAAACAGGTTTTCTGTTCTTGTCCAAATTACACGGGATAAGTACTTCTTAATACTTTTCGAATCTAGACCACAGCGCGCGAGTTTTACCGGCGCAAAGTCGGCGCAAGGCGCAACGCGGCCGAGTGGAAGCCACTGCCAAAGACGCGCGGGGCACACTGCGGCGCTCGGCTAAAGCTAAGCGCGCGGCTCGCACGGCCTGTTTTCCTCGTTTTACTTTGGCTCGTGAACATGACCTCAATTCGGGAATTTCAAAATATCGCGTGGATTGCTGCTTGCTGCTGCCGACGAAAAAAAAGCGAACGAAATTAAAAGATTTTTTACCTTTTATCGCTATTCTGACGGTTGTATATCGCGCGGAACCATGCGCGTTTGCATATTCTTCTAATTGTTGAGGTGTTTTTGGCGATTCAAGAGGGCGCGACAGACGCTTAGGCGATCAAGCGTTAAATTGCTCAAATGTCGTTTTACAGGGTTCATTTATTGCTGAATGCGTCGAATTAAAGCGGTTTGTTTGCACGCAAAAGAATAAATAAGACGATGGGAGACTCCAGGGAGAAGAATTGAAGTCGTGTTTACTCAACTGCGACCCACAAAAGGCCGCGATCGCCCACAGATGAACGATCGCCTTTTCTCCCAAAGAACCGTTATTAGATTACAAGACGCAAAATCGATGTACAAGAGAAAGAGCAGTGGAACGACTTTGTGCCGTGATTCGTGAAAAGTTACTTAATGCTCTTCTTAAGGCGGCCAAGAAGAAGACGACAGCGAAGATAACGCGAAACGTAAGACGCCAGCGGCCGGCGTGGAGAGAGACGCTCAAGACGGAGGAAAGAAACATCGAAGACACACGCTGCAGAGTGTTCCACTTTCTTATGTCACGATCGTGACGTTGGCGATCGCCCCGCCGTCTACCGTCGTCCGTTCGAAGGTATCTCCTCCGCGTGCCAGAAAAATTCTCATCCGATGAAAGTTTTATTTCAATTAAAGTAGCGGGTCAGCCGATTCGATTTCGTACAAAATTCCTCCGTTGATTTCTTTAGCTCGCTATAAATCACCGCGGGCGCCTTGACATCGCGCCACACATTTTTAATGATCGAAAAGACGGCCAGAGCCGATCGCGTTAGGGTTTTCTTGATTTTTCAACCGGTTTCGAATAAAACCGACCGAGAGTAACAGGAAGGCATTCTTCGGCGTTCTGTTTTTGCTGAAAATTCACTTCTTTCTTTAAATAAACATTTAATGAAGTTTTGAATCATAATTCCAGTCGGGCATTTTTTTAACTATAACCAGCAGAAAACAGTTAAACCGGGCTCAAAACAACGTCTTTTGCAACAAAACAAACGTTTCATATCTGCCCTTGATCTTATTATGAGTTAAGATCTTCGGAAGCGGAAGCGTACTTCATGAATTTGGGCAGTCTTGACTTGATCCACACTCAATTTTATAGTTGTCTGCCAGAGGAGAGGAGCAGGAAAAGACTAATTAAAAATAATTCTGGAAACGAAGTAAAATTTATACCGTCATTGTGGAACAACAATAGACCGCTATTGTTTCCACAACCTGGCACAAGAGTCAACCACTAAACCTTGTCAAATAATGTGGTTTCGAAAATCTCATTATACTTGAGTCTCGTTTTGAAATAAGCGCTTATCCACACCACTTGCTTTCTCTCTCGCAAATTATATACCATTAGTGTCTAAATTTTTAAAGTTTACGTTAATTATTTATGATCATAACAGTCTTTTCCCACGAAATGATGTATTATTAAAATTCTTTCACAAATAACAGTTTTAAAGGATTATTTTAACTTTTAATTCAAGTTTTATTATTTCTTTTCTTACCGCTTTCAAGATAATTGAAGCTAATTCATTGAGAGTAACTACGTGAGTTTTTAAGCGTTGTTCAAGTTTACTTTCTCCGAAAAAATTCGTACACTTTCGATAATTTTGTGATTTTGGGGGTCCATATAAATGAGTAATGAATACATATTAATATTTGTTATGAGTTTACACTGCAGTTTGAATATAACTATTTAAACTTGAATCAGAGAATGTCTCATTTAACTTTTTAATTGCCAAGAGGTATCGGGCGTCCTCAATTAAATATTAATGAAATAGGTTTTCTAATGAATTTCAACGATATTTTTAGCCTCCAAGAATTCAAGCGATTTCTCTTGCAAACGAATCGATCATCCCTTTAATTTAAAATTAAAAGAACTTGGAGTTTTTGAATGTTTTGAGATGACGAACAAATGTGAAAATGCAGAAATTGATGCTGTTTATAAATTATGCGAATATATCCAACTTTTATATAAATAATTTTAGATTTTATATTTAAATAAATAATTAAATATAAACATAATGACACAAGATAATTGAGATATTTTGAATGTTTCTGTTGTTTCTTAATTAAATGCCTTGCTAGCAATGCATCGAAATAAACCTACTGGAAGAAAACAGGTTTTAAGGTTCTTTATTTTATGTTCTTTTCGTAAGAACTATTTACGTCATTTTCTTAAGAAATTACATCGTAAGCTTACACGATTTCGTTTACTATGAAACTTATTTGTTATTTCAGTTGCAAACTTTCTGAGATAAAAATAATTAAGGGTACATTAAAAATTAAATCAGATCATCGTAATTTCTTATAAATGAGTGTGGTTGTAGGACATTCGTGTCTGGATTCGCCTTTTGATGACAGAAAAGAAAGATCCTTTTCAAAGTTGGGTTTTGCTTTCATTTAGCATTCCTGAGAATTTAATTAATGTGACTCTTGCCTTTCCAACCCGCCGTTAACAGTCCCATAGAATTTTCTCTAAAGCCCTCGAGCCGAACTATTTAAAAGCAGAAAATGGAGGGAGACATTTACCTTATAAGTTTCCAACTGAATTTATCGGTTAAAGTTCTCATATTTCCCGAGAGAACACCGAAATGTAGTTAGACTTATAAAGTGAAACTTTCCCATTTAGGTCTAGCTGCTCTCGGAAGTTTTTCGTTTCCTCCTCGGCTAACAAGCGGAGTGGGTGGCCTCAATGTGCCGTGTGTACGTAGAATCGAAATACGTTCATAAATTCATTCTTCTGGCCCGCTTTTCGAGGTGCTGCCAAAAGATGTCCACGGCTTCTTAAATTGCCTGAAGGCGGACAGTTTTTATAATAATACGCTGCTAGACGAATATGACTTGGGAACAACCTTTTAAAGTACATTTAGAATGATGCCCAAAAGTTGAAATCCGATTTGAATAAAATATGGTAAATGTAAATGGAAAGAAAACTTTATTTAAACATTAAAATTAACTTCGGTATTCTTTGAGTTATTTGCGAGGGTCAAAGTAGTGAAATTTGACAGTTTTATTTCATAAATAACTCAAAACTGGTCAGTTGGACGTCAAAAAGTATATGAGCATTTTTATAGACAATTTTACCCTCTACAATATTACGGAACAATTTTTACGATATCTGTTACAGTTCATGAATAACTTGCAAAACCTTTAAGTACCATCATTGTTTCAATTTTGCTCGTTACTGTACATATTTTATTTTTATCTTTGTTTTAACTAGAATTTACTGGAATTCCGATTAAAATAATTTAAAATTCTATTATTTCTCTCGACTAACTACTAGATTTATATCTTAAATCATTGGATTTTTAAAAACTGGATTTCCGAAATAGTAAATGTAAACAATATCTAACAGACATTTCACATTCACACAAGAGGTTTATTCAACAAATACGATTCGTAACAGCGATGTTTTCTTCAGAACATATTTTCCAATGTTGAAATAATTGGCGACTAAAATGATAGACAATATCGAAACTTTAAATGTATTAATTTTTTTTTATTTATATGGAAAAAGAAGAATTTGCAGAAGGGCAGTTCATTGTACTAGAATTTCAGATTTAAAGTGTACATTGTTTACGTATATTTTGTTAAGTTTATTCTGTTTGTCTTGGCTGTCGTAATGTTCAATAAGAACTCTTTATCTGTGACCTCTTTCTTCGGCATTGGTATTTTAGGACTTCATTGTGGCATACTATTAGTATAATTAATATAAATAAACTTCGCTAACATTCATTAACATAATTTCTACATGATATAAAATTAATGGTATTATAGGTCTAAAAACTTTGGTCAGAAATCTAAATTAGTTTGGTTAAATAAAAAAAATATAAAATCTTATGATAGCCTGCGGGCGTGCGTCGATGGAGCTATTTTCGAAGCAAATCAAAAATTTCGGCGGACAAAATGAAGCAGTGTCTAACGCGGAATAAAAAAAAGTAAAAAGCAACTTTGAATAATTTGATTAAATTTAAACAAAACGACGAGACGCGACCAGAATTTCTCAACTACAATTTGCATAATTTGCTCGAACATCACGATACGGCCTGAGGAAATATAGTGAATGAATATTAAAACAAATCTCAATTTGTGTTGGACCCGAACAAAACGTCGGCGAAATGCAGGCGGTCAGTGGAGCGGAGTGGACATGAGTGAAACTCGCCGATGAGGTGTAAACTCGCAATGCACACAAACATTTCACGGCAAATAAAGCGCACTTTCGAAACGCTTCAGGTTTAGAGTTCATGGCAAAACGGCCGCGAAACGCGGATTCATTTATCTCGCGGTCTGGTACAAATCTCTAGACTCCGGTCAGTCGTCGATGACGACAATGACGACGGCAGCGACATGTTCGCAGTCTGTCTGGCCGCCAATCCGCTCTTTGGGTCCACTGCGGTCTTAATCTGTTTCCTTTCGCTATTTAAAGCGGCAAAAGGAAAATAAATGAGAAAAATCACAATTTCAGCATAAATTTGCATACGTAGCTAAAGAACGCGCTGCGCTTCTGGCCGCCACTGCGACCGCACACAAGTCGCCGATTATTAGAGTTATGAAATAATATTTTACCGTATTTTTGTAGGCCTTCTGCGATGCGATGATATCGCGGCAGCCGCGTAAAAAACCCACATCCAGCGGCTTGACGTCGATTACGCTCTTCGGGCTGCGATGGCTTAATTGGGCTCTTTTGCTGCTGCTGCTGCTGATGAAAGGCCTAATGGTTCTACTACTTTGCATGGAGTAGTTGCGCTCTGCTTTGAATATTTGCGGTTTTACGTAAATTCCGCGTCCACAGAACGAACATTCATATTACACCTATTTTAGAGGCGGGGCTATGGTTAGTCTATCATTTTGTAGAAACGCCTATAGTTGCAGACACGGACTTCTCTTTGCGCAATCACTGATCATTCGCATCGCAGACGTTTTGTCTGTCCTTGTGTGCAATTAAAACATCATATCATAACAGTGCTATACATATATAGCATACATACCTTATACATAGCGCTCCGAAAATAAGTTGGATGGAATGTGTTAATTGATTCTAGGCGGCTCTGCGATTACATCCTGTCTGGCGATTTCATCCTGACTTAAGCTATATTACTAGGTGTTATGTATTAATGTACACCCTGTATTGTTTTATTATTGGCATGCTCTTTTATAGCCTTTCCTGGTATCCTAATCTCAAGGTCATCTTGGAATTTACAAATGGTTACCAATAGCAAAAAATAGTGAAAATAACATAAAATATTCGAGATTTCTTCAAACTTTGCGCAAATAATGCTAATTTTAAAAATTAAAGCATAACTTTGCAGCGACGTCACGGTTTGCTTGAAACTAACAAAAACAAAATTGAAATCTGCAGAGAATTTTTTGAATATTGGTTTAAAAATGTTATTTTTGCTACTAAATTTTAGTATCCGCAAGTTAAATTAATTCATGTGATAGTGTTGTATTAAGGATTTTATTATCAAATACACAAAAACGAATAGGTAAAGTTCTCTGTTTCCAAGGTATAAGGAGGATAAATATTCTCAACTTTAAACGATTTTAATTCAGAAACACTGATTACGAGTTTAAACGTTGGGTTTTTTTAAAATCTGGTCACCCTTAAATTGTTATACCTATACATAAACATATGTACATATTTCTTTGATCATCTTGGAATATTCTTCAGCAACTTTATCTCCGCATCCATATCAGAAAAATTGAGTTTATACAAAGATATTCACAAGATTCATGTTTCAAAAGTTCGGATGTCTAATTGTTTTAAATAATATGAAAATAAAACCAGACGTTTGCTTCTAGGCTTACTTAGAGAAATAAGATTTTTGAATTCAATATATCTAGAAATAAATATAAATACACACATATAATGCTAGAATCTAGATTATAAGTGAATAAATAAAGATTTTTTATGACTAACTGTATGTATGCACTTCTTAATTTGTAAGATGTTGCTGATCGGTGGACTCAAAAACGGTGTTTTTAAGTTTGTAAGGAAGTAAATATTTTTTTTAAGATATGAGTCAGAGCGTATGTACTTACGTCACTTTCACGTTACGTCACGTTTGACTTTCTTCCTGTTAATGTAAGTTTGTGTGCATGTCTCAAGGGTTCAAATTGCGTGTTGTTTGGCCATGTCGTGCTGCACCAGCCTCATTTGTTCCCTCTGTAGAAAATTTGTCATTAAAATATGTAACTTACTATCAAAAGTGCTCCGTAATAGCAAATAAATCTAAAAAAAAAGGTTAAAAAGTCCTTCATGTTTCCTCAAGCGCTACACGTTTGCGAACACCCCCGCAGACTTCTCCGCCGAATCGCTGAACGAATAAATAAGTCTCGAGGTGCAGCGAGCGCGCGCGGGGCACATTGCACGCATTCACGACCAACTGCAAGCAGCGGCGGCGAATCAACCTGCAATCAATCATTATCACCCTCGGAGAGGTGTGCACATCTGGGAATTAGCAATGCAAAAGAGTAAAATGAATTTCATTGGTGTTGCAATTAGCATTGCGTAACTGCAGCCAGTGGCGGGGGCTCCGGGGACTCTCGGCCGATACAGTTGCAGGCGATTTTGTTGTTATGATGGAGTCACTCACCACCGTCCGCGCGGGGAAGAGGCGCGATATTTATGGTGGCGACGCCACTATAATTCTTGGGGACGGCAGCATAGAGGATGCATAGATACAAAGATAGAAAGATAGAAGGTCTTATTTCACCTTATTTCTTCGAGCCCACTAATCGCCGCATTGTGGCTCTCCCCTGGGCTGTGCGCATCGCGCCTCATTCACTTTGTGGCGCGCGGGATGCGGCGCGACGCGCGTTTCGCGTCCGCTCTTTGAGTAAAAGCAAGTGGGCAAAAGGAAAAAACCTTTTTTCTATTTCTTCTTCAACGTCGACGTCTTATACTTCATTTTTTCTTTTCTTTTTCTTTTTCAGAATGTACCGTTACCAGGTTGTGCGTGCTGATGACGTATGCTGGAAGTAAAACGGTTTCGCTGTGGTTTCTTTGACTGTTCCGTGGCGGATGTGTTTTTAGTGCCACTCCGTTGGTTTCGGTGAACTCGACCAGAAGTATCCGCGAATCGCGCGCGTTTACCAGAGGAAGGAAAAATAGAGTAGCGAAATTTTTCGGATGCTTTTCCTCTTCTTTAAGCTGGTTAAAGACGAATAAAACATCATAGATTTTTTTTTTTCATTCTTTACACAGCTGGAGTACCGCTAAAAGCACGACAACAAAATCTTATTACCGTCGCGACGCGATTCGTGTTATCATTCAGCGCTTAAGAGTTGTTGCGTCACGTCAACAGCGATTCCATAAAACTTGAAATCTCGCCTCGAAGACGCGCAACCCGCAAAGGCAATCGACGTGCGCAGCTCTCTGTCCGGAGAAATCAGACGCGGATTTTTATTTTATTGTGGCCAGAGATTTCTTTTTCTCGTCTTCGATCGCATATGGGTCGCATCTAAAGTCGCCGTGTTTCAAGATTAAAGATTGTGAGACACAGGGAGCTGAATCTGCTGCGACGCGAGTGCCAAGAAGAGTGCTTTTTCAAGATTGCGAGCAGTGGAAAAAATATATATATATTATATGTATATAATGAGCTGCGCGCCCTAATTTCAGTAAGCCAAAAACGAGTTATCTCGCATTTAGATAGTGTCGTCCTCGTCAGCCGTTTCGACATCGCTTTTGTACTGTGAAGATATAGAAACATCTTAAGATGCAACAGTTCACACTAAACGGATGGATTATTTACCGAGATTTCTTACAGACTTAGTGGATTAAATCCCTAACAGATTCGTCATACATTCTAAGGATTACTTTTTTCTGCAGGACAACGCTCCCCTGGACCAAGTCGTGGATGTGTGTTCTTTGCAAGAGGTAAGCTCTTTTCCTATTTTGTGGCCCTTTAATTGTTCATCTAAAGTACAAACGTTATTTATTTATTAATTTTCATCAAACAAGCTGACTACTACAAAGAAAATCAAACTGAGAAGTAACCTTAACTAAGTTGATTTTTCACAATTTTTCTGAAAGGTTGAAATTAATATAGTAGTTTATATTAAAAAGTCGAGTCGTCGATGGAGACGGTTCATTACTGCCATTGCCATAGTTGATGTTATGGATGTAAATTCATATGTAGGTACATAATTTTAGTTTATCGGCGTATGGTGGGCGAATGAAAGGATCGCCCCAATTAAGGCTATGAGGTTAAACTTTTGCAATTTTTAGTACAATTGTGACAACCAAAGTAGTTATATGGCGTAAATTTGCATCTTACATTTTATCAGGAATCTCTTCTCAAATAGACATGGCTTAAAACGTTTTCGTAAGTTGACTTAGGTTTTAAAAAACAAAAACGCATTAAAATTTGGCCTTCATCTGATAATATATTGAGTTGACACACCCAAAAACACACATTACTTCTGAGGGTTGCGAACCAATTTTTTAGATTTCTTAAATTGGTTTTGTTTTGTTTTTGTTTTCTATCAAGAACATAAATTTTATTAATTTATTTAATTTTTGAGTAAGCCGGAAATATCCCTGTACAATGTTGTTTTTATGGAATTTATGATGTGTTTTATTTGATTGAGGTTAATTAAAAATACAGAAGATATTCATAAGCAGTCCGAGTTTTACAAAAGTAGTATAAATGCAAAAATTTTAGACGCGTTTAATTTAAGGATTTCGGCAAATTCCTCACTCGTTTAAGCTTCCAGTTAGTATTAAAATTAGGTGCTAGAAATAAATCTGAGGCCATTTGTAAATATTTAGTTAGGAAGTTTCAGCTCCAAGACGTTCGTTTTAGGAGTGACGTAATTTTCTTGCTTTTATAGCGGAGAGAAAACCGATTGTAACGGTTAAACCAGTTCCGATGAAAGTTCCAAAGCCTGATATTCCGCGATTTCAGGCACTTCTGCCCGCTCGGATTCAGACAGCGCTGCGCTGGCAGCTGACTGGCCGGCCGGGGCTCCGCTGGCACACACTGGCCCCATTGTCTCACGCTCCTCCTGGTGCGCGCCGAGCGGGAATTTGACCTCCGCGGGTATTAATAACCCACATGCCGCCCGCCCCGCCGAGTGACACGCTATTTCGGCGGTGGGCACGTAAATAGCACGTAGGCTGCGAACATGCCCTGCGGTGGTTACCTCATTTGTCCCGAAGACCTGGACACTCGCATGAGTGGGCTGCGCGCAATTTAGGGAATACCACTCCCGTTCGAAAATGCGCGAGTCACTTGTAGTCGAGTCGTCGCGCTAAAATCGACCAACCTCAAGTTAGCGCAGAAATTCGAGCTTAAACAGTTTTTTTGCGGATTAATTCGAAAAAGTCTTAATCTCGCGTACTCCGTCTTCGTAGAGCTAATTTAGCGAAAAAACTTAAAAAATGGCAGCTATCGCAATCGCAAGTAGTTTACCAGCCCAAGCGCACCTTGTGGCTTTCACTGCCGCAAATATTTTATCAGATGTTATGGATCTGTCGGAATCTGTTGGCCTCTCGCCTTCTGAACGAGATAATCGTCTCGAAAATTGGGGGCTTTTGCGCTGCTTAATCGCATAATTTCGATCTCGACAAGTTCATTAACTTTTGGTGAAGCCATTTTTGTAAATAAAACATTTTCGCTAGCTGCGTAGTATTATAAAGATAACTGCTAAATTATTCGCTTTTTGTCATCAATTTTGAAGTAATTGATTGATTTACGACTATTATTCAGAATTTTATTAGATATTCATAACAAAAACAATTATGTTTAGCTACTAAACGGTATGAGATATCTCACAGAACCAAGTCTACAAGCTCCACAGTAAATATTTTTTGTATCTTTGCAGGAAAAAATTTTCTCTCAGCATATAAATCATCGACGTAAAAAATATTTGATGTGACAATTGTATTTTTTCTGCGGTTTAAAATAAATGAGTTATGAGATAATTCATTATTTGCTTACTTAATTGTTTTAAAACAGGTTATACTATTTAAATTAGTAATCTCCGATTGTTAGACATTATTGAGACATTTTTATCGATACTTATCATTCACACAGTCTATAGTCGGACGCAACTATCAACGTTCGTTTACTTTTACAGATATCATTTTATTTTTTATCATATCTTTTGAATTCAATTCTATCTTACAATTGTAAAATTCAATTCAACAGAAAAAGTAAGCAATATAAGTAAGCAATTTGCTTTAGTGTTATGATTAATTTGAATATTTTTTTAAACTTTCCTGTTTAACTTTTGTTTACCTGAACAATTTTGCTAAAATATAAAAATAATTGAGCTTGTGATTTGAATGGGGCATTTTAATTTACTTTATTTAACGATATTTAAATTAATATTTTAAAAATGTTTTTCAAAGTTAATAGAGTCATAGAAAGCAAAGCAAGGAGCTTATGGGACTTAAAACTTAAAAGACCCAAGCTTTATTTCCAAGCAAATATATATATAAGAGCTTTGTATAAAATTGACGAAATTTGATGTTCAATTTAACTAAAACATTAGAATAAACTTTACTTTACTTTTACTTTTTAGTTTTTAAATTCAGTAACAGTTAGACCTGCTTTTTCCAATGGTATATTCATCTACTTTACAAATGTGTAGCACAGCAGAGTTCCTTTCACCGCATATATTTTCCTAATAGTACTCTTTTTTATGAATTGTTACATAAAAAAATAACCAAACAAAAAAGTTACCTCATTGAGTCGTCATTTAACATTGAAGGGAAGTTTTTGAATGGAACTTTTATCCCAAATCTCCGCAACAATTTCGTGGGGAAGTACGTAAGTTGTTGGAAAACACACGCCAGAAAAGTGCGCAATCACGCACCCACCGCCCGTGGAGCAGGGTCCTATTAAATATGCCTCAAACGAAGGGCACACCCACCCCGAAAAGTAAAAGGTGCTTTCGGAAAGGTGATTTATTGGGGATTGTTCAGATAACAGCTCCT
Organism: Machimus rusticus; assembly: GCA_951509405.1. Classification (NCBI taxonomy): domain Eukaryota; kingdom Metazoa; phylum Arthropoda; class Insecta; order Diptera; family Asilidae; genus Machimus; species Machimus rusticus. The sequence goes on along the minus strand of OX608050.1, from coordinate 45,380,341 downwards.
CGTCTCAGATTCCCTTCCTCCAGGAGGCAGACGCACTTTAAGAATTGCCCAAATTTCTTCATTGCGAATATTCAAAAATAAGTGAAATGTTTAAACTTAGCATCGCAGTCACGCAAGAACATATTCCCGAGCCAAAGCGATTGAACGCACGCCAAAAAAATGTTGCCACCGTCATATATCACCCTCAAACACTGATGCCAGCTGACAAAATATTTTAGTTGTAAACAATAGGTGTTATATTTTCGGTTCACGAATTTATTTCGGGAATTAATTTAATTTCTTCAATAAAATTTTAACGTTGTGTGGCACTGAGAAAAAGAGATTGCTGTCCAATGCCACGAGAAAATTACTTTGCTTATTTTTTCTCGCCTGGCCATGTTTATCGGTTTTACAATAATTAAAAGGTCGGCGGGGAACCTTAAGTACAATGTCTTTGAACACCCCGCAGCAACTGTTTTAAAGGTGAAAACTTCGCAAAATGAAGCTGCCTGGCCATAATTTCAGACTGAGACTTAAAACTACGGCTGTACAAGGCGAAGGGAAAATCTTTGTGTATGCGAAGATCGGGAGACGAAAGTAAAAACCTTCAGGCCATCTTAGGATATAAATTTTCTAAAAGGTTCTCACATCAGGTGGCATGAAATAGTTTATCATGTTGACCGCAGTAATCGAGCACTGACCATCTGCGCACATAAATTTTATATGTATTATGTGCTGATTCGGTTTTCTTTAATTAGTCCCATGAGTTCATAGACCCTGAGTAAACCTGCTTCTTAAAATGTCCATTGATTTTACCAGGGTTACTTAAGAAATTACGAACGATTTGGCATGATATGCGTTTTCGATTGAGTCTTTTGATCTATGCCTCTATTTGGGAGGTTACATTCAGTTATAATGCTATTAAAATCATTATATTATAATATTGTTTTAAGCTCACAATACTTATTTTAAACTCATGGTCATTCAGAGAATTGCCAGCCATTATATAAATAAATAAATATAATACATACCTACATATGTATTTAGGAAAATTGAGAATTGTTAGGATTTCACCTTAAAAGAATGTAAGGAAAAATGTTATAAGAGCTTCTACTTTGATTAAATCAGAGTAACTATTCTTGTTCTTAGAAATTTTAGTGGAGTCTATTATTTTAATGTTATTCAAATTTCAATAATTTGAAAATTTTAATTTACTGGTCGTTCCTTGGATTATCTCTTCGAGTTTATTTAAGTTGTTAAATATTTCAAAACTGGTTTTAGACGCATCCAAATTTCGCTTTAAAAATTCCTTATTATTAAACACTTTCAACAACACAAAAGTTTTGAATAGGTTTATAATTTTTCAAGTTATGAAACAGACGTTTTCTAGTACAAGGATATTGCGAACAATGAAACAAATAAAATGTAATTTTTTATCCAATTACACTTAATTTAAAACTCCTTTGATCTTTCTTTTATAGAAAATGAGCAAACCAAAAAATCTACCGCATTTTTAGAAGTAAGAGGTATTCGCAAGTAAACCGCAGTCTCTTTAACAAACGAAAAACGAAATAAATCCCGAGGTCAAAGAAATTAATCTCACCTCCGCCGGGGCAAGTGGGCTGCAGCGAAATATTTATGAAAATGACCAGTTTGCGTCTTCGGCACGTTCGCCGAGGAGATTGCACAGGTTCCGGGCGCGCGTCAAAATAAACTTGAAGTTAATTTTAACCGCGCCAGAGCCCGCGTGCGTTCAACGCGCACTCGGAGGGGCCCCCCAGAACTCTTTCAGTGATCGCAAATATAAACAATAAATTTTTTATTGACCTAGTAATACCGACGACAGCGGAAATGGAATTATTTTTGGCTTCTCTGGAGCGCACGAACAGCGAATTAATTTTGAATCCGCTCGAGCCGAGTATTTACGCTACGCGCCCGAATTAAATGCGAAAATGTCAGGTGAGCCATTTTGCGCTATTTTTAGGCTTTCTGGGGCGAACAGCTGAACGCGGTGGAGTTTTTCTCGAGCCTCCCCAGACCGGGGTCCGCGCTGCATAACCTACGCCAACCCATCTGCAGTGCCAGCAAGTAACAATGAACCCGAACCCGAACCCAAATGCATTTGGTTTATGATGTTACCATTCAAGAATTAGCAGAAAACCGGTTTCAGGTGGTCTGCAGACATTCCGCGGTGCGCGCTGGGTGCATGCTGCTTACCTGGACAAAGGTGCAAAAATTGAACAAAACAAATTTTTCGCTTCGGAGTTTTATAGGCTCAGCCATTTTCGCTAAATTCTTCTAAGGGCATTCAAACTTTATTTATTCTTTTTAAATAAATATTTTATTGCTTTGATCTCCAAAATAGTTTATTGTAATATTAACAGCGAAACATTCTCAAAACTGTTTTCAAATTCAGCTAAAATTCGGTATTTAGAAGAAACAAAGGTTCCTTCATGGTGCATAGATCGAAAAGATTACATAACTACCAAAAAACAGTTGAAATATGCGCACAATTTCAATTTAAGTATTGTATATCAATGTTTTTATTTCTTGGAAAATTATTATTAAATATCGCTTGCAAATACATATTACCTAATGTTGAATTTTCAGAAAATTTGCATAAATGTATATAAGAGGAATTCTTTGAAATAATTATCTTTTATTATTAAAATTTTTTATTTGAATGCCTAATTTTTATTGGACACCACCCTGATCTATTAGAGCGCCATCTAAAATATGTTTTATGTTGTTTTTCTCGTAGAATCTGAATCTGAACTTTCAATGAAATGCAAACAAAAACTGGTTTTGTTTATTACACAAAAGTAAATTGAACGAATTTTAAAATTAAAAACTGTAGACGAAATTTTCAGGTGTCGTGGCCCTTCGTTTTTATTTACATTGCCTAGTTTAGGGCAATCAATCAAAACAAAACAGTGATGAAGTGCACATTTCGCAGTATGACCGCTTTTAGTAATTTGAAGCGGCCTATTGATTTCTCTCAATTGAAGTCGCTGTCGAGGTCAATTTCAATTTGTTGCAGCCTGTAACTTGTCAGGCGAATTTGTGTTGGTAAAAATCGATTATGTTTTCAGGCTGGAAAATATTTCGTCCACATAGGTGCAAATATGAGCCATCATAATATCAAAGTAAAAAAAACACGCTGCAAAAACGGCCTGCGAGCAAAAGATACTATTGGGATTCGATTAATCGATTTTCAGAGATTAGGCAAGGCGTGTGAAAATGAGGTCATGGCACGCATAGCCTGTGAATTGATGAATAATTACGTGAAATTCGGAATGGAGGTCGTTTTGAGGGTTGGTGGGATTTTCTTTCATGGTCGTGATAAAGCTCAAGGGATGTCTTAAGTATTAATTATATTATATATTATATATTAAACTATGAGTACAGCTATTGAGATAAAAAGGTGGATAGAAAGAATATTTGCGAAATTGACCTTGAACCCTTGTCGAATATGTAAAAAGAAACATTTATTTAGCTTTGGCCGCGGAATTCTTATTATGTATGCTATGTATATATATGCTAAATTTTTCTAAATATTTTAAGTTGCGTTAATCTATACACATACTTATGCGTATAAATATGAATGTTAATTTGTATGAGACTTACAGAAATGGAAAGTACTGAACCAATTGAGCTCAAATTTAAAGACTATGTTTGTACTGATTTCAGGAACGTCTAGAACATAGTTAAAACATTTTTCGGTAAGGTAGTGCTGAAAATAATTTTCAACCCTTGGTTGGAACCTATAGTGGTCAGATTGACCCAGCCTTGTAATTCTCATTTGAGGACCTTAAGTTTTTTACGATTTTTCAATTTCTTGAAATAAAATCATTAATTGGCTTACAGCAAACATTTTTGTGGCTGGGGTTACGTGGACCCCACAGTGCCAGTTATGCGGTTCTGCGGAAGTGTGCCAACTAAGGTTTAAAATTGCATTCTATAAAAAAAATAAACAACTAAAACTAAAAATACATTTTGTGTTTGTATAATATGATACTTAATATTAAAATATGTTTTGAATACATTTTTAAAAAAATTTAAACTTATAACATACTTAAAGCAGTAGAGCAATTAAAATCGGAACAGCAATGCTCTGCGGTTTACACTCAACAAAAATTATCTGTTTTAAAATTTCCTTTTTCCAATTTATAGTGGTTTTATAGTTTCTACGGATTTGATTTAAAATAAACCATGCTGTTCCTAATTCTCAGCATAACATAAAATTAAAAAAAAAAATTCCTCGGATACATCGTGAATCGCGATTACGCCGCTTTATGGCCCTTCAACTTCAACATAACAATTACAACAGTGTCAACAACGCTCCTTTTTTATGGCGGCATGTAAGCTGCGAGGCGACGAGTGCTGAGCGCCAACTGGAGATAACGAACAATTTACGGCGCGATTTCCAAGGCCATTAAATGAATTTTGTTCTTTCTTGAGCCACCTTGAGCAACAACTCTGAGGAGCGTTTGTTGATTTTTGTTTGTCTGTCTGTCGGCGGGACGGGGGATTTGGCTGAACCTGAGCAGACTTTAAACGCACTACCGAGCGTTTTTACAGCCCCGCCGGAGGCTGGCGGTCCAGCGACGCGGCCTGTTCTTGAACTAGCAAATCTCGCGCTTGGTTTTTCTGGTGGTCACTGCCTCGACGCGACCTTGCTGTGTCGCCTTATTGCTCAATTCGCGTCGAGATGGAATTACAAAAGAAATCCCATTCGAAGCGGCGCGGCGCGACAACGGCGATTCGGCGGTGCCACCAGTCCGCGGGACCTGCGATTAAACTGGTTTCCAATAAATCCCCCCGAGTCCGTGACGTAACGCGACTCAATGCTATACTCCAGTATTACATAAACGCGAAAACAAAGTAAATATGAAGCCAAGCAGCAATCAAACAGCAAGAAATCGAGCTTATAACATTTTCCCCGATAAAATCGCACCGCGACGAGTGCTCGTGGATATCTCAGGCGGTGAGGCTCGCTTCGCATTCTTGACATTTTTGTCACGTTCGGTCGCAAGATAGTCTCAAGTCTGTCAATGCCTCGCTCCACTAACTGGCGAACTGGAGGCAGGAGCGGGGCCCCGGAGTCGCACGCGTGCGGGGCTCCTCCAATTCACGAGGGTCTAATCCACGATTTCTCTTTTAAGTTCAGCTTATTATTCAAGATTGGACGATAGTAAGATAAAAAGAAGACCTTCTTGCGGGCGGGGGAAAGGGCTCCGCCAAGGGCTGATTACAGATGCAGCCATTATTCATGCCGAGCCGCGTTTATGAGCTAAGGACGGTACCCATAAAATTGGTCGGGGTTTTGAATATTACTTGATCTCATTTCGGATCAGGGTACCCACTAACTAATTTATGGGGATCACTTTTCCAAGGGGCAATTTCAGCGGGTCGAGAAAATTGCTCAGAACCTAAAATTGATACGCACCAAAACTTCCCTTATAATATAACATAACGAACCCTGGGAACGATATTTCTAAATTTCTTTTCATATTCGATAAATTCCACTCTCAGGGACAGTTGCGCAACTATAAATAATCGAGAAATGATTGTGGCGATTGCTTCACCTAATTTCGATTTACGAATTCAAAATGCGTCGTGAATTAACGTCCCAACCGAATTCCCACGGAAAAATTACATTGCTATTCTCACCGCGGAGTTTGTCTCATAAAAAGGTGAACTGCTTTTGAAGTCATCCGCTTAGTTTTAAACAAGTAATAAAACTTAAAATGGGAGGACATAAAAGAAAGCCTTTCCGTTTTAGATTACTCTCTCACGGAAGCGTAGGACGTGTTAATTAAAATAAATGTTAAGGAAGAAGTAGGATCTTTACTGAAACTTTAATATTTTGTGAATTTTCTTTGTATTTCTTCTTATAAATACATTTCAACTTGATATACTTTTTGTATAAAGAAAAAGATTCTACTGTTGCAATATTTGTCCAACCTATTTTTGGTTTGAAAACAATCGAATTCGAAGGCCACTTCAACTTGATTTTCGATTGCTGTTTTTAGCCAATCCCTGCAATAAATGTCTGAACTAATTAATTAATTTATCAATCAATGAACTCTGCTGCTGCTCATGGCTAACATAATTTTTTTAATTAAAAAACATTATTAAGAACTATTTTGTCATAAAAAGTTTCGTTCTATTATAGTTTATATAACCTATAAATATACATATATAATATGAAGCAATAAAAACAATAAAAAAATACGGTCGAAGTTTATCCTTTATTACTGGAATGGAATTTTTCAAAAAATTTTTGTTACAAGATATTTTTAAACATAGATTAAAATACGAGTAATAAAAGTTCACAGGTTTTATATTATACATAGGAGTCTGAAATTTCGAGATATAATTAACTTATCAACATAAGAACGAATTCATAACGTCAGACTGATGTAAAAATATTACGCCGTTTAAAAAAAAGATTAGTGTCGTAATAGCCCCGATGTCAGTGTAGCATCTTCTAACTTTTACTTTTTAATTCGTTTTGATCAGATATTATGAAGATCTCCTTCAACACTCATTCAATTTGTTTGTACATATGAATTTATATTATCTTCAGTATTTATCCAAATCAACTTATCTCCGCAATTTTGATAATTTAAGAGGTCTAACTAGTTTTGCAAAATAAATTTCAACTTGACAATTAACAATGGCTTAGGACTTGGTCGCGAAGACAAGACAAGCATCTTGGCGCGCTCGCTGCCTTTGTAATTCCCTTAATCGGCATCGCGCAAAAACCTGTGTGACTCTTGGTTTCGGACGCCTTCGGGCGATGGCAATCGGAACCGCGAATAAGAGTCGAATCTCGCGCGACTGTAACAAAAAGCAGCGGGCCGCGTAACGTCTATTTATATGAAATTATCCGCCTATTTATTCAGCGCCTTCCGTTAGCCAGGATGGCTCAGAAGCAGCGGACCGGCTGGAGGGGCGCGGGGCGCCGCAATCGCGCACTCAAATTGCCTCATGCATGCTTTAGTGGCCCCAATTACGGGGCGCACATTGATATTGACAGTCAGCGGAGTCTTACAACTTTCTCTCCCCTGGTTCGGCTGGTTATGGGGCCCCGGGCCCGTCACCGTCTTAAGTTACCGTCTTTCGACCGGCTTCGAAGCAAATCACTCCAAAGACCGAGACTCCTCCTCGGGAAGAACGGGGCCTCCTCTGATTGAGTGCGCCAAGACTCGGTGTTGGGGCGCTGCGCTGTGCCGTGCCGTGCGGCGCGATTTCTCTTTTTGTTTTCAGTTTTATTAGAAGTTATCAAGATTTTCCAGATTACAAACTGCCGTTACATCTATGGTACCTTTCGATATTATTTTACCCGGTCTGCATCTTCCCGGCCCGAGCCGAGCCTCGCCGTGGCCCGCTCGGTTAATTTTCCTTGAGTTTTCCGGTATGGCTCACCTCATGCATGCTACGGCTCTGCTCACATCCCCCCACATGAATATGGATGCAATTGAGCAACGAGCATTATGTGAACGAGCCTTTGCGTGCAGTGTGACCCTATTTTATAGGAAATTCTCGGCGAACATGACTCCATGACATTACATCGCGCAGAATTCATTCAGCTTGTGAGCTGCTGCTGCTGCTGCTGCCGCTGGTCGCCGCCGTCACTGCCTCAGACCCCTCCCGCGCTGTGACGGCCTCTGGTCATCGGAAAGCGTTTTTAATTACTACAACCTTTTGCTTTTCTTCTAAGCAAAAAATAATTAATTAGTCGAGTTGCTCCACTTCGTGTTTAGCACCCCGCGAAGTCTGACTGGTTATAAATAGTTGAAATTTGCATTAAAAGACAGAAAATTCTGCCTGTGTCTGTTGCGGCTTCTCTTTTCAAATAAAATTGCAAAATAGATGGCACCATTCGCACGCCGCGCCGTTCAGTGCACGCCAGTTATGAATCGTCCAAATAAGCAGATTAAAAAGTTTGTTTGATATACAAACAGATAGAAAACCTTCGTTACAATATTACAAAGTTTCAAAATAAGAACTCTACTTAGAGTTTTCATTAATTCTGAAAATATCATTTTTAAAAATATTTTTTTTTTAAAGTTTGTCTGATTACCTGCTATAGAAAAAAATATCTAGCAGGTACCTAATTAGAAGTTTATACGTTAGGAACCATAAGGGAAGGAAGTCACCTTTTCTATTATTCATACAGTTGCTAAGTGTGTCTTCACTTAAAACTAGCTTAAATCGGTTTTATCACAGACTAGCATTATCTTTTTTTTTTAAAGAAAACAAATGAGATTAAACAACGAATAAACTAATTATAGAGTTTTATGAAGTTTTATTTCACTTTGAATCATTTTTAATCACAAATGGACTAAAACCACTACTACAGCTAGGCAGGGAGTTTTAAAAATAGAATTAAATTTTCTAAACTTTCTAGATATGAATAGGAGTGATAGTAATATTAGTATATATTCAATATGTTTGACCCAAATACTAATATCAGGAAATTGGACGTATTTAACTGCTTTAAATCAGTAAGGTTATTAAAAATTTTAGAGCCATTTTTGCATTATTATTAATTACAATTTTCGTTCAGGACAATTAAATAAGTATTCATCTGAAACTATCAGCGTCACTTAGCAGCCGATGTGGATAGTAATAATCCTTGCTCGTTCACAATTTTTTGCTCATTATATTAGTAGGAAATAAACAAATGATGCTTCATGATGCCAAATTCCAGAATATTACTTTAATTTTAAGTGATTTTGCAATTTTTATTCGCCGTACGTTTCGCAAAAAAAAACCTATTTATTAACTAACTAAATAAGTTAATAAGTAATTAATTAATTATCTTAAAGTCTTATTACATTATGATGATTTTTATAACCGTAAGTTCTATTTCGGCTGAATCGTGCATCAGCTGCTAGTTTCAGTGTCATTTGACCTCTAACGTATTGGTTATAATTTGACGTTATAATTTTATGATTTCAAATGAAATTTCATGTTGCTTGAAAGGTAATTAAAATTAAAAACACATTTAAAAATTTAACAACGTATATCTACTGCGCGATTTCAATGGTGATTCACAACAAATTATCTTTCTTTATCAAATGTATATTCGTACGTATCATTCTTATTTATTTACGCTGTTTGAGATTATTTCGAAACAGTGACTGTCTGTTCAGAGATATTAATTTTAACACATTAATTTTATCTACCTAACCTGACCTTGACTTACAAACATAGATACATATGCAATGCATTCAACATAAATCAGTTTTATGTTGTTTCAGACTCTATCGCCTGATTTTATGAAATATTCCCTCTGTTTGAGATCATAAATAATAAAATTCAGACTTTGAAAACAATTTCAGTTCATTCTTTCCTTGTCAGAACGTTCTCTTCCGCTAAATAATTGAAAAAAAAACGCTTCTGGCCTTGAAATCAGACAAACGACTTGAAATGGTCAATTCGATCCAGATCTTGTCTGCATCGACTTAATTAAATTTTTAGAGCTTGAGCAGCAATTAAGCTATCAGTACGGACAGCCGTTAAACTTTTATTATCTTCGTTGCGGAGTCTAACGACCCTAGAAACCCGCTCACGATCAGGCCCCGCTTAGATATTTGCGCGTCATTGTGTAAGTCCAGTGGTGTAAAAATGGCTGGGAGGTATGTGGTTTTTGCATTGTTTAATAAAAAACATATACCCACAGAGCAGCTCAAGATCGCAATTGAAGTAAATTGGTGAATTTTTATCACTGTACAAGCACCCGGTGATACAATTATCGCGGAAAATTGATAAACCACTGAGCAATTATGCAAAAACAGTGATATATTTGTGTGGGTATGTTCGCTGCTGTCCGATAACGCGGAAAAAACAGCGCCCAAGTTGATTTTTAAGGTGTTTCGCTGTGAATTTATCAAAGGGGCCTTGGTAAGCATATCTCCGTTGTAATTTTATGTTTAGCAATCAATTGACGAGTTGCGAATTCCGGGAACGCTTTTCTTGAAGGAGTTATTGGGGAGATAAGTGCAGCTCTTCTAGCTCCTTCCGGGTGTTGCCGATTCCCGGTAATTTAAGGCAGTAGGGTGTGTTTTCTTTAGGGCTAAAAATATACCGAACCCAGGATTGTCCCGATTTCTGGAAAATTTTGCGTAAAACTCTAAAGAGCAAGCGAATTCCTCTCTGTTTGCCTCGTGCAAATATTCTGGCAAAGTTCCACCTTTCTCTGGGGACAGCCGGGATGTTGGTCGCTCCCGGGGCGCTCCACTGCCGCCGGGCGGGGCTCGGAATGTTTACAAAACACACGGCAGCCCCACGTCGGAAAAGCATTCATAACGCAAAGGTGAAGCGTAATGATGTCACGGTCTTTCAGCAGCGCGCAACGCTCATTACTCGTGCTCGGTTTGCCGGGCGGGCAGGCAACAAAAAAAAAAAGCGCCAATCGCCGCATAATTCGCAATGCACGAGTGTGTCACGTTCCTTTGGCATGCGAGCTGCGAACATGGCCCAACCGGGGGCTGGAGAAAGTAGCTGAGCCGCCGCACCGCCGCCGCGCCGCTGCGTATGGGGCGCATTCAGCAATTTCTTAACCGACGCTGTTCCCAACATTTTGAGGTTTGTTGCGAGCTCAACACCTGGGGGTAGTCGTAAGTCGTAAGATAAAAAAAAATATTAAATAAAAATTGCTGAGAAATAGCACTCAGCTCAGCCCGGCAGCGGCGGCGTCCGGTTCAATTTAAACTCCGGAGCCAGGGCGCTACAAAAGTTGATCAGGCCAGTTGTTTTTTTCGCGCCGCGCCAAGGTGCAATTAGCGCGAATTTATTTAAAAAACTACTCGCGACTCCTTTACATGTCTCGAACGGGGCTACACATTTTCAGACACATGCAACTCTGCCAGGGGTTTCGCAGTCGATGCCCAGGCCGGGCAATAAAACCATTTTCTTTATCGATTTCTTTGGCGCAATCAAGGGGCAGTCTTATTTTCAAGGTGAGACTGCCTTACTTGGGTTTTAAGCGAAAGTATTGTGGGGCTCCTTTCGTGATTTGATCAGTTTAAAAGAAAAAAATAAATAATAAGAGTCGTTCCCCATAAAAACTCTTTAATTGGGGTGATTAGAGCCGCTTTAGATTTGCCTATTTCCTGCCAAGTCATTTTTATTGCAATTGATGAAAATCAGTGTTATATATAGTGTTATATAAATTAGTATAATCGATACTATGATGGGTAACTATAGTGTTTTTTCCCTTGTTTATGTTTAGATTCGCCTAGTAGACAATTTTGTGCACAAAAAACTCATTCTGTAACCTCGACAATATTTCAGCAGAGCAATATGGAAGCTTGATGTTCAATTAATAATTTAGGATTCGAAGGTTTACAAGTACTCAAGCCTGTTTGGCTTGGCTTAGTCTCTAGGTCAGCTTTTTCTGTTTTTACTGGTTTTTGACTTCCGAAATGCTAAATATTCAGTATTACAAGTTAAAGTAGATTTCTTTTGATTTTAGATAAAAAGTATTTTTTTGTTGCTCCTTAAATTCTTGTCTTAAAACGATAGTGAAATCCATATTTATAATTAATTTAAAATAGCATCCTACGAAACTTAATTGTGTCTCTATATCACTCTAAAAAAATGTAATAATTTCACCTGCTATAAACTATTAAAGAGAGAAAATTGTATCATTTTCAAAATCCAATGTCTAAATTTTTATTATCTAACTAGAAATTTATCTGAAATACATATGTACTTAAATGGCATTAAAATACCATAATCTGAATAACAATAGTGCACTATTGCATATATCTTTGCAACCTAAAAGCTCATCATCATTATAGTGCAATTTCCTGTCTATTTGATATCTACAATCTGCATATGTTTGGCTGGAAGGCACTGGGCAAGCCGCAGAGCACTTCCAGCTTCCTATTTGAAATTTAGTTCGGTTGTGGTTGTGTTGGTGTTATAAATTCAAACATCCCTTTCTAGTTTGAATATATCTAACAATCAGTCGTCATAGAATTTACGCAAATTAAATGGCCATAACTGAAAAAAACTAAAAAACTAGTTGGACGGGGTCAAGGTGGAAATATCAAAATCAAATTTTCAAGTTATATTAGCATTAAAATTGTGTATACAAGATCGTGAAAATAATAACAACCATAAAAAGGTAAAAAATACGATCTCAAAACGCGTCAATTTCCCAAAACAATCGGAGTCGTTAAGCTTTGGCTATTTTTAACCCAATCGCGGTTTCTCAGGTTGTCCGGTTGCGGGTGATACGAAACGAAACCACAAATTCATCGCTCATTAAAACGTCTTCGTCTTCGTCGTCAGTGGGGCCCCGGAGCACGCGAACGGAACGCCTTCCGAGTGCTTTCGGCTGTGGCACTTTTCCAGCTTCAATTGCACTCAATAAAGATACATCAGCCCCGAGGCTTGGGGCCCCGGGGACGACGGGTCTTTTGAGGAAAAGTGACATCACATCGACTTCCGATAGTCCCCGTAAATTTAGCCCAAAGTGACTCAATCCATCTTTTCCCGATTGTGGTGCTCAAGAGGTTGGTTGCTAATGATTAGAATCTTAATTAGAGCTTAATTCGAATGAATTGTGAGAAGTCTTCTTTCTTTTAATTTAGTTACGTATTTATTACTGGCTTTATCCAAGCAACTGTCCTAAAGTTATGTTTTTGAATTCGCCATTTTGAATTTCCAAATTTCTATGTGAAACTCGAAATCAATGACCTTAAAAACTTCTACGTAAATACCAACAGTTTTTTAAAGAATACTTTTGAATTCTTAATTCTAAATTTCAAGTTTAAAAAATACAAGTATCTACTAATTGTTAGTATAATAGAAATAAGAGAATATTAAACGAATTATTTTAGTATATATAGCTAATAAGAATCTTCAAAAAGATTTGTTCTTGTGGGCTTTACGCGGCAGAGAAAAGGCGTTTATAGCGATCTAATTTCATAACTTCATAAAACTTTTCGCAGTTCCGTAAATATCCAAACGTTTACTATTTAGCGCTACTTAAGGAAATTAGCGCACCCTATATTATATAAAAAAATATTCTGCTAATGTGCAAACGATAGAAACGATTTTCAATATTTAGGTCATTTACATTTTTTTGGCAATTAGCGTATCTCCAAAATCGAATTTAAGTAGTTTTACAACGAAAACACTCTCAATGCCATTTTGTAACTATCCGAATTTTAATATTGGGTAAAGAAAAAACATCTATTTAATTTTTATAAAAATCATGCGAAATGGATTGCAAGTCATTATTAAGACCAGGTTTTTTATATTATGTATAATGAAATTATTTTATTGAAAATTTATTTCTGCCTAGTCAAATGGATGGGCACTCAAGAATTTTTAGACAGATTTAGAGAAAACTTTGGGAAGGCGGTAGCAAACCTTTCTCGCCTTTCTTTTCAATTGGCGACGGAGTCTGATGAAAGTCTGCGGCTTTTACTGTGGGTTCTTATTCAAATTTTCTTTTTTTAGAAAAGTTGGCCGCACCATAACCCTCGATTCATCTGTGGGTCACATTGACTGTTAAATCTTTATTGTGTCACTTAAAAATAACTTCAACATGAAGGAAGAAAACCTTTTGTAGTCTGCATCATTAATTTATAATGATAATAAACATTTGAAGTGCATCCTACTGCTAATTATTTCATGTTCATGTATTTTGTTCTCTTAATCAATTTATTTTTAATAAATCACAGGAATTTGCTGCCTGACTCTCGTGCCGCGTTAGACCGACAGTCGACTTACTTCACGAGTTTTATTTATACAGTCGTCGTTGATTCCAAGCAGCGCGATCGAAAATAACTCTTTGTACTTTTCGCTATTTTTAGCTTTTTGATCCCACTTACAGCGCACACCTCTGAGGAATGAAATTTTTTCGCAGGCGAAAGTCTTTAGCACGGTGTGGATTAATTTGAGGTGAAACGGTCGTTTGCTTCGGGAGGGAATGGGCGACTCTGATGAACGAAAATAAATTGTAGCGCGTTTCCATGTTTTTTAATCCAGAATCTAGTAGGGCGTGCTCTAATTGAGGCGCTTGATGAATTTTTTATGGGCACTTGGGGGTTGCTGCCGCGCTTAATTAGATCGGAGAATAAAACGCCTACGAGCGCTTAAAAACAAAAATCTAGTCATCTTAAAGCGCACTTAAGACATCGTCAACCCAGATTTTGCAGCTGAGACATTGCCTCATTTGAAGCAAAACCGGCTAATCCGGTGTTTAGGATATCTTTGCCCCCGCGGATATCTGGACCGTCTATTTATCTTTATATCTTTGCCATCACTGTTCGATGGATTTTTACCGAAAGCAATATTTTGCCAATTGCGCGACAATTGCCAAATATCACTTGTGCAAAGTTTCTCAACTGTTTGAATTTTTTCTGAACACACGGATAAGTCTAATTTAGCCGCCTCGAACGTCGTAGGTTTTCGCGATTCTGTTTATGCGTCTCAACTTTTAAAACTCATCACAATCCCGCAGCATTTCGGTTTCATTTGATTTTCAAATATTTGCAAGTGGCATACGCAAATTTCAGCGGAAAAGGAAATCTGAAATTTTATTATTTTAGTAAATTTGAATTGAATTTGAATTGCGTTATATACATATGCTTGACTTAGCGACCTTGAAGTAGTTAGAAAATTTAAACAGCAGCTAGCCATATTTCAACTAGAAAGTATGTCAACTTTTCTCTTTGAACGAAGAAAATGACTATTAGCTTACATCGGAAACATTTTTTGCAATACATTACAAAATTCATCATTTAAATTAAAAACGGAGTATGTTTGCAATTCTTTGAAAGCTCTTTCATTTCTTCAATAATTTTCTTGGAACTTGCGATGAAATATTACGCAAATTAATGAAGCCTGACATTTCAACCATTAAATTCTCGTTTAAATTTCTTTGTCAGATCCTATTTTATATTCCCTTTTCCTAGAAGGGTTTTAATTAAATTTAAATGGCAATTGTGAATCAGAAAACTGTTGTATTAGGTATATGTATACTTAGAAAGGGTATTTTATAATGTAAGTCTGGCGAACATATCAATCTTAATTTTTGATTCTCAATGATTTTACTGCTCGTTGCTTAGGTATAACAATAACAAATGTTTTCAAAATTTAGTACAACAATATTTTCTACTTCAGTTAGCTAGTAATATTATAATAGCTTTTTAATCGAATTCAATCAATACATACATATTTATAAAATTATTTATATATCGATGGGAAAAATTTTTACAGTCGCGACATTCACCATCCTTGAACTACTATAGGGCTTTCTATATTTACCTATCTACCTTTTTTAAAGTTTATTAGCAATCTTTGTATTGTTTATTGATTGAATAATTACTTAAGAAAAGGTTAACTAAGAAAGAACGTTTAAAGAACAAATTGTAAACTTATACACATTTTTATAATTTACTTATTATAATAAGTAAAGTTCAGAATTGTTTTACCTTAATAT
The DNA here is from genome assembly GCA_951509405.1 of Machimus rusticus. NCBI lineage: Eukaryota > Metazoa > Arthropoda > Insecta > Diptera > Asilidae > Machimus > Machimus rusticus. The sequence continues at coordinate 45,364,884 of OX608050.1, read as the reverse complement.
ACACATATGTATATGTTTTTGCAAAGTTTTAAACTTTAACTATTATTATATGAATAAAAATCAAACTATATTTTAGTAGTTATGTACTGCGAATTACGCAATATGCAATCGATTCCTTGAATTTGAGTTAGTTTTTACAAAGGCCTCATAGAACTAAGACCGAGAGTTTCTCGAAAAAGTTCGACTTTTAGGATTATTTTGATAAAAGTTTTTAATAGTTATGGCCAACCTTTGTGAAATAAATATTATAACTTAAGTCTCAGAAAGACACGGAGGTTTGCTAACTTAAAAGGGAAAATCTCGCGAATAAGAAGTTAAAATTAAAAACTTCCAAACCATTTTATATTACATATTACACGTAGGTAAGTACATGTTGTTGTTTTCGCCTTTTTGGAAAGGTGTGATAAAAAAAAAGTTTCGCTTTTACAACCAATTTTATTTCAACAGGTGCAAAACTAAAATGGGAGGGTAATATGGCTTTTATATACAGCAGCATTTCCGGTATTTCAATTCAAAGAGTGTATTTTTATTGTTCGGTGCAACATTTGAGGGAATTCAGGTAGTGAAGTGTCGACTAACATCTACAGTCATTTTGCTGTAAGAAATTGAATAAAAATTGTTTCGGGCGGTGATATTTTCCTTTTACAGGAAATTGTATTCAATTTGTTTTTATGTACCAATTTGGTTTCAAGGTTCTTCTAGGTTCGGGGTGTGCACTGCTCGAGCCATTTCAATTATATGCCTTATCGCCCGCATTAATTAAAACAACAAATTGTCCTTGTAACACAAAGCTTGGCTGTAAATTAAATAAACGTTCGTAGACAGAACCACCAATTTTCGCAGTGGAGCCCTCCTACAAACACCCAATTTTCCGTGGGGTTGTAACTTCCAGGGGGTTACGGACGGAGCCCAATTCCCTTACGAAAATATATCAAGCTATTTGGAAGCCGGGCTCTGTGCCGGAAACTAATAAATTGCTCGGTCGTATCTCGGCGTGTGTGTGTTTGTGCGAAAGGGCACAGTAAATTGGGCCCAAACTCGGGCAGGGGCGGCGGCGCCAACGGGGGACATAATGGCCAAAGAGCGTCGAAAGCATTCCCGGGAGCTCATTAGAAAGGAAATATTTTGTGAAATATGCAAAGTAAGCAGTTCATCGAATCCCTCGACGGATGCCAGCGCGTCCGTCGGTCGCTGTGTGAAGCAGTTGACCTACATTCGATCGCTAGCTGCACGGCGCGCGGCGCGCGGAACTGCAACTCGGCTACCCGCGTTCTATTTTTACATCTTTGAATTTCCGAAGGAAAGTTTACATAAGTTGGGGGGCTGCTGCTTCTTAAGGCTTTCGCTACACGGGCACCCTCTGTAACGAGCAAAGGCGCGTCCGCCGCAGCCCGTTCGCAATCAATGCAAACTTTTTCGTCTCCGGCAGCCTGCTGGAGGTAGTCGACATCGACATCGCCATCGTCGACATCGACTTTGCGCTGGGTGCTCACTTCGGTCGTTTCGTGGAGCAGTGAAACGATTTCCTGGCAACGAACGACGCGACGTCGACTGCTTCAGCGGCTTCAACATCCTCAAGGATGCCTCCGCGGAGGAATCGACAAAATCGATAAATCCCTAAAAAATAAATTGAAGACGATACCTCAGTCTCAGCGCTCTGGCAGACACTTTAATACCCCCAAAATTCATGAATGGGGGGCTTAATTGTGTTATTTTTTGGCAGCTTTATTGACCCACTCAGCCGATTGCTTCGCGTGAGAATTCGGTTGTTGCAAACAAACCCCCTTTCCCCCAAATTGCCCTCTTATAATCCGGCCATAGTCGGGTTTTTATCAAATTAATTCGCTAGTCGAATTAAACGGCCGAGTTAAAGTTTCGTCGTAATTGATGCACTTCGTTCCGGCCGCTATCTGGGTCAGTGTAATAACGCATTTTATACCAATTTAATTAAATGCAAATTTAGAGTCGGAGCTGCATGCGAGGCGTGCCTCGAAGCAGTTCTGTGGCTGTGCGCCGGAATTCGCAATGAATGGGGAAGTCGTCGACGACGCTCCGCGAGGTGCTCGGAGTCGCCTCGCGCGATTAATCACTCTTTTCTGCATAATTTCAAAGGTTAACCTGTGTAAGAGCTATACGTGAACCGCTGACGCCGTCGCCGTCCCGCAAACTCATTTATTATTTAACGTCGCGGCTGCTTAGTGCTTGCAGCCGTGAACAAAGTATTATGCAAATTTTTTTCTGGGAGCATTTCATCCACGACATGCGCTATCCCTTTACTTTGTAGAAATTTTCGGCGCTATCGAAGTTTGAAACTGTTTGGAAAGTTTTTACGAATGCGCTTTTCATTGGCCGTCACTAAGCTTAATGCCTCCGTTTTTACTGTCTTTTTCCCATAACTATGATGCTTCGTCTGCACAAGTTTTGATACCCAGTTCCATCAAGGACTATAAAAGAAGCGGCTCCAAAATCATAAAAATATTGAACATTTTGGAAAAGTTTAGATCCTTAAAGTCGTTAAATACGCCTATGAAGCTGTAATAAGTCCACAAAGTAACAAAACTTATCAATTTTCAGCTCATTAAATTTTTAGTGTTAGTTGTTCAATGGACTATCGACTGAAACTATCGACTGAAACCAATCGCGTGTATTTCGCACGTTATATTCTCCCTTAAAGCAGAATACTTTCGATAAAATACAGAATTGCTTAGCATAGAAAAGCAGAAGGGTTGATTGAAAATTAATTGGATAAAAATCTGTTCATCTATGCGCAAAGGAAAAGGGTTTTATTTTTATACCATATCAGTTTTTTAATTAAGCATTTGAACTAACCCAGGAATTTGAGTTAATAATAGAATTTCGAATTCCGAAACTGTACAACAGCATAAATAATCAAATAACAGAGGCAAAACTGCTACACATGTAAAGTACAATTAAAGAAAATACATTCTACTATAAATATCATATCATATCTTTTTATACTTTTTTCTCTAAATTAAAGTTTTTCTAGCAATAAAAAGCAGTGTTAATAACTTTTTCGATATTGCTGATAAGGAGGCAATTTGTTTACAAATTTAATGTTTTTCGAGATAATGTAAAAACGTTACCAATCAATTTAAAATATTCTATTACAAGTATAAAATAAAAATCGTATGATGCATAGCATAGCATTCTCATAATAAAGTTATTAAAAGGTAATTAATTTGGTTTGAGTTAACATAATCTTTATATGTTGTACCTACCGAAAATACCTATTTATTTAATAATGTTATAGCACTTACCAATAATTTGTCGTTTTCATAAACAAATGTTTAAATAAATAATTATACCTATTTGATAATTTTATCCGAAGGTTTTATTTAAAAGTGGTGTAGATATGTGACATCATATTGTACTGGTACTAAACTAGCATGATCAACCGATTGACATGATTCAAGTTCCAATATTCATATAAAATAAAAAACCATTATTAATATTTTATTTTAATAGTTTTGTTGCGTTTTTGAACAAATTTTTTTAACTCTCCATAATAATTTTGGATGTTTTCAAATTGCGTGCGAGTAAGAGGCCCTTGAAAAAAGTCTTAAATGTGTTCCTAAGGTAAATAAGAAGAGAGTTACAGGATGATTTATAGAAACATACCCATAAAGTAGGTTCTTGCCCTTAATTTGACAGAAATACACAATAAATATAAAATTCGAATACAAGTCGATTGCCCATCCGCGTTGCCCGAACAAATTCACCAAGAGGAGCTGATAAAACGCGAATTTATGTGTAAACTCGCGGGAATAAATATCGTTTTCAATTATGTCCCACTTTACTGACCGCCTCCCGCAGCCGTCGTCGGTTCGATTTAACCAATATTTTTTGATAGCATTCTCCATCCACTTGATATTCAAGAGCTGGTTCGAGGCGAGCAACGGACCAGGCGAGCCCTAAATTATTGCGCATAAATCACGCTTTCGCATCTCCTCAAAAGGAAGCGAGCGACGCACTCCGAACATGGCCATGGGAATTTTAGCGTCGAATGGTTCGAAAAAAGGAGCAAATTTACGACTCCGGAGGAGATTGAGTCCGCCGATCAGCTGGGTCCGCCCGTACGAGGCGGACGCTAGCAACCTCGCGCAAAAGGCTAAATTTCAAGCATTTTTCATAAAATTGCTTTCACGTTTTCACCACAAAATTTCCCATCAGCAGAGGCTCTGTCGGCGAGCGCTGCTGGAGTCTCTGCGCCCCAAATCAATATCAAATTGTGATTCACGTAGGCGCCTCTGCGTGCGGGCGCTTCGCCCCCCAATTTCCACTTATTGAGGAAAATTTATTCGCGGCCCAGACAAAGCGCGACTACAGCGGTTGGACGTCGTCGTCCGGGGGACGCGTTTTCGAGTTCTATATTTATAAAAAAGTGCCTGTCAGGAAAAAGTCAATGCCACGGCAGTCGATGACCTCGTTTAGTTTAGTCGTTTCCCGGTCCCAGCCGAGTTCGTCCCGCAGGACCACGACAAGTGCCGAAGTGCGTGGCCCCGGCGCGCGGTTGTTGCACGATTCCTTACCACTTCTGGCGCTGCGAGCGCCTGAGCCTGGCTCAACTGCCCACCTGTGAGTTTCTATTTCTTGGCCGCGGGAAGGGCTCAAACCAGCCAAAGTGGATTACGAGCGCCGACTTGGGGGCTTCGGCGTCCTCCGCAGCGCCACACCACCGCCGCGCAGTGAGCCGCGTTTGTTGCTCAGCGTAGAATAAAACATAAAGCGGGGCCCGGCAGGGGGTCAGGAACAGCAATCGAGGGAACGGGCCCAGCTCCCTCGGGACGATTGGCTTCACGTTCGACTCAATTTCATTTACCTTTCCCTCCCTTGCGGCCGGGCCTAGCAAGGGTTTTAGGGTTGCCATATGCCACGCTTGCCGGCGGGACGATTTATGTTCAAGTCCAGCTTAGACCAGTTTCTGCGTGAACATTCGAAAAGTAACAATTAAACTGCAATTTTACTTTATAGTGTGCAAATTAATTAATTGATTATTTAATTGGTCATCTAACGAATTACAATTAAGAACAGATAAACGTTGCAGGTAAACGATTGGATAGATATGTATAACTTATTAATATTTTATCCGTATATGTACATATGTATGTATATGTTTTTTTCATTTAAGGACTAACCGAATTATATATGTATGTACATATATAATTCGGTTAGTTTTTTAAATTAGATTATTAAATTAAGTTATACTTGATTTAAAAATTCATAAGAATACTATATGAAATACTGAAATATAAAAATGATTGTTTATATTAATGACAGCCCATCCTTAATGAGTGAATCATCACAGCTCTATATTATTTTGTACCGATTAATTCAGTCCATTCACTTTAATTTTATAAAATACCGAAGTAAATCAATATACAAATTTTCATTTCTTACAATTGATAAAAATATATACTTTCTTTTATTAATACAATAGCTTTGCAAAACTTTGATCCTGCTCTTTATTTCACGAGATATTAATTTCCCTTTCTAGTTTCTCAGATGTTATAACACATGTTTACTGTTTGTGGCCCTTCCGGTTACAACTGCTGCAAGATGCTTTTATAAATTAAGTCTTATTAAAAATTATCTTGGAATTTCTATGGGATAAGAATGCCCATAGGAAGAAAAGAACTTAAGAGACTAAAATTTTTTTTAGCTATGGATAATATGGATAAAATTTGTAAATTGCTTTGTCAGACAGTTAAATTTAATGCCTACTAATATTAGTAAAATCCAGAAAATTTCAATCAAATCTTACCTGTACATTCAAAGGTAGCGTGGATTGGCGTTGTCTTGAAATTTATTTGTCCTGGAAAGTATTAAACTTTTGACGAAAAAGATATTGTCGCGCACTTGATGCAGATTGGCATTGCTGATTCCAGAATTAATGGAAATTCGTCAGCTTTTTCGATTCTAGCTACCTATGTATATTTTTTGTTGTGATGGCATCCAACCAAAGGTTAGAAATTGATATTATTATTATTATTTTCCGTTTGTTAGATCCTCTTGTCTAAATTTAAAAAGATAGAAGCAAAAGTAAGTGGTAACCCTAACCTCATCATTTTTACCAGACTGCGCACACAACGAACCACGGCTCACGGAGAGGAGTGCTCCAGTTTTGTTCTACTTTTGCCGTCTGATGAGGTGCTCCCCGTTTGCATGCTTTCGCTAAATTTATTTCTAAAGCCAGCCGGGCCCTTTGTGCGCCCCCTTTGTGCCCATCGAAGGCGCATTATTTAAGGGCGTTGCATGGGGCTCTTCCGGGGGGGCCCGAAAGCTCCCAATTAAAGTTCTCCCCAGTGGCAGAGGCATTGACACCGGGGGTCCACCAGCCCTCTTTAAAATTGCAAGGATTTAAGCTGCTTAAAGCTGCCTGCTCCGTCTTAAAGACGCCCGTCTCGAAGACGGGCCTAAGGCTGCTTGCACAACAACTCTTCAGCCATTTTGATCAATCATTCATGCGGAAAAATTTCTTTCGTGCGCAGGGGACGGAGTGAAATTCTGCCTCCTGTTTCACAAATGTTCTGCTTCGCAAATTGCCGCATGAATTCGTAACAAGTGCGGGGCAGATACTCCGGCCGCCTGGATACGACCGATGATTTTATCATTTTATCAACAAGGATTTTCATTAATAACATTAGAATTAGATCTAGCCGGGGAATTTCTCTAGCGCTGTTTGAAGTTGTAGCGCTTGGTTGGGATTAATTTCGGCATTACAACTTCTATTTGTTGTGCAGTAAATGACCATAATTTGGAATCTCTGCGTTAGGTACATTTTGAGGGATTTCAAAGGCAAAGAGAATTCCGTTTTTAATTCGATGTTTGATTTTATCCCATACATTTTAATTCTTAAAGTTTTTATCTTATTGTATGTAGATATTCAAATGATTTAATTCATTTGAAATTAAAATGTTTCGGGTTTATCTCCATCAAATAAAAAAAACTTAATTACCTCTCCATTACTAATTTTATCAAATCCTGAACTGAACATTTTTCTGATTAATTTTTAACTTCCGCTTAATCAATAATCAGAAGAATTGTAACCCACGTTAGAAAATAATTCAAATAATTTGAATATTTGGAAAGTGGAAATTATATTCGTAAAAGCTAAGAAAATATTGACTTTTTTCTCAAAACTGCGACTAAACTTTTTATAAATTATCATGTGTTTTAAACTTTCTAATCACATCTAAAAGTAGTTTTTGTTTTATATAGGAAGTCTACTTTTATTTACTGACCTACCTTTAATAGTTTTTCAGAAAACAAAATCGACAATGTACACAAAACACAACCAAAAATTAGATGTACAAAAAATCTCGTTATAACGAACATATTTTTCTATTCTATTTCTTCAAAAACGTTTTCTCGATTCCTTCGAGTTCGTTATAATGATATTTTGTCGTATGCATGTAATTGGTATGAAAATCGCAACTAGTTTATGCAAATTTCAAGTAATTAAGAAAGAGTTTGTGCAAGTTTGATTCCAAATGAGGAAGTGTTAAACACCTCTCAAAATCACCGGAAGCGATGCTCCCAAACTGATGCACTGCGATGAGTTTGTTTGAACGTGCTCAAAATTTTTGTTCTCGGGCGGTCATTTTTGGAAAAACAAATTCGCCCGCCTCACCTTGGCGCAGTTCAATAACTCGCGATGAATTTAGCCGCCAATCACGTAAACTGAGGGAAGTCAAGGTCACCGCCGAGAATGAGACCAGCTGTGGATGTGGGGCTCCGCTCAAAGGCAAGTTGAATGCTATCAGCCGCCTCTCGCGGGCCCCATTCACCCGGGCAAGCTTCCCGGGGGCGCTCCGCTGATGCAGTTTCGCCATTATGAAATGTGTTCCGGAGCGTATAAAAAAGCTAAAATTAAAAACGGCGCTCCGTGTTCTTAGACAGTTGCGGGCGTCGCGGCTCGCGGTTGCAGAAATTATCTTTGAGGCGATGAACACGCGCTGAAAAAGACAAAGCCGGGACCCAGCCGACCGGAGCTTTAGTGCCCGCGACAAATGTCGCGTTTAATTGCACCTTCACGGCACGGGAAACACTCGTCAAGTTTAAAATTGTGGAGAGTTTTCATTTCATATCAGGAAATAGTGGCAGCCAGTTTTCGCTTGTATCGCGAATTTCACGATTATATCGCTCCCCGGCGAGGGGAGGATGAAAATTCATTCACTTTCACTCGAACTGCATTGAATCGCGTTGATGAATTGCAATTTTTAAGTGGAAGAACACTTCCACGTCGCGGTCAATTGCAAAGTGCAAGTGTACGATTGCGTTGTGGACATGAAAACGAATTGTGCTCGACACAGCGAAAAAAAGCGAAGAAAAAATCGAAATTGGGGTCAAAGCCGTGTCTCACAAGAGTCACTGGTTTGTCTTTCTTGTCTTTGGAGCCGCTTCAGAAGGAGCCCCAGCGCTCCAGCGGCGGTGGCCAGACGAGAGCAAGACGGACAGACGACGACAACGGAAAGTTCGGATTGAGTTGGCGTTTCTTGGACACCGCCGCCGTCATGCCTTGAGCTCTTTGGAGTTTTCCCCCCCGAAGAAAAGTGGGTCAAACGCTTTATTAAAGTTCTTCGTCTTCGTCTGTTTACCGCTAATTCATAAACCCCATTTTAGACGAAAAATATGAGAAAGGGAACACACCGAAACTTGTTGGGTTTCGTTCCTCGGCACAGCTCGCCGCGGAAAGAGGTCAAATTAATCTTTCAGAATTTAATGACTCCGAGGTTTGATTTGCCCGAGGCAGGGCCGGAGCGGGCGGGGCAAGACCCAGAGGTAGTGGCGGTATGCAACCAAATCGGATTGTGAAAAATTGTTTAGACAACCTAAATACAGCTTGGAGTCCCAGAAGGAGACAATAAGAAACTGATTGTGAATAGAAACCGAAATGACTGTTGTCGTCTCTGCGAATCGAAAAGGAGGAAAAAGGCCGCCAGACGTTCTGCAGTTAATCAAACGAGTCCCCCGGCTTCCACCTGTCCCTTGCGCAACAAAGCCCCGACCATTTAGCCAAGACAGAATAGTTAACGAACTTAAGCAATCCGCCTTTTTATGATGGTAGAATTTGCATGATGCTCCAGGGACTAGGGGTAAAAGGCTATCTTTGCGGCAACATCTAATGCGCCGTCGTTTATCAGTTTATATTAGCTCCTTTGCACCGCTTAGTTTCAAGGAAAAGGAAATAAAAGAGTGCTGGTTTTGTCGACATTGAGGCCGGGGCTTTACCCAGGTCAAAAGGGGCGAGTACGATGTGGGTACATTTGAAGTCCGCTTTTTCTCTGGTTTATGAACTTAACCCATTCCGACTTGTTGTTAATTTTGTATAAGACTCAGGTCTATTCCCGCATTCAATTTTCTATTTGATTGAAAGCCAAAACTAATTATTAGAGAATCTGAGAACAGGTCTAAGAACCTTTAGTTAATCACATGACCCAAATGAAACCACAAGAAGAATTCTAAAAGGAAGTCAACAAGAATATATTTAATTTTCTAGATTCACAATGATTACGGTTGGAAACGCCTTTGTCTTGTCATTTTCCTTGTTGACACAACAACTTTATATTTTAAAATTGACAAGATTTTTTTAAAACTAATTAACAAATCTTTTGTTATTTATACGGATTTTTCTTTCAGTGAATAAGTTTAAGAAACCTATATAACCTACATATAGAAAACTATATTCCTCATCCTGCTAGATTTCGATCCTTAATTTGTCTTCGCTTGTCAACATAAGATTTTATCGAGAGTCTAGTCTAGACGAATCTATTTTGTATCATACCGAACGCTACAGCTACTCTAGCTACTCTAGTGCACGAATTGGCATTGCGGATGCATATATTGTATAATACCAGAAGCAGTGATATTTTGTTAACAACCGAGAGCCCAACCCATAATATATTAATTATAATACACCTATGTACAATACGCTTTTAAAAAATATCATGATAAGCTTCAGCTTAATCCTCTGAAGTGCACTTTCAGAAGATTCAAGCAAGCCGTACTTAATTAAATAATAAAATTAAATAAATATATAAGTAAATTGGATTCTAAATAACGCATTTCATTTTGTTATTCTTAACACCTCTTTTATTGCTTTACATTTAGTAATTATTTAATTACTTACGTGTGGGAGGAAACTCTTCCAGTATGAAGCTAATTACATTAAATGAATAAATAAAGTAAACCGCTAGTAGAATTGAATCACGGCCGCACTTATAGATAAAAAAAAAAACTAAAGGCCGTAACACGACCTCAAATAAAAATGGCACACTTTGTCATGTTTCTGTTTTTGCTGAGGTTTTAGGTTTAAAAATATTTTATATTTGGAGCACAGAGTTCGTGCATTACTGCTTTCTATTAGAGCTTAAAACTATAATCTTTTGAAAAGAATTTCTATTATAAAATACGCAAATTCAACAATATTTATATAATGATTTCTAAAAATTTGTGCATCAGCATTACGTAAACTTAATCCATTAGTTGCATTTTAATATGCAGTCGTGATGCGCCTTATTTGTTCATCATGATTAAAACAAACAAAATAAAGAACACATTGCATAATCTTTTCTTGTCATCAAAAGCTACTAGTCAATGGAGCGATTGTAAACTCATAGTACCTAAAATAGATATTTATATTTTATATCCTTGTCAAAACAAAAGCTGAATCAATTTTTGAAACCGACAGTTGTGACTCACGAGGCAGATTCGTCGCGGAGCTTTTCGCGTGGACACTAGACTGAATTGATTTATTTATGAAACCTCTTGTCGTATTTATGCGCTTCGTCACATGTTCTCGTAGCTCGAACTGGAGCCAGTCAGTCTAAAGATAGTCTTGACTATAAATTAAAAATATTGTCAGGTTTTTTTCTTATGTTAAAAAAAACTGCAACCATCGGAAATTTTCTGTGGCATGGTAGCAGTTCGCGTGCAAAAGGTCCTTTGTGGGCTATAAAAATCGTAAATTCGCAATTGACTAACAATAACTCGACGATAAGCATCGATTTTTAAACCTGCTGGCATTATTTTCATCTCATACTGCCCGGAACTGCCAGTAAAAAACATTTAACAAATAAGTGAAAAGTAGTCCCTCCCAATTTAATTCTATCAGACTAATTTTAGGTTTATTATTAAAATTAACTTTTGTTTGATAAACCAATTATAGTCTCCATAAATCATTGTTTAATGCAAAATTCCAGCGAAAAATTATAATGAAATTAAATTGTAATTATTCGTCTGATATTTCGCAATTAATAACTCGAATCGATTCTGCCAGGGAATAGCGTGAGCAATGGCACTCAATCACACTCCATCTCTGACCCGACATCCAAGACGTCGAGAAGGTCTTCCTCCTTTCTTTTTATAACTTCTCGCGTATTTTAATTGCTATAAAAATTTCAAAGTAATAATTCCCTTCATTGGGTGACTGCTTCTTATTTTTTTATCTTCAACAACGTGCTTTGTTGAATCTTGTCTGCAATGAGCAAAATGAAAAGTTGTAGACAGTAAGCCGCCTCTATTGCAAAATTACGTAATAAGCAGAAAAATTACATAATCACAAATTACAGCTTGCTACCAGGAGTATCAATCAGTTTTTGGAATTTTTTTCTGAAGATGGAAATAGCTATTCAATTTCCTTTTCTCATTAAGTGCAAAAAATTAGATGAAGGTATTGATATGGATTCGATTCACATTTCTCGCTGAAGCCTACACTTGTTAGGAAATTGCTGTTGATAGCAACACGAGTGTGTCATAACATTTAATTGCTGGGATTACTTCTTTTTTAATTCATAAGTTGTTAGGAAAGTTATAAACAATGTCATGAGAAGAATTTGAAGAATTTCAAATTAATTAAGTTTTTAAGGAAAAATGGAAGGAGTTTATTTGCCTAAAACGTTGTGTGCTTCAAAAAAAAAAACATAATACAAGATACTTTTTGCCATGCATGTTCTTATGTTTATCAATAAAATAATTTTAAATTACAAAACTAGTCTTCAAACAATTTTATGTTTAATTTTGTAACTCATAAATCTTCTACTATTGAGACATATACATATGTACGTACAAGTGCCAAACGCGTTTGAAAATATGTTAAAAAAGAAGACAACGATTTTGCTATCTTAACGCACAAAATTTACTATTACTTTGGAAATACGAACCCAATTTTAATTATCGAAAGTTAATCAAAAGGCTCGAAAATGGAGCTATATAGAGTTAATTGCATAAAAATCGGATCACTCGTTTTCAAGCTGTAAACGAAAAAAGCGAAAGAAGTTTAATTTAATTATAATTTAAAATTTAGATAGAAAAGAAAGGTTTAAGTTAAATTAAGGGACTTTAAACCACTGTCTCCTCACACAGCATTACTCTGCCAGATTTTATGTTGGAGTTAATGTTTACCCATAAATCTTTTCTACAATCAGAGCACGACTAAATTTGCCTGAAAAATGTGGGGCTGCTTGTGCATGTTTTCTTTGTTTTTTTTCATGTAATTCACAATAAAGGAGCTCCCGAGAACTTTAAGCACGAAGCCGAAACGAAACGACGGCGATGTTCTGGGAGCAGCCATGAAAACGAAAATTAAAGTCAACCGTAAAAGTGGAGACGGAATGCAAATGACCGACAATCGCTCCTAAATTCCTTCTCCGCTTCCGGAAACATTCATTGGGGCCCCCGGGTCGAGTGCGGAGCGACGGCACATCGTCGTGCATACTTTCGACGGCGGCGGTGTCCAAATGGGGCCCCGGGCGATAAGCTTCGACCCGGGGACGTGTAAAAGTGGCGCGGTCGCCGGGGGAAAGGTAACCTGCGGCGAAAACGGCGTCAGGTATCAGCACATCACCGACCATTTGCATTTATCTTTTCGAATTCGATTCATTCTTTGGCGTCGCGGCGCGGCTCAGCGAGGCGAGGCGCGCCCCGACCCGGCATGACCCACATTTTCCCAACAATTGAGCGCGGCCGGGCGGCAGCATGACCCACAAACTTTCCTCTTCTTTTTGTTCGACCGCCCCAAAAATGGGGCCACCGAAATTTCAAACTGAATTTAAAGTCCGGACCGCTTTTTACTTCCTACGGGGAAATTATTTATGCTCGTTGGCTTTCGCGAATTTGCGAATTGCACACATGCGAAATTCACTCAGGTACCACCGGTTAACTAAATGTGCCGTGGTCGCGATATCCGCAATCCGCGGCTTATTGCCGAGCTGTGGTCGTGATTATTATTTTCATTATTTTAAACAAATATTCACGACTCGCACGAAAACAATGCAGCAGGGAATTAATTCGATTTTCTCCTTTTTTTCCAGAATCCTGGCTTTCACTGAAGGGATAACAGGCCTTTACAACTCTTAAACCTGGCGATTAATTTCATGGTAAGTTCCAATCCTTTTAATTTCATACAAATTAAGCTAAAAACCACTATAGTTTAGGACAGTGATAAAATGTTCAATGGGATAATAAAATTAGTAAAATATTGATATGGATTTCTACGTTTTTATGGCTACATTTTTACTTAGGAGATAAAGGAATGCAAGTAGAGAAGTAAGTCTTAAACTGTAGCAAAGTTTATAATAACTCCTTCATTCCAAAAATTACAATATTCTTTTCCATGGGATTTAGGCACTACATTTGCAACATGCACCTACTTATATACGTTGTGTCGACATTTTTGAGAAGTGCTGCCATCCCGGACACCGATTATCATAAAAACTATCAATTTCTGAATAATTTTGGTGACAGTCACCTAAACAATAATCAGCATATCAAAAGCTTCTTCATTTGAATAATTCATTCATTAACTGAATTATAAATTTTTATAAATATATCAAAATTCATAGGAATTTGTCAATGTTTGACTTAATACTTCTATGTTAATTTTGCCATCGTTTCTTAAAGTGTTGAGCTTTAAATTCTGTACTGCATTTTAAGATGAGCTGAAAAGAGATTCAGTATTGTTTTTTACATAACACTAGTATTAAATACTAAATATACTACTACTATAATAGTTTAATTCATAGGTAAAATTTTGGAAGTTTTCTTAAACTAGAGAAAATGAAGCTAAATACATGAAATTTGGACTAGATCTGATCTGGTCTAAGTTATGTAATTGCAAGATTGGGAGTATTCAAGGTCGCTGATGTTTCTTACATTAAAATAAAAAAAAGATGATGTTTGGTTAAATTTCACATAAGGATTTTTAAGAAATTAACAAAAGTTTATTATTGTTACTCATTTTCACATACATACAAAAAAAGGAAATAATGGAAGCTAAATCAGCGATAGATCAACATATAAGATAATTTTTATCCTGACAAAAAAAGAAATTTCCGTAAAAAAAATATATAAAATCATGAAAGCTTTAATGTGTTGTTTTTTACTTTCCAATAATGCTGAGTATTTTAGAAACTTTTTAACTAAGTAAATAGTATGTATCTACATACTTAGATATGATACACCTGATTAAATCGGGTTACTCAACCAATATAAAATATCTTAAAAACAACAAAATCGGAGTTGGCAACTTCTTTCTATAAATATAACCCCTCCATCATTCAAATCTGCTCAGTTTGAAGTAGAAACAAAATTGAAATCATCGATTTTGCTGTTTATACCTGATGAGAAAAGAAATAAAATGGCCCAAATTATGACGCAATTCAGTATTACATGTTTCTCAGTGATTTTGTCATTTTTGAAGTAAGGCTGCCGCACAAATCAGACAGTTTAACGACGCTGTTAACCATCGTTTTCTTTGGGGCCTTTATTTGCGTTCACACAATGTCGACAGCGTAATTACCTCCATCAAATCGAAGAATACATGAAGTCGGGGCCTTATGCTGCTCACGAAGAGAGGGTTTCAGGGTCAGGGGGCTGTGGCACCCTCCCCACGATTCAATAGAATCATAAGCCTCACTTTCGCGCAATTATGCAACGCGCGATACCAGCGATTGCCGAAAATTAGGAAACGTTTACATAAAACTTCCCATCAGCACGAGTCCATGGCGACCATAAATATTTTTGTTTACCGGGCAATTTTATGCATAAACAGTCACCGGAGCTGCATAATGAGCGCAGTGCAAACGGTGGCCTGGAAAAATTGCTGTTTTCCCCAGCTGACGATGCGGGCAGGTGTGCTCCGTGGGGCCCCTCACCTGTGTCCGCGGGGACAGGTTATGAAACGAAATGTGCTCACCGTGGCAAACGGATGACTTACAAGTTACAACTGCAAACTTCCTAATTGGTCGCAACGCAAAGACGCGTTACGCTGCGTCGCAAATCGCAATGGAAGCGAAAACAGAGCAATTACGCTCGACGCGCAGCCGCTCTAGGCTGGGTGAGAAAATTTCCGCGCGCGTCCGGTGCTAACGCGACGCGGCCGGCCCACAGCAGAACCCAGCGGAGGCACCAGGCCACCAGCGATAATAATTAGCTCAATGTGGCTGGAGCCCAGCGACGACGGCTGGCGGAGCGACTCCTAGGAGCGCTAAATTCCACCCAAATGAGCCCCACACGGGGCCGAGCCGCACAAGTTCAGCAGAGCGCTGGCGGAGGTGTACAACACGAAAAATCCGACAGGCTGGTGACCCTGGGAAGGTTGTTGATACGGCGGCAGTCAGCGGCGCTGCGAACTCATTTAGTGTCCTCGTTCAAGAAAATCAATGAACTTGTCGGAGCGAAATTATAATTTTTAAGAAATCCATTAAGCACGGAAAGACGGCTGCGTCGACGACGACGGAACGACGGCCCTACCAGAGCCCACATTCGTGGGACGAGCCCGCACCACTTTCTGTCCAAAGACAGTTGCGTTGCGTTGGAAGGGCACGGCCACCGAACTTTTAACGACTTATTTATTTTTTATAGACAACAGAGGCCTTGGATTTGCGCGTTTTACGCCGAAATTAAATTTCACAATCGCTGGCAATTATTCGCACAGGCAAGACAATCTCCAGACTGGTGCTGTGCAAAAATTCTCAGCTTTTCGATTTTCATGCCCGAGCACTTGTTTAAATGTCTTAACCGCTTTAGCTCGCGACGCGGTCTTTTACCTTCAATATATAATTTTTTTTTTTTTTTTAATTTGTTAAAGTCGATCAGCCTAATTGTTGTCGAGGTATTGCTCTTGCTGCGACAACTGGTGTGACTAAGGTGTGAGATGTGATGAATAATGTTGGCTTAATTTCAATGTACCAATGGACCAGTTGGATGTAAGACAGTAAGACAACTGAAATCTGGTTCTTTATACATTTCTTAATTCAAAGCGAGTAACTGGGCTAGCAAATTTATTTCTTTGTACGTAAATTCCAACGAACCAGAAATATGTAATCGTAATGTATGGAGACTTTACAATTAATAGCAAATACCTTTAAATGCCGGGTTTTAAGTCGAATATTTATTACTCGAAATTAGGTGGTTTATAAATGTCAAAACGAAGTTAATTTAATACACATTAGACGAAAAAATTGTTCTGGTTTGAGAAGTCTACCAAGCTGAATCTCAGGAAAAAAATTATAATTTATTTAATGAAAATTTGAAGCTCTTATTGGATTCTTTAATTTGAATGATACCAATCCAAGCGGAAAAAGATTCTTGGAAATCAGTCGAGCAATTCTCGAGAAATTCAGAAATAGACATTGCCATCATTTCTAAAAAAATATGTTGGAAAAAAATTAAAGATATAAATTAAAGTACACCTTTTATCATTTGTTGATACATAACTCAGGAGTGTCTGACCAAAAAGGGCTGTTTCCAAACTAAGCAACCTTTACACACACAAAAAACGTGCCGTGTTCACTATTTGTAAGAAGTGCTTTTTTTATTATGATTATTTACATTTAGATTATAAAATTTGCTTTTCAGTATTTTAATTTAAAAGCAATTAAAAGTGAAAATAACACCTTTTGTTCAGATATTCCAAAAGTAACAACCTTTCTTTGGGAATGAAGTAAAAATAGTACTTTAAACGAACAGACGTATGAAGTAGCTCATCTTTGAGCACAACTTTATTGACTTAACCATGCGAATTTTTTGATGAAAAATATTAAACGTAGCTCAACTGAAATGAGTTAAAATAGCACCTTTTTATGGAAACAATTAAAATAAGACTTATTGTTAAGAAACTAGGCAGTTTTTATGAAAGAATTTTAGATTAATGGTGGCGAATGGTGAATTCCTTAATCTAGTTTCTTGATCTTAGAAAGAACAAATGCTAAATTTTTCCAGGACAGTGAATAGGAATAGTCCTTGCACACAAAAAATTTATTTAAAACGTATGTTTAGCAATCATCACTCATCACACTATAGAAAAATAATCCTAAAACATCACTGATAAAAATAAATGAAGACATAACAAAGTTCTCAAGACATGAAAAGAAGCATAATTTCTTTGAGAAGAGTTTAGGTATAATGAAATGAACAGTTTTGACATAAAATATATTCCCTACTTTCAAAATTTTGAAGTTAAGTATATGATATCATACTTAAACGTATAAGTAATAGAAACAATCGATTTCAATTTCTTCTATTCCATTCCAAAAGTAAAAGATGTTGTCGTCGCAGCAATATGAAGTATGATATTTACGAAAACTCTATTTTAATGGCTTTCAGCAACATTTGAAAAGAGGTGCCTTGCAGCGTTCTTTACAAGTTAAATATCCTCTAAAGATGATCTTGACGTTTTCCTTTGTAACAAAGAAAAAAATTAAGTTCAACAGCCTTCCAGTCAGCGAACTGAAATTATACGAGCTGATTCAAAATAGCCCTCATAAACAAATTATAATTCCTTTAAAATGTTTTCGGAAAACTATCAAAAAACCCTTTCAGCCTTTGCATCTTCTTGTCATGATGACCCCTACTACTTTGAAAACTGTGACCATCTTCGGCATAAAAAGCAGCCTAAAACCCATTTTAAAAAAAATTCCTCTTACCCTAATTGCACCCAAATAAAACTACCCACAGATGGGACACCCACAAAATAAAAAAAATCCAACCTCACCAGAAATTCTTGAGATTCCGAAATTCTTAGGCTTTTCTTTTCGTTTCTTAATATTTTTGTGGTTCTCCTTGAAGAAAATTAAACGAGGGCATTGACCTTGGTGGGAAAAACGATTCGATTTCATTTAGCACGACATGAAAAAAGCTGGCTCCTCGGTGTGCACGCGGACTGAGGCTAGCGGAGCGAGCCTACGAGGAGGAGGCTCGGGCTCCGGTGGCGCGGCAGAACTCAGTTGGGGCCCTCAGGTGGCCCCGAGGAGCGCCACAAACGAGAACGGGACCGCCGCGAATGCATGCGCGAAACCCACGAAGAGCTGAAGCTTTTACGCCCCACAAACTGCCACAGGTAAATGAGTTTCGCGAGGAATAAGGCAGCGGGGCCGGGGCTGCGGCCGGGGGCTCTAGGCAGACTCTCGGGTCTTCATTGAATCACACTGGCGGGCGGCGGCCCTCCACCCCGGCGCCCCAAAAGCGTGACGTCGCCGAAACTCGCTCGAATGAAAGCCTTGTTACACAATAAATGTGAAACTCACCGCGAGTGGCGGCAAATCTAGATTCTAGATACGTGAATATCTCAGAATATCTTAGAATGACGCCGTCTTCCGAGATGTGCTCGTGACGACTTTGGAATTCCTGACCATTCCTATTGCAATCGAGAAAAAGGCGACTTCACGTGACGGCGACCGCGGAATCGCTGCTTAACCTCAATCAAACCCCTTAAACGGAGCCCCGTGTCGCCTTAATTAATAGCGCACTAATGGGGCGTGATCTAACAAAAATTACCACAAAGGCCGAACGTGTGACTCAGGTCCTAAAATTCGCGTGAGGGGGCCTTCAGTTCGGCGCTGAGCTATTTTGGATCGAACTTTGTTATCTGATAAATGATCCCACCCACAGCTCGGGTGGGAAACCTCTAAAAAACATCTACTGCCTGAAGGCAGTAACTCGAGAGAGTCGCAGCATTGAAAAAAGGAAGGTTGCCGAACAGCTCTAGTAAGAATAAAAATAGGCAACAGAGGGCAATCGAGCACTAAACTGCCTTGGAAACATAACTTCGTTTCTGAGGGCTAAAGGTCAAGGGACACATTCGTCCCGTCTGAAAAAATTGTGTTTTCTGAGCTGTGGAATATTGATGCAAAACGTGCCTGCCAGAATTACAAGGGAATTTAATAAAAACATTTTCAATCTAAAAAACAAAATGGGTACAAAGGAATTCGACCTTTGACGAAATCCCGTCGGTTCGGTCAGCCGCAGAAGAAATAAAGGCTTCAAGTAAATATTTGCATTTTTTACGGTCGGGGCTAAGGTCATTTTGGTCGGCAGTTTCATCCAGATAGTGGGTATTCAGTACGCCAATTTAAAGTAATTTTCTAATTGTTTAACATATATTTAACGGTCGACTGGTTTCATGGCCAATTACTTTTAATGGACTTGAATATTTTGAAGGGTGAAGACGACTGCTTACTTGAATCAAGGTTTCAATTTTGCAATTTAAGCAGTTCGCAAATATTTATTACTTTAAAAAAATTAAATAGCCTATTTTTTTACGATTCTCCACCTTATCCATCCGTAATTTACAGACAGCTTATGGAGATGGTATATTAAATTTAATAGAAATACTGAAATCAGCAATCCTCTATACCAATTTTCATGGAAATCTAAAAAAGTGGGGTTTGTTTTTCATTTAGATAACTTTGCTACATGATTCATCAGATTTTGATGACATACTCGTACATAGTAAGAAATCATTTTTCATTTTCACTACTTTTCATTTAGTAGTATGTATAAATTCCATATCTGTTCTCTGCGATTCGCTAGTTTGTTTATTCAACAATTATTTCAGAATACATACAATTATTTTTTAAATAAACTCTTTATTTGAAATGTTATAATGTAGGCATACCAAGACAAGTATTTTTTACAAAATTGCGATAAAACTCCGATTTAAAAATGCTTATCAATCTGGGAATATTTTTAATCAAGAGCTATTAAGGAGCTAGAAATGACTTTTTTTGACAATAGAAATCATTGCAACTTTGCGTAACTGCGGGTAAAGCTTCTCACTTACTATCCAGACATAGTCTTAATCTTAAAAGGATGAATCTTATATACCAAAATTTTTCAATTATAATGAAAAATTAATTCCATTCTATCCAATATCGTCTAATTTATTATACTTATTAAGAAAAGCATCTTGCATATGTATTTGTGCCTATCTTACTCTAAAGTCTAAAAATAAATAACATTGGATATTGAAAAGCGAAAGTGTAAAAATGTTGAAAAAGTGTTTCGTAATTGGCTCAGTTTAATCTATTTAACTTAATTTCTAATGGCGATAATTTAACCATTTATATTTAACATTAATTAATCTCAAACACCTTTTTTTATGTCTCTTTTGTAATCTCTCGGTTGTTAATTTTTTTACTCACTCCTTAAGTGATTTAACTATAATGCGATACCACAGCGGACGAAAAAATGTCGAAGATAAAAACGAGCTGTTTAAAATGCATTACAATCTGAATTAATGACCTTTAGAGATTATGTGTTTATTTTCGATGAAAACAAGTTTTTCAGCACCAGCAACAGTCATCAAAAATGTCGAACCAAAACAATTCGCACTGCCTCGCATCGCTCTCATAACCTCTAGATATGTTTTTCTGCGGGCAATTTGCTCCGCAATAAACTTTCTCTTAGACTAAATGGATGGAAATTGAGCCTATCACTTTCAGGGAATTGGACAAGCGTCCGTGGGCATTTTGATTGAGCTGACAGCAATAATTAGCAGAGCTGCTACAGTGGCTCTGTCCAAAGACTGCTTTCTTCTGGTTGCGCTCCACTGGCTACTAGACCTAATTAATTCGTTTTGATGACGTGGCAGGTTCAACAGCTCGCGAATCGGAAGAATTCAAATTAAATTTATATTTAAATCTGCTTGGAGAAGTACTTTAACCTAAATGAGATTACATAGACCCGATTTGAAACTTCGTCATTCGATTTTTAGCTAGACTTATAAAGTAACAGCTGCAGGGATATTTCCGCGATTCCGTCGAAAGCAGGGCTCTGAAAATGTGAACCCGATCAGCAGTTCGACGATATGTTGAAGCAATAAATTATTAAAAATGTCACTGCCAATTGGCCCAAGCAGCATAAGTTAGCTGTGATCTGAAAGTGTCGGAAACTCGTTTTTCGAGACAGAAACTTCGACACCGACCAACGCTGCAGCAGCGGCGCTCACTTTCTGGCGCGATCGCAAGAGTGAGAAATTAATTAAAATTAATCCGCTTCGGGGCATATTACTGATTTCTAAAATGAAATAAAAAAATTAAACGATTAAAGAATCGGAAAACTTAGTGGTCACTGATAGTTTACCCATGTGAGTCACAAACTTTTTCCTCGTGTTTATTTTTCATCAAGCGGCACCCTCAAATGATATCACTCTTTTGTGGTAGCGGCGGGTTCCTCAAGGTGCTTTTCTTTGCCCTTGTCTAGTTTTCACTTTGAGTGAAGTCGCTTCGGATTCCTTTTGGTGGCAGTTCTTTTGTTACTTTACCGCACTGAAGTGAATTGGATATTTCGAAAATATATCTATCACTTTTAGAATACAAAGAGAAAGTGCCATTCAATGTTTGCGCGATTTCTTTTTAAATTCGAAAGAAAACGATACATTTGTGTAGAACTAATAAATGACTACCCTTTTGAATTGAAATGGGTACAGGGAAACATTTTGTCCGCCTTCAAGCAGGTAGTCAGTGTTTTTATAAATTTCTTATAGCAGTTTTACTGCCAGGTATCAGATTTCGGAGCTAGAAAATAAATTAAAATTCAATACAATGTATTTTGTGGACGCATCTGATCACTCAAGGAAAGTGCACACCTGTTATCGGGCACCAATTTAATTTCACCACCATTCATTCTAAGCACAATACCCTGATAATTCGGTTGACACAATTAATCTATAAGGTTCGCGGAAAAATATGTAAACAGCAAATGACACCAATTTTCAGCTGTAAAATTACGCTGAACCAGTAGCTTCAACCTTTAAATTCAATTACTTTGTCTTTCTGGGCTCGAGTGCACATTTTCAGATAACCTGACCATTCACATGCAGCAAAGTAAACACTGATAAGGCAGTTTCCACAAATGAGTCACACTTTGTGAAATTTGATATTTAAATTGTAAGAATTTGGAAGCGCACTCGGCTTTCCGTACAACTCGAACAGCAGATAGACGATTAAGTTTAATTAGTACAATTCGTTTATAAAAATTTTGTGAACTTGAAATTACTCTGAAGAATTGGTTATATTTACCTATACACTGTATCATAAAAATATGACCTTTTATTCTCAAATTTATGTTATATGTAGGTACATTAATACGAATCATAAGTTAAGTTTTAGGAAATGTCTTTAATAATCGTAGAATGCCGATTTTCGTGGAAGAGACCAAACTAATTTATACTATAATACTACAAATTCGTAATCACTAAAAGATCAATTTCCAAAAAATTTAATTTATCATCACTTTCACCAATTACGAAGTAATACAAAGAGATTAAAAACAAGTGGGCAATTACGACTGATAATTTGCACAAAATCGATAAAAAAAATATGAATTAAACCAATTAACGAGACATTTTCAGTCGGAAAACCGTAAAATTGAGAGGAATTTAAAGATAACCTTCAAATTGAGCAATTTCGTGTATACACTAAATTATGGGATCAAGGTCAAAATAACTGGTAATTAGTACTTGTTAAAATGATTTCCCATTAGTATTTACTAACTTATTAAATAAAGGTAATGGGATTTTTGACACTTTAATAGATAAACTTAAAAATGCTTTCTCATATTTTTACGGTTTCTAAAAAGATTTTTAAGTTGGTCTTTCCGATAAATATTTCGTATAGTAGTAATTTTTTATATTAAAGTCCTTAAAAAGATATTTCCTTTTTTTTATTTAAAAAATTTTATGTATGTACTAATTTGCCAAATTTTCTTTTTATTTGTTTACGGGAGGGGAGACGTAACTTTGTGAAATGTCTTTATTCCCAAGTTAATTATAATTCCGTAGCTGAACTTTCTGTATCCGCATTTGAAGCTGTTACTGCTTTCAATTTCACAATAAGCTTGAAACGGGTAAATTTCAGGTATTTTAATGGAATTAAAATATCGAATGGATTGGTTTCGGGAATTGAAACAAACCTACTGAAAAAATGACGCTAAAAGAAATTGTCGTAAACTTATGTTGCTTAACTAAAAGAAAGGGTTAATTAAATTTGTAAAAATATATCTATATATAGATTTTTACAATTACTAAAACTGTTTATTAGCAAGTAGACTCTTTTTCAAATTTGATATTTATAGTTATTCAAACTCTTCAATACAATATTACAGTTTAAATATAATTATATAAATTTTTTGTATTTTGCTGTCATAATAATTTAACTATCATAAGCAACTTTTAGTAACTGTTTTGTTCAGACAATCTCATTTTAGTGAATAAACTGACTAATAAAGTTTACTTATAGTGAAATTATAATGTTTTAGTCAATTTAGTGATAGTTGGAAGTCTCTATTTCAACAAAAACTACAAAGAGTTATTTACCTTTTTATTCATTCGTTTCTTGAATTTGAAATAACGTCTCTTACACGTAGTAACCAGTTTGAGTCCATCATCCAACGATTTGCATGTCTCCTACTTTTGATATGGCAAGCGATTTTTGATTGAAATTAAGGACTATTTTACATTTAACTAGAGATTATAAAAAGACTATGAAATAAGGAAACAATATACATTTTTTTTTCATTTAGAAGATATTTCTCAGTTAATTACTGAAAATTTAAGTATTTACGACTGTCGTATTAGTTGATTAAATTCCAAACTAAGTGGTTAAACTTGGGTTACTTTAATAAAAAAAAAAGTTGTAACGACTAACCACACCGTGTTTTTTTGGCGAAACGTTTCAACTTAATGATTCAGTGTTTTCTGAAAAAGATATTTTAATTTGCTGTAGTGCAGCATTTAAAGCGGTACAATGGGTTCGAGTATTTTTTTTTGTTCTTTCATCAAACAACCGACATTCCTGTAATTTTCGTCTACCTGGTTGGCGGTGGGTCGCCTTAAGAAAAAATAGTTTACAAGTTTTTCGAGAACTCTTCCTCTCACGACAATGCAACCGTTTTGGTGCCAGTGTCTGCTCTTTTTAAGGTTAAATAAGATAAAAAGATTGGCGAAGAAGTGAGGTCGAGGTGATGCTGGCTTTTGTGGCGCACGAATCGAGGACCGAGGGGAATACACGCGATTGCGATGCAACGAACCTTTTAAAGAGATTGGGAATCCGGAATCCCTTCCGCAATCCTTTAAAGATTCCTTTTTATCTCGTTGGGTGGTTTCGGTTTGTGCGGCAGTTTCGAGAAGAACCAGAGCAACACGTTTACCTTGACCACCAGAGCAATTTATTTTACCTGCTAATGACTTAATATCGCAAATCGCATTGTCCTGGGCACGAACAGTGAAATTAAGGAAATTCTAAGAATTCCAATTGGTTAACCAGCACAGAAAGAAGAAGACGTTTCTCGCCGAGGGAGGAGGGAGGGGGCAGACCTTAAAGAAGCCCACGGACACGACGGACGGAGCGGAGCGCCTCAGCTGAGCGGCGGAGCGGTGCGGTGCGATGTTGGAATAAAAAATTTTAAAAGTTAAATCTCTGAGGTTCTCTTCACCGCGCGGCGAGACGACGAGACGAGACTTGAGACTCTTGAGAGCGAAACTTCTTTTCTCTTTTGGTTTGAGGCCCGCGCACACGAGTCCACGCTCTGTGCATACAGCGGGAGCTGCCCGTGTAGCACCAGCCTTGACGTATGTTTAAAGGTCAGTTTCGCAGCTCGATAACAGTGAAATCACCCGGAGTCGCTCAGTACGCTCTTTACTTCGCGCTAAGTTGGTGGTCTTCGCGGGTGCAAGTTCCCGACGTTTTCTTCGCCTTGGATGCAGCAAATAAAGAAGCCAACACAGCGCACGGGCTGAGTGAAGAAAAAAAGAAAAAAGGGATATTTTTTTATTTGTGAAAACTTAAGAAGTGCCCTAGTGCCCGGTCCCGGGAAAGGTGTATCAAGTGCGGATCTCAATTTCGATTTCGGTTTTGATTTTGATTTAAAGATACCTCGCGACAAGTGACGTAGGTGACTATGAGAAAATCCCCAGCGCTCGAGAAGCACGAGCATCGCGCGCGCGGGCAGCAGCGGCAGTTTTATCTGCAGGCAGTGTGACAGCTAGATTTTGTCTATTTTTAAATCAGTGAATCGCATCAAGTGGAGGTCGAAACGGCCATGTGTTGATAATCAGAGCGGGATGGACTGAACCCCCAGTCCAAGTTCGGGAAAAAAACAAGACGGTGTGACTGTTTTCTTTTTTGTGCTCATAAATCGCTTCGAGGAGTGCGATCACCATTACCGCCGTCGTGTGCGGGAAGAAAGCTCCGTAAATTTCTTGTCTCTCCGACGTAAGTAGCTTCCATTCAAGACGACATCTTCTCCGGGGACCATCCGGGGAAAAAAAGGCAATTAATAACTCCACCACCTTCGTAACCATTTCTTACTATCCTGTCCTCTCGTTTTTAATGTATTTTTCGACGACTGTAATTTGTTATTCCTCGTTTAAATGCAGGTCGGTGACCCCTTTTCAAATGCGACGCACTTGAGAAGCTTTTCAATTTATTTGATATTTTGAGGATAATTTACATATGTAGCGGGGGGTTCCACTCCAAAGACACTTTCAAAAGCCAATCTCGCGGGAGACTACTCAGCTTCAGCCTCACCTAATTCCCGAAAAAGAAAAATCATCGCAAATGGCGCGTAAACTTCGCCCGGAGATAACAAGCGAAAGCAGTAATCGAAATTTACATGGATTGCAGAGGAAATAAATTGATTTGAAGTGATAAATCGACATGGCTTGCAGTAAATAATTGCGCTGCAGCTGGAACTTGGACGTAACCCAGAGGTGTCTCCACTCCCATCGAGCAATCGAAAGAATTCGCCAACAGTTCAGTGTATATCCCTTCTGTTTCATTATTTAACTATTACATGTATTTATTTGCCTTAAAAGCCCATCAACCTGTCTAAAAGTGATAAGAATATATTAAACTCTGTTTCCGTGAAGTGTTTTTTTTTTTTGCAAAATGTATGAGGTTGACCTTGTGTCGCACATAGGAATGGAAAATTCATGTATCGATTGTGACTCCTGGCAAAATACCTGTGATTATCGCGAAACATAAAAGCATGTGATGAGCATGTTTAAGTGATAGTGTAGAAAAATAAAACAAGCTATCTGGATAGCAAGGCCATATTTACCTTCCTGCTCAATTTCATCCAAATCGCTCCGGGTAACCTAGTGTAAACCTTACCCTGAGGGTATGATACAAAACTAACCACCAGCCTTTGAGACATTTTTGGAGTACCATCTATCTACAAAGTGTTGTGCAATTTTTCTGACGATGATTAACGAATGCAGAATTAGAGTTTCTGTAGAATTCATGAATTATAGTTGTTTAAAACTAACAAGCTAAATAAATCAAACTTTATTATGATCTTAAATTGTAGAGGAAACATGTGATAAGTGCTAAACAACAATTTAATTAAGAATGTTAGTGAAGTGAAATATTTAAGTGTGATAGTGGATAAATATCTGAACTATAAAAGCCTTGTCATAAAATCTGCCTTTAAAGAAGTGATATTAATAGTCTCACGTAGTACTGAAAGATTGTTTTTTAGTGATAATATTTGCAACTCCTTCAGAATCAAGAGAATGATTGACTGCTTATCTTTTGATTAACCGATGAAATTAAATGTCAGAGCAATCGGCCGTATAGGAAGAGGATAAAAGTGGCCGTTAAATTAATAACTGAAAAATGTCGATAGAATACAGGCATAACATCATGTGACATGAAATCAAATTAATTTCAAAATGATGTTTTAAACAGAACCGCGGCGAATTGAGACATTGAGGTTAAAAGCTCATGCATTGCATAATTAATCCTATGAAGGAGAATCTGGAGAAAACTTATGATACCTCAAGGGGCAAAATTAGTAATGACACCGAAATGGAAATCGAGCTAAGCAATTCAGTCGAATTACACGGCTATGCATGATATTAGCAGTTGTCATAATCTTGGAGATCCGTCTCTTCTCAAACGTATCTAAAGAAGTAAGCCCAAGCCTATTCTGGTAAGGAGGTAAATTTAAAGGATCAAGATTACGAAGGGCACGTAGAACGAATCTAAGAAAACTGCCCTAAATCGCTTCGATACGATTTATGTGTACAACGCAAAAAGGATCCTAGACAGGACTAGCGTACTCCAAAAAAGGTCTGACGAAGATACAATAGAGAAGCTTAGTGATGAATGTATCAAATTTCCTGGATTATTTTTTGATAAAGCCTAAGGTCGAGATATGTAACTTTATTTTGGCCTTCAAAAGTGAAGAAAAGAATTAAAAATTATGCCCAAATTTTTGGTGTTGTGAAGTGTAATTTACTTTCGCCACCGAATAATATTAACTGTGCATTTTCATTACTCACTACGATAAAGTTTCAAAGCGAAATTTTTAAGTGGATAATAAGATATGCAAATGATGCCATGCTTTCAAAAAGATTTTAGAATTCAGTATCATCTCACAAAGCTAATAATAAATGAAGCTTTGTAAAGATTAATGATACAATATATTGTGTATCTATGTCGAAATATCAAACCCATATATAGGAAGATAAACAACACAAATTACAAATTAAAACACTTCTGATATGTTTTTGTAAAATGGAAATCATAAATGGCGAAAATTACTTTCTGAGGAAAAACCAAAGCTGAAAAATGCTGAGTTAAAATAATACACATGGAGCTAATAATAATAATAAAAATCAAATGTATTTGATATCAAAAAATTTATACGCAAGTTATTTCGATTACTGAAATTGTATTAAAAAGTGTTTCAGTAATATGGAGTAATCTAGTACTGAAGGCTACTCGGATAGAAACCAATAGAAATTGAGATAAATAGGCCAACAAATTAGCAAAATTCAAGGCTTAAGTATCTAGGCATCAAACTAGATAATTTCATTGTCTGTAATAACCAGATCAAGAGGTTCTCGAAAAAACCCAGAAAGTATTTGACCTAGGGGAAAATCAATAAAAACAAGGCCTTGGTGTTTAATTAAACAGCTGTTTCATCTTCGGCAAAGATATTGATGTTATATTCAACACGACTATTTCAAGGTTAGGCCTTAACGCCAGAAACTCAAAGGATAAGGAAACAAAAATTCAAAGGCGAAATGCGATAGACTCTTCCCACTATTGGAAAATTGTGTTTGCATTGATTGGACGAATCAAAATTATTTGTTTGTATAATTTACCATTCTTTAATATAGTTGAGTTGCATAAACCAACCATCATGCTATGAAATGTTATTTATTTTTTAAAACATAAATTGCATTCTTATCTCAAAGAAAGTCAAACATTTTGAACTACTATGACCGGTTCAGTAACATCGAGTTTATTGCTTCGTGCATTTATCCAGCACTTGTATTCATGTTTATCTGAAAACGACAAGAGATAAGGTGATACAATGAAGAAATAAGAACGAACATAATCCCGTAGAAGATAAGCTGGTTTTTAAGAGGTTTACTTGATGACTTCTTCAAAAACATTTCCAAAATTATTCATGATTTTAAGGGTTCAAGGATGAATTAGGGGTTTACCTGCTTGTTAAAGCATTAAACCTCCCAGGGAAATTCTCAAAAATGTTAATGTAGAAATGATAAGACGAACGAACAAAATGAATTCAATTAAACTTAGCATGTAAACATACTTGTTGCATCACTCGTTATCAGCTTATCAATTCTAAGGGAATTTCTGCTAAGCTCATAAGTCATTAGTCATTAGTTTTATACATTTTATTATTTTTATTACATTTTAATTTTCAACAAGTACGTTACCTGCAATTTAAATATCGTATTAATAGAATTGTGAAAAAAATATCTAGCGCAAATAGTCAATCAACTTATTTACATATTTATATCCACTCAATTAGAAATACAAATGCAATTTTTTTTACACGAAAATTCGTTATGGTAATAAGCTAACTTTGCAATTCTATTGGTATTGGAAAACGAAAAAAAAATTCAATATCCAAAAGAGCACATTACATCGATAAAGTACGTTAGCTCTTCCGGTTGCAATCGATTGTGTTGACATGCCTCACACGTGATGAGTAAAATCACAAAATAGTATAGCCGAACTGTTCAAGGATTAATAATTCAGTATACATAAATCTAAATATGTATGTCTATAGAAATTCGCCTTCCAATGCCAATTTTGATTTTGATTAATTTATGAAATAAGAAATGCGATCAAACATGCGTCATTTGTTTTTAAAATAGACCTTTATAAACAGAACAAAAGAATTTACTTGCGCACACCAATAAATCTGCATACTCGCAATCACAATGTGCGATTAAAATTGGAAGTATATTTGAAAGAGTTGTCTTATTTATTTTAATTTTGTTTAGTGCTTTAGACAAAATCGATAACCTTTGTAATACGATACAAATAACTTTAGGACAAACAGAAACAATGATTTTCCGCCACTTCATACCATTGAAATAACAAAACAGCCCAAAAATAGAATTTGCTATAAAATGACGATGGTTTTCTTTATTTGGGCCAAAGTATCCTAAAACTACAACAACATAAAATTTGTTTTCTTTTTCTTTTTCATAAAAGCATTTTCATGTTGTTTAAAATATTTTATAGCTTTGAGTTAAAAAGCAACAAAAGACAGAGTCCTCAAAGTTTTCTCTGATTTTGCTACAATTTCTTTTATACTGTTTATAGATTTTGCCACACATTAAAGTAAAACAAATGCAACCAAACAAAGTTGTTTCTATTTAATTCAGACAAACCAAACAACAAAGTTTATAGTGAATTAAATGAAACTAATTTTTAGGTACTTTTGCTTTACTTTAATATGTAATAACATTGAAATTCGTAATATCATTATATTATAGAAAGCAATTAAATTACTGAGAATGGGATAATTTTTGTATGTTTCATAATTATTCTTATATTCACTAATAAAATCACCTTGGTATGAAGGCCTCCTTTTTTATTTATAAATCGTTGCAGGCAATAGCTTAAAATGTTGCATATAAAATTTGAGATTAAGGTACTTCATAGTTGGACGCGCTTAAATAGTTAAATAATTGTTTAGCAATAAATTAAAGCGCGAACACTATTAAAGTATACACTGTGAAATTTTAAATTCAGACATGAGAAATTTCTGCTCGTCCACTGTATTCAGCCCAAAACAATGATATTTTTGGAAGTATTGCGATCAAGCTTTTATTGGTAAACGATTATCTATTAAATTATTATTACACTCAATGAAATTAATTCTACAAAGTCATAGGTATTTACAGTTTATAAAAAGCCAGAAAAAAAGTAAACCTAGAGAAGCTACAAAATATTCTCATTTCTTAATTTCTTAACTTTATGAAGTTATGTTATGTTATATCGTAGCAAAATATACGCGGAATCTATATGATTTTTATTTTGAAGAGCGAATGCCAATGTCAGATAATACGCCAAGTTATGAAATTGATAATTTTTGTGTCTTTTTTGATAATAGCTACGTTTGCAAATATAAGAAACTGTAAATACGCTTTTATTATTTTAATAATACAAAAATGCAAAGCAAAATGAAAGCATAACATTTAGAAATTAATTCCGTATATAATATTAAAACTTTTATAGATCTAATATATGTAGGTTACAGCGATAGGAAATTAAAAGAAAAAGTATTATATCTTATTTTCCAGGAAATTTTATTAGATAACTCTTAAAACACGAACTTAAAAATTGCAATCGCTCTAGAATTTTAGATTAAGCTACAAATTCGCTTGATCGCTTCAACTACCGGAAAAGAAGGAAGTTTACTACTTCAAAAATTCATCTTTTCTTCCCCGATTTGGGTTGCATTCGTTGACTCTAGAATTACTTTATTTTTTGCAAATTTAATCTTGATAGTTATTATTAGAAAAATAAGAATATATTTCGATGTGCAGTGGTTTTAATGTTTCTCTCTATTGCAACATTGCAGTTATCGACATTCTTAACAACACGGAAATGGACTCTGTGTCACAGTCGACAGAGGATAAAAAACATGGAAATGATCAAAGCGAACAATCAGAAGAGAACGGTCCCAGTGGCGCTCCACGAGAAAATTCCTCGGCCCAACAACTTCCGGAACAGGGGCACCAGCAGCAGCGCCAGAATCATGGACAGCAAAAGGCTGACTCTGGGCAGACTCCCGGAACGAAGTGCTCACCGAAAAGTTCCTCCGCAGCTCCCCCAGCGGAGCCCCAGCCACCAGCAGCTCCACCACCACCGCCACCTGCGGATCAGAGCATTTCCAGCGACGCCTCTGAAGGTGGCAGTCCGCGCCCAGCGAAAGTATCTCAAAGTGAGGCTGAAATGCACCAGGGCCCGCCGCCTCCTCCTGCGCCCCCGGCGGACGAGGAGCGGAGTCCTGGGGCTGGTGTGCCCGAACTAACGCTTGTTGGTAAGTTCGAAATCAGCCCAATAACAAAATCGACTGAAATTAGCAACGAAGGCAGCTTGAGGTTGGAATGCGGGGCAGCGCGTTGCGGTGCTACCGCCGCCACCGCCGCAACCGTCGACTCAATCCAAAACAAATCGCAAAACGAAAACGAAAAAAGTGGAACAACGACCTTTGAAGTAAACAGATTTAGAGATGCTAATCTAAAAATAGCCGCCGATTCGCTCCCGCTCGAAGAAACACTTTCTAGTACAAGTTCACACTGCGACGGTGCCGCGGGCGAGACAGCGACAACAACGACGACGACGACGGCGAAAACTTCGACGACATCGTCTTCGAGGAGCATCATCAGTTCGTGCAATCGCGAGTCTTCCAAAATTGAATCGATGCAGCCGCACCAGCAGCCCGGGAGGATGCTGGCAGACCCTCAAGATGCGGAAAGTTCCTCCCACGCGGCAAAAAGTGATAGTAGCAAATCGATGCAGCCGGACAGTTGCGCGAGGAGTGACGACGGGGGCGGCAATGTTTTAGAAAATGATTTTATCTTAGATAGCAAGAAATTGGGCGAGTCCTCGCTGTCGTCGTCGTCGTCGTCGGGTGGTGAACGCGAGGAGAAATCCATCCAAATTGCGATGAATCCCTCCAGCAGCTGTAGTTCTGCTGGGGGCGGTCTCGCCGGGGACGAGGGGCGAAAGGGCACTGTAAGTGCTCTGTGCAATTATTCCTCGAACAGAATTTTAAATGCTCGAGATAGTGGCGAACGACATGAACATGAAAATAGCTTAGAGAGGCAACCGGAAGCTGCCGGTGATAGCAGTCGGAAGGGCTGTGGAATAGCTGCTGAAAGCGCATCATCCTCCTCCTCCTCCGGCTCGACTGGTGGCCGTAATCTTACCATTGGTGCTCCGAATGCGCCAATTGTGTCAAGTTTAATGGAGCAAAGTGAGCACGTCTCGCGGGGAATGGGCACTGCTGATAGTGCAAAATTTCAGACAGATAAGGATATCAAGTCGGCCGCCGTCCGCGATAGATACACCAGCGCTGGCGGGAGCAGTAACCTCGATGATAACGTTGTCTCCTCATCGAACAACTCAAGTTCTTTTCCAGAAGAACGCAATTCCAGTGGCCGTGAAGTGTCGAACACACCGAAGGATATTGTGAGTAGAACAGTAATGGTACAAGATACAAAATGTTTGCCAAGCATACCTAAAGCTGAAACTCAACGGGAGGTGAATCAGGTCCAAATGAAGGTGCAAACGTCTTCGAATTTTGGGCAAAATCAGACAGCAACCAGCTCCTTTCAGGGCTGCCAGCCGACAACAAAAGAAATAGTTGCATCCAAAATTCGGGACTTCTACGATAATAAATCAGCCGTTTACAATCTCTTTGGAGGTAGTCGAACTGAAAGTAGCGCCAAATCAACGCACTATTCTGACTATAGCAATTACTACAATAATAATAGTAAAAATAACGATTCGTTGCGATATGGAACCAATCAGTTTCAAAGTCCCGGACACGTTGAAAATATAAATAGTAGTTCTGCAGATAGTTCGAAAGTGCAAAACATTGAACAGAGACAACCGGATAATCCTAGGGCTCAGCAGTATAACGAAAAATTATCATACAGTCAGCCATCTTCAGATAAATTGAATACAGTAACAGCTACACAGTGGCGGACTACAGAGAATCAATATCCTAAAAATAGATACGGATTTAAAAATAGTGCAGAGGATCTAACAAATTTACATTCAAGTACAAACTCAAATAACTCTAGTATATCATCGGTGAGCTCAGTGCATCCTGTACCAATGACCTCCGAACAAATCCAACAGCAAGAGGCACAAGCGAAAAATGGCAGTGCCATAAGGTCCAACTCAAGCCAAGGACAAATGAATATTTTACCTTTTGAAAAAGAATCAACCGCTTCTAAAGGAGGTAACATGACACTGACTGAAAAAATTCAGCAGCGCATTGAATCACAGGTGCGGGGAACCAACAGTATGAGCCAGAATCAACTACAAGAGAACGATTACCAAAAATATGTGGCAATGAATGTCCATGATAAAGAAAGGGAGTATCAACGGCAGGTGATTTATAATCAAAAGTCGCTTGTAGAAGCCACAGAGGCAATGAATCGATCCCTACTCGTCCAAAAACATGCAGATTTGGCTCGACAACAGGAGCACATTCAGACAAGTATGGGTTTGATGAATCGTCCAAGTCCTGTCCAAAATTATATGGAGAGCACGATGCGGCCGAGTCCTGTTCAAAACCACACTGAAGCAATGTGCCGGCCAAGTACGATTCAAAATCATGCAGACGTAATGAGACGTCCAAGTCCAATCCAAAGTCACGGGGAAGCCATGAGACGGCCAAGCCCCATACAGCAGAACCACATGGAGGCTATGAGGCGACCAAGTCCAGTACAAAATCACACAGAGGCTCTGCGTCGACCAAGTCCTGTACAAATGATCCAAAATGCTCAAAATCATTCCTTGTATGTAAATAATCCAGATTTTTCGAAACAAATGCAACCGAAGCAGAGAACAAATGCAAATTCGAACAATGACTTGAGCCAGTTACACATGAAACCTCCGGATTTCAGTAAGATATCCCCGGCTCAGCAGCAACAGAGGCAAAATGCACAGAACCAAATGAATAAAATAAAAGATGGATATAAGCAAAATGTACCACCACAAATTACACAACAAAACTTTGCTGAAATTAGTAAGAAGTTCAATTACATCAGTGACCTTCAGCTGAAGAATCCTCCTACAGGAGAAGATCGAAATGTATCTTCTGCACAGGCAAAGAGCCCTTATAACAATTTATACGTAAAAGCCCCTGATTTTAGTACAGACAAATTTCATAGTAAATCTTCGCTGGAAGCCAATCAATGTTTTGAACAGCACCATCAAATTCAGCAGCAACAAGCTGCACACATGGCACCAAAAACGTTGACTACGTACAATGCCCTGCAAATGAATGAGGCTTCTTATGCCCGACAATTTCCACAATTATCTCACGACGTAGAATTGTCTGTGGTATCTCAGAAAAATAGTTCCTTTCATCCTGAGAAAACGCCTAATTCCTGCGAGTTTCAAAATCAAGGAAAACATGTCCCATTTGCTCAAGAACAAGCGAACAAATTGCAAGATAGAGTTTCAAGGCCCACCGTTTTAAATGAGCAGTGTCAGAGGGGAGGACAAGTGCAATACCAAAATAGGGTAGCTGCTTCTGACTATCCAGCGCCATACAGTAATAGTGTACATGTTCAATCCAGGGAACAGTATCAACAGGTAAATTCTGCCCGGATCTATCCACCAGAAACGAAACCTGCTGTTCGTCCAAACGAAGTACCTGTCCAACCGCAGTCTGGGTATGAAGCAGCTAGGTATGATCCAAAAATACAGCAAAATTCATTTGCTCAAAGTTACCCCAGAGAAGCTTACCCCAATCCGAGTTACAACTATCCGCAAGGATCAGCTTCTGTAATACAGAGCTCGAAGGGAAAAGAGTGTTATCCAGAATATCCTTCTGCAGCATCCAATCTACCAAAATCTGGAGCTGAATACTCTGCTATAACCGCAGGGATCAGACAAATGCCTACTTCGAATTATTACAGCGCAGCGCAGCAGGCAACGCCACCGACCACTCCCAGCTCGATCAACAGCATTCCGTCACCATCGCAAGTGGGCAGCAGCAAATCGTACCCTAATCAAATGCCGCAGCAAAACATATCGAACCCGCCTAGTCCAGCGTGCCACCAGCAGCAGCAAGGGGCCCCTTACAAGACAACACCTAGTCCAGGTGCAATGAATCCTCCCTACGGCTGGCCGAGTCAGTCAACCACCAGAGGTGGGGTCCCCATGGGGAGCTCGCCCTCGCCGCACAACTACAGGGTTTCACAGAGCCCCTTAGGGGCGAATGCTCCTTCCCCACATAGCCAAAGTCCATCTTACATGCAGCCATCACCAAAGGCTTCCCCGAGCCCCACGTACCAAATGTCTCGGCCGTCACCACAAACACCAACAAACCTTCACATGAACTACAAGCCACCGTACTCTCCCGCAGCACAAAACATACCCACGTACTATCAGCAAATGGATCCTAGCAAGCAAGCCACTAACACCAGCTACCCGATGAAAGTAGAAAAGGCGAATCCGGAGCCCCATTTAAATCAGTACAAGCCGCCAATCGAGCTGAAGCAAGATTTTGACCAATACCGACAAATGGAGCAGCGAAAAGAATTTCCACCAAACGACTATACAGCGGCGCAATATACTCAAAAATCTGTGACTTCAAAGAGGATGGAATTTCCTGAGTACCAGCCACAGGCACCTCGCAAAAATGAGCCTATAAAAAATTCTTATAAGTACTCTATGCAGGCAGCTGAAACCATCTCAAGAACGGAGTACCCCTCCACTTTGGGTAAGAGCTCTTCTGAGCTTACGTTAAACAAATCTATTCAAAAACCGAACTACCGCGAGATGATCAACCACGCCTATGCCATCCGGAATTCTATTTCAGAAAAGGAGCTCAATGCTGAGATTATTAAAAGAACCTTAAAAATGGACATAATGCGGCGGTCGGACAGTGATTTAAGCAAAAATATCTTTGATTCGCCTGATCCAACTAAAAATTGCGGTTACTTTGCTAGAAGTACAGATTGCTTGAACCCTCTGAGACCCCAGCAGCCAGATTTAACTCCTAAATACCCTCCATTCGATTCAGGCAGGAGACCTTCATTCCCCGAAACATCGAAACCTTCACGTCCTTTTGAATATCAAGAGCGTAAGGCTAGCTTACCTTTATGTAACGAATTAGCAAATAATGGGATTAGCGTGACTGTCTCGAAGGTGGTGAAGCCGCCTGCTCCAGAAAAGGCAAAGCCGCTTGAGAGGAGCACCCAAAGTCTGCACCCCGCTTATCCTGGAAACAGTGACTTCTCTAGCGTTGTTATATCCAAAGTGAATCCTGGTCTAGAGCATCCAGCTCCATCCAAGAACCAACGGCCGAAGGAGATGCCAAAGGTGCAGCAGCCCTTGGAGACGAATAAGCCAACGACTTCCGTTTTTGCCTCAGTTAAGCGGGAATCTCCGCTAGATTTGTCGGTGAAAACGGTTAAAACTAAGGCAGACTCAACAGGTTGTGATGACGTCAATAGTTACCTTAGTCGAACAAATGCGTCTACCTCAAGTGCGCTTAAAGTCGATTTTGCTCCAAATTTCTCGAAAATCGGGGACAATGGGGTCCGAGCGAATGCTCAGCAACCACCGCCTGGATGTTATGAGCCCCGGCATGCAAACACCGCAGTATCCGCCCAAGTGAGCAGGCCCTGTCCACAGCCATCGCAGTCGAGTAAACCAAATGCAGTCAGCCAAAGCAGACCTAATCAGCATCCAGCGCAATCTGGAAGCAGCGCTGCTGCTCTTGGAACAGTGCAACACCATTCACAGGCGCAGCATCATCTTCAGTATTCATCCCCCCACCACTACCCACCGCCAACCCAGCAGCATATTCAGGTGACGACTCATAACACTGTGATTCCAAATTATCAAAACAGTCGTCCAGAACACGTCTATCCTGTGCATCAGAGCAATCCGAGGGAAGTTGTTAGTTATCACTACCCTCAAGGTCAAGGTCTGGGTCAAGGAGTGCACTCTGAGCAGAAGGTGAACCCACACATTGTGACTCCAGATCAGCAACACCAACAAGTTTCCCAGCAGCAGCAGTATGCGCCGTCAACTCACCAACAGAAACAAATCTACGAGCAAGGTAAAGAGAGCCAAAAGCCGAGAACGAGTTTTTTCCAACCCATGCCGGGAACGAGTTCCTATCCGTTGAACAGCAAGGACCCAAATCTTCACGGGTACATGCCCCCAAAACGGGAGCCGGAAAGTGTAAAACAAAGCGTCATTCTGAACCCACCAATGCCGAGCACAGTGTACGACAAAAGGTCCGACGACTACTTGGTAAACACCCCGCAGCACCAAAGAAAAATCACCGAAAAGGCTAAGGAGCCCGAAGTGCCGAAGACAGCAAGACCTTCAGAACTACCCCCACACCTTCAGCAGCAGAAGTATCCCAGCATCCATCCAACGCAAGGAGGCAACTTGCGATACGGCCAATCTTACGGGGCCATCACAACCCGACCAGAAGAGAAACCTTCAGTTCTGCATAATCACATAACGCAGCAGCAGCACCCCGGCGCTGTGGTCCAGAAAGAGTATCCTGGAGCCTATCCACAGTACGACCGCTCAAAATTAGACACCAAGGCCAGGGTGCAGGAGGAGTACGTTAAAAGCGCCGAGGAGCCCCGAGCCGCGAATATGCCGGCGAGGAACATGACCCATGACCCCTACAGCCAATACGCCAGCACAGCCCCGGCGATTGACCCCCACAAAGCGGCCGCGGAGTACAAAGCACGGGTCAACAACAAGACCAACGTCGGGCTGGAACAAGGTGACTCAATGCACGACAGGTTTCGACCTAGCGAGTATCATCGGAAAAGGCCCCCAGAAGCTGCCTCCGGGAAGGGTTATCAGCCCCCCGACAAGCAGGTCAGGGTCGATGAACTCTACAGGGCGCATCTGGAGGAGACCTACAGGCAGCAGCAGAAGCAGCAGCAGCAGGCCAACAGCCAGACCCACGGCGGACAGCAGTTTGAGAGGCGGGACATGTCTGTCATCCAGCCAACAGGTATGAATCTAGATTTTTAGAAATTGGCTAATTATTGGGCAGTTAGCTTAGCGTCTAAAAATAGATAAATGAAGCCAAGCTATTATTGAACTTTCAAAAAATTATTCTAATGGATAGGAATACGAAACAGCTTAGCTCGCCCTCGATTTACATACAATAGAATTCGAAAATTTTCTTTCTTTAAAGCGCTAATATTCTGTTGGCATTCAGTGGATATTTTTATCTAAAACAATTCAAGATAATAGTAGTGAAAATATAATTAATCGACAAAATACAAAATCACATCATTTTTTTACTAATGTAGCAGTTATCTTTCTTTTTATGTTCTAAATTCTAATAAGTGTTTTAAAATGGTATTAGAGACTTGAATAAGTACGCCAACTTTTAGAACATTAATAATGATAATAAAATAATAAATAAAAATAACAACTAAAATTGATAATTGATTTTTGTAAATAAACAATAGCCACAAAGGAAATCTTTAGTAATTTTTTTAACAGGGCGAATTATTTGTAAAACATCACAACATGCCAAAAGTTATTGCTTTGTTACTAAAAATACTGACCTTAAACCTTTGACTACCAGCGTCACATATATGTGACGACCCGATTTTCTTTGCTGGGCCCAGCGTCACTTATTCGTGTCGGAAATAAAATTGCTCATTTCGCTTATTTGGAACATTATAAATAAATCCCACAAATTTTAATAATAATTGGTATCATATCTAAATAAAA
Source organism: Machimus rusticus (assembly GCA_951509405.1). Taxonomy (NCBI): domain Eukaryota; kingdom Metazoa; phylum Arthropoda; class Insecta; order Diptera; family Asilidae; genus Machimus; species Machimus rusticus. The sequence continues at coordinate 45,325,834 of OX608050.1, read as the reverse complement.
CGGCTGTGGTAGTGGTTTGTCCTGAGGCCCTGGTAGCGAAAGGGTTAAGAAATTTTTACTTAGGTCAAATTTGACTTAGTCCGACAATGATGAATTCCCATCAGTTGTTTTCGTTGGTACGTTAAATAACCAATTAAAAATGTTTATTAAAATTACCGAGGTGAATTGTAATATGTTAAGAGAAAAAAGAGTAGAAGAAGTGTAAGTAAGTAATGATGAAAAATCAAATGCACATGCAGCAACACTGCTTGAACTTGAATTAAGCTGATAGTTCTATAAAAAAGTCAATTTTTTGTATTATTTTTTAGGCTTTATTATTTGAGGCAAATTTAAAAAATGGTTGATTTTATTTTTATCAACGTATTCGTCGGTTTCTGAATAAGGTCCTGACTACGGTTACCAAAATAAATGCAAATTTTAAATACGACGTGAACTATGATAGAAGAAGAAGTAAATCTGCTTTTTAACTATGCTAGCGATAGTCTTTAGATAACTTTTAATAAATGTATTTGTTTTTTTTTTTTATTTATTCCCAGCTGATATTGCTAATAAACTGGAGTCAAACATGCACTGCACGACTATGCAAACCCACAGACCACCTGGTCAGTACAACTACCCATACAAAGACGGATACCAGATTTATGGGCCTCCGAACCGAGAGCCAGTACCTTCCCAGGTGCCACCTTCAAATTACCATCAAACGCAGCAAATCTGGTACCCACAGGTGCAATCCCGAGAAAAGGCCCTCCAGGAACCGTCCGACATGTCGAAAAGAGAAGCTCACCCCTTCCACACTCAGTACAACATGCCCGCAACCCAGCTCAACGACCTGGAGTCATCAAATCGAGGCCACGTCGAGGCTAAGAGGCCTTCACCGACCTCAGCGGAAATTGGGGCGAAACCAATGACGACCGCGGCTCCTTCAGGCATTTCGAACAGCAACACCACCAGCGTCCTCCGGGGGGCCGACCAAAGCGTCCTTTCCAAACTGCGAAACAGCATCGAGATGAGGGAGTTCGAAAAGCAGCGAAGCTCCCTCCTCAAGAAGCAGATAAGCCTCATTGAGACCGGGGAGGAGGACGCTAGTAAGCCGGACATCGCCTCAATTCTTGCAGCCCGCATCCGCACCAAGGGGGAGCTTAAGGGATACACCCCGGCCCCACCTATCCCGTTCGTAAAAGCCAAGGAGCTCGAAAAGGAACCACCGCCGGAAAGTAAAGAACCCTTGGTCCCAGTGCCTGATCCTTTTTCCGAAGGGGAAGACGAAAAGCGCCTGGATTTACTCGACTGGAGCTCAGCTTGTAACGATTTTGTAGAGCAGCTATTAACTGGAAACAGCAAGAAACGAGGTAAGAAGAAACGGAACCCAAAAGGTACGACTAGTGAAAATAATACTGAAAAATCAGAAGATGTAGATAAGGAAAGCAAGGGGTTTCCCGGAAAAGACTACAACTGTGATATGGACAAAGTTTTAGTAGAACAAATGAAGACAGAAGCTAAAGATAATGCTGCAGCAATGACTGCAAAAAAGGAAGCGCAACGAATCCGAGATAGCACCTCTAGTGATGAAGATAAGCCTCTGCTACACTTGAAGCAGCAAAAGGGTTCTGATGCAAGTGTGTCTGCTTCAATTGATTCTGAATTGAAGAAGACTACTCCTGAAAAGGGTCCAGTCGAGGTAAAGTCCCAAGACTCAGAGTCAACGATGCAATCTAGTCGAACTTCTGTGGTCGACAAACTGAACGAAAAAGTCGCTCGTAATTTGCGAGAAAAGCAAAGAATGGAACAAGAAAGGCGATTAGCCGCTCGACTTAGCAGAACTAGCAGCTCAGACAGTGAGGACGATGGTAAGCGAAATACCCCCAGGCAAAAACGACCTCGAAAGCCAAGATCTAGAACTAGTGGAGCTAGCAATAGAGAACTAAGTGAGACAGACAGCTCCGGGGCTGAGGATAAGATTATGAGTCAGAACTTAATCCGAAGCAGGATTGAGTCTAAGAAAAGAAGGCGTGTTCAAAACACATCGAGTGAGTCTGATACTACCGAGAGTGAACAAAAAACCCCCGAAAAAGATAGTAAAACGAGAGACGTAAGAAACAAGACTCCAGCCAAAAAGGAGATGATTACAAAAGCCAGGGTGAAATGCATGAAACTTTCTAGCGAAAGTAGTGATAGCAGCGACGACAATAGTCTGAAACCAAGACTGAAAAAATCCACAAAGGACGAGACTAGCAAAGCTACTCGCAAAGACGACAGCGGAGACGAATCTGCTGCCGAACGGGGCAAGCTTAGATCCTCATCACCATGCAAACCAAGAAACAAACGTACCGTGTCAACGAGACAGTCAATCGAAGATTCTGGGGTCAAGGAAACGATGACCCGCTCGAAAAGAAAAAAGGAACTAGAACAGCAGATTGCCAATAGTAAGATCTTGAGAAACGAGAAGATTGTCCAGAATATTCAGCCCTTGGATCGGAAGGGAAAAGGTAACGAAAAGACATCGACCAAGTCGGGAAAGATGTCTGAAAACTGGTGCCAGGAGGAGAAGGGTAAGTCCAGTCAAAATAAAGGCAAGGGCGATAAGGCTGAAGATATGAAGAGAAAACATTGCGGGCATGAATCGGATGAGAAGGGCAGAAAAAAGAGGATTTCCAAAGATGAGACTACTTCGAGTTCAAGCGATTCCTCCAAAGAATCTGAAGAGGAGACTGTCTCCGATAGAGTCCGAACGAGGCGTTCAAGGCTATCTAACGAGAAGCTCGAGTCAGAACCAGCTGGTAAGTTAAAAAAGTCTAAATTAAAGGAAAAAACCAAAGACGAGGTTCCAAAAAACTCGGCAGCTAAACCGGGACTTTCAAAAAAGTCTTCGGGTAAAAATAAATCCATTGAACAGGCGGAGACCAATACAGAAAAATTTCCTCCGGGTTGGGAACTGGAAGTGTATCAGTACAAAAGAGCCCTCAAAGTCCCGGCTAGTTTAATATCAATTAAGGGCCCTGTGCATCACAGGGTCTCAACATCTCTACCCGATCTTGACCCTCACTCTAGCGATGCCTCTGAATCATTTTCAACCGAAAATTCACGACAGGGAAACTTTAAAAGCACGCAGGAGGATACAAAGACACAGTCACAATCAAAAAACTCAAAAAAGTCCACTAAATTGAAAAAGGACACAGAACCAGAACCAGAGCCGATTGTTGAATTAAAAAAAGGTGAAGAGCGTATCCCCAAGTCAATCATCGACGTCCTCCATTCTCGCGTGCTTAAGTCGAAGAAATTGAATAAAAAGAACGCAAAAAATGCCCAAGGCAGCGAACCAAAATTCCTCCCAAGAGGAAGCAATGAGGCTGAACTCCTGCCTACGCCAGCCTCGGTTAAAGATAATAAAAATCCATTCGCGAACGAGCACCACAGTTTGTTCGAAACCGAAGTTCTAAAATCGAGAACTCGAACTGAATACAGAATCTTAAAGAATAAGGAACTGATCAGAGAAGTCTTTGGAGGCGAAGACCGACCGGCCTCAGCTCCACCAGAAATAAGAGATGATGACACTCTGAATGGGATCGAGATTAAAACCGAGCAAGTGACCTTCGACCAAAAATACCAGCAGTACCTCCAAAAAATGAATGTAGATTTCGGGGAAAAGATTAGGAAAAATAAGAAACTCCCAGGCACTGAGGGCATTGCTGAGTGTGGCGGGATTGTGATAAAAACGGAGAGAATCGACGAGGAGGAAACTTCAATTATATTGACCAACGCTGACGAGGAGACCCAAGACCTGGAGATCAACGAGTGCTTCCAGACGCCCCTCGCTATAAAGGAGGAAGTCCTCGATATCAATGAAAGGGACACTCCCAGCATAGCTTCTGAGCGGGAGGGTGTAGTCACACCGTTGATCTTCAAACGAAGAAAAGGCGGCAAAAATCGCAGTGGCCGCAGAAAAGGAAGCTCAGGCTTTGACTACATAAGGAAAAAGAAAAAAGTGTCCTCAAATGCGAATGGTTCCCAAGATGTGATTAAGAAAAGGAGGACTTCACCCATCGAGTTGTTTCACTCGCGTGACGAAAATGACGTCAGCAAGGAAATACAAAAATGGGTTTTGAATAAAAGCGTGGGTCAGAGCGCTCTGCATAAAGCAGCTCGTCTAGGGTATCTTGACGTCATAGCGTACTGCCTAGAAAGAATTGGAATGCATCCAGACCCGAAGGACAACGCTGGCTACACGCCCCTTCATGAAGCATGCGCGAAGGGGAGGATCGACATTGCGCGAATTCTGCTGCAGTATGGGGCTAATCACTCCGAGACTGCGCACTCGGGCATCAGACCTCTTCATGAGGCCAGCGAAAATGGGTACATCGAAGTTGTAAGGCTTCTACTTTCTTACGGAGCCGATCCGCTTCTCACAACTTACTCAGGTAATTTATTATTTTTTATCTTCTCACCCAGACCAGAGTTAGTAAAAATTCAAATATATTTTCAGGTCAAACACCACTAAAGCTGGCCGAAAGTCAAGAAATGGAGAATTTTCTTAAAAATCATCTCCAAGATGTCCAAAACACCGGACCACATAAACAACCGTGGAAATTTCCTGGACCTTGGAAAATTTATGGTAAGTAATATCTTTTACAAAAACTCACCTATTGCACCCTTCCTGATTCTGCCGTTTAACTCTGGCCTTAATCCTTACAATTTCAAAATTTTTTAACTTTGTTGTAGTTCCTCGTTTGCCGTTGTATTTATGTATTCAAAAATTCCGATATTTTGTTTAAATTTTAGACCACGAAGAATATGGCTATGATGTGCTCTCAGGAGCCCCAGAGGTGCACGAAGAGTGCGAGGAGGACACCACCACCACCATCATCAAGGAAGAGGTCTGTCTTCAAAAGGTCAAAGAAAAATGTGACACGAACTCCAACAACATTATGATAAACGAGGACAAAATCAAAAAGCCATCACCGCTTGAGCTTGAGGCTGCTGCATTTAAAACGAAACTGAAATCTGTTTCGAAATGCACAGTTGTGCTGGATAACATCGATTCCCTGGACCACATAAATTCGGTGAAGCAATTCAACGACTGCCACGGCAAACTCATCAGCCGGAGGCGGTCCACATTCGAAAAGAGGGAATTAAAGACCGGTCGGATGCCCGATGAATCCGATTGCGATGGAGAAACATTCGAGTTTGAGGAATCCGACATGCCTCTGCCGCCGCTGTATTTACTGAAAGATGAAGGCACCGAAAAGTGGGTCCTTCTCAACGATTTGTGCAATATGCTCAAAGTCAAATCAAAGGATACTTTACTGAAACAAGTAAGTAGCGAATTTTTTCGTGCAGTCAATTATGAGGGGATTAAATTATAACTATGTAGATTGAAATCTACTTAACTTATAAATATATGGGGTGCACTATCAACAGAATTATTAATATTTCTGGGGTTCCTCAAGGTAGTAAATTTGCTCCCCTTTTGTTAATTATTTTTATTAAAAACATTTTTTTCTTTCCAATTTGTTAGTAATCAGTTTTTTGACGAAGTTGTAAAGAAGAAAGAATTAAATAAATAAACTTGGCTGAATAAATCTAAGAAAGTTGTTATAAAAGTAGAAACTACATTTTTTTTTCTAATTTTTCGTATTCAGTTGTATATTTGAATAATTTTTTGTACTTTAAAATTATAAATAACCATTTTATTTTCGTGTTTTTTTTTTCTTTCTAGATATGTCCTTCGATACCACCGTCCACAGTGAATAAAGAACTCTTGCGAGAGCTGAAAATGTCGGACTTCCTGGAAAAGGCGACTTGCCTCCAATTGCTGTGTGCTGGCGAAAAGTTGAACATAAGCTCCTCTAAGGTGGTTCTGGTGAAATACAACGAGAGCGTACGCAACCTGCTCGGAGTGAAGACGATTTTGATGAAGTTTTAAGGAACAGAAACTGTTGGTGATAAATGGGTGCTATCCCCCGCTGCGACGGTGCACAGCCGGGGAGTCGTTAGAGGTTAGGCTTAAGTGGCTTTGCAATATGCGGAAAAAAAATAAAATATATTTAGACGAAGCAGAAAGGCGGAAGAGCTCGAGGATTCACTGAAAATGGGATCATACCTGTGATATGTAGGCATAAGATGATAATGACAATGGAGATTTCATTTTTTTACAAAATAATATTAATGTAGCGGTTTTACGCGGGAGTGGTATTGCTTTATATATCTCCGCAATCTTTCTTGTTCACATTTGAACAATTTATATACGTCCGGTCCAGGAGGTCGGTCTGCTGCATTTTGTTTTAATTTAACTATATTTTTCGGACGATAAAAGGAAAACAAACTCAGGGAAGCAAAGTTGTCTGGTTTTCCTTGCCAACTCAATAGAGTGAGAATTTGACTGAGGGCAGACGTCTCAACAAAAAAATACATTACATTTTTTCCCGCATTACTCTTGTTTCAACAATCTCCGGATTGTTCTATTGTTCTCATTTCCAAATACTTATAAGAGCTTAGACGCAGTGTAAATAAATACAGAAGGCAGACAGACGAACCATTAACTATTTTAAGAAACATTTTTTGAAACTAACTTTGCCGTAAGTGTGAATAGCTGAGGAACTTAAAAAGAGATTACCACTGCAGAGGCAATCGCCAACTGTACTGTACTGTAAATAGTTTTGCACCTCTTCAGCTGTTTTATGTATAGTATGTATGTATAGATTAAACTTAAACCGTTCTCTAGCCTACCTTCATTAAGCTAGAGTTAGATCTTCATGGATTCATGGTTATTGCAATGCTATGCAGAGATATGGTCTCACTCTTAAGCGTACTGCTTGGCCTTACGTGTGCGTTTCTCTTACATCCTAGGCTAAGCCGCTAGATAAGCTAGGTAAGCGTAGCTAATCGCGAGGAACTATTTAATTTTATCTCCTTCTAATTGTAAATATATTATGATAGAAAAGCTATCGATGTTAACCGTATTTGGCCTAATTTAGTTTTTAACATGGGCGTGTGATTCGTGCTTTGTTTCGCTTGTCTCCCAACGCAAAGACTCAAGAAGGCGCAGCAGACATCACACATTTTGTTTACAAATCGATGATTATATTATACAGTTTTTTGCCCGAATGTATGAGATGTGTTTTGACTATATGATGTACGTGCAATGACATGTGATTTTTGCTATTATTACTATTAATATTATTATCGACACTGATATAAAGTAATATTAACAAAACATTTTATATTTTACAGTCGAATAAACATTTTAAAGATGATACGTTTATTTTTTACTAGATTTTTTTTTCTGTTTTTGTTTCTATCCTTTACTATATGCGGAATCTGAAAGTATATAATATTAAAAATATGTATCTATAACGAAAAAAATTAGCTTGCTACGAAGATATGACGAACCAAAGTTTGACCTAAAATACATTTTCAAATTTCGTCTCGGTCAAGCCATTAAAAAAACACAACTCGAACTATGAAAAAACGGCATTTTTGAAAAATGTTTGACTATTTTAGATCAAACCTTCTAGAAACAGAAAAGTACTCTATTATTTTTCTTAAATTTGAAAGTAGAATCACAAATGTAAAGAAAAACCTGAAAAATCAAACCAATAAATAGTCGTTTTTTTAATAATGAGACCAATAAATAGCCGTTTTTTCGATGTCGACCATTCCTGAAGCTCTCCTCATTAAAAATAAATAAAAGTACAAAATTGGAGTCACACATGTTTTTATTTAGATGAAGCTAAGTAAGATTGTGCGTTTGGATGTCAAAGAAAAAATTCTTCGTTTATTGTTCTATTAAAGATATCTGGACATTTGTGGTCTTATTTGAAAGCTTGAAGACATTAATTAAGTTTAAAAATCAATCTGCAGGATATGAAACAGCAAATTGAAATTGTCAATAAATGTTCAACTTAATTATTGTTTTTAGCTAATATTTTGATTTAGATATTTTAAGAATATTGAATATTTTATTTTAATTCATAAGGGAGCTAATATCCGCTACGATTTTCAGAGATATGAAGAAAATATCGGTTTGTAATGCCTAATCTTAATAGAAAACCAAGCCAGACCAAACCAAAAATATCTGCAGCTCTTTCACTCGCATTACAATTTCCTCACCTATTTCGCTCATTTTGGTCATCATCCGCTAGTTCTTCCACTAAACCATTTTGAGTTGCCACATACAATTCAGCGCATTTTCAGAAGAAATGCAAGAGCTGGGGTTTAACAACTACATAGCTTATGTGTGCAGACTTGATTTTTTCAGCAAGGCAGCCAAATGGTTCTGTGGTTTTGATTTGGTCCGGTTTCTTATGGCGATTTATGTGCATAAGTGAACTTTGGATTTTCGCCTAATTTTAAGTCTGCATTCCTCGATCGAGACGTATTTGATAAATTTATCCGTCAGAAAGAATACCCGGTATTACTCTTATTGACTCAAATTTATCAGTAAAATACTTTTAATCGTCTTCATAAGTTTTAAATTTTTCAAAAAATCCGTTACACAAAAACGAATCTCCCGCCACCTCTCGGAAAAGTTTAGCGAAGCTGCGATCCTCCTCACAGCCTAGCCGCAAACCGCCAATCAAAAGGGGAGCGCGTTGCTGTGCGTTCTCCGGCAGCAGAGAATCGTTCCTTCTATACGTTGCGGTGCGACGCCGGGGCTGAACAACGAAACAAGTGTCCGTCGGCCGACTCGCCGCGGAGTTTTCAAACAGTTCTTTTCCGATCAGCGAATTGTGAAGTGCTGTGCTCGGAAGTGCCGCCAATTGCGTCTGATATTTCGCTTAATTTGGGTCTCCTAATTTCGCAAGTCGCGCCGACGACTGCCCAGCCCGCCGCCAAGTGCCCCGCGACGAAGATTTTCCCACAGGAAGTGTCCTTCGGCGGTGATGTAATTCGAAAAAGTCTCAGCTGTCGAAGAATTTCGATATAATCCCGTTAGCCGATGTATCTGCGTTCTTGACTGCAAAAAATGTCATTTTGACAGTTGGTGATTTTTTTTTCCTTTTTTTTTGCGAACTATTCGCTAGAGGTAATTTTGGTCGTCGTGCCGCGGATGTGGTTGAAGTGGAGACGTCTTGTTGTTTTTCTCTCCGCTGTGGCCCCAACAAAGTCGCCGATTCCGTCTACTGTGCTTTAAATAAAACGGCAGCTCCCGAATTACGCGAGTGCGAGCATTAAAAACGACCTCTTGCGTCTCGCCCGATGGTCGCGACAGTTGATCTATAGAAAGTGGTGAGTGCTTCTCCTCGTCGAACGAACTTTACTTTTTTTGGGAATAAATTAATTTTATTGATTCAGAGGGTTGTGGCGCTTATAAGTCTTTAATTGAGTGAATACATTTAATAATTCCAGCTGGAAGCCGTGCGGCGCGCTCCCGGCTGGCCTTGTTCGGCGAATTGAGGCCTGATTGAATCCACTTCATAAATTCATGAAGCTAGCACCTGCTTTGTCCGCTGCAGGGGTGATTTGAATAACCCTTAAATAGAAAATAGTGTCTAACATATGGCCACTGTGCGCTGCGCTGCGTCTTCCTTGGCTCAGACCTTGGAGAAAAGAGGCTCCCCAGGAAACAATTGCTGCCGCTGCCCTTAAAAAACCTTGGCGCCGCGGCCGAGTCAGAGTTGCTTGCTTAGAGAGAGCCAATAAAAATGCGCATCTAGTGCCTGTCAGAGTGCCCCAAATTAGCCGATTCGAGGTTATGTCCCGACTCCCGACGACCTTCCAGCTCCAGGTCGCATTCATGCAATGCTGCGGAGAATGAAAGGACCCACCGCCCGGCTGCAGCACTACTCTGCTGGATCTGGCATCGTACGTGTGCCAGCCCAGCATATTTCCAGAGTTTTTGCAAAAAAATTAAAAACCTATTCAGCAGTGCGATTTGGTTCAATCAAAATAATTGTGCATTTTCGCAGTTTATTGTGCTTATTTACGCCTCAATTACTGCATTATTCCAGCTCCCCGGGGCTTGAAATTACACATTTAATTAACATTCTGTGCGTGCAGTTAACGCCGAACCCACAGTAGGCTTCGTGGGAACTTAAGCGGGTCAATACTTTTTTCTTGCCTCTTATGAGAGGTGCTAAGTCGGCGGGATAAGGCATTGAAATTACGACAATAATAATACGAAAAATTTATTGTTCAACTTGGTCCCCTTCAATAGGGTAAAATTCATATTGTTAAATTTTTACATTTTTATTTTGCAATAATTCTCAACAAAAGTTAAATGGGCAAATGGAGAGCAATTTTTTTTATCATTACAACGAGTCTCATATCTTTGTAAATTTTAAATATTTTTCAATAAAAATTAGTATTGAACAAGTTGAATATATACTTAATAAAATATCCTTTTCCCGATCCTCAAATTACTGGTTATAACTGTGCCCATAAACTCCTTAATTTTTAATTTTGTATTTCGGAACATCTATTACTTCTATTCATTTTGCTACAAATATATTGTAGGTTCTCTTAACAAAACTTAAAAAACATGTCTTTTGGATTTTGTATATCTTATTCATATTAAAGGTTCAATCAGTAATATTACATACATACATGTCGAATGACATTCAGAAGAACTTGCTTTTTTAATTACATATCCCATTTCGTAAAAGTAAGTCAAATGTTTATCCAAATAACAGCTTTGACTTGTAGTAAAAATATTTTTTGAAATAAGAAAGAAACGAAATATAAAAATAGGTTAAACATACACAACACTCAACTGAAAAGTAACAATTTTTTATTCAAGATACGGATTCATATCTCGATCTTAATGTTTAATTTGATATTTATCTACTTATCTCTTAACTTTTTCGAGATAAAACTGATTTAGCATAGTAATTTTTTTAGTACATTGCGCTAAACTGTAATTCAGGTTTACTACATTTAAAATTTAAAGCGTAGAAATACCCTAATAAAAATGAAAAAACTTCTGAATGTATTTTTTAATAAATAAAACGATTGCAAAGTTTTGCGACACCGGATCTTTGCTCCAACAGATTAGCGCCAAGTTACTCATCTGGTTTACCAAAAACAGAATGCAAAAACAAAAAGTTTTAATCTTATTGTGTTGTGCATTCATTTGAATTTTAAAACTTTAAACGTTAGTTTAGCAAATTTGAATTGATTACTTTCTTGCTTAAAGATGATGTCAGAGAAATGCCTCCTCGACTGCTAACTTACATTCGCTTGTTATTTTTTTTAGTTGTTTGCTTACTTTTTTAGTAATACATGTAAAAAATGAGGAAATAGCAATTTTTAATATTATTTTAACGATATTTTATCTGAAACTAGTTACACTTTGATTCTGTGCACATTTAAGAATAACCTTGATTTCTGTAAATCCGATAATATTTTGTAAATCAATGATATAATTAGAACTTTGCCACTTTAAACAAATACCACCGAATGCTACAAATTACATCAAAATCGACCCAGCAACTTCTGAGAAATTCAGGAAATATGAAATTGAGCACGTCTTTTTATTCCTAAATCGATTCAAAAATTCTTATGATTTCGTTACTTGGAGTTATAATTTCAAGAAGAAAAACAACAAATGTTTGGAATTTTTCTAAAATTATATTTAACAGCTAATCGAAAAAGCTAAACTCTGGATTTTCTACAAAAATAAGGCGTTAATCAGCGTCATTAATTTATACAAATCTCTGTACGTCATTATCTCATATAAAATTCTGATTTTCTATTAATAGAACTCAAAGTCAAACAATAAAGGTTGGCGGTGTTGATATCAGGAATTCTTGTTTTACACATAGCCGGTTTAATATCGCATGTTCTTGAGTGGGTTCTAAAAAACATTTCACGCAAAACAAAAAATGCTAAGGAATTGTCCCCATAGAAGTTCGTTATTTCCATGGTAGAATTAGCACCTAGTTTATACTAGTAAATCTGTTTAGAAGTCATTGTCATGCGTACAATTTTAAATACAGACAATATTTTTAAAATCGATCCCAAAGCAAATATTACTAAATATACCGGTAAAGAAAAACGACAAACCACTTGGAGTCACTGATCCCGAATAATTAAAATAACACTAAAAGTCGTAAACAATTAAAGTAATTATAAAATAAATAGTCGGGCTATTGCGGATTATTTTACGGAGCCAGGAAGCAGCTAAACGAATAATTGGTTTTTGCTTATCTGGTGGACTTTGAGTTCAAACTTTATGAATCATACGAGTGCCATTAATTCGAACTGGTCAAACTACTCAGGCATTCACCTGGTCTAACTGGATAATCAACTTTTTGACGTTATTGTGGCATTTTTTACTCAAAGGGATACTGTGTATGATCCAGATTTTTGAGTCATTTTCTGAATTTATTTTGTACTTTGACCCTAAAGGAACGTCAAGAGTTGTGGTTTGACGTACAAATAATTTAATTTGTTGTTTTTATTAATTTGAAAACCTTACAAATTTAAATGAGTCAGTCAACTGTAATTGGATCTTAATTTAACTTCAGGGATGACTATTTATAAACATGTATTTGATGTCTTACAAAAAGGTCAAAGTTTCTTTTATTGTCCTAATGAGTTTTATATCGAATAACTTTTTGCGGCGAGCATAAAACAACCTTTCAAATTAAAATATCTCGAGGTGCCCTGAGGTGATTAAGACGAATTTGTTTTACTATTAACCTTTAGTCATTTTATTTTGTATTTCGTCATACTTTGCAAAAGCGTATTACGTGCAAAGTTTGACGTTAAAAAGAAAATATTTAATTAATATATTTACAATAAATTTTGTATGTTAATTGAGATTATATAAAAGGCTCCCACTTCATGGTCATTGTTTTATGATACATTAAGACTGTACCATCTTAAATTTAAATTTATGAACTGCGAAATAGTCTTCGGAACTAAATTTAGAAATGTTACGCTTTCATGTGTTTATTAAATGACGAGCTTAAAGTACTTGTAATTATTTTAATTAAAGAGAACACTGATGACTAAGAAAGCATTTATAATTTAACTATTAAGTATTTATCGGACGTTGCAATTAATATCTACATGTAAAATTTTACTATTTCCTTACTCACTGTCCTTAACCACAACACTGGCCGGAAAAAGAAAATTCTGCCAATTGTACATTTCGTCTAAATGAGTAAATTTGTGGTTCACCAAATTTGCTGAATTTTACCAACAATAAGTTGAACGCGAAATCTTTTTTTCGAAAGTAATTTCTTTATAATTTTATCATTTCTAAATGATTGTTGTTTGCAAATTATAAAAAAGAAAAGTTTCCAAATTTATTTACTGTTACAAAACAAATTGTGTGCTCTTAATTTTATCATTTCGTAGCCGCATATTCTCCACGAAAATGAAACATCACAAAAAACACCCTAAAAGAAATTAATAAAACTTAAACAATATTTCATCACCCGAATTTTGCAGACTTGAGTAATAATAGTTTCGAAGAAAAACGAAATAATATCTCAGAGCAGAAAATGATTAGCTGCAAGCGTATTAAAATTGCGATTTGTATGAGATTTCATTTGTATTTTTTGTGAATAACGATTAAGATGGTATAAATAAATAAAGTTAGATAACAAAAGCTGTGATAGAAATTGAATACGATGTGGAGAATAGGAAATATTTAGAGGCAAAAGAGGCATTTAAAATCTAGAAAAGATAAGCGGAACTAAAGCAATATAATTGGCGTCACAGTGTGGAATGACTAAGAAAGTAGATTAATATTTTTTCGTTATTTGAGTTTGTTTTGCACGGTTTTTCCCACCAAGTAGACGCTGTTGATAGACTACCTTTGAATATATTATTTACATAAAAAGGTCTTTGAAGTTGTCTACTTGGTCAGAAACAACTCGGTCTCGAGCTATTCATCCAAAAATTGAGAAGTCGTCCAGCCATCGTTTCAAAATTTCAAGATTTTAGTTCAAATATGCTTGGCCACTGGTTGTTTGCCGTTGGAACTTTCACCATTAAAAGCAGTTGCATGCCTTCCGTGATTCGCCGCAGCTATTAAATGTTACGTGTGCAGTTTTCATATGCCACATGTTGAGCGGGTCCGGCTCATACGTAACAAACGATACAAGAAATCAGTTGTCCCGACCACTGGCTCAAGGACCATTTTCGAGAAATGTGAAAAGACAAACATACCCCCATTAATTAAGCGGCCAGAAGAAAAAAAAAAAAATAAGTAGACTGAGGCTGTCCCGGAAATGTTTCGGTTAACTAAACTTTTTCTCGGGAGTCCCCTCACCGTCTTGAAGAAATTGTAACCGTTGCGAGTCGTTGGACTGAAAGTTCCCCGTTCACGTTCACCTGGTCAACAACCTCAGCAGCAACTGGCCGCGGCTGTGGCGTGCTAATGCACTTCTTGAAATCCACCAAATTGGCACGATCGCGACGTGTTTCGCTAGTGCAGAAGGAGCTTTAATAGAGCGGTGCGCGGTGCATTCGATGCCGATGCATTTCGATCCGATCTTAAGAAGTTGAACGCCTTGAACTGCGCCTTTGGTTAACTCACGATTGATTCTCCCAATCGAAGACAAGACGGCCGTCGATCTGCGCACGCAATCGGCGATCTTCGATGCTTCTAGATCGCGTTTCTTTAACTGGTGAATTTTTTTTAAGCGGCAATCGCAACGATCACCTGATACCAGCGCTAATTGAAACTTTTACATTCGCGTTACGCGGAGATAAACGGTTAGAATGGGTTTCTAGATATTCGTGTGAAGGTTGCTCACATTTTAGTGGGACAAAGTGAAAGAACATGAATAATGTTTGAAATTAGATTTAAAATTATGTCGAGTTTCGGGTAAAACTCGTTTTTCATCGAATTGGAAAAATTTAAAGTATGTCGCGGTTAGTTTTGGAACTTAATTGACCTCAATCGAAAAATTTACATTTGTCTTTGTTGACCTATTCATTTGACTTTAATTTATGATTTAGGTTTTTTTCAACGATCGAGTTTTTCGTGAATTTCTAGTAAACAATAAATTTAAGGGATCATTTTAGTAATGAATTTTCAAAAATCTATATTTTTAGATATTTCGCATAGAATTATTCCAAGGCACCGGAAACTGGCTACGGTAGCTCAGCGGTCAGAATCAGAACATTGGGGCATAAATTCGAAGATCGTAAAATCGACTCCTGCCTGTAGTCTAGCCCCGTGTTTTTTTTCCCAAAATTCCCTTAAATTATTAAACTTTAATAAACGTTTATTTTACACTCATTTAAAAATAAAATAGAGCCGTTTTTCACGTCATAACTAGTATAGAATTGGTATAAAAAACTCCACTTAATCATTTAAAATAGAAATCGTGTAACATTCATAAGTTTGATTTAATTTCATAGTCCCATGCTCTTCCAGTTTTCAATAAAACAAAAACTCATCGAAATCGGTTCACGTGGTACGAAATTATGCGGGAACGGGTATTAAAAAATAAGTTATATGTGGTATAAAAAGTATGAGGCAATAAAAACAATTTTCGTCTTCGAATATTAAGCATATATAAAAGCCATTGCTTTTTAACCAACGTTTTGTTAGCTATTGCCTACAATATATTTGACTATATATATTAAATAAAGTAAGTAAAGGTCGTAAACAGTAGATGAATAATAAAGATATTAGTCTAATTTTAGACTCTTTGGATTGATGTTGAATATGGTACGAAATAATGGTTTTAAAATATTAAAAAAACAAAAACATAATCCCATTTAAGTGTAGGTATCTGGATTGAATTATTGCATCCTGTACTAAATAGTCACTCGGTATAAACTTCTTATCTTCATTAACACTTCAATGGGGGTCGTTATAGTTTCCAGTATCTTTAAATACTTTTTATCTTTTGAGAGTTTTACTATATCGGTGATTTACAATCTTTATCTTTAAAAATCCTCCAGGTGGGCGTTAACAAAACAATAATTTCAGATAAAAAAGACAATAGACCAGGAGCCGATTAATATAATATAAAAGTTCGCAATAAAAAAATTTAATGAGTGCAAATGAGGCGTCAGGTCTGGGTGATGGAATGCTGCACTGAATTGAATTGTGCAATCGAAAATGAATAAGAATGGAACCAATTCTGATAGTCGTTTCCGTTTAACATGAACAATCGTAAAGACAGTGAAACTAAACCAGTTCAAATGGATCTTTCTACGACTGTTTTAAATATTCTACGTTTATTTTAAGTTAATTTTATAAGCAATTATTATTTATTACATCTTTTGTGTATGTTCACAAACTATTGTTCTCCCTTGTTAACACTTTTTTTAAGGCCGTTCGTTACAACTATTTATGGTTTTTCATATATTCATCTAATATCTTCTAATGCAATAATATGACTGGTTGAATGAATGTTACATAGACACAAAATATAGTTCTTGAAAAATAATCAATTCTAATGCGTGGGGAAAGAACGACATTTAATTTATAAAAGAAGCTAATAAAAAAAATCGCTTTAATAGTATTTGACTTTGAAATTCTTGTAAATCAATAAATTCAAATGCGTTGTAATAAAATTAACCACGTCATATTATTATGGACGTTGGTATCGAATAATAGCATCTAAATATAAATTACAAACATTCAAAATAATGCATTTATGCCCAAAAGTGAGTCAGTTGTGCTCCGTCTCACCATAAATAATTCATCGTCCGCGCATGCCAAGTAGCAAGCGAGTAGAAATTAAATTCAACTCACCTGCGATTTTGCCAGCAATTTACGCAGAAGTTTGCGTTGGCGTGTGAGTTGAGAAGTAAACCGCCTGAGTTTGAATTCGACGGGTGTTGATCTGAAGGTGAGATGTTTAAAAAGAAAAAGCATTAGACTCGGTTCACGTTTTGAATGCGGGAAGGAGCCCGAAGTTGACTCGATCTCGACCTTAAGAAACAGCGGTTGTCCGCCGCGAAAATAACATTCATAATCTGCTCGGCAGTTACTAACATTAAGAACTGGCGCAAGCACCGCTTCCATTGACTCAGAGGTAATTAACCGGTGAAAATGATCAATTTCATCACCTTGCTATTCTCTGTCATTGTGCAACTTGAGCAATTGTCTTGCTCTTGAAAATGTCGTTTGGGTCTGAGTCTGAGCGTTAGTTATGCTAATCCAAGTAGGCGCGGTGACTGGAGCGAAGTAACTGGCACAGTCGCGAAAGTTACTGTGTCTTTTGGCTCATTTAGCGATTCACCCTTGAATTTGTCGCCATTTTTCGTAACATCAGCCGGACTGTTTGACTTCTAATTATATACGATGTTATTTGCCGTAATTACTCTGTTCTACTTAAACTGGTTTTGCTTATTGGCTTAGCGAATTTAGCTTAGCTATTAGATACTAGTAGGAAGGTGGTTAAAGCTAGAGGCCGTCAGTTCGTTGCCCTTTAATTTTTTTCTAGAATGAAATTTTAAAGTAAATTTTAACGAACGTTGAGAAATGCAATTTATTGATACTAAAAATTTAACACGTTTCGGCGATTGATTTGATTAGCTGCTTTGGATAGTTTCATCGTAATATTTATTCGTATCCAAGATAATGAAATATTCAGTTTCAAGGTATTTTTGTACATATGAATTTTTAGGCTTATTGATTTTTCGAATCTACTGCCGATATTTAGATATTCAATCCAATTTGAAATTCTCGACACAACAGACATTCAATAGTTATTTTTATAACAGTTCCAAAAAAGGAGACAATTCCTAAAAATAATTTTGGAAAACGCAATTGAGAGTTGTTGCCCTATACCTGCTAAGAGGTTAAAATATAAATTATTCATTTTTGCATTCAAATTTGTAGACATATTCTTGAAAGCACTAACTTTTAAGAAATTGCCAAGAGGACGAAATCAATTTTATTTAAAATGTTGTTGTTAAATTAATTAAATTAATTATTATCAATTATGAACGTAATTAAAATGTATTATAAAAACTGTTTATGTCTCTTCCAGCTAGACGAGAATAGAAAAATTTACCACTTGCATAGAAATTAATCATGTAAAGAAGGAAGATTTTCCAGAAGCATCGTAAAACTGTTCGTTTTTAATAAAGAAACTGTTCAGTATTAAATTCGGCACGTGCAAGAATTAAAGCCGCAACCATGCCTTCGGTAATCCTGGATCGGATCCCGCTTCCAAACATAAAGGTGTACACGACGGTTAGTGTGCTGCTAGTGAGTGGCTGCCTTTACTATTCAATTAAAACGACAAACGATCCTACCTGGCGACTGCACGCTAATTTATCGCTTTCGTCGCCGCTCATTGATGCAGTTGCGTCTGGAGGACTCGACGAAAATGTCAAGGCTTTAGTGAATGAACTAAGTTCGGAGGACAGTGGGAATGCGAAGCCGAACGCGAATGTTGACAATTTAATAATCGAGACGGGTGCTCTTTCGCAAGCGAGCTCGCCCCATCCATTCACCGAAAATGCAACAAACAATTCCAGAACTTTGGTCACCCATTTAAATGATGTCGTTTCTTTCATGTCCCAGGAACCAGTTTGCATTTGGGTAAGTGAAAGTTTTAATTTTGTTTAAATTTTATTTCGTATCTGAATTGCATTTAATAATTTAATTATCGCGTATTGCTTTCAGTTTCATACAGATAAAAAATTTGTAATTTGTTTTAGATATAAGGTGCAACTTACTTTACTTACATTTTCTACAATATTTGTATATTTTATCAAACAATATTTTTCTTCGTTCCCTTTTAACTAATCCACAAACTAATAATAATAATAATGATAATTTTATATTATGAGTAAAACCAAAGCCATCTATGGGTAGGGAGCTCCAACCTAAAATTTAATGAAGTTTGTATTTATAAAAAAAAGTATTAAACTTAAGCTACCTAAAACTAGATTACCTTCATAACAGTTTTCAATAGTTTCTGATATCTTCTGATGGTATCGTATATCTAATTTGCGGAGCGATAATTTAAGATATGTAATAACAACAAATAAATACACTTATTTGAAGATTATGGTATGTATTTTTATCCTCATCCATGTAATCAATCCGTTGGTTAATTCGTCCAACGTCACGATAAAATCAGAGATAAAACGGAAATTGTGAAAAATCTAAACCTATTTATGGATTTTCTAATGCTTTCCGCTCGCGATGCAAGTTCATAAAGTGGAAAGCCGGAATAAGTCCATTTACCTAATAAAGTTGTCGAGGTATAAAATATTTATTTTTATTCAGATCCGTAGACAAACTGTTTACGGATATTAGAAAATGTGAATTATTTATGGTTCATATATATGTTTTGACTGCACCTTTCGTGTTGTTTTTGTTTTAATCTGTAAAGCTACATTAAATGCGCATTAAAACGTCATATAACCTTCATATCAATCAGTTTAAATATATTTCAATGATAATAACATGTCGGTAAAACAAAAATTTCAAATTCCAACAGCACCTACATCTTTGTCTTTCCGGTTTGGCTTCTCGCCTTGGAAAAAAAAACAATGAAAATCTCTAAAAATCCAACTTCGACATCTACTTCCCTTTTCAATTGAATCTACCTACGTAAACCTTCAAATGAAGAATTTTTTCCGACAATGCTCTAAGTGCTCGGCCGGGACGTTCACTTCATCATCTCACCTTGCGAAGTCGATTGAAGTGTTTAGCAATTCACGACGAAGTGCAGCTCATTTCTAGTCATTTCCGAATTTTCAAGTAAAACTGGTTTGTTTAAACTTACAAATAAACTGGCTTCAAGAATATATATAGATACAAAGCAAAAAGTAGGTAGATAACAATCGTAAACTAGCTAACTTTTGAGAAGAATTTTAGGCCAATAATATATCTGAAGGCTAACAGAGATATTCTTGAGGACATTCGGCTGAGGATTGCCGTTAACAAAATTATAGCACTTGGTAAAAAAAAATTAGTAACTTTTTTTATCTTTAATAATGTAGTATTTCACGTTTTTACAACAAAATACTACGATATAAAAACATAATATTTTTTTATACACCTTCTAAAGCTATTTATAAAGTTGATAAGTTTGCATCGGATTAAAATAAAAATAGACAAACTTCAAGTTTATTTTTCAATTATCAGCTGTATAATTATCGCATGAGATAAAATATCATTAATTTTATCAGAAACAATAATTGCTTACTTAATTACTTATGCAGCAATTTATCGATAGAATTTTTATGACCAGAAGACACGTTTTCTTAACTTTGATTAAACTGCAACTGATCATTAAATTCAATTATTCTTACTTACCTACCTCGGTAGAATCTTACCACTATCTAGTTCACTCAGATTAGAAAATCAAAATACTGAAAAAAAATGTACATTCAGTTGATAGCTACCAATTACACGTTTTCAATTTTCCCTTCCCTTTTCTAAAACGAAAGATTAATAAAATCATTTAAATGCAAAACATACATAGGGCTTTTCCAGCCAAACCAGCATATCATAATAATTCCCCATAGGCGATATCGTTAAATCATTGAATGCTTAATTTAATTTTTCTGCCACACTGTTAAGAAAAAAACAAACAAACAAACTCGAATCATTGAACTTTCTATTAAAATATAAAAATTTTATTCAGTTCATTAAACTTTCGATTCTATTTACAATATTAGTTCATATAACTAGTTCATTAAACTTCGGTTCCATTTTAAATACAAATGCTTTTATCTCTATATAAGAATAAACTTTTTCTGAAAACTTATATGTATAAACACATCTTTGATATTATTATTGTTGCAAATTTAATGTGACTAAATTTTTGATTTCGTTGATCCTTCTGCGATCAAATTCAAACTGGTTTTACACTGTCATAAAACATTTTAGATAAAATAGAATTGAATCGAAAATAGTCATAAAAATTTTACTTTTGAATGATTATAACAGTGGCAATAATTTGTTGACTTATTTTAATCATAGGTTCATAAATACTTCAGTTAAAAAGAAAATGCGTAGTTTTAGTCACCGTCGTAAAAAAGAAGCTTAAAAGATTTCATTTAAAGAGTGGCTAATCTTTAAAATGTTAATTGGTAGAAACTTAAATTTCACGTAAATAAATACATATGGCAGAATTTACTGCTGTGTTATTATTATTATTATTTGAATTTGCTTAAAAAATATGGAAAATTACACCTGTCAGCCAATTGGAGGCCTTTCATAATATACTTTTTTATTTCTGACTATAAAGTGAATGGTAAATAGTTGATATATTCAGTGTTTATCTGAAATAAAGCAAACTATCATCTCTGGATTACGTCATGAAAGTATCGGTAATTTTCTTACCCGGAGCTTGGTATCGATAAATATGGAATACTACTTTCGTTTTTATCTTGAGTTGACTGCAACTTAGATGATTTAAGATGCTGAACACTCGATAGTAATTTAAAGTAATAAATTAAATTATACATACCTATTATATTATTACTTTGTAACGAAATTGCTCCTCTCAAACTATAAAACAAGAGAATATGAAAGACATAAATTACAACCAAAAAGTTTCTTAATTTCGTTTCATCGCAATCGGTCACGAATATTTAACAACTGTGTCCTTGAAATCTATATATAACCATTTTTAAGGGAACCAATTAAATTCCGCCATATTTCATCCACTATCTCGAATTTAAAGTGGAATTGCATGCATTGCGTTAAAACAAAACAAGCTTGCTAGAATTTTTATTCATGTTCGCTTTATCTGTATGCCTGATAAAATTTAATATACATAGATAAGAAGAATGTGTTTAACGACGGTTTCAATTTCTTTAGTATATTTTCCAGAAGATTAGTTATCTCAAACGAAAATGAAAGTTTACATTTTAAACTTAGTTTCTTAGCTACAATTTTAAACAAAGTATCACAACGTTTATTTAAATTCAATTTTTGAAGGACTTAATGATTTTTTTTTATTTTTGTTGTTGGAAAAACAGATTTATTAGAAATTAAAAGGGTTTAAAGATTACTTTAGAAAAAGATGAAATAAGACTATTTTATCTCACACTGCCAAGAGACGAAATCGAAAGTACCTACCTTCTAATTTGAAAACCAATACTTTCTTCAAAACTTTAAGTTTGCAAAAAATTACCTTTCTATCTGCTATTTAATAATTTTCCCATGTGCGGATTGAATTAAAAACCACCTCTTTCTAAATTTATCAGAAAATTACCAAGAGCCTTCGCGAAATGAGGCGCAGCTAATAAATATGCAATTATTGTGCTCTTCTAGTTTCATGAGAAAGCGGCAATTAATATTGACTTTCTAACTAACCTGTGTGAAATTCTTGAGATAGTTTTCAGGTGTTCAGTGGGTAGAGGAAAAACTGGAATGGTTTGTTTCAACTTAACGTTTATTATTTCAAGGCCGTTTGTCATTGTTACCTTCTTGGGAAATGAACGCCTTCATTACGAGAATTATATTATAATATATTCTATCTCTGGTGACTATTTCACGGTTTTTCACTCTTTGTTCTTAAAAAAAGCTAATATAACACGTTGAAACGATGATAACAATTGGCATGTGAACATGACAAGCAGTTATGACGATCGGTAACCATTCAACCGGCAAGACAACCGATAAGAACGTGAAAAGTTGCTTTGGGTTTTATGTTATTTAAATTTTATCCGGTAGGTTTTAATTAAAAAGATAGAATAACGTGTCACCTTTCGAAAAACACTATAGAGAATTTCCCACAGCAGGTAATAATTTATATTTCCGTAAGAAGTAATTCACGTTTTGCTGTATTTCTTTTCTTTCTTATTGTATATCGTTGCCATGGAAACACTATACATAAAAATAGGAAATATCCACTACCAAATCTAAACCTTTATTGATTTTTTACGTTTTTATCTATAGAATACAAAAAAAAACAAATATTCATATTGTATTTTAGAATGTATGATAAAAAAAAGAAAAAATAAACATTTGATAAAGTTTTGGTTACCAACCGCATTATGCATTGTCATTGAGATTTTTTCACCATACAGACGAAACGAAGTCATTTGTAATTTTTCTTATAATCAGACCTCTGGTTCAATATCGAATAATATATAAAATTTAATTAACCAGTTATAACATTATTTTATATTTTTTGCAACGATGTTTCCATGAAATCATTGAAATAATTTTTTATACCATGTTATTAAAATCGTGTTTTTTAAATTCTTTTAATCATTTAGAATAATGTAACGGTCATGAAAATGAGTATCTAAACTCTAAGAGTATGTATTCAATACCATAACTCTTAGACTACTCAACTAATTTTAAAGAAAATTGTTTGGTTTGTTACTAGTCCAAAAATAGGTTTTATACATTTATCAGATTTAACACGTTAACGCCGGCGTGTACCACCGGTGACTTGCACGAGACTGACTTATGGACGGCGCGTATACCACCGATGGCTCGTATTTGATTGTGCTATCAGGCGGTGTATTAGATTTTTAAGTAACTAGAAAAAATTGCCATATAGTTGAAAATTAAAATAATGAAAAACTGTGAAGAGCTTTAAGTGTAGCTGCCCATGGAAGAGAAATATGAATTGCAGCGCCGGCGTGAACATGTTACACCTAGAATAAACAGTGCTTAGCTTAGCTTAAAGTTAAACTTGAGTTAAATCTGACTTAAGGAAAGCTTAGTATAAGCTAATCTTAATTCTTTAAATATGTTAACATATGTTAAATCTTAATAGAGAAACTGGGAGAATGAAAGCCGTAATTTTCGAAAATTAAGGGAAAGCCTCTAAAACTAGTACATATTTGGAGAAGTTGAAAAGTAGCACAAATTAAAAACAAAAAGCAGCACACCTGAAAAACAAATATAATAAAATCAAACTGGTCAGAACTCTTTTCATATTAACAGCAAGAGCAAGGCTTTTGAAAGCTCATCAAAATATTTGCATATTCGAATACAAACTGATTGATTCGAAATCAAAATAACTTGATAACCTATCCGCCGTTACGTTTGCGTTTAATAAATATTCAGCGACAATGTGAAAGTGATCCGAACAGTGAACGATTTCTGAAAAGACAGAGCGGTCGAAGACTTTTGACCTGGTTTTCCGCGAACTTCTGAGATCGATTCAAATTCGATATTCCACATCAAGATTCAAGCCGCTAGCAATCCATACGTTGGCATGAAAAGTAGAATCGGACGCAAAAAGACAGAGAACAAACACCCTGCAGCATCTCGCTCGTGACTTTAAAAAAATATACCTGATGGAAATTTTCACGGTTTAAATCGAATACTTTCGAGAAATGCATCGCCGCTTTATGAAGTAGCTTATAAAACTGCTTTTTTACGTGTTTCGGAGTCTGCTTGAGCGGCAGTGAAACTCAGGGCCGAAGGTATAAAAAGAAAAATGGCAATAACTTGCGTCAACCTTTTCGAGTTTGTTTAACTTCATTCGGCAAAATGCGCGTTGCAGTGTTCGACATTTTAATATCATATTTCTCCTTCTATCGAACGATAAAAGCAAATATCCGCAATTTAAAAAAAAAACTAGACGGGGGAGTTGCGAGGTGGCATTTATAAAATGCAAATTTTTTATTGCGTAAAACAGCGGAATACCTTTTAAAATAGTTGCTAATTTTTTTTCTTTTTTTTTATTATTTCAGATGTTCTTCCATTCCTTTCCTCTTTTATTTAAACAATATTGGAACTTGCAACTAAACAATTTATCATTACTCTTTAATTAATACTATTAATGATTTACTGTTTGCAAATTTCTGTAAGGAAAGCGTTTTTCCAGATCATAAAGTAATGCAACAACCAGTTAAATGCAAACCACATTGGGGTCAAGACCAGAAAACTAAAATAGAGGGGTATAATTAGATCGATACAAATTACAAAATTTAAATTCAAAATAAGGTGGGAATGGAGCCAGTGTTGTATAGCTTTATTTGCGATTCAAAATTATGTCCATTAAGTCACATATGTTAAATATGATAATGTAGATTGGAATTTCAAAACAAATTAATGGAAGTACAATTTTCATCGGTAATATCGTAAGTCTGTTCTACGTCTAAGACACGTGATTCGTACTTTAGATCTAGAAACCCTATCACGAACCCCACATGTTGTTAGTATTAAAAAAACTGTAAGACCTTAAGGTCTCGTCTATCTAGTGATCCGCTATAACCTCTAAACCACTCAACTATAATATATGTAGTTAGTTAAATTTTGTATACAAACATATTTATTATTTAGTTTAATCCAGAATAAAGTCAGACTTAGATCTTTTTTAGCTTAATTTAAGCCAATCTGAACGAAATTTAGTTCAGCTTTAGCCAAAATAAAACTAAGCGAAAGTCTTAACGATTAGTTTTATATTTTTTCAACTGAGACAACCTACATAGTTTTAAGCTTATTTACGCAAATTTTTAGTAGAAAAAGCAATTTTTAGATTTCCAAAAATTATATTATAAGAGTTTAGTTTTGTTTTATTGCTGCTCTTAAAATCTATTCTAAATTTTCATGACTTTAAGAACTCTTTGAAAAAATCTCAACTTTCTAAGAATCTATGGATAAATACTTCAATTAGAATAAAATTGTAAACTAAAAAACTTTTAGCCTGCATTTCAAATTATGGAGAAGGAAATCAAAAATTTTTTAAATTGTTTACTTAACCCCTAAACGATAATTTCCGTGACCTTTTCTTGCAACATTTTAATGCCAAAAATAGAATTGACGCATTTCCTAATTATTACTTTATGTGCGACCCCTTTCTCATAAATGCGATGCTTAAACGATTAATTTCGACCACCAAAGTATTTAAAAATAACCACCACAAATTCAATCTGCTGGAATTCTAAAGGTCCTCTCGTTAAAAGAGAAAGCGGTTACCTTCCTCCTGAAGGGCCTGAAATGGTTGAATTGTAAATTAATCTCCGAATTTCGCGACATGAAGTCGAGGTCAGTTCATATGCCTTCGATTCGGAAGTAAATTGCCGAATCTCAGACGAAAAAAGTAAACAACTGACTGAGGTCATGGAGTGTTTTACGCCTTTGTGAATAAAGTTGTAAAATATAATTTTTATTAGTTAAACTGAATTTAAACGATTAGAACAGCCTCGTTATGAGTATTATTATGCAGTATAGTAGCATAAATGACTCATAGTTGGAGGAAGGAGTGAATAATTGGAATTTTCGCTGTTATCGGAGTGAATGATAATTTCATTACAATTTGATTAAATTTTGCGAATTCTGGTGATTGTAATCTTTCAACGAAATGACTCAATGGATGAGAAAAAAACAAATTCTAAATTTAGTTACAAGTAACTCCTATTCTATTAGGCGTTTCTTGATCTAACGGTTTTTAAATACCGCCAAATTCTAGAAAAGATAGTGACTAAAAACAGGTTGCGCAACTGTTGGGATCCAAACTACGTGTTGCCGTAAACAAGGTAACCAGCCGTATAACCGGCATTCGATCGCGAAATTGAGGTTACACTGTGAATTTGTTTTTGTGCCGCCGTCCGTGTGCGGTCAGCCTAGTGGACGCAACGGTCCGTTCTCTCATCGCGGTGTGATGCGATGTTTTTAGCGCATTACAACAGCGCGAAAAAGACCCGAACGAAGATGAAAAAAATTAGAAAAAAAAATTTGTTCCACCTTTAGAGGATGCTAAAATTATCTTTGTAAGCGAAAATTAATTCGCGCAGCCTTGAATATTTCTTCACACAGCTGTTCTCTTTCAGCGGCAATTCGACATTATTTTTTTTTTCCCCTGGTTAGGATTTCGGAAACCACCTAATAATATTTATTTACCAAGAATATCAAAGATGTTTTTGAGATTGCAGACGAATCGGATGATTGCCAAAATGTTGGCGCGTTTTTACTACGTGTCGCAAAAAATTGAATTTTATGTTGTAAAAAAAAAGTGATAACTCTTTAGAGGCAGAAAAGCGGTCTACAAAATTATTCTAGTTAGTCGATTTGAATTCCACGAAAACTTCTTAAAGCATTTACAAATATTTACAAAACTTGTATGTTTACTTGCCTTATTAACGCCATTTAATTACTTCGGGCCTTGGGATGAGTAAAATATTACCAAAATCAGGTTAATTTGTAAGAAAAAGGAGTGGGATTCATCACATCGCTTTAAAATATTTAACGTTTTTTAATTCGGCCCAAAACATGCGCCAGCTAAATATAGAAATACTTAAGTATGTCATTCATTCATGCGTAAAATTAAACATATGATTGAGAATTCGTTAATATTCATCATGTCTATCTTCATTTTGAAACGTTATAGTACGAAGGGCGAATTTAAATTGAGTTTCTTTTTGCTTTCGTTGATATTACTCGAAGAAGTATATTTTTATGTGGTCATCTGTACCCATTAATAACAGAAATACGAAAACATGAAAACACGATTATTTCGGGCCATGAACAGAAATGATTGTTATGTATATTGAGAAAATACCTTCAATACCTTGGTCTAAATGACTTTATGTACTTCAAGGATTTTGTTTTTCTGGACTATGTTCCAATAGCATATTAAGGTCTGAATATTAAGAAAAAAACCTTCATGTACTATTCAGATTCACTTTGTCAACAAAAATTCGAGTGAAGATAATTAGTTAATCGCCTATTTGTCTTTGTATTGTACACTCCAGCTGGTGCTAGAAAAATTTTCGGAAAATTAATTTCCTAAATGCCACTACATCTCTTATTACACTAATTTGATTATAACGTTATCTAGTTTAGTTTAAAATAATTGTTGATGAGTACCAAACAAGATAATTAAAATTTTAATAGCACTTACCTAATAGACTTTTTATGTTGCTATTGTTGCACAACATTATTTTTATGGGATCGTAAGA
This sequence comes from Machimus rusticus, assembly GCA_951509405.1. Lineage (NCBI taxonomy): Eukaryota > Metazoa > Arthropoda > Insecta > Diptera > Asilidae > Machimus > Machimus rusticus. Next base: position 45,298,078 of record OX608050.1, on the reverse strand, counting down.
CCATAAAATCATACCATTAAACAGGTGTTATTTATTAATTAATATTGCAAATTCATTTCAATTTCACAAAAAAAAATCATGTTTTATCTCTACATATTTAAAATGAAAGAAATTTGTACCACAAATTTTACGATTCAATTCTTGAGAACTATTTGTAAAATTTGAAATCAGTAATAAAATTAGTCTTTTATGTCATTATAATGTCTTGTATCATTTCCTTAACCAATATTTTAATTTGAATGCATGTTTTGAAAAACAAACATCGCAATATATTGCTAAATTAAAAGAAATAGTAAATATATAAATAAGTATAAAGTATGATATTATTTATTGAAATAAACTCTGAATTTAGTTGAATGTAATTAGTTTTGTTTTAATTCAACAATTGTTTGTACATTGACGATATAGACACTACTCTCCCTTCACAAAATGCATTAATTTCAGAACACTACGCAAGCAATTTGCACCCATTACTACAAGTAATTTTTATGCACAATATTTATGGATTCAAAAAACAGAAAACGATTTAATGCTTCCATATGTGCATATAATCACTTCATTGAGATATTTGTAACTTAATCAAACAAAGCTTAATATTTATGAGTAGAGAATAACCAATAACACCGATTAAATTTGGTTTGAATTAAAATATTTAATATTTTCAATTCAAGAATTATTATTGTGCCTACAATGTTGTGGAACTCTATCCATGTTTATAATGTTTCATTTATTTATTTAAAGTGCAACTTTACAAATTTTCGCTGCGTTGGTTTTATCTCAAAACATTAATGAACATGAGAAACCAATTTTGAGAAAACTAATAAAAACTATAAGGCAATTTTTGAAAGGTCAATCATCATTCATTCCACGATTCTTTGCTAAAAAGCAGAGCTCTAAAAATATTTATTTGTATATATATTGTAGTAAATCTCCTTGATAACTGACTTCAAATACGAATAATTAAAGTTTTACGATCGTTATGCAAATTATTTTTTATTTTTTAAAAACTGCAACGAATATACATACTTTTGTTTATTTAATTTTTTTTCGGTCATTTTCCATTTAACAAATTTATTTTTAATAGGTCTTCTTAAAAGACTGGTTTAATTAAAATTTTTATTACAAGTTAAATTGATGGAATGTATGTATTTTGGGATAATAGAAGCATAAATGTGATTATGTTCTTTAAGATTTGCAGACGTCCACTAACCTCTTCTTTTGATTGGACTTACTTTGGGAATCTAATTTGTTTATTTTGTCATTAAATATTTAACAAAACTGTCGTTATTTCTTTGTTAAATTTTTATATTATACTGGTACTAAATAACTGCAAAAGCTATATGAGATCATTTTAAATTCAAGATTCCTTAATTTTAATGCCGAATTTGTTATCCGATGTTTAGTATGGCAACAAAATATTTTGAATTACAAGAAATTAACAAAGCTGTTGAGATAAAAATAGGCGAATAGGGGATATCAGCATCGTTGGTTTCTCAAATGTTAAAATATGAAGCAAAATAAACTGCTTTTTTGTTTTTCGCTCACTCGGGAACTTAAACTTAGCCCATATGGCGCTTTCTTCTGTATTTGTTTTATATTTATATTTTTTACTATATATGTGAGATGTTTGGGAATCGAACCAACAACCCCGGAATCACACACTCAACCGAAACGCCCAGCCAACTACGCCATCCGAGGCCCCATTTTCAAATTTAGACAGAGTCCCTCGACTAGTTTTAGGAAAAAAAATTATTAAATTAGTAAAACTCTTAATTACTAATACTTTTTTGGCGCCGGATGAAACCGGACACCTCAATTTTTGCTAATTTTTAAAGATTTTTTTAGCATTAAGCTCACAGGTAACAAAAGCAAGTTTCGGCAGATATTAATTATGCATTCAACTTTAATTTGATCACTTGTATAAGTAAAATTAATCACCAAAATTGGCAACTGTCCCATCTTATTAACTCTGAAAGGGCCATATTTGTGTTTTCTTTAAAATCTCTAAGGCCTTGTAAATATTTTGACGAAAACAAATTGCTAGGGTAATATCCGATAAAATATGTCGAGTGTATTTTTTTTTCTTTTATTTTGCTGCGAGTATAACGAAAATTTGCATAAAACCATTGGCCTGTGAACTGTTCAAAATTACGAAAAATTTTCATGAAGTTTAACCTTAGCAGTTCCGCCGTAAAACGTGATTCACCAAAATGCCAACGAGCGCATCACAATATTTGGTAAATTGGAGAATTGAGTCTAGGCAAACAAGAATTCGTTAATAACTGGCCGACCTATAAAATGTTTTGTTACCGTGGGTAGCCAAACAGGTTCTCAACATTCAGAAATTAATTTTTTTCTAAGAACCTTCTCTTTTTGGCGATGTTGCAGATTGCTTAATAATTTGTTGTGAATTTTCACAGTTCTATTCTTAATTACAATCAGTTCGGTTGCTAGATTTATGCGCCCAGTACCACCAAAAACCCACGTTAAAACTGCGGAACTAGCCATGAATTTGGATAAATGTCTTTTTGAGAATAGTTCAATATTGAGTTGTGAGATGATTCAAACTGAAAGCCTACTGTGGTTTTTGAGTAGTTCATATTTTATAACATTAGAATTTATAAAAATGGACATGATTTGGGAGATGTTCTACTTTGGAGTAAGACTGTTTCAGCTTTCCCAAAACATTAACATAAATATCCAAAACCATACACCTACTATGAGCATTTTATTTCCGTGTCCCAATTTTGGATTAAATCATTTTCCGGGTTTCCCTTCAAATAACAATGACATTGAAATCAGAGCCTACGAAAATAACAAAGTGCTGTAATTTGTTAAATCTTTTCTTATCGGCCACTCACGCTCTTATTAAGAAACGTGTGTTTATTACCTTAAATAATAAAAAAAAATACAAAATTCTTATCACCGAGTTAAAGTTAAACTGGTGTCACTGTGGAGTTTTGTTCTAAATTTACATCTTATTTGCATTTTTATGTTTATATTGGCTTCATGAATAAAATTCATAAGTTTATGAGTAATTTAGTGACGTTGCCTTTAATTTATTCCAGTTTTTTTTTAATAACCACTTATGCACCACAACAAAAACGTGTGTTTTTGTTTAAGTGCAATTCTTAGCATGGAGATAGCTAGCTAATTATGCGCAATTATACGAAAGTATAAATCTAGTCTAGCGGAATCAGAATGAAATAAATAGTATCGCAAGAACTAAAGTCAAGGTCATATATACTTAAGTTATTTATAATGGTAAAACGCATTTTTACGTTAGAGAACGTTGCAGAATTTTGCAAAACCCTTAATTTTTGCATAAATAATTCAGTTAATTTGCACTAGGTCAAAAGTGAAAACTTTCAACAGGTAAATTGGTTTATATACCTTGAATACCGATTTTAAGATCAGTATAAAGAGTAATGGCTCACGCTCAGATAAATTACAAATAATAATAAGTCGTAAAGAAAAATCACGAAATTTACAAAAAAAGTTTAATTTTTCTTTTTATGACTTAAACCGATAAATTAAAATATGTAAAACAAAGTCCGTTTTTTTAACAAATTTATTGTTTGGTTATATCACAACAATATGACATCCGTAAGTAAAAACTTGTTCCACATGCGGCTCTTATTGTTTCCACAAGTAACTAATGATTATTTTAATCACGTGCCTTGCATTAAAATGTAAATTCGATTAACATAAATGTGGTCATAGCTTTAACTCATTTAAGATAAAGTTCAAAGGATTTTAATGCGATTTAATATTGTTGCAAGATAAAGAAAAATTTTTTAAGAATAACATATTAAATATTTATAACGTTTCTTTTTATTTTCAGACTGTTATCAATATGGCTTACTGCTGCTTGATACTTCTAGGGAAATCAATCCAAAAACTGGTGTTTGGAGACCTGAGAATATCAGAACAACAGGTTTGGTCATTTTTGTATAAATAAAATATAATTTCATAACATCATTTTAACTACTAAATGAGAATTGAGGTAGTTGAGGTAGATTTAAGAAAAGAAAAGAAAAGAAAAAAAAATTATATTAAATATAATAGGTCCGACCTTCGTCCTCCTGGGATTTTGTTCTTGGATATTATTTGCTGGTTAAATATTTGGTTTTCTCTCACAGTAGGTACTGGTAAAAATTTATGAGAAACAGCCTGCGCTATCAATTCGAATCGAAAGCTGCTTAAATAAAGGATGCAGATAACAAGTTCAAAATGCGCCATTATGGGCTGTGCTCCTGAGAGCGCTGATTTTAGATTAGGGTTTATAATTTTAATTGTAGGCTCTACTTTTAAATAAATTAAATAAATAATAACAAGTTCAACGTACATACAATTAAAATTGCCTTAAATTCCTCTATCCTATAAAAAATTTCCATAAGCAGGTAAGAAATTACACTTACTTTCGGTTTAACGGCTTGCTGCAGAAATATAGAAACGTTTTAGTATTTGACAACAAATTATATTTGATCTACGTAGGGTCTGCATAAATTATAAGTACCCTACTTTCAATCGAATCTAACAAGTACAAAAATTTTAAACTGCGAATTTGTTGCACTAATAAGTGAACTTGTTCTTTTTGTAAAGTTTATTATGTAAAGTCTTCTTGATTTCATACAATTTTGTGTTTCTGATCGACGTCCCCGACAATCCTCAACTAATATTTTCATTATGTCAGCTTCCATTTAAAAAGCAAAATCACTCCACCGATGACAAGAAGGGGCAAATCAGCCTTAAAAAACTCGTGGGCGCGAATCTAAAATGTTTCTACATTGACTAATTACGCAGAATTTACCACGGAAGTATTGCATTATGAGCGAAAATATAATGCTACGGGAGGGGGCTCATATTTCCCAATATCAGTCTGAGACGACATTCCAAAAAATGCGCAGAAGTTTAATGAAAAGTAATCGGTTCAGTCGTCACCAGTGCGCTCAAGCGTTATCAAAAACGTTCATTCAATTATCAAATTGTTTACATTCTCTTACCTCTGCAACTTCTAATTGCTTAACTTTTTCAATTCCAAAGCGCACGTGCTCAGGGATTATTTTGATTACTCTTATGAAGCAATGCAAACAATTTGTTAAAGTCTCGCCATCGGGAATGAGTTCTAAATGTTTATTTACAAAATAAAAAGGCATAATTAGATATGTCTGTTTTTACTCTTAATGACCAAACAGCAAAATACATAAATGCGTACTAAACTAAAATAGCCTTTTCACATTTTCTTGCAGCATATGAAGGATAAATTTTGGAATTTCGTTTTCTACAAGTTCATATTTATTTTTGGCGTTATAAACGTTCAGTTTATGAATGAGGTGAGTTGTAATCTTTAACACGTTGTACAGAGAATTTTGTTTATAAATTAAATGTAAACTTACAGGTCATTCTGTGGATAGCGTGGTTTTCTATTTTGGGATTTCTACACCTGCTGTCGCAGCTATCAAAAGACAGATTCGAATATGTGAGTATTTTTCATTTTAAACTACATCTCTTCAATTATTCGCTATTTTTGTACAAGCTTAGTTCGTAGTCGAGAACACTCGGAAGTCAATTAAATAATTTTCTACGACTTAATTAAAAGTTATCTATGAAAAATATAGCAATTGATCGAAATATGATAATTTACAGATAAAATGTAATTGCATAACGTGGTCATTATGCAATATAACAATTTTCGTTAATGTAAGTACTTACGTAGTAACTTCCAAAAATTAAAAGTTGTTTTATTTTCTGACAATTATTTAATTTATTAGCAATAACTTTGTTTTCTGGATAATAAAACTGAGAATTCAAAGAAAAATTAGATAAATATTATGAGTAAAAATTAGCCGCTCTTGACTATGAAAATATGATAGCTAAAAATAACATCGAAGAACTGCCTCTTTAGCTAACATATTCTATTCGGAAATAGAAAATATAAATCGCGAAATGAAACTTTTTATAGCCTTCTTGAACTTTATGATTTCAATTACTGTTCACTTCAAAAAAGCATTAACAAAGAGCCGAAAAGACACCGACATTAATTCGTTTATGCAGAGAAGCTTAAAAAAAAAATTCTTTTAATAATTTAAATAAAATATCAATTGACAACCAAATTTCTATCCTGTTTTGTATTAATGCAATAAAAGTTGATCGGAAATATTTTTATGAACTTGTTATTTATCGCGAACGGGATGCAGACTAGAAAAGATACGTGACCAAAGTCAGTCGCGTTACATGTTATGCAAAACATTCTGATGCTTAACATTTCACCCAGCTATTATACATATTAGATTTTTGCCTTCTACTTTCAGCTGTCGTTTTCACCAACTACTCCAGGATGGTCACATTTTAGACTAGTAACGTTGCTGGTTTCTATTTTAACATTGTCCATTATCATGATTATTGGAGCCATTTGCGCAGGACTATGGCTTGGATTAAACACCTTTGCATTCATGTCCGCTGAGGTAAGTTATTTATGTATCTAAAGGTTTTTTTTGAGTAATTGCGACGATTAACTTGTCTAATAAAAATAAATGCATAACAGAATTTCTGGGCTCTGTAGCAACTACATTCTTTTTGTCGATTATATCAGTGAAATAATTTAGTTTACAACATGAAAGGCACATTTGAAATTTAAAATGATAGCTATTAAACATTTCATCGAAATCTCGTTACCAATTACTTTATTCCTTTCTCCTTTTATGTCGAAGCAGAATTATGCTCTACTGAAATGTATTTTGCTATTGAGTTGTAAACACTGACGTAATAGTTATGTATACTTAAATCCTATCGAGTTAAGATTTATGCAACAAAATTAAAAGCAGAGACCATTAAATCTCTTTGAACATGGTTACTTAAGGATGATAAATAACTCAGCAGTTTTCTGCAATTGAGTATTTAATACTTTTTACAGTCTTACATGTTTCATGGGAAGAAGTAGCTATATAAAATGAATAACTCAAAATTTAAAATAGCGTAGGTGATTTGCATCAAATTAGCAAGATGCATTAAACTTTATTGATAAGTTGGATACCTTCCAAAAGCTGGATAGTCAGACCCATTTTTAGAAATTATTTTATTATTAATAATGTTTATTATTATTATTTTAATTCAGAAATTTTCCTTTAAATAAAGTTATTTATGCTATTACAGTGCTTCTTGTTGGCAATCAAAACATCTCATGTGCTCGTTCGGTACGGCATGTTTCTTTATGATATGCGGCAAGGAGGAATGGCCAGCGATGGTAATGTTCTCTTTCTTTAGTAATGTAATTAAACGAGCTAAATTAATTTACCTATTAGTCGTGTCATGGGACAAAAGAGGACCCTACGCGTACTACACAGAGCTCATGTTCGAGCTGGCTGCACTTGTTATTGACTTTAGTCACCACCTTCACATGTTAATTTGGAGCAACATTTTCTTGTCAATGGCCAGTCTCGTGATAATCATGCAATTAAGGTGTTTGGCTAACGAGATCCAGAGGAAGTACAAAAAGCATCGTAATTATCTCTGGGTTCAGAATCACATGGAAAAAAGGTACACATTTTAAGAGGAATTCCCAAGAAGGCTATTTTACTATTTGTTTCTTCTTTACCTTGATTTTAGTTATCCACTTGCCACACAAGACGATTTGTCTCAAAATTGTGATAATTGTGCAATTTGTTGGGAAAAAATGGAAACAGCAAGAAAATTGCCTTGTGGCCACTTATTCCATAAGTAAGTTAGAATATAACACTGATTTATATGATTTTTTATTTAAACGGTTTTTCCCTAAGCTCTTGCCTTCAATCGTGGCTGGAGCAGGACACAAGTTGTCCAACCTGTCGACTGGGACTTAGTGTGCAAAATACACCAATTCAACGCGATGCCATGGACAGAATAGAAGAGACTGACACAAATGGTCGAATAAATAATCATTTCTTCCAATTTAATGGTAAGTACTTTTTTATTGAAATAAAACAATGGTTCTTATTCTGAATGTCATACAACACAAATTATATCAGTTAAATCCACAAATGGATTATGATAAGGGCTTTATAATTTTGTTTCACTAAATCCGAACATATTACGGGGAGGGCACGACCAACGGAAAACGGATTTGCCTAATTTTTTACATAGTGGTAGTATACCATGTGGGTATACTACCGGTAAAATCCTAACACGCAACGCTCAGAAATAACTTGAGTATATTTTCATTAAAGTTTACGAACTAACCAAATTGACTATTAAACATTTTTTACTAGTACCTATCTGAGCTGTTTTGATTGGAATTATGTTGCTCTTTATTTAAGAAACCTCTACGAATAGTGTGACTTTCAGGATAAAATCTCACATATAACTATTTATAGTATTTATTTCTATCTTAACTTAAGCTAGCAACAATTATGATATAACTCTGAAATAAAGGTGTGCGCTTGCATCTTACAGGGTCACGCTATGTGTCATGGTTACCAAACTTCTCGGTGGAAGTAAGTAATATAAACACAGTGCTGCGGCCAGATCCTGTGCCTACGACCACCACTCACACGTCTCAAATACGCAATATGGCTAGACAAATTCAGGAAATGTTTCCGCATTATCCCTTGTCTGTGATAATTTCCGATCTTCAGCTTTCGCGATCGATTGAATTGACGATTCACAACATCCTCGAGGGCAGACTTCCTATACCCCCAAGATTGCAAGAATTCGCCGAAGATGAGTTCCAGGAAACAACAAATTCGCCCAGTACCAGTGATCAGCCAGAGCAGGAGGTAATCAGCAATCGTGCATTTTTGGCGAGCTCTGCAAATGAGTACTACGCCAGTCCAGACTTCAATCAGGACTCCACGAGTTCCAGCTCCATAGACAGTGGTTATGAAGTCGAGAAAAACTCAAATATTTTCGGTAACCAAAATGACCTCCTGCGCGACGACAGGTAGTAAGATTGATCGAAGATCGCTTGATTTTGTTCATAATGAGTAGTTATTGCAGCTTGGAGGACATACCTTTAGGAGATCGATTCTCGAAAAGTTCTTCGGAACGGGAGAAAATTCTTCAGAGGAGAAAAGAAATGCTTCTCGCAATGGCAAGGAAAAGGTGAGTTTTAAATCAAACCGAATTAATCAGGTCGCAAATACATGATTTTATTTCTTCCTGCCTCATTTTCAGATATATCGAAAAGAACAAATCAGAACTGAATATACCTCCAGCAAGTCAGGTGGTTCGACATCGAGGCAAATCAAGTATGCAAGATAATTATAGGACTGAATAATTAATTCATAGATACTGAGCGGCCCACATCTGCGCAGTACAGCACGTAATAATTGCAAAAAAAACAACAACAACATTTATTCCCTGCGCCGGCTGACATGATCGCCTCGAAGGAAAAAGCCCATTTGCCAAGAAAATAACAAAAACAAATAAATCAATCCGCAGTTTTCTCAAAATGTAAATTAACATCAGGCGCGTTCGATTCTGTCCCGATAAAATTAGTTAATCCTAAGGATTTTGTGCGTTAAGAAAAGACTGGAAACTAACGAAAGCTTTTATAGTTGAATAGTTTCACAGCGCTTAGTTTATTTTATACTGATGATTTATTTTCGCCCAATTTACTTGTTTTGTTTAGTGATGCGACGAAAGACTAATTACAATGATCGAACTAAATTCATTTGGTTGCTGTGGGAGCTGCTCTCCGGTAACTGAATCCTTGAAGGCGCGTTAGATAATCTTATATTTATTTTTTATCTTAAGGACTATCGTGTTGTTCGATTCTGTTCGATTTATAAATCCCAAAAATACCGTCCTGATGAACTCGAATGTTGATAACGAAAAAGAGGAGAATACAAAAATCATTGGGAGGCAGCAAAAGTTATTTTTTCTCGTTGTACTGAACTTAGAACTTGGGGTGATGGAGATCGCTATCCAAAACTGCCTCCCGGGAATTGACGCCCCAAATGTATTTATAATTTTAGTTTCCTATTTTGTGATTGAGTAACACCGTTACTAATTTATTTTTATTATAGTAGTAAAATAGTCAGTAAATTTTATTTTGCTTAGCAAGCCCTTAGCACTTATGTAATTTTATATTCGCATTTTAAGTGATATATAATGTCATTGAATAAAATTGTTAAATTGTCTGCAAATTCAGCCACTAGTCATTCGTTTTTTATCAACCACTGAAGATTTTTATTAACATAAACATATTTTAAGTCCATTTCAGAATAAAAAACTAATAAAAACTTCGTCTAAATATACGAACAGTTAAAAGATAGAAATACCTACTGCTCCCAGCGACGATTCATACATATAAATCTTATTATTAAAAAAAATAATGCGCTAAGAAATTTTACTAAAAGAGTTTTGCTTTAAAAAAATCATATTAAAATCCAAATAGAGGAAAAGGCAGACAGAGCAAACTTATTTCTTATTTTTCAATAACCTGAGCTGTTAAAAAAAGTTATGTGAATGTAGTACTTGAGTACCCAATTATTGTGAAAGTAATTGAAATTAGTTGGCTTAGATGTCCCATAAAAGAGGTAAGTGATAAATATTCTGCGATCTGTAAATGGCTACGAGTCCCTGTTTTGATTTCAGTGACCAGTTTAAGATTTCTTTAACTTTAACTGAAAATTAGAGCAAAAATGTGCCTGCAGAATCAGTGTTACAATAATAGCACCAACGAAATATAATTCGGTATACATTTAGTTTCATTTGTACATAGTAAATTTTAGAAAATGTCATCCTCCGTTTACTCAGAAACGATATAATATTTGAAAAATTTCAAAGTTAATTAAAGAAATAAAATAAAAACAGCCGAGATAATTGAAATATTTAAAATTACAAACAAAAGGTAATTTAAGCATGCGAAATAAATGAAATTTGGTTTCTGATTGCTTTAGTTTGCATCGACTCTACTCAGATAAGAATTGAATAGAAAGGCAAGCTTCTGAAGCCATAAATCGCTAATTCTAATCATTTCAGAGGTTCTTATAAAATCATTTTCCTGTCCGTCTGTCTATCACAGATTTTTTTTCTCTAAAGCGACGTGATGTAGGAATTTTGAATTAGGCAGTCAAAGATTATAAAAATTCGTTTTATAGGAGGTATCGTTTGAAAAGGCTACTTTTGGATTTCAAAAAATATTTTTTTTAACATTTTTATGAGTTGGTTATATCGGTCTTCTAGGTATCTAAAACTAAAATAAGGTTAATATTGAATCCACGTACATAACAGGCAAATTGCAGGATTTTTTTTTCAGCTGTTGGAAAATAAATGGTGTTGGTGTGGTATGGTAACTTATAAGACCACTCTCGTCAATGAGACTTATTCTTATAAGATTACTTTTGTCTCTTGCGTTCGTTTAAATATTTTTTGTTTAGCCATATGCATGTTAAAACTTAAAAAAAATGGTGATTAACTAGTTGCTGATAAATTTCTGGCGTATAAGTTCGATTCTCTCTTGACAAGTTTTCTTTTTTTTCATTTTAGGAAACCAGAGTGCGATTTTTTAAAATTAAATATGTATTTTTAATGGGAAGTAGCTTGTCAATTTTAATTCATAGGATTGACTCCAATTAATTTATTATTTCTAGTCTAATAATAGAATTGTTTCTTAAGTCGTATGCTAAAAAAATGAGCAGCTTAGGCTCGATTTTTCTATAGTAAACCGAGGTATCAAATTGAGATCGAGCTCAATTTTTCTATGTAAAAATTGAGACTGAACTTTTGCTCACCTTTTTAAGATACGAGCTAATGTCTTTCGTTTCCTTTCAAAATTGTCCTTACACATAAAACTTATCAAAAAGCATTTTCGGTTGTTAAGTATTGTAAAACATTTTCAAATTTATCTTCTTTTCCAATACGAAAAAATGCAGAAAATGAAGTTGGAGCAAATCGATTGTGAAAGCCGTTACAAATTCTATGAAATGACAACGTAACTCGCTAGAGCCGCCGTAACGAAACCGCGATATTAGCCGTTAGCCAGTTTTAAATATGGATCTCGCTCTTTGACATGGAGCTCGAGTGGGAAAAGCGGAAAACGTCAAACCACTTTCCTGTTTCCTCGGGGCTCCTGCCCACCACATCCGTCTAGACACTACAAACAAATCCACCCACACTCTGGCCGCCCGCAACTGTCAGGAGCGGCCCAGCGTCGATAGGCGGGCCGCCGCCCCCGCGAATCCCCTCCGCGATGATAAGCAGCCAGGCGAGCGGCCCACGCACACAGCCAGCGGCGCGCCGTGGCGTTGAGGGGCGCCGCCGGTGTAGTGGTAGCAGCATCCCCAATTCCCGAATTTTTTTAACATACGCACCAGACAGTGGAGCAGACAGTAGACGACAGCTCCTCATCCATCTTGTGCCTGTGCGCGGTTTGATTTAAGGTGCTCGCTGGCCGCCGCTGCTGCTGCTGGGCTTGGACAGGTTCTAGAAGGATTTGATTCAGTTTGTTTCTGGTGATTTGTGGCCGCCCCCCACTCGGGAAGATGTAAACAAAGCGAGATTTAAATGGGAGCACGCCGCGACTCGCCTGCTGTCCGTCAAGAAGATGTGCTCTTCTCGCCCTGCTCTCGTGTGCGAATGTGCGGGGGTGCAATCAATCTAAAAAGTCAATCCACTCGGACGAGGTGACGGAATTTGTGTGGCTCGTCGTCGTCGCCGCCGCTTTTCTCGCTTGGCCCCATCATTTTTTTGTGTTTGGTGACAGTGAACTGCGGCCTTTTTGCCCCACGGAAGATCGACCAGAAGTCTGGGTAAAAGTGCCAGGAAAAGTGCGGAGTCTCGAACGGGTTGTGTAACAAACTCGGGAGGTGCATCTGTGAAGTTCCTGTTCCCACGGTATAAAACATTCAAGTGGCCCTCCGCATCACTTCCGTGGATTTTGGGTAAAAAAATAAAAAGTGAGTAGTTGTGCAGGAGAACCGAGCCCTTGGCAAAAAAAATATATATTACTTGGACCCCGACAGCGGAACGTAGTTTGCAATTTGGGGCTCCTCGGCCGCTCCGTGCAAAGGAGTTCCGAGTTAAAAATAAACTCCAAGTGTAGTTGGGAAGCAGCTCCCACCCACCCGAGCCCCCGCTTACATAAATGCGGTCGTCGCCAGAAGGAGGAGGAGGCGAGGAGGGCTCCAAATAAGACAAAAAGTCAGAGCGCGCGACATGGATTACCCGAAAAGGATTTAACAGGATTTCGCTCGAAAACTCTTCTTTCAGCAGAAGCCCGTGCAGAATCGAACCCCCCAGCGCCCCCGACCAGTGGAGATCTCTGCGCAAAATTGTGAGTTGAATTTTTGAGTGCTCTTTGGCTCCTTGGCCCTTTTGTTGTTGTTGTTGGTCGCCTTCCTTCTTCCTCCCCCCGCGCTTATATATTCATCCCTCTTAATGCCGGCACTCAGCCCCCAGAGGCATTCATAGGTTAATTTATTTATCTTGACAGGAGACTGCTCTCCGTGTGAATTTTTTAGTTTCTTCCCAAGTTCGTCCGGCGGGAGCGCCGCTTTGTTTTCGATTTTGGGGCGGTGAGGCTCCTGATTAAATTGGGTTCAACTTTTACGGCAGGCAGGTTAATCCCTCTGGTCAAGGAGGAGCAGACGAGAGGGAGGCTGGGCGACTTGGCTGCGAACAATGAAGTCCCTCTCTCCGGGTCGAATAGTGGCCTTTCTTAAAAATAAATGAACTTCTACTATTCGGCGGCAACCAAGAAGGGCAAACAAAACAGAGAGCTCCTTCGAGTGGCTGGGGCTGCTCGTTCCGTTGCAGGAGGTTGCAATTAACAAGGCCAAATGATCAACAAAAAGACTTAACTGAGCATTACACGGTAGAAGGCTGCCCTGTTTTATAAATCGCAATCCTGGACCTTGCCTTTTTGTTGGCGACTTTTATCACGTCATAGTCCTTAAACTCTAATTTGTGTTTATTTCCACAAGGCGACTATCTTCATTTTTGTAGTATATTTTATAAAAATAGCCAAAATACCTTTTCAAAAGTTGTACGCAGTCTATGTTACTTTAAAATATAGAAGAAACCATTCGAAGGGCATCGCAATTATTTTAATCTTCTTTTAATAAGCATGGTATTTTCTTATACGAGATTAACCCATATGTATTTTTTTATTTTTGGCCAATTGCAAACGTTTCTAAGAGGTAAAATCACATTTATGCGGGGAAGATATTCGATTGAGTTCAATTTCAAAATAGCATTCTTAAAAGTAGTAAAAATGAAAAATCTAAAATTTATTTATACTTGTTCTGTACATACTACAAATACATTATGTAAAAATTAATTACACTATTATAATTTTTCATTTATTTTATTACCACAATACCTATTCTACATCTTGCATCGTTACTGGAGTAAATATTGAATCAACATTGCACCGAAAATCAGCTTCACGCTCAGTTCCTCGAAGAGAATGTAAAATACTGAAAAAGACCGCTAATATCTCAACTCTATCATATTTGATTTATGTAGTTTCCTATGACTAAAATAAGCGTAAGTACCCTGTCCACCGACTTATATTAAAATTTTTATTATTTACAAAACGGCAGAAAATCGCCCGCGAGTGGTTGAATTGTGCGTTATTTCGGTAGACTAAGTTCAGTAATTTTTAAATCTTCTTATAAAAAAAGTACATATGTTATGTATCATATAATATTATATAGAAATATCCTTTATTTTTGATATTTGGATATTTTACGTTTCCGGATTCATAATCTATCGAGAAAATACAATTGAAATTATTTATCACTAGTTCTGTAACAAACGAACGTAAAAAAATGTTGATGAGAGTAGCTTATCAATGAATTTCGGAACAACAGTCCAATTAATTTTTATTAGCATATCATTGAACATTTTATTGTTGACTGCAGGTATCATGAAATTTTGTAGAGGACCACTTCATTTAAATGTTCATGGTTAAAGCACTGTAAGCATACCTCTATCGTTAATTAATTTTCAAAGTGTTTACACTTCTCATTCAATTGGTTCAAAAAAAAAAATTATTGAAAAATGATTAACATGCATCACACCGAAAATTGATTCTAGCTCTCCTCGAAAACAAGATTTGTGTAAACAAGCCGCCGTACAAACAGCCGCTTGTGCTCGGGCTGATCCTAAATAACTTTCTGGCAGCGGAAAATAAACAGTCGGGCAGTTGAAGCTGCTTGCAGTATTAATTATAATGAACATATTAAAATGCTCCTAATGCGGTGTTTATCCGCCTAAACCGCGCTGGCTACCCGCGGGACGCACGGCGGGAGCCGATTCTGCTTGCGTTCTACTGGCGTTAGAGTGTGGTTACCTTGTGCGAAATTTTAGATTTTTGGAAAACTACTGAGCACCTTTGCACAGCAGCGGCGTTAGCACAAATAAGCACCGATTTTCGCTTCTTTTTCTGAATATTAACACCCCTTGGATATTGAAATGGGAGTAGAAAGAAGCTTTTAAGAAAATCCTATGACTAATCTGAGATCAGTTTACGCTATCAATTGAAGGTGTATATTTTAACAACAATAAAAATGCAAGATAAACGAAATTCAATTAAATTAGCTAGTTAAAGCGGACAACAGAAAATCAAAAAATCAAAAAATGTTTAGCATCGACAAAGATAATTTAAAATCAAAACTCCTATTGATAACCCTCTATTTAGTTTTAGTCACATTCGTCAAAAACAAAATTGTAGTGTAGTGTGTAAGAAATATGTAGATAAATTGAAATAATTAAAAAATTTTGACATAGTATGAAATAATAATAATATAATAATAGAATATAGTCATTCAAAACGTTATTAGTAAACTCAAAACCAACTAACCAAGAATTTAATTTTTGTTACAATTCGCAGAATTAACAAGTACCAATGGAATATTGGTGCTATTTCGCCCTGAAGTTACAGTAGTCATAAAAATAAATCCGAGCAGTGACGCTGTTGTATATTTAAGCCGAATTACTTACTGTACCTCAAAACATCCCAAAAACTAAAATTAGTACATCTTCAAATCCTAAAACTTTTAATTTTCCCAATTTTTCAGTCAATTGCAGTCTTCGATAGACTACGATGTCCTTTGTCCTTATTTACAAGTGGATAAATATAAAGTAGATTCTTGAATAATTGGAACGATGGGTAATCTACTCATAAAAATAAGGAAGGATTATTATTCTAATCCTAAGAGAAGAATTCAAATTAATTATACTGGAGTTCAATACATTCACTTTTAATGAGAAAAACTTTTTCATATTTGGTGTGTTGTTAATATTATAATTATCATTTACCATACCACTCCAGATATTAATAATCTCACTGATCATAAGAGTGGATTCACTTTTTCGATTGGAGCTTTAGCTAAATGGCTACCGAAATATTTAGTTGCATTTTGTTATCGTGCTCTGCCCACTTCTGTTTTTAATCAGTCAAAGAGACCTTTTAATTAGAGCCTTATCGCGCGAATGTAGCTTGAACCTTAATCAGATACACGACACAATATCAATGTCTTTGGACATAGTTACATAAATCCATCGATGACTAAATCTAACTATAGAAACACCTACAAACCCATACAAATGGCCATCGTTCTGCCGTCCTAGAAAATTGCAGGGCTCGGGTTAAAGCACCCCTCGAAAGAGCGCCTTTCGCTATTAACTCAGGATGACAAGTGCCGGATCGTCCCCCGGCAGCGCTGCACCGGGCCCGGATCGTTTTAACTTAAACTTTCGCGATGCCTCATAAATTTCCCGAACGAATTCTGCTCGTCGTCGCTGCTCGGAAAGAAGTTGTTAAGGTGAGTACAATATTGCGGAATTTGGCCCTTGGAACCTCCCGCACGCCCCTCGGACCGAGCGCGGAAAAGGTATGGAAAATAATACAAGGGAGTGGATTTAAGGGCGGCGAGAATAACATTTTATTGCTGTTGAGCACGTAAAATCGGCGTAAAAAAACAATTATTGTCACCCTTGATGGGTAAATGGTACAATTAGGTAAATTTAGAAATGTTGCTTCGGCTCGGATTTGTTCTGTCTTTCTACGATAATTATGCTAAATCCTTAGAATTTACTTTATTATATATTGGAAAATAACTGTCTGTAAATTGTACGGGGATCCTTAATATGGATACGCACGAATTGGGAGAAAGTTATCACGAAAAATCTAGAATATTTAAAAATGGATTAGTTATTTCTACTAAAAAAATACAAATATGTAATAATAATTACTAGTGGTCGCCCTGTGGTCGAAATTCGACCTATTGGGGTTACTACGAAAAATATGAATGTACAAATTGGCATTATCAATCAATAATAAAATTACGACAGTTTGACCACAGACTACTATGCGTTTGACATAGACAGTATGAACGTAAATAATGAATTTATTTAATTTAATTTAATGTATTTGTAACGCATATTATATATAAATATTAGCTTTCTGCACTTCTTCTCTATATAAACTTTAACTATGCCAAATCTCACACTCCTCCGTCCGTGCAATATGCTTAAAAAGGGGTACAGAGTTTTCCCTTCACGTATTAATATATAGATTAAATAAAAAATAGCATAAGTCCTTAAAAAATGTTTCTGCCTACTACATATAAATCTTCTTAGAAAACCGAGTTTGAATGATTCAATCACCACGACTTGATTAATCAAAATCCTTAATCCATCTCTCTCTCTTAATAATAACGCACGACTTCTATATTTCATAAGTCAAATGCGTGCTTGTCACCGTCGATAAATCGAAAGAAAAACATTTATTTTTAACTCATTTATTTCAAAGACTGTTTCAAAGCATGTTTAACTTGAGTTGAGAGTTTTGCATAATTTGTAACAATGTGATCCCGTCACTTTTGGTTCCAAGGCTTTATCAAAATCCGTGGGACCTCAAACTCAATCAATTTTTGAAGAAAAAAATAAATAAAATTATAAAATTGAAAAAATTCACTCAAAATTCTCTTGTGGTTGTTTTAAAAGTCATAAAAAGCCACTCTGTGAGTCTCCTTGATTTCACAGGTTTACGTTTCACCTTAAAAATCTCGGGAACTGAAATTCATTAATTAAAGATTCCGTGTACATTCCCTGGGATATTGATTCTCCTAATATTATTTTTGATTAAATTGGGAAGAATCCCTAGCCGTTGAATTATTAATAAGCCGCCTGCGACTGTGTGTGTGGTGCATACTTAAAAATTCCAATTCCCCCGCACAATAAATTTAATCCCTGCAATGGTCGAGGCGAATAATTAACATAAAAAGGGAGAGGCGTCCGCCCGCGGCAGGTAACACGAGGTGCGAGGAAACGGATTAAGGGCAGGGGCGGGGGAACGGAGCGGCGCACGACTCCGGATTACAATCCGCGCCCGCCTTGAAGGGATTTCTTTAATTTTTCCCACCTTCTTAAAATTGGAATTATATTAAAATATTTCGAAGTGCTCGCGTGAAAGCAGGTGGTCGAGGTGCTGAATGAATTACCACTCGCCGGGAAAAAACATGAGTTGCCGCGTTGTTGAGTACTTTCCCAGCCAGAACAAACATTTTGGAGTTCATTGATTTAGGATTGATTTAGCGCTCCGCCCTAAATTCACGCCACCCCCCCGACCAGATGCAAACATTTAGGGACGTTCCGAGGACCGAGGGTCAAACGGCCCCAGAATATGAGCGGGAACAAATGAAATTGTTCGGAAGTTTACAGGGTGTTTTCTTTAGGCAATTGATTTTGCAAAACAAAGAATTCGGATCGACGAAACCGGGCAATATGAAATATATTATGCATGAGAACTGCTCGGCGCTAGATAAGTTCTGCCCCCACTGCAGGAAACGAATCGAGATCTCTTCTGGTTCACTAGAACGAGTATTTTCCCCAAAATTTGCCTTTTTCAATTCGAGAATTTATTATTCGTATGGTGCTGTTCAAAATGTAGGTACTCGGGGATCCCCCGGTTTGACTCACAATCTGGCAAAATTTAAATGTTTGTAACTTTGTAATGTAAGTAAGCTATGAAAACAGTAGAAACATTTTCACCAAAATGTTTTTTGATCCCATCTTTTTAAAAGCATTTTATTTAAGCACTTTAAAATGTAACCATTTTGGAAATTTTTGTATAACTTAATAAACTTAAAAGAAAAGTTTGTACATTAAACTATTAAATGAAAATAGTAATAGTTTAATAAGTTCCACATGGTTTTAATAAGATATTATTTCCGTCAGGATTTGAAAAGTATTATAGGAGTTTAACTACTTTGGAAATTTTTAAAAATTATATTATTCGGCAAATAACGATGGGATTCAAAAATTGCGTAAGAAAAAAAACATAAAATCGTAGTAGAAATCATTTATTTAAAAAATTTTTAAGTAATGAAACAAAAATATAATTTTAAAAAATCTGGTCATCCATTACTAAGTATGATAGCCTTTAATTCAAAATATTATATTAATATAATATGATAGATTTTTCTCTATCGCTCTTAACAGCATGCTGCTGGAAACATTCACCCAACAACTCTTCAAGTGCAAGAATTTGGACTCTGTGGATCCGATTGAACCTACATAAATAATTTTCTAAAAACAAAAAAATTTACAAATTTCTTTAAAATTCCTCAATCAGCTTCATGTTAATATAAGAGCCGTTTAAATGGTCTTTAAAAACCCGCAGTTAAATTAAAAACTCTGTGTTAACAAAAAATAAAAAGGAAGAGAATTTCGCAAAAATAGATTAAGCAACTTTAACAATTAAACCCAATCAACCCAAAAAGTTCGACGACTTCGATTTTTAATTGGATGGTATATTAAAGTTTCCATCTAGTGATGAACAATTTTTATTATTTATTGCAGCATGATATAATTTTCTAACTCTTTAGAAACGTAACTTTGGTGAACAAGTAATTGAT
The DNA here is from genome assembly GCA_951509405.1 of Machimus rusticus. NCBI lineage: Eukaryota > Metazoa > Arthropoda > Insecta > Diptera > Asilidae > Machimus > Machimus rusticus. The sequence continues at coordinate 45,278,231 of OX608050.1, read as the reverse complement.
TTTATGAAAAATATCATGTTAGATTATAACTTTCCTAACATGTTAACGATTTTTAAAATATTTTTTCTGAGTTAGCTTAAACTTCTTAGATAGAAAGATAGATGCATTAAAGAATATGTACATTAGTAATGTTAATGTAGGATTGACATCCGCTTAATTTTGTCCGAGTTTTGAAGGTCTTTGAGCGAAATTTTTAGAATTTCATTAATTCATGGTACAATTTTGGCTTTTTACTATTTTACTACTATTTTATTTACTAAAATACTCAATAGTAGATCCATAAACTCGTATACTCAAGAAACGATATACATATCGAGAAAATTAAATGTTTTCACTTCAAATTAATGCCAATTAATCAGAAAATTCGTACTAGGACTAAACTTTAATTTGAGGGCTTTTAAGATTGGCGAAAAAAATCAATTTTTAAATGAATTCAATATTTGTTCTTCGCAGAGAAAATTGTATGACGACGCTGCGCGAGATGAAAATTAAATTCCAGCGCAGTATGACTGCAGTCAAGAAATAAAGCTATCAACACTCGAAATATCGAATGATGAAACAAGGCTCGTTTAATACGTCGGGTCCGGGGTGAAGATGTCGCCGTCTGAAATTTTTGATCAAAAGGCGTCGACTGTTTGCATATTGCTTCGTCGGGAACAAATATTTCATTTTTATTGGCGATGTGTGTGCATTCGGGCCGATTCCGGGGGCTGGCTCAAAGGAGCCCCAAATAGAGCTATTCAGATTCAGAATACAAAACAATGGGTCCGTGCGGTGCGGTGCGGTGAATTGCGAACAGACCGCCACCGCGGCTAAGATCGCAAGATAACGTATAAATATGACGGTGGAATAAATAAAAGTATTAAATCATATTTTTGTGTAAAAATCGTATTAAAACCACATGGCACATGTCGTTCTGGTACTACTTGCTGGGATCGTTCCTCTTCCCTGTGCCGGCCCGGGAAGAAATTGGGAATCGTCCTTCGGAGCGGAGCAGAAGCACAAAATACTAAAAAGCAACAGAAGCTGAACGAACAGAATTTTTGGGGGGAGTGGGTTATCCCCGGGACCGGGGCTGAGGCCGGGGCCGGGGCCGGGTCGGTGGCGCAGTGGATGCTGTGCCGTCTTCGGCATACAAAACCAGGGCCATCCGAGGAGAAAGAAGAAATTGTGGTGTGGCGGATGGACGAGCATTAGAGACAAGTAAAGCCCACAGCATCCAACACCGCGGTATGTAAAAGAAATTGCAATAAAACCCAAATGTTGCTTTAATATAGAGAAAATATATATAGAAATTTTTATAGATAGGTATCTAGAGGAACGTGAGTCGGTCTGTCCGCACATTTCACATTTATCCGGGGGCGCTCTTCTACTTGCGGATAGTACGCCGCATATACATATATATATATATATATATATATATCCCTACCTATATATTTATATATCGGACCGAGTACACAGTGCATACATATTTATGATTAGATAAATATTAAATTTCGGGCATGTTACCGCTGCTACTGCTGCTGCTGCTGCTTTACCCTGGCTCTTCTCCGTCGAGGAAGCTGAAAATCAATTAAGATGGCAAAATGTTGAATGTGCGTTGGCTTATTGAATTTTTCATTTTAATCCAAAACAAAGAAACGTTCTATCCCCTGGAACGAATACGCACTTTCATTTAACGTTGCCGTTGATTAAAAGGACAAGGTGAATTTATCCCGCCTCCTCTCCATCGGGTGAATTATTCAAATTAATTAAAAGATTCTGGGGGGAAAGATAAGCGACTTGGGGATACATTGAATTATCATCGACTATTGGATTTATGCAGCCGTTAGTATCGGACGTAATGGCCGATAATAGCATAGGGGATGCTTACGATCTCCTTGAGATGAACATTTCAGGGAAACTCGAGAGCTACGGCAATGCGGATTACCGCTCTGAAATTAAAAGCGAATATCCGTAATAAGATTGAAATGTAAACATCTGAAGGATGGAACCATAATCACTATCGATTTTATGTTGTTCGGTTGCAAATTCGTTTTTTTCAAGTGAAAGTTCATAATATTATATTGTCAGTGTACTGAAATGCAATACCTACATTCAACGGTTTTTCATAAATGTAAAAGGGTTATTTCAACAACTTAAGAGATCATTCTGGTTTAGATGCTTTTTTAAAAACTGGTATATTGGTATAAAACTCGGTCGGACTTCGGTTTCTGTCTGTATGTTAAAATAGCTCTCAGAAATCATCGACTTGAAATTTGTCTTAAGTATAGGGCTATAAAATATAAAAATATATTTGTTTTTGCTTATTTAGAAGTCAAAGATGTTTTAAATATGACCATATTGTAATACTTAGTTAAGAAATCTTAGCTTATTTTAATCGTTTCTTTCTTATGTTTTGAGTTGGCAAAAAGTTTCAAATTACTTACGCTAATAGAAAGTCTTGCAGGTATTATTATTATGAAAAGTTTGGATTTTAATCAAATTCATGTTATTTCGAAGATGTGTATAGAGACCAAACTCTCGATTACGTGCGGTTTGTAAGTTGAGAGTAAAGGCAATCACAACACCACCTTTAGTTTTTATTTTGATTTGGGTCTCAATAAAAATAGAAACGGACATACATAACTCAATATATGTACGAGTATATATGTACTTAAATGATAAAGGTACATTTCGTACAAATACCCTTATCTACTGAATTTTTGCTTATTAAAGACCTTAAAAAGTTTGTAATTAAGTAAAATTTGTTTTGTCTGTTAATGCTCCTTCTAATTTTTACGAATCCTCAAACCAAACAAACTTTCGAAAGGCTTGTTGAATTTAGCCCTTCCTCGAAAAACTTGGTCCCAGTTGAGTGCGCAATGTTGCAATAATTAAAATTTAAAGCGGCTGACATTGTTCCCGAACATCCAGCGGGATAACTTTTTCCCCTAAACATAAACTGCAAAGGCGAAAGAATAGAAACTGTTCAATTATTAATCGGGCGGGTTCCAAGGAAGGCTCCAGCGTACGCAGCGGTGCACGAGAGCTGTCACCCCTTGACATTAATTTGTTTCTCGTGAATTTTTGAATAATTGGGGGAGCAACTCGAGCACTTCTGAGGCCCTCGTAATGGCCAACAAAAACTCCAATTATGAATTAAAATGCCATTCCTGCATCCGCGAAGGCGTATAAATTAATTAAACTTACTATTAAAATAAGACAAACTTTTGCGGCGGTCGGCGGCTTGGCAGCACCGCGCCCGCCTAACCCGCTCGCTAGCTTCACCTTAAATAGGTGTGCTGTGCACTTAATTAAATTTCGTCAAAGAGGGACTACTTAAGCAGCATATGACTGGTAAACTTTTCATAAATGTTAAGCCGTAGGAGCCACTGTTCGGCTCATGTAAATCGTTACTTTTGATTTCTGCACTTAACACACACCCTGTGCCCGGCTTCGGGAGACATTTAATAGGGTTTGGGAAGCTTAATTCAACGCAATAATTCGTTTGGTGGCGATAAACGTATAATTACAAAATTATCTTGCTGTTCCCTTCGCATGTATTGCATCATAAAAGTTTTATAACTGCTCTAATTAGTTATTAATGACACGCACTATCTTTATTTTAATTTCTGTTGATGTTGTACCCGGGTTTAGTCACGCCAAATAAAATATAGTGTTTTCTTGTAGCAATTACACACTAATAAAAATGATTGTTCCATAAATTAATGTCATTTTTCAGACTTACCTCGAATATGTTTGCATATTTCGGATATAAAACATGTATTTTTACATAAGTTTGTTTTAGGAAAGAATACATGTTTTATTTAAGTCAATTATAGTTCTTTTCTATTGAAGCTGGAAAAGAATTCGATTGTCAAATTTCCTACTGTGTATTTACAAAATATTACTCGCTGAATTAATATCTAAAATATTCATACTCATATAGTGAAAGGTACGTAACAAAACAAAGTGTACTGTACCAGAATTGTCTAATTAAATGTCTAAAAAAATTAACAAAATAAATGCATCAGTGGGTGCTTTTTCTATTATCTAATTTATATAGAAAGAACAAAAATAACAAATCAGTCACACGTTAGTGCGTTCTTCTGTGATTACGTTTAATCCCTTAATTGCAGGTATTATTTAGATTAAAAAGTAATGTACAATTAAAAACTTACATTAAAAAGTATACGACGTTCAGTCTAGGCGCCATTTGAGTGTTCAAAAACATCTTGAGCCTAATAATGCATAACTATTTGGATTATTATATTAAAAGATTTTAAGATTGAAAATGCCAACAGTTTATCATTTTTACGACAAAGCAAGCTCATCGAAAAAAAAAACAAATTTTCATGAAAAAAAAGGGGTTTTCGTTGTCTGATTTTTCGTTGAAATAGGGTTTTATCGTGACGCCATTTTGTTTAAACTAAAATAGCAAAAGGAAAATACGTATTACCTATACATCAATATACAGGTTGTAAACAAAATTAGCGATTAATCGTTATTTTGGGGTATACTTTATAAAGTTATATTTTTGTGTTTATTTACAATGAGATTAATTTGCACTTTGTTTGATTTTGAAGCTTAGTCAAACGATTAAATTAATAGCCCTGCTTAGTATCGTTTAATCTCAATGAAAATATGGGAATAAAAAAACGCGTTATCAGCGTCATGAAATGAGTCGAGGTTTCGATAAACGGCTGTGAGTGTTCACCCTTAGGTGCTTGCTCACGGAACCTTGAAAGTAAATAGGCGAGCGACGGCTTAAGGCCCCGTCCCACCCCCGATAAACATATTTACAGTGCACACACGCACATGGGACGTGTAATCAAGATATTTGCATGTGTAGGCAAGTAGCCCTCCTGCGAGATAAGGAAGTGCGACTATTTGATTAAGGAATCGACTTGTCTGACTTAATAGCACATTCATCGCTTTCTATTAAACGAACGAGTTAATGACGTCGATTAAGTGTACAAGAGTAGACCCGGGTCGTAAAAGCCTCCTCCTGGTGTAGGTAGACGCTCCTGGCGAATTAACGACACCTCGCCGCCTTCCCACCGGGACCGCGTTAATCGAGTGCCACTCAAACAAATAATACGCAAGCAGCTCCCAGACTTGTATGCAATGATTATAAACTCACAAGGTATTTACGCCTAGATTAGATTAGGCCATTGCTTATGCTCGTTTTATTGTTATTATTAGCAAACAGGTAGTAGCTATTCGAGTTTATGGCCCAGTTGTACATGGACGCCCGATTCAGCGTGGCTTCCCGTTGACATTAAGCGGCCGATGTTTTCGTGAACCGATTCAGCACCTCTGAATTAAGCATTAGCCCTCGCAGGAGTCAATTTTGATTAACGAACCGGACGAGCCGTGCCAAAATTTAATGGCATTTCGCCTATCGTTATCACGGCGGTAAGAAAACATAGTTTGTTCTCGGTTATCCATTTTAAATTCACAATTTACAACCTAACTAACTTCTATGGCGACTCATTAATTTTAATCGAAGAGTTTTGGCAGTTTGCTCGATGTTGGAGCGCTCACAAGTGGTTCATTAAAGATGGACAAATTAACAATTGGTATGGTGGTAAGCTAAGAAAATTCTTCATTTTTTGTTAAGAATTTTAAAGTACATTTCCATGCTGCAAAAAACTACTTCTATTTCCAATTTTTAAGTCAAGATCAATTATTACATTTGTTAATTCTTATTTGGGGAATGTATTCAAAAATAGTAACTATCGAAAAATCACAAAGTTTTTTGGTGTAGTGTGGAATGTTATTAATCTTTTGTATTAATTTCATAAAAAAATTAGTCCCAAGGTTTCAGTATCTTCTTTTTTTTAGTCTTCAAAAATCTTCTTCTAAAACTCTGCAGGACATAAAGATGTTAATCATATCTGCAAAATTTAAGATTTGGCCCTTAAATTTAAATGTTTAAAACCTTTGAAATACATACATAGATATCCTCTTCCATCCCAAAAAATTGAATATTATGGTAAAAAGAAATGACATTGATTAATCACAAGAGTTAATCAATTAATTTAATCGAATAATCAAATGTTATTTTCCTTTTTGATTAATCGGTGATTAATCGATTATTTTAAGACATTTCAAACGAATACGAGGCACTGCAAATTGTATGACCTTAAAAAATTCAAATTTCTTCCAGAGACTCCGAATGCAAATGTCTCGCTATCGATTAATTGTAGCCCATATTGTGATTAGCATAATTGCAGATTAATCAATTATTCTAGAAATTTTGCCATTTTTAAGGTTATCTGCGGAACACTTCAAACCACAGTCATCACATGCAATCGCAAAATGCGCGTCTTACAAGATCGAGAAATTCTTTTATAAAACCACTGCATAAGAAATATAAGAAAAATTTCGCGATTCAATGCAAATCCGGCAGTGATGATAATTCATAAAAATGTTGACTGTTTCTCAATTTGAAGCTATATATGCTGTTTAGCATGCGAAAGTCCGTTTGTGGAGCAACCCTTCAAAAAATGAACAAACTGCGCTTACGTAAGCGTAGTATTTTCGCAGGCTATAAAACTAAAATCAATTTACCACCGGCAAACGTCAGGCTCCGCGATTTTGGGTGTATTTGCTACATGTGTACTTGGGAATTGTCGCAGAGTCGTCGAAATAGATTTTATGCGAATATTTACGTCCCTGCAATATTATGTAAAATAGGTGAAATTTCTCGCATATGCTCGTTCTCATGAAATTTTCCCAAATGCTGAAACGCCAATTTCTTTTGCACTTTAAAACGAAAAGAACTACTCCCTGCTGAATGTACGGATTGGGGCCGCTGCGGGGAGGACGCCGCTCTCGTCCTTCAGCCCTATTCATTCTTTGTCGACCCATCAAGAAAACTTTCTGTTTCTAGTTAAAAACTTTGTTGGCAGTAACGCACACAACTTTCTTTCAAGGCATCGAAACGCTAAGAAAATATCAAGACGCCACTGCAAAGAAAAACGTTCTGGCCCTGGGACTCTAGCGTTCACTGTGTTTTCGGACTCTCTTTTAAAAGGTAACGAGGCGTATCTGTAAATTGAATTCCTCACTCAGATGCTTTTCATATTTTGCACATTTTAGAGCGTTACTCATGCGGAAAGTTGTCCCAATATTTATAAAGTTTTAGCCAGCACGATTGCTTTAGTTGCGATGAAAAAGCGTCTAATCTCTGATATTCTTACTGCATTATTCTGTAAAATATTTCTAAACTGAATGACTTCCAGAACGTAAATTAGAAATTCCAATAAAGTAAAAGAAGCTTTACTTTGATTTAATTCGTAAAATGTTGCACACCTTAATACATGTACAACATTTATTAAAAACTTTTTCTTCACCTCGATTTTTGTTCAATGTGTACGGAACCAATTTTTCATTTCAGTTTTATTAGAGAATTGTATGTATATAAATTATAAAGAAATTATAATATGGATATATGTATCTTTAGTTAATCATCGCTTCATTATATCATAAACTTTTTTATTTTTCTATAAAATTTTATTCTTTTAAGCATTAACGTTTATAATACACAAAAAGATTTAATGCATATTAAACAAATCCTAATTCACTTAATATGCTTAGGACTTGTTAACAGACCATTTAAGACATTACAGACTACAAACGGATTAAATGGGCCCCAGGAAGTTTGTCTGATGAGCTTTAGGAAATAATCCTTAATCCTGTCATGCTCCTGAGTATGTTCCCTTTTAACAATGAGCCATTTTATTGTACAAACCAGAGCATTCACTTTTTCATTTTCTTCAAATTTCACTGACCCAGACATTCTTTTCTTATGTTTCAGAACCAGACACTTTTAATGGATTGACCTTTAATGAACCTTAACGTTGGAAGACAAAGTTGAGTTCAGAGTTCCGAAAATGCAAGAGAACAATATTTCATCGACGCCGGCTGCAAATGGTATCGACCAAGCGCAGTTCGAAGCCGACAAAAGGGCTGTCTACAAGTAAGTTCCTTCACGGTTTTAAGACTATAAATAATTACCCTGCAATATCCTGCTCGATGCGAATTTCTGCATATCCCAACAATGTAAAAGCGACGCGTCGCATTTCGAAGGTTAAAATTAATAAATAAACGAATCGGGAACACGCTCCTTAAGTCTAGGGTTCTAGCCATGCAGTAAGGGGGTGCAATATTTAAAGAAACTGGATGAGACGAGATGTGCTGTGCCGCACGCTCGGGACATGCATGATATCCATACTCATATCCTGCTTAATGTCCCGAGAAACCAATGAGACCATAAGAATGCATAATGGAACCGTCTCAATAAGTTGTGCACTTGGAGCTATCGCTCCTCACGAAATAACTTCCCAGCTGTAGGGCCCTTTCATCGTTTTGTTATTTAAATATGCACTTGTTGCAGACACCCGCTCTTCTCGCTGTTGGCGCTGCTACTTGAAAAATGCGAACAGGCTACCCAAGGCTACATCCCATCCTCGAATTCGTCAGCGTCGAGTCCCAATGGAACCAACAACAGCAGTAGCGAAGGTGACAGCTTCTCCAGGGATATTCAGGTAGGACGGTTGCTTCGTTCCTTTTGAATAACTTCTTGAAACGTTCAGTATCGCTTTTTTACAGGCATTTGTTCAACTGTTAGAGAAGGAAAAACGCCCGCTTTTAACAAACAATGCCGAACTAGATGGTCTGGTAAGTGATTTTTTATACTAAAGGTTCAAGTTACGGTTAGTGTTCCATAACGAAATTTGGACATGCCACAACATTTTATTCTAGAAAACCACCATTGGTCAAATTCCACTCATTAGTATAGATGGAAATTTACTATGAAGATATAAAACTACATATAATGTTTCATCGAAGAAACTTCTCTCAGCTAAAATTCCTGAACTCCTGGAAGTTTTGTTTTTATGTCTAATGATGACCAACTATAACTCTAACAAAATTTCATTCATGGTTAATTACTTGTGAATTCGAGCGTTAAAATCAAACATCCGTCTTCGTTGATAAAATTTCATTAAGCGAGGGATTAAAGTTTCGCAAATTCTATCGAAATTCTAAATATTTTGTCCATTTTTGAAAATCATTGAATCTTCAATTGTAGATTGTAGATTGAATCTTTTATTTTTTTACATTTGGTAGTTATTTTTTAATATGGTATTTCAGATGATAAAAGCGCTTCAAGTCTTAAGGATACACCTATTAGAATTAGAAAAGGTAGAAGTAAAAGTAAATGTATTAAATCAAACAAATTTAAAAATTCTATCTACTTAGGTTCAGGAGTTATGCCGAGATTTCTGCACAAGGTACATTGCCTGCTTACGAGGTAAAATGCAATCAGAAAACTTGCTGCGATCTGATTACCCACTAGAGAACAACAATAATTTATCCAATTCAAACAGTCCAATTAATAGTCCTGAACAAGTAAAATTTCCGTACAACCCTTGAAGAATTATGTCATTGAATTTAGCATAATTCCAGGAACAGGTAACAAGCCAATCAACAAACTTTTACGCGAACAGTGAATACCTTCCTCCATCTGAAACCGCTGACTACAACAGCATTCCAGGTAAGACTACTCAATTGCTTTGGCCAATATCTTACAAAAGGGAATTACAGGTGCTTTTAACTTACCAACAAATAACTCAATAAGCGAGCCTAACTACAATAACAACTCGAACGACATAAGCAGCAACGGGAGCAGCATCCCTCTGGGTGGTCTGCCCCCCCAGCATCCGGCGACAACGATTGCTGCAGCCCATCAATCATCAGTTCCAACAACGCCGCCAGCAAACACAATGAACTCCTCGCAAATTTTAGGATCCACTCCCTTAAGCCAAATCGGATGCCCTCCGCTGTCGCTGGACCAATACTCAGGTTCGTCTCCTTCTTGCGTTGCTAGCATAGCTTCCGAGACGGATCATAAATTTTGTATTTTTGCATACCGCAGGACAACTATCTCCATGTGGAAGCTCCGACGACATCGATTCCGAATTAGATTCAAATAACGACGATCTAAGTTCCAATTTTTCAAATAACTCCGGCTCCAAGCGGCAGAAGCGTGGAATTTTGCCAAAGCAAGCAACGAGCGTAATGAGAGCGTGGCTATTTCAACATTTGGTCGTAAGTAGACGAATTATTTTTGATTTATGCAGACATTAAGCCGTTTTATTAGTCCATAAGGAGTTATGCATAAGTTACATTCACTCTGAGGGGCCGACTGCTGATTCTGTTTGTTTAATGTTGTTCAATTGCTTTTCAGCACCCTTACCCGACAGAGGATGAGAAGCGCGCCATTGCAGCGCAGACTAATCTTACGCTTCTGCAGGTACGTGTACTCTTCCTTAGATTTTGCTTGTTTATAAATAAGGAAAAGAAGAAAGAAACACACGAGTTTTTATTTTGATAATCTGAATGCAGAAGAAATAAGATTAACTTGTGTGACGCATGCATTCCGTGCAAATATTTCGCAGAAGCAATTTGCCTTTGTATCTTTCAACTGTTATCAAACATTTGTCTACCGCTTTTCTTAGACAATTTTAAGCTTATTTGTTTATCTGTCAGCGTATGATTTCCTCAGCTTTTTTCATTCAGAAAGACCAATGTCGAATTTTAATGAAACACCTAGTTTTAAGAAAAGACGGAATACGCTCGAATCTTTCGACTTTATCCTTATTGCAAACTGATAAATACAGCAAACCGTCAAGAAGTACTTTATCAACTGTTAAATGCACAAATACATTAATTTCAATTCTGTTATATATCATCCTTAGCGTAAAGTTGAAAACAATATATTAAAAAAAAAAACTAGTGTAACATAAAAAAAGGTTAAGTACATATTTTCATTATTCTATTGGATATAACTCAGGTCAACAATTGGTTTATAAATGCTCGGAGAAGAATTCTTCAACCAATGCTGGAACATGCAAGTGACAACGGCGCTTCTCAAGGTATTTTACGAAATTTATTAACATTTAAGTTTATTTAAATGTTTGTTGAAAAATTAGCTCGAAAGAAACCCCAAAGCAATGGAAACAGTCCATCGAAACGCTTTTGGCCGGAAAACTTAGTTTCTCAGAATAACTTAAATCCAGCTATGATTGATCCAAACATCGAAAATATTAGTGCTAATGGAAATAGAGCAGAAGTTGAACGAATACCACCACAGAAGCTAGACGAAAATTTCTACAGTTCAGATGAGAGCAACGACAGTTTAGTTATAGACCAGGAATGTTGAATTATCAACTCTGCTTACGTTGATAATGTATTATTTTAAAATCCAAACCAAATTAAACAAAATCTCAAAATTAATTCATTACAATCCAGAGTTTTCCAGAAAATTCATTTAGACGAAAGGTTTGCGATATTTATTAATTGTATCCTAATATAAAAAAAAAAAACAAATAATTAAGAGAAACAGAACTTGAACTTGAAATTTCTATCTATCTAAATTATATTTCGTAAAAAATTTAGCAAATGAACAACGTGAGAACTATTAACTTTGCGTTGAATATTTGAATAAACTTCTGATTTGTAACATTTAGAAATGAAGCGGCATTTTGAATAAATTATGCAGCTCTTCTTCAATCTCTTAACGTTTTTAAGATACCTCGCAGACTGCTTCTAATTAAAATAACTAAATAACTAAATTAACTAACATTTAAACTCAAATAGAACTTAGGTGCAGTCATCAATGTTCTTCCAAATACTGTTCTTCGATCTCTTTACTCTTAAAATTTAACCACTATTTTGGCAAAGTAAACGCAAAGTTAATTTGTTCTCTCCGAAAAGGTAAATGCGAACAATCTAACTACCCATTCCTGTGAAGATACAGTACGTGAAAAAAATTACAAATAAAATACGAATACGAACAAATACCAAATTCATGTATATAGAAAGAAAGTGTCCAAGAGACTGCTGAAACATATTCTGGCGATAATTAAGCGCGTAACGCAAAGTGCGTATTTAGTCATAAACGTCATGTTTCTTGAATGTGCCATGAAATTAAGTAATAAGCACTATGCTTCGAGTAAATGCGAACTTAAGGAACCTAAGAAACGTAGAGCTGAGCCACAGCGAACTAATCTAGCAAACTATTGACGAGGGATAGACTCGTTTGAGGAACTAAGGCGAATCAGTTTACCGATGTATACGTAATACTTACCTCATATTTTTTAATTGTAAAAATTATACATACATATATATATATACACATAAAAGTTGACCGCAATAAATGTATACCAATATTTTAGAATATATTTTTAGTGTAACTGAAAAATCGTGTTTGGGGCTATTGTCCCGCTAAAATTGTTATGTTCTTTACCATTTTTCTAGTTTATTTTTTATATTTCCGCTCTAAACAGTATTAACGTAAATCCATGTTTGTAAAAAAACAAGTGCAGGAGTATACCCTTAAACACATTTCATATGTATACGTCAAATAACATTTAGATTTGTTAATAGGAAATTATATAGTTAGACCTTACGCGGACACACCTGCGAATTTACTCTGATACTCTTATCAAGTTTATTTGCTGCTGAATTAAGATGGGTTTTTTAAAGTTACTTGAATATTGCAAATTTCTTCAATTATGTAATTTTTTATACATAATTTCAAAAGAATAAAATTAATATTTTCCGAGAAAATCTTATTCCTTCATCAAAATTACCAAAAGTTGGGAATTGCTTAAATTTAATTCGGTTAATGTTGTAAGCCGCAATAATTTCGCAAAAAGCCGTAGGTACTGAATTAAGGGTGGGATTGTTAGAAATTTTATATATTTGGTACTACTATTCTATGCTTATTACTTACAAAAGACAGGATTTCATATATTATCTTATTGATATTATTGTCTACGTTTACTGACCGTCTGCTGACTTCCATATTTTATTGTTGTTTGTTTACCCTTAATTGAGAGTCAGAATATATACAAAAAAAATTTTAGTTTCTTTATTCATTATATCTTTATTAAATGTTTCTCATGCGAATCGCACGTGATAAAATAAAACGGTTTTATAAGTAAGGTAGTTCTATTAATTTTGCATTTATTATTATTTTTAATTAATGATTATGTGGATGAACAATTCAATTATTTTTACATATGTATTTTAAATTTTAATTGGATCAATTAACAAATTTAACCATTTAAATGTTTACATAACCAACTTGCTTCCGTAAATAGTAACAATGAGATGGCATCGGAAAATTAAAATAATTAATAAAAAAGCAAATTCTCCCAGTCCAGTCTGTCCGCGTAGGTCACAACTTAATACTGAAACAAAATATACGTAAATATATTCCATCCTATTTATAAAATATTCGAACTAACTTAGAGTAAAAGATAAGAGAGCTACTACTTAAGCAATTAATTCTTTTTGTAACGCTTAAACCTCCTGTAAGCTTTCGTAGTTAAGGACATCTAGTGTGCATTGAAGAGCTTTCTTTTAAACCTCTTCAAGGCCCAGTGCAATTGATAAAAATTCGTGAAAATTATAGTTTACGAAAGGACAGTGCCGCTTTCGATTAAGACGTTTATCCACACTTAAATCAAAATGTCCAGGTACGTCACACCAGTGCAATATATTCGAGAAAAGAAGCGAAGTAAACGAATCAAAATCAATTATTTATCGCAGCTATGAAACGTTTGTCGGGTGCCCAATTTCTTCAACTCAGTGCAGAGGCGAAATTTCGTTTGATATCCGTTTTCAATGCATCATGCCTGTGATAGTAGGTTCTTGTGTTAAAAAGTGTTGTAATGCTTCAGTGACCGAAATGATTCCTATAGCGAATTCTGCGCTAATTTGCCATAATTGTCTCAATCAATATATAGTTTAACCATGTACATATACATCTAAAATGCATATGTATACGTTAGCAATATATGAAGCAACGATTATTTCCAGTTTTACCGTCTATAAACACTTTGCTTTTTAACTTATTTTTTTCAGAATTTAGAAATGTAACAAGAAACTTTCAAATAACATAAGTCTTCTAAAGAAAACAATAAAAGAACATGTAAAAACATAATAAATTAATTTCAAAATATACAACTGCGTTTTTATCTTTAAATTGAATATTCAAAACCTTTACTTAATAGGTTTTTTGAATCAGAAAATACAGCCCCTGTTCATTGAATTAGGACCACTCATATCTCTCCCAATTTTTCCAAACTTCTGCCTCTATCGTCATAAAAATGCAGGGTTTTCCAAATAAAAAATTTTTACGTATAATTGTAAGATAAGGTGATCTAACATCAGGAACCTGCGAAATCCCACCCCTTATCCCTTTTTGTGGGGAGTGTTAATCAGCCTACCCTTCCCTTTACCTGACTTTAGCGGTGTTCACATATGTAGGCAGCACTACAACCGCAGCACAGACGAAGCAGCACCTAAACCTAACTAGTACTTAACTTAGGAATCTAACTGAACTGGCCCACCGCTAAATATCACAGTTGTGCAAAGTCAGTCAGCAGTTAGCGCCGGCAGTAGTAACATCAGCAGTCAGCACTCAGCAGTTTTGGCGACTAGCTCACACTCATATCAACTTTCAATTATAATACCTACCTGAATTAAATCTAGTGAAGCTTACACGGTGTTTAATTCCTACATTTAGGACATTAATTCCTACATTTGGGGGCTCAACCGCCTGCGAAAACGCATAAATACAGTGCAGTTAAGAAAGTAAACTCAGTGGAACTCAACATGTGGAACCAATATACGGTTGATCAGCTTAAAGCAGAATTAGCAGCGAGAGGCTTGGACACGACAGGGCTAAAAGCAACTTTGATAGCGAGATTGATAGAAGCACGGCCGTAGCTAGGGAGGGGCATTGTGGGGCAATGCCCTACCTTGAAATCACAATGCCCTACCTTAAAAATACCAAAAACTAAGATAAATTATCATAATTAAATTGTTTGTTCATAGTTTGAGATAAAAAAAATTGCAGCGATAGGTATTTAAACTTTTCCGAACATAGCACAGTTTGTGACATTCATTTGATATTATAATAATTCTTTGTTCTGTTTATAGATGGCATTTGAAGTATGTGCAGCGGGAGCACAGACATATAATAAAAACAAGACCCAACATTACTGTTGGGGCCTATACCAGGCACCTCGTAAAGAGGTACTGATTCACAGTAGGTATGAGGCGAGGGGAGTTAAAACAAAACAAACAACAAGAATTTTTGGTATTAATGAAAATGTGAAAATTTGTTATTAAATGAAAATTAATTCAAAATATAAAGGATAAGTCAACAAATGAAAAATGTAAAGAAATAAATATTTATAATTCAGAATATGTATATGTATATCTACAAAATAATGAAGTACGAAGTAAATAACAATTCAATCTAAAACAATAATTCAAAAGATGATAATTCAAAGGGATACTCCAAAACTTCAACTGAGTCCCAAATTATTGATCACTTTTCCGATTCTGGTCTCTATCAATTAAGTGGCATCAAAAACCACCTCGGCAGACAGCTCGACCTTATTTTTTCCACCAATCCTCTTGACTCTACTGTTACCGAAAGTCGCCACCTCCTTTCTACTCTTGATTCTCACCACCCTCCCCTCTTCCTATCTCATACCTCTGAATCGCCTACCCCTCTCTCCAACAGTGAACCCAATTTCCGTTACAATTTCCGTAAAGCCGACTTTGCAAAGCTTAATCTCCTTTTAAGTCATTCCAACACCCTAACTTCCCTAAAAGATTCACAACTACCCATAAATAACTGCGTCTCCCTATTCTACACTGAACTTTTCAGCTGCATATCAAAATGTGTTCCCTTTGAGCCTGTAAAAAATCGCTCCACATCACCACCCTGGTACGATAGAGAGCTCCGCTCCCTGCTTAATAAAAGGAATAAACTCTGGCATTCCTTCCTCCAGTCCAGATCTGACGCCGACTTCTCTTCCTACTCTGCCGTTTCCTCGCTCTTTTCCGAACGTTGCGAATCCCTTTATAAAGACTACCTCGCCTCCATGCAATCTAAAATTATTTCCGAGCCCAAGCAGTTCTATAAGTTTATTAATGTTAAGCGCAAGTCCAACGGCTACCCCTCCGTCCTTAAGCTTGGCAACATATCTTCATCAGACCCTACTGAAATTGCTAACCTTTTTGCTGAATTCTTCAGTCAATCTTTCTGCGATCTCGACTCTGACCCTGACCCCATCTTTTTCTCCACCCTGGAAGGCTGCGCCCAAACCTCCCTGGTCTCCATCGACATCGACCCTTCTTTAGTTGCCTCTAAAATCAGTGCCCTCGTTGACGATACTGACCCCGGTCCCGATGGCATTCCAGCTATTCTCCTTAAGAAATGTTTAGCCCATTTAATCCAACCCCTCTCCCATCTCTTCCAACTCTCCCTTTCTGAGGGTATTTTCCCTGATCTCTGGAAGAACTCTTATATCACTCCTATCCATAAAAAGGGAAGTAAAAGCGATATCTCAAATTACCGTCCTATCGCCAAACTATCTTGTATCCCTAAACTTTTCGAAAGCCTCATCTACGACTCCTTGTCTTTCCACTGTAAATCCATCATATCTCCAGCCCAACACGGCTTCTTCAAAGGTAGATCTACTACGACCAATTTATCTACCTTCGTGTCCCGTACCCTTCTTTCTATGGAGAACGGCAACGAAGTTGATGTCGTAGCCACCGATTTTAGCAAAGCCTTTGATAAAATTTCCCACAAAATTATTACCCTAAAATTGAACTACATCGGCCTTCCCCCCCTACTCTTATCATGGATCAATTCCTATCTGGATAATCGCCAATACAGCGTCCGTTTTGACTCCTCGATTTCTAATCCCATCGTATCCCATTCCGGTGTCCCTCAGGGCAGCCACCTCGGCCCTTTAATTTTCATATTGTCCATTAATGATGTCGTGAATGTTATCAAACATTCTGACATCCTAATCTATGCCGACGATATGAAAATTTTCAAACAAGTTTCTAGTACATCCGATTCTTTACTGCTCCAAAGCGACCTCGACAATTTTCATACCTGGTGTTCAAAAAACTTCCTTGATCTCAACATATCTAAATGCCAAGCCATTACCTTTTCCCGGAAACGCACCTCCACATCTCCCAGATCCTACACCATCTCTGGTGTACCCATCCCTTTAGTTACCTCCCTCAGGGATCTTGGTGTCATATGTGATAGTGAACTCAACTTCCGTTCCCATATTGACCAATCTGTCAGCAAGGCCAACTCTGCTCTCGGCTTCGTAAAACGGTGGTCTAAGGAGTTCTCCAATCCCTTTGTTACCAAATCACTTTACATATTCTTTGTCCGACCCCTCCTTGAGTATGCCAGTCAAGTTTGGTCCCCCTATCAATCCTCCCTCGTTAACCGGATTGAATCGGTCCAGCGCAGATTCATCCGTTTTGCCCTCCGTGACCTTCCATGGGCTGATCACCTCAATCTCCCGCCCTATGAAAACCGCCTGAAACTAATCGACCTTGAACCTTTAGCCCTTCGTCGTGATTTCGCCGATATTGTCTTTGTCCACCAGATCCTTGAGGGTTCCATCGACTGCCCCGACCTCCTTCAACGCATCTCCCTCAACACTAACCCCCGCAACGTCAGATCCTTCCCCACCTTCCATATCGACTGTCATCGAACCAACTATGGCCATTTCGAACCCTTGTCCAGAATGCTACGGAAGGTTAACAACTCTCCCGTCTTTGATTTTCACCTCGACAAAGCCACCCTTAAGCGTAGCCTACACCTGCTAAATCCCTCCCCTCCCTAATCTAGTCACAATTTTAGTTTAGTTTATTTAGTTTTAGTCTTAATTTAAGAGTTAGACTTAAGGTAGCTTGTAGTAAGCGAAATAAATAAATAAATAAATAAACAAAATTAAAATTAAAATACTAATTCAAAATAGTTAATTCTATAAAGCTTAATTCTAATGTTATTAATATGAAATGAGAAAAAGGGATAAAGTATTGAATTAGTGAAGGAAAGTATATTTATGGAATATAAATATATAGATACAGTCGTTTAATGTCTGTGGGTGTACGTTAAGTACCGCAGACGAAACTAACGCAAGGGGATTTGAAGTACTTAATGACCTTCAGGAAATCCTGGCGGTAATAAGTATGAGTTTTGTAGTACGCGTAGGAAAACCTTTGTGTAGTGTTTACGAAAACCTAAATAGTTCAGGAAAGCCTGATTCAATTTGGTAGGAAAACCCACTGCTCAGAAGAAATTTTCTACTTACTTCCTGGAAAGCCAGTCAGCGAATGTGTTACCGGAAAGCCGGTGATCGAAATTGTCATTTTCGGCTCTTGTCTCCGGTATTTATACGATTTGGGAATGTTTGGAGGCAAGAGTTCCGTGATGAGTGGCTATGTGGCGTTTTGAAAAGATGGCGCTTCATCCTTGAGGACTTAATAGTTATTCTTCATCATTGAGGATTTAATAGTTATTAGATCCATGCTCATGGTCTCTCACAGAAATTATTTGTCTACGAATAGCTATTGAATATACATCACTGACCTAGAGGTCAGTGATAATATGGTGATTGATTTTGGAGCCCGTGCTTCGAGGGTAGATCAATTATGATACATTTTTTACTTCCGCCCTACCTGTAACCAATGCTGCCCTACCTCAAATTCGACTCTAGCTACAGCCCTGGATAGAAGCAGAGGAAAAAACGAAGCAACAAAATTCGGCAGGTACAAGCAGCACTATTAACCATGGACATTCAGGTAACAGTACACCAACTAACACTAGCGCAATAAGCAGTGATAACGGACTAACAATAAAAACGAATCCAGTTAAGAAAGCAGAACAATCGATAAATTTCTCACAATTTAAAGTCGGAGACATCGAAGAACTCATAGTAAAATTCAGTGGAGACAATAATATAAAAATTAGAAACTGGATAAAAGATTTTGAGGAAATCGGAATCATGCTAGGTTGGAACGATATAGAGAAATTCGTTTTTATGAAAAAACAATTAGCTGGAACCGCGAAAATTTTTGCAAGAACAATTACGTGCAGGTCATATGCAGATCTCAAATATCATCTCATCGCAGAATTTGAAAAAGAAGTGTGTAAAGCCGATGTCTATATTAAACTACAACGTCGTAAGAAAAAATCATTCGAAAGTTTCCGCGAATATTACTACAAAATGATTGAAATCGCTAACACCGCAGATGTGGACGAATTGTCGACAATACACTTCATAATTAACGGCATACCCGATAAAGAAGAAAACAAACAAATTCTCTACAATTCAATAACGCTAGAAGAACTAAAAAACAAGTTAGACATTTACGAGAAAATTAAATTCAAACTAACTAAGCCAGACGATACGAGCAAAAAGCCTACTAACAATAAACCCAACAATAATAAAAGCGGAAAAACCCGTTGTTTTAACTGCGGCTCAAATGAGCACCTCCGAAAAGATTGTAAATCGGAAACAAAATGCTTCAGTTGCAATAAATTCGGACACTCCTCTCCCGACTGTCCACATAAAGCAGGTCCATCGACAAAGCAAACTAACCTGATCGAAATACAAAACATTAAAAAGATTTACATAAAAAATCAACCCTTCCAAGCCCTGGTAGATACAGGAAGTGACATCACAATCCTAAGGGAAGACGCATATAAGAAATTAAAAAACACACACCTTACAAAACAAAAAACAAATCTTATCGGTCTAGGTCTGGGTAGGTGCCAGTCAATCGGTTATTTCGAAGCACCTTTCAAAGTGGACAATATTGAATTAAGCACAACATTCCACGTACTCTCAAAACAGTCGATCCGAGTAGAATGCATTTTAGGCAAGGACACTATATCCAAAGCCAAAGTAGTGATAGAAAATAACAAAATAACATTCCACGACAGTTCTACTGAAGAAAACTCAATACTGCACATTGAAGTAGATAACAATAACGAAATTGACGTTCCGCCGAAATATGCAAAGGAAATAAAGTCGATAATTCAAAACTATAAACCTCAAAAGAATACAGAATGCCCAATCAAAATGTCGATTATTTTATCCGACGAAAGTCCAATTTTTTCAAACCCAAGACGATTAGCGATCACTGAGAAAAAAGCAGTAGAAAACCAAATAACGGAATGGCTAGCTGACGGCATCATTCGTCCTTCAAAATCACCCTTCTCCAGTAACGTCGTAGTTATAAAGAAGAAAGACGGAACTCATCGTATTTGCATAGACTATATGCGTCTTAACGCGAAAACTACGAAAGAACAATTCCCAGTACCAATTGTAGAAGAAGTCCTGGATAAGTTGTCAGGATCAAAAGTATTTACCAAACTCGATTTAAAAAACGGATTTTTTCACGTCCCAATGCACGAAGATAGTATAAAGTACACAGCTTTCATCACCACGAAGGGTCAATTTGAATTTACCCGTGTACCATTCGGACTGAAAAATTCACCAGCAGTCTTCCTGCAGTTCATTAATTTAATCTTCCGCGAATTATCGGCAAAGCAATATGTCGAAACATATATGGACGATCTTATCATAGCAGCGAGCAGTGAGGAAGAAAACCTAAAAAAACTTAAAGTTGTCCTAAAAACTGCAGCCGAAAACGGTCTAAATATCAAGTGGTCTAAGTGCAGCTTCCTCAAACGTCGCATTGAATTCCTAGGACATATAGTAGAAAACAGCACTATCAGCCCATCAGAAGATAAACTAAAAGCCGTGAAACACTTTCCCGAACCAAAAAACATTAAGGAACTCCAAGCATTTCTGGGACTTACGGGATACTTCCGTAAATTTATAGAAAACTACTCTATCTCAGCGAAACCACTAACCGACTTGTTGCGAAAGAACCAACCCTTCAAGATATCAGAAGAAGAACGAAAAGCTATAGAAAAGTTGAAAAACTGTTTAACACAAAAACCCGTACTACACATCTACAATCAGAACGCAAAAACAGAAATTCATACCGATGCTTCCAAAATAGGATGTGCAGCAGTATTGATGCAATTCCAGCCTGATAACAAATTTCATCCAGTTAATTTTTATAGTCGAAGAAATCTACCATCAGAAGAAAGGTACCACAGCTACATCCTGGAAGTAATGGCAGTGTATTTAGCTCTTAAAAAATTCCGCATTTACGTCCTAGGAACCGAGTTCAAAATTATAACGGATTGCATCGCCTTTAAGCAGACAGTAGAGAAGAAAGACTTACCTATAGCAGTAGCTAGGTGGATAATGTATATGCAAGAGTTTAATTTTGAAGTAATACACAGAGCTGGGAAAAAAATGACTCACGTAGATAGTTTAAGCCGATACCCAGTAACCTACATAATCGAGAAAGAGCTATTAGCGCGAATAAGAAAAGCTCAAAACACCGATGAATATATAGTAGCCATCAAAGAAGTCCTTAAACTCAAAAGCTATGAAAACTTTACAATAAAAGGAGAACTTCTCTTTAAATATGAAAATGGCAAAGAACTGCTCGTAATACCAAGAAACATGGAACAGGAAATAATAAAAATGAAGCATGAAGAAGGACATTTCGCCGCACAGAAAACTACACACCTCATTAACCAAGAGTTCCACATCCCCAAAGTGGATCAAAAAGTTCAAAGCTGCATAAGGAACTGCGTTAAATGTATACTTGCCAGTAGAAAAGCAGGCAAACAAGAAGGTTTCCTACACACCCTTGACAAAGGAGACACCCCACTTGAAACACTTCACCTAGACCACATCGGACCAATGACAGCAACCTCAAAACAATATAAATACATATTAACAGTCATCGACGCCTTTTCCAAATACGTCTGGATATACCCTACCAAAACACTTTCAGCAGATGAAGTCCTCAAGAAGCTAAAAGACCTGCAGCAGCACTTCGGCAACCCCAAGAGATTTATAACAGATCGAGGCACAGCGTTCACAGCCAAAAACTTCCAAGAATTCTGCCGCGAAGAAAACATCGAACATGTATTGATAACCACCGGAGTACCTCGAGGAAACGGCCAAGTCGAAAGACTCAACAAAATCATTATTGAAGTCCTGAAAAAGTTATCAATTGACGCGCCCGAGAAATGGTTCAAATGGACCGCTGAAGTACAAATCTCCATCAACAGCTCATTCCAACGATCCATTCAAAGAACACCATTTGAAGTCCTTTTCGGAATGCCAATGAGGAAGAAGGATAACGTCGATGTACTAAGCGCAATAAAGGAAGAAGTACTTAATACATTCGACGAAGAAAGAGACAAATTACGACACGATGCTAAGCAACAGATCGAAAAAATTCAGCAGGAAAACAGAAGGACTTTCAACAAAGCTAGAAAAGCAGCCAAAGAATACGAAGTCGGCGACCTAGTGGCTATAAAAAACACACAATTCAAATCTAATAAATTATCTCCTAGTTTTTTAGGTCCGTACGAAATCACAAGGAAAGGACGAAATTGCCGCTACACTGTAAAAAAATGCTCAGATTCGGACGGTCCTAAGGTCACCTCAACAAGCTCAGACAACATGAAACCCTGGAGAGAAGAAGAGGATGTGCAAGACGAAGACTCGTTCGGGCCGAACGAGGACCAGGATGGCCGGATGTAGGCAGCACTACAACCGCAGCACAGACGAAGCAGCACCTAAACCTAACTAGTACTTAACTTAGGAATCTAACTGAACTGGCCCACCGCTAAATATCACAGTTGTGCAAAGTCAGTCAGCAGTTAGCGCCGGCAGTAGTAACATCAGCAGTCAGCACTCAGCAGTTTTGGCGACTAGCTCACACTCATATCAACTTTCAATTATAATACCTACCTGAATTAAATCTAGTGAAGCTTACACGGTGTTTAATTCCTACATTTAGGACATTAATTCCTACACATATGTATCTAAATCTTTTAGAAATACTGCAATTTCCTTACTCTTTCGAAAGTTGTTGAAAAGAGTTTGTCAGCTAGTGAAGTCAATGTTGTATTCAGTGTGAATTTTTGGACATAAGTGATTTTAATTGAAAGTTTAGTGAAAATAAAAATCGGAAAATGTAAAGACATAAGTCAGGTAAAAAAAGTCGGCGATAATTGCCCTAGTAGCCTGAGAGGTTTTCCTTTCGAGATATTCTATTTATTTTCCGCTTTTGTAAAACGTTTTAGAGAAAAGAAAGGCAAAATTTTAATAAATGCTTAGTGGTCCTAATTCAATGAACAGGGACTGTATTTCTTAGCTTTCGTCTTAAGTGAAGAAAACCAGCCCCGGCCTCAACAATTTGTATTTCAATTTCCAGGTACGTTCTCCGTCCTATTTCGAAATTATATGCAAAATTATAATTTGTGATATACGCAAAAATCAATTTCGTTATTGAATGTGTCTGAGAAAATTGGGTGAATAATTTCCTGTCGAAGATGAAATTAATCAAATCACATGTCCAATTTCATGAGCATTTACAGCAGCAGCAGCAGTGGAAAGTTCAAATAAACTTAATTTTTTTTTTTCTAAAATTTATTGTAAAGACAAAATGAGGAATTTATATAATATTTTTAAAAAATCATAGCTGGTTATATTTTGTGGGCTGCGCAGTAATCAACGTCAACGTCTTCAGATCCCTGTTCGCAATCTTCCTTAATTCAATTGCCGCATGCTTCAACTGAATAGCGCAGTCGGGACTGGCGTTCTGGGGCAAAACCGTGACTTCCCGGTCGAAAATGTTGGCCAACCCTTCAAGAAGCTCAATGAATCCCAATGATAGTGCAGCCCTGCGAATTCTGTTCAACTCCTGCAATAAATTATGTAATAAATAAATCGAACTTAATTTTTTCCGCATACGTACTTTATAAAAGTGAGGTGTTTTTTCAGGCAATTTCTTAGCGTGTCGAAGAACTTTTTGTATATCAGACTGAAGGCCTGCCTGCTTGATCCAAACAACGCAATTTTGCGAGTAGCTCCTTTTCTCCGATTTTACCTAGAGTTCAAAGTTATTAGCGTGGCAATTTCAAAACTTGACTACTACCGGGAAAGATGGAGTTTCGCCTGGAAGAGCCTCGTCGGTTGTACCGAGCAATCGCAAGTCGCCTAGCCAAGGCACAACATTATTTCCTTAAAAAGGAATAATTTAATTGAATAATAAATAGAAAGTAATAAATTTCTATAAAGTACCTGGTGGCAGAATATTTAGCATCAAATTCGATTTCTTCTTACTATCAGCATATGAATAAATAAAACCGTACCAATTGTCGTTTAGTAAAACTAACGCCGCCATGTTCTCTACCTACGAAAATAATTTTATCGATCCCAAAACCTAATATTAAATTGCTTATACCTTTAGAGCACCGTGCAAAAGTACGCAGACTGACTCTCTGTTCGCCTCGCTTAGCACGGCGCTTTTTCCATCTTCGTCGTCGGAGTTATTCCCTTCAGTTTTCGCATAAAAGGTGCGTATATCATTTTCAAGTTTTTCGTATTCATTAGATGCTGCATCAGGTTTTGTGGGTTTTAACTTTTCCTGCTTTTTAGCAGACTTCTCCTGTTCCATTTTCGGGACGATAAGATGCCGACTTATAGAAACAGGGGATCCAATGTCCGAAAGGGCTAAGAACCCGCAAATTTCGAATCTTCTTGATATAACTCGAACCGCATCTCTGCCGAATTCGTCTTTACCTTTACATGGCTGAAAGTTAAGAAAATAAAATAAAATAGAAGAAGAAGAAACTTCATAAACTCCCATTTAACCCGGCGTCGTATGGTATAAAATTAGTACGACAACTGTAGGGTGGGGTCAAAATGACCCAGATTTTCAACTGTATCTGATTTTTACCTTGTCAAGGAAATTGAAGGGTTTTTCTGTTTAATTAGATAAACTAATTCCCAAATTAAAATATTTTAGTGAAAAACAATAAAAATTCGTATCATATTAGGAGCTTTTTATTGAAAATCTCGGCAACGTCACACTTTTGTTTTTAGAAATACCCGCGTTTAAAAATACCACGGGTCATAATGACCCAACCTGGCTGACGCCGGGTTAAATATAGTAATATATTTATAGCTTCTGTTACTATTGGCAATATATTTTAAACATTTATCCCTTTATCCAAAATGATCAAATGACGAATATAGTTGAACGAGATTCAAAATTTGCATGCCGAAAGTAATTTAAAATTCAGTATCCCCGAAATGCACTATTCTATGTACTGATTTTAAAGATGGTGGTGGTGTTTGAGCTCAAAATGCTAAAAGTTGAAATCTCCAAAATATGAACTTCCAGGAAAACCTACCTTCAAAATTTTATTATAGTATAAAAGCTTTCTAAATTAGGTGTTAATAAAAACTTCATATAAAACAAATTGGAAAAGCGGCTCGATGGACCAAACCGTGTTTGAGATCTGATTTTTAAGAATTCCTTAGTATTTTTTTCAACATTCTACTAGAAGGCAGGCACTAACATTTTACAGAGAACATACCATGGGAGGAGGCCAAATCATGATTGCACACTCAAGCTTAAAGTACCCTCCGCACTTCAGCATCGCTTCAAACTGTCTGTAGTTAAGGTCGCACATCCTGTCTACCATTGAGATGACCGCAGCTTTAGTTAATTCGCCCTTATTTTCCTCAGGAAGGAGCAGGCTTCCCTTGAGCCCACTGATGTCCAAAAATTGCTGATAAAGCTGAGTGGCCTGACTGAAGTAAGAATCGTGTATAGTCCCGAGGCATATGAAACTTATTCTGCTCGACTGGAGAAAGACGAGCCAGGTGAACTCGGGGTCGTTCCTCTTCACGGTGAGGTTTGCAATAGTTTTCTTCAGAGATGTGTTGCAAAAACCAATGCCAACGTCGGTGAACGCGATAACTTGGCAGAAATTCTGAGTTCCCCAATTTGATGCAAGGATGTTGCTCACAAACTGGAGCATGCCTTCCAAACTTGTTTTGTCGTAATGTTCCACTTTTTTTAGTGCTTGCTTAATGGTGTCGTAATCCCTGGTGAAATCCACGACAGTCTCAGATAGCGCGGAATAGACCACCTGCAATCAAAAATACAAATTAATTTCATCAGAGGACATGGGAATTAGATTCTTCAACGTTTTACTATGTATAGTCATGACTTTATTTTTCAAGAATTATTAACAACTGAATTCAGAGTTGTCCAGTTGGTCCCACGACAACTTGACTAAAATCCTGAAGGGCAATGGGCACCAAAGAAGAAGAGTAATTGGGGGTTTTTGGGATAACTGGCATTTTTGAACAATAGAGCACGGAAGTTTGATACTATTAATCCAACGACGGTTTAGATTAAACCATTACAGAAGAAGTTGCCTTGTTCAGAATTCAAAGTCCCCCTAAAAAGGCAACCAATTGAAACGTCATTTTTGTCTAGTAGATGGGCGCCCTCAGAAAACTTATAAAGTACATAGAAAGAAGATTGACTGATAGAATTTTTAATTTCAATTTAATTTCAGTATACACAGTGGATAGATGGTTAGTATCAAAAATAATACAATATGCATTTAAAGTTTTAAGTAGCGATCAGTATACATGAAAAAAATTTACTGCATGTAAAAACGAAAAGAAATTAGTTTCTACAAAACACGAATGTCCTTCATGAAAATATTTTAATTTTTAAAATCTCATTCAATACATTCAATTAGGTAAATATAAATAAAATTTTCTAAGTAACATATCAGAACAAGATATCAGTGAATAGGTTCGCCTTAGGATAAAAGGGAGTCATTTAACCGCTTGTTGGGCCTCTTTTTTCGCATTAACCCGGTCGACCAGCTCCTTGACGCGTCGGAGGCAATCTTTTTTCGTCCTATTTGGTATGCATTCGGCTATCCTATCCCAGCGGTCCGGTGTAGAAATAGGATATGTTTTTATGGCTTGTTCTAGCAACGCTTGCTCTTCTTTCGTCCAGGGCTTGGACGCATCCGCTTGTGGCTTTGACTTAGGTTCTGGTACGGTTGAATTTTGAGGAACGGTTCCGTTCTGTTTAATCGCTGATTTCTTTGAATCTTGCTGAGCAGGCGCGGTATCATCAGTTTTAACACTTATCTCAGCCCTATCAATCTTTTTGAGATCCCTTTTATTCTTTTCAAATGAAACGAACGCCGCCTCGTTAGCTTGCGATTTGAGCTCGTTCTTTGAAAAATTACTACTTTGCATATCTTTCGCCTTATTGAGCACGTCCCTGGCCTGAAACTTTCTATCTACCATGTTCGTTGAATGCTGATTCATAAAAGACGCTATTACTTCCCAGCGCTGGGCAGTGCCAGCTGGGAATAGGTTCACAGCCTTTATCAGGAGCTGCACGTTCTCCGCTGTCCACATTGAGTTTTTGTCAAGCACCTTAACACTCGCGGAGCTGCTCGAGTTATTACTGCTAATATTCTTTAGCATCGCCTGCCTTTCTTCTTCGAGCTTCTTCTCGGTTTCGTTCAGTACGCGAAGGAAACAGTCTCGCCCGCCTGTCTCCAAGTCTTTGTTAAAACTCTGCAACTCCATCAATTTAAGCATTTCGCAGATTTTTTCTACACCCTCCATGTGCTTTATCTTCTCTTTATCACTTGTTGAGAAATAATTGTTTTCCTTCGCCCGGTCCCTCAGGCACTTCCGCTCCTTCTTGAGCGCCTTCTTTTGCTGCTCGCGTTCCAGTCGAATCTGTTCGATTCGCTTCTGTTCAGCCTGCTCGGCCTTCTCCTTCGCGAGCTGTGCCTCCCGAAGCATTCGCTCCTCTTCCGCTTTTTGTGCTTGGGCCGCATCCATTTTCGCCCGCTTGGCGGCAAGTTTTCGCTGCTTCTCTTCATTTTTAAATTTTTGTATTCTAGGATCATTGTTATAAGCTAAATCAACTAAAGCTCTGATTCGGGACATCTCCTCCTTTTTCCTCTTAATTCTAATCGCTTTGTTTTGTTTTTCGATCCACCGCCTCTCCTCGCGGTCCTGACCCTTCTCCTTGTCCTCCTCGTCTAGGTAGCTGTACTCGCGCCAGGATTCAAAATCGTACCAAAAGTTATAAAAGTGCTCCACATGATCCCTGGTTGACTCATCGTCTCCTACGCAAGGAACATTTCTTTTTTCGCTCCATCTCGCGTTCAATTTGAAATATTTGTCGAAAGCTTTAAAGAAATCCTTTTCAATTTCTGAAGTTGTTGGCAAAGAGTCATCAAACTCTGGGTCCACAGAATCGTAGGATCGCCTAGATTTTGGATTACCTGCAATTTAAAATTAATTTTGTTAGAAATATTTAGAAAATGAAGTTAATGTTTCAAGTAGCCAACCTAAAATTTCATATGCACGTGTTATGCAAGTAAAGTAGTCGTCCTCAGTGTTCACCTCTTCCCCCTTTGCTTTTCTCTTGTCGGGGTGATGTTTCAGAACCATTTTTCTGTATGCCCGCCTAATATCATCTTCTGTTGCATTATACCTAAAATTGAAGCTATTAATTATAATTTTTTCCCATTTTTCGTTATTTTAAAATGATAAAGATTTTACAACGAAGATCTTAGCTACGAATGGTTTTTAATAAGCAAAATAATACATTTATAATTCAAATAATTATTTAATTTTAGATGTTTGAGTGTCCAAGGCTTTCCTTTATTCGTTATAATTTTAGGACGTCTTGAAAGGATGATCATGTTGAACAAAGGTTCTCAAAACATATCATTAAATTTGTTTGTTTGCAACCCACGGAGATTCTTAGTTTAATTAACCACGCTGCCAGAATACGGAAAGAGCTTGTAACCCACCGGGGATTTCCTGCCGAGCTAAAACACACTGAAGGTTGTTTTCCTCGTGTCGACCATTACTTCATTAGTAAAAGGCTTCGCTAAATATTTTTAGTTCTAAATTTATTTCATAATAATATGACCTTTTGCAATAAAATAGCTGGTTTGAGAATCTAGAAAGTAAGACGTACTAATGGTCCATTTAGTCATTGTCTTCAAGAATTTGAAAGTTAAAATCAAGTTGTGCTGAATAAATACTGCTCAAATAACAACTAATTAGACCTTTGGGGTGTAGAAAATTGTTTCATTAGCTAGAGGCGCCCAATTACCTTAGAGTTTTGAGACCCAGAACGGCGTAGTGGTCCTGTTCCTTCCACTCCTTCGGATCCAGGCTCTTCAGGTAGTTGATGTCCCCTTCGAAGTCCACGTCCGTATCGGAGACTTTGTCGGTCGAGCTAGACTTTGACAAGTTGCCGTCCTGGTGTCCGTAGTGGAGACTCCGCACGTAGTTGCAGAAACGTGGTCCCACCCGCTGCAGCTGCAGCTGCCGCAGGGGGGCCTTTATCAGGGCCTTCGATTGATTCTCGGGGTCTGACATCGCAAAATTAGGTGAAAAAATTAAGCCTGCCCTGCACGCAAAATTTGAGAAACCTCGCTGACAGATAACCTCAAATACGCTGCACAATTTTCAAATCGATGCTGCGACCGCAATTCGAAATTAATTTCAGTTTTTTCACGTTCACTTTGCTTAATAAACGGCGGCTTAACGGTGAACACTGTGAAAAGTGGGCTCCTGCTACCAGAAATATGTGAAATCCATATTTTCACAATTTCTTCGACGAAAACCTACACAAAACACAACACACGCATGGGAGCAGGCCGAGCGAAGTACCACCGAGTGCCGACCACCGTCGTGTTGCCGCGCAAAACTACGACACAGAGCTCTCCTCTAGTACGTTCGGAATCTTCGAGTCAGCTGTGTAAACTCTGCGAGTTCTTTGACAGATGTCAGTGCCAAAAACAAGCCATTTTCGCTTTTTGTGCCTATTTTCAATAAAACTACTGTAGAATTTAAGAAAATTACTCACCAGGGATACAAATTCTAACTTTGAATTATTCGCGAGGTGGTCAAGAAGCTGATTTATGCCTGCTACCGCGAGTTGGTGGTAAGTCAAGTTTTCTTCATTTTTGCCAGGAACGAGCCTAGTCATGGATAAGGAGACATCTAGAGCAATAATCGTTGGCATTTTCACTAAAATATTCAATTTCAATTAACTAAATCGGGCTTTTTCGATATAATCGGCTCAAGCTCATGCACTGTTTACACCAATCAACCTGACAGTACAAAAGCTCTTGTTTTCAAATAGAAGTGACTACTACTTCACTGCGCGGATCTGAAAAACATCGCAAAAGCTTTTAAAAACGACGGCAAAAGCTGCTTTCTGACATCTGCATATTTTGGCGGGAAAATGAGAAGTTTGATTGAAGTAAACATATTAAGAAAAACAAAGTTAAAATGAAGTGTACTATCCCGGAAATCTCTTGGCACAACCGAGATCCTGTTCTTAGTGTGGATATACAACCAAAACAAGATGAGAAAGCGGACTTTTATCGGTTGGCTTCTGGAGGAACAGATTCTCATGTTTTGGTACGTTCGGCATTTAATTTTTAATTTTAATTAACCTAAAATAAATCGAAACAATCTCAAAATTGTAAGTCTACTTATTTTATTATAATTAAAAACATAAAGGACTTATATTTAAGTATTAAGAATAGAATTTCGTCGAACATAAGAAGTGTCTAGTAAAGTTTCTTTTAAAAATACATTTCTGGAAGATCTAGAATCTAGATACATACTAGCATCAATTTAAATTTTTTCGGTTAATTTTTATCAACACAGTCAAGAGATTTTTGAAATTCGGTTTTGAAAACACTTTTTCTACTCGCCTATAATAATTTTCCGTTTAATTTTATATTAAGAATTATAGTAAGTCAAATGTACAAACCTCAATATTTTTATTTTATCATCAGATTTGGTACATGACTCTTAAGGAGTCGGGTGCGGTTAACTTGGATCTTGCGGCTGATTTGACCAGACATCAGCGAGCTGTGAATTCAGTAAAGTGGTCCCCGAACGGTGAACTCCTTGCCTCTTCTGACGACGAAAGCGTGATTTTCTTGTGGAAACTAAAGAGTGAGACCGAGCCACTGAACATCTTGGACACTGCCAACGATCAAGACAAAGAAATATGGATAACACTAAAAATCCTCAGGGGGCACATGGAGGATGTCTATGACCTCAGCTGGAGTCCAAATTCCCAGTTTCTTGTAAGTGGATCCGTTGATAACACAGCAATAATTTGGGACGTCCAGAAAGGGAAGTCAGTAGCAATTCTGGGCGACCACAAGGGATTCGTTCAGGGCGTAGCGTGGGATCCTCAAAATCAGTACATAGCTACTTTAAGCACAGACAGGTAAAAAACTGTCCGATTTTAATGTTTTAAAATTTATTTATTCTTTTAGATACCTACGAATTTTTGATATTCAAACAAAAAAGATTGTAAGTCGTAGTAGTAAGTGTACCTTACCAGTTCCAGAAGGCTCTGAATTCTTTGGGAAAACCATTCGAATTTTCCACGATGATACACTGCAAACGTTCTTCCGTAGATTATGCTTCACTCCAGATGGAAAAATGCTAATTGTGCCAGCGGGGGTGGCCGACTCCGACGGGACAAGTAAGCCCCTGCACACAACTTACATCTACAGTCGTTACTCTCTCAAACAGTACGTAGCTTAAGATTTTATATTAGAATAGCTTCAACAAAACTTCATAATTTCAGACCCGCAATTGTTTTACCCTCCCCCGACCAGTACACGATAGCAGTTAAATGCTGCCCAAGACTTTTTAAATTGCGGCCTCACAAGGAGGATGTTGGGCCCGCCATCCCTCTGCCCTACAGAATGATATTCGCCGTGGCTACAAAAATTTCTGTTTACTTGTACGACACTCAACAGAAAATGCCATTTGGAGTAATCTCAAACATCCACTACACGCGTCTTACAGACCTCACCTGGTCGAGCGATGCGAGAGTTTTGATTGTTTCTAGCACGGATGGCTTCTGCTCGCTTATCACTTTCGCTGAAGGGGAACTAGGTGAGTTTTATGTGGAGGAAGGTAGCAAAGAACCGATTCTTGTGAGTACTCAAGAGAAGACTAATTCCACTTCCGCGGTTAATGAGGAGCCTGTTGCAAATAAAGTGGATGCACAGACTGCCATCGAAATTTCATGATTTTGGATTTTTTGTTAATAAATATTAAGTATCAAGACATTTATTGTTTAAAAACGGGTGGTTATCTATTTTCTGGAGTTAAATTGGGATTGTGCGTCAAAAATATCTTCACTATTCACATATCTTTGGAATTGAAAGAGCAGACTTTCTGACAATTTTAAAAATAATATTTCTTAATTCATATTTATAAAAAATCCTTTAATTGCAAATCCAAAATTTCAAAAAACTTTCCACTTAAAACTACTGTGTTGCAGAAAATTGCATCGATATGAGTTTTTTGTAATAATATACTACAAAAAAATGAACAAATTGTATATCACACTTAAGAGCTAATCACCTGGATCTTACGAGTCTATAATACTGTCTGGCAACGTTTGCGGCTTGTTCTTTACATGAGTAAATGGCGATTGGATGCTTATGGCATTTATGGTTTCAACGAGTATATTCTTCCTGGGAAGGTGAGCACTGGGGCCGGTCATGTTTATATAGAGATTATCCGTAGCACCGTCTTCCTCTAAAGCGTCCTCTTTGCCAGCCTTGTCTGACCAGCGGACACATTTTTTAGATGTCTCAGTCATTGGAAGCGATATTTGATCGGATAGTTTACCATCTTCTGTAACAACTGATCCAATATCGGTCCCATTTACATACAAATCTGTAAGCGAATTGGACATTGTATTTACGTAAAAGCTGCTGTTTTGAACAGTGGAATTATCGTGCATATTGGTGTCAATGTCCTGCAAATAATTCCTCCAGTGTTTAAGTCTGTTTTGTCTGCTAACGTTTGCAAAGCACATGTTTTCATAATCTCTAATATTAACCATTTCGGTAGATGGAAGATTTTTTACTTCTTCCAAATATTTCGACAGAAGTTGATCCTGCAACTTCAGATTTTGTATAGTGAGTTTGTTCTTCCTTATGCGTTCCTGAAATATAATCTGATTTTCGTAAATAGCGGCATCAACCGTTTCCATGAGTTTTTCATCTATTACTTCTGGGAATTGTTCCAAGAGCTTTGAGCTGTCTGCATTATCGGATTCAGTTTTTAAACTCTCTTCACCACCCATTTCGACGAGACTCTTCGCTAGAATATCAACTTGCTCTGGCGAGATGTCGTTCATAAGATCGACTAAGTGCAGCATTTCTTGTGATGAACAAATCCCCTTCCGTTTCAATGCTTTACACTCGAGTGTACCTTCGGGGTTCTCTTCCTTAATTTTCAAATCAAATTCTGTTTCCCGGGGTCTTTGTGTAGATCCATTTGCAAGAGCCAAATTCACATTGTTTTCATTATTGAAGTCTTCTGTCTTAGCACTAACAAGAGACGAGTTCAGCTTAGCAGCTGAATTCTCACTTTCATTTATTTCAAAAAATACTGTCGAAATATTGTTGTAGTCATAAAGATCAAATTCCTCCGTCTCGTACATCGTTTTTCTCTTGTTGAATCCGAAAATTTTGCTTTTCTCAACGTTTTTCAGAGGTTGTTTCTTAGATACAAGATTTTTATCATCAGTTTTGTACATTGGCTTTTCAAATATTTTAATGTTTTCCGTAAGATTTGTGGTTTCAAAATGTTTAAGAGAATCTTCCTGACTTGTATTTGCTCCTCCAGTGCGCTGTGATGAACTTAAATTGTCGATTATCTGAGAGTCGTCGTGAGAATTTGCGATTTTTGTTTTAAAACATTGAATACAGTAATAACAGTGGATAAAAATGTGCCAGAGAAACGAAAATCCTGCTAATCCGGCTGAGATACCTAGAAGTAGGTATAAACATTTACAAAAAATTTTTTGAAAGTACGGTATTCTAAAACTAATGAAACAATTTCCCTCTAAGAATTTGGGATATCGCTGGTTTTTTTTTTTTTTTTTTTAATAATGCGACTTTAGGAACAAAGGAAATTGTAAAGTATGAAGTGCCGTGTTTCTCACTTTGTCTCACCTGTAATTACGCATTTGTACTTTTTATAGACAATTAAATAAGCCTGAAAGGCGAACTGGGGACAATACTGAAAGACGGCGTTGATCGACTGGACATTGTTAACATCACTTATCATCTGCTTGATGCCCTCCAGCTCCTGATTGCTCATTTTATCCTTGTCAATCTTCCGCAAAATACTGTGATACCTGAAGACGTTCCAATAGGAAAAGTTCTATAAAACGAAAATAAAATTACTACCTGTAAGGAATTCCCATCAGAGCAAGGTGCACCAGCAGAACCGATATTTCCACATTCTTCTGTGTACGGAGAAGCAGAAGCGAGTAGAGTTGGCACAGCATCAGGGAGAGAATTATAATCGCAAATGTAACCAGGCCCCATTTCACCTCCTGCTGATGGATGTAGTATGCGACCAGGCAGAAGTCTGCAAATTAAATCAACAAGTGTCTCAATGTAAACAAAGAGGACGATGCCGATTGGGGCGAAATCGGGTGCAACGCCAGTACCTGTTATCAGTTCGGTGATGAAAATCAAAGCACTGAACCACACGAAATATGTTTCCATAGAGAAATTGTCACCGAGCACGGTATTTACAGTGTTTCGGAGGTAATTTTGGCAGCCTACATTACGCCTATTCGAATTCCCAACGTCCATATTGTATTTGGTCTTGTAATCAAAATTGACAGCTGAGGTCCTGCCATATAGTGAGTGGAATTAGACCAGTTTTTAGACCAATACGTTTTATTCCGAATTCCGAATCGATTTCAATATTTTCGTTTCTCTAGTTCCGTTATTCAAAAGTGGTAATGGAGGAGCGGTAAGCTGTTTTCAACAATTTTCTTACAGTTTTTTGTCCAGGAATGCTCTTGTTGCGAAGAACGTACATAATTTGCTTTTGTACAAGATGTTTTGGTAAAATTGAGTTTATTTTCTTGTATAACTGTAAAACTTCATAAAAATCAGTGAGGTAGTCTGGAAATAAAATCGGTTCCAAAGTTTTGAAAAAGGACATATTTTCAATGATTTTCGGATTAATTTGGAATGATTGACGTTATGTTATCAGGTTATGATTTTGAATAAAAACAAAGTGAAGAAGCGGCGAAAAAGAAGACCGATGACGGACGCGATTTGTTAGTGGCTGTCAGCTGTTAAAAGTGGGAGGAATATCGCAATACGGTTTCTATTCACACGTGAGATATGGCGTGAGGTGAAGTGCTGTGAGCGGTCGATTTGTTTTTTAGCGCAAAATAAATCGTTGAACTGTATAAAATTCCTCACATATTAATCCAACGTTCCCTCCAGTCATATTTGGCCCCAAAAACATCGACATCTCCACGAATGCAGCCGCGGAGCTCTAGCTAAGTCCACTGCAATCGTCGACAACCCGCAGCCACAACTTTACGTGAGAAGTTTTTGCACTTTGGCTCCGTCCGAGACTTGTTTTCCAGTGCTTGAACACCTGCTAGACGAGATAATCTGTTAGTCAGCGCCAGCAAGTGCACCGCTACGGGTGTCGCCTCAAGTTCGGTCCCGGAATATTTTCTATTAAATCGGTAATATTCGATTTCAACTTTGCTGAGATATTCATCCAATTATTGAGTCGGGATGAGCACTCCATTGAAAGTGGAGGATAGTAACTGTGGGGACAATAAAATTGGTGACTCGGCAGCAAAACCAAGTGAAGCCCAGCCAACTGTTTATTTGGTGGAAACGTTTTATATAACAACTAAAAAGAATAATGTGTTCCAAGTTAAGCTCACCGACAAAGGCCTCTGTCTCAGGAAGGAGAGCAACGGCAGCGCCAAGGAGCAAATCATACAGCATCAAGACATTATCGGGTGCCGATGCTTGCGGAGCAAACGTAAGGTGCACGGGGGATCGCCTTGCGCTTGTTCATCTCTGCCAAGGCCCACTCATTTGAAAGTAGTCGAGGAGACATCTCTTGATTTGGATGAAAGTGATGTAAGCGCCTACCTGTACATCTACGCCTATATATTAAAGAAGAGCCGGAGAAGCGGCACCAGACGAGAAAGAACAACCTTGACACTTCGGTTTAGATCGTTCGATCGGTATGATGATAACAATCGAGAGGCGCAAAAGTGGCGCAATGCTATCAAACAGCTGATAAGAGGGGAATCGCCGTTTAGTCCACTTCCTCCTCCAGAGACTAGAAAGATGCTCATTATACTTAACCCGAAATCAGGCTCTGGAAAGGCCCGGGAGGTCTTTCAGCAGCGCGTTGCCCCCATATACGTTGAGGCGGAAATATCATACGAGTTGCATGTTACTAAGAAAGCCAATTTTGCCAGGGAATTTGTTCGAATTAAAGATATTTATGCTTGGCGAGGTATCGTTGTTGTTGGAGGCGACGGCATCTATTGGGAGGTGATCAATGGCCTTCTAGAGCGGGAGGACTGGAAAACTGCCCTGGACACCATCCCAGTTGGCATCATTCCCTGTGGCTCAGGAAACGGATTAGCTAGAACCATCTCCCACGTCTTCAAGTAAGTAGCATCAAAAGATACTTTATCTAATCTCTAATATAAACATTATCTCAAAGACTGAAATAATTAACTAAAGTATTTCGAGTGCTTTTGGGGAGAAAATTGATAATTATTGCTGTCAGGGCGACTTTTGGAAGCACAGGTCAATCTCGCAACCTGCTTTTCCGGCTAAAGAATTTTTTTAGACGATACATTTATCTCTTTCTGCAAAAATAATGAAAAAATGAGGTTTGCTTGAATTAGAAATTAAGGTCGCAGTTTAATCTATTTATTATTCACAACAACATAATAAAATATTATTAAACTACAGTGTATTTTCTGGTGCAAAAAATATGTTTATATGGTAGGGCAAAGTAGCAATTACATAAAACTTTTTTAACCAGAACTTCACCTGAACCGTGCCAGTACCGTTTTGGTCTAAAAAATAATCTAGATCTTCATATTACATATGTATGTCAATATGGCAATTTGAAAAAAGTAGCTGAATTGGAAATAATTGAAGAGAAATAGTCATGAAATTTAACAGTCACTCACATCATCATCATGTCACTCATCACTCTGAGATCGCATTGTTCACAGTATATTACTATTTTCAGGCATATCTACCTGTTTTTGCTTTAAATTATTTCTAGTATCGCGACCTCTACCTGCCGTCGGATGTGGTCATTTTATCATTAGAAATTTAATTGTCGTAATGCTTCTCCGGAATCCACGGAGTCTCAATTAAAAATTAGAAATCTAAACTTATGGGATCTTTTAGTCAATAAAAATATAGTTAATAAGAATTTTGGAGGATTATAATTATTAAGAAGAACTTTAAATAAAATCATCGTTCATTCTTTTATGTTTAAAACATCGCTTTTATTTTGAGTTACATACATACATATATCTAAAATAGGTAAGTCATTGTGTTTAATTTTTGAATATTTTACTTTATCATATCAGTATGAGTGTTAAGTTGCAAAGAAATAAAACTGCGTCAAAATGGGGTTAATTTATCTTGCATGTAATTAGTCGCAGAAAGATTCGGAGAGGTCATCCGTTTTTAGCCTTTACTCCCTAAAAATAAATTCTCAATATGACAAGGTACAAACCTGCAAGAAAAGAAAAGCTAAAAATTTATTAGCACCCATCCGTATTGTTATCATTTTGCTTGCAGAAAATTACTTGCTGATATTATTTTAACTTTCTTTAGTTACTCGACCGTTTTCTTTATCACAAAATAACCCCGGTATAATCCAGTTATTTGGATATAATATTAAATAATCTTCCATATCTGTGATAATGTGACAAAAAGTATGAAATTTAAAAATGCAAATTAACAAAAGAATTTAATTTTAGAGTGTTAAAGATATGCCGTAAATAAAATTATTTAGCGTTGAAATTTGAAACACTTCATACTCATAACATTTACTTTACCTATAACTTCAATCGTAAAAAAAAAAGTTTATAATATCATTTTACGTTATCTAACAATCGTCCACATTTTAATGATATTAACATAGTCATGTGTGATATGAAGTCACAATTTAATATAAGAAAACGTAGTTTTATTTTTAATTAAATTTGTTCATTTTAAGGAGCAAGTGAAAATGGTATGCTCAGTCACGCAATGCATTGATAATGATTTACTCATTAGTGAATAACTTGACAAAAGGGAGAAAACCCGCAATTAAACTTATGCTGAGTGGGATGGAACTAACAATTCTAATTAAGATTGTAAATTTTCTCCTTTACACAAAAAATAGTTTCTGCGCCTTGCTTTTGGAAAATAACGCTTCAAAAAATTAACAGATACTCAATACTCGTTATCACGTAATTATAATTGTAAACGTGGAGACGGATTACTTTATTATTTTTGAAAGCCGAAAACGAGGCAAACTTTCGCTTTATTTTCTCAGCAGTTCCAGAAATCTGGTCCAAGCGGTAGACCATCATAATTAGAGTCTTTCTTTAATTGACTCAACAGTAAGCTATTTACGAACGATTTGCTTTGATGGTGTTAGCATTAAAAAGCAAAGTAACGATCCAAGAGAAAAAGATAAGCTGTTCAGCTCTTATTTGCCATCGAAGCTCAAAATACATTTTTGAGTGGAGAAA
Organism: Machimus rusticus; assembly: GCA_951509405.1. Classification (NCBI taxonomy): domain Eukaryota; kingdom Metazoa; phylum Arthropoda; class Insecta; order Diptera; family Asilidae; genus Machimus; species Machimus rusticus. The sequence continues at coordinate 45,239,753 of OX608050.1, read as the reverse complement.
GATTTTCCTAATTGAACCGATTACTTCAATTACTTTTACGTTCCAAGACGCAAACTTTCGCAAAAAGTTTATTTCTCAGTAATTTAATTAATTATGTTAGACTAATGTATGTACATATGGGAAAGAACTTACTTAGTAATTATAATAGGTAACACTTACTACACCAAGAATGCCTTCAAACCAAAAATTTTCGGTGTAAAAATGGTTTTATACAATACATTTGTTAAACTTCTAAATAGCACGGACACGAACTAATTTTTTATATTTTCGAATAATAACATTTTAACTTACTGATAATATATATTTTACTAACGTGCCAAACAATGATGATTCAGAACGGATATGACGAAATTATAATAGTTCTTTGTTCAAGTACTGAACTATAATAAATAAGATCGATTTATACATTTGTTTTTTTGGGGCCAAACCTGAATGTGTTTTTTTTATGTTTAAAAATTTTTAAGTAAAAACTATAAAAATCAATAATTTGTTGTTAATATTAAGTACATTAGAACTATTGTGTTCTGAGTTCAGTTCTGCAGTTGATTAGTTTGACTAAAAAAGTAAATTTATCGCATAACTCGTTCTGCATTTTAAACATCCACATATCTTATGAGTGTCCACGCGCTATTGCATAACACAATCACTCTTGATATGTTTGTGGTCTGGTCGCATTCAACTTGACTCGTAAGGAAAATAATAAACAGGCAAATTTTCAACGCTTCACCTAATGTGACTTCTTTGTGACTAAGTAGCTTTGTTGTGTCGCTGAATGCAAGCCTGAGTGACATTTAATGCGATAATTGCCCCCAAAAGTTTTATTAAATAATTGTGAATGGCTAACATTTATAGCTGATCTGCACTAGTTCATAAAAGTTGCCTGAATTAAGATTAATTACTTTTCATGTTCTTTGTAACAGTCGTATAGGTACTTGTTCAGTTAAAATTAGCTTCCAACTATTAAATTTGTTACACAAAACTACATAATTTGAACGACCTTTATATGTACATATAAAATTACAGTAATTTACAATTACTAACTAAAATTAAGTAAACTGAATGAAGTGCAACAATTTAAAAAGTTTTTATCTAGTTAATGGCAGAATCGTGTTTTAAAAGTTTCTGTATCTGCGTTAAATCTATAAGTGCTTGTGATATATTTACTTCTCGTAACTCTTCAAACCTTCTAAGCTTTATATTTGTGGGAAAATTAATTGCATATATAATGTAATTGTAATTTTACGCAGTATACTCTTTGTATTTATTCCACATTTAAAGGATTTTCACCCGAAGTTAATTTTTTTTATATTACATTAAATTCAGTAAAATGAATTATATTCGTACTTAAATTTAACATTCAATACTTTTGTTATAATAATACAAAAGGTATTTTTATGTTGCTGATCTGTGCTATTAGTTGCTTTACATACATATTTAATTGTGTTGTATTTTACCTTTACTTGACTACATAAACACTAGTTATGACACTTTGAGTAACTAATTGAATGATAAATCATTAAACTTTATGTGATTCATTGACAAAATTTACGAAAATTAATTCTATGATTACTTTCCTCTCACGGTTTATTAAAAATTGTTATCTGTAATAGTAATAGATATTTTGAATAGTGCTGAAGTTAAACTTTTATATAGAGAGGTTTTTTGCTCTAAACAACTTTCTATCTCTACCCAATGATAAAACTGAGAAATATGTTGCAATCTTATTCCTAGAGCACTCTACACCAGATAATCAGAAAAGTATGTATATCGACTAGTTACATAATTTAAAGGAGAAAATGGTTGGTTTTTTGTGTTAATACTTCTTTTCTAACCTAACTGAAAAAACAAAATTTATTTGTCGTTTGTTAAAAGTAAGTATGTAGATATTACGAAAACATGAAAATTTTGCAAAAGTGAATTAATTTTTCATTTTTGTTATGTTATTGGTTTTAATGACTCAATAGGTGATCGTATGCTTTGCAGATGCAATTTAGTAAACAAATTAATGTTCGAAGTCATTTTTTATTTGAGGAGCACAAATTTGTTTATTTCAATGGAAAATTTTTATCGTTAGTCATTTTCATTTATTTGCGTGCAGTATTTGCATATCGTCATGCCACTACGGCTAATGATTTGTTCTTAATTATTGCATTGTTGGACAATGGTATAATAATACAGAGTTTTTACTTTTGATTGACTGGTCATATTTGCGCGAATCATTTGTTTACTTGTTTTTGTGTCTGATATTGCATGTTTTTCGTACTGATAAACTTCCTACTAAGTTGCTACTTGACTAGTTTAATTATATAAAATCAGTAAGACTAAATGCGTATTCGCATAATCCATGATATTTCTTGCCACGTTCTATAATATTATCGTTTTTTGTTGCAGATAATAGAAAAAACAAAAAAACATGTCTTTGGTTTCTAATTTTTGACAAATACTATTTAAATTTATGAGTGGGTATAGTTCTCTCTTAAATATTTAATATGTAGCAAACTAAAGGAAATTTTTTAAAATAGCTATGTTAAACAAATTAATCGATACTTGTACTAGTTTCCAAAATTAAAACCACATATAACACCACAGGCTCACTACGACAGTGTCACGTTAATTGTTATTATTTAGCTTTCTGAAAAGCTGCTATGATGCTACATAATCAGAAAACCTGTTGGACAAACTTCTTTGCTCGCTAAATAAAACTGCATTCAATTCGGTTCATTCAGCACCGTTGTAGCTTCACAAAGCCACTGATACACAGGCAAGTCCAGCGCGTAACACAATTTTTTGTTGTACGTGTGTTTTGACCGTCCCGCTAATGAAGGTCGCCATAAATGAAATGAGCATTTTTTCACTATTAACATATATGTATAGTGAGGAATTTTGCGGATGAATAGAATATTAAATATGAAAACCAAAACTTAAACTGTTTTTCTGTATATGCTATGTATATATGTACATATATCAAAAATAGATTTCTGACAAGCGTATATTGCATTTCCTACACTAGAATTAAATAACTTCGAATTCAATAAATTATAAATATAAGCTCTTTCCTAGAACTTCTTGACGAAAATAAACTTTATCGTTATTATTCGGAAACACATTTAATTATAAATTAGTAATAAGGGGGATGAAGAGTTTTTTTTTAAATATTTGCTTTTTCTAACAAGGAATCTACAATATTATTAGTGTAATTTATAATAGACCTGTTGATCAAAATTTTCGTAAAAAAATCAAAATTAAGATATTCCGAAAATGCATATATAAAGTAAAATACGATTGAACCATGCGATGCACTTACATTGTCGTTGTATAATTCGCATCGGGCAAATCAGGTCACAAATTGCTTCACGAAAAGGCAGTGATGTTGCATCGAGACGCATAACCATTTTTCTTACAAAATGACCAGCTCGGATACATTTTAAATGTCGGTGGTATGAAAGTAACAGTTGCAAACTGGCCGCTATTACAAACAAGATCGGGGCATAACTCTGCGAAACTTGAAATATATTCCACTTTCATTCTCTACACAGCCATGTCACGCAACAGCGTAATAAAACTAAATAATATTCTCATTCGTGCATAAATTAAAGAACCTCATTTTAGAGATCCGGATTTTTTATTCTACGCGTCTAGTCCGACAGAAAAACTATTTATAATATTTTTAATTGTTAAGCAGTGTAATGTACACGAAAAGTGAAAGTAAACGAAAATAAAACCAAAGTAATTAAACAAATGACTGAACTAATCCTCAATATTCCATCGAGTGGTAATTTATTGAGATAATTAACTCCTGGGAATATTTGCAATAATCAAATAAATTAACAATTTCATTTCAAGAATGCAATTATTTAACAATTTTATTAACAATATAATTTATTGTTCTCTTCTCTGCTTTAAACTGGTATGTACGTTTACAGATTAATTGATGTATGTATGTTTACAGATTAATTGATTTGACGAATAATAAGTGGCACTTGCTATTCACTATAACAAAAGCTGTTTGCACTGAAGCAATGTTCCGATAAAAATATTGACTCGTATATTTGAAGCAGTTCAAAAAACGTTCGTTTATTGATAAACATTTCCAATACTTTGCAGAATGTTCTAAAAATAACAGAAGTTATTCAGAAATGGTCAACTAAGTATATTACAAATATATAGTTTTTATATAGCGCGTAAATATAACAACTATCGAAGAAAACGTTTACATTAATATAAGTGAAAATTCAAACCCTAATCAAAACATGATATGATAAGTTTGAAAAGTTATTAATTTTTATAGGATAATAAATTTTAATTATTCAGAGTACTTTATTTAAATATTTAGTAGTTCGTTAGGCTGGTTAGTAGTTATGTAAAGAAAACAACTTTATTCTTTTCATTTAAAGTTTGTAATTTTCTCGGATATCCGAGGCAATTAAGAGCGATTTGTTTTTAAATAGAAAAAAACAATTTATAACGATTTAGTAAATTATATAGCTAACTTGCTTTGTTTTCCCACAAAGAGAACTTCTAGCTGAGAACACTTTTTGCATGTAAAACGCAATTTAAAAGTACTTTGTAGCAATTGGTTGCCATACGGAAATAATAACAAAAAGATTTGAGGTCTCATTATGAGAAACGAATCACTTTGTTTTCTTTTTATATTGCATGCAATTCATCTGCTACAGATGAAACATAATAACAGCCTTTCCTCTCCTAATATTTTAATGCTGATGTAACTTCTCACAGGCCAGTATAAGTACATCAATACTTATGATGAGTAACTAAAGCAATATATTAGTCAAAAGATGAATTTGACTCATGCTTGCTAATGCATAGATACTCGCATTATATATGGGGAAAACAAGTTGTCCGAAGATTATAGTATTTTGGATTAGTTTGCAAAAACGAAAAATTATGTTTACGTCTTTGGTATATCTTGCATACACATCCAAAAAAAATTTAGTTAGCAAGCAATAAATGCGCACATAACATATATATTTCGGATCCAAAATAAAATTACGTTTGTTTTTTACTCAATATACAAAATATTTTAGCATCTGCTCTGTAATTGACGATATTATGAAAGAGGTGAATAAACGCATTTGAAAGTCATATCGGTAATTAATAAATAATGACTTATAATTTTCACTAATTGAAGAGGTGGGTGGCGGATGAGCTAAGTCTAGCTCTTCTTATTGAGAACGGAACGACATGAGTCATCTCCAAGATAATCCGGTGAAGACATCACACTAAGTACAACGCAACATCCAAATAATTTTTATTAGTTGTACTATCGTGGTTCCGATTACGGGGGCGAGCGCTGAACAGCCTCGCAACCCTACTCTATTACAGATAATAATATAACTAATAATTGCTCGTTATTATGCGGGGTCACCACCAATTAATTATTTGTAAAATGTTATTAAAACAAACATCTTATTTTCTGGGTCATAGCACTAAGCATGTTTAAGTTCCACCGAAAGGGTGCAGAGAGAAAGGGAGAATCAGATGACGTCTAAATTTTTGTAAAGCGTGTTTTCTGTATTCAAATAATTAATATATTTTCGTTTTTATTTGTAAAATTATAAAATATGTACAAACATTTCTGTAATCCGTTAATTACGAAAACACAGTTCATTAAATTTTATCATAATAGTTACGATGAAGTTAATTTGTTGTGAATAACTTATTTTTATTTTTTCAATTTAATAGCGCGACATTAATTTATTTAACTTTCCAATTATAAAACAAAATATTTATTGTGTGAAAAAAAAATACCGTGAAAGTTCATTTTAAGTGCTAACTACTATACTATAATGCGAAAATGAATTAACACATGTTTTACAAAATAGAACAGAATAGAATAACGTTCTTTATTGAATCATCTTTAAACCTTATTGTACATTGTTCACCATTTTGTTGTAAAAACATACTTAGAACATTTTTGCAGTTAGTGGTCACATTACAAGGAATCACTGTAGTATTGTACATAACTGTGGTAAAAGGAGAGTACACATCATTCAAATTTTCAAACTGTATATTATTCTATTGCTTTTTTAAATATATAATAATCAACCCTGCTACCAAAACACTTTGAAGTAATATATGACCCTCCATTAGGAATGCTTGTTGCCTGCAATGAATTAATATAAGTTTTGTATTTAAATAATTAACCTTAACATTCACCTTATAAAGTCCAAAATATTTTTTAGGAATGAGTTTTTAATTTGTTGTGGTTTTACCTTCCCTGTTATTTTTAAAGTTGCTAAGTAAGCTTGCAGTGTTGGGTTGTCGATGGAAAAGGCAGGAAAATATTCTCTCATAACTCGACGATTCCAAAAGTTATCTCCACTGTAAAGGCAAATTATTATAAATAATATAAAAGAATAATTTTCAATAATTTACAATTCATTAAGTGGTGTGTATTTAAATTTGTTCAAAATTCCTCGCACATATTTAGGATTCGGTTCCAGGGGATTTTCAATGCCAAATAATTTCAAAACTGTCGGTTCATTCTGTAAAATTCTGTAGGTAAGAGCGAGTATCCAAGAATGTTCTCGATAGTTTCCAATGGCAGTTTCATAAAATTTAATATCCAGTCGCGGTAAATATGGACCTGCATAAAATTAAAACATTTATGTGTCACAATTGGATAGAAATAGAGTCTTAAATACCTGCAAACGGAGGATATTGGCTAATACTCCATGGTTTGAAGAGGAATTTTAACTCGTTCCAAGATTCGTTTACATCCTGGGTGTACTCTAAAGTTACTTCATATCGCTCTGTTCGCATTTTCCGCAAGTGTCGTCCATATTCATTCACTATATGATATTTATTGACTGCGTGATAGTATTTACCAAGCTAAAAAGGAAACGAATTATTTTAGTTTCCCAACTAAAATAAAGAATTATTGTACCTGAGTGTTTGTTATGTTCATGGCAGAATCCAAATTGTTATGCGGAACCTGTAAACATTAAAATTGTTTAACTGAAAATTAAATATGATCAAAAAGAACGATTTTTGGAATCGAAAACATTAATTAAAACTTCTTTATTTTACCAAAGCTTGAAATTTTAAAAGAAGCGATTGCACTTAATAATAATATTAAGTGTAAGATATAAGTCAATTTTAAATTTTTCTTTATAATCGTACTTACCACCGAAATACCAACTAAAGCCAAAGAACATAGAGTAAACGCGAGAAGAGCATTTATGTCCGAAATTTTTCTCAAAAATCCCGTCTGTAAGAAAATACTATTTATATCCTTTCTTTAAGAAATTAAAATAAAATACCGGCAGAGTTATTGATGGATGAGAAACTAAATTTGTTAGGAATGTTGCGATTACAGCCACCAGTGGTACCAGTGGGGATAGTTTTGTCAAAGAACGCAAAACTGCCACATGTTCTTGTTCAAATACAACTGAAAGTTAGAAATAAACCAAAAATGTCTATTCAAATAAAGAACAATACTACTCTTCTCAATATGGCCCGGGAACATCACTGTTGCACCAAAGAGAACCATTGTAAACGCAAAACATGATATTAACGTATCTAGTAAAAGTCTGAATATTTCCTTAGGTTAATTAAACTAAAATTCGAGTTGTAAATTCATCATCAAACCTAGTAAATGATCTATTTTCGAGATATTCATCATCAAGCAGCGACAAAAGTAAAGTGGAAACTAGGAAATTCAAAAATCCATAGTTTCCAGACAATATAATAGTTAGCTGTAGGTAGAAAACCCAATGGAAAAGTAATATTCGAACAGCTCTGCTGGGAAAATAGAAAAACCAGGGACAAACTAATTCGGTTAAATTAGTGTAAATGTTCGTAACTTTCATAAAATTTGATGGTAGGTAATAGCAATACCAACTGAATGCTGTTGGTAGTGGTAACGTTTCGAAATGAAACGAAAGCCCTAAAAAAATAATAAATTAATATGAGTGTAGAACTTTAAAGCTATGGTGCTATTACCTGCAAATCTCCACCATTGCGGACAACCACTAAAAAATTTTACTGCTCCTGAATCGAACATAAATCGGAACAGACACCATTTAATCATAGCAATTCCTATTTTATCAGAAACGCTTGATTTGTGCGATGCATTAAGAGGTGCTATCATGAGACAAATAAAGCCAGCCTCTAGTAATAGTAAATCAGATTGATTGCCAAAAACCTGCATTACTTGCACCAAGGAATAGTACAGAGACCACAGTGCTGCAAATGTCGGCAATAGGCAAAATGTTTGTGATATAAAGCTGAAAATATTAATTCATATTAGTACCATCTAATGTATTAGACTCTGTAAACCTTGTAAATGATATTAATATTCCAAGCAGTGCTAAAACATCCATCATGTAATCAACGTCCAGCCCAATGTACGATGCAAAGTGCAATAGTGTTGGATTTCTATGAATAGCAGATATAGCTCCCTTGTTTGAATTAAATTGAAGGTATGCTGGTACAATTCCATTTTTACCGAAAAGACCTGGAATGAAGAATGTATGGTTTATTTCAATGTTTTCTAAGATTTATATGTATAATTGGTAGATTTTCATTACCATATGGGAATATAAAAAGTTGAAAAGGAAAATTATTTTCAAAGGCTTAGTAAAGTGAATGTCATACTAACGATTTTAGAATATGTATACCTACGCAAAGCTGTTTTGTGCTAGCTAGGGAACTCACATTTTAAACAGACGTTTAAATTTTCATTTATTTTTAAATTGCATTTATGCGTAAGGTTCCATTCATCTTTAGTTTATTTTAATTAAAAATCGAAATTCATTGATGGCATGCAAATTTTTAAGTGCAAAGAATTCACTCATTTCAATTGCTTATGTAACCCGTTGCTCGTCACAGTTGTAATTTACACTTATTTACAAGGATGAGCTTTTCTTTTCATTGAATGATCCATCAGATATCAATTTTCTGGAGTCGTATTACTTCATAGAAAACAGGTTCCAATCAATAAATCATAACCGCATTACGTTGTACTTGCAGGTGAGGCGCTCTCGTTTGCATTCAATCAGATAGATGTTTTATTAATCACGGAAACGTTTTTGCTTTTAAATATTTTTTAGATTCAATGAATTATTTTCAAACATTTATTTATTTAATGGGATTTTACGCCACTTTGGATATTAAGTAATATTCACAGAAAAAAATTATTTTTTTAATTGACGCAGACATTGGACATCATTATTATTATATGTATATATTTATTTTGGGAAATGTTCAAAAAGCAAAAAAATATGTCAAATATGCCGAAGCTACAGATTTTCAAAGTTAGTCTACAGGACGTACATATGTAAATAAAATAAGTTAAAATCAACTCGGTTTTTTTTAATGATTTTTATTAATTTGTAAATGGACGTGTTGGTTGGTTACTAGAAAAATAGAAATAGAGATCGTTCACCCAAATTGACTGAAAAAACGGAGTACTTGGCCACAGAAGAGATCAAATATTCCACAGAAAATACAAAAAGTAGTATTTTATACAAAATTACTTTAATTAGTTCAATTAAAGGTAATATAAGTTAGGCACCACCTCTTAATTACAATAATGAATTACTTTTTTCTCCAATCATTCAAATAACCCACGAAAAAAAATGTGATTAAGAACATTTTTTTTTACACTGCCCGTACATTATTTTTACGCGTTTTGCGTTTGTTAACATATTTTTGGTAAATAAAAATAGATTTAAATAAGGCGTTCGGTTGATTAAGACTTATTTTAATGTGCGCCTTGAACTAGAAAACGCTACCCCTACTTGCCTACAAGATTCATCTTCAAATGAACTAACTATAAAAAACAAATTAAGATAAGAATCTTTCTGCTACAAAATGAGCAGTGGGCAGGAAGTTGAATGACAACATCTTAATCACATTATACAATTTATCTTTATTTATTGTGAACAAGGCACTAGTCTAGTAAAGATGAATTAGACCAAAGAATAAATCAGCGAATAGGGTAAGATGCTAATTCAAAATTACATGTTAATGACCTCGTTCACGCCGGCAGTGCTTACTTGAGATTATTTAACATTACTCTTTGATTTCCGTTTAAAAATAGGATCATTTTGTGAAAGTAAAAATATTGTGGCGAAGAGAGCCGGTGCCGCCGCCGCCGAGTGGGCTGACGAACCGAGTCTAGCCGTGTTCGAGAAACATACATAGTTCCAGCGACCGAGGACAGAGGAATACATTTGGAGGATTAAATAAATCAATAAGATGGAATTCGGTTTGGTTGCGTGCACTTGAGGTCTGGTTCAGTCTAGCCTTTGGGAAGCGATTGTGCGATAAAGGCCAAGTGTTCGTACACTTTAAAATCGTTTATCTACCTGGGCTCTGATAGTAGAACGTTAGGAATGCACAAAGATACACGGCACTCATTCCCCGGAGGATGAGATTTCGGGTGTAAAGCACACCGTCGTTCCAGTTGTTAAAGCCCGGCTTGGTTCTTGCCATGTTCACGAGGTATCCTTCAGTCTTCTGAAGAAAATCTTTGGAAATTTTGCACTATCACTGATAATCACTTCTGAGGAGACCGCGATTGGAGTGCAACTGCATCCGGTTTTGACAGAACACCGAATGAAAATAGTCCGGCGGCGAGGCGCACCAATTGCACGAGTTCACAGCAAAACAACAATCGAATCGATGAGCCCAACTCTCGCACGGTGAGAAGACGAAAAGTGCTCCTCTCCTTGTTTACTACTCGGTCGAATCTTGTCCCTCTCGATGGTACGACAAGTTTTCCGATGCTGAGGCTGAGGCGTTACCTTTCACCAAAATATCCCAATTCGCTCCAGGTTGGAGTTGTCCATGTCCACTGATAGGAAAATCTGAAACTGAAACTCGTGCCTAGCAACGAACGCAGCACAGTGTGAGAAGTATGCAAAGATTTAACGAAAATGTCTCCGGAAAAACTAATTAAAAGAAGTGAATAATAGGAATATACTGGCAAATATAATTAATCTTAAATCCATGAGTCCAACTTCTGCAATATACGCTTCCAATCAAATCACAAATTTTAAGAATGCTTTTGAATATCGTGTATGCAAAAGCTGCATCTATGTCTTTACTAATAAAAAAACTTGTATAGTTTCTCATCCCAATTTAATGAAATTTTGTATACATACATACATAGAGAACTACTGGTCAAAAAATATGTATGTAATTCACATTAGACGTAGATTTAACTCGGCTTGAGCTAAGCTTTGTCCAACTTAAGCCTGTTTGGGCTAGGCTTAGTCCAAGTTTAAGCTAAAGTTAAGGCCAAATTAGATCTATAACTTTTAAATAACTCAACTAATATTAATGGTATTGTACACATAGAAGACTATTGGTCAAATTATTAGAAATATATTATCTGTCTGGAGTCGGATCTGGTAGACTTAGGTCAAGTTTGAGCTATGCTTAGAATTTAAATTTTTTTTTTAAATTGGTCGTAAGATTAAAATAACTCACCTTTTCAATATAAAACATTATATATAAATATTTACCCATACAGGGTGACCGGAAATTGGTCGCATTCCTCTCGGGAGAAGAAACTATGACTATTTTGGAGTGATTTAACCTCGTCGGAATGCGAGCTATTTTCGATCACCCTGTATAATATAATAATATTCAGAAAAACGATTATTGATAAAAGGTAAAACTTTTAAGATTTTTTATCGAAAAAAATGACTACATTTGATTCTGAATCGAAAAATAGATATTACAGATAAACTAAATTTATGATAAAATGCTGCTGCTTTTAAAGAATAAAACAAAAGCAACACTTTCACAGCTATATTAAGATAACGTGATAAAGACAATAATCTAGTTCAACCTGTAACAATAACTATGTTATTAAATTCGTGATTTCTTATCTTTTCAGCGAGCCTTATGAGCCAAAACCAATTTTAGCCGCTACTCTTGCCACAGTCAGAGGAAAGACCGCCTCAATGGATCTAGTCCGTGTTGAAACACGATCACAGGTATTTCTAAATAGTGAAACCTAAAAATTATATTTTATGACTCTGATAATTTCAGATAATGTTCTCCTTCCTATCGGTTGGCTGGGGATTTATTTCTGATATTGATATTGAGAGCGAACGCCTTCGATCGATTGGCTACCAGAGATTTGCCCTTTGGTCGGTGCGACGACTAATTAGCTTGCGCACATACCGGGGTAAAGTATCTTACCTAAAAACGAGCTACGACGTCGTAGACGCACCATACGAAGGCCAATACAAGCCACCCACCCTGAAGCACAGTATCAGCTGCAATGCAGTTTTAGATTGTCCTGAATGCCATGGCGAGGGCGACTGCGAGACATGTGACACTGGCTTCGGAGATGTCCTGTCCTTGGAAACATCGACTGGAATGCCCACTTTTCGCCCTCGGATGGACAGTTGGTATTCGGCAACTTCTAGAAAAAGTGCATATTACTCCACAGCTGAGAGTGTGTACCAAAGCATAGCTGAAAAGGAGACTGACGGCGATAGTTTGCAGAATAATTCCAGTACAAGTGTGCAGGTATTTGGGCCTGCGTCGAACATTCCCGCTCTGACTACTCCAGTACCTGAAAGTTGGACTACGGAGGAAGGTGAATTTATAATGGTGCATGCCGCCTACCAAACTCATTTAGGGGTTGATTGTTACTTCGCACCTTCTTCTCGACTAAACGACGGTATAATTTGGTTACTCATTATACGTGCTGGTGTCACTCGATCACAGCTTTTGAGCTTCCTACTTGGACTGAGTTCTGGAACTCATGTCCCGACGGAACCGAATCAGTACATCGAACTAATTCCAGTTACAGCATTTCGAATAGAGCCCTGCCCTGGCCAAGGAAACATGACAGTAGATGGAGAGTTAGTCGAATACGGTCCCATTCAAGCAGAAATGTTCCCCGGTCTAGCAAAAGTTATGATCCCGTAGACCTTTGTTATGCCGGGAATATAATTTGGCAATAATATTCCATTCTTGTACAACGTACACGACTCTTTTGAGGATCAGATTTGGCTGGATCGGGCCACAGACGCGATGCGCGAATACGTACAGTACGTATAAGACGACGTGCATGCATTTACACGCTTCTGAATTTTATATTTTTTTATATCGATTAACAAAGCCAGAGCAGTGTATTATTAACGTTATTTATAAAGTAGCCTTAGGGTATGTTAAGTGTGCGCTGCGTGTTACGTCGGGTTAGATAACTTTTATACGAATCGTTCTTGAGGTGATTGTGTACCATGAAAACAAATCTATGTAAAATTGTATATAATGTTGTTTTGTACATAAATATAAATTTTATGATTATTTAAATAAATTACATCCTGGCTAAAACATCTGAGCTCATTTACTAGGCTGTGACAGAGCTCCATATTCTCGATTTTACTAATCTATGTAATTAATTGTAAGAAAATGACGTTTTAACGAAAAGACATATTTTGCACTCACACTTATGATAATCACATATTTACATATATAACTGAAGAATTTCTCAACTTGCTATTCCAAGAAACGTCAAAATGAAAATTGATGTAAATCATGGTTGATATGTATACCAAAACCCACGTATTTAGTTCAATTTCCATTACTAAATATAGTTTGCTAATTTTTTTCTAGCTAGTCTGCTCATAATTGCAGCTCTGAACAAATCCTGCAGCATTAATTGGAAAATTTGAGAACACAGAAGACAAAATAAAAAAAACCTGTTCTGATCCTCATATTATGTATTTTTATACGAAGCACTAAGGTTCTTAGTGCTTTTAATTTTCCGAAAATACAAGCTGCAACAAATTAAAGTTCTGGATTTGAGAGTCAGAATGGTCGATTAATTTTCTAATGATTGATTTTATTTATTTATTATTTATTTATTTATTTAAAAGTAGAACCTACAATTAAAATTGTAATCTCTAAATTAAAAACTGACTTACAATTGATTTTATTTTCACATTAATTTCGTTTTGTATGAAAATCAAAACAAAGTCATTTTATTGTTGGGCATTACAATTTTTGAGGATCCCCGTTCTTTAAATTTTATTATTATGCAAAGTATTATTTAAACTACACTGCATTTCAACATAACAGTGACCTTATACAGCAACGCGAAACAATTGGAATGAATTTTATTAGAAAAATTAAAATAATAACATAATCGCCTAGCAAAGTAGGTCTCTAGTAACCAAAGAAATATTCACATATTCATATAGCACCAGCGATAGCTCATTTGCGTTTAAAAACTTGCTCAAACGTTACCTTTTAACCTTACTACAAAAAGTAATTTTCGACCACAGCAAAAAATTAATTTTTGCTATAGCTGTCGAAATGTTCCATAACAAAGTATCTACTAATTATTTTTATAGACATTTTTTTTTTTTATTATTATTATTTAAAATGCTGAATTTAAACAACACGATCTCAGAGAATTCTACATGTCAATAATTCAATTTGAATCGATTATTCTATTCTCCAATCTAAATCTTCATTTGAATTGGCCTAATTCTTGTTAATAGTTTGTTTTACTACCAATTTTCTATTACTGGTTTCATTATCATTCTTAAAATATTTGTGTGTTTTGTTTTTGAAAGGCTTACGTAGTAATACAGTAGGAATTTTTTTGAAACAATTTCCACAGTAATATATGTAGAAATATAAGGCTATACTTCATGTATTTACACGACAGCATCACATTTTTCATCTCTTTTCTAATTGTTGAAAATCCCCTTTTAAGCGAACATTAATATATGTACATACTTGACAATCTACACGCACTTGCTCCCAATCGATTTAATTACAAAACTAAATTTAAGCAAATAAACAATGAGCTTTTAGCCTCTCTGGGGCAAGAAAAACAATCTAGAAAACAAAATCACAATATACCTTACCACCTTAAGCAAATACTCCTAATATGTTCCAAAATGAGCAAAAAATAAATCACTTTAGTTAGATTTTATGCTTATCTTAATCTTTTCTTTATTACTTAGTCCAACCAACGAAAATAATGTAAAAAACCGAAATTGACTGAAAAATATCAACTGATAGCTATACAACAAACTAGATTTGAATTATACATACTATCAAGACTAACATCCCACGGTGGTCCTATACAATAAAAGCATATATTTGAAGACAATTCTAAATATTAGCTCGTTCACTTAACAATTTAGACAAAAATCGTTTTCCATTAGCTAAAATTTAATTCAGGAAAATTGTGCAACATAAAATAAAGTTCATTTAAAAATTAAGTAGACTCTTTGCATGATACAATACGAAGTGATTATGCGTGAGCACAGTTTGACATTCTAAACATTCACATGGTTATACGCAACAATTAAGTAGTCTATTAAAGGAGTTGACAATTTTAAGCATTGTTAAGTACATATTCGCATGTGCATGTAAACATTACCAATTATATGAACACGCCATAGACCTAGTTGTATAGACAAGTTAACAAGTTTTTTGACTGATAGAATAAAAGCAAAAATACATAAATAGGATCAACCTAGATGTCTGAAAAAAAGAAGTGTATCCAAATAAAGTTTTAACTGATTGAAGAGCCTGCAGTGCAGTGCAATTTGTTTTTAAGGTATTATTGGTTCTAAGAGTTTTCAGTTTATGTACGAGTACTATCTATTGAGATTATTTTAATCTTTGTGCAATTACTCAAGTGTGTAGTTTAATAGATTTTCTGAAACATATCTTCAGAGCGAAAAAAGGCAATAATAGATGAAGAGCAATTAAAGGACGATTTACATTTTTCCTGCAAAACACGCTTTTATCTTATATACTTAGTGGGGAATGGTCTGGTTCTAATTTTTTAAAAACTTTAAACATGTTTATTGAATATAATGTTAAATATAAAATTATTGTTGTTTTATTACTTTAGTTTTAGGACTTATTTTGTTGGAAAATCCCAAAGCTCTTTGAACTTACAATACAAAAATCCATGAGTTCATTCGACTTCATATATTATATTTTATTTCCTTGAATTTTAAATATATGCTACTTTAGAAATTTTGGTTTAAGAAATGTTGGTCATAATTTGAATTCACCTTTTTTAATTTTCAAATTTTGATTTGTATTCAGTGTCCCCAAGAAGCCCATGTACCTACTGGTTTTCATGGCAATCCTTTAAGGTTTTAATTTTTCTAAATGTTATAAAATGTTCTAAATACTAAGCAACGGATCCATCCAGTTTTTTATTTCCCACATAAAACGAACAGATAAAAACCGGTAGAGTCATGCAAATTAGTATTCGTGAATGTCCAAAACCGGGAAACGTGTTACATTCGTTACATCACCAGTAACATCAATTTTGACCATTATGACAAATTGCGCGCCAAAAATAAATCGTAATTGGAAAGCTCTGACATTCCAGTTCGCCGCAAAAGTTTCGTTAAATGACTCGTTCCGTTCCTATTGGAATTGGAAATTTCATTTCAAGTTTGACGTGCTCTAAACTTTTGAGTTTGACGTGTGTTTTGATATTTCGTCGGCAAAACTAGTTTAAAATAGTGCATAAGTGTAGAAAACCATCTCCGACTAGTGAAAATTTCGCAAAATAATGGATGCGCCACCCTATTTAATGGTTTGTGTCGAATTTAAAGTGTCTGCAAATTATAATCGCAATTCCGCGCACCAAAACTGACCTAACCTATAATATCAAGCGATGACTTTCTGAAAGCATCAAGGTTTAAAAATAAAACCTGCGGCCAATAATGCGTATATTTAGTTTGTTAAAAATCCTCCCGTTTCGCGGGGAATACGTGCAATTTTGGTAATGAGTGCACCGCCAACTGGTGCAGCCGGCAAAAGTGCATCGGTGTGACAGATCTTCAACGTCAAAATCTAGAGGATATTTTTCGGAAAAGAATTTGCATTTTGCAAGCGGGGGCTCAATTCGCCAGGATGGTGTGAGATGCATCGCGTCGGAACGGACTTTGCCTGGCGACTTCCTGTGTGCTCCATTTGCCAACGTTACAACTCTTCGGGTAGCGTTCCACGATCTGGAAACTTAGCGCTCAATTAAGCGCTGGGCACATACATACATTACCCCGAAATGGACCCCACTTTCCCCAGTGGATTGTGGTCTTACATATTTACGCGGTTCCTTCTAATTCCGCTTCTTATTCTAGGAACTTCGCACTTTGCAATGCTTAGGAGGCTTTAATGAGTCGGTTAAATTAAACAGAGCAAGTAATAAAGCCACCGAAACTCTAAAAATGTCACCCCTCAGTATATGCCACCTAACCGCTAGCATCTGCTTTTTGGAGCTCTGTTTCTTTATTCCGAACAATATACAAATTTTCTTAAGAAGTTAAAATAATTAAGTTATTGAGTAAAATAGACTACTCTAAAATGCAGAAAAATCATCATCATATACAATAAAACAAAAGAAGAATTCTTACTTAAAACTTTATTCACCCTATACTTATAATAATCGAGATTTTGAAATTCGGTAGACATTTATTATGTATGAAACTAAGAAATATAAATATCAAAAACGTACTTCTTGCTTTCGCCAAAATGTCTTGATAAAGAACTGACGAAAACCTGAAAAAAAGATAAGAAAGAAGATTCAAGTTTCAAGAGCCTTGTTTTTTTCTAAATTTATTTAAACAGGTTTTAAAAACATTTAAAATGCAAGGTGGCGATCGAAATCGTTTGAATTAGTTTCCAATAAATGTTTAAATGTATCTCTGCAATTATAATTGCTTACAAAGAGTAAATACAAACATATAGTTTTGAAAAATTAAAAAACATTTGTTATTAATCATTCTAAATTTGTATTTGAATAAGCTTAACAGTTGGGGTAATATAATTATTATTTATTATTAATTATATTATATTATATATTATTATATAATAATGTCCAGATGAATACCGAATATTTTAACTTGGAAATTGAGACAAACAATCATTCACAAATATTTGTTTTTTAATATGTATTTGCGGTCTAAATCGAAATGTGATTAAGATCAGCAAAAGTAATATAATTTCAAAATGTCCGCAATTTCAATTCAGTACCAGCGAGATTTGATATGAATATGTTCAAAGTACAGAAACTATTCCCCGAAGCTGAAAATTCAATGCAGCAAAAATATACTTTCTCACTTTTCTTATCATCGAACTGCGTAAATAAAGACAACTTATTCAGTTACATATTTATTTTTTTATTATTCTCGAAATTCTAAGCAATTTTTAAGAAATCAATTAATTAATCTGAAGCATCGTTTTGCCAAAATTTAAATTCTGTAATAACAAATGACAATAATTCTTGTTACGAATTATAGGAAGTGGTTGAGGACTCACGGACATATATAGAAAAGCTGTATGAAAATGATTATGACCAGTGCCAAGAAGCGTTGATTTCACTTAAAAATGCAGTCATTGGAAGCAACAGACAGAAGGCTTACGTGATCAACCAAGGCGTAGTTCCAAGATTAATTGCACTTATTACAAATAAGGACATCCCCCTCAATGTGCGCATGGATGCAATTATAGTAATCGGTGAGAAAGTTATAAATTAGCATTAAGACTATCTAATAACATTTATATAACTTCTCAGGTTCTCTAGCCAAAGGAACAGAAGAACAAGTTCGATCATTAATTGATTATGACATAGTTAGGATATTTCTTGAGATAATCTCAACGCAGCATGCTGATAAACAATTAATCGAATTTTGTTTATGCGTCCTCAAATCAATTTTCCAGTATTCATTTGCCCCCGTAGGACTTCTATATTCCAATATTGGATCAATCACTCATTTAATAAGTAAGCGTCCATAGGCCAGTCTCCAATTCTAAATAAAAATGCAATAATTTATACCGCGGAATTCAATTTCAATGAACTACCAAGATTTACAAATTTTCAGTTTCGTTTTTCGTTTGATTTTTGATCCTTTTTTTATTTTCTAAAAATATATTTTTGCATGAAAATCGAAAAATAGGTGGATTTGAGAGAACTTTACCAAAGATAAGATCTTGAATAAAATAATGATATCGTTTTAAACTAATTCTAAAATTTTGTGGAGTCAGAAAAACATTGATATTTTTTGTGTATAAAGTTTAGTCAAAACGAGTTCTTAGAATTTTAACAAAAGAGCGACTTGCAATTAAAACGTTGTGTCCTTATTGTTTTATTTTTCCTATTTTGAACGGTAAACAACTAGAAAATAATATTTGGACATCATAAATTTTGTTCAGACGATAGTTATGAAAAAAATAATCCTTGGTCCATCCAAATTTGTAATCTAATAAATAAGGATAGGATAATGTAGTATAGTGAATAGTTAAAAAAATAGATTTCTTTAAATCGATTCTTGAGAATCCCCTGAAACGAGTCTGGGACTGGCCCATTACCTAACCCAATGATTGTCATACTAATTGCTTCTGTCCTTAGATTTAGCATCTTCAGACAGTTCGATTCGAACGCAAGAATGTGTCACAAGCATTCTGGTACCTCTCTGCTGCTCGTATAATGAGCAGATGATACTTTGCCAAGCAGGAACAATTCCATTTTTGGCAAGAATGATGAGCACACAGTACGCGTGCTTACAGATCCCTGCATTAAAATGTCTAGCGGCGATGTGTTTTACTAATCGGGCTGTGTCTGATATAGTTTGTGTAACAAAGTAACTCTTTTCAAATTTTATTGTTTTATAAAAAAGTACATATATTTCGGATTTTTTAGTTATGAAGGAAAGTCATTGCCAGATATCCTAACTGCTCTATTATCACGTGTCCGTGATCCAAAAATTCAGCTTGGAGCTGCACGATGTTTAACATATATTCACCGATCCGGAACACTGCCGTCAACCGATAATAGAATTGTATATAAAACCTTACCTTGCCTGGCTCGCCTCTGCACAGATGAGTTTAATGAAGATATTCGGGCAATATCTGCGGAAACCCTTGCATATTTGGCTGAAGTGAAGACCGTTCCAAAAGAAAAAGAAAATAAATAGAATTTTTATAAAGTAATTTACAAATTATTCTAGATTGATTCACGTCTACAACGACTGGCGGCAATAAGTAATCATTTAATAACTTCGCTCTCTCAACTCCTGCAAAGCTCCTCACCACTTCCGAGGCGAGGTGCCTTTAGATGCCTCGCTTCATTAGGTGCAAATGATGAGGATATTAGGAAACGGATAATAGAAATGAAAGGATTAATGGATAAAGTGCTCGAAGGACTAGGCGATCCCAGTTCGGATGTATGTCGTGTATCATATGTTTGAAATTTGTTTAATATTAAACATCTTTTAGGTCCGTTTGGCGGCTGTGAGGTGTCTCCATTCTCTTTCCAGATCCGTTCAGCAATTGAGAACAACTTTTCAGGTAAGTGATTTATTAAAATTTGAAACATTGTAATACAAGGCCGAAATAGGAAAGTTTAGAACTCTCAAAAGATACTTATCCTTTTTTGAATACCAATATCAACTTTGTTTTTTTTAATTAATTTAAATTAGAAGCGTCGTATCAAAAATGTATTTATAATTAAAGAAAATCTCGAAATATGTATTTATGAAACACTTAACTGTTAATTTATTTATGGTGTGGGTCACAAAAAGGCAATGTGCCGTGCCTATGATGCAATAATTAAACACAAGGACTCAGTCATACTTATGGAAAATGATCAAGCTTAATTAACCGTATCTGCTTGGTTAGTTTTTAAGTATTATTTCTTATTCTCCTGCTAAGAGATCAATCAATAATCAAATATATCTGGTTCTAGTCTGGACAACAAAATGCAGCTACCAATCTCTATTAAAATCTTTTGAAGTTATTAATCCCGGGCAACGACCTTGTTAAGAATTAGACACAAATTATTTGTAGAGCTATCTGGATGACGATCCTTGGTAGAAAATGAAATGAAAATTGAAATTTCAATGTGCTCATACTTCCATGAAGACAGAAAATTATAATTTAAATAAAATAGGTGAACTAATCTATACAAAAGTTTAACTAGTAAGTCGTCGCTCCATTTTAGTGTTCGGAATGAAATCCCATCCGATCCAGTCTACAAATTTGCTAATAATACGCGTGAGTGATATGTAAGAGGCGTAAGCAGAGGTAAGTATGATTATACATTGACAGCAATATTACAAAAAGGACCTCATTGATACTGAATAACAAGTCAACTAAAATCAGTGCATAGCGGTTTTTGAAGTGATCGATGTTATTTAGAAGAATTTAACGATGAATTTGCCGGTTTGTAAAAGCAAAAATTTGACTAAATTCTGACAAGGTTATTCATTCATCTTAGATCATAAAGTACAGGATACGCCACAACGTGTAAAAGCTCTGTACGTGAGCGACAAGATTTCTCCTCCCGAAAATACGAAGGAGAAATTTTCCACTACATTAGAGAGAGCGAAAAAACAGTAGAAAATGGGAACCAAATGTCACCGACTATCAGCTTGCTATGGGGCAAAAGGGAACAAAATGTCATCGGCTATCAGCTGTTATGGGGCTCAAATCAGTTGTGTAGTCTAAAAAATGTTTTTGGAGGGGCTATAGTTCACGTCTTTTTTCCCCTACATGATAATTTCAGCCTGCACTGAAATTACAACTACTTAAGTGAACAAACTAAAGGCCGTGATACATAAAAAGCAGAAAGCAGCGGTAGAAGCAGAGAAAATTTAGAGAACGTTAAGTTATATGAAGTCTGTCACATTAAACGCAGGGAAGAAGGCAGCGGCAGAGGCAGAGGCAGCGCTGCTTTTTCGTGCTAATAGCCGGCCACACACGGGATGGTTTTTGGCGTACAAACTTGTGACAATCTTTATGACAAACTTTGTTTGTACGCCATTTTGCCCACAAACGGTGATGGTTTTCATTCCTAAAGCGATATAACAAATTTAAAGAACAAAATCGCGACTCCACAATCTAATGTCGGATCAATTCATCTTGACAGATGATAAAAAAATAAAACCACGGAAAAATCAAAGGCGAGAAATATTTGGGACGGTTTTAAGTTTGTACGCCAAGTTGCCCACACACGATCAATCTTATGTTTGTACGCGTGCTTGTACGCCAAAAACCGTCCCGTGTGTGGCCGGCTAATCTCTAAAAATTCTGCTTCTGCTTCAGTGCAAGCAACTTGACTGACGTAAATTTTCAAAGAAAGTTGGCCATTCTTAATATCAAAAGTTATTTTGAGTTCAAACAAAGGTAAAATGAATATGAAATCGTATTGAATTAAAAACATTTTTATTGACGATTTAAAATGACCGAACATACATATGTATAACAATCTTCTTCGCTATAGAACGTTTTTAAATTGTCAAATTGCTTTTCTCTGCTTTCTGATTTCTGCTTTTAATGTGTCATATCAAGAAAGCAGAGCAGAATTTTAATGTGTCACGGCCTTAACACATTAGGAAATATGGGTCAGCTAAATCGGCTAATGTCGTATCCTCTACTTCTATTATCTAATTTATTCATATAGGGAATATTTGGATCCGCTGTGTTTTTATATAGTCATCATTCATCAATATTGGGAATGAGAATTATCTCAGTATCCTTAAAGAACAATAAAAACTATATAACAATAAAATTGAACTATTTTCAATATAGATCAAGCTATAAAAGTTTGTGGAATAATTTCGTTTTAAGTTTTCGTCGTTGTATCCTGGCTTTTGAATCCTTTACACAATGCCACACTTGACGGTGAACACTATTGTGTATTTGAGATAATATTATAGTTAACTTAGATTTGAAAGATTTGGAACGCTTTAAATGAGCTTTCATATTTTATATTACATCTTTTCGTTCGTATCATAGTGCTATGGCTCGCTGAATGATGATGCTTAAGTATCCTTAGTTTAGCTTATTTTAAGTAATTTATAGCTTTTATTACGCGAAATAAATATATAATATAAATAAATAAATAAGAAATCTTGAACCACAAATATGTATCTTCTTGGCTTTCACTTGGTATTCGACGTAAAATTTCACTTAATCTTTATTTAAGCCAAGAACTTTAAGTAAACTTTTATACATATTTTTTTAATGAATGAATTTGCACCAAAATACACTTAGATTTCATTAATCACAACATTCCATTACACGTAAGAGGCACTGGCGTGCCCCAAAATGATCTTCTCTATTAATTTATTAAGAAAAGTAAGTCGTTTTCCTGAAACAAATTTACTTAATATGAATAACATATGTTTTCCTCTTGTTTTCCAAAAAAAAACGAATAATCAGTAAAATTTTTAAATATGTATATGAAATGAAAATGATGTTTAGATCTGAATGTGTAATAGAGTGTTAAATTATCTACCTACATATTTTTAAAACTAATTATTAGGGGCACTATTTTTTAGTTCATTTAATTTGTACCCACTAACTGACACGCATACATTTATTGCAATTGCAGCGTAGAACAGTGCGAAGAAGAAAGAAGAGACGAAGACTCAACACTGTATGACATTTTCTAATGCTTTGAAGCAAATTATAATTTATTATAAGTTACCACTTTTTCATTTTACTCTTTTCTAGTAGTGAAGGGGCTCTCAAGGTAATTTATAATTATTTTACAAACACTAAGCTCATTCTTATAGTTCTTACTGCAATTGGCATTTTTAAACTCAGTTACGATATCACTAGGTTGATATCCGCTCAACTCAACCAAAGTTTACAATACAAATTTTGAATGAAAATCTTTAAACTTTTTTATTGGACCTTATACTTGAGATCCCCTGTTCTGGAGTGGCTTGTAAAGTTTTATTTAGTTATTTGCTTATTGTAATTTTATAGTTGTCTTTGCTCCTTTAACTTGATTGTATGAACATTGTTCTCTATTATTTGTGATAAATTTATATTTTTAAAAGTTGCAGTTTCTTTTTCCTTTATCCTTTTGTTTTTTGTTTTTTCATTTGAATCCCACTCTTTAGAGAAGTAAATTATCATTGACTCTATTATCCCAAATTTCAAAAATTATATTCTTGTAGATATATGTGAGATTTCTATTCCTGGATAATATATATTGCAATCATTTTACTATTTAGAAAAAATATAATATAATTTATCGTTTAATCATTTTTCTTTGATCCCTTAAATGATCTAAGTTTCGGGCTTGGTGACCAGTTGTCCTTCTGAACCCAAGGAACAAAAGAGGTTTTGAAACGATCATGATAGAAATCTCTTAATGCGTTAACAAAAAAAGATATTGACGTAATAAAATTAGTTGGAAAATCTTAGAGCTTTTTAAAGAAACCCGAGTATAAATTGACGTAATACTAACTTTATCAACGTTTTTGCATAAGTATCGCTTAAAATGTTCATTATAATCGGCGTCAATTTTTCAAACAATCCTCTTGAAATTTGGATGCCTTCAAATCACCGATTAGTGAAGAAGAAAAGATAATTTTGAATTGATGCGAGATTGACCAATGTTTGAATTTTTTTACAAATTACTATAAAATTTAAGTCTTCCGGTTCCGTGGATAACCGCTGATAAATTGTAATTTAAGGCAAAGCTTCCTTCCAAACTTATTTTTATTGGCTACTTAGTGTTTAATCTTCCAATTGTTTGTATTTTAAATAATGGCAACGTTCAAAGGTTCATTTAACATAATACATGACTGTATTTGGTACTTGCGATACGAATCGTGTTGAAGCTGGCAGCATTCAGACTTTAGTAATAGGCCAATTAAAAGTCATCTTGGGTCCTGTTTTTGCAGGATTGTATTATACTCAAAAACACATGTAAATTTTTTATTTGCGAGCCCAGTAACTTTAGTTTAAAATATTTTTCGCTTGCCAGTTTTTCGAAGAGTATTCAAATGGATAGTTTAAAAATAATGGATATTACTATTTATATTTAAACTTTGACCGTTTGTAGATATATGATATATGAATATCCTCACAAAAGGGAAATCTTTATATACTTATTTTAGAAATTATAAATAAGATAAAAGGAGCTTAGGCCGTTGGTGTTACTGTCTTATCAGAAATAACAAGAAATTTGTATTGGAATTTAAGAGCATTTCTTGTCTTCGACAGGATCATTCGGTTTGGCGGCCACTGATGTCTCTGCTCTCTGGACAACCATCAAACGAATTGCTGACCGTAGTTACTTCAACGATATGCAATCTTTTACTGGAATTTTCTCCAGCTAAAGAACCCATGCTCGATTCTGGTGTTGTTGAAATGTTATGCCGACTAACTGAAAATCCCAATCCTGCACTAAGACTTAACGGAAGTTGGGCGCTGATGAATATGGCGTTCCAGGCAGAGCAGCATGTAAAAACGAAAATAATCAACACGCTTGGAACAGATAGAATATTACAGCTTTTGAATGACTCCGACACAAGGGTTATCATGAAGACGTTAGGTCTTTTAAGAAATTTGCTTAGTAAATCATTGCACATCGATGATATAATGTCGGAACACTCAGCTGAAGTGATGCAAGCTGTAAACATGGTGCTAGACTCTCCACATCCTGCTGAAGTTAAAGAACAAGCCTTGTGCATTATTGGCAACATAGCGGCCGGGGCGCAGGTTAAAGATTATGTCATAGAGGATGACCGCATAATAAAACGCCTTGGTGACTTTCTGGTAAGTTATGGAAAAGTGAAACAGGATGTAGGAACTTGCTTTAATTTTTCACTTGCCAAGATGCATCGAGACTCAAAGCTACAAGCTGGAGCTCTTTTCGCCATCGGAAACCTAGTACATAGGAATGACTCTAGCATCCACGAAAGGCATATGAAACTAAAAGACCTTGGGATAGTTAGTAAATTAGAAGAACTTTTAAATACGACTTCCAAAGAAAGCGATTTTTACGAAGAGTAAGTATTCCTTAGTAAATTTTAAACACACTGCGTTGAAACATTTTATTGACTATTTTTATTACAGAATTCGGGCCGTGATGAAACAACTGAGATATTCTTAAGTTGATGTTATTTATTAAATTAAAATAAAATTTGTTATTACAGTTCTAGTTATTAACAAAAATGTATATTTTTAAACAGTTGAGCGAATTATTAAATTCTTATTATTTAAAATCAAACTCTGACTAATTTGTAACTTTCTAGACGCATAGGCAACTCTCATTATGTGTAAGCAGCATGCTAGGCCCCATCAAGTTTCGTTCATTTACTCTATTTTGTCATCCACAGAACCATAATAAAATGTATCATCTTCTAAACAAGCGTTTTATTTCTAAATGGAAGCAAATGAGTTTTGAAGAATTTCAGTTTAGTTCAAGTAGCGATATGTCTCATTCTCATTTTAGAATATTCAACAAAATGTAATTTATTTAATTTGCTTTTTATGACGCTCATATATCTCATAAAAGTAAAAAATTCGTTTCTTAGTCGCATCCGCAGATATTTTTAGTTGTTTATCATTGAATGCAATTTTCTTTACGTAACTATTATTTTCCTCACAAAAAAAGAACAATATTTGGGATAAAATAAAAAGCTTTTTAGGAGCTTTCATAAATATATTTGAAATGTTCATAATATTTTTCACATTAATAGCTGCATACAAACTGGTACTTTACTGGAAAATGGAACATACGAGGTCCGATTACAAATAAAAAGATACATAATTTATTAAGTACAATTTCCCGACTATAAATCTTTGGTTGATAGCTTTGGTTTTTTTTTCATATCTAAAAATAATGGAATATGTCGAAAAGTTTAGGCAGCTTGACTGTTTCCTTTGCCACCTTCAATTTTACTCGCCATTGTATCTGGATTAGCTAAGGGATCCAGTTCAGAAAATAGATGAAACCATGCCGCCATGTCTTTTCTGGGCGTTTTTTCTCTAAGCTTGGCTGGCACTGTATTTACCTTATCCTGATTTCTTTCCGAAGTCTTACTTATTTGTGTTCGATTCAGAAAATCAAGAATGGAATTCTTGCTTTTTGAGGCCTCTTCCTTAACATCATTTATATCTGCGATAGCGTTATCTCCGTTGCCTACTTCTTTGCTAGAAAAAATCTGCGCAGAGGAAGAATCATCGAGAAGTAGTTGAGAAGGCATAAAATGCGGTGGTGTTTCTAAACCACCTGTTACAAATTCATCGAAAACATTTAAAAAATCTGATTTTGTAGGATCTCTCCCGTTAGAAATACTGGAATGTGTTTGATTTACATCAATGTCTATTAGTTTGTCGAGAATGTCATTTGTGCTCTCGTCCTGATTATCCTTCTCTTTATTTGAATTGGATAACTCCACAAGATCAGGTGTTTCTTGTTTTTCAATTACAGCACCATCAGTTGTTTCGGGAGATTGAGATAAGTTTTTATCACCTTTTTGATCATCACTATATTCATCCTATGAAAAATAAGAACGGATATAAAGGAGGCTAGGGAAGTACCCGAAAACTAATATAATAAATATGCATAAAACGGATAGAGAACTCAAATGAGGAGACATGCTATTGAAGGAAATGGAATTGATTGGAAAGTAGATGATCCCTAATTCTTACTCATTTAACGTCAATCTTTCTGATTTCTAAAACAAAAATATGTTTCTAAACATTAAGTTTTTACAGAACGCGGATCGAACTGTCGATAGATGTTCTTCATATTTGAGTTCTCTATTTTTTATAACTTAGTGTGGAATAACAAAATTGCTAGAATAGAAATGTTGTAATCTTAGAACACGTACTCACCAAGAAAAACAACATTTGGTCGGAATCGATAGGCTTGACTCCGTCTGAATCCTTTTCGTTTTCGTAGGTCTCGCTGCTTTTGCATTCAGAGAGGTCTTTTAGGATGCAAAAATTATACTGTGGATTAGCTGAGAGCGCTTGTGCCGTCGCCTTGAATGTTTCGGACGATTTGGTTGCAAATTGCAGTAAGGCGGACATGTATGCCACCAAAGCGTGCGAAAACATATTGCAGCGAGCTGCGGCGAGAAGATCAATCTGAAAGGAATTTAATTAGCAGGGATTTTAACCAAAATTGTACTTCTTTACCTTTTGTAGGCAATCCAGAGAAAGTCTATCAAATTTTACTTTAGAAAGGCGAACATGGGTTTGAGATTTTCTGAATTTCTCAAGACCTTTTCCAGTGTCAGGATCGAGTTGGTTGCTAGCTGATTTCATCCAACTGAGGGCGGCTCTATACTCAGTTCGTTCCTTCTCCATGGCGATTATTGTGGCCTGGGTGTCTGCGATGGCTCTGCCTCTGAACACCTCAACCTCATGGAAAAGTCTCAGCAAAGGTGGTCGCATCATCATGCGCTGCTGACCACAATACGAAATGGACTTTCCGGCAGTCAGCATTACTTTCCCAGTTGTGTTGCTGCTCTTGCCCATTTCCTTGAGGAACTTCCCAAGAGAATTCTCCTCCTGTGCCAGAATACATAATCTTTCCTGGTAGTGATCTATTATTCTATAGAGCTGCCCACAGCTCTCCGATATCGATCTGAATAATTCGATTTTTGCATCCAGTTCTGCGTCCGATGCAACAATGCATTCGTCCTCTTTTGTCCCCAACTTTCTTTGGACCGCCTTCTTCGTCACCCAAAATTGGTGCTGCATTTCTGATTTCAACATACCGCATAGGTATGCCCGAGGACATATATTTTCAAAGAAAAAACACCTTTTTTCTACAATCACTAACAGAGCGAAGAAGTTTTGGCTGAATAGATGTCACAGAGAATTGTCAAAGCAGGTGTACCAACTTGTTGGTGAAAAATATTTTGCGAGAATCTTGTGGAGCAATTAATTTATAATTAATAAAACTCTGAGTTTATAAATTTCTAAAAAGTACTTTTGAATGAAAACCAATAATGAGGTTGTCAAAGCTGTAAAGGTTTAATTTGCAAATTAGCGGCCCCTCATTATATCCGACGGCACTGTGCTGTCTGAAGTGTCATGTGGCAGTCCTAAAGTTCTACGTTTTTGGCATAGGCGGTAGATGCCAGTGCTCTGCTATCGTATACAGTAGTACCGTGGTTTTAACTTAGCATTTTAATTATGGGCAAAAAATAGTTAAAAGTTAGTGAAAATAACTAAAGAAGCAGCCAAGGAAAGGACCTGGGAATTGAAAATCGAGTGTTCGTCCTGGGAGCCACAAAGTGCAATGGATCAATGATATTAAAGGTTGTGTTCGTGTTGACTCTAAGAAGTGGGAGGGTAGTTTTTGACAGGGTGCGCGTCCGATTTGATTTTCTTTTATAAAATGCCCAAAAAACTCACAAAGTTTACGCACTGGACGTGAGTTTATGTTTACATATAGCAAAAATCGGTATTTTTATTTTTTTCGTAACTTTTCTTTGAAAATTCGGAGACCATAGATGGCGCAGAGGACGCATTGCAATAGAACGAGCACTCTGATTGGCTGATAGCTTTATTGGCCTGTTCTGCCAAGTGTGGTCCCTTCTGAAAGTGCTTTCGAATTACTCTGTGAAAAATTCTGCAATTAACTATTTTGTGACCAGGAAAATGAAAATTTTCACTCAACAATTAATCTGATTGACATCGGTGAAAGAACAAAAATTCTAAAAGGTCCCAGGTATTAAAGCAATGGCGGTTTTTGCATCAGCCAATCAGCGATCGGCTTCTATCGTGCATTTCCCAAAACCTAGTTCAGTTCTCTTGTTCGCGTCTGAAATTTCTGCGGTGGTGCGTCTTTTTCTTGTGTAGTGATTTTGACAAACGATTTCGCTTCTCACAGAGGCGAAAAAAGAAAACAAACAACCCTTGCATCCACAAAATTTTTATTAAGCCTGACATGTGTCAAAAACAGGCAATATTAACAATTTTCCATCGAGCTGAGTAATCCCAAAAGCCAGCGCCATTATTTCACATTTACCCGCTGGAAGTGTTTTTGGGTAGTTCGATTTTGACAGCCTTGCAATTTGCAGTCCCTCGGCCAGGTGAAAATATTTTTTCTGTTTGACAGTAAACACTTTTGCTTTCAGCGAAATCAGCTGAGATTTAAAGACTAGGAGTAAAAGAAATAATGGCACACATGCACAGTTCCCCACTTAAGTGGGGCGCTTGTGTGAGAATTTCGAAAACTGGACAAATTGCTCCGGAGGGAAAGATTACCTCTGCAATGTTATTGTTTTTGTCTAATTCATAACCTGGGCATTTAATTTTTGGTGGGAAATCTCCGGGCGCCCATAATAATGGTAACATTTTTTTTCAGGGAGTCTACTTTAAGATCTTGCGAGAATTATGCCCAGTACTTCCCTATCAACTAGATTGAGCTTCAGAGAGCATTTTGGGTGAATTACAAAAGGGAAAACGCAAGATTCACAACATACCTCGGAGATTTAAGCAATGTCGGGAAGAGGAGCACGAAAAAGGGGTAGACCTCCGAAGACTACCACTGGCGATAGGACCAGTAAATTTAACTATCATCTATTGAAAAAGCCCAAGTATTTAACAAAGGGCTCAGACTCTCAATTCAGTACACCATCAGTTTCTCGGGCTTCTTCGCCCCAAGAAAGTGAGGGGAGTAGACGGAGTGCATCTCGACCATCAACTACAAAGTCTTCTGCTGCTCGAGGAAAACAAAAGCGCGGCACCAGCGGGCCGTCGAGTGCTTATGGAGCATCATATTCGAGAAAAGGTCAGTGGAATTATTATTTTTATTGCACAACATACGTTTCCGAACCCTTTTATGTTGACACTTTAAAACGATATGAAAATCAAAATAATTCTATTTAAATAATTTTTTTTTTAAATAAAAATTATTTAAAAAAACAAGTCGATGTAACGCGACTTATTAAAAAGGCTTGCTATTTCCTCCAGTCCAGAAAAAATTGACCAATTATAATGCAGTTTTTCAGTATTCACATTAGTTTAATTTATTAACATTTGAATTAAGGCCCAACGGTACTTGAAGTTTTAAAATTACGCCGTGTTTGATTTTGTCAAATATTCATTTCCATAACTTTATCTTAAATCAAAAGACAAATTAGCGATCCGTTGTCCATTAGTTTTTACTCACTCACCTTGTTTTGTTGTTTTTCTTTTTCTTTTTAATTCAATGAGTCATTGTCATTGCGGAAATAAAAATTAAAAATTCAAAATAGCGCAACTTTTATGAAATAAAAATTATCAGGAGCGATGTTTTTGAAACATTAGTGTGTTGTATTACTGGCTTAAAAGACAGCAAAATTAAGTGCTAGAAAATTGTTATTAATTTTTCCGAACTTCTATATTTTACAATACTTTAAAATTAAACATGGGTAAATTGTAACCAGTGTTAGAATTTAAATTTTTAATACGTAAGACCTCGATTTCTGTTCAATTTACATGAAATCTTGTTTTAGTCCAAACATATTGTTAAATGATGTAATTCTTGACTTTATCGTTTATTTTCCTTGTAACAACTGTAGAAGTTCGAATTTATAAAAAAAGAAAAGCTTACTATAACTGTGGCGCACTCCCAATAGGAACCATTAACCAAATTCATAACAGGGCGCCGGCCGTTTGCAGTCAAATCGTGAAGAAACTTCTTAGCATTGTGCGTAGGTACATCAAAGTGGCTACATATACAAATGATGTATTGTTAAAAATTGTAACCTGATAAATAAAAAAATGAAAAAGAACCATACTTATTTTGATAAGCATAGTATTGCCTTTTATTAAGTGATTCAATTGTAAGCAATTTCGCTAATTAATAATTATAAAAGCTGGTGAAAATACTTATTTGCGATGTTACAAATGCACTTTGAATTTGGCATGAGTCATAACATAATACCCTCGACAGACGGACACGGACGAATGAACGTTCGATGAATGAACATTCGCTCGGATTTTCATTCGCTGCATGTGAGACAGACGGCGAACTTCATTCGAGTCGAGCCTTTTTGACAGGTCGGAAATGTATAAACGTTCGTTTCTCTTCGTTTTTCGCAGCTCGCTCATGTAGCTTGCCCAAACACTTAAAAATTGTATTCCTTTGTCCTTCCACACATTCATTTTCACAAATTAAAACGTTTTTCGCTAGTACACAGAGTTTTTCACAATTTAAAAACTGCAATTTATAATTTGACACTGGAAATCAGCTGATTGTTCCAGGATTTCCATGCTCATTCTCTGAGAATGAAGTTTCCGGAACTTCATTGATGAGGATGAGAATGAAGATACGAACGTTCATTCAAACTTCATTCTTGGTGACAGACGACACAGCAACGATCATTCTCCGAGAACGTTCATTCGTCCGTGTCCGTCTGTCGAGGGTATAAGCCTCTATTAGGAAATAAAAAACTTATTGGGCTATGTAGTTAAGAATTAATATGTACAAGTTCTCAAATACATTAAAAAAATAATTCGATATGAAAATGTATTGGCTAGTTAGTATGTAGTTATTTTGTTTATGAATTTCTTAATTGTTTAATTTTCAAGAAAAGAAACCTTATAGGAATAAGCAATACTTTTAGATATTCAAAACATTTTTTTAACTGGAGGTTCCTATGTAATTTAAATTATTAATTGGATGTCTTCGTAATGCATATTACACCGCGAACATAACATTATGATTAAAATATAAAATTATTCTTAGGCTACGAATCTGAATATCATTATGGTTCGGATTTCGGTGACTCAACTGATAAAAGCGATGCTGAGGATGATCCTCTACTAATGTCTCCTAGTGACGAGGAAAGCATCGATGGTGACCACGACAGTGACAGTGACTTTTCATTAAGTAGCTTTGGTCCAACAAATGGAGTTGGACGACCTCAGCGGCCTCCTAGCCCAGATCCAATATGGCTACAAGATAGGGAAGTTCCTCCGCTAGAACTCCCAAGTTCATCTGAGGATTTATTGATACCGAAAAATCTGTCGCTGAGAGCTGCGACTATTTATGAAGTATTGCGCAGATTTAGGAATTTGGTGAGATTATCACCTTTTCGATTTGAAGATTTTTCTGCTGCGTTAGTATGTGATGAGCAGAGCGCTCTGCTCGCCGAAATTCACATAGTGCTTTTAAAAGCAATACTTCGTGAAGAAGATATTCAAGCGACGCATTTCGGACCTCTTGATCAAAAGGACAGTATAAATATAAGTCTTTATCTTATGGATACAATAACTTGGCCTGAAATATTGCGTAGTTACGTTGAAAGTGATTCTTCTTTTGATCGCAACGTGTTACACATTTTAACCAATCGAGAGTATCCGTATAGTGGAGTAGAAGATCGATTGACTGTATTACAATTCTTAACGGACCAGTTTTTAATTACAACTTCTGTTCGTGACGATATGCTGCAAGAAGGTCCGATTCACTATGATGATCATTGCAGAATCTGTCACCGCTTGGGAGATTTATTATGCTGCGAAACGTGCCCGGCAGTTTTTCATTTAGAATGTGTAGACCCACCTTTAGTTGATGTCCCCACCGAAGATTGGCAATGCAGTATTTGTAAGGCGCATAAAATATCCGGAGTAATGGATTGCATTTCCTCGCAAGAGAAACAAGGAATTCTCATACGTTATGATACTTTAGGCTACGATAGACATGGTAGAAAATTTTGGTTTGTGTGCAGACGTATTTTCGTAGAAGATCAAGAGGGAAAGGAGGTGTGGTACTATAGCACTGTTCCTCAGTTTGAGTTCTTGCTTTCAAAGTTGGATGAAAAAGAATTTGAATTGCAACTTTGCAGAGATATCAATGAAATCAAAGAAGAAGTTATCCGACAGATGAGGATTACCGAAACAATAACAAATGAAAATAAGGGTAATAAAAAATCTTACTTTGAATTAGAAAAGGAAAAGATTCAACGATTAAAAAGTGCTGAAAATTCTGAATCAACCAGCGAAAATGAAACGCAGGTCAAGACAGACTCAGACCCTGAAATATTGAACAGTGGAGATTCATCTTGTAGTTCCAACGCACAAAACAAGAAAAATAATGATGATTTAGGAATAAATTCTGATTCTCGCATGACTCGTCAGAAGTTGAATCAATTATCTGCTGGGACATTGTATTTTAAGCTAGGAATGGAGAATAATTTCAAGAGTTATGTGAATCAATATACAACAAATCCAATAGCTTTGAACAAGCCGCAAAGGAATGAGGAGCGTGATAAGAAACGACATCTTTCACATAAATTTTCCCTAACAACTGCCTCTGAGTTCAAATGGACAGGGGCTTCTAATGGAACAGAACAAAGCGTGATAACAACTCTGCGACAAACTTTGCTAACTTTAGAGCAGACCATCGCTTCACCATTTATGAATCCAAATTGGCAGACACTGAGAAAGGTTTGGATCAATGCTGTTACAAGTTCCACGAAGCCTTTGGATTTCTCTTGCGTGCTGATTGTTTTGCAGGCCTGCTTTAAAGGGGTTATTTTTGCAAACGTATGGCATGAACAACTAGGACATATCAAATTGCAAAGAATTACTTCCGGGGAACGAGAAGAGAAAAAGAAAGCAGAGAAGCGAGAGAAAAGAGAAAGAGATGATGAGGAGGAAAGAAATCGATTAGCTTTTAATTATGTTAAATATTCCCTGGGATTGAAGCATCAAGTTTGGAAGCAAAAAGGTGAAGAGTACAGAATACACGGGCAGTGGGGTTGGATTTGGATGTCTTATACGCGGAGATGCTTAAAGAAATCAGCGATAGTGGACAAAATGCATCCAATAAAGAATGCTATACTAATTCAAAAGGACGGTGAGAAAAAAGTTGTTTTAGTCGACCCTAAGACAGCCGCATTTTTAAGACAGTGTGATGAGAGAAAGAAACAAGGTTCACTGTTCCGTTGTTTCGAAGAATATAAGGACGTTGAACTTCTTCCAATTACAAATACTTTTGATAGCTTAGATGTTTCAAAGGCGCTATCTTCTCAGAGTAGGTTGCTGTATCCAAAAATTGGGCGAAAATCGAAACTGGATGATTTATTAGCTAGAAGAGTTCATCTCAAGGAGGCGGAGGAGTATAAGTACGCAACTTGTGCTAATGCTAAGAAAGAGGAAGATATTGATGTTGTGAATGATGTGGCACCGACAAAGCCTGTGCCACCTACACCTATTGGAGAGTTGAAGTTAGCTCCCACCGTGCAGAAAAGCTTTCTGGAAAAACATCTTGTTCGCCTTGCTGGGAGTAAAAATGCACCTAGTAGTAATCAAAGTCAAAATAATGTGGACTTGGACCTTTTGAACAGTTTGACGAAGAAAATCCAAACAGTTCGAGCACAATTTGCTCAATTGAATCGTTTTGGAAAGCAACTGCGATGTTATGCCAAAGGTTGCAATACCAACTCGAATGCAGTTTCACAAATTAATCAAAATACTTGCTACTCGCCCCTCTGCGTCCAAAAGGCAAAAGCAAAGAAGGAACTTTTATTACTACTTAGAAAGGCGCACACTGCGGGAAATGGTTCTAAGGAAACTGTTGCTGCAATATTAGGAGCTGTTAAAAAGCCATCAATTCTTGAGCAGAAATTAATGGAAGGCAAAAAAGATTCCGCTTTTGCTTTGGATGACGCTGATGACGGACGTTGTGGAGATGACCTTCAAATAGATATGCAACAAGACTTCAAAAATGCTTTGACTGCTTGTCAATCTTACGATGAATCCACCGTTCTAGCCTGTCTTATAACTATTAAAGATGAAGTTAAACAAGAAAAAGAAGCTGCGAATTCGGCAGACGGTGCAGTGAAAAGTGAAAGCTGTAAAACTGAAAGCCAATTTAGTCTGTCAGATAATGCGATGAATTTTGATGCAATTAAAGAAGAAAGCCCCTGTAAAGTGGGTGTAAACGAAGGTCCGAGTGCGAAAAAGATGAAGATGGATGAATCACATGAGAACTTAGATGTAGAAAGCTCCGAATCTCAATCGGATTTCCTAGACGATGATTCCCAAGGTAGAAGAACACGTAAATCACAAAGGAACCGGATGCGTACCAGTCTAGGAGTTGGCTATGCGTCTAAGGCTGAATTTCAAGACGGTTTGGGGATATCTTGCAAGAACGGAAAGAAAGATGAAAATGGACAACCTGTACCATATGTGACGAAGCATAATAGACGCTTTCCAGTAAATAATAAAGCCGTTAAGAAAGAAGAGGTGAAGGTAGAAAAGGAAATTGGTCCTGATGGATCAGCACGCATTTATTCAGTAAGCTCGACTCGAGGAAAGCTTTACCTGAGTAAATCATTTAAGACTGAGAAGTCGTCCAAATCCGAAAGCAAAACATCTCAGATGAAATTTCCCATTGTAGCCAACTTTGGAAAGCATAAATCCAAATCAATTATGGTACTTGCAAAATATGAGTTAATGAAACTTGCTCGACATGGAGGGAAGATACAAGTGTCTGGGTATCATCATTTAGCGAAAAATAACACTGCTGTTTGGCCATATCCTTGCTCTAGGCCGCTGTTCAAAACGTGCTGGTTATTCAGAACATGGAATGTAAAAACTTTATCGGCGATAGCCCTCCAGTTCCGAATT
Organism: Machimus rusticus; assembly: GCA_951509405.1. Classification (NCBI taxonomy): domain Eukaryota; kingdom Metazoa; phylum Arthropoda; class Insecta; order Diptera; family Asilidae; genus Machimus; species Machimus rusticus. Next base: position 45,203,390 of record OX608050.1, on the reverse strand, counting down.
TTATGGTGTTGCCTGCGCTGGGATGATATGGTAACGAAGCCACCTACTGCTGATGGAAAGCATCAAATCACAACAGAGACAGAAATTGTAACTCTGGAGCTGTTGAAACATAGGCATTTGATGCGTTTCTCTGAAAAAACTCAGTATCTTAGGCGAAAGGTTGTTATACCACTTGAGCTACCGAAAACTGTCAGGGGTAAGATTTCTGTGATGTAAGCATTAGGCATTTATTTCCATTGTACAATATTACTTTTTTTAGAAGTAACTTCAATTCGTTCGGGATTACGGAAACGGAAAAGAGCCGAATCACCACAACAGACGGAACCACAAGTCACAGAGGAATGGGTAGATGAGGAGAAACTTGAATTGTGGGAAATTAAATTGTTTGGTGAAAAGCAAGAAAAGGCTGTTACTCGCACCGTCACTGGGAAACTTCCTCCTCAAAGACAAATAATAGATCACAGTTCGTCTTCAACAAATTCAACAGTGCAACATAAAATTATTGGTCCGAAGGCTACTCCCGAAGAAATTAAGGAAAAAATGGAACAACAATTGAGATTGCAAAGAGCTGCTCATCAACAGAAGCGTGCATTGGAAGTTAAACAGCAAACAGGTAGGGTTTTACATGTTATTTTAATAATTTATAAGTGCTTAAAAATATCTAATTGAATAAAAGCTGCAAAACCAGAAGTTAAAGTTGAGGAAGAAGGTATTGCAAGTTGTTTTTTGTATAAAGAATATATTAATCAAATTAATAACAATTTTTTATTTAATTTATCTGTTTTTAATCAGTGACCACGCCTAAACCGAATATAATCGGTAACCGTCGTGTCATTGTTAAAAATCCGGACGGAACAACCCGAATAATTCATCAAACTATTGCTGCTCCAGCCCCGAAGGCAGAACAGCAATCGCCAGCTCCGTCAACATCAACTGCTACACCTCAGCCAACGCCTAATAAAGTACAAATCATTCGAGGTCCAGATGGAAAAGTAAGCGTACGGGGATTAAATCCTGGACAGCAACTTATACAAATGCCGGACGGCAAATTGCATGTGCTGACAACAACACCAGGTATAATATTTTATTTAGATTAAATTAAAATAAATCAATACTAATTTGTGCTTTCTACAGGAGCTGGTAGTAAAACGGTTGCCTTAAAGCCGACAGGAACTGTGAATCAGACAAAAACGATTGTTGCAACAAATAAGACGTCTTCCCCGCAGGTTATCCCGAAGCAACCCGTTGTGGTTAAACAGGTTGCAAAATCAAATCAGACAGTTGCTTTAAAACAGGTTGTTCAGCAGAAGGCTGTTGTTGCACAAAAGGTAGGCTTTAGTCGTAATTCATATGGGAAAAATAAATATTTTATCTTTTATCTAAAGGTTGTGGCCAGCACTCCGCAAGTTGTAGCGCAATCTACTCCTACAAAAACAGTTCAATCATCAGTGGCTCCGCCTTTGCAAAAGATTATAACAAGTTCAGGGCAAATTGTTACTGCTCCAGTAACGACAACAAAAGTTGTTACTACTCCAAGCAACATTCAACAACTTTTGGTTCAATCAGGTCAAAAGATTATTGTTGGCCAAAATTTGCAGGGCCAAAAAGTCTTAATTCCAACTTCCACTCACCAAACTCAGCAGCCGATTCAACAGCAAATTATTGTTCAAAGCCCACAAACTAATGTTCAGCCACAGCAACAAATTTTAATAAATCAAGCTGGGCAAAGGGTTGTTCAACAAATTTTGAATACAGGGAGTACACAACAACAAATTGTGGTTGGAGGGCAGCGTATTTTACTCAGTCCGGGACAGACAATTGTTACTCAGCGTACTGTATCTCAAGCAGCTCAATTGCAACAACCCGTGCAAGTGGTGCAGCAGCAGATTATTCAATCACCAACAGGCCAACAGGTCATTCAGCCACAACATGTTCTGGTACAACCAGTACAAACACAGTCAATAGTGCAGGCCAAGCCAAAAGTGCAAGCTCAACTAGTTGCTACAACACAAACTCAACAGCAGGCTGTACAGCAACAGCAGCAGCAACAACAGCAACAACAACAACAGCAGCAACAGCAACAATTGCAACAACAGCAGCAGCAGCAACAACAACAGCAGCAGCAGCAACAAACGCAAATAGCTTCACAGTCGCAGCAGCAACCAACTCAACAACAAGTTGTTGTACAGAACTCTGCTTTGGCTCAACAATTAGCACAAGGCAAATTACAAGTGGCTACTGTGAATGGGCAGCAGGTTATAATAAGGCCTTTGGGTAATAATCAGGCTCACATCGTGGCCCATATCAAAACTCAAAGTGATGGCAATGCCCACATCGTGACAAATTCAAATTTCACTGAAACAGAACCCCAGCAAGAAGTGCAATCACCACAAAAAGTAGTAGCTCAGAGGCAGCAAATTCAAACAACTCCAGTTGTCCAAAAAATATCGCAGCCAACTCAAGTTCAGCAACAGCAAGTTATTCAGCAGCAACCAACTGCTTCGGCAATTGAGCAATCACTTTTGCAAGGTCAACCCCCGGGAACTGTAATTAAATGTGTAACTGCGCAAGTAATTCAAACGGATCATGGACAAAAAATAGTCGTTCAAGGAATAACTGGAAATGATTTTACCCAGCAACAGCTTGCTCTAGTTCAGCAGCAAGTAAAACAGCAGCTTTTGAAAGGTATCACAAAGTTTTCTTCTTTATTCGTCATTTTCTGATGATCTTATTTATCAGTTCAAGAATCGAACGGTAAACAAGGTGTTCTGGGTCCCACTAAAATATATTTAGCTGTGCAACCCTCTGCCGGCACAGTTCAACAGACATCACAAGCACAACCTCCTCCACTCGCACCAGTACAGGCAAATTCCCAGCAGCAACAAGTGAGTATCTATTAACCTAAGAAAAAGTTCAAATTTTGACTGCTTCATTAAATCAATGTTAAATTGTCTAAGGAAGTTAAATTGAATTATTTAATTATTTTTACGACTACATTGGGCAAGATTCGGTTCCATGAACTGTTTGTATTCAAGTCTTTTATAGACGCTTAGGTTACGGAAGAAAGCAATCAAAGACGTATTTATTTAAGTGTTAGATAAGCAATCAACAGGTAGAGTCGCGTGTGTAATGCTCAGGAACAATCCTATACGCAATGGTTTTCATTTTGTTACTATTTTTGCTATTTGTTAATTAATATGTTCGTTTCGGCGATTTGAGGGCAAACAACTTTTTTTTAAAAAATTTTAAAGTTTTGATATCTACATTGCTATAACTGAATTTAGTTTCTTTCCTTTTTTTCCCCATTTAGTTCAAATTCGTAAGTACTAAACGATCAAATTTGAATATACTTGTTTTAAGCTGCAATGTTGTTTGTCTTTAAAGTCGACAGTTTTACGTTTTCATTTCTTTACTAACCTCACAGTGACCACTACAATTCCATCCGCAGAGACGATAAGTTGCTTTTTATATTTTCTATTTTCTTTACTTTTTACTGTGTTGTTTCAAATTTTGGATTCTTTCTTTTAAAATTAATTTTTCTTTTTGGTGCGCGTATAACTATTCAATAAATGCTTTTAAAAGTACTGCAACTCTGACAAAACCCCGTAAATAACAAAATAATAAAAATGAAGGGCAGGGTGGTGGTTTTAGATAAAATTAATGAAATAAAGTATGCAATTAGTAGTTTGATATATTTTATATATCGAAAGTCCACAGTCATTGTAAGAATTTTTGGATCAGTTTTAAATCTTAATTCTGTGTTCTGTGTTGAACTTTATTTTTTAATAGAGTTGCCCAAATCAACTGTTTGAAAAAAGTTCTAATAAAATTGAATATAACTAGGAATTTATGTATGTAGCTTGTTTTTTTTTTAACAATATTCTCAGCGAATCAATTCAAAACTGCTTTGTTTAGCTTTAGTTACCGATTTTGGACTTTATCATTATTTGTAAATGATTAAGGCAGCGCTCAGTTATGAAATAAAAGTGCTTGCTTGATGATAAACTGTAAACGTATTTTCTTTTCTGAATGTTTGAACGGTCTTATCTTAGTGTTTGCATTCTGTAAAATGTTTACTCGTTGCTGTTGTATTCTACTTAATTATAGTACGATTATGGCATGCCAGAACCAAGTTAATAAGTAGCAGACAGTTTTGCGACTATAAGTGATAATATCAATCGGCAAAGCGAAAATATCTACCAATTTCTAACTTAGCAAGATATTAAAATTAGTATTAAACGCAGAATTGGCACGCTGTAGTCTATCAAGAAGGTGATTTTTAGCACCAAATTTTATGGTTATTAATTTAACGAAATGCTACTTATACCGCAACTTAGTCAATTTTTTGCATATTGCAACTTCGTCTAGAAACACTGTATGTTTTACTTATTTCCACTCCTTCATTTTGTGGGATGTCACTTAGAACTTGAGCATTTGCATGATGGTTTGTGTAAACCTTTATAAGGTAAGGTCAGGACTCATGGAAATATACAGAAAAAGGATCAAAAAGTGATGTTTTTGGGACAGTTGTTGTTTCCAGCGTAAAAATTATAAAACATTTTGTTAAATTCCCATTTCATTTAAGCCCTAACAATGAAAATAATAGTCAACACAAAATGGCCGTAATATATTGCACAACTATGTTGTAATAGATTTGTTTATTCGGAATCAGAAAAAATGGACTAAGCTTAGGCGCTATCTCAATGGCCCCAAAATGATAAAGTGTATAAATGCCATGAATTAACTTTTAGTTAAAACTGAATACAACAAAATTGTACAAGATTTCACATGAGAATAGGTGATTTGGTTACACATAAAAATTAACGTTGAATGTAATTGAAACAAACTCGCGTGCTTAACTTAAAATATGTAATCTTATTTTTTACTTAGAGGATTGATTAAATGGACGAAAAAAAGTAGTTAATTTTAAAATTAGGAAATAAAGTCCCAGTTGTTTAGAAGTTTAACTTCATTACTAGTGTAATCTGAGTTTAAACTAAAGTTTCATTTTTGGACACAAGTTCACAGCTCTCTCATAGAACTTTAAGTATTCTAATTATTGATTATTATATGTATTTTATTGGATTGCAAACTGTAATCATTCAAACGGCCATGATTTAAGCCAGAAAATATGATTAAATGCCGGTTCTAGCATTTAAGGTTTAAACTCAAACCTAAATATTAAACCTATATGATGGCAATATCTACATTTAGGTGAAAACGCAATGCTATCAAAACGACAAATATCGATGTAAAATGTGCCGGTAATAGTACAATAATAATGATATCAATGCAAATGAGAATTTAAAAATTGTCAAACTTGAACCTACTGTTTCTTATCATTGTTTTGTAGAAAATGTCTATAGATAACTAAAATGAAAAAGAAAGTTATTGAAAGGGTTCATTTAATAATTAATTATTCGATTCAGCAGAATCCAAATATTTTATACGATAATAATGGTGTTTTATAAATAAATGCAGAATGTTAAATGCCTTATGAAACTGTCAACCTTATTATCAAATTGCCAAAATTCTGCACTAAAATTTAAGAGACTCAATGGAAATTCTCAAAATTATTATAAATTAATAGTTTAATCAAATTACGTGTGGATTTAACTTCTCATTTTTTAACTTTCGTTCATCAATGACTTAAAAAAACTTGTTTCATTTTAATAAGCTATGAAGTGTTTACAAGTTTTCTAACATTACGTCATTTATAACGCTTAATTTGTACTGATCAATTCCAGTAATCTATCTACGCTTAAAAGCAAATTCTAGTCTAATCTATTGACATTTCTAGTAATCTACATTTTTATTAATTGCAATAACCTGCTCAACGTTTCGTTTTAAGGTCCTTTTCTCGAGTCCTTTTGCATTTCATAAAACAGTGAAATAAGGCCATGAGTAATATGCTCGGAAAATTAATATCTCAGCTGTCGGTTTAAATGCAAAACGACTATTAAAATAGGGCCCTAAGTAAAATCTAATTGTGACAAACGTATTTTAGTGGTGCAAGTATTGTTACTCAAAAGTGTTTTTCGTTTCAATGGTTGAAGGCTAGTGGGTTTTGTAAGAGTTTTAAAATTACTTAAAAAGCGAGTAAAAAATAATTAAATAATTTAAAGACGACAACATTCCGAAAAGCAAAAATACGGAGTGCTGATGATAACCAGTGCGTGTAGAATTCAATGAGGATTCTGAGTAATAAAAAAAATTGTTTATTTATAATTTATTCTTTGTTTTGTTTATATTTATAATTGATTAAGGTTATATTTTATATTCAAATTGGTAACATAACGAATTTGTTTGTTAGGAACTCTTTTTATGTATAAAATACTAGTAGTCATTTATATAACGATCAGATTTAGACAAGATTCATTGTAAATGTAAAGCGCTTTTTGCAATAAAATCATTTAACAATTACTAAAAATCGTTTTTACTCATTCATATATATTTTGTTTTGATTATGTTGAGCTTGTCACCATGTATACACAAAGGAACGTGTGTTCAGGCACATGATATTGTGTATATTGTGACGATGTCGGTTCTTTGGCCTTTTGTTTTCAAACATTATTTTAATTCGATTCCAAAGGTTCAAGAAATTGTACTTCCAACATTTGCTCAACTCGGAATTTTTCAACTTAGAGAAATTTTAATGAATGTGAACCAGTTTTTGGGCAAAATGGTTTTGCGTAATCTATAGTATGCATAGTATTGTATCTGTAATGTTTATTATGCACATTTATTTACATATTTAATAAAACATGCTGTATCAGTAGGATGATTATTTGCAATTGGCCTTTGTGTTGACAAAAAGCGCTCTTTTTACATGAGTAATTAACACTAATCGATTTTTCCCTTTGCAATAACTATTGTGGTAAAGCGTTTATGAAATCCAATTTATTGTTACTGTCTTGAAGTTGAAATTATTTAAATGGTAACGCTGAATAAATTGTTGGAAATTCATGAAGAGATTAGCAAGTAAGTGGTATGAGCAGTAAAAAGCTTATTTGCTGAAGTAAATTCACAATTCGCATTTATACTTGTTTGTCGTTTCAATTAAATAAAAGTAAAGAATAAAACACAAAGGCTTATCCGTTTGTAATCATCTTATCTAATCATAAAGAAAAAAAAATGTTGTAAATTTTCACTGAAACCAACCACCACCCATAATTATGTACCGACCTTTTGTAAGGTTTAATACATATTAAATTTATCTTTTAAAATATAAACTGCTTATACTAGTTCTTACCCTAATCTCTTCATCAAATTCCTTCAAAGGTCTCCTGGAGTAAGTTCATCCACTGATCAAATCTGATGCAGGTAGGTTTTTAATTCATTTCGTCCATTTTAGATTACTTGTAAAATCTATGTTAAGGTATACATGGTTTACATGTCATAAATGGAGAGTTGGTACCACCAGTACCCCAGTTTCGCTAGCTGAGCAGAAACAATAGAATGAATCAATACTAAATTATACAACTCTCCATTTAAACAATCATTACAATAACTGATTGGTACTATCGCATAGACGCAAAACATAATATTGACTCGGTATAAACTTTTATCTGTAATTTTCTTTCGGTTTCTTATAGATCAACACAGCACAGCTTTTATCAGCAAACAGCAAAATAGAAGATGCTCAAAAACAAAAGCTTAATGGCGCCCAACTTAATCCCGATGTTAAAAAAGAACTTTTACATAAAGTAATCGCACCAAATATGCAGAAAAAAGCAATGCAACAACAAATTCAACAGCAACAGCAATTCAATGTTCAAGTAAAACAAGATTCAACTTCTGAAAATCCAGAAAGCCTTCTTAACCGTGATGATTCTTTTGTGATAACTCCAGATTATATTCAGCAAAGTAAGTAAAGATGTTTTTTCCTCCTCAACGAATTGTGGTTAACAGTACAAATTCTTATTTCTCCAGCAATTAAAAATGCTCTTAAACAAGAAAATCTTAATCCTGAAATTGAAGAAAAGCTTCTTAATTTACAACGATATCAAGAGCGACAAATGAAAGGTGATGTAGGAGGAGGAGGGGGCGGAGGAGGAACGATAGCTTTTGTTCCAACAAATACCAACATTCCATCACCACCATCTCCAACAAGATCGAACAGTTCTAGAAAACGTTCGAGTAATCGCTCAAATGATGATGAGGATTGGGTTTTAGAAACCCCAAGAAGAAGACCGCCAAGATCTTCTTCAAATACTTCGGACAAAAAGCCACCTGGTAGTGTTGAAATTCCGAATACGTTTTCCAATCGATTGTCTCTGTCAGAGGATAGCGAAGATCCTAGCCAACAGCCTATTAATAATCGTAGATTAGCGGCTATAAAGCGCGAGGTAGAGAAGAAAAAACAAAATTATCAATTGACGGTAAGTAATCGGTTATTAATACTGTAAATAAATTTCATTATTTCGCTCATTCTCTCCTATCCGAAAAATTTATCGAGAGTTATATTTTCATTTTATATAAAATTTTATTTGTGTTTTAAGAAAATATTTAGTTAGTGGCTTTACGCCATACCAATAGTGTCAACGTTTGAAAAACGGTGTGGATAGGCTATCTTCTCTTTTTAAAATTATGAATGATAATTTTTAAAATACAAAATTAGTTTATTTAAATTTCCATGAAATCAATGGGTAAACTTGTTCTTTTTTTAAAACAAATAAAAGTAAAGTAACTAGTCTTTTAATTTATTGCTATTGCTTCACTTGATTGGCTACAAAATTGTTTTAAAAATACATATCAACCGGAAATCTATATATGCCCTCCCAACACTTTTATTTTACAATCTGTAGTAGCCTTTGTTTCCTCAATAAATAGTTGGGATCACGCATTTAAATAGAAATTTTGTATCTCATGAATTTAAAGCAACGACTTTATCGTCATAAGGAACTATTGAAAAAGGATATACTTAAGAAGCGTGTTCTGCTTGAGAAGGAATTACAAATCGAAATACAAAAGGAGCTGGCAGCTGAGCTGTCTGTGCGTTCGAAAATTGATAAGATAAAGCAGGAGGAAACCAGAAATACTGAAGTGCAACAAGGACCGAAGAAAAAGTATAATATTGAATATAACATAGAAATTATTTGTGTAATGACATTTTTTTTGTGCTTTATTAGATCATCTCCGGTTAAAGCAGGAAATATTAACAATAACCAAGAAATGCAAATTTCTGCAAACAACACCGGTAGAAGCACTTCTGGCTCAGGATCTAGCCGCAATAGAAAGAGTTCGTCAAAGACATCGTCGTCATCAGGTTCCGCTAAAAAGAGGGAGAAATTATATTGCATCTGTAGGACTCCTTACGATGATACGAAGTATTTCAAGAAACTCATTTCTAAGTGTTTAGATTTTAATGGAGATAAATTCGTTACAGATTCTACGTCGGTTGCGATCTTTGCAATAATTGGTTCCATGGAGATTGTGTTGGGATCACAGAAGAAGCTTCGAAAAAGCTATCCGAGTTTATTTGCAACGAATGCAAGCATGCTAGAGAGACACAAGAGCTGTACTGCTTATGTAGGCAGCCTTATGATGAGTCGCAATTCTATATTTGTTGTGATAAGTGCCAGGACTGGTTCCATGGCCGCTGTGTCGGCATTCTGCAAAGTGAAGCGGAATATATAGACGAATATATCTGCCCAAATTGTCAACGGAATAATTCTGTGAATTTTGCGAATATGAAGAATCTTACTCCAAGTGAATATGAAGATTTGAAGAAATTGATGAAGCAAATTCAGGTAATTTTTAAGTGAAATGAAAGACGTATTCGAATTCATGATTTCATATTTCTTATTTATAGGGTCATAAAAATGCGTGGCCGTTCATGGAACCAGTTGATCCAGAAGAGGCTCCGGATTATTACAAAGTAATAAAGGAGCCTATGGGTAAGTCCTCGCATATTTATTTTTATGTTGTGGATTATTCATTCAAACAAAATTTTATCAAGAGTTATTACTTCATGCAATTAGCTAAGGGGTGTTCTTTCTTCTAGATCTACAAAAAATTGACGCCAAGATTAATACTCAAGTTTATACAAAGCTTTCCGAATTTATTGGTGATATGACAAAAATATTCGACAATTGCCGCTATTACAACCCGAAAGAGTCTCCATTCTACAAATGCGCTGAAAGTTTAGAGGCTTATTTTGTGCAGAAAATCAAACACTTCCGGGAGAATTTAGTGGATCAGTCTTAAATAAACAAAAAGTAATAATTTAATTCTTAAGGTATCGTCCAATTACTTGTAAATAGTTGTCTTTTTACGAATAGAATATTTTTGTAAAATATCAAAATGAAAACAAAAGGTTAAAGCGAGAGGAATAAGGTCAATACTTGTTTTCGCAGTCTATTTGTAACAAATTTTAGTGCTTTTACTTAAGTGAAATAGCTAGACATAGAGTTGTAAGATGCATATATTATTTGCCACAGTTTATAATGTATTAGTAATATACATGTATTCTTTTTGTAAATATAGTGAATTCGGTTTTTTATCCTTAATGAACTGTACAATAGCAATTGAAATCAATAAAATAATGGACCGTTTGAAATAGATTCTATGGTTTTAATAAGAGCAACCCCAACTTTTCATACCATGATACAGTGCTAAATTTAGTTTAGTTAATTTAAGAAAGTTTTCCAAAGGAAAAAAAACTCAGTGGTGGTACTATGTATTTGTTATTTTTATTATAGGGGCATTGTAAGCGTGGCACTGCCTCCCACAAATATTTTTCGGTTTTGGCCAGCATGAGGCCGGCGCATTACGATTCACATGTAATATTTGTTGCTTCAATCTTTTACAATCATTTTACAAGTTGGAGAATATTGGAGTACCACTCATATTTGAGGTGTTTCATTCCAAAGTTCATGTTATCTAATTTTTGAAAATATTTAAATAGAGCCATTCATCGAACATATCTTTGAGAGCCGAATGTACAGTTTTTCACAAGTTTTTAGTTTTTCCAGTTTCCTTGTGAAATACTAAAATTAAATTACATACTGAAGTAGTTTTACAAATCTTCCTTCTGTAAATAACTAAACAAATAACTCTATTATTTGTTATTATTCTTCTAACTATTGCCGATAGAAAGTTTCTTTTCCCAATAAAATAATTCGTATCTTTCATTAATTGTGGCAAATTGAATCAAAACAGCTGTGAGTTTTAATTTTCTACCGAAGAATGTAAAATTCTGTTATTTCGTTTTTATAATTAACTTTTCTTTTCAAATTCCACCTATATGTATTCCTAGATAATATGGTAAATCTAAATTTTAGCCATTAAGTCGTAAATCATATATTGATCATAACAATTTTATGACTGATTTGTCATCAAATGATGGTTTTATTTAAAAGATGTCATTAATATTTTAATATTATGTGATAGCACTCTTAAGGTATTAAATTCTCAACCAAATTTAATAATCTTTTTTTTATTTATGAAGCATTAAAACGAACATCTAATGATTTCAAAATTTTTATTTATAACTTGTGCAAACAACTTTCAAAACCTAAAATTCTTTTGGATATAATTTCTGCAATTACACGGTTAAATGGAAGACGATCAAATGGAAGACTGCACTATTGTTATGATTTTCAGGCAAGAGAACGTCCATTTCAAATTTAAATTTAACGCACATGCTTAAGCTCATTCAAGTATTTTATCCGCCTCGAAAACACCGAGATAACGTTCAGGTGAGCAGGAATTTACACAGCGCTTGAGGTTGAGTGCCAAAATGTGGAATGTGCGACTTTGGTGAGCAGTGTACCTACTTCGTTAATAGTGCTTTTCGGCTGAATAAATGGCTTTACAACTCTTTGAGGACTTGTCTGAATTTGTCTAAAAATATGTCGGCGTGCTTCTCCTGGAAAATCAGTGCAGGTCGGAATCGAATAGCGATGTCGCCGCATCCGCCTGATTGAACACCCTTTTGCTTAAGCTTATGAATGATGTTATCACGCAAATTTCCATCTTTGCAATTGATAGCTAAGAAGGTGCCACGACCCCTTGTCGAATTGAGTATGTGACTGTATTCTTTTTCAATTTGCAAAAGTCCAGATTTAAGTCTAGCTCCAGACTTTTCCACATTTTTTAGAAGAGCATCACGTTTAATTACTTCTAAAATCTTTTCTAAAAGTAAGAGCTTCCCTGGATCACCCATCCAAGTATTAAACACCCTGTAAGCTTGTTCGGGCTTAAGATCCGATTTGTGATAGTAGCCACCAAGTTGCATCTTTTTGCTGAATGTAACAACCTCAGGAGGTGATTCTAAGTTAAAATGTTCATGGCACCACATTTTTCCGGTTGGTCCGCCTCCCGTTTGCACTTCGTCTAACAACAATCCAGCACCATTAGATTTTGCAACTTTTTGCAACTTTTGGAAAAATTCTGGTGACGCCTCATTGTCCCCGCCTTCGCTTTGAATTGGCTCAACTACGATGCCTGCGACTGGCACCCCTTTTCTCGCATATTCTTTTATTTTATCTTCAACTTGAGCCAGGCATCGTTCATCCTCTGCACTATTTTCACGGGCATTTTCTTCAAGTGGGTATTTATACTTTGGAAAATCTGCAATTGGCCAGTCGAAAGAGGGAACATCTATTTTATGAATATATTTTGAGTGTGTCGTCGAAAGAACTCCCAAAGTTCTGCCGTGGAATGCTCCGTGAAATGATAGAATACTAAGTTTGGGCGCTCCAGGGGCCTGATTTATCATGCACGAGTTTATTTCCTCTTCGGTAAATGAAACATTTTCGCCCCGCTGGTTTTTTCTGTACCTGATTAATTTCAAATTAATAAAGTCTATGAATTTCAAAATGTATTTATATATATATTTCCTTACCACATGAAAAGATTTTTGTATGCATTTTCATTAGAGCACGAACCGCACATCATTGTTGTGATATGATTGAGACCATGTGGAGCAACGGAAAGGAGTACAGTTTTGAGCTTATTTGGCCAATCCTCCCCGGGGAAGACACCAAGTGCTGGGCGATTAATCAAAGCTAAAAAAAATTTAGGGTTCTCACATTTGCTATTATATTTACTGAAAAACGGAAATACTTTTAAGATTGTGGTCATTTTTAAAAACATCTAAGAGATCCGGATGATTGTATCCCAAGGGAACTGAAGATATTTGTGTATATACGTCCAAAAGAATATTCCCGTCAACATCAACTAGATAATTCCCAAGAGATTTATCATAGTTGGCAAAAAGTTGCACTGATCCAGCATTCTGAAAAAAAGGAAATGTTAAGTTCACGCAATATATTAATAAATGTTTTGACAACTGTTTAATTATGTAATTAATAAAAGTATATATTTCACTTATGTTAGTGCATTGTTGACTGCATTTACAATTCTTTTAAAAAAATCATAAAAAATAAAATCTGAAGTTAAACTCAGTTTTAAGTTTAGGGATTACAATTTTAATTGTAGGCTCTATTTTTAAATAAAAAAAAAACAATCACTTTCATTTTACCGATAAACTGAGTATCATAAAGAAATCTCATAAAGCTTAATTTTTTGCTACCTTAACAACTTTTAATAAACGCGTAGCTCATGAAAGTAATTTTTCTGCGGAAAGCAGTGATAACATAAAAATAGTTTTATTTTAAATTGCTGAGAAATTCACACAATTTACATATTGAATCTACTTTTTTTTTCTCTAGTCTAACCTTTTCTACAAAATAAATCTTTGATGAATAATTCAATCAGGTAACATGTTTCTCTTAAATCCACATTATCAAAATTTGCTATAAGAGTAGGTAATCGAACTGTTGTGTAATCAGCTGAAATTTAAAGCTAATCGGGTTTGTCTTTTAAAAGAAAAAAAGTTTATAAAAAAAAGAGAGAATCTCTAATATGTATAATATAAACTTGATTTCTAATAGAATCATTTTAAAGCCAATGGAACTTAAGAAGAAATTTTGCACCGACTGAATGATCAACAAGTATTAGAGTGCTTTAATCTATAATAAACTCATTTTCACTCTCAAAATAGAGTCAGAGCTGTGATGATAAAAGCGGATAAAACGATGGGGAGGAAGATTAAACAATTTCATTCGTTATGTACATAGGTAGTCCTCGAAAAGTTTTTTATTATCTGACTAGTGTAAAAAGTTTCTTGCTCTTACCTGAATTGCATTTAATTCCTTTAAAAGGGCGTTAGACTTCGGTCCTGGGACTTCCGTTTTTACACTTGGACCACTGGGTTCTGCATTCGCACTGAGATCTCTCGCGAAAAGAGCACCTTAAATTATTGAAAAAATATTTTACACAATTGCTACCACGTCCATTTACATAATTCCACTAATCGATAATCCACTAAACACGAAGGCTGCATTTGGACTATATACCTTTTCCAATTTGCCGACTTTTAAGGACATTCTGCAACAAAGTTTTCTTAAGCATTTTCAAGATAATCAATTTAGATCTAGTATATAAAACTATCGAAAATACACCCTAAAATCAAACACGTCCCAGTCCGTCCACCGCACGTGGAAGAATAAAACTGTGACCCAGGTACTACCCAAAAGCTGCCATCCAAAAATCGTGTCACAATCTCTGAACTCAGTTTAGTTCAGACTTTCCCGATTCTTTTCTATCCCGGGCTCCGGACATCTCTTGAATCTTTCGATTCTTTCTTATCGGAGAGGCAAATTCGCTAGCAGCAAACCTGCGCACTTCTCCTGGATAAAGTTTCATCTAAATGAAGTTAAATCGCGCTACCCGCTCTAATCAGAACCAATCAAGGCAACATGTAGCCGGGCGGATTGCCCTCCAACTATGCTTCACACTGAATTTAAAGAGTGGCGAGATGTTAAAGCAACCACTGAAAAAACATAGATAATTTAATTCTCGTCACAAAGAGGGAAGTTATACAACTAGTGACGCTTAACAGATAGGCTGATAACCGGCAATTAAATTAAGCATCGGTCCCTGCAATAAATCTAACTTAGGGGGCGCATGATAACATTTCTCAAAAAGTATTGATAAACGTAAGCTAATTACTAAAAATGGATTGCCAAGGTCTTAAGGAAAACAATGGCATTGATAAGGTCAATTGCACTACGCTTACGCTCGATAGTGCTATAAAACTTGTTAATACTGATTAGCGAGTAGTTGTTTTGAAAATGTTTTTTGTTGTATTTGACGCACGTTGTCGTAAGTAATAGCAACTTTATATTATCTTTTAAGATTTACCAGTCCACTCACTTCTCTATCAGTTTCAACTTAATTTTTAACACAGCTCAAGAGTTGAGTAACACTTATCTTTGCAGGCGTGTGGTTGATTATTTTAGATAATTAAAAACTAATATTATAATGGAGTTTATGTGTTTACAAAATCATTTATGAAAAATAAATTATTGTTTCATTTCATGAACTTTGTATCCTATAAAATTCGATATTTACTGCCTTAACAATTTCTTCAGGTATTCATCTAAAATAAAAAATAAAATATTAATCGGGCAAAAAAGTAACATATAATTTTCAAACTTTGAATTGAATTATCTCTTTTCATGGTGAGGTCCGTTGGCTAACGTTCATTCCCATCCGAAATATTGATAGTCTCTTCAGCTGCTTTCTCTGTGACTAAAATAAAAATAGCGAGGAATTTTGCATTCTATAAAATTTGGAGAGTCTCTTTAGTGTAAATTCCAAAGAAGAAGTTATAAAACTTTGAAAAACGTTGATAAGCACACACAAGCATTTCTAGTAGTAAAAATTTTTGTTAGGCCTATATAAAATGATTTTGTTAATAACATACATACAATACATATACCTATTCATTTTATAATAAAAGATATTTGTGAATATTTCAGGTCAAAATTGCTGGAATTCAAAATTTAATGGCCGCTGATCGAAAGTAAAAAAAAGACGGGGGAAGTAAATATTGTATGAATTTATTTTAATATATAAAAATAAGCCTATAACTTTTTTGTGACCTACTTTCGACTTACTCAAATTAGAATCAGTCATATTATAGGT
The DNA here is from genome assembly GCA_951509405.1 of Machimus rusticus. Classification (NCBI taxonomy): domain Eukaryota; kingdom Metazoa; phylum Arthropoda; class Insecta; order Diptera; family Asilidae; genus Machimus; species Machimus rusticus. The sequence continues at coordinate 45,187,391 of OX608050.1, read as the reverse complement.
AATTTCTAAAGTATAGGGTTAGGGTATACAAAAGCTAATTAACTAAACATTTTTCGTATTTTTACTTATAATAATGATAACATCCCCTTCAAAGGTGTTATTATTTTCAAATTTAAGAATAATAGTGCTTGAATACGATAAAACAAAACTTAAGGTGAATTTAAAATAAACGTTTTAAGGTCAGCCTTAAGATAATCTTAAAATTTAAAAAATGTTTTATTTAAAAAATAGTTATAATAAATAAATTGCATATTGCCAGCATGAAAAAATATATAAATATATTTATTCAGACTTGTCACGACTTGATTTCACCTTGAAATTGTTCAAACCATCTTCGTATATCTTTCCAAGGAATTTTCTTACTTCCCCAGTGGTGATTTTTGTGTAATGATGAAACAACTTAAAGTATTGGAGTTTGGTTCTTGCATCCGGTGCATTCTGCAGAAGAAGAGCGCCATACTTTTGCAGTATTGAAGTATATGGCCTTGGAGTTGGACGCGTCATTCTATTGATTTTTACGAATATAATGACCATATTAATATAAAAAATAGGTTTTTTTTACATTTTTAAAAATTTTGAAATCATCAAATGAATGTATTGTTTCAGTTCTAATTCCAATGATTTCCAATGTCCTTTGGTTTCTTCAGTGTATCGTACAATAAGGGCACATAATATACAAACGATCTGTTTCTGATCAGGGTGACGAGAATTCAAAGATTGCCTAAACATTCATAGTTATTTTACTATTCAAAAAGCTTATATACTTTGTTATACTTTTGAATTACATAAATTATGGACTCGAATACCTGGACAGACGGAACTATCATAATTGTCTTCTCCGTTATGATAAGTTCCTTCCCATTGAATATTTTACTTTTTGTTTTTTGAGTTACTCGTTGTACAATTATCTGTGAAGTATAGTGGGGAAGAAAATGGGAAAGTTTTAAATATAATTTTTTATGTTTAGTCAACATTTACTTACTATAGAGAGTTGATATGAATTTTGAAATATGTATTTTAGAATTATAGACTAGCCTCTGAATCACGTAGATAAAGGACATAAAAAGAAAGTCTTACCCTGCATAGTGTTTGAAAGTGGTGAAATTTCAGACTTCCTATGCATTCTTTAGCCATAAAACGAATTGGGGGGTTTCCCGTTAACAGGAGCGTGAGGAACTCCTTTAGAATGAGATATAAATTAACGTTAACTCCTGCGGAGGTGAGTAGTTGACGAATGCCTGAGCTGCCGAGTTGATGAATGTCCTCGGTGGCGTCGTATTGCCTGGAAGAATAAATATTAAAAACTATCTCTTTTAACCGCCCGAGTACAGACGTAAGAGGCTAATAGATCAAAACGACCATTTGGAAAACAGTGACACAATTTTGAATTACTTGGGAACAGTTTTGAAACTGCGTATAATAAAATATGTATGCAATGTACTTTAGCATTTTTTCCATAGTAAAAAAGGGTGTTTGTTTTTACCATAGAGAAAAATGTTAGCGAGAATTTTGTCGCAGAGTGACCTCTTATTTTTTAATATTCATGATCGGAAATTATTATCTATCTTCCCACTTGAAAAATCTAATTATCATAAATAGGTGCCGGAAATCATCGACAATCAGCTTGGTTCTCGTATGACTTTAAACATATCGTTAAACCTAAGGGGCCAAAAGTGACAATTATTTCGAACTTTATTTTGATTTCTAATTTTGAATATGTTTCTATGATTTTTAAGAATATGACCAGATAATATAATAATTTTTCTGTAAAGAATTTATTAAACTTTAATTTTGCAGGCGAAGTGAAATAGTGCAATCAAAAGGATGTATTAAATTACGAAGTTGATATTGAAATTATTTTTTTTCCTGCAAATTAAAAATATTTGAATTTGAATATTTGAATCCCCTTTTAATTTAATTTGTTTCTAATAATTTCTATACTTATATTAATCGTCCGGCTTTGTTCCCGCGGGGGAGCTAAGTCCTTCAAGAACTGTTTCGTGAAAAATGTGTTTATTTTCAATTGTTTTACCAATGAATGTTTTTTACCAGGGGCAACGTTTTGTTTGTTAATGGTAGACGTCCTTTTCCAATGTTTGTATTTTGGGGGCTGTTAAAGTTGAGCCCATCAATATGATGCTATTTATGCTCGGGAGGTCCAACAAGTAAAACTGCTTACCTGCATATTGCTGTTAGTGATTTGAACATTGCGAGAAACATTTGATTCGCAGTTTCCTGTTCCATGCAACGACTAAAGTGGTCAAGGCGAAAGAGTTCGTGGTAAACAAACTTCCGCAGCAAGTTGTACTTCAGGACGAAATTATCGGTAGTGATGTCTTCCAAGAATTTTGCGACGAATGAGTAAAGTTTCTAACAACAAATGCGTGACGTGGTTTTAAGAAACTGTAATAGAGAAATTACCTGAAAATCCTCAGGACTGGTGTATCTGTGCATTTCGTCAGGAACGCTTACAAAATTCCGGCATAACTCCAAAGAAACGCATGTCGCAAGAAGAGCTATTGATGGAGATTGGTGCACTTTCGCAATTTCATTTATGTGAGACCACAAGCCCCTGTACTTGTAGATATCATCGTTTTCATGGGAAAAATCCGTGAAATATCTTAAGATTTTCTGCCGGAACATTAGACTTGGGGTTACTGAAGAATTTCTTAATTTACCTGTAGGCCTTCTATAAGCATGCTGTCGAGTGAAAACACATCCAGAGGAGAACAGCGGGGCGGATATAATACTTCTCCCATTTTGAACTTCCCTAAATATCGCTGAAAACGGAAAATACGGCAACTTTATTTCAAATTGACTGCACAACGAAAGGGATCAGGATGTGGAACTTGTAAAAAGCTACAGTCCACAGTCGAGACTCGATTTATGAAAGAAAACGATTTTTTGAGATATTATTTTTGAAATTATTAAGTTTAATTGTTTGAATTTTTCATAGCCCTCATAAGAATAAATTATTTATTATAAACTAAATAATTAGGAAAAACTATTCAAACGCAATTACGATTGAAGAGCCATCTTTTGCAAAAAGATTGCACCTCGAAGCGACAGTTATTTGACATTTCGCGCGAAATTTGGCTACATTTCTGCAGCTAAAGTCTTGTTTTCCGCATATTTTTGTTAATTCCCTTCAAATAATGGAAAGCGAGAAAGGAGCTGTAGTGCAGGGTGAAGCTCCTGAGTCTGATAATGATTGTGAGGTAAACCGATGAAGTTGTCCTTCCGTTTTTATTGCAAATAACTTAATTCGAAACAGGAAACGGAAGCCCCAGTGAAAGTAGTCGACGATTTGAAACACGGTCAAGTGGTCGATGGAGAAGCCCCGGAGTCTGATGAAGGTAAATTCTGGCCGTTTTTAAATAAGTTGAGATATACTATTATTTAAAATGTAGATATTGTGTCGTTTTGCAAAGAAGCCGTGATGGACAATAATGGAGAAGGCGTCTTTAAGAAAGAGTGGGAAAGGTACCATCGAAGGCATGAGTCTATTTTGCAAAGGAAATTGGGTGGGTACTTCTATCACTTGCTTTTGACTCGGATGTGATCAAATGCGATTTCTAGGTGAATCAAATGCTACGCTTTGGAAGGATATGACACGTTTTATTCAAAACACAGTACTCTCCAATTCTAAGCAGCTCTTAAGCGCTGACCAAATGCTGCTGAGGTCTCAGGTATGAGTTATTGAAATTCCTAATTTAGTTTACATTCCATAAGTCTGTTATATGTATATTAAATATTAGTCAACTCTTCCAAGCAATGGACGATAAAATTGCTCTTCTAAATAAGTCAGAACTAAAGGTTATTATACACATATGTACGGGCAATTGCCCAGCTAAAACTATCTAAACTACTTTACGAAGCCTGAACATTTTAACTTTTATTTGTTTTAATTCCCCAAAATAATTATTTAAGTTCAATTTTACGTAGCTAAATCAGTAAAAGCCGATTGTCATCAGGTTTTTACGAACAATTCTGAAATCAGCAATGTCTACTGTAAAAAAAAAGCCTTTTCTTCTTTACAATGAAAAAATAACGTTAAAACGAAACCAACTATTATTAAATTGACTTACTAACTGTTTAATGTTAAAACATAACACGAGTAATTTTTTCTCTTATAGTATATAGAATCTGTTTCTAAATAAATAAATAGTAAATTAGTTGAATATTAAAATGAAACGTCTCATTAAATGATATTTTCAGGTATCCCTTCAGACAGCATCCCATAATCTGAAAGTGGCCAATTCAACTTCAAAACAAATGTTGGAGAAAACAAGAGATGTGGTGACTGCTAATTTTATACCATCTATTAAAATATAGTTGTTGAGAACCAAAACAAAATTGAATATTTATGCAGATAAATAAAAAGTAAATGGCTACAAACTGTTTGGTTTATATCAATTCCTTTGTAAGGGTCAAACTTAAAATATTGTAGAAACAAAACCATTTTCGATGAATTTTATTCTTGTTTGAGGGAACACTGTGTTGAACTTCGGGTTTCCAAAAATTTACAAGTTAAATTTCGCTAGCCATAAGTGATATAACTTAAATAAATAAATAAATAAATAAATAATTTAGAAATTAACAACAACAAGTTATGGCGACATCAGTTCCTTATTTTTAAGACTTCTAACTAATCCTAGAGTCTGTCCTATCCTATTGATGACGCCAGGACTCTTTTTCTTCTTTTTATTTTTTCGGTTATTTCCTTCACTTGTTGCCTCTTCTAAAGCTGCAATTTCATTGTCTTCATCATCATCGTCATCTTCGTCTTCATCCTCCTTATCACTATCGTCTTCAATTTTAATGTCATCATCATCATCGTCGTCGTCTATGTCTTCGTCGGATATCAAAGAATCCACAAGTCCAAGGAGACCAACTTCTTCCGCATCTTCATTTTTTGGAGGTTTTGTTGAAACAGCAGTTGATGTCGATGGTAATTTTTGGGCTATTTCGTGGATTTGTCCTACAATTTCCATATCCTTATCATTTTGAAGTAATGGAGGCTTACCTTCTGTGTTTGCTATGTTTTGTTTAATATTAGTATTTGTTATAATTTGCTCGTTTAGCGGGTTTTTATTATTCTCTGCCAATGTAGCGTCCGATACAACAATCATACCTTCTTCTTCCAGGCTTTCATCATTAGAATCTTGAGCTCCTTCAGCCTTAATCACTTCAATAGATGTCTCGGATTGTGAATTCGATTCAGAACTAGCGGCTGTATCAGCAATAAATCCTAGGTGCGAATCTTCAGTTTGAGGAATATTATTGTTTTTAATATCATCCCCATTAATAAAATCAGATTGTGCGATTTGAGATAATTCAAGTAATGCTGGGGAGTGAGCAAAGTTAGATTCAGGAGTAATTGGTTTTAATACTCCTGCTAGTGATGGAAGAACTGGTTCAGTTATTTGAGGCAACAATACAGGAGCTGTTTGGATTGGTTTAATATCATTTAAATCTCCATTAATAAGATCGGATTGCTGTGGTTGAGACAATTCAAGCAATGCTGGGGTGTGAGCATGATTAGTTTGAGGAATAATTGGTTGTATTGCATCACTATCAAAACTGGGAAGAAGTGGTCCAGACGCTTGAGGAGGCAATGAAGGAATTGCCTGAATTGGTTTATTCTTATTTACATGTCCTGGTAATGTTTCAGCTGCAGGTTGACTAACTAGATTTTGTTGAATAGCAGAAGCCGTTACAGCTGCTGAAGATGGGATTGGATTCGGTTCATCGTCTTCTGTTAAGAAACCAAAGAGTTCGTCGCCGAATAGAAGCAACTCCTCACCGTCTACGTCATCCTCTTCACTAGACGCATCTTTTTCATCTTCAAAATCAAGAATGTCATCATCTTCGTCACTATCAACCGCGGCTGGTTTATTAGTATCTTGGGGGTCTTTTTTCTTTTGATCACTTTCATCATCATCATCATCGTCATCATCATCGTCGTCATCATCATCTCCTAAAATAAATGAGTTCTTTTTTCAAATATTTATATGTATATAACATATCAATATTGAGTTAGCATATGTATGTCTTTACAAAATATAACTTTAATTTGTTATTCTAGAAAATATTGGGGACTTTAAGAGAAATATTAAAAAATCAAATTACCTAAGCCAAAGCTATCATCATCATCGTCGTCGTCGTCATCTACGTTAGCAGCAGGTGATTGTGGTGAAAAATCTTGCCTTGCTACTAAGCCAGGTTTGATTGTTCGCAAGCGTGAATCTAAATGAGTCCAATATATGTAAATTTCAGTTATTTTAAAGAAATTGTGTTTGTTTAATTACCAGAATTTAAAGGCTTTGATGCTGCGAATGCAATTATAATGAAAATAAATAGTAGTTCTAGTAAAAAACTCAGTTTCATTGTGTCTCTTCTGAAAATAAAGATGAGGAAATTTATAAATATGAAAACGCTTTCTTAAGTAAAATTGATGTTTAAATCTATATAATATATTATATGTACTATATATCTATATATATAATTTTTACTTTTTAATATTGTTTTAAATATTAAGTCATAAAAATAAAGGTATAAGGTCCTCGCGATCGCGGTGTCTGTGGCAAGAACGTCAAGCCGTAACCACACTGAAGAAATTGGCTTGGCGTTCTGTATCGAAACGCTAGCGCTTTTTTGAGCTCGGGGACGAGTAACATCCTTAAGAAAAAGCGCGGAAAGTGTGAGGTATGTTCGGGCCGTTTGCCAGCCAGCCGTTCAGCTGGCAAATTTGGTAACAGTATTCTACATTTATTAGAATTATGAGTAACTGTTTCAATCTTTTTTATTTCATGCGTACAGTCATCGAAGCAGATTCTCATAATTTTGTAAATAATTTTAAATCTAAACAAAATAAATTTTACTTAATTATTATAATCAATTATCGACAAAGGCAGATACTGTTGTGAATTAAATTGTACTGAAAATTTTATTTTTCGTGGCTTATTATTCCTATTAACGAAATTATAATGCATTGAATTGGTTAATTTTAAAAAAAGGAGCAATTTCGAAAAAGTCTTTACCAACAATAACAATGTTTTAAAAACTAAATGGAATATCGGACGCTAGTTTTTGGTACCCTATTACCCTCAGCAGCTTCCAAGAAGTTATACATATACCTTATGTTTATGAAATTAGTAGCTATAATATCTCGAGGAATAATACACCGATCTCTTGTTTTCGCTTTGGTATTTTATTTTTATATAACTATTGTTTTTCCTCGCTTTCTTTACCATTCTTTCTTTATCTAAAAGCCTTAATTTTTTAGTTACTTATTTTTCCATTTCCTTTTCCCGAATTTTTCAGATATTTTTAAACATACATGCATATCATCATGTACGCTATAATACCCATATATGTACATATTTCAATTTAACAGGTATTAATAATTCAACCCTTTCTTAGCCAGAAACAAATTCATTTGATCTCGCAAGCAGTTTTTACATGTTCGTAATCTCTGTAACGCGTTAAATATTTGGGTGGAAAACTCGATTACATACTTTCATGTGAGAGTCCAAAAACCTGAATAGTATGATTGAATGTAGTAATTTTGGAAGTATTAATTTAGTATTCTATTGAGAATAGAGGTAATTGTGTAAGAATGATTGTGACATATGCATTAATAATTCACCCGGATTTAAAGTGTTGTCAAATAAAAAATGATAAACAACATTAGCGCACCGAACCCATCCGCCTTTTTGTTTGCATTTACTTTCCTCTGTCGAACAACTTTCACCATTGTACCAAAACGAAAACATAAAGAAATCCAAAGCTCGCGCATCGAGACCAAAATGGGCAAGGTTAAACTTTCAACCGCTCGAATTCCTCTTACGACTATTTCAAGATCAGTTCGCCAGGTGCGGAGATGAACGAATTCGGATTTGCCTGGCACAATTAAATCTTGATCTCACGTGCCGTACAAGGCCATGTAACGAAATTTCAAATTTCATTTCGCTTTTCTTTTTGCGTTTTCTTCTACAGCCGACCCCCACAAATGAGACGCCAATAATTTCAGGTAATTGGTTCATCCACCGGAAGCAACTTTATTGTGATTTAGAACGTGTAGATGCGCGCACAACGCTAAATTAAATTTCGCGCAACTTTTATGGAAAAATTGAGGTAATGGAATCTACCGGCTGAATTTTAATAAACCCGCTTTCCATCCTAATTCTTCCTATTCTTTTTAAATTGCACTACCTGATTTTATGCGTTGCCCACTTTTTTCAAGTGTTTTACTATCACGACACATAAATGGAAGTTTTAAAACTAGCTTTTCAAGATACACTGAACGTTTCTAACTTCACTTAAAAATGTTATAATATTTAAGACGTAAGGTATTCAGGTCACCATTTACCTGTTTCAAATAACGAATCCTTAAAAATATGTTTAAATTTCACAAAAATTTTCAATTCACACTTTTTATCGCAGACTAACTCCAGTTAAATGTGATCCTCCAGTCTTCAGGTAACTCACGCGACCGATCTTCGCGTGCTTTTTCTTCGAGCTCTGATTGCGGAATGAGACTCGAATGAACACCTTGATCTTGGTCTTTGGTCTGCTTGGACTTCACCCACTTGTCCACCACCAGACAGACAGCTGATGTCTACGACTAATCCGAATCCGAACCGCCAAATAGTTTTTGAATGAGTTGAGACATTAAATAGGGCGCTTCAAGATTTTTCTTTGTAATTTCTTTTTATTGTTTCGATAAACATTGCAACTTTCCTGGGTCTTCGGTAAGGTGCATACTGCGATGAGGATTGCTAACATTTTGTCGCATAAACTCTCACCGGTTCATTGCAGTCTTCCGATAGCATATTGGGTGGTTTTTTATGATAAAAACTTTCTTCACTGTTTTCCCATTATCTGTTCGAACTAAGATAGACTATAGTTTTTATAATTTTCTTAATTGGCGCTTAATTGTATTTATTTTACTTTAATAATACTATTAAAGCAGTTATGTATGTAGTATTTTAAGGAAGGACGTTTTAAACAAAATATTTATATTACTCTAATTTAAAAATACCTCTTTTTCTGATTATTAATTCAGTACATAAATATTATAAATTACGAGTATTACGCAATCTTTGTAGGTTTGTTTCACTCCTATAAAATGCAATCCCTGCTCAAGAAATATCCTTAAAATTTCTTTCTTCATTAATTAAGTGCAGTACATGGACTTTAAAATTAGTTTTTAAAAATCTTTTGTTCTATTTTTTAAGGATATACTTTCAAGCATGAGAGATTTTTATATTTGTCTATATTCTATAAGATTAAAACATTATCCCTGTTTATAGATATATGCGCCTAAATGAGGCATGGACTCATATATTTACATAAACTCGCCCAAACATAGTCCATATAGCGAACAAATACGCCCGCAATAAGCAAGCTTATATGTTAACTGCACGAAGATTGCTACGAAACTAATTAAATTGTTACGCAAAATATTTTCCAATTGTTTAATCATTAATGGATTTTTCGACCAAAGAACGGAACGCATCTTACTTCCTTCGGACTGTTCTGGGTCGATGCATCTTTATGATCAATCAACTTTGTTCCGGATGTAATGCGAACCGTTCCTCATTTGGGCTGCTTTGGGTGCGTTAGGAGTTATACCTGCCTGTGACATGCTTAAAATTTAAATTTTTGCACCGTGCCTTTTTTTGGGCTATATTTGGCCCTGTTAAAGTTTTACTCGTTTGTCATAAAAAAAAAACTACATATTGAGATTTTTTTGTATTAATGTGATTTTAAAGTGTTGGAAAATGTGCAATGGTGAATGTATTAATAGATAAAAGTAAAGGTTGTTCATTTTAATGAATCGCAAAAGGAAATTTACAAAATGCTGAAACTTTCTGTATAAAAATTGAGTTTTCGTTCCTTTGTTATTACAAAGTTATAAGTAAAAATTTGGTGAAAAATTTGTTTTATTTGCAAAACCAAGATTCGAAAAAACAATTATTTTTTGCTGATCTGTGTTATTGCCATGCACTAAACTACCAAAGGACATCGTAGTTTCAGTAGTGTTAAAATTATTTATTTTAGTTTTATGTGTGTTCTGATGTTTAAGTATCATCATATTCGTGGAATTTATTCCCTCTGCACTTCGCAAACAAATTTAAAATGCAAAGTTAAAAGTGGTAAGCTGCAAATTGGTTTTGTGGAATAGCTAGTATTGTTTTTCAATCTTCCAAATATGACTATTTCTAATAAAAACATTGTCAAAACACAATATTTTGAAACCTTGATTTCCCCGTATTTTTATCGTTTAATTTAAACAATGTTATCCATCAAAAGATTAATTGTGGAATGATTTGCAAGATGCTAGGCAAATAATAAATTAATAAATAAGACAAATTAAGGAGAAAATGTCCAAAACGTTTACTACCTCTGAAAATGTTGTTTTGTTAACTATTTCAGGATAATTTTTGATAATGTATTTAGAATATATTACACGAAAAACACTGCATTTTTAAGAAATTTATAATCTCTAGTGTCACAAACAGCATTCTATAGAAAGTGAAATATTTAGGAATTTGTGAAACATCAAATCAAAACAGTCTAATCAGAAATTCGCATTTAAGCTTACTCAATAGTACACAAAATGGATCTGAACAATAAAATTAGCACTTTAATCTTTTTGAAAAAAATTTTGCTCCGGCAAATTTACATAATTAATTCTAGTAGTGTCACTGTCCAAAGAAACTGTCTCCGCTCCATCTCCAATTCCAGTGCACATTTTGTCTGACTACGAAAGCTTCGAAATCAAAAGTCTTCGGAGAAAGTTATACGTGGTGCTCCCGAAGAAAATAGCGTAGGCCTTCCCGAAGAAAGGCATGCGGCAAAGCGTCACTAAAATTTCTTGGGTCAACATTTATTTCACTTAGCCCAGGAAGTGCATGCCTCACGAATGAATACATCGCTCTGGCGGTTTCCGCCTTTTAATACTTCTTAAATACTATTCATTCAGGTACATCATTCACGAAAACTAGACACGTAATAGGTCTTGCAATAAGATAATAAGGGTAAGTAAATAAAGTTATTTTTATAAACTGGCTAGTTCAATAGTACTACTTTTTTAGAATATTTGTTTTTTTTTCATTTTATTTGTTCTTGACATAATATTTTATAAATCAGTACTTGGCGAAAATTCTGATGTTTAATTTGATAATGTTTGTATATACATATAAGTGAATAGTATTTTTTTTAGTAAAAGTTCAAAGTTCGAGTGGACAGTTTTTAAAAATCTTTAAAAATTTTAACGCATATATGTATGTATTTCACAGGTATGTAAAATTCCAGAAACAATTAAAAGAATTTATAGCTTAATCACAATTCAGCGTTTACTTGCAGTTAGAATTTTCTTAAAAATTTTTTGAACACGTGATATTAGGCTATATAAGATTCTAAATTATTCTAAGAATTTTGGAGCACTTTTCAATTGATATATCCATCAAATTTATTTTTATATGGTTTTTATATCTTCGCCTGCGGGTTAGAAAATTTAAAAATTTACGTCTTTTGATACGATATCAAGAGATAGACAAAAAAAAATAGTAGATATAATAAGTTATATGGATTGTTACGCTAATTTTCGAGTTATAATTAACTATGCAAACAGACATTATTCTTAAAGTTAATGTACGTGAAAAGCGAAAAACACTTTGTATTGCGATTTTTACAGTCAACTGCGATCAAAATGAATCAATGATGTAAATGATGAATGTAAAATATTAGTACTCGAATATTATTCAAAATGTCGTGTGTTAGCCCTTTTAAAAAAAAATTAACTGTCCAAAAAAGAAAGGTTTTCACTAATGCCGCATTCAAGATCCTTCGTGAAAAAGTGTGATCATGAAATTCAAAATGTTTACTACATATGTACCTCATTCTTTCTTTGCTTGTCTTCTAGATAAGAAATGCTAGTGCAATATGCGATAACAAACCACCTAAATTTAAGCCCGACACCGTCTTGAAAATGACTCAGAAAAAGGAAGACTTTGAAAGAAGTGTGCAGCATGTGAAGGAGAATTTACATCTTATAGCAAGAATTAACGAGATTGAACGAACTCATGTAAAAATTTCAACAATTTTTGAGAATTGATGACATACTTTAAATTTTAGGGCTACACTGATAATTACAACAAAGAAATGGGCCGAAAGTTTACCTCGGGCCAAAAGTTAAGATATGATGAAGCTGTGTATAATATTAATAGATTTGAAAAGGAAAATCTCGAGCTAGCTAAGAAATGTTTTTGCACGGTGCGTGAGCATAACAAGTACTTAAGCTTTATTGTGGAACTGAGTTTTAAATTATCTATGTATAAACGAGCGAGGAATGTCAATATGTTTTGAGTAATGACTTGTCCAGCATATTTCTTGTCATTTCCCAGGTTTACCGAGATTCTAACTTTCTAAATACATAAAGATTGTTTGTTTCTTGGTTTGTTTCCGAAACTCAAAACCCTGGTTAAAACTAAAAGAACTGTATGGTTAAGCTGTTAGCTCAAAGAAACCTAAAGACAAATATAGTTAGGTACATCTTATTATTGAAATATGTATTTTAGCAAGGAAAGTTACCGACTAAAGAGCAACTTTTGCAACAATGGAAGAAAAATTTAGAAGAAATCAGGAAGAAAGCAAAGAAGCCAATAGTTTTAAAAGAATTATTGGAAGATGATTTAACTAAAGAAATATACTCAAATCCACGGAGACCGCTGTGAGTAAATGATTATCTCTTAATTATATTTGAAATTGTGAGAATAATGATCCTTCCAGTGTATATTTTAATTTGATGCTAAAAGACGATGAGAGATACTTGGGTAGGCTGGAAATTGTACTCTTTTATGATGTTGTCCCAAATATCGTATTGAATTTTATTGCTCTTTGTAACAACAGAAGATTTCAAACTTCAAATGACAAGAAAAAAGTTGTAGCTCAGCCTTCTCTTGTAGGATCTTCGTTTTACAGGTAGGTAGTGTGATTAATATGATACTATATTTTGCCTTTTTATTTACGTCTTGTAAGCACTATTAGCATGCTTCAACATTTTAAAATTATAAATTTTCAAGATCCAATTCAATAAAATAATATATTATAACGCGTATTTAGTAAATCTTACAATTGAAATTATTAGTTGAATTATTCATATGAGAATTCGGAATACTTTTCAAAAAATCAAATTTTTTTCATTTAATTCTTTTATTTTAGAATCTTTCCTGGACTTTATGTGGAGGGTGGTGATATGATATACGAAAACGGATGTGGAGGTATGGCTGCTGATGGTGTTGATTTCTTTCCAGATAATTTCAATTTAACTCATCATTGTCGAGGTACATATGAACAAATTAATACTTATATATCATTTTACTCAATGGTAACTTTAAAGGTACCCTCGCCATGATTCCAAATGGAGAGGGAAAAGTAAATTCTCGCTTCACAATTAGTTTTAAGTCTCTAAACTGTTTGAATGGAAAACGCCCTGCATTTGGAAGAGTTATTAAGGGCTTATGCCTTCTCCCTTTTATTCAAAGTAATGGTAGAAAGAATGGAAAGCCCAAAAGAAAAATAGTTATAAGTGACTGTGGGCTTATAAATACGCTTTAATAAATACATTTTATCAAAATTTTCTTCTTTTCATAATAAATAATAATTAATTTAGTTTTTATCTTTCAGAACTCGGTTTTCGATCAAAGTTTAAAGGTCGGCTTTTTTAATCGATCTCGATGTAAATTTTAAGTTGAAAGTTCTTGAAAATGGTGATGAACAATTTTTGTAATAGAGGTTCTATATCTCCCAATCATTTTATCCAAATTATACAAGTAAAAAACACTTTGCTTTATCAAATTTTAATAGTAAACTATGTTCAATATTTAACAAAAGGTATTGCATCATAAAATTGAATATAAATTATTTGACAACACAGAATTTAGTATATTTTTCAAAATGTCGACGTGTCATCTTCCGTTTTCGAAAAAACCAATCGAAAATTACCATAAACAAAAATTGCCTCCACACGCTGTGTACGTTAAGCTTCGTGAAAGGGTATGACTGAAAAATTAGAAATATTTATTTGTGTTTTAATTATTTTTTTCACTAGATACAAAAAGTTACTGCTCGTTGTGATAACAAACCACCTTATTTTGAAATCAATACTGTTTTGAATACTACGGAAAAAAGGGAAGACTTTAAGAGATGTACACAGCTTGTCAAAGAGAATTTAAAGTTAATAGGGAAAATCAACACGATTCAACGAACTCATGTAAAGAAAGCCAGTAATGGTTGTTTTTTTATTAATGGTATAACATATAAATTTAAGGGCTTAACTGACAACTACCATGAAAAATTGGACGGTGTCAGAGTATCAAAACTTGGGAAAACTTGTTTGCATATTGATAGATGTGAAAAAGAGAATTTGAAGCTAGCTCAGAAATGTCTTCGTTCGGTGCGTGAGTATAAGAATTACTTAATGCTTGTCGAAAATGAGTACGTTATAATTAGTTAATTTAATTGAAAATGCTTGGTTGAAACCAAAGAAAACTTGAATTGTTTAGCTGATATTCACTTAAAAATCCTTTTTATACCATCAAATGCGATTTAAATGTTTTAGCCGGGAAGGTTACCAACAAGAGACCAACTTATGGAAGAGTGGAGACAAAATATAGTAAAAATCAAGAAAAAAGCCACTAAACCTATTGTTCTCAAAGAATTAATGGAGAGTGATTTAATTAAGGAAATATCCTCAAATCCACTAAGACCGATGTGAGTAAATAATTGCTTTTCATCAATTGTGAGTTTAAAAGAATGATGATTTTTCTAGGGTATATTTCAATTTAATGAAGACAGATGGAACCGAAGTAGGTAGGCTGGAAATCGTACTGTTTTATGATATTGTCCCAAAAATCGTATTGAATTTCATTGCACTTTGTGAGAACTCAAAATTTCAAGTATCTGGTGACAAGAAACAATTAACAGCTCAGCCTTCCTTTTTAGGATCTTCTTTTTATAGGTATGTAATATGAATCAGCTAGGAGCGTAAGTCGTTACCATGTTAATACATATTTGGGGTATTCTATTATTTCCAAGGTTTTTCGATTTGAGAATGGTTTCGAAAGCACTTTATAGTAGGGGAATAATTCATCTCCCATTGTTTTTTGAGATTTTCATAAAAATAGTGTACGTACAATTCAAATGTCATTTGACTGAGGATTTTCCTTATACAAAAGGCAGTAAAAGTGTAGTGCAGTAAGTAGTTTAAATGCATTTCCACATTATTGTTGTTTTAAAAACGGACCATTCTCAAATCTTAATACAGGTGCCCATATTTGCGATACGGTGAATTTCATTCTCATATGCTGCTTGCTTAAAAATATTAAATTTATTAACATACATATTTGGCTTAGTAACCAGATTTCACTCAGTATATTATAAACACTAGTTAAATGCTTTTAAAATTGTAAATGCTCAATTATATCTTCCCAGAAATTTCGTTACTAAATGGGTAAATTATGTAAAATTTCACTCAAAATCTTTTCATCAAAAAAAAAAAAAATCATAATAGAATAATTTATTTAATTCTAGAATTTTTCCTGGACTGTTCTTAGAAGGTGGTGATATGTTGAAAAATAACGGATGTGGAGGTATGGCTGCTGATGGTGTTGATTTCTATCCAGATAATTTCAATG
This sequence comes from Machimus rusticus, assembly GCA_951509405.1. Classification (NCBI taxonomy): domain Eukaryota; kingdom Metazoa; phylum Arthropoda; class Insecta; order Diptera; family Asilidae; genus Machimus; species Machimus rusticus. The sequence goes on along the minus strand of OX608050.1, from coordinate 45,171,684 downwards.
TAAGCCATCATTGTCGAGGTACGAACAAAAATGAATGCTTACATTTTTTTTACTTAATGATCATTTTAAAGGTACACTCGCCATGATTCCAAATGAAGATGGAAAGGTAAATTCTCGCTTCACAATTAGTTTTAAACCTTTAAATTGTTTGAATGGAAAACGCGCTGCATTTGGAAGGGTGGTTAGAGGCTTATGCTTTCTCCCTTATATTCAAAGTAATGGTACATTAAATGGAAAGCCACGAAGGAAAATAATTATAGGTGGCTGTGGACTTCTCAATACGGTTTAATAAATAATATTTATCAAAACTTTATTAACTTTAATAACAAATATTAGTTTAATCTTCAGTATCCGAATTTCTAGCCAAAATCTCATTGGTCTGCGGCGTCACAGTTGGATTAAAAGTAGTTTCAAAGCATCGTTTAAAAACTCTCCGTGCTTTAGTCCTTCTCACGGAAGTTGGCGATTTTGGTACAGATTCATCGAGAGGGGGCTCCATTTCGCCTGTGTTTTTGAAAGTAACATTAATACCGCTGCAGTCTTCATTTGTCTTGTTGATTTCATTTTCTCTCGAGTTAGGAAGACAATTCACAGGACATTTTCGAGATATAGGTGCATTTTCTGCAGATTCGACAGATTCGAGTTGAGGTCTTGATAAGAAAACCGACTGGGGGTTTGTGCATTGTGGCTGCGCTCTGACAATATCTACGGAATCAGCAACGGTTCCGTTTTCGAGTGTGAAAAGTGGGTCTGTACCCGTCTCATCCTCTAAGCTAACTAATTTTGTTTTCTTCTTAGTGGACTGGTCATTTCTACTAGTACTAGCACGTTTTTGACTGACAGAATTTCTTATATCATGAATTGATAAATTTCGGGAGAAATCAGATTCGTACATCGTAACATCCTCCAGGTTTAGAGTGGATGTTACAAGGTTTGCTTCGAGCATCTGTGAATTTTCCACGACGAATACTGCTGGCCTAGAAAATAACATAATTTGTAATAATTTATAAGCTGAAGTTCGAACACAAATGAATTTAGATTTCTAACTATGTAAATCTTATGCCAAAATTAACTAGTACTAGTATATGTGAATTGAAAACTCGCCACGTATGTTTTCATGACATAATGTACTACAGGTTAAATTAGTTTCCTTATTAGAATTAAAAGCATCCAAGTTACTTCACCTAGTGTGGGAAAATGATTTATAGTTTTAGATATTAAAAACTTACCTTCCACCTGATTCAAAGTTAACAGACATATGCAAATTAGTGGCTTCAGCAAAGCCCAAGAAGGCTCGGAATTCCCTCAGGCAAAAGGTGATCGAAGTCTCCTGCTTTACTGAGTACTTATCAAATTCGTCTGCTCTAGAAGGAGAACGTAAATTAAATAAATATCTTTGGAATAAAGCCGAACCCACACAAATTACTTTAATGTGAGCTGGGACCGCATAAACCGTTTATCGATCTCCGATCCTTCTACATAATTTTTCACCGTAAGACTATCCCCGCCAGCTTCGAGAGTCACCTCCTCTTCGTTGGCTTGGAAGTTACTCGAGATTTCAGTAAAAAGCTTACACGGGGCGCTCAATCTGAGGATAGGAATTAATTTAAATTCTGCCTAAGTCAACAAATTCCTTTACTTGTTCGGTACGTCCTCCGTCGTATAGACCGCCTGCAGAGTTTCTGTGTCAATTATTGAAATGTAGTTAGTCTTCACAGTGTCCAGTCTGCACTTTAGCTGCACCATCAACTTGGAGTTTTTGGAGTCGATTGCGATGTCGCAGTATTCGACCTGTTTCATGTTTTTGAATATCCCCAGGCAGGCCTTCATCGACACCTTGCATTTGTTCTCGAATTCATCGTTGTCAACATGTTCTATTT